>CM050420.1:13183880-15989276 GCA_027564155.1 Gymnocypris eckloni scoliostomus
GGAGAACATCTAGCAACTGATTAAAGTTAATTGACATCAGGTCTGTAACATGATCCAATAAGAATTTTGACCGATTAATACAATGTTAAATGGTTTAAAGTCCTTTATTTTATTTAGTTTTCAGTGTTTTATCAAAGTATTTAAATAGGTTTGCTGCATTGTTAAAATATGTGGATTATTTGGTTTTATCTTAGTGCAAATCTCTGGTTTCATCAGCTCTGGTAAGTAATAAACAACATGATATGCGGCCGGCTAATGTTGACTATCTTTTAAACAAAACATTATTTACCCTGTTTGTATCTGCGAGGCATCCGTTACACATTTTCCTGTGTGTTAACGTCAGTATTTATGACTGTCGAATGTAATGTATTTTGCCCCCCATCCCCAAACATGTGATCCGACTATCGGTCTACTATCAGCAAGATTTGACAATTTTGATTCGTCTATATGTAAATCCTAAGTCTTAGTTCAGTCTTTTGTTTTATTTAATTTTTTGGTGTTGCTGTGCCATTTTCAACTTTTTTTATTTTTATTTGTAAAATATAATTTGTATTATTACATAATTACACATTTATAATGTATTGTTATTAATTTAATATTTTTTGTTATTATACAAGCTTCTGTCTGAAATTGTCACTTTTGTACAGACAGATTCAGATATGCTTTTCTGTATTGTCTGTACACCACTGTGGAGACTTTAAATTTTCCCTCTACTGGCCCCTAAATAGCAATGAAAAAATTAAACAAATGTGGATTACAATACAGGTCAACCATGTAATATCTTCCCTCGTTAATGGGCGATTTTAGGCCAGAATATGTTGCAGTCTGGACCAAATCATGCTGATAGTCTGGTTATGTTTGAATACATTTTGATCAGGTGGTATCTTATTGTCTGAGCGTGTGATTCTTGGCAAGAATAAACTGCAGACTGGACCAGATTTTATGCTGATCAAAAAAGTCTGTGGTGGCAGATTGTTCCAAACTAAAACTTTACTACCAACTTTATCAGTTATAAATATCCATTCTTCATATGCTTTCAAAGCGAATATGCACATTTGCAAAAGAGTCACAATGAAACATTTGTTTCTTATCATGATTGCTTCATTATAATGGTGTGTTGCTCATTAGAGGTGTGTAATTAAGAAACGATGCTGTGCTTTGTGTACTGTTTGTGTTTTAAGAGCACAGCATGGCAGTGCTTGTATGATGACTCAGCTATTTGAAAACGGTAATGGAGGGTACTTAAAAGCTATGTTTTCATTACAAGTCCCTATGCTGGAGGCCTAATTGTCATTGAACAGTAAGCTGTACAGATACTTTCAGCCTGTCAATGCTTGTGTTCGTTCATTACACATTTAAGAGAGGCAGCCCACAAGATTTAGTCTCCTTTTATAGAACTTCACTTCCTTACCCTTCTTTTGACACCAACAATACTGAGGTTATCAGCAGACTTTGAGTGACGTCCCTGCCATAGTCTGTTTTGACGTGTCTGAGCTGCAGCCACTTGACAGCAGCCCTCTTTAAAATCAATCATTCACTGTGAATAGAGGCAGAGATTTATGGTCAGCATCTTTCAGGCCCTACTGAGAATATATTTATTTTTTTCCCCTCTTGAAGTGATTCAAATACTAAATAGCAGAATTGTAATTCCCTGGCAACCACGCATATATAAATGCATGCAAGTGGAGGTAATAACTAAATCACAAAATTCAATTTTCAGTGCAACACAGTCATGGCGCTCTGATATATTTAATAGTTCTTTCTCCAGTCGTACAATGGCAGGAACTCTGTCCCCTTTTACCTACTTTGTAAGATGTGTTTTTCACAGTAATAATTTAAAGATTGTTCTGGGGGACCATGCTGTGAAAACCCCTTGAGTCTTTCCTTTTTAGGACTAACATTTTATTTCTTGAAAGATTGAGCAGAAGTCTGATGTGATTCGTTTCAAGGTTTTTTTTATTCGTGACATACTCAATTATACAGAATATAATCAGTAGTGACATGTAAATCAGGTCAGGTCCGCTCAATGGACAGTGCAAAATATGTAACACAACACAATATAATATATATAAATATAGGTAAAACAAAATAAGAAGATAAAATAAAGAGTGAACTGTGCAATAAAACACAATGTGCAATACAGTATACTGTGAACTTAATAAATAATAATATAAACAGGGATGTGCAAGAGGAATGAGCAAACAGGTTGTACCGGGTATATACACAGCAGCAATGCGGATGATTTAGAATTATGAATGTTTTACAGTTTATTAAATTGAGTCTTGTAAATGTTATTAGACCAAGTTTGAGTTTAGGAGCCTGATGGCCTGAGGGAAGAAGCTCCTCCTAAGTCTCTCAGTTTTTGCCATCATGCTCCTGAAGCGCTTGCCAGATGGCAGTAAAATGAAGAGATGGTTACCAGGGTGATTTGATTTCTTGAAGATTTTAGCAGCTCTGCTTTTGCAGCGTTTGAGGTAGATGTCCTGCAGAGAGGGGAGAGCAGACCCTGGGATGCAGACCTCAACTCTCTGCAGAGCTTTGCAGTCCTGATTGGAGACGTTTCCATACCACACTGAGATGCACTGAGAGTCAATACACTTTCTATGGCCCCTGAATAGAAAGTTTTCAGGATTGCTGGTGAGACCCTGGATTTCCTCAGCTGTCGCAGATGATACAGTCCTTGCCTGGCTTTCTTAACCTGTGTTTGAATGTGTGTAGTCCAAGTCAGGTCCTCGGAGATGTTTACACCGAGGTACTTGAAGCTGCTCACCCTCTCCACAGGGGTCCCACTGATCATACGAGGAGTGTAGGGCCGCTGCTGTATCTTCCTGAAGTCCACAATCAGCTCTTTAGTTTTGCTCACGTTCAGAGAGAGACAGTTATCCTGGCACCATGATGTAAGTCTCTCTACCTCAACCAAGTATGTGGTCTCATCATTGCTGGAAATGAGGCCCAGAACCACAGTACCATTAACCACTTTTAGACACTACCTCAGGCATGCTTACAGTACAAAGTTTATGATGCATATTACAAAACAAACAATGCAAGCAAATTCCTACAACTGAGGATTTTCTTTCTGAATGTGTGTATAACATTTTTGTCCTACAGGAATAATTTAATTTGCAGCACAAGAGTCTGAATAGGTTTATTTTTTCATATGTTAAATTTGCTGTCATTTCAACATTATTAATATCCATCCTTCCGTCCATCCAATAATGTATTTTAATTCTATAATCTCAAATAATAATAATATTTAATAATATAATACATTTATAAATAATATATAATAATGTAATAAATCACAATTAGCATTAGTGATATACAGTATAATAAATATACATTTGTGCATGTGTGTAAATCTATCTTAGTAATATACATTATAATTAATATATACATTAATGCATGCATATGTGTCTGTCATTTTATATATGTGTGCGTGTGCGTAAAAATCTTGCATTTATGGGTTAAATTATTTGACATTATATATTTGTTTGCATATTTATAGTTATCAGATTGCAATTTCTTGCTTTTTTGTCCTCTCTTGTATCCATTTGGCTCATAACCTTCTTGCCACACTGCATATTAAATTCCTATTAAAACTGATTTAAAATGATTTAATAGGAAAAGGAGGTCTCTTTGGGGACTAATAAGTGAGCAGGAAGGTAAAGTGCCCTCGGCAGCAGGCCTGCTTACCTTTATTTTCATGTGCTGTTCTCCGCTGAGAGTAATCACTGGCTAAATATCATTTAGCAGATGTGTTGTAGAGCAAACACAATGTTTTGATGCGTCATTACCTTAGAGTGGACTCATTATGACTCGCAGCTTGGCTAATATGTTTGATCTCTCTATGGAGTGACCTTTATAGTTAATGTAATGAGGTGCTGGTGATATTAGTTGTGGTGGTTTTGGGTGCGATGCTAAAGTTTTTATCACCATCAGCTCTAATTACTCTGTCGCTCACTGGCAAGCAGACGAAAGCAGCTTAAACCCTGGCACACTCCCTTACTTTTTATCAACGCCAGTGGCACAGCAGCCTGTTTCTCCAGAGATATTTTCTTCCAAAAAAACATCCTTGAAATGATCCCTCCCAGACTCTCTTTTATTGTCTCCAGTGACCTGAGATCCCCAGGGCTCAGAGTCATGCCTGCTTTACTTTTAAGATCTGATCCTGTAAAAACGTTTAAAACTGGAACTGGTTTTTGGTGGGAAATGCAGGTTCTTTACAAAAGCAAATGCCCTGATTCGCTGCTTCTGATATTTATTAATCTTTTACTTCTTGAGTCTTATTTTACATTTCCTCAGTATTTATTCTTAATATTTATCATATTTATCTGCAAACATCCATCAGAAAGTTATTCTGAGGTGGGAAAGCTAACAGCCATCTGTAAGATGTCTAGCATGCGCTTTGGTGCGAGGAGGAGACTGAGAGTTATTGACAAACATACATCAATGTACAGATGGGTGAAAGCAGCAGACTCATATTTAAAAGTTATTAACATACATTTTACAATTCATCCTTCAAACTTTTGTCACCTATTGTTGAGGAAAAGGAAAATGAATTGATTAAAGTGCAAATAGAACACAGAGAGCGGGACAGAATAGCCAGGAAGTTCATGTACATGTGCATTTTCCACAAGCTGTACACCCTAAACCTCTTTAAGCTTTAATAAGAGTATGTGTCTTGATAGGGAAAAGATGTGCATTTCAATGAATACATATAACAGTGATTATGGAAATTAACCATTGATTAGGTTAAGTTGAGGGCATACACTAGAAAATATATAAGGTGCCCTTGGATTCACTGCTGTATATGCTTTTTCTAAGACATGTAATGCTCAAATCAATTTCCATGTGCATTTTAATTGTTTAATCTCACAGTATAGAGGTATCTGTGGGCATTATGTAGGTGGAGTACATTTGATCATTCATGTGTGCATAATTTTAAGATGATTTGCACTTATTAAAGGAGGATTTCTTTGTTCATTCATAGGAATGTTTGGTATTTTACATTTAGGATTATTATATGCCTGTCTTTACAAAGAGCCCCCAGTGTTTTATTCTGGATTTATGCCAGGTTTTATTTCTTAATATTTTTCTGAACAAAGTGACTGCAAAGAAAGTTTCTCTCCTTTTGAATTCTAACCTTACGTAATTTTTCCTTCTGGGAAAACAAATCTTTAAGTTGTGCAGTATTTATGGAAATAAGAAAAGTTTAATATGTGCTGAATACAAGATTAAAGATTAACAATTTGCAGACATTATCTCTATATTGTGTCTTACACCTGCAATACCTTCTCAGATAAAAATAAGCTTTCTGAACAATTTTTACCATTAACAGGACAATGCACAGGAATGCTAATTTGGCATCTTTTGTTTTTTAGGTACAAGTTGATCAGAAGGCGGGTGATCTGGCTGATTGGACAGTGGATCTCTGTGAAGTTCAAGCCGGAACTGCGGCCCCTGCTCTACGGGGTCATCCTCAGTCTCATGCAGGACCCCGACCTTGTGGTAAGTGTAGCTTACAGGATGTCCAGGTTTCTTAAAGGGATAGTTCAGCCAAAACACTAGTACTCTGTTATAATTCACTCTAAATCTGCTGGGCTTTCTTTTTCGTGCAGTCGTAATGAATGTAAGCTGAGGCTTTCAAGCTTCAGAAAATACATGAATGCACAATAAAAGTATCATAAAATCAATGCAAAATTATATTACTCTTGTCCTTACCAAGTTCTTGAGAGAGGTAGCAAAGTCTGGGCCATGAATTATTAATTCTATTCAGATGAAGAATCAATTGGTCCAGTTCATAAAACTGGTCTGAATGATTCACTGACCACATTTATAATCCTCTCATGATGCATTTTCAAGCTTAATTTCCCATTGTAATTGCATGGAAAAGAGCGACAAACACATTGTATAATCTCTCCTTTTGTCTTCCTCAAAGGAATTAAGCACTTTATTATTTTCTGTATGATATTTTCTATATAATTTCCATGATTAAGTAATATGTTGATTGTGAAAATCCCCAAGCAAGCTGGTGATTGCACACAACCATACGTGGATTTAAATGTGTTATCTTAATATTATTTATATACTACTGTAGTTTATATTGAAATTATTAATTATCATTTTTTATATTTTTTGTATATTAATGAATATTATAATAAATATTTGTCAACTATATTTTTATTTTAAATGTAGTATTTTGGTTGCGTTTAATTTTTATTCGTTTTTGTTCTTAAATATTACTGTTGAGGATTGATTAATACATTTTTGTAATTTTTTGATATTTAATTTGTTTCCAGTTATTAATTTTAGTGCTTCAACTTATTTCAGTTAATAGCCAAGGCAATATATCTATATGTTTTATCTAATATGTATACATTTTTTAGCTTTATTTCAACTAATAAAAATACTTAAAAATAGTTTATTTTTTTATTTAGTTTTAGTTAACGATAATAACCCTGATGTGATGTTATGCAGGAGAGCAGTCATGCATTTCCAATGAGCATTACCAATTATTGACTTGCTTTCTCAGCATTTCTCATAAGTCTTGACAAATCGCCCATTGGTTCAAATCAATATTGACTTCCCCAATTAGGAACGCGTGAGGACTCTGATTAGCCGCATTGTGTCTTGGTAAATAATGAGAGACCATCATTAGATGCTAAGTTATGAACAGCACCATTAATCAGCAGCACCAGTGGGTAATCACTAATACGGCTGCCAGTGACCAAACAAGCAGCTTAGCCACATTCAGTTCAAAATCAATTTCTTGTGCACCGTGAGAACCTTTTTCGGTTTGTTTTGACAATTGATCTCCCAACACGTTACCCAGCATACAGTCTTGTATTCATTTGCTGTTCAACAGAGTTTATTTTTCTCATTGGCTACTCAGATATGTAGGTTCATGCTGTTAAATGCATTGGCAGAATTTACTGCCTGCATCAAGTCTGTACAGATATTTATTTTTTTGTTTTATTAGCTTATCAAATTTTTGTTTTAGAGGTGGCTCTTTAAGTGGGGTTAATTTAGAGACTAAATTTCTCAAAGAAATTTATCCAGCTGACGATATTAGCATGTTGTGCTATAGTGTGATAACAGGGACTGTCAGCATGGTAAAACCCTGTCTGAGAGCGGTCTAAATTCCCTACCATTATAGCACAGCTTCTGTACTCACCAGAGCAGTGCTGTTATAACACATTCATTGCCTTCAACAATACATTTCAAGACAGTTACTGTCTGATCTCAGATAGCCAGCTGTGAGCAATGTCCCCATTATTTAGCAAAAGCTTTCTTTTGTGGAGACTGTGATAGGCTAAATATCAGTAATCTTTTATTGCACAAAAGTGTTCATTTGTTGAATCTCCTTCAGTTAATGTGATGGGTTTTTAATTGTTGGTGTTTGTATTCAGGAGATGGAGTTCTTTAGCCATCTAAAATGTGTCTCAAAACTGCTTGAAATATCTAGTTTTGCACATTCTTAATGTTTTTACCTTAATATGGTAAAAAATATATTTATATGCCTCTAGGATGTCAGCAATAGCTATTGGAATTCACCTTATGCAGACAGATGTTGGTGAGAATTCTTTCTTGTTGATATTATCGGAGTCTGAAAATGGAAGGAAGGCTTTATCAGCTGGCAGAGGAGTGGACACATTCGTTCGGTGATGGAGAGAGAGGAAAATTATCACAGAAGTGTTTTTAGGATTTCTCGAACGTTCAAGGCGAAGGATGATCCACAAATCATTTTCATTTCCTTCAACCTGATTGGAATTTTGATTGCGGTCGCTGGCTATGAAATGCTGAGTTCTAAACTAGGGTCGGCAGCATGAAATCATCCAAGCATTTTATCTAGGTTTAACTCCTACCTGTTGTCCATTCCTGTCTTGATTACATTTACATTTAAGACATTGATTATGGCACAGTATGCACCTCTGTCGTCATAGTACTGGTGGAGAAAGTTATTACTGTTAGCATGAAGATGAATATGTACTAGGGGTGGGCAGTATGATCAATCGTATATCGTTGTATGCATAGTTTTATATAATGGTAACTGCAAAAATTACAATATATTTATTTTTGCAGGAAATTAAAGGTGGGGTAAGCGATTTTTGGAAGCCAATGTTGATATTTGAAATCACCAAAACAAACATGCCCCTACCCAAAGAGTCTCGCCCTTATTTTGATCGCTCCGCCCCACACGTACGTAGCCTACGCAACCCAGGCAACGATTAGTGGCACGACAAAATACTATAGAAATAATTCTAATCAGTGATGCTGTCTACACTGGATGCTGCGCGGTTCGACACGACAAATCCTCGACAGAACACTGCTGCCGCGTTGTATTTATGACGTGCTGACACAAATTTCAAATGACGGTTGCTTTATTGCGTCCATTGTAGGCAGACTTTAGCTGTTGTAGCGTGGTGTGTCCGGTGTAGACATGGTGTTACTAACCTATCGAGAAGAACAAAAGCAATCTCGTCATCCGATTGCAGGCCTTCTGCCTCCAGCGCTGGAAAGCTGATCCGATATTTACACGGGTCCTACTTCTTGCCTTATCGTTCTGCAGAAGTTTTCCTTATTTGATTTTTATCAGCCATCTCTATCTTTCTATCGCTCAGCTCTGCTGTTCACTGAACACTCTCTACTCCACATCATGAGTAGACACGCCCCTTACTGCTGATTGGCTACAACTTTTTATTCAAAGTTTTCATAAAATTCTAAATACTAGATTGTCAATGTAAAATCCAATGCACATTAGATTAATTAATGCCTAATACAACCAGTTAGTAATTTTAGCATTTCAACTTAAATGTATTATCTTAAACAAAAATTATCATATCGCTGTATGAGTAGTTTTATCATGGTAATTGCATTAATCACAATGCAGTTATTTTTTTTAAGAAAATGTAATGTAAATGTACAAGTCTAAAATAACTAGTGAAAATGCTCCTAGTTGCATTTTTATCAAATTAGATATTTTTAATGACAAATTTGACAATTTTTACAAAATTTAATTAAATAAAGGAATGTTTTACTGTCCCTCTTTTACTAAAATGAAATATGAGCAAGTCGAGTCTCATTTTATTTGTATACAAAGCAGATTGTTCAGCACTTTATACTATATATATTGATCCAAAGAAGCCTCAAACAGTATTGCACAGTAAAGTAGCAGAATCGATAAAAATTAAAAAATGAGACAAATCCAAATTCTATTGAATCTTAATTCTGCTAGTCAGTGTCACAAGTTATGATATTTGAGATGTAGTGCAGATTTGTATATTTCTTATTAATTTTATATAATTTTATTGTGTGTGTGTGTAATTGTTATTTATTTAAAGATTTAAATTAAATTTAAAACTAGATAGTCAGTGTGTAGACTCCAGTGTACATTTAAGATTGTTTTGAATTGTGCAAGCATCTCAAAATTACTCATCTCATTTTCTTTACTTATTTTGGACACATCCCACTCTGTAGTTTCATATTCCATGTTTCTCTCAAATAGCATGTAAATAGTGTAACGCAGTCCTGCCCATTCATAATCCATGTGGATTTTTCTGGCATCATGCGGTTTGCGCCATAATACTGCCTGACCTTACTATGTTCTTATTTATTCATTGATCTGTTCATTGTATTTATGAAAGCCGGTGTAGTCTAAGCACCAATGTCGATGCAGCCCACTCTCTCATGTCATATCGCCCCTGCAGGCTCAGCAGATCCAGTTTAAATATTTAAATTGTGGAGATGACAGACCATTAGCATGCTGTTCAAATGTCTGAGAGCTCCCCGCTGAGCACACTCGCTTGGGTGTTTGTGTATGTATTTACATGCATGCCACGGGAAATTGGAGTCAGAGACCACTGGAACGAAGCAAACCACGGGCTCATCAAACACTATTAAATCTCCTTCAGCTATGCAGGTGGTAGGTACATGTGGCAGGGAATCCAAATAAAGTTTACATGTTTAATATTAACTTATCAATCCGAGTAAAACCCATCTCCGTTTCACTCAGCTGACCCATCTAGAGAAGGAACGGTGAACAAATATTATTGAACGATGGAAAACGGAACAAACTGGGTAGACCTATAAGATATTAATTTAATGTATTTCTCATTTCATCGCATACGTGTCAGGCATTGAAATGTTGTCGCGTCTCAGGGGTGTGTCTCAAATGGCGACAGCGCAATATGGCTGTAAAACCTGAGGCGTTTATAGCATTTCATCAGCCTACTTTTTTGTTGGGGAGTCTTTTAGGATCGTTTAATTTTGGCTCCTTACTTTGGGAGCAGCATTTTTATGGTGTAGCATTAAAGGGATAGTACACCCAAACATGAAAATTCAGACATTACTTATTGAACCTCATGTAATTCCAAACCTAAATGACTTCCTTTCTTATTCGGTACACAAAAGAAGAGATTTTCATGCTGTGAAAGTTATTGGAGTCTAATTTTGCTGTTTTGAATCCCATTTCAGTGTTTCCCACAGACTTTAATGGACCTTAAAAAATGCATTTAAATGCATCAATCTGGTGTACTTTGGGAAAAATCAAAAGCCCCAACCCCTGCTTGAACAGAGTATGAAGTCTTTTCATTGACTTGTACCTAGACTTTAAAGTGGACCCAAACTTCTTTTTAGTTGATTGTGTCTCAGTCCACATCACTTTGACACTGGTGTTTTAGAAAACCAAAGCCAAAAAAATTCAATAATAAAATAATATTTTTGCCCTGAATGACAGTAATAAATTAAACGACACTGTAAAGAAAAATGTAAATGAATATTTCATTATACAAATAATTGTATTTACTTTACTGTAGTAAAATTCCATTATTTTGATTTCTTCTCTTGCAAGTTAAATCTTCAAGCTTTTTTGCTGTAAATCTGTAGTTTCTTTGAAAACAGTTTTACAAATGCATCTCTTTACAAATCCAGTGAATTGGTCCATCCACAAAAATGTTTGAAACCATGTGAGCACATGCAGAAATAGATTTTAGTGTTATTTAGTGTGAACCGAGCCACTCTGAGATGCTTGAAAACACCGGATTATGGGCTGCTTGCATGTACTGTAAGAACACAGTGCCATGTATATAATTTTTTTTTGGGTGAACTAATTATTTAAATATAACTTTTGGCTACAGTTTTTATCTGCAAATGTAACCAAAACACATTTTAACCAGCAAGCAAATGGCTACTAAACAGACTTTACTTTCTGCAAATTAGTGGGCTCTACATTCATAGTTTTCCACAAACACGCGTCGTCTATGAGCGAGGTGAGCCATCAGCGCTCTAGAGGTGCTGTCATGTCAGTGTGCAGACGTGTAGTGTGAGTAGTCTTGACAGTTGCTGCGGGGCCCGGAGGCTCCAGGCAAAGACAATTACTTTCAAACTAAATTTAAAAAATAAAGTCCTTATTTGAGAAATTAAAATTACATTTAGAGAAAAAAAGTTTAAATAAAATGCAGAGAATTAACTCTCTCATGTGTTTGATTTGAGTAGATAATTATTATTATTATTTTTAATGTAAAATAAAAATTACATCAAGCCTTTAACCAGAAGGTTTTTGTCACAGACTTAAAACATATAGGGTAAAATTATATCATATATTTATCATTATTTAAAATTCATTATATTAATTTATTCAATGACTTTGCTCTGGGTGGATGTCAGCTGTGGTCTTCTAATTAGTAACCTCTATCCTAGGCCCAACAAGACAGCTAGTCAATAGCACTGAATGGTGTGTGTACGAAACATGTGTAGCGTTTGGCCAGTTAAGAAATGAGGGACCTCACCAGAGACAGAGGAGCTCTCGTGCCTCCAGGAGCTTTCAACACAGCAGTAGATCATTTATCTTGCATGTTTCAACGTTGCCCGAACTCTATTATACAAAGGAAATGAGATGGGGCTACTTCTATTTCATGGTTTGTCAGCTTGAAAAGAATAGACTAATCGCTTTCATATGCATGCACCCTCATACATATATACAGCTTGTATTTGCAGATAGTGTACACTTGCACAGCAGCCCTCAGGTGCACTGGGGAAAACTACCTTCTCTTTATTGTTTTGATGTCTAATTATCCATGTCAGTGTTTTTTTTGTATCATCAGTTATTATGGATATTGTAATGGTTATCTCATCAACAAGCTTGCTGACTCAATTAGGTTTTTGATTTTGTCAGCAATAATGAAAATAAGCTGAAAATAATTGTTATGACAAAATAGATTAATTATTTTAATTAAAACATTTTTTTTAAATACGAGAAGAACAAAATAACACTGAGTTATTAAAAATGTGTTTAGAGGGGGGAAAATGAAGAGAGAATGAGATTAAGCTGCTTCAAGGTTCTTTATTATTCGTCACATACACAATCGTACAAGTATAATCAGTAGTGAAATGCAAGTAGAATTGAAGAAAAATACAGCATTTACATGAGGAAAGTGAGGAGAAAAAAATAACCCCCAGACTATGCTCCTTGGGGAGTACAGTGTGAGAACAGGAAAAACACCTCAGCAACACAAAAGCACATACACGACATAGCCACAGGGGAAGTGAATCCGGCCCAGCAAGCAGCCATCTGATCCCGCAGCCACTGATCCGGGCTGGTCAGACCCGCTTGACCAGGCCAGCGGATCGGCGAACAGAGGCGAATGGTCGGGGCAATGTCTGTAATGTCTGTAGGGTGAGGGAGGAACGCAAGAGTGTCTCACTGCATTGCACTCGGGTAGATTCCAGCAACAGCCTTGCCAAGGCCACTGTAGGGGAGCCAGAAAAGATAAGATTGTTTTGTCTTTGGGCGGTAAACATTCCAATTTTGCAGGCTACTCTCTGTCCATTTTGAACATTTTGGTCTCCATTTTAATCAATTTCCCTTTGTAAAGCCGTGAACTTCTCCTTGGTATAATCCATATTGCGATTATAGTCTCAGTCTCAATGCTGACCGCTCTTCCCACAGCTTCAATCATACGGGCAGCCTTGTGGGGCTTTGGACAGCTTTTCCCGTTTTCTGAATTCTTCCATAACCCAGGGGAAAGCCTAATCCAATCAGCAAAATACCTGTTATCATGGTTCCGAATAGGTAGATATCAATGTCATCCACGGAAAGAGCCGCAAGACACACGATTCGCCACCTCTCCCACACGTCCATCGTATAGCCCGCTGCGAACGTTCCGTCAGGGCAGTCAGGTTCCCCGAAACCCAAGTTTCGATAGTGTCAATTGCATTAAGAGACCAGTTAATCCATAATATTTTAGTTTGGAGAGCAGTGCAGAGAGAGTCTCTCACGAGACAAGGGAGCAAAGCAGGGAAGATAAGGGTGAGGACGGGGAGAGAAAGCGACCGCCTCCGTTGAGAGCCAAAGAGAAGAGATGAAATACCAGATGAAATACCAGGAAACTAAACCACTTTTCTTACTCACTTGTGATGTAACGATCTTATCAATATCGTGATATCGCGATGGCAAAACTGTCCCGATATTATCATGGTCACATAACATTATGAAATGATGGGTCTTCCGGGCAAAAAGTGTAGGTTTTAAAATATATTAAAATGCATGGGACATTAAATTTGATTGCAAGGTAATTATAAAAGTTGTTCAAATTAATTTTGTACGTTTATATTTTGACAACGATTTTCAAAAATTGTATTCAAAGTATACTTGTTTACCAAGGGGAGGACAATATCAGTGAAGCGCTTAATGAAATACAAAACATAAATAATGCTGGTTATTTATTAGTAGAACATTTTGTGTATCTGTAAAGCATTATGGATTCATGAAGTGCTTTTTTTAAAGACTATATATTTTATAGGTCTGTCTTGAGCATATTTTAAGCCTTTTTTAAAACAGCATGTCGAATATTGTCTAAATTAATAGGACGTTTTCTTCAAAGCACAAAAACTGTAGCTAAAACAAAAAACTGTGAAAAATGCACGACTCATCGATCTGTCTATGCGTGGGAGGTCTTGTGGGGGAATTACTGCGGCAGCTGTGTCTTCTGCGATTGCTTGTGTAGACTAACAGCTATTATTCAACAGCTTCTCCATTCAGACTAGAAGAAGAAAGCAGGATTAGATGCTCATATCCATTACAGAGGCAAGCTGAGCAGACTGATAGCAATGATGCAACAAGAACCTTTGGGTGAGCAGACCCATGTTGATCGACCGCTCTGGTTGGCCAGGTAGCACATGGACCCGTCCGACATCCGCAGGCAGGCGTCTACCTCGTTAAAGAGTTACTGTCACAGAATCCCACCTCCTCACTCATAATTCTCTCATATCTACTGGGTGAGCGCTCTGTTCTCTGGCAGGGAGCGAAGTGCTTTATTTTCAGCCGGTGTTTGATGTTTTATGCTGCAGATGCCTCTGAGAGAGAAGGTGGCCCTGCTTATCTCTGCTTTTATTCCTCTGTAGAATGTGTAAGCCCTCCTAAACCCATTTCAATGAAGATGGATTGAATTCGGTAACGGTCGACATGTTTTTTGTTTTATTGTTTGCAGCTGATGTATTGTTTCTGGTAGTTACATGCTTTACAACCTGTCATTTAGCAATGTAAGTGCTTAGAAAATAGCAGGTTTTGTGTGTCTAATTTGGTGACTAAATAGGAGTGTAAATGAAGTACAAACTGTACCACCTGTGCGGCGCTGCTCTTACAGTATTCTACGAGTACAGTTGTAGCCCCCTAGAGACTTATAGGATGTTCATACTGACAGTTTCTGTATCTGAAATCACACACTGTCATCTAACAAGAATTATTTGATTACACTTTATTTTAATAAGGTGTCCTTGTTTCCCTGTTACAGTGTAGTTATTCAATTATGTACTGAATAATATTAGCTCACTGCATGTTCGTATTATAGGGTTAGGGTTTGGTTTAAGGTTAGTTTCCTGTAGTTGTGGTATTTATTTAGTATATACAACAACAAAGTAATCAAAATTGAGAGTTGCCAGCATTTCCATACAGCGACCATTGGTGATGCAACAAAGCAGCTGCCAGCTGTCAACAGAATCAAACCAAAATGTCTTTGTTGTCAGCTTGGGTCTTTGTCAGTTAACTACTTAATAAATGCATTGCTCTAGGCCCTTGGCTATTACTCAGAAAATTGCTTGATCATTAAGTTTGATGTGTTGGGGAGATTTCATCATCTCCTGCTATAGCTCGTTATAAACCTGTTTGTGGAGCGCAGCATGCTGTCCCATCAGCCTGTGTAATAGATCATTGTGAGAGGGTGGCGGGGTCTGTCATTAGCCACCTGCTTGAGTCGTACTCTTTATGCGATCCTTGTGAACACCCTCAGGCTCCTCCGTTATCCCATACCGGCACAACCTTTTAATGATGTTAATTTTTTACATCATCTTGTCAACATGTACCACACTGATTTAAGGTGAAATTAATGACTGTCATTTAAAAGAGTTATTTGGAGGTGAAGCGTGTAAAACAGTTTTGCCTAGCCCAGTTTAGTGTGCAGATAACCTGTATGCAGACTTCCTGAAGTGGGCCGCAGTGTACTCTGGTCAAGGGGTTGGCAGACCACCTGAGTTTGGGGTGGAACTACATGTTTGACTGAACATTGACCGATGGGGATGGGGAAGCGATTGTACAGTAGGGGTCTTGTGGGATCGCGTATACTACCGTTAGAATATGTTGATTCAATCAAGTTATTGCAAATTAGTATCATTTTAAAATATACTGAACAAAATTATAAACGCAACACTTTTGTTTTTGCCCCATTTTTCATGAGCTGAACTCAAAAGATCTAAGACTTTTCCATGTACACAAAAGGCCTATTTCTCTCAAATTTTGTTCACAAATCTGTCTAAATCTGTGTTAGTGAGCACTTCTCCTTTGCAGAAACAAGTGTTGCTTTTATCATTTTGTTCAGTGTAATTACATATCTTTTTCCAAGATTCTTTGATTAATTGAAAGTTCAAGAGAAATATTTTGTAATATTATAATTGTCTCACTTTCACTATTGATTAATTCAAGTTATTGCTGAATGATAGAATTGAATGAATTTCTTTTTTTTATATATTGTAGGTGAACACATTCACATTATAGAAACCCAGGGAACTTTTAAGCTGATTTCCAGTTATGGAAAACTCATGGAAATGTTCATACCGAAGAAAAAATATTCTAGTCAGCTTTCATGTATTTCATCAGATAAAAAAAAAATCTAGTAATAATAAACTAATTAAAATAAAAGAAAATTATGAAAATGTTAATTAATGTTAACGTTCTTTGACAAAATTATTTTATAAATCCTGTAATGACTAATCAGTAAAAAATGTCTCAGAAATGCTTTTGTTCTGAATGTGGAATCTCTGAATCATTATTTCCATTTCATTTGGTGTCACTAGTGGTGTGGAAGCTACATACTTCAGCATTAAAATTTCATACTTCACAGCTCAGATCATGCTTTATGAATTTTGTATAATAATGCAATTTTCTCTGTTTCAGGTTCGCATCGAAACAGCCACAACTCTGAAGCTGGATATCCTTTCCTCTGAGTGATGCTAAGCTGCCGTAGTTTACAGTCTTAACACCAGGGTGGTCATTTGTCAGCTTTAATTGGATGCATTTAAGCACTCTTGTAATGAGTTTGCCTATTAACCCACAGCCATTCAACAACTCCCACTTGTTTGCAAGGCGTTGTATGATTACTTTAATCACTCTCATCCTCATTCATCTGCATGTCAGATAACCATGTGTATTTAAGAGGTCATTGCTTCTCGCCTGCAGTTATTTATACTTAACTCAGCCTTACCCGTGGATGACTTCGAGTTCAGAACTGAGCAGTTCTTACCGGTAAGATTGGTCGTTTTGAACATGTGACATTATTGCATTTAATCTGTTGAATTAAAGGTCTTCATTAGCAACTCTTTTATTCCTTTTCAGTACTTGGAGTCTATATTCGGCCTGTTGTTCCAGCTGTTGCAACAGGTCAATGAATGCGACACCAAAATGCAAGTTCTCCATGTCATTTCCTGCGTCATCGAGAGAGTCAGCATCCAGGTGAGCTTCATCCCTTCCGAGAGGTAAAATAAAGTCATCCAAATGCACAGGGTTCAATCTTGACTCTAAAATCAGTTGCTTTTCTAGATATCCCTCAGGCCACTATTTATTTTTGCACACTGAAAGACACATATTGATGTCATGTCATTACCAGACCATGCTAACAGAGGACAAGGCCACAACCTGCTTTGAAAATAACCTTTAGCTATTGCATGAGCCTTGACTCTGAGCCATTTGATGAATTACATTTATTTTAGTCATGTTAGAATGCAAAGCTCGTGATTTAAGCTTTGTTCAGTCAAGCGTGCATGAATTACAGGCAGTCGTACCATGTGTATGTTGGAAGTAACCTTCCATGTCAACTTTGCGCAGCACAGGAGATATTTAATGCCCTATCGAATGATTTAGTGCTCCTCAGTATTGCCCTGTAGGAGCATATATTCAGCTTAAAGATTAGCCAAATCACCAGTATTAAACTTGAAAGCGTTTTCATGTAGCACGTCCATTCATTTTTTGGTTCATGCAAATGGGCCGTACCACCTTAGGTATTCTCATTTTCTATCATTATGAGCTCAGAAATATATCTTTGGGCAAATCTTTGACATTTCAGTGTTTTAACTTTTCTCTACTTGTGAAATAATGGCTTTTCCTTTATACTCTCCTTGATCTTTAACTGCTTTGTCATAAGTTCCTATTTTCACCTTTTGTTAAAGCTTATGTCACTCATGGTGCGAAATCTCAACTGGCTGTCCAATTTTCAAAGGTGTGGAATGTTTTAGGCACAATCCTTTGATAATCTATTAAAATATTTGGAAGATATTTGTAATCTCTCTTAGTTTACTCACATATTTACAGTTCTCCCTCAGTTAAAAATACTGTATCATGACGAATCATACTGTTCTTGATCTTTTGGAATAAGATGTCCTTGTACTGTCAAGTCAAGTTGAGCTTTATTGTCATTCCGCTACATGTGTGGCCATACAGTGGGACGAGATGTCGTATA
Organism: Gymnocypris eckloni scoliostomus; assembly: GCA_027564155.1. Lineage (NCBI taxonomy): Eukaryota > Metazoa > Chordata > Actinopteri > Cypriniformes > Cyprinidae > Gymnocypris > Gymnocypris eckloni. Next base: position 13,201,883 of record CM050420.1, read on the forward strand.
CAACACGAAGTAAAACAGTATAAACCTATACACAACTAACCTACTGTCAGCTTTGACTATGTATATGCTATATATAAAAGTGGTTACCTATACGTAAACTAAAAAAAAATACAAACTGTACAACTGTGCAGATGAAACATACTGTGAAAACATACTGTAACTTTCAGAACTCCCAAGTAACTTCCTCCCAGGTTTAAAAAGACAATTGTTTTAAACCTATCTGCAAAAATGTGTAATTCTGAATGTTCATTATTTTAACTAAAATGTTGACTCATGATCATCCACTTTAGTGATGCCTGTGAGCTAAAATCATGACCATTGTGTCTGTTGTATAATCAGAAATCACAGAATGCTGGGTAGATACTGAAGAACTAACGATATCCGCTTGTTAAGGAAGAAGAGCTGTTTCCGGGTCCAAGCCTCAACTTGCTTCACTTGAGAATACTACCTCATCAGCGGTTTATGAGCACTGTTTATTCATATTAAACATTTAAGCTAAACGTTTTCAAACTTATGGTGTACAGTACAGTCTCCATGCTCACAACGTCCAAAACGTAAATAATTTTTATTTGTATCTATATTTATATTTTCATTGTCGAGCTATCTGGGATTTCGGTATGGAGTTAAAGGTTAGGGTTATAATTTTTTTTGGTAGTATTTAATTACATTGTGAGTGTATATTAGCAACTTTTGTTGTTTTCTCGTGGTATCTGATTGAGCGTTTGGACACGGAAGCAGTGACGTCAGATTTAACAAGCGCAGATAAGAGTAAAATATGAAAGTTTGTCAGAGTTCCTGTCTTTGTGTAGCACCTGCAGCTCTGCATTTTCTTCTGAAGGATCCTAGCATTAGGGATGTGCAGCATCTTAAAGAGAAAGAGTTTCTTGTGAAATACGATCCCTTAGCATTTCAGTCTTACATTGAGGGAAGCATTTTTCTGCCCGTTTCTGCCTAATAGTGAGAAAAAGTTCTCACTATAAAAATTAGAAAGAGTCACAATGTGAGATATAAAATCACAATTACAAGAAACAATAACAATTACAATATTTTGAAGCCATTTCAACCTAGAGTAAAAAATTGTCAATTGCATCTTTAGTTGTAATTGTGAGAAATTAAGCTGTAATTAACTTTTGTTTGTTTCAGCACGTTTTTTTTGCTCATTTCACATGGGATGTTGTTTTGTCTTAAAGGCACAGCAGTAAACAAAACAAAAAACATCCATGGTAAGACCTTTGTTAAAAACCCTAGTTTTGTCACTTGTAGTGCAGGCAGGGCTTAAAATTATTTAAAGGTTCAAATTGACAGTGTAACCCGATTCATTTACAAAATATTTTGCAGTTAATTTAGGCATGTTTCTTTTTTAAAGATATGGAAATACTGTAATCAATTGTTGGTGCACAGTGACTGACAGCTTGCGGCGTATGTTTCCTTTCAGCAGAAGAAAATGCTGATAAAGCACCAAAATGCTGACAGCAAAAAACACAATGTTTTCTACATTATTACTAAACTGCTGCATTCAATTGCAATGAGAAAGTGTTAAGTATGTTTGAAATTGACATATGAAGTATCATTAAGAAGTCAACACTGGAAGCACTGAGTTTTACATTTGTATGTAAATGAGATGTATTTTGATGACATTGCTCTGAATTTCTTTTTTTTCTCTGCTGGAGAAGCGTTCCAACTGTAAAGGATGCTAATTTGAAAGTGAAGTTTTAATGCACCACTGCAAAATAGACCAGGAGAGAGATGTGAGAGAGGATTCAGACAGATTCCAAATCCATAGGAATAATTCATAGAATATTGTTCATTAAATCAGGTACCAAATCGCAGGGCAGAATAATGCTACAGCAGCCTAAAAAAAAAACCTGCAACACAGTGCTTCCTAAGACTGAAGTAGTTCTTGTCACAAAATAAGGTCTCGGAAAAATTTAGAATTTGTATCATTGATTACATTTAAGGTTTCTATATAAATTTTATCAGTAGCCATTGTTGCTGATATGTATTAAAACATATATAAATGTATTAATTGTACTGACATTTCAGGGCCGTTCAAAGAAAATCAGGATAATAATCATTAATAATAAATTGTTGTTTTTATTATTGAAACATTTTTAGACATGTAAATTAATCATTTGTTGTCAGACTGTATAAAGGCATTTTTAGAGTTAAGTACTACTAAGGTAGATAAAAATAAGGTACAAATAATATAGTGATGATAGTAATGATGATAATACTACAGTTTTTGTACTAGTTTTTATAACTGTCATTTTTATTTTTATTACTATCATTCTTTTATTTATTTTTAAATGTATTTCTTTATAAATTAGTTTGATTTCATTTATAATTTATTGACTTGTTTTTAGATATTATTTTTGTATTAATCTGAAACATTCAAGTAACATTTTGTGTAAAAATTGAGATCCCCCTTCTCTTTTCTCTTCTAGATTCGACCATACGTGGGCTGCTTGGTTCAGTACCTTCCTCTTCTTTGGAAGCAGTCTGAAGAACACAACATGCTCCGCTGTGCCATCCTCACTACCCTCATCCATCTCGTACAGGTACGACATACCCGCGTGGCCAAGAATGAAACAGATAACGAGCCTTTGAAACGGTCGAGTCGGGTGTTTAGCATTCTGTCTGCGTTTCATGTGCTCACTTGAACGTGTTGAGCGTACCTTCACCGATGGGGGGCCTTATTTTCACCGCCGTCGTCTGTGAATGTGAACAAATGCCCTCCAGCCCTGCTGAGCACTTCTCTGGTTTTCTGATACTTGCCGAAGACCTTTATTTCTGTACGATACACTTCATCCTTTCCTGCTGTGAGAGTATGAACACACATGCGGACAGGGGCTTGTTATTGATGGGTATATTTGAAAATTGCCACAGTGCTTCTCCATCATCCTCCACATGGGATCCCGCAAGCTGCTCATTTCATCCGTCTTTTTTTCCCCTTCTCTTTTTTTGCTCCATGAGTCAGGAGCAGTTTCTGTGTCACTCCGGCCCCTGACACTCCCAGACTGACACTCACATTTAAACCATCCGAAGGCTGCAGTAGCTGGATATCTTGAGCTTGGTTTAACTGAGAACTCCACTGACCAACACTTTGCTGATGCAGGAACAACCCTTTTCACACTTTTCGCCAATTTGTGAAAAATTTATATATATTAGGGGTGTAACGGTTCACAATATTTCACGGTTCGGTTGGATACGACACAGTGGTGTCATGGTTCGATACGTTTTCGATACGGGGGTGGGCAATTGGTTACGTCGCAATGTTGGAAATATTTCTGTTTTAAACCATGAAGGCGAACCAATGGATATCACACAAGCACTCGATTGCACCAGGGTTTGCAAACTCTGCAAGCTTTATGCTGGTGAACATCTTAATCAGTCAGTTCGGCATCTGATGCCGCTTATTCTCTCAGAGACAAAGAGAGTCGAATCTGCTTCAACATGCTGATAACAATATATAAAGAGAGCACTTCTATCAGTGCGATCCCGCCTATCCCGCCTTCACTATCTTTAAGTTAAACAACGACGAATTGCAACTCCCGGGAAAAACAGGACGTGTGGTCACCCAGTCCCTAACCCTTCAGGTGCTGGGGCCTTTCGCACTGCTGTTGTTCCAGAACTAAAAGCACAGTACTAAAGTACTTCAAATTTGAGGGTACGTTTTCTGAGAGAAGTACCTTTTCTCTGCTCACTTCTCGTGCGCATTGACATCCAAAGCACCCCCATAAAGATGACACCGATGGCGATCTTTCCCAATACACATATAGCCTACACAGATTTACAGTAGGCTAAATATTTAAGTATTCATGCAAGCATAATCTGTTATATCTTAAGTGAATGTTTGGGGAACTTATCAATGGGAAAAGCATTGGATGTGTAACATTATATTAGATCCGTGCATTACACATTGTCTTAATATAGACCGTCCGTCTGTTGCATTAATGTTAATCAAATGATAAAAGAAAAGAGGGAATCGCTCGCTGCTTTTGATTGAACTGTTTTTGCGGTTTTAATAATCAATTTATTTGAAATGCACACACTTCAGGGATTTTTGCATTTCGCTTTTTGGTTTTCTTAAATGCTTATGTTTAGATATAAAATGAAAAAGTAATACACTATAGGCCTACGCTTGTTTCTTTCTTAAATATGTTCTCTTTTTTACATTGGTTCGTATTTATAGCAACAAAGATAAAATTAAAAATAGCTATATTGTGATTAATAATCTAGCAGTGATCAATGTTGCTGGGTGATTTTACTTTGGAACCTTCAGACAACTTTAAATCAGTTTTTCTCTAAATTGATTTTGCTCTATCGATTTCAAACAAGTGTAGCTCAGTCATTTTTCATCCTATTCCAACAAATTATACATAATTTTGAAGGTTGTTTAATTTGCTCGTTGTGAATTGTTTTGCCAGCACAGGTCACAAATCAACCTCCCTTGCCTCAGTTATTTTTTGTATGTTTTAAATGTATTGAGAACCTGGAATGGCCTTTCAATGAACTTTTCTATGTACAGATGGTCAGTTATACTTGTGTTCATTTTTAAGTTTATTTCATAAAGATTCCTTTGAGGAGAGTCGAGTAATCATCAGCTTGAATGAGCTGTTCTTTGTCTTTGAAAGTGCTCTGTGATTCAGTAACCACATCTTGCATATTAACATTTCTCGCTTCCGTTAAAAACCCTTTATTACAGCGTCTTCAGTTCTTGCAAATCACAGGCACATGTGTCATTCTGAAAGATCGCCCAAGGCTTGGCCGAAATTTGCATACTACTTAAGATCCGCCACTTGTGCCAGCTTAGTTGACCAGCTCTCATTATGTTTTATTTATTTATTTTTGCTCAAGTCCTTAGATTTGCATATTAAACTTCCAGCAGTCCTTCAGGAAACCATCTATTGTGTTGTATATCTTACCACCCGCCATCAACAGTTTACTATTAACCTTGCATTTGTTTGTGTTTTCTGTGGCCTCCTCTGCTAGCCATATGGTATCACAGCTGCTGCTCTCCAGCCTGGCACAGAATGCTGAAGAGACAATATTATCAGTGAATATTCAAAGTCAATCATCCCTAAATGGCCCTATCATGGGTCCATCCCCAAAAGCATATTTTTGGCAGATGCTTCAAAATGGATGCTCTCTTTATTGCACATTCGGATATGATTTGTTGACCTGCAGAAGCCAAATTGCCTTGGCACATGCCGTGGCTTGAAAAATTGTCAGTTTTTAAGAATAGAGGTGTTGTTTGGGAAATTGTTTGGTAAACTAGAAAATGTTGTGAGCCAGCTGGAAGTGTTGTTTGGTAAACAGGATAGTAGCATCTGAACCCACTTCTGTATACCATCAAGCCTTTACCCAGCCAGTTTGAGTCATTTATAACGTGCATTTGAAAGCCCTCTGGCCTTCGGATGGAGATTTACTACTGCTCACAGAACCGTGCTTCACTGAAAGATACTCATGACAATCGTATTCGATTAATCGTGCAGCCCTACATCAGTACCAACCACCCTTGCTGCAGTATACCTATATGGAAAATTCAGTTCCAAACCTTGAGACTTGTTATAGCACTTGCATATAATTTCTCTTTTGTTGATTTTGATTGCTTCCATTGTCCTCATTTGTAAGTTGCTTTGGATAAAAGTGTCTGCTAAATAACTAAATGGAAAGTAAACCTGCTCCCACATCTGTCTGTCAGAGTTTCCGTGGGTTAAAATGTCTTAAATGTAGTTATTATTATAAATATTATATAATAATAATAATAACGATTAAATATAGTTATTATTATAATCTTACATTTTAAGGACATAAACCGTCTTAAACAGTATAATTAAATCTCAATAATGATTTCAAGAGGTCTTAAATTTGCAGACAGAAAGCCATGTGGTTGCAATATGGCTGAACGTGATGATTAAACTTCAAAAGGCTATGATTTCATTAAATAAACATGAATGCTGCACTTTTACAAGTCAGGTGCTGCGCTGCTTTGTGTACTGCCGTTAAATGGAAACAGATACATTTCTGGCGTTCATAAATTGCCACCTGCTGGCAGAGAATGAAATTGCATTTTCTATAAGTCCTGCTGTTTTGCGAAAATCAACCTATGTTTTTATGCTGCAGAGTTGTAAATGTGAACTGGTGCATTGACAAAAGGGTAATACATTATAAAAATATAAATAATTAAGACACTGAGATATACTTGTTATAAAGTTAATATAATTGATTGATAATTGTTTAAATTAATATAATAATTGATACTTTTGACTCACCATCTTCAAATTATAATTACTGATTTAAAAATAAATGTATTGCCATTTCCCCAGATCACAGAAATCGTATACCATGGTGTGGAAACTATATTTATAATAATAACAGAATAATACTTTTATGAGTAGTGACATACTTAATACACCATGTTGGTGTTTGTTGTACAACCCTTTTTTTATAATAAATGCTGATTTTTCAGACAGGATGATTCTCATTATGCATCATTTTGGACCAAAAACTCCGGCTTTTATAGTTTGGTGCTAATACAAACTAGATAATAAAACATCTGCACGCATGACAAAAGTACATTGTTGCACTCAACTTTCAAACCACCATTGCTCAATACCTTGTCGTCTTGTCATGTTATGTATGACTCTTGGTGTCTACAGTGGATGTCTTTGGATTTTGTTTGTTGTTTTTCATCATTGGCCCATTGACACTTACAAAGCTTCACCTGGATCCTGCAGATACTGCATTTGTACCCTCTCTGAGCCCCCAGAGCTCTCCATCTGTGATTTTGATGGACAGCTCAGAATCAGCGGACTGTCGAAGGCAGTCATGCCCCGAACTTGGTCTTTGTGGTCTTTGTGATGAACCCTCATCAGTCAGAGGCTGAGTGGACATATCTTACTCAGGGGAGAGCACGGCTGCTCTCGAGACCGTGCCCTTGAATGAACCCAGAAAACACATGACCACTGGTGTGTTGCCATACTAGAGAGTATGGAAAGCTGACACAATATCACACCTTCTGCTATTCAGTCAGAAAATGATGTTTCTTGTGCTTGACTGTTAAATGGAATGAAACTCATTTTGGCAGCATTCACTTGAATTTCCCATGACACAACCTGTTATCACATTTTTATCTGAATACAAATGTTTTTTGCCTGCATCGCACAACCTGTTGTTTAGGACTGTACAATACAGCTGATGTTCAGGGATTTTAAAACACTTTTAGGAGAAGCCCAAGCTTCTTACATTTTATTTTGAAAAGTTGAGTGATTAGTTTTCCTTATTCTGGTTTGATGGGTCGAAATGTTTTTGTATTGTTCAGGGCCTTGGAGCGGAAAGCAAGAATCTGTATCCTTTCCTGCTACCTGTTATCCAGCTCAGCACAGATGTTTCTCAGCCCCCTCATGTTTACCTGCTGGAAGACGGTCTGGAGCTGTGGTAAGTCTCCAAGAGTGTATATGAGCCAAAGGTTTAACCTAGGAAAAAAGTTTCAACCCAATCCCTAGGTTATTATACCTTTTGTACAACACAGTCAAAAGTATTTGCATAACTGACTGACTCAATAGGCTTAAAAGTGTATGCTCTAATGGATGAAATGGGTTATGTAGACAAATATGAATTGTGGCGTCATGAATATATTGTCAAAACGTTTTTTTTGACTGTATAGTGACATTTTTTTTGAGGTCAACAAGTGTTAGTGGACATTTAATAATAGTCTTCAGTAAGCTTCCCAAGTTATAAAATGAAAATCTGCAGGGCTGTGATGTTTTCAATGTGGTAACTTCTTCCAAATGTCCATATGTTATCTCATAGTTAAAAGATTTCCAGAACAACAAGACTGGCTTGTGTTATCCTTTTTATTTTATTTTTTGACTATCATCCTGCCTACTTCACTGCCTAATTGTAATTTATTTATAACTATTTATAAATAAATGTATAACAATTGTGCAGTTCCGTATGCAGAAGCAGTACACACTCGTTGTGCTTTTACACAAGATGTGTGTTTACAGTGCACAACTTATCCACAGCTTCTACAACAGTTGGTTCTGCATTATATTGTATTTAAAACCAAATGCTGTTAAAGTTACAGAAAGGCTTTTTTAGCATTGTGATTGTGTATTTTTTGTATTTTGTGACTGAAAGTAGCATTGTCCACAGTACAGTCAAACGTTTTTGAAAAGTAAGATTTTATGTTTTTTAAAGAATTCTCTTCTGCACACCAAGCCTGTATTTATTTGATCCAAAAACAGTAATATTGTGATTTTTATTTTTACTAATTAAAATAACTGCTATTTGAATATATTTTAAATTGTAATTTATTCCTGTGATCAAAGCTTAATTTTCAGCATAATTACTCCTGTCCTCAGTGTCACATGGTCCTTCAGAAATCATTCTAAGCTGATTTGCTGTTCAAAAATGTATTATTATTATTATTATTATTATTAGTAGCGATGTACCGATCATTATTTTCATGGCCGATACCAATTTTTACAAGTAAACTGGCTGATTTTTTGTTATTTTTATTTAAGTAACCAACCAGAAAGAATGAAAGATTTTAACACAAATAAAGTGGTTATATGGTGAATATTCATATCTATACTTACTGTCACAGTTTTATTCTATTTCTATGTCTATATGAATAATGTATATTAATATCAGTGAGATCTCATATCTGATATCTCAATTCATTGCTGGAGTAGTTTTATCTCTTCTGATTTCATTAAATTATCATCGGTCCCTATTGGTCCCTATTACTTCCTCGGCATTGTTAAAGATTGAATTCTGTTAAAATTCAATATATTATATTATACAGTGGTGGCCAAAATTGTTAGAACACTTGACATATTTAAGAGGTTGAATTTGTTTGTGTTGAATTGGCCATAATACTCGTAAAACAAACTATTGCTGGAACTACCTGCGACGGAAGGAATCTGCTAGAACATTGAAAATGATGGACTGGCCCAGTCCAGACCTCAATCCCATCGAGCAAATTTGGGGCGAGTTGAAAAATAAACTGGACAGATCTATTGTACATTCAAAGGAAAGCCTTTGGCTTGAGTTGCAGAAGGCATGGGATAACATTAGTGTTGAAGTTCTCAGGAAATATATAAACACTGTGCCAGAGAGGTGTGCTGCTGTAATTGCTGCAAAAGGTGGACATACTAAAAATTAAAGTTTAAAGTGGATAAAAACAGTATGACTCACTTCATCTGATATTTGTTGTGCTCAGAGGCTCTGTTTTGGAGGTAAGAAAGGTCAATATTTTCAGATCTGTCATGTGTTCTAATCATTTTGGCCACCATAATGTCTTTTTTGTACTCTAACAGAGGAATTTTTGACAATTCCATTAGTGCATAAAAAGATAAAATCTCTCATTAAATGCTACAAAAACCACGTGACTCGTGGCTTTTTCGCCTCTGCTCTCCACGGCTTTTTCACCTCTGCTCTCCACGCTGCTCAGCAATGCCGATGGTGAGGGCAGCACAGAATAATGTGGCATGTACACTCCTCCAGCTCTTATGCTGTTTTGTTCACAGCATGGGTTCAACTCTGCAGCTGGCCACTGTGGTGAACATAAGGAGAGGACAAATTTCGAGCTTTCCGTCAGCTCTCTTCATACAGATAGCTTGCTGCTCACATTGTGGATATGCCTACACTGTCTAAATCCCAGTCCTGGTTATGGGAAGCAAAAAAACACTTTTTAATCCATAATATGAATTCAGTGTTGAATTGGCCTCTTTTCAGTTTGAGTTAATTAGAATTAAATTAGCCACACCTCACTAACAGTTGAATTGGAATGACAAGAAAGATTAGTTTAAATTCAAGTACATTTCTGGGAAATAAAGTGTAATACCGATTACAATTAAGTTTCCTGGTAAGAACTCTTACGGCGGCATTTTGGAGTAGCTGTAGGACAGCCACCTAGTAGTGCATTTCAATAATCCAGTCTAGAGGTCATGAATGCATGAACTAGATGTTTTGCATCAGAAGAATGTAACGTTCCGTAGCTTGCTGATGTTTCTAAGGTGGAAAAAGCCTGTTTTTTTTATTTGAATATATGAGTTGCTGTCTAACAAAACACCCATGTTTTTGACTGTTGAGGACATAACAGTATATATTTCAAGAATCACATTTTATTCTAAGAGATTATATTTAAAAGTTTTTGGTCCAGTAAATATTATCTGTCTTATCTAAATTTAATAGAAGAAAATTTCAGGTCATCTGATCTTTAACACACTCGTATATCTTCGGTAATTCATCTGGGCTTGATGAAATATATATCTGAGTATCTTCAGCACAGCAATAGAAACTAATCCCATGTTTTCTAATAACATTACCAAGAGGCAGCATGTATGCTGAAAACAGAAGAAGGCCCAGGACAAGTCATTGTGGCACTCCATACTTTACTGGTGCTAACTTGCATGATTCTTCATTTAAATAAACAAAGAGGTAATGGTCAAACATGCAGGTTTTAAATCATTTCAATGCCTGTCCCTGAATACAAGTATAATTTTGTAATCAGTCTATGAGTATGTTGTGGGCTACAGTGTCAAACGCAACATTAAGTTCAAGTAAACTAGTAAGGAGATGCAGCCTTGGTCTGATGCAAGAACTTGATTTAAGGATATGGGTCAGGGGTGTAGAATTAGGGGACGGACGCAAGGGACGTGTCCCTACCAATATCCAGCGACTACCAAACTGTCCCTAGCAATGATTTTGATCAAACAATTAAATATATGTATATGTTTTCATAATTTCAGACACATGAGAGGTCGAACCATTGACATATACCTAATAAGTTAAAGTAAATACATTAGAAAATTGCACGCTTTCAAGGACGCACATTTAATACATGAGAGGAATGTAGTCGACAAGAAGCACGGCGCCGCATTTAAAACAACTCACAGGTATTGAACCAACTCAAGACAGCAGTCTAAACCAGTAAATATAAAAGTTCACTTCAGAAACTAACAGAGGTGTATCGATGAATTTGAAGTACGGTGTATGTCCCCACCAATGTCAATTGCAAACCTACCCCCTTGCCTTTATCATCTTTGTTCAAATAATTCCTAACCTCAGGAATACAGCTAAAACATTGCAGTGGTATTAACTGCCCTCAATCTAAATGGGTTTCCAGTTAGTGGCTGTTTCTGTCCTGTCGGATCCTTTGTCCTGTCAGCCAGTGACACACGTAATCCTTAAAAGATTTTTGTGACAAATTGCCTGTCCAGATGCGAATGATAGCATGAATCATTGGAGTCGTGCCTCAGAGGAACGGAGCCAATGCTTTTTGTATATATAAATACCACACATTATACTTAGCCGTGCTGTCAAGCGACAAGAAGATGCTGAGTCAGGAGAATTCTTAAGCATAAATTCATTTATCTCCAGCTCCGGGTTTAAACTATGTGTCCTACATTCTAATCGATATTGTCTGTGATAAGCTCAGCGCTGCTTTGTATTTACCATATATTTATTTTCTAGCTCTATAATTCATACACAACCCATCTGTATCTCCTTTCTGACGGAATTTATTTTCTCTCCATTCTGCCAGTCTTCTCATTCTCTTCTTGATCTCTTGGAAGAGGGTTTATTTGCCCCCTTTAGTTTCAAGGCTTCAGACTTACTCTCTTGGTTTGTTGTTCCTCTCCGCTGTCCATTTATCATTCAGTGTCACTCTATCTCTCTTGTATCAAGACAAAGAGAGTTGCTCAGGACAATAACTCAACCTTCACAAAGACTCCTCTGTTGCCTCTGGATCAAAAATAGCAGCACTTCAACAAATTTAGCGGCATCCATTCATTTTCTAGAATGCTTTTATAAACGATCGCCTGTTTTGTTTAAAGATGGAAGATGTTTGGCTTGCAGCAGGCCTTTTTATGAATTGATGCCGCTGTAGTGTTTCCATGGACACTAAAAGCATAGTTCTTTAATTGTAATATTACTGTCATTTTGAAGGATTTTTTTGTCTTTCCATGTCATGATGACCTAGCAACATTTTTGATTTTAAAATGGTATTGCATATTAAATGAAGGCTTTCTAAATGACATGATCTTTCTCTTCATGCAGGTTAGTGACTTTAGAGAACAGCCCTGCCATCACCCCTGAGCTTCTGAGGATCTTCCAGAATATGTCCCCCCTACTTGGTTAGTTGCCTCTTTAAGTGTCCACTTTCTGTTTTTTTTATATATATATCAAGCTGAAAGCCAGTGCCAATTTAACTGTCACATGGACATGCCCTGAAAAGCAGGTCACAGACTTTTCTAGCTGAATTCATCATCTCAATTTAAATTCTTATTGAGCTCAATCCTTTGAAATAATTTTTAAATGGTATATTTTGCCATTATTTGTCTGTATTGTCTTATCCCTGTGTCATTACAAACTCATGCCATTGGATTTTTTCTCTGAATCACAACAAGCAAAAATATATTCTGGGCACTCCTTTTAATTTAATGGAGGTGAATAAAGACTTGATTGGTTAAGCTCACCATTAAAGTATCATGCAAGTGTTATGCTATATATATTCCAAGTCTTCTGAAAGTTTATCAGAAGACCAGACTGAAATTTGTTGTAGACTGAAATTGTATCATATGACATAGCTTTCCTTTGTTTGTTTATGAGAGAAGTAGTGAGAGACACTTCTTTTCTTTTGAGTCATATAATTTCAGTGAATCTGACTTATATTTCAAGTAAGGATGCTCGATACCATAATTTTGGCTTCGGTACGATACCGACACTAAATCGATACCATAGGTCAGGGGTTTTAAAAATTTGAAGTCATTCTGTTTGTCAATCAGCAGCTAATACATGTGATGTACTCTTTTATTCATGATGTTGTTATTCAATTAATTGAATAGTAGGCAATTTCATATTCTGGTTGGTAGTTATTGAGCCGATTGGTAGTTGTCTCTTGCTTGCGTATTTTTGATTCACTTATATGTTATTTTGGTTGTAATATAACTGTTTCTCAGACGTGAATGCGATGATTTACAGAGTGAATGAGGTGACTCAAAAATTGCTGGTTTTGCTTCCCTGGGGTTGTATTAGAATGAGATAATTAACGGTTTGATTGGGGCACTGTAATTAAATATGCTTGCATCACCGCCTCCTAGCCTCTGGGAAATGTCACACAGAAGTGTTCGCTCGTGAGGAGCCATTCCAACCGTAAGGCCAACACCTCTCATAACCTCAGACGGACGGAAAGATGCGTAGCCATCAGAGTCGAGGGTTGCTAGAGGTCAGCACAAGAGAGAGAATAAGAGAAAGCGTTTCATTAAAGCATCTGCCGGCGCATTGAAATGCAAAGAGAGGGGGCTGATTGAAGCGATTTTTCCATTTGCATGCTCATTTCTCCTATCCTCGTCTCTTTCAGGTTCTGATGGTAATATTTGCACAAGGGTCTGTTAAGACTCCATCTCTTTCATCCATTCTTCGGAAAGCTAGTTAGGAAAAAAATAATTTATCTCTATGTATTGGAATGAGGATGGCCTCTGACCGAAAATGAATCCGTATCATTGAGAGATGTTGAAAAGTACCTTGGTTCAAACTTGTTTGGGAACCACTTGCAGAACCCCCTTCAAAAGTTTAGGAACCCTTAGTTCTTAATACTGTGTGTGGTTACCTAGATTATCTGTTTTGTTTTATATATATATATATATATATATATATATATATATATATACAGGTGCTAGTCATATAATTAGAATATCATCAAAACGTTGATTTATTTCACTAATTCCATTAAAAAAGTGAAACTCGTATAATGTATACATTCATTCCACACAGACTGATATATTTCAAGTGTTTATTTCTTTTAATTTTGATGATTATTATAACTGACAACTTATGAAAACCCCAAATTCAGTATCTCAGAAAATTTGAATATTGTGAAAAGGTTCAATATTGAAGACACCTGGTGCCACACTCTAATCAGCTAATTAATTCAAAACACCTGCAAAAGCCTTGAAATGGTCTCTCAGTCTAGTTCTGTAGGCTACACAATCATGGGGAAGACTGCTGACTTGACAGTTGTCCAAAAGACGACCATTGACACCTTGCACAAGGAGGGCAAGATACAAAAGGTCATTGCAAAAGAGGCTCTGTGTCCAAGCACATTAATAGAGAGGCGAAGGGAAGGAAATTATGTGGTAGAAAAAAGTGTACAAGCAATAGGGATAACTGCACCCTGGAGAGGATTGTGAAACAAAACCCATTCAAAAATGTGGGGGAGATTCACAAAGAGTGGACTGCAGCTGGAGTCAGTGCTTCAAGAACCACTACGCACAGACGTATGCAAGACATGGGTTTCAGCTGTCGCATTCCTTGTGTCAAGCCACACTTGAACAACAGACAGCGGCCAGAAGCTGCCTGCCTGAGCTAAAGAAAAAGGACTGGACTGCTGCTGAGTGGTCCAATGTTATGTTCTCTGATGAAAGTACATTTTGCATTTCCTTTGGAAATCAGGGTCCCAAGTCTGGAGGAAGAGAGGAGAGCACAGAATCCATGTTGCTTGAGGTCCAGTGTAAAGTTTCCACAGTCAGTGATGGTTTGGGCTGCCATGTCATCTGCTGGTGTTGGTCCACTGTGTTTTCTGAGGTCCAAGGTCAACACAACCGTATACCAGAAAATTTTAGAGCACTTCATGCTTCCTGCTGCTGACCAACTTTATGGAGATGCAGATTTCATTTTCCAACAGGACTTGGCACCTGCACACAGTGCCAAAGCTACCAGTACCTGGTTTAAGGACCATGGTATCCCTGTTCTTAATTGGCCAGCAAACTCGCTGACTTAACCCCATAGAAAATCTATGGGGTATTGTGAAGAGGAAGATGCGATATGCCAGACCCAACAATGCAGAAGAGCTGAAGGCCACTGTCAGAGCAACCTGGGCTCTCATAACACCTGAGCAGTGCCACAGACTGATCGACTCCATGCCACGCCGCATTGCTGCAGTAATTCAAGCAAAAGGAGCCCCAACTAAGTATTGAGTGCTGTACATGCTCATACTTTTCATGTTCATACTTTTCAGTTGGCCAAGATTTCTAAAAAGCCTTTCATTGTATTGGTCTTAAGTAATATTCTAATTTTCTGAGATACTGAATTTGGGGGTTTCATTAGTTGTCAGTTATAATCATCAAAATTAAAAGAAATAAACACTTGAAACATATCAGTCTGTGTGGAATGAATGTATACATTATACAAGTTTCACTTTTTGAATAGAATTAGTGAAATCAACTTTTTGATGATATTCTAATTATATGACCAGCACCTGTATATATCATATTCCCACTTCAGGTCCTGAGAAATTGGGGTGCCTAGGAACCTGAATGACTCCACTGCAGTCACAGTGCTGTTCATGATGGTGAGTGGGGGAGAGCAGGGGGGTTTCTCCCGAAGTCCACGATCATCTCCACAGTTTTGAGCATGTTAAGTTCCAGGTTGTTAAGACCGTACCAGACATAGAGCTCCTTAATCTCCTGTCTGTAAGCAGACTCGTCACTGTCCTGGATGAGGCAGATCAGTGTCGTATTGTCTGCAAACTTCAGGAGCTTGACAGAGGGGTCTTTGGATGTGCAGTTGTTCCTGTAGAGAGAAAAGAGCAGTGGGGAGAGACCACAGCCCTGAGGAGCTCCTGTGCTAATCGTACAGGTATTGGATGAGAATTTTCCCAGCCTCACTAGCTGCTGCCTGTCTGTCAGGTAGCTGGTGATCCACTGACAGATGGAGGTGGGGACAGAGAGCTGTGTCAGTTTATTCTGAATGCTGTCCGCGGATGATGGTGTTAAAAGCAGAGCAGAAGTCCACAAACAGGTTCACATAATTCCCTTGTTTGTCCAGATGCTGCAGGATGATGTGCAGTCCCATGTTGACTGCATCATCCATAGACCGGTTTGCTCTGTGGGCAAAGTGCAGGGGGTCCAGTAAGGGTCCAGTGGTGTCCTTCAAATAAGTCAAAACCAGTCTTTCAAATGATGTCATGGCCACTGACGTTAGAGCCACAGATCTGTAGTCATTAAGTCCAGTAATTTTGGGTTTCTTTGGGATGGGGATGATGGAGGGGTGTTTGAAGCATGAAGGGACTTTGCACAGCTACAGTGATCTGTTGAAGATCTGTGTGAAGATGGGGGCCAGCTGGTCAGCACAGGTTTTTAAGCAAGCTGGTGACACGCCATCTGGGCCTGGTGCCTTCCTCCTTTTTCTTTTGAAGACCTGGCCCACGTCATCTTCTCTTATGTGCAGTGCATGAGAGGGGGGTTGCAGGAGGTGTGAATGGTGATTTTTCAAACCTGCAATAGAACTCATTCAGATCGTCTGCCAGTTGGTGATTCTCCAGAGTGCTGGGGGATGGTTTCCTTTAACTGGTGATGTATTTCATACCTGTCCACACTGAAGCAGAATCACTGGAAGATAATTTGTTCCTTAGCTTGCCAGAATAATTTCTCTTTGCCACTCTGATCTCCTTTTCCAGTGTGTATTTGGCCTGTTTATACAAGACTTTATCCCCCTTTCTGTAAGCATCTTCTTTGGCCTGACGGAGCTGTCTGAGTTTAGAGTGATAAGTGATAAACAGAGTGATAAGCATCTTTAATTATTAATTATAATTACAGCCAATATGTTAATAATAGCCATGCTAATAAGCAACTAGTTAATAGTGAGAATTGGTCCCTATTCTAAAGTGTTACCACGATGTCTATTAAATATCTAAACGAGTATCCATTTTTCATACGTAATAATGCGTATCTAAATGCAGTGATTCCTAAAATATCTTGTAGTATTTAAAACAACTGGTTGTATTTTTTAGTGTTTTTATTTTGAATGTGTTTAGAAAATTGGACAGAATATCGTCCATTCTTCTGTTACAAGTCATAATATAAAAATTAATGGCTTATGGTTTTTTGAGTAGCATAGTTTTGTTGTTGCATCAAAATCTTGTATCTCACTGGTGTTGATACTGACTACGTTTCGGTATCATGACAACCCTAGTATAATCTCAGCAACTGAATTTTCTTCTCTGAAATCTTGTATTCATAGCTGTATCGCTTTTACAAATATGAAGTGGGACAAACAAAGTGTAACAAAAAACTCCTCGAGACAGAATGTGAAAGAAAAAGTTTGAGGTTGTCGCCAGCACTCTAGCGATCGCAGCGCAGCGATCGGGCCAGCATATCTGTTGTAACTGTTTTCTTAGCTCTGTTCGACAGGGGAGCAGATCTCTCGCTGTGCGCCAAACAGCTCACTTTCCTCTTCTCTCACTGCTCGCAGCTCCTCACCTGCTGAGGTCTGGGATGAGAGGCTCCTGCCACGGCCCTCCTGCTGACTACACTACTGTCTTTCTCTGAATCTGGAGCATGTGCGTGATGCTGAGCTGGTTTTCTCTGGCACTGCCATTTGCTTCCAGTTACAGTGAAATGGCTTTAGTAGTACATTTAGCTTTTAAATGTGGAAATTGGTCTGTGATCACTTACTATCAAAGTGTAGAAAACAAGCTACTTGTATTTTAAAGTAGTCGAGGTCAACATTAAAGTAAACCAAGTCTAGTTTAATGTAAAAACTATACATATTTACAGTTTCATTACAAATGAAGCTCAGTCAACAGCATTTGTGGCTGATGTTGATTACCTCAAAAATTATTTCTACTCATTTGTTCCTCGTTTGCTTTCTTTAAAAGAAGTTTTGATGGTGACTGGTCAGATATGTGAGGCATAAAATCACTACTTCTGTGTATTTTATCTGTTTAAATAATATGCTTTACAGTTGTTGTTGTTTTTCATTTATGGCATTACATTTTCATGGAGACAAAGTTGTACAATTGTGTATAACTATGCAGAATAGTTTTTGTTTATAGTTGACTTTCTGCACTTAAGTCATGTTGAAAAACATTATTTACATCATGTGGTTTATACAGGAATCACTTCATGAAAACCCAGGACTTTCGTGGACTTTTTTTCAGCATATTATACAATACAAATACTTCATCTTTTTCAGGTTCTGAAAATACTTTTTTTCCAATTGACCTTTTATGTTTCACATCCTTTTTTATCCTTTATAGAAGGATTTACATTTATATATTTGGCAGATACTTTTATCCAAAGGGATTTACATTGTACTGTATATGGTACATTTACATTTGAACATTTACATTTTATCAGTTCTTGCTTTCCCTGGGAATTGAAGAATATACAAGGATACTATATAGACATTTAACTCTTATACAAATTAGGCTAAATAAAGGAAACGTTATAAAACATACTGCTACTATTGAAGATTTTAGTTGAACTCCAAAGCAAATGTTGAACCTGAATAACTTTTCAAATATATCTTGTATCGGAGGTATTCAACTTGTTTTTTTTGCCACTACTTATAGAATCTCTTTTCTTTATTTTGTATTGTGCGTGTAAACCACATACACCTTTTCTTTTTTTAACTTCCTGCACTTTTAAACTGAATTTTCCTTTTACATTTATGCATTTAGCAGACACTTTTATCCAAAGCGACTTATATAATTCAGGCTATACATTTTTTGTCAGTATATGTTCCCTGGAAATTGAACCCATGACCTTTTGCGCTGCTAACGCAATGCTCTTCCAGCCTTTAAAATGTCTAAAAGCTAAATTCGAGCACTTTAAAGAACCTTCTGCGAACCCTCTTCCATTTATTGTTTACTGTTTAAACAGTGAATATTTTAACACCCACACTTTGGCCCTGTTTACTTCCATTTTATGTGCTTCAATATAACCTTGATTTGTGTATGTATTTGTATATGTTTACAAAGAAGTACTGCTCAACTTGCTAAAGCAATCATTTTATATCAGGATACTAAAACAAATAGAGTTGCTTCCTATTTAGCTTCTACTCAACACTTTGTAGACAAAGCTTTTCATTAACCATGAATGAAAAATTGCAGCACCTCTAATGGCGCTTTTCCACTGCATGGTACGGCACGGTACGGTTCACTTTTGGGGGTTTTCCACTGGGTACTGTACCTGGTACCTGATACTTTTTAGTACCACTTCGGTCGAGGTTCCATCGAGCCGCATCTGCTACCAAAACGTGACGTGTAAACTCTGCTGATCACTGAATGGCCGGAGAAAATCGCATTACGCGTCACTGAACTTGCGACACGAGACCCTCCTCTACCGCTCTACCCGCTAGATTTAAATCAGCACAGCCAGCGAAGGATCGGACGCAACTTCTGTTTAAACAAACGCACATTTTGCATCAACCACAAAATAGCAGTGTCGTTGTCTGTTGAGGGAGTTCAGACGCTCCTCTCGTTGATAGCCGAGGAGCGGATCCAGCGAGAGCTTGATGGCGATCATCAAGGAAAAGCCTTATGTATAACGTTACTTTTGAACTTGCTATATTTTCAGAGTATGTTTTCTGTTTATATTTTACCTCTGTATCTGTGTTTTGCTTCAATTAAAAACTATCTGATCGAATAAGTGTACCTCCAGACTATATTAAATGTGTATCATTGTATGAGCACGTAATGAACCTCTTGAAAAAGACAAATGATTAATGCCACGATTATAAAAACCATCACATAAATAAAAAAAACAAGGGATACATTGTACATTTTGAAATATTCAAAAGTTTATTGATAATTCACTTTACAGAACACGCTGCATGAATAGTTAACTAATCAAGTAACGCAGCACACCTGCACGAACATCTCTGCTCTCCTCATCTAACGTTACAGCCCGTGTCACTGCCACCACAGTCTCTGCTGCTGGGGGTAAATCACAAGCATTCTCATAGACCTCTCCATTGCTGTTAAACACATCCACATGCCGAGAGTGAAGAACACTATTCCGTCTCCTTTCTTTGTTGTGAGTTTGTTTGTGGCGCGTTTATGATGTCACGGCAGTAGAGGCGGCGCAATTATAACGACGCTGCGTGAATAATCCCGCCCACTCTATAGCGGTACTAAACTGCGGTGGAAATGCAAACCGACCCGAACTGAGCGCACTGCACTGCATCATATGCAGTGGAAAAGCGCCATAAAACACATTTGATATTAACTGTAGTATACAGAGATGATCTGCATGGCATTATTCAGTGGGTTAAATTTACGCTTTACACATTTACTCTGTGTTATTAGACCTGTAAAGTTACAGGAGTTCAGTGATTTTCCCCATAGCCCGCATGGTGGTTAGAGCCCATAAAGGAAAAGTTGACACGTGGTTTAATAAGATGTTCATAAATGTAATGAACTACTCCATTTGTGACAGCTTCATTAGCGGTGTAAATACTCCTACTCCAGAGGATGAGGTCACCATGCGTATTCTCACACATACACAACAGAAATCATATAATAAGTAGACTTAGAGCCATGAGATTTGCTTTTTAAATGCCAAATCATTTGCGCCACTTTTAATAACCTAATGAAAATTCGTACACGTTTGTGTGGATATTTCAGTAGTGCCTGTGAATGTCTGAAATGCCATTGGGCTGATACCTAAGCCTGTGTGCTTTATTTACAGCAGTTCACAGTGGCACGAAAGTCATTGCTTTTTCAAGAAATATGTTTCTATGGTGAGTTATTTCACTGTTACTGATGGCAGCGGTTGATGATACTGACAGCGCTGGAATTGTCCCCTCTTTCCACCCCGTTTTATCAGGCCCTGTAGTAAAATCGTTCACCGAATTGTCATTTTATTTGTTGACCCCAGCAGCAAAAGCCCATAGATTTTCTCAAACTGAATTTGACTTTGCCTCGTGGACATTTCAAAGACCTGGTTTTCTAGAGAAGTGGAACAATATTTCTTTTTTTAGTCTTTCTCACTTGAAACTGCTGAGCGTGCACTACCGTGTGTGTTTTTCATACTTGCGGATATTCGTTACTGCAAGGACAAGTAATGAGGCACCCGCTGTTTCTGACATGCTGAGAAACACTTTTCACGCTATAGATATGTCGTTTGTCTGGATTTTATCTCATCAAAGGATGCTCCATTTCTTCGATTTCCTTAGGGTTTAAATAGCCTGTAAGCGCCATGCGCATTTTACTTTGACTTTCATATCAGCGGCAATTCGTCTTCAAGCAGTTGTTTGCTTTTAGTTTTCCTTTTCCTTTGCTTAAATAGCTTATAGAAGCACTGTGCGCATTTTACGTTAACTTTGAAGAAATTAAATTTAAGCAACAACAAAATACAACGTAGAACATAGAACTTTCATTAACAAAACAAATAAAAATACACCATGCTATATGCCTAATATAACATTACAAAGAACGCACACGAAGTTTAAATATACAAAACTAAAAATCAGTTAAGAATGAAGAACAAACAATTACGAAACGAAGAACATTTATTAACAAAAATGAATAAGAAAGTTTGCAGGGACGGTATACACCTTGATGTAAAATAATGGAGAAAAATCACACTGTTTAAATAAAAATCAGCAAATATCGTGGAACCAAATAAATGAGAAACAAATGTTTTGTTATTTTTAAACATTAGGCTATCACTTAGATCAGGACCAATAGATCGATCGCGAAGGCAATGCTGCTAGATCGCGCTTTAGGTCAGAGTTTCTAAACTAGGGGGGCAAGAGATAAAACTCAAATATAATATATTCACTAATATTATGACTTGCATGTTAAGTAATGTAAAAATATATAGGCTATAAATAAATAACCGTATACCATCTCATCGTGTGTAGGCTAATACAGACTGAACGGTGGCTCAAAACAGCTGTAGGAGCATGTAAACTACAGCTCTCGGCTGGATAAAAGAAGCCAGTGTCACACTAGTAGCCTAAAGTTTTGATGGATGACCATTGTAATCAAGGTAAAGCTGATTACAGTGACATACAGGATCATGCATTATGTCCATTATAAATGATGTGCAAACGAACCATGTGTGCGCTCTCGGCTCACTTATATTTCTGCTTGAATACAGAACAGTATATTCACATAGTTGAATACAGCGAGTGTTTTATAACGGATGCTCGTGTGTTGAAGTTTGTGAGGATCAGTGGTGTTTATGTGCATACGGGCATCAGACGCTCCAAACAGCTTGGTCTTACAGAGGAAATGCTGATGGCGTCGTGAATAGTGAATAATAATAAAACTTATTTTTTTATTAAATGAATGCAATATAAAGATACATTTCGTTTTTAAACTCCTCCTCTATAAACTTGTATGTCTCACCTCACTCCTCTTGTCAGTCATCTCTATTTACGTGATACATTAAATCTGATCTGTGATGTAGAGGTCTGTGCGAGACTGTTTTATAGTCCCACTCCCGCAAGGTTTTATTACCCACCCGCTTCTGCGATATATTCACTGTTTGTTCAAATTTCTGCTGAAAGACAGAGAGATAGGCCAACAAATAAAAGTTAAGTCTGCTCAAAATTGTATTTATTTTATTGGTCTTGTCAAGAGTCTTGAATTCATTGACAGAAAAATGTCAATAACATTCTGCTGCCAACACGGAAAGTGTCACAGAGAGAAAAAAAATGTTACTCAAAAATTGTAATCCATTTTTTTATTCGTCTTGTCACAATACAAAATACAATTAATTTATGCTAACATTCAGCCTACAATACAATAGGAAAAAAATGTAGATTTATCCTAATAGCTATTTTATTAGTCTTGTCAAAATACTAAATAAAATGTAACATCTTATAAACACAGTAAAAAGTGCAGCAGAGAAAAATAAATTAATTCGACACAGTCTGTTATTTAAAATGATAGGATAAGCATAAAAAAGGAAAGACAGTTGAACGTCCTTCAAGGACATCGCATCCACACTTTGCCTTTCACTCATCACAACCTGCCTGTTCTGTCTGAGAGCCGTATATAATATCTGCTAGCCTGCTCTGAGCATCGTTGCACATGCTGTGCTCAGACCCCGCAAATAAAACGAAGCGCTGGTTTATGCTTGCAGCGCGCACATAACGGTCCGAGTGCAGGCTGTACCGGTGCTCGATAAGAATAAAGCGCAGATTTGCTCTTCTGAAAGGACGTCGGGAATGGGATAATGTTAGACCGCCCGCTCCCGATCAAATTGCACTAGAGTTACCGACCGTTACCGCGTTGTATGCGGGAAATTAATCCCGCGGCGCAAGAAATCTGGTTGGGACAGCAGCGGCAATGCAGACCTAGACTAGGTGATGCAAGACTCTCTTCGTTCGGTGCACTGCATTGAGCAGCGGCGTGTTCAGTTTTAACTGTAGTGTCCTCTAACTGAACAAATGTATTTGTATTACTATAAAAAAAATCTGGGGGATGGTGCCGCAGTGGGCAAGTGATGTAACGGTGTTGCGGCTTAACACCGGTGTAACCGCCAATACAGTCTATCGCGGCAAGCCTACTGGCTATCTGAAAAAATAAAATAAAGTTCTATCTATCATTCTGTCGTTCTATGTGCCCATCTGTCATTCTGTCATCTATCATAGAAATAGCTTGGGGAAGTCGTGGCTTAATGTACTCGTAATCGAAAGGTTGCAAGTTCGACTCTCAGGCTGACAGGAATTGTAGGTGGGGGGAGTGAATGTACAGCACTCTCTCCACCCTCAATACCATGACTGAGGTGCCCTTGAGCAAGCCACCGAACCCCCGACTGCTTCCCAGGCGCCGCAGCATAAATGGCGGCCCACTGCTCCGGGTGTGTGTTCACTGCTGTGTGTGTGCACTTTGGATGGTTTAAATGCCGAGCACAAATTCCGATTATGGATCCCCATACTTGGCCATATGTCACGTCACTTTGTCACTAAAGGGCCCTTATATCAATAAACTACTTTTTACAATTGCTCATTTAATTAACATACTAAATTAAAAGATTATGGTTGAATTAAATGTTGAAATTTAAAGGTCAAGGTCTTGTCTAGCTGTTGCTCTCAGCAGATCACCTTTTGCAAAGCTTCTTTCAGTCTCTTTTGTTTCCAGTCACAAGATCTGATTTACATTTAAGACTGAATGAATTTAAATGTCTGTTCTAGTGGAAATCTGTGACACGTCTTTTGTCCTGCATGTTTTGTATGTCTATTCATAACAATAGAGCATACAGGGAGAGAAAAGTTTATAATAATCATAACATTGATGGCTCCATTTGAAAATCTGGATCACTTTAATATCCTACTTCAAGAAATGGTATACAATGAAGCAGGTTTTTTTTCTTTTGTATCAAAGATTGAATTTATGTGAATAAAAAGAGTACTGTGTTCCTTATCAGTTTAATAGCCACTTATATTATGCATAGAAAAGTATAAATAAACGCAGAACTTTTTATGCCTTGTAGCTTGTCATGAAAAGCATAAACATGTCTTTGTGGTTTCAACACTGTGCTTAATAGCGCTGGCAAGGAAACGAGTGAGAGAGTCACATCGTTCATACATATTGAAATGCACTTTATTTACATAATTT
The DNA here is from genome assembly GCA_027564155.1 of Gymnocypris eckloni scoliostomus. Classification (NCBI taxonomy): domain Eukaryota; kingdom Metazoa; phylum Chordata; class Actinopteri; order Cypriniformes; family Cyprinidae; genus Gymnocypris; species Gymnocypris eckloni. The sequence continues at coordinate 13,226,253 of CM050420.1, forward strand.
TCTCTACAAAAGAAGTTTTTTGCACACAGGTGGGGCTCTTCACAGGGCACATCTAATTCTCTCATGCAGTTGGATTATTGTGGCATTATCATCACCTCTGTGAAAGCAGATGCATATGTGAAGCTTTTTATCTGCTATTAACATTGATGGCAAAATGTCTGCCCAGTAGCTTGTTTGAGTTTATTTTTTTTAAATGTGGCTTCATGTTGACCAGACAAATCTTACAGTGTTTTTCTTGTGTATATTGATTTCAGTGATATTTCATATTGTTAAGGTAATGTGTTTACTCTTATTTTGGTTTGTTGCCTCAAGCTATAGCTAGCATGTGACCTTTTTAGAAATAATTGAATGACAAAAATCTACTGAAGTTGGGTTGGTTCTTTGAGAGGTTATATATAGTTTGTCTTGATTTAATGCCGGTGAAAAATAATGGCAGCTGTGTGAGATTTATGGACTTGTGTTTATTTATTTATACATTTTTTTGCATTAATGCCCTACACACATCTGTTCATCTGACAGTTTTTTTTTTTTCTTCATGCCTCTGGGCGCTTTGTGCTTGGCCCTTGGCCGTCTGCGCGCTCGAGCACTCAACAATTCTGAAGGCCTCAGATCAGCTCGTAATGTCTTAATGGAGCAAGGAACAATGGCTGAATATTAAAAGGATGCTATCTGGCTCAAGGGGCGAAATTATGAGATTTATTTCTCACTTCAGTGCACAAGCAAAACCTTGTATCTGTCCCTCACTGTCGTTAGATATTTAAATTGTCACACATCATCATCATCATAAACGCTATTCAGTTCCTTTTTCAAAAAGGAAAATTCTATCATTTACTGACCTTCAAGTAGTTCCAAACCTGTATGAATTTCTTTGTTCTGCCGAACACAAAGAAATATGTTTTGAAGAAAATTTGTAACCAGTTTTGGGACACCATTGACTTCCATAGTAGGAAAAAAAATACTATGCCCAGAACTTCTCTGTTTCCCACATTCTTCAGAACATCTTCCTTTGTGTTCAGCAGAACAAAGACATTCATACAGATTTGGAATTACTTGAGGGTGAGTAAATGATGACAGAATTGTCATTTTTGGGTGAACTATCCCTTTAATATAATTGTTGTGTAGTTTTTAGTTGTTCATGTGAAATGCTTACTAGTCAGTTTAAATCAGGGTTCCTCAAATATGTGTGGGCCAGATTTGAGTAGGCCTGGTTTAAATAATTATATAATTGTGCTAATTTTTATTGCATTATTGCTTACTTTATAGTTATATTGGCTTATGTATGATAATTACCTGTTAATTTTCTTGTTTGTAATTTGCATTTGATAAAAGTCTGTAAATGTACTTTTACGACCCGTCTAGGGCCAGCCATAACATAAAGTAAATGTGCGCTCACTCCCAAGATAGCATCAAACAAAAGGTACATTTATTAACACATGTATAACGAAACTACAGTAACAAACGGGACAATTTCAGGAGTGGACAAGGCCAAAATAACAAACATAAATGACTGGGTTTCATGTACCCTCTAAATTCCCTAACCAAAATAAAACACATAAAAGAAAATCATACAACACAACTTCCCTATCTCCCTTAACTCAAAACAAGGAACAAACAAGATATACATACACACTTCGGCAGACCAGAGATGTAACAGTACTTTTGTACTATTTCGGTTACACCAAAGTTTGTTTCACTAGTAATGCATCTGTCTTAAAGGGATAGTTTACCCCATTGACTTGCATAGTGTTTTTTGCTATGTGGTTTTGCATAGTGGAAGTCAATGGGGTCCAACAACTAAAAGTGAACTAAAACTTTAAGATTTAAAAGTAGTTCATAGTTAATGCTATTTAATTGCCATTTAGGTTGCATAGGTTGCAGGCAGCCTATGTCAAACTGACATGAAACTAGAGGGGGGAAAGAGATTTGAAGTAGCTGTATAGCAGCAAGTTTAATCATGCATTAATAGATTGGTCATTATATTCTCAGAGGGAGCAGGGTTTAGTCAGAGCAGGATTAGCTCATAATTCAGTCTGTCTGCATTAGTCCAAGAATTGCCAGCTAATTATGCTCAAACAAGGATTTGAATACAAGCTCCACAAATATTCATTTTATAGTTCCCTGTGGCATCAGTAATAGATTTCAGAGAATCCTAGCACTTTGTTCCTTCCCAGAAAAAATATTTTATAATACTCCGATTTAGCTTTTATGGTCTTTACATAAACTCCAGTAATGACATTGCAGACATAATGATTGCATTTTCCAGAACCTTTTTATTTATATGTGTGCCATTGTCATTACTTCATTGACATCACACTGTGCTGTCAGAAGTTTTTTGTCAACTTTTTCAATCAAAAGAAGAAAAAAAAGGCCTTGAAAGGGATGAAGAATGACAGCACTGTTAACAATGTAATGTATAATATACCTTGAATGGTGCTGCACAGGTTGGTTTTGCCAAAGAACATGACATCAGTATATTTTCCATTTTATAGGCTCCATGTGGTCTACTGAAGTGTTGACACTTGGCTTAAGGTTTTCAGGAATGTAATGAACTTCTTGTGACAGCAGAGCTTCATTAATGGTGTAAATACTTCTGCTATATCGTCAGTAATACATTTAACACTTCAGAGTAAAAAAAAAAAGATAATTTTTATACTCAGATTTTGTGGTTCACCAAAGCATCTTCACAAAAACCTGTTGTAGGCAGTAAGAAGAGAGATTATGATAGTTTGGTATTATTTTGATTTAAATTGAGGTGTTTTTTTCTTTCAATTTAAGTAGATTTTCTGCCTTAGGTTGTTACATAGAAGGTGTTATAATGCAAACAAACAAACATTTTCAGTTCTGTCATTTCCACCACACTTAAGAAAAATGATTGAGGAATATTTTTGAAGTGATCTATGAAATTATAATTTGCAAGACTAAGAACATAAGTTAATTTTATTTATTTGTAAAACTGTAATTTCAACCACAGAATACTAGAAAATTCAGTATAGTTTGATGGAAATGACTTTCATCATTTTGGAAAAATGACAAAATATGACACCTGTGATGTTTGTACATCAACTGTTGGACATTGTCAGTAGGCAAATAAACTATCGAGAGTGTGTGTTTTAACCTGCTTTATTTTAAATAAGTGGCCCCAGGTGAAGAATCGCCCAGGACTTCTGTCGTCTGTGGCTTTATTGAAATAACTTTGATTAAAATAACACTGCTTATATTCATTGTACCGGCACATACATTAAACCAGATTTGTATACACAAAGCCAGAAAAATAACTGTCACCTAATTATGAAATAGCAGGTTTGTAAGAATGAGCCCTGTTGCAAATTAAAGTTCTTTTTTCCTCTCCATCTTTCTGTTCTTCAGCTCGTGTTTTTCCCCCCTCTGTATAATAACAGTGTTCATGACGCACTTGTTACTGTGCTCTAGAGGCTGAGCAGAGCTGTTGTTCTTCTGATGACATAAATATTCATGGACTGCACGAGATGGTAGAAATTAAATAGTTTCGTACCTCATCATCAGTATCCGTCTGCAAATCATGGCAAGGGAAAGCAAATAACCATTTTCATTTATTTATTGTGAAATGGGAATGATTTAAATTTTATTCAAATAATTTGAACTCCAAGCAGTCTGCGGACAGCGTTCTCATGATAGTGCGGTAAGAGGAGGAAGCGTAAAGTGCTCTTGTACAGGAAATGGACCACTCAACGCTGTCGAAAAAAAACCCATTTCAGAGAAACCAGCTGCATTATCTGAACATTGTGGGGCTGTTATTATATGTATGCATGCATATGTGTGTTTATGTATAAAATTAAGAAATATGTCAAATTCAGCTTTGCATCACAGGAAAAAAGTACGTTTTTTAAATATATATTAAAATAGAACGTGTCATTTAATTTTTTTAACAATATTACTATTTTTACTGTATTTTTGATCAAATAAATGCATGGTGCGCATTTAGGCTGCAATAAATAATTATTTTGATAAATGATTAATCTTATTACTATTAGAACGTTTAATTGACTAATCATCGATTATTTCACTGATTAAACAGTAGACTTTGATTATTCAGCTTTTAACTATGGAGTTATACATATTCTAACAAATAAATAAAGGTAATCACTTCAGCTTTTGAAAATCATGTTATGTAATTACAATTATTATATGCAAATAAATATTTGGCACACAAAATGAGATGATAGACAGAGAAACTCTCTCATTCACCATTTAATAAGCTATATGAAAAAGTAAACGAATGATGCATCATTCTGCCTAACATCTCCTTTTGTAAGTCATATGAATAAACAAAATAAATGCAAGACATTTTATTTTTGGATATTTTATTTACAGTATAATCTCTCTCAAAATACTTTTTAGGGACATGATAATCAAAACAGTCCTTAGCTAGATCAAGCTTTGATCTCCGCAAACCAAACCAAATAGCTTTAATGAAATAATATTTTCCCCTGCTAATAAACAGATTTTATCATTAGCTAGCTCCTCACTGGAGAGCCGCTTTACAACAGATCAAGTTGTAATTCTAACTAAAAGCGACACTGACTCTGGTTTTTCATGTTGAATGCTGTAAAACTGCTTGATTTAAGGCTATCTATTGCATAAATTACTATATAAATAATCTTGATGTGACTAGACTTTAGAATACCGAACTGGAGAGCTTGTGCATTCTTAACTGCTGCTTTCACACCGCTGTCTGTGTTTGTTGTATTTATTATGTTATTGAGAGGAACGCACGCAGCATAAATTTACATATTCAAATGCAGCTTAGCAGCTTCAGGTTCGGCTGAGTTTGATCTGAAGCGTTGTCTTCTCTTGAATTGCATCCAGGAGGACTGAATTACAATCTTGCATTACAGCGACACACTACCGCAGTATTGCATGCTCTTAAATTAGGTCATATGAGATTAAATGACATTTGTCGACAATTTTTTATTGTCGATAATGTCGACTAATCATTTCAGCCCTAGTGGATCATGAAAAAATCATGATCCAAAATCATGAAAAAATCTTAATTGTAATATATGTGAATGTGGATGGATAGATGGATTCATTCCTTCAAAATGGCCTCTGTATTTTTTGTCGTGATTTGTGAATTTTTCTGTCCATCCTACTGTCAAAGGGGCTTGAGTTTGAACATAACCAGCTCAGAAAAGCAATTTTATCTTTAGATCATCAACTGAGGGTGGCAGAAGTGCTATGTGTGTCACCTTGAGGTTGTGCAGAATGAAGACCCTCTTGACCTTTGAAAAGTACAAAACGCGCTTCGGTTCCAGGCACAATTGAAGCAGTGATTCTGTCATCTCTCATTACTGTTAACAATATAAGGGTCACCCCATCCTAAAGCCCTTGAAATTCACCCCAAATCCAGCTCAGCCTTTGAGACATTTTGCGCTTTTTTATTTATTTTTTAGCTCAGGTCACCATGGCTTTGTGCAAGGTCATCTGCAAAGTGAAGCCGGGCCAGTCGGACTCCGCGGTATCCTAATTTTTCCAGTAACCCATAGAAGTCCATTAAAATCATTTGAAAAGATAATATTAAAGTCTTATTTAACAGGATAAATGGCACAGTTCAATTCAAGCTCAATAAGATCAGCCACAACCTCTATGAATGTACTGTGTCAAAGTGATTATCAGATTCCATAGCAACTGTAGCAATACATAGCAAGATAAGCAACAGATGAGTGGCTTGCTCCTTGCTTGCAGTTGCTCTGTGGAAATAGACGCATTGTTCATTGTTGTGCTGATGTGTATTGATTTAATTGTTACTGTAATTGCTATATGAGTACCTCCTTTAGTTACAGCTTAGTGTAGTGTAACCTTGATTTGTGTGCTTCACTAGAGCCCCAAAAGGAAAATAGGGAAGTTTGGAAAAGGGCTAATTAAAATGAATTGCATATACTGTATAGCTGGGAAAAGTCTCAATATGAACTTCATTCAAAGACATTACGATGTTTTAATGAACACAATAAGACTTCACAAAGTGGCTTTAGATGTCAGTATTTTATTTCCACATCAGTGAACATTATAAAAGACTGTGCCAATGAATGTTATGTATATAATATTATTGTATTGGCATTCCTTTTTAATCTTTTAGTTGTAGCCTTATGTTTTTAAAAGGATGTTCATAATTCTATTTATCAAGGATGCATTCAATTAATCAAAAGTGACAGTAAATGCTTACATTTAAAACAAATATTTCAAATAAAATTTTCACATTTTTATTTAAAAAAATATTGAGCAGCACAAATATTGTTGATAATTTTTTCTTGAGCAGTATTCGATCCATAATTAATCCCACTTAAACTAAAAAGATATTGTGTAAAGGTTTAAATACAGGAAGGTCTGTTGTCTTGTCTTCCGTCTGCAGGAGTCTGAGTTCTGGATGAGTCAGAGTTGTCTGTGCTCCAGACTGATGTTTTGTTATATGAAATGTAACCATTTTCCTGTATTTCCACACACCGCTTCTGTCTCCCTCACTGCTGGTGTTCATGTTCTCTCCTAGCTGTTATTTCTCTCAGAGATATTGCTCTGTGATATTGCTTCACCCTGGTATCGTTCTTATTTTGTTTCTCTATTTCAGAACTGAGCTCGGAGAACATGCGCACGTGCTTTCAGATCATCAATGCCTACATTTATCTCTCGGCTACAGATTTCTTACAGGTTGGTGGGAAAAAAACTTCAAATAAGCAGACATTCAAGGATTGGAATGACTGTGTGAACATAACCTTATTTGCACTTTCTCAAAAGATGTGGCATAAATCTGAACAGACTAGTGTGTGATGTTCCAGTTTGAAATGTTTTTTTAATAATGAGTGACTTCTATGGAGTTGTTCATGTTTGCAGGACATTTTAAGCTCTTTAACTTAAAAAAAACAATACAATTCTATGCAACCTTTATAGATTTTGTGTACACAAATGTAAGTAAATGAATAGTCAATAACAGGTTCGAAATAAAAAGGTCAAGTGAGCTCAACTGAGGATGTTGACATGTTGATATTTTTAACCATCCTTTGAAAATTTGACATTATACCAAGTAGTTTTAACAAACCTTATTTAAAGTCAGAAAACCGATCCTCAGAATTGATCACATTCATTGATAATGTTGTCATTTTCAAAAAGTGAATTTACAGTCTCAGGAACAATCAATTAATCATGAATCAAAAGTTTTTATTGGGAAACTTCTAATTGCATAATAGAAAAAAAAAGATGAAACATCTGGAATATTTCTCATAATTAAAAAAATTATAAATACATTTTACTTTACATTAAAAGTGATAGCAAAAATGCCAAACGACACTATTAAGTGAACAACTAGACACTTTTGTTTACTTAATTTATGATGAAAGAATGTTAACTAAAGATTTTCATTTTTTATTAATAATAAGCTTAAAATTATTAAAAGATACAAATAATCTTGACTATTACTTTTCAGTATTTTAATATTTTATTTATGCAATAAGCCCTATTTTTATTTAGTACTGTCCTGAGTAAGATATTTTACATAAAAGATGTATACATTTAGTCCACAAGACAAATAAAAAAAATAGCCAAATCCTTGGTTCTTGATACTGTGTGTGGTTACCTGGGTGATCCACAACTGTTTTTTGTTTTGTGATGGTTGTTCATGAGTCCCTTGTTTGTTCTGAACAGTTAAGCTGAGCACTGTTCTTCAGAAAAATCCTCCATGTCCTGCAGGATCTTCAGGTTTCCGGCATCGTTTGATATCTATTGACAGATAGTGACTGTATGATTTTGAGATCCATCTTTTCATGCTGAGGACAATTGAGGGCCTCAGACACAACTATTAAAAAAGGTTCAAACATTCACTGATACTCTAGAAGGAAACACGATGCATTAAGAGCAGGGGGGTGAACACTTTTTGAATTGGAAGATCAAAGTAAATTGTACTTAATTTGTCTTCAGGAAAACAATCAAGTATCATCTGTTGCTTCCTAATGGCAGTACTAAATTGGAAAAGAATTCTATTTCTACAAAATGATAATACATTAGGACATCTTCATCCTGTTCAAAAGTGTTCACCCCCCTGCTCTTAATACATCGTGTTTCCTTCTGGAGCATCAGTGAATGATTTAACCTTTTTTTTTTTGAGTCCCTCAATTGTCCTCATTGTGAAAAGATGGATCTCAAAATCATACAGTCACTGCTGGAAAGGGTTCAAATATGCAAAAGATGCTTGAAACCTGAAGAATCTGCAGGACATGGAGGATTTTTCTGAAGAACAGTGCTCAGTTTAACTGTTCAGAACAAACAAGGGACTCATGAACAACCATCACAAAACAAAAAAAACAGTTGTGGATCACCCAGGTAACCACACACAGTATCAAGAACCAAGGATTCCCAAACGTCTGAATGGGGTTATTTTAATAATTTCAGCAATTTTTTTTCGTCTTGTAGAGCAAATTTAAACATTTTATGCCAAATGTATTACTCAGAACAGTACTAAAGAAAAAAATAACATGCATTTTGTATGATCTCTCTTATTTTGTTAAAATTATTCATATTTTCACAGATTCTACAACGGGTTCACAAACTTTCAAGCAACACTGTATTCAATTAACACAGCAATAAAAAAATTATGTATTGATGATAAATAAAGAATCATTATACAAAGCAATGCCAGTTTATCAGAAATGTAATATTGATATATTACAAGTGAATGTTATTTTACAAACTATTCGTCTTAAAACCAGATATGATGCACAGCATGACAGAAATGATTGTGCTCTGTTTTTACATGTGGTCATCTCTCTCTAGAGCTATGCTGAAGGCCTTTGCAGATCTTTCTGTGAACTGCTGAGAGACATCACCACAGAAGGCCAAGTCCAGTTTCTGAAGGTAAGACTCGATCCTTCCCACAAGGCTCTTTTGTGCTCGTCTTCTTGATGCTCTGTTGTGAAATGAAGTGCCCTGGCACTGCTGAAGAATAATGACTAGAAAGTGCATTCATCAACCCTGTCGTTTTGGTTCTGAGTAGTACAAAGTCAGCTCAGCTTTTTTTTAAACCCTTCTCGACTTTGCTTGCTTTAGCTAATGCACCCACGATCTTAGATCTGACAGAAGAGGCGTGCTTTTTGACACCGTTTCCGCACAAACAGTTGGGGCAGATTTTTACTTTGAAGAAATTATGAAAGGGCTACATGCAGGACCCCGATATTTTAATAACTTATTTTCAGCCATTTTAATTAATTAATTTATCTTTGTGACCAGTTGGACCTTGTAGCACAGATAATTATCATACAGGGGTCATACAGCTGAAGCCTGTCTGATGTGGGCTTCAAAGTGAGGTTCTTGTCTGCACTGCAGTTCCGGTTCTCTCTGGAGGCAGGGGGACAGAGCGCTGTGGAACGGCTGCCAGGATGCTGCCATTAGAGATAAAGCTTTTCGTTTTGGCCTCCAGCTGCTCCTTCATAGGTTAGCAGATGCTCATCAGAGACCCCAAGCCAATTTGGAGCATAAAACACACTCTGCGCCTCTGCAGGAAGAGCTGGAGTGCTAGGAAGAGCGACTTTACCAGAGGTTTTGGATATTTGTGTTAATATTAGTGTTGTATTGTGTCAGCGTTGTTGTCATCACTTTAGGGCATTGTGAAACTTTTCTAATTAACTTTAGTCATTTTTCTCCCTTGATCTTAAGTAGTGTGGAGCTCAGGTGTGTGTGCACGTGTTTACCCGCTCCACAGCTTCCATTGTGCAAATAGGCAACATCTTTCCACGAGAGTGAAGACAACATTAATTGGACAAAAAATGAGCCCAAGGTTATCTGAGATGTACATGTATATTTTTTGACAGTTTGATGGAAAGCCTCGTTTTGTGCCTTTTGATGGTGGGAATCTGCATCTACAAGACATCTGTTGAAAGTAAAACGTCAGGTGTGCTGTAGAGCTGCACGATTAATCGTTAAAAGATCGCAATATCGATTCAAACACCCACGTGATCTAATTTCTCAATGACAACGATTCGCCTGTGTCTATTAAACCTTTGAAAAAACCTTACCGGGACATTCACATCTGCGTTCGTGCTGACACAGAGAGAGCCGTTATCATGTAGGTAAGATACAGCTTCACAAACAGTTATTTTCAACCACACACGATTATTTTTGTCTTACAATTCATTCATGTTATCACAGAAATACTGGGATGAAAGTTTATAGTTTGGATGTAAACATTGATGTCTATGGTAGCGATCAAAATAGAGCAAATCACCTTTTAAAAGTAATTTGCGCTTCAAATAATGTTTGTGTAGGTTACATTGTTTCGCCACTAGGTAGCAACAAGTGACTGTTAAAAATGTGTTTTCAATTTAATCATTCATTCAAGAGATTTGTCCCAAAAAATGCTGATTCATCCAGTAATGAAACAAGTGCATTATTTGAGTGAGTCATTAAATCGTTCATTCAAACCAATTTTTCATAATTGTAATATTAAAAATTGGTTTAGTTAAATATATTATTTTAAATTTGAATATCATGAAATATCATAGCTTTTTTGTCACTCATTTCAGAAAGTGAAACCCATATTTTATATAGGTTCGTTACACATAGAGTTAAATATTTCAAGCCTTTATTTATTTGAAATTTTGATGATTATGGCTTATAGATTATAAAACCCCAAAATTCAGTGTCTCAGAAAATTAGAATATTACATAAGATCAATAAAAAAAATCATATTTTAAACAGAAATGTCAGGCTTCTGAAAAGTATGTTCATTTCTATGCACTCAGTACTTGGTTGGGCCTCCTTTTGCATGAATTACTGCATCAATGCGGCGTGGCATGGAGACAATCAGCCAGTGGCACTGCTCAGGTGTAACGGAAGCCCAGGTTGCTTTGATAGCGTCCTTCAGGTCATCTGCATTGTTGGGTCTGGTGTCTCTCATCTTCCTCTTGACAATATCCCATATATTCTCTTTGGGGTTCAGGTCAGGCGAGTTTGCTGGCCAATCAAGCACAGTAACACCATGTTCATTGAACCAGCTTTTGGTGCCTTTGGCAGTGTGGGCAGGTGCCAACATAAAGTGAAATCAGCATCTCCATAAAGCTTGTCAGCAGAAGGAAGCATGAAGTGCTCTAAAATCTCCTGGTAGATGGCTGCGTTGACCTTGGACCTCAGAAAACACAATGGACCAACACCAGCAGATGACATGGCAGCCCAAATCATCACTGACTGTGGAAACTTCACACTGGACTTCAAGCAACATGGATTCTGTGCCTCTCCACTCTTCCTCCAGACTCTGGGACCTTGATTTCCAAATAAAATCCAGAATTTACTTTCATCTGAAAACAGGACTTTGGACCACTGAGCAACAGTCCAGTTCTTTTTCTCTTTAGCTCAGGTAAGATGCTTCTGACGATGTTTCTGTTTCAGAATTGGCTTGGTAGCCCTTTTCCTGAAGATGTCTGAGCATGGTGACTCTTGATGCACTGACTCCAGCTTCAGTTCACTCCTTGTGAAGCTCTCCAAGTGTTTGAATCAGCTTTGCTTGACAGTATTCTCAAGTTTGGGGTCATCCGTGTTGCTTGTGCACATTTTCCTACCCAATTTCTTCCTTCCAGTCAACTTTGCATTTAATACTGAATGCTTTGATACAGCACTCCTTGAACAGCCACCCCTTTCAGTAATGACCCTCTGTGACTTACCCTCTTTGTGGAGGGTGTCAATGATCATCTTCTGGACCATTGCCAAGTCAGCAGTGTTCCCCATTATTGTGGTTTCAAAAAACAAGAGATACCAGAATTTATACTGTATGGATGGACATTTATTTAAACTCAAATGTAAATATTATAATATTTTGAGATACTGATTTTTGACTTTCATTAGCTGTAAGCTCTAATCTTCAAATTAAAACTAAATAAACTTTTGAAGTGTTTTACTTGTAACAAATCTAAAATATATGAAAGGTTAACTTTTTGAAATAAGTTACAAGAAAAAATACACTTTTTCACCATATTCTAATTTCTTTAGATGTACCTGTATATTTTTATATATTTAAATTAATAATTAATTAAACATTCTTAAACTGACTGCAGCATTATTATTTTGTCTCAGCCTTTTGTAAATTATGCGCTACTTTAAGTTCAGAATTGTGGGAATATCGTGATCTCAATTTGAGACAAAAACATTGTGATTCTCAATTTATCCAGAATCGTGCTGCTCTTGTATGCTGGAAGAAAAATCTACAGCATTCTCAGTCTGTTTAGATTGATTGTTACTGAATCCCTGTATATTATTCCTTCAGAACCAATTTTGCGGTCATTTTGTCCTTACCGTGTCGTCTTATTTGTTGTCTTGTACAAAATAAACAATTAATTAAATGCACAGTCTTTACATTTTAAAATCAGAGATGTTTGATCTTCTGATCAAAAGTTTAGCATAATTCATTTCCCCCCCCATGTCCATTCTATTTTTTCCTCTGTTAAATAAAACACGATTTGGGGTATAATGTCCAAGCGCCTCTTTTCCATATAATGAAAGTAGATAGTAATTTATGGCTCCACAAATGAGGAAGGAAAAACAATGCATTTGCTATTCTACAAATATTCTGAAACCATACAAATAGAATATGCTTTCATTTTTTGTGAAAACTCCTGAAAGTGATCCTTCAGAAATCATTCTACTATGCTAATTTGGTACTTAAATATTTTTTTATCAATGTTGAAAACTGTTGTTGTTGTTTTTTCAAGATCCTTTAATGAATAGAAAGTTCAAAAGAACTTTCTGAAAGGTAGTGTAAATTCAGTATGTTTCTCACAAAGATGGCGCATGTCTTCAGAATACTTGTATTAAGAGCACATAAGTCATACAAAATATTTATACTACTTCATCCTTTTTGAATTTTGCCAATATAAATCATCATTCACTTTTACTCTGTAGAAAAAGCAGCATGAACATTTTTCTTAATATCTAATTTCTTGAGCAATTTAGTATTGCAACTTTAGAATGAATAAATAACTTTGTCATGTGGTGAACTGTTCTTTTGAGGGTTAATAAGTTAACATTTTATGAGTCTCTACATATCAAACAATCTGTCAGACCTGCACTCCTACATTTGCTTCTCTACATGGGAACTGTTCTGAATGCATTAAAGCATCTGTGTAGGCAGTGAAAGTCTCAGACGTGTGGGCAGCCATTCGATTAACCTCACAGAGTATCCCCTGCCTTCTTACACTGCAGGTAGCATGTTTGGTATGTAAATCATTGGGTCCATGGGCAAGAGCTTTGTAACTCTCTAATTGACTGTTCATTTAAATCAGTAGTATCTAGCTGTGCTGCCTTTTCTTTACTGACGTTTTTAATTAACACAGAAAGAAGGGGCCATCTTCTCAGTAAAATTAGTTTGGAGAGATGTCAAAGGCTAAAGGACAATGAGAGATGACAGGCCATTTAACTGTCTGACGTTGCACACGGATCAAGGACTTTCCAGTTCATGTCCTTTTATGACAGAAATCACCTTTGTCGAGTGGAACTAATTTGAAGGCACTTCTGTTAAGAGTACTCAAAAATCAGATAGAGATGTTGCTCACCATGTCGATAGGATTGGCCAGGCTTAAAGTGATAGTTCAGCTAAAAATTAAAAGTCTGTCATCATTTATTCACCCACATTTTTTTCAAACTTGTGTGACATCTCTGTCTCTTGAATAAAAGGAGAAAATCTGTGCAGATTTCTATTTTTCTAAAAAAGCTTTCAAGCTTTGTTCCAAAAATACACTTCTGTGGAAGAAGCAAAAACATAGTTTACAACAACATGAGGGTGAATAAATGATATAATTTTCATTTTCATCTGAACTATCCTTTAAAAACTGAATGTCAGGCTAGCCTGAATGATTTCAGTGAGGTTTAGGAAAATGTTTTTGGCCTTCTATCCGCCCTGGCCAGGACATCCGCAGGGAAACATGTGGCAGTTAGTGATTGATTTGAAGAGCAAACTGTGCAGCTGGAGCCAAGTACAAGTGGGAGCCCGTAGGGGCTTTCTTGGATGCTCACACACTGACCACCAGCTTGCGGACTGTCAGTGCCCAGATCTTCCTCTGAGAAACATTCTTACAACCACTTACAGAACTGATGTTGTTTGTGTATTTCAATATGATGGATAGTAAATGAATGTTCAGAATTCAAGCTGTGTCAATAGTTGTAGCATACAGTTACCTAGAGAAATGGTTTTGACTCATCCCTCATTTTTTTAAGCAAAAATGCTGGTTACATTAAGACATTTGCTAATAAATGTTCTTTCTATGTTTCAGAACTCTTTGTTTTCTTGTTAGTCTAAAAACAGCTTATATTGAATCTAATCTGTCAAATGACAGCTTGTGGAGTGTTCCGCTTTATGATGTAATAGTGTGGATAAACACTTCCTCTGCAGAAGACCATCTGCTTCTACATCACTACCTGTTTAGCCCCGCCCACTGATTTGCGCATTTAGTGTAATTAACGATGCGGAAAATGCAAGTCTATGCAAAACCAATTGGTAACATTTTTCATTAACTTTATTCTTAACAAATTTCCAGACCACATCAGTAAGGACATTTTCAGTTCACTACATTTTACCACGGATTAGTTTACAAACAAGGCACAATTTGAAGCAGGATTCTTATAAAGATTGAAACTAAAAGATATTGCCCGATATCGCACCACACAAGTGAGATTAACTGTTTTCATTACATGGTCAGTATTGCTTTGTCTGTTATTACCGATTGTTTGACATGTAGGCTACTGATATGTACTCTATGAAGTATAGGCTGCCAAACATACACAACTGTTAAGGCCCGTTCTCATCAAGGAACGATAACTATAACGATAGCGATAAAGATATAGTTCTAAAAATAGTCCTCAATATTAAAGAATAGCAGAGTCCACACCACAGCTATAATGATAAAGGCACAGAGAAATTATATCCTTGGAATCACTTTCAGAATGATTTGTTTTAGCTGATAAACGATAAAAACATTGACACCCTATTAAAATCCTGTTATAACGAGCTTGGGAATTTAAAGCGTCAGATTAGCATGTGCTGAGATTAAACAGACAATATAATGCGCTGGTGTGGATGCTAATATCGTTATCTTTATAGTTATCGTCCTTGGTGTGAACGGGCCTTTAGCCAATCATAGCAGTGGTGTTTACTTCCAGGTTTACAATCCGCCACGCCTATTCAAACAGAGTGTTCTGATGAGGGGGGTTAAAAACTGGACAGAAAAAGCCTGTTACTTTACAATTATGTTTTTGATGAAAAAATATTGATAACATTATAAGTGGACCTCAGAAAACAGTCCAAAATAAAAACAAATGCAGTTCATGACCCCTTTAAAAAAAGTGTTTACAATAATGTGCTAAATGTAAGTCTTAGTGAATGTAAATGTAAATGAACCTCAAAACAGCAAAGTGTACCCAAGTATTTTTACATTTTGTTTTCCTGTTTCTTTTACGCTTTGAAAAAGAAAGTGGCGTATTTCCCACAGCAGTTTGGGAAGGCTGTGCCAGCTCAAGCTTTCCACTCCATCATGGCTGTAAGACATTAGACGCATTTGTTTATACATGTTATTTCTAGATTACCCGTCTGTAGTCACTTAAGTAAAGTTCGGCTCTATGTGCCAGGCTGTTTGTGCACCAGTGGCTTGAAGAAAAAAAATGAAATCCCTAGCGCATCTTGAGGCAGCAGTTCATCCTGCATCCTGTCAAAGGGAGGCTGGAATAGGAGGGTAATGGCCTTGGGCTGCCAAGATCCCTTCTCAAGCCAATACATATTCTGACAACAGAAGTCACACAACTACAAGCTCCTCTTACTCTCTTTCAGAACAGCTAGCCAATTTCACATCATTGAAAATGTGTTGGTTGTCCTCAAGGTCAGAAGTGTGCAGCAGGGCTGGGTGATATATTTATAGAATATTTATGATATATTCGATCTGATTTTGCTGGTGATATAATATTAAACAGAGTTATGAAATTCACAGTAATTTAATGTGCTTTTTATTTGCCCATTCCATTTCCCAAAGGCTGTGCCAGTAGGCTTGTTCCAGGCCTTCTCCTTCTCGAATTCACTATAATGTTAAACTATATTAATAGAGTCCCTGTGGTTTGATTCCTGCATAAAAGCCATAAAAGAGACTTGAACAACCACCATTGTGCCCTTGAACAAGCCATATATGACCCTGATGTTCTGTAAAGATTGATCTTTCTTTATGTGTTCCCCAATGTGTTTCTTTGAGTTCCCCAAGACCTCAGTTCTCAAATTTAAATAATTCTAAATTTATCTGTTTTGGGATCTAAAAATATTATAGATTTGAGTACATTAATTTATTCCCATTTGAACAAATCTAATCAAAAATGTTCCAAATAATTGTTGTGATATTTCACAAATTTTAAATTCTGCTTATAAAAAAACTATATTATGTTTGTAGATATATTAGACATGTTTTCACTTCATTTTCATCCATAGTGTTATAATTAACATACCGCCCAAGTGATGTGGAACCCATGTTTTTAATGTTTTTGCAGAAAACAAAACATAATGCAGTATGAAGGTTTTGATTTCACACTGTGGATAAACAGTTGAACATCCAACCGATGAATTTAAAGATGAGCGTTCAAATCGTTAACAACCCTTTTGAGTACTTGGACATTTTAGGCTGTTAAACTTCCTGTTTCTACTCTTGCCCACTTTACATATCTTTCCTTTCGTTTCTTACAGGTTGTTGAAATTGCCATAAAAGTAAGTCCTGTATTGGGCTCCCATATGTTTCAGCCTCTTCTGCCAGCTGTGTTACGGGGGATAGTCGAAGGCGAAGTGAGTGTGAACACAGTACCACAGTCTATTACAGTATTCCTATTGTACTCGCCTAATTTCAGTGAAAATGTGCCATTTACACATGCTTGTGTGTTTGACTACAGAGGTATCCTGTGGTTATGTCTACATACCTGGGCGTGACAGGTCGGATTCTCCTGCAGAATTCAGGCTTTTTCACATCACTTCTCACTCAAATGGCTGTGGAATTCAACCAGGAGGTAAGGATGAATGCCAGGCCACCCGATAGAGCAGTGCATTATAAAACGGCCAGTTCTGATGCAAAAACACCTGGTCACTTAACAACACTGTAAAAATATTTACTATAACAAAGTTGTAAATAAAACTTAGATTATTGGTGTGACGTTTATGTTCATGTTCGGTTCCTGTTTTTCCTTATTTGGTTATGTTCTGTGTAGCTTGATTAGTTCATTGGGTTCCACCTGTGTTGATTAATTCTCTCATTTGTCTGTTCATTTAAGCCCTGTTTTCTCCCTAGTTCCGGTGTCCTGTATTAGTTTGATCTTATATGTTTGTGGTTATCCATTCTCCCGAGGCCTCTTTCATAAAACAAGTTTACCAAATAAGCCAGGCTTATTTCATTTTGAACCAAATCAACTGACAATAAGTCAGACTAACTGAAATAAACCTGGCCTATTTGGTAAACTTGTTTAATGAAACAGCCCCCTTGTAATTTACCTGAGTTTGAGTTGAAATTAAAGACTTTCCATTGAATGCGTGCGCTTCTCTACAGCCACAAATTGTGACAATTGGAGTATATTTTACAAGAAAGTATTTTTCAGTCTTTCTACTGCAAAATTTCACTGTTATTTACATGTTTACTTGCTGTTTTGTAAATAAATAAATAAAATTACTAGCTATTTGAAAGCAATAGTTTCACCAATATTTTATTTTTCTGTGTATATATATAAAATTATTTTTAGATTTATTATTTGTGTATTTTTCATATACAAATATAAATCAGTTTTCATTTAAATTTTAAGGTGTTGGTAATTTTTTTATGGCATTTTGTCATTTCTGTTTTTTATTATATTTCTGTATTTTTAGTTCAGTTTTTATTTGTATTGTACTTTATTTCAGTTAACCTTTATTTTATTGCAAATAAACAAATTTTAAAGGTTTCAGTTCATTATAATAACCCGGATATAATGCACAATTAATATTCAGTATTGCCTGAATAACCAATATGACAAAGTATTGTGCATTCCTTATAAGAGTAGTAGATTAATAGAACATATAATCAATAAGTTAGGGGATGCTATTTTATATTATAAATAGCCATGGCTCAATATAAATGTAATAGTTGTTATAAAAGCCAAAAATTCAATATTGGTCCATAACTAATTACTGTTATGGTTTTAAATAAAGAACTCCAGCTCACATGCCTCAGATGTTGGAGGACTAAACATAATTAGATGGAAAAAAAATCCTCTTTCCCAGATACTTTCTTTATATTTCTTACCTTTATGTCAAGGTCAAGTACACTGAAGCAAAAAATGATTAACAAACAAACAAAAATTCCTCAAGCTTGGCCTAGTTTTCTTCTTCTGTGCAGCGTATCTTTAGTTGGGTTTGTGGAAGCTGATCTTACTGTAATTTGGTCCCAGTGGACCAAGATGCTTTGCCGAGCCGCCCACACAGCATCATTCCCTTTCAACCCTGGGCTGTATCTCCCCACCGAATAATTGAACTCATTTGCACTATTGTAGTCTCAGCATATATCAGTATTCTCCTTAATTTCCTCAATCCCAGAAATATCTTTCCTGCTGAGACCCCTTCGTTGTCTACAGTATCAGCCAAATAACTTCAAAGATGGAGGTTTTTATATATTCGCCCTGTCAGGCGGCTAGACGTACCCTAATGTTTTCCTCTTATCTTATGAAGGGTGTATTAATCTTGTTTCCAGTGTGCCTGGCTCACCTGTGCACAGCTAAATTATAAATGAGAATTATGTGAACGAGATTATTTATCATGTTGATCTCTGCTTTCTCAGGCAGACCAGCTCTTGGGGAGAATGATTGAGATGTGGGTGGACCGCATGGACAACATCACCCAGCCTGAGAGGAGAAAGCTCTCTGCCCTGGCGCTCATATCGCTTTTACCATCTGACAACAGGTTCGTCACTATATAAACACCTGCAGGATCATCCTATCACTTTTGCATGCAAATGTTTGAAGCTTATATAGCAGAAATCATCAGCAAGCTGTACTAGTGATAACATTTATACAAAACATTTGACATTCATCTCAGACTATACAAATAAAAAATCATTTTGAAAGGATGGCTCGCTGGGAGAAATGGCTTGTTGGTTTTAGCCACATCAGTAGTTTGGGTGTCAGTGATATTACAAGTAATTTACATTTTCATGCCTCAAATTCAGTTTTTTAACTGCTGATATAATAGACC
This sequence comes from Gymnocypris eckloni scoliostomus, assembly GCA_027564155.1. Taxonomy (NCBI): domain Eukaryota; kingdom Metazoa; phylum Chordata; class Actinopteri; order Cypriniformes; family Cyprinidae; genus Gymnocypris; species Gymnocypris eckloni. Next base: position 13,245,490 of record CM050420.1, read on the forward strand.
AAGCACAAATAGCAGCATATATTAGAGCAATGGCATTGGGAGCCAGTATACACAAGCAATATTAATTATAAACTTTGCCAAAATGGAGTGATCTTCCCCGTTTTTTTCAATGGCCCTGGTTCTAGAAATATTTTTCTTATTTATTTTCTCTATAGGCATTTTTTATTAAATCCTTAATAAACAGTGAATAGCTAAGTATGTAAAAAAAGTTAAGCTATGAACCAAACCATCTAGAGAAGAAGCACATGATAAAGTTTGATTTGAAGCATATATAGGCCTAGAAGTATTTGAGAATCAGAGAAAAGACAAAGGAACAAAACGGTATACTTGTATTTTTTGAGGGAATTAGGTTCTCATGCCTTTGATGCATTGCAAAAATACATTTATTCAGAAACAATTGTTTGATTTGTCATTTTACTATGAAGCTGAAGTCATAATGAAGTTTCCATCTTGGCCGTTTATTAATACTTATAAATCACATATTATGCATGACCATATTCTATATCCTTAATCCTACCCAATACCTAAACTTAACAATTTACTAATAACAAGGTTAATAAGCAGCAAATTAGGAGTTTATTGAGGCAAAAGTCATAGTTAATGGTTTATTAATAACAATAATTGGACCTTAAAATGAAGTGTTGTCCAGATATTCAGTCATTTCTATAGGAATCCACACAATAGGGAATTTCTCATTAGGGTGAAAGATTAGGCCACACAAATTTTGCAACAGGTTGAAGATAATCACACAGATTCGTCCTGTTGATCAACAGAAAGCTGCTTGCTTTGAAAGTGAAAAGTGCTTTCTATATTGCTACACTATTGACAGTAGATAATAAACTCTTTTTGCTCACAAAATTTCACCAATTTAACTCCATACCATTAGTCTTAAACATAATAGTAAAATTATCCCAAGTTTAAGAGCAGCAGTAAAATATGGTCATATAAAACTAATTTGTTTGATCATTTTGATGGTTTAGAATCTTTGACTTGGTTTTAAGTGGGAAAACATAACCCTTGTACACAACTGTGATACTCTGGGTTTTTTAGTAGCTTTTTTTTGCTCTCAAAGGGGACAAAAAAAGGATCTCTGCAGAATAACACATTTGCTTGAGTTACTTTTCTTTTCAACTCTGTGTACATGATTCTGGCAGCGATGTTGACAGTCAAAATTGCATAATTAAGGGAAGAGATGCAGTTGTTTACCTCCACAGCACACATAATGTAGTGAATGCCAATAACGGCACACAATGAGGTGGTCATTTGCATGATTGTCTTTTCTAGGAAACCGTGTCAAGCATCCTGCACTGCGGACATATTATTTTTCCATGTGGCACAGTGGTTAATAAGATACATTTAAATGTAATGTCAAACAGGTTGCTGACCCTTGCCACCTTAAAGCCCAGACCATCTGTCCGCTCATGTTGCTTTTACATGTGCAGACTTCTCAGGGGAAGAGAAACGGTGGAGAAATTCATGATTGACTCTCCTTCTCATTTCTCATTATAATGTAAATATTCAGTCTGGCCACATGAAAATACTTGAGCATATCTCTGCATGCAGACTCTTCCTTTTCTGAAGGGCAGCCGGTCATCTGCAAAGTATTTCACGCTCTGGATTTATCTGATCTATTGCATGTGTCCACATTTTGTATGTAATGTATATGTCTGTGTATGTGCCCATTGTGAAATCTTGTATCATGGGATTGCATTGGGGACTATGGAATCGATTACGGTGCCGCAGCAGGTCTGTTGTCACCTTATTTCGTTGAGATTGATCTTACAGGGCATTGTTCTATGAGATCAATAATGACATCAATACCAAAGCCCTTCGTTGTGTCTCCCTCCCACCCAAAGCAGGGATTAACTGGCAACAATGACAGCTCCATCATGGCCTTGTTTTCCTTCTGCAGTTTTCAGGGCTTCGCTGTGATATACAGGAGAGGCTCCCCATACGGCTTAAGTCCGAGTCTTGAGGGAGAGCGGGATAGTCATGCATTATCACGCTTGTAGACAGCCTGGATCCGTGAGCCATATCTCTGAGCCTCAGTCTCTGAAGTGCAGATGCACGATGTTGTTTTCTCCATTATTGCCACATCTTGCCTTCTGCTCAAATCCAATCCAGTGTCAGAAATAAACTTTTCCATTACTTTTTGGGCGCAGTTATTACATAACCATTATTACAGTTATGGGTGCTACAATTTAACTGATCGAGAAAAAAAAATCCTAAAATATTTATTATATTTTAGAGATACTGTCAAATGTTTTTGCTTAGTGTGTTTTTTGCAGCATTGTAATTCAAAAGGCATCCATTCAATATTGGACAAAACACCCAAAAGGTCTTTGTTTTATTTTTTTTGCTATGAATCAACTTTAAGAATTATTACAATATCAAGATCAATAATCAACAGTGTTGATATTTGTCATAATTGTGGAGCTCTATCTCAAGAGCTTTTTTTAATAATTAATAAGTATGCTGATGTGAGTCATCGTTTGTCAAATGCTTAAATTAAATGCATTTATTAACATTCAATCAGAATGATTAGATTTGAAAATTATTGCCTATAAATTATTAAGCATTAAGTTAATTAAGTATTAAGCATAAAATCGAACACTGATGCCTAAGCAAACAACACAAAGGCCTTAAGTGGATTTTTTTATATAAATATGCTACCATTCAAACTTTGTCAGTTTTGTTTCTTAGAAGAAAAATAATGAAGTAATATTTTAATTCAGGAAGGATGCATGAAATTCATTCAATTCATAAAGTCAAAACCGACAGTAAAGATGTTTATAATAAACATTTCATCAAAGAACCCTGAACAAAATGTATTTTGGTTTCCACAATGAAACGATGACTTCTGATCATGTGAAACTGAAGACGGGGGTAATTGTATTTTTAGTTTTCTGAAACTGGGGGGATGTTTGCCCTTAATTTCACCTTCAATTTCTGAACCTGATCCAGACAGGCATTGTTTTTCTGTCTGGTGTGGCTTAAATTGACATTTTAATGACTGTGGTATTACAATATTGCAATACACAACCTTATTTCAGAGAGGAATTGAGCTCTGCCAGTCAACAATCATCCTTATGCAGATACTTTTTCGTCTCTCTTTGGACTCGTGTGACTTGAACGGTGCAGAGAAAATTATGAGAGCAGACTCTGAAAGGATATTTAGCGGTGCCGAGAGGCTTGCATGAAACGAAGCCCAGCATATTAATTTTCACAGGCAGTCAGGGTGCTTTGAATGGCATTTTCTGATCCTGCTATTACTATTCTATTTGCTGTGTTCTGACTCCCTCTGAATAAACACCTGTGGGCTCACAGCAATGCCCAAGGCACTGAATGTTTCTTCTCTGAGGCACAATACGTCACAAATAATTTCACCCCTAATGAAGTATAACCGCAGTGATGACAGCAATGAAACGAAACAGATTTGTCTCTGCTTCAGTCATTTGGAGAGTGCAGAATAAACAGATGATGATAATAATGATGTAATGATCACACACATACAGCCAGGCCAAAAAGGAAGAGGGATATGCAGATTGTTTTTTTTTTACACATGCATGCACAAACAGAACCATTCATAGTGTTTTCAACTAGCTGCCTTTGGAATAATGATGTTAGAGTTTGCCAGAACTTTTAGACAATTTAGAGCAAGCTGCTTGCTTGATTACAATTGGAATACATGATGTTAGACAGTGGTTAATTTAATGTAAATATCAAGTAGCATTGCCAACACTTAACAATTATTTAAAGAAATATTTAAATTTGTATGTATATATATATATATATTACTGCTGAATTTTAACAGGTGGCAAAAATCCATAATTAAAGGTTTCTATTTACAAAGATTTTTGCTTTGAACAATGTAACAAAAAATAAATCCATTCAATGCTGCTGAAAAGTATTTTAATGTATATTCGATTAATCAGCATTAATAATTGCAATAACAATATTAAGAGCAATAACCAACTATTTTGATATTTGTGTTTTGTCAGTATTTTATTTGTAATAATTTCAAATTGCAAAAGGGTGTTGACAGTCTTAAAACCCCTAAAAAAAAACTGGAAAAATCTCCAACAACATGGAGATTCTAATTCTAAAGGTCAAAAAATGATGATGGTCAAACATGAAATGCTGAATTATGACTTTTTTGTACAGCATGACAACTTAACTAAGTATAAAATGCAATTATAAAAGCACAAAGAGAAAAATATGATTTGATTTTACAGTAGTCTTACAATAATGGAATTCTTCTGATATGTTGTCCAGTAAAATCATTTTAAACAGGTGTCATTAGTTAAAGTTATTAGTTAAACAGGCCTTGTTTTCAGGTCCAAGCAGAGTGATGATAAGTGTTTAATATGATGCATATTTGATAGGTCACTAGTGCAGCTCTTGTAGCTCTAATATTGGTGGGTTGAGATAAGATTGCCCCTACCCTGTTTTATACAAAAAAAAAGTAATATTAAAGCTGTAAACGTTATTAAATGTATAGCTGAGTAGATATTTAGCTAGCTTTGATGTTTGCCAAGTTTGCTTGTAGCTGACTTTCAGGGTCTTCAGGCAAAACAGTAAATGGCTTTTCATATATTCTAATATATGCTTAGCATGACACATTTTGAGTTATTTAAACGTTTTATCAGTCATCAATTTTGAGCGGTGAGCCATATGTAACTCTGAGAATTTTAATTTTATGTATTAAAAATGAATGAGGACGCAGATAAAATGAAATGAGCACCTCGTTTTGGATTAAGGAAAACGTAATTCCTCAGGACCAGGTCACAGATGGGTGATGGGGAGACACACGTCACATCGCAATCATAATTTCATACCACCCGCCTTTCATTCCTGACCTATCTTTTGTTATTAAGTCATATCGGCTGTGCCCCTCTCCCTTAGCAGCTACAGTACCTCATCATCTTCCTCTATTTCACCAAAGCAGAGATGTGATTGCTGCTCCAGAAACGGTATCGACTAGTTCATTTCACCAAGCAATGTTTTTGAGATTTAGAACTGACCCTCCTTATCTGGCTTTTCATTGAATGCTGCATGTGAGCAGATCCGAGGTGGAGAAAGAATCGTCACAAGGTTCTAAGTGGACAGTCGAGGGATCTTGTGTGTTTCAGCTCTGAGTGACGAATGAACCAATTTGTATCAGACATCGGGGGGTTATATTGAAGACCGTGATGGAAACACAGGAAATTTGGCCCTGCCACATTAAAGGAGAAAAATGTGCAGGGAAGGTCAAGAATTTAGGATGTTTTCATCCTTAAAGGGATAGTTCACCAAGAAATTACAATTATGTCATTGTTTACTCATATTCGTGTCCTGATTTAGTTTTTTTTGAGGAATACAAAACGGAGATATTTTATAGCTGAATGTCTGTTATTTTAGATCCAGTTGAAGTTAATGGTAACCACAGCTGTTAAGCAATATTTTCAGTGAATAATGATTACAATTTCATTACGACAAGCTGTCATATGACACAAGTCGTTATTATTATTATTATTATTATTAATAATTAAAATTGAAATTAAACTAAAGTTAAAATTCAATATAAATATTGAAAACATTCCAGTTATCTGGCAACATTTCAAATTTTCGTTTAGTTTTAATTGAAGGACTAAATTTACCAAATGGAAATAAATAAAAACTAGAACTAAACCAAATATAAAAGTGGAATTCAAATTAGAAAATAACCTAAGTAGTTATATTAAAACAATGTTTAAAAAGAAGAATACAAATAAAAGTTAAAGTAAAATTAAAATTAAAAAGTACAAAAAAGCAAATAAAAATACTAACACTTAGTTTCTCTAATCTGTTTTTATTATATCTATTTGTTTTCTTTTTATTATAAAATTAACAAAAGAGGCCTCTAACACTAGCTTGCTCTATTCTTTTTTATTCTATCGCTTTCTTTTATTTATTATATGATAAATTAAACTTGCTATTTGTACTGCGTTAAGCTAACTGAGACTTCTTCTAGCACTTGCATGTTGCTCTTTTGTTGATTTTGATTGCTTCCATTGTCCTCATAAGTCACTTTGGATAAAAGTATCTGCTAAATGACTAAATGAAAATGTTGATACAAACTATTTATAAATAATACTAAAATAGCACTGGTATTGATTTTTCTTTTTATTGTGTGTGTTTAGTTTAGATTATATTAGAGCGACTCAGACATTCCTTTAAACTTCTCCATTTGTGTTCCACAGAAGAAAGTCATACAGTACGTGTTTGCAATGACATTATGGTTGGAAATTGATTGAAGTTTAATTTTAAATCAGCCATGTCAAGCATATGGCTTCAAGGTTGTGAAATGGAGAGACTGTCCTTCATAAAATGCTAACTGTTGCCGTGTCACAGAAAGCATAAAGAATAGCTGCATTAAGGGTTTAATATAATGAATTCCTTCACATTTATTGGCAATAACTGCTTCAGATAATATGTGTGGTCTAATGTTCAGGTCCCTTGAGTGTAGTTCAGATTTTAACAGTCAGTCTGAATATTTCTCTTAAGCTTTTGAGTGTTCCCTTGCAGAAAGAGTTTGTGAGTGCAAGCTATTTCCAGGCTAAAAAGTTTTTCTTAATACCCATGGGTAGGGATGTCGACAGTACAGGTGCTTTGCTCAATGTGCTCAATGTGAAAACTTAAAAAAAATTAATAAATAAAAAAGTAACAATAGCAATCTTTCTAAAGTTGAGCTAGTCGAGTAGCAACTCTGTACCCACGCTCTGTCACATTGACATGTGGCTGTTTTGAATGCTCATTTACCCACATGCAAAGACATTCTTTGTTGAAATAGCCATTTTGATGTAGTAATAAAGTTTAAATGAGTAATAATTGTTTTGTAGTTTGTTTACTTTTTAACTTAAGTAATATTTTGAATAGCATATTTATTTTCCAAACTGATAAAATAAGTTTCACTTTCTTTGCTTTCGACTACTAAAATGATCCCCATGACATCCCTTCTCACAGGCTTGTGAAGACACCTTAAAACATATTTCTGTCACAGTACTCTCATAGTGTGAATGATGGAACATCGTGTTCATTCTCTGAATAACGTTTTCCTCTGCAATAATTTTTCAGCGTGATCCAGGACAAGTTCTGTGGGATCGTTAACATCAGCGTGGAAGCGTTGCACGATGTTATGACTGAAGACCCTGAGACGGCTACCTTCAAAGAGTAAGTTTGATTCTCTATTTTTGATGACACTTCTCCTCCATCGAGGCATTTTGTCTGCCTAATGACCTGGAAAATCGTGTACAAGGACACACACTGTCATGGCAGGGTATTTCATGAAACAAATTCTCGGCATTAGGAGAAGTGATTGTGATCTGTCAGTGTTTTCTGCCTTTTGTTACTCATTATATATATATTAAATATGTTTTTACATTTTCATGCAATCATTTAGCATACGCTTTTATCTAGCGTGACTTACAAATGAGAAGCCATCAAAATAGCAATAATATGCAAGTGCTATAACAAGTCTCAGTTAGCCTAAAACAGTAAACATAGCAAGGTTTTTTCTTATTTAATAAAAAGAAAACAAGTAGATAGAATAGAAAGAAAATAAAATATAAATAAAAGTATATTGAATAGAAAAAGAAATAGAGAAAACTAGTGTTTGAAGTCTTTTTTAAAGGAAACGGGCAAATAGAAATTTAAATGTTAGAGAGCTTTTTAAAATAAAAAAGAGATCAAATATAATTACAATAGAGTACTAGACTTAGAGGGTCAGAAATCTCCTTATTTTAAGATTTTAATTGTGTATATTTTTATGAAATTATATTATTCTATCAAAACCTATAAAATTCCCACACAGTATATATATATGCAATATTACATGTGTATATGTAGTCTACACACATGCACACACACACACACACACACACACACACACAATAATTTAAATAATATACATTACTATATGATTATATAGTAGCACAAACACACTCCCACTTTACGGTATGCCATGCACTGCACTTTAACTTTGACACTGTTCAACTGGACCACACGCACACACTGCACAAATACAAAAAATCGTGTGATTCTAATGCACATAAAGGAGCGTAGCTTATAGATAATCTGTTGCACCTTAGCATATTACTGTGTATATATGTGTACATAGGGTGTATAATGTGTATTGATAACTGTAAGTATGTCTAATTGCACATTGTCATCTGTATAAGTTTGTAAGAATGTACTGTCTATATGTAAATTGTTTCTGCACTGTCTGGAGCACGCTCTCAAGAATTTCACTCACCAAGGCACATGTGCTGTGTTGATGTGACAATAAAATGTATTTGATTTAATTATAATATAAAATTGTAATATATAATAATATTTATATTTATTTATATTGATATTAATATTTATATTATTCTGCAATTATATATACATATGATACATAGGGTTGAGCCTAGTCAGTACCTGGATGGGAGACCTCCTGGGAAAACTAGGTTTCTGCTGGAAGAGGTGTTAGTGAGACCAGCAGGGGGTGCTCACCCTGTGACCATCATGGCCTCCTAACAATCCCCATATCTGCTGATTGGCTTCATCACTCGGTCTCCTCTCCACCACTAAGCTGGTGTGTGGTGAGCGTTCTGGCGCACTATGGCTGCCGTCGCATCATCCAGGTGGATGCTGCACACTGGTGGTGGATGAGGAGATACCCCCCTCACAATGTAAAGCGCTTAGTGTCTAGAAAAGCGCTATATGAATGCAACAAATTATTATTATCAAATGTATTGTATTTTAATTATATTTAACAAATAATTAAAGTTGAATGTTATAGTTATGTTTATCTCTCTTTATGTCTATCTATATATTAACTAATTAATTAACATGAATAATACAAAATTGAATTTATATTCATAATGTTATTCTGCAGTTATATATTAATAAAATTAATTAAAAAAATATTTTACTAATTAAATTTAGCTATATGCTGTATATGTGGATGCTTGTATATAATTATATTCTGTAATAAGACTAATATAATTAATTGGATTTAAATTACATTTATCAAATGATTAGTTATATTTAGTTATGTTTCTCTCTCTCTTCTATTAATGACATTAATTAATTACTAATAAGAATTAATCAAATAATGAATTTATAATATAGAATTCATATGAATTTGTATGCCACATCAGAAAACAGTATGTTTGTTTGTATATATATTTTTGGCTTGTATGTAAGCTGGTCATGAAATGTGCATGACACTGCGAGGCAACCAATATTTCAAGACTTCAAGATATGGTGCTATACGCTTTACTTCACCTCCTAAGGCATCTTATCATTTCCAGGCAGGATGAATTCACAACCTGCCTCATACATACTTCAGTGGGGTGTCAAAAGAGTATTCATAAATGGAGTGAGAGATCACACAGCTGTTGGAGAACAGGGAAAAGTGTCACATTTTAGAAATGATGTGTAACATGACTGTAATTTCTCTACTTTGCACTCGCTCTTTTTACGCACATACACAAACATGCTCAAATGCCTCACGACCTTACACACTCTCTCTGGCTGCCTGTCCTCTAGCTGCATGCTGATGAGCCGCTTTGAAGAGCCAAATCTGACAGATGATGAGGAACCCCCAACAGAACAGGACAAGAGGAGGAAACTGGTGAGTGTTTTACCCTGTGCTCACTGGTGTCACTCGATGACACATGCCACCAAATGGCTGTTATTGATGAGATATAGCGGATGCTGATATAATACATTAAACTGAATCGACAAATTGAATTCACTTCATTGCTACTTCAGTTCACAGACCAACAGGTCAAAAGGGTTTAGTCTAAAGAAACCAATTTCTCATGGTCAAGATTGACGAACATTCTACATAACACATAGGGGGTTAAAGGTTCAAATTCTTCATGTGTCGCTATGGTTCTGGTACAGTAAATACTGTGTATGCGTTAGTGTAGGTGTAGATTAATCAGCTAGATTGATTTGAGGTCAGTATCAATAGTAACAGGTATTTTAACACTATAGACTGTATGTTTGCAGTTTCTTTACAGAGAATTACTGCATTTGTAAATATGTATTTGGTGATACTAATGTGCCCATTAGTTAAGGTTAATAAGTTAATACATTTACTAGCATCAATTAACAGTTATAACAGTGTTTATAATCTTTGTTATAGTTAGATCATTGTTTGTTCATGTCAGCTAAGGTCCATTAAATATTAACAGACACAGCTTTTGATTTAAATAATGTTTTAGTAAATGCTGGAATTAACAGTAAGATCATTCAATTCTATTGTATTTGTAATTGTTAGTTTATTGTTAAAAATGTAGTTATCTATTATTAATAAATGTGAAGTGTTACCACTTGTTTGATTTGATGAACCTTGTTAGAAAAGTACCGACTCGTGGGTGGAAAACTGTGGTTTTGTGTTTCTTTTTTTTATGGGAACCGCCTCACCAGAAGTGTTTAGATAAAAACAATAGTGAGTGAATAAAATGCCATTGCAGTGTTTTGGAGAGGATTGTCATGAAATCTCAGTCTGTCTTTCCCTAATGTTATTTTTGTGTGACACCCTCATGAGCATGTTTCAGCTGAGTGGCGCTTCTGATAGAAAATCTGCCAACAACAATAGCTTTCAAACAGCCACTGAAAATGAGCAAGTGTACTATGTGAAGTGCAGTAGTTCAAAAGTATGTTTGAGCGGTTTTAAGTGAGTCATTTCTCTTAATTGTCTGTATGATGTCCTGGTGGTATTTCATACTTTCATCTGGTAGCTGGTTTGAAATGAAGCACATTTTGTTTGTAAGTCACAACCTTTACTCAGTGGTCTTATGACAGTGTTTCTTTGTTAGAGAATAACGTGGGATGAACCTCAGTACCGGAGTTCTCGAAAATGACAGCGGTGACTAATCAAAACACAATTGACTTTTTTTTTCTACAAAACATTCTGCAAAATTATGTATAGAGGGATTCATTTTTAATTTAATACAGTGCTGTTGTTGATGATATCTTGCCTTTTCAAACTACAGTTTGCATTAGTACTATAGCCGGTGACATGCAGACCGTCACAGCATCACAATGCAGCTGCTTTTTAGATACAAATAAAGGTCATTTACACAGAACATGTTTAAAAAAAAATAACATTTTGTCATAATTTACTGTCCCTCAAGTTGTTCTAAACCTGTATCCATTTCTATCCTCTGTTGAGCACAAAATAAGATATTTTGAAGAATGCTGGTAACCAAACAATTGACGGTAGCCATTGGCTTGGAAAAAAATGGAAAACACATTCTATTGAAATCAGTGGCTACCATCAACTGTTATCTTACCAACATTATGAGAATGACAGAATTTTCTTTTTGAAGTGAACTTTAAAAAAAGCAGTGGAGTGGAATAAAAAAAAGAAAAGATACGTTTTCAATTGTAAACGCAACACTTGTTTTTGCCCCCGTTTTTCATGAGCTGAACTCAAAGATCTAAGACTTTTTCTATGTACACAAAAGGCCTATTTCTTTCAAATATTGTTCACAAATCTGTCTAAATCTGTGTTAGTGAGCACTTCTCCTTTGTCCAAGATAATCCATCCACCTCACAGGTGTGACATGTCAAGATGCTGATTAAACAGCATGATTATTGCACAGGTGTACCTTAGGCTGGCCACAATAGTTAGTGAGTCCATGCTTACTTACAAACAAAAATAACGGACTGTTCTCACGTCATTTACGGTGTAGGTCAAAAACACACCTATAGGTTTACCAATAGGTCAATTGCAATGGTCAGACATGTCTGTCTAGCTTATATTTACATAGAAAAACAAAGACATCCATTGATCAACAATTTAACAAATGCAGTTGGATACCATCACCTCTGAATACTGTTTATTTGTCTGTAAAGTGCTCGAGTAGACAAAATGACCAAATGATTCATCCCTAATAACTAAACTCACACATACGACCCCTGAAAGACTGAAATGCTTCAAGTAGGAGGGATGAGATTGACAGGTTATTATACAGTTAATATGATGTAACCACATAGAGACCATTGGACTCAAATAAGCTTGTGTTTTGTCTGGTAATAGCGTATTTACTTATGGAACATGTACCTGGAACACTTTGACATGGCGGTACTCAAAAGCAGCAGTATATTGAATTACGTTATATTTCCTGCAGGCTGTAGTACAGTGTTCAGAGCAGTTTTGAAGAAGCACCGGAGTGCAAATTGCATTGAAAGAGGAAGGTGACGGAGGAAATGGACACGGCGAGCAATCAGTCCACACATAACAGGCGGTGGGGTGCCGAACAGTCACGCTACAAATCTGCTCTGAAACAGGGAAGGTGTAAGTTCCTCCTGGTTAATGATGCACAAAATGGATTAAAAGAAAAAATGTCCTTTTTTATCACTTCTCCCAGCATGAATGCAGGTTTAGATTTAAAAGGTTTATTTCGAATCATCGGAGCCATTAACCACCAAACTGTCATGATGTTACGGACAGGGTGATATTTGTGCAGTCATTCCTGTATGAAATTGCTGCCAGCGGCTTTAGACAGCAGGACAGTTCTGGAATGGGGGGACGTTAACCTTGTTTAACCTTGTTTCCCAAACTGGTTAACCTGTCATTGTGTTGTGACTGATGTGCGGCGTTTCTCATTGCCATTATAAAAAGAAATAGAACTGAAATGGCTTCACATTGGTGTTTTATAGGCAGTCTGCTCTCATTTTTCTCTGACATATTTTGTCATTTACAATAAGGCGGCATAGTTTTTTGTAGTTTATCCCGACTCAATGAAAGTACATTTAAACAGTGTAATTAAGGAGATGGTTTTGCTTACATTCATTCATACTGACAAGTATCTTCCAAGATGGCATATAGCATCCCACGGCTATTAATTTGAAGTGGGTTAGTCAGTTTTGATGACGTGAACAGGATAGGTTAAACATGCGTAATCTCTTATTGTTGATACTGCCTCTTGCATTATTGTCTCTGTCATAGTCAAACTCAATACTGTGGCTCATCCCGGACTCCTCTTTTTCTTGTCAGTGTCTGCCTTCTCTCATTATTTGTTTGTGCGCTTCAGGGTTTGAAGGTCAATCCAAACAAGAATACTGAATCAAAACCGTTTGCTTTCCGGGATGCGATATTACATAACGGATCCATCTATTTAATAAGCACATTTCTCTGATTTATTGCCCATGAATCCCAGGGTGTGCCAGGTTCAGTTAGCCTGTTAAAAGTCTTTTTATTTAATGCTGCTGTGAGCAAAACGCTCCTCATTTCACACGCTTTTAATTTTTCACATTTCATTAACCTGGGGTGGAGGGTTTTCCGTGTTTTTGTTTGGTTCGTGGAAAAAAGTTATTGTTTTGAAATAATTGGCACTTGATATCATGTGCATTCAAATATTTGATGGCCTTGTTTAGATCTAGCCTACACTACTGTTAAAAAGCTTGGGATCACTAATATTTCATTTTTATTATTATTTTGAAGTGGTCTCTTGTGCTAAAATACTTTAATATTGTTCAATATTATTACAATTTAAAATACACTGTTTTCTACTGTAATATATATTTAAAATATAATTTATTCCTTTGAGGCAAAGCTGAATTTTCAGCAACCATTACTCCAGTCTTCAGTGTCACATGATCCTTCTGAAATCATTCTAATATGCTGCTTAAGAAAACAATTTGCAAACAAATATGATCATTATTTTCTTGGGATTCTTTGATAAAAAGTTCAGAAGAACAGCATTTATTTGAAATAGTAATCTTTTGTAATATTAAAAATACATTTACTGTCATCTAATATCAGTTTAATGCATCCTTGCTAAATTAAAAAATAATAATCTTACTGACTCCAAACTAAATGACAGTGCAGTTTTTCTAGTGTAAATTATTAGCCAGTGACATTGACATTATTGAGAGGAATTAACATGTGACAGGGTTTTCTTTTATCTTTGGATTGGTGAAATTGTATCACTTGATATAATCTGCATTCAAATATGTTATGTTGTGGTTTGAACATTTATCTTTTATTTTATTCTCAAATAATTAATGAGAGAATCACAACCAAATTAGAAACCACAATTTGACAAAAATATTTAATTTCACAAAAACTTTGATTCTGAAATAATGACAGCTTTCTCCAGTCTGCCTATAAAATCTTTCAAGCCGGCCCTCATGGTTTTAGTCTAATTATATTATTATGCAGTTGTTATCACATTATAATAATGGCAGCAAGAGGGAGGAAAATGGCACATGGAAGAAACAGACATTAACTCCTTTGGAAGCTCAGACGTTGGTTCAATGGAGAATAACATTTAGTAGGATTTTGTCCTTGGGATATGTTGTCTTTTAATGGAACTAGTGACTTTTGTATTGAGTATCAGAGTTCTCTTGTCTGAAACTTTTGTCATTTGTTTACACATCCTCATGTCATTCCAAACCATATACTGTATTTTTGTCTGTAGAATATAAAATTAAAAACTTTGGATTGTATTCCTAGTCATTTAAATATATCATGGAAATGTTTGTTTCCAATCATTCATTCATTGTGGATTTAATTGTATTTAGATGTTGTTGTTTTTTGTCACCATTTACAGTGTTCGTTTTCCCCCATTCAGAATATTCTGTGGTTACATGCAAGAATTTAAAAAGGTCGCTGACATTTTCCACACCTAAATGAAGAGCTCTCAGCATGCCTCAGACAGCTTAACCTTCAGTTTGTCGATAGGACCACACTGGGAACCCTCTCAAGCGTTCTCTCCTCTCTTCTGTTTTACGTGGCCACGCATTAGTGCCGCTAGCATAACAGCACTCTGTCCTCTAGAGCTGCCTCTTAGGATCGAGCAGCGCCTCTCTTTCCTCAAGTGACTGGAGAGGATTGTGTCAGTGGTGTTTTGAGTCAAGTTGATAAGTGGTGTCAGACACATTTTTGCTTCATCTGTTGGAAGTATTATGCAAGATAGGTCTCTTTCTCGTATCTTCTCACATTTTTGAGTTAATTACGTGGTGTTTTTAATTATTTGGTGACAGACTCTGGTATCAAGTGAGCAGCTCTCAGCAGAGTGTTTCCATCAGAGTCACGGCTGACTCTTAATCTCAGATTGCTCCGTGGGAAGTTTTCCTGCAATTAGCAAATAAACATTATCTTAAAATGCATCTGCTAAATTGCTTATGGGGAGAATGGGAAGAATTGCGTCACCGTCTTGGCTATCTAGCAAACAGTAGACTTTTTTTGTCATGTGACAAATTTTTTTGTAGTTTGTTTTTTTGTTTTTATTTATAATTCTCTAATTTATATATTTGTATTTTTTATTAAATATATTTAGACTAATTAGAATATAATTAGCACAACACTGAAATAACGGACATAACGGAACATAACGAAACAAGCCACAACACAACAGCAAAAAAAAGCCACTGTACAACGAAATTAGAACAATGCAATGTAAACAAGCCACAATAAAATGAAACTAGTCTTAACCAGTCTTGGGCAAGTTACTCTGAAAATGTAATTCAATTACTGATTACTCCTTTTAAAAGTAATCACATTACTTTTCTGATTACTTTATTTCAAAAGTAATTAGTTACGTTACATTTTGCTACATCCATGAAATTTATGAAATCCCAGCATAAACTCTCCCGAACATTCACATCCTCAACATTCACAAAACACTGTTATTTTTAACTAAAGCAAGTGGCTGCTGCCTGCACGGTTTGGCATGACAGAATGCCAGCAAAGAATGCTGCATTTATAATCTCTAAAAGACATCTCCATTCACAAATCTAATATACAATGAATTTATAACACAATGAATATATATGCATAATGAATCTTTCATAATGTCTACAATTCATGTGTTATGATGAAAGGATTCGTGAGCATGCAAATTTCAGCACTGCACTCCTGACTGGCCATTGTGTTCCAAGAAATCAGCATTACTCAATGCTGCAAACATTTGTTATAGCCTAATTAGAAACTCTGCCTAAGCTTGCGCCTGTTAATTGTTTATTTTATATTAGTTCGTGTTGCTTTTATGCAATAGTTGAATAACAATTTAGATATTTCTATTTTGCCGGAGCCCGCAAATAATTTTATTCTCTCGCAATCCCACACACACGAGTGTCTACCCGCCCGCACCAGCACTCGCCCATCTTGTCCTGCTACGCACTTGCAAATTATAACCCATTAAATTACTAAAAGTGTTTCTAAAAATGTAATCAATTACAGTAGCGCATTACTAAGTATTGCGTTACTGCCCAACACTGGTCGCAACACAACGCAGTTAGCACAACACAATGAAAACAAGCAACAACACAACAAAATTAGCACAACACAAACAAGCCGCAACACAATGAAATTTGAGCAAAACAACAGAAACAAGCCACAACACAATGTAAACAAGCCACTACACAACCAAATTAGCACAACATAATGGAAACAAGCCACAACACAACATAAACAAGCCACAACACAACATAAACAAGCCACTACACAACCAAATTAGCACAACACAACAGAAACAAGTCACAACACAACTAAATTTTATTTTAAATTGTTGTGGCTTGTTTCTGTTGTGTTGTGGCGATTTCATTGTTTTACGCAAAAACTCTATGAAAATACAAAAATATGATGAATGTTTATCATTTAGGTAAGTGATCATGGAGAACATGATCGCTTAGTCTACCTAAATGAGCTATTATTGTTTTGTGTTTTTCTTTCAGGTTAAGTAATTGTTTTCAGTTTGTAATCTTGTTTCTGTTGCAGAGTTTTTTGTTGTGCTGCTGCTGTGCCAGAAATGCTAATTTTGACCTTTCATAATCTCCTGCTTCAGGGGTATATTTAGTCTTGAGAAATTTCAAATAAGGGTGTTAAATCTTGAATGTTAACTTCATCTAGACCTTTGAAAAGACCTGATTAGCTCCCAACACCCCTAACCCCACCGCCCGCCCCGCTCCGTAAAGCATAACTGTGTGGGGCAAGGGAAATATAATCCAGATTATATTTTATGATATACTGAATTCACTTTGACACTGTTTCAATGGATATCTTCCCAGAAGTGATATACATTTTCAATCTGTGAAGGGAGCATTTATATTTGATACTATTGAATTGCCTGAAACAATTCAATGTAACAATTTAGAAATTTGTGTTGCATATAAGATGTCAGACTTGGTAACGTTTCTTTCTTCAGTTCAGACAATTAAAGCGAATAGGGATTATGTTTGACATGTTCTTGTTTTACAATGTACAATATTGCCAGACATCTGCTTACACAGACAGTTTGATTACTAGAGAGATTAAAGCTAATCAATACATGGATGCTGTTTTATTGCACAAAGGGTCAAATTGCTAAGTCTTTCTCTCATTCATCTGTCAGGGTTAAACCACCAAGACAGTTTGCCATCTTATTGTAGTGAACCAGAACTGTAGTGTTCCAGTAGTCATTTTACCAGTCTCTGATAAGCAGGGGCTTGATTCACAAAGATCTTCTTTAAGAAGTTAGTTAGAAAGAAGTTTGTAAGAATGTTAAATTCTTGAAAATGTCAAGTCAAGTTTAATCGTGAGAAATCATTATTTACATTACTCATAATTAGTGTCACTTCATATGTTTTCACACACTAATATGTATTATATGTAGTGATCGACCGATATTGATTTTGTATAACCAATACCGATTATTTGTATGTTTATGTACCCGATAACCGATATGCAGAACCGATATTTATTTACTGTTATAAAGTAAATAAATAACAGAGTAAAGTAAGTCCATTCTTCACTTTGGTTTTCCTCCTTTCAGTCATCTTAACAACAACAAAAAACTGTAGAAAATTAACATTTTCATGTAAAATTTTATCTTAAAATTACAACAATAAAAACATTTTATTTATAAAAAGCATCATCAGCAACACTGATATTAACAATAAGCAAAAGAATGTCTAATGTTTTCAAATGGAGAAAATAAAGGGCAGGAGTCATATCAACTTCATTTTAAACTACAGTTTTAGGTTTAAACGCTGTTTAATAGACTAAAGAGTGAAGAATAATTCACTGAATAATATTCTCTGGAATATTGAAACAAGCTATAACAAACAAAACATCGTATTTTATTGTATTTCTTAACTGGCATGTTTTATCAGAATTATTCAAATGTTTTTGTCATTCTAGATTATGAAAACTGCTGACAGCGCGGTTTATCTATTTACACAGAACTATACTCAAACTGCGATCGCTTGTGGAGAAAATAAATAATTAATGTCGATAGAGATGTTTATTGGCGAAATAATGGTTCTATAGTAAATGTTAATATAATTTAGCATGTTTCAAACAAGTGAATCTTGTATAAAGTTACATGCGGTGGTTGTGCTGGAGCTTCTCCTGAGTGAACACTGCTCCAGGTGTGTGTGCGACTTGGATGGGTCAAATACAGAGAACACATTTCACTGCTAGTTATACTCCGTATAATTGTGTATGAGACAAATAAAAAACGATTATGGTAAAATGCTTAAATATCGGGAAAAATATCGGTAAACCGATATATCGGTCGATCTCTAATTATAAGTAACTAATTTAGTTTTAACATGCTTAATATTTTAAACATTCAACAAATTCAATAAACATCTCACCTTTGGATATTTAAGACAATTTGGAGGATATCCTAACTTTAGAGTAAAGATAAAAACAACATTCTTTGTCGCTCACACATAAAGCATTTTGCATTCCACTGAGCTGCTTTCCATTGTTTTTCTATTTGGACATTCACTAGATGGATGTGTTTGACTGTTGCGCTCAAGTTAAAGTAGTTATTTTGATAACTTGTTTCTAGACCTTGTTATTTTTATCCACTGCCGCAAGTCTCACATTTTTAACTGCAAAAATGCATTCTGTGTTAAATACAAATATTCTTAACTGCTATTTTCTTTTATTTTCCAACTTGAGAATAAAGTTAAGAAGAAATTTGTTCTGTTCTATTTTGTGAAACCCCAGTATTGTTACCATTTTAAATTAATTGGTGAAATTATAACAGTCTTAAGGTTTACCATTGAAAAAAAGTTCAGCATAGCTACAATTCACCATTAATGTCATATGATTACAACTTTGTGACGAGCCGTTTCCTCTCCAAATGCTTTCAGACTACAGCAGCCTCTGACTTTGAGAATCCACGCATTATTAAATGATCTGATGCTGTGACACATCTGTCAGCCAAGTCACTGGCCTGAGTAGGGCCACACGCAACTCATTCTGTGTGACCCGACAGATTAAAGAAAAGCCATTGCTTGCCAAGAACACGGTAAAAGACAATGTCCCTCACAGGAGAGGATGATAGTTGATTCTGAATGACTGATGCGTGATTTGTATGGTAAAGCGTCGTTCTCATTTAGTCCACGGCCCCTTTGAGTGACTTGATGAGGCTTAAAACTCTAATTAGAAATTCATGAAGCATGGCTCCATCTCTTTGATCCACTCCCTCCCCCACAGCCTCATTACCAGCCCAGCAAAGTGGATGCAAAGCACACCATTAATATCATTTAGAGTCTATTTTAAGAGCCTGAGAAAGTGCAAAGTAAGCAAACGTGGGCTTAACCTTTCAGACAACTTTGTAAGGTAGGATTTATTGGCAACTCAGGAAGTAAATTACAGCTGCCCCATCATTCATGAAAATTTTGATCTACATAAACAGTCAGGTTGACCTTTCCTTTTTGGAAAATGGATTTATGGATTGGCTTTAACACCTTACAGTGCTGAAGATGTGCAGGTGTAGTCACTGGGCATACAATTCACTAGGTTTTGAATGTACAGTTGGCCATCATAAACTGTATTTACCATTTAAGAATAAAATCTACTTTCATTATATTATGTATATTTAATTATTTTTTTTAAATGATACTTAGTTAATATTTAGTCCATGGTTAAATTGATATTAATGCAATCAATTGATATTAATATAATGTATGAAAATAATTCTGATCATTTTAATCGTAATGATAATTTTGACTCCTGAAGGTCAAACTCTTGGAATTATCTTCTAAATAGCAGAAAATACACATGGAAATGACATGCAGATGAAGTTACGCATAATAAAAAGGTGGTGTAATCTCCATTTTAGTTACTTTGGGCAGGAGACAGAATGAGGATTAAAGTTTATACATGTATGCACAATCTTCTGCTAACTTGGTTTTCATAAATTGAATAAGTGTTTGTAAAACATTCATGGGTGGGATATAATTCTGGAATCTCGGGTATGCAAAATCTGCCTCAAAGATAAAGTCTCAGGACCATTAGAATGAACGTTGATTAATATGTAAATTATTAGAGACTGTGACGTTTGAGATTGTGTTAAATGGACCTGCTGTGATCGTCTCAGACATCTTTTCTTTTGTGGAGTAGACACTTTATGGGCAATATTAGAGAGAGCCCATAATCCAATTTTCTCTAATGGCTTGTCTTTTCCAAATGTACTTAAATGGATTTTGTTTTTGTTGTTTACTTGAGACTGACAAACCTCTTTCAGGTTAGAAGTATTTTTATAAGTATGTTTTTTTTTTTATGCCCCTTCATGAACACCAAACCAAAAATATCGTCAAAATAACCAAAACTCTTACTACTATTGCTACAACTACTGTTTTTATTTTATTTTTATGCATGTTACAAACGTTAATGAGAAGAGGACTTTTGTAACATCTGCAAAACTTCTGAAAAGCATGACTTAAAAAAAAAAAGTATTGATAAAAATATGAAAATTAAATCTGCACAAATCTTGCTTTGGTCTACATTTATGAAACAAGCTGAATGAATTCATGTGGATATGATATGTAAAACCATTCTTGCATAAATGATTGCATTCAAATCAGCGGGACAGTGTATAAAAGAATAGATGTATGAATGATTTAAACACGTTTCATGAATGTGGCTCATTATTTTCCTCTTTTTTCTCAGAGTAACTAAAAAAAAACATGAAATGTATTAATGTTATATATATATTTTTCCTTTTGTCCATTTTATAAGTTTAACTTTCTAAATTCTACATGGACCTTAGGGTTGGTAACAACTTACAGGTTGTCAAATTCTAGCTGTTGTCAATTTTCACATCTCCTGATTTATAATCTGCTTAAAATAATAAAATGTGATGTTCTTAATGAAAGTTATAAAACAGTGATAGTGAGTAAAGCTTGCTTTTTGACTTATGTCTGTATCGCTGAGAATAAAATACGCTGAAAAAAATGGATCAATGGTCCAGTTTAGCTTAAATATAGATGACTGCCTTTACTTTTGAGTACAGTTGGGATCGACTTTATTGGCATTTCCGGTCTTCAAAGTTTTTCTTTTTACTTTATTCATTTGATGAAATCCATTAAAAGTTCACCGCGGCTCGGGCAGGATTTCTTCCAGAGGTCTCTCTGCTTCATAGCACTGGCTTTGCTCCAAATAAAACTTCAAAGCTCCTTTTCGGAGTGCCTTCTTTCTTAAAGCCATCCTTGTTTTTCAACAAAACCCTTAAATTTTTCAAGGTCCTAGTGCTTCCTGCCATTTCTAGGTCCCAACAATGCATAGTCTTTATGGTCTTGGAGGTTTCGGTTATGCAGAAGGATCCATGTCTCACAATAAGTACCCATTTTGAGGACTTCAGATTTCACTCTTCTTTCCAGAACTAATTGATTTTTCTTAGATATAATAATACCCACTCAAATTCAGGCTCTTTCCTGTGCGAGTGCCGACAGTAGTGTTTTCTATTGTCATTCGACTCGCACGTATAGCAGTAGATGCTGTTTTCTGTGAATCTCAGTTGCATTTTGGTGATCATATATCACTTCACTTCATTTCATCCACTCTTAAAAGAATCCTTGTGTGTTTTTACTACTACCACTTATGACGGTGAACATGTCTATAGCCCCTCCAAGCTCAAGGATGCTTCTTTGACCGAACAGTGGAGTTTAAAACGCTTTTTTTTTTTTTTGCTGTCCAGTTGCAATTGATAGATGTATTGATCGTGTTCTCAGGAAAACTTCAAGGTTACATCGGATCACTGGAGAGATCTGATTTAGTCTGTATGTACAATTCTGTGACTACCAAGGTCACAAGCCCCACCATTTATCTAGAAACAATTGATTCCTGTGTTTTTTGATACTGTAACTATGAGGCCATTCTTTTAAAAGCACAGTTTTCCAGCTCATGGAGTAAAGATGAGATTTGTTCGGAGCGCCTTTCTTATCAGCAGTTGCATTACAGTGAGACAGACTGTGCTAGAGATGTTTGTATTAATATTTTATTTTTGTTTGCAACTCAACTACATTTTAATTTCGTTATGAATAACCTCACTTATTAAAAATCACCTTTTTCTAGCCATGCCATTTTTACAGCATCTTACAGCTCTCTAAAGGTCGAGTAATTAGCATGAAGGGTCAAACGTGTTTATCATACCACTATTTTGAAGCTCTTAAAGGCTGTTGAGACAGACTCAGTTTGAAACGTGTTGATGTAATCTGGTTTAATGGGGTTATAGGTGTTATAGTGTATGTCAGCTGTATGTGTAGTCAGCAGTGTCAATGCAATGCTGTGTGAAAAACACTTTTCTCAGCAGAAGTGGCATTTTTTGAATTTGTAACTTTTCAGTAGCAATGTTGTTTTAAGTTGCAGGCTTTTGTTAATAGACACTACATTACATTTTACAAGATAACATAGTACATAAATGTGTCAGTTATTCAGTGCTATCTGATGACTTCTAATTATCACTGTAACATCATAATAAACTACATTTTTTTGGAAGATAATTTTGAGAAACTTGAGAACATGTGAAAATGTATTTTAACTGTTTTACATACCTAGCAACTACTAGTAATGCAGTTTTTATGGTTTACTTATTTTGTGGATGTTTTGGTTTGTTTGTTTTCTAATAAATATTCATGCTACTGTTCAAAAATGTGGGGTCAGTAGATTTTTAGGAAATTAAGTTTTATTTATCAAAGGTACATTAAATCAGTCAAAAGTGACAGTTTTTATGTTTAAAATTGAAAATGTCATTTTGGAACTAGCAACTATGGTGTTGGGTGAGATCGTAAGATATTAATACTACTCACAAGAACGTTTTAAGTACAAAAACCTAAATAATGTCTTTAAATACAACATTTGAGGTGTGTTAACCGTAGTATATGTGGAATAATTGCCTCCGGTAAGTTGAATTATTCGAAAATAATGCACACCCACATCCCACAAGTGTGCATTATTTTCTAATAATTCAACAGACCAGAGTCAATTATTGCTTACTGAATCTATTTATATAAGTACTAGTATAATATTAGTAATATAATAAAATATACTACATTAACACCACTAGGTGTTGACTACATTAACACCACTAGGTGTTAATGACAAGTCTAACATATTGCCAGCATATAGAATAAATTACAGCAGGTACCTTTAAACTCCTCAGAAGACCCTTGGCTTTGAAACACTGATTCATTGAGCACGATGCAGAGTGAGTCTGACTCTGGAATGTTAAAATGTCATCTGGTGTAATTGAGTTCTAGTTTGTTCAGTGTATATTACTGTGTGTATAGCCAGCAGGGTCTTGTGTAATCAATCCATTATGACTTGTAAATTCACTTAGAAAGAAAAATAAGCAGCTATTAAGGTTAAATCCCTCTGGCCTGAATATGTTAAGAACTCGCACAGTCCATTAAGTTCAGACAACACAAGGAAATCACTGTTGTAAATATCATCTCAATTTTTCCTCAGACACAATATTTTTGATTATCAAATACACATACTTGACAGAATCCCTATTTAAAGCAATTGATCCGGTTACACTTAAACATGCTTCAGAAGGTTCTTCAAGCGATGCCATGGATAGAAGAACCATTTTTGGTTCCACAAAGTCAAAGGTTCTTTAAAGAACATTCTCTAGCTTACCTTTTTAGAATCTGAAGAACCTTATTCGCCTCAAAGAACCTTTTGTGAAACAGATAGGATCTTCAAACTTTAAAGGTTCTTTATGGAACACTTAGACAAAAGTTATTCTATAGCATCTTGAAGCACCTTTATTTTTTAAGAGTGTAGGTTATTTTTGCATGTGGCTCAGAGGGGCTGTGAGAGCATGATGCTTCTGATCTGGTGCTTGTATTCACATTGAGACACTTTTACCTGAGAGCCATCACAGAGTCAGATTAATCAGTGTGATCAAACACCTCGGGGGAAGATCTGAACACAGCTGCTGGGAGGAAGTTTTCTGTGCAAAAGTCTCAGGGAAGGTAGATGTTGAGTCTTGTGTTTTACACCAGTATTATGTGAGGAGAGAGACTGTGTGTTAGACGTTTGTCATATTTAACCTTTTGGAGGATATTACAGTTTGCAGATGGTGGCATTTGGTAATCATTATATCAAAAAGAACTGCGGAAAATGACTTTTTCCTCTTTGATTTTTCATATGCCGCAGGGTTAGCTGTTAGAGTTAATTTAGCGTGAATAAGTATAATCTAAAGAAATCACAGCTGGCGTTGTTAATGCTCATCACTGACAGATGTACGCTCCATGACACACTTAATGTGTTTTAAATAAACGTATAATGTATTAATGAGCTGTTTATCTCATATTTACAACCATAACATTGCTGTTGAGCTTGACTGAAAGCGTCAAGTCTCAATGTATCAATCAGCAAGTGTTAGAAAGAGGGTGGAAATTACACCATCTTAAATAGATTTCCAGCAGTGTTGAGTTTACGTAGATTTTTCTAGTCATTTGTTGCATAATAGAGACTGAAGCATCAGGATAATGTATGCAACTACAGCATGCTAAGTATCTCTCTCTCGCTCTATGCATGTCCCTCCCCTTCATTAACAGAGCATTATTTATGGCTTGCTTTACAGTGCAGCGATGCAGATACATCAACAGACTGAAACATTGCTACTAGAAATATAAAGATATTTTAAAACGTATTTCTTTAATTTTTATATTACTAACAAAATAAAAATAAATATAGTACTATACTTTTTTGAGCACAACAAAATTAAGTAAATGAGAAAATGTAAAAAAAAATAAGAATTAGCTCTTTGGTAAACATTTTTGACATTGACTTTTTTTGCCTGGTGGATAATAAGATGATCAAATGTACTACAGTAGTTTACATTTTGTACTTTCATATTCAGAGACGAAAAGTTAGTTTTCTCCCAAAACAACCTTGGGCACTCAAAATTGAAGCCAAATATAAAATATTTAAATCTAAATGAATAAGAGTGCATCTGGAATCATGATTGTGGCCTGTTCAGCACATGCTTATGAAAGAAAAGCTATTCAGGCAGAAGAGGATGTATCAGAATACGGTTTCTACCCACAGCACAGTTTGAGTCATTTTATCAATATACCCTAATCATGTATTATGTTTCCCAGCGTATGACAGAAAGAAAGTGTGATACTGCTTTGTCTGCGCAATGGAAAGCAAACTCAATTAATGAATTGATCTTAATGAGGGTCTAGACGTCAGCCCTTAGCTCAGGCGGCCACAGCAGTGATTAGCATATAAATACTGAGAGGGAATGTGTCTCAGGTTTTAATTTCAGTCTTTGTGTGTTAAGTCACATGTGATATGAGCTCGTATCGATGCCTTTGCTTTAACACCAAGAAAATTCCTTCACAATTGTCTTCTGACGTGTGTCACTGTCTCTGTCTCCAACAGATACACCAAACAGATATGCATGTTGAATTATATATTGAATTATTTTTATTTATTAAAAAGGAGAACATAAATGTATACTTAAGATCATGTTCCAGTATTGAACCTAACAAAAGCACATTTGTTTTTTCTCTTAAATGTCATTTTTATTTATCTTCTATCAAAGCAGTTCTTTAACAAAACTCAAAAAGGGCTTTTGTTTCAGTTTTTCATTAGCTTTTTTAGCATGTTTTTTGTTGTTGTCATTGTATTTTTTTCTGAAAGCAGGTGGATATTTTATTGAGTAATTCTAATGCTGGGTCTCATATATATATTTTTTATCTTGGTATGATCTCTTTTTTTGTGTTAAGTGCTTTATTATTTCATTGTAGTTCTGTATCCTGATATTAAAATCATCCCTTCACTCTTATAAATTCACTCTGGGCTTACTCTGAAAGTCTGATTCTCTAGAGTCTTACAATGGCGTCCCATAACTCACATTCTGTTTGTTTTTGTGAAGTGTCGAAGATCTAACATTTGGCACATACCAAGTTTAAAATAGACACTACAATTTGTTTTTCTTTTTTATTATTCCCCACCAAATAGTCAGTGAAAAGGAAAATGTATATCAACATCAGGAAGGACAAACGTGTGTGTGTAAATACATTGACACCAATTTAAGTGTTTTTTGTATTATTTGTTTATTGAAATTTCTATCAAAACATAATAAAATGTTTGTTTTTCTCCCTCTATAGCTGGCTCTTGAGGACCCTGTCCACTGTGTCTCTCTTCAGCAGTTTGTCTACGAGAAGCTGAAGGCTCAGCAGATGTTGATGGGGGACCAGAGCTTTCAGGCTCTCATGGAGACGGTGGACACGGAGATCGTGCGACAG
Source organism: Gymnocypris eckloni scoliostomus (assembly GCA_027564155.1). Classification (NCBI taxonomy): domain Eukaryota; kingdom Metazoa; phylum Chordata; class Actinopteri; order Cypriniformes; family Cyprinidae; genus Gymnocypris; species Gymnocypris eckloni. The sequence goes on from CM050420.1 coordinate 13,272,004, forward strand.
CTGCAAGAGTTCATCCACGACATGTGAGGAAGAGACGACAGCAGACCGTTAAAACCAGTCCTCTGAAGCCCGAGATGTCAACATTTTAATGATAACCCAGAGAAAAGATCTTCCATATTTTTTAAACACACACTTTCATTTGCTTCCTCAAACACACCTTTTTCAACGTTTGAGACGGGGCAGAGAGGAAATCTATACTTAGACTGAAACAGAGAGACTGTAAGAATACGTTTTTGTAATGGGAAAAGAGTTTTGAAAGCGCCAATTAAAGGACCCAAGCAGTGTTTACACAGAGTCTTCATATAAAAATGTGTAATTGTTGTCATGACAACATTACATTTTTTCCCGCTTTTCCTAATTACATTCGCTCCTAGATCAGTATATCAGGAACTACTGAAAAGTCATTAACAGTTTTGATTGAAAGTATTTTCATATCAGATACACCTAATGAAAAATGAATGGATGTAAATGTTTACCTTCCCGTAACTATTGCTGCTAATGCTCCAACACTGTACCTCTCACATGAGGTTCACAGGAGATCATAAGAACCAAATGCATCAGAAACAAATGTCTATTTTAATCACAAGTATACAGTGCATATGTATGAGTGAATATTCTTACTGCCGTAGCAAGCTTTCTTTTTTTAAGTTCATGCAATAATAAGTGCGTGTAGATTTATAGAAATGTTTTTGCTTGAAACTGGGATGTTAAAAAGCTCAGTCATACAGTACAATGACTGTCAGTGTGAAATTAATTTTGTGTCTGATTAAAAGCCTTATGCTTTAAGCCTTATTTATCCACCACTAACACACCTGATATTGTTTCTCATCTATAGTAATATGCATGTTACATAACAGCACATTTCACTCTGTAGTTTTCACATGTGAACCCTATTTTTTCATTGATGCAGCTTCAATAAAGTTCAGTGCAGTCTGAAAATCACTGCTCACTTTGGTAGCTTGTTTGTACAATGGTTGACATTTTCTGAATGGTTACCATGACCCGAGGAACAGAAATCAGAGGCGCTCAGAGCTGAGCTTTTGAGTGTAGTAGTAGTAAAAATAACTTAAATAATAAATACCAAAATTACAGCATTTAATAGTATGAATAGTTTTGGCCTAGCAGCTTCCAATTCTCTCGCTTTCCCCACTATATAAAAGCCCTCACTTTCATGCTGATGTAATAACCAGAAACAGTCCCTGGTGGCAAGATGTATGTGTTATTATTTACGTCTCTCACTTTCAGCCTCCACATTGATTAAGTTCTTGGCTACTACTTGTCTTTAAAGCAGAAGTCTTAAGCAGTGCTAGTTATTTAAAGTTATAAAAGGCTCACTAAGCTTAAGGTGATCGGTTTATAAACTGACTTTCTAAGCAAAATGGTTTCTGAGATTGATTCAAGCAAACCCATTTCTGGTTCATTTCTATCGTATAATAGTTCTGATATCAAAGTCTTGAAGTATTAACTTCACACACACTCGGGCCGCCGCCGTCTGTTGACTGACCTCCTGATAGTACACAGCAGAAACTGCGATAATCTTTTGCAAGGAAAGCCGCTTATTTTCTATATATCAGTGATGTCTGCCATCATTAATGGACTGGGACTGATACACCAATATTTGAATCAAAAATATGCAAGGAAAAACCAGCTGAACATTTCCATTATCATAGCAACAAACATGTTTTTATGAAAGATATTGCATTTAGAATTTCATTGATGTAATGAAATATTTATGGCCAGTAAAAAGTTACATTTAAGCCTTAATTCTCGATTCAGACTAATAAGATTGTCTGTCTGGATGTGTATCCTTACGTGTTGACTGGCAAACATCTATATTATTGACTGGTGTCTCATGAAACCAAAATGGCCACTGAACCTTTTACATAAAGCAGAATATTAAGCGGATTGCGTACATTCACATAGAAACATCCGAAAAATGTAAGATTGTTTTGGCTCTTACAGCAGCTGAATCTAAAAATATAACAGACATTTCAAACATGATTTTTCATTTCCATTATGGATTACTAATATATTGATTGTAATTGTAATGCAATTACTATATTGACTGTAATACAGCGATTTTCAACCAGGGGGTGGAACCCAACAGCACAATTCTAAGGGGGGCAAAAGATGGATTTAAAACATATTTTAAAATAAATATGCTGTAAAATTGAGAGTAATTACATTCTATTTTTTCTTTTAAGTGTTTATTTTGTTAATGCTCCACATATCATTTTTATTTGTGAACCAGGATTCCTACAGTCTTGGAAAAGATTATGGATTTTATGTTATTTAGACCTAGAAAAGATTGAGCAGTAATGTACATTTATATTAATAAATATACATTGACTGTTGGACAGGATTAAATATGCAGAAATTACCAAAAAAAGTCAAAGAATGTGCAGAACCCGGCAGATTTTTATTTTTCTGAAAAGTGTGCAGTTGAAATGCTCAAGACAAACAACTACACTGAACAGCGATCATGAAACAGAAAATCATCAGTCGTGGATCATGCAGGTAACACAGTATTAAGAATCAGAGATATATACAATTTTGAATGTCATTTTTGATAAATTGTTATTTGGCTTGTGGAATATATGTAAGCATCTGAAATAACATGCAATTTTCATGATCTCTCTTATTTTGTCATAAATATATATACATACTTTAAATTTGTGTGATATACATTGTTCCAGTTATGCCAAGCTCTACATTTATAATATAATATCAGGTAAACTTTACTATAAGAGAAACTACTATAAATGAGGGGCAAAATTACTGAAAAAATCTGTTCTTGAAACTTGGAATTCTGGAGTTATTTATATATATATATAATCCTAAGGTCCACTGTATGTATGTATATATATATATATATATATATATATATTTTAATTTTCATTACCACTCTGTACAGTTTATAAGGGGACTTTGAATCCAAAATATTGAAAAATTACAATGCTATTATACACTATATTGCATGTTATTTTACGTAACGACTCGTTCAGTTTCACACATTTTATGCGATTGATGTAACAAAAAACCGTTCAGGGCAAGCTACCTCATCACACTGATAAGGAGACACTGCGTCAATACTACGAAAAAGATAACGACACAAAATGAGGACAGATTGACTTCAGAATGTATAGGAGATGATTAGGATATAATTAAATCCCCCTCTGGGCACACAAGCACTGAACAACAAGCATCTTATATGAGCAGTCATTGCAGTTCCCACAATGCAGCGCTGTGTTGCTATTTTAAGAGGACTTCAGTGTGAGGCAATCACTTGAGAATAATGACTAGAGAATCAATGCTTGATAGTGGACCTTAGGATTCCAGTTAGTCTAAATTATAAGAGTTTACTCAATGGTAAATACTGTTATCAATTAAGTGAAGTGTTCGGCCTGTTGCCCTGATCGTTTAAAGGAGCAGCTCAAGTGTACACTGAACTGCCGGAGGCTGAGACTAATGCGGAAAGTGCTTATTTATCATGTGAGATGTGAAGATAGAGTTTGTGTCACTTATATAAGGTTATTATCTCCTCTCTTGTAAGCACTTTTGCTAGTATTTAAATATAAACAATTACTAAAACTCTCACATTTTAGTAAACTACTGAGTAACAAATAGAAGCATTTTACTGGAACCAATAAACGGTTTATCAGGTCCATCCACATTCAGACAGGTTTTAGCCCATCTCCACCTCACAGCTTGCTCTCGCTTCCCGTCATGATGCTTGTTACAGCGGCCTACTTAAATCAATTAAATGGACATTTCTGTCTGCAGTGCTAAATAAACATGTAGAAATTACTCGACAAGTTCAGTCAACCTAGTTTCCATTCAGCTGGAGTAATAATTGTCCAGAATTTGAGTTAAAAGTCAAGAGTGACCGTGCCAGGCATTGGCAGGAACAGAGCTTCGTGCCAAGGGAGATTTATGTGAAGCAGAACATCCTGGAAGACTTGTTAGACACACAGCAATCCAATTGTGGTATTGACCGAACAACATAGTTCACACTGAAAATCACGTTCCGCACAAATGGGGTTTACTTGAGTAAGTGTTTTAAGGGCAGAAAGTTGTGCGTTATATAAAAAGCTCAACTTTTTGCCCTAAGAGCTGATCAGCAAAATGATTTTTGTTTTCTTCTGGGACAGTCGGGTCAGTTGTTCAACTTTTGCTTGCCATGCCGATGCTTTCACGTTTAATTTTTTAGACACCCACCTGTATATTTATGTCTCTCAAAATATTTTTCATTTGAGTACTCCCTAAAATAAAATATATATTTTTAACTTTACTATGAAAGCTTCTGTATAAATTCATAAACACAATTGTGTAGGAAAAGCATATCATCAATCAATGTAATTTTCAACCCCTTCCTACTGACTTCCAGGACTAGATTTCTTGCGATCCAACAACTGCGTAAAGAATGCACACCTAAGTGGAACTGAATGCTCTGTGTCTGAGAGAGTCAAATGTTTTCTTTTGTGTCGCTGCTGTCATTGCTATGCAGATGATACTCAATTGTATCTCTATCCTCCATTCTGTCTCCACAAATGCAATCTCAAAGAGGATCTCAGCATGCCTCTCTGACATATCAAACTGGCTGCCTACTCATCACCTCCAGCCTAATCTTGACAAGACTGAGCTCCTTTTCCTCCTCCACCAAATCTCTCAATGTCCTAGTTGAAGGTCACATAGCTGCTGCCTCCAGGTGTGCAAAAATCCTTGATGTCATACTAGATGACCTTTGAAAATGCAACCTGCCAAGCTAATCTATATGTAGGCTACTACAAGGACTTATATACTACAGCACTAATTATATTATATTATATAAATCCAGGGATTCTAGCTCATCTGTTAATCTACAGGCTTCCTTGGCATTGTGCACATGACCAGAAAAACATACAGAAGATGCGACGCATGACGAAAACACCAGTAGTTGCAAGCATGAAATATTCCAATTCGTATTTTGTAATGGTAATCATTATAACAGCACAGGTAACTTTCTTGTGACATGAAACCAGTTCTAAAGCCATTTAGCACATCTACTTGTTGGAAACAGTACAGTGTTACTGTGTATTATTTTGAAACAATTAGTTATGCTTGTTGCCAACATTTAGGCTACTTACTGTACTAACAACACTAGTATAATTCACTTATCGTTTGGGTCCAAAAGTCTTCACTGCTGCTGCTCATTGGTGGAATGGATTCTTAGTAACAAAACAGGTTACTTGCTAGACACATTCAGACAAGGCTTTATGAAAGGCTCTAGATCTTATATAAAACGCTTATGTAAAACAAAACTTTGTATCAGTTTAGTGACTACTTGAAATAGGACTTCAGTTCATTCACAATTAAATGTTTATGGTTTTGAAAAGACAGTACAAAGCCAAGTGTTAAAGATGAGCACATTAAATCCTTAAAACATGTTTTGTCTGGCAAAGTATGATTACACAAAAGCATAAAAAAGCTTTTGTTGTGACAGGAAAGCCACTATCTTTTATCCATTCGAGTGTCAAATCAATTTAAAGTTTCTTAACTGGAGGAGGAACAAAATGATGTGTCAAGGTGTCAAAACAGAGAAATAGGAAGCTGGTGTTCTTGGCTTGCAGACGTGGGTGGCTAGAATCTTTTGTGCACTAAAGATGGTCGACCTGAAATGTGATTGTGTGTTCATGCACATACACTTGAAAAAGGAGCTGGAGCCAGACAAAAGACAGATGTTTTCTCCTTTAGGCTGCATTTGCAATTTACATTCAAGAAAAAAAATATATAGAAGCTGCTAAAACCAAAATATAGATCTACAGTTTTATTTAAATAATCGTATAAGCTAAATGTCATTGTACTTGGTGCAGGAAAAAAGCTAAATTTACATCCCAAAATGTCAATCTTCAGTGAAGAAAAAAAAACTATGAAAACTGATCAATAGTCATGCACCCCGTTATTATTTGTATATTATATTTATTTTTACATCTTTTTTTAATGAGCAGCAAACAGTGAAAATGTAAAAACATTTTTTGAAAAATAGTGGTACTGCACATTATAATGTTTTCACTTATTCTCTTAAAAAAATGTAAGTTTCTTGATTGGCATTGATGGTTTCATGATACATCCATATTTTTAAGAGAATAATTGAAAACATTATAATGTGCAGTGCCACAATTTTTTTATTTTTTACATTTTCACTTTTGCTGCTCATTAAAAAAAGATGTAAAAAATAAATACAATATAAAAATAATAACGGGTTGCATGACTATTCATCAGTTTTCATAGTTCTTTTTTCTTCACTGTAGATTGACATTTTGGGATGTACATTTTTCATATATAACCCATATTTGCTTTTTTCCTGCACCAAGTACAATGACATCCATGGAACCTTTCTATTCCACTTAAAATTCTTTATAGAGAAAAATTATATTTGATGTTCTTCAAACTAAGAAAAAAGGTGGTTATTTTGAGAACTGCTCACTTAGAGGTTCTTTGGGGAACTAAAAAACTGTTACTCTATGGCATTACTGTGAAAAAACCCTTTTGGAAACTTTATTTTAAGAGTCTGCGAGGATAACAAAGCGTTTTTAGAGTGGAAAGATGTTATATTAATGCTTGCAATCCTTGTGGCTCTGTGGGACTCCACTTGCTGTATACTACTGCTGTTAGAGTTAAAAGTTGCAATTAAGAGTCTGTGTAATTGTGCAATTGAAATGAAGCAAATGATCACTCCAGGTGTTGTTGAACTCAGCGCACATGAACACAACAACGTGCTTAATCAGTGCTGTCTCTTTCTTTTTGTTATGAGCAGCCAGAAGAGTTTAGTTATGTGGCATGTCTGGAATAGGTCAATACTTTTTCATTAACAATGTCTTTATGCCTTTAGGCTCTCAATGTGTCCATTCACGCCTCCAGCAAAGCTTATTAGCAGCATGCACCCTGAGACTCCGACGGCATTCAAGAGCTATCAGAGATTTCAAATGAATCATTTGTATGGTTTCATCTCTCTGATGTATTTTTCACTGAATCTTGGTATATGGATTATAAATAAATACAGCTGGTATCAACAGCTGGTATCACATGCGAAAGGAAAAAAGTTGCTATAAGAGGTCATTATAATATTTGTGTGAAGCCCTTAGGTGGTTAATTGAGACCACAATCTTGCAAAGTTCATTTCGCAGTTTGTTCCAAATGATTATAGTTCTTTTGAAAGTGATAAACCAGCACAAACATCAGACTGTGACTTGATTATTCTCTTTGAAAAGGCCCTTTCATGTCATTCTGAAACTTTCCATATAGTGATGTCAGACTTGAACTCTTTAGCTGATGTTGAACTGTTCAGCTCAGATTTGGTGATTTCTGATTGCGGTCATGTTTATTTGCACCAGGCGTCCTCCCACCCTTTGATTTGTACACTTTTCAATCACGTTCCAATGATTCCTTTGGGGAATTACACTGCTCCCCTGTGGTTAAGAGATGAGGAAATGACTCCAGACAGTCACCTATATTACTCTTCTCTCCTCAATTAGGACCTGGAGATGCTGGTCTTGATGAGACATTTTGACTCCAAAATAATTCATTACAGCTCCTTTCACAAGAGCATCAGCGATCTGTTATCTCCCTGAGGGGGCGTCTGCGCTGCTGGAGAAGCGTGTGTTCTCTTGCAGTCATCAGAGACTCGGCATCATATCACTGAAATCAGGGCTCAGAAATGCGATGGGGGGATTGTTGAAGCCAAAACGCCTCAGCTAGGTCAACGAAAGGGAATTTCACAAAGTGAAACCGTGTAGCAGGATTTAGTGTTGAATAATACAAAAATAAATCAGGACAAAATCATTTTCTATTCATTTATTTGATCAAAAATACAATAAAAACTAATATTGTGAAGTATCATTACAAGATATTTTACCGTTTTACAATCGCTATGACAATTTTTTCAATACTTTTAACAATTTTCCTAAACTCTTAACACAGTTAGCACAACATCCGTCTGTGTAGGCTATACAATTAACACATTTCTTGTTGCTTTGACACAAAATGCATACAGTTAACACACATTTTAAATGCTCCAGCCACTTAGTGAAGTAGTCCATGGCTATTAGGACGTAACAGTTCCCAGCTTCTGAGACTGTGAAGGGGCCCAGGATGTCGACTCCATCACGCTCCATGGGAGCCCCAACCAGGTACTGTTGCAGTGGGGCATGGGGTCGCTGAGTAGGTCCCTTCTTGGCTGTGCATGCATCACAGCAGTGAACATAGAGCTCGACATCTAGCCGGCATCCCGCCCAATAGAACCGGCTTCTCAATCTCTGCAGGGTCTTTGCTACTGGCTAAATGGCGGTCCCCACTGAACCGTGCACTATACGTAGAACCTGACACCACAGGAGTGGGGCACTAGCAGTTGCAATAAGGTGGCCTTGCCATGGGGTGTCCGCCACTGCATGTAAAGCAGACCATCATGGAGGGTAAGGGTGGCCCACTGGGAGTAGTAGGTTTTCACTTCAGACCTTGCTCTGCTGAGGTCTGTTTGGCCAGTGCTAACCGGTGTGGACGCAAATGGATGGGAGGATCTACACCGTATCAATGTCATGCTGTACTAGCCTCGTTCGTCCACAGTCCTCATCGCGTGCGGCAAAGATGTCCTGGTTGCGGGCGAGCACTTCCCACAACTGTTGATGCTGAGTGGGGGTAAGTCCTTCTCTGCTCCGTTGCCACAACTCCTGAACAGTCTGTACAGTCTCTTTTGACAGGGAGGGTACTGGTATGGTGAACTGCGTCGGCGTGGTGCTTACATTCCTGGGGTTAGCTTTCAAGGTGGATGCTGGACTATTCTGGCCAGAGTAGCTTGCCCCCGTGATGGGACCAAGGGCAAAACAATCACCCTTTGCCCTTTCTTTAGGGGAATGACTTCCTGACCAATTTACAGGTAAGCCCCAGCTACGTTTACGCAGGCCCCACTCAGCATCAAAAAGTCTAGTCCCATAATACAAGCATCTTCTATGTCCGCCACCAAAACTCATGGCCGAAAACACTCGTGCCCACCGTCACCTGCAGGCACCTTTCTTCTTTAAGGGCCACCCGCTCCCCAGTTACCATTCTCATCTGCATCGTAGTGGCAGACCACCCAGTTGGCATTGACCCTTCCGTTTAGGGCAGGATTCCTGGACGGACAATGGAAATAGTGGACCCCGTATCAATGAGGGCTCTGCTGGCATGCCTGTTTAGAACACAGTACACGAACAAACGCTGGGTGTGACCTACTAGTGATCATTTCCCATGCAGGGGTGTAGACTGTGGTGGGAGTGGCCGTCCCTCCACCGACTGCTCGCTCCTAGTTTTCCGGAACCACAGACTTGCGGGGCAACGGTGCAGGGGCGGGACAATCACGGACCACATGCCCCACCTCCCGCTACAGTTAATATGGGTCCCATCAAGTAGAGCACCTTCGCCGGTTCAGGGGCTGCTCCCTGCCCTTCTCTTGATTCTTGATGCATAAGATCACCCATACGACATATCCCATCAGAATCGTCGACATCAGCACGCTCAGCTTGGCGTACTCTGACAGGGGGGTGATAAAAGGGGGCCGCTGCTTGGGCTGTCAGAAATACAGACTCCCCCCGAACCCTGCCAGTGCTTGAGGCAGGGTTCGGGGGGAAGATAAATTAATATGCTGTCTCCGCTTCTCCAGAAGCAGGGCTTGCAGAAATGCATGGAGACCAGCTCCTCTTGTGCTGCTGCAGCACTGTGGGTATCCTTGCCGCATATCGGCAGCCAAAGCACCCAGACTCTCCTCTTCCTTCCTCCGTCTACCCACCAGCTGCTTCCGTCTTTGCTCTGCCCTCTGCCGCACCCCAAACCGCTGTTCAAGTGCCCCTGTAAGAATGTCATAGACTTTTTGCTCTGCCGGGGTGAGAACAAGCAGCACTTGTAATGCTTCTCCTTCCGCTGAATCCTCCTTACTCCATCCAGTCCGCCAAGCTGCCAGATGCACTTGGGCAAAAAAGGGCTCAGGTGGCACAGATCTGTCATATCTGGGCAACTTAACATTCACCTGCGCTGGGCCAGACTCAACCCTATTCACCTCCCTTACCTGTAATGGTGGATGGCACTTCCTCAACAACTCAAAACCAGCATGTGTACTTCCACCGGCTGAAGCATCATCTTCATCCAGCCAGCACAGATCTCGCGTTTTCACCTCTAAAGAGAAGATTGGGCCATCACAGAAAAGATTGCGGCATTTCTACAAACAGGTAGCTCGTGCACTGGCTCCAGCCACTTCTCTCGCTCCCAACACGTGGTGTCCACATCGTGTCAGACGTGGGGTTTTCCCCCACGGCTCCGCACTTTATCTCACATCTCCTCCATGAGACCGCTCAGATCGCGCAGGAGGCGTTCCAATTCGCGCTCCGACATATCCCACTTCTGACACCAGTATAATGTCTGAAGAATGACAGATAAAAGACGCTCCGTGTATCCTCGTTTTATTAGAACGCTGAACAACTGTTTTCAGATGTACCAGCCTAACTCGCTTGTCTCTCTCTTCCGGGTCCTGAACTCCCCGCATTAACACTATCATTGCCAGTGCAAAACAAATAACAGCAGTTTCCCCATGATTATAAAGTCTGTGCGCTACAGTAGTGATTCCTACACGTATTGGGGACTTTACCGATTTTTTCCAGGACATTTCCTCAGACAATGACACTTAACCACAGTGTCCTCGGCTCAGACGGAGGGAGTCTATAGAGACTCCTATGTTCGTTAGTGCATCCCAAAACACAACACTTGAAAAGCCTCTTTGGCACTGACATTATGGTAAGCAGTTTTAAAATGTAAAACTTTGAACTATCCATAAATATATCCAGCAGCTACAGCAAGTAATCAGTTATGGAGGCGGACCGCAGCTTCTCACACAGGACTGTGTCTATAGGGCAGCGTCACAAATGGGCGGGACCTTTTTATATATATACATATAGCTCAGCTTATAATTTCATTATATTTTTCCATTACAAATATTTTTTGCAGTCTGTGCATTTATCTAACAGCATTTTATCTGAATTAATGAAATGTATAAGCCTCTCTCATCACTTAGACCAGTATTTCACCTTAAGTAAACCAAGGACTGACTGTTACATTACCCTTTACGAAATATACTCTACAAACAGAACCTGCTTGGACTTTGTCAAGGTTTCTTGTATAACGGTGGCATTTGTTCACAACACATATAAACACAAAAGGAGAAATGCTGAATGTACTGGCCACTCTTTTCAAAACATTACAATGACATTACTGAGGCTTTAAGCTTTAAACAGTGCACAAAAGGACTATAGAAGTATCATAAATGTGATCCATATAGAACTAGTATGCTATGCATTTTATGTTAATCTAATTTATTAAGGGGAGCAAATACTTAATAGACATAGTATGAATATTACATTATTAAATAGTTATATTACATTTGGTTGTGTCTGTGATAATGCTGGTCTCAGTGAATAATGGCTCAAGTTTCAGTCTGTTCCTATATTAGTATCTAGCACACGAGTCACATGGACCAATTTTTATGGTGCTTCTGCACCCTTTTGAAGCTTGAAAGCTCCAGTTATAATAGGGACTGATTGCATGGAAAAGTTTGGCCAGTGCAATTCATTAAAGCTTCTCCTTTTTTGTTCAGACAGAAAGTCATGCAGGTTCGGAACAACATGATGTAAGCTGAGGTAAGTAAATGATGACAGAAGTCCAATTTTTGAGGAAAACTTAAGATCTCCCATCACAGCATGATCTTAGTTTCTTGTGTTGGATGATAAGGCTGGTGTATTTCTTGTGTCTTAGTTTGCTGTGATCTTGGACTGATCCTGACAGTTGCCCTTTGTGTCTCTCCTGCAGCTTTTTGGCCCTCAGCTTCGTGTCGGCTTCAAAGAGCACACAGACTTCAAACTAGTGACAAGGTTTTAATTCTTATATGTGACCCTGAACCACAAAATCAGTCATAAGGGTCAACTTTTAATGATTTTGGGCATAAAAGAAAAATCGATAATTTTGACCCATACAATGTAATGTTGGCTATTGCTACAAATATACCACAGCGACTTAAGACTGGTTTTGTGGTCCAGGGTGACAAATCTTGACGTCTTAAATAATCTCCAATGTGTTGCTAATTTGGTGATTTCCAGAAACGCTCCTGGGGCTTACTGTTGAAAGGAAGTCCCCTGAGAACACTGCTTAACAGGCAAGACTAGATGCAGGCTTTGTGGGATATACTGCAGGTGGCATTCCTGCTGCCAAAAAAACTAAATGTCCTTAACAAGCTGCCATTAGACACACCATCACTGGTTATCAACAGCTTGTGAAATCTGCAGAGTTCAAAATGACTCTCTATTCTGCTTTTCACCATCCATATTTAATTAAGCTACATAATCCGTTTTTGTCTTTCTGTGTGTTCGCCCACTCCTATTGCTGTGGATTTCATTTAAGATGCTTCTCAAAAATGAAAGCCATTGATACAGTGTCTGAATTGGAAGGAATGGCAGGAATTTTGGGTTCAACAGCTAAAAACTAAATGGATGACAATGACCTTGGTTTGAATTTACAGTGAACAATCTAAAAGAGATTTTGTTTTAAATTTCTTGTCCCAAATATTTTATTTTCCAGTTTGAAAACCCCTGATTTATTTAATTGAATTGGCTTGAGCAGTCATGTAAGCAGTTATTCAATTATTTGCACTATACCAGTAATCCTGACATTTAATACTTGGCCAGAAGTATATGGACACCCCTTACTAACTAATGGGTTTAATTAACAATCTCATAATTCTGCTAATCTTAAAGTTATGGCATACAATTGCATTAAAGAGAAATGAGTACTTCCATCTTTACTGCCAGAGTTTGGGCAGGACACTTTTCCCTTCAAGTTAAGCGAAAGTGAAAACTTTAATTAAATTCGTTTACTGAAAATCATTCTGAGAGCTCAAGCTTTCGACTCCAAGTAATTTGCTTTGGGTTTAGCAAGCTTTGCGAAATTTAGGTTCAGATTTGAAAGCAATATTTTCAGGTCCATGTATGATAGATAACACATTTTGGTGGATTAGCTCAAATATCTGGATAATAATCACAAAACTCATGTGTCTGATTCTTGTAGAGTACCAGATGTGCCTATGTGTGCCTTGATTCCACAATGCCTTGTAGATGCCGTCTTTCTATTTATAAAAGAAAAATACAGCACATTTTTGTTGGGCTTATTATTCTTGAATAACATTCAGGTTTATATAATGTCAGATGAATGGGGCTTCATTTCCTTGCGGGTTTAATTTTAGTGGTTTATCTTGGTATCCTGGTGTTGTTAGCTTCCGAAGCAGTTGTTTGTTCTGGACAAATACAATCTATTTCTGGACCGCTGGTTTGTTCCCCTTCCTACTCATTGTTTGCATGGACCGTAAATGCACGCAAATACAAAATCAGGATGAATGCTTTAAATCTTGGCATTGTTAAGCCTTATTTTACTAGTATTTGTCCTCCTATTATTAGTTTTACGAGCCATTTTGAGATCTGAGTGGTAGAACCAGATAACAAAAAGTGTTTTATGTCTATCTACCAACATGTGTAAATGTACACTGTCAGTAAAAAATTGTCCCTTGATGGGTTTGTTAACTTGCCAGGTGGGAAATTAGGGAAATCAAAAATATTGATTTCCTTTATCCAATCCTTTCAATGAAGGAATGTGCAAATACCTCATTCTTCGCTCTTAGTCCACAAACACACAAAAGTGTATGAAAAATAATACACAAATAAATACTGAACCATATTGGTCTGCTTCCTCAATATGTATGTATGAATTCCCAAGAAAGCATATAATTTAGTTGAAGTATGTTTTCAAATGATTTGATGTCAGGGACATACATATAAAAATGTAAGTGTGATATTATGAATGAAGTAATTGGCACTTTATGTTGCCGTACAGAAAAAAAAAAGTATTTTATAGAAAATTATTTTATAAAAAATTATATTTATTGCACCTTTCACAATAATTATTGCTCCAATATTGGCTTTATATTTTCCTGATGGTTATAATAAATTATAGAGGTACTTATGTTTGAATAGACTTCCCCAACTAGGGTCCCCAGCGAATCTTAGCTACTTCCAGCAATGTGTATATGATATAAAATACAGTGGTGGACAAAGTACACAGATCAAGTACTTGAGTAAAAGTACAGATACGTATAGTAAAATATTACTCCAGTAAAAGTAAAAGTACTGCTTTTTCAATTTTACTCAGTGAAAGTACAAAAGTACTAAATTTTTATGTACTTAAGTAAAAAGTACTGATAGACAGATTTATTTTGCAATTTTATATAGACTACTTTATTTAATTTTATATTAGCACATATTTTTATAATCCTACTGCCCAAAATACCTGGGTTTTTCCCAAAATAACCACTATATAGAGTCAGATATATATTTTGTTGATATGGACTACGTTGATGAGAGTGATGTAGTAATGTTCACTGTGAAGCTTACACTGCCATGTACCTGAGAGAAAACAGATTTCACCATCTAATCTTCACCAGGAAGAAAAAAGTGTTTTAGAACTTGTTGTTTTGCAGAACGTCAGTTATATATGACATGAGAATTAGGCCTGAAATTAGGAAGAACATTTTAAGGAAAATCTAATTATATTTTCATAATGATTTTTTTTCAGGTGGCTGAATAAAGATATTTGGACTTTATATCTAAACATTTCCTCAACTTAGCACCAGCAAGCTTGTTAGCTAGACAGTTAGCATCAGCTAACAATATTTACTTATTTTCAGTATGGTTATGAATAAACATTCATATCTGTCTACTCGGCTAGTTGATCTAAACAATATAGAAATGTATACTGTTGATAAACAATATAAAAACAGACGTCACATAGGTCTAAATGCATAGCATTTTAATAAAACTGCTAACGTTACAGCAGCGGGAATATGAACGCATGAGAGTTATTTTATTTAATCGGTGTTATTTTAATGTTTTGTTTTTTGACCTAAAACATAACGTTAGAGACACTGATGTTGATCTGTCTGCATTCAAGCATTTCAGTGGGCTTAAATAGATCACCCTTTACAGCAGATTTAGTTCACAAACAACTGACAGTTTTGACCTAAATATTATTTTCAGTTACAATAATTAATTCTAAAATTCGACATTAGTAACGTACTTTTCGCAGCAGCTGTTGCGCGCCTGCGCGCGCTCACGAGATCTCACGGTTCTTTACTTGTGAGTTCAGTTCACTGAAGAAGACTCGCTCTAAACTGATCATTTGAATCAGTGAGTTTTCGACTCGAGAACAGCTGCAATCGGATCATTGCCATTCGTGAAAGAATCGTTTGTTGCGATTTGCGAACCGATTGAACAGGTTCATTGAAAAGAATCAGTTTGTTCATGAATCAGACACCGCTTCTGCGTCTCGGAGCACGTGATGTATCACGTGAGTAACGATATGTTTTATGAAATGTAGTGAAGTAAAAAGTACGATCTTATGCTTTGGAATGTAGTGAAGTAAAAGTAAAAGTTACTCAAAATAAAACTACTCCAGTAAAGTACAGATACTTGAAAAATGTACTTAAGTACAGTAACGAAGTAGTTGTACTTGCCGTTGCAACCACCACTGATAAAATATAAAATGCCCTGAGCTGCCACATTCACTCAAGGCTGAATATGCTAAATATCCCATTTAAAGCTGCTTGTGTGAAACAAACTGTACTCTTAAAGGTTGGTTTTAAGTACTGAGGTTCAGTTTCCATTCTTTTGATGTGGTAGCAAGCCGTAAAATTGTCTGCCAGGACTACCATACCTCTTACATGACACAACGTAAGCAAAAAAGAACATCAAGGCCAGCTGCAAGACAAATAGCACTCTCAGTGATCTCAGAGCTCCTGAGGAGCCGTGCTGACATATTTCAAAGATGTTTATGTTTCCTGACTCCTTGCTGATGCCTACTGACAAACTATGAAGCATTGGGGTGAATGAACCTGAAGTGTAAAGGTCATGAACAAAGGCACTCAGTCCATTGAGGATTCACCTTTGGTAATACTGCATGAGAAAATCTGGAAATTACACTGGTGAGAAATCTCAGTGGAATTGTGATTATGGAAATTATTTGTATATGACTGAGGCAACATTAAAATCGAATGAAGCATGCAAGAGCATAACTGACATATTCACATAGTTTAAACCCACACAAACACAGAGTTCATGAATAAGCGGACATGCGATATTAAACTCTTCTTGGACTCACGGTCTAGTCGTTATGCTACATTCAGTCACTATATCTTAACTGATTGGTGACAGCTATTTTACATTCAAGGTCTGCTATTGGTGCATTTTGTCGTTGACTTCTTACCACAACTCATTTTCTGTTGGGACAGCAATGTAGCAAGTCTTTATTCCTCCACATGAGCAGTATTTGGCCCTCCGTTACATAAATCAATTATTAATAAGAGTGGCCTGCCAGATATATTTTGTGTGAACTTCCATCTTATATTTCAGAAGATGGAACAGCATTAACCAAGGTTGGAGAGTTGCAGCCCATCTTTTTGAAGATTTAGGACTCTGTAATGCTCAGTCGGTTGGTATATTAAAAGCTCTGAATAAATTCTTTCAGCGTAGACAACTTATTGATTACTGCTTCATGCAATCTCGTTCCTCTCCCTCTGCATGTTTGGTGAGCCTGATCATCTGGCAGCCTGGGTGTTATGTCAGTCATTGCAAACGCTCGCTGCCTTGCCTGCTTTTAATCCAGGTCACATGACCTGATCGATCGGGCTACTACATTATGGAAGATGTTGTTTGGAGGACCTTGACATAATATACTGTTCTTTAACACAAGCCTGTTTGTCAGGTTAATGCCAGGAGATGATTTCTAGTAGTGCTGTCGTTATGCACTTGTTGGCTGTCGAGCAGGTTCTCATCACAGACAAATCAATGAATCGATGATCATTGATTTAATCCCTCAGCACTGAGAATGAATCACTGCATCTAGAATTACAGGGGCTTTGTTAATTTAAACAAGAAGAGAATCATGGTTCAATTTTCACGAGACGATATGATCTGAATTAATTTATCAATTCTGACCTTCTGGCAAAGTGAGCTTACGTAGTTGCTTTTCAGGATCAAAGAATCACTTTATTCATGGTTATATAGTGACAGTAGCTGGGTATGATGCAAACATCAGGCAATGGGAAATGGATGTGATCTCATTGGGTCTTGGAATATTTGGGGCCAATTTATAAACTTTTTCAATCTTGAAGGTCACTGCAGGAACGGGATGTAAAGTGTTCAAATGTGAAAAACTGAATCAACGGATCTACATCTGGAATGAAGTAGTTTTGTTATTTATTATCATGTGATCTTTAAAAATAAGTACACTTTAGTATAATTAGTATAAAAAGGATGTAATGTTTTCTGACAGGATTTTATGTTGATTGTAAATTTATAGAAAAAATGCAGCTGAACTTTAATTAGTTGAACTTTAGAGTGCTTTTTGACCCACTGATGTAGGAAGTACATCCTTGTCATTTCATTATTTCTTCTGTTGTCTTTGAAATGTAGTTAAATGTGTTAAAAAGCATTTATGTTAAACTAAAATAAACTATTGTCATTTCTATTAAAACTGTGTAATATATTTAAATAATCAATGCCCTTAAATCTTTTTTTATTATGGAAATGATGTTATCTCAAGCAAAGACATTAATGCACATTCAATACAATCAAGCACACTGCTTTTTCACATGTTTATGTTTATATTGAGACAAATTGTTCTGTTTTGACCTTGCCTGTATTTTTTTCTTTCCTTGTCTAGGTTTTGTTTTGTGTGTGTGTGTGTGTGTGTGGTGCGTGCGCATGTGTGTGCGTGTGTGTGCGGGTGGATTTGTGGGTTGGTGGGTGTGGAAGTTAGAGGGTTTCAGCTGATACTTTAAAGAATGAGAGACTGCTCCTGAGTGCTGCAACACAATTGTTGTTCAAAATAACCTGTAGGAGCTAGAGCTTTATTGTTTCTGACTTCTCTAATTAGATCAAATTGCACTGCATCCAAGACAATAATAAGTGTATACTTAATATACTAATAGTTTTCTGCATTATTCTAGAGTATACTAATGTAATATATTAATTTGAATGTATTTCGTGCAAGATAAAAATTTCAGTAATATAAACAATGAATTTAATGTTGCATGTGCATGCAGATTTTCATTACAGTATTGTTTTTTGTTTTTTTGTCCTTACACTCTCAACAGGAAATTCTGGACGCCTCAAGCACAGTAGTGCACACATTACGAAGCAGAGAGGGAAAACAAAACCAGCGGATATGATTGCAAAGGTATTTTACACAAGCCCCAGGGCCTGAGACAGTGTTTTGCCAGGAAAACACAGATTCACCTCGTTTCAGAAAGCAATATCAGATGAACAGGAAATGAAGACCTCATTCACAAAGATTCAAATGGATTTGGACAGGTCTGTTTCCTTGTATGTGACCAAACATAATGTGCTTTCAGAAACACTCGCTTTTTAAAGCAAAATAAAGTCAATTATACCATTTTTAAGCAAGCAGCCAACCGTCTTATACATATTAAATAGTAAATATGAAAATACCAGTATTTTTGGTGCCTATAAGACAGACTTATTCAAATGATTGTCTGAACAACTAAAGCAGTAATTACAGCTCAAAAATACCTTAAAGGTAGCAAAGTGTTATTGGCGCTGAAGGATGTTATTTTATTAAACTACCGACTGTGAAGTCTTTTATTGTGCTTTTTTTTGTCAAAGCCACTGAGTGTTCTGAGTTTTAATATTTCTGAAGCCCAGTTCACTCTTGTCTCTTTCAATTGTGACAGGTTTCAAAAGTGATCTACATTGGACTTTTCAGCTCTGAGTGAAGTACTTTCATTCTTTTTCTTTCTTGCTCCCACAATGTCCTCCCTCTGCTCCTTCTTTACAATTAAATGTGAGCATGCTTTACTTTAGTCTTCATGTTGGACTTTAATTACACAAGTGCTGAATAATTTTAATGAACAACATTTAAATATTTGTGTTAACTGCCTATAATTACACATGATTGTTGCCTTTTGTTTTTAATGAATTATATTAGTGGAGTAAATCTTTATAATAGTACTAATATGTGACACCTTAAATTAATTGGTTTTGTGATGCAATGGTCAAAAAATTCAGAAAAGACAGACTGAACATAAAGCATAAGCATGCTTTCAAGCGCAGTGTGAACATCCGTTTCCTTTATGAGAATAAAAAAGAACTGAGAAATCACATTTTCTCTGTTTGTCAGAATGTCTTGAGTGAAAAATGACTGCATGCGTTTGCACTTTCTATTAAGTAAAGTTTCAGTGCCTTGGATGTTTTTACCAGTTTAAAATCAGGTTTATTCTTTATGCAGAGAGAAATATCAGTGGAAGATTTGCATTGAAAGGGTCTCTTTTCTCAGTTCTCGTATGGGTTAGGCTCTTCATTTCCTCTCGCTGTCAGTCTCTTTCTGTCCCCTGCCCTGCTTGAGATACAGCAGCATTTCTCTTTACCCAGAGTTCCTTACTGTCTGCCACCTTTAAGCTTCTACTTTTGGAGCTCCAGGCAAAGGAACTCGCAAGAGGGATTCGTATCTCTTAAAAGGATAGACTGCAAAGAACAAGGGAACAAGGCCCGGTGACTCAGAACAGAGCAGCGAAGGGAATAAATGAATGTCAATGGAATCCCAGAGAATCCCATAATGATCATGGGCTTGACTGGAGGTGAAATTTGACGGCTTTAAACTGAAAATGTTATTAGTGAAGTGTAATGAGACCAAAAATTAACATGAGCCACAAAACTGAGGGTTTCAGATTGAACTATAAATATACGAAGCATCTTAGCATCAATATGACCTATATCCTTTTCAAATATTTATGATCTTGAACCATATTGTAAAAATGATGATTGTTTCCCAAACATTCTCCGCACCATTAAGCCCTTTCTTTTTCTCTACTGTAGTAGTACAAAATTGAAGTCCTGGCTGAACACACATGCTGTGGGTTGGTATGTGCGAGAGCTCTCCTGGGGTATGTGCGCTGTCTCTTAAAATCAGTCAAGTCCTCTGAAGTTCTTGTGTTACACTCAAAATGGAGTTTCCTGATAAGAGCTGAAGGGATAAGGTCTGTTCTTTAATGGCCTCCTCTAGTGCTTTCCACAAAGTAAATCAATCTAAAATAATATAAATAGCTTCACTGTAATAGGAGACAAACATCATATATTTGAAATCAGTTAAAGGTCAGTCTTCCAGCTGTGCGATAAAACCGTTTAAAGTCTTTCAAATTGAATCAGGCTGGGAAGTTGCTGGACCTGGATTTTCAGTTCAGTTCAATGCAAAAGCAGCTTTACAAAAATAATGTTTATTTGAACATTGAATTCAACCTCATGGAATAACAACATCTATTAAAATTTAGATAAAAGAAGCAAAAATGTATTTCTCCCTGGCCAAATCAAAATATGTGATAAAATATTATTAATTATATGAATAACATTGTGAAATTATGTGACAAGCATGAGTAAATGGCATATGTTTGCAGTTTCCTTCATAATCCATCTTGACAAAGGTTATTTTATTATACCAGAGATCATAATTATAATTTGTATTTAATGATAATGAAATTATAATAAAATAATCTTATGAATATTTTCATAAATAAATATTTTTTTGTTTTCATTTTGTCTGTTATCATTTAAATTTTTGTTAAAGTTTTAGTAACCTTGTTTTTTGGGGGATTTCTATCAGTTTTTGTATATGTATAAACTATATCATTTTAATTTGTGTTTCAGTGTTAGTTTTAGTACGTCAGTTTCAGTCCATCAAGATTAGCTAAATAAAAATAAGATAAAGTAAACTTTATTTCATGAACCAAAAGCTGATGTATGATTTGTTAGGTACAGTATAATCAATTATTATACAATAATATAAATTATTGCCGGTTTATTAAAGTGTATTTGGGTATAGACATTGATTTGTAAGATGGAATTATTATATTTTTTCAGGAATGTTACTTAGAACAACTAATAAAAAGTTGTATTTAATCAGAAGTGTTAAAACCACAGGTCATGACCTTGAACAGCAAACATTACAATCTGTAGCTTGTCATAAGTACAACAGACATAATCAGCTATGATGCTGATTTCTTATCAATAATTAGTTTTTATCTGAGCACAAACTTACTTCAGTCTTGTTTCTATTTATGCATTCTGTTAGTTTGATGTCTCTGTGTTGCCCAAAATCATGATAATCCTTTGTATATTTAGCCATTGCAGCTTCCAGGTTAATATTGCAGAGGCTTTTACTGATCAAAGACATGTAGAAAAGAAATGTAACACAATAATCTGATATTTTATGCCACATTATGCAAACATTTAAACGTGCACATTCCGTGCAGAAAACATTACATTATATTTGCCCCGATATTTGCTTTCTAAAATTTGCGTGAAACTTTTTTTTCCCGGCAAGAAACTTTATGCACATTTGCTAACAGCATTGGCTTTTAATGCTTGACTAAGAGATATGTTATCTATTGCATGCAGAACAAAACATCCACTAACAACAACAGGATTATAGGAGAGGAATTTGCATTGTGAAGCAGAGTTAATTATCACTCTTTGTATAAATGCAGGGATGGATGCAGGAGGATTAAGGTGTGTTTCTGCTTTACTGACTGACTCGTGCAGGTCACAGTAGGGGATGAATATGGGGCATCACAGAGAGCTGTGTGATCTTGCGCTTTGTAGTAAGTGTGTGTGTGTGTGTGTGTGTGTGTGTGTGTGTGTGTGTGTGTGTGTGTGTGTGTGTGTGTGTGTGTGTGTGTGTGTGTGTGTGTGTGTGTGTCGAGGCTATTATAGCTATAGCTAGGGCGTTAAACTTTAAAGGGATATTTCAACCTCCAAAAAAGCTGAAACTGTACTCACTCAGGCCGAACTAATGTACATTAGTTTGTTTATTCATCAAAACAGATTTGGAGAAATTTAAAACCACTTGCTCTCAAATGGATCCTCTACAGTAAATGGGTGGGTGCCATCAGAATGAGTCCAAACAGCTGATAAAAATATCACATTAATCCACAAGTAATCCACATGATTCCAGTTCATCAGTTAAAATCCTGTGAATAAAATTGAACATGTTGCTTTTCATTTCACAAGATGTTAAGAGATTGTCTAATGTCTAATGTCTTTTTATCAGCTGTTTGGACTTTGATTCTGACGGTACCCATCCACTGGTGAGCAAGTGATGTAGTGCAAAATTTCTCCTGTTTTGGCCTGTTTTGATGAAAAACTCATCTGCATCTTAAAAGGCATGAGGGTAAGTTAATTTTCTGCAATTTTTCATTGTTAGGAGTACTATTCCTTTAACGGAGCAAATCTAAGACCACGGACCTCTTATGGAGTATGAGAAACCCATTAGCAGATGTGTCAGTAATTGAATTATGCCAAACGTAGTGAAGATTGTTTTGGTCCATCTCTATTTGGCAGAGGAAATGGCTGCAGATCCTGTCTTGAATCGAAGAAAGAAAGTCAGGTGTGGAATGACATGAGGGTGAGTAAACGATTTTCATTTTTAGGTGAACGATCCCTTAAAAGTAAGACTTGTTAAGTGTCATATTAAAAGCAATGAGTTTGACCGAGAGATCAATAGAATCTTTCACCCTTTCATGTTTTAGAAGTGACTTCTGCTCATTTCGGGTCTCCCTTAATGAGGACAACACGATGTATAGAGCCACTGTACAGAACATTGCCCACTGGAGATGTGAGCTATACACAAGATTACCCTGAAGGCATTTTTCACCTTAAACAAGGTGAGAAACAACACATTAGCAGTGCTTAATAAACAATGATGTACTTTGAAATTTGCTCATAGTTTATTAGACAGATCATTTGGATTCAGAGTGACTTTTTGTACACTAATTGTAAGGACAGGTCCCACTGGAGCAATGTGGCCAAGTAGTAGCCCAAGGACACAATTGTGTGGAAGACTGTGATCTCGGACTCAATTACCGGCCGATCCCTGTTCACAACTGAACTCACATCCTGTTCCAGTAACTCAGACTTGACCACTACGATACTATACCACACGCTTGATTCTGAGCCTTACGCTCACCAACGCTGCATTTATTTGATGAAAAAACTGTAGTATTATGAATTATTATAACAATTTAAAATTCTGTTTTCTATTTGAAAATATTTTCAAATGAAATTATTCCTGTGATGGTCATTACTCCAGTCTTCAGTGTCACGTGATCCTATTATTATCACCTCAAGAACCATTTAGTATTTTTAGCATTGTTGAAAACAGTTTTCCTGTAGTGTTTAAATATAACTTAATATAACATGTATTATGTTTGTGGAAACTGTGATCATATTTTTTTCCAGGATTTGGATTAAGAAGTTCAAATGAACAGCACTGACTTGAAATATAAATATTTTGTAACAATATTAATGTTTTGACTGTCACATTTGATCAATTTAATGCATCCTAACTAAATAAAAACATTAATTTCTTTCACCAAACATAAATTTAATGACTACAAACTTTTGTGGTAGTTTATTTTACGGTGGTTTACATTATATTTATTAGAAAAAAATCACCTGCAAAATATTACTGTTGCAAATAGGTGCTAGCTGTATAAAAATAACAAATTTATTTTGTTTCTGAAATTATATATCTGTCCTTTTTTTCCCAGGTGAAATATTCAGCTGATTTGTTTCCTTGCATATACTGTAAGTAACAGACAGGATCGTATTGCTATTTCTAGTTCCCTTCCTGCCAGAACCCTATGCAACATATGTCTGTTAATTAATTTTGACTTGCATGTCAAAAAAATAGGTTAGCATGCTAGTGTTGCAATTGTTTAATTTAATGTTTTTTCCCCACTCCAACTGAATCAAGTTGAGCCGGAGAGATCTGGCACTCACTATGTTACTGTAAGGAACTGTTACTCGTAGTACCCTTATAAGGAACTTTTGAGTGTTAACAAGAGAACTACATCACCTGCCTTCCCGGAATGCTTCAATAATGCTGCTTATTTCCTTCACTCTCCACAAGCGTGAATGTACTTCCCAATACATCAAACATTGTTTACTCTTAACATTTGATTTGCATCCTGCTGTTGCTCTCTGCTCCGCGGACATGGAGTGGAAATTTAATGCAAATGAGGAGAATCTTCAGACTGATTTGTTTGAAGCCTGTCTGTCCTGCATGCTTCTATTGTGCTGCTGAAGGGCTTTGATGTCATCAGGTAATTGCTCCCTTAGAACTGCAGAGGTTCGGCTTTAGAGCATCTCCATGGTGACCAGCACAGCTCTCAACACTGCCTACAAGAATCCAAATAGCTGGGTATTATTTCTTATGAATGGGGGGAAAGGACACAGCTTATGCCACAGACATTACTGAGCACCACGAGGGGTCCGGTCTAATAAAGTGCGATACTTCTTGCATGTTCAGTGTCTGTCTGATGGCAGTGGCTGGAGAACAGCTCTTTGTGCTACTCGTCTGAATGAAATTTTAGTATTGTACCCTGCATGTGGACAATTTAAATAGATTAGCATGTCATTAAAGTCAACATGACACAGGAAGTTGGGATATTCTTTTTCAGTAGACTCTGAGAATTGCACTGCACAGGTGTATTTTATTAATTGTTTTTATATAATTGATACATTTTATATAGTTATAAATTATTATATAATATCATTTATAAATTTTTTATATTAATATTTGTATAAACATTTATATATTTATATTTCTTTACATGTTTATAATAAATTGTTATAATTAATTTGTAAATATATTATGTTTATTATTACAGTTCTTTTCATAATTCATTTTGATCATTTTACAAATATATTTGATCAATTATTAAATATGTTTTATAAATTATTGCATTAAGTATTACACATTGAAAACACGTACCTGACTGTATAATTGCTGTTTTTGATCTTGGCAAAATTGAATGCAATTACAAAGTATTATGATTAAATGTGTCATAAAATATATATAGACAGAGGCCATGCTTTTGTAGTAAAATTACCAGTTTAATATAGAGCTATTATTTCAGCTCCGGGAATTAGTTATTAAATATTAAATATTGCTTGGTTAAAAGTAATATTAATATTTAACTTAGTTATACTGTATTAAGTGACCGTCCACGAACACTAGCCTCAGCATATCAACTTCGAGCTTAGGTAGCTTTCTCTTTATGGCAAATAAGGAACAAAACTTCAAATCACATTCCAGAGACAATTCTTTATGAAATGAAAAATGGTTTATTCGTAATACTGCTATTCTAACATAAATGGATTAACTGATAAGACAAAACATACATACATACAAAGACATGCATAAGGGATTTTGGTAAGTAATTCCTAAAATTAAAGTTAGCCCTTTTAGCTATTTAAACGCTTGACTTGACCGGAAAGATCACGACAGATGCCTTATTGCTCTGTTACTGCATTCAGATCAGATTCTACCAGTTCAATCAGCAATATAGATTTAGTTAGAGGTACTTGCTTGTGGTTGAAAATAAGCAGGTTGGAAGGTGTTTTGTTTCCTTCAAATGCGTTGCTCTGGTCTTTGTGCTCGGGAACCACGTGGGTTGGTTCGTATGCGTCCGGGTGCTCTCGGTGGAAACACGAGAGATGTGGCTGCTGCCGCGACGTCCACAGAAAGCTTTCCTTTCGTCCGTAGGCGTTCAGCTCGTTGTTCTTTGATGTTGTGCCTTCTAGCCTTCGAATAGATGGTTGGTTTAGTCGGTGTCGAGACAAAGTTCAGGTAAGAGCGAGCAGGCAGAGAAGTTACGGCGCAGCTCCAGCGATGTTAAAGAGAGATGTTCCAGAGAGCCGAGAGAGCCAAGAGCCGAGAGCGTCACGCCATGTTTCAGAGAGAGCGATTTGCAACTGGCGTTGTTTTCAACAGTCCAACTTGCTCCTCCCCACGGGCGGCTTGTCGAATCCGATGGTTCAGATGGGGCGGAGCCCGCCCATGTCCAGGCTTGCTGGGTGGACCAACAGTTCTGTGATGTCTCATCACTTTTGGGAAGGATAAACTTTATGGATCTTTATACATGTATAATTATGCAGGGTATTAAAATTTAACGGTCATCAACACAGTCTATCACATCTGAGTCTAGCTTTCTTTAGAGATCAAACACCGCATAATAATACACACATTACAGTTTATACCGTTTAAAGCATGATTAAAATTCCCACATTGTCCTAAATAATTGGCACTCGAAATCATCACATCATGCCTATGAGGGAACAAGTACACATTAAATATCCATATATTTATTTTGTGTAGTTGCAATAGTTATACGTGTCAAAAAAGGCAAGGAGTTTGGTTTTCCTTGGTCCGTCCGACGGAGAAAAAGTCCTGCTTTGTTTTAAATGGGGGGTTTTGAACTATGCTCTGGAATGTAGGCTTGACGGTGTCCAGAACCATTCCCGAGCCGTCCGCATCTTGCAGAGAGCGTTAGTGATGGGATCAGTTGACCCTCTCCACTTTTGCATGGAAGGGAGGACTTTTGGGTAATAATTCATTTCTGTTGCTGGGTTGGAATTCTCTGTGTGTGTTTTCAGGTCGACAATGTGTTACACATCCCCTTTGTGTGGAGATGTACCCGATGGAACATCTTCAGGCACTGGAACAAGAGGCAGAGAGAATGGACACACACAAGACACCAACGAGATCTCTATCACTGACTGAAAACTGGTGCAGGGTAATTTGGAAAGGAACGGTGAGAAACTTGAGAAGACATAGGGCTAGTTTGTTTAGCATCGTTGACAATTGGGTCATTTTGACTGGTTTAATTGTCGGGGTTTTCACGAGACGGTATAGGCATGATCTCAATCAGGTTGGTCACATTCTCGGGTTCGGATTCTAGTCGAGATTACCACGTCGAAAAAGGCGAGGGATGCCTGACGTGCATTTGTTGAGAGAGACTCTTGAGCGACATTCACTCGCTTGTGTAGGAGGAAGGCCAGTGTCAAAGTCACAACATATCCTACTATAGTAGAGATACAAAGCGCCGTGTCAGCGGCAGACCAGGACCGAATAATTAGCGCCAGCGGGCGGAAGGCGGCGATAGCTTCTAAAGCTGTGTCAACCGGTGTCAGATCAATAAGCTGCGTTCCTTCCTCCTTGATCCTTTCTTCCAATTCTGGATCGAGGACAAAGGAATGCTACTTGAAAAGGGTGAGATTTCGATTTCGCCTGATACTCGTCGTCGGTGAGGTGATACAATGCTAGTTCGTCAATATGGAGGATCGAGCCCTTAGGGACTGTGATCCATAACGTTTGGTTAGGCAGACTAATGCGGCGTGGCGTGTGTGTTGATCATATGTGAGGGTAGCCGTTCGGGCTGGGGTGTTCACCAGCCATCGGTTTCCGACAATTTCGGCTTGTGTTACCTCAACCTGAGAACGTGGTGTTGCGTCGGCGGGCAGCTAGCGTCGGGTCTCATGGCTTCTAAGCCACAGATGCCCTCTGTATTATTGCGTACGAAAGGTTTACTCGGGCGGAGGAAGTGAATGTCTTTAGTGAGCGTACACATCTTTAGCTTTGGAGCCAAGTACAACTGTTCGTTGCTATCGTGATACGCGACGACCTCGGGAGTGTGGATTTTGACATAGGTGTTCCCTTGCCAAAATCCAACATTCACAACATCTTTAAGCCGATAAATATTATTCGCATCGATAATGGGCAAACTGAAAAGAAAACAAAGTCACCTGTTTCGGGTTTGCGATATGGGAATAACGCTGCGGAAAGGGTGAGATGGGTTTGATGAGACTAACGGGGCCCGCGGTGGCGGGTTACGATGTTTGAACAAGGCTAAGAGGTATCACGTAGCACGGAATCCTATTCATGGCTAAGTTGTCGATCAAGGAACTTACATCGCGTATCATGTCGTCATGATTTTGGCGGGTGGCCTCGATCGGTTGACAACGGTTCTCACAGCGAATTACAACGATTTTACTGACGGCAGTCGATCTCAATTTCAGGACCTGTATTCACGGATTGGTTAAGGGGGTTCAAAGTGAGAGAGAGGAAAGGAAAAACACAAAGTGAGACACGAAGGAAAGAAACCAAAAAAATTAAGACAAAATTCAAAATCAAAATCAAGCAAAAAAAAAAAAAAACAATTTTAAAAACAAAATTGAGGGTAACTCCTCGCTACTAGATTGGTCCTAGCAGTGCTGTGGAGGAGAGAATATGGGTTGTGTCTAAGCATGGTTGCTATATGTTTTCCTAACATATCAATACTAATGCTTGTGTGGTGCATATGGTGCGTGTGGTGCATATCGGTCTGTGTCAGTGGGTCTGATCTTCCCTTTCCATGTCGGCTAGAGCCCAGGGGCCTCTTTATCTGGTTTCGATGGACCCATCGAAGGACTGGCTGCTGCGCCCTTGTCTGATTTTTGATTCGATAGGCAACAGGTGAGAGCTTGTCTACAATCTCATGGGGTCCCGTCCAGTGAGGTAGGAACTTCTTTGACAGGTGATGGGGAGCATTCGGCCTTGGTCGGGCGAAACTGTAGTACCACACTTGATCTCCGACATTGAGCTCATGGTGAGAGGCCTTTTGGTCGTAGTAGGCTTTCGGCCTTCCGCGCCGTTGTAGCTGCTGTTGCGCCAAGGCGAAAGTTGTTCTCAGGTGCTGATGTAACTCTTCCAGGTACTGGTGAGTGTTGTAGGCGGTGACGAGGTTCAGGTCACCAGGTTGGTACAGCAGGTGTAGTGGTAGCGTCATGTTTCTCCCTGTCATCATTGTGAACGGGGTATTCCGGTAGATTGATGGGGTGTGGCTCGAGGCCATCAGTACCAGAGGGAGTTTAATGTCCCAATCCTTTTGATTGGTGGCTACGTATTTCTTTAACATGCTGACCACTGTTCTGTTAGCCGTTCCACTTGACCGGAAGAAATTGGGTGATGGCTTATGTGGAGTTTGGCCTGTATGCCCAGGAGTTTCCATACGTCTTGCATAATTTCAGCGGTGAAGTGGGTTCCATGCGGTCAGAGTTGACCCATAAAGGCAGTCCGAATCTTGAGAAGATATGGTTCAATAACAGACAGGCTGTTGTTTCTGCTGTATCGTTGGGAGCTGGGAGGCACTCTATCCATTTTGTGAATCGCAGACCACGGTGAGGAAGTATTGTTGCCCGCGTCGACCGTGGTAGGGGTCCCACCCAGTCTATTTGGAGGTCCGACCATGGGAAGGTCATTCCTTTCCTTTGCAGTGGTGCTCGGTGGTTTGATTTGCCGGTTGGAACTGGCAACACACCAGGCATCCTTTAACGTATTCTGCTACGTCTTGCTGCATGCCAGGCCAGTATGCTACTTGCTTGAGTGTTTCATAGGTGGCCTTGACTCCTGCGGGTGTCCGCGCATGGTGCATCGTGTGCGTGTGTCAACATCATCCCCTTTGGCCATGAGGGACTACGAGCCTTGGAGCAGTGGATGGCTCAGGGACATACGTGAGGACACCGTCTCGTAGATGCAGCATGTGCTTGATCGAATGGAGGTGCGGAGGTCGGATGATGTTCGTAGGTCCGAGGTGGAAATGGGATTTTCCAAGGGGTCGGACAGGTGTGCTACAATGGACTGTATGGCTGAGTCCGTATGTTGGAGGGTGAGGAGGTCTTCAGCAGCGAACTGAGGCGACAGGGAGATGTGGGAGGAGGCAGGTGTGTGCCCACTCGTGGCACTTTGGCGGCGGGTCACGCTGAATGCCCCACACAGTGCAAAGTAAAGCTTTTTCGCAGTGTGAATATTTGCATTCTGGGGGAAGCAGCGTTTTGCTGGCATAAGCGACCACTCGCTTGTCCTTATCATGGAGCTGGTATAGACCCGCACTGAGGCACTGGTCAGAGAATCCCGCGTCCAGATAGAATTCCTTCCCTGGGTCTGGGTAGGCGAGACATGGAGCAGAGCGCAGGCACTGTTGGAGCTGGCTCATAGCTGTGTCCTGGGCCTTTGTCCAAACAAAAGGTTCGTCCTTTTTCAGGAGGGAAGTTAGTGGTCGTGCGATGTCAGCGTAGTTTTCGATGAACTGTCGTGAGTAATTGCACACTCCCAGAAAGCCGCAACTCAGAGACGTTAGTTGGTGTTTTATGCTTTGGATTGCTTGGGCACGGTTAGATTGTGGCTCAATGCCGTTTCTTCCGACGAGCAGTCCAACATAATTCACCTTGGTTTTGCACCATTGTCCTTTGTGAAGGGCGATTTTAGCTCCGCTGTTGTCAGCTGGTTTAGGACATGGTCGATTTCTTTGAGGTGGTCTTCCACACTTGAACTTTTCATTAAGACGTCCGTCACGAGACGAGGTTGCCTCGGACTCTGGCGTCAGGGCATGCTTTGTTAAGGAAAATGTTAAATTCTGCGGTGAATTGGCATAGCCAAAGGGACACCGTGTGAAGGTGTACTGTCGGTTGCCAAAGTGAATGCCAGCTTATGTTGGTCGCCGGGTGGACAGGGATCGTCCAAAACCCGGAGGCGACGCGTCCAATGTGGACAGGATCGTCGAGCCTTTGATTTTGGTATTTCTTGGTCCAACTGGGTCATAGGCCATCGTGACAATGGTACTTGCTGATTCAACTTGCGGTAGTCGATAGTGGGCCGCCATTTGCCGTTGGGTTTTAGGACTGGCCATATCGGGGCAGAATATGTACTGTTACAGGGCCGGATGACCCCTTTTCCAGCATGGAGTCAACAATTTCTTGCACTGGCTCATATGACGCTATCGAATCTTGTACTGTCGCACAAAGGTGGGTGGTGCATTTGGGTTTGTCGGTATGCGCACCGTGTGGATGTTTGTCAATCCACAATCTAGAGAGTCCTTTGCGAAAGAGTCCTTGTACTTCAGCAGAACTTCTTTGAGTCCTTGGCGCCCACTTCGTTGTGGAGGGCATCCGCGTCACTCAAGATCTGTTGAATTTGAGTATTGAACCCGGCGAGGGTTCTTCTGCCGTTAAGTCATTAAAGGGGCTTTGGGCCTCGCTGGTCACCCGTGTAGGTGGTTCTGTCGCAGGCTGGGTTGAGACAGCATAGACAGTGAGGTGAGTGTCATCCATTAGTTCTGACCGGCAGACGCTTTCTCTGGACACTGGCAGGATTGAGGTGATGGCAATGACTTCATGAGGTTTTGTGAATGTTATAGTGTCATTGTATCCATCTGACATTAGTTGGGCTGGTATGGGGCCTATGACAGGTACCATCAGTTCAAAGTCATGGAATGCCTGGTTGATGAGCCATCCCAGGTGGCTGGCTTTTGGGACGTGGATGTCTTGGGCCATACAGTTATTGAACAACACATATATCGCACGAGATGACACTTCAATGAGAGGTGTAGCTTCCAGAGTCAGTCCGAGTTTTAGGCAGGTTCTGGAAGGTTGGAAGAAGCTCAGCTTACTGTTGAGAGTTTGGCCAGGTCGCATGTTGAGGCGGACACTGACACTTTTGCTGTAGGCAGGTATTGTGGCTCCTTGTTCCGTAATCATAGCGCATGCGTCCGGCATGGTTTGACCGGATTGGAGGTTCTTGAGATTGACTGAAGTTGTCAGTTGGTGTGACAGGGGAGCCCATATGATGTTGTTTACAGTGTCAATGTGAGCATTGAGTCGAACCATGATATCCGCTCCAATGTAGATGTCATGCGGCAGGTCTGGAATGACGAGGAAGTAGTGACTCAGCTGTCTGTTGTTCCATCGTATGTCCAGAGCGCAGATGATCTTGGAGGTGGCCATGGTTGTCGACCAGGGACTGAGAGGGTAACGGCTGTGCTTAGTGACATGTGGTAGACTTTGACAGCTCTGCTTCAATGTTTTGAATAGCTTCAGGCTGATGGCTGAGTTCTCTGCCCATAGGGCTAGTGCTGCCTCGGACACTGACGTGCCATGAACCTCTATCGCAGTCATGATTTGAAGGAGGCCTGTGTTTGGTTCAGGCTCGTGCAGCGAGCAGAGGAGAGGGTCGTTGGCTTTGTGCTCGGCCCAGACCTGGGCTCTGTTACTGCTTCATCGGTCATTGACTTAGGGGTAGTGTCTGTGACTTGACACTGTGACTCATTGGAGTCTAATGACTTGTAAGGCAGAGGCTCACGGACTTGTGTCCAAATCTTTAGGTGCTTGAAGTCTATTAGGGGTTCAAAACGATTAAGCAAATCTTTTCCAATGAGGAGCGGGTACGTGTTGAGTGTTGACACGTATCACGGGATGGACGAAGTCCATGGGTCCCACTGTTAGATGGATTGGGGCTACATGTTTTAGTTGTAAGCCCGTGTGAGAGTATGCTTGTACGTTTAGTTCGCACCTTTGGAGCTTGAGGGTGCCATTAGTCCTCTTCGTTAATTCTTGGACTTCTTTGAGAAGTTCTGTAGACATTAGAGTGATGTCGGCTCCTGTGTCCAGAAGGGCTTCGACTCTGATGTGTCGCTCGATGATGATGGAGAGGTAGAACTTTCTTGCTATACCCTTTTCAATGAGATCGCCTAGGAGTTGAGGAACTGGAGTTTGGGAGGAAATATTTAGGATGTCAGGGCTGACTTGGCGTTCTTCGGAGGAGTGGCAGATGACTAAGACAGCGCTTTCAGGAACTTGAGGATTTTCAACAGCAGGTGTCTGCTGAATGCTGCTGGAGTTTGGAGTATTGGGTGCTGAGTTAGTGTTTAACTCTGTTGCTGGATTTTCAGGTGGGGCTTCATGTCCATCTGAAGTTAACGTGTTTATTGTACTCTGAGACTGAGGTGAGGCGGTGCTGTTTTCTGTGGCTGGTTCGCTTTGTCTTGTCGCTGCTTTCTCGTCCGTCAGCTAGTCAGGCTGAACTGGGTTTCCTTTCTTTTCCCACTTCTTATCTTCCTCTTTTCGTTGAAAGAATTCCTTCATCATCATTTCCATCATCTTCTGTGAGTCGAAGTGCGGTGGTGTTTTTGTTCTTGTATGGACTCAGTTGGAGCTTGGTCACTTTGGAACCTTGGTGAATTCCTTCGTCGATTCCTTGGGCTGGTCGCCTTAGGGTGAGTCTGTCGCTGCTTGGAGTTTCCATTGATTCCCATGAGCGTTGCTCTCTTGGGTTCCGCGATCTCTCCATTGCCTTTCCTGAGGCCTTGCTTGGTCCCATGACTTATCCCAGTGTCGCCCAGGTGAGCGTTGACGTCCACGTGGTCCATCCCATCGGTCATACCTCTGTTTAGGTCGGGTTCCAGCGTGTGAGTCTCGTTCTCTGTTGGACGGGGGTGCATTCCACTCCCTGTGTGGTGGCTTAGCACTGTCTTGGCGTTGGGTGCCCTCCAGCGCCAGTTCTTGGTGTTGAGTGTTGAAATCAAGAACTGCTGGGGTTTTGCGCCTTTTCTGAGGCCATCTTTTGTTTGCCGTAGGCTTTTTGCACCAAGTCTCGCAACTGCTGAATGTTCATTGTTCGTGGGCATGCGAGAACGCCAAGATGGTGGCTTATGCCAGGATGAAGGTTCCTCAGGAAGAGAGTTTTAAAGTTCAGTTCCTCTTCCATGTCAGATTCACGAGTTCCAAAATATGCTTGTCTGAGTCGACTGTAGTAAGCTTGAGGAGTGTCGTGACGTCCTTGTCTCGTCTCCAGGGCAGCCACTAAGCCTTGATCGGACTCAGGGTCAGCAAACTCTTTAATGAGGGCCTTTTGAAGCCGTTGATAGTCAGTCTTTGTGTTAACAGGCTGCCGGTCAAGGAAGCTGCACTTCAGGACTGGATGTCGCTCGAGTAAGTATAGTTTATCTTTGTCCGTAACGTTAGGTCGCATTTCCAGATGGAAATCAATATCTTGCAGATAAGCGTGGACATTTTGGCTGTTTGGCAAGCTGGGGTTGAATTTTCCGATGTTTCGGGCGAGCTTGTCAAGATCTTTAAGGTCCAAGCCGTGCACTGACCTGCGGCTGGCTGCAGCAGATTCTTTTGGTTCCGTCGTGATATAGCGTTCTTCCGACGGCGCTGGTGAATGTTTTAACACCATCCCCTCTATCTTCGGTTCACGTGTCGGTCTATGAACAGGTGATCCAGTCCTGCTTGACGGGGGTGCCGTTGGTGCACGCTCTGTACTTGACGGCTCACGGCGTAGTTCATAAGCATGCCTGAGTTCCTCTTGGAGACTTTCAGACTCCTTTGTGACGTAGTCGAGCTGTCGTGTTAGGCGGCTGATCTCATTCCTTGACTCAGCCAAATGAACTTCGAGGGCCTTGATTCTGCTGTTTTTGTCCCTGAAGTCAGTCTTTGCCTTCTCCAGTAGCTTCTCTGCATACTGTAGCTTGTCTGCACAATCAGCGAAGTCCTCTTTGAGCTGCTGCATTTCGTGGCTGGTAGCTTCTAGAGTCTCTTTTAGCCTGTTGGTCTCCTCCTCGGTGTCCTGCTCCACCTCATCGGTCCCTTCCTGTCGCACCTGAGCTTCACGCCCAGCTGCTCTAGGCGTCGTTGGGCGCTTGTCAGCTCCTGCTGGCGCAGCGGCGTGCTTGTCGCTCAGTTTGAGGGTGGCGATGAGTATGTGGCTTAAAGAACCGGTGATCTTGGCTAATTCTCTGGGACTGTAGTTTTGACTTGGGTCTTGTCCCATAATGCTTGCGATGCTGTCATCTAGTTGATTCTGTGTCTGATGTTGGAGTGTTTCAGCAGCTTTAGGGAGTATGCTGCCCGTTGTAACACTTAGCCACATTTCCAGTCCTTCCCAGTGACCGACATGTTCTGTTTCGTGAGACATGTTCTGGCGGGTCAGGGGATCTTGGACGAACTGACACAGACCTTGAATAGGAAACAAAGCAAAAACAAAACACAAACAAAACAAACAGGGGTGTAAATGTGCAGAGTGTAGTGTATGCTAGTGTTGATTGTGTCTCTGTGTTTGTGGTCCTCTGGCAGGTGCTTCTAATTGTAGTCTCTGCAGATAAATTATTGGGCACACACAAGGGCAGCCCGCTGTGAAGCAGAGAAAGAAAACACACACACACAGAATGGGTACACAAGGACAATAGCACTAAACAGGTCTCTCTTTTAATAGCAGATTTTCTTCGCTTTGTTAATTCTGATTTAGAAGGGCGCTTCTAATCAGAGGATTGTAGGCTAGATTTTCTCTTTGTAATAAGACTGGTATTGCTATTCCAATTTTCTCCTTGGAGGAAAATAACAGCAATGACAGTACTTGTCCCTTAATGGCAGGATTTTATACCGCTGACGCTGGTCAGCGATGTCACGCTGTTAAAACTTTTGCCGATGTCTATCTTCTCATTGCACCTGCTTTAACCTGGGGAATAGGATTTCACAATAGAGGGTAAAAGGGTAAACAGTTTTGAATGTAGTTCTCAAGTTTCACATACATCTGTTCAATTGTGACATTTCGCCTATTCGTGATTTTCCCGCCAAGTCTTAAGCAAACAAGTCAAATTGGAAGTTAGTAACAGGGAAAAGAAAAGAGATTAAGATTTATTCCCAAGATTTAAAACTAATACGTTGGCACAAGGTGGTGCTGTTGAGTCTATATGCTTAGGTTGGTTTGGCTGTTTACAGGATAAACCAACTGACCTAGGTTGAGGAAACCTTAACTCCCTTTTGGGGTTTTCTAATTAGAAGGTTACGCTTTTATGCTCCAGATTGGTGAAAAGTGATTTTGACTGTGTGGTTTCACTGTCACTTCTCCAACACAACACTAGGGGAGCACTATCTACTCTCAGGCCTAAGTAAGAGGACTAATTTTAATTTAATAAAATTGTTTTAATTAAATTATTATTAACTTTACTTGAGTCAATCAGCTCACCTAAGAAATGAAGTATGGCCTACAGATAGAGCCAGACTTGTATTTAAGTTTGAAATTTGGAATTAAAATTAGAATTTGGTTTCTAATTAAAATTTATGATGTTATAATTAAAATTAATAGGATTCACTTAGGATTAGAATTTACAAATGCAATCTGCAATTGAGTTGACAAACCAATATTGTTGCAAAATGTAAACAGGAAGTGTAATTAATTATTAAATGTAATTAGAATTTTCGAATTCATAATTAATTATTAAATTAATTTACAGCTTCTAAATCACTAGTTTTGGATTCCCATAATAGTAATTCAAATAATTTCCAAACTTAAGCATTCCTCGTCGTCATTAACACCAAAAAAGATTAACAATAAAATAATTAATAACTAATCTGTATCCTACTTGTAAACGAAATTAAAAATTTCCTCTTGATAACTTAAGGTTCTATTGTAGTGGTCAAATTATAAGGGCGTTTTATGGTTCATAAATGGATGCTATTGTTGCTGGAAGCAGGAATTGAAAATTCTATTAAATGAAATTAATTCAAAATTAATTTGTAATCAATTGTGACATTCAACTAACAAAAAATTCCTAACAATAGCGCTTATCCATTGATGTGTTTTAAAATCATAAAAGCCATTATAATTGAATGAGGTCAAACTCACCATATAATCAACAGTATATTAAACCATTTTCTAATAACCCACCAGTTATTAAGCTGGTCCCACAAAAGGTAAAAAGACTTTAATCAGCTGTTATATTAAACCAACCTGTGAACTTGTTAACACTGATGATTGGGAAACATTAACACAGCCAACTTAAAACGTGTTAGTCTTTTAAATGAGAGACTAGAGAGAGAGAGAAATTAGTGTTAGCTGTGAACCACATTTCCACCAACACTGCATTCAAGCTTTAAATGCTATGTGCTAATCACTAGCCGTAATGCTACCGCATTGCATTTGCTACGCTGCTAAACTTCTTTGTTTCAGTTTAGCTTATATGCGGCTAAATCTCCACGTGGCTGAACTGGTCGCTATGACGACTACAGTGCCTGTAGGCAGAAGAAAAATGTGCTTCACGCTTCAGACTTGAATTTTCTATAGCACATATAATCTCACTCATTTAGGACGAGATACATTTATCTACGGGTTACTTATAACCCATCAAAGCCTAGCTATTTATGCGAATATTTGTCTGTTTAGACCGCACTCATAAACACAAACATCGATTGCGCAATCTCCCCTTTCTCAAAAACGACTGGCCACTTCCTTTGAGCGCCGTATGCTTGAATTCACTCGTGAAATCAAATGGCTGAGAATGATTTAAATAGCTATTTTAAACATTCCACACCCGGGGGATTTGAAAATATAGCGGAGTTTGAAAGTGGGACACGCACTTACAAATCAAACTATACAGGCCTTCACTCAGAGCTCAAACGAGGGACACGCTCATTTGTCTCTTTGATGCGCTTTAGAGCGACTTTTACTTATTTACTGCAGTTTCTTCTCACAACTCGAGTTAAACAAATACCCTTTCTCATTCAAACACACTGTGTTTCACAAACCAGAAATGCAATACCACAAATAACCGCTTTTCCTGTATTTACTCAGTTTTTCCGGATAAAATTGAGAAATACCCTTTTGTCTCTGGTTTGATTTTCAGATTAATTCTTTAATAATGCCAGCTTTTTTCCTCCACCATTTGTAGTAAAATTACCAGTTTAATATAGAGCTATTATTTCAGCTCCGGGAATTAGTTATTAAATATTAAATATTGCTTGGTTAAAAGTAATATTAATATTTAACTTAGTTATACTGTATTAAGTGACCGTCCACCGAACACTAGCCTCAGCATATCAACTTCGAGCTTAGGTAGCTTTCTTTATGGCAAATAAGGATAAAACTTCAAATCACATTCCAGAGACAATTCTTTATGAAATGAAAATGGTTTATTCGTAATACTGCTATTCTAACATAAATGGATTAACTGATAAGACACAAAACATACATACATACAAAGACATGCATAAGGGATTTTGGTAAGTAATTCCTAAAATTAAAGTTAGCCCTTTTAGCTATTTAAACGCTTGACTTGACCGGAAAGATCACGACAGATGCCTTATTGCTCTGTTACTGCATTCAGATCAGATTCTACCAGTTCAATCAGCAATATAGATTTAGTTAGAATGTACTTGCTTGTTGACAAGAAGCAGGTTGGAAGTTGTTTGTTTCCTTCAAATGCGTTGCTCTGGTCTTTGTGCTCGGAACCACGTGGGTTGGTTCGTGCGTCTCGGTGCTCTCGGTGGAAACACGAGAGATGTGGCTGCTGCCGCGTGACGTCACAGAAAGCTTTCCTTTCGTCCGTAGGCGTTCAGCTCGTTGTTCTTTGATGTTGTGCCTTCGAATAGATGGTTGGTTTAGTCGGTGTCGAGACAAAGTTCAGGTAAGAGCGAGCAGGCAGAGAAGTTACGAGCGCAGCTCCAGCGATGTTAAAGAGAGATGTTCCAGAGAGCCAAGAGCCGAGAGAGCCAAGAGCGAGGCGTCACGCCATGTTTCAGAGAGAGCGATTTGCAACTGGCGCGTTGTTTTCAACAGTCCAACTTGCTCCTCCCCACGGGCGGCTTGTCGAATC
Organism: Gymnocypris eckloni scoliostomus; assembly: GCA_027564155.1. Taxonomy (NCBI): domain Eukaryota; kingdom Metazoa; phylum Chordata; class Actinopteri; order Cypriniformes; family Cyprinidae; genus Gymnocypris; species Gymnocypris eckloni. The sequence continues at coordinate 13,310,417 of CM050420.1, forward strand.
CGATGGTTCGTAGATGGGCGGAGCCGCCCATGTCCAGGCTTGCTGGGTGGACCAACAGTTCTGTGATGTCTCATCACTTTTGGGAAGGATAAACTTTATGGATCTTTATACATGTATAATTATGCAGGGTATTAAAATTTAACGGTCATCAACACAGTCTATCACATCTGAGTCTAGCTTTCTTTAGAGATCAAACACCGCATAATAATACACACATTACAGTTTATACCGCTTTAAAGCATGATTAAAATTCCCACATTGTCCTAAATAATTGGCACTGAAATCATCACATCATGCCTATGAGGGAACAAGTACACATTAAATATCCATATATTTATTTTGTGTAGTTGCAATAGTTATACGTGTCAAAAAGGCAAGGAGTTTGGTTTTCCTTGGTCCGTCCGACGGAGAAAAAGTCCTGCTTTGTTTTAAATGGGGGTTTTGAACTATGCTCTGAATGTAGGCTTGACGGTGTCCAGAACCATTCCCGGAGCCGTCCGTACACTTTGCACGAGAGCTGCTTAGTGATGGGATCAGTTGACCCTCTCCACTTTTGCATGGAAGGGAGGACTTTTGGGTAATAATTCATTTCTGTTGCTGGGTTGGAATTCTCTGTGTGTGTTTTCAGGTCGACAATGTGTTACACTGTGATTATTCATCAGTTATGCCTTCTCCGTGCCCCACATTCTCCGTCTTTTAATGTTCAGACGCACTCTCTCCGAGCAAACCACTGGCACTTAGGGAAAGTTGGCTGGATTGTGCTACAGGTCAATAGCAGCGAGACCTTCAGCTGAATCTTAAATGTCTGGGTCAAATGTGTGAAAGAAAGCTAATGGAATTACCCATTTAATGGAGCCAGTAGTAGAGCAAGCAGTGCGGCTGAAGCCCAACGTGGTGTTGGAGAGTGCATCTGAACATTAAAAGACGGAGAATTTTAGTAAGAACAGTCTGTATTCAAACATTGTTAAAACTGTGTCTGCACAAACGTTAGCTTAAGATAAAAATAAGGAGATCATGACATCACGTTCTGAAGTAAACAAGAGCTCTGCGGCCCCGGAGCCAGACAGAGGGAATCAAAAATGGGACTTCAATGACGACTGTAGCTGAAGAGGTGACTCATGACCAATCATATAATAACATCATGTGCCCTTGGCTAGTCTCTATAGAGATGCAAAGAAGATGTAAAATTGCTATTTTTTGCTGTTGCTAATTTTTTCACTTTTCATTTTGTTCATGTTCAGTTCATTTCAGCTGAAGTACCATGAATAAGAGTTCAGTTCATTTCAGCTGAAGCACCATGAATAAGAGAAAAAGAGAGTAATAAGAAAAATCTAAAATCAGTTAGCATTCAAATGTAAGACGTCTTTTAGATTCCGTCAAATGAAATCACTCACTTGCTTGTGTGCTTTTTCCCCCATCTTCTCCTTTTCTGCTGTATCTATAGGGCTTAAAATCAAACAATCTAAGATATACACACACACACATATACAGAGCTGGGTAGATTACGGCCAAATTGTAATCCGTTACTGATTCCAGATTACATGAAATTATAGAGTAATAGCATTATCTTGTACTATAATGATTACAAAAATGCAAGTAAGCATTAACTTGTACTATAATGATGTAAAAATGTAACTTGTTCCATTCATTTTAATTTACAATATGAAGTGCATTAAACATTATATTACATCAAGGTTTCCCAAACTAGGGTTTGTATAGGAACTGCAGGGGGGTTGTGAGTTTAATGAAAAGCTGACAATTAATAAAATATTTAATGCCATTTTTGCAATACCTTCTTAAACTTAATGAAAGGGGGAATCCTGAAATCTCAAAAAAATCAATTACATGTCAAGTCAACAACAAAAATCTTAAATTAATGGCCCAATGAATGTTGTTTCTTATGCTCAAATAGCGTTTAGAAAGCATATTTTTCAAGCTAGACCAGCCAATGTTCATGTGGAGTCATAACGTGCTTATACAGCGCATGTGCATTGTCTGGTCTAGAGTCATAACGTGCTTATACAGCGCATGTGCATTGGCTGGTCTAGAGTCATAACGTGCTTATACAGCACATGTGCTTTGTCTGGTCTAGAGTCATAACGTGCTTATACAGCGCATGTGCATTGTCTGGTCTAGAGTCATACCGTGCTTATACAGCGCATGTGCATTGTCTGGTCTAGAGTCATAACGTGCTTATACAGCGCATGTGCATTGTCTGGTCTAGAGTCATAACGTGCTTATACAGCGCATGTGCATTGTCTGGTCTAGAGTCACAACGTGCTTATACAGCGCATGTGCATTGGCTGGTCTAGAGTCATAACGTGCTTATACAGCGCATGTGCATTGGCTGGTCTAGAGTCATAACGTGCTTATACAGCACATGTGCATTGTCTGGTCTAGACTCTAGAGTCATAACGTGCTTATACAGCACATGTGCATTGTCTGGTCTAGAGTCATAACGTGCTTATACAGCACATGTGCATTGGCTGGTCTAGAGTCATAACGTGCTTATACAGCACATGTGCATTGGCTGGTCTAGAGTCATAACGTGCTTATACAGCGCATGTGCATTGGCTGGTCTAGAGTCATAACGTGCTTATACAGCACATGTGCATTGGCTGGTCTAGAGTCATAACGTGCTTATACAGCACATGTGCATTGGCTGGTCTAGTCAGGCTTCTATGGGAAATTTTCAATTTGAAGGTGGGATTATTCCTCTATATTGCATGTTGCAGTTTCTGCCATTCATAAGAAGTGAACCGTCTTTGTATTTCTATAGTCTTTGTTTTAAATAAAACACTTAAAAATATACTAAAACTAAAAAATATGAAATATTTGTATTTACCTGCATGCCATGTGATCATTCTTCAACATCAAAGAAACCATGAACATGCAAATGTGATACTTAATTATTGAAATATTTATTTTAAAATCTCTGGGGTACTTAAAGCAAATATATTTGGTGGGTAAGGTTTAGATAACAAAAAGTTTTGGAATACCTGCATTACATGTAACTAAGGAATAATGGGAATACATTCCTGTGGCTCAGTGGTAGAGCATTGCGTTAGCAGTGCAAAGGTTGTGGGTTCGATTCCCAGGGAATACACATACTGATAAAATATGTATAGCCTGAATGCACTGTAAGTCGCTTTGGATAAAAGTATCTGCTAAATACATAAATGTAAATGTGCGTTTGAATTATTTATAATTAATAATACATGGTTAAAAAAAACCTACGGAGTAATAATTCAAATAAAAATGAATGTGTTCATCAGTAGATACTATGTTGAAACCCTTCTTAAACCTGAAATGATTTTTGTACATCCAGTGGTGAAATACTGTCACCACCTGACTAATAACTGATCTCTGTGTGAATGTCCACAAAACTGGACTATATATGTGTATATATATATATATATATAATCGCTGGGCTATTTTAGAAAGGAACATTAGGGAGAATCAATGAATTATGAATACTTTATTGCTATTGTATGAATAATATGTAATCATGTAATCCATAAAAAAGTAACTGCAATCTGATTACGAGTATTTTTAAATGTAAATTACTCTAATTACAAGTGCTTATTTTTTGGAATCTGATTACATAATCCAGATTACATGTATTCAGTTACAACCCAGCTCTGAGTGTATATATATATATTAAATATATCCAGTCATAAGTAGCACGGTATATTTGTAGCAATAGTCAAAAATACATTGTATGGGTCAAAATGATCAGTTCTTCTTTTATTCCCAAAATAATTAGGATATTAAGTAAAGATCATGTTCCATGAAGATATTTTGTACATTTTCTACCATAAATATATAAAAACTTCATTTTTTTATTAGCAATATGCATTGTGAAGAACTTATTTTGGACTAATTTAAAGGTGATTTTCTCAATATTTGATTTTTTGCAACCTCAGATTCCAGATATTCAAATAGTTGTATCACGGCCAAATATTGTCCGATCCTAACAAACCATACATGATACAGGGTCACATATGTGTGTGTGTGTGTGTGTGTGTGTGTGTGTGTGTGTGTGTGTGTGTGTGTGTGTGTGTGTGTGTGTGTGTGTGTGTGTGTGTGTGTGTGTGTATGCATGCATGTATGTATGTATGTACTGTATATGTAAACTTGCCTGTGCAGAACAGAAATATCTATCTATTTAATGAACTAGCTTGCATTCTGTTTCTTTTTGATAAATGTTGTCATGATCCCGGCGGAGGACTTCTGATCCCATAAAGCTCTTTGGTTTGACCCTCTACCAACACTGAAACAGAAGCTGAAGTGACTGAGATAATGACTCACTTAACATGCATTACCATGAACTCATCTTTACATTACGGCCTTTCACTTTAACAGTCTTAAAAGGAGATTGCTGTCATCCCTTTTGTAAATTTGCCTCTAAAATTGGCTCACTGAAATACCATAATACAACATTTGATAAAACATTGAAAGTGCCATTGGGAGAAATCAATGCATTGCTTAATTGTTCATTATGTTCAAAAGAGCATAGTTAATAGCTTAGTTTATAGTTTATACTGTATATTATAATACATATTGACATTATGTTATGTTTTTTTGTATTTTATATTATCTATCATACAATTTTTAAAAGCCTGCAAAAAATTCACCACTGTTCAAACTTCAATGTCAATATAAGATGAAAAAAAGTTAATGCTAATTTAAATGCATTAAATTGCTCAAAAGTGACATTTATATTGTTACAAATGAATTATTCTAAAGTATCATGTGACACTGAAGACTTTGCCATCATAGGGATAAATATTACAATAGACAACAGTTATTATAAAATATAATATTTAACAGTATTACAGTTTTTACTGTATTTTTCATCAAATAACAGCAGTGGTCACCATAAGAATGATCTTTCAAAAACATTAAACATTCTTATCAACACCAAGCTTTTACCCTAAACTAGTCTGAATTGTACAGGAATTAAACACCCATTCGAGTAGCTGATTTTTGTATTTATTTTTTATCTAGAATAATGTTGATTTTTTGATGTCCTTTTAATCTCAACAAGGTCATGTGCTACAATCCAGAGATTCAACATTGCGCTTGTTTTATCACAACTTATCGTACAGATACAGCTTTTTATAATAATTGAATATGCTTTCAGCTATTCACCAGGGGAAAGATCCATCAGAGCTTGTTTAAGTTCAAGGAAGTAGTGATTCGTAGGTTATAGACAATATCTCACTTTTTAAAAGAAAGAAAGAAATGACAAACGTGCAGTTTAATCTCTTCTTAATACTCCAAAGCAAAGTTCAGCTGAGTTACTAACAGCCACATTAAAAAACTAGCTGTCTCTAGACTGAGACTTTCCTCAGAAGATGAGAGTGACTTCAAAATGTTCTTTCACTGTCATTTAGCCTCACAGATAGTTGTATCAAGGATAGAATGACCTTGTGAATGTCCCTCGCGGCCATTTCAATTTACTCCAGGGCACAAGGGGGAGGAATACATATTGTGCCTTTCCCCTATAGTTTCCAATCAAGCCAAAGTTAGTGGCTGGTCATTTATAACTTTGACACGAGGGCATGACCACTGTCATGAGAAGTGCTGGAACATTTAAAAAAATCACGAAAATGGGTCAAATTAGTCCTCTATGTGCTAAAGGAGTGAGTCAGCAAAATTTCACTCCTACAGAGGATATTACATCGAGGGCTTTGTGTTCATTCACAATATCCATTGTCATGTTATCAATGCTGTCAGCTCCTCCGAACGTCCTTGTCACATGGCAGTGTCAGTAAAATAGCACGTTTAAATGTAGGGGGAAAGGCAAATCATAAACATTACATTGCGTATTTTCCATTAATCTTTTCTGACATTTATATTTTGCCTGGGTTCTGTGTGGGCAGAGCCTTAGGATGTTATTTGAATAACATTTCTGCACCATTGCCTCTCCATCACACTGTGCATGTGGCCACTGACTTGATACATTGAAAATGTCACTGTAAGTAGAGGAGGTTTATAAGCTATAGGACTAGCTTCAAAGAATTAAACACCTGGAGACATGTGTAAAAGATGTTTGAGAGGAAATAAGCCAATTCAATTTACCAGAGATCTGTAACGATAGCTGAAGTCATTTTATTTGCCTTAAACTTTAAAGGAATAGTTCACCCAAAAATGAAAATTGGCTGAAAATGTACTCACCCTGAAGTCATCCAAGATAGAAGAGTTTGTTTCTTCATTGGAACAGATTTGGAGAAACTTAGTATCATTACATTGCTTGCTCACCAATGAATCCTCTGTAGTGAATGGGTGCCGTCAGAATGAGAGTTCAAACAGATGATATAACATCACAAACTAGTCCATCAATTAACAATGACCAAAATACCAGTTCATAATCCATAATAACGCTTCCTTCAGTGTAAAAATCCATAACCTTTCACATCAAATTCTACCAACATATTCGTTTAGAACTTTTTTGGCCTGTTTTTGCTTGTAAATGGTGCTTGATGTGCTTATATTACTCGTATGATTCAGATTAAATGCCCTTTTCACTGAAGCAAGCAATATAATGAACAGAGAACTCCTGTTTTGGATGGAAGCACTGGTTTAAAGTTAAAAACATCTTAACAATTGGATTTGTTTCCTACAAACACGCACCTTCACATTCGATTTGATTCACAGGATATCAATCGATGGATAGGAGTCCTGTGGATTATTGTGATGTTTTTTGTCAGCTGTTTGGACTCTCATTATGACGGCACCCATTCTCTGATCCATAGGAGAGCAAGTGATGTAATACATTTCTTCAAATCTCCAAATAAATAAACTCATCTACATTGTGTACATTTTAATAAATGTAACATTTTTGGGTGAACTATCCATATTAGGCTCTTTAAAACCTTCGAGAACAAACAGAAAGGGTTTTCATTTTTAATCACTTGAATTAGTTTATGGGTTCTAGGTTACTTTTTAATGCAGCGTGGCATGACTGCAGAATTAGAGGAACAAAGGCCCCATGGGTAATGGCCTAGCTGTGCCTGAGGCAAACTGATCATTGCGTACCCTCTGCATCTCTGATAATAACCATCACTGACATTTAACACACGCTTTATAGTGCTTTATTATCTAAGTGCACATATTTGAATGCAAATTAAATATGTTTGGCTTCCCTAGAGCTTCTTTATATGCCAAAGGAAAAATAACATAATAGGAAGGTTGCATTATACAGTCAAAATAACTGGTTTTAAATATATTTTAAATTTATATTTTTGTTCATTGCTTTGTTAAATTATACACCTGAACAATGTGTGGTTAACCACGTGATTTTTTTCCCAACCTCATTAAAGTGCCCCATCCCCAAATGCATTGATTCAAATACAGTCCATTTTTGTGATCTATATTTATGTTTTATTTCAAGATATTTCCTGTTAGTTCATGTCATATAAGAAAAATGCTGAAAATAAATAACAATGAGAAATGGTTTCACATTACATTTTTCTACATAAATGATCTGCTGGATCTTGACATCTTTGTGTGCTTACAATTCCACCACAGCTCCCTGCTCGGAGAAAGGTGGCTTTCATCATATACAGTACATTAAAACCTTTTTTGTCGTTGTTGTTGTTTAAGGGCTTTATCATTGAATGCACACAGCTGGTCTGAGAGTCCTGGTCTAATATGACTCCATAAATTGTATATGCACATTGTTTGTGGTGGTAACAGATAAACAAATACACAAGAACAGAGCTCTACCTCTTCTTGTGCCGTTCTGTCCCGCACTGGGTCCGTTCGTATTAATGCCTTTAGAACAGTTCTTTAACAATCAATATCTGCATATTAGCATCCGTTTAACAGCATTGTTCACTGTCTAATACATTTGCATTTCAAGATCTTCTTAAATGCGTTCTGGAAGTCTTTGTTAAAGTACGCGTATATGATGGGGTTCAAAAGTGAGTTGGAGTATCCGAGCCAGTTAATGACCGCGCTCAAGCCACTCGGGCATGAAACAGTCTTGACAGAAAGGCAAAACAAGCGCCACGATGAAAAAGGGCAGCCAACAGAAAATGAACGTGCCCATTATGATTCCCAGAGTCTTGACCGTTTTGCGCTCTCTGGCCAGAGCCACTTTGCGCTTCGCATCCGTGTTTTTCTTGTTCCTGCTCTCGAAGCACGGCTGAGGGCTGTTGGGCAGGCTCAGGTGGTTTCTGGAGACGGTCTGAACTTCTGTAATCTCGAACGACTCTCCGTCATCCGAGTGTTTGAGTGTTCCGTTTACGCACGGTGCCGGCTGCGGCTCCACGCTTCGCCTCCAAGTTTTGCTCACCTCGCCGTTCGCTTTCCTCGGGAACAGCGCCGGAGACACCGCCAGGCATTTGTCCGCGATTTTAGCTTTATCGGTTTTCTTCACGGTTTTCCTTATGCGAAACCTCGCCGCTCGGAATATCCGCCCGTAGGACCAGCATGAGGATGAGGGGTATGTAGAAAGCTCCAAAAGTTGAGTAGATGGTGTACCCGTGGTCTTGGCTTATTGTGCACGCGTCGGGATCTGCCCGGTCCTCTGGTTTCCTCCAGCCCAACATGGGAGGAATGGAAATGGAAAATCCTATTAGCCAAGTGAGGCTGATCAAGATAGCCGCTCGTCTCGGGGTCCTTTTATTCACATAGTCTATGGGATCAGTGATGGCCCAGTATCTATCCAACGCGATTGCGCACAGGTGCAGGATGGAAGAGGTGCAGCACAACACGTCTAGAGAGATGAAAATATCGCACATCTCCTGTCCCAAAGTCCATTTGTTCAGAACCTGATACAGGGCTGCCATGGGTAACACTAGGACCGACACCATTAGGTCTGTGACGGCCAGAGAGCCGATGAGATAATTGGCCACATTCTGAAGTGATCTCTCTAAGGCGATAGCAGCGATGACACACGCGTTTCCCAATATGGCAAACAGAATTAACGCGGCCAGTAAAAGTGAGCCGATTATTTGGTAAATCAAAGCAACTTCGCTAACTGTCGTCGCGTTCCCGCTCCAGTCTTGGCTTTCTGTGGTGTTGTTGTAACTCTCCATGGTGAGAGCGGTCACTCAGAGACAGTCCCTCGCGCCGGTCACCTCGCTGCTCTGAAGACGCATGGCGGGCTCCGGGCTCAGGAAGTGCCGCACGCTCGAGCTGCGATCATTGGCGCCCAGTGACGAAGTGAATTCATTTATACGAGTCGTGCTAAGTGCGTCAGAGATGGCACGCGCACTTTGCAGAGCGACCGTGCAAGCTTTACATCAGGAAAAGTGGTCCTTTCGGACGTGTCGTGTCCTAGAAAAATATGTTTTGAGATATTCAACAGTTGTTGTTATGAAAGTTGCGCAGGCAAATTCAACAACGTGCTGCGTCTGGTAAATTGTTTCTGAGGTACTTGTTTAGCTGACAAAGCACATTTTCTGCAAACATGTTATGAAAATCGATTTTATTTCTTCACACAGCCGTCTGAAACTTTATATGGTAACAGTTTATTTTGGGGTATCTTAACCAGTTGCTTATAAGCATGCATATTACTAGAATATTAGCCATTTATTAGTAGTGATTAAGCACATATTAATGCCTTATTCTGACCATAGTCTACATCCCTAATCCTACCCAATACCTACATTTAACAACTACCTTACTAACTATTAATAAGCAGGAAATTAGGAATTTATTGAGGGAAAAGTTGCAGTTAAAATTGAATAAGTGTTCCCTATTCTAAAGTGTTACCGTTTTTATTTGTTTAGTATAGTTTTCCAGTGAAAAAGTCCTTTAACTCGTTCAAACAATTTTTTAAAAGGTTTTTAAGGTTTTGTTTAAGGTTAGTTGTTGGAAATAAAGATAATCATGACAAAATTATGAGAAAATACAGTGCATATAGCTAGATCTGATGAATAAATGACAATAAATAAAAAATGTGCATACAAATCATTTCATTTTTTAAAATGTAACCATTATATATGAGAATTACACTCTAAAAAGTCGTAACCTGCAATTTTTCTCTTAAAAATATATGCTCAACTGTTTTTATTGATTAAAAAATCGTTGTGCTTGTATTAATGTACTTAGGTTGATTCAGTGATGCTAAAACGTATTTTGTTATTATCGGAATAATTAGTTCATTTAGAACCATTTTTAGGGTACCATTTTATCAGTAATACATCATGATGACCGTAATAATGTTTTGAATATCACAAACCTTTTGATGATTATTTATAGATGTGCTATGATTTTTGTTGCAGAGATGCATGGGGAAAATGCTCTTTCAGCACCGCGGACAGCTCCACGAGTTCCCCAGAACGGAAATCTGCTGCCATCTGGTGAGAACATGTCAAACAGATGAAAGAAAATAACGAGGGAGTATTGTGGAACGAGAATTCTTAAGACAGTTAGCACAACATCCGTCTGTAGGCTCATGCAGCATAGACTTTCCTTCTCCCACCTCATTTAATACTGAAAAAGTGCTGGAATATAAATAATATCAATGCATTTTTTTACTTCGGCTATCACAAAGCCTATCAATATGCATGAAGCATGATTTATAATGAAAAATGTGCGATAACATGCTTACATAACCTTATGTAATGGCATTACTAATGTCAAATGAACAGTGTCTTTGAAAACGTGAGTGTGAAAAAAATAACTGTAATTTATTCCATTGCTAATATTCACAACTGTGCATTACATCACCATTTTACATATAAATTACAGCTGATTCCCATATAGGAAACACACTCAGGTGTTGAGGTTCTTTCAGTCACATGACCATATGATATACAGTAAAGAGGGGCTGATCTTGTGTGGAAAAATGCACTCCTGCATAAATGTGAGATTTTAGAAGAGCTGTACCAAAGACTGGTACCAGAGAAAGAGACCAGACCACTTGCCAATAAATGTTATCACATGGAACAACGTGGCATTCCACCATTCCAGTGCAGTCAGAGCCTGATTTGACCCCATCCGAGAATGATGTCTCTTTTCCTTACTCCCCTTTCCTCAACCCCATTGAGGAGATTTTCTGAGCCTGGAGATGGAACGTTTTTGACCATCGTCCACAGGGCCAAATGTCCCTCCAGGATGCAATGGATGCTGCATGCCAAGACATTATAGCTGAACATTGCAGGGGTGGATAAGACATACCAAAGATTCTTCCAAAGATGCCTTGCCAGAGAAGATAATCTTGTGTGATGTGGATGAGAACATGTGGCCAAGCAGAAGACGTTTTAGATTAGATTACATTTATTTATTTATTTTTATGTGGGTTTTTCTGTTTGTATATTAACATAACAAATGACAGCTATATTGCATTTTTTTCTTGCATTCTTTTCTCTTGTTTTTCTAATGTCCTGTTGCAAATAAAGCCTTTACTGCAGCAATTCTGTATCTGTCTCTTTCCCCATAAACCGTTCATTCTATAAAGCTACTCTGAGATGGGTCATTCAAATCTTTTATAGAATTTCTGCAGCAAAATAAACAAAATACATGCATTTACTAAACCCAAAAAGAAAAATAAACTGTAGTGTAAAACAAAACCTATGATCAATGCAATATACTGTTTTTCAATAAACTATATAGTCTGTTGTATCTGACACCTAGGTCAGACCTGACACCTAAAATAAAGCAGTTTCTGTAATTCCATTTGATGTTAGTGTTTTATGATGTTGTGCTATGATTGACTAAATGTTCCTGTTGGAAGAGAACACTTGTTAGTGTTTTGGAATAATAATTTGATTTTGAGACGTGTTTGCAGTGTTTAGGTAGATGTAGTGTATTGTGTTAGTGTGTTATTAAAATTAGTGTTAGAGTTTAATTTGCAATGTGTGATTTTGAGCATGAAATTAACTGTTTTGTCAATTGTGTGTTGTGGGTGTGTTCAGAGTTTAGGAAAATTGTTAGAAGTATTTAAAAAAATTGTCATAGCGACTGTAAAAAACTGTATATTATTCAATATTATAAAAAATATTATTATCATTATTCGCCTATTATAATAAACATATTATTAATGTATTTGCTTGCCATTAAGAGTTTAGATATAGTTTACTGTTTTACATGTATCTTTTATCTGTTTCCATCAAGTTGAAAAAAATATTCAATAACAAATAATTAAGATAATAATATCATAATTGTATAATCTATTAATGTTTGAATTTTGCAATGTGTTTTATTAAAACTTATTTTGCATTAACTTATAACGGATTTAAGATTTTCTTGAAATTACCCTCAAAAAATCCATATGAACAACTATTTTGTTATTACATTTTACAAATATATAATTCAAATATATCCTACATTTAAAAATAGTCAATTAAGTTTAACTATTACGAATATATAAATAATCATTTGAATATTATATAATATTTAATTTAAATTATAATTGTTTAAATACAATAATTGTTTAAAGCTTGCCTTCTAACTTAATGAGTGTATGAAAAGAAAAGAAAAACGAAGCATCAAGTAGAAGCCACTCATGCAAACTGTATAAAACGACCACAGATTTCGTTTCAGTCAGCGTGACTGTCATATTCCCATATGCTGCCGATTGTTCAGATAGAAAAAGAGCTGACGGTGTCTGTTGAAAAAGGTTGATCTAGTTATTTCACCTAATTTTGCCACCCTTATAACACAATGCATGCATTATGGGTTGTTTGAATTCTATAGGCCCCCAGAGACAATCGAGTCGCTGAACTGCCACAATTTAGAGGGCTTTACCTTTGTCAACAGTGCAAAATACCTCACGGGGCCAGTATGTTCCTGCTCACCTCTTCAACAATGAACTCAAATGTTTCCTGGCCTGCTGCAGAGTTGGGCGCAGTGGGGTGTGGGGGGTGGGGGGGTTCGTGAGTTGTCCGATCTGAGATGGACTCACATGGAGAAGAGGACTTTGGGCGCACGGCGGAGGCCCTGTATTTGGAGGTCAGGCCTCTGCAGAAGGCCAAACTAAGACCCAGACTAATCCCACAGGAAGACGTTCAGTCTGGACTATACAAATGCCCACCGGGAGGCTCATTACAGGGAACAAAACTCCCCTGTATACTCTGAACTGCACTTTCCAGACCGTGATCTCCAGGCAGGGCATATGCTGTGGTCCACGGCCAGCCAGCAGTCCTCCACTTCCCCATGCCATAGGACAAGCCCTCCTCCCTATAGCAGGGATGTGATGCTTTCGAGAAGGTCTGATCTAGAACCTGTTAGGTCGGATATTATTAGAGGCTCACGCATCTCTCACGGGGATCAGGAAGCGGGTGTTTCCTTCAACCGCAGAGCTCCTCTGATGTCTCTCAGCAGCTCTGAGGAGGAACAGGAGGCTGGCAGAGCTCCAGCAGGGCTCAGCATGGCTTCATCCCTGCTTACACCCACTCCCCCTGGGGAACGCAGGCTGGGTAAGAGAGAGAGGAAGCGACTGAAGAGCCTGAGGAGGAGACAGAGGAGGAGAGAGCGCAGCAGACAGAGCCAGCAGGAGAACGTGCAGGTGAAACAGAAACGCAATCAAGCATGTATTTACACAATCAGACATGCTGTCTGAGCTGTAATACAACCGAAGCTCAGAATATTAACTCTTTTCAGCTGCATTTCTAGAGAAGCGAACCCTGACAGCAAATGAAGAAAAGAAAGCTGGTAACACTTTATTTTGATAGTCCACTTTAGACACTAACAGTAATCAACTTTGCAACTACATGTCAACTAGCAGCAGTTAGAGTACTGGATTAGACTGTCTGCTTAATATCTTCTAACACTTTATATTGATGGGCCCACAACATACTGACTATGAGAAACTTTGCAAGTATATATCAACTTATTCTATTAACCCTAAACCTGACCTAACAGTCAACTCTGAGATGTAGTAGATTTGGAGCTGCAAATTAATGATACTTGGTTGACATGTAGTTGCAAGGTTGACAGTATAGTTAAGTAGACTATCAAAATAAAGTGTACACGAAAAACTAATTTGCAATTGGCAAGACTCTGTCAAATGTGATACAAATGAAAAAGTCAAACAATGCAACAAATTAAGACATTGTTTTATGAAGTTGCAGTATATTTCTCTAGATTTAGAGCTGATGATTAAATTATAATAAAATAATTTGTTAATAAATCAAATGTATTTAATTTATTTATAATAAGCTTGATTTATCATCAGTGCATCAGTGCAAAAATTAATCATAAAATAAATAATAATGTAAAATTAAAATACATTATTTTATAATAAAACAGATAGAATTAAAAATATTACAATATTACAATTTTATATTTAATTTCATTTGTTTACCTGCATGTTTATTGTGTACATTTGTTAAATACTTTTACAAGATCTTACATGTAAAATATATACATACATACTGTATATATAATGTTTTATAATATTACTTAGCCCAGAGATTCCTCAAATTGTTTTATATATTACCTTTAATATATACAAATAATTTTCTCCTCCTCAGGCTCTTCAAATACCAGTAAATGCTGGTATTTATATAAATATATATGTTTACTGGCTTGGGAAAAATGGCATCAGGGGACAACAGTATTATTTGTATGATAAATATAAAACTTAATCTAAGCAAATAAAAAAAAGTTACAAGACAAAGCAAACATCACTCAGAAAACCATCAAACTAGTAAGAGATAAAGAGCAGGATGAGAGTAAACCTGGAGGAAAACTTTCATTTGCAGATATAATAATAATAATAATACTAATGTAGGCCTATATATTACTATATTATCTTATATATTAAAAATAAAATTTTACCTTTTTCAGTGTTTGTCTTGTTTCTAGACTGATTGTTTTCTACATAGTAATGTGCCATTCTTCTTCAAATATCTTTCTCAAATTAATCTTTAATGTTGGGGTTTATTTTGTGATAATGGTCAACTGGCTGTACATTATCTCTCACATATATTCCTATATTTGTATATTATTAATTACTTATAAAATGAATAATCACTCAAAGATCATTCATTCAGAATTGATCATTTTCCAGCAGAGGGCACAATCAACAGGTTCTGCATTAGTGATTCTGAATTCACTGCAATAAACACATCAGCATTGCTCACTCTATCATTGAAGAAAAATGTCAAGTAAAACCAAATTAAAGATTTAAAATGATTATTACATTTAAAATGTAACTCTCTTCACAATGATTTTGATTATCCTTTAATGCACACCACCCCAAAGTGTCTTCTATGAAATCATGAAAGCGCTGGTCCTATAATTCCTGTTTTTGGTCTGATTAGTACTCAAATGCAGTAACATCTCTTTCTCCTTCATTTGTCATTGTCCACTGTCTTGAAGTGGGGTGGGTTGTGATTTGGCAGATTAAATAAGAACCCTTCATAATACAGTGACGAGAAAGAGAAATCCTACATTTTCATTTTCCCTTTGGTATCCATTAAAATGCTACAAATGCTCTCATATTAATTTATATAAAAGAGGATGGGTTTTGACTTTATTACAGGCACTAACAGATTCCATGTGAGATGTTGATGTTAGGATATGTGTCCACAAGAAGCGTTTCTGTGTTGTCAAGTGGGATGTGGAGGCTTTTATGAGATGTGTATTTGGTGATAATGACACACCCAGGGAACAAGGGGCATGTGCTCTGGAGGTCCCCATAGGTGGGAGAGCTGTGATTATGCCTTGTGCACCAGAGTCATGTGTGGGACACAACACCCCTGGGGGCTGCCTGTGACACAATCCAAAACAGGATAGTTCAGGGAATCTTACTGTGTGTTTGACACTCCAACAAGTCAAAAACACTGTTTATATGAGCCATCTGCATAATATTGCAAGCGATGCTCCCTAGTAAAGGTGAAGCTCAGCAGATTGTTGAGTTTAATAGCAACACTGAGTCATCTCTTCTGCTCTCTCACTCTGCTGAAGAGCTCTACAGGGAACCCATCTAGCAGCAGTGAGGATGAGGAGCAGCCCGGCCGGGATCGTGATGGCTATATCTGTGCTGTGTGTCTGGATGTTTACTTCAGTCCCTACATGTGCCATCCCTGCAGCCACATCTTCTGTGAGCCTTGTCTGCGGACGCTGGCCAAGAACTTCCCCACCAACACACCCTGTCCATTATGCAGAACCACCATAACACATGTCTTCTTCCAGAAAGGTTTGTTTCAGAAGAAAGGCATCTTCAATTTTCTGTTATCTTTTTGAAAATGTGAGTAGTTGTACTAGTAGTAGTAGTAGTATACTCTAAAAATGCTGGGTTAAATATAACCCAGCGCTGAGTAAATATTGGACAGAACACATGCTGGGTTGTTTTCAACCAAACAGTTGGGTTCAATGTTTAACCCAACCCTCTGAGCTGTAACCCAACCGTTGGGTCTAAACAACCAATCGCTGGGTTCGTCCATATTTTACCCAGCGCTGTGTTGTATTTAACCCAGCATTTTTTAGTATAGTAGTAGTAGTAGTAGTAGTAATAATAATAATGATAATAATAACGTTGTGATTTTTTTCCATTTTGAGAATTTAACAAAAACAGCTAACAGAACTTTATTAAATGTATTTTATTTGTTGTTGTTGTTTTTGTTGTTGATGTTGATGATTCTGTTTTTTGTATCTTTTTTGGGAATTTGTCAAAGTAGTTACCAAAGAGTTTAGAATAAAATAAAATAAATTAATAAAAATCAACTAATATTATTTTGTATAATTTATTATTATTCATATTATTATTATTATTGCTGTTGTTGTGATTCGTCAAAAGGTTTGCAAAAACAGCTAATAATGTTTTGTTGCAATATATTATATTATTTGTTATTTGATATTTTGTAATATTATTTAGGAATTTGTCAAAAACATCTAATATCATAATTTATTTGTAATTTGTTGTTATTGTTGTTTATGATGATGATGATGATGATGATGATGATGATGATATGAATCTGAATCTGAATCTAATAAAAAAAATAGCTAGCTAATAGCCAGAAAAATACTAATATTATTTTTGTAGTTTATGAATATTATTTGTATTGTGGTTTGTCAAATTGGTCGCAAAAACAGCTAATATATCTATTTTTAATAATTTGTTATTGTTGTTGTGATTTTATTTTGGAATTTGTCGAAAAGAGTTAATAATAATAACATTATCATTATTATTGTTAAATATCACTGTTATTATTACTAAATGTACTATATATATTGTTAAATATTATTATTAATACATGTTGTTTTTTCTCCAAAGCTCAAGGACACTCCATAAATATGAAAACAAAAAATGTTGAACAGAGTGTAAACAAAAAAGGTTAGCAAAGAAAGAAGCAGAGAAATGAGCGAAACAAAACACAAGAGCACAAGAGATCTCTTCACTTTGTAGTCCTGAAACCCTGAAGACAATTAGGATTTACGAGCAATCGATTTCCTCTGAAATCTCCTGTGGGTTTAGATAGCAGTTTAAATTCGTGAGTAAAACCAGGTCTTTGGTTTTCATTACTTCAACAGATTTTCACATTATTTTCAACAACATAAAATATACACAATCACACCTCAACCTTGATTTTTAAACCTTTATGTGCTTTATAAACATAAGTGTCTAACAGGTTGCTATATAAGTAGGAGAGGCTAAATAGACTGAAAACCCATTAGAAATTCCCAAAGGAACACATGTAGCATTAGCCTTCTGGGTTGGCCTTCAAACAGTTCTGTAAGACAAAGATTAACAGTGAGGAGAGAAGTACTGTGAGAATAGAGCTTAAACTCAGATCTGAGGAAAAAAGTTCATGACAGTGAATAATCTGCTAACTGAAGTAGACTTGAATTAAAGAACCTAAAAGTGATGGCATGTAAGGATGGGGAGCTCAGAAAGATGGGTCACAGAAGGTCAGAAGACACATTTATACCTTTTGACTGCTGAATGTTTGAATATACTGTAGTGTGCTAATAGTTTTGAAGAGTAGTGCAAAGAAAAGAACATTGCAACAATCAAGACATGCAGTGATAATGGATGGACAAAAGCATCTCTATGGCTGAGGATGTGGCAGAGAGATATGTTATGAAGATATTAAATTGCAGTTCTAATAATGGAACTAATGTGGGCTTCAAATGTAAGGGAAGGATCAAATGTAACATCCTTCCCTCACATTACGGATCTTTTTAGTGAGATTGAGCTCAAGAGTGAGCGCTGACATTTTTCAGACACTTTGGTTCTGGAAGTACTTTTACCATTTATGTTGTCCATAAGGGATTTCAAAACATTTGTACCAGCTCTCAGCTATTCTTTTCTTTTCTTTTTAATAAGAGTGTGGAGCATAATTGAATATTGTGAATATTTGATGGCATCTAGAAAATCATAAACACTGTAAAAAATATTGTGAATGTATGTAGCTGTATTGTGTATATATGAAGTTTTATAAAAAAAAAAATGACATCTTTCAACTTCAAAATGTCATGTTTAATGCAACTTTTAGTCGTCTTAATTTTTTGTGAAATTTACTACCAATTTCTCAGTGAAAATTGTTTCTACACCAAATTATTTTCACTGTACTATAGTCTTAAAACGTTTTTAGAGAAGTGTTAAAAATCTTTTTTCTTAATGGAAAATTAATAGGATGAAAATGAATTAATTCCAGTTGCATTCTATGGTTTTTCACAGTGGTTGAGCAGAAATTTGGACCTTATATTGATTTTAAACTCTAAAAATGACATGAAATATGCACACACCGAGTCTGATCTGAGAAAGAAGCTGTATGAGATATTATAAATCCATTTCAAATGAGTCTGGGCTTTCTGGAAGTAATGCACATGAGCACACCATTGATTCACAGATAAATAAATTCACACATGCCACTCTTCACAGAACTGAACCATGCAGCCCGTACGTTCTTCCCTAAGGAATACCTGTCTCGGAAGCTGAATTTCCAGAAAGCGAGCTGTGCAAAATGGCCTCTTCCGAGCTGCCGTAAACTGTTTCGAATTTTTGGAGGTAAAACTATTTTTACATTTATTCCCAATTATGTTGCTTTAAGATTCAGTTGTCATTCTTCATATGGTAATAATGCTCACTGTTATTTGTCTTGCTCTTTTTTCTCTCCCACTCTCTCTTTCTTAGGCTTTCAAAGGCAGGCAAGTCCAACAGGCAGACGCCAGTTTCCTCACGGGGGCTACCGGCTTGATGCCTTCAACTTTGAGGATGATTCGCATGGCTGGCGATTTGACATGGACATGGTGATCATCTATATATACTCCGTCAACTGGGTCATTGGCTTCATTATCTTCTGCTTCTTCTGCTATTTCTTCTTCCTCTCTTTTTAAAGAGAAGGCACATGGAAGCTGTCTGCTGTGCTTCAGATCTTTTAGGACACTAAAAAAGTCGGCAAGAAGAAAGATACACTGCAGCTGTTTCTGGACTATGTGATACCAACAAATCACAGAGATAAATTAATTAATGCAGCTAAAGTTCCAGAGTGTGATGATCCGTTTACTCTAAAGATGAATCATAATCTTTGAGTTTGTGGTTTGGCTAATATCTGTTTAAACAGATTATCTTTTAAACAGAATTCTGTCCGAGAAGCTTTGCATGGACAATCACAAGCACTACAAGTTGTATTCACATGCTGTATTTTCATGTGAATAAACTTGTAAAAAGTCTTCTGTAGAGGTTTGTAAACCATCCATAACTATAGGTCAGCTTCTAAACTATTCATAAAATATGCTGAGAATAAGAACATCTCATTTGTTTTTAACCTTTATTGCTTGCTTTTACAGTATTTGTAAATTTGCCATAAAGGTTCATTGTCTGGTCTCAATACCTAATACTCAAGTTTGTTGTCTTAGACTTTTTATTCTCTCTCTCTCTCTCTCTCTCTCTCTCTCTCTCTCTCTCTCTCTCTCTCTCTCTCTCTCTCTCTCTCTCTCTCTCTCTCTCTCTCTCTCTCTCTCTTTCTGAACATGATGAGGAAACAATTATTTATTTATTCCATAAAGTTCCATCAAATTTGACTGAAGATATTAAGGACCTCAATTTGCTGTTAATTGCTACTGTCTCTTGGTCACAGATTGTTTCTGATGAAAATGATTGATGTTATTATTATTTTATATTCAATATATAGATTTTATATTCAAGTATTAATTTATCTTAAAAAATCTTTTAGCAGTGGAAATCTTTTCCTGCACTTGAATAAATATTTAATGTTGAAAGCACAAAGTATTATCCTTTCAGAAACTTGTCCAGTCCGTGTTACAAAAGCTCAGATGAGCTTTATTTGTCACACACAATTATACAGAGTATAATGAGGAGTGAAATGTGTTCTCTGCATTTAACCCATCCAAGTGGAGCAGTGGGCAGCCAAAATTGCAGCGCCCGGGGAGCAGTTGGGGGTTCAGTGCCTTGCTCAAGGGTCTCACCTCAGTCGTGGACACTTCCTGCCAGAGCCGGGATTCGAACCCATTACCTTGAGTTTCAAGTCCAACGCTCTATCCATTAGGCCACGACTGCCCTAATGACTGCCCTTGTTGACAACATGTGTTGTCAAGACACTCCACATCAATTCTATTCATCTTGTGAGCACACACACACACAGTATCCCAAATGCAGTGGTTTCTAGTTATTTGGCAGAGCCTACAACAAAGCCTGCTATTAGCAACTCATCCAATATTAAGTCTAATTTTGACGCTTGCTTTTTGTACAATAAGGATTTGGTACAATAAACAGTATGAGTCAACCACAAATACAACATTTCCTAATAACAAGCCTTAAGATACTTTACTTTTATGAATATTTAATAAGATTCATGTGAAATAGCTTATATGGGAAACGTTTTATTGAACACACACACACACACACACACAAACACATACTCATGAACTATTTGTTATATACATTATTAGCACCTGCTGAAAAACTTTAATACCAATCTAAGAAGATTTGTCTTCCAGCCTGATCCAATATTGTCTATCTGTTTGGTTTAAAAGTGTTTTGGACACCAGCTTGACCAGACTAGAAGACCAGAAAGACACTTTAACTTGACTTCCCTAACGAAAATGAGTTTATTCAAGTGTGCTATTATGCTTCTTTTAAACTAAAAATAGGAATGTATACTTTTAGTCTACTTGTTTATGTACTTCTTAGACATGGGCTTTACGTACTTCTCATTAATATACTTAAAAAGACATTTAAGGATACTTGACTTATACTTAGAAAAAGTCTAAATATATTTGAGCTATACTTGTGCTCCTAGAATCCGTGTTTTCATTGTTATATGGTAGGGCGCTAGTACACATCTTCTGTCAGAATAAAAAAAAAATAAATATTAAAGAAGAAACCAAAACAACAGATGCTTTCACATGTAATCTAACACGGTCATCTGACATAAAACAACATTAAAACTGTGTAACGTTATGGAAATAAAATGTCACCAATGAAGAGGTAATAATGACTATCAAGCTTTGGGGTGTCGATCTACATTTTGATTATTATTCTGAATCCAATTCATAATCTTTTTTCAGCTTTTGTTCAAAATGTTGTTTATTTCTTTATTTTTTATTTATGAAACTTGCCCACATTCAAGTGTTTAAAAAGACTGCATGAAGCTAGAATAAAATGTTTTGCTTACAAGCAGATACCAGATGTTCTTTCTTTTGTTGTTTTTTATGTTCAGATATTCATATAACAAAATATACAAATTAATAAGTAGGGACATAGTATACTTAAAGTATAATGTAAAGTTCACTTAAAGGAAACTTACAAGTATACTTGCAGTATAAAACTACCAAACTAGTAGTTTACAGAGACTATACTTCATAGTATACTAAAAAATGCCACTACAAGTATTTCATTAGTAAACTATCAGTATACCTATAAGTTCACTTTCAGTATAGTTGCAGTACAAGCTAAAAACATTAATGTAAACTAGTTGTGTACTCAAAGTTTACTACTGGAATACATAAAGTACTTAAACGTATATTTTATATACTAGAAAGTTGGCCAATTTAGTCCCAAGGAGTATTGAAATGACAAGTACACTTACGAGTATACTACAAGTAGGCTACACTGATATTTGTGTACTTACTACATCAAGTAGGCTATAGGCTACTTAAATTGTACTTGAACTTTACTTAATAAAATACACTTGAAGTATACTACTTTTTGGTTAGGTTAAGGCTATAGTAAGCTACTTGTTTCTTCTTCTTCCAGCAGGGTAGATAGATTTTCGCTGCCTGTGATTTCACTCGTGTATTTTTACTGCTTCCTGTCAGTGGCACACTTGATGAAGCCGTGAACACAGTGGAGTTGGTGAATCTGTTGCATTAGTATTCTCATCCTATGAGAGTGCAGTGTGTTCAACCACGTCATGCCTCAAGCAACTGCACCTATCAAGGTTAGAATAGCGCTCTTAGATCACCTTCTGCTACCTACTCTCAGTAAACCCATATAGAGTTTATCGTTTCAACTTGCGGCGCATATTAGTCTATTTCGAGTTGCGGTTACTGTCGCGGGGAGGTGTTTCGTAGCGGCTGTTATTTCTTCGTTGAAGGACTATACGGGGCATCAAGACATGTTTGCATCTGGTTCTTAAGCGCGTTTTCTTTCAGAATCATCACTGACATGTAGAAAACTGTAGCATTTTGTTTAAAATGAAAGTGAGATAAAGATCCTCACGTCACATAGAAATGTGTGCTACAACTGTTTGGCTGAAAATAGTGGAATACTTCAGGAAAGATAATCGACTTAAGACCATAAGAATGTTTTATTTATTTATTTGTTTTGTATGTTTGTTTTTAAAGGAAGACAATTGATAACAATTTTAGAGATGAAAGAAGTTTGACCAAAAAAATGTGGGATCAAACAGTGTAAGCTGAAAGTTTTCAATAAAAATAAAAGACATTAGCATCATGATTAAAGACATCTAAAAGCCTCCTATCCAGGAGAAGTGTGAATGTGCGCATGGAGACAAAGCAGTTTGGGCAGCACAAGACAATAAACTGCATGGATGCTTGGATAATGTGAGTAACTATTAGTTAGCATTGTAGAGTCAACTCTAAAAAATCACATGGCATGCTCTAAAAATATTTCATGAAACTTAAGAGTTATAGAGTTATCCTCAGATTTGAAAAGAACATGGTCAGATTTGTGGCTTTATCTGCATTGTGTTTCTAGACACGAAAAAGGCTAATTTATATTTTTTTTGGTCAAAGGTATTTAATGTAAACAATATTTCTAATAACTGTAAATTCAAGCCCTTGTGGCTATTTTTCTGACTTAAGGACAACAAGCTGCCAAGTGTCTTCTTTAAATCGACAGTACAGTTATACATTTCCAGTATTTTAACAATACTGATAACCGTGATCAATTTGGTCACTATAATCGTAATATAAAATTGTCATACGGTTTAATTTCTACACTGCAATAAGGTTGAACAATAGTTAACAACACAGAACAATACATTTTATTTTAATTTACTATGTAAATGTTTATATATACTTATTTATTTGTAGTATTAAAATAAAAGTATGTAGCATCATTAAGAACTAACATGATCTAATACTGAACAAAAGTACAGTATATTTATCATTTAAATTAAGATGAAAGAGATTTATTTATAATGTAATACATGTTACATGTCCAAATAATAATGTATATAGCCTTGTATAGCGTGTCAGTAAGTAATTGCCGAATAAGTAGATGGATTCAACCTCCTGAGCAAAGACCGCTGAATATTCAGCAGCGGTCACAAAAAAAAGTAGTGTTCTTTTTTGTTTGTTTGTTTTACAAAAAGATTTGTACAGTTTCTTACAATGTTCAAGAACAACATTTCGCTGTACATATTGTATATTATCATATGCTCATGAAAATTCTTGTTGTTGGAACCCAAAATTCAACAAAGTGTGAAAACTAACTCCAAATTGGCAGGGAAGCCCATTTTTTCCTCAAATATTGTATTATATTTTATTATGTATGTTATTCTTAATGAATTCATTCGCACACACACACACACACAGAAATATTTAAGCCGTTATTGTTAAGGTTTCCAAAGACTTGAATGGTAAACTTGGCCCCTCTCTGTAAATGGTGGCCCCATTGTGGCCCCTGCTTCTAAAAAATCCTAGATCCGCCTCTGGCTATAATTAAAATATACTTGAACTTTATTTAATAAAATACACTTGAAATATACTACTTATTGGTCAGGGTTAGGCTATAGTAGGATACTTTTTTCTTCTTCTTCCAGCAGGGTAGATAGACTTTCGCTGCCTGTGATTTCACTCGTGTATTTTTACTGCTTCCTGTCAGTGGCACACTTGATGAAGCCGTGAACACAGTGGAGTTGGTGAATCTGTTGCATTAGTATTCTCATCCTATGAGAGTGCAGTGTGTTCAACCACGTCATGCCTCAAGCAACTGCACCTATCAAGGTTAGAATAGCGCTCTTAGATCACCTTCTGCTTTACTCTCAGTAAACCCCATATAGAGTTTATCGTTTCAACTTGCGGCGCATATTAGTCTATTTCGAGTTGCGGTTACTGTCGCGGGGAGGTGTTTCGTAGCGGCTGTTAATTCTTCGTTGAAGGACTATACGGGGCATCAAGACATGTTTGCATCTGGTTCTTTGTTAACGCATTTCTCTCTGCTGAAGAAGACGAAGCCCTGCAAGGACACTTCAGCTCTCTGCTGGAGTGAATGAAGGTGACTCGGCTTCTGCATCGTGGCAATGCGGAGAGAATCCAGGAGCAAGACACGGGCAGATCGATCAATTGAGTAAGAAATTTACCAAACGAGTGGCAGCATATTGATCAATCGGTATTTTACATCAGGGCAGTTTCTTCACTTGATGTGTATGCATGAGTTCTGCACCGAATGGGCGCAAAAACCGCCCCAGAACTGCCGGGACCATTTTCCAGATCGGCAGTAAGCCCCCGTCCAGAGAGTCGGAGCGCCGGGAGAGCAACGAGGCTCTGCGTGCCGTAGCGGACTGCAGAATGGTGCGTATATGCTTGCGTCATGTCCCACAGCATTATTCCACTCCGAATCCTGCTGATTCTTTAAGCACTGTTTGAAATTCATGTAGGGTTCTGCAAGTGCCAACATCCTAAATGTATAATGCGACACTAGGGACGTTAAATATTGAATGATTTGGCTTGCTTGTCTGTGACTTGTCCTGTGGTGCGGCGGTAGTTCCAGCTTCATTTTCTCAGGCTGATTTTCCAAGAACAACGTTTCATTTGGCAGATTATGGCATGGAGTAAGCGATATGATTTACTCCATTTTGGGTTAAAATTGCGAGCACATTTGGAAAGCAATGTGGCTCTTTGCCCCATTAACAGGCAGAATGCTTGTGGCAAGCCACAATTGACGTAAATTGTGCATTTACCATAAATCACTGGGCTGTTACATGATTTCATATTCTAAGAAAACAATACATCAATACCAAAGACTTTGATTAGAAATGGCCAAATTGTCCCCCCAATATCTGAAATTCCTGCACTGCTCTGCTGCACTTGATTACACACCGCTCTGTTTGCTGTTAGGACGACAAAAAAGGTTTTAAAGTTAAATTTTTAAGCTGGTCTGTCTCAGCGGTTTGACAGTGTTTATAATGTCAAAATGATTGAGATGGTCAGTCGAATTAAACAAGTTGCGGTTTACTGTACATTGAAACTCAGCGTGAATTTCAGAGCCAAGCTTCAGTTTTAACATTGAAAGAGAGCAAGGTAAGTTGAAAGTAATGAAACAACTGACAGTGATATAAAGTGATTCAAACTGAAACAACATTTTGCATTTTCAACATAGTAAGCATACAAATAAGAGTGAATGTGTGCATATTTTAAAATGTTATTTGCAAATAATTCTAAATGATTACTTTACAACTATAAATAGACCTAGCATTTTATTTCTTTATGCTTCATAAAAAAATGGTTTGCTACAATGGTCAAGGCGTGCTAACGGCCTTGCTTTATATTTTATGCATGCATTTGATGCATCTCTCTGTTCCAAGTAATTCAAGAACACAGGAAAAAGGAACAGGAAAATTAAGTATCCACCATGCCACAGCATTACACCTGGGAATCTGTAATTAAAGGCATAGGATTCTGAGAAATGTGATTTTCTGAGAAATCTCAGTCGCCACTGAGCTAATATGTTTAGAGCTCTAAACATTGTCTGTACAGCCTTGTAAACATGCTGCTCAGAAATCAACATCTACTTAGGGAGATATACTGAATATTCATGATATATTCACAATGATTTTGCTGCCGTGTTGAATATTGGCATGATTTCAATGGGCTTTTTTATTTGGTCATTAAGTTTCATAAAGACTGTGTCATTTTATTAGTTTCATGAATGGTGTAATTTATATTTAAAATTTAATGTATTCTTGTAAATCATTTCTGTTTCCATATTTCAACTTAAAACTTTAGTAATTTGCATTCGGTCTGCTTCACATTTTAAAAATAGTTTAGTTTATTTTGTATTGTTATATTATGTGCATTTAAAGGGGTCATATAATGCTACATGCACTTTAACAATTAGTTTAAACTGAAATGTGTGTTGGCAGTGTGTGTACTGTACACAACCACCATATAATGATAAAAATACACCCAGTGTTTTTTTTGTAATCTTGTTAAATGTTTTCCCGTTTCTCAAATCGAGCCGTCTGTCTGTGTGATGTCACACGGACGGAGGCTCCTCCCACTATAGTTTGATTGACAGCATTTGAGCACAGACTGCACTGGTGTCTTACCTCTGACCCGCCCTGAGTGAACTGTCATCAGTTGTTTCACCGACCGAGCAGATGTAGTCAAGATTGACTCCTAAGCGATTGAGGTGTTTTGTCGTTGGATGTAATAATGAACACAGTAGTAGTCATTTACTCCCGTCATCTGAGCCGCTGAAGAGTATTACCTTTGGTTTTGAAGGGAAAGCGCCCTCGATCTACCTAAATCGTCTGTTCGCGCGAATTATTCGTGATCCAGCTTCACCTACAGAAGAAGTGAGTACAAGTTTTTTTTAAATTAATCTTTTGAAATCGCATTTCCTACTAATGTGCTAATGAGCAAGCTTCACGATGAATGCGGCTAAAGCAAACAGTCCCTCAGAGAGCGCTTGGAAGAGAGGGGCGGAGTCAGCAGTGCTCTTTCTCATTTAATGGAGAATGACACAATACGGCTTGCTCTGAAAAGAGCTGTTTTTAACAAGCTAAAAAATGTTTTTACACTACCAATGAGAAATGTTAACCAAACTATGTTACAGACTTTTCATTAAGACTCTAAAGAATAACATCAACTTGTGGAAAATGGGCATTATATGACCCTTTAAAGAATAAATACAATTAATTTAGCCATTATTGCTTTTAATAACATTTTTTATGTTTGAATTTTTGAATCTACAGTGGCTGTTTAATTTAAATGATGGTCCTACAGATTGGAAAAATACATTTCAGTGCACATAATAAATACAAATGTATTAAATATCATCAAAAGTCTGAAAAACATACAAAGATATACAATAAATACTATAGCTATATTATTTCCCACCATGGCATACAATGTGTCTGAGATTATTTCCGTCACTGGTCATTCGTTGTGGACTGTGAGGCATAGGAACGCTGGGATATGTATCTTGTGAGAAATTAGACAGGTTGGAGCACAGGGCTCGGGGCCAGAGCTCTGCAGAATCCATTATATCCATTATTGATGCTTTTTTTTCACAGCCCAGAAGATGGAGAAATACATCCGGAGATCTGCCGCCTCTTTATCCAGCTGCAGTGCTGTCTGGAAATGTACCTGACGGAGATGCTGAAGTCTGTGTGTCTGCTGGGATCCCTGCAGCTCCACAGGAAAGGTAATGCTGTGAGGGCGCCCCTGGGCTCTCAGCGGGAAGCCACACCAGCGACAGGAAATTGATGTTGATGAAGCCTGGTTTGTCCAAGTTTAGAACTTTTCCAGTGGCTTGATGTTTGCAATAGTCGACACTGCTAGTTTCTGTGAATTGTATCTGGTTCAGAAGCAGTAAATATGGATGCTCTGGGAGCAGGTTGACTTGTTGCCCTGGGGGTCAAACCTTGAGATTACATATTTTGACCATTTCTGCTTAGAGTCTGTTAGTGATGTCTCACTGCATGTCTTCCAGGAAAACATTTTTCAGGAGCTACAAAGGTAGAAGGTAAGAAAGAGGACAGCTCTGACATCCCAATCCTGGAAGACACGTCATCCACTCTGCCGGACTGTCCGCAGACATACTTCCTGGTGGCCACAGACATTGAGAACATCGAGAGGTGAATAGTCTGAGCTGCTGAACAGGATCTTCTTTTTTTGTCTATGAAACTGACAGTTTGAATCTGAAATGGCTCCTCGATGTTCTAGGGACATGACAGAAATGAAAAATCTGCTCAGCAAACTCAGGGAGACCATGCCTTTACCACTGAAGAACCAAGGTAATATATCTTGGCTTTCTGAATATTTTGGCAAATTTTACTGACAAATTAATTGAAAACTTACACACAAATGGCTTTCTGGTCTCATAAAATACGTACCTCAGTGCACTTTCTGTGCGACACAGTTTTATGTACCTTACTGCACGTTTCGCCGCAGTTTCAAAGAGAAATGTCCACTGAGTGGCAATAAAACATAGGTTAAATACGTGAACCCTAGCACATTTCTATTACATAGATATAGGTACATATTGCTGTGTTTTTATTATGTTGCTACAGATATGTATTGTGGTGGTTCAGAATTCAAATATCCGGGGTCTATCCCTATAAGTTAATGCTCTATCATGCCCCACACCAAACCCAACCCTAAACCAACCCGATAGTGTTAACAAATGCAAAACTGATATAAAACGTATTTACTGATGCAACTGTGCCATTTAAACTTCCTTATATGAAGATTTAAACTGCTTTGTCAAACCGTGATTACACAGGATTTGAACCGGAGCTCCTCGTCTCTCAAGTACGTCTCCGTACTCGGGAGCTACCGAATAACCTTACCGTCTATGAAAACCCATAGATACAAGGCTGGATATGTGTGATGCTAACGTCCAAAAGCGTCAGTTTTCAAATCTCCCAGATATTTTATATGGTTTTGAAGTCGTAACATGATGTTCTTCAAGTAATTGTGCAAAAATTACGCTTTATTATTCAAAACTGTAAATTTGTGGGAAAAGGAGTAAAAGGTGTCAGATTTTTACTGCTTCTAGTATTTGTTTCTTTTGGAAACTGCAGTGATGTAGTTATTGTTACGTATTCCGTGTCTTGCTAAAAAGTGCACCCAGGTACGTAAATGCCATGAGACCAGGTAGAAAAATGGCCATCAAGCAACAATCTTTCAACAGTGTCAGGGTCGCAAATTGTTAATCTGTTCAAATGTTTGAGGCTGTAAGATTTTCTGTTTTTGAAAGAATAGTCTTACTCTCCCCAAGATTACATTAATTTTTTTATTAATTTGATCAAAATTACAGTAAAACAGTAATGTTGTAAAATAGTATTTTAAAAAGACGTTGTCTGTTTTAATATATTTTTGAATTATTTATTTTATTTGTATTAATTTAATTTATGTTATATTATTTGTAAAATTAAATGTATTCCTTTGATAGCAAAGTTAATTTTCAGCAGATGTTACTCTTTAGTGTCACATGATCCTTTAGAAATAATTATAATTAGTGCTGGGTTATCGGGCGTTAACGTGCTGCGTTAACGTGAGACTCTTGGCGATAAAAAATATCGCCGTTAATCTATTCTCAAAGTTGGGTTGGGAGCTGGGTCTATACTACCTATGATGACTTTCACCCTGATATTTTAGCGCGGATGTATACCTGAATTGCACTGTAGGCGAGCGAGTCTTGAACTAGAGGCTGCAGTCCGTGATGGACAGATTGTTAACGGCTGGTCTATGTGGTAATACAATATCATTCATCAACCTCAAATATGGCTTTTCATCTGAAAGATGTATGTAGTAGCAACTTTACATGGCAGCTCAATATAATGTTAACCTAGAGAAATGTGCGCTTATTGAAGTGTTTGTGTGGAAGCGCGTTTGCTGCAGGACAGGCTCGATGCGTTCACTTGCTCTTAAAATCTCCGTCATTTTTGGTCATACAGATAAAAGTAGCCTAATACATCTTTCGAATCTGTAAAGACTCTCGCTTATTTGTGTGCACTCAGAATAACAACGAAACGTTGCTATGCTTTTAAGCAAACAGGATGCGCTTTAGGTCTCATGTGAACTTGAGCGAAACTTGAAACTCCGTCTTTGAAAATATATCTATAGAGAAAACTCGACCGATATGTGTTTTTCAGGGCCGATACCGATTATTACAGATCAAGTAGACCGATAACCGATATTTTGAACCGATATACGTGTCTGGTGTAAAAATGAAAATGAATGAAAAATTAATAATAACAAGAGCTCTGACAAAAACGTTCTTTAAATGCTTTTAAACATGTCTTTAATTCTGAAAACTGTTAATAACAACAACATTAAATAAACAGTAATATTAATAATATTAATAATAACATAAGTACAGAGATCACCCAGAAGCATTCTGTAAACATTTTGTAAAACTTAAAGTAAACGTATTTAGCGTATTGTGTGATTATTCTCAACAAAAGTTGTAATAATTGTTGTAGTTGTATTACGTATACAGTAATATATTCGGCTAAACCGAACTTATATTTTGACAGGTTGTTGCCATGAGGACCTTTTAAGTTTCTGTAGCCTATGTATATATGATATGACGATCGTTTTACTCAAATGAAACCGTCAAATGCTCATGAAGTGACTCTCCGAGCAGTTCTGGGGATGTTGTTCATGTATTTATGTCCTCATTTAGTGAGACGGCAGACGCTGAAGTCACCTGAGCATCACACGCTTCAGTATGTATGTGTGCAGTAAATGAAACCGCACGCCTGTGTCATTCATTAACAGAGATGCAGAACATGCAGGATTCATATTTAAAGTGTTTTGCAGCTTAATATTTATAGATACTAGTCCATAGCGCGAGTCAATTTAAGTGTACTGACCTACTTTTGATTAATTCCTCCAAACTTCGACATAATTATACGGTAAATTCCATTATATGACTGCATTCCGCGATTCCGCCCGCATTTTCAGTGATTGACATCATAGGTTATATTGAGGTGTTTTGCAACTTCAGCAACGTCTGCTGCTGCTTTACCTTTGAGAGACAACTGATGCGTGATCACTGAGGCATCATTAGCATGTGCTTTCGGTGTGAGAGTGCCTTCAGTTTTCCGCGTTGATTGGTCGGACTCGTGACTCTCTACATATCAGATGAGCGTTGGGCGGAGATTGCTCTCAGAGATTGAGAGATCGCCTCACTCTCACAGAGTGTTGAGCTCAGACAGGCTGCATCGAGCCAAATAGTGCATTTAAACATTAGATAATTTCACCTGTATTATTTATTCACCAATAAATAATGTCACCTGTAAATAGTATGTTTGTTTGCATAAAAAATTTTTATTTATCGGCAAATCTGTTTTTAAAATGATATCGATAATCGTAATAGAGAGTAATATGTCTAAAAGCATGGATAATTTACATGAAATTGAATCTGTGCAACACTGTGCATAAGATGGCTTTCAGTTCAATATAATAACAAACGACATTTTGGGTTTTATTCAACTAATAAGGTGGGCACGCTGAATAGATCTGTACTATATTTTTACTGTAATTGACAGTTATCGGCAAAAAACAACACGGGAGTGGGAGGGAATGGGAGTCATTCTTCCGGGAGTGGAACGGATTTTCCTCCAGTTTTTTCGTGGGATTGGGACGGGAAGAGATTAAAGTTTGTGATGCATTTTGGAAACAGGAGATGAGCCCCTGGTCTATCGCGCCACCTGGCTTGAGAAACCCGTTCTCAAAGACTTAATTTTAGTCATTATTTGGGTAGCACATATTCTGAATGCCTGGCAGAATTCAAATGAGCCATTTTAATCTAGATTAATATAGATTAAAAAAATTTGTCTATGCCCACCACTAATTATAATATAATGAGTTGCTGATCAAGAAATATTTCTTATTGTCAATGTTAAAAACAATGTTTAATATTTTTATGGAAACTGTGATACTTTTTCACTTTAATAGAAAGTTTAAAAGATCAGAATTTGACTTGTACATTCATTATATTGACAAAAGTACTGGGACACCCCCTTCTTTAGAAGAGAAAAAGGCACTTCTAAACTGTGGCAACAAAGAAAGTCATGTACTTAAAAATTGTATTTCCACCTCTGTTGCAACAGTTTTGAAGTGTATGAAATGACTGTATCCCATATGTACAAGTCATTGGTGTTTGGTGATGAGTTTTTGGCTCAAGGTCTGCATTTAAAGTCACACCAGAGGTGTTCAGCTGGGATTAGGAGCAGACCAGTCAAGTTCTTCCACACTGACTGAATCATCATTTCTCTTTGATCCTTGTCTTATACACAGAGACACTGTCATGTTAGAATAGAAAAGGATCCTGTCCAAACTGTTGCTATAAAATTAAAAGCACACAATTCCCTAGAATATCATTATATGCTTAAACATTAAGATTTGTACTCATGGAAATTACTAAAAGTAGTCAAACCTCTCATTAGAATTAGTGACCCAATACTTTTGGTAATATAGTGTATATGATGACCAATGAAAGGACAGATGATTCAATAATGCTTGCTGTATTAATCTTTACATTGATCTGTTTTGGTATCAATACAGATGACAGCAGTTTGTTGAATCTGACGCCATACCCGTTGGTCCAGCAGAGAAAGCGGCGTTTCTTTGGCCTCTGTTGTCTGGTGTCCAGCTAAGAGCTCTCTCTCCCAGAATCCAGTCACAAATGACTGCGTTTCCTCACAATGTGTGACACTCACCAATCAACAGTACTACTGCCATTTCCAAAACCAGTGCTTTCTTTTGGTGAGTTCTGTCCAATTTCCTACTGCTATGAGAAGAAATAGTACGTAATATCTGTGTAACATCAGTAGTCATACAAACTATATAATATTTGATCAGTACGACAGATTTTCATTTTTAACTGAATGTTCATCTACATTATGCTTAGTAAAGAAAATGGTTTGTGGTATGAATACTGCTATGTTTGTCCACACGATTCACATGCTGTGCTTTTTGTCAAGTCAGGTGTTGTAAAATGAGGCGTTCAAGAGAGCTAATCAGAGCATAGGTTATGCTAAACTTTTTTTTTTTTTTTAAGAAAATATACTGCAACATGAGTGAATTTTATTTTATTCTGTTGGTTCTTTTGATCTAATTTTTGCTGTTACCATGTTTTTACTACAGTATTATTTAGTCTTCCATAAACCGAAATCCTGTAACTTTCTTTCATTTTGTTTCAGCCTTTAGGAGTATATAATACCTGAAGAAGCCTTTGTAAATATAGAATATATCTATAAATGGACATTTTAGAGATGTACATATACAATGTAAACCTAGCGCTCTGAATTATTTTTCAAACTGTGATTCTTTTAAAGAGATTGTCAGTAAAGGGTGGCATGTCTATCCATCTGGTGTGATATAAGTCCAGATTGGAGGGACTCAGCATGGGTCTTGCTTATTAATAACAGTTCTAAATGTGTCAGGCATGGTGAAGATACTGTAGTGTTTATGAACAGGCGCAGTGTTTTTACATTGGTAATAAACCTTTTTTTAATGATTTAACAAACTGGAACTTTGTGTCTTGTATTAGAAATTGTTTTATTTAACATACAAAATATCATAAGAGAAGATACAGATATTAATCTGTAGAATAATAAATGTCAGTATATATTACCCTCTTTTCAGAGAAACTCGGATTAATCAGATTTTCACTAAGAAACAATATAAACCATCTGATTTCCACCCTATTATCCACGATTCTCAGAACAACCCTCTAACAGGTCACAGGCTCCAATTTCAGCGTCTCCCATTAAATGTATCACGTTTGGATCTCAGTCAGTTATAGGTAATTGGATTTGTTAGCACATTAATAGGGAGGCTGTGAAATTCGCATCTGGTAGCAGTGCCTACCCTTTTACTTTCTCGTAACAATGCTGAAGCAGTAATGGAGGGTGCAAAAAAAAACAAAAGCGTTTACAGGAACAGACATGGTTTTCAGGTTAATTATTTGGCTGCAGTGCTGACGCTGGACAAGCTGTTGGCGGAATCCGGGCTGGTTGTCACGAGTTTGGCAGGACGTCTGGAGCTGGCTCAATATGATGCTGTCCAGAGCCCAGTGGAAGTCCAGAACAGGTTGACAGGAATACACAGCAATGTTGGTTTAACTTGTGCGTTCTTTCTTTTTTGCTGGTTATTAGGCTAACCAAAAAGTTAAGGAAAGTGAAGACACATAGTTTTGCTTGAATTTTGTCTGCGACTGATTCTCATTTTATTCTATGACATAAAATAAAAAGCTTTTACTTGTCTTGAGAAATGAAGTTAAATGGGACTATAGAGGTTTTCTTGGATGGTAAATATCACTGCTAACAGGAAAGCGTATCTACTCACTTTACACTATTTAATATGTTAGTGAAGCTCTGAGATTATGACTGACAGGGTTGAATGCTGACAATGCGGACAGCTTCTCCTCTGCATTTCTTCACAGCCACTTCACATTCTGTCATTGTCACTGGTGCAGACGCTCCTTCCTGCTGCACGCACACATTGATCCAAGTGTCCAGGGATGAGCATTCCTCACTTGTCTTGCAACGGCAGCTGTTCGTTTGCTCTACAACGACACAATTGTTACAACCAAGCATTCCTGAATGCAACATTGCATCTAGTTACAACATTTCAAGTCTTCAAAATAGCACTTTCCTAACCAGGTTCAAACATACATTAGCAAGAATTTACATTTGAATGCCATGGGTTCCCTCAGGGATTTCAAATGGGTTTTTCAAAAGGCATTTTTTGATTTGTGTGGTTAGAATTATTTGAAGAGAGGGTCTTGATTTGCTTTACAACATTAAAGCATCGTGCTGCATTCATGTTTGGTATGAAAGCATGTACTTCATGTTGTAAAGCAATCAGTCAAGTCGTTAACCACAGACCTTCAAAATGCCAAAATAAATGGCAAAGTGTCTTCACATAGTTTTGCTTGAATTTTGTCTGCGACTGATTCTCATTTTATTCTATGATATAAAATAAAAAGCTTTTACTTGTCTTGAGAAATGAAGTTAAATGGGACTATAGAGGTTTTCTTGGATGGTAAATATCACAGCTAACAGGAAAGCGTATCTACTCACTTGTACACTATTTAATATGTTAGTGAAGCTCTGAGATTATGACTGACAGGGTTGAATGCTGACAATGCGGACAGCTTCTCCTCGGCATTTCTTCACAGCCGCTTCACATTCTGTCATTGTCACTGGTGCAGACGCTCCTTCCTGCTGCACGCACACATTGATCCAAGTGTCCAGGGATGAGCATTCCTCACTTGTCTTGCAACGGCAGGTGTTTGTTTGCTCTACAACGACACAATTGTTACAACCAAGCATTCCTGAATGCAACATTTCAAGTCTTCAAAATAGCACTTTCCTAACCAGGTTCAAACATACATTAGCAAGAATTTACATTTGAATGCCATGGGTTCCCTCAGGGATTTCAAATGGGTTTTTCAAAAGGCAGTTTTTGATTTGTGTGGTTAGAATTATTTGAAGAGAGGGTCTTGATTTGCTTTACAACATTAAAGCATTGTGCTGCATTCATGTTTGGTATGAAAGCATGTACTTCATGTTGTAAAGCAATCAGTCAAGTCGTTAACCACAGACCTTCAAAATGCCAAAATAAATGGCAAAGTGTCTTGGCACTCAGTTTTGCATGTTACAAAATGACCCTTGTGAAAAAGAAGTGTGATTTATTGCTTGTCGTTATTTTTGTCTTCTTTGCGCACAAAAATTATTTTCGTAGCTTCATAAAATTAAGGTTGGACCACTGATGTCACATGGACTATTTTAACGATGTCCTTGCTACCTTTCTGGGCCTTGAATGTGTCAGTTGTGTTGCTGTTTATCCAGGGTCAGAAAACTCTCGGATTTCATCAAAAATATCTTGATTAGTGTTCAGAAGATGAACAAAGGTCTCAGGGTTTTTCGAACAACATGAGGGTAATTAATGACAGAATTGTAATTTTTGGGTGAAATATCTCTTTAAGTATATATGTATGAGGTATATTATTTCCTTATTAAGTACTCGTTTTAAAAGTATGCTAAAGAGCACTTCATTTTCACAAGGGGATATTCTGTATTTGACAATTTCTCACCATCACACGTCTCCCAGAGCGTGCAGTGCGGGCAAGCAGTGGATGAGCGACGTGGCCACTGGCAGGCACTGTCTTCAGCAAGCGTGTACTGATGTCCCAGACAGCGCATAGCCTGTACTTTACACAGACTCAGTTTCTGTGTCCGACCACGCTTCTCATCAGTGGCACATATCTCCAAGGAAGACCTGCAGTATAGAGATAACAAATCCTTCATTAAACTGAAAATAATATGTGTGGGTTTTGATGGATGGCTGTATAAAAATGCTTTGATGATATTGATGATACATGATTTTTAAATTATTTAAATTTTGTCATTTGTGTAATGTACATGCTAAAGCCTTCCTGTCTGGAAACATACTTGCACTCGTGGGGTATTTTACAGACACATTTCTCCTTTGCCAGGTTCTCCCATGGCTGGCATTGCACTGGCACAGTGGGTGTCTTAAGAACTAGTGGAAAACAAATGTAATAATTTTACTCACGTTAATTCAAATTTTTTATGCATCAATACATTTTAAAATGTGTCAAATTAAATTGTTATGGTTTTCTGTTTACAATGTTTGAGTAATGTGTATAATTTCCTTCATTTTGACATTGTGTACAAACTAGTTTTGTACCTGTGAGACACCGGGTTTCTTTTGGTTGCGGTGACCAGGAAAGACCAGCATTGCACTGAATCTCAGCTGGACCTTCTCTGGCTTTCCCTTCAGGGCAGGAAAGTGAGACAGCTTCACCGATGTTATAGGTAAGCTTCCACGGGCTTCCAGTGACATCTGGAGGAAGCTGAGGTAGATCACATAATGTTTCTGCAGACAGCAAGCAACATTTATTATAAAACATTACATTTTTTTAAAGTTAATAAATGAAAAAAATATTCGAAATATCTTAAATGCATAAGAAAAAATATATTATGTATTTATATCATATAGTATTAATAAGATATGGTTTTTAATTTCTCAAAAATTTGTAAATAATAATATAAAATAAAAGTTATAAAAATTAATAAAGTAATACAATTATTTTATACATAATATAAAACATAAAAATACTATTTATCATTTAGTATTTATTAAACACGGTTTCTCATTCTCTAAAATGTTTTAAAATAATTACATTTAAATAATTAAAAAAATATAATTATATATGTTACATAAAATAGTTTATATTGTTGTTTGTGTGTGTGTGTGTGTGAGAGAGAGAGAGAGAGAGAGATAGAATAAAGATACACTGAAAATAGATATACCTTCAGCAAATGACAACTCTAAAAACTCATATACACTTACTCTTGCACTCCATTTGATTTCTCAACCAGTCCAGATTTTCTTGGCATTCTGCTATAGGATCCCCGATCAGGTGAAAGCCCTCAATACATGCATACTCAGTCTTACTGCCCACTGGATATGCATCTTTAGGGTACTGCAATTAGGGGAAGACAACATTATAACATATCCAAAATATATTCTGATAATATAATTGTTATAATATAATTATTATTACCAAAACAATCCCATTAGCGAGGAAGGGGGGCGTTTTACAACCTTTCCTGGGTGTGAATGAATTTTCAAAGCAGTGAGGCTCCATCGTACTGAAAATAGGTAAAACCAATAAGTTTCCACATAGTGGCAGTGTTGTTGCACAGTAACTTTCTCTGGGTCTCTAGCACCTTGTAAAGAACAGCTTATTACAGCTTTTCAGAACAGAGCTTTGAGCTGTGGAACAGGCTGGTGACCTTTCCTCACCGTAGGTAATCTAATTCATCATCACAGGCTGTCGTCTCCACAGCGTTCCCAATACAGTCCCTGCCTCTTGAAGGAGCGGGACGACTGCAGGAGCGGCTCCGGCGTTTCTGACCTTCCTTGCAGGAGCTCCATGAAGACCAACAGGCCCAGTCTCCATGAATCACTCCTAAGACACAGAGACATGTGGACACTCAAAAACAAGTATAGTGACCCCCCAAAAAAATATTGGATACTTAAGCCATGCTTAAAAATGAATAAATTAAATATAAATTTAGCATGCTTATATTTCCAGCCCATTCCCAATCTCATATCATAAAGTAAAATCATACACAAAAAATTAGAAAACGTGTAAAAAAGAGAAAAGTGTTTAGTTATTAGAAGAAGAAATGTTAACATTTAATGTATAGTTTTTAATTGCACTATTACAGTTTTGTTATGATTTCAAAAGATTGAATTCATTAGATAAATCAGAATTACAACATTTTCTTCATGTTTATACATACAGCATATACTCGAAATATGGATAAAGAATATACAGTATGTAACAATGTAAATTGGTCTTTATATATGAAAATAATCAGCTGCATTAATTTGGGCATGGCAATTTATACATTTTGAGGCAAATCTTATATATATATATATATATATATATATATATATATTCATTCCAATCAAATAATTTTAATTCAAATTTTACAATTTAAAATAATTGAATATAATAATATAATTAGAGCTGCTTTACAGCAGATGTTTCCATAATTGATTCTACAATTTGTTTCTGTTTATCTCATTGTATCTCTTGACCTGACTTGACTTAAATCATAACTGAATCATTTAAAATTGCCAACTTATAGTTACATTTTCTCTTGAGATTTGGTTGGGATCATAATCATTTGGGGTCTGTGGCTTTCAAAAAGTGTAAAAACCCCTGATCTATGTGATATTAATTGTGATTAATCTGTACCTGGCTGTTCGTCTTGTTGCGTCCCTTGCTCACATGCCTGGCCTTTGGTGCCTGGTTTACACACACACTTACAGACGTCATTGTCCAGCACACGCAGCCCATTGTTCTGGCATTCTCTGCAGTGACATGGGTGTTTCTCACTGAGGTAAGTCTCAATTGCACGTTTTAAGTTATGCCTTTTCACCCCCGCACACGAAACCTCTTTCACCAGCTCATGGAGAGGTCTGAGCTGCACAAATCAGAATTTCACACATGGTTTCTCATATAAGAATGAAATCATTGCATGTGTTTCACTGCAATTTGGGAGTCAGTTTATGGTAACAACAGCTCAATGGTCAAGCATGTTCTATGATTAGCATAGCACACACTTTATTTGCAAACTATAACCAGATATTAACATTGGTTTTCCAAAAACAGAAAATGAATATATATTACATTGCCTGTATACAGAAACTATAATGAAAGTATTACATATCCATGCATCATTTAGTTCCATTGTCTCCCAAAAGTAAAAGAAAGCTTCAGTTGAGCATTTATGGTTTGATTTTGCTTTCTTTTTCTAAACGACTTACTAAAGGATTTTTCTTCCAAAGGCAAAGTATGTTCTTCACAATGTACTGTGGTCCACCTGATGATAAACAGGATAGAATGGGACGTTTCGACACAATGTTTATAGTCTCTTTGCACAGTTTCTATGTAAAAAGAGATAAAAGACAACAGTTGGATGAAACATCTTGAATGACATCATCAACGACTTTTCACGTAACAGTGAAACAAATATGTGACATACAGACCACTTACTAATTTTTTTAAGGATATCTTGGCTGACCATAATAAATAATCTAAACTGTCCCCCAAGAGTGCCCTCTGAATAATAATGGGTCCCAAATCTCTCCAGCACATTGCTATAGGCAGCATAATCATATGCGACAGGCAAGGACCGCAGTGCTTTCCAGAACTCTTCTGAAAGTGGCAGATATTCTGGGGCCTGGTTTTGGAACTGGGCCACATCCAAATCACTCTTCATGATCACCAGATTTTTGGACTGAAAGGAGAACAAAGTTACATATTTTAATATTTTGGCATGTGTAGTGTATGTCATTGACATTTTCTAAAGCAACATTAACCTTGTTTAATTTATTGTTTAGTTTAAGATACCTGGCAACTAATGTTAATTAATCTAACCATATTGTAAAGCATTACCAAGCCATATTTAATGGTTAAAAAAAGTTTCACACATTTTTGGAAAGGGGTTAGCACAGTTTCGCAATGAGAAATGGAAGTAGTGATTACGAGGTCATACAATAAAATAATTATTCATGCTAAGATCTATATCATAAATTCAGAGAATAAATAAGGTGAATTTTCCTTTCATGCCGACTTTAATCTTGGATTATAACTTGTGCCAAAGACATGTAAAGCTCGAATGTCACATGGATTTGTTAGCAACAGACAACCAATCGTAAACTGCCTCAGTGCTCAGGTTATGTTTTATTCATGAACTGTTAAAAAATAAAAGTTTACATGCTGTTTTTAGTTTTTTTAGGTTGTGTTTAGTTTTAGTTTGCAGAATCTCAGGAGAAAATGTAAAAAAATATTGAACAGTGATGAGAAAGCTTTATTTTTGCAGTACTTCAGAAGACTTTAAACAAAAAGAGCGGATTTGTGTCAGCATGTATACAATCACAGGTCACATGCTCATCCCTTCAACCAACAGTATCAACCACATACAGTACATATGCAAAAAAGAATGTTAAATACAAAACCTGACAAGCAGGACAGATTACAACTAACCCAGCATAAAACACAGTGAAATATGAAACAATCCCCAATATACACTCACCGGCCACTTTATTAGGTAAACCTGTTCAATTGCTTGGTAACACAAATTGCTAATCAGACAATCACATGGCAGCAACTCAATGCATTTAGGCATCTAGATGTGGTGAAGACGACTTGCTGAAGTTCAAACCGAGCATCAGAATGGGGAAGAAAGGGGATTTAAGTGACTTTGAACATGGAATGGTTTTAAAAACTGCTGATCTACTGGGCTTTTCATGCACAAACATCTCTAGGGTTTACAGAGAATGGTCCGAAAATAAGAAAATATCCAGTGAGCGGCAGTTGTGTGGACAAAAAAAGCCTTGTTGATGTCAGAGGTCAGAGGAGAATGGGCAGACTGGTTAGAGATGATAGAAAGGCATCAGTAACTCAAATAATCACTCGTTACAACCAAAGTATGCAGAATACCATCTCTGAACACAACACGTCGAACCCAGGAGCAGATGGGCTACAACAGCAGAAGACCACACCGGGTGCTGCTCCTGTCAGCTAAGAACAGGAAACGGAGGCTACAATTCACACAGGCTCACCGAAATTTGACAATAGAAGATTGGAAAAACGTTGCCTGGTCTGATGAGTCTCGATTTCTGCTGCGACATTCAGATGGTAGGGTCAGACTTTGGCGTAAAGAACATGTAAGCATGGATCCATTCTGCCTTGTCTCAATGGTTCAGGCTGGTGGTGTAATGGTGTGGGGGATATTTTCTTGGCACACTTTGGGCCCCTTAGTACAAACTGAGCATCGTTTAAACTCCACAGCCTACCTGAGTATTGTTGCTGACCTTGTCCATCCCTTTATGTCAACGGTGTACCCATCTTCTGATGACTACTTCCAGCAGGATAATGCACCGTGTCACAAAGCTCAAATCATCTCAGACTGGTTTCTTGAACATGACAATGAGTTTACTTTACTCAAATGGCCTCCACAGTCACCAGATCTCAATCCAATAGAGCTCCTTTGGGATGTGGTGGAACGGGAGATTCACATCATGGATGTGCAGCCGACAAATCTGCTGCAACTGCGTGATGCTATCATGTCAATATGGACCAAAATCTCTAAGGTATATTTCCAACACCTTGTTGAATCTATGCCATGAAGAATTAAGGCAGTTCTGAAGGCAAAATGGGGTCCAACCCGGTAGCAAGGTGTACCCAATAAAGTGCCCAGTGAGTGTATGTAAAAATGTCAAGAGTTAATGTCAATATTATATAGTGAATATGTCGAAACATACTGTACCTTTGACTGTAACAGTTCATCATGGAAGACATGATCGTCATGCCCATGAGTTGTGCCTGTTGTTTTTGAATGATACTCAATGTGATTAAGGTAGTGCCAAGTGCTGTCATAGGATTCATCTGTGAAATCATTTTTTACTGTGACCTGGCAAAAACAAATGCAGAAAATGAGACAAAAAACAACTTGATTGAAAGTCCCCAGGTTCTGTTCTTGCATTGGTAACATGTTCTTCTTTTATGATCTCATAAGACTTATTTTTCTAGTAAATTGTAAAATTTAAATTGCCTGGAAAGTGTATCTTAGGACACTTTGGGGAAGTCTATATAGGTCCCTGTGGTCTCCACTGAAGGTCTTTTGACACAGACCTCCAAAGCTTTTGGTGTTGATAACTGTTCCTCTTGCCTTGCCCCTCACTGCATCAAACCTACAGTGCAAACATTCACCATCATAGTGGCTTTAGTGATCAGTGTCTGTGTGAGTGAATGTATCGTTGAACTGAATATGGAAACAAGCAGATTGAATTACCCTTGACCAGTGAGCTCTACATTCGGTGGAGGTTTTTGCAGGTCACAGATCTCTTTACTGTCACATTTCCACTCATCTGAGCCATCTTCACAGTCATGATCTCCATTGCATACCAGAGACTGGCTGATACATTTCCCTTACGAGAAAGAAAGAGAGAAATTATTCAACACCTCTTA
Organism: Gymnocypris eckloni scoliostomus; assembly: GCA_027564155.1. Lineage (NCBI taxonomy): Eukaryota > Metazoa > Chordata > Actinopteri > Cypriniformes > Cyprinidae > Gymnocypris > Gymnocypris eckloni. Next base: position 13,353,081 of record CM050420.1, read on the forward strand.
AAACGTTTTACCTTCTAAAGACTTTCAAATAGGAAAAAGCTGAAATATATCAAATTGAGTACCGGACTGGCAGAGAAAACGTTCTCCACAACCCTCCTCTAGAGGGCAGACCTGAGCCGGTATGCACGACTGAGTGCGGGTTGACCTCCCAGTGCAAGGCTGACCACCAAACTGAGGGTAGACTGCAATGGAGCGGCTCTGTGTCTGTAATGTCCCCATGTGTCAGTATACAGATACTGCAATTGCATTTGTGTAAATGTATTCAGCGTACTAGACTGCATGCAATTATTTAGAGATAAATGTACACTTTTACAATGATGCATGTCTAAGAAAAGGTCAGAAGCAAAGCACTAGTCCCACCTGTGTTTTGGAGCATCCATCACAGGCACCAGCTGTCAGGGGACCAGGGTCCCCACTGGCAGTGCACAGATTCAGACACAGACCTAATGGACCTCACTAAGACCGCACTGATTCACAAGCAAGCTCAATTAAAATATGTCATCAGATGTATAAAATATGCTTCTGTGGCCACAAAAAGTACTTTTTACATTACATAACAGAGTAATGTTACCAAATGGCCACCAAGTGGCATCTGAAAACAAATGACACTGGAGCTGTCCTGAAGTGTCCTATACATTAATTTACAGCAATATAAACATTTCACAAAGTATTCAAATTAAAGCAAAAAAATCCATCGATTTATCACGTATAAAACTAAATTAAAAGTTCGGTTTCATCACATTTTATGTTGCTATATGATGCAATGACATTTTAAAGTGTGACTTAAGTGTCAAACACTTTTTGGGACCACTGTGAATATTGCATGTTCTATAACATTAAATCTGCCATGCATTTAATTTCAGAAGATAAATAAATAAATTCATGCTTTTACCCAAAGCTTATCCAAAACTGCCATGCATTTAATAAATAAATAAGTTTGATGCTTTTATCCAAAGCATTTTACATTGCATTCAACATTTTATATTCAAGCTACAGATGACAGACAGACAGATAAATAGATACAGCTTAACTGAATTACATCAGATATTTACTGTTATTGCTCATAATATGATTGCTCAAAAAAGATTGGATATAATGCATATATGTTATTGTGGCAAAGATATTTTTAGTTACTTACTGTGTAACTGCTGCTGAAGACAACAGAGAGACAAGGAAGACTTCATGCAGGAACACACACTGAGAACAAAGTCAAATGAAACAGTTTTCTGCATTATAACCCTGTGCTATCAGTTGTGGGGGGGATGCATTTGATTAATATTGACAGTTATACTAGAGTTCATCAGTGTAAACTAAAAGCATCAGGTTTTAAAAGTATATTTGTAGTTACAATTATGCAAGAATGTTTAGATTAAAGAATCAAGAGTGCTTACCTTCATTGTAATAATCTAAAGCAGCATGCACATTTCTCTCCAAAGCCTTTGCCTTTATTGTGTGCAGGCAGCTACATGAACACTCCCTGTCCCTGTCTTTTCTCGAGAAAACAGACCATGAGCGGGAAATGATCATTACTCTGCCAAAAATGCATGTAACAACACAATCCTCATTTGACTGGAATGTGAGGGAGACTCGGGAGACAGTAAGAGCACATAAATCTCTCTAATGTCTCTAGAGTTGGGGAGTAACTACTTACATGTAACGGAATTACATAATTTAATTACAAAATAAAATTAATTGTAATCCGGTACAGTTACTAAGAAAATGTTAAATTACAGTTACTTATGAAAATGTTAAGAACTTACACACACTCCCTCATACAGATTTTATTGACTTCTTTCATAAATTGCAGTGACTGCTCTAAAATATGAAACATCAATGTTTCAGGAGTTAGAACAAGCTTATTCGATAACTCTTGTATTTCCTATATGGGCTTATGTATAGCTATGCTTCATTTTTTAAAGACTAACAGTTTTTTCCAAGCCTTTGTTAGATTCCAGTGTTTCCTGTCATATCTATGTAAATATTTGATTTCAAAAACAGCATCATAGCTAATAAAATATTTCTTGTTATGATTTTAACAAGAATCATATGGGGTGCGGTGTTAAAAAAATGAAAATGTTGTAACCGAAAATAAATAAAACTAATTTTATTATTTTGTATATTCATTCAATTTAATAGAAAAAAAGAAGCCTAAGCCTCCAATGACACCAAGCAACAGTAAAACATATAGAACATTTTGGATCAAAGTATTACCTGTAACATGTCTGTGTCATACCCAAATCAAGAATGAATGACCATTTCTACAGCTATTGTAAAAACACAGCAGAGAAAGATCGAGCGTCTATTTACCTCAGTAACCAGTCTGGTATTCTCGCATCTGCAGCATTTATTTTGATCTTTAACTTTAGATCTTTCCTATTCTTGGAACAAAATGAATGCTTAAGATTGATTCAGTATTACTCTTAATGAAACAAATAAATAAAATCCCACACACAACTTCAGCAATACTACAATGACAAAGCTGCTTATATTAAACAGAAAACTTGTATTAACAGAATGAATAAGATATACCCGCGTGCCACGTTGTAACAAATAAATACAAGTTTTTTTGGATTTTCCTTTTTCTTCAAATTAATGTTTAATTTGGCTAATTATTAATAATAATAATAATAATTAAAACGGCTATACAATAAAACAGTACAATGACAAGTTCACTTAAACTTTGAACTTTTATTAACAATATGAATAAGGGAAATATATTTTACATGCATTGTATCACAAATAAATTACTTTGGATTACCCCTTTCTTTAAAACGGCCTATATTTTAACATCTAAATTTTCTTAACAAAATGAATAAGATGGATATAGCCTACTTGCGCTTCATAAGGTCCTTTCCCTCTTTTAAAACAAATGCATTGTGTTTCATTATTTTATTTATTTTTTATGAAAACAGCAACAGCAACAAAAACAAACTCGCTTATATTGAGCGAATAAATTAATTAACTCTTGTCAAGTGACCCCCTATTTCTCAGCCCACCCCCCTGCTCAAAATATGTCCCGTGGCTATGAAAACAACACCCTTTTTACTTTACTCATTTTGGGGCATGTCCCTTTAAATGCTAATGAGCTCTGCTCATCAGCCCCTCTCTTCCGTGGAAGAGCAAAGGCGATTTGCAAATAATCATAAAAAAATATAAAGTGTGAGACTTACTTCTTCTGGAGGTGCAGCTGGATCACGAATAATGGGTACTGTTCTATCCTTGAGTTTGAACTTTTTAACAAAACCTGCCTTGAATTGTCCCTCATTCAGAAAGCAATCTGGAGTAAAATTATTTGTGCAGATATAAACAAATGTAGGTGTATTCGGTGGTGCATTACCATTAAAAACAAAACTCTGTCTTCAGTGGCTCTGATGTCGGGAGAAAATTAAGATTCTTATGTTCTTCTACATCACAAAACTACAAAACACCTGCATTGCTTACAAGACATTGTCACTACAGCTGCTGGAGCGTGGAGAAAATGATGGATTTCGTACAACTGGCTGAGAGCATACAACAGTAATCCAGCGGTTGTGGGCGGGGCCTGAGCAATATGACATCATACTGCTCAGAAAATCAAAACGGCTTGATAAATGAGACGGTTTAGGATTTTGGGGTTAAAAATTAGTTAATGGATTTTTATCATTTTAGGGTGGTTGTGTCCACACACTGCTAACAGTTATATGCATAAACCATGTAAAAGGGAATTTTGCATCCAATGTCTACTTTAAAAAAATCTTAATTCAAGTGATGAAGGATTTGGAAAGTCTGACAGTAATCAGTGTTGAGCACTACTGTAAGGTTAACCCTGCCTGGTTTACATGATTGTAAATGATTAAGATTTGAAAACATTATAAATTAAGAAAAGTAATCAAAAAGTAATCAAATGTAATCAGTTATACATTACTTTAATAAAGTAATTTAAAAGTTACACTACTTATTACATTTTAAGTAGGGTAACTTGTAGTCTGTAACCTATTACATTTCCAAAGTAACCTTCCCAACACTGTGTCTCTAGAGGATTTATGGTGCATGCCAAGAATTAAACGGTCAGTTATGGATGTCCATTTGAGTAAGACAGATTTAAGCATGTTGACTTAGGTAGCTGTCATGCATCTAATGAGAATTAGACATCTACATTGGATTATCTATGTCAATATGTCAAGTAGGTATACACAATAAACACTTGATGGAGACAAAGCACCATTTTGCATCCAGTTCTGCACCAGTAAAGGAACAGTTCCCCCCAAAATGACGATTACTCACCTGAAGATTACTCACCTTTTTTACACTTTATTTCGATAGTCCATTTTAGACATAGTACTAACTGTAACTCTGTAACTAAACATCACCTAACTCTCACTACAGTAGGTATTAGTTGAGATGCAATTGCTTATAGTACGCAGAATGTCTAAAGTTGACTATCAAAATAAAATGTTAACAAGTTTGTTTCTTCATGTGAACAAATTTGGAAAAATTCTGCATTAAATCACTTGATTTGCATGGATCCTCTACAGCAGGAGAGTGTTTCCCATCCCTGTTCCTGGAGGCACACCAATATTTTTCAACTTTTCCTAATCAAACACACCTGAATCAACTCATCAGCTCATTAGTAGAAACTCCAGGACCAGAAATATATTGATCATATAAGGGAGACATCCAAAATGAGCACTGTTGGTGTGCCTCCAGGAACAGGGTTGGGAAACACTGCTCTACAGTGAATGGGTGCCGTCTGAATGAGAGTTCAAACGGCTGATAAAAACTTCACAATAATCCACAAGTAATCCACATTACTCCAGTCCATCAATTAATATCCTGTGAAGAGAAAATCTGTGTGTTTGTAAGAAATAAATCCATTATTAAGTTGTTTTATCTATAAATTCAGACTTCTTGGCAAAATACCAGTCCAATATCCATAATAACACTTCTTCCAGTGAAAAACTTAATTCTCCATTGTCTTCTCACATCAAAATCCTCTGACATTTGTTTAGAACTGATTTTGCTTTTAGATAGAACTTAATCTATGCATATTTCTCTCCTGATTCAGTGAGTTTGCTTTGAAGTAAGAAATTCCTTAATTGATTTGTTTCTTACAACCACACAGCTTTTTCGCTTCATAAAAGGTTAAATGATGAACTGGAGTTGTGTGGATTATTTGTGAATTATTGGAATGTTTTTATCAGCTTTTTAGACTCTCATTCTGACGGCACCCATTCACTGCAGAGGATCCATTAGTGAATAATTGATTTTTCCAAATCTGTTCCGATTTGGAGGAAAAAACTCATCCACATTTTGAATTGCTTGAGGGTAAATTTCCAGAAAAGTACTATTTTGGGTGAACTATCCCTTTAAGAAGATGCAATGTGGAGAATTTGATATATAGTGTTTACTGGAAAGGTCACTGTATTTAAAAGTCAAATCTCCTGATGTATCTCCAAAGAGAACGACAGCACTTTCCCAGCGAATGCCTTTGTGAATAGTAATGCTTTTATTGTCTCTGGGTCAGGGATTAATTGGCATACTTTTCCGCTCCTTAGACCCCAGGATCCACAGTTCCTCTGAGGATCTCATTTGTATAATTAAAAGTCAATTGAGTTTCCCAGTGAGCAAGCTGTTATTAGCAACATGTTCAGCAGGCAGGTAATGCATCATACAATCATGTCAGAGTCGTACGGTCACAGAGTCCCTGTTTGTTCACACAAACAGAAATATACACATGCAATATCTCTCAATATTGAAATACACAGAGCAGGAAATCTACTGGACCTGGGAGCTCTGCTATGTTTCTTCATTAACACTTGGAAGTTTCAAATAATTTGAATCTTGATGAATGGAAACTTAGGAGATCAGGAGCTGAAAAAAGGAGTATTTATGATCTAATTAAACCTTTTTCTGGCACAAGCTATAGCATTCTTCAAATCATTAATTAAAAGGCCATGCGTGTTGTTCAATGCGGTCCAGAGTCTGAGACCCAGTGAAAATGCTTCTGTTCTTCACTATTTAAGTTAATATAATTTGAATTGAAAGTTTAATTTAAAAACTAACATAACATGTATCTCTTATTTGATTTGACAGCAGCACTCAAACTGCATGAACTCCATAAGTTTGTTTAAAACCTGAAGATCATGTTCACCAGAATGATTTGATGTAAAACATCTTGAGCATCAATGAAGAACATCTGACCGTCTGTACAAAGAGTCCCATAACTGTAGCGACCTTGAAATCTTCTGGATTTAGTTTTGCCCAAAAATAAAGCTTTCCAGGTGAATCCTGTTTCTAATGGGGTCCAAGACTCGTGAAACCCGATTAGTTTTGCTATATGTAATATATGTAAAATACACACAAAATTGCTGTTCTTTTGAACTTGAAAAGAATCCTGAAAAAATGTATCATGGTTTCCAAAAAAAATGCACATACTGTTTTCAAACATTGATAATAATAATAAGAAGAAGAAATGTTTCTTGAGAAGCAAATCAGTATATTAAAATGATTTCTGGAGGATCACGTAACACTGAAGATTGAAGTGATGGCTGAAAAATACAGCTCTGCCATGTGCCACCATCACAGCAACAAAGTATTATTATTATATATTTGTTTTTGCCTTTTAAAAGCTGATAGTGCATTTATGAATATATACAGAAAGTTCAAGTAATATTAAATGGTATCTTCACCTACTTTTCTTGAGTGCTATGTAATGGGAAAGGAGCATTTGGTTTGTGGTTCTGAAGACATAAAACTGAAGGATCCAGCGTAAATATAGAGTAAATCTCACAGTCAAGATGTGCAATGTCTGACAGTTTGAAGAAACGGTAGATTATACATCACTAGCAAATTCAAGTAATCTGCTTTGAATTGTGATACATGCAGCAATATTCAAAAAAAAGTTATTTATACAGTTCCTTTTGAGTTATTTGACTCAATATGAGTTGTAAATGGATGCTGTCAAACTGGGATGTTCTAACTAGCTAATTTGTCTGAAAGCATGCTGGCATTAGTGAAACTCTTATCTTACACCAGTGCTGCTTTCAAAATGGTGCCATGCTGCTTGTAATTACACTGTGGACTGAATGTGAGGTTTATGCCATCCTAATTTGGCAATCTGAATAGTGTTTTTAATATCGCTGCAGGCAACTGTCAGACACGAATAGACCGAGTTGGCAGGAGAAAGAGCCAGTCAGACAATGTCCACTCTTAATCAGAAATGGAAGCTGACTAATGATTATATCATAATTGCCTCCCACAACAGGTTTTTATTTATGCCCAAGAGAAACATTTCTCTAGAATTACATGCATCTAGATCTGGGAATCAGGAATTATTGCTGGTTAAGTAGCTGAATTACTGTCAGAACTCAAGCTTCCACCCCAATCCATTAGACTCACTGAATCTAACATTGTATATAATAACTTAGTATAATAATAATAACAATACACGTTATTAAGTTCCCAATAAATAGGAATTTACCTATGTCAACAACATCAATCAAAAATTATTATTAGTAGCAGTAGTAATCTATAGTTATCAGATTCTAAAATATAAATTATTATAATACAAAGTTATAATAATAATAATAGCTATATTAGATTTGTTATTATTCATTTGGATCCCCCCCTCCATAAAAAGTGGCATATTTATTAAATTCTGTATTTTATAATGGGAAATCACAATTACCCAGATGAAAAAAAAACTAGTTTTCTAATTCTAGAAAATTAATTTCTAGGTCAGCTCAGGCTTGTCACTTTTGACATACAAAAATATTACAGCTAACCTACTCATCAAATCACAAATCACAAATCAGGTGTACCGTATTATTTCCTCTGAATGAGATGTCATATCCTGGTAAAGATAACTTGTTACATTTATATAGCGCTTTTCAAGGCACTCAAAGCGCTTTACATAGTAAGGGAGGTATCTCCTCATCCACCACCAGTGTGCAAACGGCAAAGAAGAATCCTGTCCACAGAAAAGAAATTAACAAATGTAATGGTACACAGGATTCCTTTCAATATTATTACAACATAAACATTCTAAAATATAAGAAACTAACTAAATCATTTTTTGCTAAATTAATGCAGAATTAAGCGATTTTATTTTTTAGAATACATACAATAAAATGTCCCCATAACCTGACAGAGATCACTGTCCTGTCATTAAAATCAGGGGAGCATCCCTTAGAAAACTAGCCAATCATAAAGTTTTCTGCCTGTGAGTCATTTAGAATATTCTATTTGGCTGACATATCTTTAGAGGAGGGTTTTGTATAAATATTGTGTAGTTGAAGTTAAGTATAGCTACTGGCAGAAGTTAGCAATCTGGCTAAAATCACTCTGGCTAAATACAAACATCTCTGTGTGGTTTTCAAAAGGACTGTTACATAACATGAAACTGTTGAACAGCAGAGATTGTTTACTAATTTAGAGAATCACAGTTACAGCAACACTTCTTCGTTATAGTTTGAAAAATACAATCAGCAGACTAACAGCTTCTACTAATCTTCACAATCAGAAAAGAGAGCACATAGTGCTCTGAATAAGTGAAAGAGAGGTTTTTCTTCCACAGCTGCATAGTGCCATTGTCAAAACAAGCTGAGCGGACCTCTGCCAGCAATGAATAGCTGTAATTGAGAAAGCATGTAATGAGGCCACGGACTCTGCCCTCGGCATCGCAGAGAGAGAATTGGCCAACTGCACATCACTGCAAATGTTACTTTTCTATTGTTATTTATTAAAATGAGCTTCTCATCTGCATTTCAATAGATTTCAACAGTCATGACTCATTTGGTGGTGGATATCATAGAAGACCTGGAGCAAGAATTTCAGCACATGCAATTTAACTGTACTTAACTACCATGATCAGTTATGATTGTACATCCATTAGTATAGATTACATTACAACCCGATCTTATGAGAAAGCATTACATTTTGGCAGATTGGTGGTGTTTGTATGATTGGATGATTGAAGTTAGACTTTTCGAAAAAAAAAAATAATAACAACTGGGGTCCACCTCTAAACCTAAGCCTTAAAGGGATTGTTTACCCCGAAAATTAATGTGTAGTCATTTTCTCACTCTCAAGTTGTTCCAAACATGTATGGTACATTTCTGAGTGAACTATCCCTTTAAGGCCGGTTCAAACCAAGAATGATAACTATAAGGATAACAATCTTAGAGTTCACACCAGTGGATGATAATGTTCTTTTTATTCTAAGCATGTGCTGAAATTCTGTCCTCTGCCGCTTTAAATGCTCGAGATCTTTAAAGTGAGGTGGACTCTGATAGGCTGCTTTATAGTTATCAGTACTGTTATAATTATTGTCCTTTCTTGTGAACAGGCCTTTAACTGTGTGTAAGCACATCATAAACAATCGTATGAATGAGATCATACCAATATATATATTTTTTCAACATCATTTTTAAATTCATAAATATGATGCAGTTGTTGAGGAGACAAATCACATGATATTTTATAACCTGAACTAAACAATCGAATTAACTGAATTTGAGAGACTTCCTACATTATGCATTTTTCTGATTGTCGTAGAAAAGCTGTATTCAAGTAACTAAATATATTATTGCATTTTAATGTATTTTTGAATAAAAAGGAAAAACACACACACTGGTATATATGCTGTATTTACATTTATTGTACACCAGATTTGTCAGAAATGTTCGATTAGGACATACACCCATAGAAAGTTTACATGTAAATACAACTTATCGACTTAGACAACTACATGCAATTTTATACTGTACAAAGGCATGATTAATGCATTCACACAAATCCATGTTTCAGGTTGGCCATGGGATGGTCACATTAATAAAAATTTATTTAAACACTCAAAAACAAACAATGCTGCAAACTTTCTAGTTAGTTTTCCAGTGCCACCTGACTGTAAAAGAGAGAAGGCAGCAGTGTGCGACATTGTTTCATAATGTCATATATTGAACAATTTCAATTAGTTGGCATCTGTGTGATTAAAACAATTAGCATGGCTATTTACCCAATTAGTCTGTCTAATTAGAAAATGGCGTTATAATAAGTCTGTTCACACTCATTAAGCACGTCTCTTGTGTGTGTGTGTTTATGTAGGCATGTTTACAATTTAATGCACATTGTACTTTATTAATTGACGGATTGTATGTTTTTTTTCTGCAACTTCAGTGGCTACTCTTTAACAGTCCACAGTCACAGCAGTGCAAATGCAAAGAATATGTATGTTGTTCACTGATATATAAAGTAATATGTTGGATAAAGTAAAAGACGACTTACAAAAATGTAGATAAAAGCCTCCATTATTAGTGTTAATAACAGCAGAAAGGCAAAAACGCTGTTACATACAACTGCAATTTTTGGTTGTGAATACAAACATTTAATACTTCAACATTGTAAGACCAGACTGAGGCCTCGAAGGGAACCTCAATTTTGACGTATGTTCGGACATGACAAATAGTGAGCAAAGTTACAGTTCAACAGGTTTACAAGTATTTACAACTCAACAATCATACAAGTTACTATGACCACTAGAAATAAACCTACTATAGATTCAGCATCACATTCACTGTACAAACGATATTTATTCCCATGAAATTAGTTTATGTTACTTTGAGTATGTGGATCAGTAACTAGTAGTCCAACAAATCGGAAGCTGAGAAACATGGGAAAAGGCCAGTCACCTTTTTTGCCCAGAAAGAAATGAAATCACCATCTGCCCCTGTTCATCCTCAGACAAACCCTATAATTATTCCACCTGACCGTGTCTGGTCTCCACTATCATTCTCATGGTTTCCATTAGCCCTACAATTGTCAGACGAACACAGCCTCTTTGATCCCAAAAATCTATAAAATCAATAAAACATAAAAATATGGCAAAGAGAGAGGGAGCAAGTAATTGACACCACAAGCGATGTGGGAGATGTGGAGGTTCAGGTAGCGTTCTCTTCCTCATCATCTAGGTAGTAGTTGAGGGTGATAACAGCGCTGATAAATTCCCCCAGCTCCACAAAATCGGCCGTGATGATGTTTACTCCACTTTCCCCAGGTCGCTGTGAGCGGATCCACTGCATCATGCTAGGAAGAGCCCTGAGAAAACACATATACAGGCCGATTCAGTCTAAGGGGGTTTGTTCCAAAACAAAACACAAAATAGCACAGTTTCAAAACAGTGAGCTGCCAATTAAGACAGCATCCTGACTGAAAGGTCACTTACAAGAGACCAACTTGGAATGTAAGCTGCAACACTATATGCCATTCAACTATAAATCACAAGTGATTTGTTTTTCCATCTTGCATCATGATGCAATACTTTTAACATGCAAAGATAAATACATTTTGATGAAATAGTATACAATTAGATTACATTTATTTTATTAGTTATTTACAGAAACTAACATTATAATTAATTTAATGTAAAATAATGTTCAATTATTAAATTATCACCACCAAAACTTTTTAGAATTGAATGAATTATGAGTGTTTATAATCAATATTTCTCTTGCATCGTCTGCCATCTCATAGTTCAAGGATGCATACCATGTTGTCTTAAAATGTGGTCAAAATTAGTTATCTTATATGAAGCACTTTTTCTGCCACAGAAGAAAAATAACATGCTTTTGCTAAATACTAATAATAATGACTTGCAAAGTCATAATTAAGAGATACTAAGTCAAAATAAGAACATAAGTTAATTATGGGATAAAAGTTGAAATTATGACAAAGTCACAATTATGAAATTAAACATCAATATTTACACAAAAAGTCAATCTTTATCATCATTTTAGCTATTGTCATTTGTCATAATTATGACTTTTTATCTCATGGTTTCAATTTCTATATCGTTTATATTTTAATGTCCAAATTGTTTTGTCATAACTTCGATTGTCACATAAGAAATCATGCTTTGCTAAATCATAACTATAACATACAAGTCCTAATTATAACACACAATTCAAAGAGATACTAAGTCATCATTATGAAATAAAAGGTCAAATTATCTCAAAATTAGAGATAGAAGTTGAAACTGCGACAAGTCAAAATCATGAAATTAAAAATTTGACAGTCATAATATTATTTATTTCTCCTAATTGCATGTTTTTATGTCATAATTGCTTTTGTTGTAATTATGATTTTTTAAAGTCTCAATTATTTACTAAAGCATTTTTTTTTTTCTTATGTGGCAGGAGCAGGGTTTCCTAGTCTTAATTGGAACGGAAGCATGTTTCAATAATGTGATTAGGATACTGTCTAGGCAGGCAGCTCACAAGGTTTTGGAACAAATCTAATATGCATTGTTTGCTGGGTCTGTCTATAAAGGTCTGCAGGTGGTGATGCACCTGAAGCTGGGACACATTCACAGACACAGACTCATTCCTGTGAGGGCTATGACTCAGGAGTTATCTCTTGCTCTGCTGCTCACTCCCAGATGATGCAAGGGCTAGAAGGCTTTATCAGCTAATAAGACGCCTTGCTTGTCAGATTGCAGTGTGCTGGCAGAGGCCGTATCACTTTACTCTCTGCGCCCCACCTCTCCCCTCATCTATAATTAATTTGCCATCGGCACAGTCAATGCAAAAAATAACGACACCAAACTATCACGCTGGCTTTGGCCTGGATAAAATGAACTTAAGCATATGAGCGTGCGTTTTCCTTAGAAAGTAGAGATTTGATGCTTGAGATGTTGCTACAAGCTGAGATGAGACTTCCTGTAACCAGGGTGACTAACGCTGGTGTCAGCTCTGCCCTTTAGCTAATATTCCAGTCACACTTAGCAGAAATAATGTGCTGCTCCTCACCAAATACCCAGGGAAATTAGCTACACATGCGGATCGCATGAAGGGGGTATCATAAGGTGTGATTACAGGTCAGATATGGTTACACTCTTTTAAATACCTTGATAAAATGATGCTCCGTTCTGTTAACAGTATCACACAAATTCTGCTGACTATGCATAGGTACCAACAACACCGCTACTGAATCTTGTAATTCAGCAAGCACACAAACTGACAAAGATGACAGTAAATTCATGTATAACGTTATAAAAGATTTCTATTTTTTTAATGCAGTTCTTTTGAATTTTCTATTCATCAAAGAATCCTGAAAAGAATGTATCATGTTAAACAGCACTGATAATTCATCACTGATAATAATAAGAAATGTTTCTTGAGCAGCAAGTCAGCATATGAGAATGATTTCTGAAAGATCATGTGACACTGAAGACTGGAGCAACGGCTGCTAACAATTCAGCTTGGTCATCATTTCATTCATATAGAAAACAATGATTTTAAATGGTAATAAATGTAATATACTCAAAATAAATGTATTTTGATTATACATTTATCTATTAACATATTGCATGAGACTTGCTGACATTAAAATTATAATTAAACTTTATTTGGAATACTACTTGTGCACAATGCCCATTTCTTAATATTAAGCCTAAAATGTGCTTTAATGTCACTTTTGATGAGGATTGTATGATCTTTGAATAATACTGGAATGAATCAAATCCATACAGCATGACTAATGTAGTCAAAATGATTCCCAAGCAAATCAAACTGTATTGTATTCTGTAATTGTATTTAGGTATCGTGAGACTTCACTGACTGGATGTTCATATGACTATGTGTTAAACATAAACATTATGAGTTTTGTGTGTGGGTGGTATTTTCTAAAATAAATAAATGCATTAAAAATTCTAAAGCTTTTACTTTCCCAGTACTTAGTATTGCATATTTAACACCAACTTTATGTACTGCATCTTTGACACAGTTCAACTGGACCACACGCACACACTGCACAAATACAGAAAATCGTGTGGATCTAATGTACATCCATGACATTGTGTAGCTTATGTATAATCTGTTGCACCTTCGCATATTACTGTGTGTATATATGTACATAATGTAGAATGTGTACACAGGATGTATAATGTGTATTGATAACTGTAAGTATGTCTAATAGTACACTGTGTGTACTGAGTATATGTATTTTGCACATTGTCATCTGTATAAGTCTGTAAGTATGTACTGTCTATATGTAAATTGTTTCTGCACTGTCTGGAGCACGCTCTCAAGAATTTCACTCACCAAGGCACATGTGCTGTGTTGATGTGACAATAAAAGTGATTTGATTTTTATAATGATACGACTTTGAAGCATAATTTAAACGTCCGGGTAAAAACATATTTTGCAGGAATTGGTTTCCAAATATTTATTTATCTAATCAGCTAGAAAAATATATTTTTTTCCAAATATTTCTACTTCAGAAATACTAAAAGAATCATTCTTTTAAGAAACCAGAATCTCTGAGAGGAATCTAATTATTACATTTCTCTACAATTCCAATGCCTAGTTGTTATGGCTGTGCTTAGCTGCATGCCCAGTGGCACACTATATATCATGCCTGCTGACAGGCGAGAAAGAATAACAGAAGATCATCCTTTGACAGCCGCAGATGCCAATGTATTCCATGCGGTAAGTGGAAAGACCTCCCTCTCAGTCATTTGAATGAGCAGAATATTGGTGCACTCTTGAATTAATGCACTGAATATGTATTTCTGTCATTCAGAGCCATTTCAAAATCTGCTTTCTGCCAAGAGTTTCATGTTTCAAACCAAGCCTGACAAACCCTGATCAGTGAAGCCCAAGAGACTCTGAGCAACGGCTAATAACTATAATGAGATTAAATTGGGACTGTAAAAAAAAATCTGGCTGGCTCTGATTTGAAGATAACAGAGAGTGAGATCTAATGAGTCAATATGTTCTTTGATGCCACACATTTCACAGAACGGATTTTGTACAATAGCTTACCTCTCTGTGATGGTCTCCCTCAGACCACTGGTGACACCCTTCATGACGGTGCTTGCTTTGGGAGTGAGAACCACTTGGGACACAAAAAAGGTGCCCTTATGTCTCCGATCCTTTACTGAGGCTTGAAGGAACTGAATCAGCTTCTCGGGATCTGTGGTATTGGCCCAAGGAGAGGGCATCATCTGACCAGGCCACAGGAAAGGAACCTCAAGAGCCATGGGATTGTGATAGAAGACCAGCACCTGATACTCCTTCTCCCAGAGGTACTTCAGGCTTACCTCTTGAGCAAACCCTACTGGACAGAGTCGGTCCCCAAAGATGGTGCGTAGCATCTGAACCAGCTTCTCGTGATGGAGGTTCTGTACGCCGTAGAAGTAGTTAAAGTCCAGGAACACGACCTCACGAGCATGGGAGGCCAGGAAGGTGTTGATCTGCTCCAAGCCTTCGCGTACGGTGGCGCTGAACAGGCCGTGTGCAAAATAAAGCTCGTTGTCGGGGTCTCTGGGTTTGGTGGATATGCGGAGATCAAAGAAGCGGACGCCTGCCTCCAGCTGGGTGGTGAAGTTCATGGTCTGTGTCGCCAACCACTTCCTCATCAGCTTCTTGGCCACTGTGCCAAACACAGAGACAAAGTTCTGCACGGTCTCAGGCTGCTCCGGCCCAACTGGTGAGGCTTCGTCGATGTAAAAACTAAAGGAGTCGTGGGAACCTGGATGAAAAGATTTATGAGTTAGTGATATTCATTAAGAGAGAACATAAAAATGATGATGACAACTGAGCGAACAAATGCTATTTTCTGGCTCAAATAAAACATTCCAAAGGGATCTGAATAGTTATTTTAATACCAAAAATCACCAGTTTTGGTGGAATAATAATGACAACATTCACAATTTTAAAATCTTTATTTGAATAATAATATTAAATGATGATTAACGGTTTTAATTATTCTCGGGACTTCAAAGGGTTAGTTCACCCAAAAATGAAAATGTCATTAATTACTCGTTAAATACTCGTAATTACTATGTTCCAGACCCGTAAGACCTCAGTTCATCGTCGGAACACAAATTATGTTTTTGTTTGAATTTGAGAGCTCTCAGACCCTCCATAGACAACAAAACAACTGAAATGTTCCTAGGTCCAGTAACGTAGCTGAGGAAGTTCAACCTGCCACAGGAGCTGCTGAAACAGTTCGACTCTGCCTTTATTGAATCCATCCTCTGCACTTCAATAACTGTCTGGTTCAGCTCAGCTACCAAATCTGACCTCAGAAGACTTCAGAGGGTAGTCCGGACTGCTGAGCGAATCATTGGTACAACCCTCCCTAATCTCCAAGAACTGTACTCATCCAGAGTGAGATTAAGGGCTGGCAAAATCACTCTGGACCCCTCACATCCAGCACACTCCTTCTTTGAACTGTTACCGTCTGTACGACGCTACAGAGCTCTGAGCACCAGAACGACCAGACACAGAAACAGTTTCCTCCCTCAAGCAATCCATCTCATGAACACTTGACATTAAACGTGGAACACACAACACTATTATACATTATTTATTCATCACACATACTTATTTTTCATTTAAAATTTGCACATATCGGACACACATAATTGTCTATTATATAATGTTTTTTGTGCATTTTTTGTACATTGCCTATTTGTATATTTGAAGAGTTCAGATGTAAAAGCCTCTGTGCCATCTGAAATTTTCTTCTTAAGTGAGCATTTTTATCAGGCTCTTATGTTTAGGTTCAGTTATTTCACTTTAATTGCATGGAAAGGACCTACATTGCCATTAGTGTAAAATTACTGAACCTAAACATAGTAGCCTGATAAAAATGCTCATTTTAGATGAAAATTTCAGATGGCATCTGAACTCTTCATGTGTATATTATTCTTTTATTATCTATGTCTATATCCTGTCATTCTGTTGCACTGTGGAGCTTCTTTCACTATGACAAATTCCTTGTATGTGTAAACATACCTGGCCAACAAAGCTCATTCTCATTCTCTATCTCATTCAAATGCAAGATAAGTGTCGCTAATTAAACAAGTATATGTTCAGTTATTGTCAGCCTCTTACATGTATGCTTCTCTCAATAACAATATATAAACAGCCTTTTATTTAACTGAGTAGAATAGTCATGGCTAATAGTAATACATGCAAGCGTAAAACAAACAAACAAACAAACAAACTGGATGCAAGGACAAGTGTTACTTCTTGCCCTAGTTAATGAAAACAAGGATATAATCAAAGGAGTTGAGGTAACCTCCAAAACCAGTTGATACCTTTTTAAAAGGTATTATCATCAAATGTTTCTAAAATGTTAAAAACAGCCTAAAACAGCCATTTTAGGAATAGTTTGTGGCTTGGTCTTAGTAACTTAGGAGTTCTCTTCACTACTTCTAATGTTTCATAGATTTAGGAGCTAGTTTTAGTGCCAAAACTTTGTGAAATACTCTGTTCGAGCAAAACTTTAGGGGTCCTAAATGTAGGATTGGCACGCTCATTATTTTTAGGATTTTCTCCTAAATCGGCGAGTTATGAGGTACTTTTTGGTCTTAAGATGATTTGTGAATATGGGCCCATCTTTTTACCGACAGAATATCCTGGCTGGCATGACCCTGAAAATATTCAATTTTGGCTCCTTTGCTGGTAAAGTTATGGAATATCCCTGCTTTATTATCTTGTGGACTCCACAGGCATGCACAAGACTGCAAGTACACAGCAAATGTACCATTTACCATCAAATGTACTGCTCTAAAAATGATGATAAAAATGATTTTAAGGTGACTTGAGTCGAAAAAGACTCAAATCAAATACTGCCTGACAATCTGCAGTACTTTTGTACAGCAGGAACCTAAGAATACATATAATGGCTGCTGTAACGGTTAAATGGAATAATGGAATAATGCAATAGCCAACACTTGCATCCAGACTGCAGCAAGAGGAAAAGCGTTGCCAGGGTCTACAGGATAATAGCGTGAGTTCACAAGCACGCTTTCAATGTAAATACAGAGCAGAGCCAGGTGCTTTGTTTGATCTCCAAAAATCAAAACAACTATTTAAATAGATGCATTGCTAATGTAATTAAATTAAAGCATAAAGCAGAGACTCTCTGAATATTATTTTTGATGAATAAACAATGCAGCTCTGCATTTGAAGGCAGCATCAACATTCACCATGGGAAAGGGTCATTAGACAAACAGCTGTCTGCTTGCCAAAGACATATCAGCAATCACCACAACAACAAAACCAGTCCAAATGATGGAAGCATTAGATGCTGCTTTTAACAAGCCAAGGAGAGAGAGAGAGAGAGAGAGAGAGAGAGAGAGAGAGAGAGAGAGAGAGAGAGAGAGAGAGAGAGAGAGAGAGAGAGAGAGAGAGAGAGAGAGAGAGAGAGAGAGAGAGAGAAAGAAAGAAAGAAAGAAAGAAAGAAAGAAAGAAAGAAAGAAAGAAAGAAAGAAAGAAAGGCAACCCTCAGAGATTTGCTACAGTTTTCCCAGTTCAATGACAATCTGTCTCTATTATGACAATAACGTGTGTCATATATCTAATGAGTGTTCATTAAACAGATTAGCCTGGAAATATACAGATTTTGTTGGTTACCTCCTGTGTCAAATTCAGATTAATGAGTAACAGTATATGTCTCATTTCCCTCCTTAACATAGGTAATGCCTTCTGGTACGTGGAAACGGAGGAAAGTCTCCGCTAACGCAATTTGCACGTACGTCTCATTAAATCAGATAAGATGTAAGTATAACCATAAATCAGTTTTTTATTAAAACAGCACAATACATTTAAACGCATACATTTAAACTTTAAAAAAAACTAATTGATAGCAACTTGTCTTTTCTCCTTAAGGTGTTGTGCCAAACTTAAAATTGAACTTACACTGAAGCTGTTTTCAGAAGAAAACCATGTTAAATTCAACAGGCCTGAACAACTGCAGCTCCATGAGGACCCAGTGCATTTATTTGGCATTCTAATAGCTCCTCAGCTAAATGCAAAGGAGTATCTTGTTATGAGATCCCTGCTTTGAGATGCACTGAGCTGATATTTGGAAGGTTTGAGGAAAATTATTTCTGGGAAAATGGACCATTTAACAAAATGAAAGCGACTGACTGGGCTCATGTTTCACCTCTGAACCTCTGAGAGGAGGCACATTAGAGTGGATTAAAAACTCATTTTTGTTTTTGAAACATGCAATCCAGAGATGATTATTGAAACAATCAATTGTGTTGTGCAGAGAAGTCACAGACCTGTCTACAGTAAAATAAATAAAACACTAATTATATTATATCAAACAAAAAATATACACACAAAATACCTGTTCATAGAATTGCTGAACAAACAAGTGCTGCAGTGTTTTCATTATATGCCTTTATCTTCTGATTGACTGTGTTTTTGTTCATGTGGATCTAGTGAATAAGGGCTAGTATGAATTATTTTCCAATATGATCTCCCTCGGTTACCTGTTCAACATCACATGCAGTTCAGAGGCATGCTGGTCATACTAAAAAACAAACCAGCATCAGCAACAGATACAGCAGATTCTGTTCAAGGGTTTACTGTGAACCCTTAGGCTGCTGTGTCATGATGTAACTACTTATCACGAAATATTGACATGTCACTGTCAACCACAGGGGACGGCCTCTCAGTTCAGCAGGAAAAAAAGTCATCATTACAGGAAAAAGTGACTCTTTTCCCCATGGTGACTGAGCAATTTCATGTCTGGTCACTTAATCTTTTCCATTTGTCTTGTTTATTGAGACATGGCAGGCTAAAAATCCTCTCTTTTGGGTCTAAAGTGCAGGATTAATGGATGAACAATTGGATGGATGGACAGATTTAAAGATGAATCAGACAAGAGCAAATGGTGCCTTCGAGGTTTGAATCCATTACGATTTCTCATGCCTCTAGTGCAACTTTAAGTAATTGAAATCATTTTGTATGCGTGTATGTGGCCGTGTGTGTGTGTGTGTGATCTGTCAGGAAATAAATAGTTCCTACACTTCACTACAGGAAACATTTTGGGTAGGCGCTTTTGTCATCAAACCAATGCAACAATGCTCTACTATGAAGAAAAGAAGAGAAAGAGAGGAGAAGAGAAAATGGGTAGTTAAAATAATTTTCAGAGAACAATTATCTGCAACAAAGATGTGCCTCGAGTTGGATGATTTTTTGGTCTTCAACCGAGCATATACAATCAGTCCAAGTGTTTAGCCAATAACTGGCCATGGATGCTGTTGATGGACAGGAAATGACTTGGCATAGCAGATGAGTTTCTAATGGCACTCCCCTGATGTCTCAAGGTCAAATGTCTAGACCGGACTAGATCACGTTTAACATACCACTGCAGTTAGATTACGAAGCCTCTGTAAAGCTCATCAACAAAAAGCTCTGGTTAGAGGCATAATCTCACTTATTCTTCATTAGTGAATAGGTGGGATTACATACACTACTACCATGTATGAAAAATAGGGCAAGATAACACCATTTAAAAAATTTAATGTTTTTGAAACAGACATTTTTAATTTGCAGTAACAATACAAATACACATAATATACATCCATAAAAGCTTTTTTTCACAAACAATTTTACATAGAAAATAATGGCATAAGAAGAAAAACATTGCTAACTTAGTCTTATTGATTACCTTTTAACACTATAATTCACTGTCAAATCTGAATCTAGATAAAGTATATTTAAAATATTTGGGCTCAGTAATAATTTATTTTTAAATCTACTTTTTACTGTTATTATTATAACAATAGCTTAACTGTTAAAGACAGGCCTACTGTGAAATTTGCTGTGGTTAATTAATGGTAAATGCTTTGTCTATACCAGGGGTGCCCAAACTCGATCCTGGAGAGTTTGGATGGAGTTTAGATATTTAGAGGAAAGTCCTGCAGAGTTTAGATCAAACCCGAATTAGACACATCTGAAGCAGCAAATCAAGCTCTTGCTAGGCATACTAGAAACTTCCCGGCAGGTTGTTGAGGCAAGTTAGAGCTAAACTCTGCAGGCCAGTTTTGGCACCCCTGGTCTATACCATCATTAATTCTATTTTTATTCCATACATATACATTAATAGGTGAAATGTTACAGTATATTTGATGATATTTGCAATGTCACAAATATATTAATTTTATTAAAAGCTGTTATTTTGAACTTTTTGAAAGAATCTTGAAAATAGTAGTATCACCACTTCCACAAACATTGAGCAGCACAACTGTTTCAACACTGATGATAATACAAAATGTTTCTTAAGCAGCAAATCAGCATTTATTAGCATGATTTCTGAAGGATCATGTGACACTGAAAACAAAAAAATTAAATAAAATAAAAATCACAGGAATATGTCTTTAGCAAACATGAAAAATGTGTACAACTCGTATAATGTTGCTTTTAATCAGCAAAATGTGCCATGTTTAATAAATTGCAGAAAATAAAGTGTTTACATTTCTATGGCATAAATAATAATTAAAAAAGCAAAACACTCACAGATTTTTCTTTTTCTACAGTGTCTGTCATTGGCTGCCGCTCAAAAGCATGCTAAATATGATTAAGGGGTAGAAACACATTCCCTTATGAGAGCCGTAGCATGAATATCAATTATGGCTCTCTATAAAACCTAATAAGCCCTGGTACCATGTATGTCACTGAACTGCAACACCCTGCATACTTTCAAGGCACAGGTGGCTGATAAAGCAGCGGTGTCCTGCTTATTCTGTGTGCTTGTCACTGCAGCACAAGCTCCCTCAACACTGACACAATTCCTCTGCCCCGGTCCTGCCGTCTGTGTAGGTGACAACAATGGTGACTGTAACGGGGTGATGATGACCTCAACAAGCCAGCCATCCAGCAGAGCACAGTAGTATAAGAGCCACACAAAAGCATTTTTCTAGGATGCTTAGCAGAGGCAAGCAGGTTTATTATGTACATAAACACTATTCGATGTCCACAACAAAGGGATAAATGTATCCCTTGGTGACAAACATTCTCCTGACAAATACAATATGAAGGCAGAATATCTATTCAGTTCAATAATCGTACGCTTTATGCCCACCCCAACCCCCTAATAGGAGAATGATTCATGTTTTTGCAAGTGTGTATGTGGAGGATGACTAGCCAACCTCCAAAATACTGCCAATACTGATGCTGCAAGTAAACAACGTCGAGTTGCAACAGGAGGATCAGTCAAATCGTTAATTTAGAGATAGGTTTAAGAGGTTTCAATGATTTCTTGAGCCTCTTAATTTGGAATGACTATAAAAAGAGTTCCGATAGAGGAAATAAAAGACACACTAGATTCTCTTAGCGCAAACATTGACCTTCACGCCGCAGGAGGTGGCAGAGCCCGTTTTTGAGTGGCAGTGCTTAAAAATATCAGGGCTTATGATACATCCACATACTGACTTTGAGGACGTTTGATGCAGATGGCTTTCTAAAATGATAATATAGGAAGGGATTGCTATTAGAAATGCGAAAGTTCAAGATTTAGCCTACTAATATGATGTATCACCAAGAACATTGATTGTATTGTGGAAAGTGAATGTTACATACCAGAATGGAGGCAGATCAAAAGTGAGTTATAGAGTGCATTAATTGGTTTCTGAAAGTAAAAATCACATTAATTTTGTCTAAAGAGAATTTGATTTTAATCATAACTTATAAACACAGATCTACTGTGAACTACGAGGTTGTTAATGGTATGCTTTTGTTGAAGCCATCAAACATATTTTAAATAATCACGTTAAACAGTAGAATTCCTGGTGAAAAACTACATTATCCATGATTCTGCACATCAATCTCCACTAATCAGAGAATAAAAGCAAGCAAATCACACAAAATAATTCTGCCCACTTCCAGGAAGCCCCCCAAAAATAGAGTTTGTTTCCCTATGCACTCAAACTATTTATATACTAAATATATATTATTTTGCAATAAACAAAGTCTACTGTTTCAATACAATCTTTAAATCAATAGTTATAGTTCATATTTGTTTTTCAATTCAATTACTTCATTTGTAATGCTTCTTGGGTAGTTTGTTCCTTCATTAAAACTGTTAAGTGCAGCCTTGCATATTTTGTCTTTTTATCCAATTGTACATTATTTCTATTCTTAACATCCAACATTGTATTATTGTGATTTACCAAGTAGCTGGTTGGTTTGGTTTATGGCTTTAATAAAGTTTTTTTCCATTTTCCATGGGAGTAACATGCACTAGATTAGAATAACACCAGCATAAGACAGAAAACAAGGAACATGCATTAAGTAAATAGGTCGGTTCTGGTTTCATTGTGTCTTTAATATAGACTTATAAAGTAAAACAAAGTGCATTATGCGAGTTTTGAAAAAACAAATATATTATTTTTCTGGAAAATCATGCAAACCTCCAGTAGCCTGACAATATGACAGCATGAGAGCAAAAGTGCTTCAGGCTGAAATAAAGCACTACTGAAATATGCATGAGACAAAGGCGAAAGATCAATGATTATGTTTTTGGAATTGATCTTGAGGAGCTAAAATGACCATTGCTTTCTCTAATTATATCTGTGTACAGTTAAACTGAAAAACATCCTCAATTACCAGTGGCTTAAGCAAAATCAGGCTTGAATAACACAGGATCACAATGGATGAAGGAATGGATGTACAATAGCTTTCACTGTTGCAGATGATCAATGCATTTCTATAATTGGACAAATGAATGGATACAAGGATAAATGGATAAACAGACAGATATATACTTTTTCATACAGTGTCGGTTGTATACAAGCACCGGAGCAGGATGCCTCCATTTTAATGGATCCTTTTCCTTGTCTTTAAGAGTTAATGTTAACCGCACATTGTAAGAGTAACTCAAAAGCTCAGATTTGAAAGATATCTGTGTGGGAGTGGTACGTGTCCAGCATTCTTACTGAAGTCTTAATTCGTTTATAGCTTTTTGATAAACAGCTGCTACACTACAACTTTTCATCACCCACCCACAGCCTCGCCGACAACACTGTTTTGCAAAAGTTCTACAAAAGAGTGATGATGGCAGCGGGTCAAGTTTTCTTTAAGAAGGCTACTGCTTCTATACTACTGCTGGAATGATGAATCCAGCACAGACCAGTATCTGTGGCATGAGGTGAGCTTCTTAACTGCAGCCATCCATGCAAATCATGCAGTTTAGTTTGCATTTAAACCGTATGTTGAAGTCAGAGCACTTACTGTATAGTACGATCAAGAAATCAGAATCTATAATTAATGATTAACAAGAAGAATTGGGGGTGGCTGGCCAGTTAATTGGTCCCTGTGGCACAGGGTCAAAATCAGCGACATAGACGTTAATCAGGGGTTTTAATCAGAGTTGTCCGGGGCTGATTGCTTCAGCCTTTGGTGCAGGTCAACTACCAGAATTAGCCTATTGTGAATAAACTCCACTATAAAAACACAAAAACTCTTACTTTCAGAACCATTCTGAACTACGTAGGCCACAAAAAGCACTAGATAAAAACTGTGCTTTTCATATTTGAAATAATAATAATGTAATCCTGGGTCATCTTGTTCTATGCTTGTTCATACTTTACCCTGGGTAAGTAATTCATGTGTATTTATTTGGCACTGTATTTTGGGGCTAAAAAAAGACCCTTGCTCTCTTATAAAAGCTGTGCTACTGAAATGTTAAGCAAGGTTAAGCAAGGTGTGAAGCCTGGTTGAACTCTTATTCTGACGGAACCCATTCACTGCATAAGATTTGTTATAAAATGCTAGATTTCTCCAAATCTTTTCAGATGTAGAATCAAACTCATCCACATATTGGTTAATATTCAAATTTGTTTTGTTTATTTTGGCTGAACAATTCCTTTAAACAGATTCATACAAGTATGGGAGCTCAATCACTGATTGCATTTGTCTCTACAGAACTGAAATACTCTCAACAAGTGATGAATCATTATTGGTTGTACACCGTAAACATGCAACGCCTGTATGCTAATAGTCTTGCACCCTCTGATTCCGACATGTCTTCCAATATATTTGTATTGCGCTGTACTTCAGGACAGTGTTAACAATCACAGTTACCATAATGATTACATTCAAACGTAGAAATGTCTCATCTAAATCACAATGTGCACCATTGGAGCATAGTATGGAGAGTACTGCCTGTGAGAAAGGTGTTTTACATTCTTAAAATGAGGTTTTGCCACAAAGCCATAGAAGAATCATACTGGGTTCCTCAAAGAGTTCTTGCTAAAAACACTTTCCACTGGTGATGTCCCATATTATCCCATAGGCGAGTGTAGAGTGTTTGATTAATTTATGTATTTATTTGGAGGGTGAGGGGGGGGGGGGGGCTATTGTGAATTAGCTTATTGTGAATGAGATAGGGTTTTTGACATTTAGAATATGTTGGGTAAAGTTAAAAAAGTGGCAAAGCAATTATTCTTCACTTCTCTGGTTTTTATTTTTATTTTACTGTGCATCCAACTACATTGTAGTTCCATATATAATCTCAGTGTTATTTCATAATACGTGACCCTCTCTGTGAAATCCAGGCTAAAGTCTCAAAATATAATTATGAGATAACAAGCATCAAAGTTTGACTTCTGCCATTAATTCTACTCTAATTTCAATCTTCGACATGACCTTACTCAGTCAATATTAAAGATATAAAGGTTATATTTTCACAGAATGTTCTTTGCCTTATGAAGGATTTTTTTTTTTTTGTAGAAAACAGCAAATCACAAACAATGACTTTAGCTGGGTTTTAACAGAGAGGGTCACATATTATTATATCTGGTGGCACACGGGTAATATGTCTCTTAATCCATCGTCGCAGAGATAAATTTCGAGCCCCGAGCAACAAGTGTCCTATTTAATTTCTGTCACACGTCTTATTATTATATACTTGCTAGATTAGAGCAATATTAATGTCGACAACCTATTAGTCACACAATAGCGTATGTCACAAGCAGAACCCTATGATCTAGGCTACGTTCGGGTGACCTCTCAGCGCAATGTGCGTTTTGAACAAGTGTGGATTAAAATAATATTAAACAACTTTTTTGAAACGGTCAGTTAAGTAATTTAAAAACCAAAATCTGACCACAATAATGTATATATAATCTGCAGCAGTTTCTCACTGTCCACAATTAGTCCGATACGCGCATTAAAAGGCTAAATAAGGCTTACCCGGTATGGCGAGGTTGGTAAGAGGGATACTGTGCAAGGTGTTCGGTAAACTCGACATCCAGTCCGCATAACGGAGTTCGCTCTTCCCCTGAGACGAAGCCATGCTGTCGGTTCTGTGGTGCTCAGTGTCCGTGCTTCGCTCGGAGTGCTCTGTATTCAGCGCCCGCGCTCGCGTGAGTTCACAGCGCGAGCATCACCACACCCCCGAGACGGCGCGCGCCGCTCCTACGTCTCAATTTCCCCAGCCTTCTGGATTTAAACAGCGTCTTTACAAACATTTAGAAGCTCGTAGCATATATGTCGTCCAAATTATTCCCTCCCGTGTGTGTGCGCGCAACTATAGACTTCAGCGCGCGCGGATTTAATTAATTAATTTGATGTTTTTGAACAATTACTGTTGTGCAGACTAGGAACAGGGCGGACAAATCCTGGATCCGTGCATCATACACATTCTACCTTTCACGCTGTGTATTTTCTAACGTCTTGTGAAGTTTGGCGTTAAGAACAAACGGTTGTGCAACAAGTGTAAACAGATGTATCACAAATGACAAAACAACAAGCTTAAATTACAGAGCTTCCATAAATAGTCTCAACGAATTTTGATAATGACACAATTAAGCACAAAATATTGATTTCTATAATAAACACAACATTTCCTGTTTAACCTATTGACAATATTTTCTATTCAATACCTATTGACATTCTAAAAAGTCCAAAAATGTTGAAATATACTGCATTTGAATATTTTGACAACAATCAATGCATTGAACAGTCAAAACACGGCAAGATGGATGGCGACCACATCACAGCTTGCCAGTATTCATTTATATGAAGATACTGTGATCGCTGGAGATATGCGTATTTGTTGTTTTGAACATGCTTCAGTGAAATTTCTTCACAAATCATCAGTTGAAGCCCTAAAATGCATTCTAGGAAGATTTAAAAGTGTTGTTTGTATTGGTTCTATTTCTAAAACAACACCTCATAATGAAAGCTTGGTTATCATACAAGTTAAGACACCTGAAGAAAAAAAACAACAACAACAACAGGAAAATAAGCAGAAGTCAAAACTTATGACCTTGTATTCTGGCTATTACTGTTAGTTTTTATTCAAGCGAGTATTAGAAGATGTTGTGAAATGTCATAGTGAGCTACAGTGCATACAGTATGTTGCAAAGTGTTCAATATTATTATGCGTTTCTGTAATTCATTGATTGTGTCATTCACCTCAAAGTCAGTCCCTGTGCATTTCTTAATGTCATCTGGTGTCAGTCCCTCCCAAACCTCAATCAGGGTTAAACCTTTGTCAATTATTTATTACGAAGCACAAAGAAGAAAGGAAAACAATGTGACCATGACAGAAGTGCCATCAAATGTGCAGCCATGTGTAAGTGAACTCTTCTGACCTTGAGGATGTGGTCAGATGGGGTAGAGAAAGGCAATGTGGTGGAAAAAACACAGAAAAGGCACTTTGTGATGTGATCAAATGAAAACATTGTATCTAAAAAGTCTGAGACCACACTGGAAAAATAAAGAGAATAAAGCTGCAAATTATTAGGGCAGTTTTTGGCATTTTATATTGTTTATTCAGCTTGCAGTGATTAAATGGGCTCAAAACAAGTGAGCACATCATTAACACTCTTAAAAATAAAAGTGCTTCATGATGCGATAGAATAACCTTTTCTTCTAAATTTGGTTCACAATGACCTGCAAGAGGTCAAGTGCATGCATTGTGCATGCTAAAGGCCATTACTGAATCAAATAATGTGTGTTTGCATGAAACCAGCAGCCTGTTGTTAAAGGGATAGTTCACCCAAAATGCACAATGTTTTCAACATTAGTTAATTACTAAATAAATGTTTCTTAGCAATACATTTTGCAGATTTATCACAGAAATAATTTGGAACACAAGTTAAAACATTTGTGATGCATTCTGAGAGCTCTCTGTCCTCCCATGTAAAATAACATTTACATGTTTCAGAAACTTAGCATGGAGATCGTTAAATAAATAGTGACATCAGTGGTTCAACCGCTTTTTAAATCTGAGAATACTTTTTGAATTATGAATTTATTCAACAATTTGTCTCCTCCGAGACCACACCCAAAAATATGCTGTTCTGCTGTCAGCAGCATGACCGCAGCATGCGGATACCAGTTCGTTGTTTGCTTTGATCTCAATGTCAACAACGTGCATTGTATGTTGTTTTCGTGTGATACTTTCCATAATGGCACTATAGGGTGATGTGGTGGAGAGTTATTTTTCTTTGCAGGAGCACAACAAACAGTATTCTTGAAAACTATGATAATGAAGTTAACCACTGATGTAACATTACTGGCACACAAATAAGAGCCGCTTTCCTTTGCTGCTCTAGCTGAAGTTGCTAGTGATGGCTCTCGGAATCTTGAACGATTCATTCATTTTGAAATCTTTAATGAGACTCGAGGATTCGCTTTCGGGACATGATTGCTCAGTGAACATGCGCACCATCCTAATGTTCTGTACTGGAATCTAGTTCAATGTTTCAGTCTCAATTCACCCAATACCTGCGCTCATCGCGTGACTATGCAGTATGAGCCGGAAAGATGATTGCCTTGGGCCTGCTGTCTCTGAGTCCTCTCTTCCACCTGAATGAGTGTCTCTAATTGCTGGAGGATTTGCTTGGATGTGTAACAATGTAGGCAATAGGATTAATCCACCTGCCAGAGATTTCCAGCCGTAAACTCTGAAAGTCCAAAATTTTCTCCTCGGAAATATTGTACCGCATGCTTGTTTATTTTGATTTTTTCAACAATCAGGGGAATGCGAATTGAACAGTCAAACACGGCAAGATGGATGGCGTAATCACATCACAGCTTGCCAGTATTATTTATATAAAAACTTCCATCGCTGGAGATATGCGTGCTGCTGAGATGACAAGTGGCGAATTGGCTCAGAAAGCCATTCTTGGATTCATATGCATTCTAGGAAGCAAGATGTTTGCCCTGTATTGGTTCTATTTCTAAAACAACACCTCATAATGAAAGCATCTTATCATACAAATATATTAATACTAGCACATGAACCACATACGTTAAGTTTGATTCTCTGGCTCTAACAGTTGCTCTTTCTTGTTAATATTTTTGTGAGAGGTTCATAAAAGCATCTTAAACCTTGTGTTTTTTGAGTGTCTGTATGTTTAGTCTCAGTGATGTGCATCAAAACAATGTCAATTTCACATGGTTACTGTTAATGTTTTCATTCAAGGCCAGTTTTATGTAGTTTAAAATTAAATCTTGGAAGATCTTCAACAAATGCACAAACTAACAATGAAAAATATTTTACAGCATTTATTAATTTTAATGATAATTTCTACATATATTAAAACATTTCTAGTATTTCAAGTCACTGTATTGTAAATAAAACATATTATAAACAGACCTGATATTACATTTTTTACATTTATGCATTTAGCAGACGCTTTTATCCAAAGCGACTTACAGCGCATTCAGGCTATACATTTATATTATCAGTATATTACAGTGCAGAAAAATATACAGTATCGTTCAAAAGTCTGTGGTTAGTAAGATTCAAGAAATTAATACTTTTATTCAGCCAGGACACATTAAAGTGTTCCTGTGGCTCAGTGGTAGAGCATTGCGCTTGCAGCGCAAAAGGTTGTGGGTTCGATTCCTAGGGAACACACATAATGAATAAATGTATGGCCTGAATGCACTGTAAGTCGCTTTGGATAAAAGCGTCTGCTAAATACATAAATGTAAATTTATTAATGTTCCATTTAAGACACTTATAATGTTAAAAAAAAGATTTATATGTAAAATAAATGCTGGTCTTTTAATCCGTTTAATCCTTGAAAAATGCACAATGTTTTCAACATTAGTAATAATTATAAATAAATGTTTCTTTAGCAATACATTTTGCAGATTTATCACAGAAATAATTTGGTAAAT
Source organism: Gymnocypris eckloni scoliostomus (assembly GCA_027564155.1). NCBI lineage: Eukaryota > Metazoa > Chordata > Actinopteri > Cypriniformes > Cyprinidae > Gymnocypris > Gymnocypris eckloni. The sequence goes on from CM050420.1 coordinate 13,383,005, forward strand.
ATATAAAAACATATATTCAAAACAGTTATTTTAAAATGTAAAATAACATTTCATGTTTCAATCATGTTTTTGATCAAATAAATTGTCTTGGTGAAAACTAGACCGTTTATTAATTTCAAAATTTTTTTCTCTTTTTTAATTTTTATTAACAGGAACCTGTAACCTCCGAGACCACAATCCGACAAAATATAACATTTTGTTATTTGAAGAATGTTCTCAAGTTGAATTTATATACAGTTCCTTTTAATAAATTCTTCTAAGATGAAATAGTTTCAGATGTATCAGTTTCATGAGCTATTAAAATGGCCTTGAAGAACATGAGGGTTAAAGAGCCGACAGGTTCTTCTTACAAGCTCAGCTTGTTAGGCTGACAGACAGGGGTTGTGTTGAACAGCAGGGTAGCATGACAAACACAAGCTGAACAGAAGGTGGTGGCAGTGTAGCTGGAGAGGTCTAACCTTTACAAATGTTGACAGAATCCTTTCATTGGAAACCACGGTGTGTAATTGTTACAAAAGCAGATGCTGGCCAAGCATACAAAGAGAAACAGAAGACTAACAGGTGAGGAGTGGAGAAAGACTGCTGTAATCCAGTTCAGATGAGAGGTCGGCTCAACAAGTGCCAGCAGCGGTCCATAAAAACCAGCAGCTATGAACATTTGCAGCAGTCAAGAGCCCCTGAACCATCTAAGGCTCTTTGATGAGACTACAGCAAATCCCTAGTCTCCACCACCAAGCTCTCCAAATACAGGCCATGTGTCAGAGCTGATATATTATTATGGAACATTCACATTAAGGAGCTCTGGGTTTAAAATAAAATAACAGTCAATATGTAATGTCGCTCCGATCAGGAGATTTGATTAGGGTTGGCCCAATAATTGGATTTCTATTTTCCACTGCTTATGTGCAGTGTCATAATAATTTGTCATGCCTCCTTATGTCTTTGCACATGCGTTAAGAGAAAAGAGCAAAGCCATTTTCTCTGTGGCGACTGAAGTTTTATCCGAGGCTGATTCGGTATACTGATGAAGTGATAAGCTGCTGAATAGACGGCATTTATTGTCTGGTTAGACATGGTGTGGGCTGGTGATTAAGGTAGATTCCCATGTTAAAAAGTTCAAATCAATGACTCTTGTAAATCAAAACCCACCTTTTCTGTGATTATACGATCCACACACTGTTTTCCAGTCAGAGGCAGATTGCACTTCTCCAGAATCTTGTGTTTGTCACCCTAGAAAATATGTAACAAAACAAAGACTATAAAATATCATTTAGAATATTTAAAATATAATGTTTCATTAGCACAAGAAAATGATGAATTCAAAAAACTAAATGCCTTTTGACCCATATTAGTGTTAATATACTATATTAGAATTATAATTATACATATTATTGAGGAGGATTTCCTGAGGGTTGGATAATTTAGTAACTAATTTCAATTTAACTAATATAATAAGTAATTATAAGTAGAGATCGACCAATATATCGGTTTACCGATATTTTTCCTGATATTTAAGCATTTTACAAATAAATATTTTATAATTTAGAATGGCAAAAAAACATTTGAATAATTCTGATAAAACATGCCAGTTAAGAAATGCAATAAAATACGATGTTTTGTTTGTTATAGCTTATTTCAATATTCCAGAGAATATTATTCAGTGAATTATTTTTCACTCTTTAGTCTATTAAACAGCGTTTAAACCTAAAACTGTAGTTTAAAATGAAGTTGATATGACTTCTGTCCTTTATTTTCTCCATTTGAAAACATTAGACATTATTTTGCTTATTGTTAATATCAATGTTGCTGATTATGCTTTTTATAAATAAAATATTTTATTGTTGTAATTTTAAAATGTTAATTTTCTACAGTTGTTTGTTGTTGTTAAGATGACTGAAAGGAGGAAAACCCAAAGCGAAGAATGTGTGTGTGTGTGTGTGTGCGTGAGTGAGTGAGTGTGTGTGTGAGTGAGTGAGTGTGTGTGTGCACTTGGATGGGTAAATGTAGAGCACGAATGGGTCACCATACTTGGCTGTATGTCACTTTGTCACATAACAAATAGTTATAATATAAATACATTAACACTATTAATACATTTTTCCCATTTACACATTCTTTTTTTTTGTCAGAAATACTCCATATGTTTTGTCTCTAATTATATGCTTCAAAATAGAAAAACATCTACTGAACATGAATTTCTTTGCACTACAATTCATTTTAAATCTACTTTTTATCAATTTGAATTTCAATCTGAATTGCATGGTTTATCTAGATTCAGAAACTGCAAGTTAAAAAAGGCGCTCTGAATTAAATGCTGAATGGTGCACAACCCTGTGATCCACTCATGCCCATGGGTACAGAAAACACTCTAAGCTAGCTGTGTTCATCATCAGGCGTAATGGATACACTGGCCCTGCTGACTCCATGTGCTGTTGGATCAGGGGATAATAATTAGATAGCTGATGGTGGTTAATTCTACTCATGTCCAGAGAGTTCATCCCACCAGGGGCAGGCAGCTGGCCCTGCTAACCTTCCTCCAGGCCGGCCACTGCCAGCATGAACAAAGCATGGGGAGCATGTGAACAGCAGCCATGTCTTTCTAGGCCCATCTCTCTTGTCTTTCACTCCATCTCTGCCTGGACCAATGTGATATGAGTGGTGTGAAGGGAATTATGTCACCACTGTCATAATTTACACATGGTGTGGGCTGGTGATTAAGGTAGATTCATGTTAAAAGTTCAAATCAATGACTCTTGTAAATCAAAACCCACCTTTTCTGTGATTATACGATCCACACACTGTTTTCCAGTCAGAGGCAGATTGCACTTCTCCAGAATCTTGTGTTTGTCACCCTAGAAAATATGTAACAAAACAAAGACTATAAAATATAATGTAGAATATTTCAAATATAATGTTTCATTAGCACAAGAAAATTATGAATTCAAAAAACGAAATGCCTTTTGATCCATATTAGTGTTAATATACTATATTAGAATTATAATTATACATATTATTGAGGAGGATTTTCTGAGGGTTGGATGATTTAGTAACTAATTTCAATTTAACTAATATAATAAGTAATTATAAGTAGAGATCTTTCTAATATATCGGTTTACCAATATTTTTCCCGATATTTAAGCATTTTACAAATAAATATTTCATAATTTAGAAATGACAAAAACATTTTAATAATTCTGATAAAACATACCAGTTAAGAAATGCAATAAAATATGATGTTTTGTTTGTTATAGCTTATTTCAATATTCAGAGAATATTATTCAGTGAATTATTCTTCACTCTTTAGTCTATTAAACAGCGTTTAAACCTAAAACTGTAGTTTAAAATGAAGTTGATATGACTTCTGTCCTTTATTTTCTCCATTTGAAAACGTTAGACATTCTTTTGCTTATTCTAAATATCAGTGTTGCTGATTATGCTTTTATAAATAAAAATATTTTATTGTTGTAATTTTTGTATTATCGGTTCTGCATATCATTGTGGGTACATAAGCATTACAAATAATCGGTATGGTTATAAAAAATAAATATCGGTTGATCACTAATTATAAGTAATATAATTTGATACATATGACATATTACATATGTTTTTTTACAATAAATATTAAATATGCATACATATTTAATGTTTCAGTTTATTTAATATTAAAACTTCAATACCAGAGGTGCCCTTGAGCAAGGCACGAACCCACTGCTCATGTGTGTGTTATTAATTTGTGTGTGTGTGGTGTGAGTGTGATGTGATGTGTGTGTGTGTGTGTGTGTGTGTGTGAGGTGTGTGTGTGTATTTTGTAACTTGTGATTGTTGATGTGTTGAGTGAGAGTAATGAGTGAGTTGAGTGATTTTTGTGTGTGTTGAGATGTGAGTGTGATGTGAGTGTGTGTGCACTTGGATGGGTAAATGTAGAGCACACAGAGTATGGGTCACCATATTTGGCTGTATGTCACTTTCACTTTATATTCAAGTATGATCATTTAAATAGCTATAATATAAATACATTAACACTATTAATCAATTTTTCCCATTTTAACCCATTTACACATTCTTTTTATTTCAGAAATACGCCATATGTTTTGTATCTAATTATATGCTTCAAAATAGAAAAACATCTATTGAACATGACTTTCTTTGCACTACAATTCATTTTAAATCTACTTTTTATCAATTTGAATTTCAATCTGAATTGCATGGTTTATCTAGATTCAGAAACTGCAAGTTAAAAAGGCACTCTGAATTAAATGCTGAATGGTGCACAACCCTGTGATCCATTCATGCCCATAGGTACAGAAAACACTCTAAGCTAGCTGTGTTCATCATCAGGCGTAATGGATACACTGGCCCTGCTGACTCCATGTGCTGTTGGATCAGGGGATAATAATTAGATAGCTGATGGTGGTTAATTCTACTCATGTCCAGAGAGTTCATCCCACCAGGGGCAGGCAGCTGGCCCTGCTAACCTTCCTCCAGGCCGGCCACTGCCAGCATGAACAAAGCATGGGGAGCAAGTGAACAGCAGCCATGTCTTTCTAGGCCCATCTCTCTTGTCTTTCACTCCATCTCTGCCTGGACCAATGTGATATGAGTGGTGTGAAGGGAATTATGTCACCACTGTCATAATTGAGACTATTCATGACCCTGAAACAAATTTAAGCACACTTCACAGATGGGAACACTGAACTCTGACATAGATTATTGAGCAATGGTGTCATTTAGGTTTAATAGGGGTTTTGTTGATGGACACAGCAAAATATCAAAATCTATGTCTGTCTGTCTCTTTCTTCTTTTCTTTTTGTGCCGCTACTAGTTTATTACATATAAACATATATTTAGAAAATTTATATCAAATTATAAATTAAAAAAATATTGTTAATTAATCAATATTATTAATAATTAATATGTTTTGAATCAACATGCTAATGGCCAATTCCTGAAGAAAAAAAAGATTAATTAAATATGAACTTCTTTCTTCTACATTCTATTTAAATTCTTCTTTGATTCTTCTTTTACAGCATGCCATGTGGTGAGTCGATTGACAATTTCCAAATGTACTACACATACCACTAAAGCTGTACCTAAAGAACTGTTTGAAGGAAGAGTAAAGCGCACCCTCATACCATTTCAAACCCGACTGCTGTCAAAGGTTTTGAAGAATCTTTACACGGCTCTTTCCATTAAATGACAGTTCATAGTGGCTGTCAAGCTACAAAAAGACAACACAAAAGCAGCAGGAAAAGTAGTCCATGTGACTCATGCAGTACATTACAAATCTTTTGAAGCAATACAAAGCTATTATATATAGCTTCAAAATACTTGGTATGCAATGCACAAGCCAATTTCAGGATACTTTCATGATGCTTTTTTGTAGAGATAAAAATATATATATATATATATATATATATATTTGTTTAATTTGCAGAATTAAAATAACTAAATGTTTAAAATGGTACTGACGTTTAAAAAATTATAGAAATGACAAAACAAAAAAAATGACTAAAACTATCTACAATTTTAAAAGCAGAAAACAAAATCGATTTTACAAATATTAACAAAAACTATAGAAGTATATCAATGAAACTAAAATAACACTGGTCTAAATTGATTAAAAAAAGAAACCCCAAAATTTTGAATCTCTAATATCAGCCAATAACCAATAAGGTAACTATATGCTGTGCATCCCTATTTTTTGTGCTGCTTGGAGCCAATACATTAGATAGCTGATGGTGGTTAATTCTACTCATGTCCACACATCCCACACACAGGCACACACACAAATGTTCCCCACAAAAAATAACAGCATACAAATTTGGAAAAACAAGAGGGCGAGTAAACAATGACAGAATGTTCATTTTTGGGTAACTATCCTTTAAGATTGCAAAAAGGTGTAGCATACACCCTTGACACGCTGAGAGCTTCTCAGAGTACTGACGCCTCTCACACTGTCTGCTTAGGGAAAAGAGATTCTGTCACTCACGGGAAATAATGATGCCCTTCTCACAGGGAATACGTGCCATGCAATGTGACTCAATAAGAATCTGTTCATTAAAACTGATTGATGCAACCATCACTTGCTTCTACATTTAAAACAAAAGTACTTGAGGAATTACAAGAAATACCTTTATAACATAAATGCTCAACGCAACATATTCAGTTCATATACCATATCTTTGAGAGCTGATTTGCCATCGTCTCAAGAGAAAGAAACATCATTTATACTTTTCTAAGTAGCTTCCCAAAAAGTGCTGACATTTTTTTAAACTGGGGTATGAATTGATTTCAGGAGTGAGGAAATCTTCAAACTTGGTGGTTCTAGAGTCTTAGGAAAAGTGATGGATGACATTAATAAATATATGACACGCGTGGTCCTTGGTTCTAAAATTCACTTTTAATAAGCCAAGCAACTTGTAATAATTATGCAATTAAAATAACTAACATACACTACTGTTCAAAGGTTTGAGGTCAGTGAGTTTTAATTTAATGAAAGAAGTATTTTACATCCACCAAAGCTGCATTTATTTGATTAAAAGTAAAAACAATAATATTGAGAAATATTATTAGAATTTAAAAACTGTTTTCTAAAATATAATTTATTCCCATGCTGGCAAAGCTGAATTGTCAGCATCATTACTCCAGTCTTCAGTGTCACATGATCCTTTAGAAATCATTCTAATAGCTGATTTGCTGTTTAAGAAACATTTCATATTATTATTATTAGATTTTTTGCTGATTTATTTGAAATATTTTGTGAAAACTGAACTGAAATACTGTCACTTCTTATCAATTTAATAAACCCTTGCTGAATTAAAAAAATTATAATAATAAAACAGTAGTGCATATGTCTGAAATGGGTTACTTTTCATTGCATATCATTTTTTTATTTGTTACCAACTTTATATTAGGGTCCTTGTTACAGTGTAATTATACATTTAAGTACTGAGTAATATTAACTATATGTATTTACTATATGGTTAGTGTTACTTGCATGTAATTATGCACAATGTTATAGTTATTATAATAGTAAGTACATGCAACATGTGTGGCGAGGACAATTAAAATAAAGTGTTACCAAATTTTTTGTTTACTGAATCAAAATGGAATGAAATGTATCATCATTCTGGGTCATTCTGGCCCAATTCAACCACAGCAGCATCAAAACACTTTAGCGTCTGTCACTTTGCTTGTCTGTGTTCCAGAATGGCTCAGTTGCTCTGCGACGTGCAAAACTGGATCGTTTGGCTTCTTTTGGAATTATTTTCATCAGCAGAACACAAACAAACAAATGGCCATATTGTGTCTGAAATGCAAATTACTCTATATAACATTTTTGTTATTGAGCAGCTGCTAACAAGCCAGTATAACGCGGTCTCGTATGATTACACCAACCTTAGCAGAGTGCTCCATTGTAACAACCACTTTAGTTCCAGCACTGGCCACTAGATCCATAGCCCCTCCCATGCCCTTCACCATCTTACCCTGAAGGGAAACACAAATAAAGATGTTGCAATACGTGAGCAACACATCCATGCAAATCAAAACACATTTTAGCATTACAAACACACAATATTTCAGGTTGTAGGAAACAAATGAGAATGAATTAAGCAATTCAAATGACAGGAGAGCTCGGTCAGGTTTGTTTTGGATTAGATTTTGTCGTTTTTATTTATTATATTGAACTGAAAGCCATCTTATTATGCACCCACATGATCCTTTAGAAATCATTCTAATAGCTGATTTGCTGTTTAAGAAACATTTCATATTATTATTATTAGATTTGTTGCTGATTTATTTGAAATATTTTGCAAAAACTGAACTGAAATACTGTCACTTCTGATCAATTTAATAAACCCTTGCTGAATTAAAAAAATTATAATAATAAAAACAGTAGTGCATATGTCTGAAACGGGTTACTTTTCATTGCATATTTTTTTATTTGTTACCAACTTTATATTAGAGTCCTTGTTAAAGTGTAATTATACATTTCAGTACTGAGTAATATTAACTAACTATATGTATTTACTATATGGTTAGTGTTACTTGCATGCAATTATGCACAATGTTATAGTTATTATAATAGTAAGTACATGCAACATGTGTGGCGAGGACAATTAAAATAAAGTGTTACCAATTTTTTTGTGTACTGAATCAAAATGGAATGAAATGTATCATCATTCTGGGTCATTCTGGCCCAATTCAACCACAGCAGCATCAAAACACTTTAGCGTCTGTCACTTTGCTTGTCTGTGTTCCAGAATGGCTCAGTTGCTCTGTGACGTGCAAAACTGGATCATTTGGCTTCTTTTTGAATTATTTTCATTCGCAGAACACAAACAAACAAATGGCCATATCGTGTCTGAAATGCAAATTACTCTATATAACATTTTTGTTATTGAGCAGCTGCTAACAAGCCAGTATAATGCGGTCTCGTATGATTACACCAACCTTAGCAGAGTGCTCCATTGTAACAACCACTTTAGTTCCAGCACTGGCCACTAGATCCATAGCCCCTCCCATGCCCTTCACCATCTTACCCTGAAGGGAAACACAAATAAAGATGTTGCAATACGTGAGCAACACATCCACGCAAATCAAAACACATTTTTGCATTACAAACACACAATATTTCAGGTTGTAGGAAACAATTGAGAATTAATTAGGCAATTCAAATGACAGGAGAGCTCGGTCAGGTTTGTTTTGGAGGGGATCTGAAAGGGCATTGTTGCTAGGAAACCATAAATCAGATTACCTGTGGCTGGAGTCACTTTTTAGTGAAGTTGATTTTATTGTTTTCTTTTGTTTTTCCCCAAACATGCTCGAATACAGACACATGCACAAACTTGGCACATGGAGGCTAAGAAATCCGTGAGGGGTATAAGCTTGTTGTGTGCCATATAGATTTTGTTTTGCTCTTGAATGCATCAACACAAGATTTCCTGGCATCCGTGAAGCAACACATTAAGTAAATGCCTTGATGTTCTGCCATAATTTAGTTCCGCTATGGAAATGGAAAATGGAAACGGCCTTGACCGTTCATGCTTCCTGATCCCCCGTAGAGTCCTTTTACAGGAATTTCACAAATCCATTTTATAGGCTGTGGGAATTCATTTAGGAAAATGTCTTCTGCTGTTTCTCAAAGTATTGGGCTCGAGCTCAACCAGCATGGTCTCCTTCGGTCTCCAACAGAGACAGACATACTTGAAATGCTTGAGTAGATTCTTAATAAAAATAAATGAATGGGAATTGAATACCTAAAGTACCTAAAGTCTCGACTACAGGTGACTACATTTTGTGCACCCTCAGATTCCAGATTTTCAAATAGTTGCATCTCAGCCAAATATCCTATCCTAACAAACCTTACATCAATGGAAAGCTTATTTATTCAGCTTTCAGATCTTCAGATGTTTACATATCAATTTAAAAGATTGGCCCTTATAACTGGTTTTGTGGTCCAGGGTCATATATATGGCTAATTATGTATTAATATACACTATTTTGCCAAAAGTATTGGGTCACTAATTCTAATGAGAGGTTTGACTACTTTAGTAATTTCCATGAGTACAAATCTTAATGTTTAAGCATATAATGATATTATAGGGAATTGTGTGCTTCTAATTTTATAGCAACAGTTTGGACAGAACCCTTTTCTATTCTAACATGACAGTGTCTCTGTGTATAAGACAAGGATCAAAGAGAAATGATGATTCAGTCAGTGTGGAAGAACTTGACTGGTCTGCTCCTAATCCCAGCTGAACACGTCTGGTGTGACTTTAAATGCAGATATTGAGCCAAAAACTCATCACCAAACACCAATGACTTAATTTCTCTTTGATCCTTGTCTTATACACAGAGACACTGTCATGTTAGAATAATAAAGGGTTCTGTCCAAACTGTTGCCATAAAATTAGAAGCACACAATTCCATAAAATATCATTCTGCTAGGCCCAGTTTACATGTCACACTACAATACATCTTAATAGAGGTCAGGTGAGAAAACCCATGATTTATAGCTAGTAGTAACATGCATCTCCAATGAGTCTCATGTGACCATTTATGATCAGAATTTCAAGCAGTGTTGTTATTGTTAACTTTAATAATAATACAAAAATCATTAACTGAAATATAATAAAATATAAGAATTAGATGAAAACTTAAATTCAAAATTTTATGAGAATTTATGCCTTGACAATTTACTGAAATAAGTTGTACTAAAATTACAAAAAATTAAATAACATTATTGCAAGTTAAAATAAAACATATTTAAATTGTATTTATGAATAAAACAATATTCATAAATACTGTAATAATACATAAATAATGCTAAAATAACACTGATTTCAAGAGTGTGGTCATTTCACGACTTGATAAATAAAGTAAATCAGAATGTAACATGTTGCTAAAGTACAAAAAGTATATTTTTGACACTTTTAAAGTCTTTTTTGCTCAATGGTTGAACGACAGGTCAGTAGACAGTCCTTCAATGTTCTTCAGATGCGTGTGGTTTATGTCACAAGCTCAACGTGGTTTTTAACATTTAATATTTCTTTAGTTAGCACATTTTTGTGATATTTGTCTTTTTATTAAAGCAAATAAAACCCATTTATTTCCAAATTAGTTTTAAGCAGTAATAATAACTGCAATCCAATTGTGACATTGTACATTATTCACTGAAATGAATCTCGAGGTAGTTGCTGTTCCCCGCCCTACATATGGCTTTCCTACAACTTAATAACAATCGCAAATAAGTATTGCCAAAGGGTGATGCAAGCTCTCATTGAGTTTCCATCCTTGAAAACAGTTCCCAAATCACATCAAATGACATATATGGATACGAAACTCGAACTGTGATTTATCAGATGAAGAATAATAATGCATTAACCGATTGAAAATGGTCCAAGAGTCTATCTCGAAACCACAAAGAGCAAATCAATCAATCAACCATCAAGTTCTCATCATCACTGCAAAGGGCTCTTAACACAGAGAGCTTGACAAGCATGCAAATAAATAACAGGAAGCAAAGTGGAAAGAAAGGGTCCAAGTGCAGACACCTCTTCATTTATGCAGGCTTTGAAGAAGGCACATTCTGGAAAGAGAGCTGTTTACACGTTGGGGAAGTGCCACATGGAAGTGCTGTGTGGGTGTGTATATATATGTGTCGAGGGGATATTTCACATGGAGAAAAAATGCAACTTTAGTGGACAACAGACTGAGAGTTTCCATGACAACTTATCAAATATTTCCTCTGTAAATCACACTGTCCTTGCTTTTCATGCCTGCTGATTAAGACGAGAATTGATGCCCTTCACTTCAGGCGATTTCCTTTTGTCGGTTTGCATCCTTATCCGCTCCTCTAAATGAATTCTCTCCTACACAAACCGGCTGGACATTTAAATGCGTGGCAATTCAGCGGTGACTAGCGTTAATGCCGTTTCCTAGACAACTATTGAAGTGCCAGTGACAGTATGACAAAAGGCTGTGCAGTTTAACAGCGCCGAACAACTGCAGAGCATTGTAGAATTCTTTATCACATCTTATGAAGTCTGTGAACTTTAGGGTATTACATTGCATGTTCTTTAAAAAAAAAAAAATCACCAGAAACATAACCTTTTGGCAAGGTGGCTTTCCTCTGTGCCGCTGACACTTCTCCCTAATTAATATCAAGAAACTGGCTTCAGGGAAACTTGAAGCACAAATTTGGCAAAAAAAAAACTAAAATTAGTTAAAAGAAACTTATTTAATCATTGACTAATTTCCAAATCTGTAAGACTGTACAGGTTTGGGAAATAATGAGTAAGTAAACATGGAATGTTACATTTAGGGTGAACTATCCCTTTAAGCAAATACAAAATAACACAGGGAAAATTGTATTTAAAAAATATATAGAAATGTAAATATTGTATTATATATACGTAGTTAATGTAGGCAGCATCCAATACATATTTCATTAAGAATGCAATCATAGAATGCACTTCATCAATATCCATGAAGAAATTTTCATTATAAATATATTTACTATCAGATATTAGGAATATTATTAATTTAAGTAAGGAATAGTTGACAGCAGGCCACTGAGTTATTAGCAAATAATGCACTCCTGAGATGACGATGCTGCCACGACGTGAATCATTGGTTTTACTTACATAATAAAATCCAATTCTGTGGCAAAACATGGAAATAATTAGTTACTTAGTTTTTTCCCTATTGTTTGCTATACTGTATATGCTTGGCCAGTGTCTTTGTGGGTTTTGCTGTTATAATCTGTAAAGACCTTTTAAATATCGGAAATCATTTGGTGAATTAACTACTTTAGCTGTGCGTTTCCCTGAAAATAACTGCATACCTTAGATTGTTCATCAACCAATCAGATTCAAGCATTCTACAGCCCCATAGTACGCCTATAATTCATTATTATACGGTTACTTGTATTATGTATTATGTAAATTAATACGATTTTTTTACATCAATTTATATAATATGAATATAATTTACTATTAATTTAATAACAAAAAAAATCCATAAAATTAATTATTTTGAACTAAATTTTTGGAACAGCAGGGTACTTCAACCTTGAAGATATGAAAATACCTTATTACGAAAGGTGCAAACACTACCAGTCAAAATCTTTTGAACAGTAAGATGTTTCATGTTTTTTAAAGAAATATCATCTGTTCACTGAGCCTGGAGTAATGGTGCTAAAGAAAATCTGCTTTAAAATCACAGGAATAAATTACATTTTAAAATATATTCAAATAGAAAATTATTTTAAATAAAATAAAAACATTTTTTTCTGTACTTTGGATTAAATAAATGCAGGCTTGGTGAACAGATGAGACTTAAAAGAATACAAAAACAACATAAAAAATCTTACTGTTCAAACACTTTTGACCGGTAGTGTACATTATGCATATTTTTTTTTTTTTATAATTAAGTGAACTAAGTTAACATGTTAAACTGAAAGCCCTAAAACATAAGAGACAACGAGATTCACGCAGAATAGTGAGCCGAGACTGAGCAACTTCTGTGTCCTTAAGATCCATCAGGTTATGGGTACTTTGAAGTGGACTATAATTTTGTGTCTGGGCTTGCTGAAAGGCTGCATGAGAGCCATTTCTGAGTGAGGGTCAAGAGTTAGAGTCCCAGCTAAGGTTTGTGCACATGAATGAATCACATCTTTTTAACAAGAGAGTGAGTGGGTGTTAGGATGTGGAAGCAAGCGGGACTATTTCATTTCATCTAGTTCAGAACATGTTTGACTAAATTTTTTGCATCAGCGTTGTACATTATAATTAAAAACACAGCATGACTATAAAGCGAGGAATGGCTCTATTTTCCCTCTTCTTGTCCATAAAAAGAGAGATAACACCACTTCATCATAAAAACAACCAAAAGCCTTCCTTTACCAATGAATGCCAACCAGCTCTTCTGAGAGCTCAAGGCTGATGTACATTTGCTTTTGGATTAAGCTGTTCTGGAACATTCCGAATGCTAATTCAAAATCCCCATTACCGATGCTTCAGGGCATTTTCTCCTAGGACGTGAGCGCATCCTCAACATAATTTGGATGAGAAAGCAATCAACAGTACAAAAATAAAATTAAATATGAAAGGTCAAAGTGGCCATTCACACAGCACGTGTTTTTGCATTGAAAAACTGAGACGTGGGCAGCGGAAAAATACAAGTTTTTTTTTTTTTTGAGTGCAAAGTCATTAGAGATTTACTCATGAACATAATGCATGCAAGATGTGTGCATAATAGACAAACGTGTCTATCTAGTGCATGCTATGCAGAAAAAAGCTGAAAAATCTACCAAGAACAGTGCAAATTACCGTCTGTTTTAAGACATGCTTTTTCAATATAGAGGGATGGGTCACGATTTTCGAATATTCGATTAGTCGATTTAATTATAGAATATCGATGTGCGATTTTCTATAGGTGTACCCACACTGGGTGTTTTGAACCGTGCCGAGTTCGTTTAGCAGGCCCTGGCTTGGTTGTAAGAGGTGGGCCAGAGTGCGGTTTAGTTGGACTCGGGCATGGCACACATGTTGTGTGAGCGCTAACCACGCCGGAGCACAGAACTTCTGATACGTGCATTCTGTTTGCTTGAACAATAGACCTGTTAAGAAATATATTGTGAGAGGGCCGTTTGTTACAGCAACCCAAACAACTCAAAATAATAAACCACAAAGTTAACAAAGCGATGCACTCCACTGTGCTGAGCGAGAGCGCTTCTCTGCCGCCTTCACGTGCTATCAGAAACATCCTGTTTCCCACTTATGACGTCGTGACGAGCTCGCTGCATTCAAATTATTCGTTTTTTATTGAAAGAATAATGTAATATCCCACTGGTTGAGAACCATAAATATTTATATGCAAAAGATGTGTGCTGTTTTTCGTGTGAAATGTGTAGAATGACAGATAGGTGACTTTTTTAGGGGGGGCGGAGTATACAGCTGTAATTTTCACTTTAACTTCACACAATGTAACATGATTTGATTATCGTCATTTTTACTTTATTCTTAAAATATTATGACATTAATCGTATTTATTTATTTGAGAAGGATAAACTGACCAAACTTGCGCTAGCCGCTTGGTATTTTAAAAAACAAAAACTTGAATTTAACAAACATAAAATGTTCCAATCATATTTCTGAATTAAAGTAATAAAGAAACTAAATGAAATATGACCTCTTTGCTAAATAAAAACCAAAACTGAACTATTTTAATGGCTGCAACAGCAGCTTTGTAACGGGAGGAGAGAGAGAGAGAGAGAGAGAGAGAGAGAGAGAAAGACACGGGCTCCGGTCAGACTCAGGCGGAGAATTCTGAGAAGCTGCAGGGCTCTATATTCGTTCCCGAGTTTCAATTAAAAGTTCCCCGGACTAATTGTGAACAGATTGCACTCCGTCTTATATATATATATATATATATATATATGAATGTAACGAAGTTAGTAGATACGGGAAGAAGGAGGCGGAACCGCGAACATTCAACACATTTAATGACAAAATAAACAAACACAAATAAGCGGCAGCCCCTCACGGACGACTGCCGCACAAAACACAAACTAAAATTCCAGGCCTGGTCCTCTCGCCTTCCACTGTCGTCACTCCTCATTTAACCCTTCCAAGCTCCTCCGTGGGACTCGAGACCGGTGAGTGGCGCAGGTGTCGTTCATTACCAATTACTCCACCGGCCTCGCTCCGTTCACGGCTCTCGGCCCCGCCCACTCGTCACAATGAATATGAAATAGTTTATTGTTATAAAGACTGACGTTAGAATTAATGTTCACATAATAAGTGCCGTCATTCAGGCTGTTCACAATATATTTTAAGAATGATATACTGTTTAGCGCGCAATAAGTTTTAAGCCTAATATTCGTTGATGAATTAATCAAACATTAAGATTTATTTTTTAATAATATGAATGTTCATGCTCATTTTTAAAATAGAAATGTCCTATAGTAATCGAATAATACCCAGCGATTATTGAATATTACTTTTGCTTAAAATGCCCATCCCAAATACACACACACACACACACACACACACACATTTGGCCAATTCTGAATTGAAAGGACGATCCACGAGAGAGCTGGGTTTTAGCAACATGTTAGCTCGGTTAAATTAAATATTAACCTTCATACCTGTCGCCCTCGTAACACCTGTGGAGTTTACAGGGGATTTGTTGACTAATGGTCCAAAAGGTGAAGATTAATAATAACAGCTGAACACCAGTTTCGCACTAATTTTTCCCATAAATAATAGTTCATAATGTAATCTGGCACACCCTGACACAACTCTTCCCGCTTTTTATTGTTACTGGCCCCCTGTTGAAGATGCTATGACTATTTGCTGTAGCACGTCTTCATCATCATTTGGGATGCTGTGGAGCGAGAGCTGCGATCAGCCGATGAGCAGATGGAAGAGGAAGGATCTTGTAACGTCCCTGTTCCTCTCTTGATAGTACGAGTCTTCCAGCTCCAGACCCTCTGGCTATATTACGGTCTGTTGTCCCTTTAGTCTTGAGAGGTGGCCGGGGAGCCCACAGTAATTGGAGGGATTATTGTAATTAGTCTGCCAGGCTTGTCTGATTCATTAAGAGTTTAAAGGCTAAAGACGCCTTAGAACAGCACACTCTAGTGCTGCATGCAAACCTATTTATGTTTGATAATGTACCCTGATGTCCCCACAGACAGCTACTGACCTTAACATACCATCACGGGAGACTATACACTTTACAGGTCTGTTGTATTTAGGTTAAATTTCCTTGAAATCTACCTATGAACTTGCTGATGCTAATGCTATGCTCCACTGTTTAAGCTAGCAGAATGCTTTATGTTTCTGACTGAAAAGAGTCAGACATATGTAAATAAATGTGTAAAAGTATAAAAGAATCTAAACGTACATTTTGGTAAAGGCTATTCAAATGTAGATCAAATAGTTTGTATAAGTCTTGTGTACAAATACATCCTTATTCTGAAAGCCTTTGTGTAATGGGTAGGCAGTTTTCTTTTTGCAGTATGCAGGTAAAAGTGAGAAAGCCTGGAATTTCCAAAATGTCCAGTAATTGGATGAAAATAAAATAAATCACAACATAGTCTTAATGAAATAAATACAAAATAATGACATTAGTAAATAAAATAATGGTAGAATACCCCATATGGCAACATATATTCCAAAGCCTTGGTTTCCCTAGTGGTCTTAGTGCCTTGGTTTTAGCACCAAAAAACATATTATCAATAATATATAAATATAATAATATAACTTTATGTATTGGAACACATAATAAAATAAAATATAACATTTCTCCCCAGTACCCATTGAAGTTCCATTATTATAGGATAGAAAAGGTAAGCAGGGCACCCAAATAGTAAAGCAAAGCACTGGCAACACCAATGTCATATGTTTGATTCTCAGGGAGCACACAAAGTGATAAACTGTATACTCTGAATGCTATGTTGCTGTCGCTTTGGATAAAAGCCTCTGACAAATGCATTCATTTAAATGTAATCAGCTCACCAATCCATATTTTCACCATCTTAGACACATTAAGTAGCACATCTTTCATGAGTGTAATCTCTGCATTTCAATGCATGCTTCACATTTTTCCTTTACCAAAGTGCAAGCGAGGAGTCTTGAATAAAAAAAATAAAATAAAAACGAGGCGGGGGGGGGGTGGGGGATGGGCTGGCTGGCGCAGAGTGCATCTCATGGCCCATGTGTCCCAGTTTGCGAGAAATAACCTTCAACCAAACTCGATAAGCGAGACGTGCAGAGGGCCAGGAGGCTGGGAGACATCAGTCAGTGACAGGGCGAGGGCCCTGGAGAGCTATAAATAACCCTGCAGAGGTGTCTGCATGCAGGGCAGCTGTTTATCGACAGTCCCTCAACTGACAGCAGGACCAGGCGCCACAGGCGACAGCCAGCAGAAAAACGGCTCCAAAAAACCACAGCCAACATTGACTCTCATTAAGTCTTGGAAACCCTTTTGTTAACCTAGAGGGAATCAATGACTTTGGATTTAGGACAATAGCAGGCTAACTGATGCGCAGACACTACTTGGATGACTGTAAGAAAGAATTACACTGAACAATGTGGGTTTGATTAACTGGAGTCCATGTTAGCTCACTGGCTATTGTACATTTCAACTGTTGAGATTTATGTTGTGGTTCTTAACTGTAGTGGTTCTCAACTCATGGATCGTGACCCAAATAAATACAGATTAGACTTGTCTAAAGTCAAATTTGGATCCTGAAAATCTGAATTAGCTTTTGGTTTAACTAATACAGACCAAAATTGTTATGCGCATTTGCACTACCATGTCACATTATGAATTAAACTCTTCACGGGTTTTTACAAGTGCTACCTGAGGGACTTTTTTTCTGCTTGAAAGGAGACGGTAACAGGCGTAAAATGAGTCCATACATCTGTATTTGTGCTGCTCAGAGAACATTATCTTCTACATAAATCATTTCTGATTTCACGCTGTGAGTTCTGTCATTAGCTGCTCAGTGATTTCCATAAAACAAAAGGAAAGCTCTGGAGTTAATTTCAGCGGGACCCTGGAGAATGGATGCAGATTGAAAGAAGGGAAAGAATTGGAGTTGGTCTATGTTCTTGAAGTTCGGTTTGATTCAGCAATGAATGTGTGCATGATGAAACTCTGGATAAGGTTTTGCCTTGTACACGTGTCTTAAAATACTTAAGAAGGACAGAACTATAAGCAAATAAAAACATACAGTATCTGCAAAACAACTAAATGTTTTGTGTGCAAGACACTAATGACTGGATTGAAGAAAGTAACATTTTAGACTAATCTTGTTTCAGCCTCACTCTTGTTGTTCAAAGTCGGTCGTACTGATATATGTATAAATAAGGAAATGAAGCTGTGAACTTGCCGGAATCATCCAGTTGGCCAGATCTCCATACTTGGATACCTGCATGGCTCCTAACATGGTCAAGTTGATATGACCCCTAGAGGAAACCAAAAAATAAATCAAACCAACAATGGCAAAACTTCCATTATGCTGAAATATCATGGGGAAAAAAAGGTTTATGGGCTATTGTCAAAAGTATAGCAATATATGAAGCAGAACTCCGACCCACACAGCTTTCTGTTGTTTTCACCCAAAAATGTTTCGATATTTGCATTTGGAAATCTTTTGCTCATACACAATTTCAGCTTCCTGTACAAATTTCTGTTTGTCCATGAAAATTCACTGAACAATGTTAAATATGTCTTTCTTTGCCAATATTGTTTAAATACTTAACGGATTCAGAGACCAAACCTTATACTCCTATGTTTGGTGTCATTAATTAATATAATAGAATTCTAAAAAAGATATAGAATTTCCGACAACAGAATTTGATTTCAATGCTACAATCCCGTCTGCAATAAAATACTAAAAGGCTGGGACATACTTTATTATGCTGTGTAGGAATCGAAACAATATGCCACTATTGTTGTTATGGTAATATGTCATTTGATCATGGATTTAATAAATACAGGATATTACACAAAAGTCTGTTGACTTGCATCAAATCTGACAAACGATTTAAAGAAACAGTCAAGTTTATGTTAGGATAAACTACAGTACTTCCTTTATAAGTAGTAATTCATGCTCAATAAGCTCTTTATTTAAAGAGATAGTTCACCGATTAATTATATTCTGTCATTAATTACTCACTCGTAAAACATTCGTTCATCTTCGGAACACAAATTAAGATATTTTTGATGAAAGCTTTCTGATCCTCCATAGACAGCAACGCAACTGCCAAGTTCAAGACCCAGAAAAGTAGTAAGGACATCGTTAAAATAGTCCATGTGACATCAGAGGTTCAACTGTAATGTTATGAAGCAACAAGAATACTATTTGTGCACAAAGAAAACAAAAAATAATGACTTCAACAATTTCTTCTCTTCTGTGTCAGTCTCCGATGCGAGTTCACGAGAGTACCACGCAGGAGCCGGCGTTTTATGTAGAACCTGGATCCGTTGCACCTTGTTTACAAGCAGAGGAATGTACATGCATGCGTGTCAAAGACTGATACGGAAGAGAAGAAATTACTATTGAAGTCACTATTTTTGTTTTCTTTGCACACAAAGTATTCTCGTAGCTTCATACAATTAAGTTTGAACCACTGATATCACATGGACTATTTTAACAATGTCCTTGCTACCTTTCTGGGCCTTGAATGTGGTAGTTGCATTGCTGTCCATGCAGGGTCAGAAAGCTCTCAGATTTCATGAAAAATATCTTAATCTGTGTTCTGAAGATGAACAAAGGTTTTACGGGTTTGGAATGACATGAGGGTGAGTAATTAAACTGAATTTTCCTCTTTGGGTATAGTATTTCTTTAAGCAAACTGTCAATTTTAAAAGGCCACCCAAAAAACATAAACCTTTCCTAACAGACTAGACTAAATCTTTTAAGTAGCAAGGTCCTGTGTGCCAAAAAGTTGAGCCTATTGGTTTGAAATAGTGCACCACTAAACCACTGGATTGTCAGAAGGTCTTATTCATGAATCTACAGACAGACTGTAAGTGGGTGGAAGGGCTCTATTCTTAATGTATGTGCTGTCATGACTCCCCTTGTGCCGGGTACAGCAAAGACCCCATGACCATTCACTGTGCTCCCTATTGCACCAGACAATTAAGGTCTAAATATATGACCGCTGTTGAATTCGCAGACGGAGAAAACAGAAATAACGGTGAAGCTTGTGGAAAGAAGGCGTCAGCAGCCTGTGGAAAAATCGATATGGCTCATAAAACATCAACGGGGAGTTTTCTAAACGACATTGCACTAGCATCTAGCTATGCAAAGAACAGAAAGGCAAATTTAAACTTATGACTGCACTAAAACAGATAACTGGAAAGAATCAAAATAACCTATCTATCTATCTATCTATCTATCTATATATAGTGGTCTTAAACTCTAGTAGACTTCCCTAGTGGTCTTAGACTCCAGTAGCTTTTGGGCCCTCATAAAGTACACTGGGAAAAACACCACTTAAAATAGTGTCATCAGGAAATTGATATTCACACACACAGGATGCACAATTACACACTCACGCACTTAAGAACAGCAAGAGTCAATTGCTTTATCGACAGCACCACATGATCTCTCCGTGAAGGCCAGAATGGTCCCGGCCGAGACAAAGCACCTTCATTCCGGCCGTCTCACCCTACTGAGCAGTACAAGAAGCATCCAATTAAAGTAGCCACCTGTTTTGACAGAGCTGAAAATGTCAGCCAACATGGCCTGAGGCATAGGCAGTATCACGGCCGACTCATTGCATATTCTGCCTCCGCTCCATCCCTCACTTTCACCATTAACACCCAGCAAACAACCTTTACCCACTCCAAATCAACCCCTTACGCCACAAAACAGCCATGGTGCTTCATTCGACACGAAAAGTCACATTTATTACCGGAATGTCTAAGTGAGCTCTTCCACCCACAGCTGGTCTCTTTAAAAGTGTCAGCATCAGGGTCAAAGTCAGCCTGTCTGAGGAACAATCTACTGAAAGTCAACTTGTGAAAAATGTTTTGTGGGAATGGTTATAAAACACTGAATATATATAAAAAAGTGCGTATATATATGATTGAACAGCGTTAGACTTAAATGTGATTCGTCCTTACCCTCTGATCATGGCAAAGGAATCGTCGCTAGAGAAATAAGCGGCTCCAGGAAGAACTGTGACAGTTTCTTTACCTGAAAGGGTGAAGGTTAAATGGAAAAATATTTCATTAAGTACTCTGAATAGACAAATTAGGTTATTAAAAGGAAATCTATGCAATGCTAATGCTATATGACTGTCGACTAGTATGAAAATCAGGGATAATTATTACCAGCGTTGATGAGATCTGGATCAACTTCTCCCTCTGTGGGGTAAGGGCCCTGAATTATTCAAAAAGCACAAAAACAGTACTTATGAATGCTTTTATGAGTGCAAAAATCACTCGTATTAAAACAAAAATAAATATGATGTATAACAACAATTAAAGTTAAATGGAGCCAAGGATTGAACTGTTGCTTCATGAGAAGAGATGACACCAAACCCTCAGAGGACCTCAGAGGATGCCAATACCTCAGAATTAACCAAATTTAGCTATAAGTTAAATATATTAAGTTTCTACAATATATAAATCTATTGTAGAAACGTAATTTCCTGTAATGCTGCTTTGCAACGATTGTATTGTAAAAAGCACTGTACAAATAATCTTAAATTGATTTGAATCATGTAGATGAAGAACATAGTTTTTATGTCTAAATTCATTATTGTTCTTTTCATACATGATAGCTGCTGTATATATAATAGTGGTAATATTTGACGTTAAACAACAATACAATACAAATCATACAAACTAAAGTATAACACATCATTGTACTTATATTGTCGCATATATTGTAATGTACATTACCGTTCCAAAGTTTGGAGTTTGGAGTAAAGTCTCACATGCTCACCAAGACTTCAAAAAAACACTAAAACAATTACATTGTGCAATATTATTACAATTTAAAATCTAATTTCTGTTTTAATGTATTTTTATTTTTAGCTATTTTGAAATTGTATTTATTCTTATGAAAGCAGTTGATTTTAGCAGCCTTTACGCCAATCTTTAGAGTCACATGAGCCTTCAGAAATCATTCTAATATGCTGATTTGCTGCTCAATAAATATTTTCTATTATCATCAATGTTAAAAACAGCTGTGTTGCTTAATAGTTTTGTGGAAGGAACATTCAAAAGATGAGCATTGAAATCTTTTGTAACATTATAAATGCCTTTAATGTCACTTTTAATGTGTCCTTGATGAATAAAAGTATTCAAAACACGTTTGAACGGTCGTGTAGCTTTTTAATAATTTATGCATGTCAACATTTCAAAAATTTCATAAACAACTAAACTTTTTTTAGAATGATTTTCGGTCTCATTAAACTAAACAAGAATGCAAGGACAATAAAATCATAACAGACAGGATTTTCAAATGCTTGTATAACTGAATTTACAACTGTATTTAGAAAATTCAAACAAATCTGAGAAAAGATAGCTTACCAGCCCCAGAATGCCATTTTCACTCTGCAGGTGGACGGTAATATCTGGTTTAATGAAATTACTGGCCAGCATGGGGATTCCGATGCCCAGGTTAGCTAAAAAGGTTACCAAACCGCATTAACAGATCATCATTAAAAACACACAGGAAATGACATTCTTAGCAAATATTAAAACCATTGTTGCTTATAATAACTGGTTAAAATTAAAGGAAAACATCACCAAATTTTAATATAGCTTTCATATACTTGAAATATAGCACACAAGTTATGTGGTTCACTTCTATTATGCTCTGAAAGCTTCAATTCCCATTCACTGTAATTGCATGGCAAAGACAGATTCTTCAAAATTCCCGTTTTTATGTTCACAAAACCAGCATACGGTTTTAGAACGACATGAGGGTGAATAAATTATGACAGAATTTTCATTTTCAGTGTTCAAGCGTGAATTTAAAGCGATAAAATGTAAGCAACATGGTCTGAAACACTGTACATACCATACATCCCGTCCTCAAACTCCAGCGCAGCTCTGCGAATAATCCTCTCTCTCACAATATCAGAGTCTTTCATGGGTTTGGGTTTTCAGCCTGGCCTTTCTTTACTGTACGCCTCTGCAAAAGGTCGGACAGAGGGGCGGCAATAAGAAGAAAATAAAAGATGACAGAGGATAGATGGATAAAGGAAAACTGATAGAAACGAGCCAGACGAGTCAAGCCACCTCACCTCGATCCGCTTCTCGTAGCTATCTCCCTTGACAATCCTGTGGACGTAGATGCTGGGGATGTGGATGTCTTCTGCTGCAAACGTGCCCACGTCTACAATCTCCTCCACCTGAAGACAGAACATAGATCAGCTGATGCTGACAATGAGATTAAGATTTCATGTTTCTTTGCAGAATTGTTATGTGCAGAATTGCTGACTACCCATTATGGATGGTCAAGATTGTTTTAAGCAGCTTTAGAATGTTGTGTGTAGTCAGGGACAGACTGGGAGTAAAAAACGGCCCTAGATTTTCTCCCAAATAGGCCCACCACAACTACAGTGCAAACAGTCGCCATATCTCACAATATTGCAGCAATCCTGTCTCATGTATGGCAAATAACATCACAAAACCTATGGTGACCCTGCTAACAAAAACAATAGAACAATAGAAATCAGAAATTCTAATGATTTCCACTACAAATACCATTACAAACTATCAACTTTTAACATTTAAAACAATTCAATAATGGTTTCCTGTAGTGTGTTTTGGGACATATTACATAGGATGTAGTGTTTTTAGGATTTAGTACAGTTACATTACAGTAAAACCAATGCAATTCTCATTCTAATCAGTAAAACCATTACAAATTATGTGCTGGTTTTATTTTTTAGCATGGGCTTGAAATAAATATATATTATTGTATGAACTATAATACTTGAAAACTACATATAAATGTGATAATGATTAAAATAAACCTAGAATCTAGAAACAACAGAATTCTTCAATTTGAGTATCTCTTTGTGTGTGTAATGTATGTTAATCAGACTAATCATCTTATAGGCGACTTCATTTACTGTACTTTCTAACTCAATATCTCTCAAATGTAACCCGTTGTAGAATCACTTAAGGCAGCGGCTATCAAATAGCTATAGCTTCTATTTACACTGTTTAAATAGCAGGATTTTCTGCCATTTATACTACTTATTGCAAATAGTGGCAATTATTTGCACCTCAATATTGCAATACGTTATAAAAAAGTATGCAATAATAACTTATTGAGTGAGTGTATATTGTAATTTTAATTCAAATTATTAAATGGATGCCACCTTATTGGAACAATAAAGCCCTCCCTACACCTACCCGATACTTTTATTTTCAACTTTTTGATTATTTAATTCATTTTAATAAAAAATGTATTCTATTTTGATGTGATTTGAAATTTGAAAAGGGAGAAAAAAAAAGTTTGTTAAAAGCGGATTCGAACCCGGGTCGATAGCGTCAAAAGGAATATAACACACGCTGTACTATCTGCGCCCGTTATACTATACTTTACTTTTATACTTAACTATACTTTTTGCGACCGTTGGCTGTCCTTTGTAAACTTGACTAGCTCAATCACACATTGGTGGGCGGAGTTAGTGTACATAGACACTCCGTGTCACTTAATCTGACACTTTTTCTTTGATGATGAACCAGCCAGGCCGACGGCCGCTGGATGGAAGGCCGCTCTGGACTTCTCCAGAACGTCCAGATGGCCAGTCCGCCTCTGTGTGTAGTGGTTAAAGCGGGTGAAGAGTCTATCACTTGGCGTGCTAAGAGTCTATCAGTACTGTCAGCATGGCAAACTGTCAGATAAGTTGCTTCCCTACATTCATCCCCTTTTAAAACACTGTCGGACTTCAGATCACCTACAATGAATAATATTTTGGTTATTTTGCATAATCCCTTAGGTTCCTTTTTTGTGAGGACTATAATTTTGTGCAATAACAGTAATAATTTATCTGCTGAATATCATTATAAATGTCATACACATACAAAAGTTTGCGGTCGTTAAGATTTATTTATTTTTGTAATACTTTTATTCAACAAGAATGCATTAAATTGATCACAAGATCGAGAAAAGATGTGAATTTCCAAACAAACGTTTCTTAAACACCAAATCAACATACTAGAATGATTTCAAAAGGATCATGTGACATTGAAGACTGGAGTAATGATGCTGAAAATGTCTCTTTGCCATTACAGGAATAAACCGTGAGGCAGCTGCCTCAATACTTTAATTATGTTGTTTAGGTTTTTGTTATTTGCTAGTTCCTGCTTTCTTCCCTGAGTCTTGGAATGTATGACATACATATAGGCTATAAATATATACACACACACCTTCCTTAAAGGGATAGTTCACCCAAAAATGAAAATGTTGTCATTAATTAGTCACCCTCTTGTCGTTCCAAACCCGTAAGACCTTCATTCATCTTCGAAACATCAAATTCTGATATTTTTTATGAAATCCGAGAGCTTGCTGACCCTGCATAGACAGCAATACAACTGAAATGTTCCCAGGTCCAGAAACATTGTAAGGACATCAATAAAATAGTCCATGTAACATCAGGGGTTCGACTGTAATTTTACAAAACTACAAGAATACGTTTTGTGCACAAAGAAAACTAAAATAATGACTTTATTCAACAATTCTTCTCCTCATCCCGTCTGCTGCAGCGCACCGCCATTGTGGAAAGAGTATCACAACGCATGTGCTTCCACTTCATGTAAACAACACCTGCATGTGCGTGTTAATGTAAACAGCAGCGCCATGCGAGTTGTTTACATGAAGTGGAAGCGAATGCATTAGGATACTCCTTCCACAATGGTGGTGCGCTGCAGTCTATGCAGGGTCCGAGAGCTCTTGGATTTCATCAAAAATATCTTAATTTGTGATCAGAAGATGAAGAAAGGTCTTATGGGTTTAGAACAACATGAGGGTGAGTAATTACCGACATAATTACATTTTGGGTGAACTCTTTAAATGATCCTGACAACCCATTTTTTTAAGACTTGCAACTCTTGGTTGGGGTTGAAAACCTACAATTTAAATGGATGCCAGGCTAGATGACAGTTCAGTGTCAGACAATTCTTCAGTGCCCTGTATCATCATCTATCATCAGCTCTCTGTCTGCGATCCATTACAGCTGAAAAACGTACCATACTCTGTAGGTCAAACTGCCCCTGAAAATGGTGGAAACGCCTTACACTTTGTCAGATGTAAGAAAAAGCTTTTATTCTGAATTCAGAGATGTTGATTTTACCTTTTACAGAGACTTCACACACCATTGATATGGGCAGCTTTGAGGACCCTACAGGGAACAATAACCCATCATATATAACCCTGATTGAGGAGGGTTTGCCCTGGAAATGGGAAAATGGTAACCCATCTCTCTTTGGAGTCTAATGGATATGAGAAGCAGGGAATGAAGTGCTGACAGTTACTTAGGTTAAAAACTACGGAAAGAACTTTCCGTAACCACTAATCTTGAACTCAAGTTTCTAAAACTCCTTTATATATCAGGCTAAAGTGACAGTTTTCATAAAAGTCCGTTTTACAGATGTTTGGCAGAACGTGCACATGGCTCTTTTTGCTCATACAATTACCATGAGCAAATGGCCATTATTAATAACAAAGTGATTAATTATGAACACTCCATACTAGCTACCAATATTTGAGAATTGTATTATTTGAATTTTCTAAGTTGGCACTTCTAACTGGTTACAAAAAACACAAGCACATTTACCATTGTTAAAGCGATAGTTAACCCACAAATTTTAATTCTGTCATTGATTACTCACCCTCGTTCCAAACCCCTAAGACCTCTGTTCATCTCCGCACGGTGGAGACGGACACGGAAGAGAAGAAATTGTTTAATAAAGTAATTATTTTTGTTTTCTTGAACCGACATGAAACCGGACCGGGTAAGTAATAAATTATAGAATTACATTTTTGGGGTAAACTATCCATAATTCATTATTAACACCCCAATACTAGTGAATACTACATTTGTGCTATTTTAATATTTGCATATTCAAATTTGGTACTTCTAAACTTTTTATAAGAAGCACAAGAACCAATAGTGTTTAACTTTATTAATAACAAACCTGGAGCTTAATTATTAATACTCCATACTAATAATTGATATTTCATTTGTGCAATTTTAATATTTGCATATTCAAATGTGGCACTTGTAAACAATAACGAGAAACAAAACATTGTGTTTACAATTACTAATAACAGACCTATAGTGATTAAATATTCGTAATACTCCAAAATTAGTAATTCATATTTAATTTGTGCAGCTTTAATAATTGCAAATTGTGACCAGTTACAAGGTACACAACAACCAATAGCGTGTTAAACATCCTGCTAAAAAAAACTCTGTTTAGGTTTCATGGAACAGAGAAAATGATACAGGATTTAAAAAGATATTTCGATTTTTGGAAGAACTTTGTGATCAGAAATTATAGTGTAAACTCATTTGATGCACATTTTGCGGAGTATGTCTCATGTTGCAGGAACGTGTTTTTATCTGCATCCTCCCGTGATGAATGTTGATGTTGTACCTGTTCTGGTGGTGTGTGTGATAACAGCACAAAGCCGCACACGCGGTTTCACAGACAGCGCCGCTGAGAGCTCACAGAGCAGCTTAGCACTCCTTTAAGGACCAAAAATAAGCTCTTAAAGTACTGAACTAAATCTGAAGCTCAGATAATGGCTCGGAGGAGAAAACACACTTCGCCGAGAATCAAATCGATGCGCCAAAGCACGTTTAAGCCCTGCAGATGTGCACAAACAGAGAACAAAGTCCAGGCTTCCTAAAGATCCTACAGACCTCACCAGTCTGAGTTTACTTGTTAGATTCTGCACACTTGTGTTTCGTAGAGGACATTTCTAGATTGAGCGGTGTTGCTGTTGTCATGGTTACTGCTGCGGCGTTTGGCTTTTTATCGTTAGACGGCTGCGCAGGGCAGAGAGTGATTGAAGGGCTCAGGCTTCTAGACGGCCTAAGAGTTTAATGCGGAGCACAAAATGAATCTCTCTCAGCAGAGTTTGCTGCCTCATTAACCCTTCATGCATTCATTTACCATATATGCTAAGATACAAACAGACACTATACTGGTTAAAGGAACATTACACCCACAATGAAAATGGTCAACCTCATGTCAGGCCAAATCTTTATGCTGTTATTACACAAAACTCTCATAATAAATGGCCATTTTTAATTGTTGGTGAACTGTTTCTTTAAAAGTAACAAATACAGGTGAATTGTTATTATATTATATTATTAGATACAAAAATAACTGCAGTAAATGACTATACATTGCATTTATATTATATGCTTATCAATTAGTTCATTTGTGTTATAATATTAGTTCATATTATTTTGTTTATAATAAAATACTATAAATAATATTATATTTTTTGACAGTTTTTTTTAGCTAAAAATTACATATCATATACAGATATTACGTGATACTATCGTCACATAATATCTATATGTACACACAAGTAGCCTGCAGGATTAAACTCCGATATTGGCATATCTTCCTCCAGTGGCGTTTGGTCTTTAATGGGAATGAAAATAACCTTGATGTGATCTTGAAAGAAGGAAAACAGGGATCCAAAATCCCTGAGGGAGACAGAGAAACCTTTTTTCAAGGGTTTGTTCTTTTTTTGGACTGTGATCCTTGTCAAAGCTGGTTAAATCTACAGAACCTGATGGACACGTGTTGTTATGAAACAGTCTCGATCAGAAACATACAGTGGATATATTCTACATATGGCATAGAATCAGGCAGGTAGCTAAAAATGATTCAGTGTTTTTTTTTTTTGCATGTCTCACTTCATAGCAAATGCCAAGCACAGGCAACAGACGGTGCACAAATAAACAGTTATCTTCAAAAATAGTTAGGCATTATGGCACCGAGCATGATGAGACAAATCCAAATCCAATGAACAGCACTAAGCTGACAATATGCGACATTTTCCGAAAAACACAAGCCCTGGTATGTTTAAAATGACTGAGGATAGATGTTGTGTAGTAGTGTTTTTTTAAAGTGTTGTCTATTTATCTACTTCTTCTCTTCTTGCTCCTCGCCAGATGTTTTTGAAGCAGGTTTCAGCTCAGTACGAGTATGTTAGAAGTGTCCTGGCCTATCAGCAGCATGCACCTTGAGGGGCCGCCAACCTAAGGCTAAATACAATTACCACTTCACTCAAGTGGCCCCTGAGGGGAATATGCACCAGCTGAAGAGAAGGGGATCTCTAAAGAAACAGGTACGTTTAAAAATGGTATTTATCGACATATAGCACATTTTCATTAAATGAATCTATTCCAAGGGCCTTGATAAAACAGAATGAAGCCTTTCAAATAAACTAACAAGGCAATCTATAGTAAATATCTAATTATCATACAGTCTCTGCACATGCTATTTTAAATTGTCAAAATGTTTTCAGCCTCATACGATAACACGAAAGGAGAGCATTCAAATGTGTTTAAATGAGGAGAAAATTTTGATTATATGCTTAATCATCCTATTCCACATTACAGCGAACAACGACTGATGCTTTACTATAAAAAACATGTGTATATATGCTGAAAACTGTAATACATCTAATGTGAGATTTCATGTAATTTAACATAAAAAATGCTGCCAGTTTTTCACCAGTATTTCTGCAGGTTTTTTAACAGTATTCAAAAACGGATGAAGGCAGCAAGCTGAAACATTTGTTTTTATCTCCTGTTTAAATAAAGAGATTTTTAGAGTGCAGACCTTGAGTAGCGTTTGATATAAGAAATAGGTCTTTGCCCTACAAAAGCTGGGAGAGCGCGGTGAGTGTTGAGATAACAGTAATCAAAAAGGCATCACAAGGCAACATTAAAGGAGCAAAAATTAGTATTTACAGTACATGTGTGAGATATTTGACACAATCATATCCTGATCACTGAGTTAGTGAATCAGTGAACTCCGTAACTGAACCAAATCTCAGATTTGTGAACAAATCATTTTGTGAACCAGAACAGTTTATCCATTGAAAAGATTCAACTTAAAATAACAAACCGTTCACAAGTTATACTTTTAAACTCTCAAAATGTACACTTTTGTTTATTCTTGTTTATTTACTTCCCTAGTGACAACTTTTGTACATTTACTTTAAGACTTACACTACTTTTGGTGCATTTGTGCCCTTTTTTAATCTTTAAATCTAAATTGAAAGCTAACTGTAATTGCATAAAAAAATAACACATGTATCCATAAAGGATAGAATGAATAATTTTAATTCAATTCAATAATTCTTTAACTACATCTCCATTTACAATAACCTTTCTGTGTCCTATACAGTTGTGATAAAGACGTGATAAGGGGCAAAACTAAGAATTTGCAGACTAATCAGGAAATCTTTACATAAAGAGACACAAATATTCTACTAGGAGTTATTTGATTGAAACAGGATTGAAAAATCAACAGTACGATCTACTGGCTTCACATCTTGCACGGTCCCTGATCTCGCCCCAGCTGTCGCACTGGTAATTTATGTGCAACAAACCAAAAGGATAATCAGCGTTTTGAAATTGGACGGAGGGAGGAGGAGAAATAATACCTTTGAAGACGAATTTCATCAATAACCAATTAGCCTCATCCTGGAAAACCCATTTCATGCAACCTGTCGTTGCAAAATAAAATGATTGGTTCCTTTATAACCGATGCGACTAGCAAATATGGCCTTGTTTGAACCAACTGCCCTTGCATCCCACAATGCTCTGGGCCTCGCTGTACCTGCGATAACAGGAGAACTGGAATATGCCACGGATCTGCCGTGCAGGCTTCTGTCGCCTGGCAACCCACTGGCCGAATTGATTTTGCCTGCTTTATTGTAGTTTTTTTGGCAATCTGCATTTCCTTCGGTTAATGCTAATGATCATTTATTTTTAATTGATTAGGAAAATAGAAGCTTTATGGATGCGCAGCTATCAGATATCCTGTTAATTAGGACGCTGTGATGCGCTGTCTGTTTTATAACGAGAGGAAATAAGGTGGCAGCTTCCTCCAGTGGCATCAGTATTTCCAGCGCCTGGCTCTGACAGGCAACAGGAACGCTTCTCTCGAAACACTGAGCCATTGGCAAGCCTCATCAGCCAGCCAATTGAGAGGAAATAATTCAACATGGCTGCTGATTTTGGCAGATTATAACTGGATGATCATAAAACACTGTCTCTCTTCCACGAAGCTAAAAATGGCCTCAGCTATTTTAGAGTGAAAAATCAGATGGCAGAAAGTCAAAGAAATGCTGAAGCTTTAAAATATAACGTACTCCGCAGCCAGATAATATATGCAAACACAGCAGGGGGGTTCAGGTGAAGGGACAAAGGAAATGGCTGCTTCTTTGAAGTAAAACATGGGACAGAGCTTATGCTGGTTCCAATCAAGCTCAAGAGACCATAATAAGCTGATCAAGGACTGCAAGGATGATTCACATTATCATCTTCACATAACAGGATGGTTCTGTCTGGAAAAAGAGATGTACTTGCACATCCACACAATATCCACAAAACTGGGTCACAAGCACTATGCTCTCAAAAAGCATTTGCACAAAATCTCCACTACATGCATTCGGTCTAAAGTGTTAACTATAGGCCTGCCAATCAATTAGATTTATAACTTAATTATATGATCTATTAATTATCCAACTCCATAGTAACTAAATGCAATCAACTAACTGAACTACATGTATTCATTAACTGCAGCTTGCTCCAACTCTACTTTTACATTATAGAATAATGTTAATAATAAAGATACTAATCCACACAATATTAAAAATGTCAACAATATTACAGGAATCTAATA
Organism: Gymnocypris eckloni scoliostomus; assembly: GCA_027564155.1. Taxonomy (NCBI): domain Eukaryota; kingdom Metazoa; phylum Chordata; class Actinopteri; order Cypriniformes; family Cyprinidae; genus Gymnocypris; species Gymnocypris eckloni. The sequence goes on from CM050420.1 coordinate 13,414,946, forward strand.
TATTAATTACACCATTGTTTAAATAATGAATTGTAAATTAACATTGCATTGACAGCCCTAGAACAAATAATTGTGTCATTTTTTGTCTGCATTTGCAATTAATGGTGTGAACAAAGTGCAATCAATACAATTTAATTGACAGATTTGTCTGCACAAACTACTGCTCAAACATGGGTATAACACGCTGAATTTTGTGATTAATGTTATCTAATTATGTTCACCATGGCTGCATTTATTTGATATTTTAATTTAATGTATTCCTGTGATACAAAGCTGAGTTTTCAGTATCATTACTCCAGTCTTCAGTGTCACACGATCTTTCAGAAATCATTCCAATATGTTGATTTGCTGCTCAAGAAACATTTCTTATTATCAATGTTGTAAAACGTTGCGCCGCTTAATATTTTCCTGGGAACCGTGATGAATAGAAAAGTGCACAGCATGTATTTGAAATAGAAACCATTTGAAAAATTATAAATGCCTTTACTTTAACATTTGATCAGTTTAATGCAGCCTTACTGAATAAAAGTGATTCTGCCCGCAAACTGAACGGTAGTGTAGAAGCACAATGGATAAGTATAAAATCCTGGAGTTAATCTTTTAAAACATTTGAGACAGACACCTGTAGTAAACCAGATGACTGCTTTCTTTTCTCAGCCCCAGACAACAGTGATGCAGCGCATGGCATGAGTCAATCTTTATTCTGAGTCCCTGCTGCGAAAGCTGAAGAGTTGCTGCCACAAACAACATCTTAACCAGTCAAACAGAGGCAGAACGCTAGATACACACTGTTGCTCAGCACTCAGCCGACTGATTCATTCTCCTAGCAGGACGGCTTTCATCACCAAATGTGCAAACACTGAAAAAGGCCTTTAACCATTACTGTGTGTTCACTGAACTGATACGCTTATCTTTAGTGGGACTGCAATAACCGTATTGTCAGATGATACTGGCCACTAATAACTGATAATATTGCTACATAGCCACAATAAAGATTGAAAAGCAGAAATATAAAAACTCTAATGTGTTGATAGCATCCGACACGATTGCTGCAGCAGACAATTAAACAATATGAGCGAGCTAAATGTCTTTCTTTCCTGATGACACTACTAGTAATGGATTGATTGGTAGACAGATTGTGAAGGGTGAAGACTAGTTTCAGAAAGATCTACTCAAAGGGTTTGAATTCGGTTATTGTTTCACATTGTAAACCATTTCCAGTCAGGGCTGCAAGAGAAAGAACGGAATGCTGGAAGGCCGTATTAATTAATGGAGTTCGTTCATTGGGACTGAAAATGCCTTTTGATAAGTCTTTTGTTCGTAGCTGCGTGTTTTGAACAAAGGCTTAGATAAAAGCATATTTGATATGCAGACAAGTGTTTGAAAAGCGCTCTCGGTAGAAAGGGAATGAAAAAGGAGTGAATAGGGAGGGAAAAACTTCAAAGATCTAGATGAAACCAACTATTTATTTTGTTTATGTGAAAAACAATGATGAAATGAAACTCAGGTGAAGAGATACATGTTCCAGGCAACTGAATTCATAGGATGGATAATATGATATATGTATAAGCTTTTAAACTTTAACCAAACAGAATCTAAAAGAAGATGTGTTATGTGGTTATGTGGTAGCCACCTACCTCCACAATTGTGATCTTGGCTGCCTTGCACATGGGCTGGTTGAAGTTCCGGGCCGTTTTCCTGATTAAAAATAGATGGTCAATAACGTACTCCGCGGCCAGAGCTGAGGTCAAATGTTATATATGCAAGACTGAAATGTTCTTTCCCCTGTTTACGAGGCACTGACGGTGAAATCTAGTGGAATAAGCCTGAATGACAAGCTCTAAAAATCAGTTTGACTATTGTCAAAAACACCTGTTATCAACTCATCATCCATAGTGGTGCCATGCTGCAAAAATGTAACCAAAGCAGAACAAGAGTACATTCATCTGTAATGGAAAAGGAAACAGTGCACCCTTGTGGTAAAACAAAACGCTTTTCAAAATTATGTAACATTGGGAATGCTAAATGTTTTTAAATGCAATATAAGACCAATGCAATATACCACACAAAGCTATTTTTATAACACTAATTCGATCATTTTAATATGGCAACATGCTTTTTGTATTTTTATTTTAACATTTTATAACATTTGTTAATGCATTTTATACATATAATAACATTCAAGTCAATAAGATATACAAAAACAGATTCTTGCAAGACTTAATTCAATTGATCAAATGTGATAAAAACGACTTTTACAGTACATTGTGTAAAAAGTCTGAATAAATGCTGTTCTTCTGAACTTTCTATTTATTAAAGAATAATAAAAAAATCATGATTTCCACAAAAATATAAGCAGCTTTAACTATTTTCAACATTGATAATATTAATGAGAATGATTTACTGAGCAGCAAATCAGCATATTAGAATGATCATGTGACACTGAAGACTGGAGTAATGATGCTGAAAATTCAGCTTTGTCATCAGGAATAAATTAAAATTTTATATATGTTACAATTAGAAAAGATATTTTGCATTGTAATAATTTTTCACAATATCACTGTTTTTACCGCATTTTTTGTTTTGAGTACATAAATGCAGCTTTGTTAAGCAGATGTCCTCTGAATGGTAGTGCGTTTAAAAAAAATATTTAAAAACATCACTATTATATTTTTTATGTATTTTAGTACTTCTTTAGAACATTATTCTCTGTGGGTTGTATAATGAATAAAATGACTGGGTTCGAAATTACAGTCATTTGAATAGTTTGCCTTCTCTACTGTGTTTAAAATGTAATCTAAAATAAGGTACTGTTTATGTCTCCTTTTTACAAAAGAGTCTCGTGTGGCCTTCCCTTCAGTGAAACAGTCTGTGGGATTGTGCTAAATGAAAACAGAAGGTGAGAGAAAATAGCTATTTTCAGCTTTGGTTAAAACACCAACCAAACCAGTGAACATATGACACTGTACAGCTAAGGAAAACAACTTCTAGTCTATTTGAAGTAGGGCTGAACAACCTGAGAAAAAATAGACACTTGTACCTGAAGATGACATTCCCAGCTTTGTCTGCTTTCCAGGCTTTGATCAAGGCAAAGTCACAGGTGATGGATTTTTCCATGATGTAGTGCCGGCCTTTAAATTCACGCACCTGAAACACACCATAGAAATCGATATAAATCAATTTTTACTGATCAAACTCCATCTGCAGCAACATCAGCTGAATTATTGTATCACTCAGTAAGACTGGAAGATAAAAGCAGCAGCTCTGACCTCTCTGGGTTCACTTGCGATGGCAATGGTGCCGTCCTTGTTGTATTTGATAGGAGAGCCTCCCTCTTGGATGAGTGTGCCATAGCCTGTGGCAGTGAAAAAGGCAGGCACACCTGCGCCTCCAGCCCTGATCCGCTCTGCTAGCGTGCCCTGCCATCAACACAGCGCAATGGGTAAAATAAAATCCAACTGATTGGATTTTTTTGGAAGAATGGTACTATAAAATCTTTAGCAGACATATACTTGGCAATAAACTTGCCATTGAAAACAAAGTGAAAGAGTTTATTCTGAAGGTTTGGGTAAAGGATAGTCTCACCTGTGGGGTCAATTCCACCTCCAGCTCACCACTGAGATACTGCCTCTCAAACTCCACATTCTCCCCCACATATGACGAGATCATACGCTTGATCTGTTTGGTCCGAAGGAGCAGGCCCAGGCCAAAGTCATCCACTCTGTGTAAACCATAAAGACTCAGAAATGGACTACATATTTGTCCTTGTCAGCTACCTTGGAGCATCTTAGATCTAGTAAAGAGAATGTGTGTCTAACTACAAACTCATAAATACACATTTCTGTTTTCACCTTCTAGTATTTCCTTAAGAACACAACATGACTATAAAAATTATAATTTTCCATTGATGACCATTCAAAAGTAACCATGTCAAATAAATAGTCAGAAATGGACTACATATTTGTCCTTGTCAGCTACCTTTGACATCTTAGATCTAGTAAAGAGAATGTGTGTCTTAACTACAAACCCATAAATACACATTTCTCAAAAAAAAGCAATGTTCAATTTAGGCTGAACTATTGTTGGAAAAGTAGCACTTATTGCCTAAACAGGTCTAAATTCAGTGTCCACTGGCCATTCTATAACAAAGCGGTCATTCAAATTCTAAACACGCAGAGAATACTGAGACAAAGGCCGCACAACTCATTTTTACAGCAATAAACATTTTACAGATCTGTCACACCTCCTCAGTTTGGTCTGTGCGGTGGCTTGGCACATTTACAGAAGCAATGACTCAAAACTGATTTAGTCGCTCATTAACTAATGGCATGACTTACTGAGACTTGAAACGCACTGAGGTATAAAAATGTTGGCTATCCCATTTTAAAGGTAGTCAGCGCAGTAGAGCAGATCTGGACATTTTTACACTGTTAATATCAAAGGTGTTCTGGTGAAACATGAGGGAAAATGTTTGATGAAAATTAATACAATTATAAGCGCATGCATATATTTAGGTTCATTCAATCAACCGGGAGCACAGACACTTCATGTCACGACTCATTCACTGGACCGAGAAAGGTTGCAATTAGACACATACTGTGTCATGCCATGCTCTCATTAACTCTCTTCTAATGTGTCTTCTTCACTTATTCTCCTGCCAGAGAAACAACAAAGGCTTTTTTAGTGCTTGAACCTAAACTAGTTTTAAGAGAAAGGAAAAAAGAAGCCTCAATCTAGGTCATATGTGCTTAGAATTTACTGAGGTAGTTTCTGTATTTTATAAAAAGCACAATGACTTAACTAGTGCAAGTTAATATTGAGCCACTTACATTTCAGACAATATTGCTAGCAGTTACCTATTCTTATTCTTGCTCTGCCGGTGGAAATAAGTTAAAAATGAAGTTCAAGCTAAATCAGCGCAGTGCATCTCAGTGGTGTTGTTTTGTTCTTGAATTAATCTGTTATTTTGAGCAACTGTTTAAATGAATGATTCACACAAAAGGCAGACTGTGCATAAAATCCCTTCTTATACCTGTATATAGTGCATTATTTGAGGGAACAGCCATTTGTAGTAGTGTCCGAAACCAATGTTTGACATCGAGTCATTCAGTCCCATAATGTACCACATTAAGAACTGATGTACACTCAACAACTAGCTGCTAATTCACATGCACTGAGGGTAGCGCCAGAATTCCCAAAACTCGCCAGAAGATGGAACACTCAGCGTCCACATTTGCTCACTTGTTTTCATTCACTCCTTTAAATAGAGTAGATTACATCAGTGGAGTAACAGCAATGCAAAAGTCGCATGCTTTGTTCCTGAATGAATGCGCTTTTAAATAAATCAGCTGAAAGAATCATTCAATGACTCTCAATGAGTCACTTTTCACCACCAACTGCGTAACAGTGCAACCTGCCAAAAAAGTTACTGAAACATCCACTCCACTATTATACAGACTGACAGTCAAACTTTGAAAACTCCCAATGCTGTAGGATCTTAAAATCAGCACTCTTGGAATACTTCTCAGCCAATTAAATTCAAGACGTGGAACTAACTGTTGTATAATTATCCCTTTAACACTGCTACAGGGTTGTGACAGCTCTTTCATACTCCAGTCCGTAACCATATAACACACAATGGCCAATAACTACTTCCAAACAAGTCAGCCCTCCATTTCTAAGTAATGAGCAACACGTTAAAAGTATCAGCAGGGGTTGTTGATGGAAAGAAGTTGCATAGGAAACAGCACCCTTCTGTGCAAGCTACGCATGCTAATGCCAAACACTGCTGTGATGCTGGTTTCACATTTCAGTCTCACTGAGAATTCTTTCTGTGGTAGACCAAAAGACTTTTACCACAGAGGTTCAGAACTCGCAGAACAAGGTCTACGACAACAATGCAGTCAAGAACAGCAGGACTCAAACAGTCAGACGGGAAGGAAATAAACTTCAAGAAGGGAATCAATCAAGAACTTTCTATTTAAAACAGGACAGAACTTCCCTTTAGGGAATTAAAGTGTCAGAAACTAAAAGTGTACTTTTATGGGTTTGGGAAGTTTGTATTCCGTTATAAAGGAGCTGACAATAATAAATGGTGTAGGATAAAGTTGAGGTTATTCAACATATATATATATATATATATATTCTTATTTAAGCCTGACTAAGACGATTAGAAAGGACTTTATCACATTCTTCTACCATCTTCATCAGCAAACCCACACTGTCCTCATTCTCTGGTCACGATAAAAAAAAAAAAAAGAACTGGCCCATTTTCAGAAATTACGCAATAATATATTCATAGACAACCAGCCTGGGAAGATGCCAGAACAGAGAGGCCTATACATAGTGTCAAGTCACATGTTCACAGCAGCTGCAACATAGCAGCAATAAACCAAACACCAATATCCAATAAGATAGTAAATAGACTGTATGACTAGCCATTCAAAAAATAAATAAACATTTACTCCTAAGAAGGAATTTTGATCATTCATTTCCCTGTGTTCACTCTTCTGTATTTACCAGTATGCCTAGGCCTACTTGACAGATTAGACTGGTTTATCCTGTCTGAGAAAAAGGTGGTGTGATGCTTCATACTGGTAATCTCTTTCTATTTGTGGTCAGTTGTGCGCACGCTCTCATCATCATTTAAGGGAGAAATTCTTGTAGTGACGTCATTGTACTCAATGACCTCAGATGATTATCAGATGTTTATAGTTTTGGTTATTTTGCTATTTCTCAAAAGGCTTCAAATGGATTTTAAATCTCAAATCAGAGAAGCATAATTTACTGTTGATTCTTGACATTATGTCTTGGTTTTAATACTTTAATATAAGCTGCTGGTTTGCAGGAAGTACAGGTCAGTGTTAGGCCTACTAGTGGAGTAACAAAGTTGTTTGAATTCAGTGTAATCGCAGTTTTTGGCTGAATTTAAGTTCTTGTTTACATATCCTATAATAAAAGCTTACCCTGCATTATTGCTGACTGCTGTCAGGCTTTTAACTCCTGTCTTCAGCAAACTGTTGATCAGATTTTCTGGAATACCGCACAGGCCAAAACCTGTGAATGAGAGGAAAGGATATTAAAGAATTTACAAAATGGTTGTCATAAGCCATTTATAAAGGCTGTTGTAATATAACTAATATATACAATAATAATAATAATGTCATTAAAAAAACAGTGCAATTTTTAAAAATGATTTAATACTTTTGTTTTAGCAAGGACACCTTATATTGATTAAAAGTGACAAAGTTATTACAAAGTAAATAAATACAATTCAAATATAAGCTGAAGAATACTGCTTTAGTAATAAGAATAATAAAGAGAAGAAATGTTTCTTGAACACCAAATCAGCATTACAGAATGATATTTGATGGATCATGTGACACTGAAGACTGTAGTAATGGACTACCTGCTGAATTATTTTTGATCAAATAAACACAGTCTTGCATAAATGGTAACTTCATTTAAAAACATTAAATAAAATATTGCTGACCCCAAAACTTGTGAATGTTAGTTAAAGTAATAAGCTGACAGTTACTGATAAAGGATGAGTTGATGATAAATCAATCCTTACCTCCCACAAGAATAGTCGCTCCATTTGGAATATCTTTAACGGCATCTAGGGGGTCTGAATAAAATTGTCTGGACCGTTGACTTGAAGTGGAAAAGTAACAGCCACATGTCTGCCAACAACAAGCATTTAGCAGAGTGAATGAAGTACGCTGAACATACAAAAACAAACACTAAAGGCAACAACTTTAACGCATTCATAAAAGATTGACACACTTGAATTCACAGTCAATGAATCTGTAAATCACTTGAAATCCTTTAAGCAGTCAATATTCTACCTAATTTTCCATTGAGAAAAAACAAGTGTTTGTGCAACTCCATATAAGTAGTGATTTGAGAAATACAGCCTAGTGGAATACAAATACTACATAGATCAGTGGTTGACTTTTTCATTCCTGAGTGCTGCGCCTCGTGGAAACCTAAAGCATGCATAGAAAAGTGAATTAATATAAACGGCATAAGATCTATTTCCTCGGTGTGCTACAACAGTTTGACCACTTTCCCATGCTGACATGCACGTGCTAAATAAACCCCGGGAGTCCAGCCAAGGCGTCCATTTCATTTATATCTTTATTTGTTGACACAACAGTGCATGTTTGACCTCACAGATGCTGCACCAAAGGACAAGGAGAGGAAACAGCTGAACACTTATCACTCGGCCTCGATAAACAATTAATTTGCTTCTGTTTTGTATATATGGCAGCCTTAAGCAGGATTACTAAATAATAATAATAATAATAATAATAATAATAAACAATAATACTGAGTTATAGTAGTTATCTAACGACCATGATATCTCACTCAACAAAGAAACCATGTATGATCATCACCACTGTTATTTCTTGAAACAATCATTCAAAGGTTTCTGCTCTGACAACAACCTGATGAACCTCACAGCCACATGACACTAGCATGAGACTGTGTCATAACTATATGACTTCAAAACCTAGGCTTAGCGGTCAGGGAGAATTCCTCTCCTTGTTCTGAGAGCTAGTTATTATAGCAGTCTAGTTCACATGTTGTGAGATATAATAAGCCAAAACTGGTGGGTGGAACAAAAGGGGAGGCGTGTGAGTAGGAGAGAGAGAGTTAGGTTATTGTTAACCAAGAAATAGTGTTGGCAATGCTGTCAAGTTGGTCGTCCTCGTTTTAAAAACTAGCATTTTTATGGAAGTTATTGATCAAATCTGTGGTAGTTTATGCCTCATGACAGCATTGCTTAGTGACCATGTGTTTCCATGTCAACAATAAAACAAATACATGAAATCAAACATGAATGATTGGTTGTGACTCTTAAAATCAAGGTCAAATGTATGCTGATGCTCTTTAAATGGTTTGCTGAGAAAACACAATGCAGCACAAAATGACTTCTGTTCAAAATGTTTCTGAAATATGCAATTACACAAGCTTTTAACTTCAGGTGAATATATAAGCGTTTCAACACACCATTATTTTAAATTAATGCACACATATCATATATAAGATTATGTATAGGCTTCTATACGATCTGCACCTCCATCTTCGCCCTGCATTGAAAAGTGGGGCAAGAACAGGAGCACCGACACGTTCAATATCATGCTAAATTTCGGATGCACCGTCTTCTGTTTGTAAACACTGACCTTGCCAACGGAGAATCGCGAGATGTTCGTCTTGATCGTCGCTGTCACGTTCCTGATGATCACACTCTCCACTCTAGATAGCGCTTTAAGAGTCGCCATGTCTACAATTTACAGGCCTGATTTTGAGTATAGTGAATGATGGTGACAGTATGCCCTCGTTGATCTCAGATAGGCGGGGATGAAGTAAGCGAAGGAGTGTCGGGGGCTCGATTTGCTTATTTGCATTTAACCCTCTCACTACCATCTAACGACTTCCGATTCATTCTTATGAATTCATTCTCGTGAATCGGATGGTTGTTCACTATACCAGCCTGAATGATTCGTTCACGAATCGTTCTGAATCTTTCAGAGTGGTTCCAGATTGAACAACGCAGCCTGTCCGAGTCTCAGTGATCCATATTATATTATATTATATTATATTATATTATATTATATTATATTATATTATATTATATTATATTATATTATATTATATTATATTATATTATATTAAATTATATTACAGACATTGCTAGATGGTAGTGAGAGGACCGCAAATCGTGCGCCCGCGTTTGTTAAAGCCTTGATCCAGCTCATAAAAACATTTAGAACGTATATATATATATTATTATTATTATTATTATTATTATTTACACTAATATCAAAATGTATGTACATTGCTTGGCTATTTGTAAAGTATATTTAATGTCTGTTGTATTTGTGCTCACTATCATCTAAAGTGAGCCTACTTGTGCTTTTTTTAAACAAAAAAAGTGTTTTTATTCAAACAATATAGTTTCAATATATCAGAATAACAACAACGGTCAGGGGAAATTGTTATTTGCAAATAAATACATTAATAAATAAGTGCAAATACACATAATAAACATACATAAAACCCACGATACCAGTATTTCAATTACATAAAAAGTAAATTACATAAAAAGGAACAGAAGAAAATAGAATTGATAAACGCTAGGCACAAGCCACAGCATGGCACCACGTGATGGCATAATTACGTCACAACCTAAAATAACTGATGAATCGCTCTTTAAATGATTCTTTAAAAAGAACTGTTTGGAAGAATCGATTCGCAGAAAATGAATCGGACTCCCATTCATCACTTCTGCCAATATTTAAATCCGCCGTTATCAAACACCGGATTATAGGGATAATTTGGATAAGAGTGGACAAAGTAAGCTCTTGCTTTGATATAAGTGACAAGCGTAAAGTTTATGAATGCAACGAAAGAACAAAACACCCCTGTAATCTTCTGCACGTGAGTAATCGCGCGCTCGTCACGTGACTGTCGTTTGCAGTCATGGCCGACGACTACAGACGAAGCGTCGAGCTGGAGAGGAGGATTTTTGAGTTAGATAACAAGTGTGCCACTCTTCGGACGGAGAAACCAGGTAACCGGGAATTATGTCGTCAGTTGCGCAAAACCAGACTCTCGTTATTATAGATAACGCATGTTCATTGGCAGAATCATCCCGGTGTTGTCATCGTTAGCTAGTTAGCTTAGCCGCTCGTCGTTAGCATTCTTGCGAATCACAACAAACATGTTCCTGCCCAGCTATCACCCCGTTTATACGACAAACGTTTGGCTAACTAATTTATTCGAACACTGTAGTATTTATACTAAACCGCAAGCTCGTTTATTATGTCCTGTAATGTTTTATTTTTGTGTCTAGCTAGTACTTTGCATAAACTAAGTGAAGACGCATGTGGTCATGCAGTGAGACAGAACGACGCACAAATAACATAACATATGTAACGTCAGTCATAGTTATTCTGCAATGTCATATTACGACATTAAACAATGTAAGAGATAAATAGCAATTTAACGGACTGTCAAACTCTTTTATCAGAATTATTCAATAAATATTTTGCCAAGTTCAGCCAGACAAAACGTCTCGGTAACATAAACATAGTCACAAATGATTAAAAGATCACATTTCTGTGTTGTTTATTTACTTGTAGTCTGAAATTATGCAGATTGTTGCACTATATTGGCGTTTAGTCCTGTCAGTCATACGTAGTTTATATATACTTATGCTTATTGTTTTCTTATGTTTCAATTGAATCATTCCCATCATGTGATCAGAATAAAACAGAGGACATATACAAGGATTGTAAACTCTTTTCAGACAGTGCAATGTTGGTTTTACAGAGCTAGTTTCCTCTTTGTCATTGTCATATTAATGTTGTGATTTGTTTTAGGCTATGCCAAAAGCTGTGCTTTAGGTTACAGATTTACATGCACTAAAATTTATAAATAAGTGTAATATTTTCAGTTTACAGATATGTTTGGAAGCCTGATACCACAAAGGCATTTAGGACTGATATTTGTCCAGAACTATATATAACCTCTGCTGTTGTATTTTTTAGACCACCAACTATAAACTCATGTTGTATGTCCTCTTTTAGATATTAAAAATGAACATATTGGTTTTTTTCTCTTCCTAGATGATGACTACTTACAGAATGCATCTTCCATACTAGACAAGTTGAAAAGCTTTTATAGACATGGAGGAGAGAGCAGCAGCCTCCCTAAACTGCTGCAGGATTATACACAGGTACTTCATATATATATTCATATAACATTCCCTTAAGCTCAGCGTAACTATGTATTAACATGTTTTGATTTGTGAAAAAACAGTTAATTTAATGTAAATATTGTGTTAATTACTAGTAATTGAATATCATTTTAAACCTTTAGATTTTAAGCCTTTAGGTTACTTGAGTAAAAGAGTATGCAATATATGGTTTATTTTATGAGTTTGTTCTGCATACAGTATTTTATTTGTGCTGGGCATAAATTTAAAAACACTGTAAATGCCTTGTTTTAGATGTAATGGTTTAAATAACCTATTGTTTTACCTGCTTTTCTACAGGTTGTCTTGGACATTACATTCCATGAGGAAAACAGGCTTGTAGATCAGGAGTTTCCTGAAGACACTTCCCCTTTCAAAATCCAGCAGTTACTACAGGACCTGACAGAGCCAGAGGTGTTAGCCGGGCGACTGGTACCTGCACAAGAGGTGTTGTATTTCTGTATCCATAGAAGATATTTACTTAGGACAATTAGTTTAATTTGCTGTTGATTCTAAATAAGGCATCCACTCCCACTGATTAATATTTTTGGTTTCAGGCCACTTGTGCAATTTGGAAATGTGCCAGTTTATGCAGCAATTATTTTTTACTGTAGCATCATTTTGTTTGTTTGCAGCATAAGTGCAACGTTTTATGCATCGTGTCTTTATATGTGGGTGTTCAGAATAAATATTCTTTACTCCAAGCAGACATAGCATAAGCATACTTTTCTAGTTGAATTGGTATAGACTGAATACGATTAGAAAGCTGTTCTGAGTAACTGTAGTGTGTTGCTGTGTTTCGGATCAGGTGCAGTCTGTGCTGGGGCTGGAGCTGCTGGAGTGCCTATATTGGAGGCGTGGGGCATTATTATATATGTACTGCCACACACTACACCAACGCAAGCAATGGATCAAGAAGAACAAAGCCACATTCCTTAAGGTTCTTTCACCAACCTCTCACTCCACAGTGCCAGTTTTAGTGGCCATGATTTGAGTAAGTGTTGCAATACTCTGTGTCTTCACAGTGTCTTCAAGAAGGTGTGCGTTACCTTATGAGAATGTTGCAAGTGAGGAACTCAGTCAAGCTGAACGATGGTGTGGTTTTTCATGACTCTGCAACCGCCAATTTTCTGGCAGAAGGTACATCTTTGAAAATGTGCTTTCTGTTCTAAAACTGAAAGACGAATTGTTTGGAATTTGGGATCTGAAAGCTGCAGACATGCAAGTCATTGTGAATTCAGATTGTGTCTCTGTGTCTGACACATCAGGCAGTGTCTCTGCAGGGATGGATGTTCAAAGCATGATTTATCACATCTCTAAACAGCACTGCCAGTCTGTTATCTTCCAATATTTAAGTTAATTTATGAAGGAAAGTGAGTTTTCATTGGAAAGATGTGCAGCCTGCAAACTCCACTCCTTTTTGAGATTGCGGATTTATAAAACACTGCTTATAACTGAAGTTTATGATTAAAGGTCCCATATTGTACACATTTCTTGAGTTTTATTTTAGGTGTTGATGTCCTTAAGAATATAGATCTGCGGTATAAGTACCAAAAACCATCTCAATATATTTTTACAGCTCTTTTCTCAGGAGCTCTGCTGAAAACAGATCGATTTGTCCGGTCTAATTAATATTCATGAGGCTCTCTTCTGATTGGCCTGTTGTTTTCTGAGTGTCGCACGGCCAGGCCAACCACAGGTCACTAGTTAGGGCCGATGTCACAATTACGTCACCGTGCTAAGCTGGAAGCAAAACAAAGGCGGCCAAGTCAAGCCAGCGCAGATTCGGCAAAATAAGGAGCTTAAAATATTGTGATGTTGTGTGCCAGAATCTATATAATACAGCTTCAAACTAGAAATTTGATCGCATATCTGCTGCCACTGCCAGATAAAAAACCGACGACAGCTGTGGTTAAACGAGATAAAACAAGCGGACTGGACAGAAACGATCGTCAAACATGATCGCATTTGCAGCGCACACTTCTTATCAGAAAAGATTCAATAAAATAGTGTATTTTGTTGTTTACATTTATGCATTTAGCAGACGCTTTTATCCAAAGCGACTTACATTGCATTCAAGTTACAGGTTCTACATTTATTGATTAATTGTGGCTGGAGGATGGATGGGGCGGTGCTCGGGATAGTGACTGAAGGCAGTGACTGAGTAGTTCGGACGTCACATTATTACGGAAGTCACAACGGCTCATGAAAAGTCCCAGCTACGTTATGCAGGCTGTGTGCACTTTACTGTGGACTGACTGTTTTGAAACGTATATGGTAGTTACATAGCCCTTCAGTTATCCTGAAAAAGACAGGAAATGTCAGTTTTGACAATATGGGACCTTTAATATTTTCTATGTAATAATAAGTGATGTGCAAAGTTTTTTGAAGTCATTTAGCTTATCGGTCACTTTGGAAGGAGACCGTTGATTTTTATTTATTAATTCATCTTAAAATCAAGCATAACGTGTTATTTTTTAGAGAATATGATTGTTACTAGTCAAAATCAAATGTTTGTGTTGTGTGTGTGTTTATATTCTTATCAAAACTGACTCATTTATTTTTTTCCCCATTAGGTATCTTTTCTGATACACACTTGCTTACAATGATGTACATTGGTGAGATGTGTTTCTGGGCAGTGAAATACGAGGACTGCAGCATGGACTCCACAGAGCGTAAAGAAGACAGGCTTCATTTCCGAGATATTGGCACACAAATCCTCCATAAGTACGTGCTGGCATGCGAAGGGCCGCTTCAGGGTCAGGGCTGGAACACAGAGAACGCCAAGGAGATCCTTAGTATTTTACAGTAAACCTGAGAGAGCTTTTAGGAGGGAAGTTCATAAAATGTCATTGTTCTGAAGCTAGCAAAAAAAAGTAAAACACAAACAAACAAAAAAAGATTAAAAAGAAAATACTGAAAACAGAAACGGCACTTATCTTCCAGTCCAGATTTGTTTTCTGGATATGTGTTTTGGCTGAGAATGTGGAATAATACTTCTAATGTAAAATATAAACAAATAACTATTTGTTCAAGAAAAAAAATTCCAGCTGAGAAACATCAACTTTTTATTTATTTTCATTTTTATTTATTTATTTTTAATTACATTGATATATTTCATTTATATATGTTAAAATAAATGGTACAAAGGAGGGGAAAATGCAGGTATATGTTGCATATTTAAGTATTTGTGACCATTTTTAAGTATGGGCCTTTTCTTTTTAATAACATCTTTGTATATGACACCTCTTCTGCTCACTTATTAAAAGTTGCATATTCCTTTCATTGACCAGATGTAATGTTCAGAGATGGGAATTTGGATATTTTGATAGTATTCTTTTAAAAAGCTAAACTTTTTGGTCATATTCTTTTTAAAATGAAGTTCATTTTTTGTTTTTATGTCTTCATTGAAATAAATTTTGGGTTAAGAAATGTGAATGTGTGAGTAATATTTTGGTTTCACATTTATGTGAGGTGGTTACACCAGAGGAGTGTTAATGGATACAAGATGATGATTGACCTAATGTCCCCAGTAATTACCAAAAGGCCTTTAGCTAAATGTCAGGTTGTACCTGTATTTTATACTACTATTGCTAACCTTTTAAGATACAATAAAAACTAACATCCTTAATTTAAGCTTCAAAGTGAAACAATTAGAAAAGTGTTATGATTTAATTAACATAAATCAAACCACCTTTACTTCCTTGCATTTCAGTCACCAGTTTTGGGGTTGATGGCAACACTCAAATAAATTAATAAATCCTTTTAAATTGAGAAATAAGTGGACATTCAGAACCATTTATTAAATTAGTGTAGATAATAGTTGCAAATTATAAATTAAATATATACAAATATAAACTTTTTTAAATTTAAGTGTTTTTATTACATCTTTATGTTTGAATTATTAAATTGATAACTTGTTCCTTCATTTTATTTTTACGTGTCACTCCTAGTCCTCCATATGTCCTCTCAAATACTGAACGCGATAGACCATGCTTTATTCCATTGTAGTTTGGCCGTGTCTATTTTCAAAACTACAGTTCCCATAATGCAGTACTGTGCTTGACGTTGCACGCCTATGAAAACACGAGAGACGTGTAACTTTGACAGTTCCGGGAAAATTCACAGGGATACTTCACAACTGAAATCGGAATAAAAGTTGACTGGCATGTCAAGTAAGGGAGTAAAATAGCTGACAAATAAGTGTCAGTATGCTGAGCCGATCTATAGTCGTGCAAAGTCTCAGGAGTATTAGAGATAGGTTCTTTGATTCAAAACGACAAAGAAATGAGCAAAGTGATGGGCTGGGTCCAGCTAATGACGTCCCAGGCCCCTCTCTGGATAACCTGCCGGTAAGAAGCGATTTTTTACATTTCATATTTTTTTATTTAACTGATGTTTTATTAAACCTACAGGTTATGGCTATGTTGTGAATAGAATGTTTTCTTACTGCGTGCTAACTACTGCACAGTATACACTGTATACTGCAAACTGAAAGGCATCATATTAACATTATATATTACTACATTTATATCATCTTGCTTATTTAATTTGAATGGGGTCCAGTTATAAATTTTTTGTTATATTGAATTTCACTTTTTTTTTTTGCTTGTTTGATCAAAAAAAGAAATGTGAAAATGCAGAGCTGGTATTTCTTCCAGTTCATTTATCACACAGGTACATTGAATAGAGGGATACAGTATTGTGAACGGTAAACCTTATTGTTTACCACTCATTATACTGTGCACAGTATACATACTACAGCAGTGGTCAAAATTATTGGCACCTCTGTAAATATGATCAAAGAAGGCTGTGAAAATTAATCTGCATTGTTAATTCTTTTGCTATTTTATCTTTTAAAGATTTTAAATGGGAGGAAATATCATTATGAAATAAATGTTTTTCTCTAATACACATTGGCCACAATTAACGACACCCTTTTATTCAATCGGTCCTTATCAGGTGACGCCACACTCACGAGAATCGAAGTGCATTTTGGGTATTTTCGCCATTTGTAAGGTATCAAAACCGAGGTGTTCTGTAGTTGGATAATTGTCTTTTCATTTGCTTCAAAATGGTACGTTGTTGTGTTAAAGTCTGCAATAGTTAATTACATGTTAGAAAATGTCAAAACCTCACCACGAAGAACAACATTTTAGGTATCAACTTGAAAAAAAAGAGGTGTTGCTGCGTCGGATGGCCTGGGTTGCAGCGGTCATCTGCAAAATCATCATATTTGCCAACTTATCTCTGTTTATTTTCGTTTATCCACAACATTTTCATAAAGGTATGTCAGAGGTAAGCCGATACTTTTTGAAGCCTACATTTGCCAGTTTAGCAGCTCTAAATTGTATCCTATAATGCCTGATGAGGTTAGAGAACACCTGACGAGAGATCAGAGACCATTCCTTCATCCAGAATCACTCCAGACCCTTTAGATTCACAGCTCCATGACGGTTCTTCTCTTCAGTTCACTCATTTTCTACAGGGTTCAGGTCCGAGGACTGTAGCAGAAGCTTGGTTTTGTGCTCAGTGACCCATTTTTGTGTTGTTTTTGA
Organism: Gymnocypris eckloni scoliostomus; assembly: GCA_027564155.1. NCBI lineage: Eukaryota > Metazoa > Chordata > Actinopteri > Cypriniformes > Cyprinidae > Gymnocypris > Gymnocypris eckloni. The sequence continues at coordinate 13,432,268 of CM050420.1, forward strand.
GGTTTGTGTTTGGATTATTGTCTAGTTGGAAGATCCAAACATGGCCCATTATAAGATTTCTAACAGAGTCAGTCACTTATTGATCTTTTATCTGTTGGTATTTGATAGAATCCATGATGCCATGTGTCTAAACAAGATGTCCAGCACCTCCAGCAGAAATATAGACCCACAACATCAAAAATACAGTAGTATATATCATTGTACACATGGGGTACTTTTTATCCCTGTGTTCACCAAACCCATCTTGAGTGTTTGCTGCTAAAAGCTCATTTTTAGTTTAATCTGACCATAGAAACCAGTCCCATTTGAAGTTCCAGTCGTGTCTGATAACTGAATATACTGGAGTTTGTTTTTGGATGAGCTAGTATAATTTTTCTTGAAACCCTCCCAAACAACATGTGGTGATGTAGGTGCTGACTCAACTATTTTCTGCAATTCTCCAGCTGTGGTCTTTGGAGAGTCTTTAGCCTCTCAAACTCTCCTCCTCACCGTGCATTAGGACGTTATATACACATTTTCTTGAAGCTACTTCACTAATTTGTGAAGCTCAATTATCTTTTGCATGCTCATTAGAAATATATAATTTGTTTTTTCTCATTGTGATGGATGATTAAGGGTTTTTGCACTTCGTTTTCCTCCTATTTATATTTATTTGAAACAAGAAGTCATGGATGGATAATTTCATGTTCATAATTCCCCTGGAGTGCTCAAAATTTAAAATATGAATAGGAATATTTGAATATTTGCTCATAAGAACAAAACATTGTGTCCAATATGTATTTGAGAAAAACATTTATTTCATAATGAGATTTCCCCCTTTTTCAGTTGTTTTAGTTCAATGAAAGATTAGATTTTTGTGATGTTTTTTAAAAAGATCAAAAGGATTAATAAAGCAGGTTTATTTTCAGAGCCTTCTTTGCTTATTTACAGAGAGTGCCAATAATTATGACCACGACTGTACGTACTGCAATATTAAGAGAAGTATGGTGGTATGCTCTGCCAAACATAGCCTGCAAATACAATATACTACATATGTCAACTAAACTGCAGCTGTATAGATGCTAATACCAGATAGCGTCTCTAAATAATTATTGTTAGTATTAGTGTAATTCACTCTACTGCTCAAAATATTGGAATCAGTAAGAATCTTTAAAGAAATTAATAATTTTACATCAAGGATGCATTTCATTAATCAAAAGTGACATTAAGGTATTTTATAATGTTACAAAAATATCTATTTTAGAAAAATTGTGTTCTTTTTAACTTTCATCAAATAATCCTGAACAATATATATCACCGTTTCCTCAAAAATGTATTAGAACGAACATAAAATGATTTCTGAAGCATCGTCTGACACTGAAGACTGGAGTATTGGCAGCTAGCTATAATTCAGCTTTGCCATCCCTGGAATAAATTACATTTTAAAATATTCTCAAATTGAAAACTGCAATAATCTTTCGCAATATTTAATGTTTTACTGTAACCCCAAACATATGAACGTTAATATTTTTAAAACAATTCTCCAAAGCATATTTTTTTGTCTTTCTTATCTAAACACACAGGTTGACATGCAGTTTCTCATTATGACCTTCCTGTCTCCGCAAGACCTCTGCAGACTGGGAGGCGCCAGTACATACTGGCGGTCAATGGTTAGAGACCCTGTCCTGTGGAAGTACTTCCTGTTGCGTGATATGCCGCTCTGGCAGTCAGTTGACCATTTATCAGTGCCTCAGGTCAAGCTCAGTGGCTCAGCTGTGCTGGATGACTCTGAGATGCAGCTTGATTATATGGCAGAGTAAGTGTTTACTGCCACATGGCACTTCAGCATCAGAAATAATCAGCTCTAGGTGCACCCTGTTTATTTTGTTGTTTTATTTTATTATTATGTATATTTTATCTTATTTTAAATATATATATATATCTTGTATCTATGAAGGCCTGTATTTAAAAACCCTTCATATTTACTGTAATATTCTCCTTAACATGGCACCCACAGGTATCTACGTGTTTGTCCGGCCTGTCGAAACCAATGGCGACACCAACCCCGAGTGTTTGAATCTGTGACGTCCTTCTTCCAGTCCCTTGTACCGGTTTTAGAGCCACAGTTTGCCATGTTCGGCCCGGGGCTTGAGCAGTTAGAGATTTCCCTCATGAATACGATCATGCTTTCCCCTCACGTACTGCCTGTAGCAGGACTACCTCAGCGTCAGATTGACGGTGCTGTGCCATTACTTCTAGTTTATTTTTGTCAGTTATTAAACAATACATTGATGTTGTGTTCTGTGGTTGCTTTTTCTGCACTTGAACTTGATGGATTTTTTTTCAGGCATTGGATCTGGAATCAGTTTTAAGTACAAAGATCAGCACAGATTCAATATTGCAACTTTATATTCGACTAACAGGTGAGGGAGAGGATTTTATATTGTCGTTTAGAAGTGTTATACATGTACTACTGTTTAAATGTTTGGGGTTGGATTTTTTTGTAGATTAATATTTTTGAAAGCAGTGTCATATGGAAGCCTGTATCTGCCAAGGGATTAAAAATATAGAAGATTATTCTGACTTATTGTCTCCCAATTATGAGAATTACAAGACGTACATTCTTTTTATGTTTACATCTCGCAATTCAGTTTTTTATATAAAAATGAAAAAGCTAACTATAACTTTTTATTCCCCAATTCTGACCTTTTTTTTCTTATATAATGTAACTCTGAATTTATATCTCAGATATAATTTTTTAGATCTTTTATAAAGATTTATACAGATTTGCTATTTACAAGAAGTCGTTTTGGATAAAAGCTTCTTATCTTGTGATGGAAACAAGGTTCTATTGTCTTTCATGCTCACCAAAGCTGCATTTATTTGAAAAATGTAATCAATTTAATAATGTCTCCTTGCTGAAGAAAAGTATACATTTTCTTACTCACCCCAAACTTTTAAAAGGTAGTAGTGAATGTTGCTTGTGCATTTTGTAGCACATATGAGACTTTAAATCATTTTCAATGGGAATTTATGTGTTAATGTGTCACATAATACAGTTTGAATTCTGTGTCTGGATTTAGGTCCGAGCGAGAGAGAGCACGTCTGGAGCACCTCAATCTGCGCAGTAAACTCTTTGTCTATGAGGAGGATAGTGAGTCCAACATACCCTTAAGCATCAACCCCATGTTTAATCAAGTTTGTCAAGCGGTGAATGGATTCATCTTTGTGGTCAATGCTGAGACAGAAAGAGGTATGATTGTCCTGGATTTTCCTGAGGACACTTTGGATTTAAAGGCTTATGCTTATATGCTTGAAATTAGTTTTGTACACAAATATAAATTGTGCCTAAGTATGAATTTCTTTAGCTTGCTGAAACGTTGTAAGCAGTGATTTTGCTGTTTTTACTGTATGTCTCTCTTTTCTATATTGTAGGAACAGACCGAGGGTGGAATGATGAAAGTGCCCAGATAAGGATTATGTCAGATCCTGCGGTGGGGGCTGTGTCTCGCCCTATCCTGGTGCTCTCCTGTGTGTCTAGAGAGACCGCAGACAGATGCAGGATACCTTGTGTGACCGTTGCCCATCAGCTAAAGCTCAGCTCACTGACCAACCCTTGGATGGTAAGACATCTGGAAACATAACCAAAGAATTTCTGACTGAAGTGTAGAAGAAATGAAAATTGTATTTGCAATAAGGCTTCAGTATATGTTTTGTCATGCTATAGGTGCAGGACACCACTGCAGAAACACTGACAGGACTGCTGGATGGCATTGATTGGCTGCTAAGGCACTCTGGAGTCAAACTATAACCAATTCGAAATCTGAAAGCTGCTGGATGCATTATAACTGAGGCCTTTTAATCACCAAAATATACAACATACAAGTCACACCGTTGTAATGGTTGTGCTTTTGGAGGTGATCACAGTCCTATCATGAAATGAATTGGCATAATTCAGTGAACTGTTTTTACATTGCACTTTTTTGCTTTAAATGTTGTCCTTTAATTGACTTGTTAGATTTTGTAAAAGTGAAATAGCATTTTGTATTTATTTTTTAAGGGAAATTATAGCTCTTACGGCAATATTACACAAGCAAGAGTGATTTTTTCTACTGAATATCATCATGTCTGAAATTTTACTGTAGGCAGATGGTATATCAGAATAACATGTTATGATTGTGATACAATGCAGTTCAATAAAGAAGTTAATATTAATCAACTTACATTTTAGACACAATTTTGCCTGTTACTCCCCTCTTCTTTTGCTTTGCAAACAAAGCAGACCCAACCATCTCCAAACAACTATAAACGAATCAGTGTTTTTAAGTGAACTGGTTGTATTAATGATTCATTGACTCACTTGTTATAGTCCAAGTGCTGTTGGACTAAATATGTGCATATTTACACTTGAAATGTTGCTCAGCCAATTCAATTCAAGGACTGAAACTGTTGCATAAATATGTTGCACAGCATAGTTTCCTCTCTTTATGAAACTATCTTAGGTGAGTAATGCATGTATATATATATATATATATATATATATATATCATTCAATTACTTTAATCCTGAGCTATGCTGAAAATCCTTTACCTAATTTGGTGCTCCAATATTTCAATATTTAAACTTTTTGGGAAATTGTTATACTTTGTGTGAGCAAAGTCAGTATGTTTCAGTCCAAAGAGTTAACATTAACTAGTATTTTTGGGGAAAGAAAATCATTATCATTTATTACTTATTATTCAGTTTGTATCATTCTTCCAGCACTTCTAACTCCTGAAGGGTGTTTTTCCTCTTTTGTCCACAAAGAGGCAGCATCCTCAGATTTATTAAGATGATTTGTTGACAACATTAAGAGCATTGACCTTGTATAACCTGCTGCCCAGTTTTGTTCAGGGTGGAGGTCATCCAGTGGCCAGTGTCATTATATTTAGGAATTGCTTTGTCTCCGTCTTCTCTTTGTCGGCGACTCCCTGCGGCCCTGTTCTCTTCCTCTGTTTAATTAAAGTGAAAGCCAGCCTATGCTTTCGGCATTTTCCAATATGCTAAACTGAGTAATTAAGAAGCCACTAAAAGCCACACTGCCACTGAGCATGCTTAAACTGTCAAACCGAGTCACCTGAAATAGTGAAAAATGAGACTCAATAGGCGTTGAAAGGTTGTCTTGAAGTGTCTTAAAGAAAAGAGACAGGAGTCATTGTGTTTTTGTCTATCAACATATTTTAAAGGTTGAGCACTTGATAGTTTAGACAAGTGGGTTTTATGTGACAAGTGACTCATTTCTTTAGCATTAAGTGCATGTGCTAATTTATTTATTTTTTGGCCTTAAATCCATTCCGGTTGGAAGAAGATGTATTAAATTATGTTTAGTCCTTTTGTATTTCCCTAGACTAGAGGAAGAACATTATTTTTCTTACTCATAGAATGACTATGTATAGCAATAATCATTGACTTGAAGGAAAAAAAGGGTGTTTTAAAATGAAATCGTAATTGCTGCAATTTGGATGCATTAAGTCTAAGCTGAATGGAAGAGATGGCTGTCTGCTCTGTAATGAAATTTTACATAATGGAGAAAGTGTTGACCTTTCCATATTCAAATTATCTCTTTTATCTTCCCAGAAGTTTTTCCAAACAGTTTTCCTCCACGCATCCCTCTCTAACTCCCTCATACCATGATTTCATAGCCAGACACATTGTCTGCACCCATAAAAAACACAGGCCTGAAATCTTTTTAGAATAAACTGCCTGCTGATTTTCATGGATTATTTTAAAATGACATGCATAATAATTGCTCCCTATAGTCTATTGTAAGTAAATCAATTTAGTTTTATAGTATATTTTTATTTCCTTTGTCCAATCAAGATGTAAGAAACAGATGTTAGATAGATAGATAGATAGATAGATAGATAGATAGATAGATAGATAGATAGATAGATAGATAGATGCTCAGTTTGTATTTGATTTCCTACATATTTGAGACAATTTTATGACCAGACAATTTGTTAAATTTTGACCAGACAGCCTGATTTAATTTTGCGAAAGCAGTTTGCTTTTAAATAATGTCCTCAAGTCTGGATCATAAATAGACCACCTGAGATTATTATATTCCATCCAAGTTTTGCAGAAAAAATTCAGTTTCCACATATTATTTTGAAATTGCATGCATCGCAATTAACTGTAATCTTAGGTTTGTCTGTGTTGTTTGTCCAATCAAGATATAACAGATATAAACAGGCCCATAGACAGACAGACTGATTGATTTATTGATTGATTTAACCAGACAGCAGGCCATAATGTATTTTAAATGATTAACTCCGGAAAATAGTTCCTCTTGTCTGGATCAAAAACAGACCATCTGAGATGACTATTCCATCCAAGTTATGCAGGACAAATAATCAAATATGTTCAATCAAACAAACAATCTCATTTGAACATGTTGCAAGTAGCAAAGTGGACATAATTGGCAATGACTGTAATCTGTTTTGGACTTTTCATAAAGTGAAATCCTTTGAGTAAAGACAAAGAAAACATTCAGCATAGGTGGCTTTAATGTGATTCAGCTCTGCCAAACACTTCAGCTGCATGAATACCTGGCACAGACCCGGCTCATCTCAGAAACCGTGCTGCAGAGAGGTGGGTCATGAACAACGTGACTAACATATCAGTTATTATGTTAGTATGTGAGTTGTTTACTCAGATTTTTCCATCATGACACAGTGGGTCAGAGTCTACAGAGTAGCATCTCTTTTCTGAAAATGTATCATGATTTTTCTTCTCCAAATAGCTTTTTTTTTTTTTTAAAGCTTATAATGTTGTTGTTTTCTATCTGTGAATATAATTAATCCTATTTTCTCTTTGGATAATACCTGTGATATCCACTATAGCGTTATTACTGGTACCATTCTCCTCAAACAGGATAACAAAATTAAGCAACAGGCCGCAGGTTCTGGTCACAGGGGAGTATTTTGTATCATAACTTTTACACATTTTACATTTTTATTCAAAAATTACTGGCACAGTGTAATTTATTTTTGTTGGATTAATAGCAATATTTCACACATGGCTCCATATCCCCTCTCTTCCCCTCATACGCACCAATTGTTCACTGCCAATTAGAATTAAATGTCTTATTTGTATTCTTCAACGTAAACCTCCATTAGGATGATCCATGCGCAAGAAAATATGAGGAAAGCATTTAATTTGCATACTATATTAAAACAGGGGCGAGGACTGGGATGCTAATTGCTTTGTTTTTACTCACCCACGGAGACTGTCAGCAGATGGGTAAAAACATCTCTTTTGAGATAAAACATAAACACTAGTGCTTATTAAATCATCCCGATTCAGTGTTCAAATCTGATGTTGGTAAAGTTATTTCCAAACAACACCATGGCTGCATCTGAAACTGCATGGGTCAAAAACATGAACAGAATTGTATCATATTCATAAGACTCTGCTAGTGAGATTCTGAAGTACACATCTGATGAAACTTTGACTTTACTATCCCATAAGGCCACGTGTGAGGACTTGTGAATGGCAGAGAGGCAATTAACGCTGGTGGCCACATGGTAATAACAACATGACGAATGTAGTATTTCTGGATTGCATTCATACTACACATACTCATTCTATAGTGTAGTGTAGACCACAATTTTGTATTGCTGTAATTACTTATCCAAGAGAAGTACCAACTCAGATAGTATGTGGTTTCAGACACACCGTTTCATCCCAGAATGAATCAGTGTTTTTGAACGAATAGGTTGAGTGAATATTTCAAATGACTTGATTTGTGAATGACAAACTGGTTAATTAAATTAATTGTGTACTGTAAGAATGAAACGTGTGGAAAGATTCACATAAAAATCAGTCTTCAAACACCACTCCTTCGAGAATCTGATCTAGATCCCGCCTAAAATTTCTTTAAAAAAAACATAACAGCCGATCTGCTAAATGTGGATGGAGGTTGCATTCTGTCTCTATTCCTGTCCAATAATCTGATGTTTCCCTTTTCTCTTTACACCTTTCTGTCGTTTCAATTACACAACAACTTATACAAATAATGTTTTCTTAACGCCTAAGGGAACTTAAAACTAATGCTGTGTCCAACCAGCCGACAGGCTGCACAACAGCCCTTCTAATCTAATTGAGGTTTGGCTACTGACACTGAGGTAAATACACATTAGCTTGGTGTGACCCCGTCTAAGTGAATTACGCTTCATTTAGAGCCAGAAAAGGCCATGTTTCGTGTGAAAAGAAGGATTTTACAAGTATTACTGTTTTATACCACCTTTCAAGGTCCATATGAAGGCTATTTTCCTCCCAGCAGTTCATTTTCCAACTTTTATACTTTTTATAACTATATGTAGCTAAAAACTCTTCAAATCGGTAATAAAAATCAGCTCCAAAACATAATAACCACAGTACTGGCAGAGTTTCAGTGTGTATACACAATGTGTAAATACTGTATTCAGAAGATCGAGAATGTGGGCTTGACCCTGACTCAAAATCAATTAACAACAACAAAGATGTTGGCCAAGCATGTGGTGCACATTATTGAGATAAAAAATAAGGGCAAGTTGCAAAGTTTTAAGGTTGGTGAAAGAGAAGGTGGACACTCAGCATCTAGACCAAGAGCTTTGTTCACATGCCACATTCGTTTAATGTGAAGTTGCTGTTTTGTCCCACTCTCATTCACTGAGGCACTATAGGGAGCGAAGAATGGGCCCGTTTCAATGGACCACCCTTCTAAAATCTGATCAAAATTCACCACAGGACTATCACACTTCACATGTTATGGTTTCTTTTTGAAAGACTGATATAAAAAAACCTTGAATTTCTTATATATTTTTAAGACACCTCTGGGTATGAGAACTGACAACCCTTGCATTGATTCAATTCATACTAAGCAAACAGGCAAGCTTCAGTAAAACCACGCAGACCTTGAATTGGATCATTTCACATCTGAGATCATGAACGATGAAACTAAATTAAGCTTGACAAGGAAACATTACTAAGGATGTTTAATTTGATATGAGCATGTAAGGTTTCTCAAAAAACACAGATGTCAAACCATTAGAGCCAAGAGTAAATAATTAGAAGGCAGGTCACATGACAGAAGACGTATAATAAACTCTGACCTAAAGTAAAGATTAGGTCATTTTATCTAGCTGTCAAGACAAACATTTACAGTGGTTTGGATTCTGTTCCTTCAAATACAATATCAAATATTCTCAGTCATATACACAAATATTACTGCTCTACAATTACTGTCATTACTCTCTTGCTGGCAGTTGTATTGTTGTCCTGATAACCTATAGACAAAGATTTTCGTCCACACCAGGTCCATTGATCTGCAATTTATTAACAAAGATTAACCTACAAAAACCCAAGATTTATGTCACAGCACAGCAAAGAGATTGAAATCTAAATGTTTCATGCACTTTCTTCAATGCTGCCATGTTTTACACAGAGGTTAAAAGTGTGGATAAGTAAAAAAAAAACTGGAAACACTCCGTCGTGCTCAAATATCTGAGAAAAATGTGTCACCATTGTGCTGTCTTTCCCAAATTAGTGACCCAAAATAGTGCTGTCATCCAAAAAACACAATGTAAAGCCATGTAAAGTAATGCCACGACTACACATCGTTGTTCAGATCATTTTTCTCCTGGAAAAAAACAATGTCAATGTAACGTTACATCTGCTGAATGTAAGCTTTTCCATTTCCAAGTTTGCCTGCTGCATAGACTTCATGTGCAAATAATGAAAATGCATCAAAAGTATCTTATAACAAGCTGTTTTAGCTAACTGTAATATTATTACTGAAATCGTATTAGTAGCTATACTAATTACAGCATAGTATAATATTATTGCTCAATGCTGCCAATAAGTGACCAAAAAGTATTTTAAAAACTCGTTAAAAATAAGCACTGCGTTCTCTCCCAAATAAGTAACCAAAAGAGTGACTAGTCTTTCTCCCTCGCTCTCTCAGAAAACTGGACAAATACAATAAAAAGTGACCAGTACTGATTTCCAAAAACAACAAAAAAGAAACTCTCTGCAAGTGATCTAACACTATTTAAACGCCATAGATTAAACTCGCTCGATTCAATGCGGCATGACGTGAGTGTGTTGGATGTTGCGCGCGCTTAGCGCGTGGGAGAGCGCTGTATTTCGCAGCTCGCGCCAGGACTGGAATATCTGTCGACAGGGGGCGCGAGCCAGTGCCACTGCGCGAGCCAGTAAATGTGAATCTGAAGACTTGAAGTGCTAGTACGCAGTCAACGTGAGACCCTTCAGGATCCGCGCTGTGCCCCCACTCCCTCTGAACAAATCCATGTCAACACCTTTCTGCGCGTTATACTTAAAAACCCTGCAACGCGTTCAGCGGTTTTCCCTAAAAGATGTTCGGATGATTTTTGAGTTTGATCTGACCACGTTTTTGATTCGTTTTAAAGAGGAGAATATCGAGAGACCCACAGGCAGGCTAAGTCTGTTGATCCGGATGAACGAACTGCTGAAAAAGTGAAAACTCGCAACAGATTTTCCTCGCGGACAACTTCTCTGGAGCTGAGTGAGTTTCGAGGTCTTCTTATCAAGTGTTCTTGCATGATATACACCTAAACATTTGTCTTTTAGTTGGGCTACACGTTGGTTTAAAGGGGTGTGCAGAGCTCGTGGGGCACAGAGCAGTAAACAGTTTGTGACAGTTTGTGTGTGAAGCTTGAAAGTCTTTTGATAGTAAGTCAACTTTTTTTTTCATTTGATGTTGTTCTGTCTTCTAAACTTTGCTCTGCACGGTGGGAATAAGGCAGAAAAGTAGTTTACGCTGTTCTCAGTATGTTTATAAGGGATCTCAGGTGTTTTCTTCTGCGGCGAAAAGTGTTTGAAAATATTTATAACCCTCGTTAAATCAAGGCTAGATTAAACAGAGCGGGAATTAATAGACACGTTTTCTGTTTATTCCTGTTATGAATTTGTGTGACAGCTGGATTTATGCACATGGCATATGTCATACACAGGTGTTTATTACAGGTTTGACTCTTTAGGGCACTTCAGGTCTGTCAAGTCCACTATGAGAATGTAAAGCAGCTGGCATTTCTTTACTGTTTCTACAAATGAGTCTTCTAGTTTTGTGTAATTATTATTTTGCTGTACTTTGTTTCTCTAATGTAAAATAAGAATTTAGAATGTGAAAGACTTTTTAGAATATAAAAAATTCTTGAGCAAATAGAATAAATGAGCAAATAACTCTAAACTGTTAGAATTTTTTAGTATTTAAATAGCTAGATTTACTCTTTTTTTAGAGTAAATAAACTTTTTATTTACTCTTTTCATGCTCATGTTTAAAGGTATATCCACAGATAAAAAAACTAAACCCACTCAAATTTAAATCTTAATTTTAAATGTTGCCATAATACATTTTTCAAGCACCTTGAATTTTAATATTGATGAAGAAAGCAAAGCCTGAAAGTCTAAAAACTAAAAAAATGTGTGGAGTAATAAAAACATTAATTCTGACCATCTCCAGCAGTTTTTCAGACAGGAATGGCATTGAAATGAGGCTACAAATCCAAGACCCTGCATTTTATATTTCCAAGCAGCCATTACATTACCTGTGCAATTCTACAAAATCCTGAACAACGAGATGTAAAAGCACTGCAATTAAATTTCCCATTTCACAGATGCTTAAACAGAAGGGTCATGAGTCCCTGATTGAAACGAGTCTGTGAATGAAGCACATGGCACTTGTGAAGAGAGAGGTCTTAAGATGATAGTGCAAGAAGAGTGCTGTAGATTTGCATATTCCTAAAAAACTGACTCCAATGTATTGAGTGATTTTTCTGAAGTTAATCTACTGCTTTACAGTGCAACTTTTTTGCCAACATGAGAAGATTCACAGTTTACTTAGATTATTTCAGACATGTTTTTTCGTTGTGGAAAAGGCTACAGGTTATAGAGGTGTCCTTTTCAAGGCATAACATGCACAGAACCACTTATATTAAACTCCAGATGTTTGATCGGCTGGTTTCCTCTCTCAACATCTTTCCCTAATGCTGAGGAGCTGTTCAGATATAATTCTTCCTCTATGGGTTTAGTAGATTGTCACATGCTAATTGCGAAATGCATTCTGCTGTTATTGAACCTAAAATGTATTATTCATTTGAACTAATTCATTATACAATTGCTGCCATCCCTCAGTAAATTGAATTACTTGTTTCAGCTTAATGTTTGTCTGTAATTAAATGTTTTCTGTGCCGATGGTAATTGCTTTTGTGTACCAGGCTTGCGGGAACATTTTGTGCTGACTGAAAACAGTGTACACAGAGAGGAGATCAATGTGCTGGTAATCGGAGAAGAGTCATAATTTAGGTTAGATATTGTATGAGTATATTTGCACACTTTTAGAACACACTTAAAAAGTCTGCATATCATTACTTGGATGCAAAATATCAAACCAAGTGGCATTTGTGCATTTTCTCAGATATAGCTTCACTTTTTGATATTTTACCTTTAATTAATCCATTCCTAAGTCGTGTTTAGTGCAGTTTGTTCTCCTTAAGTTGACTGTACTTCATCATATTAATAATAAAAGTATTGTTTTATTAGTATTAGTAGTTTTATTAATTTTCACACCGTTCTGTGGGAATTAGTTTCTTTAAGAAGAGTTTTTGCTACAATTTGTTAAAAACAAATGGCATTTGGATTGATATTCTGTTATGCATTACCATTCAAAAGTTTGTGGTTGGTAAGATATTTTAATAATTTTGAAATAATAATTTTTTGCTCATAAAAACTTTGCATTTATTTGATTCAAAATACAGTAAAAAAATATTATTATTACAATTTAAAATAGAAGTTTTCCATTTGAATACATTTTAAAATGTAATTGATTTGATGGAAAAGCTGATCAATCAATATGCTGATTTGATTTTTAAGAAACATTTCCTATTATCAATTTTGAAAACAGTGGTGCTGCTTAATATTTTTGTGGAAAATATGATACATTTTTTAGGATCCTTTGATGAATAGAAAGTCAAAATCATTTATTTGACTCCATGCCATTTTCAATTTAATGCATCCTTGTTGAATAGAAGTTATGAATTTCTTAAGAAAATAAAACACTTTCTGACCCCCAAACTTTTGAACAGCAGTGTATAATGCAAAGACGTTCGTATGTTTTTAATGTGGCTTATTTGTCAAATTCTGCATGAGAACAGAGTATGAAGATTTAACATTAAAATGCACCAGCTTTTGACCCTATGAAAAATGTCTAGACTTTCGAAGACCTTTGCAACACAAACAGGTTTGCAAGCACTATCTTCACAAACATGATTGACCTGAGTTTACCAGGGGTGTTGGAAGCGTGACATCTCTCTCTCCTTCTTGTTTAGAGTCAGAATTGTAAAACTTAGCCCCCCCCTCCCACACACACACACACACACTGGGTTTGGCAGAATCTAGCTCCGTCCCCCTCCAGCAGCCTGCTCTGCTGACCCAGACTTTTCCACTGCCCTTGTGAAATAGGAGCAGCAGAGACGATCGGGTCTCACCAGCCAGAACAGAATGCCATCACATAGTGAAAAGACTCTCATATACTGCTACTGGCAGAAGCCCACTTTAATCTCTATTTGAACAGTCCAGTGAAGTGTTAAACCCCTGTCTAACCAAGTTAAAACCCCTTTCCACCTGCACAACTGCAGCACATGCAGTTTTTGTCAGTGCACACGTATATACATGTATAATTGTTTACACAAGGTTTTGTACTTGTTTCACCATAAGATACTGTTTGCTTGCTTGTGCAACTTTGGTGACTGAATGTGACCTTTGAACTTTGCAAATCATCTTCTAACTAAATCAATCAGAATAGGAAAGGTTAAATCCTGTCTGATATCCTCTTTTCTGCAGTAGCCAAATGCTAATGTGTAGATCTATGCTACAGTACTGCACTACTGAAGATTATGTTAGAAAAATTCGATTATAGCATTACATTCAGAGATGTTCGCAATGCTGCAAGAATGCATACGTGCTGAACGTTACTGAGATCCATTGTAATAGCAATTGTTAAAGGCCTAATTCACCATAACTAGATGAAAACATGAAACATGTCATCATTTATTCACGCTCAAATCCCTAACCCAGCTGTTGGGTTCATTCTTTACTTTAAATGTATAACCCAAAAGTTGGGCTAGTCCATATTTGACCCAAAGTTGGGTTGAAACAACCCTACATTTTTTTAGTGTATGAACTTTATTTCTTCAGCTAAACACAAAATAATATATTTTGTAACCAAACAGTTGGTGGTCCCTATGACTTGCACATTTTTGTCCATACTATGGAAGTCAATGGGGACCAACACATTACATTCTTCAAAATATCTTCTATTACGACAACCTGATACAGGTTTGGAACAAATTGAGGTGAGTAAATTATGAAATCATTTTCAGTTTTGGGTGAACTCTCTTTAAAGAACAACTAAACAATTAATAAAGATGTTTCAAAAAAGCTGTAGAACTAGATGTGTATGATTTAGTGTAATTTATTGGGCTTAAACAGGAGATACAGTGTTACTTTTAAAAGAAATTAATTGCGGGAACTCATGAAAGTAATTTATATTGTTACATTTTCTGCTGACTAAGACTCTCTTCTACAATAAAAGGTTCTTTAGGCATTTTTATTTTACATTAGAAGTGTTATTTTGCTTTTATGAAAAGTTTTTATCCTTCAAACTAAATTGATGGTATCTTGATTAAATATTGAAATGGCCGATAAAAAGTAATATACAGTACGTGATATTACACTTAATAAAAAATAGCAAATAACACGTGCTGCAATGAAACATTTATATTTATTTTACACAATATCTGATGGATTTAAAAATGATTAAAATGAATAAATCAGTAAACGTATAATTTAAACATGTTTACTTTACAACATGTTGGCATTCACAGCTCTAACAAATGTATCACGACCCAAATGTTCCCTTTTTGACAAAGTTTTCATATTTTCTATTTCTCCAATTAGATTCCACTGATGCCCTTAGATTTATTTAGTAGATTGTGCAAGTAAATGTTACAAATAACTAGATAGAAACACATTGAATTAAACACATGTTTTTGAAGTAGAAAGAAAGAAATGGTGTTGTAAACATACTCCAATAATCTCTGTTTTATTTACTCTTATAGGAAGGCATTGCTTTTCTATTTAGATTTGCCACTAAATAAAATAAATTAATTGAAATATAATGCATGCTACATTCTCAGAAATTAAAATCCAAAAGCTGTCACTTGTGCGGTACTGTTTCAAATGTTACTTGATATACATTTATTTGTGTAAAATGTTACCCAACAATCATGGTAATGGGCTGATATAATTGGTAGTTTCTGCACAGTTCGCTAAATGTGATGCACATGTTTGTTTTACATCAGAGATGAGCTGACAGCAGGATTGAGCTCAGAAGACCTGGAAAAGGCACAGTGGTTTTAGACTTAGTGCACATGGATTCAGTCATTCAGATTTAATCTATGCTTGATTGTCTGAGTGCTGATATAAAGTTGCTAAACAGGTGCCATTAAGAGCAATTTACAACAGAGCACACCACTGCACACAGATTTAGTATTACTTCCTGTTTGGAGTACAGAGTATGACTCAGTGACTCTGGACGTTTTATTATATAGCAGAGATCAACAGGTTTGAAGTGAACTCTGTATGTGTTACTCGCTGCTAATTCTGGATGTTATTCCTTTAGTCTTGGATGCTGGCCCAACAGGAATAATACTCTCTTGCTTGTTGTAGAGTTCCAGATCTGATAACTTAGTAGTTCATTTAGGGAAGCTACAGTCAGCAATCAGAAGTTTTGTGTTTGCAAATGTGAACTAAATGAAGTGAAGATGTAAAAATTGTGATTTTTGACCTTTCTTCCTCACAAAAGGTCAGCCATTTAAGCAGAAATGCATGCCAGCACCAGATCCCTTTATTATAGTCGTCACTAAAGCTCATCACTAAATACAACAGGTTGACATGACTATGAGGAATTTAAAAGAGAAACATTGCAGTAACTTTTATTTCAAAGTCATGGCCCTCAAATAGCAAAAATGTAAATGTTGTCCATAGATGGACTGTTATCAACAGCAGACACATTTTGGAGGTTAAAGGGTGAGAAGCATTGCCTAATATGCATGCAATGCTGAGCAATCTGTGAAGAACTCAAGAAGCGGGAAATTCTTTCAGCCAATCAGGTCCAAGGGAGGTTCCTCCCTCACATGGCTGTCTGGACAATCAGGTCCTCTATGTAGACTGCCGTGCCCCTTTAACTCACTCGTGGGGTCGGACCCTACTGGCCCTTCCCAGTATCTCCAAACACTCCATATGGTGGAAATGTGACCGCAAACTCAAAAGAGGGACAGCAGAGCATTTGTATATGCCTCATAAAATGACCTGTATAATATAATATAATATATAATGGTCAATTTGGGGTCATTGCAATTTTTTTTTTAGCAAGGGCACATTAAAAGTGACAGTATATAAATGTAGGCCTATAATGTTCAAAAAGGTTTCTATTTCATATAAATGCTGCTCTTTTAAATTTCTATTCATCAACGAATCCTGAAGAAAATGTATCACCGATTCCACAAAAATATTAAGCAATACTGAAAATAATTAGAAATGTTTTTTTAGAACCTTATCAGCATATTAGACTGATTTCTGAATGATCATGTGACACTGAAGCCTGGAGTAATGACTGCTGAAAATCAGCTTTGCTCAATATTACTCTTTTTATTGTATTTTTTATCAAATAATTGCAGCTTTTTAAACATTTCCAAACAGTCATCTTCCTTCTAGTCTAAAATAGCACTGTTTTTCTATTTTATCCTATCAATAATTAATAATTAAACTTTACTAAAAGCAGTTCAGTCTCATAGACCTGCCAATAAGCATTAGACCTGTCACTATGGGTGTGTAAGACATTTTACACTCTCTTGCTGTATGATAGCAGCATTCCTTTGAGTACTGGGGCTCTCCACTACCTGACTGTGAAAGGCCATCTATTTGAGAAGAATAGAGACGATCAAGGCCAGTTTGAGGCGTGTTTGTTGACTCTGTTTGTACCAGACTTGAGACTAAAGAACAAGGACTCAAGAACATATCTCGAATATAATTGTATTAAATATTTTAGCTAGCTTTTCTGAATGTAAATTCAAAATACCAAAGTATTTTACAATGTATGTATCACAATGCAAAAAAACAAAACAAAAAAACATGGTTATGAAACCGGCATGTTGTTATTCTAGCATTGTTAGATGTTGAGATGAGGTGAAGCTACAGGTCAGATGCAACAAAGCCAGTTATTTGCTGACTGCGTATTTTTCCACATTTGGAAATTATAGCTTGGTGCTGTTTTCAACAATCCACTGCCAAGTGCAGAAGAAAAATAGCTTTGAAGCCAAGTTTTAGGCCAGAACTCATCATTAATCGAACCAGATCCAACGCATCAGGACGAGGCCAGTCTAAACAGCGTTTATTGTCCGATTGTATTTATTAATTGTCCACTTAAGATTTGATTTGATGTCATATATTTGATGCACATTTAAACCATATCAGTATGTGTTTTGTTTCTGTTTCTGTCAGGCTGTCTATGTAAATCTCCAGGCTTAGTTGGACTGTTGAAATCATACTCATCCATCCCAAAGCGCCACTGACCTCTCTATGATTTGTGCTGGTGACCAAACAAATATAGTGTACTTATTTTTAGCCTAACTCTCCGGCTAGCTGGATACAGCCTGTTCAGACTACTTGCTTGTGACAGTTTTTCTCACTATGTCACAATGTCATCTCCATTTCAGACAAACCATTATCTCCTCTATTGAATATTATTGCGATAAGACACAAAAGTGGTGAGGAAATAGAGACAAGGGTCATCAACAGATTCAACGAGTAAATCACGAAGCGCCCCCACATACATAAATCACCGAATGAACGATGGCAACTTGTCAACATTATTTCTGTCACACATCCACCACTAATATATAAGTCGAAGCCAGTTTGAATTCTTTATGCTTCATTCCGTGTGAGATGATGTTTCACCAGGACCTTTAGCCGAGATCGCATGAACGTTTGACATTTTGAAAGGTTTTCAGTCGGGCTAGCATAATTTTATAATGGAAACTGTAGTTTAACACAGTAAATGCAGAGTATTAGCCTGTGAAAACATCCTCCGCACTGTCTGCATGCTTAAAAGACCCCTGGTCACCTACAGATAATGGCAAGCCCATGTATGGCTGGAAGTGCTGAGCGTTGCAGAGGCTGCCTGCCTGGTTGTTAATTGTCTGTTGTCCTCGTATAGAGATTCGCACAGACCAGCTAATAATTAATGGCGGTAACAGCCAGCACACTTTGGTGTGAAGGAGTAAGGAAATGAATTGGAGAAGCTGTGGAAATGGCAATGGCCCTGGGGCTCTCGGGGGGTTTCAGCTCAGTATTTGTCAGAGGGGTGTCATCCGGGAGAACCACTGATAATGATTTTTCTTTTTCCCCGCTCAGGGAGACAGCAGACGCTATGGCTTACTCTCTCTCGCTCGGTCTGCTCTACTTGGGCTTGCTGTGTGGAAACGGACTGGTGTCTGCAAGATCCGAGCTCTTCACTCCAGGTACTGCACTCACAACCACATCAGAAACATTTGTTATTTCACATTGCCACAGCACTCCAATTTGCAATCAAGTTGGTCAGTCACGATACTGGAAAAAAAACTGACTTTGCAATATTTTGTATTTCTGCATTATATTCCAATATGAATGAATACAAGAGTTTTCATCAGATGATTGAATAGCTGTATATGGGAAGAATGAATCAGGACATTTTGGGAAGAAATTTACTGAATTGTGCATTTTTACTTGGGTAACTTTTTACAAGAACCACCTCAAATCTCTTTCATTAACTATTCCAGAGTAAAAAAAAAAATCACATTCCACTTAAGCTATCCTAGGCCACATTCCCTCTATTAAATAATAATTGTGATGTTTTATTGTGGTTGTTGGTTAAAATTTATATTGTTGTGATTATTATTAAATAAAAATATGAAACAAACTAAGAAATATATTGTAATAATAATACTGTAAAATGATTAGTAGTAAATGAAGAGTAAATATACCAGACACTGAACACTGTATCATGAGCTACACATGTGTAATGGCATGCTGGAAAATGTGCGAGATTTGTTCGGTAGCACGGTCGCTTGGCTCGGTCCATTGATCCGCACCGATGACAGGTCAGCGCGGCGCAAGCTCTGTGACATCACGCTGTTTCATCCCACTTTCAGTGAATTTGACTCCCATATGTACGGCTGAACACCGGTTCTCTCGCCTCTGTTATGTTGCTTATACCGGCTGTTTATCGCTGTAGGTATGTAATGCAGAGATACGTATACACTACGCCCTCTTCTGGAGATGGGGTGGGAATAGGCAGCTCATTTGCATACACTCCAAATCGTCTCAGGTTACGTATGTAACCATGGTTCCCCGAGTGGGGAACGAGACACTGCGTCCCCTAGGGGTCGCTACGGGGAACGCCTCAGCGTGACTCGTGTCTGAAGATACATATTTAAAAACACCACCTGTTGGCCGGCGACAGCCCATGACGTCACTACCGGGCGTGCACAATATAAGTGCCGCCGGAGATTACATCATCAGCTTCTTCGCCTGAAGCTTGCGTCCAAGCATGGCCCAAAGCCTGGGACGAGTGTCTCGCTCCCCACTGGGGAACCATGGTTACATACGTAACCTGAGACGTTCCCCTTCATGGGAACTCGAACTGCGTCCCCTAGGGGTCGCTACGGGGAACGCTATACCCACGCCGCCATGCTGAGGGGAGTGCAAGCCAATTTCGCGAAAAAGGCGAGCACTAAGCCAACTCTACCAGGCTAAGGGAGTTGCCCCCGGGACGATTGATGGCTGTCAGTGACATTATCCCCTACGGCCAGAAAGCCTGAGCTGCATACCCCAAAACCTTACCTGCTGGGTGCCGGGACTAACGGACCCAGGGTAGAGCTCAAAGGTCTGGAATCAGAATGATTCATTTAAGGGGATATGGCCAAGTACCTAGTGGTACTAACTAGGTCCTGGCCGGTCACTCAGAAGCTACCGCTTGCTTTGCACAAGCTTGCTGAGGGACTGTCTCAACAGACCCTTTGGTAGCGACACCCCTTTTTTTTTTTTTTTGGAACCCAAAACATATGGGACAAAGGGAGCGGGGCCCAAGGCACAAGCCGGGGCTTTAACCAACTCATAAAGAGCACGGCTGTGCGCAGTAACCCTACCGTGACAGGATTTTTTGAAAGAACGCAGAACCTTGATGTGCGAACTTACCACTTGAGTGGATTTTAAAAAAAGTGCCCAAAGTCTAGCTGCGACTTACCATAACATGGATTTTTAGAAAGAACGCAGAACACTTGATGTGCGATCTTACCACTGAGTGGATTTTTAGAAGTGCCCAAAGATCTTAGCGTGAGCACTTATCTAGATGGGTAACGTTCTATGGCCCGGGCGGAGAACTATTCACTCTTCAGAGTGAGAGGGAACTCAGACGCTCAGAAGGGAGCGGCATGCTCATAAATGACCCTCTATGGTGAGGGGAGCAATGCTAGCTCGACCAACAAAGAGAGAGACCTATCACAGAGCTCTGGGGAGCGGAGAAACTCATTCTACAGAATGAGAGAGGACTCAGACGCTCAGACGGGAGCGGCATGCTCATAAGCGACCCTCAGGTGAGGGGAGAAATGCTAGCTCTACCGACAGCGAGCTCTGGAGAGCGGAGAAATCAACCCTCAGAATGAGAGGGAACTCAGACGCTCAGAAGGGAGCGGCACGCTCATAGGTGACCCTCGTTGGTGAGGGGAGCCGTGCTAGCTCTACCAATGAGGAGCTCTAAGAGCGGAGAACCCATCCCTCAGAGTGAGGGACTCAGACGCCCAGAAGGGAGCGGCATGCTCATAAGTGACCCTCTATGGTGAGGGGAGCCATGCTAGCTCGACCAATACGGAGAGCGACCTATCACAGAGCTCTGGAGAGCGGAGAACTCATTCGTCAGAATGAGAGGGGGACTCAGACGCTCAGAAGGGAGCGGCCTGCTCATAGATGACCCTCTAGATGAGGGGAGCAAAGCTAGCTCGACCAGCACGAGCTCTGGAGGGCGGAGAACTCATTCCTCAGAATGAGAGGAAACTCAGACGCTCAGACGGGAGCGGTATGCTCATAGATGACCCTCTAGGTGAGGGGAGCAAAGTTAGCTCTACCGACAGCAAGCTCTGGAGGGCGGAGAACTCATTCCTCAGAATGAGAGGAAACTCAGACGCCCATAAGGGAGCGGCATGCTCATAAGTGACCCTCTGTGTGAGGGGAGCAGTGCTAGCTCTACCCATGAGGAGCTCTGGAGCGGAGAAACCATTCCTCAGAGTGAGGGACGCCTAGAAGGGAGCGGCATGCTCTAAAATGACCCTCTGTGGTGAGGGGAGCAATGCTAGCTCGACCAACAAGGAGAGCGACCTATCACAGAGCTCTAGGGAGCGGAGAAACTCAGACACTCAGAGTGAGAGGAAACTCAGACGCTCAGAAGGGAGCAGTATGCTCATAAATGACCCTCTAGGTGAGGGGAGCAATGCTAGCTCTTACCGACCGCGAGCTCTGGAGAGCGGAGGACTCCTTCCTCAGATGAGAGGAAACTTAGACGCTCAGAAAGGAGCGGCATGCTCCTAGTTAACCCTCCATAGTGAGGGGAGCAAGGCTAGCTCGATCAATCAGGAGAGCAATCTATCACAGAGCTCTGGGAGCGGATAACTCATTCCTCAGAAATGAGAAGGAACTCAGATGCTCCGAAGGAGCGGCATGCTCATAAATGACCATCTAGGTGAAAGGAGCAACGCTAGCTCTACCAACAGCGAGCTCTGGAGAGCGGAGAACTCATTCCTCAGATGAGAGGAAACTTAGACGCTCAGAAGGGAGCGGCATGCTCATAGGTGACCCTCTAAGGTGAGGGGAGCAAGGCTAGCTCGACCAACAGGAGAGCGACCAATCGCAGAGCTCTGGGGAGGCGGAGAACACATTCTTCAGAATAAGAGGAGAACTCAAACGCTCAGAAGGTCATAGGTGACCCTCAGTTGAGGGGAGCAATGCTAGCTCGACCAACAACGAATTTAGACGCTCAGAAGGGAGCAGCATGCTCATAGGTGACCCTCTATGGTGAGGGGAGCGATGCTAGCTCAACCCACAGGAAGCGCTACTAGCCTGGATCTAGTATCGACGAGTGATGTAATCACTAGAAATGGATCATACTCATCCATTGGTTGCAGGGGAATTAGAGAGGATCAAGAGGGCCGATGCCCCTAAGGGAAAGGAGTAGATGTCTTACTCTGGTCCAGACGAAAGTGTCATATAGGACGCTTCATCCGGAACACCTCCCTCAGGTTTTGCCTCTCTCTGACCCATGCCTCTTAGCGCAGGCGGGGAGGCATGAGTCGCGACTGAGCCCATCTCTGATCCCCAGACCGAGATGGGCTAGGACCCCTGGTTGCGGGCTCATACCTGGACTTTATAGAAAGCCTTATCCAGGTCTTTCAGCAGATCAGTCTGATGCGCCTGAAGCACCGCCATAGTGTGCAACGCGGCGATCTGACCTGCTGCTGCATATGCCCTGCCATTTAAGCAAGATTCAAGGGCTTAGATGGCAAGGAGGGAGCCTTGAGAGAGGATGTCTCGCCCACAGCGAGATAAGCTGGCTATCATCTCTTGCACAGGGGCATCCTCATAGCCATTTTCACGCATTCTCAATGTCAGCATAACTAGTATGCTGAAACCTAAGAATACGAGAAAATAGCTTTTCCACTCCTTCTCAACCTCCACATCGAGATTTATGAAGAAAGGAAGGCTCGCTCGAGCTGGGGATTTATGGCCAGAAAGATTTATTTTTATGATCCATAACCTCCAAAAACTCATTCATATGCAGTGCAGGAGGATTGAGAGGGTTCAGTCTCAACTTCCTCACCCTCAAACATCTCCTGCTCTTCCTGGGCATAACCCAGCAGAGCACTAACCGCTGAATCTGATGATGTCAGAAAGATCGCATCATCACAATCCAGCAGCTCACTCTCGCTCGGCCGACGACGCGCGAAAAGGGCGGTCCTTCTCTAACTCATCGGCCATATCCAACTGAACCCGCGATTTCAATCGCCTCCGTGCCTCGGCAGCGGTGGGTATCGAATCGCAAGCAGACGGCTGCCCTCTTTCCTCGAAAAGAGGGACAGACGAGAACGGAGCTTTCTCACAGTGCACGCAGATTGCCCCTCAAAGACATCGGCGTGCGTGCTCTTTCGCCCAAACAAAGACGAACGATCGTGTGTGTCATCGGGTGTCAAATAACGAGGACACGGATCCACACACAATCTCAAACGCCTTGCTAGTGCTCGCCATGATAAATAAAGGAAAACTGTATTCCTACCAGAATGCACGTTTCTTCAAACAGACCAGTCAGTGAAGACGAAAAAGCTGATGATGTAATCTCGGCGGCACTTATATTGTGGCACGCGCCGGTAGTGACGCTCATGGGCTGTCGCCGCCAACAGGTGGTGTTTTAAATATGTATCTTCAGACACGAGTCACGCTGAGCGTTCCCGTAGCGACCCTAGGGACGCAGTTCGAGTTCCCATGAAGGGGAACAGCTCGTTTTTAGACACACCCCCAAAAATGAAATTTTCTAGCTGTTATAATAAATGATATGTGGGGTATTTTGGCCTGAAACTTCACAGAAACATTCTGGGGACACCCAAGACCAAAATTACATCTTGTAAAAAGGGGTATAATAGGTGCCCTTTAATTAGCGTCACTTTATTTGATTGCAAATTAATAATTTAATAATAAAATTAACAAATAATGATTAAATAATCAAATTGATAGATAGTATAGTTTCAAAACCGATAAGTATAACAGTCAAATTTTGAGTTGTCCTAAGACAAGAACGCATTTATAAATACTTGAATAAATGAATATGTATTTATTTTGAAGTAATTGTAGCAAATGAACATATAAGATGTTAAAATGACAACTGTAATATGAATACATTTACAAAGGGCTTTCATCAATCACAGAATTAAACTGTAGATGTCTGTGCCAGGTCATTATTGGAAAATCATTGGGCCTGTGTCAAGATTATTCACCTTTGAGCACACAGAACATTTTGCTTTGGTCTAGTCAAACAATCCTTCAATAAATAGGTTTGGTTTGAAAGTAAACACATTGACTGTGCTCATCCAAAGTCCAGGGACAGGATACAGTGGCGCTTATGGGATGATGAACTAAACGGGATGTCATCACTGCATGTAGCTTATCATTGAGGCGGAGACAGTGATATGTTATGGTGAGTAACATTAGCGGAATAGGCTTTCACAGATGCAGTGAATGACTTGGGTTAATGACCCAGTAGCTGCACACAAGTTGGACCACAGACTTTAGCACTTTGATTAAAGTTTAACTGTTTTGCTTTTATGTTTAAATATATACTCTTAATGTTTATTAAGCTATTATTTAACTGCTGTGGATGAAAATATTGCCTTTGGAGTGTATGGTTTCATGGAAAAGTGCGAGGTGGAGAACAAGTGCATTTTTCATTTTTATAGTATTTTAAACTAATAAAAGGGCTAATAATTCATGCCATAATACCAAGATGTTCCAACAAAGATGTGCTAGAACTTATTATGACATAAAAGGTATTTATTTTATTTATTTATAACAACAGCTGCAATGGTAGCCTAGCGCTGTGTGCTGCAGAAATGTCGGATTTCGAAGTCAACGGGAGGGTATATTGGCTCACAACAACGTTTGTGGGAGCGCGACATTATACGGGGAAGGAAACTATATGGTGCTTCCAACAATTTAATCCATGAGATCCGGCTGGATGATGCACGGTTTCATACAACTCCTTATGCTCCGAAGCTAGTACGATCTGTCTTTTTCTTTTTGTTGTTATGTAAACGACTCACCACTCGCTTGTCATTGGTCAGCTGTCAAAAGGTGCTTGATGTAGGGCGTTTTTTTCCCCAGAAAATTTCAACTTTTTTCAACTTGAAAGAGCTCTGAGCTTCAGAAAAAGACCCCGTCGGTGGCGTTTTAAAAAGCGCTCAGGTCTTTTTTGAAAACACGGTTTACTCCATAGGATTATAATGTCAAACAGATGCCGGCAGCATCAAAAAAGTGTAAAGTGGCCAAGTGTGAACATAGCCATAATGTGCATGAGTTTTATACGCAGCAGGCGTCGCATGTTAAGGAAAATGCTCTAGCTATGCTTCATAAAACAGATAATTTGCCTAGGATATTTTACACAATTGAGTGTTTGTGGGTGGTGCTGTTGTGATTCTGGGTGTCAATTGTTAAAATGATGCGGCTTTAAAGATATGTTTTTGCATAAAAACAAATTCCTTGGGACAGAAATCTGGAAACCCTATTAAGTTAAGGTCTCTATAGCGGTGTTCTGAGGACAGGCTGCGGTTTGATTGAGACCAGAAGTAATCATCTTGAGTTATGGCTTCGGACAGGGGCCATATTCGTGGACTTTTGTGAGGGAGGTCTGGCAAGCATGACTCTTCAGGTTTGGCTGGAATTTCAAAGACATGATGATGTCTCATGGAGGAGAGAGTGAACTGGCAGCTCTTCAGGCCTGTGCTGTCAAAGTCATGCATGTATGCTAATGTGTCTCTAATAAATCAGATGTGTGTGGATCAACTCACTCAACTGGATCTGGACCAAGCATATGGGGGTTCATGATAAAGGTGTAATGAGACAAGGCTGCTAATTTCAACTATTAACAACATGCAGATTTGTTGTGCTTCAAACATTTCTGATGACTGCTGATAGATTGTATATCACTCAATGATTGTGTCATGTGGTTACAATATTTAGATGTGCTAAATTCTTGGATAAGAGTCCTCTGAGGACGCAAGGTGTTATTGAGTTTATTAGCCTCAATTAAATCTTGCAGAGCTGTGGAATTATCAAAGGCCTGATGTTTTGGCAGCACATTAAAGAGATTTAAGTGTTTACAAAATTTGAATCACTTTTTTATCACTACCGAGAACATATTTTAATAATAATAACATTTATTATAATTCACTATATATATATATATAGTGTGTGTGTGTGTGTGTGTGTGTGTGTGTAACTAATACATTAGTATACATAGTACATTAATAATGCAATTTATTATATCTACTAATATTATTATATGAATAGTTATATAATTGTTATTCATAATATTTAAATAACTTTTTAATTAGTTAATTAGTCAAATATAAATTATAATATAGTCAATTACATTTTTATTATTATCATTATTATATTTCTGAATTTTGACACAAAAGTAATAATTATGTGATTTAAAACAAAATGCATTATGAATATGTTAACATTATACTGTTACTATTTACATGAATAATAATAAACTATAGTAATTGTTACGTATACTATTATATTTATGCAAAATAGTTTCAAATTAGTTTTGTCTTCATTTTATTGTCCAACTGTAAAGTTTAAAGAATTGTGTTCTTCTCATCTGAGTAGGAATGGTTGTTACAACACATGAACATGATAATAAATCAATTACTTTACCATTTGGCTTCTCATCTTTTTGTGCTATTTATCATAGACCTAACATTGAAAAATCGAAGAACCCTTTAGATCAGAAAGTGCTGCAGTCCCAAGAAGCTTGGATCCTAACACAATCCTGATGCACTACAATGACCAAGGCAAGGTTGTTTTAAGGGGATTGCCCTCTAAATAAACAAATAAATACATAAGCAAACAGAAATGCTGAAGACTTCAGAGCAATCGGTGCATACACAGGAAACGGTCGGAAGCACGAGTCAATTCTTGGAAGTTGTCTATTTTTCCTCCACTAACAATGTTCACTGAGGAGCAAGCCACAGTACCGCTGAAGCCATGTTTTCTGCAGAGCATGCTGTTTTTACGTTTAAAAGCCTAGTGATTATGTTGGCGTGTTGATTCCTTAATTCTCCCTGCGTCGTTCTGTCTGTTATAACCCTCACACGACACAGGGGCCGCTGAGAGAGTGCTGCTGTGACTCAGAGAGATTCAGACACAGGCGGAGCCCCTTTTGGGCTGAGGTTTATTTACACTAGACAGCGGGGTGAAG
This sequence comes from Gymnocypris eckloni scoliostomus, assembly GCA_027564155.1. Taxonomy (NCBI): domain Eukaryota; kingdom Metazoa; phylum Chordata; class Actinopteri; order Cypriniformes; family Cyprinidae; genus Gymnocypris; species Gymnocypris eckloni. The sequence goes on from CM050420.1 coordinate 13,459,428, forward strand.
TCAGGGAGAGAACTGAGCCCCGAAGAGAAAGTAGAACAGCAGAGGACCGCAAAGTTTGTGTTACATAAGGCATTGGTTGGCTCTTTTTGTTCCAAAAAACCAGAGTCCAGTTGCCAAATGGAGAGCAGAACCACAGGGCCGTTCACATGAAACATTTTCCACAAGGAACAACGTTTTGTTTGTGGTAATAAAAAAGTTAAACGGCAAGCAATTTAAAAAGAGCATCTCTAGTCAGTCAAAGTATAATAATATAATAATCATATAAAATTGTATTTATTTATGTAATGCTGTACTTTGACATCATACATTTATTTATTTTTATACATTTATTTATGTGGTATAATGCCAAATAAAGATATTATTTAGTAGATTAACTCAAGTAATGGCCTCATTATTATGGTATGAGGAAGGATTAGGGGTCGACCGATTATCGGCGCCGATATTAAGCATTTTACCGATTATCGATATCGGCCATTTTCAAAACAGATTTGGCGATAATTTTTACACACTCTCTGTGAGAGTGAGGCGATCTCTCAATCTCTGAGAGCAATCTCCGCCCACCGCTCATCTGATATGTAGGAAGTCACGAGTCCGACCAATCAACGCGGAAAACTGAAGGCAGTCTCACACCGAGAGCACATGCTAACTGGAGCTGCGTCAGTGATCACGCATCAGTTGTCTCTCAAAGGTAAGGCAGCAGCAGACGTTGCTGAAGTTGCAATAAATCACAATCCACTATGATGTCCGCGATGCAGAAAACGCGGGCGGAATCGCGGAATGCAGTCATATAATGGAATTTGCCGTTTAACGCGGAATGTGTCGAAGTTTGGATGAATTAATCAAAAGTAGGTCAGTACACTTAAATCGACTTGCACTATGGACTAGTATCTATAAATATCAAGCCGCAAAAACACTTTAAATATGAATCCTGCATGTTCTGCATCTCTGTTAATGAATGACACAGACGTGCGGTTTCATTTACTGCACACATACATACTGAAGAACGTGACGCTCGCAGTGACTTCACCGTCTGCCGTCTCACTAAATGAGGACATAAATACATGAACAACATCCCCAGACAGTCACTTCATGAGCATTTGACCGTTTCATTTGAGTAAAACGATCGTCATATCATATATACATAGGCTACAGAAACCTAAAATGTCCTCATGGCAACCTGTCAATATAAGTTCGGTTTAACCGAATATATTACTGTGGTGTAGTAGAATATACGTAATACAACTACAACAATTATTACAACTTTTGTTGAGAATAATCACACAATACGCTATTTCTTCCATGTTTAAATTTTAATAGTAAACTCATTTGTTTGCCAAAAATAAAGTCTAACTCTCATTTGATTAAAAGATAAATTAAATTAATGTTTTATGCCTTCATTTGCACTGTACTGTAAATTAAAACCAACGGAAATGTTGTTGTTATTAACAGTTTTCAGAATTAAAGACATTTAAAGAGCAAAATTTAATTGCAAATTTAAAGAACGTTTTTTGTCAGAGCTCTTGTTATTATTAATTTTGGCATTAATTTTCATTTTTACACCAGACATGTATATCGGTTCAAAATATCGGTTATCGGTCTACTTGATCTGTAATAATCGGTATCGGCATCGGCCCTGAAAACACATATCGGTCGACCCCTAGGAAGGATTACGGTCATTATCGCAGATTCACTTGACATAAATCTGCTGTAATTCAGCCTGAGGGTCTGGATTTGTGTTCACTGGATTTCAAAGAGATGTTGTGCTAATAATGGTCTTAGACAGGGCAGTTGGAGGCCAGCATTTGTTTACGGCTCTTTGCACTGGCTTGACATTACATTTGTAAAAACAATAATTAGCATGTTAGCAAAAGGCATTAGGCACTTATCTGTCATTATTGATGCCTCTGCCTGGATTTCATTCTTCAAATCTGCCATTATATTCTATATAATGTGGTTTCAAGTGCTTCCCTCTATACATTATCTGAGTATGTGTTAAGTGTGCACTTGCAACGTATTGAGTTTCTCACCCGCCTTTCTGTACACTCTGTATGTGTGTGTGTGTATGTGTTTGTGTGTTCCCATTCTTTGCAGTTATTTTTAACTCCAGTTTACATTCTGCTGTAAGTGTCTGCTGCCTTCGACCTTTTTGTTCATCCTCAAGACTGTTTTGCTGTGACCACAGACAATTGCAGGCATAAAGACAACAAGACCTAAATAAATATTTATATTTGATTTGTCTATAATCAAATATTGAATATTATATAGAATAGTAATATTCCATTTTATTGAAATATAAAATAGATTATTATAAATTATGATGCTTTTGCTATCTTTAGGAATCTTGAAAGCTTTAGCCCTATTCATTGTAAATGAATGGAAAAAAGGGACCTGAACATTATTCAAAATTAGTGATCGACCGATATTGATTTGTTTATAACCGATACCGATACCAATTATTTGCATGTTTATGTACCTGATAACCGATATGCAGAACCGATATTTATTTACTGTTATAAAGTAAATCAATAAGTGAATGTAGTAAGTCCATTCTTCACTTTGGTTTTTCCTCCTTTCAGTCATCTTAACAACAACAAAAATATGTTTAAAATGTAAAATATAATCTTCAAATTACATCAATAAAAACATTTTATTTATAAAAAGCATCATCAGCAACACTGATATTAACAATAAGCAAAAGAATGTCTAATGTTTTCAAATGGAGAAAATAAAGGACAGGAGTCATATCAACTTCATTTTAAACTACAGTTTTAGGTTTATAAGCTGTTTAATAGACTAAAGAGTGAAGAATAATTCACTGGATAATATTAATTCACTGAATAATATTCTCTGTAGTATTGAAATAAGCTATAACAAACAAAACATGGTATTGTATTGCATTTCTCAACTGGTATGTTATATCAGAATTATTCAAATGTTTTTGTCATTTCTAAATAATGAAATTTCTACTGACAGCGCGGTTTATCTATTTACACAGAACTATACTCAAACTGCGATCGCTTGCGGAGATAATAAATAATCATCATTCAGGCAAAGTTACGTCTTTATTGGGAAAGAGTGACGTGACTCTGTGAGTTCGTCTCTATTTCTTAGAGCCAAGCTGCATAAACTGCATATCAGGCATTTATTTAATACATCCAATTTGTGCATTAATGGCTGTTGAGTTAAATCAAGTTTACTAACTACAGCAAATCAAGTACCTGTGCACACGCCATTGTTGGGTGTCTCATCTCCCCTCAGATGCGCTGCAATGACGATCCTGCGCGCAATTCTCAAATCAACCACAAGATGGTGGCATTTATTGGTGAATCCGATATTACAAAACCGATATCCGATTATGGTAAAATGCTTAAACATTGGGAAAAATATCGGTAAAATGATATATCGGTCGATCGCTATTCAAAATTTCTCAATTCTTTCAATTTTCTGTGATCTTTTGCTTTATATAGGGCCCTATGATTTCCACGATGCAGACGGAATCGCGGAATCCAATAATAAAAATGGAATTTACTGTATAGCATAGAATGTCACTGTATTTGTCTAAGTTTGGATAATTTAATCAAAAGTAGGTCATAACACGCACAGTTTCGTTTTCTACACACACACTGAAGCATGCTGTGATTTCAGCATCTGCTGTCTCACTAAATGAGGATATGAATACATGAGCAACATCTCCAGAACTGCTCTGAGAGTCACTTCATGAGCATTTTACCATTTAATTTGAGTAAAATTATCATCATATCATATACACACAGAAAAGTAAAGGAATTCAAGGCAAGCTGTCAAAAGCAAAGTTCGGTTTAACTGGAATTAAATATATCAGAAATACATTATTGTGCAGTAGAATGTACGCAATACTACTAATAATAATAATAATAAATTGTAAAAAAAAAAATTTTTAAGGAATAATCACACAATATTTCTCCGATGTTTTCATTTTTATAATGTAAAAATTGTAAATGTTTGCAAAAAACAAAGTTTTTTATATATTTGATTAAATGATAAATTAAATTACTGTTTTATGCCTTCAAAAAAAGAAAAAAAAAAGATTTTTTTTATGGAATTTGGGGAAAAATTTAATTGATTTCTTATAATAAATTGAGTATCATTTCAGTCTGCCCTTTTCTTACAAATGGTTTTAATTTATTCTACTATGGAGCATAGATATTGATATTTTGTCGTGGTTGATTTATTTTCCATAGAGAAGGATATTTGGTTGGCCTTATTTATAGGAAGTGTGTGTCTCTAACATAGGGTCATGTCTCTCACTCTTCTCCCCCTTTCAGCATAATGTTTTTATTAAAGGGCAAAGAAGAGCAGGAGGTGCACGTGCTGGACTGTCAGTGAGTATTTTTATGTGCTGGTCTATAAGACCGATGTTAGTCTGACCCAGCCGCTGACACAAATTCTCATGCTCAGCACAGTACGGATGGCTCGATACCATAATTTTGGCTTCGGTACGATACCAGAATGTAATACCTTGGGATCGATGCTAAATCGAAATCATAGGTGACAAATAACCAACCTAAAAAGAAAAGTGAATGATCATCATATATAGTATTTATTAATCTTTGTTAATGTTAGGAATGTGTTTAATGCATAAAGTAATGTTAACTTACTAAACATGTATTAGTAGCCTACATTGATATTTTATAGATAATTATTGACCTAAATTAATAAGTGATGTACTGTTAATGAATTATAACTAATGTTTCTTTAAAGTGTTATTCTATCAGTCAAAGTAATATTCAAAATCACATTATTATTTCTCTCTCCCTCAGATTGTTTTCAGATTTCAGTCTCAGGCAAAGAAAAAGCTTTAAATCTCTCTCTCTCTCTCTCTCTCTCTCTCTCTCTCTCTATCTCTCTCTTTCTCTCTCTCTCTCTCTCTCTCTCGCTCTCTCTTTCTCTCTCAGCTGCTTCATATTAGCGGTCGGCAATGTGGCAGAAACATCCTCTTCATATTATTGATACTAAAATTAATATAGCAAAACTGTTGTTTCATTCAATTTAAGTTAATATTTGATTGTTTGACATGCAAGTTCAAATATTATGTGACCAAAACGTCCCTGTTTCTAGCGTCGCATGTTTGAGCTTCCATGTTTACTGCATCACATCTTATGTATGTGCGTTGATCAGTTGTGAATAAAAGTACTATTTGCGTATTTGGGTGCGTTCATAGAGTTTTATCTGTTTTGATCCATCACGTAGTTCTCTTGTCAGCTTTATCGGTTTCGCAGCTATTTGGGTATCACTGCCACCCATAGGTGAACTTGGGAACAGCAGCGTATGAAATACCGAATTTGGAAAAATTATGATATCGTACCATTTTAAATATAATAGATACCGGTATTTTTACAGTACCGGTATACCGCGCATCCCTACAGCATAGTTCTGGAAACACCTACAGCTCTTATGTTCTCATGATGTCTGTCTCTCTCATCTTCCTCATGTATAGGTGGAATTTGAGTGGTGTCAGAGCCAAAACAGTGTTATCAGTGTTTGAGTAGACTGATATCTGATTACTTAAAACACTGGAGTCTCTTTAAAAATATTCTGAGATTTGCAACATTCTGTGTGCTTGTAAATCTGTTAAGAGCAGAAAATGATAGTATTAAGTGAATTTCTTTCTTTTCAATAGTAAACACAGATCAGCATGATGAATGGAGTTTCAAGTCTCTCAAGTGCTTTAGTGCAGGCTATGTGTTATGGTGTATTTAGATTTACCAGTAACGGAAACATTGAAAGCATTGAATCGGTCACCCCAGATGACCCTGCAGGAATGGATCTTTCTTAGAGACCTTCTTCCCTTGGGACTTTAATCAGGCATAATTTAGAAAGCACTTCCTTTGGATGGTTTCCAAGGGAAAGTCTGGCCCCATCAGATTTGACCAACGCAAGCAAATCATGACTGTCTTACACTTAAGCCCATTTCTAAATGTTGGGTGCTTATCATGGTGTATTTTTTAAGCTAAGGAACTCATTTTCATAAAGGTTATTTACTCAGAGTTGTTTGCTGCTGTAGTTCTTGCTCTCTTGAAATTGAATCAATTATTTGAATTGTGTTTTGGACTGAATATTGAACCACTTTAGATGTGGTTATGCCATGGGTCAGAGGGCTTTTCAAATGTGCTCATTAGTGACTGTGAATGTGTGTGTGTGATTGGTAATTCGTTTTGGACTAGGAGAATGAAAATAGCATAATAACCGCTGTCATATTTTGTGCTCATTATGTGGCTTGTTTATTAACCAAGCTGACCTGTTGTTGTTTCTGGCAACAAAAGCGATGGTAAAACTTGTTTCTACTTCACCCTTTAAGTCAATATTTTAATTGAACAGTGAACACCTAAAGCAAAATGTTGAGCTCTTATAGGCTGTCAAATAAAAGACCTGATTTGTTTTGCCCATTGACGTAATGAATTATCCAACCACAACCATTTTATTTAAATTAAGAGAAGCTTTCTGTGTTCTTTCATAATTCAGGCGTTCGGAGCAAACGAAGGTAAATGGTAATGATATGAACTTATTTTATGTGTTTTCCATATGAAGGAAGACAATTATTGAGCCCAGGATTTATGTTAAGCTATGTTCTTTGTTTATTCATTATTTACTTCTAAATAAGTTGTAAAGCATACTGGTTAAAATGTTTCCGGAACCAATTAATGTTGAATAAATTCAAATACAAAACATCCAGCTATCTGGATGGTAAATGGATGATAATAATCATGTTCTGTTTCTCTGTGATAAAGGCTTGGAATCCCTGTCTGGTAATGAATGCATACATATGCTAATGGATCATAATGTTCTCGTGCTGTGTTTCTCAGAAAGGCCAGTTTTTTTTTTTAGATTACTCTCTTTGTGATGTTTCCAGATAGCTTGAGGTGTCCAAGTGACCTCCTCACACCAAACACATAAAAATACAAACAGCATGTTCTGCTCTTTTGAAGGAAACTGTTGACAGATTATGAGACTCATGTCACATGTGTTTTCCTGGGATTTATACCCATGCACATTCACCCAAAGACCATCAATAGGAAATATTCCTTGCATGTTTATAGCACCACACAAACATGTATAATGCAGTGGTAAATGTGCCAGCTATGGCAGTTTTCTGTTGTAAATTGTACTATATATACATTACCATTTAACAAGTTTGGGTTGATAAGATTTTTCAAATATTTTTGAAATAATTATTTTAATTATTACCAAGGCTGCATTTATTTGAGCCAGTAATTATTTTATATATATTATGTGTTCCTGCCATGGCAAAGCTGAATTTTAAGCATCATTACCCCAGTCTTCACTGTCACATGACTCTTCAGAAATCATTCTAATATGCTGATTATAAATGATGAAGACAAAACCTTAATAAATTTTTTCCAGAGTTCTTTGATGAATGGAGAGTTCAAAAGAAAAACATTATTCATTTGAAATAGAAAGATTTAGTAACATAATGCATTCTTTGCTGAAAAAATATCATTTATTTTAAAATACTGGTCCCATACTTTTGAATGGTAATGTATTTATATAGAATGTCTTGATGTATGATTGGTTTATTATTTTTACTGTCTGTAGTAATTGTTCTATGTTTGAAATGTTCAGTTAGAGTACTTAACACTAAATGTGAATAAAAATCTTCCTTCAATCTGCAAGGAGTTTGTAGCCTATTAATGTAAGACATAATTTATTAATTTATCAATTGTTTATTGAAATGAACTGCTGTTTTTAGAAGGTTCGTTATTTAAAACCTTGGTGGTTAGTTGTATTTCTATTTAAAGACAACTAAATGAAGAAAAGCCGTGTTATCAAGGTAACATTCTGATTTAAATGAAGTGCCACTAATGTGACGTACAGCTTCTCAGTCAAATGTGTTTTACATGGTTCCAGAATGATGCACAACTGTAACAGCATACATACAGAAGCTCACAAGCCCTTATGTAAGAGCTCTCATAAGTGCACATGTGTAACCGACACTGCGGGCAGACACATTCTATCTGACAGTCTCTTAGCTTCGCTGAAGTACGCACTTTCTTCCAATTCTGCAATTAAACTGTCGTTTTGCAGCAAATGAGCTGGAAATGATGGTGCGTCTGCTCAGCAGCTCATAACCCTGAGCCAATCAAGACATTTGCTGGACAGTCAGTGATAAAGGTGCTTTTTCAAGTGATCACAATCCATCAAGATGGTTTAATTGCTGAAATGTGGCATATTTATTCAGAGGTTTGCGGCTTGCTGAAGTGGAAAACATTTGTCCTGGCTTTCTGTCTGGGCTGGTATCCTAGTTACCGGTGGTCTGTCTTTGCGGGAAGCTGAGAAAACATCATGTTTTCATTCGTGGGAAACCCTCACCCACACAAGCTGTAGCTTTATTTACGTTTCCAAGCAGGAGGTGTGTGCATAAGCAACTGCATGTTCAATAATTATTCATAAGTGCCTGAAATGGAGTGAGGGAAAAATTAACATAATCACATGAAACATTTTTGGCCTCACGACTCGAAAATCAGTGTTAAATTTCTAACAAAAAAAAACTAATTTGATTTTTTGGTGCATTTCATGCTGAAACAAGTGTATAAAAATCCATATTGCATTTCATTAATGATTTGTATCGTTCTCTTGAGAAGGAATCATTGGTCAGTACAGGTCCAAAATATTCACGCCCGCAGAGCCACATACGCAGATTAATATTCCACAGCTCTGCCAAACATCTGAATGATACATGAGCTCTATTTTGCCTCAAAAATTTTAACTCATAGCTCCAACTTCATGCACTAAAACTGCATAACTCACTGCTTGTATATTTATCAAAAAAGATTTTGTGGTGAAACGACCAACAAACTATTTGTTCTCTGCTTAATATTATGGGAGGTTGTTTTGTAACAAAGAAAGATCAATCAAGAATTGATATTCTGTTTTTGTATGAACGCAGCTGGTTTTATACTTAGTAATTAGTCATATTTATACTTAGTACATTAGTCATTTTTCCCACTTGTACCACATCTGATTTGTTCGTGATAAAAAGTTTCCCAAACTGACATCTAACACAGTTGAAACTGGTCCCGAAGTTTCAATTTGGCCTTTTTACAGCTGCTTTTGCAATGTTTTTTGAGAGCAAATTGTGTGTGCTGTTTTTTTTTGTTTTGCTCCCTTTCCAGCACCAAACCAAATATTGACCAGGAACAATTTAAAGGTGATAATGTCCCGACTCCCTATCTGTTCTGTCCCCATCCTTTCCGCAGTGGCCCACAAATCATCTGTTCATCTCAGACCTAATCGCTTCCATAGCAGGCTCTTTTATTGCACATGCAGGAATTTCGAGGGGGAGGGAGTAGTAATAACAGAGTGTTGGAGTCAGAAAGGGAAGAGAGAGCGAGTTCTAGACACTGAGAAAATACAGACTATAGTTTTAGTGTCTATTAGTGATTGTTCAGGTAGCTCTGTATCGTTCTCATATGCTGTTACTTTTTTAACACGTGGTACACAAAAGGAGCATTATGACATTTTTTCATGCAGTTCTTTTGCATACAACAACAGTTTTATGTGCCATTATGAGATTGTATTTGATAGCAGCAGAGGTTTTTATTAAATGATGACTAAGAATGGCTGAATTTGTTTTCTCTTTAATTGGCTAATATACAAATTGTGTACTATTACATAAATTGAATCTGTATAAATGAAAAATAAAACAATAAGAACTAAAATCAGTCATTGTAAATTCTATAAGTGAATTTATGCGTATGAAGAATTGATATTCATTTTGAGATTTGTTAAAGATTACAGAGTTATTGAATGATTGTGTTTTAAAAACCTTAAGTGGGCAATGGGAAACTTAATCTATATATAAAAATGAGTATGCACAATTAAAAAGACAATAATTCTGAATTTCTCTGTTGAAGTTCTAGTATATAATATCAATAACTATAGGGGTACCAAATATATTGTGCATGCCTGGTTTTTGTCCTTTTTGGACCCTGACAGTCTGTCAAGTTGTTTTAGAAGCATTATGTATCGATATTTATCATTGTAAAGTGATTTTGAGGTTGCCTTGTTTTTAAAATCACAATATGATTTTCTCATTGTAGTAATTCAGCGCACCATCATAAGCAAGGTTTGTGTTTATGAATATGTGAATGCGTGCTTGTGAACTCACACTTAAGCCACTGAAAATCCCTTCCCCACACGATCAGTCCTGACCAGTCTCACAGCGGTGCAGTTTTGTGGAGCTCAGCAGCTGTGGGATGGGGGAAATACATCTCGTTGTCACTAGACGAGGGGCTGGACGAAGGAGAACGGGAAAACAATTGGTGTGTAGGGGATCCTCAGCAGAAACGTTACTCCAGAGTCAATTCGATTTTTTAAGGGCCCTCTCCATCCCCAAAGCCGCTATTAATTTAACCTGGATTTACTCTTAAAGTTACAATTTAGAAAGGGATAAAATAAAAACACTGTCATGGAAAATCCCGATACCTTTAGCGGATCTGGTGCCATGTACAAGCTCTGCTGATTTATACTGCAGTTAGGCAAGGAGTGGAGAAATAGAGTACGAGAAATCAATTGCACCCTCCAAGGCTTATTTATGGCTGCGCAAAAGCAGAGGACGGAGAGGATTGCTGGTAAACTTGGCACCAGAGGAGCTCAACTGCAGAGGACAGAGCTGACAATGAGCCAAAATATAACATGTTGTACATACAGTGTATACTAATAAGAATTTATTTGTTTATTTGTCTATTTAAATAATAATATATACATGCTTTTCATTCATTTTATAGCCCATTCTATTTTCTCTTCCTGCTTCAGATCCAAGCAGAGGACCTCACTTCACGGGCTGCCGCTCCAGGGAGCAGGAGACCTTCCGTTGCTGGTGGAGCGCTGGGATCTTCCAGAACCTCACCGAGCCTGGAGATCTCAGGGTCTTCTACCACACAATAAAGTAAGAGACAAACACTGAAAGACACCAACTAGCTTAAGGGTTTAAAAAGACAGGGCGGAGGAGGATACTTTTCATTTAATAAACAAAAGCCTTTACTCCTGCCAAGATGCAGACCTTGTACTTGAACCTTGAACCTTGAACTGTCACGTGTGCAGATAAAGAGAAGGCAAAATAGAGATTAAAGTTACACAGGAGAATGAGAAGACGGTTTAAACTATGTGATTAATTAAATGTTTCTGTTGCTCAGTGGTAGAGCATTGCGTTAGCAGCGCAAAGGTTGTGGGTTCAATTCCCAGGGAACACACACTGAAAAAATGTATAGCCTGAATGCACTGTAAGTCGCTTTGGATAAAAACGTCTGATAAATGCATAAATGTATTAAATTCCTAAACAGTATTGAAGGTCTAGAAGACTACAAATCAGCCAATTTTATAATATGATATAATTTGAAACTTTAGACTACCGGTCAAAAATTTGGACTCATTAATAGTTTTTAATATTTTTGAAAGAAGTCTTATTTTACTCAAGAATTCTTTAAAATAATATTATTAATATCATCAATGTTGAAAACATTGTTTCTTGAGCAGCAGATCGGTATGTTTTCTGAAGACTTCCGAAAATTCAGCTTTACCATCACAGAAAAAAATCTCTATATATATATATATTCAAACACAAAACTTCAGCGAGAGCTTAATATTTGCGCGCGCTCTGAGGCGCGGGTTTGCGCACTTCGGATGAGCGCACGCAAATCTCACTGCGCGTGCGAGCTCGCATCCTCTGGCTCTTAAATGTTTCAACTGGCAAAGCTTACATGAGTTTAGTTTAAACACAGATATCAACGTGTGCTGTTCAGGTCTCACCAGATGCGTTGTCAGATTTAAGTTGAACCGCGGTCATAGCGCATGCCGAACCGTGTATGGAGAACCGTACGGTTCGTTTTTACCGCAAACCGTTCCATCCCTAATTAGAATGCATTTTACTAGCATATTGGCTGTTTATTAGTAGGGTATTTATAAACCACATATTAATGCCTTATTCTGCATGACAATGGATTATCGGTGCCCCTCTCCATGAACTTTACACCTCCAGAGTGAGGAAAAGGGCTAAGCAAGACACACCCAGCTCACTCTCTCTTTGAACCATTGCCCTCTGGCCGGCGCTACAGATCACTGAGCACTAAAACAGCCAGACACAAGAACAGTCCCCCAGGCCATATCCCACCTGAACAACACATAACACACCCCAGTACAGTACATCTGTAAATAACTCATCAAACCTTCGTCTGTACATAGGACACATTCACAGTTCTGCCTATGGACATTTTTCCTTTCTGTATATTTTTATTTTATTACTATTGCTGTTTAAAATGGTTTTAGAGTATAGCATGTTTCACTGTACAGTATGATTTAATGTTTTCATCATCATTTATAAGTACTTCAAGTCCACTACTCATATATTTAGCAATAAATTCATGCAGTGCAATGTGCTGTGGTGACTAATATTTGTATAAATCTAATAACGTTGTTTGCATTATTTACTGGCATATAGTGCCCTCTCTGAGTGGCAGGAGTGTCCAGACTACACTCAGACTGTGAAAAACGAGTGCTACTTCAACAAGACCTTCACACACATCTGGACTTCCTACTGCATCCAGCTGCGCTCAGTTCGTCAGAACATAACCTATGACGAGGCCTGCTTTACAGTGGAGAACATAGGTGAGTTAATAACTGTGAAACTGCTCCATGAAGGTGTATACACAGTTACAGAATGATCTATGTTGGAGGTCTGACTTCAAAACCTTTTTTCTTTCCAGTGCATCCTGACCCACCAATTGGGCTGAACTGGACTCTACTGAATGTGAGTCGCTCAGGGTTGCACTTTGACATCCTTGTGCGCTGGGCTCCGCCTCCGTCAGCAGATGTGCAGATGGGCTGGATGAGCCTGGTGTACCAGGTTCAATACCGGGTCAGAAACGCCTCCCACTGGGAAATGGTATGTCCTAAAAAAATTCTAGGCAGTTATTAAAGTAACAATATTGTGTGTGGGAGAGACTCTTTTTGATTATAAGCCAGACACATGACTTATAGTCACAGATATGATTTGCTTTGAACTTTCACTCAGCTACTGAATTTGTTCAGTAGATAATAAAAGTAATGTAATGAAAACAGTAAAATTGTTATATATTTTTTGATAAAATGTTCTTGCTTTAAAGAGTCGGATAATGTGGCAAAGTGATATGCAACTATGATGCAGTCAACACACTTGAAATGATCTGTCTGTCCTGTCCTAGCAAATACTGTAGTGTTCCAGTAAAAGGTTATTAATTAAAGCATGCATAAATATACAAAAGCTGCTTAAATAATATATCATTCATATTTATATATTAAAACTAACCTTGGTTACATTTTATTTTACTGTGTCCTTGTTGCAATGTAATTTCTAAATTTAAGTACTAAGTAATATTAATAAACTGCATGTACTGTACTTACTACTGTATATTGTTAGGGTTAGGATGTGGGTTTGCTTTAGGGTTTAGGGTTAGCATGTAATTTTGCATTATTTATTGTTATTACTATAGTAAGTATAGAACATGTAACTTGTAACAAGGGCATCATAAAATTAAGCTTTACCCTAACCTTTAACATTTTTATCAGGCAGTGAGGATTAAAAAGGAGCAGTGCTGTGGCATGCAATAATGTAAACCTAGTGAATCCATCTTTAAAAGTACAGTTGTGGAGTTCATCAGACCATCACAGAACATTCTGTAGCTGTTTTGATCTTCCTCTCTCGATATACTCGCAAGCATTGCGGTGGAGGTAATTGGCTATAACAGGCTATTTATTGTATTGTGAGAAATACAATTTTGTATTGGAGACACATTATAAGCCAGTATTTACATTTACATTTATGCATTTAGCAGATGCTTTTATCCAAAGCGACTTACAGTGCATTCAGGTTATACACGTATTGTCAGTAGTCATCTACTCTTTCTAAAAGGGTCACCGCTGGTCCATAGCAGTCATATGTGCTCGGTAATTCTGGCTTGGTTCTTGGAGATCTTTGCATCTGGCAGGATCTTCAGGGGCTCTCTACGTTTACACTCCCCGACAACCACGTTCCCCCGGCCTGCCCAGTGGTCCTGCCCAGACTGAGCAGACACACGAAAAACCACACTGAGCCACATGTTAAATCACTGCCGTCTGTCGGCAGGCCTGAATAGATTAGAGGGGAATGATTTACTGTTATATTTATTCCTGTAGGCCCTCTGCTGCGGTCACATACAAGTACATTCACTTTTCGGTGTCCTCAAGAGAGTTTCCGATTTAAACTTTAAGGATTATTTTTAGTGAGGTTCTTTACAGTTGTTCTCTTTGTGGGTTAAAATGAAGCTAGATTAGTACAAAAAAAATAATGTTACGATTACGAAGCAAGGCTTGGAGAAAAACAAATAAATAATATTGTTGAGAAAAGCCCCTCAAAGGATTAAAAGTCATTCTTATTAAATATGCATTGAAATAGTGGCTTTAATTGTTGTTTTTTTTCGTATCATTGGCCTACAGTCCACTGTAATCCATTTTACAATTTGTCAACTAAATTAACATTAAATCTGTTTACCGTTTCTCAACACATTACATTGACAGCCCTGGAGAAAACGTCCCAGGTTACGTATGTAACCCTGGTTCCCCGAGGGAACGAGACGCTGCGTCGAGACGCTAGGGGAACGCCATCAGCGTTGTCCAGCTCTGAATCATATGTGTAATCAGTCAAAATTGACGGCCAGACGTCAGGTGCGGTGACGTCACGACCAGGATGCTTAAAAGCACGTGATGTGCAGCCGGCGCCAGCTTCCAGGAATGAAGCATAGCTCTAGTAGGGATGCCGGAAGTATGGCCCTGCGACGCAGCGCCTGCTTCCTCGGGAACCAGGGTTACATACGTAACCTGGGACGTTCCCTCCAGGAACATCGAGCCGCGCCGAGACGCTAGGGGAACGAGATATCCACGCCGCCATACTTGCAAATCCCTGCTTAGTGTGTGGAGTGCACAGCTATGGCAAGGGAAAAGACAAGCCAGGGGTGGCTCGCAGAGCCAGGTCGAGAACCTGGAAAGTTAGGGGCGAGCCCACCCACCAGCGTCACAGATGTCCTGCACAGGTACACCTGCCAGAAGGCCTTGGAGGCCGCCATACCTTAAGTAGAGTGAGCCTTGATTCCCAAAGGCGAGGGAGATCAGAGGACTCGAGGTCATAGGAGAGCATCCAGATCCACTACTTAGCATAAGCACCCTGGCCTCCACCGGAGAAACGTAAAAGAGAGTTTGCCTATTGAAAGGCCACCAAGAGGGCGTGGTAGGTGCTATAGCCGCCACGTAGACCTTCAGGGTGGAGTGGGCTAACTCTGCGGAGAAACGGGCCTGCGAGAGCTCCAGCACTGTCCCAACAGGCAGTTAACTGGATCAAGCTGGCGGTCTCCGCACCGAGTCTCAACTTCAGGGCGTACAGTTTCCTTATTGAGGGAGCTCTAGATTGGAGGATGGTATAGCATCCAGCCCCTTAGCGGAGCTGGATGCCTGCCTCGGATGGCTGCTCCTATCCTTTACGAAGGGAAGAACCCGCTTTGCCCCCAAAGCACATTTCAGGAACTTCCTGTGATGGGGAAGGAGTATGCATCTTTAGATCACTCGTGACCACCAGTCCTCGGATCTGGTGGGAGAACGTGCTCGAAGAGAGCTTTCTGAACTTCAGTCGTGTGACTGAGCGGTTCAGTTAGCTTAGATCTAAGACGGACGCAACCCCTTTCCCCGGAACAATGTGTAGAACCTGGACTCTTTGTCTAGAGCAGGGACCACCTCGATGGTCTCCTCCCTCAGGAGAGTGCCCACTTCTTGTTCCATTACCAGAGCTTGTAGAAAGGCTGCGCAGAGCGCCACATAGCCTTGTTCTACAGTGTGCGTGACCCATCGAGACACATTTGGCAGCAGTTCCACGCTGCCGAATAGTCTACTAAGGGAACCAGTCTCTCGAGACTGGTCTCTGGTGTACTTAGAGCGGCTAGCTCGGTGCCCTGGAACGGAGGACCGGCAGGGGACGGCCGATCTAGCTGCTCTAGAGACCCCCGAAGGGGTGGCGAGCCTCCCAGCTCCGCTACATTTCTGGGCGGAAGAGACTGAGAGAAATGCTCGCTGGAGACCGCTGCGCCCTGGAACACGGCAGGGTTAGCAGACTGATCTCCTGAGGGCACTGAGGAGAGGCGGGCACTGTAATGCGGTGTAAACCGCTCTTCCCCAGAGGGCCTGCCCTCATAAGTCCTGGGATGTAGCATCAGGACTGCCTTAGAAGTCTCCTATTGGAAACGACGGTTCCTCAGACCCGCCATCTCTAGGAAGACTAAGGAACCAGAGTCTGCTCAGGCAGGACCCAATAAGACACGCTTGGCAAGGGCTCCCACACCGCCAGATGACTTACTAAGGAAACCAGTCTCTTGAGACTGGCCTCTGGTGTACCAGAGCGGCTAGCTCGGTGCCCTGGAACGGAGGACCCGGCAGGGGACGGCCGATCTAGCTGCTCTAGAGACCTCAAGGGGTGGCGAGCCTCCCAGCTCCGCTACATTTCTGGGCGGAAGAGACTGAGAGAACGCCGCTGGAGACCGCTGCGCCCTGGAACACGGCAGGGTTAGCAGACTGATCTCCTGAGGGCACTGAGGAGAGACGGGCACCTGTAATGCGGTGTAAACCGCTTTTCCCCAGGGGCCTGCCCTCATAAGTCCTGGAATGTAGCATCAGGACTGCCTTAGAAGTCTCCTAAGGGCAGCGGTCCTCAGACCCGTGTACTTAGAGCGGCTAGCTCGGTGCCCTGGAACGGAGGACCGGCAGGGGACGGCCGATCTAGCTGCTCTAGAGACCCCCGAAGGGGTGGCGAGCTTCCCAGCTCCGCTACATTTCTGGGCGGAAGAGACTGAGAGAAACGCTCGCTGGAGACCGCTGCGCCTGGACACTGGCAGGGTTAGCAGACTGATCTCCTGAGGGCACTGAGGAGAGACGGGCACCGTGTAATGCGGTGTACACCGCTCTTCCCCAGAGGGCTTGCCCTCACCAGTCCTGGGCCTTGGCATCAGGACTGCCTCAGAAGCCTTCTAATGGAAATGACGGTCCTCAGACCCACGTCATCTCTAAGGCCTCAGACTAGGAACCAGAGTCTGCTCAGGCAGATCCCAATGAGACA
This sequence comes from Gymnocypris eckloni scoliostomus, assembly GCA_027564155.1. NCBI lineage: Eukaryota > Metazoa > Chordata > Actinopteri > Cypriniformes > Cyprinidae > Gymnocypris > Gymnocypris eckloni. The sequence goes on from CM050420.1 coordinate 13,476,592, forward strand.
CGCTTGGCAGGGCTCCCAAACCGGGTGGCCTACATTAAGGGAACCAGTCTCTCGAGACTGGCCTCTGGTGTACTTAGAGCGGCTAGCACGGTGCCCTGGAACGGAGGCCGGCAGGGGACGGCCGATCTAGCTGCTCTAGAGACCCCGAAGGGTGGCGGGCCTCCCAGCTCCTACATTTCTGGGCGGAAGAGACTGAGAGAACGCCGCTGGAGACCGCTGCGCCCTGGAGCACTGGCAGGGTTAGCAGACTGATCTCCTGAGGGCACTGAGGAGAGACGGGCACTGTGTAATGCGGTGTACACCGCTCTTCCCCAGAGGGGCCTGCCCTCACCAGTCCTGGGCTTTGGCATCAGGACTGCCTCAGAAGCCTCCTATTGGAAATGACGGTCCTCAGACCTCGTCATCTCTAAGGAAGACTAGGAACCAGAGTCTGCTCAGGCAGACCCCAATAAGACACGCTTGGCAAGGGCTCCCACACCGCCAGGTGACTTACTAAGGGAACCAGTCTCTTGAGACTGGCCTCTGGTGTACTTAGAGCGGCTAGCTCGGTGCCCTGGAACGGAGGACCAGCAGGGGACGGCCGATCTAGCTGCTCTAGAGACCCCTCAAGGGTAGCGAGCCTCCTCTCCGCTACATTTCTGGGCGGAAGAGACTGAGAGAAGCGCCGCTGGAGACCGCTGTGCCCTAGAACACTGGCAGGGTTAGCAGACTGATCTCCTGAGGGCACTGAGGAGAGACGGGCACCGTAATGCGGTGTACACCGCTCTTCCCCAGAGGGCCGGCCTCAAGGCCCTGCATCAGGGCGTTCTGGCCGAAGACTATCGATCCGCAGATCCGTCTTCGGCCCGGGCGTCACTCTGACCCCGATTCTGGCGAGTACGAGAATTGACATTCCCCGAATAAGGAGCTGGAACACAATTGGGGCTGCTCCGCCCAGCAGCCCAAGCTGACCACCTCAACCTCCTTGGAGGAAGAGAGGTAAACATTGTGCTCTCACTTGAGAAGCATCCCAAGAGGCTCTTGTATGTCATATACGATATATAATTGTATATATTTCTCTACAATATATATATATATATATATGTATAAATATATATCTAACTTTCATAGTCGGATAAAATGCATAGTTAATTATTCAAAATTAAATGCAGTCAAACACCCAGACAAGTAAACACGGTCTGAAGTGCATAAATGAACCGGATAATGCGCGTTGCCTCGGCAACGCGAGCCGCTCGGAACAAAACAAATAAATCTTCTTGGAGAGAAACTGCTGCAGATTAGCGCACTCTCACTCAAGGGGAAGAACTACAGCTTAGGCTTCCGGGAGAGCGCTAGACCTGGGGAATACAGGTGGAAATAAGGCGAACCTGTCTCCAACCCGTCCGCCAGATCTATGTGCGATCCCGTGATCTCACTCGCCGCGGTGCCTCAGCAGCAGCGGAGCGCGAGATTCATAGGCGCGACACACTCTCGAGCGTGCACCCGGCGGGAGCACAATGCATTGCAGCGGACGCTGGATCTGATGGGAAAAGAAGATAGGGGATCACCCGTCTTAATCTCCCATCTAATCCATCTGCGAGCACAGCCACTGCTCCGCCTCAGCGGCAGCGTGGCAGGTGCTGCGAGTGCAGGTGAAAACTCCTCCTCAAAGAGAGTTTCGCCTCCAGCCAGATCATCGCAAAAACTGTGTGTATCCCGAGAGAGCGCTAGACCTGGGGAAACAAGTGGAAATAGGGCGAACCTGTCTCCAACCCGTCCGCCAGATCTATGTGCGATTCCCGTGATCTCACTCACCGCGTGCCTCAGCAGCAGCGGACTGGGAGATCATAGGCGCGGACACACTCTCGGAGCGCACCGGCGGGAGCACAATGCATTACAGCGGACGCTGGATCTGATGGGAAAAGAAGATAGGGATCACCCGTCTTAATCTTCCCATCTAATCATCTAGCACAGCCACTGCTCCGCCTCAGCGGCAGCGTGGCAGGTGCTGCGAGGACGCAGGTGAAAACTCCCTCCTCAAAGAGAGTTTTCGCCTCAGTCAGAGAGGAACACACAGTCTGTAACGTGATCTACTTTCGCCCTCATTGGCCTTTGATATGTCTGCTTCTAGTCTTTCTTTGCCTATCTTTTAAGAATAAACTTTCTTATTTCCTATCTGATAGTAACAGACTCACAGAACACATTCGACTGACACACACAGAGAGCTTTGCTGAATGACAAAAAAGCTGGCGCCGGCTGCACATCACGTGCTTTTAAGCATCCTGGTCGTGACGTCACCGCACCTGACGTCTGGCCATCAATTTTGACTGATTACACATATGATTCAGAGCTGGACAACGCTGATGGCGTTCCCCTAGCGTCTCGACGCAGCTCGATGTTCCCGGAGGGGAACGTAGTTCTTTTCATAAATCGATTTGTCTCTGAGTAAATGTAATGGCTAGTTTATTGCTCAATCCCTTGTTTTGTGCGTTTGTTATTTACCGTTTCATCCTTTCTTATTGCAGCTGGACCTGGAGAGTGGCACACAGCAGTCCATCTACGGTTTACTTACTGACAAAGAGTATGAAGTCCGGGTGCGCTGCAAGATGTCAGCCTTTAACAACTTTGGTGAATTCAGTGACAGCATCATTGTGCATGTGGCACAGATACCAAGCAAAGGTTAGTCGACGCCAGAAACTTGACTTGTTGTTTGCACAAAGTGAAAGCAGCTGTGCATCTCATCCATCAGGAATCAGTTAAGCAAATTGCTCCAGGGTAAGAAAAGACCATTTCTCTTTGCACAGAATCAACGTTCCCGACGACGTTGGTGTTGATTTTTGGAGTGATTGGAGCAGTGATTCTTCTAGTCCTCCTCATCTTCTCTCAGCAGCAGAGGTGAGATTGATTTTAAACCCTATAAGGAGTATCTCACGAATATGGCCATATTTAAACCAAAAAAAAAAAAAATGTATTCTACACAATTAAGCCTCCTTTTTTAACATTTAAGGTTAAGATTTGTTTTGTTTTTATGAATTTTCAAGTTAACTATAAGCAGGGAATTGCTCTGTCTACACAAACCTGGAACAACACACAGTTACAAATGCATAATTTGTTTTCACAGGTTGATGGTAATATTTTTACCACCTATTCCTGCACCTAAAATTAAAGGCATCGACCCAGAGCTGCTGAAGGTAATTCTGTATTAAGCATGTACAACTTTACATGAACATGTATCTTATGTTCTTAATCTTTTATACAAATTACATTTGTCTTGTTTTTGCAACGGTAAGTAATTATAATGTGTATATATAGCATGGAAAATGTATTGTCCTGTGTGTTTTTGCTGATAAATAAGACAGGATAAAAGATTCAAGAATTATAGTCTGTTTTGTTATTTTTTTTATTTTGAATGACAAAGACATTAAGCCTGGCATGTTGCTCAACATAACATGCATTACAGCAATTGTCAGCAAAACAACGAGAGGTGAATACATGAATAAGAACATTACCCAGAGCCTTACATAAGAGTTATTTCACTGTTGCATTAAAAATTAGACTGAAAAGATTAAGCATGTGTGTAAATCTAGCATGAGCTACAAAATGGCATGAATCACTGCAGAATTTGATTGTTTTGAAAAGGTCCTATGTGTTGACATGTTGTGGGTGTTATCCTGTAATTATTAAAACCTCCAAAAAGCTTGGGGTCTTGTTAATTAAACAACCCTCATACTCCATTTTTAGAGTGTAGTGTAAGCAAGAAACAATTAAATCCCATGAGCAATCCAGAACAAACACACATATGCCCACTTAAAAATGTAATGTTTGAAATGCTTTTGAAAATGATTTATTGTATTTTTTCTATCACAGTTTTATTTTTTTAATTTAGTTTAATTAATGTATTATTCATTAGCACATGTGTCCTATCTAATAACACCATATGTTCTCTCTGTCACTGACAGAATGGAAAGCTTGACCTGCTCAATTCTTTGCTGAGCGGTCAGGATATGTACAAGCCGGACTTCTACCACGAGGATCCATGGGTGGAGTTCATCCAGCTGGACCTTGATGACCCTGCAGAGAAGAATGAGAGTTCTGATACACAACATCTGCTGGGCTTGTCCCGCTCAGGCTCTTCTGGCGTCCTTAATTTCAAAAGCGACGACGATTCGGGCCGTGCTAGCTGCTACGATTCAGAAATCCCAAATTCAGAGGACTTGGCTTCCCTTCTGCCTGGCCATTCTGGGTGGGGAGATAACCACCCTCTGGTTTCCAGAAGCAGCTCATCCATCCCTGACCTTGGCGTCCAACAGACATCAGAAGTTGAGGAGACGCCCATTCAAACGCAACCCGCTGTGCCCAGCTGGGTTAACATGGAATTTTATGCCCAAGTAAGCGATTTCACACCAGCAGGAGGAGTGGTGCTTTCACCTGGACAACTGAACAGCTCTCCGGAGAAAAAGAAGGAAGAAGAGCATAAGAAGAAGATACAATTCCAACTGGTTTCCGATGGAGCCTACACCTCAGAGAACACAGCCAGGCAACTTTCCGCCGACGTGCCGCCCAGACCTGGTCCTGAGCAGGGGTACCAAACATTTCCAACCCAAGCTGTTGAGGGAAACCTCTGGAACGGGGGGGAGTACCTGGTGTCCACCAGCGATTCCCAGATGCCGTACCTTCTTCCCGAGGCTCCTCCAGCCCCCATACTGTCCCCAGTGTCAGACTATACTGTAGTGCAGGAAGTGGACGCCCAGCACAGCCTCCTTCTGAATCCTCCTTCCTCACAGCCCGCGATATGCCCTCACAGCCCAAACAAAAACCTCCCAGCAATGCCAATCATGCCCATGGGGTACCTCACCCCAGACCTTCTGGGAAACCTGACCCCATGAAGGGACTAAAAGTGCAATGTTCATGGTCTTGTTGTACCTTCTCACTGCTGGAAACCAAAGTTGCATGAATGGCTGGACACGGGATGGAAATTCTGCACATTTATTTTCTCTGCTGTACGCTACAAAATGAAAGAAGCTCAAAATGTTTATTTTCTGTCAGCTGCTGCAGTAGTGCTACGCTAGCTCGCCGAGAGAGTATAAATGTGTTATCAATTTACAATCAGATACGTCAGCTGGTTACATGCAAAAAAAATGATTACAGAAATATGCTCACTTGCTGTGTCAGAAGAACCATTTTGAAAATGTGTTTATCTTATTACAAAGATGCAGATCAAAAGCTACAGTGGCATTGAGATGAAATAGATTCAATAAGATCAATTCAAATATATCTTTATACAAAATTGTTTACACACGAGTGAAAGACGTATCGCTTTACTGTGATTTCCTCAACCTGGATTTGCTCGCATATGGAATATTAAATATATCCCATTGCATCATTTTAAGGTTCCCAAAATATTTCGTTTTGTGGACGAGTCGATATTTTTGAAATCTTTTTAAGGGAACCTGCTTCTCCAGATTTATGGGAGCCATTTTGAGCGCTGCGTCTTTTCTGCACATTTTGTCTTCTGCCATAGCCAGATGGATAAACTCAGCAAATGAACTTTTTCAATATGCTAAAACACAAAAAAAATATGGTTGTGCCGATGTGTATTTTAGCATCACTATATATGACTAATATTTGAGATCTTTACTAGAACAAGTTTTTGTAATGATATTAGCCCACTGAACAAGGTGTTACCTTTACTTGTTCAAAAAGTGAAAAAGGAACGTCAGGGGATTGAAATCCAGGGGAATTGTCAAAAGAAAGCGCTTGTAGAGTCTTTGCTGTGCAATGCAAACTGTATGGCAAGTTTTCTTATGTGTTACCTTTGTACATGTAGCAGTTTTATATCGAAGAAGACACTATAAATATATACATGCATTTACAGTGGGAGTTACAGTACAGAATAGCTGGGAAATATGTGCCAATTTTTGGACTTGTTTTATTAGACAAAGTCTTGCCATTAAATAAGGCTATAATTTTTTCCAGGACAGTTAATTCAGTTAAGTCCTCTAGAAACAGCATACTCTTGTGCACCACGGCCTCTACACAGGGACAAAAGCTGCTTTTAACTACAGCTATTTTATAATAGAAGAAATAATAACTGGAGAATTAAAACATATTTGTTTTATTTACAAGCATAGACTGTTAAGTTCTCAAGACACGTATTGGAAACCCAGTCAGTGAATTTCTCTCAGATGTAATTCTATGCTGTTGATAAGTTTGTACAGAAAAAGTTTTGCTTGTTAAGTTGTATAGATGAGCTTATTTTGAGCGCTTTGTGACTCTTACATGTTCTCTGTTTTTAGAGAAGCACAGTGGAGGTGTATGATGGTGAAAAAGGAGCCTTTGGACAAGCTCAATTGGTCCTGGGTTTGCCTATGATGCTTGAATACTGGGTCCTGACTTGTTTTAGGTGTCTGTTGTAGTTGCAGTGCCTTCCAAAAGCAGTTGATTTTCTTCTGATTTTGAGATTTATTTATTCGTGCCCATAAAGTGTTTGATTTTATTCTGATTTTGAGGTCAATTTATTTGTGCCCCAACCTTTTCCCAGTATATTCCTGGTCATAAGTCACCTGATGTCATTTGAAAGCTTTGTGTGAAGAACAAATCAAAATTGAAGCTGTTATTCTGTGATAATGTTCAGCTCCATTTAGATTGGCTCATGAACACTCTTAACAATAAAGGTTCTAAAAGGGTACTTTTGCAGTGATGCCATAGAAGAAACATATTTGGTTCCCCAAAGAACCTTTCAGTGAACAGTTCCTAAAATAACCATTTTGAAAGATTTATCAAAGTCTCAGCAGTTCTTGACACTTATGGTAAGGCGGATACAATTTTTTAATACAGGTTAAGAACAACATGAGTAAATAATGACAGAATATTATGTTTTGGATGAACTGGTCTTTGTAAAGGACTTCCCATACTGTGCTATTCACAGACATCACAGAACAAGGCTGATCTTTCCCTGTTGATGTTCTGCTAGATCTGTACAGATGCCATGAGCAGAACCTGCTTGTCTAGGGCAGACTTTGTGGTCAGTTTTTTTTTCCTGACCTTGCAAAAGCTCTAAAATGTAGTTATTTTTAACCTGCACGTAGGTTAACATTTCCTTAAATTCTTGATAGTCCACAAGTAAATTCTGGATTTAATCTCAGATCCACAGTTTTATTTACTGAGAAAAATGTATTTAAATACAAAACTTCTTTAAATTGCTTTTGGAGGGCAGTGTATGTGTTCTCATAATAACAGCTCGGGCTTATCAAGTGTGTCAAATTGTTTGATTTAATAATTGATTTAGTGCAGTTTGGGTGTTCTATTGCACTGCAGCAGAATGAAGTGCCATGATTATGATGCTAAGCTTCTGTTATTGTGTGAACACACAGATACACCTAAGACATATGGGACCAGAAACTGTTGAACAATGAGCCGGAGGGGAGTTGACTTGATGCTGAAGCTCATATTAGAGATATATGTAGTCTATGTTGGTGTAGAGATACAAATAAGGTACAGGAGAAATATTTGTATTTTTCTTTAAAAAGGTTAAAATATTTACTTTTATATTATGACATGAAATATAAAGTATTTAATATGATATATTTCTGATATTATAAGAGATATTTTTATGTGCCTCCACACACACACGACAGCACATAAGCTAAATCAGTAAGAATAAAGCATAAATAATGAGTAAAGATTTCATTTGTGAAGCCCTGCACGTTTATTATGCGTATATATGATTAATAGTAGGCCTATGCATGATGTAGTCAAACGTAACACTGTGCTAAGCAACGTGCCATTCTTTTATATGTAAAGATATTGCCTTATGGAGAAATATCAAGTATTATACAACTCTTCTGCTGCTGCCATTGCTGTGAAACCAGCATGTTCATGTTTTAATGGAAATGTCTTAAGCTCTCATGATGGTGTACGAAATGCATTTTAGCTTCTGCTGTATGTTGTGTTCCTGCAGCGCTGCTCCTCTCTCTTTCCTTCTCATGTAGCATTTTCTTATGAATTTCTATGTTTTGCGAAATTCTTAAAATGCATAGACAGTTAAATGGATGTCTGTACATGCAAGTGGACAAATGCACATGATATATAGACATGCTAGTACATTTAATCTTCTGTACGGTTTAGACCTGTATGTGACTAGATATTTTTTGGAGCCAAATGATGTATTTGCCTTATGGATGTACACCGCTGAGCATTACTAGAGACATTATAAAGAACTTGATTCAGGTTTGTTATTGAAATATTTGTACGGTTTGTTATTTGGAACTGGTTGAATTCGTCATACCTCAAATGATCTTAATTTTCAGCATATGCTTTGTATTGTTTTCTTCAATTTAATAAAGATAGCTTCAAACTGTTAGATTATCTGTGGTCATATGCTGTTGGTTGTTTCATGTTTTATTTATAGACATGGACTGGACTGTTAAATTAATCTTGTTGCAAGTAATATTAGTATATTGTTCTGGCTGATAGTGTGTACTGTGCACGGGGGATTACTGTGAAAATACATGTTCCGGCTCTTCAGACATCATTTCCCTCAAGGTGAGGACAGACTTGAAAAAAATACACAGAAATAGCACTGAACACAAGATTGATTGGGAACAACAACTGAAAAAAGCCTCCAGCATGTGAACAGAAATCATTTTTAAGCAAGCAATAGAAGTGAAAGAGGAGTGTTAGAAGTGTTAGACTTGCTTTGGTTCATCAAAGAATCCAGAAAAATGTCTCACGGTCAAAAATATTAAGCAGCTGTTTGCAACACTGATAATAATAAGAAATGTTTATTGAGCAGCAAATCAGCATAAAATGATTTCTGAAAGATCTTGTGACACTGAAGACTGGAGTAATTCAGCTTTTCAATCACAGGAATAAATTAAATTTTAAATTAGATTAAAATAACAAACAGTTATTTTAATTTGTATAATATTTCACAATAATAGAACATTTTATGTATTTTAAATCAAATAAAAGAAGCCTTGGTAAGCAAAATAAAAATCATACTGACCCCAAACTTCTGAGTGATCACTAGTGCAATCTCCCAAAAATGATTGAATATATACATATATAGTGCTGCTTGAAAGTTTGTGAATCCTTTACAGTTTTCTATATTTCTGCATAAATATGACCCAAAACATCATCAGATTTGTGTACAAGTGCTGAAAGTAGACCCCAATAAAACAAATGCAAAAAAAAAAAAAAAGTTTCTTGAGAAAAATGATCCATTGTTACATAACTGCGTTGTGAAAGTATGTGAATCTCTAGGATTCGCTGGTCATTTGAAGGTGAATTAGAGGTGTTTTCAAACAGTGAAATGACTATCAGGTGTCATTGCCTGCCCTGTTTAATTTAAAGAACAGGGATCTGTCAAAGTTTGATCATGTTTGTGGAAGTGAATCATGGCACGAACAAAGGAGATCTCTGAGGACCTCAGAAAAAGAGTTGCTGTTGCTCATCGGGCAGAAAAAGGGTCACAAAATCATATCTAAAGGGTTTGGACTCCACAAATCCACAGTCAGACAGATTGTGTACAAATGGAGGAAATTCAAGACCCCTGTTACCTTCCCCAAGAGTGGTTCACCAACAAAGATCACCCCAAAAGCAAGACGTCTAATAGTCGTCTAAAGACGTTGCTTCTAAGCAACTAAAGGCCTTTCTCACATTGGCTCATGTTCATGAGTTCATCATCAGGAGATCAAGGTGTGCATGACAGAGTTGCAAGAAGAAAGCCACTGCTCTCCAAAAACAATTGCTGCCCATCTGCTAGAAAAATCATGAGGGCAAGCCAGAGGGCTATTGGAGAAGTGTTTTGTGGACAGATGAGACCAAAATAGTATAATAATATTTTTTTTAATGAGAAGTGTTACGTTTGGAAAAAAAAACACTGCATTCCAACATAAGAAACCTATCCCATCTGTGAAACATGGTGGTGGTAGTAACATGGTTTGTTTTGGAATGGTCTGGACCTTTTGTGTAAGGAGCTGAAGCAAGCAGTTCAAAGGAGGAAACCCACCAACATCACAGAGTCGAAGTAGTTCTGTACAAGATGTGGTCCAGGACTGATCAGCAGTTGAAAGAAACGTTATCTGCAGTTATTGCTGAAAAATGGGGTCGCACCAGATACAGAAAGCAAAGATTCACATAATTTTGCAGTGCACAGATATGTAATAATGGATTATTTTTCTCAATAAATAAAATATGTTTGTCTCATTTGTTTGATTGGGTTCTTTTTGTCTGTTTTCAGGACTTGTGCAAAACTCTGATGGTGTTTTGTGTCATAAATATGTAAATAAATACTTATGCAGAATATAGGACATTTTAAAGGGTTCACAAACTTTTAAGCAGCACTTTGTGTGTGTGTGTGTGTGTGTGTGTGTGTGTGTGTGTAGGTGTGTGTGTGTGTGTGTGTGTGTGTGTGTGTGTGTGTGTGTGTGTGTGTGTGTGTGTGTGTGTGTGTGTGTGTGCATGGGTGTGTGTGACCTTGGACCACAAAAAAACTTTAGATTTACATTTTTTTTTTAAATTATTTCCATTGATTAATGGTTTGTTAGGATAGGACAATATTTGGCTGAGATACAACTATTTAGAAATCTGGAATCTGAGGCTGCAAAAAAAAAATCGAAATATTGAGAAAATCGCCTTTAACATTGCCAAATTAAGTTCTTAGCAATGCATATTACTAATAAAAAATTAAGTTGAAGATTTTTGGCATAAAAGAAAAATCTAAAATTTTGACCCATACAATGTATTGTTGGCTATTGCTACAAATATGCCTATGCTATTTATGACTGATTTTGTGGTCCAGGTCACATATATGTATTACATTAATAGGATATAAATACTTTACTGTTTCTGTAGTCTGCCACAGTGTTGATGAACATGACACTTATGATATGAATAAATTGCTCATCTCACTTACGCATAGATATATCCAGTTCATAACACCTCAGGAAGTTGTCTTCATTCTCATTTCACAGCGTTGTAATAGAAAACAGGAACAAACTGTAACCTACAGCACAAGGGGTCCATTAGTATGATGTTGGTGTGATATGTATGACAGACTAACTTAACTACACCATTGAGAGCCATGCTGTGGAGAAGGCCTGATGCATTATGAAGGCCAGGTCAACACCACCGAAGCCTTAATGTACTGGGAACGAGGGGAAGAGCAGGCGCCCAGCAAGTACCAGATAGAAGCTCTCCGGTCTCTGCTAAGTGGATACAGAAGCAGCAGGACCCGGCTGATAGGGAAAGCAGATCAGGCAATTTGGCGATCAGTGCATACTTAGCAACACTGCGTGAGGCTGATTGGATCTGTGTAGCCCACTCTCACAGTCCGTCTCTCAGGACATTGTAAGTAATTGGCCATGAGGCTCTGCTCTCCTGCACTGTATCTTCAGGCAAATTAAGCTTATCAAACCACCCACCCTGACCATTTATTGCCTCTACTTGCTTGTTGACCTTTTGCATTGCATGCTTTGAATGGGAGGTTTGAGATGTGTTTAAAAGAGCTGACGTTTATATGGCATCTCAGGGGCTGTTGAAACGAGGGAACGTCATCTTTGATCTTATGCTAAATGTTTCGGGGTCAAATGATTGCTTGTCCACACAAACCACAGCGCCCTTGCCGATTTGAAAACAATGAAATAGACAGGTCTGGTTACTATCCAGCCAGTCATGAGGTCTGAAAGAAACTGAGGCAATGCAACTGAAATGTTCAAGACCCAGAAACATAGTAAGGACATTGTTAAAATCGTCCATGTGACATAAGTGGTTCAGCCTTAATTTTATGAAGCAACAAAAATATATTTTGTGATAAAACAAACATAACGACTTTAAACAACAATTTCTTGTCTTCTATGTCAGTGTTCGACATGCTTTCACGAGAGCACACATCAAGTCAAGTCACCTTTATTTATAAAGCACTTTTAACAATACAAATGTGTCAAAGCAACTGCACAATATCAAAATAGGAAAATAGTGTGTCAATAATGTAAAATGACAAGATTAAACACTCATTTTTCAGTTGAAGGCATTTCATTATTAAAATTCAGTGATGGCATCGTCCAGCTCAGTTCAGTTTAAATAGTATCTGTGCAATCAAGTCTGTGATATCGCTGGAAATGAAGTGTCCCCAACTAAGCAAGCCAGAGGCAGCAGCAACAAGGAACCACAACTCCATCGGTGACAGAATGGAGAAAAAACCTTGGGAGAAACCAGGCTCAGTCGGGGCCAGTTCCCCTCCGGCCAGAAGAACCAGTAGTTTGTTCCAACTGCAGCAAAGTCAGATTGTAAGGGCCCAACTGGTTCCAGTGGTCCTATCCACTGTCTGTCTAAGTGACAGGGTCCTCACTGGAGATCTGTCTCTGGGGCTAATCTATGTGTCCTGGTCTCCGCTGACGTTCAGGGCTGTAGAGGTCGTCTGTAGGTGCTGATCCATCATCTGATCTAGATACGGACCGGATCAGGTGGCTATGTGACCTCGGAATAAGAAAGAAACTCTAGTCAACATGTGTGAACGAAGGTCTTATGGGTTTGGAACAACATGAGGGTGAGTAATTAATGACAGAATATAAATTTTGTGGTGAACTATCTATTTTTATGTAGGTTAGATATTAGTAGTTGAAAATTGCATATTAGTACTTTGAAAGTACATATTAGTAAAAGCCCTTACAAAAATAAACTATGGATTTTCAACAAACAATAAAAAATCAACAACAAAACAAGCAAACAAATGTGGTTATTATAGTTAAACCATAACCACATTTTTTTTTCTGCACTAACCTTAGTTTAATAAAGGTATTTGTAGTGAATCTGTTGTTATACAAAATGGTAACTAAAACCACTACCCTGTTACACGATGAAAAGGCATTTGGTTGTTCTGCTTGCTTTAGAATTATGTGTGTTCCTGCATAGAAACCCTAAATTTGCAACTTAGAGGCTCATATGCTGTCTTGCTGTTAATACGGCAAGTAAAACAAATCTATTAATTTGGCAATTAGGTGTTGCATGGCAGCTGTTAAAATTATAATTTTCTTTCACATTCTCTCTAACGTTACCTGTGTTTTCTGCCAGAAGACTCTGCCTGAGTCCCAATGTGCATACAATACATCCTAAATTCTATGTGGTATTAGTCATTGTCAATACTATTTAGGGTAGGGTGGAGAGTATGCACATCGGGACGCAGGGAGTGTGTTAAAGTTCCACGTGTATGACTAGAGACATCTGTGTGTCTAAACCGGATCTAAAAGGAAACACTGCAGACAGCTCATGAGTCCAGCAGGTCTGGGAGAAAAAATGTTGGAGAGGCTCTCAAAGGGAAAGCAACATGGATGAAATATGAATCAGTGCGCGTGCGCCATCTGTCGGTAAACTTCGGAATGACATAAAACAGTAAAAAGAACTGGTTTGCTTGAACAGGTTTCAGATTTTATTATATTTTTCCTTTTAAAAATGTGTAATTACATTTGCTAATTATTTAAACACTTGTATGTATAAAATAGTATACATATATAAAAAAAAATAAATAAAAAGTTATAAAAAATAAGTTGAAAATAATAAAATAAAATATTTAGGTTACACTTTATTGGTGCCAAAATTGCAATGTACTTACGCAAGTACTGAGTACAAAGTGTACTTACAGGGTTAGGGTTAATTATTATTAGTACAAGTATGTAACATATAACAAGGACACTGTGAAATAAAGTTTTACCAATATTTATTTACATTCAGAATAAACTGTATGTTATATATTGTAAATGAGTTCATCATAAAACCATGTATTTATAATCAATATATTAAATTGAATTAATTCATTAATTATATTATTAAATATTATAGTAATAAATATAATATCTAAATAAAATATTTGATAAAAATTTGAAATAATTTGAAAAAGGTAAATATTGATTTAAATTATAAAACAAATAATGATATTTTACCAAATAATTTATAATAACATGTATTTATAAGTCATTAATTAAAATTAATAAATTTAATTGAAATGCATTTATAAATACATTTATGTATCAAGTTATCAGTCAAAACATACAATTTCAGATGAATGGTAGGGTGTTTTGTGTCAGTTCCACGTACTGTAAACCAAAGAACAGTTCACTCAAGGTGTTTTTTGTGAAAACTTTATTTGAGTTTATATGAGTAACATGGTTTTTCTGTCTTACATTTTACATTCATACATTTTTCATACAGTTTCTCAGGTCTTCCAGGTGATACTAGATTTTCCAGAAAACCTTCATTAAGTATGTAAAATGTTTCAAACAATCTTTCCCAAGATAACAACGGCTTAACCTTTTTCCAGTTACTTCCTTGGATACAAATTCCACTCTAATAAATGTGTAGTAAAAAATTACAAATTTTGTGCATTTCCCTGTGATCCATTAATATTTTTGTAATGCCAAATGTGAAATGTATTTTACAAACCCCTTACAACATCTGTTCTAGTAAATAGAAGAATATAGATATAGATTCTAGATAATTCAACAGTGATTGGTACATAAGAAGAAACTTTTAAGATCAGAATCTCCGCCTACTTTACCATCTCCATCTCCACATGGCATACCAGAACAATAATAACAAAAAGGATTTGAATACCCCAGATTTTCATATAGGATAGCTTTGATTGGGTACTGAAGGGTTACAGGATGTTACATGATCTTTCCCCTCTGCTCTGTGTGGCCTAACATCAAACAGGCACCACTAGTGCATAGTTTCCGCACCTGCCTTCATAAAGGCCACACAAAACATCTAGAGGTGAAAAGACACTAACATGATGAACCTAACACACTCTCAGAAGCAAACAGACACTGGACCCATTAACGTTTGTTTGATTTAACCTAAAAATCTAGTGCACATTTGTCATTTAGATTTGCACATTCCTTCTAACAATAATCAATTTGCAATTTTTTCCTAATGGGATGCCAAGGCCCAGTGCTGCCACACACTGAGGTGCAAATACTAGTTGGTAAGATTAACCGAGAGCGTTGGCCAGCAATGTGGGGTTCACTGATGTTTACGTGAAGCTATAAATGATCAGACAAGATTGTTACAAAGCCAACGGCCCTGTTTACTTCTCCTTTCATAATCAACTTGCATCCCCTGCTGGTCAGGCTCAGGCTTTTTGCGACAGCTCTCATTCAGCTTGTGGGACGGGACGTCACTGTCAGGTCTCCCTGATGTGGTTGTCCTCCTTCAGGCCCTGTCAGCGTCAGGAGGCTGGAAGAGCCTCCTCACAGTGTCAGAGGCCTGCCACGTGCCCACTGCTGTCACCAAAGAGCTGTCGTCAGTGTCAGCATCAGCTGGTGCCTGGAGCGTCTGCCCCCTGCTGTCAGCTGTACTGAACCTTTCACCTAGTGTGCTTAGCTCAAGGTCGTTTCATGATTGGTGGCTCAACGGCTGCCTGACCAAAGTCAACCTGGGTCAGGATCTGCTGACCCAAATCGACCTGTTGTTGGCCGTGGTGGTGATGGTGGTGATGGTGATGATGGTGATGATGATGCCTGTGCCTCTCCACGCCGTCGGGGTGATGCCCTTCATATCCATTACCATGATGTTCTTGATGGTGATGCTGTTCTCCTCTGTTGTTGTATTCTCTTCTGTGGATTTCTTACACTTTTCAAGCTGCAGTGAACTCTGTAATGGCCAGAGGAAAAGGGAAAATGAAAATACTTTTGCACTCATAAAACAAAGCTTTTAAAAGGTTTATAATGGGTTTGATGCTATAGCAGAACCTGTTTGGGTCTCTCAAAGAACCTGTCAGTGAACAGTTTTTAAAATAATCTTTTTTTTCTTAGTGCAAGAACATTTTATTAATCTGAAGAACCTTTTTCCAATATAAGAAACTTTTTGTGCGATGTAAGGCTCCAAAGATGTTCTTCACTGAGACATAGAATTGATCCCAGTGAAGGAAAAACCTTTTTACCTTTTTAATCATGCATTTTCGTGACAAACAACTTACATGAAATTGTATCAGGTATAGAAAACATAATTTATATTATAAAATCCAAAAGCCAGATAAAAACTTTTATGTTAGTTTAAAATTAAAAGTAATTTGGACTTTCAAGGGTTTTAAAACACATTTATTTATTTTTTTGCTGTTGTTGTTGTTTGTGTGGCCATTAAGTAATAACAGTGGAGGATTCTTACCTAAAATGTGTGTGTAAAACACCAAAAATAATTAATAAATAACGTTATACGGAATATTAATTATTTGTAATAAAGAAAAACAGAAATAAAAGTGTTTGTAAATATTCTGAATTTCTTTTTCTGAACAAAGCCGATTTAAAATATATATATATATTTGGTAGAGCGCCATCTAGAAGGAAAATGAAGTATTGTAACGTCCCTTCGCTGCGTGCGCATTCGCTTGCACACGTGACGCAACACGCGAGACGCTGCATCCTCCGTGGAGCGCATTTGTAGGCTGCATACCTCATAACGCCTGGTTTATTTTAGTTAACTGAGCATTACATTTGCGAGTCAAACGCATATTACAGTAATTTACACTTAACTAAGAATAATGGTCAAATTTATAACTGTTAATATTATAAAATAAGATATTCTTTATGACGTATGCATTATTTTTATTCTGGTTAAACTGGTGTTGAGCTTACAGAAAACATATTATATTCTATGTATATTACACACTATATTTATAATCACTGCTGTTTTACCTCAAGGCTGCATTCTCCACAAATACCATCACAATAAGTAAGTCGTATGGCCTCCTCCACATGTGGGTGGCTCAGGATGGTGTAGGGAAGAGACAGATGGTAAGTGAGTCGGCCACACCTGGAAGAAAAAGGTGTTTAGTGAAATATTATTTAAGTAATATAGTGCTCATGTTCATCAGGTGTTATTGAACTGGATGAGTGGTGAGCCGAACCTGTCATAGACCAAGATGTCATCCTTCTCAGCATTTACTGCCTGCCAGACATCCGGCTGACTGAGGTCTTGGGCGTAGAGGGTGATATTCATCAGTCTTTCTTTGAGCAAGTGGTGCAGCCGCTGGGACCTTTCGTCTCGGTTGTTTACCACCATGTAGTTTATATTTACATAACCTTGGTTCTCTAACTTCAGGAGCAAGTCATTGAGCCTTGAAGAACATTCAATAAATTGGATTAGATAAATACGCCTTGTGTAAACAATACAAAGAGAACACTATCAAGAATGCGACCAGATAAGGGTTTGAAAAACAAGGTCTCATGAAAGTTTTGCTGGTTTTCTTTGACATGTTTGAAATGATTAGTATAAAGTATAAAGTCTGCACTCACTTCGATGCTTGCTCCAAGCAGAACAATCAGCTGGCCTGGAGGTAAGCCACCACTGTCACGCGTCCAAGAGCGTTCTTCATGGGCTCCTCCTCTCCGGTCTTCCACACGGGAGGAAGTTTGCAGCGGGGTGCGTCTGTTTCGCTCTCTGCACTGCAGCCCACCAGCAGGCAGAGAGCCAGGGTAAGGCTGAGTGTCTTCCACATGACTCCAAACAACAGCCCCACTAACCTAAACACAAAGACCAACAGCTGGAATATATCCATACAAAACAGAAGACATTGTAAACCGATGATACAATTCCAACCTGACAATTAACAACTAATATATATGTTTTATGAATTCATTATTAATTTATGAATTTTGTGAATATGAATTGTGTGTTTGTCTATACACAATTCATATTCTCCAAATTCATCAATTGTAAAAAAAAATATTTGTATATTTAAATGTAAGCTATATAAAAATCTTCAAATAATATATAAAATATACTGATGCAAAATAATATACTGATAAAATATTAAATATTTGTATTTATGTATATTTTATTTTATATTCAAATGTCAGCTCTGAATTTATAATATACTAATAAATACTGATATTTACTTCAATTCGTTTTTATTTCTACAGCATGTTTCACACTAAATAGTATTCTAAAGACGCTGTAAGAAGATGGAGACTCTGCAGGGGAATCGAATCTCTTTTGGTCAGCACATATCGACATTACTGTCTGCTCAGCAGTTATATATCTAACCATATCGTTTTTGTATTAGCCATATAATAATCACGTACCTGTAATTATGGTAATTAACCTTGATTTAGTGATCAAAGTCAATGAAAGCAAGTTGAGGGCAAGGTCCATAGTACATATAAATGCTACTGGAGCAAACTGTACATTTTCATGACACAGTTGTCAGAACCAAATTAATTCTCAACTCAACTCAACTCAATTTTATTTATAGAGCACTTTCAAACCCTTAGAATGGACCAAAGTGCTGTCCATAGTTAATAAAAATACTAAAATACATAAAATACATAATGTGCAAACTGGTTTTAAATAATGCATTAATACCTACATTAAACTTTAAATATAGGTAAATAATTTAAAAATTAAAAAATAAATTGTATAAGTAATGCAAAGAAGATGTTTTTCAGAATGGCTGAAAAAAGAAATCCAAAAAATATGATATCTCATAACTAATGAGTAACTTACTTGTTTTACTCGAGAGTCTTCAGCAGCGATACTTTCTGAGCTGGTTTCTTGACAAAAACAACCCGCTCCCACACGGCTCCTCCTATTTATACTCCTCTTGTTTTTCCTGACTGAAAGCGGGGCAAAGGTCCTTCTGTCCCTGTTTCAAAAACTTGAATAGCTCACGTATTCACCCCAGGAGTTACACGCATCAGCAGTAATATCTGTAACCTAATGTGTTCTGAGTGGACAAGCCAAAGCTTGAGCGGGGGGAAAGATTGTCTAAGTGCATTAGTATTGTATGTGTTACTGCTAAAGTGTTTTTATTTTCGTTTTTTCATTTCTAACTTTTTCATTTCTTCACACGTCTCTTTCATGAATAAAAAAGAGAATAACTGATAGCAAAGTTTCACTTGTTTTTGCCACACACACACACAAAAAAGTCCAGAGAGTAAACAGTTAACGAACACTGCATTCCAGACTTCTGTCTCCCTAAAAGTGGGGTCCGGGTGCAGCACTGAAAAGAAGTTACAACATTGTGTGCAACATGGTTAAAGCATTCCTTCGTACAGAATCAATGATCATGTTATTGGCATGGTTCTCTTAACATCCTGTAATGTTTTGTTTGTGCAGCAGTGCACGGCTGGGTTAGTGTCAGCACTTTTCCTGCTGAGATCAAACTTTGAAACTTCCTGTCTTTTTGCTGAACTTTGATGAACACCCTGTTTTTTAAATTCTGTAAGATTGAAAAACAACGATAGAGCGCATTTTCTTAGAAGACAAGAGTTTAAAACTTACATAAACATTCAAAAACCCTTTTATAAACATTCAAAGACTATCTCAAGACCGTCTTATGTTTTATGATTTATCAATTATGTTCAATATCAAATCTCATGATCTGGAGGACTGTTTGACCTCCTAGTGATGCACTTTAGATGCAGTTAACACACGTTTGACTGATTACTGCTAGTTAACTGTTAACTTGTTATGCAATCATTTCGATTCTCATAAATCTTGACAATACATTTGTCTTTTCTTAGTAAAGAATAAACTGTATATCCAAGTCAATGGATAGTTCAACAACTGGACATCAAATAATCATCTTCAGGAATTGTCTGATCTATTTGATTTGAGTTTTTTTCCCCTCTCTCAAGTTTTGACAATCATTTTTAGATTAGCCTAATGATTTGCTAACCTGCAATTGTTTAACATACTCAGCTTATGTATAAACCTGTTTATGTTTAGTTCCTATTTTAAGATATATGAATTAAGGTTATGTTGTATTCTGTTTTTACATTTAATTTGACAGTTTACACGTTTCTAGTAATCAAATCGTAGTTCTTGCTTTAATTACATTTAAAGGCATCAGTAGTTTGTCATAAGCTACATAAAACGCTACACTCTAAAAAAAATAAGGATTCCAAAAGTGGGCTTGCAGTGATGCCATAGAACAGGGGTCACCAAACTTGGTCCCGGGGGACTTACTTTGTAAGACCTTGATTAGTTGCTCCAGGTGTGTTTGATTAGGTTTGGAGCTAAACTCTGCAGGACACCGGCTCTCTAGGACCATGTCTGGTGACCCCTGCCATAGAATAACCATTTTTAGTTCTTAAAACAGTTACAGTTTTTCTTAATGGGAAGAAAATTGTAATCTAAAGAACCTTTTTCCACTATAAAGATCCTTACGTGGAATGGAAACGTTGCATGGATGTTAAAGATTCCTCGAGGAAGCATCATGGTCTCTCAGTTGTGCCTCAGGAGGGCAGTGGAGAGCTTTGACTGTCAATGAATAACACACGTTTCGGCTCTATGAGAAGCAAAAAAACATGTTATTAATGTCAAATTTCAGCTTAACTTCAATAGTGTAATTACTTCTGTTAAAGGTCTTATGAAACATAACATATAGCTAGAATTAATTATTTTTCTCTCTAATTGATCAAAACTAAATATTTTCTTTTGATTTTATAAAATGTCGAGGTTTTTTTTCACCGATGTGTTTTTGAACAAAAGTTACATTGGATCAGATTTATTCAAATGAAAACTAAAACCATTAAATTAACGTTTCTTAAAAATGTTAAATGTTAACTGAAATAAAAATATACAAATCTTAAATGTATTTATCTTATCTAAAATAACTAACTAGCCCGTGTTTAAAAAACGAATAAAAATGACAAGACAATACGAGTACTTAAAAAGTGAAAAGGAACCATTTAAAATGATATTTAAATATTAAATATTAAAATTAAATAGAAACATTAAAATTCATTCAAAATTTGAACAAAAACTATAGGCTAATAATATATCAATTAATTTTACAAGCCTTCCATTAAATGCTTTAAAATAAATGATAGAGTATATAATAGCATTTGTGTTTTCTTTTAATACAAATCATGTTGCCAACTAAAATTTTACTTCTTATATTTATTTACCTTTTCCATACTTTTTTAAATGTAGCTATTTATTTATTTAGGACAAATAACACTCACAGGGAATACATACAGCACAAATATTAGGCTATTTAAAAGACCAATAGACCTATGTGACTTGACGCAAAGCAGTAAAGTATAAACACAACCAGAGTAAAAAACACAGTGATATCTACTAAAATAATTAACCCTCTGGTTGTGTTCGGACTCCTGTCACACTTGTGGTGTTCCCGGTCAAAAATTACCGGACTCCAAACAACTGCTTATAAATCTGTCATTATGCTAAATTATCACTAAATATTGGATTCATTCTTTGTGTCAACTTGTTTTCTTTCATCTAGGACTGGTTTTGTGTTTCTATTTGCATCTGATTAATCGTAGCCCTCATTTATCCGAAAGTAGGCACCTCATTTTTTGAGTGAAAAAAGCATTTTTTATGAATAATTTTCACAATATGAGATAAAAAATTATGAAAATTTGCACTGTTTCTCACACTAGTGTACTGTAATGTTTAATCAGGAAGTTTGGTTTCAAATGCTTTTATTTTGTACAAAATTGCAAAAAGTCACACTTGTGGTGTTCCTGGTCAAAAATGACCGGGCTCCGATCAATTGCTTATTAATCTGTCACTATGCTATATTATCACCAAATATTGGATTCAATCTTTTTGTCAACTTGTTTTCTTTCATTTAGGACTGGTTTTGTGTTTCTATTTGCATCTGATTAATCGTAGGCCTCATTTATCTGAGAGTAGGCACCTAATTTTTTTTGTGAAAAAAGCATTTTTTATGAATAATATTTACAATATGAGATAAAAAATTATGAAAATTTGCACTGTTTATCACACTAGTGTGCTTTAATGTTTAATCAGGAAGTTTTCTTTTAAATGCTTTAATTTTGTACAAAATTGCACAAAGTCACACTTGTCAAAAATGGCCGGCCATTGAAAGTGAATGGGGAAGAATGAAAGTAAGAGAAACAACTAGTGTTCAGGAGCATGTTGTGCTCACAAACATAAAGGCCTTGGACCTGTGCGTGTGTGAATGCATGTATACTCATGCTATCACACACACACACACGCTCAAACTGCCTTGTCTTTAGCCTATTTTCTTTCATCACATATTCTAGACAAAACATTATGGCAAGCGGTTTTGAGGCTTTCATGTTCTCACAGAGTAGACGAAAGTTTACAAATAAATGCTTTAGCACAGAGAGAGAGCATATAAATGCCTCACATCACCTTGCTTGTCATTCAGTCCGTGTCAGCGCAATGGCGAAAAAGCTGTCTTTACAAGAGGTTCTTGATCATATTACTGATCAAGAGAATAGCGAGGAAGAGACAACTGAAGATGAATCTTACAGTGAAGATGCATTGCAAGATATATTGGAAGAGGAAAACCTCACTGAACAAGCTGAAAACCTTGCAACAACTGAAGAGGAGCAATCTTCTGATTTTGAGGGCCAAGCTGAAGTTGATGTAACATTCTGGTCGAAGGATAGAAATTTGTCCTGGTCATCATCTCCAGCTGAGAAGAAAGGCAGATTATCCACAGAAAATGTCATAAAGATGACACCAGGGTTGACAAAATATGCCACATCCCGCATTGAAGACATAAAATCATGCTTCAACCTGTTTCTGGCAGAGCCTATTGAAAACATATTCATATCCATGAATAATTGGAGGGAAGACTGTGTTCCTGTGGCTCAGTGGTAGAGCATTGCGTTAGCAGTGCAAAGGTTGTGGGTTCGATTCCCAGGGAACACACATACTGACAAAAAAATGTATAGCCTGAATGCACTGTAAGTCGCTTTGGATAAAAGCGTCTGCTAAATGAATAAATGTAAATGTACAAGGAAAACTGGAATGAGGTAGATCGAACAGACATAGAGGCATACATAGGTCTCTTGATTCTGTGTGGGGTCTACAAGTCCAGAAATGAAAACGTCGCCAGTTTATGGGATGCAGACACAGGTCGGGCAAACATTTGCAAGGCACATGCAAAATTTATTTGTGAGTCATGTGAATAAGTTCACAAAATGACCAGTTGCACGGCACATACAAATGCTAGTGTCAGTCACTTGCATGAGTTCAAACAACAACCAGGTATTCGTTGATGTGGTTCTCTATATGGCAATGCCAATGTTTTTGTTTTTTTGTTTTTCTGTCACAATGGTCAGATTTGTTGTTCCATGATATTGTCTGTTTGACAGTGTCAGTGTACAGAATATATATAACTGAAATATAACAATGGTTTGTTGTTCCATGAAATGTTATAATGAAAAAAAAATCGTAATGTGTTCTTTCTTGTTTGTCACGATGGTCAGATTTAACAGGGAACGGCATAAGTGTTACTTTGTGCCCCTTTTCAGAAAATAAAAGCATTTCAAAATAAAGGTCCTGCTTTTTGTGATCTTCCCCATTCACTTTCAATGGCCGGCCATTTTTGACAAGTGTGACTTTGTGCAATTTTGTACAAAATAAAAACATTTGAAAGCAAACTTCCTGATTCAATATTAAAGCACACTAGTGTGATAAACAGTGCACATTTTCATATTTTTTGTTAACTCATATTGTGAATATTATTGATAAAAAATGCTTTTTTTCACTCAAAAAACGAGGTACCTACTCTCAGATAAATAAGGCTTACGATTAATCAGATGCAAATAGAAACACAAAACCAGTCCTAAATGAAAGAAAACAAGTTGAAAAAAAGATTGAATCCAATATTTAGTGATAATATAGCATAATGACAGATTTATAAGCAATTGATCGGAGTCCGGTAATTTTTGACCGGGAACACCACAAGTGTTACTAGGTGAAATAAAACCCACAAAAAAGTACGAAATTTTTTAAAAAATTAATGAGAAGTACTTATACCCAATGTGAACAAAGTCAGTAAGTTTGAGTCCAATGCGATAACATTAACTAGTATTTTCCGCAAAAAGAAAATCTTTTTCGGGTCAATTTGACCCGAACACAACCAGAGGGTTAAACCAAAACAAATGTACATGTTCCATACTTGAAGATAACGGGATCCTTGGGGATCATTGAGCACCGTCACCCTGGTAACCACCACCTGTCAGCCTCGCGCGATAAAACTCTTCCGCAGGGGCTTATGGGAAGTCGAGTTCCAGAGCAACAGCGACCGCCCTTTTCCGATGAGCGGTGGAAAAACAGCACATTGATCGCTTCAGGCCTCCAACGCGAATAAACAACCGCACTAAACATCAGAGCGTCACCCGGGGTAAGTTCTTGGGAGTGTTAGACACCCGGCGTCACTCACTATTTAGCCGAGAGGGAATATGACTGATTAAAAGAGCATTTTAATGCGCGATTTGATGACGTAACGACAATGGTCCAGAAAACAAATGGCGAATGCGTTAGCGGCCACAGGCCCAGCGAGCAACATGAAGCTAACTAGCACATAGTGCTGCTTTTGCCGTTCGTATAGGTCTGTAGGACATCCATACGGTTGGGCTGTTGAAGTACGTGGCGTTTGCAGCAGTTCGACCCGCTGAGTGTAAAGCAGCCCGTCTTGCGTAGACCAGCTCCCTGTAGAAATGCGCGCTTATTCGGCATGCCCCTTAGATACGCCTGCCGCTCTGTGGATCTGTTGGGATAGGGGCCATTACAAAGTATGTGCCTAATTTATCTTAAAGCATTGTCTGTGTTAAATGACACACGCCTGTGGAAGGTTTTAGACGAATTGTTTGGCTTTTAAAATGCATTTAATATTGTAGCTGTCTAACGTTATCTGAGCAATTGTAACTGCTTTTTGGTTCCAGGAAGTCAATGCAACTTCACTTTGTATTATAATATACATATTACGCATACATACTTTTATTACGCTGTCGTGTTTTTATTGTCAGTTTGCTTCTTCACAGTACTTGCATGCGCAGGGCAAGGGCTGAACCATGTCTGTTGATGGAGATGTTGACTATGGGCATGAGTTTCCAGCCCATTACAAAGTGATGCTTGACAAACTGAATGAGCAGCGTCAGCTGGATCAGTTCACAGACATCACTCTTATTGTGGATGGTGAGGTTTCCTTTTCCTAATACCTTTCGTAATTATGCAAAATGTTATACAGTTGAATAAACGGGTGTTGATGTTTGTGGTTACTTTAACAGGGCATCAGTTTAGGGCCACACAAAGCTGTTCTGGCTGCCTGCAGTCAGTTTTTCCACAAATTCTTTCAGGACTTCACTCAAGAGCCTCTAGTGGAAATTGAAGGTACCTAACAAAACATGCATCTGTGTGGCAAAACTGTTATGTAGTATTACAATGTAACTCATTTTTCCTAGACAATGACAATCTTAATCAGCAACTGGAAGCACTTTTTGCAACTTTGGGTTTTGTAATTTACATACAGAAGCCCAGATTGACAAAGAAGGGGGAGGGGGATAATACCAATGTCACTGAATTATTGCTATATATTTGTTTTAAATAATATTACGTTACACTTTATTTTAAGGTGTCATTGTTGCAGTGTAATTATACATTTAAGTACTGAGTCACATTAATTAACTACATCTACTTATGATTAGGGTTTGGTTTAGGGCTGCACGATATTTTGCGTGCGATAGTCATGCGCATCTTGTTAGTAAAGATGGTCCTGTTATTAACCGTAAATCTCCATCAGCTGTTTTCAAATGGAGGGGCATTTAATACACAGAGCCGTAGATCGCTGACAAGCTACGTAATAAGCACTCAGAATCGAAGATGAATCGCATGCGATAGTGAACGTGATATTGCATAGCTTGTCAGCGATCTACGGCTCTGTGTATTAAATGCCCCTCCATTTGAAAACAGCTGATGGAGATTTACGGTTAATCACAGGACCGTCTTTACTGAGCATATATCGTGTAGCCCTAGTTTGGTTTAGGGTTACTTGCATGTCATTTTATGTTCTCCCTGCCCTAATAGTAATAGGCTAAAAATACTTTGAATAATGAATGCTCAATAATAATCTTTACTTCAATATTTTTGTTGCAATGAACAGGTGTTGGCAACACTGCCTTCCGTCACCTAATGGAGTTCACCTACACGGCTACATTAGCTGTGAATGGTGAGGAAGAAGTCCGTGATGTCTGGAGAGCTGCGGAGTACCTTCAAATGCAGGAGGCGATCAAAGCCTTGAACAACAGGTTGCTCACTATTGTATAATTTCCTTTGCTTGATTTTATCCTGAAGTTGATTTTTAACTATCATGTTTCCTCTCCCATGTAGAAGGAATGGTACCACCTCAGTGAACTCCTCCCAGGACTTAGCTGGAAAGAGCAAGGCTAAGAAGAGGAAAATCTCAGAGACCTCCAATGTGATCACTGAGACTTTTCCTTCAGTGGAAACCGAATCCATTGAAATCGAAGTGGAGGTTGGCGAGGAACATATTGAGGTGGAGGAAAGCGGTCTGGTGGAGGTAGTGGATGCTGCTAGGAGTTCCACCGAACCCTCGTCGGATGACTCTGCGTTGGCCTTACTGGCCGACATCACCAGCAAGTACCAGCAGGGAGAGCAGATGCTCCATGTGACGAAAAAGGAAGTAGAGGATTCGGTAGTCATGCCGGAAGAGTCTGTGATTGCCTCCAAGACCCTGGAGAATATTGAAGTGGTGGAGGTTCAGATCTCTCAGCTGGACAACCTTTTCCGTTGTGACAAGTGTGACCGCTGCTTCAAGCTCTACTACCACCTCAAACAGCACATGAAGACTCACACCGCTACCCCGGATAGGGGCTTTGCCTGCAGGCACTGCTGTAAAATCTATGCCCGGGAAGGAGCCCTTAAACAGCACTTGAATAATTACCATTTTGATGCGGAGGAACAGTCCCAACCACAGAAAAAGAAAGTGCATGTTTGCGATTACTGTGAAAAGCAGTTTGATCATTTTGGACACTTCAAAGAGCATTTAAGGAAGCACACAGGTGAGAAATATTATGAGGTTGAATGCATTTTAAGAAATGTAATCTGTAATCAGCTTTTAATTTATTCACGTATGTGTACTAGGTGAGAAACCCTTTGAGTGCCCGGAGTGCCATGAACGTTTTGCTAGGAACAGTACGCTGAAGTGCCATATGTCAGCGTGTCAAAATGGTGCTGGAGCCAAAAAAGGGAGAAAGAAGCTGTATGAATGCCAGGTTGGTTTTAGCCAGTAAAACATTATCCAAACATGCATTTTTACTGTGCCAAACCTTCTGAAAACCCACTAAAAGGGCTAAAGAATATCAAATTGCAATTCTTCTGGTAAATGTGTTTTTTGTTGTTTGTAAGATTCAATAAAATGCATGCAATTTCTCAAATAATTAATATTAGCATAATTTCATTTTTACTAAAACAAGTAAAAAGAGACTAGAGAAACATAAGATTAAGAAATATTTAATTGAAATGGAAATGGAAAATATTAATTTGATGATAATAGTGTTTATACAAAAATGTAAATATGAAATAAAAAATAATACTATTGTAATATTACATTGCAAAATAACACTTGAGTATTTAAGAAAATATAATAATTATAATTGAGAGTAGAACTAAAATGTATATATCATGAAGATATGTGTGTGTATACATATATGTGAGTGTGTATGTATGTAATATTATTATCAAAGTCTTAAAATAATTTTCAAACATCAAAGCATCAAGCTTCATTTTTGACCGAATACCTCAGGTTTCTTCTCGTTTTTGATAACAGCATGTATATACTTGCTTCTCATTCGTTTGGAAAGATGTTTGCCACATATTGTATTTCCAAAAACTAAAAATATATTTATTTATTTAAAAGCAATTTGATAATCACACTAAGCAAAATGGCAGTTTTGGTTGTATTTTGCTTATTCATGCAGCCCTACTCACTTTTCTTTTTCACTCCTCAGGTCTGTAGCAGTGTTTTCAATAGTTGGGAGCAGTTCAAGGACCACTTAGTGACCCACACGGGTGATAAACCCAACCACTGCACCATCTGCGATCAGTGGTTCACGCAACCCAGTGACCTCCACATTCATCTGCAAGAGCACCACGGCATACAGGAGAAGATTATCATCTCAGAGGAAGTCATCATTTCAGACCCAGCCACGGTCTTTGCTATGACGGAGGTTGAGGAGGGAGAGGAGAGGGTGATCCTGGAGGATGCCATGCGGGTGGAGCATGTCACTGTGGAGCCGGTGGACGTTGTTGCTGTTGAGGAGACTCTCGTGGTGGAGGAAGAGATGCCGATACAGTCTTCTCAGATTGTGGGTGGGCTGGAAGAGACATTAGTTTTACAAGTAGATGACGAGAGATTGAAAGAACAAGCAATGGATCTCCAAATAGCACAGGTGACTGATGCAGAACCAGCAGAATGTGAAGTTATACTAGAGGCAGTGGACTGTTCGAAAAAAGTGAAGACTGCAAATATATGAAAGGCCTCTCCTGTGCATGGACACTTTGAGAATGAATTGGGAAGGTGATCCAGGCCTTTACTCCTTTCCCACCGCATTAAAATAATAAAGTAATGCTCACCATGGTGTCATCCAGCAAAGATGGGTCACCAGCTTAATTTCTTTAAGCTTTGCTCTTCACTTCTCAGAAAGCAGTGTCATCATAAATATGATCACAGGTTCAGTCATGCTTTTAATGTATGTTGTGGATAAGAATAGTAAGAGATGTAATTCATTTAATGAATAATGCACGTTTCGAAGGTGGAAATACATTTATTTTTAGTGCTGGGCAACGTTTTATGGACATAATATATGTGTGTTTATGGACATAATATATGTGTGTACTGTGTATATTTATTATGTATATATAAAGACCCACATAAAGTATATACTTAGAAAATATTCACATGTATGTATTTATATCATATATAAATGTTTCATATATAAACATCCTATTTTTCTTAAATATATACATGGATGTGTGTATTTATGTATGCATAAGAAATATACACAGTACACACATGTATTATGTACATAAAAACTTAATTTTTTTTGGGATGCCCAGAACTTTTTTTAGTTAGTTCCAGTTTTTTTTTAAGTTATCTTTTGATGTATGTTTATAGTGTGTAAGAAGCTTATTTTCATAAAAGAATTAAAGGGCAAAATGTTTCCCTGATAATTGAGACATGTATGCAGTTCTGGCTTGTATTTCTAATCTTTCCTTTTGTTCGGTCTGCACCATTCATTCATTTTAAGTGAGTTTGCTGTTCAGCTGTACAGAGCAATAAAATAATGTATGACTTATTTGTCACAGGTTTTAACCCTTCGTGGCACTCTGAACCGGTTTTCAGTTGCAGTGATTTATGTGAACGGGAAATTAATTGTAATTGGGGCATGCAGCCAACTCTTCACTGTGAAGCAGGTATGGGTTAAACCAGGCCTTCCCAAACGGAGGAGCTTTGACCGCTCATGAAGGCAGTGGCTCTCAAATGAGGGCCGCGACCCTTTATAAGGCCTCAGAAAACTTCTAAGAGGGCCACATGATGACTTAAAATAATTGTTTATTATAATGTATTTAATTCAATATTATGAAGAATATATATTAAAATGCTTAAACTTCCCATTATAATTATTATTCGTAGTTTCTTTAAATTATATAGCTGTCTTTATATTTTGCGAGGGGATTATTATCTTTACTAGTGAGTGTACTTAGAAAGTTTGAAAACCACTAGTTTACAGGATCACATTCACTGTTGTTAAATTAATACATTATTGACAGTTTCAAAGGTGATTTAGTTTTTTTTACTAAAAACTAGACCAGAGCCTTCAACTTGTAATTATTTTTACGCATAGTATATTTTTTGCCAAAGTCAAAGAATTTGCACATTTTTTTCTATTTTAGAACTGCCCTAATAAGCTATTGGTTAAAGAAAGCCATTAGTCCCACCTCCAAGCTGTGATTGGTTAACAGAACTGTCCGTCACACCTCCCTGTTGCTGTGCCTGGAGTCCTCGCGCATCACATTCAGGCCAATGACTCGCACCGAGTTAAAGCAAACTGAATGATCCGACACAGAATACACACAATAATTCAACGAGGCAACGCTTAAAAAAGGTAAGGATGTTTATCATCTCTTATCAGTTCTCATCATCCTGAAGTTACCATTGAATATAAACATGAGGAATTAACGTATGCCTACAAATTGTTTACAATATAATTTGTTCCGATATCAAAAGATAAATCTTGGTATTGGTGTATCTGGCGTTACTGCACAGCCGCGGTTGTTATGGAAGCGTGTAAACTACAATTCCTCTCTGGCGCAGATACGAGCATCATCTCGTTAAAGATTCGGCTGGTGTTACTGTTAGGCTACTTATGTTTTATAATTATATAGCACAGGGCTGAACTACACTCTAAAATCTGTCACAAACGTGCGTGGAGTAATTTATTGACCATAATAATAATATATAATGAATTCATTAAAAAGAATATAATTTTTCATATTTAGTTTTGCTATTATTTGTATAAAAATGTGATTTATAATAATAAAAAAAAATTGTCATCCCTTATGACTGAAAATTTATAAAACGCATTTAAATACCTCTAATCAAATGGCATTTGTAATTACCATGATTTTAGCTTTGCATTTGGGAAAGTGTTGGGTGTACAGATGGCCTCTGGTTTGAATAAAGCCGCATTAGTGTTTGAACAGTACAGGTGTGTGAATCCCAAATGCCCCCTGAATAGAAGTATTAATTTACTGAGAATATTGTAATTTATGATATTGAATGATCCTTTCTAGTTTTCACAGATCGATGTCAACTTTTGTTCGGGCTCCTTTGATGACTCCTTAGTTGGATGACATGAAACATGGTTTTAGGTCTGAGATTAAAGCTGCTTTGATGGGTTGGGAATACATTAAGAGGGCACAATGCAACGGAAACAGCCCTTTTTGTGGTTCCATCGCATAATCTGCATGTTTTTTCCCTCAAAGGTCCAAACATCAATTGAACTCCTTAATTATGTTCCTTACTTAAGGACTCATTCATATGGACACATTCAGACATGTATCAAAATCTGAATACATGTTCTGAAGCATGCATGATGCTTGTAGTTTTGTGCATTTTTTATGTAATTATGTAAAATTAATAGCATTATTTAGAAAGAGACAGTAACCATTTCATCATGTGTAGTAGAACCTCTTCAAAATATGATTATGAATGTAATCCATACTCTGTCATTAAAGCGATAGCTCACTCAAATAAGGAAATACTGACGTTTACTCACCCTTGAGTTGTTCCAAACCTGTATGATTTTCTTTGTTTCTGATAAACACAGAAGATATTTTAAAGAATGTTGGTGACCAAACACTTCACAGTAGCCATTGATTTCAATAGTGTTACAAATACTATGAAAGTCAATTGCTACCCACATTCTTTAAAATATCTTCATTTGCGTCAACAGAAGAATGTAATTAGTATGGGTTAGGAACAACATGTGTCATTTATCAAATAGTAATCCTATTTAATTATGGTGTGGCTGATCTGATTGTAAGAAAATACATTTGGTAGTTGTAGCTACGGGATGGAAATTCCAGATTGGCACCTCTGGCCCCCTATTGTCCCTGATCTTTTCACTACTGAGCTCTTTTTCCCCTCTCTGTCCATGTGTCTCAATCAAAACACACACAGGAGGGCTTTGTGTAGCCGTGTCTGTGAGTGTGAACACAGAAGCTGCTTCTGAAATCGCATACTGAGTAGGTGCTTCATTTGATTTGGAACTTCCTTCATAGCCGTTAAAAAGGATGCTCTATATAAACATAACTGGATGTACTTCATTTATCATGTTGTCATTGTCATGTGACTTATGGTGTCAGTTGTGTCAACACCTCTTCTGTGACCTTATGGAATAGTAAAGGTTCCAGCAAATGCACATTTTGGAATCTCGCTAGAAGTAGAAGGTCATCCTGGTACTAATATTTTGTGAATAATACTGTGAATTTGGACATACAGCTCCTTTCACATACTGCTTTTTACTTACTATATAGTAGGGAAGTAGGCATATTGGATGTTGTGATGAAAGTCATAGTGAATGAGCAATTCAGTAAGAATTACTTTACTTAATTATTTCTATAAAATGTGATCCTGCAAAGGTTTTACTAGCTTAACCCTGTAGTGTCCATGCAACAAGGCTTATTCTTACCATGGGGCCTCTGATATCCCATGTGTTTAGTGTTTATCTTGTGCGTAGATCAGGGCCGGATCGGTAGAAATGTCCCCTGTGGACGACGCTTAACGCTTAGTCAGTGCTTCTGTCCCATGGGGCGTGAAAGGCATCACACAGTTGATGTAAGTACCACATTCTAAATCCTGCCCATGAGGCTGTGTGCCAGAAGGGAGCTCAATGATGAACTATTTGCTTTTTTTAGTAATTTATATTTAAGTTGGGGATTTAAATAAATCAAAAACTTATTTAATAAATAAGATCAGATCAGAAAGATGGTGGAATAGGGTGAGAGAGGAATATCATTGTGCAGACACGTGCACATCCATGCACTTGAACGGATCGTTTCAGGATTTCTGCGTTTTTTACTCTTTAAAAGAGAGTTCTGTCAGCCGGTGAATCTTTTCAGCCCCTTCAGCAATCAGAAGCACACACACACATATGCAGGAAGGTGTTTGAAGCTTGAGTATTCATGAGAAACATCACTTTGATTTTATGTGCTGTGCCTCGGTAAATAGAGTGTGTGAAGTAGGGCAGTCAGAATCCGATCAAATATAAGGAAGGTCAGATAGATGTTTTCAGCCATCTGGTTATTTTTTCTTGCAACCATCCAGCTATTTATATAAGAATCAGTTTAGCAATCAGTATTCAGGCAATTTTAGTGCATACATTTTTATTCATTTTTTTAAAGAAAATAAAATGAATAGTTTCCAAAAACATTAACAAGTTTCCATCCATTTTTAATAAATGCTGTTCTTTTGAATTTTCTGTTATCAAAGAATCCTGCATTTTCTTTATGGTTTTCACATAAATATGAGGCAGCAAAATTTTCAACATTGATGATAATAAAAAAAAGTTTATTAAGCAGCAAATCAACATATTAGAATGATTACTGAAGTATCGTGTGACACTGAAGACTGTAGTTGCTATTAGACGAATAAACATTTTAAAATATGTTAAAATAGAAAACAGCTATTTTAAATTAAAACGAATATTTCACTATATTATACATTATTTGCAATGCAGACTTGGTGAGCATAAAGACTTATTTCAAAAACGTACTGACTAAAAACTTTTGAACAATAGTGTATACTTTATTTAAGGTAGTTGTGCGTATAAACCTGTGGTCTCTGAATGCTCAGTGCTGACGCCAGAAGAAGTAAGCTCTTGTGTGAGTGTGAGTGAGTGAATGAAGGGGGATTAAATCTGCTGATTGCGTAAAAGAGTGTTCGCTTCTCATTCGATTGTCAAATCACTGATCATTTATGGCAGCTACACAAGCAAATACAATACACACTTAAGCTAAAGGATTGTTTTGTCACTTTTTAATACCAAAACTTGCGTTTTTAACAGTTCGTCAGTTCCAAAGCACTTTCAACAGATCTGATTGGTTTAGCTATAATTCTATAATGCTGATGCTCAAAAGTTAAAACAAAAGAATACAGTTTGGCTGTATTGCGTCAAAGAACCTGTTGAAAACCAAGCTCAGCAGATTATATCAGCATCACCGCGCTCCTCCACCTGCAAAACACATCGTCACACCTAAAGGTGTCTGTGCAGGTGCAAAACAGTCCTGTGTGGAGAAACTGTCTCAGTTCAACACACCTGTGTTCTTTGATCAAGAAACGTGCAAAATAAAAGTATGTTATGAACTACATATTTTGCTCCATCATTTATCAGGTGAAAACCATAAATCCAATCACATATCTACATTCCGAATGATTTGATACTTATAGGTATTATTATACTTTAAGGTTAAAACTCTCTTACGCCAAGACATTTATTTGAACAAAAATAAAGTATAAACAGAAATATTGTGAAATATTATTACCATTTAAAACAACACTTTTCTCTTTTAACATATTTTAAAATGTAATTTATTCTGTGACGCAAAGCTGAATTTTCAGCAATCTTCCGTGTCACACGATCCTTCAGAAATCATTTGAATATGTGAATTGATATTCTGTGATTGCTTCATATATCATTTTATTTGTGGTCCACTGTGGCGTAATGCTTGTTTTATGTGTGCTGTTAGCACTCAGGGACTCTAGAGAGTGAGGTGTCGGCACTCTGTGTTCTTATATACCGCTCTTTAGGGACATTGTTACAGGAACTATATCAGCAAATTCACCCTAATTGCATCCTGAAACACACACATTGAGTCACATTTGTAGGAAGATATATAATTTAGTTAAATTTTTTTTTATTCTTGTCATTTGAGTCTTAAAATGATTCTAATTTAATTGTAAATAGTTCAAATTATTTAACAAAGGATGCAAATACATACATTTTCCACAAACATGCTGGTTTACATAAGCTAAATAATAAAAAAATAAGCTACGTGTTTACCTTAAGGAAAGGTGAGTTAAGGACAGGGTAAAGGCAGTGTAATGGTCTTGATATATTCTTTGTCTCTCTCTCTCACCAGGTAAATGGGAATCTTTTAGTTTAGCCTACTGTTTAAATTGGAGATTTAAGGGCCACTAAAAAAAGGCACGGATTAGGATCTCTGTACACGCTAATCCCAGAAAGAAGACTGTAGAGTGAGGCAGAAGCACCAAAGATACACACCGAGGTGAACAATTGAGAGGGAGTGCCTGTTTTCCTTGTGGAACCCCATTTCTGAATGAGCCACCAGGCAAAGATGTTAAATGAGAGAAGCCAGGGCCACCGAGAGTAACGTGGAGCTTTGTTATAGCAGCCAGGCAACGATCACAGCCCTCATCGCTCTCAACGCTGATCCGCGGTCTATTTTTATCACTGAGACAACGCACCAATTAATTCGGGCATATCTGATGATGTTCAGGCAGATGTAGGACCGAGGGAAGGACAGCACTGTGCGCCGGGCCGATTTGGTGAAGCAGAACGACCCTAAACATCTACTGCTTTATACTTTGATATGTGTATAAGCTTGACACAGACGGACAGGACAACATGTGAAGGTGAGGACTATCTATTATTTGCTTTTGTAATGAAGAACGGTCCCTGTGTTGTGCGTTTATTTTATTAAGGTGTGTTTATAAAATAACTATTATTACTAACAATATTTATAAATACAAATTATATTGTAAAATATTTGTATTATTAAATATTTGTTTGTTTGTGTGTAGATTTATTTAATTAATTATGAATAAATACGTGTGTATTACAAATATCAAAAAAAAATATTTAGAGGTTTAGATCATTATTATTGTTTATAATAATTTTATTTATATTTGTATACACTTAATTGTGACTAAATATGTGTGTGTATTACAAATATAAAAAATAAGATTGTACTGAATAAATTATTGTACAAATATAATTTAATATAAAATAATTCCTACAATTTTAAGAAATGTAAATATTAAAATTATTATTATTATTATTATTCAACATGTTTTAATAAATAAATAAAAAGCAGGATCTCTAATTGTGTATTATTTAATATCTTCAAGTGGTGCCTTAGTTCCAGGTCTCCTGCCATGAGCTAAGCCCCCCAGTGGCCTGTGGCAGGATGACTGCTGTGTACCCGGCTGGGGGGGGCTCCGTTGGGGTCTCAGAAGTGGCCACGGGTCCCCAGCGTTATGCCCGATGGAGCCGTCAAGACAGCTCCGACATCTGCACGGACGACGAGGGGACCCAGCCGCGCCGCCTCACCCCACTGGAGAAGCTCAATCTGGACATGTGTCAAGATGAGAAGATGGTGAGAGAGCTCACTGTGGGCCGCCGCATTGGCTTCTACAAGATACGCGGTGAGATCGGCTGTGGAAACTTCTCCCATGTCAAGCTGGGCATCCACGCTCTGACGAAAGGTGCGTCAGTTAAAAGACTCGGACTGAATTCTGAGTAATTGGTACATACTCTTTGACTTTGAGAAGTTTTCCTCACAAAGAGGATACAATATTGATCGATTTATTTTAGAGCAGCTCACTGACACTGTAGAATTTTATGAATCATTTTTATGATTTAATGATATTCCTATAGCTCACTGACACCCTCTAAAGTGTCTGGAAATGCACATTTAGAGGCTTGTTTTGTAGCTGCATTTACCTTGAATAAGAATAGCAAAAATAAAGTCATATTGTCAAATATTCTTGCCATTTTAAAACAGCTCTCTATTTTAATATATTTTAAAATATAATTTATTCCTTTGATGGCAAAGCAAATTTTTTAAATTGTCACTTTTCATTATTTCTATTAAATAAAATAACGAAAACTAATTATATACCATAAACTTTTAAACAGTGTTGTAAACATAGTTTTATTAGGCTATGTTGAATCAGATATACGTTTTTATATTTAAATTATAAAGTAAATGCTTAAATTATAAAGTAGTTAATTTTTGTACAATTAATGTTATAATTAATAATTATTGTTAATTTACTTTCACAAATTAGAAGACATTTGGTCCAAAACAGGTAGGTATAGTTTATATAATATAGTAATATAAAATGTTTCAAATAACATTTTCTTTCCAAACTTATTGCTATGATATATTCCAGAGTACTGTTATATGAATTTTTAACCTATATAAAAAAATATCAAAATGCCATTATGTATTATTAATACATACTTCTCACTAAATATGGGTTAAAGCTACATTTAACAGAAATGTATCATTGCTATATTTGGAGAGGAACATGTTATTTGAAACACATTTTATATTAATGTAATATAATTAGTGCTGTCAAAACGATTATTTGCGAAAATAAAAAATTTGTTTGCATAAAATATGTATGTGTACTTATGTATGTGTATATACATATATGTATGTGTGTATATATATATATATATATGAATATAAATATAGACATTAAATGACTTGTAAATATTTTCTAAATATATACAGAGACAACTTGTTTGTGTGTTTATATATACATAATAAATATTCACAGAACATATTATGCAAACATAAACTTTTATTTTGGATGCGATTATTTGTTTGACAGCATTAAATCTAATACATTATTATATATATATATTATATGTATTTTTTATGTTTATTACTTTTTTCTGGCTACATGTGTATGGCTTTTGCTGAGTGTTATTGTCTTGATGAATATGAGTCCTGAGAGTCCAGGTTACATTGATAATGTGGAAGCATGCCCTCGGTTAAAGTCAAGTTGAGACAATTTGTCTGGACCAGACACAGATGGATGGATTTGAGGTGTCACATTTCTCTTGAGAACTTTAGAATTGCTGTAGACCTCATCAAAGATTGCTGTGTGTAAGGGATAGGAGGTTGTGGTGTGCCGTTACAAAGCCATTTGTGAATTCATGCGCAGAGAATTTTGATGATGTTTAGTGCTGCAGCAGATCTTGAAGAGAGGGTGTAGAATGACATTCCATATCGCATGGCACCATATCCGATACCAAAACTGCTCAAATATTTTTCCTTTATGAAAGCTGACTATTACTGCTGTTTGACCAAACAGTTCTTATATATAGAAATTAGTAGGAATGCATATTTCCCACTGACAGAAGAATATAAATGTTTTCTGAATGAGAAACTCCTGTAACTGAAACTTTATATTGTCAACCACAGACAAAGTAGCCATCAAGATCTTGGACAAAACCAAGCTCGATCAGAAGACTCAAAGGCTGCTGTCCCGGGAGATATCGAGCATGGAAAAGCTGCACCATCCTAATATCATCCGTCTGTATGAGGTGGTGGAGACGCTGACCCGTCTGCACCTGGTCATGGAGTACGCAAGCGGAGGAGAGCTCTACACGAAGATCAACACAGAGGGGAAGTTCTCCGACATCGACAGCAAGATCGTCTTCTCTCAGGTTCTCTCAGCTGTGAAGCATATGGTGAGATGTACATGATGCAAATTAATAGAATTCAGTGAGGGAAATGTGTTATAATAGTGGACTGAATGTTTACAGGGTAATAGGTGCCGATCCCGAGATACAAGAACACGAGATAGACTCCGTTCATGTTAACCATTAATAAATGGATTGCAGCTTTTACTACTTTATTCACGTATTTATAGTTAATTTGAGGCAAATGTCGAGAGAAGGCACCAGCACGAATCTGTTGGCTTGCAGCGGGCTTGCTCTCCCATGTAGTGATCATGGCTCTGTGCTCCCTCAGATATTACGTGTGCATCCTCAAACTTTGTCCTGTGTACTCATGAATTAGTGCTTTTTGTAAACAGGTATTTATTAAATCATTTTTATTTAGTGAAGCGCAACACTGATAGAAAGAATGTGTGTATTATTTGGTTGGTAATTGCATGGATTTCACTTCACAAGATACATTTTGTTGTGAATTCATCAAACGCACCATCGAACCTACTCTAGAAAAAAACTAACACCCAGTATAATTAATTACTGAGTAATGAGAACGTTTAAATATGTTAAAGGTGCAGTGGAGATTTCGGAAAATGCTAACTTTAGCCTGATAGCACTGAAAGCGAACGTACCACCCTCCCTGCAATCGCCGACCAAAGCCACACCCCCTGAACGCACATTAACTAAGAGCAGAATACCAGAGACAACATTAAATTACTACAATAGGCTACATCAACGGTTCCCAATTACAGTCCTCGCGCCCTCCCTGCTCTGCACATTTCATATGTACTGTATATCTTATCACGTCCAACGTTTGTTCTGTTCGACTGTAAGTCATAAGTGCCCTGCGATGTGGACATCACCAGATATTCCGCCATGATTTCAGTTCAAAGCGAGCGTATATGTTCCATACAAAGGGCATTAAATTGTGCGAGATGTGAATTTAAATTGTATTTATTTACAGAGGTATATTATGTCACACTTCACACTTCTCTTGTAAGTTTTGTCTGTGTGTGAAGAGGCTACGCAGCACACATCTGTGAATGAATGTTCAGAAGTGAAATAAACTTCAACAGATTTTCCCTGCTCGGGGAGTTGGGAGCAAAGAACACTGTGTAGGGAGCATGTCAATCGGAACACAGTTCATGCACGTAGCTCTCTTCTAACAAGCTGGTTATGTAAATCAGGTGTGTTAACTAAACGAGACATGCAAAATATGCAGAGCGGGGAGCGTGGGGACTGGAATTGGGAACCGCTGGGCCACATCACGTGCCATTAACTGCTGAGAAAACTTTATAGCACAGTTAGTACTACAACATCAGGAAGGAAGATCGGGTTGTTGATGTTTGTCTGCCATTCCGCTCTGTCTGCACAGCGTGCGAGAACGCGCTGATGACGTATCCTGTCTGCGCGAACAGGGTGCGCAGAGGTATGCAAACACATACAGTACATTGACAAGCTGGTAGGAAAGACAATTAAAACGCTCAGACCGAGCGTTTTGATTGGACGAACATTTCTTGGTCCTACCCCTTCCACAGAATATGTTACTACAGATAAATACATTCATGGCTTTTTTTCATTGTACGGTACGGTACCGTAACGTATGCAATTATTTCCGTTTCCACTATCAGAAGTTGTGAATAGTACCAAAATAGCAAACCGTACGTACCACTTTTTGCTACCCTTTCATTGGGGTACTTAGCACAGCAAAGGGTACCAAAAGGGTGGAGCTAATCTCACTTCAGAATGTTGATTGGGTGACTAGATTCGGCACTTGTGCGTGATACAAGGGGATAAAGCTTCTCCTTCACTCGTTCCACTCTGCTGTGTTCGGCTTATTACATCAGAGTGCGCAAACAAACAAAAAATATAAACAGTGTATTTTATATTTTCACACAGACAATAGCCGTTTCTCAATATGCGTTCTTGTCTGTTCTTGTGGACTTGTGAAACATCATTGCCCAAAAACCTGCAGAATTTTTTTTATATTTTCTTTTATTGTGTCATGAAATTTAGTTTTAAGAGTTTTTCAGGCGAGAATGTAGTTAAAACTCGAATCTGTAGTTTATTTGTAAAGATATAATGCCTATTTGGTAAATTTGCTATGCCGATTTCAGATCTCCAGGCAATCACCAGGCTCTCAGTGCTCATGCCTCGAGCAGCCTTACGCTCGGCTAGTCCTTCCGACATTTGCTGCTGTTCTGTAGTGATTAAACATGAGATACAATTCGTTTTGTGTATATTTAACAGGCATCATGGTCTCAAGAATATAATTTGTTCCTGGTCATATCGTTTTGACTGAGCTCAAAGTTTAATTCTATATTTATTTTTAACTTTACCACAGTACAGCACTGACTTTGTAGCATACGTTGTAGCATAATTGCTTTTGTCTTTCTTTCCTCTTATATAAGCCTCGTATTATACGTTGTACTTATACTTTTATAATGGATATTATTGTTCATTAAAACTGACATAAAAGATGCAGAGTTGTGCTTATTGTCACGTTTTATTGTCGATCGCTACTTTCCGGCATACAACACGCCTGTCAAGTAAAGGGTACTGTTGGCAATGGAAAACGCAAGCTGGATCAGGATGTTTGGTCCCGAACTGTACCGTACTGTACTGACCCTTACCGCTCGGGAAACGAGCCATTAGACCACTTCAATTAATGATTGCTATCAGGATGTGAAGAGACTTTCAACCAGCATAACAAAAAATGTTTCTGAAGAGAATCACCTATTGCACCTTTAAGCTATTGTTGCATGTGTATGATAACTTAGCCCGGTTATCATTTACTCGTGGAAACAGTGGTGAAAATGCGTTTTATAAAGAAAATTATAAGAAATTGCTCGTTTTTTGCACCCACCGGCAGAAACATAAATCGGCGCCTATGTACAAGGTGCAAACATATTCTCATTATGGTTTTCCTAACCTTTACAATTTGGCAGATTTAAGCCATTTTATGCCAGTTTACTTTTTCAGTTGTTCTATAAGATAAATAGTTTGAAGGTCAGTGGCACAATGCCCATTTATTCAGAAATACAACAATACAATGAAAATACACTTCATTAACATGATCTATGATCATTTCTGAATTTAAATACATCTGTATGTATTCATCAATGAGTGTTTGTATATATATATATATATATATATATTAATTTGATTTGATAAATACATCTTTGAATTTTTTATTTGGTTGTTCAATTAGTTGATTCTTTGAAAAATGAAATTGTAAAATTGTGAAGTATTAAATATATTTAATATAATTAATATTATAGTTGGTCATTATTGTTTACTTTTTAAATGTTGCATTAATAATTATGTTGAAATAAATATGTTGAGAGTTGTGAAAAACTATATTTAAAGCCAAATATTTAGTATATAAAGTTTAATTATATATATTGAATTCAATTAAGTTATCTTAAAAAATTAAATTGCCGAATATCTGAAGAGGTATTAAATCTTTTAAATTAATAATACAATTTATTTTAAATGTAAATAATAATTATTATTTATTTGCTATTTTGAGTGTTGCAACATGACTAAACATGTAAAAGAAAACATAGCAAAAATAAATCTGATTATTTTTTAACTGCTACATTTGATGTAAAACAATGGTGTACCTCATATATAAATAAAATAATGACAATAATGATACAAATATTGTTTGGGAAGTATACTGTAGTTACAAATTGCTGATACAACTGTCCTGATATTGTAAAGAAGAAGCCTCTAAAAATGCAATTCTTACACCGAAACCTTTATAGAAAAGTTTGGCATTTAAAAAATGTATAAAATATTATTAAACATTCATATTTTAACAGACACACTCACATATAAGATTTATATAGATACATCAGTTTATCAACATTGTTATTCAAAATATCTGTATATTTTGTAGTTAATAGTAGTTTATCTTTCTTATTTTGCAGCACGACAATAACATCGTTCACAGAGACCTGAAAGGCAGAGAACGTTTTTTACACCTGTAGCACCTGCATTAAAGTGGGAGACTTTGGCTTTAGCACCGTCAGCCGCCGCAACGAGACCCTCAACACCTTCTGCGGTTCTCCCCCTTATGCTGCTCCTGAGCTCTTCAGGGACGAGCTTTACATTGGTGCTTGTGTAGACATCTGGGCCCTGGGGGTCATGCTCTTCTTCATGGTGACCGGCTCCATGCCCTTCCGTGCGGAAACGGTGGCCAAGCTGAAGCGCTACATCCTGGATGGGACATACACAGTGCCTACTTGGGTGCCGGAACCTTGCCAGAAACTGATCCGCGGCATCCTGCAACCCCAGCCGTCTGACCGCTACACCGTAGAGCAGATGATGGGCTGTGAGTGGCTGCTGCCGGTGGAGTTTCCCAAGGCCATGGAGCCCTTCAAACTGGACCCGCTCCATCTGGCTGAGTCTAAGCCAGGGGAGCTTGAAGAGCATGAGATGGAGGTGAGGAACGCCCTGGAGGCTCTTGGCATCACCGCAGACCACATTCGTAACAACCAGGGCAAAGACTGCAGGAGCTCCATCACTGGAGTCTATCGAATCCTCTTACACCGCGCACATAAACGACAAGCAATGGAGAGCATGCCAGTAGTTACTCATGTAGTGAACGGAACTGATGCTAAAAAAGACCGTCTGAAGACCTACAGGAGCTTTAGGCATGCATCTAAACTCTGCATCATTCTGTGATGCTTGCTCAGAAAACATATAAATAATAATGGACAGCTCACAGGAGCTACAGTTCAGCTAGTTATATTTGATATACCTCTTTTGTTATCTTTTTTCAATTGCAAATGAGATCCATGAATGCCTCTAATAAAGTAGTCTATATGAATGAATGGAAAATATGAACAATTGGGAGTGAGTGCAAGACTTTTGTCTTAATGTCATGGATGTCATGTCATAAATGTATTCAATACATGTAATAAAGTGCTTTTGGACTGCATTGCTTTGAACATTCCCTTTCCAATATGCCACTAATATATATATATATATATATATAATAAATTATTATACATTTTCAAGGATTTTTTCAATTTAAACTTGCAATAACATTTTCACAGTCTTCCTCATAAATGGCGTAGTCGAGACATGACATATTACACTACAGTTCCCAGGAAGCCTTTCGCAGAAGACGTGCGTCCGTACGTGATGACGCAATTTTTGCCTCGTTGGAGGGTGATTTCATCGGAAACAGGACAAAGAGAGAAGGCAAGGCACTTCTTATTTGTTGTATATGTCAACGTACCTTATTTCGGTTCAAGATCATCAGAGGTAAGGGATTATTTAAAGCACTATAAATGCATTAGTGAGGTCGACTTTGCTTTCCTCAGGAAAATGTACAATACAGTTATTGTAGAGCTGTCAAATGTCAGACCTGTCACATGCTTTACCAAATACTTTATTTATTTCCTATAATATATTCCATTTGTCATAATTCGGTTGTTCTGTTCCTCTTAGATTGTGTTCTGTATTTATTTTCAGTATTTTAAATAGCGTTGTTATTAGCGTTATTATCAATCAATCCGTATATTCTGCAATATGTATGATCACTGTGTTGAATATGTAGCAATTCAGATCACATGACCAAATCAGATTCAAATTGGACCTGTTATCATCTTTGCACTAGTAACATTATTAGTTGCACTGAGCTATAAAGAGCTTTCATCGTGTTGCAGTAGTATTATAGTATTTTTAATGAGTTTTAAAACAATTTATCACACACAGTATAAGTTAACCATTTTATGTTTGCTGTTTTGACTTGTTCGCTGGACTTTTAATGCTGCTGCTGTGAAGTTGTTTAAAACGGAAATGCAGTCACGTGATGAGTGGGCGGGGTCTGAACTTGATCGAGCTGTCAGTGCGCAGTGTCGCTGCGGATCTGCCTTGTTTCAGTCTTATTTGATTTCTACTTCTCTAAATCAGTGTCAGATGTCAGTGAGCGAGGATATGGAGAATACAGACCTGCTCGGTCTAATCTTCCCAGATGAAGACCCAGGATACGGCGATCTGTTCCTCACAGAGGGGAATAGCTTGCTGGATGATTTGCTTTCAGAGCAAGATGTACGTAACCTTCACGTCCAGTGATCGAAATCTAAAAATCGAATTTCATGTTTTTTGTCACGTAGAAGCTATAAGTCTGATATGAATATGATAAGAAAATCGATAAACATGACATACAACGGCACCTTTTATAGTATTATTATGCAATAAAGTGATTAGATACATGCGTTTATCTTGTCAAATGCTGCATGGAGTGTTTTATATAATATGTAATATTACAAACATAGATGATAGATAGAATAACTGATTATAGTTTTGCAGATTATATATATTTAAGCATTTTAAACATTTATTTTATATAATAATAATTATATAGTAATGTAAATATTTATAATTATTATTATTGTGCATGATCGATGATAGATAGATGGACAGACAGTTAAAAAGATATATAAACTATTAGACACAGAAATATAAATACATAGATATAATAACTAACAATTTGATGGCTGCAGATTATGTATATTTGTTACCAATTTTTATTGAATAATAATAATTATTATTATTGAAGTAGTAGTAATGTCATTTTACACGATAACAATTATATGCATTTTATATAATAATAATAATTTGATGTATATTATATTATTAATATATATTTTATATCATATAATTATTTTGCAGGATAGACAGACATACTTACTTTATTGTTGCAGATTAAATACATTTATTGTTAACAATTATAGTAAAGAGCAAGCAACAGCACGCACATCGATCTCAAATGGGTGCTCGGCTTTGGTGTTGCCGACTTTGCATTCCTAATATGCTTCTACTTGTTAACAATTCTATACATTTATTTTGTATATTATTACCTAAATAGAAATAGAAAAAAACACAAATTATATTTTTCTATTTCTATCTACTTGTTCTAAAATTCAAAAAAAACTTGCTATGTGTACTGCGTTAGGCTAACCAAGACTGCTTGTTAGTCACTTTGGATAAAAATGTCTGCTAAATGACTGAATAAATAAAATCATTATTGTACATTATGTAGATTAAATAGACAGACAGACAG
Organism: Gymnocypris eckloni scoliostomus; assembly: GCA_027564155.1. Taxonomy (NCBI): domain Eukaryota; kingdom Metazoa; phylum Chordata; class Actinopteri; order Cypriniformes; family Cyprinidae; genus Gymnocypris; species Gymnocypris eckloni. The sequence goes on from CM050420.1 coordinate 13,521,469, forward strand.
AGTAGACTAAGAAATGCTTTTATTGTTGCAGATGCTGAGTGGAATGGATACAGAGGACTTTCTCAGCAGTCTTCTGGGTGAGGAAGAGTACGGCCTGACTATCAACTGCTTGTCTCAGTCTCCTCAAGGCAGCGACAGCGGCATCTCTGAGGACACCACCCCTCCACTCTGCCAGAGTCCAAACAATAGCAGCGAGACCGACACCGTCCCCAGTCCAGGTGTCGAGCCTCTGCTTTACTCCGAGTGCATGACGGAGAGCTACGAGGCTCAGGTGGTGCAGACAGACCACTGCTACACCCTCCCACAGGGCACAGACGCCCTGCTGAGCGTCCGATCAGAGAACCCCGAGTCTGATGTCTTCATTGATGTCGGTAAGGTCTTGTTGTGGTGTGTAGAGACGTATGAAATATTCTTGGTTTTTGTACAAATGGCTTGTTTAAGTGTCCCATCTTAAGATTGGTTTTCTTCCTGTCAGATGATTTGGATCTGGATATGGATGATGGCTTCTCCCCTGAGCTGCCCTGCTCACTCACGATTGAAGACTTCACACAAAGCAGCAAACCAGACAACCAGGTACATTTCAAAGGATTTGAAGAAAACAGCAGATTGTTACCGTGACAACTCAGATATGACGTGCATATTGTGTCTCCAGTTCCAGTTCAAAGAGATTGTTTTGACTGATGAGGAGAGAAGACTTCTGGCGAAAGAAGGTGCAACCATTCCAGCTCAAATGCCCCTTACAAAGGTAAGAAGTGCTTTCTGATTTATGATGGTTTCATATTGAAGCCATGCAAGAAATGTTGAAATGTAACATGATGGTGTTAGTTAAATTGTCGTGTCTCTTTAGGCAGAGGAACGGACCCTGAAGAGGGTGAGGAGAAAGATCCGGAATAAGCAGTCTGCTCAGGAGAGTCGCAAGAAGAAGAAAGTTTATGTTGATGGCCTAGAGAACAGGTTAGTGTAGAGAGAAAAAGTCCATGAGAATCATAATGTCTCTGGTAATACAGGAAGCACGTAACACTTGACTGTAAAGGTATTGCACAATACACTGCAAATTCAACGATTGTGATTGTTATAGGTCAGTTGATAATTAAGCTATTATTAATTCAATGAATAAGGAATGAATGATTTTGTGCAAACAAAAAATGTATGTGATTTACACTATCGTTCAAAAGATTGGGGTCTCATTTATATGATCAAAAATACAGTAAAACAGTCATATTGTAAAATATTATTACAATTTAAAATAACTGTTTTCTATTTGAATATGTTTTAAAATGTAATTTATTCCTGTGAGGCAAAGCTGAATTTTCAGCAGCCATTACTCCAGTCTTCAGCGTCACATGATCGTTCAGAAATTATACCAATATTTTTTCCAGGATTCTTTAATAAATAGAAAAATAGAAGTCTTTTGTAAAGTTAAAAATGTCTTCACTCTCACTTTTGTTCAATTTAATGCTGAATAAATGTATTCATTTCCTTAAAAAAATCTTACTGACCCCAAACTTTTGAACATTAGTGTAAATTGGAATATTTTTGTAAATATTAGTTATAAGTAATTTAAATAATATTGTGTATGTCTATAGGGTTGCGATCTGCACTGCTCACAATCAGGAATTGCAGAAGAAAGTTGAGATGCTGCATAAACAAAACATGTAAGCCTTCATGGTGTGTTTTCAGATTATTAATATACTTAATTGCTACTAACAACAATTGTTGGTTTATTAAGGTCCCTTATTGAACAGCTGAGAAAACTGCAGGCTATGGTGAAAATGTCCACGATTAAAACCACCACAACTAGCACTTGTATTATGGTAAGTATTGTTATTATATAGAGTTTTAATCTATTAGTGGGATTGTTTTCTGTTGAGTTGGTTTTAACACATATTTATTGGTCATAAATTATGATGCATGAGTGTAATCTTTCACCAGCACATAACGTGAACTTTATGTCTTAAAGAAATACAATGGCAGCGTGACGTGTTTCCTGACCTTTTCTCTTGTCACTTTTTCAGGTGTTCCTGCTTTCTTTCTGTCTGATCATTTTCCCCTCAGTCAATCCTTTTGGCAGCAGCAATCAGAAAGATCTGTATACATCATCTACAGGTAAGCGCAATGTTTGTCATTGTTTCCGTAGGGTGCTGAGGAATGTTGTCCTGCTTGTTATTCTGCCATGTTTTGTTGTATGCTGTATTGTTCTACGTATACAATAAAGCCATTTCAGTAATCAATACCAGTGAAATTTCACAATTCTTGATACTGATTTAATACAGAGCTAATAATATGTTAATATCAATAACTAACATTCGAATATTATATATATATATATATTAGTAATTGTCCAAAAAAATACAAAATCAAAATAAATAAAAACAGCAGCTTGATGTTTTGTTTTTTAGATGTCTAGAAGCAAAAGTAGTAGTTTCGTTGATATACTATTATAAATCTTGTTAATATTTAGATATTTAAATTTTTCTATTTTGTTTGTATGTTTATTTTAGTTAAAGTTTTAGTCATTTGTTTGTGTGTTTTGCCATTTTTATTTGTGGGTTTTTAAATATGTCTGTATAGTTTTTTAATTTTAGTTATTTTAGTACTTCAATTTAAACTAAACCAAAATGAGAAATGTTGCCTTGCAAACTAGCTGAAATAAAACTAGCTTAAAATTTTATTTAAAGTAACAAACATATTTTTTTTATGTTTTACTTTTACATTTGGTTAACTATAATATGACGACAGCAAAGTAAAGTAAAAATAAAATAATAAAATACTTAAATTACTGTATTACAAAAAGTGAACCAAAAAAATTGTGTTTTGATCCCCCCCCCTCACTTTTCTACCCAAGTCCTGGTGCTTTATGTAAAATAAAAATAGCATGTTTTTTCTTCTGCCTTCTAGGAATGTCTCGAGCCCTGCGTTCTTATCCAGCTATCCTGAAAGACGACATCATATCCACTTCTGCTAAAGAAGTGCCAGAGCAGGATGTCCTCCTCATGGCCACTGTAGAGAATAACCAGGTGCTGCTGTCCGGCGCTCAGAACCACACACCTGACTACCAGCGGGTCGAGCAGTCTGACTCTGAGTCTGGTGTCAACAGCAACTCCTCCGCTGACTTCCCCAGTCCTGCCCAGTCAGATCTCAAAGCGGACGCATCTCTCTCAGAGTCCCACAGGAACTCAGCAGCGTCTCCGGGGATCTACGACGGCCAGAGCAAAACCAAGGAGAGCTGGATGGAGCAGAAACCCACATCAGTTATAATACAACAGCACCGATCTGATGAAATGTAGCTTGCTTTGTTTTAGATGAAAGAGTCAGTATAGCCATTTTCTCTTCATTGTAGCATCACAGCCTGACCCTTTGTCCTTCATTTGTATTTTTTACATGGATCTACTGTCATGCTATAATAGCACTTTTTTTATACCCAGCCATTTTTTAGGACATTATTGTTCTATTCATCTGCACAAATGATGATTCTTTTTCAATGAAAACATGGAGTCGTATTGTTTTGAACTCTGCATTGCGTCCACATTGATGATTCATTTGTCTGTATTACTTGAGACATTTTAGGCCTTTGGGCATCTAGTAAAATATAATTTTCCCTTTTTTAGTAAGGGAGCCACATGCTTAAAGAGATTCCACTACTGAAAAATGATAAGTCCTATTGATATAGGAGTGTAATTAGAAAAGGGAAACGCTATTTTATTCTGCTTGTGCATTATTTGTGGCGTAGAACCCCTTCCGTTGAACTGCTGTAAATTTAGCTTTAAATGTACATTTTAGAGGGGGTATAGTATTGCACATATCCATGCAATAATAATACATTGTTTATGTCTATATATATGTGTATACATATGAAAAAAATGTCATGATCTGCTGTCTCAGAGAAGCATGTTTATGTTATTTCTTTATGTTGATATTTTGTCTTTTAAAAGACTTATTTTATTGCAGTCTTTTTTATTGATTTATTTTAATCTTTGGTCATATGATGCACTGATGTATCTGTAAACTTGGAACGTTCATAAACGTTATTTCTGTCATGATCCTGGTATTATTAATAAAGAAATGATCAGTTTACTATAAAAATGCATTTTTGTCGTTCATCACAATGAAAATTGCTAGAAAAATATCAACGAACAATAAAATAAAAATTATTACGATATGATGCATATAATCATACTCATTTGACCACTAGGATTCTTAGAAAGTCCTACATTGAAACTAGGTCAATCTTCTGTACGTGTCCGAGCATGTTATCACAGCCAGACATGTCCTGTGTATGCTGATAGAAAGAAATGCAAATCAACACAAGGTAACCTATACAAAACAAAATTATTCTGTTGGACTTTAATCCAAATGCACTAGCTAAAACCGAGCTGTAAATCTGCACCAATCTATTTCACACTCACAACACACACGAAAAAGTCAAACCTCAAAAAAGCTAATCAAGGATTTAAAAGTACAAAATATAATTGCTTACAATGTTAAAAGTCAAAACGCTTACATATATTTGGCCAAGAGTACATTTTAAATGGAATGTAAATATCAGTGGAACGCTGATAAATCGTTTTCTTCTGCAGATGGCGCCACAACATCTCGGATCACTGGTTCTGCACAGATGCTTTTCGAGAACAATGTCTGTTGATATATAGCGCCACATTCGATCATCAGTCGTTCTTGTGTTTTACTGTGGTGTCGTGTATCAATACTCTACGGGTTTGGTTTCTGATGCATCATTTGTGGAGTGTTTCAACATGAGCAAATAACCATCCCTGCTGTTTGAGCTGATGAGCAAGTGCATCTTTTGTAGGTGTGTGTGGTGTGACTTATAATAACCTACTCTGCGTGAAAGCTCGCGCTAATGTGCACAGCCGCTAGATGGCGCATAACACACTTTCCATAGTTCTAGATATGCTAGTAAATCAATCATAAACTCCAAATTTCAGTGCTTTTAAAAAACATATTGACGCATTAGTTATTGCATCGTTTGGCATATTAGGATAAACGTCTCTAACAGTTGCAAGTAAACAAAGATCAAGTCATAGACTATCTACTCTACCCTGCAGTAAAACTCTCTAAGTGCCTATAATCTCTCTACACCCAGCCTGGGATAACTGTTAAAACCAACTAACCAGGCTGGTTACTCCTTATAGAGTTACAGAGCTGCCAACAGCCTAGACCAGTTTGAACAAGGCTTGATGTTGAAGTCCGATATGTGCAGCGATGTTGTTTCGAGATGTTACTGAATAATTGATTAATCTCTATTTACGGGAATAACATTGCTCACCGTTTTAGATGTGGTACTAGGAGCTAAGCCTGCAGGCAAGTTTTCGTTATCTGCTGTTTGTATATATGAATTCAACTGACTGATTTCCAAGAAGTTGGAACAAAAGTTTTGGCTCTTGGTCTCACTGGGACACACTTTCTGCAGGCTGCAACAAAGCCAGGGGCAGGTGGAACACGAGGCTATTATTCCTGCTTTAGGACCGGCCAAACAGTCATTAATAGGCACACGACAAAGACACGTAAATTAGGATGACTCCTTTACAAATGCAAAAGAGTGGCGTGTGCCTCACTTACCAGTCTTTGTGTCAGTGGGGAAGGTGGGGGTCATGTTTTGCTTACATTGTGGGGACCAAATGTCCCAAGGACACTGCTGGATTCATGGATGGAACAGCTGGTTTAAACTGGAGCAACAACCACAAATCAACAACCTGAAGTCACCTACCAGCCCCATGATGAAAATGTCCAAAATAAATATACTAATTAAAGTCTTAATGAGACTCCAAATATTTTTCTGTACGGGTTAGTTAGATTAATGAACATATAATTAAATCAGTTTATAAAAACTAAGGGATACGAGTTAACAACATTCATTCTCCCATTAATGCGTCTTCCTAGGTGATGACTTCCTAGAAAATGAACTTCACAACATTGCTACACAGTACACAGTTTGTACTCAAGAGCACGAGCCTTGCTTTGTGTTGTGATGAAGTGATATTTGAACGCTGACGCTCACGTGGGCTGTTTACAGTTAAGGCGCTTGAATCAGAGTAATTTGCATACACCCGTGCCACCAGCCAATCAGAACCGAGTATGAGTGGAATGCCCCGCCCACTGCCGAGAAACTCCGCTCATCTCTTATAAAAACCCGGCGAGCGCTTGACACGGCATCACAAGCTCACCGCTCACCGCAGAGAAAACAAACGCGAAACGCGACCTAACGTGGATTTAAACAATGACTTTTGAAGAATTTAGTGGACAAGATAACGCAGCTGATACTGGTGATAGGTAAGTTTCTTATACAGTTGATGTTGTTTTGTTGTTTGTTTGCATTTATCAAGTGAATACTACGTAAAGTATACGGACTAACTGGCCAGTTGTCTTCTCCAGAATGCAGAGTGCAGGAACGGCACTAGAGGAGCTTCTGGCCTCTGCTAAGAAGCAGGAATGCCTTACCGTTGGGGTGTATGAGTCTGCACAAGTCATGAATGTGTAAGTATCTGTTTATTTATTACTAAAAGTGTTGCCTTTAGTATGCATTAGGTCTTTTAGATACTAAGAGGGTGGCATATGGAAATGGTTTTTAATTACCTAGTCTTCCTAATAATGAATAAGTGGATGCATCCTTATGCATATATGCAAGCAGCACACGTTGAAACGTTCCCTAATCAATTTATCTCCTTTATGCAACCTCAGTGATCCAGACAGCGTGGCTTTTTGCGTCCTGGCTACGGATGAGGAGTATGAATGTGACATCGCCCTGCAGATCCATTTCACTCTCATCCAAGCCTTCTGCTTCGACAACGACATCAACATTGTTCGTGTGAATGACATTGAATGTCTTGCTGACATTGTGGGCAGCGATCAGGATGAGGAACCTAAGGACGTACACTGCATACTTGTAACGGTGAGTAGCTCAACTCCTCTTTACTGCATCTACAACACCTACACGTTGTCAACGCCTACATTTGCCCTACATCTGCATGTCATACTAATATCGCTTCTTTTTTCCCCCAAAGAGCCCCAATGCTGACTCGTGGAAAGATTCTGCTCTTGAGAGATTGGGCGTGTTCTGTGAGGAGAGCCGCAATGTCTACGAATGGGTGCCTACTATTACTCTGCCAGAGCGCTGATAAGAGATGGCTTTGGCATATGAATGAAACCGGAAGCAAGTCGAAGACATCCATCCTAAAGGGTACACCAGTGCAAAGCGAGAAAGCTTTGAGATATTGTCTGGATTACCCTCACAACTAGGAAGATAAAAGTGGACTGACCCAGCGTACGGTTGGCCGTCCTGGAAACGCTGGTGTTCAGAATCTTTCTTTTGGACAAGCATGGAAAAGTCAAGCCTCTTGTGCCACTCAAGTCTGTTGGAGACAATAGGAGAGAAAAGGACAGGTGGACTGTAAGAGCACGTTTATGAGATTGAAGGCGAAGAAGAGTCTTGGAATTGGGGTTCTTATGGAATGAGATGTGGATTTTAAAGATGAACTATGTTTAAGTGACATTTTGAAGATGTTTTGAGGTCTAATAGGCACTTGGGATGTTGAATGAAAAATATTACATGGACACTAGTGTAATTTGTCTTTTGTGATATCCTGGGGAATATTGATTTTCGTATCATGAAGTTGTGCTTTTTGTCAAATAATCACAATGCAATGTAAAAATTGTGGTGAAGAGGCCACCATTTCTGCAATAAATTTGTAAAAATAAATACATTCAAAATGCTATTATGGTATTATGTTTCTTTTCAAGGTTGTCAGCTTTCAGCAGTGTGATTTATTTTAATCCAGTTACATCAGAGGATATGGTTCAGGGCAGTTCAGTAACGGTCTACAAAAGAGAAAGAGAGGTTGCGAATGCACTAGAGAAACTGGCATCTCTCCAAGCTCTTCCTGACCTTTCACCACCCATGCACCAGCTGCTTTCTTTAAACGGCTTGCTCAACTGAAGGGCCCCCTTTGCAATGGGGGGCTGACTTCTGTCGTGTGTGGGTTTTGCACCATCCATTTGGAGCAGAGGCAGGGTAGAGCCAGACCCGTAAGATGACTAATTGAGCTGAACTCACCAAACACAGCAGTCACAACTACGCTGTCTTGACAGTAAAGGTTACAATATAAGGGATGATTTTAAATCTAATATGCACTTTTTAATTTTGCATTAAATAAAATGATACAATTTAATAATAAAATATTCATTTTGCACAAGCTGAAGTACATTTAGCAGCAAGTTAATAGGAATTGATTCAACTCATTCACTGTATAGAAATGGTTTGTGGTTTACAAGAGAAAGGGTGCTAAACTACCAGTAAGACAGATACTAATTTGTGGTTTGTTTGATCTCTAGCTACGCTGTCCAGTCAGCTTCGCGCTCAGTCTTACATCACTGGAAATTTTGTGTTTAACAGCAAAGACTTGCACCAGGTGTTATGTACCGATGGCAAATGCCCTAAGCATGTGTATCCAAACTTAAAAGAACATTTCAGGTAGTGCCTGAAAAGTCTTTGTGCACTTGAAAGTCAACCGATAAGAAAGCTAAGCTCCTGCATGCACAAAGCAACACACACCTGCTTTTGAAAACAAAGAACCGCAGACAGAGGTTTCACAAAGAGAACCTTACACTCTCTTGGATAGTTATTGATCTTTGCAGTTTACTTTCATTAACTAATGACAGCTAATGCATTGAAGTCAAGAAACTTAGTCAGTTGCATTGGAGGTTCCACGGAGATCCCCATCAGATCATCAGATCAACACCCACACACCTTTTCTTTGAAAGGAGTTTCACGTGCCTTGTTTCTACTCCAATACAACTTCAAGTGTGAATATTAAATATCACTGCGTGCATCCTAACTAAATGAAATTAAAATCCAATCAGACTGTTAAAAATGGGCTGTTGTCTTGTTCATCACAGCTGTCCAAATTTTCTCCGAAACAGACAGCCGTTTCAAGAAAAAATCTTTATGTATATGTTTGAGAGTTGCAATTGCTTTTTGTGGGGAGAGGACAGTATCTAATCTACACTTCTTTTCTTTTCAAATACGACAGATTTCACACCTTTTTCAAAATAAATGTTGTAATGTGTCTGCCTTCCTCTGTTTGGTCATTTGTTGCTTTCACTGCGTGACTTAAGCAACTCACACATCTGTCACCTGCTCAGTGGAGAGTGCACTTCACGTGACTAGCGACGGGGCCTCACATGCTCTCAATATGAAATGCATTTCTCATCATACTTCCGCCCAAAGCGTAGCGTTTTTCTCAGAGACCAAGAGACTTTCTGTGAAAACCACACAGTAAAGTTCCACGCAGTACTTTTCAGGAAACGTAAATGAAAGGTCACCAAACTTCCCTGTGCACAAAGTGAGTTAAGAGTTTTGGCATTAGACTCACCACTTTGTAAACAGCAATGACTTGTTGCTCCAATTAAATATTTTGTGTCTTTTGTTTTGTGTTCACAGGTGCACAAGGCTTCAAAACACCAAGAAAAAAAACACTTCAACCTTAAAACCACTTTGCAGCTGGCTTGACGTCTGCAGTGCACTCATGTGCGCCTCCTTTGTAAGCCCTGCAGATAGAGACTCAACCCAGACAGTAGTACTGGCATCTGTTAACACCAACGCTCGCTCTGATCACCAGCCAGTCATCAGAGTGTTCTTTGTGTCTAGTGACTCAGGAACAACGAAATGTGAAGGTATGAAAGCAGATTTGGGGTTTGAGAGTAGACACCAGAGTAGAAAGCAGATAAGAAAGTACACATCAGCTTATTCTGAAAGTGCTGTTTTGAACTTTTCAGACTGTAGATGCCCTATAGATTTACATTTTCATCCATATGGTCATGATGGTAGTGTAGATACATTAGCGAATTTTCTGTAAAATGTCAACAAGACCGAAAAGTTAGTTGTCTGTCCTCAATAATGTAGATGTATGAAACACTGCTCACAGAGATGTCACTATCAAACCAAGAATCTTTCTGTTGGTCAATGCACTAATTTGTGTGACAAAATGAATCTGCTGCGAAATTTGCTTGTGGAATTATTTCGCCCTCACCCAAATCTCTATTGAAATGACTAGATTTTGCCAGTGGAAATGTGTAGAGTAAGGCTAAATGTGACTACATTGTAATTCCATGAATGCAATGCTTGTGAAAGTGAACAAATTCTTCAGAGTTGGCTGTTCACACAAAGGGTGATAACTATAACGATGATGTTTTAATTATTTTTCAAATTCTTTAAGAACAGGGCAGTCTGCACCAAAACTATAATGATAATGCCACAGAGAAAACAATATAATTCAAATTACTTTGAGAATGATTTTTTTGTTCCATTTGATAAATGATGAAAACATTGACAGCCATCAGATTTCTCCTGACTTTAAAAATCATTTAAAGCTGCAGATGACAAAGTGCACCATGTGCTTATAATAAACAGAACAATATTGTGCATTTTTTATTGTGTGGATGCTTATATAATTATAGTTATCTTTACATTTATCGTTCCTGGCGTGAATGAGGCTTTTGACAAGATATTGCTTTTTTATCAGTAAATAAACTTGATGGTTAAGTTTAGATAGCATGGCTGCATAAATCAGTTTTTCTGTTTTTATAAGGTTAATGAGAAGAAAAAACAGCATTGGACCCCATTTACTTTCACTGTTACAACAAAAACTGTCAAAACATTGAAACCTGAAATTTTTCTATTTAGTTTTCCTCTGTTTTTGGAGGTGGGGGGATGGTTAAATATTGCATGTATTGAAGACATTTTTGAATGCTTATACATTGTTGTCAAACAGATAAACAAACTTCTTGTTCTTGTTGAATAAGCAGTACTTTTTTCATTCTAAAGAAGTCTGTGATCTCCCTAATTACGATTGGCTGCTCTTTATTTAACCTGTTCTGATCTCAGAGTACATGAACCAACAGGCCCAGAATAGCATTGCAGCGTCCGGGTACAGACACTACATTCAGGCCTGAACTGTGTGGTATGAGTGCAGGGCACGCCAGGATATTCATGGGTCACATGCTGCTCAGATTGTTCTGCTTGCCTTTCATTGATCTACTATTAAGGCAGTACTGCAGGGTGGAAGACAGCGTCAAAATTCCTAGCATTTTTATGTTATCTTTTGTAGTCATGTGTCTGTGCTATGCTGTCATTGTGGGAGTGGCACGGTCACAAATTTGGCAGCGCAGCTAATGTTCAAATATGATGCCTAAATATGTTGGTATAAGAATGTATGCCAGATATTTGAGAATGCAGGTCTGACATCCACGAAATATCTGAATCAAATGCAGCACTGTACTGACACGATTAGTCTGTACAGACATGAAATGCAGTAGGTATGTTGTGATATCGACACTATGTGCCTTTCCACATGCCTCAGATATCTGAAAGTCTGTGGCAGATGCCTTTGCAGGTACAGCAGAGTGCCAAATGTGAGCTACATATGAGTTTAAAGAAAAAACTGTCACATAGCTTTCATACAGAAAGCATAGAAATGTCTTCAGGATAATTCAGAGGCCGAGAAAGAGACGTATGAGGTGAAATTCTTGAGGTGTTATTAGACTGACTAAAGCTCTCAGGCACAGTGATTTTCTGCTAGTTGAGCTATTTATAAGCTGTAAAGGTGCAGTTATTAGAATAAGTTTGGTGACATTTCACAAGTACAAAATATCCAACATTGTAGGCAATTGTATTATTCGTATCATAATAATAAATCGTATTATTTACACATTGGATGCATTGCAGTTATTATTTGTATGTTAAAGCATACCGTTTGGATGCTTTGATTGCGAATAGACTAACAGAAATGTATTAAACTGTCACTGAATCCTTACTATGAGCATTGCAGCGGAGGTGTTATAGCCTTTTCCAATGCCTTTGATGTGAATGGTCACATAAGGAAGCAGAGAACAAGAGAAAGTGTCAGGATAAATTTAGGAGTAGAGTTTTTAGCAGCTGTGATACTCAAAGCATTCTGACTTACTCAGCTCATAGCAACAGCACACTGTAAAATAGGAAACCTCTGGAGAAGCTCTAGGCATCCTTTTAAAAAGGACAGAGTCCATATCAGACAGAAACCAAACATTAATGCAAAAGCATCAAAAAAGTTAACTGAGAACATAATTAAGTCATAGCATCTCTATCCAGCTGTATTCTATGCCATCATTGATTGTTCCACTTCATTAAGACAAACATAAGCACACATGAACAAGTCCAGTCTGTCAGATAAGAGGAATGTTTAAAGTTAACAATATTACAGCATCTCTAACTGATTTGTAGTCTGCTTGATTCAGCAAAACAGATCAAAGGGCCACTCCAATTCACTAGGCATAGTTCCCTAATCCAAAAGGATAAGATAGAACTGTCTTAGTGCAAGAAGCAATAGAGTTTAACAGGATTACACAAGGGTATCAAAGGAGTCTAGAAGCCTCACTGACTCCAGATCTGTATGATGGTCTAAGCTCGATAAATACACCTGCTTGTCATCAAAGACATTTGCCACATGACAAAGAGACAACAGAAAGACAAACACAGAGAAACCTTATAACAGCTAGGCCAATGCAGTGTGATCAACCAAATGACACGATTCATAGATCGAAATGAAAAGAAGATCAGGTGACTTAAATTATTTTGATTTTATTCTGCACCCAGGCAAGGGTACAGAGCACAAACCAAACAAATATAATAAAACGGGTAGCAGAGAAAAGGGAAAATTACATTTTGAAGCTGCTCAGTGTGGGATGGAAAAAGTTTTGTTTTCCTGACTGTTGGATCTGAAAGGTCAGGGTCATCAACTGAAGCCCTTGACATGTCCAAACTAGCAATAGTAAACAGTGAGACACTCAAAGCATATTCTCTCACCTTCTCTCTCTCCTTCCCAGCAATGTCAGTCTGGTATTGACAGATCCAGCGTAGAGAGGTTACCCTCCCTTTAGTTAGTAGCTTATTAACATCCTTTGACTAGTCAAAAACAAATGTTACTGCATATGCTGCACAAAAGGTAACATAAAATTACTTACAAGGCTTTATGTGCAAAAGTTATTAGCAATGCTAATATTTTAATGAAAATATATTTTTTAGCTTTTTTTTTTATATAAAACAAAAATATATTTAAATAATAAAAATATTGATATTAATATTTATAAATTAAATTATAAATATGGAAAATATGCATATGCAACTTATATAAATATCTACAGTAACTGTTCCCATCTGATTCAAAGGTAAACCAGTAGAAAAAAAAGATAAGTAAATAAAAATGCATTTCAATAATAAAAATAATATTTACAAATGACATTAACTAAAATGCAACTAATTAAAATTAAAACAGTTCACAAATCATATTAAACACACAATACTATGTTATACATGTAATTACATTCAAAGTTCTTACAGTTTTCAAGTTTCTTTGGTCTCTGAAACAAAGTAATCAATAAGAATAAAGCATTAAGCATATTCATTTTATATTGCACCATCACATGAACATGCACCAGGTGAAATTTGTGGAATATTCACTTTAATATCCACTACCAGTCAGACAATTTTCTCCAGTACAGTTGAATCATAATGTATCTGATGCAACACCCTGCTTTCAGTAGCACATATTATATTTCACCTGATCTCATCATTCCTGCTTCCTAAAAGAACGCTGTAACCCTGGCAACAAGGATTCACAAGACTCTCATATCACCAAATAGCAAAACACAGCCCCCTGTTGTTGAGTGGAGCCATGCCACTGCAGGAAAACAAAGCTAAGCTCTCCTTGTTTTGATGATGTTGCTTAATCTGAGTGGATGGTAGAGAGTTGAGGGAGGGGCTACCAGCTGAGTGCTCGTGGAGTTTTGACCAATCAGAAACCTGGATCCATTGCCTTGCTGGTGTACGGGTTGTTGCTGGTGGTAACAGGGCTCTGATTGGTTGTTGAAAGATTGCTCAACTGTGTCAAAGAGAAGGAGTTTTGAACAGTTATTATTGTTTTGCATCAAAGAGGTGTTTTGATTAAGCTTGTTTTTATTTGGCTCCAAATGGGTGAGCAGAGTTTACCACCCCTGTGATGTCATTTGTGTTTATCATCTACCTTTTGCATTCTTGTGATCAGGTCCCACGTCAGATGAATCGCCTTTGATATCCAGAATAAACAGGGTCGTGCGCCACAGGTCAAATTGCGGTATTGATTCTGGATATCTCTTTCATTCTCAGTCTTCAAAGGTGTCTCTAAAACGGTCACTTTAAAAACATTTAACTTAGGTTAAAGCCTAACTTTGTGTATCTTTAGGACACAAAAACGTACAAATGACAACAGTCATGATAGGGTTCAATATAGTTATATACTCTGGCTGCCAAAGTTCAAGGGCATTTAATGCAAAAACACAATCTTGTTTTCTCTGAGACAAAGCACTCTGAAGATGCTTGAATGGGATGTCTTTGTCCTCAGATACACTGTTGCTTTGGAGACAGACTAAGCTGTTAACCAATCAGAGCTTAGGACTGTTGCAACTTTAATTGAACCCCTCAGAGTGCAGATCCTGCAGTACTGTAGTAAACATATTTATCAGTGTTATGAGGAAAATAAAACAAACAATCACAGGGATAAGTAGAGGAATCTGTACAGTTTACTAATTTACTAGTCAATAACATGTAGGAAATTCATAATCTTTATCTCTGATATATTACAAAAAATAATTATTTTATTAGAATCTTATTCAATTTGTTTTTATATTTATAATATATATTCTGTAAAGTCAATATTATTTGAATGTCTGTGTATTATTACTGTAATTCTGCATATTTCTACAACAGTTTTTTAGAGGTTTATTTTTTACATTAGAACAGTATTTGAATGTTTATTTTTATATTGAATGTAATTTATTATATTTCTTAAATATATAATTTATATTTATTTAATATATATAATCAGTATGATTCATACATTTACATTTATTCATTAACAGACGGTTTTATCAAAAGCAATTTGTACAATCAACCCACCCCCACCCCCCCAAACACACACATACATTTTATAAAATAAAATATAAATGAAATAAATATAAAATTATAAATGTAAATATGAAATATATAATAGTGATATAAAACAATTCAATACTATTTGCAATACTATATATCTATATGTATTTTATTTTAAATTTAGAATGATTTCATCTTTTTCTTTGCATCAGCTGTATTAGTTTCAGCTGTGAAGCATGTTTACAAAATGGCATTATGAAAGCATACAGGAAAAGTGCCATGTGACTCACAGTCTAGAGTCCACAAGTGGGAAGTCATTTTATAACTTTTCTTACACTTACACTTAGATAATGTACTTGACACTGAGTAAACTACAGGCTGTTATAATAAAATAACGCCAACAACAACAACACCAAAGAAGCTGTAAAAACTAGAAGATTCCCTAATTATCTGTAAAATTGCACAACAGCGTTATAAACAACACTGCTGCTGCTCTGCAGTGCATGAAGTTGTGCAGACGCAGGTGCTGCCATGTGTGTGAACGGAGATGTGTGGCCACACATGCTTCTTGTGTAAACAACGGCCAGCACCCGGCTTTCAGACACACAGGATGCAGCTGGTAGCATTGCACCTACTGACAACTGCAACACTATACAACTAAAAGAGACGAAGGAGAGTAAATGCAGACAAAATGCAAGAGATATGTATGAGAGGAAGTGGAAAGGTGAACGAGCTGCACTGTGGTAAAGTGATAGCCATCCTGGTTGCTGGGTAGAAGTGAAACTGTTTCATCAGCACACAGCTTGTAGTGGGGGGTATGCTCTTGAAGCAGAGATGGGTGGGTTAGGCTTCCCCTGTTCCTTCCTCTAGAGCTAATGAAAGGAGCACAAAGCATTTGCCTGTGCCTGGGGTCTGCAGTGGGCTGTAATGTCCTCCAAATTAAAGAGCTTCTAGTGCTTCTGTGATGGAGGGGTGGGCTGAGAGGAATCCTCGGACTGTATTAATGGTTGTGGACGTGCCTGTAAAACAGTCTCTCTCATTTTGTGCAGAGGCTCTATCAGCTAAAATTGAACAAAAACAAGAGTGTGTTTTGTTACAGTTATCTCTTCATTATTCCTACTATTTGAAACCTCAGGATTTTAACTGACTTCCCACAACATTGTATAATGACATTCTTCTCAACTGTAGTGTACAGAGTTATAATATTCAATTATATGCTCTCATTTTCTTCATTTGTATTTGTATTATATTAATTTGATATGTGCAATCAATACAATAGGGCTTGAAGGACCCTCCTCCCTTTGCACTCATTCACCTTCATCCCTCCCTCCCTTCCTCCCTTCATGACATTTGGGGGTCCCCGAGAGAAACAGATGGGACTACGGTTCCACTAACGTTAGTCTGGAGCCCGAGGGAGAGAATCCCCATTCAGACCCACACAGACAGTCTCCGCTTAGAAAGGCTCTTCACAAGGCACATCAAAAGCAAAACATATCTCTACCCACTTACATTTCACCTGTTTTAAACCTAAACACACTCACACACACACACACACACACACACACACACACACACACACACACACACACACACACACACACACACACACACACACACACACACACACACACACACACACACACACACACACACACACACACACACACACTTGAAAGCTTGCTGAATTTGATGCGTTTTGGCTGTTAGGTGCATGAATGACATCAAGGGAATGCACACTGACTGATTTTATACCTCAATACGCATGATTTACATTGCAAAACAATTACATTTAATGATTTTTTAATTGGTCTATTTTAGTAAAAATATCAACAACGTAAAAAATGATAAAACACTTCAGAGAAGTACTGCATAAGATGTTAAGACATTTAAGACAGTAAGACTTTTCATACATTGTATATAGAAAATAAGTCTTACTGTCTACTTAATATCTTATGCAGTTTTGCGTCTGAAATACATCTATCTTTTTCACAGACTTCTTATATTTAAACTAGAAAGCAAGGCAGAAATACTCATTTAGATTCAGATTTTTTGTTACAGTGCAGACTAAAAAAGGATATACTGTATACTTCTATTGTTTTAAATAGAAATGTATTTATTAATTATTTTATTTATTACTTTATTTAGCAAATAAACATGTCTCAATAGGAAGATTTTTCCAGATTTCTAATTCATTTTAAGACAGTTTTGTACCTAAACTAGTGTAGTTCACACACAATGCTGATAAACTCCATCTACACTGAAAAAATATTTTTTGAAGTTGGACATTTTAGAAGAATATATTTCAGTCTTTCGACTTTATAGTGTCAAATTTATTTAAATATGATGCTTGTCATTTTGTTGTAATTAATTGAGAAATGTACTTGCAATTTCTGTGTGAAAATTGTACACCAATTTATTTTTAACTGCAGTCAGACATCTCCTTTATATCCAGCATTGTTTTATGTTCTTTGTTTTTTATGTACAGCGAATACTGTAATAATATCCAGCTAGAGGGCAGAAATAGGCAGAAATTCAAAGTATAAAACAATTCTATTCACAAAGAAACTGTGTTGTCATGTCAGAGATAATGTACATTAGCCATCATTAGCAAGGTGATCCTGTGCAGAAGGGACAATCTAGTGCCATACAATAGCATCATTACATGGGTAAAGTACATGGATACACCTATTTCCCAACCACATGCCCCTTAACCCTGCAGCAGTATAACAGTATGTGCAGCTAGATCTATCAGTGGCCTGCTTGATGGATGCTTTTCCACGTGTCAAGTATCACTGCAATGTGTGTTGCAAACTGTTTCTGAAAAAGTGGACATTAAAGTGAATTTGGGTCCAGTGAGGGGCCTCTTGACCCTCCTGCACTATTGCTCCTAATGAGTGGCACATTGAGGGAACTGACAGCTGTGCTCGCTTGCTCTCTCTCTCTCTGCTTCCCTCCTCCTCTCCTTTTCCTCAACAGCTGCCCTTGCCTCAGGCCTCGGTGGCTTTGGCTCAGAAAGATTAGGGAGATGTTTGCACGTGTCCAATGGCTCCAGAGACAATGCATAGACCCCCCCGCCACCTCTCTGGCTCTTTCTCTCCCTGGCTTGTTACCCAACAGAGCAACAAAGACAGCCAGCCAGGCTCCCGTACTCATCCAGAGAAACGCTCCAGCCAGAGACACATAAAGAGAAGGACAAAAGGAGCTGAAGCGGCAGCAGTCGGGGCTGATGCGTCCAGATCACGCCGTGTGCTGAAAGCTCTGGTGTGTGGCACAGTGGCAGCTGCTGCTCCTGCACAGGAAATCTGACTCTGCTTTCTTTCACTGACACATGGCTGGCTGGAGGAACAGGAGTGATACAGTGGTTTGGGAGGAGGAGAGAAGTGTGCGTGGGTCTGCACCGGGAAGAAAGGGCACGCTTTGGCCCAAATAGCTGCTTTGCAAATGAATAGAAGGAGCTGGAGCACAGAATGAGACACTTTCACCACGCAAAGAGAAATCCATCTCCTTTGACTCTACACAAAAGAGGCTCATTTAAGGGGTCTGCATTTGACATATTAATGTGACTTATACCGTTGTGCTGGTTTACCATAACAAGGCAAATACAAATAATTCCTGATAAATTAAAGATTTTTTAGATAAGGGATATATACAGTCTGCTTGGTATCATTGCAAAAAAATATATATATATATATATATATATATATATATATATACACACACACATATAATATATATACACACATACAGTATATAAAAATATATAAAATATGTAAAAATATGTAAAAAATTAAATAAATTAAAATATTGTGAGAATATGCAACATGCGTATATTGCGAGATAAACTTGAAACTAGAACAGCTACTTTGCTTAACTAGTTTTCAGGTGTAGTGATTAAATATTCTATATTGTTAAGTGGTCATTTTAGCATGGTTCAGTGGAAACAAAAAATTGACCAATCACAATCAAGTATTGCTGGAGAGCCATAGAACAAATAGCATTATCAAATAGTTATTTGCACCTGCTAAATTAATAAATATAAATGTAAATTTTGTGGCATTGTGTATGAATATCTGCATAATGTATTGTGGTTAATATGCTGGCTAGCTCTACAGACAGTCAAGTGACAATCTATTTAATGGCTTAATTTGATTTGACTATTAAAATGAAATCTGCAATAACTGCCACATGCAGTGCTTGACTGCGTCCGCTCAATCGCTTTCTACTTTGTGTAGTAATTAGAGGAGTTTACATTGTCAGACTGTGCAGTGATTAAATTACAATCACACCCTCTGTGGGGGCGTGTGCTGGGGCAGATGGTTTTGCATGACCCAGAATGACGGGCCGTTGTGTGAGCTTCTGGGTCAGCCGTCATCTCAACAAAAGATTCATTTGGATGAAAATGAACACTCATCATGAACGAACACATCTTGCAAAATGTTGCCTATTATATGCTCTTTTGTTACAAAGTGTGTCCGTTTTCACTGGGCACCTTATTGTAATGCCCATGTGAGTAAAGTGTGCATGGCCAAGTGTGATAAGACCATTATTAAGCATTGGTTCATTTAGATTGTGTTAGTTTTGTGCAATTTTATTTAGAGTTATTGTTAAGTGTATTTTATACCAATAACTTGTAGATAAAATATAACTTAGTTCTTCAGGCTTTACTTTGCTCTCAATGGCATCATGTCCTTTTGCTCTGAGGGCATAATGTTGGTGTAAGTCCAGTCAGGATGAGATCACTGCCTAACCCACAGTGACACAATCTGTCAGTCTGCCACGTTTACAATTAATGACTCACTGCCACAGTTAGACGCTCCAATAATTCAAATGTCGGTTGATTCTGAACTCCTGAAAAGATTTCTTACAATATTCAGTCAGGAAAAGAGGAGGAAATGGGGCTTAGAGGATCATTTTAATGTCAGCTTTATTACACAACTTTCTGGCATACTTGATTCTGATTGGTCAATAGTGCCATTCATTCTAACAGTCAAAATTAATACAAATATATTATATTACCACTAATTAATAGTTTTTACAGAGACCAATTCATAATTATAATATTATTAAAAGTTTAATAATAGTGAAATAATATATTTCAAAGACAAAATTTGGCAGATGGTTGTGTGGCATAATGATATATTTATATTTATTTGATTGATTGTTCACATTCATTAATTTACAATCCAAATTCCGAAAATTTTGGGATGTTTTTAAATTTGAATGAAATGAAAACTAAAAGACTTTCAAATCACATGATCCAATGTTTTATTCACAATAGAACATAGATAACATAATAAATGTTTAAACAGAGAAATTGTAAAATTTTATGCACAAAATGAGCTCATTTCAAATTTGATGCCTGCTACAGGTCTCAAAATAGTTGGAACGGTGGCATGTTTACCATGGTGTAGCATCTCCTCTTCTTTTCAGAACAGTTTAAAGACGTCTGGGCATCGAGGTTATGAGTTTATAGAGTTTTGGTGTTGGAATTTGGTCCCATTCTTGCCTGATATAGGTTTCCAATTGCTGAAGAGTTCGTGGCCATTTTTGACGTATTTTTAGTTTAATAATGCACCAAAAGTTCTTTATAGGTGAAAGATATGTACTGCAGGCAGGCCAATTCAGCACCTGGACTCTTCTACTATGAAGCCATACTGTTGTAATAGTTGCAGTATGTGGTTTTGCATTGTCCTGCGAAAATACACATCGTCTGGAGGGGAGCATATTGTTGCTCTAAAACCTTTATATTCCTTTCAGCATTCATAGTGCTTTCCAAAACATGCAAGCTGCCCATACTGTATGCATTTATGCACCCCATACCATCAGAGATGCTGGCTTTTTAACTGAACGCTGATAACATGCTGGAAGGTCTCCCTCCTCTTTAGCACGGAGGACAAGTGTCAGTAATTTCCAAAAAGAATGTCAAATTTGGACTCGTCTGACCATAGAACTCTTTTCCACTTTGAAACAATCCATTTTAAATGAGCCTTAGCCCACAGGACATGACGGCGCTTCTGGACCATGTTCACATATGGCTTACTTTTTGCATGATAGAGTTACAGTTGGCATCTGCAGATGGCACAGTGGATTGTGTTTACCGACAGTGGTTTCTGGAAGTATTCCTGGGCCCAGGGTGCGAACTACGGGGGAGCTAGGGGGAGCTCGGCTCCACTTAATAAGACATGGGCTCCCCTGAAAACATGATTTGTGGAATTTTGGGGGTCTCAAAAAATATAAAAAATTTGTTATTTTGACGTGCAATTTAAATTTTGTGTAATGTGATCATCATGGATTATTATGTGTAAAATTGCAAGAACAAAAAAAATCCTTCATTCGTGCATCTAATTCACTTCAATAAAGATTACTATACATACTATTCTTGTCATGAGTATCAAGGTGCACTGCAAAAAATGGCTTATCTTACGTAGTGTTTTTGTCTTGTTTCTAGTCAAAAAAAATAAAACAATGCTTAAATCAAGATACGTTTACTAGATAAGCAAAATGACGTAAGATTTTTTGTCTTGTTTCCAGTGAGGGAAACCCTAAATTAAGTGCATTTTGCTTAAAACAAGTAAAATTATCTGCCATAGGGGTAAGTAAAATACTCTTGTTTTAAGAATATTTTACTTACCCCACTGGCAGATAATTGTACTTGTTTCTAAGCAAAATGCACTTATTTTAGTTTAAAAAATATAAACGTTGGAGGCTGTTGATCTGCGCGCAAAGTCCTTGAAATCCGGACTTAGCATCATATGATGCAGTTAGCATCATATAGCCACCATGGCAAAAAAGAGCACAAGGCAGTTGAATTCATTTTGGTTTTTACTAAGAAATTATGTAGTGATGACGTTAATAGCACGGCCGATTCACCAATTACCAGGCCTCTGTGGTCGATTCTTTTTTAAGGTAAGTCATGTTATTCGCAATTAAGTGTTGTGGCTGGGTTGTAATGTAGGTCTGCGTGACACTCGATGTCTTAGCCCTAATTGAACGGAGGAATTATTGTATTCTTCTGTAGCCTGACAAGTAACTTTAACCGTTTTTCACGTGCACTCAAAGACAGCCTGATGCTTGGTTTATGGCACTGGTCTCAAACTTAATTCCTGGAGGGTCACAGCTCTGCAGAGTTTAGCTCCAACCAACTCCAAATCACACCTGCTTGGAAGTTTCTAGTAATCCTCAAGACCTTGACTTGCGAAATTGAGCAGAGCTCTGGCCCTCCACGAATTGAGTTTAAGACCAATGGTTTATAGACTATTTGTGGGTGGCTGTTTGTTGTTTGACCTATCAATTTGTGTCGATAACGTATAATAGGGTAAATCCTGTATAGTGATTTATCTACATGCTTGTACTTGCAAGTAGTGCATACACTTGTAGCTGTTATGTATCTTTGTAAGTCCATCGCAAGCGCACGAACACCCCCCTCGTTATAAAAAAAAAAGTGGGCTCCCCCAAAGTCCACGGTATAGTTCGACTCTGCCTCTCTAAGACATCCCTTTTATAGCTAATCATGTTAAAGACCTGATGTTAATTAACTTAATTAGTTGCCAGATGTTCTCCCAGTTGAATCTTTTCAAAATGTCTTGCTTTATCAGCCCTTTGTTGCCCCAGTGCCAACTATTTTGAGACCTGTAGCAGGCATCAAATTTGAAATGAGCTCATTTAGTGGATAAAAGTGTAAAAATTTCTCAGTTTAAACATTTATTACGTTTTCTATGTGCTATAGTGAATAAAATATTGGCTCATGTGATTTGAAAGTCTTTTAGTTTTCATTTTATTCAAATTAAAAAAAATTCCCAACATTTACAGAATTCGGGTTGTATTTATTTGGTATTATTTGTATCATTAGTGGGATAATTGATTAGTGGGATAATTGGGTCAGTTGGTTATTATTACTAAATAATGTCTGGGTGACTGTCCAGTATATTATACATTACATATTATATAATTTATATAGTTGTATATTAATCTTGGTAAATGCTATGACAGGATACACCCAAAAGCGAATAGGTTCAGTCTCTGTGTTGACATAACCTCATTTCTGTTAATAAGGGGAACTCTCTCAAGTTCATCAAGAAGGATATCAAAGCACGAGTTAGAGAAGTTTAGCTTTTAGGAAATATTCTAGTGTTTGATGTTACAGTTAATCCAGAGTTTGAAGCTCCTTCAAGAAACATAAGTGGTAATTTCCTTCCTTGGCGTTCAGAGAAAACCTGTTTACATTTACGCCCAGCACCTGCATGGGGCTGTACAGAGCTCATGCAGCCTGCGGTTACCCACTGTGAGAGGGACTTCACTGCCAAGTTTCAACAGAAACAGTCATGCGTTCGCTACACCTGTGGAAACACCTCTGAACTGTGTCGTAAAACGCTGAGATCTTCAAAAATTCTGCAGTCTGCAGCAGTGACAAACAGGGGTTGTTTGGTGAATACTATTGCTGGGAATTTTCTGCTATCAAATCAGAGATAAGCTGGTCTTGTTTTTGCTCATCAGTGAGTGGCTGAGTGTGAATGATTACATCATCTTTTGTGTCTTCCTTTACACTAGAGCTGGAATGTGGTTAAAGGTCTTCAGCCGACCCTAGATAATCAAGTTGGGATGGGATACAGAGAGTAACACTGAGGGATCACTCACTTATGCTATGTTTCTTATCATTCAGGATTGTTAGTTTAATTAATTTGCAATTTAGTATGAAAAAAAATACTTTTACAAATATTAATTTACCAGATGCTTCTAGCAAAAGTGACTGACAAATAAATGTATGCAAAAATGTGTGCAAAAAGACAATTAGTCAAGTGTGTTTTCTTTTCTTAAAATAATACTAATACCAATAATGCCACTGTTTTCATTGAAATTAGTTAATTAAAATATTATTTGTATTACTTATTGCCATTATTGTTATTATTGAAATATTATTATAATAATAATGTATTACTATTATTATGTACTACATTATTAAAATAACATGTATGATTATTATTTTGTTGCAAGTAATGCATAATTATAATATATTATTTATAATAATTTATAAAACAATATTAAAATGATAATAACAATATATGATTATAATTGTTTTTATTGAAATAAGTTTATTGAAGCAGCAGCAGCAGTAGTAGTAGTAGTAAAAAATAATAATATTACTGTGATTATATTGCAATAAATTGCATTTACATGATTAGAGTAATAATAACGGTAATAAAAACTACATGTATGATGATTATTTTATTGTAAAAAATACAAAATACAATATATTGCAACTAAAATAATATTAATAACAAAGTAGAATGATGAGAATGATGATGATGATGATGATGATGATGATGATGATGATGATTGATGATGATGATGATGATTATTATTACTGCATTAACATTATGTTGGAAACAAGGTAACTTACCCGAAAGACTAAGACCGGATTATACCAGCATGACTTTCCATGCTGGTTCATGCAGGACCAGCATAGCAGTACTTTTTCCAGCAAAAAGGTTCACTGGAAAGGTTATCTGCTAAAGCTGGTTGAACAAGAAGATTGTGTTGGTTAAACTAGTTAAAAAGCCTGGTTATGACACCAGCATTTAATCCGAGCATAGTGTTATTGTACTGGTTTTGTGTTATGCTGGTCTGTTCAACAAAGCATGGACTTACATCAGGACAGTTTGTCCTCTAACAGCTGTCAGACGGAAATAACTACAGCTAGACTGTGACCTGTCACAAAAACACAAAGGTGTTTATTGCCTTCCATGTACAGCAACCTGCTGTTTACCTGTGACACATGATTATTATCAGCGCTCCATGACAGATGCATTAACAGGAGACAAAGGGCACACTTCTGACATCCCAAACAAAGACAATTTGTTGAACTGAGTGACTGTTTATTGTTCGTTCTGTTTACACCCATAACAGAACACAGTGCACACAGTGCTGTGATTGAGATCAGAGCGAGTATCTACCTGCCTCTAGTATCTGATGAAGTCTGGACGGCTACCGCTTTAATTTACTGCAGTGAAAGCACAATGGTCCTGTGTGTGTGTACATATACACTGAAAAAACATGCAGTGACTGCATTAAAATAGTTCTGTCCCACCCAATCTGTGTTTGAGATGACAATCAGGAACACACATTTTAAAATAAATGTATAAATAATAAACAACAGAAAAATATTTCAAAGGTTTCTTCGAGTATTTTAAACAGTGATTTCTAGTAATCTCCACTTTTTTCAATTTTACATTTATATTTGTTTCAATAAATACAACGCATAAATATAATATTAAATATAATATTTGATATACGTTTATATACTGTATGTGACCCTGAACCAGAAAACCAGTCATAAGTAGCACAGATATATTTGTAGCAATAGCCAAAAATACATTGTATGGGTCAAAATTATAGAGTTTTTATTTTATGCCAAAAATCATTAGGATATTAAGTAAAGATCATGTTCCACGCAGATATGTTGTGCATTTCCTATTGTAAATACAGGTGCATCTCAATAAATTAGAACGTCATGGAAAAGTTAATTTATTTCAGTAATTCAACTCAAATTGTGAAACTTGTATTAAATAAATTAAATGCACACAGACTGAAGTAGTTTAAGTCTTTGGTTATTTTAATTGTGATGATTTTGGCTCACATTTAACAAAAAACCTACCAATTCACAACAAATTAGAATATGGTGACATGCCAATCAGCCAATCAACTCAAATCACCTGCAAAGGTTTCCTGAGCCTTCAAAAAGGTCTCTCGGTTTGGTTCACTAGGCTACACAATCATGGGGAAGACTGCTGGTCTGACAGTTGTCCAGAAGACAATCATTGACACCCTTCACAAGGATTCACAAACATTCATTGCCAAAGAAGCTGGCTGTTCACAGAGTGCTGTATCCAAGCATGTTAACAGAAAGTTGAGTGGAAGGAAAAAGTGTGGAAGAAAAAGATGCACAACCAACCGAGAGAACCGCAGCCGTATGAGGATTGTCAAGCAAAATCGATTCAAGAATTTGGGTGAACTTCACAAGGAATGGACTGAGGCTGGGGTCAAGGCATCAAGAGCCACCACACACAGACGTGTCAAGGAATTTGGCTACAGTTGTCATCAGAGGCGTCTTACCTGGGCTAAGGAGAAGAACTGGACTGTTGCTCAGTGGTCCAAAGTCCTCTTTTCAGATGAGAGCAAGTTTTGTATTTCATTTGGAAACCAAGGTCCTAGAGTCTGGAGGAAGGGTGGAGAAGCTCATAGCTTCAAGTTGCTTGAAGTCCAGTGTTAAGTTTCCACAGTCTGTGATGATTTGGGGTGCAATGTCATCTGCTGGTGTTGGTCTATTGTGTTTTTTGAAAACCAACGTCACTGCACCCGTTTACCAAGAATTTTGGAGCACTTCGTGCTTCCTTCTGCTGACCAGCTTTTTAAAGATGCTGATTTCATTTTCCAGCAGGATTTGGCACCTGCCCACACTGCCAAAAGCACCAAAAGTTGGTTAAATGACCATGGTGTTGGTGTGCTTGACTGGCCAGCAAACTCCCCAGACCTGAACCCCAAAGAGAATCTATTGTCAAGAGGAAAATGAGAAACAAGAGTCTAAAAAAATGCAGATGAGCTGAAGGCCACTGTCAAAGAAACCTGGGCTTCCACACCACCTCAGCAGTGCCACAAACTGATCACCTCCATGCCACGCCGAATTGAGGCAGTAATTAAAGCAAAAGGAGCCCCTACCAAGTATTGGGTATATATACAGTAAATTAACATACTTTCCAGAAGGCCAAAACTTCACAAAAAATGTTTTTTTATTGGTCTTATGAAGTATTCTAATTTGTTGAGAGTGAATTGATAAGTTTTTGTTAAATATGAGCCCAAAACATCACAATTAAAAGAACCAAAGACTTAAACTACTTCAGTCTGTGTGCATTTCATTTATTTAATACACAAGTTTCACAATTTGAGTTGAATTACTGAAATAAATAAACTTTTCCACGACATTCTAATTTATTGAGATGCACCTGTATGTCAAAACTTAATTTTTGATTTGTAATATGCATTGCTAAGAACTTCATTTGGACAACAGGTAATTTTCTTAATATTTAGATTTTTTTTGCACCCACAGATTCCAGATTTTCAAATAGTTCCGTTTCAGCCAAATATTGTCCTTTCCTAACAAACCCTAGGCCTACATCAATGGAAAGGTTATTTATTCAGCTTTCAGATTATGTACAAATCTCAATTTAAAAAAAATTTACCCTTATGAATGGTTTTATATATATTTATACAGTGCCTTGCAAACGTATTCATACCCCTTCCCCCCCTCCACGTTTTATGTTGCTGCCTTACGTTAAACTGTTTTAAATTACATTTTTCCACATCAATCTACACTCCAAACCCAATAATGGCAAACCAAAAAACAGGGTTTTAACATTTATTCAAATTTATAAAAAAAAAACTGATGATTACATTGCTGAAGTATTTATACCCTTATCTGGGACAGTTAAAATTGAGCTCAGGAACATTCATATTATTTGCAGATATTTCTACAATTCGAGTGAAGTTATCCTGTGGCAAATTCAACTGAATGGGTATGATTTGGAAAGGCACACGTCTTAATAAAAGGTCTAACAGCTGAAAATGCATATCAGAGGAAAAACCAAGACCTGAGGTCGACTGCCTGTATAGTTTAGAAACAGGATTGCATCAAGCCACACATCTGGGGAAGAGTTCAGAAGAAAATATGCTGCATTAAAGGTTCACAGAAGCATGTAGTCTCTGTTACCCTTGAATAAGAATAAGTTGAATAAGTTTGAAACAACCAGGACTCTTCTTAGATCTGGCCTCCTGGCCAAACTGAGCAATTGATGGAGAAAGCTTTGGTTAGAGTGGTGAAGAAGAACCTGATGATCACTCTAGTTGAGCTCCATGATCATATGTGGAGATAGAAGAAATCTACAGAAGGACAAATATCACTGCAACACTCCACCGATCTGGGCTTTATAGCGGTGTGGCCAAACTCAATTCTCTCCTCGGTGAAGACACATGAAAACACATTTGGAATTTGCAAAAAGCACCTAAAGGACCCTCAGACTGTGAGAAACTATATTCTGTGGTCTGATGAGCCTCAATTCCAAGCATCATGTTTGAAGGAAACCAGGCACTGCTCATCACCTGCAGAGTACCATCCCAAAAGTAAAGTGTGCTGGTAGCAGCCTCATGCTGTGGGGCTGTTCTTCAGCTGTCAGGGACTGAGGGACTCGTCAGAACAGAAGAAAAGCTCATTGCATCAAAATATTGAGATAGGCTTAATGAAAAAACGGTCCAGAGTATTCAGAACCTCAGACTGGGCAGAAGGTTCACCTTCCAACAAGACAATGACCCTAAGCACACAGCAAGAGTGGCTTATATAACTCTGTGAATGTCCTTGAGTGGCCTAGCCACAGCCTGAGCTTGAACTCAATCAAATATTTCTGGAGAAACCTGAAAATGTGCTTCTGCTCCATCCAATCTGACAGAGCTTGAGAGGTAAAGAGATGAGGAGAAGAATGGCAGATAACTGGCAAATGCTGATGAGCAAAGCTACTTGAGGATGAGTAAATGATGACAGAATTTAAAATTTTTGAGTGAACTATCCCTTTAAGAGGGGCAAATATAGTAATCCAAACATTTAAATAGTGAATGACCAGTAAAGCTCATGTAACCTCCACTGTTTACTATCTTTCATCAGTGTCCCTTGGCAATGACTTGCCATACATTTTTCAAACAATATCTACTTTTCTCGTACAGTTATTAGTCCATGCAGAGAGACTCGTCACCTTTTCCATCAGCATGATTGTGTCATTCCTGAATATTTAGCTCTAAAAGTGCAGGTCGACCTTCTTTCCACATCTCCCCGCTCACAAGAGCATGTGAAAGACAGTGACTCGGGTGTGGCATACTCTCTCAGTGGACTGATAACACACGCAGCTCTGCGTCCACTGTTTGAACTGCTCAGCGTGGCACGAGGTGAATTCAGAGAGAGGCGTGAAGCACAGCGAAGCAGGGACAGGGGAAATTTGCCCCTGTGTGTGAACAGTAAGCTGAAGCTGAGGGTTAATGAGCGATCGCTGCTTGACGGGAAGTGCTGCCTGTTTCTGCACAGCGCTCGGGTATCACAGCAGTGCTAGGAAAGTCCAGCTGACTCACCATGCTGTCATTGCATTACACAAAGAGAGAGTGAGCAAGGTAAAGGAAATGAAAGAAAATAGAAAGAAAGAAAGAAAGATGGTGGGCAGAAAGATAAAAAGAGCAGAAACTAGCATGAATGAGTCTGTCTTTCTAGTGTTTGTCTACAGCGTAGAATGTCTATATAGTCCTTTATTTTGAGACATAACTGTTGTAAGACATCTCTCTTTGAAGTCTTTGGAGAATAAAAGACAACTTAAGATCTGAAATCTCTTTGATCACACTTTTGAAGAACTTTTTCTTTGTGAGAAGAGGATTGAGGTGCTTGAATCACTGATCTAATGTAATTATTGTCAATGGTAAAGCTTTGTTTAAGAGCTCTTGTGACTGAAAGAAGCACGTTTCAATCTCTAGAGCGCACAAGTGTCAGTTTCAACAAGTCTCTTGATATCAGTGACTGTAGAATATGACTCAATACAGTCTTGACTCATATGAAAATGTATACATATACAAAAGGCTATTATGCAATATTATATATTATATGTGCATTGCAAAAAAATAGAATTTTTATGGAAAAACTACAGCAAAAAAAAACATTTCTGTTACGTTTGTTACTATATACAGTACAATATATCAAATAATTTTCTGTAATATAAATTATTTATTCAATATTTCAGTACAAATAGCAAAAGCTATGAATTACCTTACAATTTACTATTGCAATTTACACTTACGATAATTTAGTTTTTTATCAGTAAAGATATAAAATTCAAATAATTTGGTATATTTAAAGAAATTATGCAACATTTAATATTTTTGAACAATGTGTAAAAAAGCCTGTAAAAGCCTTTGGTTCTTTCTTTCTTTCTTTCTTTCTTTCTTTCTTTCTTTCTTTCTTTCTTTCTTTCTTTCTTTCTTATTTTTTATTTCTTTTTTTAAAACAGTGCATTCAAAAACTGTATATATATGTCATATAAACATTTAGAAAATGTAAAACTGTCACCAAAACGCATAAAGCCTCAAAATAGTTTCTGTACTTACAGTCAAAACCTTGGAAACGCATACTCATTTACCTCATGAATAATGTTAAAGTAATTATAAATATTAAATAACATAAATGAAAGTATAAGAATTATGTAGTGGCCAAAAACGTTAACAAAAAGCAAACTTAGCTTCTCCAAAGCCATCCTTTAACTTATATAAAAAGAAAAAGAAATCCATATAGGCTCAAATTATAGGCCTGTTTGTCTAGAAAACTAATTTCAATCATTTAAGCCAGTATTTTCCAATCATGTTCCTGAAGGCAACACAACATTTTTTTCAAACTGTTTTTAATCACACACACCTGGATCAACTCTGGATCAGCTCCCTAGTACAGACTCCAAGACTTGAAATGAATGGCTCAGATGAGGGAGACAATACATCCAAAATGTATTTTGTTGGTGAGTCTCCAGGAACATTAGGAAACACTGATTTAATCATAAGACTTCAGAAACATAAATGTCCAAAAATGTTTGATCTATGATAAAAAATCGGTCCCCTCTCTGCAGAAATGCTGTAGACAGTTATCTGACCCTTGACCCACTGTAAGTGTCAGCACCACAGTCCATCCTCAGCCAGCTTGATGTGATTAGACATATGTTAACCATCCCAGAGGACGCTTAGAGGGGCTGATGGCCGTTTCTTACAGCCTGCCCTTGCCTGTATTTTTTGCTTTAAGAGCCCTGGCAGCTGCCTTGTGTGCATGAAATTTGAAATGGACAGGTAGCGCCACATGTTTGGGTCTGGAGTCGGCTCTCCTGTTACCAGCTGCACGCGACAGCTGCTGTAAAAGTCTTCCAGTTTCATGTGGGTTTATCGCAGTTTATGATGAACGTTATGGACTACACACTTGGCCCCTGCTGTGGGTATTTATGAAAGACAATTAAAATGCCAAGCAACAAGGCTGCAGGACAGAAAATTGACTGTTGAGCAAAATGTTTTCCTGTAAAATAGAAATGCTTTTCTATCAGTTCAAATCAAAGTTAAGAAATGCAACAGTAAACAAAACATAGAGACAATTTTACTCTTTAAAAAGAGCTTTTTCTCTTCTCAGACTTGACTTGGGTTAGGTTTGCTGCAGGTAAAGACAGACATCTTATCAAATACTTAAAAATCTAATCAGACTCTAGATGTTTTGAGGAATTTATATACAGTGGTTATTCATGCCAACTGAACAATACAACCAGACTGGAGATAATGGTATAAAGGACAGTTGTTACATACTGTAATGCCAAACAATGGACTCCACACATAAACCGAGATGTAGCAGATATGGTAAGTTGCTTATGTCTACAATACTTCAACATAATCTACAATATGTTTTGAGTAATGACAAAATATATTGCTTTCAAAGGTTTGGGGTCTGTAAGACTTTTTTTTTTTGGAAGTCTATTTTTCTCCCAAATGCTGCATTTATTTGATAAAAAATACAGTAATATGTACAATTTACAATATTTGCAATGTAAAATCATGGTTTTCTTTTTAATATACTTTCAAATGTAACTTATTTTAGTGATGACAGCTGAATTGTCAGCGGGATGTTCAGCATTTTCTTCAGAAATCATTCTAATATGCTGATTTGGTTATGCAGCTTAATATTTTTATTAAAACCATGGTACAATTATGCAACACCGTGAATATCTGTCACTCTTGATCAGTTTAATCCATCCTTATTGAAGAGATTTATTTAAAAAGAAATCTTACTGACCCCCAAACCTTTGAACAGAAATCTAAGAATGAAAGAACAAGGAATACAAGTAAAGTGAGACATTTTCTGATCATATTTCATTGGAGTTTTTTAAATGTCCCAAATTATTCAGCCCCTCACTCAATATCATTTTAAACAGCAAAATGTTTCCACTACAAACAATAATGGAAGCGATTTTAAACATCAAAATAAAGTGAGATACTTCACCAAGTGTCCTACTGTACTTGTATTCACCTATAAGAGCACTTAACATCATTTTGGGGCTTTGAAAGTTTGTTTGCTTCCTCCCTCAGCGTCGTTTATGTCATGACCTCTGTGCTCTCCCACCTGACAGCCGTCTGAAGTCATGTTGTATAAGCAGAGTTACAAAAGTGGGGCAGGCAGCAGTGCCTGAACGTGTCCTCTGCTGCTCCACCGGGCTGGAAATACGATCTAGCACATGTTGTTTACACTTGAGAACGTTAAAAGGCGAATGACGGTAAAGGAAGGTGTAATTACTACCACCTAATAACGGCTCCTTCATAATCAGCTCAGTGTTTAATGCAAAAATATATAATTCAGTATATGCTAGAGCACGTTTTACATAAGCTCATGTTGTCAGTTTTAGATTTATTACTATTGTTATTTTTTACATCATTTTGGCTTGCAGGAGTATCCATGGTTTCCACACAGTTCTTGCTCTTCCTATATTTGACAGCTGAGTGCCTTAGTCATGAATAACAAGACGTATTTATCTCAATTATCAACTGGAGTAAACAATCCCACACAAATATCCCTCTCTATATCTCTAACAGCCTGTATTACCTCACGTCAGCAATGATTATTTTGCATGCTTCCTGTTTAGACCAAACCCCTCCATTTATGATTTTTTTGGTAGTTTGATGCAGCATGTTTGAATGCATCAAGCTATTTATATCTGCTCAACAAGCTCCTTGGCCTTACTCTTGTTATGTTTGAATAAGAGATGTGGGAAGCAAAGTATTTCAAGATTTAAATAAATATATTACCTTGGATGTGAGTCTTCATTATTCTTTATAACCTGTTGATAGGAGAAAGAAAGATGATAGTAAGTAGGGAACATTGTGGTCTTTATTTTTAGTAAAGAAAATGAGTGTTCATAATTCCATGTAAATATCCAATTTACTTCTCAAATTACGATTTAATGTTCTACCGGCAAGCACTTTGAACTGGAAAAAAGTCACACATCTTTATGATGGTGGTAAATATTACATCTACTTTTAGATGATCACTCACAGTTACATGGAGTTCAAGAAGATTTAGCTAAAAAAAGAGAACATGTTAAAAGACTTTACTACATATGATTCTATAATCCCAGAAAGTGCAGGGAAGATGCATTCACTTTGTTTGCACTCAATTCAGTTTGTTCACTAGAGGTTTTGAGGCAAATGTTTTACAGTGCACAAATAGAAAGGGTGTCGTTCTTGAGCACATGGAGATTTCTCAGGCACAGAGATTTCTCATGAGCATGCAAAAGTATCAGAGTTTTTCAGCAAATGTCACTTTAGGGACTCTGTATTATTATTCTAAACCCAGATACATTTACCTGAGAAGCAAAATTTATGATATTCACAGCGTTAAACTACTTGGCACAAGATGATAGGTTCATGTTGCATACGCAGCCGATGAGTTTACTGCTTCACAGTTAAATGGTTGGCATTCACTAGAGCGTTTTGCAGCATGCTTTCAGAGTTCCTCTGAAACCTCCACCTTCCTCAGCTCCACCTGTATAGATCTGCTACGGGTTATTTTTTATGCTTTTTGTGCAGCAGCAGTATGTCTTAAATGCTCACAGCGCTGTATCAGTGTATGTATTGGCAGTAGCAAGGTCCTGTACTTGCTTTGCAGCAGAAATAACCAACAGCAGCAGCAA
Organism: Gymnocypris eckloni scoliostomus; assembly: GCA_027564155.1. Lineage (NCBI taxonomy): Eukaryota > Metazoa > Chordata > Actinopteri > Cypriniformes > Cyprinidae > Gymnocypris > Gymnocypris eckloni. Next base: position 13,555,207 of record CM050420.1, read on the forward strand.
TTCAGCAGCATAGCAGGTTTCATTATCACGTTATCATCCTTACCATGCAAAAATCGTCTGAGAGTTTCCATGATAAAAGTATTTTTAATAATTATTTGGCTGTATCTTGAATTTAGTTTATTTGTATTGCCACACTGGCCTTTTTCATCTTTTAAGCATATATGTTACATTTTATTTTATACTTACAGGCATTATTTGCCAATGAGGAAAGAAAAATAAACTCAAGATACCTCAATACAAGGCTTAACACATTTAGCTTCTTAAGTAAATTAATTTAGTTATACAAATGTTAAGATATTTTTACTGTTAACAGCACAAAATTACACAAATAATTTTCTGCAGCGTACGTATTAGCGAGAGCAAGAAAGCTTAATCAAACACTCATTTGTCAGAGAGAAGAATCTGCTACAGGGCCATGAAACAAATATTCCTCTGTCTCAGCCTCATGCCTCATTCATTGAGAAGCCCAAATAGCGTCTTCACTGTTTGTGCTGCAGGCTCTCTTGACGTAAAAAAGTCAGTATTTATGAAGCAGAGTGGGCAATGAGTGGACCTTTTCATCTCCACTGGGTATTCTTCTGTAGACGCATTCAGGGGGTGCAATTTTTGTTATGTGTGGAGATGAGAGGTATTTCGGATAACCTTATTCTCATGTACGAAAAAGAGCCAACAGTGACGGAGATGTGCCCACACACGGATACACACTCATGCAGATAGGGGAACCCTTTAGCTGTGTGCTTAGATAATTAATGTTATTGACTTTTATTTGCAGTAGCATGATGACTTCTATGATGCGTTCTATTTCCCTGATGACACTTCTACCACTGCAACTAAACACCTCGAACGGATACACTCACGTTCGTCTTTCTACCGTTGTTGAGACTTTCTATTAACTCTTGTTGTTTTACTAATCTATAATTCAATATAAAACCCCATAAGATAATTTTTTTGTATGCATATTAAGCCAATTTTGTATTTGTTCCCAACATACATGAGCACCTAGAAAACTAGTTCAATAGTTCTTAAGTGGTTGGTCTGGATGCAAAAAGCAAAGCTGAAAGGCTTATATTATGACGAAAACTTTAATTGTACTGTATTATTATATGTATTTGCCTGCCAATTAACCTCTCATTTAATAATGTGACCAATACCAGGTCAATAACTGACCTATTAAATTGCACTTCTTATATTGTACAAAATTGTCATGTTTTGTCACACGTGTTATGTCTGATGTATAAATCTGGGTCTAAAGCCAAACCACTGAATTATACACATGTCCAAAATATGTTCCAGATTGTTTGAATTGCACTGATATGCAAATATACAATAACAGATACAGTGCATTTACATACATTAATCTCACGGACAGATCCTGGGATGATCCTCTACACTCATAAACAAAACAGGAAGACCCAGGATGTTATTCCCGAGGCCTCCATCCTCTTCCTCAAGGATTCCATGAGGATTATTTGCATGATGCATATCCATTATGTTGTTGCCAAGGAGAATCTGTCATAATCCTGAGCTATCCTCCTATAGTGACAGCCATCCATAAAGCTGCTGATCACAAGCTGTCACAATTTAGGACTTGCCTGTTATGATTCTCTCTCTCTCTCTCTCTCTATTTCCTGACCGGCTTGCCCCCCTCGTCATCCAGGTAGATGACATTAGCGCCCAGCTGTGGAGATTAATACACAGACCACTGCATAAACAGCTGCTAATCTATCATCTGGATTATGATTTAGAATCTAGAGAGGTTAACGAACACAAAACACAAAGAAAAGACAAAAGTCCTCCCCCCCTTTATCAAACCCAGTAAAACCAGGAGACAATTAACATGCCCTGAAACAAATCAAATCAATCTTTGCCATACCGCCAGAAACAGAGTATACATACTCAGTAAACAATACACAAAACTTCTCACAATAACCAATGCATAATACACAAACTAACATTATAATAATAATATTACTTATAAGTAAAAATTGAATTTTTGTTATGGATTACATTTTCTACCCTCATTTGAACACATTTTCTAGATAAAAGATTGCCAAAAATCTGTGTTAGCAAGTAACAAACCATTTGAAAGGATGTTGTGTTTGGATCCCCCTGGTTACTGTAATTGTTATAACTGGATTGTTAATTTAGCCTCTGATTGTGTGTTTCCGACATCGCATCTGTTGGTGAATGAAAACATGAATTATTTATTCATAACATAATATGTAAATGGTTAATGTGTATTCAATGTGAAAGATCTAGACCCTCAGGGAAACAGTGTTTGGTCTGCTGTGATGTTTGATTGCTCTCATTAGACACAGATCAGGTTTGTTGCAACACCAGATAATCAAAACTGAAGAATCACTCAGATGGTTTTTATGAAACCTAAAATGATCTAGCAACATCTAACAAAGTTTTAGACATGAAACCGTCCGTGTCATTTCCACTGACCCGCTAGAAAAAAACTCTTAATTGAATTTGTATTATTTATACCAACATAGTGTATAAATGGTCCAAACTTTTGCGTTGGTAAGATTTTATTTTATTAAAAAAATTACAATTTTACAATAGAGTAAGGCTGCATTTATTTGATTAAAAATACTAAAATCTGTAATTTTGTGAAACATTTTTACAATTTGAAAGAAGTGTTTTCTATTATAAAATTTTATATTTTATTATGTATTACACACACACACACACACACACACACACACACACACAGTTGATGTATATATAAGCTGAGTTCCATAAGCTAGCCCTGGGCTATTGGACCATCCTTTTGGTGAGTGCTCACTGGTTCAAATGATTGTCACACACACTAAAAGCCTCAATCCTTATACTGAAAGTTCACGATCAAGAACAAAAGAGCTCTGTTGATGCTGTGGCACAGGCTGCTTAGAATATGTTTTCCAGCCTGTGGACAGAACAAGAGAGCATAAATCCCTTGAGGAAAACAAATGACGTATAGCCTGTATATAAACTCGTTTATGAGCCTTAAATGATTACTATTAGAAATTACACCATGCAATGAACAAAAATGAATACTAATATGTATAAATAAGGAAGGCTAATTTATATTAAATAGCATTGCATCTGAACAGCTGTGAAGAAAAACAGAAATTCATTGTGGATTTTTGCCTTTGATCCAATTTTGAACATTAGTTTCAATATGTCAACAATGTTTTATTCGGCCAACATTAATATTTGTGGTATCAGAGAGATGGGTAAAGCCCACAGGGTATTCCCCTGGCCTGTTCAGTACCAGCATCAGCACTGCTCAATTCAGAGGCATGCGAGGAATGCTTTCCGATCCTGAGCTTGGGGCTGCCGACCCACTTACATTCCGGCATGGAGCTGTCAGAGTGCTGGACATCAGTGATAGAACAAATAAAGCATGCTGCTTATTAATGCTGTCTGCTGTGTCATTTAAAGATCAGGTCATATTGAACTAGTTCGGCTTTCAGATATAGTTTTACTATTAATGTGCATTGGGGATGATAGGATGGACTAGAAACTGTTAACACAGGTTAACAACTAATTTATCTTTCTCTCTTCACCTACTCCTTGAATTAAACAAGGGCGTTGGCCCAACACAAAGCCTGTGTCCTTACGAGGATTTGCATATCAGGTGGACCCCAACACAACACAAGTTAAACAGAGGTTTTAAAATCGCAGTTAATCCTTTTCAACGAAAACAACAGTGAATAGATTAACAGCTTACAACAAATCAAAAAACAGACAAAGCTATATTTCCTAATCTTGACAATATAGTATGCTTCCTCCAAAACAAAAACAAAAAAATTCAGTGCCTCTACTTAAAGTTTTTCTCACATAACACCATTGTCATGTAAATGAACAGCCAAAACGCAAAAAAAAGTGTTAAATTTTTAGCTGAAAATGGTGTCGTGTAATTGTCCCTTTAAGAGACCTCTTTCAAAAACATGAAAACCTCTTTCCAAACTCTTGCAGTGTATGTATATCCTACTGTATGAGTCCATGCAGCACTCAATAATTTACTGCATTTAGGCGTCCTGAGCTGAATACTGTTTTACTACACTCGTATTTGCCCAAATATACAGTCTCTTTGTAATGAACTCTGAAAGCACTGCTCTCTTTACACACTCAATAGGAAGAGTGATTACTGAACACACATGCACACATACACTGGGATAAATAGAGGGAGCATCTGTGCTTTCACCTGATATATAGATAAGGTGATCTCTAATGCATTAAACAAAAGGCTACTCTGGTGATCTCCAGTGTGACACACTGACTGACCTACATTCAGACTGAATCCAAATGTCACATTCTGACTAAATATAATTTATTGATAGCAAAAACGTCAAGGTATAATCAAAGTGTTAATATTTAATACACAACTAGGCAGATAGATGCATACAAAAATATATATATATATTTCTCAAAATAAATTATTTGTGACTTAATAGATGTCCTTGTTATAGTTAGTTACCATGCTATCTCAAGGTGGTTCAAAGATATGTAGGTTTTTTTAAATGGTAGGCCTATCATCACGTGTGATGGTTTTCAAGTCAAGTCAAGTCAAGTCTAGCTTTATTGTCAATTCTTCCACATGTACAGTACATACATAGAGAATTGAAATTGCGTTACTCTCAGACCCTTGGTGCATACAGTTAACATTAAACACTGACAGTAGGCGTTCAAATACAGATAAATACAGTTTAACTATATGTACATACAAACTATACAGATATACAAATAAGGACATTGCAGAAAAATAAAAATAAATAGACAATAAAAAGAGATAGATAAAGTAAAGTGGCATAAGGTACATGGCAGATAGAGTGCAAACCAGTTAAATAAAACAAAAACTGTGCAGATGTCTTTATCAGACTGACAGAAGAGGTAGATTATAGACAATGCTGGATGAGGTAGAGATCATTGCTGCAGTGCTGCATAAAGTGACTGGTGCGGGTCACGGTTGTAAGGGGCCTGGGGGTATGGACATTAGGGGAAGTGTCAGAGTTCAGTGTTGCGTGGGGTAAAAGGCGAGGCGGGGCAAGGACGGGAGGAGTTCAGCTTCCTGACAGCCTGATGGATGAAGCTGTCCTTCAGTCTGCTGGTCCTCGCCTGGAGACTCCAGTCTCCTCCCTGATGGCAGCAGACTGAAGAAGCTGTGTGTCGGGTGGGTGGGATCACCTGCAATGCTGAGGGCTTTGCGGGTGAGGCAGGTGCTATGTAGATGTCCTGGAGGGAGGAGAGACACCAACGATCTTCTCAGCTGCTCTCACTATCCGTTGAAGGGACTTGCGGCAGGGGCGTTGCAGGCGCCATACCACACAGTGATGCAGCTAGTCAGGATGCTCTCGATGGTGCCTCTGTAGAAAGTGCACATGATGGGGGTCGGGGCTTTGCAAGATGATTCAGTTTGTGCATGCTGTAAATGATTCAGACTCAATCTAAAACCTATTTAGACTGTTTTGCTATATAACCTGATCAGTGAGTATGACCGATTAATTTAACAGAACCGAGTCGAATGAATCATGTCGGACATTACTTGTTCAGATTAGAATCAACCGACAGAAAACGAGGAGCACTCGACACGTTCACTGACATACTGACAGAAATCCACCATTCATAATGAGCTAGGGGGGGATAAAGAAAAAAGTCGAAACACAGAAGTAAATAAACAACAGGAAGAGGAGTAACGTTAGCCTACCTGGAAAGAGCAATCTGTTCTGTTAGCATCTTTGCTTCATAAGAAGCTGATTCAAATTATTTTGCAACAACACAAGCTGAGCCGTAAAAGTCACGCGGCTGGTCACAAAATATTCTTTCTGCAGACTGTAAGTATATTGTATGCTGTTAATATTTAAGATAAATTAAGTTCGCCAGAGTACATGCTGTTAATGAATTCAGAAACGTGCATTTGTGCCATAACGATTTAGTTAAGGCATCTAACTAAATCGTTCTTTGAAGTAGGTTGAACCGATTCACAAAACTGAATTGATCCGACCTAGACAACAACTCACTCACTGATTCTATTCAAACAATAAGGTGTCCTACTCTGAAAAACCAAGCATGGAAGCATGAGCTGATGGTAACCAGATCTGGAATAAAACAAGGATTTGACCAAAGAGGCAAAAGGTAAGTTTCTAAATTGAAAATGTTCTAGAAATATGTTTATGACAGGTATTTAAATATGCATAATGAAAAATATAATAATAATTTAAATTATCATAATATTATTAATAAATGTAATATCGATGTGCTTTTTAATTTTTAGCACGTAATATTATTTTTGGGACCATAAAAGTACAGCCTACTTAAAGTTGTCTCAGCACATTATAATAAACACATACAAAATATGAGCCATGCATTCTCGTTTGATTAAGACAGTTCAAATTAAAAATGTTCATATAGCAAAATTCTAATCAATTGTTATGCTTATAGTTGTAATGTATGGATTGTAAAAGCAGTTGCTGTGAGCTTTGTTCATTCTGTAATGTACACTGTGCTCTCTCTTTCTCTCATTCTGGTTCCTCAGCTGTCTGACTACCTTCACCGTCTCACACCCTGCTATATCAGACAAGATCTCTTCTGTATGGTGTATCTCCGTTGTCTACGGTGTGTTTGCTGTGTAAGCAGTGCACAGAGCCCCGGGGTCATTCAGAAGCATATGGGAGACAGAGTGGGAGGAGATGTGAAAGGGCAGATGTGAGGGGTGAGAGAGTTTAATGTGTTTAGCTCTAAGGCCTGAACAAAGACAGTGTGTATCACCTGGTCTGTTTGATGTGGTTGACTCATAGACCAAAGAGCAATATTTCTTTAATGTTTCGACCAGCCACAGAAGACAGGGAGGACACCACCAAAGAAACTTGACCCACAGATGAGGGAAGGGAGCGACAGAAATGATTTCCTCCTTTATGTGATAGACAACCCCTCCTAGGTTTTTCAGCAGCCTACAGGTCTTTTTGATCATAGAAAATAATGCACTCTGGTTGTTCCTCTTTGGTTCCTTGCTTGCCTTTTTTTGACTAGCACAATATCTACGATACTCTTCCTGCAACATCCTTACATAGTTTCTGGGATAAGTAACAAGCCCTAACATTTACTTATTGGTATTTAGAGTACATTTAGAGCTGCAAATGCAATCCTTGGTAAACAAGTCCCACCTAGACAAAGCTGGAAATGGATTGTGCAAATGTGTTAATGGCTCTTAATTGGCTTCTAACAAGAACTCCGCCTTCTGCAAATGTTGATTCTTCAGTAATAACTCATGTAATGTGTTTAAAACTCTAGCTATAAGTCGGCCATATTGGATTTAAATAAACAATGGGTGGGTCATATGCAGATTCATTAAACTCGATTGTAATGTATTTGTTCTAAATTAAGCAATTAAAGTGGAATAATCAATGTATGTCAGAACTGCAAGCAAATCAAGAATCTAATTTTCTACAAATTGCCTTTTTTCATTTCGATTCAGACAAGTTGTTTTGCAGGCTATTGCCATGCAAATATAAATAGTAATGCAAAGTAAAAGAGCCCTAGGCATATAGACACAAATGAGACACATTCATTGGATTCAATTAGAGATGTTTTTGATGCAGACAGAATGAAAAGAAAAAGAAATCTGTAATCTACTTTTGTTCTTGCAAGGATTTTAGCACAGTGTCTCGCTTCTCTCTGCACACTCACAGTGCCGAAGGGGAATTTGTCACGTAAGCTGAATTATCCAAAGCAGGCCAAATGTAGGTGAGTATTTATACTGAGTGGATATTTTAGCCAGCTCTGCTTTATTTTTAGACAAAGCCATCTGAGCAACAATCACATGTCGTTGACACAGTCACACATATTGTTCAGAAACACAAGCGTTTTGTAGAAAATCCACATGACGTCAATGTTGCCTTAAAAGGGAAGTTTCCAGATTTAGAGTTCAATTTGCTCAAACAACGTTAGGTGTGAATTGAATTTTAATGCTTGATAAATGCTGCAAATGTTCTGCTGTGGAACACATTGTTCCTGCACCGCATTCCTTCAAAACAAAGCAATATTATCTGAAGCTCTGATTTTTTTTGTTTCAATGTAATCAGTAGGGTCTTATTTTTTCTTTTTGCAAATTGAGAAACTGCGCCAGCTAGAAACATTTCATACAGCCATAAAACTATATTTTAGATTAAGTGGCTCCTTTGCAACAAAAGTAATGTTGTTCTTTATATTTTTCTTGGTGGCTTATTTGTGTGCAGTATTTCAGAATTGAGTCGCTTTATAAGTTTATCTTAGATACACTTCTTATGCTACTTTGGAGGTAAAAGTTGATAAAAGTCACAACAGTTTTCTTTAGTAGACAGTTGGATTTGTGTCTCTTACATGTGTGAGGGTCAGATTATCACTCGTAACTGATAAATAACCAAAGTCCCTATGAAGGCTGGTCAGTCCACTTGGCGTTCGTCTTGGTAATACAATTGAGGAGTTATTTCCACTCTGGCACAGCTCCGCTCTGTATTAATGCAGAGCAAACAATAATCTCCACAACATTGTTGAAACATAATATATTTCAAATCCAGACTAAAATTTGACATAAAGAAACACAAAATGATACTGTTTATCTCAGATCAACCGAAAAGAGCTGTTTTAATAAAATTTTTAAACAGGTGTTAGGCTGGACTTGAACATCCACCTAATTGTGCATTTAACTGCTGAGCAAAAAAGCAATTAGCTCTTTTAGCTGTAAAGTGGTACTACAGATACTTTATTTAGTGATATTATTCATGCAGTATACTAAACTAAATGTAAATGATTGGCCCGTCTCCCCTTATAATGTCTCTACAAGTGTCAGTATTTACTTCTCCTTATAGCCAGTTTTACTTGCATTTGGTACGTAGTGATTGTTCATTTTGGATGCAAATAATCAGACCTTAAGAAATCTTTTTTACTGTCAGTGTGCAAATGTTGCACATTGTGCAGATTTGTACATGCATGATGGAAATGGGTAAAAGTTTGTTGTAAGTGGATTAGGAAAGTTCATGGCTGTGTTTCAACACACACTCTCTCTGAAAGCACAGATGAGATTAAACTCTGCTTTAGAGTTACTGGAAGCAGCTGAACATGGATTTGCACATCGTGTTCCCTTTTAAAAACGTGTTCAGAATAGCTTGTGTTGCAACTTATTGCTCTGGATAGTCATTCACATATAGACTTTTTTCTGCTCTTTTTGTCAGTTTGATTTCAGAGTCAGAAACCACAAAGGCCACATCATAGACAGTTCAGCTGTCTTAGCTTTTGTCTTGCTGCAGCAATCACAACAGACAAGTGTAGAGTGGAGTCAAGTCAAATGGTTCTTTCCAAAGTACTCTCACATAGTGAAGACTTCCCTTTGCAAGCACGTGCAGACAGAAAGCATGAGAAGCCAATCAATGTCAGCAGACCACATTTACTAAGATTTTGCAAAGAAGACAGAGTTGAGGTTTAATTTTTTTACATTGCAAAGCTACAGAGGTTACTTGCACTCTGCAACACTGATTCAATGGAATTTAATTGTACCTTTCCACTAGGGCTGCACGATTATGACAAAAATCATAATTGTCGATTATTGCCTTAATATTGTAATTGCGATTATTAATTACGATTAGCTAAATTTACATTGAATGATGTCAATACCATTGTTTGAAGCAACCGCATGACATATTTTTAGATGAAGAAAATGCTGAAAACACTAACTGAAAAACTTGTATTGCTTTTCTATAGCAATATAATAGATTATACAATAGCTATAGCTTATAAGCCTCAAATGCGAAATATACATTGGATTGGTTTTTTTCTTTAAATAAACATGCAGAAAGAAAAGAACACATCTTAAGCACACATATTAACATAAGTGGATTTTGAACGATTAATTGCTGCTTTGAAGGATTACGTAATTGTGGCATCTGTAATTGTAATTGCGAGTAGAAATTTGCTTAATTGTGCAGCCCTACTTTCCACTATTATTATATTTAGATTACCTTCTCTGTAATCTACACCACTCTGTGATTTATTTTAAGAAATTAATACTTTTATTCAGAAATGTATTCCATTAATTAAAAGTGAAAATTAAGTTGTTTATAATGTGGCAAATTATTTCTATTTCCAACAAATGCTGTTCTTTCATTTCTATTAATGAAATAACACTGAAACAATGTATTATTGTTTTCACAAACATATTAAGCATATTATGTTAATACTGAATAATAAGAAATGTTTCTTCGGAGAAAATCATTTTAGAATATTTTTTTTACATTTTAAAATGTTTTAAATAGAAAAAAAGTCATTTTAATTGTAAAAATGTCAATATTTCAATATATTACAGTTTAAAGCATAAAAATATCCTGCTAATCCCAAACGTTTTGAACAGTAGTGTAACTCCGACTTGGTGTTAATATAAAACACTATTAGATGCCATAAGTAAATATTATCTTAGCATCCATGCAGTATTGTAATCTCAGTGCATCCACAACACATACAGAAATTCTATGGCTAATTTATTTTAACAAACATAAATCTATGCGCTAACTGTGCCAACTATACTCAATAGGGCTCAAAACTGCACAAAAATATCTTGAAGTAACCTTAGACACCTGGATTTCACAATTTAGGTTAGAGATTGTGTTGTTGATACTGGGGCTGTACACAGCAAACTAGGGCTGAAAGAAAAACTGACCGGCCCACATTGATCAGAGGATGCAATCATTTTTGTTGTTTCCTCTGAGATGACAAAAGAACAGATAGAAAAGATATAGAATAGGTTATATGTAAGTAGGTCAATACATAAAAAAACATACAAAACCTGGTACCAATGACCTGTTTCAACATTACCTTGTATAAGAAGTGGCCTACATTTAGGGACACTAGAGCATGCTAGTCACATGTTAAGAAGACTAGGTTATGAGGAAAGAATGAGGAATGGAAGGTGTACAAAGCGAGAGAATGAAATAGAAAACGTGCTGAATAAGATATGCTGACCAAAACATGTGTGTATGGGATATAGATAAGAAATTTATTTCAAAAACCTTATATGTATTATATATGTATATGTGTATGTGTGTGTGTGTGTGTGTGTGTGTGTGTGTGTGTGTATATAATATATATATATATGTATGTATATATGTGTGTAAATATATATATACAGTATATATATATATATATGAAGAGCTCTTTTCCAAAACGCTATAAAAACATTTTAATAGTTTCATGAAACTATTAACTAGTTCATGAAAATGACATTTTTTTACCTAGACCCATACATTTGGTTAATATTCAATTTATCATGTTAAAATGGTCTGTTGGCTCAGTCTGAACATGTTAAACAATGATTGTTAAACCCCCCCGGGACCGCACCATCACACCGAGCGGGTCTCGAACCCGGGTTTCCAGCGCGGGAGGCGGGCGCTCTAACAAGGAACGTCAAAGGCTACAGCTTTTAGCGTCAGTCGCTAGAGCGCCTCTTTGTGAGGTCAAGAGAGTGAGGTACATTTTAAGTAAGGAAATATAGCGATTTGGCATGAAACATTGATGGAGCAGTGAATAGGTTCAGTACATAGCAAAATGGCATGACAAACTCATTTTTTTTATTATTTGGCGTTTATCGCGTTTTGGAAAAGAGCTCTTCATATATATAATGTGTGTGTGTGTGTGTGTATATATATATAATGTGTGTGTATGTATATATATGTATATATATATATATATATATATATATATATATATATAATGTGTGTGTGTATATGTGTGTGTGTGTGTATGGGATAAGGATATACTGGCACTCAAATTATTTTTGAAATAAATTGCTTATCCTCATCAAGCTGTATTTATTTGATTAAAAATACGTTATTCATCACTAAGCACAAAACCAGTATATTAGAATTATTTCTGAAGGCTTGACATTTTAAGTTATGTTCAGATAGACGTTATCCAAAAGTCTCAGTTTACTCTTCTATTTATCTCATTCCTGTCTACCGGGATTACCTCCAGATGATGATTCTTACATATTATATCATATTATGCAACATAGATTGCACACAGAGCGGGTGGTTTGATGTGTGTCAGGACTGAATTACAATGAAATGACATTGCCTAATATACAATGGAGGCTGGAACAACTAAATTTCAGTGTTTAATATTACTGTATCCTCGATTGTGTAAGCCTGTGTACAAATGTAACCAGTATAGTTATCAAGAAAGACTGAAACTCAGTCCGGAGTGTTCCTATCCGAATCTAGATAAAAACCACCAAAGTCAGCTGAAAATACTACACTGAAAATGGATAAAGGAAATGAGTGAGATGACCTAGATAGATGTTTTTGTACAGTTGCATAAAATAATGACAGTGATTTCATTTTTAGTACCATGTAAGCAATTAAATGACAGGAATTAGTATGCTAAAATGGCTACCTGAAACTCAATGCTTTCATGCATGTGCATGAAATGAATTTGCCTATTTTCGCAAACGTAACAGAACAAAAGAGCTAAAATATTGGTCCCTAAAATGAAAAGTGGCCTATTCATGCCAGTTGGTATATAAATACTTCCCATTGAAGTGTTCCTCTGGTTAGTGCATGAAAACGCTATTCCATGACCTTGATGTGTACTCAAAGAAGATGCCAAAACAAGAACCCTGGTTTTCAAAATGCGTTCTTGCAGTTGCTAGGCATCTATTGAATAGAGCTATAGATTTGTTTCAGTAGTGCTGGCTAATGTCCTCGGTAGGATCTGAGGGAACAGGTGTAGGCCTCATCTCAGCTTCATTGAAGCAACTGCCTGGACCACAGAAACACACTCCTACTGGCTGTCAGGGAGATGAAATCAAACGTCTACTATTTCAAAGGATTAAAGTGCTCAAAAGGCACACTTACTCACACAAAGGGGACCACGGGGAATTTTGGGGCATTATTTTGAAGATGACTCTTTAATGGGCACAGCTGTCTCTGTCTACTCCTGATAAACCAGTGGAAAACATTTGTGAGAGGCATTCTGTCCTCGTCACAGCTGTGCAGCTGCAGTGTGCAGCACGCTAGGCATTCCAGGAATGGTTGGAATATCTCGTGGTTTTATTCTGGGGCCTTGAGTCAATCTCAGTGACTCTTTCATTGGCCTGAAGCTTTAGAAACAAAACATTTGTTATAATTCATCACTGGATGAGCTGCAAGAATATGATGTCATGCAAGCTTGTACTGCAGCTATATATCTGACATGTGATGAACCCTTTCAAGATAATAAATTAAATTTGAGCTGTTATGTTTCATTTTTGTTTCAACGTGTTTCATTTTAAAGGCCACTATATAATAATTTGGTCTACACCAATTGTGGAGAGATATATGCTTAATGAAGCCAAGCTACAATCGCATTTCTAGATCTGTTAGTCCAACTTTGAATTTGGTCTAACTTTTGTTTTTGAAAATATTCTTACTACCTTAAACTCTTTATATATATATATATATATATTTATATATATTTATCTTATATATATATATATATATATATATATATATATATATATATAAAGATAAATATATATATATTATATATATATATATATATTTATGTATATAGTATATTTACAGATGTACATAATTTTATGTAAATCTAGAGTTTTTAATTAATATATATAATTATGTTTTTGGAGAGTTGCACCACATGACATTTTGCAACCTGAACTAACCTTGGCATAAAAGGGCACATTTTCTTATTGACATTTACACTGCATCCTGAGAGTCTGCTGGGGTTCCTTTCTATGGTATCAGTTCCTATTTTATGTTTTGCAGGTTGGTTGGACCAAATTACTTAAAACTGTCAGACAAAGGTTTTTTAAATGTTAACAAGCGGTGAAGCAGCTTGATTTTTTTTTTTTTATTAATAAAAGATAATCTCAAACTACTTAATGTTTTCTTTTTAAACTTTTTTTTTTGTGATATCAGGTCAGTGTTATCAGACTGTCATTTGTTTTACTTTATGCCCCTCTAAAAATATCCCAAAAACGTTTTGCACAAAATCTCTTGGTCATTACAGAACATGTCAAAGGTTTGCACATATAACAAATTGCTAAATATTTTTTTTATTTAAACCAAATAAATAGCACAGAAATCAGCATCATGTCATTGATTGAAATTTACATCGACTTTTAAAGTGCATGTAAACATATTTAAAGCAGCAGGGCATAATGTTATTAAATGCATTTACTGTCCACTTTACCTATAATCACAAAGACAGTGTCACTGGGATGCCCCATTTCTAAAAATACACTGTATTTTGGTCCCATCATGTGGTCAGTAGAATTCTGGAATGGTGAACGCTGATGAGGATTATGGGAGTTTCCTAGTTCTCTGATCACTACTTTTTCACATGCAGATTACAGACAGGATTAGTGTAATGAGATAAAGGACTATTTTTAGGACCCATGTATCTGTTTAATGGACAGACCGGGCTATTTTTAGTAAATCATTGGCTTGAGATTTCTATCTTTAGGTCGTTCAGCTTCCAAATGCAGGAACATTCCAGCCCGCAATATTTGTTCATGTCCCAATTGTACACACTAGGGTGTTTATTTTAGCATCAAAGCGAGAAACAACCATATGGTCAGTGTTCATAAGCTGCCCTGAGAGAAACCGTCTTTTGAAGCAGCTTGACTTCTGCAGACTTCCTGTGAAGAGTAAAAGTATATCATCTTTGTAATTTGTTTGTCTGGAGCAAGCAATTTTTTAAATAAACCTGTGATAATACACATCACAACATCAAAATATTTGGTATTTTACAAACATTCCAATTCTCTGAGTCTTGCAGCTCTAGCTGCATTTTTGCTGATCTGAGTGGAAGCTCTGCATGATCTATAGAAAACAGTCGAGCTCTGCTGGAGGTGGTGCTGTGGTTAGGATGAGTTAGTAGGGGAAGCCCGTCATACTAATTGCAGCCTCAGCTGAACCTGTCATATCATACTTTTGATGCTGACATACTTAAATGTCAGCTGAACTATGTTTTCAACACATGAGCAATATCCACAAACCTCACAAACCCTGATAGATATCAAGAAGGAGCTCTGGATATGAATAACTACATCATACTCAGCAATAAAGTACCAAACAGTGCAAATAACAGATAAAAGATAGTGATACCTGCCATAGCTCTGCAGGCCATGTATGATTTGAGGTCAGATTGAGGACAGGGAAGCGTAACAGCAAAGGATCTAGGTTGCTAATACAATAATTTCAGGTTAATTCCCACATAGCACGTATTCTCAAATTACTCCAGGGAGGCTGTCCATGCCAGTGTCAATCACTTGGGATAAAACTTACTAACATAATTAATTTAATTTAACATTTTAGTTTAATTCATCTTTCTTACTCAGAAACTCAAAAAGGCACAAAGCTGTTACCAAGGCAGTATCATGTAAGGTTTAAAAGCTAAAATATATTTTTGTACCTTATTTACTCCTAAATTGTACATACTGTATTAGTAACTTTTAAAAGAGTACCGCCTCAGTAATCTTTTTATATCTTTTTTTCTGAGAGTATACTTCTCTATGACAATAAGTTGTATCCCATTCCCAACTATTAATATTATTATTATATGTTCTTTTACAGTGTTGCTGTAATTTGTGATAAGTCTTAATTAGCAGATTTAAGGTCATAGGAACAGGATTAAAGGGATAATTTACCCAAAAATGAAAATTCTATCATTAATTACTCACCCTCGTGTTGTTCCAAACCCTTTAGACCTTTGTTCATCTTCAGAATGCAAATTAAGATATGTTTGATGAAATCCGACAGCTTTCTGAAGCTGCATAGACAGCAACACAACTGACACATTCAAGGCCTGGAAAGGTAGTAATGACATGACTGATACAGAAGAGAAGAAATTGTTGAATGAAGATGTTATTTTTGTTTTCTTTGCACACAAATGTGTTCTCGTGGCTTCATACAATTAAAGCTGAACCACTGATGTCCAATGGACTATTTTATCCATGTCCTCACTACCTTTCTGGAACATGTTCAGAAAGCTCTTGGATTTCATCAAAACTATCTTTATTTGTATTCTGAAAATAATAAAGGTCTTGCAGGTTTGGAACGACATGACGATGAGCAATTAATGACAGAATTTTAATTTGTGGGTGAACAATTCTTTTAATCACTTTCACGATTAGCAGTGACACAGTGCACGTCCTAATGAGGGGGATTAGGAGAGGATTGACTGGCCTTGTTGTCAAACTCCAAGGACCTTATGGCTCAGACAGGCTCCTACTTAGTAAAAAGGAAGGCCTTTGCTCTTATTAACAAAGATTTAATTTAATTAAGTGCAGCAGATGCCTAGATGGCAGTGTGATCAACATGCTCCTTTGAAAAAATCTGCTGTGACCAACGGATGTCTTTTCCTACAGCACTTCAAATGGGTCATATGTCCCCATTCCACTGGGTCAACAAAGGGTACTTGATTTTTTTTACATGCACATATGTTTTTGAACTATGTTCTGTTCAAAAGCAAATTAGGGTATATTCATTTTTAACTAGTTGCTTATTAGCATAAATATTAGTAGCATATTGGCTGTTTATTAGTACTTACAAAGCACATATTAATGCCTTATTCTGCATGACCATATTTTAGATCCCTTTACCCAAAGCATAACCACTACAACAACAGCCTTACTTACCTATCAGTAAGACAATTAGACAATATACAGCAAATTAGGAGTTTACTGAGGGAACATTCTTAGTTTATAATGAATATGCTTTCCTTAATCTAAAATTGTATCTGTGTTTTTAACACTTTTTGGAAAAAAACTAAACCCTGCTGGAATGCACCTACAAAAATAAAGCACTATTTTGTGCTGCTGCATCCTTCCAGATTTTAGTAAAGGTCTGCAAATGATTACGGATAACCCCATTACCAAAATGGGAGTAAACACACACTATAAAGTGACATTTAGGTGCCTTGCATGCAAAACATCAAATGTAATAGAGCGGGTGATCATTCATATATCGACATACAGGGCAAACATTTCTAGAGAGTTTGCTGAACTTTAGTATATCGCAGATAACATAATTTCACCACTCTTGATGTACGCTGATAATAACATGAAATGTTTATCAAGCACCAAATCAGTATATAATGATTTCTGAAGGATCATGTTCTATTGAAGATTGGCGTTATTGTAGTAATTAGTCTTCAGCAGCAATGTTATAAAAATCTACAGAGCAACCCCAAAAACAGAAGATAAAATTCTAGTTGTATTTGCTTGTTTCTATAAGATCTATAAGACTATGAGGTCTATAAGAGACTTCTTCCATAAACATTAAAAAATCTTACCAACCCCACACTTTTGAATGGTAGTGCAACTATGTTTGAGTCATGTTTGAGAGTTAAAATCACCTTATTTAAATTTACAGTGAACATTAGTGACTTGGATGTGCTTTAAGATATTGGGTCATTGGGTGCACACTGCAGTGAGATCTAGGACATAACATCGCTGCAGTATTCACTTGCATAAATGTATTATTCATAGGGATTACTCCTCTCACAACAGGCATATATCTCTTACATTAAGAGTTAGATCATCACATTTCTTTAAGGGGGCAATTCTCTTAACTTAAACTTGTTTTATTCAGAGGCTATTAGAATGTATTATTATTTCCAATGGCAATCTAAAGAAAACGAGCATGTTGTACTTCTGCTTTTTGAAGTATAAGTCAAGATGTTGTAATGTTACTTATGCATCATTGTTGCATAACTGGCTCATCTTCTCATCTTAGTGTTTTGATTTTGCTCCAGGTACAAAGAAAATCCCCTAAAACTAACTGCTCATATACTTATCAGTGTGATAACCGGCTTTGCTATTGCTTTGATTTTATTCTATTTTATTTTATTTTACATATAATATATTATATATGATGATTTTATATGCATTATTATATTAGATGTGTCCGTATAAATTTCATATAAAAATGTATAAGGTCATTAGTTAAATGCCAGCTATAAATTTGTTTTCTATACTTAGACCACAAGTCTGTGCGGTCTAACCAAAACCTTTACACATCATGAGTCATCGGCCATGACAGTATTTTAACGGGTGATGTTTGCCACCCGCAGCGCCAGCCACGATCATGTATAGTATGACAGTCAAGTCTTCAAGCATGCAGACACTCTTTCTTTGTGCTATATGGGATCTAATAAAACAACATTGAGCTGGTGGAAGTTGAAGGGATGTTTAGGTGTATTGTTGCAAAGTGCATCGCAATGCATCTATTTGTTTAAAATGCACAAGCTGCTGTATCGAGAATGCTGGATATCCTTCGAATACTATTGTGTATCACTCATGGTGCATAATACCCTCTGACATATACAAAAGCAATAGGAGATCAGTTGGCGGCACCTGGGAGAGATGTACTTTCAGGACTTTATAATGACTCATCAGAGGGAAATGTGTTAGCAGTATAAGAGCAGCACAAGGCCTGATCGTATTACCTTGCTCTTCGTAATTTCAGTGCATCAATTGTAAAGGTAGAGTGCTGTATCATAACTGGACTGATCAAGTAGCGAGCAAAGAGATTCAGTTTGTCAGATCAGAAGACTTGTGATTCAATTAGAAGAAATAATTTCTATTCACTTCAGCCCTTTCTTTCGTTGTGAATTTAAAACATATGACTACGTATGGGGTTTAAAAAACACGTCATATTCAGTAAAAATTGTCGGTTTGACTGAACTGACAGTATTGGATGAGAACAAAACCTGAACTAAATTAAACTGCAGAATTACAGTTATATCATGACAACTCTCGGAAGATTTTAACATGGCAATGAATATGACAATGATAATGTATTTGGTCTTGGCGGAATAGATCTGCAATGTTGCTGAATTGCAGCTGCTGTTGGATATTTCTGTAGTTGTAGATAATAGCTTCTGCTGCAGAGCAAGTACAGGACCTTGCTACTGCCAATACATAAGCTGATATGGTGCTGTGAGTATTTAAGACACTGCTGTTGCAGAAATAGCATCTATAATAACCGTAGCAGATCTACACAGGTGGAACTGGGGAAGGCAAGTAGGGCTCACCGCAACCCACAAGATCCATGGGGCGTGGTTGGATCCACATCAAGATCCATCTATGGGGGTGGAGATTAGGTTTAGGGGTGGAGATGGGTGGATTTATGGATCAGGGGGTGGAGATGGGTAGGTTTAGGTATATGTAAGGTGGAAGGAGTTGGATCTGGATCTGGATCCAACCACGCCCCCTGGATCTTGTGTTCTGCAGCAAGATACTCTTTGAGGAATGAGGAACTATAAAAGCACTCTGCGAACTGCTCTAGTGAATGCTAACCAGCCATTTAAATGTAAATCAGCAAGCTGCGTATATGCAACATGAACCAATCAGTTTGTGCCAAGTAGTTTAACGCTGTGAATATCATCAGTTTGCGTTAAGGACCCATCACTGGCCTGCACCATCTAGAGTTTCATGACATAACTTGTCATTTGTCTTCTTTTGAGCTGCTATATAGCTGAATCGAATTTGTTCTTAGTTGATTAACACTGTAACATTGACTATGTTTACATGGACATCAATTCTCCGATTTTAATACAATCGAGACAATACTCTGATTAAGAGTCTACCATGTAAACAGAGATTTTTGATTACCTTAATCCGGCAAAAGTCACAATCAAAGTAAACACAAATTGAATTAAGACGTGAAGTATTCCTATTTTAGTCGCATTATTGAAGTGTAGTGCAGACATGTAAACATCTTAATTAAACTATTACCGTCGTTTAGGACTTTTCGCCGCATTTTACGACAGGATACACACACGGCAGTGGTCAACCTTTTGACGGCAAATAAAAGAGTTTCAACACCGCTGTCATCTGCACTTACAAATAATTAACTGCACTTGAAGCTTTCATAAAATAAAAAATGAAACACCCAAAACTGTATATGGCATCATCACGAATGACAAACTATATTTCTGGGTTAGACGTAATGACGCATTCCATTAATCGATCTATATACTATAACGTTGTAAATTGGGAACATGAAATGATTATTCTAAAAGCAACCCATGTAAACACCTTAGTAGTAGTAGTAGTAGTAGTAGCCCTTTATTGTCACTAGTACAAGTACCAGCGAAATTAGCCATCAACCTGTCCATACATACACAACATACATATGACAACGGGGTAGACAGAACAGGAAGACAGGGTATTAAGAAAAATACAGCTTTTACATGAGGAGAGAGAGGAGAAAAAAAAAAAAAAAGAAAAAAAAACCTCAGCACAAAAGTACATATACCATAAACACATGACTTGCAACAGGGGGAACATATCCAGCTCTGGCAAGCAGTCCCAGTGTCAGTGCGCATGTCAGACCTGCCCCTAGTGGCGGTACAAAGCATTACAGAGGCAGTACCTTTAATATTGTCTTACATTTACATTTACATTTATGCATTTAGCAGACGCTTTTATCCAAAGCGACTTACATTGCATTCAAGTGACAGTTTCTACATTTTATCAGCTCTTGCTTTCCCTGGGAATCGAACCCATGATCTTGGCGTTGCTAACGCCATGCTCTACCAGTTGAGCTACAGGAAAGCTTATTAAGAATATGGTAAATAATTAGCCCATGTAAATGTATTATTATGACACTGTTGCTCAACTGAACTCAATCAAACACTGAAGTGACTTGAGCTGAATAACAACACGTTGCCTTCTTTATAACTGCTTCTAGCCGAATTAAGCTATTATTGAACTAAACTGAATCAACACTGAAATTACTTGATCGGAATCTGATCTTACTTGTCACTGCTTTATAGTTGAACTGATTTTGCTTCATAACTAATGAACTTTGCGATATTTAGACTGTTATTGAACTATCTGTCTATTCTAATCTATCGTTTACTTTCTGTTAAATCTGCACAAATCCCATGCTTTAATGCAGTGGTTGATTTGATAGTAGGCATTCATTATGGGATGTATCAGGATGGATTAGTGTTGACTTATCATTTTGATGCATTTTCTGACAACCATAAATATGGTTTGAGTGACCTAACCACAAAACACTAGTGCTGTCCACTAGGGGTAGACACACACGGTAATTGTTTCACAGAAAACCTGTGAAATAATCAGTTGTTTGTAGCACATATAACTGATCATCAAGTTATTGACCTGTTCTTTTGAGTAACACAATGGGTGTTTTCACAGAACAGTAAATAGGCCCTTCATGACATGGAACATGTTGGTAGGCTTGACCTGCCCTGAGAGCTGACAGATCAGTGGTCAAAGTCAGTGGAGGGTTAATGAGTAGGTTGAGGTTAAGTTTAGGGTTGATCTAAGGATTTGGTCAATCTGCTCCTTGAACACCTCATGCCATAAAGAGCTAATGCATCTATTGCCCTTAGCCAGAGGGGTTATTTGACCTGACCTTGTAGATGTAGATGTCTTAAAAAAGGCCTGAAGACATATTTGGAGAAAAAAGACATTTTTGCAATGATAAAAGATTAAGATTGTTTTGACTGTTTCAGAAAAACTCAAGAGTTTCCTTGAAAATGTGCTTTGGTTCCGAAGAACATGACAGAATGACACTAAACCTCTATGTTAATGAGAGGTGTGAGCGTGTGTATGTTGAGGAAGGAAGGGGTCTTTTCGGTGACAGGGTTCCCTTAGCTTCATGGTTTCCTGTGTGTTAACAAGCAGATTTCTCTACCACATTTTCCAGGAAAGTGCAAACCTGTTAAATTCTCGTTTCTCACTGTGATCAGAAATGGCCCTGAGCTGAGAAATGAATCCACTACGGCATGGGAAACCATGCAGCGATCAATATCTATTACGGAATGGAGAAGTACACACATTATCATCCCATTTGCTTGTAACAGTAAAAGGCTGTAGGCCATGTTTTGAGATCATAATACAAGAACAGGATTAATGCAGTCATTATCACTTGATATTTGCAGAATGCAAATAAATGTGTTCACATCATCCGGTCTGATGATCTTAGCAGACATAATACGGGAACAGTCATAAAAATATCATAAAGAAGTTTAACATTTATTTTAGTTATTAGAAAAATATATTTGTATCACTGTTCACATTTTTGTCCAAGCTAAATGGAACAAGCAGACAAAAGGCAGACACTTTTTCTCACAAAATCAATGAAAATGGTGGTAAGTAGACAATAATTATGATCATTAAAACGATGATGTTCTCTATGTGCTTTTAGAAGATTTGTCCTTTAATGCTTCTACACAAAGCATTCTATTTTTATGCTTATTGAAATTATGAGTATCTGCACAACGGAAAGGACACGATGTGCTTTCACTTTCTGCTTTTATTCTGTGTTTTGCAGGTTGTTTGCATGTACAGAACTGGACTGTTATGGTCAAAAATGACAATATACTTACTTTAGGTCATACATTGTGTCATTATCTGTGGTATAAGGGATTACTGATGCTAATGTAATGATGTTTTCCACTGACTCAGGTCATGGGGTTTCCTTATAGACAATACAATACGGCTCTATAGTGACAAACCCAACACTGGCACAAGGTTTCCTCAGGCAAACTATTCTCAAATGACCATGTGCATTAAGTAACCATGTTTTTTGGAGAGCAAAGTCACACTGCACTATTTTTGTCCCTTTCATGATGACTCAACAGACAGTCAGCAGACTATCTGATGTTTTATAAAAGCAAAAATATTGCAACATGCAGTTGTCATATGCATCACAGTTTGTTTTTGCTATGGTTGTGGTGATACAGTGCATAAGATATCTGTATATACACTGCTGTTTTCTCCTAAACAGAATTCAGTAAACAAAGAACGGCGTGGTTGGTAATTCTGAGTCATCCGTGCTCCTACACAGGATAGAGGGTGGGGAAAGTACCCATCTTAGGGGATTCAAATGTCTATAACCTGTTGACCAAGCAGGGATCAAGTTAACATCTTTTGATTTATTCATGCAGAACTAAATCTATATAAAGCAGGGGGCTTTTTTAGGCCCTTGGTGGATATAGAGAGAACAGGGCCTCACATTAAATATTGTGTTCAATTTAGTGTTGCATTTGAAGCATCTAATGTGTAAAGAACCATTTTAATGCCATGTTTGCAGAATTTATGATGCTTGCATTGAGCCATTAAAATAATTATTGATATACATTTTGAGTAATTTTACTTAATGCAGTAAGACCAAATGAAACCATATACTGCTTCGCACACAAATTATTTGTCAGATAAATGTCCAATATAAACTCAAAAAACTAATTATAAATCCCATACTATACTCAAACTCTCATGAAATTTTATTAGCAACATTTTTCAAGCCTGAGCAAAGTTGTTTGACTGAAACGTTGCTAATGAAATTCCATAAAGATGCAAGTTTAAGTATAAACTCGCAGAAAAAAGTTACAAATGCTGTCACTGGGATGGTGCCCTTTTAAAAGGTACATTTTAAACATGGTACGTGGATTTTAGTACCCTAAATTTACATATTGGCACCTAAAGTGCACATATTGGTCCCTTTTGAAAGTGCACAGTCCCAGTGACAGGGTTTCAAACCTCCCACAAACCCCACTGAATTCCTTTTGTACTTTAAGTATTAAATGTCATAGCATGGGACTCTCACAAAGGAAATACATTTATGTATATATTTAGAACCACATTTAAACTATTCTACTAGTGTATTTGTGCATTACTGGCCCACAGCCTTCCCACAAGCTGCCCCAGAGGAGCTGCTTAGCAGCACTGACCAGCATTTTCAACAATTTATGTAAGTTGTCTGTGGTACAGAGAGAAGGGAAGTTATCGACTTAGACGTTAAGAGGAAGCATGTGAATTGCTGGAAATTATATTGGCCTTGTGAAATGATGCACAAAGTGAGCCTTTTATATATAAAAAAAGATAACTTTTCACAAGAAAAAGTCAGATTTTGCTGTCTGGAATTGAAAATAGATTTGCAAATAGTACAAATGCATTACTTTACAATAAAATCAAATTATTTTACTATTTTGGTTTCTTTATTCCCTCAAATTATTCCCTTAAATCCATTTAAATTATTTTCTTCCTTCAAATAAGAAAAAATTATTTTAACTAAATTATTATTATACATTATAAGCCTACAACAAAGTCTCGAAAGGGTTCTGCTTTAGAACATCCAATGGGGTAAGACAAATGTTTCTGCTTGCATGATTTTTTTCAGTATAAGATTTTGCAATGCATCTGCATAACATTTTTCCCTCACTTTTATTTGTTATTGTTTTATTTGTTACATATATATAGCGCTTTTCTAGACACTCAAAGCAATTTACATAGAAGGGGAATCTCCTCAACCACCACCAATGTGCAGCATCCACCTGACTGATGCTACGGTAGTCATATAGCGCTAGAACGCTCACCACACACCACTTGAAGACTAACAAAAGATACAATCTTGCAGTGGAAGTAAAGATTTTATTCAGCAGCGTAAAAACCAGAACATCATAAATGTGCACTGTACAGCCAGCACTGATATGACTCTTCTGTCACCAAAGTTGTGGGATGACTTGTGCTTTAGCCATGCTTACAGCACCTGGTGATCATGTGGGCTGGGATGTGTTTGGGCATGTGGTGCTTACAAAGACAACAGCAGCTCATCTCCCCCTTACAGCAGATGAATCATTTATGACTCATTCTGACTCATACGGAGTGTGTGTGTGTTTGTCTACCACCCTCTACTGGGGGACGAGAGAAGCAGCATATGGGTTGATAACAAAAGAAGCAGATATTTGAAACTGTTTTTGTCTCTTATCATCAGCATGTGATGCGGTTAACTCTCAGCCTCTCTATCATAAACGTAAAATACAGTATTATCTTGCCAGGTGAGTGCATTGTCTATTCACTGCATGAAGCATGGGAATGTGGTGCCACCTAGTGAAAAACCTGTTATGCGCAACAAATAACTGGGACATGGTTTATATGCATGCATTTGAATTATGCATGAAAGTGGTTTTGATGTGAGCAGGTTTTCAAGGACATTAGGAGTTTCAGCTGTGTCTAGTAATTTCACTGGAAGGCAGTTATAATACAGATTAAGATGAAGCCTTCCCGTTTATGTGGGGTTCTTCCTGAAGGCTGGCGTATCAGTTCACCATCCACATGCTTTCCCAGCAGCCCCCATTTATCACCCTGCCCACTGTTTGAAGTGCCTGGATGTTCGGTCAGCTTCCTGTTTCCCGGCAACAAGCATCTCAGTTCTGAGCCTCCTCCTTTCAGCCTCCAGGAATTGTTTTTCTTCTTCTCCAACACAGGACATGTTGCATAATAAAATATGCCGATATGTTTAATAAAATATGCACATGTTTTTACTAATTAAAAATATTTATCCTTTTTACAAAACAATTGTATTACTAAATGTAATTGCATTGCTACTTGCCTGACTATCAGGGCTTTTATGGATCATGTCAGTAGTTTAAGACATTGATCCAGACATCAAGCACTATGTAAAAGAGACAAATGGACAATTGAACAATCCAAAACTATGGAGAGAATGGAGAAAAAATACATAATAAAAATCCCTCAGCAATCCTGTCTTGCCAATAGTGAATGCATATTGGATGCCCTGCATAATAATATTTATGAGGCAATGAAACACGTTTAATGCATATTTGTCATAGGCTAAGAAAAGTCTAGAAA
The DNA here is from genome assembly GCA_027564155.1 of Gymnocypris eckloni scoliostomus. Taxonomy (NCBI): domain Eukaryota; kingdom Metazoa; phylum Chordata; class Actinopteri; order Cypriniformes; family Cyprinidae; genus Gymnocypris; species Gymnocypris eckloni. Next base: position 13,580,852 of record CM050420.1, read on the forward strand.
GGGTTCAGCTTCAGAATATCCCATAGGCTAAAATAAATGTGTTTGCCTGCTTTCGTAGCAATACAATACAATGTTTAGCTTAGCTAAATGGAAATAGGCTATAGGTGCAATGTGTCGCTTTTAATCACTAGTCTGTTACCGAGCGTTTAATGAATTCAGCTGCATTTGCCAGTTGAAATGTTGATATATTTCTGGCGATCAATAAATATCTGCACATATGTAACTATATTGTTCAGTAACTTAAACGTATGCTGGTTGTGCAAACCTTGGCCGTTTCTCAAACGGAAGGCCGCATCTTCCGTTTGTCGCATTTGTAGGCTGCATACGTCATAACGCCTGGTTTATTTCAGTTAACTGAGCACTACATTTGCGAGTCAAAGGCATATTACGACAATTTACACTTAACTAAGAATAATGGTCAAATTTATAACTGTTAATATTCTAAAATAAGATCTTCTTTATGACGTATGCGGCGTACAAATGCGACCTACGGAAGATGCAGTCTGCCGTTTGAGAAACGGCCATCGTTTCTCAGCGATGACGTGATTGGACACCTGACATACATGCGTCATCAATAATTAAAATGACGGCTGATGACAGTGAACGCCTTAATATCATGTGCTTAGTTATATTAACCAGCAGATGTCGCTGCAGTAATATTTGTTAGGCTATAATTTTCATTATATTTCACGCCACATGTCCAGTTGTTGACGTTATATCTTAATAGTTTTGTATGTTTGGAGTTGCACTGTATATAAATCGTTTAGCCAAATCCGTTTCACTTAAATATACATTCTAGGTTTTTGTGATATTTTTTGTATTTGTGATGTCATAGGTTGGAAGATTCTGCAGGCCCATTTATATATATATATAATTTAGGATCCGAGGAGCCAGGATTCATGGTTATGGTCTTGTATAGGCTATGTGTTCATTCACCTGTCATTTAGCCTTTATGTACTTAAATCCTGACCTTTTTGTATCAATGACAGTCAACAAAAGGGAAAAAAACAAAATTATAATTATCTTTAGCATGCTTATAACTTACCTTAACATACTCTTTATACTTGGCAAAGCCTGCAGTCAGCCATAAAAAAGTTTTTACTGAAAAGAACAGTCCCTTGTCTCTCTGCATTTAAAAAAATGTATTCACATCTTGTTGCTATTAGTATTGTTATGTAGAATTATCAGTAAAACCATGAGTCATTGATAACTTTTGGGGGTTTCATTTATTGACCATAGTACAGAAATAAAGCAACACTTGTCAACAGAACACAACAGGTAATGAACAGTGTAAATAAATAAATAATGGCATAAAAAGATAAATAAAAATGGTAACACTGACTATATTTCAACCGCTGTAAGGTTTGTTGTGTGCATGCTTAATTACAATATCTAAATGGTTTGTTTATATATATGTGACCCTCTCTGTGAAATCCAGGCTAAAGTCTCAAAATATAATTATGAGATAACAAGCATCAAAGTTTGATTTCTACCACTAATTTCACTATAATGTCAATCTTCGACATGACCTTATTCAGTCAATATATAAGGTTACATTTTCAAAGAATGGTCTTCTTTACCATACGAAGGATATTTTTTTTGTAGAAAACAGCAAATCACAATAAATGACTTTAGATGGGTTTTCAGAGAGGGCCCAAATTTAATTAATTTGGGTTTCCCCAATTTATTAAAAGTGCTATATCTAACACAATCTTGCATACAATGGTGTTATACACCATTGCTTAAATCTTTTTCAAATTTTATATTTTCTATTGAAATATTACATTTCAAATATAGGCATCTAAGTTTTTGTTAGCCATTATAAATTATTAAACTAAGAATAGCATAATTAATATACATGACTGTCATTTTTAACACAATATTTCAATAAATATTTCAATTGAAATACCATGAGATCATCATAAAATAAAATCACTCAAATAATACAGATAATCTTTCATGTCAAATTAATAAATTAGTAAGCAATCTTTTTTTATGTAGTGTAAATGTCCATAACTCAAAGACAAATGTTTTCTTATTATGTAAAGTTAGAAGTTAAATGTTTTTCCATTTTAAACATGTGAATAGATATAGTACTCAATGAATACAATACAGAAAGCAGTTGCCATGTACAATACAGTGAAATCTTCCAAGCAGTTTATTTGACTTTGTCTATAAAAATGTACCTGACATATGCTTTTGTCTGCCATACAGATCATCATCTGTGACTAATATTGTAAAGAACTGACAAACCATTGCAAAATTTTAAGTGAATTTGCATTTTCCTTGCCAGCATGCATTCTCCATGCAAGTGCATTTTTATCCTCTCAAGGGGCTAAAGACAATACATTTTAGACAATATTGTATTGCAAGAGAAAATTAGACTTTCTCCAGAGGTTCTCCAAATGGTTCCTAGTTGTTATATCCTCACTGCGACACACTAGCACACAAAATATAGTTATAAGCAGGCCCACACATAAGTCGCAGAACATCATTCACAAAGTTTTACACATCCTCCACTTCGTGTTTATTAAATACTTAATTATTTTGAGCTATGCCTATAAGAGTGCATTATTCTCAGCTCCACTTAAAACATTTTACCGTATTTAAATCCATACTGCAGAAAGATTTTGTCCCAAATATAAAAAAGCTTCTGATTCTGAGGAAAGACAAAGCAGATGTGCTCATATCTTCTAATATATATTGTAAATAGCTTTTTATTCAATTAACAACTTTAATTCTAGTTTTTAGTGCCAGATGGAAAAACAATAAATATAGTCTCACTATTAAAATATTTACGTAAAAACATTAGTCATTTAAGTTTTATTTTGTATAGCAAAAGCTGGATAATACTGGATGCATAGGATTATATAATGTCATCTAGAAGGTGTGGTGCTCCAACCCAATCAAGCATCCTTGGTTCAGACGCTGCCATGATCATACACATGAACTGCTTTCCGGTTCTCTTGTCAATGGGATAGATGGTGGTGGGGGTGAACCTTTTGTTGCTATCAACAAACTCACAAAGCTGGTTGTATATTTGTGGAAACTCATGGCGAAGGAATACACCCCGGGTACGAAGCTCTCTTTGAATATTAATGAAGCAAATCTCTCTTGCTTTCCTGCCCTCTTGGCCCTCCTTGTCAATGTCAGAGGTCCCAGGGGGTGGGGTGAGAATCAAAGTCTCCATTTCACATTCTTTCTTAAAGATTTTCTTATCTGGGCTTGAGGAGGCCAATGAGACCTTGGCATACTTGCGAACTGTTGGCATTTGTAATTTAGGTGAAGGAATTTTAGGCACTAGCTCTCCAACAGCAATGGATACATTCAGGAGGAAACATTCAGTGGGGTCATATTCCTTGCCCGCATTCTGCAACTCTTTGCCGTATTGCCCGAGGTTGTCTTTGAAACTGTCTAACTCTCTAAGGGACAGATATGTTGGAGAGATGGTAAGGCTGTCAAGACCAACCTGAACAAAGTTATCTGCACACCCAGGGTTTGGAAACCCCAAGAACAGAACTCCTCTCCCACGGGACAGATACCCTACTCTAGCAGTGCGTGAAAAAGCTTTATGAATGTCAGAGTTCTCCCGACAATGTTTCAGAATGTGCCTGCAAACACTACTAATGCGCCCATAAAGACAGGTCTCTTTATGCGTGTCCCAGTCTTCTCGCCTGCAGTTTCTGGAGCAGTAGTAGGTGTAACAGCTATGGCAGGACTTGAAGTACAAGGAAGCATTGAATGTAGTGTCTTTGCGCAAGCATTTCCTGTTGGAGCACACCATAGTGTCATCCTCATCTGGAATATGGTTCAAAGAGACATCCTCAACACTCCTCTGAAAACCTTCACAACCACTGTCTGGGTCTTTAAATGTGTCTGGGCTGGTCTTTGAAGAGTCTGTTTGTGTGTTTAAGAGTCCTGAATCCTCTTGATCTACATCCCGCTTCCCTTCTTTGGTCTCGTCATCGTGAATCAATTGTTTGAGCTGGTCTATCAGATCCTTACTTGATCTCCTGCTATTTTGAGGCTTGTAATCAATGACTAGGTCGGCTAGCAGCTCATCAAGCTGTTCGAGGCTTTGCTGCAGGGAGTAATTAGTGTTCTTTCTCTCTGTGGATTCTGGTGGGTTTGCTGGTCTCTGTAAGTTGTGCAAGTTTGCAGTTTGACATCGCCCTGTATTTAGCTTATTCCAGCTGCTAGTTCCCCCATCTCTCTTGTTGCTATTTGCTGCACGAATGTCATTGTCAGTAATTGTAATCTCCGGGGTTACAAACCATTGTCCCTTCGCACTGTTTTGTCTGTCGCCAGCACACTTTTCTAGACAGTTTTCAGAGAGGGACAAGGCAGCGTACCGTCTCGGCGAGCTAGAAAGATTCACAATAACCGGTTGTTGATTGTTATTCGAAGGAACTCCTTGCCTTCTGTGATTGAGAAGGTTCTCGTAACTCCTGCCTCGTGAAACACCATGGTCTCTGTCCATATGAGGGATAATGATATTGTCCCAGGATTTTGAGTGGTTCCGGACATCTGCTCCTAAACGACTTGGCTCGGTACCATCATTAGGATACCACGGGTTTTTCGATGGCACTCGCTGAGGAGTGGCCTGTGAGGATGCATACTGACTGGAATATGTAGCAATACTCGACCGGTTCCAGTCATCTGAAAAGACCTGGGACATACGTGGCCGCCGCCGTCCTTCCGTATGATATGCTCTCATAGGAATTTGTAAGTCTGCTGGGTACTGGCAAGGCCGTGTATAAAACATCTTTGAGGGTTCAGAGGGAAAAGCATATGCTCTTGGATCCTCCTGAATGTATGTTTCACTCTGAGGGGTAGATATGAAGTATGGTCCTGGCTCACTCACTGAATACGGTCTACCGTAGAACGGATCCAAGGGTTCATGGTGGGAATCTGCATAGTATGAACGCACAGGCAAGGTATGAACCCAGCGAGTCCTTGGGTCGAGTACATACTGACTACTAATGGATGGATTTTGGCTGATGCTGCTGTTAATACTGTACTGGTCATCCTGATAATATGTCCTACTGGGTGGGCGAACTGGATACCTGCAGGGATCATCTGTGTAGAAGAACTTGGTTGGGATGTTGGGATTAGACAAGGTTCTGTACTCCCTTGGGTCTCTAGGAGAAGTCCTTCCAAAAGGGATCTCTCCAGATTGAATGTAACTACCGGACAAGCTGCTGGGATATTGATATGCTTGCCTGTAGTCCATGTTGTAACACTCACTGGGAGTAGGCGTTCTAGAGGTGGATATCTGACTTGGCAATGAGACGTTCCTGATCCCTGATGTCGAGGAAAGCTGCCAGGGAACATTACTTCTGTGAGTAGGCATCTTCCGTGCAGTGTGCTGTAAAACTGAGGCGTCTGGCTTTATATCAACACGGCACCTGACATGGGGAGTGTTAGCTTGTTTCTCCTGTTTGCTCTCTTCAAAACAATCGGAAACATAAAGGGGTGTGTGGGGTTGTAACTTGATTGGATGTACCTCATTAACTAATGCCCTGGTTGAATGGGAGGCTTACTCGATTTTGCAGACTCTCAGATCTCTTCTGGGGGTCCACTGGAGATCGACGCCTCATGGTTGCAGTTGGAGAGACTGTGATGGGTACAGGGTCAGGGTGGCTCGAACCCTTGGAGCACTTTTTGAGCGTGGCTTGCCATGAACACTAGTCCTTGTTGCCTCGTTGCTCTTGTCTGTGCTGATTTGATGATGAGAGAGTCTTGAGTTGAACAGATCTGGTGAGGAAAAACGTAAGTGTCCCTGCTGTCCAATGCCATTCCAGACTGCATCCTTACTTACTGTTTGCTGATTAGACCTGTAAGGATACTCCATGGACAAGGAAAAGTCCTTTGGGTCATCCAGTGACTCAATGAAGTCAAAGCTACGGCAATGTCTTTTGTTAATGGTTTCAAAGTTTTGATCCAGTGGGCCAACCATTTGGGAATCACATTTCTTAGAAGATCCAGAATACTTTGAGAGCCCACAGTTAGGGCCAATTTTTACGTCTTGATACAATGTTGATGTTAATATGTCAGGGAGATCCGTCCGTGTCATCTTAAATGGACCCCTGTTATTTCCCCCCTCAGTTGGTGTCTGCTAGACAGAATAAAAAAGCATTATTAGTTACACATTTTCTTTAATGAAAGTATTTAAATAGGTGAATATTATGGCAAAGCATCCTATTTAAAGTCAGAAAATGACTGACATGTGCTTAGATAAGGTCATAAAAAAGAGAAGATGAAATGGAATTTTACAACTTCAATCAAGATGCCTCACAAACACAAGGCATTTATTGGGCCCCTATTATGTAATAAAATATAGGCATCATTTACATATCTTCCAAAGTGAAAAAGAATAATGCCATAGCACTAAGACATGTTGGAGAAAGTAGATGAAGAACATGGCAAAGCTTGAAGGATATCTGTATTATCTAAATATTCTATCAATTCACCATTTATACCCCGGTAAGTACAGCAGAAACTTAAACCTGCATGTACCATTTATGTCTAAAAATACAATAGTACTTGTTTAATAAAAAAACAAAAACAATAGTTCAATAGTACTTATTTTGTGTAATATGATCATTTCAAAAGCTCAGTGAAAAATATTAGAATATCCTCACAATCGAATCAATGTAAATGTTATCCTTCTGTTAAATGTCATATCATGCATAAACATCAATCTGTGCAGAGCAATTGCAGAATACTAAACAAATAAAACAACACTGAATGAAAAAATCTGAATTAATTATGAAGATGGAGGCCTTGCAGCATCTCAGAAGAATAAATAAGTGTATAAGAAAAACACTTCACCTCATTTCTCATCGAAGGACAGAACATAAATTAAATGTTTTCCTCATTCTCTGTTTTAGCTCTGTGAAAAAAAAGATTTCAGATTCATATATAAATAAGAATTGTACTAATGTTATTAAAGTTTTCAAACATGATATTACGCCATTTTATATATTTGGTATCTCTCTGTTTTTGCACATAATTTATTTTAAAATGTGATTATAAAATATTATATATGAACTAAAAATTTAAATGATTCAAGAATAAAAAAAGTATTTAAAATTGTATTTTTATTTCTATCAACGCATATTCTTTCTTGCGACAAAAAAAAAAACACATACAGTTTTACCGCATCCTACTGCAACAGCCTTACTGCCCATTAATAATAGTGCCACTCTGGTCTATGGGGAAATAAAATGAATAGACTGGAAATAAGGTTAAAAAAAGGGGAGCATATAAACTAAACTAGTATATGTCAGATGGTAGTCAGATGGCACATTGCTCATTTAGAATGAAGAAAATCTGTTCTAATCCAAGAATTCAGAACTCAGCTGTGCCTAAGATTGCTTAGAAACACATAAGAACCGTGCAAGTAATGCATCTGTGCACATTCTATATTAATGCTTGCTCTGATTTTCACTGTTCCTCAGTACTTTGCTCTCTTGAGCCTAGCTTCCTTTGTCCTATTAAATATTTGCATTTCAGATCAAATAATCATTCTGATTGTGTTTGTCTAAATCCTGCTTCTGTGTGTGACACTATTCAATTACAAAGTTTTTTTCACTGAATGTTTACCAGTGGTCAAATTATATAACTTGTTATTTACCTACAGACAGCAAAATGTCCGTACATGTCTATCTGTGGACAGTATTAGGCTCAAAGCTTTGTATCATGGGTATACAAATTAAATTGTGTTTAAATAATATAAATACCATTGTATTCAGTTGTTTATTTATCCTGAGAGAACAGCTGTGCAACATTTGCAAAGGGTTAGGAGCTAATTTTGAGGTTATTTAAAATGTTTGGCTTTTCAGGGATTTTTTAATAGGAGCTACGGACCCACTTACTGGCTACTTCCTTTCAGCCATCTGTTCATCCTGCTGAGAGAGGACCGTCGAGCTGTCTAAACACACACACACACACACACACACACACACACACACACACACACACACACACACACACACACACACACACACACACACACTTACACCTTCACTCTTTTTTCTGGATTAATTTAGAATAGAACTAGATTCTTAGCTTTTGAACATATTGCATTGTGAATGTTTTTTGCACTAACAATATTAAACCAACAAATATGTCACACATTGCAGGGCAAAGCAAAAGCACAGTAAAAACGTGTGCAAGTGCCAGAGGTTGCACGATAAGTCATATTTCAATCGTGTTCATGATTTCAGCTTATCTTGCTTAATTAAACATAATTGTCTGTGATATTTGCCCACTGGTTATTTATGATGAAAGGGTTTCATTTGACATTGAATCTCATCTATATTATTTGTGATTGTGGTTGCTCAATACATTTTTGTTGCTGTTTTATAGAAAACTTTAACATAATTTTGAATTGCTGAATTTAATATTAGGAATTTCACAGGTTTAGCTTTTGAGAGAAGCTTCTTGTTGTATTAGTTTTCATAATGTAGAGAGTGTGTGAACTATTATGATAAATACATCAGGAAACAAAAAAAATACGTTCTCTTGATTTGAGGTTATGTGGAAGTGCAATAATTCTGATGAAGTGTCAAAATAAATTTCTAAAATGTCAATAATTGTTGTTATTTTTGTGCAAAATTTTTATAAATTTGACCATTATTTTGCAATCTATAAGTGACACAGTATAACTAGTAGGCCTAATTTCTGATGTTGAATCTTCATCAAATAATTTCTGCACTGTATCCAAAAATAAATATTAACATAAACTGACATGAGTAATTTTGTGCATCCTAAGGGATGGGCTGAATCACAAAATCTGCAGACATTGGTAACTGCTATCTCAGTATCTCTAGTAGTATAGTATCTCAGAAGATCTCAGGTAGACATTAGTACCACTTGGACATAAAGGGTAATAAAACTCCAGATCAGATCTCCTGTGATTAATGCAGCTGGGACTAGATGACTTCCACGACTACTGTATTGCATGTCTCCTGGGAATAATTTTCGGGGGCACAAACAATAATTGCACTTTAAAGTGCACTAAGTACTATATCTACTTTTCGAAGCATTTTCTCCAGTGTCTCTGCAGCCAGAGGTGAACAGCCCCATGTGTTTGGCTGATAACCCATAACTACTTTATGTCTCAAAATCTTGTTAGGACTGCCCCATTTACCAATTGTTAAAGAGAGCTGAAACGCACATTTTAAAAGCTATTTATAAAACACTGTCACTCATGGCAAATGCTTACGAATCAGGTTCCTTTGCGCTGCCATTTCCACTGGTTCTGTTTCTAGCTGACTAAGAGTATAAGTGTCCTCTTGGTGAGATAATATCTGCCCACCATCTCTCACGGTCTGTCTCATTCGCTCTTAACACTGTAGGTCACAAACGAAGAAGTAACATAAAAGCTGGTGCTGATAAGCCTGGTGTTTATGCAAATTAGGTCAACATATCACATATAATGAAATCAAATATTACTGTATCGCCCCTATTTGACCCACCTCTCTGTACAGTAATAGATTACACTGACTGAATCACCGAGAATAAAAACATATTTTCCTTCGGTCAGCAAATGCTTTTTACCAGCATTTAGCAATAATTTAGAAGGGCACAAATATTTAAAAGGAAAGTCCCACAAATAGAAATATAATGAGGACAGAAAATAGAGCATGAGAGAGAGTTTTGAGGGCAACGTCATTTTTCCTTTAGATTAAAACATTACAAAGCAAAACAAACAGCAAAAGGTGGATGTTAATAATTCCCTTCTTTATGCAAGGTGGCTGATCAGCAGGTGTTTTCACAGCTAGCAGCAGTGCCAGTACCTGTGACTGAGACCTGACTGCTCCAGCACAGTCAATCACCACCTGTCTGGCACTTCCATCACAGTCTGCCAAGACTAGCTTCCTCTCACTTAACCAGCATTCAATCTCAAAAACAACCACTTATAGGAAGTACAAAGTATGAACATACATTTGCAAGAGAAGGTATGGGAGTTCACCGGGATTTCTGACTAAACTGGTCATAAAATATGATCTGACATTCAACTAAAGCCGGGTGCACACGGTACATTTGCGAATCCTATAAGATAACATTGATCCTCGGCCAAAATCTGTAGCTAGTTTGACATTTTCGCCGACAATTAATTAATGACCACTGCGATCGATCGATTTTTACCTTTGATGATTCTTCTAAACTCTGCCACTGTCAGAGGTTTTGAGTCATTTTTCTGCAGCGACCATCAAATCAAGAATCATAAGGAGAACAGAACCTTATCATGCAAATTGTGCAACAACAACAAACCACTACTTGCTCCAAACACATCGTCTTTAGTTTTAATGAATCGATTCACTAATTGATGATGTAAAGCCCCAGACAACTCTTCTTGTGTTTTCCTGCAACTGTAAAATAATGCAGAATCACATCTGAAGTGAATCATTTGTGTTCACTGATATGATGGGTCAGTTACAGACATTGTGAGTAATGCAAAAATCCCTTCAAGCAACATTCGTTCTCCAAGACAGCAGAAAGTGTTAGCAGCTGTAGTTAATCTCACATGATGCCTATCTCCTTTAATACGCAACCCATTCCTCAAACAAGCTTGCAGAGTGTTTTCTTTTTTTCTGGCCGGTTATGAGGCAAGAGGCTATATTTGGAGACAATGGATAACGAGAAAGATGCATCTGAGTATCTCAGTGAAAGCAGCCCAGCTGGATGATTCTGAGTTTGGAGACTTGGAGGAGAAATGTATTTTATTTTCCAACAAGAAAGCTCAAATGATTTTAAGAGGAACTGAAAGTCCCAATTATACCAACCTATAAATCATATCTGTCTTAAAGTCTCTACTTTATTAGGTCATGACTCATGAGACAAACAAAGTGGAAACTAAAGGTTTTTCTCCAGTTCACTTTTCAACTGCAATCATAATATCAATATTCAGCACATTTATTGCCCTTTTAAATTGCACATTTATTTTCCTCTTAGACTGCACAATTAAACTAGATTGTTGCCATTACAATCATTTTTGCCACTGGCTAATTCAGAGGCACATGAGATGAAATTATCGTTAAGACGCCAAATACAGACCATTTAAGTGTATGTTTTTAATATATTTTTGTTTTAGTATTATACATTTCCAGAGTCATGATTTGTACCACTTGGGGGCACTTCATCATTTTATATCCACTGTTTAAGGTCATTGGAGACTGTTTCACATAGTTAATGTACCAAAGATAATGGATTAAAAACACTCTGGAAACACATTGCTAACAATTACACGTCTTATTAAGATAAATCAATAAGAACAGCGCAATCCACTAAGCCCTTGAGGGGGTGATTGTCCTTAAAATTTCAATATTAAGGCACTCATGTATGTCTGTTGTCAGCAATTATACAATCTAAAACATAATGAAAAAACATATTTTTAACTTCAGTTTCCAGTTTGGATTGCAGAAACGTGATCTAAGTGGTACAGTAATATAATATACGTATTATCTCTTGTTTTCCTCTTTCTTCTCCAAGTCATTACATTTAGAACAACAGGTGCAGCCTTATTTCTGCAGTGTAATAAGTTATCCTTATGTGGGTTTAAGCATTTATGTTTAAAAAATAATAATATATATATATATATATATATATATATTTACATTTATGTATTTACAACCATGAGTTTGATTCCAAGTAAAGTATAATTTTAATGTCCAGATTTGTTTGATAATCCATTGAAACATCTGTGCTGTTAGGTATTGATGCATAATATGCTCACATTTATGTTAAACAGTACATGATGTATATTTTGACCTTTTTGCCTTCACTGCTCACTTTAAATATTATTATGGCTTACAAATAAATTTGTATAACCCATAAATTATTCCATATAGTCTCTCAATTAATAAGGCACTAAAAAACGATATTCGATCTAATAATTGTAACATTACCTATAGTTTTAGATGAAATATAACATGCTAAAGCACAGGATTTGTCAACTTCCCAAAAGTAAGTCCTACTGTTAAATGTATAGCTGCATTATCCATACATGCGTAGTAAACTTACTCCTCCCTAAACCTTCTCCGGACAGGCACACATACCACATGCTCTGTCGCTTGGATACCTAGCAAAACCACAAAGTCAACTATGCACAACCTACTGACTTACAAAGCGACCTGATTTACAAGGTCGCCACAATGCGTAACGCAGCATCCTTCTCGATCTCTGATAAGGTTGTTAATGAATCTGACAAACCTTGATGAACATGGCGTGGTTTTACTGCGAGAGTGCAGCAGGAAAATGAAACCTCGGCCCATCACGCCAAAATGTAACACAAAAGCACACTTTGTTCTCATTTATTGCTGCGGCACGAGCCCCGCACTGCCGCGCATCTCTCGTAAAATGACCTAATGTCTTTGTTCTCATTTATTGCTGCGGCACGAGCCCCGCACTGCCGCGCATCTCTCGTAAAATGACCTAATGTCTTTCGACGCAAAGTACAGCAGTTAGACTCAAAGCTACCGCGGCCGTATCGGTCTTACTAAGACAATTACATTCTTACTAATTCTAACTAAAACAAAAGTTGAGTTTTTCCAGTGTATTTCAAGCTTTTAGGAGTGTGCGCATTTATCTTACCGTCTTCATCCATAGTTAAGATCCTCAAGATGCTATCGCCTGACTGTTCATTTACAGATTATGTGGTCTCCATATCATGTTAGATGCTGTAAGGTGGGCTGCATCCAACTCCTTAAGTATTGTTGTTCGCCCACGGGTCTCGGGGGCGTACTGAGACAAGCCGAGGGGGTGTGACCGCATCCTCACGCGTTGCGTTTCTTGCGTGAGATGCACAGTGACTGCGCATGCGTGCGACTTTGGGTGCGCGCTTGAACCTTGCCTGCCTGCGCTCGCGCGCGTGCTTGTGAGGAGTACGAATCTCATGCTGCAGAGGCATATGCGATGGCACAGCTTTGAAGATGGGGTTTTAATTATGAAAGTGTCATGTCTTGCTGGTAGGCTCCAGTAGTTATTGATTTCAAGAATACGATTGTTATAATATTCATTCATTCATTTCCCTCATTTTGAGATTAAAAAACAAAACAATTATTAATATGAATATTTAAAAATGAATATTTCTCTATTGTATAACCCTCTATTTAAATAAATTAAATTATTTTGTATTAATGTTGTAACAAAGTACCTCCAAGGTCAAAGTTGCTCCTGATTTTCCCACTGTTGTTGATGTTGCACTGTGCACTGTTCAATATATGTGTGTGTGTGTGTGTGTGTGTGTGTGTGTGTGTGTGTGTGTGTGTGTGTGGTGTATTTTAGGATGCAATTGATGTGAAATTTGTTTAATGAGAATTTGTCATTGATGTTGTAAGTCTTACTTAATTTATGATATAAAGGAACAATGTGCTAAAAATTATAATAAATAATATGCCATAATTTGTAATAATTTTTAATATGAAATAATTTTCAAGGAACAAAACTGAACAGAAAACTGTTAAGTTGGAATTCACAGTGTTTTTTTTTGAGAATGACCCATTCCATAATAATGATTTTATTTGGCAAACTAGCCTCAGCATTTCCTTCCTTTCTAAGAATAGAACTTCACTTGCACTCTTAACTCTGCATTTGCACTCTTAACCTGTTCATTCAATTGGCTTAAAACAGAAGTGCACAATATCAAAGTAGGCCCATACAGCTTAAGAGATCAAGTGAGACATAGATGGCATTGATGTCTGCATTAGTCTAATCAATGGCTGATTTAGTTTGCTGTTTAATCAATTACAACAAAAAAAGCATGTTCTGTGAACATATACTGAACCATGGCACATGCACCGAATGAGGAGAGCAGCTTACTAGAATCCTAACATGCACATTTGGCTCACACGCTGTGAGCCATGGGAGCAAACCATTCAAGACCAGGCTTGTTTATCAATTAAATAGCATTATTGTAGCCATAAATCCAGCTGTTCGACTCCTGCTGAGTGAAACTTTAATTGCTTTGTATTTTGCTTTTGTACATCCTACAACTTTAAAATGATTGTCTTGTAATATGGTGAATTGTTCTGGAGCAATTGCATTTCTTCCTATTGCAGTGAAAAATGTATTTGATAAGAACTATTTTCCCAGACTGTCATTGCCATTACAGTGTAAAATGCTGCTGACAGCTGACATGCTATTGTTTTGTGTCTTATTATCTATTTCCCCCTGGTCATATTGCATTTTTGTGCCGAGGTGTGACTCGGCTTCTGTTCTTTGTCTCAAGGCTTCTTTCTTTAAATTTTTTGTCTTTTGTCATACTATGAAAAGACTTTATTCTATTCTATTCTATTTTTATTTATTTTTACATATACATATACATATATATAAGAGGAGAAACAGAGCAAGCACTATGTAGTAACATAAGAATTATATTAAATACACTGTCATTTTGTACATTAAAAATGGTATATAAAATACATAAAAGTCTGAAAATGTGTACATTTTATTCTACATTTATGCAATATAAAAACAATATTATATTGTTCAAGATTATGTAATTTTACTGTAAAATACCGTAGAACATGTTTTTCAGAGGTAAACATTAAAATTGATTTTAACACAGGAATTTATATAGATTTAACATGCTAATACATTTACTTTAAATTTTATTTTTAAAATATAATTTATGAAGACCGGTCATTCCCAAAAGTCCCTGTGTGAACCTTAACTGAATTGAAATGTTTTATGTTGTTTTTGTGTAAAGTTGTGATGTTTTTAATTACATTAATATTTTAATACGTTTTATGTTATTAAGTGTTAATTGCATTATTTTAGTGTGTATTGTGTTTGTGTGCAGAAACACATTACAAATTGCTTTGTATCTGCCACAGTGTAATTGAGACTTTTACAAAAAGGCTGTTTTTGAAGGATGGTGCAATTAAAACTATATTTGAGCTGACAACAAACCTGCAGCCTGTAAAAATTGATTTGTCTGGGAGTAAGATCACACAGGTTCTGCTTATCAGTCCTGCCAGGAAACAAAGCCATGTTTACAAGTCATACAATGAGCTAATCCCTAGATTTCCAGAATTTACAGGATTAGTGGCATCACATCTTTGAAAGATATTTAGAGTTTTGTTTGAGGCACTTAAATATTACACAGATATGACCAAGTATCAGCACTTGTTTTCCATGTCCTGCAACGCATAGAAAACTTGCCCTTGTGTTTTTCAGTTTCTTCTCCAGTATGTAGGGCTCACTGAGTGAGATATATAACTCATAATATCAGTGCTTCAGTCATCTGAATGATAACTCTCTTAGCTCTTACGACCCCTCAGCTGTTCTGAGGCTAATCGAGGCCACGTCTACATCTGAGCCTCTCTCTCTCTCTTTCTTTCTTTCTTTCTTTCTTTCTTTCTTTCTTTCTTTCTTTCTTTCTTTCTCTGTGTCTTCTCTTTCTGTCTGAGCTGAATTTATGGTTCTGTTCTACTGATAGCAAACTCATAACAGTGTCGCCAGTGAGATCACATGACAGTGTCTATAGCAGAGGTACCTTTGGGAAAGCACAGGAGAAATGAATTGGCAGAGACAAGACTGCTGAGCTAAGGGCTGCCATGTTCATCATATCTTATAGCCGGAAAGATGTTTGGAAAGGGCATGGAGGATAGAAAGGCTTTTAGTAGCCTGAAGGTGACTATGATGAGTTTATCAGGATATAAACTTGATTTAAGCAGCAAGCCAGTGTTTTACAGGCTTATTGGTAAGTGGTGTTCTTCAGCACAGTGCTAAGCAGAATCCATGTTAGCGAGCACAGCGGACATTTGTAACTTGATTGTGCGAGGCTTCCGTTGTTATTCACTTCCAGTTATTTTAGCTATACAAAAACAGCTTGTTATACGGTTTTACTTTGCAAACAGGTATTTGTTGTCATATTGTTTTAATTTCTTATCATAAACACACTGGTTTGTAGTGTTAAAGGGATAGTTCACCCACCTTTTGTGCGCAAAGAGAACAAAAAAATGACTGTATTCAACAATTTCTTCTCTTCCATGTCAGTCTTTGACGTACTTTCACGATTGACGCAGGAGCCAGTATGCACTGTGCCTTGTTTACAAGCAGAGGAATGCATGTGTCGTGAATTGTTAATTGCACTGTCATGAATTTGCGTCAAAGACTGACAGAAGATAATAATAATTTAATTTTTGGGTGAACTACCCGTTTAATATATTTAATGTTGTTTGTTATTCTTCTAGTTAGCTTAATTATCTATAGTGGCTATTGAATCTGAAGTCTTGCACATTTTAAGAAAATAGCCTACTTCTGCTTTGCAAAATCAGATGGGCATGCTTCTGTAGAACAACCACACTAAAGATAATCTTGTTCGCTTGTCAGTGTTTGTGCATTCAGAATGTGCATTGAACAACTATAGTGGCGGTAAATGACTGTCTTTATGAGTGAGTCACTGAGTGATACACTCAACTGACTTGCTTGATCACACTAATTCATTTGGGACATAAACAAGTGACAATCCGGGCTGTATTCCACTTGTTATTTATGCCCTTCCCTCCCACTTCCCTCCGTCTCGTTCATTTAGATGTACGCCATTGGAGTTTGGCCAAATATGGTGACCCGTACTCTAAATTTGTGCTCTGCATTTAACCTTCCAAGTGCACACACAGTAGTGAACACACACACACACCATGAACACACACCCGGGGCAGTGGGCAGCCATATTGCTGTGGCGCCCGAGGAGCAGTTGGGGGTTCGGTGACTTGCTCAAGGGTGTCACCTCGGCCGTGGTATTGAGGGTGGAAGAGAGCACTGTACATTCACTCCCCCCACCTATAATTTCTGCCGGACCTGAGACTCGACAAGTCCGAATCTCTATCCTTTAGGCCATGACTATATGTAATGTATATAGCTAAAATGTTTGTTTGGGGTGGGGGTAAATTAAACGCAACCTGTGGTGGCAACCTATATGGACTATCCCAAAGTGTGCATATGAAGTAGCCTCCCTTGGTCAAAATCGAGGAGTCCAGAGTCTGTCCATATAAACTTCCCTCGTTCACTTAAGTGAACGCACTTCAAAATGACACCTGGGATTCCCCCGAGGGGAAGTGCCTAGGGAAGTTTGCAAGTGTGTGTCTAAAAGTGAAGTGAAACGCAGCCCAGTCTTTTAATCATTCAACCAATTCAAACAGTGATTCATTCAGGAACGAAATGCATGTAATGAAAAGTAGTATATTGTTTTATGCTGATAAAAATTATACACATTACTAGTTTTACATTGTATCATATTTTAATTAAATGATTATGGCTTAAGTCCTTTCTCAAATACTTTGTTTTATTTTAAATACAAGTTTGTATGATTCATTTTGGAGCTGGTTGGTTTGGAAGAAAAATATTAATGGAAGCAAGGTTGCTGAGGAAGTGGGCGGAGACTGTTGAACTCTAACGCAATACACTTCACATGCAGTAATAAAATACACTGTTCATACCGTAGGCTACTATGCCTCTGTCCTTCTCTGTTATAGCAAAACCTCATCGCTGTTATTGGCATGGCAACCCAGCTTCCTGTTTGTTTAGCCTGCCCACCATCTGTCTGCTCCCATATGGGTTTGAAATGATGCAGCAAGACAGGAGCCATTCCCATAATGCACAAGGTGCGAGGACCCAGGGCCCTGCCACAGAGCCATGAAGAGAAGCTCAGCTACAGACTTTGATCTTTCAAGGCATGAATGATGCAACTCCTTCCAAGGAGCACGCAGGCATTAGAGGCTGTCCATCAGCTGCGTGCTAGCAGGTGTCTCAGCTGCTCCAGAGACTCTTAGGAGGAAGAGGAAGATCAATGTCCTGGCTGCAAATCCTGCTCTTGTTGATAAGGGGCCTGCACTACAGAGGATCAATCAGGTTTACACCATTAGTGTTCGAAACCAAGTCGACGGCTGTTTGAACAGCTTCTAACTGACTGATACATAATCCTAATGAGTAAACAAGATATCGTATGGTAGAATGATTCATTTAAGTACAGCAACTGAGGCAAACCAATATAATAGTTAGGTCAATAATGTGCTTTTATTTGATTTCAAAATGTAATTCATTCCTTCAGTGATTTCAACCTCTTCTGTGATGAGCCTGCTAAACAGTTCTGATTTAACATTTATTTGGCTATTTATTATTTACAGAATTTAGCTATTTTTGTGATATCATAATGAAAAAAGGAATTCAATTCTTGAAGAGAAATGCCTTGAGGAATATAATAAATAAATACATTTGACAACTTATTCATATTTGAAACACTTATCTCTGCCAAATCTGAATCGTGCAGTGTAACCAAAATGCATAAATATGCATGAAAAAAAAGAAAAAAAAATTATAACACAAAAACACAAATAATTAGATATTTTTACAACAACGCAAGGTAAGTTCATGTTGCAAAACGCAACCTAATGATATTTATGAAATAACATTTGATTATATTCTTACAAATAAAAAATCATGAATTGTAATTATTTGCCTTAACATTTATAAAAAATAATCCTAAAGATGTAAACAGTAATCCTTAACACTACATTGTTGATTTTATTTTATTTTGTACTTGCCATTGACTCAAACTGGTTAAAAAACTGTAGTTGATTGCTATGCTGTTTTATATAACAATAAATATATATGTAAGTCAAGTAGTGTTCAATCATATATATACTCCCACGTTTGAGCAATATTAACATGATTTATTGACAAAGATACAGGGTCCACATACAGTTTGATCTAATAATACGTCCGCAGCCCCATCCTTCTGACAAGAACAGTAATTACTGCTATTTACTACTTTCATAAGCAGTCACTTAACCACCTAACAGCGGTACAAGCAAAATCACAGCTAGAAAGATCCAGATGATCTGGAATTATAATGTAATGCTAGTGAAGAACAGCCAGTGATGCCTTGAGGGCTTTTGCATGTATTGATTTTTCATCCTCCTCATGCTGAGTCATTATGTTCTAGCCTGTTGATCTGTTTATCTCTGATTATGAAGAATGCTTTTTAACCACATTCCCACCTCTTGAGGTCAATAACAAGTGAAAAAAAAAAATCACATGCATAATTTTAATGGGCACATTATACACTTAAAAATGTATCTTCTTTTGATTATCTACTTTTTGTGCTCTATAATATATTTTAATACAACATATCTGCAACATAGCTGCAACTTTGGTAAAAGACAAGCTGTTTCTTTAAGAGGAGCTCTTGCTGGGTGCAGACATCACAAGGGCATTTGCTAATGACTACCTTGTGTAAATGCAAGGTGCACGAAGGTAGGAAAAGTTTCCTCCTTTTCTCAGCTGACTGTTTTATGCATATGATGTTCTAAATCTGGACATAATAACCTAATTGACTATATGTGCTGAATTAGAACAGCATGCTGCATATGACATGCTTTATTTAAATTTGATACTTTTTCCTTCCACATCTACAACACCATTATGGAAGAGAAGGAAAAGGAAAGCGCATTAGAGTGGGACAACAGAAAGCAGAATGTGTTTGAGTAAAGGTTAGGTACTGCGCTGAAATGAAGAGACTCACTGGGGAGTGGGGACTTGTTGTGCAGCATTTCATTAGCATGTTTTTAAACTCCTTTCTTCTGGGCAGCCTTTGCACAGCAAGTAAACTACTTAATTTAAAATGACCAAGGTAAGTTTTTTTTGTTTGAACACAATGAAGAATCATATGTACTCACTTCCATTTATACATAACAGTAGATAATAATAAACAACAATATTTACTGAAATATTTTTTTATTTAAAGGGGTCATGGATCATAATTCCCTTGATCTTTTGACATGTAAGATGTCATTGTACTATTAAAACATCCTGTAAAGTTCAGAACTCAAAAATCGAATTTGTCTAAAAACAGCTTATATTGGAGCCAATCTGCGAAAACGACAGCTTGTGGAATATGCCACTTTATGATGTAATAGTGTGACTAAAGAAGATCAACGCCTGCTTCTACATCACTGCCTGTTTAGCCCCGCCCACCGACTCGTGCATGTAAATAATGAGAGTGGCAAATGCAGGTCTATGCAGAAATCAATTGATAAACTATATTTGATTAACTTCATTCTTAACAGAGTTCCAGCCCGCATCAGAAAGACCTTGGTCCTTTGTTCACCTCATTTTAACATGGATTCGTTTACAAAAAAGGCACAATTCGACGCAGGATTTTCAGAAAGATTAAAACTACAAGACAATGCTGTGCCGACTATATTGGATACGACAGTAATGTCATAATACACATGTGTGGGTAACTGTTTTTATTATGTGGTCACTGTTGATTTGTCTGTTATTACAAATATTTCGATAAGTACGGAGTATTTATGCGTTTACCAGTGAGCATTTACATCCGAGTCTACAATCTGCCAACAGAGTGCTCCAATGAGGGGGCTCTAAAAATACAGATTATTACTTCTAAATTATGATGTTTTTGATGTAAATATCTTGATAACGGTATAAGTAGACCTCAAAAACTATATAAAATAAAACAAAGGCAATAAAATACCTGTGGGATTTTTATTTTATATAATGCACAAAAATCAAATGAGAGTTCTAAATGATTTCATTGCAACAGACGATTTGAACTGATTCACAGAAATCAATCATTTGTAGGAACTCGATCTATATAGCTAGCTAGATCCATCACTCTCATATTTGTGGTTTTCTGGAAATTTGGTTCACCATTGAGCCTTTGCTGAAAGCATAAAGGCTTATAGAGGCCTGAAAGTTAGAGTCCGCAGCCCTTAATGAAAGCGACCTCTGTCTATGGTGATGCTTGGTGATGTCTGGTGAAATATCTTGCCAGGGCGACTTGGCACATGGACAGAGGGTGGGATTGTGTTTTGCCCAAAAGTCAGTGATGGTGAAAGTCCTTTTCTTGTTCACCCAGAGTTTGGCTATGTGTTTTAGAATCTTACTCAAGTAATATCATCTGAACTGCAGATGGTGACGAGAAATCCTGGTGCTAAAAATCTAAAGATTTTTCTTCAGCCATCTAAATAATCTGTAAGGGTCAAAACATTCAAATGAATGTAACGCAGACAATGCAACCAAACACCAATCTCATACCTCTTGATGAAGAATGTCTGCAGTATCCATGGTTACCTCAACTAAGCAAAAGCCAAAAATTGCAATGTAGATAAGTGTTTTTTCCAAGGCTGAGAAATGGCATGCTGAGGGCAGCTCTCCATGGAGACCAAGTAAACCGACGTTATGGACTTAAGATGAATGGAAGGGGGTGATAGCTTGAGAGTACAGAGAGAGAGTTCTGTGTTCATTTATATCCAGAAATGCTGTCAGACCCCTCTGCCTGTCAGAGAGAGAAGAATCTCACTCTCATCCACACTTTACATCATGAAGGGCCAATGAGGCTGGCTGGCAGTAACTGGATTTATGGACTAAAGTAATGATGCTGCAAGTAATAAAGAGTTGCATAAATCGCTGTGAACCTCTGCACTGTAAACCATCCACTGACTCAGATTGGGCGATTTAGTTAAACAACATTATACTGCAATATTTCTCAGTCTTCTGACAATATAAGCTGTACATGTTCAAAAAGTTTAATGTAAGTAAATTACCTAAAAATAAGCTATATTTTAAATGCATATATTATAATGTCCATATATGCACCATTGCAACAATACATAATAATCCTGTTAAAAAATATGTTCTAAGAATGCAAATGTTATTTCCGAATGTTTTCAGAACATTGAAAATGTTTTTTTCTTGGTTTTGTGAACATTAGAGAGCACATTAAGATAGTTTTTAAGATAGTTGTTAAGTTTAGGGTATTAGGTAGGATTAGGGATGTAGAATATGGAATATGTTAATAACAGGCTTGCTAATAAGCAACTACTTAATAGAGAGAGCTGGTCCTAAAGTGTTACTGAATGATCTCTGAGCCATCTGAAACAAGAAGTAAAAGTAACATTTATAAAACAGTATGCTAAATATATCAGAAGAACTTTCAATACATTATATACTATTTTATGTATATATTTATTTATTTATTTATTGCTAATATTTTGATAGTGTTATTAAAGACCAGTGCCCTTTGGATAAAATTGTTAGACCAGTCAACGATCAAGTTTTGGGGTTTTTTTTGTATTTTTAGGTCTTCATTTTTAAAAGTCTGTTACATCAAAATGTAAATTGGTCTAATTTGAATCTGAAAAATAAGACTTATTATCCATTGACTGCTGGTTGGTCAGACTAGTTCTTAAGACACAGTCTTAAAATAGGCTAAGCTCACGCAACTTGCCCCAGATAACATTTGTTCATAACTTAAAGAGAACCTTGCAAGCAGAATGTTCCCTGAAAGATGAGAATGAACAGAAATACATATATTGTAACTAAAACATATTAAAACATGAAACATGCCATGCAGAGGCTTCTGTGAACATTTAAATCTTTGTTCATGAATTTAATATGATGAACATGTTTTTTTAGCATATTAGAAGTGAAGTGTTGATTTTTCTTTTTTCTATAGCACCCACGTTCCTAAAGTGTACTGTAGTAAAATGTTAATTATTAACAGATATGATCATGATTTATAACAGCTTCTAAAAACACAATAATATATTAGCAACATGAAAAAAGTAATTTCATATTATAATATTAATATTTCTGAGTAAGACAATATTTAACAATTATGAAAAACTTTAAGACAGAAATGAAAACAGTCAAGATATGAAACAGGTTTTTATAATTTATTTATCTTTCAATACAACAAATCAAAACTTTTTGTTATTACCATGTATGGATTAATTGTATATATGATAGAACCAACAATGGGACTATTAATAAAGTAGGTTCATTAACATGTAATTAAAAAACAGGTTCAAGTTTAATGTTATAATGGACAGCCTTTGTTTAGTTTTACCTTTTTCAACCCTTTGTTCAGTGAAACAGAAGATAGTGAGTGTGTTGTAATCTTTGTGGTCAAAGTCTCTAATTATGATGGTACCACCTTTACACCGACATCCGCACAACTTGCTTAAAACAAGAGTTATTAATACATACACACTAATATCAAACAAAACGCTCAACAATTGATTTTACATTGGAATCAGTCTCTAAAAATGACTCAATGCTCAGTATCACATAATGTTGTGGAAAATATTGTCCACATATACACTGTTTGCTGATAATCAGATGAAGTGGGCTGTTCTACGGCAAAGACGTTTATGACAGCTATCGTCAAGTCTGTGATATACGGACATCCTGTTATATTGTTAACACAGATGCTATATGTTTCCTCCTTGGATTTATACCTGTTCTGTGAGGCAAGTACGCTATATTGTGTCAAAATGGGCTGTTTCTATTTTTCATCTTATTTAAATATTTTCTATTTGGCGAGAATGGTCAAAGAAACTATGATTTTTAGCTCTTTGTTGAATTTGCTGTTTTGTGACAAGTGCAGGGTTTCTTTAACATTTGCTAAATCATCAGGAGCTTGGTATCCTGATTTCACAAGTGTGCTGGCTCTAACAGAGATCATATTTAAATTATGATACACAACAGTTTCATATGCCATGTCACTATTGATAAATATAAAATCGCTAGCAAATGCTTCATTAGAGAAGCACACCTAACTGTATTCGTAGGTGTAAATGTATTGTATTTTAAACGTCTTTAAAAAAAATTTATTTGTAGACCAAGATGATGTCAGTGAACGAGTTAAAGGAATATTGTCATTTCAATTCATCTTAAGATGCATTAACAGCATATGTGTTGTGCATCATTCAGAACTGAATTTAAAAGCCTTTGTAAATTCTGTATCAGTCGCAGAATCTGAACTTGAGGGAGCAGAAAATATGCACAATTTCAATTTAAAATGTAATGTCTAATTAAATTGAACTGAAATTAAAATAACTATAATCTTCACTTGTAAAGGAAAACCAGAGCTGGGTAGTAACCAGTGTTGGGGAAAGTTACTTTTAAAAGTAATGCATTACAATATTGCGTCACTCCCTAAAAAAAGTAACTAATTACGGTACTTAGTTACTTTTTATGGAAAGTAATGCATTACATTACTTTTGCGTTACTTTCGCGTTACTTTTTAAATATGAGCAGGGCTTGATTGTTTGTTTTTAATATAAGAAGTTCTATTTATAGCAAATATAAAAGCCTTTCACACCAAAAAGTGTAATGAATCAACCTCAGGCTGAAGGAAAAGTAAATTCACGGCTGTACAGTAGAACGCAGGAGAAGATTCAACACTCTTCAGGAATAAAAAAAACAATGAAGTACAATTGTTAGCTTATCTAAAGTAATTTTTGTTTATTAGTATGGTTGAACTGGATCATCAAAGGTCAGCAGCAAACACATTGGTTAATAAAATGAGATTAGATATATTTGTGTTGTTTAACATATTGAATTATTGCAGGTTTGCGTCATATTCTGAGTTTGCATTTCACTGTTTTAATTAATTTTGATGAATACTGAATACGTTTTTTGCGAGTGGGATGAATTAATACACATTCACATTTAGTCTAGATTAGAACTACAGTAAGATCATGTTCACACAGCGCACTGTTAGTCAATAAATGTAACAGTGAAAAGTAATGTGTTACTTTACTAGTTACTTGAAAAAAGTTATATTATTACGTAACTCGCATTACTTGTAATGCGTTACCCCCAACACTGGTAGTAACTGATTACATGTAATCTGGATTACGTAATCAGATTCCAAAAAATAAGCACTTGTAATTAGAGTAAATTACATTTTAAATACTCGTAATCAGACTGCAGTTACTTTTTTATGGATTACATAATTACATATTATTCAAGCAATACAATATTAATAATTCCTTGATCCTCCCTAATTTCTCTTTTTCATCTTTTACATTTCCCTTTCTAAAATAGCCCAGCGATTATATATATATATATATATATATATATATATATATAGTCTAGTTTTGTGGACATTCACACAGATATCAGTCATTAGTCAGGTGGCAACAGCATTTGACCACTGGACAAATTGCATCATTGCATCAACTACTGATGAACACATTCATTTTATTTGAAGTACTCTGTAGATTGTTTTAACCATGTATTATTAATTATAACTAATTCAAATGCACATATTAACGTTATTTCTTAGTTACATGTAATGCAGACATTCAAAAACTTTTTTGTCATTTAAACCTTATCCACCAAATATATTTGCTTTCAGTACCCCTGATATTTTAAAATACATATTTCAATAATTAAGTATCACATTTGCATGTTCACGGTTTCTTTGATGTTGGTGAATGATCACATGGCATGCAGGTAAATACAAATATTTCATATTTTTATTAAGTGTTTTATTTAAAACAAAGACTATAGAAATACAAAGACGGTTCGCTTCTTATGAATGACAAAAACTGCAACACGCAATATGGAGGAATAATCCCACCTTCTAAATTAAAGAGTCAAATTTCCCATAGAAGCCTGACTAGACCAGCCAATGCACATGCTGTATAAGCACGTTATGACTCTAGACCAGACAATGCACATGCGCTGTATAAGCACGTTATGACTCTAGACCAGACAATGCACATGTGCTGTATAAGCACGTTATGACTCTAGACCAGACAATGCACATGTGCTGTATAAGCACGTTATGACTCTAGACCAGACAATGCACATGTGCTGTATAAGCACGTTATGACTCTAGACCAGCCAATGCACATGTGCTGTATAAGCACGTTATGACTCTAGACCAGCCAATGCACATGTGCTGTATAAGCACGTTATGACTCTAGACCAGACAATGCACATGTGCTGTATAAGCACGTTATGACTCTAGACCAGACAATGCACATGTGCTTTATAAGCACGTTATGACTCTAGACCAGACAATGCACATGTGCTGTATAAGCACGTTATGACTCTAGACCAGCCAATGCACATGTGCTGTATAAGCACGTTATGACTCTAGACCAGCCAATGCACATGTGCTGTATAAGCACGTTATGACTCTAGACCAGACAATGCACATGTGCTGTATAAGCACGTTATGACTCTAGACCAGACAATGCACATGTGCTGTATAAGCACGTTATGACTCTAGACCAGCCAATGCACATGTGCTTGCTGTATAAGCACGTTATGACTCTAGACCAGCCAATGCACATGTGCTGTATAAGCACGTTATGACTCTAGACCAGCCAATGCACATGTGCTGTATAAGCACGTTATGACTCTAGACCAGACAATGCACATGTGCTGTATAAGCACGTTATGACTCTAGACCAGACAATGCACATGTGCTGTATAAGCACGTTATGACTCTAGACCAGACAATGCACATGTGCTGTATAAGCACGTTATGACACCGCATGAACATTGGCTGGTCTAGCCTGAACAATACGCTTTCTAAATGCTATTTGAGCATAAAAAACAACATTCACCGAGCAATTAATTTCAGATTTTTGTTGCTAATTTGACATGTAATTTAATCGTGAGTTCAGTGAGCAGTTTTTGAGATTTCATGATTCCCCATTCATTTAGATAGGACTTGTACGAGCTGTCCGGAGGTGTTGCAAATATGGCCGCTGAGTGAAGAGACTTTCCTCCAAAGGGAGTTTGTTTTAAAATGATTTATTTTCATAAAAAAAATTTATGCTTTAATTTGATTAATTAATTGTCAGCTTTTCATTAATCTCACAACCCCCCTGCAGTTCCTTCACGAACCCTAGTTTGGGAAACCTTGACGTAAAACAATGTTAAACGCACTTCATGTTGTAAATTACAATAAATGGAAGACATTTTCTTACTCTTTGCATTTTTACATCATTATGGTCCAAGATAATTCTATTTAAATCAATGTGATAAACGAGTTAAATCAAAAGTAATCTAAAAGTAATCTGATTATTTTACCTAAAATGTGTAATTTATCGGATTCCATTACTGACTACTATTTCTACCTGGAATCTACCTGGATTACAATTTGTAGGTATAATCTACCCAGCTCTGAGGAAAACTATCAAGATAATCTTAGAATGTATTAGAAAAAGTTCATAATGAAAGTTGAAAAAGCATCAATTTGAAAGTGAATAGGCCTTATGGACAGACAGAATTCATAGATGTAACAGTTTACACATTTCTGACATCCCCTTTTTCTTTACTCTACAGGCACTAAAGGGAAGATGGATAACAGCAGATTAACATTTTTTATTGCTCTATCATGTATCTCTATTACTTCAACACTGATTTTGGCTTACAAGAGTTATCCTCTTTACCAATATATGACTGCTTCATATAATACACAAAAACTCCCAGACGTTTTAAATTTGACAACGCCCATCAAAAACTCAGAGCATGCCTTCTATAATACATGTAAAATCACTGACCCTTTAAATTCGATAACACCCATCAAAGACTCAGAGCATTTCATGGTGTCTGCGTTTATCGACCACAGACTGGATGGGGTTATTCGAGTCATCAGCATAATCAACAGAAACAGTCTTCAGCCCCTTTACTGTGTTTACTGCAGCGCTGAACAAGTCTGCAAAACTGTTCACACCGATGTCCAGATACACAGCGACCATTTTGGTTTCCCGTTTCACGTCTCAGATGTGATTTGTAAAGGCAAACACATGCAAAATGCAACTCATGTCCTTGTATCAACTAAAGTTTTAGATAACAGTACAACGGAGTATCTGCCAATACAAAATCGTGTCAGAATGAACACTTTTAAGTATAACTTTACCGTTTGCATCTCAAACCTTTTTGGCGACTACAACAATGTACTGCAGTTTGCTCAAACGATGGAGATGTACAAACTTCTGGGTGTACAGCATGTGGTCATCTATAAAACTGGTTGTGGACCAGATTTGAAAAAGCTCTTAAAACATTATGAAACAGAGGGGATACTGGAGATCATTCCATGGCCTATCGGCCAGTTTCTAAACCCTTCTTCAGGCTGGAACTTCCAGGAGCACAAAGGTGACGTCCATTATTATGGTCAGTTAGTAACACTCAACGAGTGCATTTACAGGCACATGTACCAGTCAAAGTACATTCTCCTGAATGACATTGATGAAATCATCATGCCTTACAAACACGCCAATTTACCCTCTCTCATGGAGGACCTCCAGTCTGCTCATCCCAGAGTAAGTGTATTCCTTTTTGAGAGCCACGTTTTTCCCTCAACACAGTTTGAGGAGAGTGGGAAGTTCAAACGAGCAATGTGGAATAATATTCCTGGTGTTAATATCATGGAGCACATTCACAGAGAACCCAATCGAAAGAACATTTACAATCCTACAAAGATGATTGTCAACCCAAGGAATGTTCAGCAAATCTCAGTACATACCTCTTTACAAATCTATGGATATATTCATCGTGTAGCATTTCATGTGTCTAGGATGGTGCATGTGAGAGAACCAATGCAAGTGAATCTTACTAAAGAACAGCTGTTTGTGGACAAAAGAATGTGGGACTTTGAGCAAAAACTGATACCGAATGTTGACCGGACTTTGAAGCTTTCAGGTTTGTTAAGGCCTCACTGATGACATTATTTTATTATAATTATGCAGATGTGATAAATCTGACATCTGAAAAATAAAGGATGCCTTTTGAGAAATATAATCTTAGCCAAAATGATTGCAAAACTGATTTAGACCAAGGCTAAGTTAAAAAGCAAAAAAATACTGTACTGTAGAGCTAATGTCTTGAGTCACTGGACAAATTTCATTGGTAACTTAACTTCCGGTTTTAATTCAGGCTTTCTATCTGGAGTTGATCCCAGGAAAGTTACATTTATAATTAATTATGTACTTGGTGATATTTTGTTAATTATGACCTTTTTAATACTCTCAGAGTTTATTTTACATTACATTTAATATGAACAGTATTTACATTAAATAAATGGTTGTAGGTGAACCACTTTGTTTAAAAGTGTTCTTATTTTATTCATATATGTTGAGTTTAAAAATCACACAATGCAAACTTCACCAAATTACTCTAAATCAGAAAAAAGTACAATATAATATGTGCACATACAGTGTAACAGGCATAACGTTTACATAATGATGTATCATGTTCACAATAAATATGTGGTTCTGTAGGTTTTAAGAATTCAATATTGTTAACGTAGATTTGAAGGAGCGTGTGCTAAATAAACAGATCTAGTCTGTATAAATGACAGTCACATATTGCATCTTACATAAAAGCAGTCACAAGAAGCTATTGCACAGTGCTTAGATGATCTATGAACACCAACTGTCTCTCAAGATGGAATAATTCACTTCAGTGCAGATGTAATCCGGTTCTGATCTACCAAAGCAGCACAACTATAAGTCAGCCCCTAATAATACAAATCTCAAGTAATCACATTACATGTGTAAAGCCTTGGAATTAACATTTCTTATGCCCTGCCTTACAAAAGTCACGACTGTCTTTTTTCAGAGACTTTAATAACTTAGCATCTTGACAGGATAAAATTCACTTCCGCTGTATTATTGTTTTGGTCTTAGTTTAGAACTTTTAGATCTGATAACTTGCCATAACAGCTGGAATATGTTGCTCAACCATAAAAAAAAAGTTAATATTTTACTAATAGAAAGTGCTTGTGTTCCCAAACTGGTATCATCATATAGATAATATACAGGAAAAATGATGTGAGCTTAACCACCTTTTACTTGAAGTTTAAGTTCACCCTAAAATAACAGTTATCTGTTACTCACCCTGTCATTCCAGACTCATAGGAAGACTTTACATTTATGCATTTAGCAGACGCTTTTATCCAAAGTGACTTACAACTGCATTTAGGTTATACATTTTTTTAATCAGTATGTGTGTTCTGTGGGAATCGAACCCACAACCTTTTACGCTGCTAACGCAATGTTCTACCATTGAGCCACACATGAACTCATTGATGAACAAGTCTCGAAAGTGTGATCGTGATTTCACCAAGTACAACATGTTCCTGGATCAACGTTCCAATCAACCAATCAGAATTGAGGGATAACTTTTCCGGAAATATCTGTTTTAGGCTTACGATCAGAGTTAGGTGCTTCCTTGTTATTCAGCTATCATTTCCCACTGATTTTATGAATAAATTATGGGTAGGGTTAGATTAAGGGGTAGGGATCTATCGCCAAGAAACTTGGATTTGTGATATGAGTTTCACAGACCACATTGCTAAAACTGCTCGGTCCTGAAGATTTACCTTATACAACATCAAGAAGATCAGGCCCTTTCTTTCAAAACATACTACACAACTCCTTGTTCAAACTCTTGTTCTGGCCAGGCTGGACCATTTCAATGCTCTCATGGCAGGTCTTCCAACCAGTTCTATCAAACCTCTGCAATTAATCCAGAATGCGGCATCAAAAGTAGCCTTTGAAGAGCCAAAAAAACAGCATGTCATATGTTCATCAACTTGCACTGGCTACCAATAGCTGCTCGCATAAAATTCAAGGAATTGATGTTTGCCTACAAAACCACTTCTGGCTCTGCACTCCTTTACCGAAGATCAATACTTCAGACTTATGTGCCCTCCAGAAGCTTATATTCTGCAAGTGAACAGCACTTTGTAGTACCATCCCAAAGAGGCACAAAAACAGTTTCACTGACTTTTGCCTTAACTGTTCCCTGCAGGTGGAATGACCTGCCCAACTTGATCCGAGCAGCTGAGTCTTTAGCCATCTTCGAGAAATGTCTAAAGACACATCTCTTGCAAATAAACTTTACCCTCTATCACAATAACTCTCTATTATTTTTTTATTGTATCTACTTGTTTTCTTTTTATTTATTAAAAAACACGACCCTCTAACTCTAGCATTCTCTATTCTTTTTTTCTATTCTATCTACTTGTTCTATCCACTATTCTATCTACATCTACCTGGGGAAGTTTTGGCTTAATGGTTAGAGAGTTGGACTAGTAATCTAAAGGTTGCGGATTCAGATCCAGCACGGATTGTAGGTGGGGAAAGTGAATGTACAGCCCTCTCTCCACCTTCATTACCATGACTGAGGTGCTCTTGAGCAAAGCACCGAACTTCAACTGCTTCCCGGGCGCCGCAGCATAAATGGCTGCCCACTGGGTGTGCTCATGGTGTGTGTGTTACGGTGGCCGGGAAGTGCAAAACAACATTACAAAGTGTGAAACACTTTTACGAAGCTCGAGACAAATTTACATTTTGGAAAACATTTTTACCTATCATAAAACACAATTACATCTGAAAAACACTTTTACCAAGGACGAAACAAATTTACATTTTAGAAAACAAATTAACAAGACGCAAAACACTTTTACCAGTCCCGAAACAAATTTACAATGACAGATTCTTCACGGAAAGGGAATGTACCACACACCGGAAGTGACGCGTTGAAAGGTGTTGTTGTTGGTGAGCGGTAAATTCGTGTTGTGGTTGTGGTTGTGGAGTAAATGGCGTAAATAAAGTTTATGGTGACCGAACATGGACTGCGGCCGAGGGATGTTTTGCCCGTTTTGTGGCAAACACATGAGCAGCTTAACGCGGTTTTGCTTTACGTGTGGTCGGTGTTTGAGTTTCTAAAGGACGCGGACCAGACGGAACCACAGGAGACGTCTCGACAACCGGTGTTGTGTAATATTCAATTCCGTGAAAACTGTTCCAGTGGGTGGAGTTTACGTGAATAGTCATTAGTTCCCCATGTTGTGTCGTGTCCTTGAAACAACGCAAACGTGTTTAGCTTTTATATATTTAATTTGTGGGGCTTTAATGAATGTATTTATTAATTTGAATAGATTAGCCTACCTACCTAGTTGTCATTGGTGACTTCTGCAGTGTGTAGTTCCAACAATGCCTGAAACAAACCTCTACAATATCTGTGGCCTAATAAAATGCTTAAGTCTGGTGTGAGTATCCTGTGTCATTCTTTCTTTCATTTTTTTATAACCAGTATTTCCCAGCCTCCACAGTCCCATCAGTATCTTTATCAACACCAAACTACAAATATTCCTTTTTCTCATATTGTTTCATGTATCATGCAAATTATAATTAAAGTCACACAGGTAAATGCACATTTGCTTCTATCTGTCACATATTTTCTTCTATTATTATTTTAAGAAAATAAATTCGGAATCACCAATATCCAAGTAGCCTATAATAGATTATAATGTAAAGGTATACGTTCACCCAAAAATGAAAACTGTCATCATTTACTCACCTGTTTGAAACCAGTGTGAACAAAACAGCATTGACACATTTTTCAAAGTATCTTCTATACAGAAGAATGAGTCATACAACATTGAAACAACATGAGAGTGAGTTAATATTTATTTTTGAATGACATGTCCCTTTAAAATGGACCTACAAAAACATTTAATGTTTTCCTTAATTGTATTTAGTTAACAGTCAAATACAGAGCATTGCTTAACAGTATAGAGAATATGCGAGAGAACTACTAATAATATTAAAATAATAAATATCATATATAATTAGACATTGTGTCTGTTCTTTGACCATGTTGCACTGAACAACAATCTCTTTCATGTCATATGTTAAAAAATGGTGTGTGAAAACATCTACGATTTCATGATTTCAGTGTTGTGTTCAGAAGTCAGAAAGAGCTTGTTTACACACACAAGGAATTGGACTTGGCGACAGGAGCTTCCAAGTACAGATAGTGCAACATACATGCTAGTGCAAATATACGTGGGAATCATGTTGAACATTTTAAAATCTGTTTAACATTTTAAAATCGTATTAATCTTTAGTGTTTTTCACAGTTTACAATGAAACCCAAATGTTTTTGTCAGCCAAACTCTGTTCTTCTGTCTCCTCCTTAGATTAATATCTTCTGAGATTATTTTGACTGTTTATATAAAAATGCTACACAAAACATTGTTCTAGAGTATATAAATATTAGTTACATTCATTAAATGTTACTATGACAAGTACAGAAGCAATTGCTTTATGAATATAACTCAAATTGAAGAGACAAGGGAAATTGTGTGAAAGTATGTGTATGTGGAATGAACCAATGCAAAATTAAGTCAGTGTCTGAGATAATTATTAAAACAGGGCCTTGGTACTCAATGAAAATAGCCTCCGTGTATGTTTAGTTCCCACAATGATCAGCTACCTGTGACTTAAGCTCCACATCCAGTCTGAAACGAGACAATTACTTTACATGATGATAAATATATGTGGAAACATCACAAAGCAAATCAAGGCCATATATGACACTTTTGATGATGACATGCGTATGATTTCATATCCACATTTAAAAAATAATATTCTTGGAGTATGCTGACCTAGAGGTGTCTTGAATTATTATTATATTATCAATTACAAATTATAATGATTACAATATAAAATGTTTAACTACAAGACAAATTATCTCAGAGTAGGCATGCAGCTTATGTAGGTAACAGAAACACTGGCTATATACAAAATAAAAAGGGGTTTATTAATGACACAGGATACTCACACCAGACTTAAGCATTTTATTAGGCCACAGATATTGTAGAGGTTTGTTTCAGGCATTGTTGGAACTACACACTGCAGAAGTCACCAATGACAACTAGGTAGGTAGGCTAATCTATTCAAATTAATAAATACATTCATTAAAGCCCCACAAATTAAATATATAAAAGCTAAACACGTTTGCGCGTTGTTTCAAGGACACGACACAACATGGGGAACTAATGACTATTCACGTAAACTCCACCCACTGGAACAGTTTTTCACGGGAATTGAATATTACACAACACCGGTTGTCGAGACGTCTCCTGTGGTTCCGTCTGGTCCGCGTCCTTTAGAAACTCCAAACACCGACCACACGTAAAGCAAAACCGCGTTAAGCTGCTCATGTGTTTGCCACAAAACGGGCAAAACATCCCTCGGCCGCAGTCCATGTTCGGTCACCATAAACTTTATTTACGCCATTTACTCCACAACCACAACCACAACACGAATTTACCGCGCTCACCAACAACAACACCTTTCAACGCGTCACTTCCGGTGTGTGGTACATTCCCTTTCCGTGAAGAATCTGTCATTGTAAATTTGTTTCAGGACTGGTAAAAGTGTTTTGCGTCTTGTTAATTTGTTTTCTAAAATGTAAATTTGTTTCGTCCTTGGTAAAAGTGTTTTTCCAATGTAATTGTGTTTTATGATAGGTAAAAATGTTTTCCAAAATGTAAATTTGTCTCGAGCTTCGTAAAAGTGTTTCACACTTTGTAATGTTGTTTTGCACTTCCCGGCCACCGTAGTGTGTTCACTCTGTCACTGCACTTTGTTTTCTTTTTAATTATTACTATAATAATAATAATAACAAAGTGACACTCTAACACTAGATCTATCTATATGTATTTTCTATAAAATTTTATTATTTTTATTTATTATTTAACCTTGCTACATACTGCGAGACTAGTCACAACACTTATTTATATATTCTCTTATATATATGCTATTTTTTGTTGCTTGTATTGCCATCATTTGTAAGTCACTTGGGATTTAGCATCTGCTAAATGATTAAATGTAAATGTAAGTGCAGATTTGAGACAATTCAGAAGTCTTTGGAAATCAGTTGCAGTGGTATTTGTTCAAATGTCTAATTGCTAATATTTTGCCCTTGCAAATAATCCTTATATCCTTACTTGCTATTCAGAACTACTGAGCACATTTTATATTGTGTAATTAATATTCAGGGTGAGACTGATGTTTTATCATATGTCCCCGACATTTCAAGTAAAAAGGCTTCATGTGCACATCTGCTCATAAATGTACGAATCATCCTTAAAAGAACTGCAAGTGGTGGCCCTGCAGGCAAAAGACACATTTGCACACTCACTTCCTCATATGGTGACCATGCTGTGGATGCTAATTGACATATCCTTTGCAGCTTGAGAGGGCATAATGAAATGGTTGCAGTAGCTCTCTCTCTCCTTTCTGTTTACCATAATTTCTCTTCCCTTGCAGAGCAATAATTTAGTATAGGAAGAAAAGTTCAAACATAATGGTGCATTATGCAAAGCTATATGCAAAGACCTATGTTATATTGTAATACATGTTCTGTTTATCCTGCAGTCTTTCTGTTGCTGCTCATTAAATAGGACCATTAAATTGCTTCCATGTACGTCAGTGATGATATCAACCAAGTCTAAATTGCAGTGTTGAAGCAGAAATGGACTAAAATTCAGCTATTCAGTCATATTCACCTTATTACCATGGGTCACACTCTCCATCATGATAAATAATGCACTGTAATGGTGCTAAATAACAATGACTTGAAGAACACACCAAAGTAAATTTCCTTTGACTGGTTGTACTAATGCCACATTAGAGAAGTCTCGAGTCCAAAATGACCTTTAGTTATGCCTGAAGCAGAATTCCTCCACTGATGTTTAAAAGTGTTTTCAAACAGCATATCAAAAAGTGTCAGGCTTACGTGTTAATTGCATTTAAAATGTTCATTGGGGAATGTACATATTGCCCAGTGAATCAATGTGACATGACACGCTTACCCCTAATTGTAACTATACAGCCCCAACCCGACTCTTCTCAGAAATCATATATTGTATCCTGAAACATAATTAATTTTCAAAAGAGAGCATTGTTAGGATGCAGATATTCTGATTGGTGTTCATCAGTTCATGGTGATAATCAGTTTTGCTACCTAATGTTTAGCTTACTCATTGTTAAACTTTTTGAGAAATGTGTCTTTGTTTTGAGAACTGAATTAATGGTTTGGGGAAATGGGTCAACTCAAATCTGTTGTATTATGTCAACAATCAAAAACTGCAATTCAAGATTCTTACCTAACTCTGCTATTAGTTTTCTTGATCGGCATCATCTTATTGATTTAATTTTATTTTTTCGTCCGATATGGCAAAAGGCCTAGATATCCATGATGAAAGTGGATCGAGCAGTCGGAGAATCAGATCACCAAAAATTACAGGATGAATCTCAGACATATCCGGACGGGATTAGATTTCTCAGAGGACTTCTGAATAAACCGAGAAGCAGTATCTGATTCACGAACAAATGTAAAAACAATTCGTTAGTTAATGGGCTGCGCTTTGTGTTTTTGTCTCAAAAAGAACCGGTTCATAAGAGTAATTTGTTAATGAAGCCGACTACACTGGGCGCGCTGCGTGCACGTGCTACCATCGTGCACAGTTTAGTGATAGACTTGTTTTTGCCATTATTTTCCGTTACACTGTCATCGCCGCGGCTGAAAAGTAGCACATGAAACACTGCTTACATCTATATTTTATTCTGTGATAATTCTGGGGTGGCAGGTTGGGTGGCATAGCTTTTTCTTATGGTGCACAGTTGCCACCCCGTGCCACCCCAGGTAGATCTGTCCGTGGTGTAGAAGCACCTAACCCTGATCGCAGAGCCGATCCTCCCTGTACGCAGAATACGCAAGCTGCGTAGGGCCCCGAAACACCAGGGGAAATTAAATTGCATGTAAACGGGAGTAAGAGTTTTGCTCGTGACATGTAAACTTCATAATACGATTAAGTCCTTATCGAAATCGAAATCTGACAAATAATTGTCAGGAAGCATAAAAAAAAGGTTTTCTGTGGTAGGGGGGCCTACCGTAATGGGGTAGCCCAGGGGCCTCTGGTTATCTTAAGGCGCCCCTGCCAGGGCTATGAAAACATGAAAGATAATTTATTTTAATGCGGTGCTGTCGCCCTTTCTACATACAAATCTGACAAATCATGTAACATGAATGTCGTAAAGTCTCTTGCTCGAGATGAAAAAAACGGGTTGAAAGCATAGCAAGCCGCGGAAGAGATACTGTTTCTCGAGCGCTTTCCCCGAGCGTGATTCCCCCCTCCCCCGGTCGAAACAGTTTTGCGTAGGGCCCCCAGAAGTCTAGGATCGGCTCTGCCTGATCGTAAGCCTAAAACAGAAATTTCCTGAAAGGTAGTCCGCCAATTCAGATTGGTTTATTGGAATGTTGTTCCAGGATCAACAAGGATGTTGATCAAGGAACATGTACTTAGTGAAATCACGTTCACCATTTAAGTAAACTTAAAATGCTAAAAATAGCCTACATAAAATTAAGAAATTAGAGTTATTTTTCCCTTTGCTAACTAGTGTTTTTTTTTTTTCCCAGTTTCCGTTTATAAAAAAAAAAAGCAGGTAGCTAAAAAAGGTGGGGTCTTGTGTTGAATTGTGTTGAACAATGGTTAGTTTTCGAGTCAATAAGGTTGAGGACAACTGCTGTACATTGAATGGCCTTATCTCTATATGTTAAGCGGGGGATCTGTAGGTCCTAGTATGACATTAACAGCTTTAAAGAAGGTTGGGTTTAATGAACAACTCTGCAATACGACTTTTAAAAGGTTTAATTCATAGTCCAGATGAATGGAAAGGGTAAACAGAAACAAAAATTGATCTGCCTTCGCATTAAAATCGACCTCATCCTCCTCCCAATTCCTGGAGCACACTGTTAGTTTTCTTGTCATTTATGAGGCTCAGAATTGAGCAAGACTATTGGCTTTTTGGGATTTACAATAATTGTTGGGCTGCTTTCAGACTTGCTGTTATGAGGTTAAAACAACAGTTTCTTTTAATTGGAAATTGAGAGATGGTGAGAACACCATGCTGAGAAACCACAGAACTCAAATGGTTGTGTGATGTTTACAGCAGTCAACAAAGTTGTGACCTTTGAGCAATTTAATTATGATCTCACAGTTCACTGCAGTGAGTGTCAGTCCTCTTATGGTGCTCAGTTTCCTAATTTCAAAGGAAACAGCACCTGTGAGACAACAGCACAGATGTGCTACCTGCATTGTTTTCACATCAGGGTCTAATAAAGCCTTGCATGCTGATGTCAAACACAGTTTCATACACTCTTAGCTTCTTTTACCACTCAAAGTTATGCATAACATCATAGTATCTCCCTTGCCAGAGGCTTATTCTGATTGCATGAACAGTATGACAGTTGTGTGCATAATGGCACTCTGTGGCAGAGTAGTCCAGACACTGAATGGAAGAGATGTCTCTGCTTGATTGCATTGCAGGATTTTTGCGTAGACATATAAAGAGCCTTTCAGCAAAAAAGAGATAGCTTTAGTTCAATATCAATGAACAAATGCCACTAAAAAATAATTATACGCCACAGCCCAATCAATGCTTTGATTATGAGTAGATTGTATAAACAAATGATTTGCAGTTGCTGAGTAGAAGTTCTGTTAAAATAAAAAATGATGAAATGGCTTTGAAAGCAAGAATGCCTAGCTATATCATGCATTTGACAGCAGTGATGTACAAACAGACTCTGTTGTACTGTATTCACCAACAAAAGCAGAGCTCCCCCTTCTTTGTGGAGTCTGACGTTTATGACACCATAAATTATATAAATAGCCAAGAACTAAACTGAACTGAACCTCCTTCAAGCACAGGAATCGCATGTTCTTCACTAAAACAGCCTGTGAATTAATTATGTTAGCTTACATTCATGTTCAAATATGAAGTTAAGAATGCAAATGAATCATCTGTTGTTTATTAATACAGCACGAGCCGAATCATGCAGTAATGTAGCCTATTACACTCTCATTGCCCTAAAACAGATCAGAAATGGTGCTCAAAATATTGCCGACTTGCGCCACACTGTGGTCATATTGAGTAACAGCTTCTCTTGCACTTGCATTTTGCACATTGCAATGCGATTATAACTTCAATCTGCATGTATCAAAGTGGGACTTTGGAGCCGATAAAAAGTTCAATGACTTCGACAGCTTTAACCTAAAATCGTTGGATTTGTAATTTTGTTCTAATTTCATTAACGCATTTTCCTGGCGAGATAGAGCTAATCATGAGTCACGTTCGAAGTTGTCTCAAAATGCCGACGAAAACTTGTGACAAACAGCATATTTTATATAAAACCGAAACACATATGCTGGAATAGAGAGACCATAAAGTTCTCAAAAAATAGTGTTTAGAAATCAGAAAGTCATGAAAGAAACAATGAGGGCGAGTAAATGTTGGCCATTTTAATTTGTGTGTGAGCTAGTTGTGCCACATGTTACGTAGCTTGACAACCATATCAGAAATATGAAAACAAAAAACTCTGGTTTTCAACTCAGTAGCCTAATTTATTAGACAAGCTACTGAATTAATTCCATGTCGATATGAAGTTCTGGATAGGCATGCGAACTCTTGAAACATCTTTAGATTACTTCAACAGGCATTAGGCAACTTGACAATAATATACACTGAAAATTAAAAATGTTAACAAATGCATTTTTGGCCTATATATTTTTGTGCATCTCAAGATCGGTATTGATTGGCGTAATTGTGATTTTTTTTTGTAAAAGTTGATATTGTCTTTAATAGTATCAGATAGGGCTGCTCATTGGAATCTTTTATTCTATTACTCTAATAGGACTCTCACAATAAGTCTAAGTTCACTGTAATGCATTGACTTGCTTTATGATTAATGTTCCAAACGGAGGCTGTTAACAAAAGAGAAAAGAGATTCATATTTATATTATAGACTTTATTGATTATGTGCACATTTTAGCATAGTAATTTGACACCACTATTAAGCTACATTGAAGATCACATCAAAGTTGCATCTGTTTGTGTAATACTACACAATGTTTAACAATATTTCTCATTTAATAGAATTTAAGACTATAATTCTATATATTTGTGATTCAATTTCATATCTTCCTTTCTTTATACAATTGGCAGGCATGAACAGACAATAAAATTCACTGAGAATCAACCAGTCAAACCTATTTAGAAATGATGACCCATTTGAATACATTTTCTTTAAAAGGCGATAATTCCTCTAAATAGGCTATATAAAAAAGAAAGTACACAAATGTAAATATGCCAAAAACTTAAACCAAATCATGAAGTACAAACCTCAGGCATGGGTTCCATAAGCACTGCAACATTCAGATAAATTACTGAAATTGCATTTGCCTCCAAAACTTGATTGCATTAGTGATACAATTATTGATTAGACATTCATTAAAACCATAATTTAACATACATATCTATCCTAACTGTTAAAAACATGAACCACATAGAGAGCACTGAAAGTTTGCCTGAGCCACAACAAAATCACGGAGGACCATCTAGATAATCACAAATGTGAACCAGTCAAGCCACTTACAATCATATCAATGGACACAGAAGATGAGTTTTAACAACTGCATTTGTCACAAAACGGGTCAAATAAAGAACACAGGCCTGTTAGGTTTAGTTTACAGTGGAGATATTGCACAACCTATACCACATTTGATTGAAGTAAAATCCTGTCTTACACAAGACCCACAACGATCACCTTTTGAGGATCAAATCAAATACAGGAAGTTTGCATTGTTTGTAGAGTTAAGATCTGTACAACACTTCAATTTGGTTTAGACAGTTTACGGTACAACATTACATTATACATATATATATACACATTAACGCACCATTTGTCACAAAAAGATCACTGTGAATACACAACAGGCTGGTGAGCAGGAAAGCAGGGGATGTTTCGGGATTGGGTCAGGACTCCTTGACTAAATATATTGCCTAAAACACACCAGTATTAGGATGTTTAATCCTCACTTGTGGAAGACACTGCCGGTTCAGCTCTAAACTCCTTGAGTATGGCGAGAAGTTTCAGGAGTAGTTGGTTTAAGGATCCACATCGTGTAACTGGCATCACACTGGGACATACTAAATGTGGTTTAGTCTAAAACCCAACATGTGACAAGCATCTCCTCTAAAGATGATCTTTTTGTGAAGACGTTTGCTGCTAATGGCATCCTTGGCATTGTATTTTGGCTTTGCGTTTTCATAGGGCCCAAGTGTAAGGAACAAGCAGCTTCAAACACCTACATGCTAATCCAGGCATGCAAAACATACCTTCTCTTGATGCAACAAACCTTCCTGAGCTTTCACACATCTCATATGTTCTCACGTTACAGTATTAGTGTGCAAACATGTTTATGTAGCAATCGAATACATTCAACGGATTCCTCCCTTTACTGGCCTTCGCCATCAGTAACTCTCTACAGTAATGGGTTGGAAGACCTGGTCAATGATGCTAGGTCATTGCGTCTTTCTCTTCAGGACATCCCTGAGACATATGTGATTGCACAAAACCAATCTCTTTTTGTATGCCTATCTGGCTAAGGTCGGAGGGTGTACCATTGTGTGTGTTTTGTCAGGAAGAGGGACGTCAGGGAAGCAGCGACAGCTTGCTCACAAAAAACGAAACAACATTTTCACTACAACTACCTTATCTAGGTGCAACGACACGACACAAAGCAAGAACACCCACATTGTGCGACTGCGTTCTCCTTAAGTGACATGCAAGTATCGCAAGTGGCTAGCGCTAACAGTCGCGGGGGTTAGTTTCGATGATGGAAGCTTGTGCAAAATTTTAACAACGTCACAATGGGTCATCATTGCAAAATCTTGCTCAAGCATGTAAAATACAGAACGATAAACCATTCGGTTACAGTACAATGTGGCGCACGGTTAAAATCATTAGATGGTGCCCCTTATTGTAACAGAACATGCTTCAGACAATTAGCAGACATACTTCAGATATCATATATCTGAGAGAGCGTGGCGGTGGATGGTTTTACAACAAAATGTCCACCAAAACTTTACATTTTCTAAAAGACTTTCAATCTAGGTTTATAAGTTAATAATAGTGGACTGGAATGAATAGACAAGAGTTAGCATGTGTGCTAAGTGTATGCAGGTCCAGTCATTGTGTAGGTAGTGTAAAAGGGGGTGCGTGCGAGTATTTCTGTGTGTGGTATTTTATTTTCACACCTCCCTCCATCAGTTGGACTCAAAAAACTGGGAATGTGTCTAAAGAATTCAGTTGTGTTAAAAGATTTAACTGCAGTAAT
The DNA here is from genome assembly GCA_027564155.1 of Gymnocypris eckloni scoliostomus. Lineage (NCBI taxonomy): Eukaryota > Metazoa > Chordata > Actinopteri > Cypriniformes > Cyprinidae > Gymnocypris > Gymnocypris eckloni. Next base: position 13,622,676 of record CM050420.1, read on the forward strand.
GCTGTGATTTCTCATTTCATATTGCAGTCTTTATCAGTGCAGGCAGTGTTTTATAAATGTCGCATTGCAAATTGATGTGCACAGATCTGTGTGCTGCAATGTGTGATATAATTGGTCCTTTCTGTGTATAATTGAGGAGTGTCTGTGTTAGCATGTTTTTTTTTTAGAAAGACTCCATAAAGTGTGTGTGTGTGTGTGTGTGTGTGTGTGTGTGTGTGTGTGTGTGTGTGTGTGTGTGTATTTTTATTCCGCGGAGAAGAGGCTTGCAAAGGATTTCCGAAGGTTGCGGATGGTCTCAGCCTTGGCTTCGTCCTGACTAGGACTTTGGTGCTGGGCGGCCGGCGTTTCTGGAATGTTGAATGTATTGGTAAGAGACTGGGATTTGCTACAAAGAGAAGAAGTGGCAATAAAGGAGGCTATTAAAGTCATGCAGCAGACCCATGGAGATGGCTTTATAAAGGCATGGTAGAGATAGAAAAAAAAGCTGTGAGAGAAAGAGAGAATGAAATTCAAATGCTTTCTTTTGTGTCATTCATTTAAGCAATCATGACTCAAGTGCAATGTTTACATCAGCCTTTGGACTTATGAGAAATGGCATCTCTGGATGTAGAGACATGCACTTTACTCTGCGTCATTGTTTATTCTGGACCACTATTCCTAAATAAAGAACCAAGTGCAAAGGCACATCTCTGGAACATAAACAAATGGTATGTTTTCTTGTTTTTTTAAGAATCAGTTTTATATTGTATTAATTAGTCACCTTAGAACTTTATTTAGGAATAGTGGAATAATATGATCACATTCATACTTGCTGACAATCACTTGACAAAGAAAACAGATCAAATGCACATTTCCATTCAGAAAAATGCAATTTCCACAATCAAGTGCATGAATGGTTTGGGTGTAAGACTGAAGGAAGCCATCTTTGGCATGCAAAATACCAGATCATCTAGTGTGCATACTTCTGTATCTCCTTTGTTTTAATTAGGCGTCTGCCTATATGTATAAGCCACATTTATCATTATCACCATTATTGTCAAATGTCATTATTATCATCACCATTATCAAAATCTGCTTATGAATATTTCAAGTCATTGAAGTCATCATAGTATGCTTTGCAGAATCTGTTCTGGAGCTTTTGGACGTGTTTATCCATTCATTCCATGCTCATCAGTTGCATACTTGATAGTTGCAAATACACCCATGGCCAAAATATGGAATATATGCATAAAAAGTATTCTATTTTATATATATATATTTATTTATTTCTTTTTGGGGGCTTTATATAAATAAAGTTAAATGTATATGATTTCAGGCAAATTTCCAATAGGCTTTATACAACTTCTTTGAGCTTGCACAATTCCTATTTTTGAAATAGGAAGATATTGCGATGGCTGTGTGAATTAGTAAGAACAGCAATATAATGGCATTGTAATTGGCTGGCAAGTCAAGAAATGACAGTCAGACCAGTAATTAGCTGGTCACCATCCAGTCTCTTATTTAAAAATTCATTACCATGAAACATAGGTTTTCTGATTAATCACATTCTTCATTTGAACTCTCCCAAAACCACGCTGAAATCTACTCACAGTGCTTCCCATATTGCAGTTGTCACAGTGTTCTAACAAACACATTTAACTTCATAGTTTGGGCTGTTCGTTTTCAAAATGAACTTTTTTGAAATGCATTTTCCCCAAAAAAACATTACAAAATCCTTAAAAACTTACCCCAATCTTTTGAACAGCAGTGTAAGAAAATAGACCCACACAAATTATACCCATATTATTTGAGTAAAGAAGAGGCTAAAATTCAGAGCTTGTGAATCAAAATCAAATCAGTTCAAAAACATTTACCCCAATAGGTTTACCCTAATTCACACAGTCACGGTCAATCAGTACCATCAACTTGTTATGCGATTTTAGAATTTTACAATGTAGCAGAGGAGAATAATGATCACCATCTATCTGATGTAGTCATTTGCGTGGGTGATGAAACATCATCAATAAATGGAAAAACATGTCCAGATGCTTATGAATCATTAAAACCTTCACATCCAGTCAGTTGAACGTACAAATATGACTGAGGACAAAAAACATCTTACTTAAGCTGCGGCGATCCACTCAGAGCCGGGTGATCAGGACTTGGTTTCTGTGGAGGTGTGGGTTTCTGCTGCAGGGGAGGTCGTGTACCTCCTGGCCCCCCCTGGCCCTGTGCAGTAGGCCGTGGTTGCTGAGTGGTAGGAGGGCGGGTACTGCCCTGCTGTTGCGGGGCTGGTTGAGGAGCGTCCTGGGTCGGCTGTGTCCCACCTTGGGTGGGCTGTCTGGTTGGCTGGCCTTGTCTTGGCTGTTGAGGCCTCGGCTGAGGCTGGCCAGTTGGTTTAGGACCCTGGCCGCCAGTTTGAGGCCTCTGTGGCTGCTGTTGTGGACCGCCTTGCTGGGGCCTTGGTGACTGAGGAGAGCCACCCGGGCCACGCTGGGCGGGACCCTGTGCTGTGGGGGGCCTCTGCTGACCTGTAGACCCTTGACTGGCTTGTCGCTGTGGGGGTTGATTGGGCCGGGTTTGTTGGGCAGGGGGGTTCTGGGCATTAGGACTGGTCACAGACTGGGTTTGGGCAGGAGGCTGGCCCTGGGGAGAGGGACGCTGTTGTGGTGGGGCTCCTTGACGGGCAGCAGTAGTGCTAGAAGCTGCTTGTTGTGGACCTCCTAAAAACAGAGCTCATTTTTACTGTGTAAACAAGCTGTAACGTAACAAACTATTAACCCTTTTATACAGTTTTCCAGAGATCTATTGGTTTTTAGAAATATCTGTCTTAACTTACTCACGCTCATGTCATTCCAAATCTGTATGACTTCCTTTTTCTGTTTGCTGAATGCCTAAAGTCTCTTTTTTTGCATACAGTAAAAGTAAATTGTGATTTTTGCCATAAAGGCCCATTCACATCAAGAAGGAAGCTTGTCATGAAAATTTGGTGTGAGAAAACATTTTAATTTGAATTAACAGCTGTTAACACATCAGTTCAGAGCAACACAAACACTTGTGTGCCGTCATGATAATTTTTATTTTATTACAGAGAAGTATTTGGCTCCCTTTTCCATCGCACTGCAAAGAAAATTGGCCTAACAGTAAGATTTGTGCTATTAGTCATGCTTAGAGATGTTGTTGTAAAACCATGACTTTGTGGCACTCACAAACATAGCATCTTACATAGCATCTTGCTCAGCAACCATGAATATCAGAGAATCAGGAATCGGCAGTGAAGATTATAGATATTGAGCAGCTGAATCTTTTGGTTTTGGCATGAAATACAAAAATAGGATTGACTAAAGTCTGCATGTAATGAACAAAAAATGCTTTGTTAGAGCACATTATAGTCTTGTAATGAGCAATAAACATGTGCAGGTTCATTGTAGCTATCCCTTACCCTGTGGAGGAGGGCGCTGATGTGCCTGGGGGACTGTAGGCTGAGAGATGGGTTGAGGTGAAACAGCTGGGCCCTAAAATACACAACAAACATAGGAGGGCAGAGTATATCAGAAACCGAACCACACAGAAACAGAATGCTGGCACATACACATTTCAGTGCAAGTTTTAGTATTTTTAGAAACACTAGTCATTTTTATGTCACCTTTTTTTGTCACTTTCATTAAAACAACTTCCAAACAGCTGTAACCTCAAAAAGTGCTGAGCATCACTATAGAAACATAAATAAATGGCTGATGCCAACAGAAGTGCAGTTATTAATCTTCAGGCAATCTTTAGGTTTAGCACAAATGTGGTGGGAATTAAACCAAGCGATTTGATGCGGAGGGGATGAGAGATGATGTCTGAGTATTTAGCTTATGCAATTAAAGGCTTTTCTCACTCCTATTCTCTCCCATCTGTGTGGCTATGAATCATTACAATCACAGCTTTGGGAATAATGGAGAATAGCTGTCTCTGCACTGCAATCAAAAAGAATCTCAGACTCATGCTGCGACTAAGTTTTGCATATTTCTGCTGAACAAAATGACAAAAAACTGACTGGTGGGAGGAAACTACACCACTTTACTGTATTATTTAGCAGCATTGCATTGTTTTAATGTTTCATAAATAGAAATTACAGTTTTTATATTCATGCTTTTAGGTCAGATATGCTATCAAACAGTCAATATTTTGAGTTGCCAACCGAACTGCTCATTAAAATTTGATCTTTGATTTTGCATGGTGCAAAGATTTTTTAACATTTCACATGAGTATATACAGCTTTTATTCCTATTCACACAAATGATGATTACAGGGACAGATTATTGATTCATAAATAAAAATTTGTACTGCTCCTTGCAGAAAAACACTTTTGCTGTAGAGCATGATTTGTAAAAGAATACATCTTTGCATTTGCATCACATAACCAGCTCCATATGCATGGCTTTTCTGATATAGTAACCTTGCTCAACAGCTCACCTGGTAGCATAGCATCCGTGACACACGAGTTACAATAAAAGAGCTCAGAGACTTAGAAGCAAGCTAAAATTGCATGCATGGTTGTTTCAGAAAATGCATTATTTATCTGACATTTTGTTGTCTGACATTTAATTTCTAAAATGCTGCATTACGTACAACAACATTGTAAGAAAACGTTGTCTGATGCACGTTCATCTGTTGCATATAATACTGGACATGTTTTAGAGCCACTCACATTTTAACAAAGCGTATAAGAAGCAACGCAATATAATTTTGCCGAAATATCACCACATGCACGTTTAACATCAAACCTAGGTTGAGAATACTGTATATGAGGATGTTTTGAAGTGAGGGTGTTAACCTGAGGACGGACGGAGTGGGAGCTGAAGTGCTTGGCACACTCTGGTTCATTTTAGCCACAACAAGATCAGCTATTAGAGCCCGGTCCTCATCCTGCTGGTCTCCTATGAGAGGCATTGAGCAGCCCACGACCTAACACACACACACACACACACACACACAAGAGTGTTTGCCCAGGGCATTAAGGATATTTCATAGAGCTATTTTAAAAATTTATTGTTTTTGCAGATGTTTTTACCTCTATGATGTAATCTCGACCATCTTTACCATGCAATGCCTCTACAGCGCACATATCAAGACCTCCGAAAACCTCAGAGCATACGTCCACCCACATACGATACCTGCAGGGAAAATCGCAAATGATGACCTTGTGCATTCCACTAAAAGCATCCACCCACACTCGTACAGAGTAAACAAGGGAATCAGGATAACTGTAGAGCAAGACTTCAAATTTGGCTTAGTATCATCGACTGATTTGATTAAAAATCCTCTAGCAAACTAAACTCTGTTTTTGTTTTGTTTTTTTTATCAGTTTAAAAGAAAAATATGTGGCACTTGTTCAGTGTAGGCTTTTCCTGAAAAACAATTCCATCCTCAATAATATATTTGTTTTATGCGTAAATTACTTTTACTATATTATGATAATTAGGGCTGCACCATTTATTGAAATAAAACAAATTGTGATATGGCTTAGTGAATTAAATGTATGTAATTAAGTCCTATTTAAAGCTGCAGTTTGAAAGAAAAATTGTGGTACTTGTTCAGAATTATGCTTCCTGGGATGTACTATGGTACAGCTCCATCAATGAATATGTTTGTTTTATTTGAGGTGAACATGGCAGTCAGTCACCGCACTGCTGTGGATATTTACTGTACTTCGCAATCACAGATTAGTCTATGTCTTGGAAAATATGACCCAAATAAGAATTTTCACCGGATACTGTCATCTGAACAAGTTAGTTATAAGTCAGTCACGTTTGTTTAGACCAACTGAGGAAAAAAAGCATTACCATAAATCTTGCTATAAAAGGTGATTTAATCTAAAGATCGGTAAGCTCATATCCAGTGTTGGGGAAAGTTTAAAAGCCCTTTCACATCAAAAAGTGTAATAAATAAACCTCAGGCTGAAGGAAGAGTAAATCACGTCTGTACAGTAGAACGCAGGAGAATATGTTCAACACTCTTCAGCAATAAAAAAGCAATCAAGCACAATTGTTAATGTAAAATCATTTTTGCTTATGTTGAACTGGATCATCAAAGGTCAGCAGCAAACACATTGGTTACTAAAATGGGATTAGATACATTTGTGTTGTTTAACATATTTCATTATTGCAGGTTTGCGTCATATTCTGTGTTACTTTACTAGTTACTTGAAAAAAGTAATATTATTACGTAACTCACGTTACTTGTAATGCGTTACCCCCAACACTGCTCATATTCCATCAAACTGTGTAAACGATTATCATTGTTATACTTTATTCTCTCGCTTCATCCAACATCTTGAAAAAAAGCGATGCTGTCTAAGAATTTGCCTCATCTGCTATCAGCATATGATATGCATAATACATAACAGGTTAAATTATGCAAAATATGTCATTTTTAGACAAACAAATACCTAATAAGGTTATCTGCTGCCATGTTATAGGAACTGTATAATATGCCTAGTGTCGTGGAAGAAGGAACATCCTGTAAGATGTGTGTACCTGTCAGACATGGCCACCTGCTCTAACATGGCTGATCCTGTGTTGGTCTTCCAGTTGCCTGATATAGATGTCCTCCTGTCCAATAATACAACAGCAGGTATTTCACACAGTGTTTTAAAGTCAGTTCCAGTGATATTATTAAAGGCATAGATTCCATCATGTCGTATTGACATGAAAACAATGCTATGGTTTTAGTCTCTTACATGTAGGCCTTGTAATTGTCACCGATTTTCTGGATTCGGATGTCGTACTTGGCGTCAATAAAAGGTTCGGATGTGGCATACGTCTTTGTCAAAGCTACAACACTAGCAATGTCTTGGAAATCATATTGATTGTCCACTTTGACCTGTACAGAGAATATGAATTGCACTGATACAGATGTAATCACAAAAAGACCAAACAATTCATACAATAATATATATAGGCTAGTTTTGGGCTTTTTACTTAGTTTAATGAATGACATTTGATCATATATTTTAAAAATAGCAACTGACAGGAATGTCTAATAAAGGGTTTCAATCATACCTTTCCCATGCCAGAGTGAGCATGACCCATCTTCACTACCACAGGAAAGCCAGGTGTGGTGATCTAATCACAAAATATTAAGCCACACAACTATTTTCATAATATTAAGAAATGTGTCTCAGCACATTAGAATGATTTCTGAAGGATCATGTGACACTAAAGACAAAGGCTGCTGAAAATTTTGCTTTGCATCACAAGAATAAATACAGTTTTACAATATATTAAAATAGAAAACAGTTATTTTAAATTGTAATTAAATTGTACTATTTTTACTGCATTTTTAATCAAAGAAATGAATTCCTTCAAATCAAACCCAAATGTCTGAACGGTAGCATGTGTGTGTGTGTGTGTGTGTGTGTGTGTGTGTGTGTGTGTGTGTGTATACATATAAATATATAATTCTATACATGCCACTACTCAACCATGTTTTTATTGCAGATGTCAGTACGCAATATTGGCATGATGTTTTTCTTATCTGAATGAATTATTTAATAAAAAAATCACACCAACAACAAGTTGCTTTACTTTGAATTGGTTATTAATAGGAGAACATTGTGTATTTGCAGTCTCAGTGGTGCTTGATGGGCATCTTCTTTATATTGCTGCAGTTATTGAAATGCGAGATCAACATCTTTCTGCTCAGGGACAAAATAAGCCTGCAGAATTATGCCCGAGTCTGCTGTGCTTTCTCTTATAAAAAGGCCAGTGAGAGAGGAAAACGCTCTGGCAAAGAATGTGTCTGGGATCATGTGTGAAGATGCCTGCAGTGGAGGAATAGGAGGAGGAGGTGGCACTGCAGCAAGCCTCCTCTCTCCTATTAAAACCTGAGCTATGTCTATAAGAACTGTAATGCACCACACAGTTATACTAGTCTGGAGTTTATACAATTTCCAGTCTAGACAGGGCCATAACTATGCTAAGTTGAGTGGAGCAGTGCTGAACTGGGGCACTGAATATGCATCACTCTTTTATGTTTTAGTGTTTACTGCTTCCAGGCACCACTGTGCCTGGCACAGATGGGATCTTTGTGCGGGGTCCAGTGGGATCGTCTAGAGCCCTATAGCTCAGGGTTTACTGGTTAGGAGGGCCTGGAGAGGGAGAGGGATAGGGACAGATGGTTAAACACTCACCATCTCCTTGTGGTTGGGGTAATAAACCTGGTCGATCACTGGGAACTGCTCTGGACCCAACTGCTTGTACAATCTGGACAACTGAGCGAACTGATAGATGCGTGGTGACCCACACACAGACATACATGTATACATAAACATAGAGACATCTTTTATGCAGCAATAGTTACAGACATTTAATGGTAAAATTGTATGAAATCCCTTTTGATAATGCTCTTCTCTTTCTAACTGGAAACATTGGAAACAGTGTTCCTATACACTTTCGACCAATCTTTTTTTCGTGACCTTTTCAGTTGTTAAAAACATTTTGATTGTTAAAAATAATTTTAATGTTTAAAAAATGAATTATTTAGTCTGATTTGTTAAGCAGCTTGACCTAAATCATTGAAAGGAATTTATCTTTTTTATGTTTCACACTATACAAGAGCAACATAAAGCTTTAACCTTTTTTTAGACTAGAGCTTGTTAATTGAATATAGAAATACAGACATTTTTTACCCTGGACCACAAAACCAGTCATAAGTAGCACGGGTATATTTGTAGCAATAGCCAAATATACATTGTATGGGTCAAAATTATCCATTTTTATTTTATAATAAAAACCATTAGGATATTAAGTAAAGATCACGTTAATAAGATATTTAGTGAATTTACTACCATAAATATATAAAAACTTCACTTTTGATTAGTAATATGCATTGCTAAGAACTTCATCTGGACAAATTTAAAGGTGATTTTCTCCATATTTACATTTTTTGCATCATTAGATTCCAGATTTTCAAATAGTTATATCTCAACTAAATATTGTTAACAAACCATACATCAATGGAAAGCTTATTTATTCTGCTTTTAGATGATGTAGAAATCTCAATTAAAAAAAAATGACACTTATGACTGGGTTTGTGGTCCAGGGTCACATTTTATAAGATTTTATAGTAACACTTAAATATTTTATATATATTGCATTGTAAAAGAAGCTTTACTGCATTAATTATGCCTTGTAATGCACCTTATGATGTATATATAATTGCATTATCTCATGAATAATTGTAACCACAGTTATAATACATCATAATACATATCTATTCATTGTTACACTTTTAGAAAGTATAATGCATTAAAACAAAAGACATACAAACCTTCAAATATTATAATGCATTTCAAATTTGGTTACAAATATTTATGAAATATTTAATTACAACATTATATAATGAATACCTTTATAATGCTTTAAGTAAAGTGTTACCAATTTGATTCATTTCCATGATTTGGAAAACACTACTTTCCTTTACTGTGGTAATACAAAAATGTGTTTTTTTAATGAACGGAAACATATTTAAAATACATTATTAAATACAATTGGATACAATGAGAGCATCCCTAATTAGCTGATCGGTATGGATTGATGCATGCAGTGCTCACCACCCATGGTTTGTCACAGAAGTTGTAGACCGAGTGAAGGGAATTGACACTGGGCAGACCAGCATACTGAAGTCCAATCACAATGTTTCTGTGGTCGCCATTCTTGGCCATACTAAAAGCATGCTGTCGCACCAGGACAAAATCTGGCTTGAAACACCTAAATGAGCACAGAAATGTTAGTAACTATACTGTGATTAATCGAAGCAAATCTGTCTATTTATACAGTATAAATGCACAGAAAAGTATATGCGATACATATGTTCAAATAAACCTTGATTGCTGCTCTAAATATTCCTAACATTGCTACATTAATTGTTTGCTGAATTAATCAACAAAGAAACCCACTGAATTACATGTTTTCTCTGTGCAAAAGAAGAAGATTTCTAAACAGATGTGAAACCTACTTTGTGATTTTGTTGCCATTGCGGATGGCCTCAATGTCCACGCTGTAGCTTCCTGTTGCATGAGCCACCATATTGACCTCAGAGAAGTCGGCCTTGAAAATCAATGAAAGTCATGTGTTCACTAGAGTGGCGTTGTCAAAGCATTTATGCTAAAACAGCATCTGAGGCCTGTGATGGGTTGCCAGTGTGGTTAAGTTAACACAAATAAAACTGCCTTTTTAAAGCATACCATCCATATTTCCTTTTAAGACAGGGTTTTTGAATGACATATCATTAAAAAGTTCAAAACACAAAAGTGGAATTGTCAAAAGGTGCATTAAATCCATGTGTCTGGTATTCCATAATGTTAGATTATTGTGTACTAATTACGAGATGCATATGAAGCACAGACGCGAACGGTTGCCGTTTACTGTGTTTTTTGTGTTTAAAGCAAATGTAAAAAATAAATAATAAATGTACATTTTGCATTCAGAAGAAGTGAGCTGCCCTGTCCAGCAAATAATGTAAACAGGGTTGTGTCAGTAAATTGCTCGGTGCAAAGAAAGAGAAGTAAAAGGAACCTGGTATTTCTATGTTCTTTTTTTTCATGTGTTTAATAGAAATGTACAAGCTCTTTGAAAAACATCTATGACCTTTGAAACGAGTCTACTCTTCATGCTCTGGCTCTCTATTTAAGGTATATTTAGAACAGATTAAAAAGTGAGATTAAGTTGCTATCATTCGCGAGTTAACTCATGACAATCATGCAATTTAATCGTGATTAAATATTTTAATCAATTGACAGCCCTAAGTTCAAATTAAATGTAACGTAATTAAGACTGAAATTAAATGTAGGTTTAAGCTGGTAACTCATCAGTGGACTTTCCTCGTCAATATAGGCTATATTTTTTCACACTTTTCTCATTCTCCCTAATTCAAGTTTTTATATGAATGAACCTCTGAAGGGAACCGATTGTCTTCAGAAAAGTTTCGATGGCATTTTCATTTTACCTGATAAAGTATAATTTATGAGCCGAGCTCTGTTTACAGCCGTTACCAGGGGTTTCCAAAAGCACCTCCTACTGGCAGAGAATGAATGAGCGTCTTCAATAATCCAGTCTGCCGTTTTTGTTCAGACCAATGCGAAAATCCACCCACATAAACCCGTTTTAAATAATATAACAATTTATGCTTTTGACTCCTCCCTTTTTTTTAAATGGTTTAAAGTTTCAATTGTTCAATTCAATTCAAGATTATTTTTAAAGCGCTTTTTAACGATACAATCGTTGCAAAGCAACTTCACAGAAAAATTAAGTTTCTAAAATAGATTTATATTGTAGAAACTCAATATACTTAACTTATGGCAAAATTGAATTAATTCAGTATAATCGCTGAGGGTTGGCTTCCTCTGAGGTCCTCCGAGGGGTTGGCATCATCTCTTCTCAGGTGTTCGGTCATCTCAGATCATTTGTGAGCTTAATCATTTATAATTGATTTAGTTTTTTTGTTAAAACTTGTATCTCAACGGTAAATCAATTGTTATTTTGTGGTCTACAACATGAAATAATAAAAGTGTCTGCTAAATGAATAAATGTAAATGTAAATGAAATAATCCCATTATAACATGTACATTAAAACATTTTAGAAACATTGGTCACAACTATGGGGCACTTTTGTGCAGCAGCAAGCATCACGACAAAAAAAGAACCTCAAGGTTGATCTGGTAAATGTGTGCAAATGTATAGGGTCCCATTCCTATATTTGCCTGGGGCCCCCAATTCACTAAATCCGCCCCTGATAGTATTACATATAAAATGATAGCCAAACAAAAACTTAAGCAGTTGTTCAAAAACAAAATGTTTCTTCTGGTCGAAATTACTTTTGGCTTATTGTAAAACCTGCTACCAAATCTGTCTCGTCCATGACTAATTATTTTAAAGGATATTATTAATTGACACAACAGATTCATTTTCTTTTATCCCTGTCTTTAATAGATTAGATCTTGCATGTCATTACTACGGGCTGCTTTGATATATTGCCCCATCCATTTTCACAAACACATACAAATGCCACTGAATAAATGACAGGCTCAGTATTGCAATTGCAACTCAGAGTGATAATAATAATCTCTAGCCAGTCTGACATCTGATTCATTACACTGGAACATTGTTCAGTTGTTCTGCTCTGTTAGTTTGGAAGAATTCAAAATAAAAAACTCACCTGTTCTACTTTGATCTCATTTTCACCATGAACTTTCTTGCCTTTGGGTAAAAAAACAATTAATTTGTACAAACTTGAAATGGAGTCATACTTATGTATTTAAAGTATTAAACAAGCATTAATTGTTTGTGTAAGGAGTTTTGTTTCAGTGTCTGTAACTGTGAATTTGTGCAGCAAACTTAATAATATAATTTTAATATTTAAATGCTACTATTATACTTGCCTGTAAATCCATTGTTTTTACACAGAGACTTTTCATATCAGAATGCAATGTCATGCTTTTAGTCACTAAATAAAATAATTAGATGGATGGATGGAGTGTTGCTTCCACTAAAAAGTTTATAAAATGCATATGAAATTAACTTTGTTGGTGTTGTTTTGGTTTTAATATTCCAGTAAATGTGTCACAAGCCCTCATGGGAAACAGTGAGAACAACATCACACACTTTAAAATTGTAAAGATACTTGAGGCACCATGTTGGGTTCCTCGGATCACCATGCCAGAGGAAACCATGCACTGGAGAACCTCCAGACATCCTTACAAAAAGTCAGTTCATTAACCTCATTATAGAGGAAAGGCTGGCTTTTGAAATATATTTCTCAAAAACATATAATCCCTTCTGAGCCATCCTAAAAACGGTTCTTATTAGTTCTCCAGAGTGTTTAACCTGTGAAAATGCCAAAAGTGCCTCAATTACCTTGTCAATTTAAAAGACTTAGTGTGAACACCATTTTTGCCCCCACTCACAGTGTGTCTACTCTTAAATCCATCAATGCGGGACCTTTTAATCTGAACTGAAACGCTAATGTAATACACTTTGCCGTAAGGTCTTCTCCATTAACTGACCCAGACTGAAAAGTGAAATGCGCACAAACACACGCGCGGGCACACCCACAACTACACGGGCGCGCGTGCCAGAAAACCCCATAGACTAAATAATGAGTCACGACATTTAGATAGTGACTCCTTATGGCCTGTATTAGCACGAGCTACACCTCAGGTGCGAGTCTGAAACGTGAAACAAGCACTCGCGTAATCAGTTCATAAAGTCCATCCCAAGTCATACATTCAAAATCCATTTCATGCGTCTTACCAGTCTGTCTGCTGGTCATCAATGACCAGGAGGATCTTTGCGTTGCTCGAGCCGATTCCTCTCTCGGTGGCCTCATTAAAGGTAGCGGCGGCGGCGGCGGTGGTCTGTTTGACGGCGTTGGAAATGGAGGAAAAGAAGCCGGCGCCGGTAGACTGGCTGGGGGGTTGACGCCTCTCTTGAGAGCCCGGCGAGAGCTCTGGGGCTGGGCTCTGCTGCTGCTGCTGCTGCGGCGGCGGATCTGGCCGCTGTAAATCGCCCATGTAGCCATTGGGCAAGTTGGACATGAAATTACTGTCCGATAGTCGACGTCGCAGGTAATTCATAGTGAAGATGAAAAGGGATGCGACGGTAAATTATTTCCCTGTAGGTTCTACACGGGGGGAAAAATCCAAGACGTATGGAAAACCGATCAAGTATCTGGTATCTAGGATGCAACCGAGCGTTTCAATTTAAAACGAGACGTGAAAATGAGTCGATACGCAATTCTCCTGGGTGCACCTCGAAGCAAAGGTCGTGCTTCACAACATGCAAAGCTGCACTGCAACAAATGAAAGAAACCAAATCAACGCTTTAATAAAATCACGATTAAATAAATAATGCTCGTAATTAGCGTGATTTATTGACTTACATCACTCGTTCAACAATTGGAATTAAGATGTCATGCTCCTTCCACTGATGTTAAAGATGTTTAGGTCCTAATCCATGGGCGTGGAGAAAAACACTCGTAACGAAGAGGCGCTTGTTAATAGTGTGCTCGCCCGGTAAAGGTAGTAATTGTCAGAAATGAAACTCGGTGAGGCAAAATCCGCGATCCAGTTGGGGCTTCGGCTTCGGAGGATGCAGGGATTGCATCACTCGTGCCATCCAATCCTAGTAATCCGCCCAGTGTTTTCCCTCCTCATTTATTCTGACCCATCGTCAGTTTTCCCCTCGCGCACGTTCTTTACGCACGGGACAGGTCAGGATGTGTTGTTTAGATGCTCAAAATGATGAATGGAGAGGAGAGGCGAATTTGACATGGGCTTGTGTTCATTTTAAGGAAGCGAGAGACATCGATTGAACATCACTGACAGTGGGTGGTGCTGCCTTGTGATTAAAGAGCTTGTAACTAAAAGGTTTTAGGTTCAGACTCTGCAGGGGGCGATCCTTGAACTGTCACCATGGTGCCCTTGAGCAACACACCTAAACCCAGGTTGTTCCTTCGGGACTGTCCTTGTACATTATATGGGTGCTGTAAGGGGATTTAAAGAAAAGTCCCAGATAAATGACAATTCATTATAGGAGTATATTATATTAGAAATAATAACTTATGCAAAATAATTTTTAGTTAATAGGCTATGATGTTGGAGTAGTGTTAGAAATGAATGGTTATTTAATCATTAAAGGCACTTTTTGCACCTTGACATTTATTTTAAGGGACACTTGGGAATAGAATATAATGTATTGAAATACATAATCTATGACAAGCGAGGATGGGTTTTCAGTACTCTGGACAGTGACTGTGGGATTACTCCTTCCTGTCTGTGTTTTCAGCACCCTGGACAGGGAATCTACATGTTCTTAATGATGCTGTTAATAGGAGGACTGTCATTGGTTGTCACACTTTTTGCTCCAGTGACAATTTCTCTTTGAAAGTCAATAGGGGTTATGCCCACCAACCTTTTTAGTCTGCAAATCAAGTCATGTCGCTTCCAGTTCAGGTCTTTTGTATGTGCTTTGTTAAATATGAGGGTTTTATTTTACTCAAAGGATATACCTAAAGATGATCATAACTGATGTCCATTACATAGAGGTACATCAAAAGAAAAAAAAAATCTTGAAAATGTAAAAATTTTCTTGTAACTTATTTCAAAAAGTGAAACTTTCATATATTTTAGATTCATTGCATGTAAAGTAAAACACTTCAAACGTTTTTTTGTTTTAATTTTGATGATTAGAGCTTACAGCTAATGAAAGTCCAAAATCATTATCTCAAAATATTGGAATATTCACATTTGATTTGTTTCAATAAATGACCATCCCTACAGTATAAATTCTGGTATCTGTTGTTCTTTGAAACCACAATAATTGGGAAGACTGCTGACTTGGCAATGGTCCAGAAGATGATCATTGACACCCTCCACAAAGAGAGTAAGTCACAGAGGGTCATTACTGAAAGGGGTGACTGTTCAAGGAGTGCTGTATCAAAGCACATTACATGCAAAGCTGACTGGAAAGAAGACATTGGATAAAGGAAAAGGTGCGCAAGCAACAGGGATGAACACAAGCTTGAGAATACTGTCAAGCAAAGCCGATTCAAACACTTGGGAGAGCTTCACTGGGAGTGAACTGAAGCTGGAGTCAGTCCATCAAGAGTCACCACGCTCAGACATCTTCAGGAAAAGGGCTACCAAGCCACTTCTGAAACAGAAACAACGTCAGAAGCATCTTACCTGAGCTAAAGAGAAAAAGAACTGGACTGTTGCTCAGTGGTCCAAAGTCCTCTTTTCAGATGAAAGTAAATTCTGCATTTCATTTGGAAATCAAGGTCCCAGAGTCTGGAGGAAGAGAGGAGAGGCACAGAATCCATGTTGCTTGAAGTCCAGTGTGAAGTTTCCACAGTCAGTGATGATTTGGGCTGCCATGTCATCTGCTGGTGTTGGTCCACTGTGTTTTCTGAAGTCCACAGTCAACGCAGCCATCTACCAGGACATTTTAGAGCACTTCATGCTTCCTTCTGCTGACAAGCTTTATGGAGATGCTGATTTCATTTTCCAGCAGGACTTGGCACCTGTCCACACTGCCAAAGGTACCAAAAGCTGGTTCAATGACCATGGTGTTACTGTACTTGATTGGCCAGCAAACTCGCCTGACCTGAACCCCAAAGAGAATATATGGGGAATTTTTAAGAGGAAGATGAGAGACACCAGACCCAACAATGCAGATGACCTAAATGGTCATCCATGGTCATAATGGGCTTCCATTACACCTGAGCAGTGCCACAGGCTGATTGCCTTCATGCGATGGATGGGTACACCTGACATATACCCCTTTTCTGTATAGTCACATACCTTGAAGTCAGCATGAAATGAAAATGTACCCTTTTAATTGACCATTTTACCCTTTTTACTAAAAAAACTATGTCATAGCATACATGTCATAATATAAACTTAATCTTCCAGGTGAAATGACAGACCTCTCTCTGGTGACATATGCTGGATTTCTGCAATAATTTAGCCCACCTAAACCCCGCCCCTTTCATACAATCATCTACACAGCCTGGCATTCAGATCTGCCTCCATTCATTCTGACAGACAGAACCAAGTCTCAGCCATACATACATAAATATATATATTTGCTTTTTCATTATCTGCTACACAGGCTACATAATACATGAGAAAATATATGTTGCTACTTCTTTTCAGTTACAGTTATGAACTAAACATTTAACAAAACAGCAACACTAATATACAAAAAAGTAACAACATTTAATGAAATTACAAAATGTGTGAGCTGACATTTACGAAAAATGTCCTTGTCCTGAGCACACAGTTCAAACCTTAAAATCAAATGTATTATGTACTCTTATATACTTGATTCTTGACTGTCAGAGTGTTTTATTGTATTCAGAGCTATTATGAAACAAAATGAAATAGAATAAATAAAAAACATATTTTACACAGTTTTGAACTACACATTTGAAATCAATATGCAAAACACTTCTAGTAAAATCCTTTATTTGTGTAAATAACTTGCCATTTGACTCGAATGGTCCTGAAATAAGTTTGTGTGACTAAGTAGCCCTCGTCTCCCCTGTGAAGTAATGTATCAGGAAATGCACTTATATTCAAATGAAGGAACATAATGTTTACAGGCTCCACCCAATGCCACACAATACATTAACAACACATTCACAGCCTTTGTTTGTATGACTCTAAGAGATATATGCATTTTTCATATTCATTGCTTTTGTCACTTGTACTGGTTCTTAAGCGTAATTGCTATGGCCGATTCTGTTTGATAATGAAATTGGACCTCACATAGACAGAAAGACCCAATCAATAAACAAAGCATTGCTCACATGCTTTACTTGAGTGGTGAATCAGTTACACCCACATTCGCACCGAATGGAGGCGTGGGCTGCAGCAGACACCTTCAGGCACACAATGCAATCTGAGATATGATTTTAGGAGAGATACACCAGAGCTTTACAGTGGGACTGCAGTCTATAATTCATAGGGCTTCCCCTTCCCTTCTGATTAACCTCTGCAATGAGAGAAAAAATACTTTCTTTTTAAATCAATAAGGCCTAATGAAGATAATTAATAGAGGGAAAGAACAAGTAAAAATGTACATGTTTAATACTTATTATCTGTGAAATATGATAGACCACAATTTCCTTTGAATGCATCAAAACCATGCATCAGTGAAAGGTTCTCACACTGAAGTATAGCTTTTAGATATGTTTTATTGTTGTTGTTTTTTACAGGCTTAATTTGACAGTAAGCAACATTGCTTTATATAAAATGTTGTTTATATAAATAACTATGAATTATTATAACAAATAATAATTTACAAGAAATAACTTTTTAATTTTAATTTTTACGTTTTGTTATTATAATATTATATATTATAATAATTCTTATTAATGTAATTACTCCAGTCTTCAATTTCGTGATCCTTCTGAAATCATTCTAATATGCTCAAGAAACATTTGTTATTATCAATACTGAAAACAGCTTCTGAATGTTTTTGTAGACTTTTTTTCAGAATTCTTTGATGAACAGAAAGTGTAAAAGAACAGCATTTATTTGAAATAGAAATCTTTTGTAACCATGTTTTACTGTTACTCTCGAAAAAAAAAATCGTACAGACCCCAAACTTTTGAATGGTAGTGTACATCAAATCCAATCACCATTTTAATGTTGTTGCAGCTTGTTATGCTGGCAGTATTTGCTATGTACATGATTTACAGATTTGTTTTATTGTTGCTTTTCTCAGGCTAGTTTCTAGGTTTTATTACAGTAGCACTGAAATGAGCTCACACACTGCAGTGATATAAAACTCAATTATTCTGCACCACATCCTTCTTCCCTTGTTAGTGGATTCTCAGGGAGTTGTTCTTTCCCTTGAGAAAACAGTTGTTATCCTCCAGCAGGAACCAGTTGCTCAAGTCTCTCCATACAGTGCACAGTATGTGTGACATGAATTGAAGTGAATTGCCACTTCTGGTGTTGACCCTAATTCTGAGCCATTACATTAACAAAGGGAGCCAATACCCTCCTTCACAAAGCTGTTCCATTAGTGAATGAGCAAAAGTATTCATGAACAAGCATGTGAATGGTTCAGAAAGTCAGTGCCATGCAAAACAACATTTTACACCTATACACCTAACATACATATGGGACAGCCATCATCAAACTGCACATATTTGACTATTTGTTAAAATACTGTTTATTCTGCAAAGGCTGTCTGAGTTGATGTAAATATATAAATAAAATAACCTAACTGTTCATAGTAAAATAAGCTATAGATGAAATTAACTAGTAAACATATAAATATCCAATCAAACAAATTCCTTCATAATTTAGTGCTGGGCAATGATCAATCGTGACTAATCGCATCCAAAATATTTTTTTATATATATATATATAATATATGAATATGTGCTGTGTATATTTATTAAGTATTGTATAAAGACACACACATACAGTAGGCCTATACATATATGAAAATATTGATATGTATTTACATGTATATATTTATATTCATATAATTTAGGCTACATTATAAAAAAATATATGTAATATATAGACATAACATATTTTTCTTAAATATACACATGCATGTGTGTGTATTTATATACATAAACAATATACACAGTACACACACTTGCTCCCACACATGCTCCCGATTAATCGTTGCCCAGCACTAGAAAAGGGGCATTCTCGCAAAAAAAATACTAATAATAGTAATTTGACTACTATTCCTAAAATACATGATGGGAGTGTGAAATCATGCTATATGTTTTATAAACTGAAAATGAAGGTCATTATCAGAGCAAGGCAAAAAAATACATCCTAAAATAAATTATATTGTGGCATAGTTTTGGATATGCTATTGATTTTTTATGTATTTTGTATTTTTTATGATTTTTTTACCCATCCAAGTGCACACACAGCAGTGAACACACACACACACAGTGAACACACACCCGGAGCAGTGGGCAGCTGTGGCGCCCGGGGAGCAGTTGGGGGTTGGGTGCCTTGCTCAAGGGCACCTCATCGTGGGATTGAAGGTGAGAGAGAGCATTCACTCCCCCCACCGACAATCCCTGCCGGACCAAGACTCGAACTCCCAACCTTTCGATTACGAGTCCGAATCTCTAACCATTACGCCACAACTTCCCCATTGTTGAATGAAATGTAGTATATTTGCAGCTGGTAAGATCAAACCTTTCTTTGTGCCTTCCCATAAAACGTACTTGCTTCAGGCCACAGTTTTTTACCCTGCCCTGAAACGACAACAACCTCAAGACAAAAAACGTTAAGTGATCTACCTGTTCTTCGGGCATTTCTTCTTCTCTGCAGTAAACACATTCTTTAGTATCTCCAAAGAAGCACAGATACCAAAACTGAAATATTACTGTGCATATATTTCTGCATTAGACAGGATGAATTCAAAAGGTGGTGTACTTCAGGAATTATTGCCATTCCAGATTTCTACCGCAGGAGGTCGCTCTTCCGCTTCCCACATGACGTGCCTCCAAACAACCGCCAAATTGCTTTGCTGTGTGCAAAGCTCTGCACTTCATTCAGTCAACACAAATATTGTGAAACGTCTCATTTTGGCCTGTCACTATATGCTCAAATATGAGAGAAACTTTTCTCACTGGTTTATAGAGACACATCTGCACTGTGTGTGGCATCCTGGGAAATGTGGTTATAAAATAACAATCCAATAATGATAGGGAGTAAGTAGGCTTACAGTAAATATTTACAGTAGTTGATTACAGTGTTAATTCACAGGCAATCAATCACAGTACAGTCACAGAGAATGTTGCAAAATAAACGGTGCATGAGTAAGAGTTTTGAGAAAGTGCTTGCACTGTTCAAACGGTAAATTACCTGTATTAAGTGTACCTGTGATACCTCTTATATTAAAGAAACGGTTATATTGAAATGTTAGCCTTATGTGGAGCAGCAGCACTCACTTGTAACACTATATGATGGCTTCCCTGTAATGTAAATAGGGTTAACTATGTGTCCAGAGGGAGTGTGTTTCAGTCATGAATGTAAGCATTTGTGGCTTTAGCATGCTCAGGCAGGATCACGCTGTACAAAGCTCTCTTCAGCACTCTGAAGTCTTTGTCTTTCTGCCAAAAAGAAATAGGAGAAACAGATCTGTGGAAAGAAAAGGCCCAACATAAAGGTTGGGAACTGACAACATAACTGCATGTATGGGCAAGATGGTGGAAGGACTGCAGCTCAGGTGGGCTAAACACTCTGAAAAATGCAGTCGGGTGAGATTTTAGATTAGGGCAAGGGGAGGGGCTGCCGACAGGTGCTGACTCCTAGAGAGGAAACAAAAGACAGAGCAAGACTTGTTTGTGGATTCTGAAAGGATCCAGGGAAGGAAAAGTGGGATAGTGAACTTTGAAAAGGATTTACAGTTATATTGTATTTAGTGTTTTCATAATACCTTTTTTATTCTTCATTACAAATCATAAAACCAGCATAATAGTTTGAGTAAAACGTTTAATTGAACAAGAAATAATATGAATAATATTTCAAAGTATCTTAGTATTTTGTTTGTTTTTGCTTTAATGACAGAAGCACTTAAGTTGAAGCTGTTCTCCAGAATGATTGAAGATGATCTAAAGACCATCTTGAACTTCAGTGGGAAAAAGTTCACCAGATCAATGTCACACATTTGATTTCATTTTGAATTCATTCGTTAATCTTAAATATTTGTATTTCTTTTGAATTGCACCATTTCAAATATTTTCAAATTCCTAAAATGTTCTGTTTAGTTTTAAATCCCAGATTAGAACCCCATATCAAAATATACAGTAACATTCCAGGAAAGGATGCTTCAGAAAAAAAGATGAGTTTCCATAAAAATATTTGTGGGAGCACAACTGTTTTCAACATTGATAATAATAAGAAATATTTATTGTGCAGCAAAGCAGCAGATTAGACCGGTTTCTGAAGGATTATGGGACACTGAAGACGGGAGTTATGGATGCTAAAAAAAAATATTTGCCATCACATGAATAAATTACATTTTAGAAAGTTTTTGTTTTTACATTTTAATAAACTTTCTTGATTTTACTGTTTTTTTATCAAATAAATGTCGCCTTGATGAGCATTATATACTTTTGTTCAAAAACATTAAAAACACATTACACAATAAAAAGACCAACCCCAATCCTTTGAACAGTAGCATAATAAGATTTAATTGCATCATATATTTTATTATTTTATATTATATTTTTTAGAAAATGTATGTATAAATGTAATATTTGTGTACAGTTGTTCTTATAGTCTATCTGTTTATAAATGTAGTCTAATAAAGAAGCATTAGTTACACATTTTAAGTTTGTAATGCCAGGAAATGTGTTTCTCGAGAACAGTGATATAACAAGGAAACCATTCATGTCTCTGCCCGGCTGTCCTGGCATGTTGGTACTTGGAGAGGAGAGTAGATCCACATTACCACCTGATTGTTTTATTTTGAGCTGTCCGTCTCCCGAAGTAATTCAATTCGACCACATGTACAGTCCCTGTAATACACACCTTTCTAAATTTGAATATCTCATGCATGATTGAATTCATATATGTGATTGTCTGTTTCATTAGAATCTGTTTCATTAGAATTTTTTAACTAATACAATATACCTTTTTTATTTTGCTTATTTTATTTGCAATTTGATTTTAACTGTCTCTTTTAGCCCATGTTGGGGGTGTTATTGTGGGGTGGGGGTGATAGACAGCAGGCAATTCACAGCTTCTCGTTTGTCACCTCCCATCAGGTACCTGTGGTGGTAGGTCGTCTCGTTCAGACAAAAGCAGAGGGAGAGGGCTGGCCTTCAAACAGCCAATAAGAAGCCAGAGAGGCATGATCATGGACAGCGCAGAGCACTTGAGCTCAGTGACAATTCAAAGCTGAGTGAGGATCGATTCTGCCGCTCACAACTCAACTTGTTTAGGAGCATTGCACTGTTTAGAAAACCCTGAAGATTAGGCATGGCGGTCACTAATTTACACTACATTACCCGGATGAGCAGTGGCTTCAAAGTGTACATCTTAGAAGGTAATTATTACGTTTTATATCTCAATACCACTTTAATCTAGGAATGATATTATGTGTGCATGTTATCTGCATTGTTTATTCTAATACCAGTTTAAATTAAGAATGACATTATGTCTGTTATCTGCATTGCGTATTTTAAATTAATAATCATTATTATTAGAATTAATGCACAATGTAACATTAAGATGCACATACAACTGGAATTTATACTGTCTAGTCTTTTTAAAATGTGTTTTTTGGTGATGTTATGCATGTTTGTTTATTCATGTTGCTTATTTTCATTTAAATATATAAGTGTAAACAGTTCAAAAATTGTATCTATAAATATTTGAAAGGATTTAAAATAGGAAAAGAGGCTGAGAAACCCCTTGAACTACTGGCAAAATTATGATGGTCTTATTTTGAAGGTTAGTTGAGTATAGTTTAGATGAAGACATGCTTCATGTGTGTTTTAGACTGCAAATGAAAGAGATAAGAAAAATGATGTGGGTCTGTTTTTTTGTCTTTAATCTCCCCTTGAAAAATATCCCTCCCTGAGGCACAAAAAATCAGTCATCAGTCAAGGTTTAAGGTGTGGTTTACACCCAATCCCCCATCCTCTGTCATGCAGAGTCAACCTGCCTAGTCACAGTCCACTGCTTAGGAGATCTGTGAGTGTGTGTAAGTGGAAGAGGCTTCTGCCAACAATGCCCCCTCATTGCCCAAGCCATTTGAACATTTAGTAAACGTTATCTGCTTGAAGTCTGATAGCGCCTAACGCTACACTTCATTCATGCAGTGGTAAAATACCTCAGAGTTTACTCACCGATCAAATCAATATGGATCTTGACTGGTCTAATATGCTGTTGATTGCCCATGATTTTGTTTTTACTACGTTGTAAACGTCAAGAGTCAAATAATTGGTGTAGCAGATGTTCAAGTATAACCTCTTACATTGATTGTGGTATATGACTCATTAGAGCTGACTTACTGTGAAGGTGAGTATAGTTACTGTGAAGTTACTGTAAGTCATTATCAGTTGCAAATCGCTAACCTTTTTCAAGAGTGAATCAAAAGGATGTTGTGAAATCTCTCATTTCATAACAGTCAATATTAGGGCCCTGCTAAAAAAACAATATAAGCCCAATAGAAACCATCACATAAATTCCAATGGTTTACATTAAAATACCATTATAAACCATTAGCTTTTTCCAGTAAAACCATTACAAAATTCCTTTTTGTTTGTTTTGGGCATTTTTTCCAATAGGATTTAACATTCCACCAATATAATCTATCACATACCAGTTGACACCATTATAGTTTCCATTAAAACTAATACAATTCCCATTATAACCATTCAATCCATTACATTTTCTATTGTATTTTTGGCAGGGTTCTATAGTTTTTTCCAGCAGGGGTGTCAAGGGTAGTTTTTAAGGCAATGTTAATGTTTCACACAATGCAATAGACATGTAAACTAATTCTGGTTCAAAACCTTGTAAATTGTAAAATGTGTCAAATGTAAAAAAAGAGAGGAATATTTTTAATATGGACATTTATTTATTTATGTGTGTGCATGTTTATGTGGTTTATGAGGACACAAATGTGTATAATGACATGGGTATGACATAGGTATTACAAGGAGAAGGTGATTTATGAGGACATTTTCAGTGTCCCCATAATTCAAAATGCTTATAAATCATGCAGAGTAAGTTTTTGGGGAAATTTGAAAATGCACCTGCCTCCTGTGAGGGCTAAGTTTAGGTGTAGGGTAGGTGCAGGGCAATAGCACATACAGTTTGTACAGTATAAAAACCATTACGCCTATGGAAAGTCCCGTAGACCATAAAAACCAACATGTGTGTGTGTGTGTGCGTGTGCGCGTGTGTATACTGTATATATATTAGAGCTGTCAAATGATTAATTGCGATTAATCACATTCAAAATAAACGCTTTTGTTTACATAATATATGTGTGTACACAGTGTGTACAGTGTATATTTATGAATATATAAATACCCACTCATACAGTATATATTTTGAAAAAATGTTTTATATTTAATATACAAATATAAAATTGTTCTTAAATATATATGGGCATGTGTGTGTGTTTTTATATTTACATAATAAATATACACAGTACACACACATATATTATGTAAATAAAAACTTTTATTTTGGCTGCGATTAATCGCAATTAATCGTTTGACAGCACTAATATATATATATATATTATGGATGGAAGGCTTTTTATTATATTTCTGTAATTATTACATTCTCTGTCTTTTTTATTATTCACTGTTTATAATTTTACAGTTAAAATCCAGCATAACTGATCATTTTGAGAGTAAGAATGGTCAGTGAGCTATTAATGAGCTTTAAAACCATTATCTGTTGTAGTATGTATCAGATTGTGAACTGAGAAACCTTTGCAAGACACTGTTTGTGAAATTAGCATGTGAATGGTGATGTGTATTTCAGTTTGAATTAGGCTGTTACTATCGTTATGTTGGGTAAACATGCTGTGAGCCACATGCCTAAACCCACAAAGCCTGTTTTGCCCCTCAAAGCAGTATGAACAACAAGTGATATCCTCATTTTTTTCACTGGTGTCGTTGTTTTTGGCTCGTATGTTTTCCAAATTTGAATGAGATTTACCGTTAGTGGTGAATCAGCTGGGTAGTTCTACAGTAATACTCACAGAGCCAGTTGATCTTGCTCTGCCACTTAACGGAGTTTACATTTAACGGTGGCCCAACAACCTTTTTTCCCACAATCAAGATACACACGGGGTGATGCAATTCCAAGGATTTAGAGTCAGTTGTTTACTTGTTTGCCACACCTTTCCACAAGTAAGGGAATCGGTGACTGGCAATGACCGTGTGAGCACCCTGCAGCGATGTCATTTATCATATCTGAAGTCACACGGGCATGTGTTCATCTTTTCACAGGACAGCCCAATCTGAGGAGTGAAGACAGATTTCGCCACATGACCAGCGACAGGGTGCGGATGCACCCTGCACATCCCATGAAGCGCAAACACAGTTCAGAGAAAGGACGGACACTTGAAGAGAGGTAATGGACCGTGTACCATCCGACATAATAATATGAATAATACGGACAGAGGAGAATTTAGTTTGCTAATTTTTTTTTTTTAAACTCTCTGTTTCAGAAGAGAGAGAGCCCTCAGCAAGAGCCTGGCCAACAGTGCCCGCAGATCATCTGGGTTCAGTATTCCAGAAAGCCCCACATCCACATGGAGCCCAACGGCCAGCCCCACTCAGCTGATCCCCAGCCCAGTGTACTCCACCCCAGTCATGGACGAGCCTCTGGCCCTAATCAAGAAACCACGCCCAGAACCAGAGAAAACTGAGAGCCAAAACAAAACCACAACAGTCAGACAAATACAGGTGATTACCACTACTGTTAAATCAACTGAGCTTATGGCATGCTTTAAAATGAAATGTTCATTAGCAATATTTATAATTATTAGTAGTAGTAGTAGTAAATAAACAATTTAAATAAAACGATTAAAAAACATGAGTGATTTAAAAGAGAGGAATTGTAAAAGCATATTATCTAAATTGTATCTGATTTTAAGGTGTTTTTACATAACATATATTTTTTACATAAAATATATTTAACTATATGATATGACAATAATACTATTTAATTATAATTAATTAATAAACTCAAATAATTCAATAATATTAATATGATTTGTAAATTAATTAACACATATAAATAACATGTATAATATTAGATTTATATATATATATATGCATAGATCCTGTTTATTTATTTTTAAATATGAATCAACATTATCTGTGCAGTAAATTGTACTATTTAAATATAATTATTAATAAACATTGATTAATAATCATAAATACAAATTAATCATATTCATTAAAATGTGTATAAATAATAACAGCAAATATAATAAATAAACATTTGATTTAAAAATATATTTTTAAATAATTTAAATATATGATCATTTAAAATAATAGTAATACATACTTTTACTATTCATTAAAATATATACAACTGACAGAATATTAAATATAATAGATAGAATATTGTTTTTAAATATTTTGAATTTTATGTAGAGATATGTGTAGCTCTTCTATTTATTTTTGGTGGAATAATATTGTACCAAAGTCTGTAAATATTTCCAGACATTAGC
Organism: Gymnocypris eckloni scoliostomus; assembly: GCA_027564155.1. Lineage (NCBI taxonomy): Eukaryota > Metazoa > Chordata > Actinopteri > Cypriniformes > Cyprinidae > Gymnocypris > Gymnocypris eckloni. The sequence goes on from CM050420.1 coordinate 13,649,408, forward strand.
CAAACCATGTTCTGTCTGCAATGTTGAAAGCTAGATGATAATCCATAATTAAAAGACCAATTAGTGGCTGTTCCATCCTCTCATCCCCTCCTATAGCAGTATGTGCTGACTGAACACGTTCAGTGTATTATACCGTCCTCTTCTTAGAGTCTATCCTGAGGCCACTGCCGTCTGCTCATCCTCACACACTATCTATGAGAAACAACAGAATGCAGGAAGCCACTTTTGTGTTCCTGAGAGATGGTTCTTTAGCGTGCGGACAGGCCTCTGCCTGTCTCAGATATGCAATCCAGCCGGATTCAGGGAGAAAATGTGAGCAATGGGTGGAGGAATGTTGTCAACAAGTCTCAACGGACCAGTGCGGTTGTTGGCCTGCTAGTGGCATCAGGGCTGAGGGAGAAATAGTCTAGAACCTAGTCTAGAAATAGTCTGTCTTGTCCATTTAGTTTCCCATTTTCCATCAGTTTTATTCATTAGCCATTCCGAAAGATGCATTTATAGATAGATGAAAGGATGGGGGGAAAAGTATTGTGACAAAGATTTGCTGACCTTCGTTGTCTTTTTCAGATGCGGCCATCTGTCATCACCTGTGTTTCCTCTGCAACAAGGTCAACGAAAAAAGACTGCTGCAATCCCTCCACCGGTAAGTAAAACCTGCAAAAGAGCTTGACGCTCCTCCTTTAACATGTCCGTGCAGATCTTTTCATCAGAATGAATAGTTTTTGAACATCATCATCTGATTCTGTCTCTCTGTAGTTGTTGCCCAGCACAATTATGACCACGTAGAAGAGCATTTCCAGAGGAGCCTCGGGATGAGCTACCACAGAGCCACCTCCATCAGCGTGTCTGTAGATGACCACTTCGCCAAAGCGCTGGGAGAGAAATGGCTCCAGCTTAAAGCTTCATCCTCCTCCTGCCATTCATCCTCTTCCTCGTCGTCTTCATCTCCACCCAGCAGTCCGACCTTCATCCACTCGTCCGGCTACAGCCAGAGTCCCAAAAGAGCTCGCATTGATTCAGTCAGTCCTTCGACGACTACACCAAACCTATGGTCTAATAAATGAAGAAGAGAGCGGAATTAAATGTAGATATGACCAAATGGACTTAAAATGCATATGTAGGCCCATGCGTTTCTGCTGTAAAAAGCCAAAGGGAGATTGTGCGGTCAATTGATGTGTTGTAAAAGTTGTCATGAGGAATTGTTAAATCATCTTTAAAAGGGAGATTTTCAAAGTCTGACCTTTTTCGGATCATTTCATGGTAGCTAAGAATTGCTGGAGGTGGCTTTTTTCATTGGTTTTGTGGGTGCCACTGGTTTTTATGTGTTGACTGTGATTGCACTGATTATTGCTAGTAACATTTCATCGTCTGTTTTAAGCTTTCTTCTGATAATACGTGCATATTTATATTAGGCTGTGTACCAGGATCTTGGAACCTAAAAGGAGCACTGAGCAAAAATGACTAGGTCAGAAACTTTCATGTTTTAATTGAAAACAAACGCTTGAAAAAGAGGTGGGTAACTGTTTGGCATCTCTGGATGGGCTACTGCTGTTCATTTCAATCCCTCTGCAAATTTCAAGCTTTTATACTATTTTACATATTTGTAATAAAAGAAATGTTTAAATGCATATGAAGTATTTTTTTAAACAAACACTTGTAAAAATTGATACAAATATAAATATATTTGTTAAATTATTTACCCCATTTTGCACCAAATCAGTATATTAGAATGATTTCTGAAGGATCGTGCAGCACTGAAGAGTGGAGTAATGGTTTTGAAAATTCAGCTTTCTGTCGCAGGAATACATTTCTTTTTAAGTATTTAAAAATAATATTTTTTATTATGATAATTCACAATATTACTGTATTTCTGATCAAATAAATGCAGTCTTCTTTCAAAAACATCAACAGTAGCATACATTTTAACAGTAAGTTACTCCAACGTACGTTATATATTTGTCTTTCTAATCTCTCATCAAACTTGTAATAACTTGCTCTGCCACTTTTAATAATCAAATGAATTCATGCGGTTTCATTACCCCACAGAAAATGATTTGAACTCTTCAGATACGTTAAAAGCAAATAAAAAATACACAGTTATGTCCTTGCAATTGAATTTTGTCACGCGAACAACTTTATGGGTCAACCTATTTTCTGAATAATCAACATTTCTTTAAGCGCAGAGCTAACACCACCTTTCAGGCTAAATGGCGTTAGACTTGTAAGGGTCGCACAGTAGTTGATTGTGTTCTTCATCTGTAATCAATAGACGAGATGTTGTATGTTTATATAAATGATCGTTATGGGAAGTTAAAATTAGTCAGAACACCCGTGTCTGCATTTCAGAGGCCGGATTCGAGCACTTATATGTAAGCTTATCTTGCCAGCAGCTATAAATCGCAAATAGCTTTGACCTTTTTAGATTGTTTATGATAAACAGGAAAGAATTTGAAAACAACATCCATACCTGCTAAAAAAAATGATCAACTGCCTGTTAGATCAGATGCACAACTTGTCAATCACAAGATCAAGTTCAAGAAGCTGAGAAACAGGTTTGAATGAAGATTTGCTGGCACAAAAGCACAGTAAAAGCCATTGAACGGAGTTCAAAGAAGTCTCGCTGCCAAACGCCCTGCCTTCTCTACTCTGTTGCAGGCTTGACTGGCCTCATACAGGGGAGAGTCTAGTGTTTCTCAGAGAACTAAATGTGACTCATTCTCAAGGTCTTGCAGTAACATGATGTCCTTGTGGAATGTGGACACCTCAAGGCAACTTTAAGTCACATGAAAGGTTAGTATAGATGACATCATTGACCAGCAGAGCAGATTCATACAACATATAAATAGCAAGATTAACAATACTAATAACATTATGCTACTTAGTTTTTAGTGTCTTTGCAGACTATTATGCTATCTATTTGCACAAAACAGCTGTTACATTTAGAATATGTGTAAAAAATTACAATAAGGTCCCATGAACATGCATGAACCTAACCGAACCTAACAAGGAGCGGTACATGTGATACAGTATTTATTAAACATTAGTTAGTAACTGTTCAATGTTAAATCATATTACCACAGATTAATTATTAACAGATACAACTTTTGTTTTAAAAATGTATTAATAAATGTTAAATTATATATATATATACATTGGACAAAATTATAAACGCAACACTTTAGTTTTTGCCCCTATTTTTCATGAGCTGAACTCAAAGATCTAAGACTTTTTCTATGTACAAAAAAGGCCTGTTTCTCTCAAATATTGTTCACAAATCTATCTAAATCTGTGTCAGTGAGCACTTCTCCTTTGTCGAGATAATCCATCCACCACAGGTGTGGCAAATCAAGACGCTGATTAGACAGCATGATTATTGCACAGGTGTGCCTTAAGCTGGCCACAATAAAAGAACACTCTAAAATGTGCAGTTTTATCACACAGCACAATGCCACAGATATTGCAAGTTTTGAAGGAGCGTGCAATTGGCATTCTGACTGCAGGAATGTCCACCAGAGCTGTTGCCCGTGAATTGAATGTTAATTTCTCTACCATAAGCCGTCTCCAAAGGCGTTTCAGAGAATTTGGCACTACATCCAACTGGCCTCACAACCACAGACCAAGTGTAACCACACCAGCCCAGCACCTCCACATCCAACATCTTCACCTCCAAGATCGTCTGAGACCAGCCACCCAGGCAGCTGCTGCAACAATCAGTTTGCATAACCAAAGAATTTCCGCACAAACTGTCAGAAACCGTCTCAGGGAAGCTCATCTGCTTGCTCGTTATTCTCATCGGGGTCTTGACCTGACTGCAGTTCCTCGTCATAACCGACTTGAGTGGGCAAATGTTCACATTCGTCTGGCACTTTGGAGAGGTGTTCTCTTCACGGATGAATCCCGGTTTTCACTGTACTGGGCAGATGGCAGACAGTGTGTATGGCGTCGTGTGGGTGAAGCGGTTTGCTGATGTCAACATTGTGGATCGAGTGGCCCATGGTGGCAGTGGGGTTATGGTATGGGCAGGCGGATGTTATGTACAACAAACATAGGTGCATTTTATTGATGGCATTTTGAATGTACAGAGATACCGTGATGAGATCCTGAGGTCCATTGTTGTACTATTCATTCACGACCATCACCTCATGTTGCAGCATGATAATGAACAGCCCTATGTTTCAAGGATCTGTACACAATTCCTGGAAGCTGAAAACATCCCAGTTCTTGCATGGACAGCATACTCCCATTGAGCATGTTTGGGATGTTATGGATCGGCATATACGACAGCGTGTTCCAGTTCCTGCCAATATCCAGCAATTTCGCACAGCCATTGAAGAGGAGTGGACCAACATTCCACAGCCCACAATCAACAACCTGATCAACTCTATGCGAAGTGTTGCACTGCATGAGGCAAATGGTGGTCACGCCAGATACAGACTGGTTTTTGGACACCCCGGACCCCCCAAATAAAGTAAAATTGCACCTTTTAGAATGTTCTTTTATTGTGGCCAGCCTAAGGCACACATGTGCAGTAATCATGCTGTTTAATCCGCATCTTGATATGCCACACCTGTGGTGGATGGATTATCTCGGCAAAGGAGAAGTGCTCACTGACACAGATTTAGACAGATTTGTGAAAAATATTCGAGAGAAACAGGCCTTCTGTGTACATAGAAAAAGTCTTAGATCTTTGAGTTCAGCTCATGAAAAATGGGGGCAAAAACAATTTTGTTTAGTATATATAAATATACTATGTTTAAGTTTCCTTTTACCATCCACATTGTCTCAGGTGTCTCATGCAATCCATCGGGAGAAATAAAAATAGAAACCTGAAAAACCTGACAGGGAGACAACTGTTGACAGACAGTAAGATGATATTGAACATTATTAAAATTAATGCAGATATTTCAGAAAATGTGGTGTTGGACTGGTTGTGCACAGCACAATGTGATATATTGTTGACATGTCTCTTAAAACTCTAGAGGAGACGTGTCAGAGTCCTTTTTTCTGGAGAAAACTCAGGAAAAGCCTTAGCAAAATGCTCCATTTAATCTCATTGCAGTTTTGGTGGAACATTCTCCTCTCCTATTGGACATTTAAAATATGAAGTGTGCCATGAGTCGTGGAATTAGTTTTGAATGAGAATTATGCCTCTGTTTTGTGCCCCATGATGAACCATTCACTCTTATTTTGCATAACTCATCGACTCCAATAGAAGATTCATCTCTTAATTATAAAATAAAGGTAGAAGCTCATATTTTTCACTGTAGGTAGCATCATCATTTCTGAAGCTGAAGGTCTAAACATGCATTTATGCTGTCATTTTCACTCTGTTCTCGTGCATATCAGCTCTGCTGTAATTGAGCCCCGTCCCTCAGGCTACACATACTGTGGCTTCTCGTGGGGTGTTCTTATAATTCTTCAAGTCAAAGGGAGGAGGATGGGGGTCTGCGTGGGCCGCTCTGAATTCTGAATATCATCCTTCAACCATAATCATGGTTTGAATAAGCATTTAAAATGGATCAAAAGTTTTCATGAGGTTTTCAGATGAAGCAGGTTTTTAAAAGGCCGCACCCTGTCAAAGCATGTGTTGAAACAGATCCCTTCTGACATCAGTCATTGCCTTGCATTTTATATTCATTTCAGGAGGACTAGGGTGGTACCCAAAAGAAGTGTACTAAAATAGCAAAAAACTAACTCACATTTTCCAGTGCAATGTGAAAAATTATTGTATACAAAGGTTATTTCCAGTCATAGTTTAATGCGTAAACAAACCTACTTGACCATAGCAACCTGGGATTATAAGAGATGGATTCAATAATATTTTATTTTGAATTAAGAAACTATTATAGAAATTGTTACATAATTAAATTATTATATTGACCATTCCAGACGTCACAGAAAGATGTTATCAAGTGAACGTTATTTATTAGATTAGCCTCTGATTTTTACACCACTGACTTACAGTCCTGTGAAACTCCTCTTTGACGGATTTGTGCCCAGGTTAAAAAGTATCATAAAGAGTGTGAGAGGGATACACACTTTCCTTAAAATGTGCTCTGTATCTCCGATGTTTTAAAGTGCGTTTTTCTTATTTTGCAAATTATCTTCCAACCAAGGTACGCCTAAAACTTAAATGTGACTAAGGTAAATGCGATGTAGCAGCTGCCCTGCGACTGATGTTCCTGACAGACAGGCCTATGTCCAGAAACGCCCTCTCATGAACATCTGGCTAAATCAGACCTCTGTCTGTATTTCTGACCCTCACTCTCGGCATATTCTTTTGGTGTAATATGACATAAACATGTTTTAATAAATGATGCAAGACATAGAAAGTTACCACATTAGCCTGCAGCGGGACAAAATAAATACTTGTTGTATTTATTTGTAGTAAGCAACAACTGTTACTTTCATCCCGACAGGAACTGCTAGCATTTAAATCCGATTTACTTTTAGCCTGAAAAACTCTGAAAAGGCAAACTTCAGGATGTGTTACAGCACTAAATAACCTGTAGATTGATCATTACTGTGACACATGAAACGAGAAACCGAACACGACTAATACAAAATAAAAATACCGCTTCAGTAAATTACTTATTGTACTCGAAAACTGCTTTCTGGACCTAACCGTGGGAAACGATGATCAAACCACGTGATATGTCTCAGCTCCATCAAGGGTTGCGTGATGAATGTGCTGTCATAGCTTGGTATCATAGCTTGCTGTCAAGCAAATGTAGCCAGGGCTCTGTGAAGCCTTGTTACCTTCGTCCCCGCTCTCCTCTACACTTTTGCTCGTGTGGTATTGATATTATTATTTCAATTGTGTAGACACTTAGATATAATTAATAATCACACCAAAACATACAAGTGATATTTAAACTTGTGTGTCCAAATTCACGATAAAAGCAAGTCCTTGGTTATTTGTATTTATTGTTTAGACTTTGGAGAGAAAGTTGATAGTTAAAGAAAGCCTTCTGATTGATGCAGACTTGACCTTTATGTGTTGTGCAACACTCCCTGTCCCTGCATTATTCCAGTAATTAAGTGTTCATGCTTCTGAGTCACTTCCGTAGGATTACAGTTCAATAAGACATTCAACCAAACCTTCACATTCCCACCTTCACAGGTCTGACAGACAGGTAAGTCAGCACCAGCACAGTCTGACACATCAACTGTCTGCACCTCTGCTCTTCTCCCTGCTCCACAGGCTTGGCTGCGTTACCAGAGAGGCCAGGCAACATATGTGTGATTAATTCACTTTAGGAAAATGTTTGTGGTCTAGTCATTTTTGCTGTTTTCTTTTTTCATACCACTCTTCGCCTTTTCTTCCCCAAAGGCACTTAAGTCAGGGCGGCACAAGTCAAGGCTGTTGTCAGGATTTTTGGGGGTTTGAAAGCGTACCATACAGGCCACAGCAAGCCTTTTAGGTCACACACACAACATATGCACAAGTACACATGCAGACATTCCTCGCTACTGAGAAAATTGCTTTGTGTGATCTCACCGATCCTGTTTGGCAAGAGAATGGAGGGAGGGAGATGAAGGAGCGACAGATGAAGGAAAACATTAAGAGAGATGTACTGATAGACAACATGTTCCTTGTGAACTACTTGTAAGGGGTTTATTTGCATGTCGAATCAGGTTTTTAACTGTTACGGTTCAGTTTTGTTTTACCATGGAAATAATCGCTATATGTCGTTTGTTATTTTGAGAATGTAACGAGGAAATAATGGGAAAAAACGAACCTGTGGACATTCAAGGTTCACCCTTAGCTTGTGAATTAGGCTATAGCACCCTTTTGCTATAATTTGTAAAGTATAGGCCTATTTTCATATGAATAAGGGTTTATTAATTAAGAAAATGAATTTGAAGTAGATGACATGGATAAAGACATGGAATAAAGTTCAGAGGGCAAATAAAAGCCTGAAAGAGAAATCAGGATATAAACTTTGAACAGAGATTTGCTATACGTCTAATATTTTACCTTACGACTAAATTATTGTGTTTATGCAAATATCAGTATTTGCATATGAATTATATAATTCATTAAGAAGGTGGAAAATGAAAGTGTAGTTTTTCCTCCAGTCTTTCTTTTTCCTCCTTTGCTATAATTTATTAATTATGTAAGAATGAATATTAAAACCAGCAGTAAAATGTCATATTATTCAAAAGGACATTAGAAATAATATTAAAATGCACTTGTTTGATGATGAAAGGGTGTAATCTAAATCGAAAATAAAACATGAACAAACACAGGTTTCTTCTTCTATCATGTTGGGGACTTTCCATTAAAATGTATTGTTTTGATACATAACTAATCATATTTCTATCACTTACCCATACCCTAACCCTCACACAAACCTTTTTGAATATTTAGATTTTCAAGATTTTATTAAAGTATTTTCCTCATATCCCCACAACGTATGTGATTTCAGGTTTTACTGACCTTATGTTTATTGGCCTTATTTTACCTCTATTTTAAAATAGCAAAGGTAGTAGATTCAAGGAAGCAGAGGTCAAATAATTAGTCCTGAATTAGTGTTTTACTGGCATCTAGTGGCAAGTTATTTGTATTGCACAGCTTTTCAGTGTAATCACCTAAAGCTGAAAACCAAAGTGTCATATACTGCTCAGAGATAAACAGTTGGGAATTTCAAGTGAGTGGCATTGTGGTTAAAGATCTGGTAAAGGTTAGAGGTTCAATCCCCACAAATAATCATCTATAAACCATCACCACAGTGGCATTGACAGAATGCCCTGTTGAAAGAATGCTTTAGTGCATTGGTAACAAACAGAGCCTACTAGTATTTTAAGACAATATTTTCATGTTTTGTATTATTCCAGTCCTCCTGCTGTGAAAATATTACTGACAAGAATGGCTTGACTGCTTACAGAGGTCATTTTTGAGTAGGTTTCTGAACAGATTTGTTGATGGGAGATGTTGGCAGCAGAGACTCTAGGGAATGGGTTTGCTTTTCCTAAGGCAAGCACTAACATGTTCCTGGCTTATGATTGCAAACTATTGTTAAAATAGACTTGTTTATGTGCGGGAAAGATTCTGCCCTAATGTTCTTTTCACTGTTATTGTCATGTCTTAATTAAATGAAGTCTAAACAATACTGGCTGTTTCGGTCTTTCATAATTGAACATCTGCAGATTCATGTTAACAAGATGTCTTGGTAAAAGAACATGAAAAACAACTAGCACTATCAATTTAGTTGTCACAGTGAAATGAAAAAGCCTAAACAATTATACTAAACAGCACCAAGCACATAATTAAACGAAACCTCTTAGGTAACCTGTCATCATACCCTATAATGCAAAGATTGATTTAGATAGACGCCGGTGTGTTCTTGTCTTTATGTTTACAGTTCAGGCCTCCCACAGCTCTTCACATGTCATTATCTGTTATTTCATAAGTGATGTTTTCAGTATTTAAAATAATCGTTTATTTACCCTTTCACGTGATATTTAACATTTCTCATTCGTTTTTAGCTACCCATTGTTCACTTTATCTATAATTACAGTAACAGGCTTTGTAAAATTGCATGTAATTGGTGGTTATTTTGGGTGTGGTGTTGTTCAGTCAGTGTGTCAATATCGTTTTGGGCAGTTGCGTTGTGTCAATAATCAGGCTTTCTGCGTCCCATTCAACCTCCTGTACAATAGCCTTATCACTTTGCATCTGTATTTCCCACAATACAAATATAAATGGGCATAATATTGTAAATGAAACAAGCAATTTAAGCATTTTATCTTAAGCAATTAGTTCCCAGCAGGCAGAACAGTGTTCTAATGATTATTGCTGTTTTTAAAACATTGGTAAAAGCCACTGAAGAAATAATGTTGATTATGTGAGTTTTTTTTATATATATATATATATTTCAAGTTTTTATAATATTTGTATTATTATATTTTAAAATATTTATAAAAAAAAGAATATATTATACATCATGTATTATTACATTAAAGAAAAAATTTAACATATTAAAACTTAAAACACCCATGTGTAAAAATGTTATATTTTAAATTCAGTAATACATGAGACCATAGCGTTTTACCAGACATATTTCAGTAAATGTTTGAACTTTCAGTCTGTGATTTGATATTTGATCTGATATTTCAGTCTGTGACACTGAACTGAAAACATGTATCATGGTATTTACATATGAGGTTCTCTAAAACACCACCTGTAAAAATCGTAATCGTATTGAAAAAAGATTGTAAACAGTTTACAGTACATTATCATTAGTGCGTTTATTTCTTTAGGACATCTGTTATTATGCTTGGATTATTACCTATCATGTATCAAATTCTAAGGTTTTCTCTCAGACATTCTCAAATGTTCAACATCCAATCATGCATTGTGTTGTGCCTCTCCCATTCAATGTTTGTTTATGTTATTTATATATAATTTATATTTACATACAATTTATATATCCTTTTACTTTTTACATGCAACATTCTATGGTTCACAGAGCTGTACATTTATTTCTAAAGCGCAGTGGTTTACATGTAGTGGCACATTCTTTTGCATTTATATCCAGTGACCTATATATCTATTTAATGTGTGAGGGGAAATCCCTGTCTTGGGATTGGTGCAGAGCAGACTGGGCTTCAGAGATCTATGCCACCCAGTTCAGCAGCATTCAACAGAGCAGGAAGAAAACAGCTTATTTTAGCGTCTTCCTGCTCTGTGTCAGACTTCTAACCTATTAGTGGAGCAGCTGAGCAGCCTGCAGACACATGTGGCTGAAACCAAACTATTTAGTCTGAAGATTCCTTTCCTGTTTTCCTACTCGTTGAGTTTAAGCGAGTGGTTTGGGGAAAACAGAGCTGCCACTGTGTGCCTGAGAGGATGGAAATCACTTTTTATTTACTGTATGTTCCCAGAGAGAGTTAAAATTAGCAGGTTATCTGTTTTGTAAAACCTGAGGCAAATATTATGTTTGAAAACTGCTTCGTAGGAGTAAGTTCATAATGTCAAGGCTGATTTCACAAGACTAACCGCCAGGTTTAAATGTTTCGCAACATCTGCCAGTCTCTGAATTAAAAGGAAGAGTGACAAACCTGCCATTTCAGACAAATACAACAACAGGCTCATTTCATTTTGGTCTGGCCTTGATCCAGAACCTTCTGTATTTCACATAGAGCTGCCTGTGCCTCGACTGAGGTCACGGTTTGTGTGGAAACAAAAAAGACCTGTAGGGAAGATTCCTCACTCTCCTGCGATTGATCCAATGTGAAATGCAAAGACAACATTATGCTTATATGTACATTTTTATACATTGTTCAAATGTTTGGGGTTTGTTACAAAAAATAAATATATGTTTTCAACAAATGCGGTTTTTTAACGTTCTGTTCATCAAAGAATAACGGAAATAAATATTATTTATCAACATTAATAATAAGACACTTTTATTGAGTAGCAAATTAGCATATTGAACATTTTGAGTTGTAGTTTTGTCTTTATGATAGACTGAACACTGTTATATTGCTAGAAAGATAACTTCTATTTAGTGCTGTCAAACAATTAATCGTGATTAATCACATCCAAAATAAATATTTTTGTTAACATAATATATGTATGTGTACTGTGTATATTTATTATGTATACATACACTCACGGCATATATTTTGTAAATATTTACATGTATATACATATCTATATTTTATATTAGGGATGTCCCGATCAGGTTTTTTTGCCCTCGAGTCCGAGTCATTTGATTTTGAGTATCTACCGATACCGAGTCCCGATCCGATACTTCTATAATACATAAAAAAGAATAAAGAAAAGCGAAGAAACAGATCCAGGATGTTCCTTATTTTTATTTAATTCACCTTATTTTAACATTCAACAACTCTGTTAACAAACAGAGCACTTCTGTGAGGTAGCTTGAACAATCAAGTAATAAATAACAAACTCTTCACTTTTGGACTTTAGTGCAACAGTAAATGTAAAAAAGGTAGGTCTGCACTTGAGTTTCTGCTGATGTGGTACTCACAGACCATCCCTGTGACTGCCTCTCTTGTAAGATTTCCTCAAAGGCGATGTCCATGCTGCTACATGCTTCATGATGTGGTGCCTTGCTCACTGGCTCTGCTGCAGCCTCATCAACTTTATAATACCTCCAGACCGCAGACATACTCGCGCGTTCCGCTTCAAGCTACTTCCGTATTCTACTTTGCGAGTGTTGTGCCGAATTCTGCAGCCTGCCAGATTATGCACCCCCTAGTATTGGTAGGTTTAGGAGTAGGTGTGGGGAAGGGGTTAGGATTAGGGGTGGGGTTGGGATTAGGCAATCGGGTACGATTTCAACGAGGGGATGCATAATCTGCAGATTTCGGCACAACACCGGCATTTAACCAATAGCGTCTCTGCAACAAAGTGATGTCATGCCGCACGCGTTGCTGTTTCCGTGTGGAGTCAAGAGGTCTAACTCTGTGCCACCGCATAACTATAGATGTGTTAAAAAATAATGAGAATATATATACATATATATCCGAGTCCTGATCGGGAGGTAACGTCCGATTCCGATCGAGTCTGAAACCACGTGATCGGGCCCGATTTCCGATCACGTAATCGGATCGGGACATCCCTATTTTATATTATACATAAATATATTTAATATATAAACATAACATATTTGTCTTAAATATATACATGCATATGTTTGTGTTTATATATACATAATAAATATACACTGCACACATACATATATTATGTAAACAAAAGCTTATTTTGGATGTGATTAATCGTTTGATAGCACTAATTAAATTTATTTCAAATTTCTTTATTCGATTTTCAGCATGGAACATCAACATTAACTTGATCAAATTATCATTCCATGTTATTACTAATATACTACCACAATAAACGCTTCCCTCCCTCAACAATAACTTCCCATGGGGGGAAAAGAAGAGAGAAAAAAATATACATATGAAAAAAGCATGAATACAAATTATATATTTAAATATTAGTGTTCAGCTTAAGTATCAAGAGAGTTAGCCAGCAGATAATCTAAAAAGGGGCGCCACACCTCGTCAAAGGACCAGCGAGTGACAGTCACCAGTTTTTTCCAGTTTAATAAAAGAAGAGGGTGAGATAGTAAAGTAGTAAAGGCTAAAGCCATTTGGAACCGTTATTGAAAGGTTAACATCTACTGCCAACCCAAAAATGGCCTAAATGGGAATTGTATCAAGCGAAGGCATCTTTCAAAGTTTTAAATATTTACTTAAATTTAAACAAGAAATACATAAATAAAAATACTTTTGTTACCATAAACATTTTTAGTAGCAGAAATGATGTCCTCTGGGTCAGCATCATCATATATCATCATGTATGCATTCAGATATCTATGACAGATCTAAGATAGTGTTGGTAACTGATTACATGTAATCTGAATTATGTAATCAGATTACAAAAAATAAGTACTTGTATGAGGATTATATTACATTTTAAAATATCTAAGTATATATCTAAGTAAAATATCTATAAAATAAATACACTTTATTTTAAGGTATCTTGTTACACGTTACATGTACTAACTATTATAATAACAATTAATTATGTAATGAATTAACTCTAACCCTAACCATATAGTAAGTACAGTTACTTAATATTACTCTATATAGTTACACTGTAACAAGGACACCTTAAAATAAAGTGTAACCCAATCAATTAAAAAATTATATTTAAAAATTGTGATTGTTGTCATTTTATGATTTAAAAAATTATTAGCTTTTGTCGGTCAAGTTTTTATTCAGTCATCAAATAACCTTGCAATATTCACAAGTTCCAGGATTAATTTCCCTATATGCACATAATAAACAAACATAAATAATAATAATAATTAAATAAATTATTAGCTTTTCATTATACTCTAAAAACCCTGCAGTTCCTTCACAGACCCGGTTTGGGAAACCTTGATATAAATTATGTTTAATACACTTTACGTTGTTACTAACAACAAATAGAATACATTTTCTTTATCTTCGTATTTTTATATAAATATGGTACAAGATTATCCTATGTAAATCAATGTGATAAATGATTTAAAGGGATAGTTCACCCAAAAAGGAAAATTCTGTCATCATTTACTCACTCTCAAGTAGTTTTAAACCTTTATGAATGTCTTTGTTCTGCTGAACACAAATGAAGATGTTCTGAAGAATGTGGGAAACAGAGCAGTTCTGGGCATAGTATTTTTTCCCTACTATGGAAGTCCATGGTGTCCCAAAACAGCCTGGTTACACATTTTCTTCAGAATATGTACCTTTGTGTTCAGAACAAAGACATTTATACAGGTTTGGAACTACTTAAGGGTGAGTACATGATTTTGGGTGAACTGTCCCTTTAAGTCACAAGTAATCTAAATTTAATCAAAATGTCTTAATACCTGAAATGGATTATATTACTAACTACATTTTTGTCATGTAATTTGAATTCAGTAACAGACTACAATTTGTAAGCTACACCCAGCACTATTAATAGCCATAGTTTAATTAAGATGCTTCACCCTGTTATACTTTGCCCTGGTTTGTCACATTTAAATTCTGTTTCAAAAGAGAAAATAACCAATATTAACTACTGCGATATAGATAATTACCTCTTTAAGAAGCACAGCCAAAAGTGATGTGTAGATTGTGGGTCACTGACTTGGAAATAATCTTCATGACATTGTGTGTTAACAGTCCCTCAGTACACCCACCCCCCCTCCCCCGATCTACCCAAATGGGGTTCAAAGTTTGATCCAAAAATATCTGGCTCTCTCCTTATTCTAGCTGAGAAGGCATTTTCCATATCAATCATACATCCATTACTTTAAAACGGTAAATAATTACATGAAGAAAGTCAGCAGTCCAGTGTCCATCGTAGCATTTCGGTCCTGGTAAAGTTGCTGACGATAGATATGTGTCATGAAAAAAAACGGATGTTCATTAGTGACTGATAATGGAAAAAGACATGTTCATAAGTGTTGAATTAATAACTGATTGTGTAAAGATTCATCCTGTTCTGAGTTTAAAATGGTTTTCCACTATCTAAGCTATTTGTCATAATGAATGAGGGCATGTTAATAAGAACAACTAGGTGTAATATATACAGCAATGAGACTTATATTACATAACTATTGTGATCTTTTTTAATTGTTAATTTATTCTCTTTGTATGGCCTTCTAAATGCTTTTGAAAATATAGATTTTTTGTAACAACTTTGGCTTTCCAGACCTGCTATATTAAGAGGTGTCTGTGAATGAGCTCTTGTAAAACACAAAGTTATGTAATATTTATTTCACAGCTCATTGCTGTAATATGATACATAATTATATGGTCATGTTTCATAAAGAAAACTAACACAGAGGCACATGTGTCTACATGAGGGCACACATGACGAAATATTTAGTACAACTGGTTATTTGGTGCAAACTTCGGCTAACCATTAAAAGTCTTTGCCTTTCACAGAAGTCTCGTGATCCTCTGGAGGTGTGGTTCTCTTCACTCTCCCCTCCTTCTCCAGTAATTATATATAACAGACAGGACTGAGCTACAGTTAGTAGAGTTGTGGAGTTAAAGCCTGAGAAAGCATTCAGGCTCATATTTACCCTGTGTGTTTTACACAGCAACTGAGCGTTCGGTTATTAATCGTTTTATTGATAACACAAGCGATCAAGCAGAAGTCATTCAACGCATTTGGTGAGTACTCCGTTTAGTTTCTTTTAGGTTTTATCTGACAGTTTGTGTTGGGTTGTAATAGGGTCCAGCACTATTTATTCAATGGTGTATTTTAAGTTCAGGGCACAGTTGATAGGATGTTTGTAATTTAATAAATCATGCATTGTCATTCATGTCAGCTCACAACAATGAACTGTATAATGTATAATGTTGGTCTTGAGACTTTACTTTACTTTACACTGTCCGTATGTAATATCACACAATATGTAATCATCATCTGACACTTAAATAATTGGAAAATTAACTAATTCTAATTATATAGAGCAGGGTTCCTCAAATCTTTCCCCGGAGGGCCAATCTGCTGCAGAGTTTAGCTCCAACCCTGATCAAACTCACCTACCTGTGATTTTCTAATGATCTTGAAGACTCTGATTAGCATGCTCAGGTGTTTGATTAGGGTTAGAGCTAAACTCTGCAGGAGTGGGACAGATTTGAGGATCATTGATATAGAGCAGTGGTTCTCAAACCTGTCCTGGGGACTCCAGCCATCACACAATTGTATATCTCTCTCATAGGCCACACCAATTTCAAATCTTGCAGACTTCACTAATGAGCTGATGAGTTGAATCAGGCGTGTTAAACGAGGGAGACATACAAAATATGCCGTGGTTGGGGGTCCCAAGGACAGGTTTGAGAACCACTGATATAGAGTATTCTTGTGCATGTAAACGTGGCAAGGGAACATCATAAAACAGGTCTTCTGTGCAAAGTCAAAACAAACTGTTTTCATAGAATAATAATCCAACAAGTCATGAATTTTCTTCACTAAGAAGCATGTGCTCAAGTGTTCATATAAAGCTGAGGTTTGTATGTTTTTATATTCTGAGTCTCCCTTAATCCTCTGATGTCTGAAGGCACTTATGTAATAGTCCGTGTTGCAAAGTTGCTATCAAAAGTATTTCCAGGCACATAATCAAATAGCATGCTTAATGAAGCATTATTAAGCCTCTTTTTCTCCTAATGAATATGGCACTTTGTTTTGGAAATTCCTTGCTTGACTACTTACACTGGCACACGGTAAAACTTCACAAGTTTTTTGGGAAAAACCAACATTATTTTTATGGTAGATAAATTATATGCTGTGCTACCAGATTTAAAAATTAAGTTAACAATTGCTTATAAATAATTGAATACATTAAAATCCTCAGCACTTTCTTTAGCACCACACTGTATGTGTTGGTTAACCTAGCCATGTGATTGAGGAAGAACTACTATATAATATATACTATATAATATAATAGAAGTTGCTGCAAATGTAAAAGTTATAATTATCATATTGTATTGTGTTTTTCATAAGTTTAAAACATAATTATTACAGTCTATAGTTTCAGTCTTAAAATAAAAATCTGCCATTTATATAATTTACCATAATGGTGTTCCAAAACTGTTAGCATTTTTTTCTTTTGTGAAAAAAAGAAGATTTTTGAAGAATGTTGGTAGCCAAACACTTTTGGTTCCCATTGACTTCCATTGTATTTTTTGCCCTTGTGGAAATAAATGGGAACCGAATCTACCAACATTCTTCAAAATATCTTCTACGTTCCACATTGAAGGAAGTCATGTACGTTTGGAACAACATGAGGGTGTGTAAATCAGTAAAAAATAAATAAATGTGACTTTCATTTTTGAGTCAAGTATCCCTTTAAAATATTTGTACAAATATGTAGATATTGTTTATTTTCTTTGTATAGTTACTAGGGTAGGCTATTTTGCACCCACAAATCAGACTATGTACAATCCCTCCCCCCAAATAATATCTAAATTAATATAAAAACAATGTAGTTTACTTTAATTGTGTTTTTCTGTTTTGTGCCTATAATCTGATCTTAAAGTCTCTAATACATCCAAATGTCTCTTTCTTTTCCAGAATGTACCGTCGTCGATCACTACTAAGATCTAGTCCACAATGGATGTCGCTGTCTGTGTAGCCTTCCAAAGCCAATGCAAAGACCTTACCCTTATTAGTATATGTAGCTAACAGTTGCTTTCTACTTCCTGCTACTGTCATTTTTGTTTGTAGAGATAGACAGGGTGTATATTTGATTTTTAACTTGTCTTCTATAATTACTTTGGATATTTATTTATTTATTAAGAAGAAATACCTCAATAATCCAACCCAGTTTAATTCACAATAGTCCAGAAGTGTAACTGCAGCAATGGAATCCACAACACTAGCATCCCTAGCAACTGTTACAATGCTAACAGCGGCCTCACAGACAGACATGTCTGGTGTTCTCTGGCTGCTGGTGCTGGGCTTCGTCATCGCTTTTATACTGGCGTTCTCTGTGGGCGCCAACGATGTAGCCAATTCCTTCGGTACAGCAGTGGGTTCTGGGGTAGTGACTCTGCGCCAGGCCTGCATCCTGGCCACCATATTTGAGACAGTGGGTGCCATTCTTTTGGGGGCCAAAGTCAGTAAGACCATCCGTTCTGGTATAATCGATGTTCACATGTACAACGGCTCAGAGGCTGTGTTGATGGCTGGCTCCGTCAGCGCCATGTTTGGTGAGTACATACTTGATTTAAAGTGATAGTTTACTTGTTGTTCCAAACCAGTATGACTTTATTTCTTCTGTGGAATATAAAATATATTTTTTTAACCAATGGGGTTGTTTTAGTTCCCATTGACTTCCATTGCTGTCTTTCTCCTTCAAATCCTCCTTTCACTCAAAGCCAATACATATTTTAACACATCCAAAATGTCCATCATAGTCACACAGGAGATTGCAATTCAGCTGAATCCAGTAAATTGCGAGCATGTCACCTAGGTAGAACTTTATCATGTTATCGTGACTTGTCTTGTGTTGATCACGTCAAAAGCTTACAGTATGTTTGTTTTTGTCCTTTTACAGGATCTGCTGTTTGGCAACTCGTAGCTTCATTCCTGAAACTCCCCATCTCTGGAACGCACTGCATTGTGGGTGCCACAATTGGCTTTTCCCTGGTTGCTAGAGGTCATCAGGGGTCAAATGGCTGGAATTGCTTCGTATTGGTATGTGAAACTGAGTATTTTTGAGATTTTGCATATAAGCGTGCTTAGTCAGATTATATGAATGTTTTTCCTGAAGAATGAGTCAGTTAATGGAAAGATAATATTTTCCCATAGGACCCCAGAAATAGTAAGCGGAAAGACTCCCAGCGTGATTTATCGCAGATTTCTTTGTTTTATTATTTTTTCACATGAGATCTATTTATAGTACAGGACATTTTGGACTATACAGACAGGAAACATAGTCACATGCTTACCCCTGGTGACTTGTTGGGTGTTTGTTGACACTCAACGTGCAGCCCTGAGAAATTCTGGGCCATACAGTTGTAAGATAAGAGAGAAGAACATTACTGTTTAGATGTTACATTATGCTTATTTAAGTAACCTGTTGATATATGTGTTCCAGTTGCCTCTTGGTTTCTTTCACCTCTTCTCTCCGGCACCATGTCTGCTATTCTGTTCTACTTTGTCCGCAAGTTCATCTTGAATAAGGTAAAATGCAAAACTGAGCTCACCTGTAACATAATGTGCCAGTGTCTGTTTTGGTACTTTTTAATCTCTTGTTGTTGTCAATAAAGAAAGAACGTGTGTTTTTAGCATGTGCTAAATGGCAATTTATCCATGTGCTCCAGGAGGATCCAGTGCCCAATGGTTTGAGAGCATTACCAGTTTTCTATGCTGTTACTATGGGAATTAATCTGTTCTCCATCATGTTTACTGGAGCACCAAGTAAGCTTTTTTCTTCTCTAAGGAATTCATTTCATTATTTTCTTATATTGAATTAATTTCTTTAAAGTATATCCTTTAAAACATTTAGATCAGTATTTTCTTTATATGAATATTTATGAATTGATTTTCCTATGTTTCTAACTAAAATGAGGTTATGTCAGATTTAGCCTTTTGAGGAACATTTTGTTCCCAAATTATGATCACATGTCATGTTATATGCATACAGGACCCATCCCTCATTTATCATTAATTAACACACTGTTAATTTACTTTCACATTCACAAACACATACAAAGGCTGGTGGGTTAAACACAGTACTCAGTATTGCTAATGATTAGAGCTATTTGTACAGTTTGTTGATGTAATAATACAATTATGAAATACAAATTTGGCCCAAGTCCAACAATCTGTACCCATAAGCAAACTTCTGTGGGATAATGATGTACTGAAGATAACTGAAAAAGCCACTGTGAACCAACTGTGAGTTGAATTTGTGTACTAATCAGCGAGCCACAGGACAGCCCTCTTCCTGGTTATCTATTGAGCCATGCACATGACCATTTTCGATACTGTTAGTGGGTCTGTTCTTTCAAAGGAACTGAAATTAACTAGCCATAAGTTATAATGATAAAAAGAAACTGTAAAGCCTCACATTTCACCCTCATTTTAAACAGAAAATTGTATCACCGTCTGCTTATCTCACTGCAGTGTTTTGTCAACACATTGCCTTACAACAGACTTAATTCTGAGGGAAACATGCTATCATTGTCATGCTATCACACTCGTCTACAAGTTACTTTCTTTTATTAACAAATGCTTGATCCCCTTTTTAAAAAGATTATTTGTATTTAGGGAGTATTCACAGTTTTTCTTATGAACCAAGTTTGAAGTTACAGTACGCTAATGCTAATGTGCTAATTTAGAGAAACCCAGTATCTATTCAGGTGGAATATATATGAAAAATGTAGAATATATAGCACTGTGTAGCACTAAAATATGTTAAGTGCTCATCTTCTCTATATTCTACAGTGTTGGGATTTGATAGGATACCATGGTGGGGTACTCTGCTGATCTCACTGGGCTGTGCCCTGCTTACTGCTGTGGTGGTCTGGTTCATCGTCTGTCCACAGTTAAAGAAGAAGATACAAAGTAAATATCCTTTTTACTTCAGTATTAAATGTCAATTAAATTGAAATGCCCAAAGCATGGAATTATGGGGGTCTTTGCAATGTAATTGAAACGTATATTATTAGTGCATACTGTAACTTTCAAAGGTTTTATTCGGTAAATATGGATTAAATAGATAGAAAATGACAGTATAGATGTTTAATATGTTACAAAAGATTACTATTTCAAGTAATTGGTGTTCTTTTGAACTTTCTATTTATTAAAGTATCCTGAAAAAAAATATTGTTTCTGCAAAAATATTAAGCAACATTGATAATAAGTAGAAATGTTTCTTGGACACCCAATTAGCCCATGCCCATGGCACAATGATGCAATAAAATATATTTGTAAATGCTTCTAATAAACTACCACATTGACTTTGCATGCATTTGGATCTGTCCTGTTAATATACTTATTTCTGTAATTATATTACACCATTTTCTCAGGTCAGAATATTGCCGACACTAGTGGAACACAGCTGATTGAGAAGAAACCATCCTCAAATGGCCTCGTGGCCCATCCTGCCCCACTTCGAAGCTACTCTCCTGTTCCACAGACACCCCCTGCCGACAGCAACAAGGTGACCTTTGACATCGGAGGTTCAGCAGAAACCGACCTGGACAGCAAAGATTTTGACACCAAAGATTTGGATTACACTCACGGTCAGCCTCTTAAAATGATAAATACACTAAATTAACTGTATGTGTTTTAATGAACCGATTCTCTTTTGACGAAATTACTAATTCTCTAATCTACACTTTTGGTCATCCATTGTAGCTTTAAATGGCAGTGCTGGAATTGCTGTCCCAGACTTGAGCGGAAGCCAGTTTCACACCGTACACAAAGATTCTGGAATCTACAAGGATCTACTTCACAAACTTCATCTGGCCAAGGTGGGCGAATGCATGGGAGAGCTCGGAGACAAACCCATCCGCCGCAACAACAGTTATACTTCTTACACCATGGCCATCTACGGAATACACGGGCCGTTGAACGAGGGTGAGGGAAGCCGGACTGAACTGGATGGAGAGAAAAGGCGCTCGCGGTACGACAGCTATAACAGTTACTGTACTGCGGTGGCTGATGGAGAAGTTGCTGCTGGAGATGGAGCTCTGGCAGTGGAGGTGGGGACCAGACCGTCAGAGGAGACTCACTGGAAGAGGAAATAGATGAGCTTGAGATAGACAAGCCAGAGGTGTCCACGCTCTTCCAGTTCCTGCAGATTCTCACTGCCTGCTTTGGATCATTTGCGCATGGGGGAAATGACGTTAGGTATGAGAGACATAATAAATGTTTAATGTTACAACATTATAATATAGAGTATAACAAATGGATATTCATTTTGAGATTTGTCAATACATTTTAAGTGTAAAACTACTCTAAATGTAAAAACAGATTTTTAAACAATGTAATATTTTTAATCAGTCAGGATGCATTAAATTTATCAAAAGTCACCGTAAAGGCCTTTATAATATTACAAAAGATTTCTATTTCAAATTTTTGCTGCTCTTCTGAACTTTCTGTTCATTTAAGAATTCCTGTACAAATGTAATACTGTTTCCACAAAAATATTTGGTAGTGGAACTGTTTTCAAAATTAATATTGAAAATATTTTATTTTCTTGTGCACCAAATCATCATTTTCAGAATTTGTGGCATTGAAGACTGGAGTAATGGCTGCTGTAACCAATTCAGCTGTGCATCACAGAAATAAATGACGATAAACTCTTATTTTGAATTGTAATAATATTTAACAATATTACAGTTTTTACTGTATATTTATCAAATAAATGTAGCATTGGTGATTATAAGTGACTTCTTTTAAAAACATAAAAGAGGGTTTCTTACCAACCCTTAAAGTTTACATGGTAGTGTATATCTTGCATTTCTACCCTTTTTCACATTGTTTTATAATGCAGACAGTACTAATCTCTAACTGATAGCATTACCCATCATTCCTCTCTTACAGTAATGCGATTGGCCCCCTTGCTTCGCTCTGGCTGATCTATGAAAGCGCTTCTGTAGCCCCCACTGCTTCCACACCAATTTGGTTGCTCCTGTATGGAGGAGTGGGTATCTGTACAGGGCTCTGGATTTGGGGTCGGCGGGTCATACAAACCCTGGGCAAAGACCTGACTCCCATCACTCCCTCCAGGTAACAAGCTGCTAATACCCTGACGTTTCATACCTCCTCTAAGCAGAAACTTATACGAGAGCTTATTTGTGAAATCAGGCTTTGTAGTTCAGTTTTATCATCGCGGTTCTCATGAGGCTTAAGGACCGGTTCCCACTTTCTTATCTCTGTTGACTTTGCAGTGTAAACAAATAGTTTAATAACACTCCTTGTCTCATGGAAATTCCCTCAACCACCACAGCAGTAAAGAAGATTTGTCTTGTCTTTAGTATTATGACATTTTGACAATGCCGCAGTACCTTTTCCATTCATACAGTCCTTTGCTGTGGTTAAAGATACTTATGGAGCTTATTATAATCATAATGTCTGTCTCGCAGTGGATTTAGCATTGAGCTCGCCTCTGCTGTAACTGTGGTTGTTGCTTCCAACATCGGACTCCCAGTCAGCACCACTCATTGCAAGGTGGGTTACTGACTAGATTAATCCTTACAGTTATAATGTGTAATAACAAACATCCAATTCTATTACCTTCTTTGTTTGTGTGTTTATGAACAGGTTGGATCAGTGGTGTCAGTTGGCTGGCTCCGCTCCAGGAAGGCCGTTGATTGGCATTTGTTCCGGAATATTTTTATCGCTTGGTTTGTGACCGTGCCAATTTCTGGTCTTATCAGTGCTGCTATAATGGCACTCTTCTATTATGTTATATTGCCTCTGGCATAATGTTTTATGTTAGACCATTTACTCCTATGTAAAATGGACCATTGTCCCCTTCGTCCTGTCCCATTATATGTACTGTACATAGCAAATCAAAGACTGTGTATGTTTGCACATCACACTCATACTCTGTGATTTATGTACATGTTTATGGTGCTTAATAGTGTTATGAAATAATTTTGTAGCCATAAAATGTGTGAGATATGTAGTATAACAATGCTTATTTAGTTTTGGGGCCTCACATAATTTTGTAAAGAAAAATATAGTTAGACTAGACTAAGATTCTGGCTCAACTTTTGGCAATGAAAATATATACTCTGAGCTGTAAGACAGTATTTTATATTTATAAATCAATATATGTAAACTTGCATGGCATTTGAATTAAATCATGTTTCTGCTGACATTTGCATTTTTATGTCCACCTGTAAATAAAACACAGTTTTTACAAAACATTATACATTTGAGCTTTTTTTATCTATAACTGCGTGAGACCTGTTTTCAATACAGTATTGAAATTAAAAGGGTAATCTATGTTTATTAAATCAAGTGTAATTAATAAAAGTATTCTGAGAAAAATAAAAACATCCCATATAATGGAGATCCGTGAATGATTCCTTCATCAAACAAAAAAGGTTTATTATATTTGACAAGGCACATCAATTATTACTCAATACTCAGTCTGTGGACAACATGCTATCTTTCCCTGATAAATGTTGAAATAAGAAATTACTGGCAGTAGATATTCTCGGTTAACCCAAACCTTGTATTCCTCTTCTATTGTATGATATTGCTAAATAAAAATCTTTTGAAAGGGTCCATGTACAATGCAATTATTTCAGTGACTGAGAACTTGCAGTCTTCTACAAGCCCTTTGATATACTTAACACGTCCCCAATAAGGTATATTAAACAAAATGTTTTAAGAACCTTTTCTGTAGCGTTTATCATTTACAAAACAATACATGCTTCTTATTTAACATTCTTTAATACAAATTTGCTCCCGCTCTGGTCAGTTGTGGTGGGGTCTGTGGATATTGTGCCTTCAAAGATATTTCACGTTTTTAGTATACCGTTGCCTTTTCAACTAAATCTGTTACAAACAATTCTAAGCGTCTCAAATAAATGGCATTCCTATCCAGAGGAGGCAGCACCTTTCACGCACTGCACTGAGGATTCAGCGAACCCGGAAGCGGAAATAACATCAAACTGCGTTTTGAAACCGTCGTGCGTGTTTCGGACGTAAAGTGCAGTTTCGGAGATAAAGAAAAGAGTTAACTTTTCAAAGTGTGTTATTATTGTGGTGTGCACGTAATTCGTGCACTCTAAGCTAGTTTTTGCTTAACTAGGAACATAGATGAGTGCTGTGTAGTTTATTTAGCCGTCTGTCTCTCCGCTAGCACCTACTGTGCTGGTTGATAAAGAAGATTTTCATTTTGAGCGCATTTAACGTTACAGTAATAAGAAATCATGGCGGATGTTACTGCTCGTAGTTTGCAGTATGAATACAAAGCGGTAAGAGTCTTTTAAGATTTCTAATATCGTTTTATTAACGAGTTTGATATGTTTTAAAGCTAAATCTTTTTTAGTGCGCTGAAGTGGTGTGTTTTGGTGTGCGCGTGCTTGTACACAGTGGCTGTGTTTTAAAAACCCACTGAGCTGCCTAACTAGATACATTTCTGGACAACAATTTTGTAGTCAATGTTTAATTTACTTTTGGATTAAGTAGTCTTTTAGCAGAATGGAAGCGCATGAAGCACGATCGGGCTTGTGATGCTTACAAATGCCGTCTAGGTAGGCAGTTGACTGGGATTTGCACAGTCTTGAACCGGTCGTGAGTGTTTGCTTTCTCTCCACAGAACTCCAACTTGGTGTTGCAAGCGGACAGATCTCTGATCGACCGCACCCGCCGAGATGAGCCCACCGGAGAGGTGCTGTCTCTTGTCGGCAAACTGGATGGAACAAAAATGGGAGACCGGAGTCAGAGAACCAAACCTCAGATGCTGGAGGAGAGGAGAGCAAAGTGAGTCTGATCAGAAAAGCATATTGTTTACTTGTTCATTCATTGTGTCATGGTCTTTGAATCGTTTAAACGGTTATTTTTTTCATTGAATGGTGCAGGAGAAGAAAGAGAGACGAAGACAGACATGACATAAACAAGATGAAGGGCTTCACACTGCTGTCTGAGGGGATTGATGAGATGGTGGGCATCGTATACAAGCCCAAGACCAAAGAGACCAGAGAAACATATGAAATTCTCCTCAGCTTCATCCAGGCAGCCCTTGGAGATCAGGTAAGATCATTGCACCTGTTTACATGTGATATGTATATCATTTTTAAACCTAACTACTGTGGTATTTACAAGAGATTCACAGTTTTCATGTTAGGGGTGTGATAACAATACAAAGATTCTGCCAATATAAAAGTCTACACTGTTTTGTCTAGAAACAAATTAAAATTATGCACCAAAAATGAATAATTCTTTATCATATACAATATGAAAAAGGGATATTCTCTTAGAGATATTGAGACCTTTTGCTAGATTTGCTTAGATTATATTTAAGTGTTACTAAATTAGTGTTATTTAAGTTGTTGTTAAAACATTTGGTATCACTAAGTTTTTACTTTTATTTAATGTGACAGTTAGATTATTTAGAATGTTTCAAATAAATACTGTTCTATTGAACGTTCTATCAAATAACCGTTAAACTATCACTTTCCCCAAAAAATTCATCAGCACAGCTGTTTTTGACATTGATAATAATAAGGAATGTTTTTTTTGAGTTCCAAAGAAGCAAATTAGATTGATTTCTGAAGGATTATGTGACACTGAAGACTGGAGGAATGGCTGTTAAAAAATTTGCTCTGCATCTCACGAATACATTGCTTTTTAAAATAGTTATTTTAAATTGTAATAATATTTTACAATACTACTGTATTTTTGATCGAATAAATGAGCATTGCTGAGCGTAACAGTTATTTTAAAAACATTAGAACATTTTACAGACCCCAAAC
Source organism: Gymnocypris eckloni scoliostomus (assembly GCA_027564155.1). Taxonomy (NCBI): domain Eukaryota; kingdom Metazoa; phylum Chordata; class Actinopteri; order Cypriniformes; family Cyprinidae; genus Gymnocypris; species Gymnocypris eckloni. Next base: position 13,675,880 of record CM050420.1, read on the forward strand.
TTTTGAACTGTTTTTTCAACCATTTTCTTTATACGGAGTGTAAACAGAATCATTGAGTGTAATATGTTATCATTGTTTCAACATGTTATGGCGTTATGAATCCATAAAAACATTCTCTTTGTCAGTTCGCTATTAAAGAACAATTAACTGTCTGATAAATGTGGGGTGTGTTTATAGAAGAAATAATCCTACTAACAGTAGTGATTTAGGTTCTAAAACCGGACGAATGCCTAGAAATATATCATCTGATCGATGTCTTGAGGTGTGGTAACCGTAGTATAAGCGGAATAATTAACTCAGAGCCGTTGAATTATTAGAAAAATAATGCATACCCGAGGCACCACCTAATCCAATGGCCCGTCGTCAATTATTCCTTAAAGTATCACATCATAAATGGCTGCTCTTTTTCTCTCCTTTAAGCCAAGGGATATCCTTTGTGGAGCTGCAGACGAGGTGTTGGCTGTGCTGAAGAATGACAAGATGAGAGACAAAGAGAGGAGGAAGGAGGTGGAGCAGTTGCTGGGGCCTACTGACGACACGCGCTACCACGTCCTGGTCAACCTGGGCAAGAAGATCTCTGACTATGGTGGAGACAAAGAGCTTCAAAATATGGGTAAATAATTTAGGTCCAATCTGAGTCCAAACTCTTCTCATCATGATGTTCAGCTAAGTCACGCCTCTTCTCTTTTGCAGATGATAACATTGATGAAACCTATGGAGTCAATGTGCAGTTTGAGTCTGATGAAGAGGTGAGTTCTACATGCTGGTTGTTGGTGCTCTGATTGATTGTTTTTTTAGTTCTTGAGGTGACCCCAGCATGTATTTGTTTATGTGTAGGAGGGCGACGAGGACCAGTACGGAGAGGTTCGGGATGAAGGCTCTGATGACAGCGAGGGAGAGGAGGCAGATGAGACCAGCACCCTGACTGCTAATGTAAGTAACATGTCCCACGTGTTTCTGCACACCTGGTCATAGAGCAGAGGTTTTCAACCAGGAGTCTGGGACCTATTAGGGCCTAATTCCAGGGTAGCCTCAATTATTTAAAAAGTGATTTAAAGTTAATTTAGTGTTTAGTTAAATGTATTTATAAATTACAATTTAAAACATTAATTGATCTCATATTTTGATAATTTTATTACAGCTGAATTGGAATAGGGACATATTGGCTTTAGGGCTGCAACAACTAATCTATAAAATCGATTATCGATAATGAAAACCATCGACATCGATTCACATTATCGATTAGTTGGGTCTACCCACTAATATTAGTCTGGTTTTATCTCGTTTAATCACAGCTATCTTTGTTTTTTTGTCTAGCAGTGGCAGCAGATATGCGATCAAATTTCTAGTTTGAGGCTGTATTACATCGATTCTGGCACCCAACATTACAACATGATGATATTTTAAGCTCCTTATGTTGCCGAATCTGCGCTGGTTTGACTTGGCCGCCTTTGTTTTGCTTTCAGCTAAGTGCGGTGAGGTAATTGTGACGTTGGCCCTAACTAGTTACCTGTGGTTGGCCTGGCCGTGCGTCACTCAGAAAACAACAGACCAATCAGAAGAGAGCCTCATGAATATTAATTAGTCAAACCAAAAATCGTCCTTTTCTTAGAAGAGCTCCTGAAAGAGGAGCTGTAAAAATATATTGAGATGATTTTAGGTACTTATACCGCAAATCTATATTCTTAAGGACATCAAAACCTAAAATAAAACTCCAGAAAGGTGTACAATATCATACCTTTAATACATTAACGTAATGACTTTACCTGTCAGGCGCTTTAACAGATGCGTGTGCATCCTCAACACAAAAAACTTTCCGTTTATGGTCATATCCTTATCTATAAATGTCACAAATTCATGCGAGTATTGTTCTAAAATATCTGTTGTTGAAAGTTACATTTTATGAGAGTAGGAACTTTAAAGGTATAACAGTGTGTAATTGTCTGAATATTAATATCAGATGCTCCATAACTGCCTTTTATAAGATAAAGAAATTACATTAAGACGTGACTGAGATCAAAGTCAAAGCGTGTTCCTGCAGAACATCACTATATATTTAAACTATATTCACTATATGCAATGCGTGACAAATTTATTAAAGCAAATTTATGTAAGTTTTTTAACAAATTATGTAAAGTTTATGTAAGGTATGCTCTAAACTAACAGCATTGGTGATTACCAAAATGTAGCTGATGATTAATGACTAATCATTTAGCAAAATGATTAGTCCTCCAATATGCGTAAGCTCTTTAGTAACAGTAGTAGGCAATTTCTAATGCTTTAATATAATTATTGCTGTTATCTATGAATGAATGACAGAGCACTTTATAGTGTTTTTTCATATACACAATTACAGTCAAAAAGTACATAAACAATACAAGCAAGAATGCAAGCTTTCATTTTCAGCTGTTATGAGGCCATTTTTATTATTATGCGAATAAATAATAATTAGTTGTTTCAGTTTATTTGCCCAACAAAGAGGGGATTTGGTGTTGAAAATAGTTGAAACCCAGTCACAGGGTCAAAATTCCAGCTTAACATGCTCTTTTCTCTTTAGCTGGGAAACACAGGTGATGTAATGATGACCAAAAAGAAGGATCTTCACCCCCGAGACATTGATGCCTTCTGGCTTCAGCGACAGCTCAGCCGCTTCTACAATGATGCCATCGTGTCTCAGAAGAAAGCAGATGAGGTCTTGGAAATTCTTAAGGTAGGGATTTCTCAAATCCTTGGAGACTGAGAGATTTGTATGTGTATGTCTTCCTGTGTGGCTGATTCATTCCTGTCTTTGGTTAGACTGCAAGTGATGACAGAGAGTGTGAGAACCAGTTGGTGCTGCTTTTGGGATTTAACACGTTTGACTTCATTAAGGTCCTCCGCCAGCACAGGCGAATGAGTAAGTAGATCACAATAATCAGGATTGGGATTTCTGAGATTGTTTCCAATATTGGGAGTGTGAGGAATTTAAAGGTTTACAAGATTTTAAAAAGCATTGTTCTTTTCTTCTTGTCATATGCAGTCCTGTACTGCACCATGTTGGCCAGTGCCCAAAGTGAGGCTGAGAAGGAGAAAATCGTGAATAAAATGGAAGCTGATCAGGATCTTTCCAAAGTTCTTTACCAGCTGCAGGAGACTGAGAAAGAGGACATCATCAGGGTCAGAACTTAAGTTGGTTTAGTTGAGATAATTTGAGAGTTTAGCTGTTTAAAGAAGTTTGTTCGCTTATGATCTTTTGTTTCTTTGCAGGAGGAGCGATCTCGCCGGGAGAGAGTAAGAAAGTCTCGTGTGGATGATCTAGAGTCTATGGACATTGATCATGGAGGGGTAAATTACATTGTTTTTAAAGCTACATCTACTACATCAAGCTTTTTAATTTGACCGACTCAGTGTTCATTTGAATGTCTTATGTTTATGCTGTGTTCTTTGTCTTTAGGCTGTGACCTCGAGGCAACTACTAGATCTGGAAGACCTGGCCTTCACTCAGGGCAGTCACTTCATGGCCAACAAGCGTTGTCAGCTGCCTGACGGCTCCTTCCGCAAACAGAGGAAGGGTTATGAGGAGGTCCATGTGCCCGCTCTCAAAACTAAACCCTTTGGTGATGATGAGGTATTTGGTTATCACATCAAATTACCACACGAATACACAGCCGTTTAATAGTTTGAGGTCGGTAAGATTTTTAATGGTTTTGAAAGAAATCTATTTTGCTGACGGTTAAAACAGTTAACTATTTTATTTTTTATATTGAAGTAATTTATTCTTGTGATGGCAAAGCTGAATTTTCAACAGCCGTTACTGCAGTCATGAATGTGACACAATCCTTCAGAAATTGTTCTAATATGCTGATTTGCTGCTCAAGAAACATTTCTTATCAATGTTAAAACAGTTTTACTTCTTAGTATTTTGTGGAAACCGTGATTCATTTTTCAGGATTCTTTTATGAATAGCAAGAACAGCATTTATTTGAATATTTTATATTATATATAATATAAAGTCACTTTTTAATACTTGCTGAATAAGTGTTAATTTCTTTCAAAATATGTTTTTTTTCACTGATCCCAAACTTTTGAACACTGGTGCAAATAGCTATGAATTATTGGTTTATTGCATCTATGTAATTTCACTAGTGTCTCACAAGGATTCTCTCATTTTCTCTCTTAGACATTGATGGCTACTGAGAAGCTGCCCAAATATGCCCAAGCTGGATTCGAAGGATTCAAAACCTTGAATCGCATACAGAGTAAACTCTTCAAAACCACAATGGAGACAGATGAAAACCTGCTGGTTTGCGCTCCAACGGTTAGTCTACCAATAAAGGTGCAACTGTCCAGGCGCTGGCTTAAAATTAGGGCTGTCGCGATTCGTTGATTTTATTCGACTATTACATTTTTTTAAATCCTCGTCTTCAATTTGCTCGTGTCAACTAACCGGCAAAATACCGGATGTGGCGCATTTCACAGCCGAGAATCCATAAAACACATTATTAGACTGTTTTCCAAGGCTGCGTGAAATATTAAACCCATTTAAAATTCACAATTAAGCATAATAGTGAATTCACAAATGCTATGATTTAATTAAATAATTATATGCAATGCAGTTCTAATACAGTATATGCACTTTAATTATTCACATGCGTGTAAGTTAAGTACGTGCGTCACACAGCGGCTCCGGTCACAGTTGACCGGATAATGAGTTTGGGTTTATTATAACGTTCATCTGGGAACGCAACGTGCGCCATTTCATCAGATGTGTAAGGTAAATAATTTATAAATCTACACAAACACAGGCGAATACATCGCTATTTCAAAATAAAAGCTCAAACCCTCACTCTGAGTTTACACGTTTTGATGTCCACATATTCATCTAATTACAGCGGCTATAGCATTTCTGTCCTAAAGGAATGGCCAAATATTAAAGATTAAGTGGACATTTGAATTAAATGGTGCTTGGTCAATATTAAACAAGGATTAGATCTCGCAGTAATGTGTAAAAACATTCGTCAGGCCGTCGGCGCCCCCTGCAGGCCTTTGTTGTAATGCGTAATCTACATTAGCTCTATTGTTTATAATACATTGTGTATTTTGTTCAGCTTTTGACAGCTTTTGTTACTTTATTTGAACTAATTGTTATTGCATCATTGCTGTTATATATGTATTTAAGTAATATTAAAGGCTATTGTTCACTTACATATTTTTTATTACCACAAAAAAAATATTATTATTATGGGGCCCTATGAAATCAATTTTTTCCAAATTCAGTTTTTTCCATTTTCATATTTCATAATTGTTAAATCCAATTGTATTAATCAAAAAGCCTGTCTAATTAATTGAGTTTTACAGTTTTATCTGTACCAAATTCTGTTTTCCATTATTTTAATGGTTCCAGTAAATTTTAATAATCAGAAGCATATCCAATTAATTTATATTATATATTTTAAGTTTTCTTTTTCTGAAATACTGCACAATTAGATTTTTCACCTAAATAAATTCTGGCAAATACTCCTTTAAAAAGTGTTTTTCATTATAATTGTATTATTAGACTTGTCATTTTTATTATCTATAATAATTAACTTTGATTTCAGTGATTTGGACTATGAGACACTTGCTGCTTGCACTCTGTTGCACTTTACTGTTACTTTAAAAAAGGATTTCATAGAAATTTGGATTTCATTTGGTTTAATAAAATATTCTTAAGTAAAATTGTTGATGATATTTGTGGGAAATTAATTGTTTAGATTAGTCGATAGATTAATCAAAATAAAAATAGTTGTTAGTGGCAGCCCTACTTAAAATGAACATCTCCATCAAAAACACAATGTGACCAATATTATGCACCATAGACATTTACCCTGAAGGAGTCTCAGGCTTTTGTTTTCCGTCTCTTTCTTTGACCTGTAGGGTGCTGGCAAAACAAATGTTGCTCTCATGGCAATGCTCAGAGAGATCGGAAAGCATATCAACATGGATGGCACCATCAATGTTGATGATTTTAAAATCATCTACATCGCTCCCATGCGTTCACTAGTACAGGAGATGGTGGGCAGCTTTGGCAAGGTAAGACTGCATTATGCTTTTCCCCATCATTTCCTGTAATTTTGTATCTTTCAAATGAGTAGTTATAAATTGATTTACATATTTATACTTGAGAAAGTATGGTCTCTAAAACATTTTTTGCTCTGTCTGCAGCGCTTGGCTAGTTATGGCATCACTGTTTCTGAGCTGACCGGAGACCATCAGCTGTGTAAAGAGGAAATAAACGCCACCCAGATTATCGTGTGCACCCCAGAGAAATGGGACATCATCACTCGGAAGGGAGGAGAACGCACATATACACAGCTTGTGCGGCTTATCATTATTGTAAGTAATCTAGAATACTTTAAAAGTTTTTATTCTTTCATGTTTTTCCAGTTTAACATGTTCTGTCATATAGGATGAGATCCACTTGCTGCATGATGACCGTGGCCCTGTTCTGGAGTCCCTGATTGCTCGAACCATCCGCAATGTGGAGCTGACCCAGGAAGACGTGAGGCTCATCGGCCTCAGTGCCACACTGCCCAACTATGAGGATGTGGCAACCTGCCTTCGTGTGGATCCATCCAAGGGACTCTTCTATTTTGACAACAGGTGAGAAATAGACTGTTGTGGTGAAATAGACTTCTGTTTTCTGTAACACTGAATATGTTTTTGGTATAATAAAATATGTATGTTGGATATTTTCCTTTTTTTATTAGTTTCCGGCCCGTGCCTCTGGAACAAACCTATGTAGGAATTACAGAGAAGAAGGCTATCAAGCGCTTCCAGATTATGAATGAGATTGTGTATGAAAAGATCATGGAACATGCTGGAAAGAATCAGGTGAAGCTGAACACAAAACTAACTAGTTCTTTATCAAATGTATCCTACCATTTGTTCAGTCACCCTTCTGTTTCCTGATTATTTTTTCCTTTTTCCTAGGTGTTGGTGTTTGTGCACTCAAGAAAGGAGACCGGAAAGACGGCGCGTGCGATCAGGGACATGTGTTTGGAGAAGGACACACTGGGGTTGTTCCTGAGAGAGGGTTCGGCCTCCACTGAGGTCCTGAGGACTGAAGCCGAGCAGTGCAAGGTTAGCTCACAGCTAACACAAAAGTGCTGTACATCAGATACAAGCTCAAATTGATGTACACTTGAAACAAGACCTACATAGAATCTGACAATGTCATTCCACAAAGAAATATGCATACGTTTGTTTACATTTTGGATTATTTATCATCTTTCTAACCAGAGAATGACAATAAACTATTATAGTCTAAATTAATTATAATTGCATAAATTAATTATAACTTGTAGTATAAATTGCAGCGATTTTATGACTGAAAATATAAATTACAATTAAATGTAATTGATATTAATTAATACATTATTTTATTCTTAATATTAATAATTAATTACACAAATAATGGCAGTAATTTCAAGCAAGGTTCAAAGATTCTTCTTGTCTGCTATTGTTTGATAAACATCTAATCCCAACCCAAACTCACACAATTGTTTGAGCTGTGGTTATGTCCAATAATTCACCAAATTTTAGTGTGTTTTTTTTCCTTCTGAAATTAGTGCTATTAAAAGTCCCCAGCTTCACGTTCTGGACACACATTTATTGTATACTGATTTTGTTGACAGAACCTGGAGCTGAAGGATCTTTTGCCATATGGCTTTGCTATTCATCATGCTGGAATGTCCAGAGTGGACAGAACTCTGGTAGAGGATCTGTTTTCTGACCGTCACATTCAGGTTAGTTTGTAGTATTCAGCAATGTCAAGAACATTTTTGATTATTTCTTGTTCTGAAAATGGAGAGCATTGAACTGGTATTGTGTGTTTTGTAGGTATTGGTGTCTACAGCCACTCTGGCCTGGGGTGTGAACTTGCCAGCTCACACTGTCATCATCAAAGGCACACAGGTGTACAGCCCAGAGAAAGGCAGATGGACAGAGCTGGGAGCCCTGGATATCCTACAGGTCAGTAGTATTTCTACACATATTTTGTACTGTGAGTTAAATGGACCACAAGTAATGACTTGACTCCCACTCAACCTTTGTGACGCAGATGCTGGGTCGTGCTGGCAGGCCGCAGTATGACTCTAAGGGAGAGGGTATTCTGATCACTTCCCATGGAGAGCTGCAGTATTATCTGTCCTTGCTCAATCAGCAGCTGCCCATCGAGAGCCAGATGGTGGCCAAACTACCCGACATGCTCAATGCAGAGATAGTGTTGGGCAATGTGCAGAATGTCAAGGTGAGGTTTAAATGTATTTGCAAAAGTTCATTAGTCAGCTATTTGCTTTTAGTTTTTTAGCTTTAATACTTTTATTGGTGAACCAATATGAGCTTTTGCAAGGTTAGGTTCATTTAGGTTAAAAAGCGTAATGAAGTGAGGGACATGTTTCTAAAATACAAAATGCATTATATTATTGTGAAGTTAATATTTAAATGTGATGAAGACAATTATATATTTTTAATTACAAGAACTTTTATATTATAGTTTAATATATATTTAAAAATATAGTTTTATACATCATTTGTTTCCAAAATCGAAAAAGTAGGTTTTATATTGTCAATCAAGCATATTTAATTTATATTTTTGTATTATTACATTGAAAATATCTAGTATTGCACATGCCTATTATTAGTATTCCTCTGTAAGCATCTGTTGCTCTGTTTGTTACTGTTTTCAGGATGCTGTAAATTGGCTGGGTTACACATACCTTTATGTTCGGCTGTTGCGGAACCCCACTCTATATGGCGTCTCCCATGATGACCGCAGCAGTGACCCCCTGCTGGAGCGACGCAGGATGGACCTAGTGCACACAGCAGCCACCGTCTTGGAGAAGAACAACTTGGTCAAATATGACAAGAGATCTGGCAGCTTTCAGGTACACCCCCGTTTGTCATATTAACCTACTTTTCTAAGCAACTCTGGGAATGTCTAGATCATTTATATGCACAATCAATTCTGAGATTGCAACGGCTTGAAATACCCAACCAAGCGTAATGGATTTCAGCACGGCTGCCTGAACACATCAACTAACTTTTAAATGACAGCAACAGATGTTTTTAAATTATATTTCATTTGTTCTGTTGCAGGTGACAGACCTGGGCCGCATTGCCAGTCATTTCTACATCACCCACGAGTCCATAATGACTTACAACCAGCTGCTGAAGCCTACACTGAGTGAGATCGAGCTCTTCAGGGTGTTCTCGCTCTCCTCTGAGTTCAGAAACATCACTGTCAGAGAGGTATGTGCCTTATCTAATTAAACCAGCTGAACCAAACTCTACCGTCAGGATCTAATCAACATGGTTGTAATGTTCTGATTAACAGGAAGAAAAACTGGAGCTTCAGAAACTGCTTGAGAGAGTCCCTATTCCAGTGAAAGAAAGCATTGAAGAACCCAGTGCAAAGGTGAATGCATTTTAGAGTATAGTCAAATACAGATATGCGGTCTTATTATTGTCTGTCTTATATTGAGTGTTATATTTGTTTCTCAGATTAATGTGCTGCTGCAAGCATATATCTCTCAGCTCAAACTGGAGGGCTTTGCTCTCATGGCTGACATGGTCTATGTGACTCAGGTTAGTGACATCATCCTGTCTTATTATGTAAAGGGCTAATTGAACAACCTTCAATTGAATCTTTGAAAATCAGAGAATATGCATAGATTTTCTGTATTCATGTTTTGTTTGATTCTACAGAGCGCTGGCAGACTGATGAGGGCCATCTTTGAGATTGTCCTGAGCAGAGGCTGGGCCCAACTCACCGACAAGACTTTGAACCTTTGCAAGATGATCGACAAAAGAATGTAAGCTGTCATGATGCTGCTAGTTTTTGCCACTTGTACAATGTTCATGCTGATGGCTTTTTTCCTTCAAGGTGGCAGTCGATGTCTCCCTTGCGTCAGTTCCGCAGGCTTCCAGAGGAGGTCATCAAAAAGATTGAGAAGAAGAACTTTCCCTTCGAGCGCCTCTATGATCTGAACCACAATGAAATTGGTGAATAGTGGATATGAATACATTGTGCTAGTCAAGTATTATCTTTATGTGCCAGTGTCTATAAAAGTGGTATTTTATGTAATTGTCTCATGATCACTCTTTCAGGTGAGTTGATCCGCATGCCAAAGATGGGGAAGACCATTCATAAGTACGTCCATCAGTTCCCAAAGCTGGACCTGGCAGTTCATCTGCAGCCCATCACACGCTCCACTCTGAAAGTAGAGCTCACCATCACACCAGATTTCCAGTGGGATGACAAGGTCAGTCTTAAAAAATATAAATCTGGTAATAATGAGTTTTATTATTACAAGAATAAATAAATTAATATGAACATTTTATGTTTATTTATGCAACATTTAAAAAGAAAAGAGCAATTTTGACATTGAACTAGCAACTAAATGTCTGCTTCTTTTAGATACACGGTTCATCGGAGGCCTTCTGGATCTTAGTGGAGGATGTGGACAGTGAGGTCGTTCTTCATCATGAGTACTTCCTCCTGAAAGCCAAGTACGCTCAGGACGAGCATCTTGTGACCTTCTTTGTGCCCGTGTTTGAGCCGCTGCCACCACAGTACTTCATTCGCATATCTTCAGACCGTTGGCTGTGTAAGTTTACAACTTAATACTGCAGGATGTATTACTAAACTCTGTTGAATATTTTAAAAGTTAACTCAGTATGGTGCAGATGTAGTGACCAAAATCTGTAAGGATAATGAAGCATTAGAGGTATTGGAGAAGTCTGAAGATTTTCTCTTTTCAAGCATGTGAGACGCAACTGCCTGTTTCATTCCGTCACCTGATCCTGCCTGAGAAATATCCTCCTCCAACTGAGCTGCTGGACCTGCAGCCATTGCCCGTGTCCGCTCTGAGAAACGCAGCCTTCGAGAGCCTCTACCAGAACTTTCCCTTTTTCAACCCAATCCAGACCCAAGGTACATGCCTTTATAGACCATCCACATTACACTATATATTAGACTGAGACTTTAAATGTAAACTATTCTTGTTTTCCTCAGTGTTCAATGCACTGTACAACAGCGATGATAATGTCTTTGTTGGCGCCCCCACCGGCAGCGGGAAGACCATATGTGCCGAGTTTGCCATTCTTAGGATGCTCCTACACAACTCTGAGGGCCGCTGTGTCTACATCACACCCATGGAGGCTCTGGCTGAACAGGTATATCCATAAGGGCCGTTATTGAAAATGTATTAATGTAAACTTAAAGAAATTCTGTGAAATGAGGAGTTGAAATGTCATGATTGAGATATCATTTTTTATGCAGGTCTTTATTGACTGGCACCAGAAGTTCCAGGAGACATTGAATAAGAAGGTTGTCCTGCTCACCGGTGAAACGAGTACTGACCTCAAGCTGCTGGGGAAAGGAGACATCATCGTCAGCACCCCAGACAAGTGGGACATCCTGTCCCGCCGCTGGAAACAGAGGAAGAACGTGCAGAACGTTAGTCTCTTCATTGTAGATGAGGTTCATCTCATTGGAGGTGACAATGGAGTAAGTGTTTGTTTATTCTGGTTTCTAAACAATCATAATGAGCTGTGAAGTCTCCAGAGATAATTTGTTTTGGTTTATTTCAAATTTTCTGTCTCTTGTAGCCTGTGTTGGAGGTGATTTGCTCCAGGATGAGGTACATCTCCTCTCAGATCGAGCGGCCCATCCGTATTGTAGCCCTCAGCTCTTCTCTGTCCAATGCTAAAGATGTGGCCCACTGGCTTGGCTGTAGCACTACGGCCACCTTCAACTTTCACCCCAATGTCAGGCCGGTTCCTCTTGAGCTTCACATCCAGGTTTGTTTGAAGCTCTATGTAACTTAATTTCATGGTTAGGCACAATCCTGACCTTGTTATATTTTGTGAAGTTTTGTTTAATCCTCCTCACTATTTTCCCCCTCCTCAGGGCTTCAACGTGAGTCACACACAGACTCGTCTGCTGTCCATGGCTAAACCAGTGTATCACGCTATAATGAAACATTCCCCATCCAAGCCAGTGCTGGTGTTTGTGCCATCAAGACGCCAGACTCGTCTCACTGCTATTGATATCCTCACCTTCTGTGCTGCAGACGTGGTCCCACAAAGGTGCTTGGAGAAGATATGCATCACATATATTAGGCGCTAGCTTTTCATACTGAGTGACATTAGGCATCTGAGCTCTATCCTTATTTTTATTCCTGCAGGTTCCTGCACGCAACTGAGAAGGACCTGGTTCCATTCATGGACAATCTCTCTGATGTTACACTGAAGGAGACCCTCTCTAATGGGGTGGGGTACCTTCACGAGGGTCTTTCACCTACAGAGCGCAGGATTGTGGAGCATCTCTTCACCTCTGGTAAGACCTAATGTTTTGAAAAATGTGTATAATTTGTTTGAAAACCTTCTAGAGCAATATTGATGTTTTGTTAGAAAATGAATATATAGGTTTCATACATTTTGGGCTGTTTTTGAGCAGTCATGAGTAGGGTATGGGTATCGTTGGATCTCCGATGCTTATCTATTCCTAGATCGATTCCAGTAAGATTTTAAAAAGCAGATTTTTTTTTTACTTACAGAACACTGAGGCCTTTTACACTTAGGATCATTTGCCCATGGTTTTAACAAAAATACCACAGCAAAAACAATTGGACTAATAACATTTTAAACATTAAATTGTTAAAGACAACTAAAAGTTAGTCAGTAACTGAACAAACTTCAGGTACAGAAATTAAAATCAAAAGTTCAAAAACACTATAGTTTTCTTTTCATAAATATTATATACATTAATTGTCATTTAAAGTTCCGAACGATATTTAGTCAAGATCGGTGAATTATTTTTATTCTTTGATTAACATTAATGACAGGCAGCACAGTATTATTATTATTATTATTCTTTCACATCTATTTACGTTCACTTAAGACAAAAAGGCTGTGTTTATGATGATATACTGACATATTTTTGTGCATATTGCTTGGTAAAGGTGAGAGTTATATACATTAATTGTCATTTAAAGTTAGGAACGATATTTAGTCAAGATTGGTGAATTATTTTTTTATTCTTCGATTAACATTAATGACAGGCAGCACAGTATTATTATTATTATTATTCTTTCACATCTATTTACGTTCACTTAAGACAAAAAGGCTGTGTTTATTATGATATACTGACATATTTTTGTGCATATTGGTTGGTAAATGTGAGAGAGAAGCACGTTTTGGCACGGAACAAATCTCCAGTGGAAATGCATGGAACGGTTCGAGAACAGATGCAGGCTGGGAACTCACACCGGGACCGCTTTTCTCTGTGCTCGTGCAAACAGTGTTTTCCTTTCTGTGCGTAAATCGTTTAAACTCACATTAAAATGCGAACGCAGGAATTGTTAAGCGGAATTTAAATGCACGTGTCTTATCGAGTACCCGGTTCTTGTAAATTTGGAACGGGTTCTAAAACATAACCGGTTCTTGATACCCAACCCTAGTCATGAGTTACAAGTTCAAAGGAATTTAAATTAGGAGGAGTTAATACCGGTCTCATGTTATTTGTTCTTAATTTCATAAAGTGACATGAATTATATATTGAAAAAAATGTATATTAATACAAATATTTTCTTACATCACTGATTTTGCTGTAGTTCATCTATAATTTGAAATGTCACATTTTTTCAATCTGGGTAGATGCAGTAATAACATGGTAATGACAAAACATACAAAATTGAAAATGTTTGCTCATTCACTCATTAATGAAGTTATTAATCACATAGTATGGTTTTAGTTCAAAAATACATAAGTTATAACTTTCTAAGGTTACATTCCACCAGGTTCAAAGGGACCCAGGAATGCTAATATAATATATAAATTTTGAATGAATTATGAGATTAATTGAACCTTTGATTAAGGTGTTTTTGAGCTAAGTGTTTGCCCCTTCTGCTCTCGCATGCCAGGTGCCATTCAGGTGATTGTGGCATCTCGCTCTCTCTGCTGGGGCACCAATATTTCTGCCCACCTGGTGATTGTCATGGACACGCAGTACTACAATGGAAAAATACATGCGTAAGTATTTTCTCATCCATAGTGGGCTCAAATGATTAATGTCATCACCAGTATTTACCCTTTGCGTGTGTATTGCTCAATATCTTTCTCCAATTAGATATGTGGACTACCCAATCTATGATGTGCTCCAGATGGTTGGAAAGGCTAACCGTCCTCTCCAGGACGACGAGGGTCGCTGTGTCATCATGTGTCAAGGGTCAAAAAAGGTAAAGCTTACTCTAATCTACACATTTTCTTGACTTAATATCCCCATTGTTGGTTCCCTCTTCATAACTTTGAACATCCTTGTTCTTTAGGACTTTTCAAGAAGTTCCTCTACGAGCCTCTGCCTGTGGAGTCTCACCTGGACCACTGTCTTCACGACCATTTCAATGCTGAGATCGTCACCAAGACGGTGGAGAACAAACAGGATGCTGTAGACTACATGACATGGACATTCCTGTATCGCCGCATGACCCAAAACCCCAACTACTACAACCTGCAGGGTGCGGAACCAAAATCTTTCAAATATCCACAATTTTCACTAAAGCAGGACAAATGGCTCGACATTCAAAATCTATAATTTATTCTATAAAATGTACAATTTATTGCAACAGGAGTGCATGTGAAAATAGTCAAGCAACAGTGCAATTGTAGCATTTATTTAATGCATCAGCGACTAAAATCTCTTCGTTATATAGGTATGTCTCATCGCCACCTGTCTGATCATCTGTCTGAGGTGGTGGAAAACACCTTGCAAGATCTGGAGCAGTCCAAGTGCATCAGCATCGAGGATGAGATGGATGTGGCACCGCTGAATCTGGGCATGATCTCAGCCTATTACTACATAAACTACACCACCATTGGTGAGGACTCTCTTTGTTTAACACACGTCATGCTGAAACAAGTAGCGGCAGATCTTTGTGACATACATCCGAGTGTAATGGATTATCGAAAAAGGATGTAGGGTGGACACTTAGTTCTATCCATTAGTAAATTTCCATTTCATACTGACTTCAAACACAAGTCACTGAGCATCAGACGTGCTTCTTGATTGTTTTGGCACATCTGATGCAACTGTTGTCTGTGTCCTCTCCAGAGCTGTTCAGTATGTCTCTGAATGCCAAGACAAAGGTCCGTGGCCTCATTGAGATCATCTCCAATGCTGCGGAGTATAAACACATCCCCATCAGGCACCATGAAGACAGCCTGCTGCGGCAGGTAAATCAAAACGCACTTTCCTTTTTTGACAGAGTAATATGAACTCTAGAACAGTCTGCATCAGAGCTCTCTTTTTAACAACTCTTTGACTTTTTCAGCTGGCTCAAAAAGTTCCTCACAAACTGAACAACCCCAAGTTCAATGACCCGCATGTGAAGACCAACCTACTGCTCCAGGCTCATCTGTCCCGCATGCAGCTGAGCGCTGAGCTGCAGTCCGATACTGAGGAGATCCTCGGCAAGGTGAGGGGAAACACTTTGAGCACATAGTGAACCTCTTTTGCAGCTCAACAAAAGGCATTTTTAGTGGCCCCAGTGCATACAAATTTTAATTCGTAATTAAAGGTGTCATATCTTTTTGTATGTACATTTGGGCTGTCAAAATGGCAGAAAAACTAAATTCGAATTTTGTACTTAAATATTATCAATATTCGAATAACATTCGAATTTAAAAGGCATCATTTCAGTTAGGGAGACAAAAGCTTTTGGCTTCTCTCCTGAGCAAAATATGCACTTTTATTAAAGCAATAACATGACTATCTTTGAAAAAAGTGCATAATATTTAAAATAATGTTTATAACCATATATAATTAAGTTGCTTAAACAATGAGAAAGCAAACTTCATAATTTGTGTATGTATAGTTTAATACTAAAGACTGAAAACCAATCACAGAGTTCTTTCTTTATTTAAATACACGAGATGCTGTGGGATGGAGAAAAAACTTGCGGCTTGGTTTTAAGTTTTGATGTAAACATATTCTCCACATTGATGTTCTCTTTTTGCACAATATTTTGAATGAACAACATATCTAGTGGGCTCAACTGGATAAGCTATGAAAAGCATTAAAATGCAACGACACTTCCATCAGCTAAAATTGTTAGAACACCTGATAGAATTGAAAATATTGACATTTTTTGCCTCCAAAACATGATTTAATTTCATAACGTTCATGAAACATGCAGATGGTTGCTCTGAGCACAAACACATATCAGATGAAGTGAGTCGTACTATTTTTATCCACTTTTTACTTTAATATTTGGGATGTCCACCTTTTACAGCAATTATCACATCTCTCTGGCACAGTTTTTATATATTTTCTGAGAACTTCAACACTAATGTTATCCCATGCCTTCTGCAACTCAAGCCTAAGGTTTTCCTTTGAATGTACAATAGATCTGTCCAGTTTATTTTCCAACTCGCCCTGAAACCTCTTAAATATGCCAAGTTTTCTAATAATTTTGGCCACCACTGTATTACATTTTTGAATGTATAGATTTTGGTTAAAATATTTACATTTATTTCATACACCACCTGTCAAATATTAGTTTTTGTTGAAAAACATTTTTGAGCCCAAGAGATTCTTAAGGATTTAATTATCTTTAATAATAATCTTAATTTTCAAATGAAATGTTTCCTCAGTCTTTCTTCTCTTCTCTTGGCCGTGCTTGCAGGCTGTGCGGCTGATTCAGGCGTGTGTGGATGTGCTCTCCAGTAACGGCTGGTTGAGTCCGGCGCTGGCTGCCATGGAGCTGGCTCAGATGGTCACACAAGCCATGTGGTCCAAAGACTCGTACCTCAAACAGCTACCCCACTTCACTTCTGAACACATCAAGCGCTGCGTGGACAAGGTGAGAACTGTGTCTGAATGGGTTGGAGATCATCTAAACGCTGAACATCCTCTTTTGGCTGTGTCTTATCTCTGTTGTGTTGACATGTATAGGGTGTGGAGAGCATCTTCGACATCATGGAGATGGAAGACGAGGACCGAACTGGTCTTCTGCAGCTTACAGATATACAAATCGCGGATGTGGCACGATTCTGTAACCGCTATCCCAACATTGAGTTGTCATACGAAGTGTCTGAGAAAGACAACATCAAGAGGTACGAACTGAACTCGGGATGCAAAAGCCTTCAGTTGAAAATGTGTAACATTGTGTGGGTGTACATTAATAATTTTTTTTACCATTAATCACTTATATTAATTGATCATCTTGTGCTCACAGTGGAAGTCCAGTGGTCGTCCAAGTGCAGTTGGAGCGAGAAGAGGAAGTGACAGGTCCTGTCATTGCTCCTCTGTTCCCTCAGGTGAGTTTCTATTGACAAACCCTATATTTACAACGTTTTGGGTCGGTAAGATTTGTAAAAAAATAAATTTGATACGTTTTCATGCTCACCCACGCTGCATTTATTTGATCCCCCACATTTTTTTTTTACTATCATGAAATATTACTGCAACGTAAAATATTTTCTGGTTAAATATATTTTAAAATGTATGAATATTCAGCAGCTATTACGCCAGTGTTCAGTGTCTCATGATCCTTCAGAAATCATTCTAATATGCTGATTTGCTGCTGAAGACACATTATTATTAATGTACATCAGTTGTGCTGCTTAAGCGTAATATTATTGTGGTAACTGTGATTGATTTTTTCTTCAGGATTCTTTGATTCTCAGTCTTTATTATGACTCAATTTAATCCGTCTTTGCTAAAGTAAATTTCTGTAAAAAAACATAATGACCCCAATCTTACAACAAGATTAACTGTTTCAGAGACAGTTTATTTTATAGAAATGCAGTCTTCATGACATTTTGTTTGTTTTGTGCAGAAACGTGAAGAAGGCTGGTGGGTTGTTATTGGAGACCCTAAATCGAACAGTCTCATTTCAATTAAGAGACTAACTCTTCAACAGAAGGCCAAGGTCAGTCCTGCTTTGATGCCTGTGTTTTATATATTTAAAAAAAGTGTCTTGGGAGAACTGTTAATGACATGGGCTCTTGTTTTCATCCCTCAGGTGAAACTTGACTTTGTGGCACCTGTTGTTGGTGTGCACAACTACACGCTGTACTACATGAGCGATGCCTACATGGGCTGCGACCAGGAATACAAGTTCAGCATGGACGTTAAAGAAGCAGACAGTGAGGGAGAAAGTGACAGTGACTAATCCCAGATTAGTCATAGTTGACAGTTGCACTGTCATGTGAAAGCAGTTTGTTTTATATATATTTTGAGGAATATTGTGACTGTTTAATTCATTGTGATTTAAATAAACATGTACATTGGAGATTTTGTTGCAATTTTATTAAAAGATCATCAGATGAAATCATTGAGGTCTAAGAATAACTGCTTTAAAGAAATGGCTCATTTGTGGTCGGTGTTTAGTGAGCTTGTTAAAGCAGAGTCTCCAAACACATTGGCGTATGAAGCCTTAAGGTAGTGGACGTAGTTCTGCAGGCTGCGTTTGGCGCTGTTCACTTGCTCTAACTGGTTCTTCATGTCCTGAAGTTTGCACTGAAATCGCTTCTCCGTCTGAAAAAAGAAACCCAAACTGCATCTAAGAGGTCTTAATGCAAGTGCATACATGATTATTTGACATGTAAGGACAATTTAAACAAGCGAAGCGTCAGCATGTTGCTGATTCAACTCAGTTTTTGACTTTCAATGATCTTTCAAGTGGTTCATATTTTCTGGATCATGGTTTGTAGAATTTTGTAGAGATCGATGGGGTTATCTGCATATCAAGTACCAAGTTTTTGTAATTATACTCATTGGTGACATTTCTTTCAATAATAAAACAATGTTATCACAGTTTGCTTGTTTCAGTCTACAAAGAGTTATATCTAGCAGCTTAAATATTTTTTAACTGCCCATGATTTTCAAAAATTTCCAGAGAGAAATACAACGAACTAAAGAGAACAAAACAAGTATGCACTTAAAACAGAAGTCTAGAAGCAACTCTAAAAACTTGCCTCAGACTTCTATTATAAATATGCTTCTACAGAGCCTCTAAAGGGGCATGGTGATGGAAAGAATTACATTATTTATGAAAATATATTAATGATTAAACATTTTCCTGACTCGCAAAAGCATTGACATGTTTTTTTTCCCACTTTTATGTTCAGCACCAGTTTTGTTTGCTCTCATAAAGTTTCTCAGGGGAACACAAAACTCTTGCTGGAGAATGGAAATATTTTCTGAGTGAATGCAAAGTTTCTTAGGGTAAAAGCATTGAATAAACAAATGAAACATTTTCTCTCTCCATCACCATGTCCCTTTAGCCACACCATGCGTTTTGGTCATGTTGTATTTTTTTAGCCAAAGTGAACCACAGCTCAATTATTTACTCTTACTATTCACAGGTAATTTTACAGTATAATTGTTTGATTTTTTGATTACTTGTGTAATGGAACGTTTCAGAGCTCATAGTCTGCCAGCGAACACTTACGTCCTCTTTGCTGCGGCGCAGCTGACCCAGCTCATTTTTAGCCAGGCTCAGCTGACTCTCCAAATCCAGCATTTTAGACTGAGCTGAGTGTTCTTTGGACAGCAACCGCTCCAGGCTCTGGTCCACCTGTGAACAAAGACTCATGTATACACGCACCTCACACAGGTGCAACATCTGTAGCATCAAAAAGAAATTGCTGTGGACTGTGACCTGTCTCTGCGCCTCCTCCAGCTGTCTGTAGAGAGAGTCACACTCTCGGCTCCTCTCCTCCAGACGCAGCTGTGTGTTGTGGATGGTCTCTTCACACTTAGCGACAACCTGAAGCAGATCCCTGTTCTGAGTGCTCACGTCCTCCATCTTCCTGTGTGAACCAAGAAGAGAGAACGATAGAAATTTGTGTAAATCACAGTTTATTCGCTATAGTTTAGAAAATGGTAATAAAATATGAAGAGAACTCAAGAGTTAAACTGTTCAAATAAATTCATCTTGATAATGTCAGATTACTTTGATAAAAAGGTATGTAATGGATTACAGTCAACCAAAATTATTCAGATGTTAAATTTAAGCAC
Source organism: Gymnocypris eckloni scoliostomus (assembly GCA_027564155.1). NCBI lineage: Eukaryota > Metazoa > Chordata > Actinopteri > Cypriniformes > Cyprinidae > Gymnocypris > Gymnocypris eckloni. Next base: position 13,695,927 of record CM050420.1, read on the forward strand.
ACAATTAGAGAATTACAATTTAGGTCAACCAATTACCAAGCAATGCTCAATTTTGTTCAGTTTGTGGTATAAAAAGTTTGCAATAGCAGTTGCGTTGCTGTCTATGAAAGCTCTCAGGTTTAATCAAAAACATCTTAATTTGTGCTCCGAAGATGAACGAAGGTCTTACGGGTTTGGAACGATATGAGGGTGAATAATTAATGACAGGATTTTCATTTTGGTGTGAACTATCCCTTTGAGCAAAACATGGTCCGGTCAAAGTGTCCGAATAATTTATAGTCCCAAATTTGTATAATTTTTCTGGTTGTCCACTTTATGACGAATTTTGGGGTATATGTCACAGTTTACTTTATTTTGCTATCCTCACTTACATAAATTAACTATAGTGTCCTGATCCACTAGTAAAAAAATATCAAAAATTATTTCTGGAGTCTGAATAATTTTTGGTTTGACTGTTTTTAACTTCAGCTCTTTGTGTCAGTTGGGTGTTTATGTTAAAACCCAATTAAATGTTATTAATTTATTAGTATTTTCTGTGGACATTTCCAGGTTAGAAGGAAAATTATACATCAAATTTAAATAAATGTAATTAAAATGTGATGCTTTCTAGCCAGTGACAGAAGAGCAGAATATAATAATATAACAATGATAACAATATCAATATATTTTTGTGTATTTATTAGAAGATTTTAATATAAATTATAGTTTTGATTCCTTTTCAAATGTATAATATAAAATATATTACAGGAAGAGTTCATTTGTTTCATCATTTATTTTGGTATATATTTAATAGAAGAGAATGAAACTAAATTATGAATAATTAATTTAATTTCATATGGTCTTTTAAATATTATACTACGTCATATTACCAGTATATAAGAAGATAATGCCATCGATATATATATTTTGGTTTATTTGATAAAAGAAGGAAATTTAAATGGACATTTTTCATAATTTTGATTTCATGGGGTCTTTTAAATATGATATATTATTACAGCAGATGTGCAGGAGACCTTTCAGTGCTTTCCATGGAGCGTTTCAACTGCATGTTTTCTTCAAGTAGAAATAAGTTCTTCTCCTGGAGATTCTCTATTTTACAACTCTGCTGCTCCATCTGCATACAAACAAGAAAATACATCATAAAAATAAATGAAAAACCCTTCAGATTTCACTGTAATATTTGTGGTGTAAACATGAATAAACACGAGTGATCACCTTGATTCTGAGCTCAGACAGAGTGCTGTTCTGCTCTGTGTTTGTCCTGTCCTGGATGTGCATGTTCTCTCTGGCCGCTCTGAGCTCGTTCTCCATGCGCTTCAGAGCCTCACGCAGCATCTCCATTTCCTTCAGCCGAGCACGGAGCTGCTTGCGGCTCTGTTCCACCTCTCTTTCCATCTCCTCATGGTCACTCTGTGCTTCCTTCTCTACCATCTCCAGCCTCAAAGTGTACTCTTCTGACTCCAGACGTGTCTTTTGCAACTGCAAGAATCACGAAGGTTTAGTGTACTAGCACTCAGTGAAGATGGATTGTTATGAGCTGTGAGGGTGCTATGTTAAAATCACCTGACTCTTGTAACCTTCCACCAGACTCTCAAACTCTCTGAGAGACATCTTCAGCTGCAGCACCTCCGTCTGAGACAAAGACAGCCTGTCCTCTGTGGCTGACAGAATTCTCTAAAAGAGGAGACATGCAGGATAATGCACAAAAATCTCAATCAGAGCTTAAATGGTTTTGGATGAATAAGAAAAGTCTAGATCTAGACAGATGTTATTAGATGTCTTGCCTTGAGTCTCTGGTTTTCCAGTTTGGTATCTGTGTTCTCTGAGGTGAGGGAGTGCAGACGGATGAGAAGCCCCTCTCTCTCTGCGCAGGACTTCTCCTCACAACTGTGCAGCTGTCCACTCAACTCAACGAGGCGACTGCAAAGAGAGACGTCTACAATCACCTTCCATTATGAGCTCCACTAAATATGACAACTGGGTTAATATCAGGAAACTTGTCAAAAAAGCCTCAATATATCTTTTTTTTTGGGGGGGGGGGTAAAGATATGATAGAAATTCATGCTTTTATTTAGCAAGAATCCTTTAAATTGATCAAATGTGATGATAAAAGACATTTATAATGTGACATAAGATTTCTATTTCAGATAAATGCTGTTCTTCTGAACTTTCTATTCATCAAAGAAACATGAAAAGATTCTACTCAGCAGTTTTCAACAATAATAATGAATGTTTTTTTTAGCAGCGAATCATAATATTTGAATGATTTCTTAAGGATCATGTGACTGGAGTAATGATGCAAAAACTTCAGCTTTGAAATCACGGGAATAAATTAGATTTTAGAATATATTCAAATAGAAAACAGTAATCTTAAATAAAAATTCAGCTTTACATCACAGGAATAATTATACAGGTATTTGTAATTCTAATAAAAATAAATACCATTGTTTGAATGTATTTTAATGTAATATGGTTGTAATTGCATTGTACATATGGTATAAAGTAATTTATTATGCTAATAAGAAAATAAATGAAGTAAAGATAAAGATAATATAGATCAAGTAGATCATGCTTATGAGAACTGGGTAGAAAAATATTTACCACAAAACAATGCAAATCTTAATGGTAAGAAATTCAGGTTTTATTTACTTAAAAAAAAAAAACTCTGTGATTTTGAAATGAAATCTGACTGGGACATTGTCTTTGCAGGGTTTGTGAGATTCACCCAGTAGCACCGACGGTTTTATTTATGGTTTTTTTATATACAAAAGGAATTGATTGGCAATTAAATTGAAAGAGAATTTCAAAAACTCAGATCTCACTGATGTATAGCACCATCAATTACTCAGAACATAATCCATAAATTACACTAAAAATAATAAATTATGGACGTGAAGGCTAGGCTGAGCATCAGTGAACACAGAGCGAGTGAAGAAAGAGTCACTGACTTATTTAAGGTGGTGATCTCCAACTCCAGCTGGCTTTTCTCTCTATTCTGTTTGGAGTAACGCTGCCGAATCTCCTCAGCAGTGGAGAAAGCCTCTGCTAACTGAGCCTCCTGAGGAGATGACACAAACACAGTCAGAGTTTGCACTGCATGGCTCATACTGGCCAACTGCATAAATATCAGTCTTTCAAACAAACTGTTAAATGTGAGACAGAGTGTCCAGTCAACTGAATACATAACCCAGCAGTCTCATATTAAAATAAAGGTCATTTGGAGAATTATTTAATCAATTAGCACTTTCTACACCATGAAGGTCTTTTATGAAACCATGTAGTACAGTTCATGTATTAATCTTCTGTCCAGTACCTTGTCCAGGAGCTGAGCAGAGAGCTGTGCAGCTGTATTCACACTTTGTTCAGCCTGTTTCCTCTGGTCCTCCAGGACCCGTTTGTGGACGTCTCTGTCTCCTTCACAATGCTGCTTCAGCTCTCTCATCTGCTCCAGCAGGCCTTGCACTTCCTCCTGCTGATGCTGCAGTGTCTCTTCCAGCCTCTGTGCCACAGTGCAGTGCAGACTTACATGATTTACCACTTTGTATCAATAAAAACCACGACTAAGGTAAAAGTAGGCTTACTTGAATCTGAGCCTCGAGGCGGTTATTTTCAGCTTCTTTCTTGTGCAGCTGATTCTGCAAGCGACTGCTGGTGGATTCAAGAACCTGTGACAGCTCTCCTGCAGTCCTCAGATGATCCTGTGATGACAATCACAAAACACATTCTTAAAAACACAACACTGGAGTTAATCTGATGCAAACTCACTATATGCTAGGGATGGGCATTTTAAGCAAAAGTAATATTCGATAATCACTGGGTATTATTCGATTACTATTCGAAAATCGCACCCCTCCCGCGCATGCACCCACCCACACACACGCACACACACACACACACACAGAGAGAGAGAGAGAGAGAGACCACCCAGGCTTTCAATCTGTATGATAACAAACTGTTGAATTAATTAGAGAATAGTCTATCTTAACCCAAGAAAATTAATGGTTGTAAAGTATGAGTGCTGAAACATATTAATATAACATAACCGAAGGAGGCATTTATTAACAGAACAGTCCGTCGATTATCAACTGCTCATAAGGCTAGGACATTTCTATTTTAAAAATGAACATGAACATTCATATTATTAAAAAGAAAATCTTAAATTTGATTAATGCATTAATGAATATTAGGCGTAAAACATATTGCGCGCTAAACAGAATATCATTCTTAAATAAAACATATTGTGAACCGCCTGAATGACGCACTTATTATGTGAACATTAATTTTAACGTCTGTCTTCATAACAATAACCTATTTCATATATATAAATATATTAAATGAACAATGAAGAAGACGGGAGTGTTGTTCACAATTAGTTCGGTGAACTTTGAATTGAAACAAGGAAACGAATATAGATCCCTGCAGCTTCTCAGAATTCTCCGCCTAAATCTGACCCTGTGTCTCTCTCTCTCTCTCTCTCTCTCTCTAGTTGAGCCATTTAAATAGTTCAGTTTTGGTTTTTAATAGCAAATTGGTCATTATTTTGTTTCCTTTCTTTATTAATTTAATTTAGAAATATGATTGGAATCTTATTTTTGTTAAATTCAAGTTTTAGTTTTTTTAAATACCACGCGGCCAGCGCAAGTTTGATCAGTTTATCTTTCTCAAATAAATAACTAAATAATTAACGTCATAATATTTTAAGAATAAAGTCAAAATTACGATCATAAAATCATGTTACATTGCCTGAAGTTAAAGTGAAAATTACACCTGTATACTCTGCCAAAAAATTATAATAATAAGTGTGGCATCCAACCTGTTATTCTTCACATTTAACACGAAGAACAACACAAATATTTTGCATATAAATATAATATATCAACCAGTGGAATATTACGTTATTATTTCAGCAAAAAACTAATAATTTGAATGCAGGGAGCTCGTCACGGCTTCATTAATGGGAAACAGGACGTGAAGGCGGCAGAGAAGCACTCTGTGGAGTGCATCGTTTTGTTAACTTTGGTTTATTATTTTGAGTTGTTTGGGACGCTGTAACAAACGGCCCTCTCACAATATATTGCTTAACAGGTCTATTGTTCACGCAATCAGCCTGCACGTATCAGAAGTTCCGTTCTCCGGCATGGTTAGCGCTCACACTATACTGTGTGTGTATGTATTGTGTACACACTCTGTGTGCCGCGCCCGAGTGCCGACAGTGCAGTTTGTGTGCAAGTACGGAACAGAAGATGCTCTAAAATAAAACAAACAAATATCCTGTTGATCGGTGCATCTGTACTCCAGTATATAAATTCAATATAGATGAATTATTGCTAAAGTTACTTGCCAAGAGAGGTAGTTTGACATGTCATGTATATGCCCGTTCAGGCGGCTCGCGCGTGTCAGAGACGCGGCTGTCTGTGCTCGCGCTGTTCACACAGAACAGAACACAGCGTTCATGTACTGAAAGGAGTTGTCTTTCGCGCCCAAATGCTTTTTAATCGCTTACATTTTTAAACAAACAAGGCTTAAAAACGCATGCAAATGATACAATTTAGTGACCACCTGCAGTGGCCTGATCTGGTAAGTGACAAATCCGAGCGTCCTTCACGCCATCGGACAGTCTTTATTGTCAAGCCCTGGTACACCTTTAGAAAATAATCGCACAACCTAATCGATATTCTACAATTAAATAGAATATTCGAAAATCGTGACCCACCCCTACTATACGCAAGTAATAAGAAATGCAGAAGAGGTATTAAAACATGCCACAGAAGAATGCTATGCAAATGAAAAAAAATAAGGAAATTAGTGAGATATCATCTTTACCTTTTCCAAATTCTGAGTCATCTGATTGGCCTCTCTGTCCCTGTTGTTGAGTTTAGTCTCAAGTTTCTAAAAGAGAAAGTAAATTATTTTAACCATTTAAATAATTGTTTGTTTTGTTTTACTGTATTCTAAAATGTCATTTTTTCCTGTGATGGCAAAGCTGAATTTTCAGCAGCCATTACTCTAGTATTCAGTGTCACATGATCATTCAGAAATTATTCTAATATTAAATGGACACAAATAAATTGTTTTGTAAAACAAGTCTTCACTGTCACTTTAGATCAATTTAACGCATACTTTTTGAATAAAATGTATGTGTATCAAGCTCACACCATTGTTATATACATAAATATATTTATAGAGAGAGAGAGTAATAATGTTAGAGTTTTTCCAACCCTTTTCTCAGCCTCAGATTCAGAAAGTTTTCTCATTAGCATCTCCCTCTCGTCAGACAACCTCAGTGCATCTGTCTGTGATGAAAAGAACAGACAAAACAGACATTTTTTGTTTTAAAACACGTGCATATACACAATACTGGAGAACCAACAGCCAACCTAAATATGAGACAAATTTAGTCAAGAAGATTTGTACCTCCCGTCCATGCTGTTCCCTCAAAAGCCGTCTGAGAGTGCGGTTTGTCTCCACAAACGTGTCCAACTTTTGCTCTAGCAGCTCATGTTGACGACCCAACTGATCAGAGTGCGCCTTTGACTGTTTTTTGTCCTGAATGCACAGTGATTTTTTTATTATTATTCAAGAGAATCGATTTCAGAGGTAACTGAAAAGTTTGTAGTTTTGCCCACCTTCTTGAGTTTCCCCACGGTCTCCCTCAGTGCTATCACTTGTTTGGCTACAGCCTGGCCGTCTATCTCAGCTTCCACCAGTTTCCTCAACAAAGCCTCGATCTCCTGGTGTGGAGGTCCTGTTTCTGATCTTTTAAAATAATTCACGCATTTTAAGCATCTGGTCACAACGACCCTAAAAAGAAGCTAATGTGTCAGAAGGAACTATACCTCGTATGTCCAGACTCAGTCTGCGTCCCATCTACAGGGCTACGCAGATCAGCATTCTCGCGCTTTGACCTCCTCAAGTCCTTGCTGGCTTCTTCAAGTCTTTCCTCGTGCTGATCAATCAAACGCCGACAGGCGCTCAACTGCTGTGATTGGTGCTTTAAGTGGTCCTCTGCCTGCTGTAACTTTACCTTTGAAGATTTAGACATTCAAATCCACAATATTGCACGACGGATTGTGAATCCATCTTACAGTCGTGATTATGTACAACCCATACCTCACTTTTTATACAGTCAACCTCTGACATTAGACTTTCAATTTTTCTCTCATATTTGCCGATTACTCCTCTCGCATCGTCATCTTCACTGGACAGGTCAGTGAGCCGCAGAGGAGATGAAGAAGGATCAGTGGCCCGTCCCGGGGCGATCTCTAAGCAGCGAGTAGCCCCCTGATGGAAATTTGTATTAAAGTACAGTCATTCAGAGTCATCATTTAAAAACGACTCATTATAGATGATTTGTGCTGGCAAGTAAGGTAGAATGGGACTAAACAAACCTCCCATTTGTATTCCCTTCGTCTTGAAGTCTTTCCAGGAGGAACCCAGGGAGCTCGGACCTTCACACTGGCAGTGGATCGCAAATTGCTCACTTTGCCCTGCTGAACATGAGAGTTGTGATGAGTGATTTCACTGTCTCGGTAAATTAAACGAGATTGGTTTAAACTGAAATGGTAAACAGCATCCATCCTGACCTGGCTTTTCTGTGGACTCTTCTTTAGGTGGACATGCACAGATGTTGAGTCTGGGACATGAACATGGACGGGCGGAGAGGACGACCGTGTTTTCATCCCTTTAATTCAGTGAGGCGACCTTTAATTGTTTTAAGAATAGGAAAAACTTAACCAGAGGTGTATAATACAATCGGAAGAAAAATAAAACATAAGTGTTATTAATCATACTTGCATATCTTTTCAACAAAAATACTAAGTTATTAGTTCTCAGTCAAGTCTATGTTTGCGCTAATAATCTTTTCTCAGTCTATATACTGCATATTTATACGACCAGTTAAATAATCCTGATCGATGAAAACATATTTACGTACTTTAAACGATTAATACGATATGCATATAAACATACCACTTACCTTAAAACAAGTATGCAACGTTGCGTCCCCTGTGTGATGTTGTTTGCAGTCTCCACCCGGTAGACTTTCACATGGACAACAACAGCCGCCAATCGGAGACGCGTCAAACGCTCTAAATCCCGCCTTCTATTTCTGTTTTGCTTCTGATTGGCTGGTTCGAAATTTCAGCGACAAAGGCTTGAGAAGTGTGTTTAACGCCCAACGAACTGAAGCTGATTAGGTTTCTATGTCAACGACGCGTTGCTATGTGCCTCCTTTTCTAACCTTTGTCCATGATTTATTCTCATACATAAATTGCCATTTTATACACAATCTGTTGTGGTGACATTAGAATGAACAGTGTGTATTTTAATTTGTAATAGTCTTATTTAGCATGCATTCGCTTGATTATTTCGAGAAAAACATGACTAGCTGACAACCATCTGCTTCAGATTTTTACTTTATTTCATTGACAAAAATGTATCACTTTTGTCGAATCAAAATATGATGCATAGGCAAAAGTTATTGGTTAACTGAACACTCAAATGTCCAAAGCAACTTTCACATCATTACTCAGTAAGATCACATTTTAAATTAAACCCCTTGAAAACCCAGGGTTTTCAACGCATTAATATGAACCTTCAGTAAACCACAGATGTTAAAGTCTCAGATTGGACACGTATGCAAAATGAGGTAGACATAAGCATCTACAGTGCTCTCAGGGCTGAGCTCATCTGCTTAAGCAACCTAAATACCACATTTCAGTATGACAAAAGGAACAAAACAGAAATTAAAATGAACAAGAGAGTAACTTATAGGAAAAATAACCGTCATTTGCTGAAAATGGACTAAATTACCAGATTATACTTGTGTTAGTAACTAGTTCAGAGATGGAACAAATTGGATGATTTCAAAACAATCCCTGTAAAACCCATTCACAACGTCTATAGATTATATGGGGTTGTTTTACTTTAAATAGCATTGCTTCAGGTTGCACTTTGCTTAAAGTAAAAGAAGCACTATGAGAGAAATACAGAAATTCAGTTTAGTTGCAAAACAAATTATGGGGCAGCATTCTATGTTTTTGTTTTAATCTCTTCAAATAAAATTTTAGCTCAGTGATTACAGTCCGAGCAAAGGAAGGATGGAAGCAAGTTTAATTGCTGGACAAAAATGAGTCTTTTAAGATTTGCAAAACCAATAGACTACTTGATGGCATCAAGCTTGTCTTTTCGGACATTGAGAAGTTGTTCTTCAAGTTGGTGCCGCGATGACAGAAGCTTTGATTTTATGCCTCCTGTTGTGTGGCCTTCTGCATATGTCGGTACCAGTTCTTCACCTTGGTATGTTCCATCATATCATCAAATGCCTGAAGGCCCTCCATAACCCTCAGAACACCAAACACGGACTGTGTTGAAAACACACGGAGTAAGCAGTTATTTCCACCATACAACAGATAAATAAATATGCTAGTAATGAAGAAGCAGAAATTATATAATTCACATCCCTCAAGCAATTGTGACACTCAGTAAAAATAAACACTACCATTCAAAAGTTTAGGGTCCAAAAAAATACAAATTATCCTTTTAAGTGCGCATTAAATAAAAATATTATGCAGCAAAACTTTTTCAACATTGGCTGCTGAATAAATGACTACTGAAAATAAGCTTCATCATCAAAGGTATAAATTACATTTTTAAATATATTAAAATTGATTTTTTTTATTGAAATAATATTTATCAATATTAGTGTTTTTACTGTATTTTAGATCAAATAAATTAAGCTTTTATGACCAAAAGAGACTTCTTTCATCAACATAAAATATATAATAATCTTACAGACCCAAACTTCAAAACAGTGGTGTATTTATGTATGATTTTAGACTGGGAGAGAAACACATACCAGATCTGCAAGGTTGGGTTGATCGCCTCCCATAAATGTCTTGTTTTTTCCAATGGCTGCCACCCAATCATTGATAGCCTTGTACAGATCCTGCCTCACATCATCTTTCAGCTGGTGTCTGTGTAGTTTAATGAGGTTACACTTTATTATCAAAGATTTTTGACAAATATCTTTATTATGTATAATTTAAATGCTTAAACACATACTTATTTTTCAATCTCTTTGAAATGATCCACATGGCAGCAGCTCCAACATACTTAGCAAAGAATCCCTCAAATGTGCCAAATTTGCCTTCTCGCACTATGTAGTCAAAGGATGCAAGGGCTTCAGTCGGCGTGCGGTACACATTTGGGGAAATTAGGTGCACCAGCCACTCGTCTGTCCATTTACGCCATTTAATCTCCTCTCTGAGGAAAAATTGTTAATACAATAATTATGTTTGACTATATAAATTCAATTAAAAAAAGGATAATAAAGCAATCACTTTCAGACATAACTGATTTGCTTTACATTCTGGTGTCTTTTCCAGGATATAGACGATCAGCTTCTGTCTCTCGCACCATGACCCAGTACTTATTGCCAAACTCGATCACGTCTTTTCCACTGTCATTTTTTGCCTTCATCTCAGGATAACAAGTGAGAATCTCAGATATAGTTTTTCCCTAAAAGAAGCAGTGAACAAACAATCAAAATTTGCATTTATATTTGCATGTATTTGCCTAAAGTAAAGCAACTATTACAAAACTGAACACAGTTCTCAAATCCTCCTCCAACTTCAGGAAAACATCAAAGTGTCAATTTCCAATCCATACAGTTAACAAAACATTGTGTTTATTGTCACTTTTCATACTGCTTTCTTTAGAATAATCATACTTTGGAGGATCCATAAAAAAAAAGCTTGGTCACTTTATTTTAAGGTTAAATTCTCGCTATTAACAAATCAATGACTTTTGCCTCAAACTCATTTAAATAAACTTATTTGCTGCGAATTACTTCGTAAAGTGGGACTAGGGATGTAGATTATGGTTATGCAGAATATGTGCTTTAGAAGTACTAATAAACAGCCAATATGTTAATAATGCTAATATGCAACTAGTCAATAGTGAGAATTTGTCTCTATATTAAAGTGTTAAAATAATTTCTAAATTACTATAATACACAAACACACCAAATGTTTATGCTCCAAATAAAGCCATTAAAACCACTTAAATGTTAACACGGACATTCATATAAAAAGATCATAAAGCAGAAGACACTCACCTGCTGACCAGGAATGTCTTCAAAATACTAATTATTACAGAAGAATCATTGAGTTGCTATTGAGATATAAACAAAGAGAGGGACTTGATGAGCTGGAGCATCATACATTAGAAAGATGATATCGATCATCATCAGACAGAAGCGAATAGATACATACCACTGTCCCGTTCACCATCAGGATGGGAACTTTTCTGTAAGTTGACCACTTGAGCTCCTGTCGCATGACGGGATTGACCTCCACAATTTCATATGGCAGACCATGATAATCCAGGAAGGCTCGCACCTTGCTGCAGAACGGACAGGTCTTATACTGATAGAGAGTCAACTTCAGATCTGTCCCCAGCCCATGAGCCTGTTCAAAACAAGTCAATAAAACCATGGTGAACAAACAACCGCAAAACTAAGGGCATTTCAACAATCATCCAAAACAGTATGTATGTATATTTAACACACACACACACACACACACACACACACACACACACACACACACACACACACACACACACACACACACACACACACACACACACACACACACACACACACACACACATATACATACATTCGATTTTTCCTCTGCAAGGTGACGCTGAAGCGTGAGTTTGACGATCTGGTACAAGCCGAAACCACCACCGAGCAAGAAGGCGCATCCCAAGACTCTCCCACTGCCACGCACCGGCGCAGCGAGCAACGTTCTGGATCTAGTTCCCGCTCCGCCGGTACCGTAAGCCCTTCCTTGGCATCTCATGGAGATTCTGGGCACTAATGCTGCGCTGTTTGCTACGCGGCATGTCGGCGTGTCTAAAACTAACCGGGCGACCTTACTGAGCGTTCTTGCACAGGCCGCCGCCATCATGATTTTACATAAACTCCCACAAGTCTACGGCAAGCGCAAGGAAACACATGCTACAAGCTAATAGCCGTCAAAGAGTATATACTCTTTGTAGCCGTCTCATGGGTGACCGTGAACGTTTAATCCCTCCAGAGGGCGCGAGGGGCTCAAAACCCGAATTAAAAGATTTTCTTTACAAAAGTATATTAGTAAAACAGTTTTTATTATATATATAAAATGTATAAAGTTTTATAATGAATAATAGCTTTTATATATTAAATTACCTAAAATACATATACAAAATATGCTTCAATAATCTCTACTACGTGATCTATTCGCGTACCATCGAACTCGAGGCAACATCTGGGGTCTCATTTATAAAACTCTCCGTAGATTTCATTCTAAAAGTGTAACGTTACGTACGCACAAAAGCTAGATATTGCGTACGCGTAAATCTTTTCAGATTTATAAAACCATGCGTACCTGCGCAAAACCTGCGCAAAAAAACCTTTATAAATCACAGTCAGGGGAAGATAGTGCGCATGTGCATCTTCACCCCGACTCCTCCCAGAAATAACCATATATGGAGCTTACAACGCCTGGTTTTACTATTCATAACTTCATCTGCTTATCATTTCCATGTCTGTTATACCAAATCATATATTTAATTCAGTTGGAGGATAAAATTTTTTGTTGCGCTGCAACTTTGACATTTCTAAAATGCCTTTATCTTTATCTAATTTTCATAAACAGGCTTTAATAAGTTGGTCACTTATACATGATTATAATTTTTCTCCACATAGCTATTTTATTTGGAACAATAAAAATATTAGATATAAAAATAAATCTCTTTTTTTTCACAATTGGTTTGATAAAAATATACTTTTAGTCAGTCAACTTTTAGATGATCGGGGTGTCCTTTTTACTTATGAACAATTTATGCAAGCATTCTCTTTTCCAGTCCCCCCGAGAGAATATGCCACTGTGTTTGGTGCAATTCCTGATTGTATTATACCTTTAGTCAAGTGTGGCCCTAAAGGTTGTTTAGACGCTCTTCTTTTTGACAACACTAACTTATTTGTTGACCAAAGACTTCTCAATACCATGTCAAACAAAGACATTCGTTCAATTATTAATAGATCTCAGATTTCTTTACCTGCTTGTGTGAGTTTTTGGAATAACATATTTAGTGATATAGAATGGGAAGAATTTTGGCTTCTTCGACAAAAATTCTTCTTATTTAATAAAGTTGTTGAAGTCTCTATCAAAATTATCCATAATTGCTATCCAGTAAATTACAAACTTGCTAAATTTAACAATAGTATTTCCCCCAATTGTTCATTTTGCTTTCAGTCTGAAGAAACAATAAATCATTTGTTTTGGGACTGTGTTTATTGTAAAGTATTTTGGGTTGACTTTTCCAATTTTGTTAAAAAATATTTATATCCAAATTTTTGTATAACCCCCAAAATTTAGACCCTTCTCACTGCAAATGTATTATTAATCTATTGCTATTTCTTGCTAAATTTTACATTCATAAATGTAAATTTTCAAAGAAAACTCCTTATTTTTTTATTTTTAGGAAAGATTTCGATGGAGCCAGCAGGAGGCCTACAATTTTAACATTTCTTTTCACGTATTTCACCAACAAATAATTTAGAAGAATAAGTGACATTTTATCACAGTTTATTCTTTCTTTCTTTTTCTCAGTCACTGTTTCATACCTTGTGTGTGTGTGTGTGTGCGTTCGTGCGTGCGTGCGTGCGTGCGTGCGCGTGTGTGTGTGTGTGTGTGTCTATGTGCGTGTGCTCTGTACTGATATGGAAACTGGCAAAAGGAAAATGTTCTGTGTCAGGAAAAGGGGAACTCAGAAATGTTAACTGATGTTATAAACAAAGGAAAGGCTTTTAAGAATGTGCAGACAGTTGTTTACAGCATGTAATAATCGACAAGTCATTGCACAATAAAGAGGATGCAGAATTTTTGTGGCATCCTCTTTGGCAATAGGATGTGTATCTGTCACCACATGTTTTATTGGTCTTCCAGTTAGAGGTCTAATAGTTACAGCTATTACCAATGGCATATATTTTTTACGCCACATAACAGATTCATCTTGCATAACGTGACTAATAACATTTTGAATGTCTAGAAATAATACATATTTTAATAGAATCATTATTAAGAGTACAGCAGCTGTCTTCACGCTGTTAAATGGTCTGCTTCAACATGTGGTTGTTGAGGTACAGCGCTTGGAAAATGATATCTTGAGAGAGAAGTTTCCCATCTACGTGTAACGTTTCTTCATGGTTCCATTGCCAGTGTCCCAAGGCCGAGTGGAACATTAAAGTGAACGGCTCCAACACCACCCTGTCCTGTCTTTGTGTGGAGTTGGATCTCTGTGTGTGTTCAGAGAGAAGCTGTGCTTCCTTCCCTGCCTTTCTATTACCTCTTATTCTACAACACACAGTTCTTAGTTAGAGAGTGTTTATAAAAGCAGGGCTCCTTAACAGGGGAACGCAACTGTTCTGTAGGGGGTTCAGCAATTGTTTTGCGATCGCAATCATTTTGTGAGAACATGAAATAATGCATTAAACAAAAATACAATATTAGGTTCACTTCAACTGAAGCTAAATGCTTCAATGTCTCTTCTACAATTAAAATGTAAATTTTAAATGATTTGCAATATAAGCATCACATTGCATGATATAAATTAGAGATGCACAATATATTGGCTCCATAGACATTATTGGCTTGTATTAGAGATTTTTTATTTATCCATATTAATGATATAACGTACACTACCATTCAGAAGTTTGGAGTCTGTATGAACTTTTTATGTTCTTAAAATAAGCCTTACCAAGACTGCATTTATATGATCAAAAACACAATAAAATAATAATATTATTACAATTTAAATAAGGTTTTTGATTCTTTGATGACTATAAAGTTCAAACAAACAATATTTATTTAATCCTTCCTGAATAAAAGTATTAATTACTTTAAAAATCTTACTGACCCTAAACAATTAAACAGATATTTAACTATGCATGCTCTTTTTACGTTTAGATTAATTGTACTGTCATCTATCACAAGTTCATTTTAATGCTAATAATCCAAGTGTATTAGCAATATAATCTTTATCAAATCTCAGAATGAATATCTATTTTTCATACTGTAAATTATAATGTTGTGAAACCTAAATTCACTTGTGGCATAAAGCAATTGATTTTAGTTGTATGTTTTATTTTTTATTAAGATAAAATAGTACAGAATTCTAATATTGTTCAATTATCCTTTCAAATACTCTATAACATTGAGTGTTGTATTACGTTTACATCTCATTGGTCTGCGTTGAAGTTTGAACCGTTAAAGCCATCATACTTGAGAGGTAGTGTTTCAACAATCCATTAGTTCACAAGAAAACGTGCATGTCTGGACGTGAATGGAATGACACGAATGCAGTCAAGACATGTTAGTGCATATTCTAAGTGCATTCTAAATTTCACCTGACTACAGAACGCAACTGAAGTGCACAAATCTGAGACCGATTTGATATAGAAACTGCTTTTGTGCACACGTCTTTGTGGTGAGATATGGTGCTCTTGTGCAAATACAGTTGTCTCTGTGGACTTTATTGCAGTTCCTCTAGGCATCTCTTTTCAAAGGTTGAGCATTTGCTGTCTCCATGGCAACCACATCTCTCTATGGTTGCGTAGGATATCCTCTGCATTTCAAAACAGTTCCCACAGTCTGTGCTTTCATAATAGAGTGCCACCTCCCCGTGGTCCTCAACTATGCCTGTCGTTAGATAATCATCACATGTGACCCTCCGATATCGAACCGTGTGCTATCCGGGTTTATGCTTTTATATCCTGTTGTATGACGGATGTATGCATTTGTCTGCATCTGTTAACTTGCACAGAGTACAAGACAAATGTCTCATATACTGTTATGGTTAAGGCTGTTTTAGAATAGGACAGCTGTTTGTGGTCGAAAAGCTTCGTGGCCTAGATTTAATGATAGGGCATTTAATTTTTTTTTCAACTCTTTAATGGATCTGAGTGTATGTCGGCAATGTGTGTGTGTGTGTGTGTGTGTGTGTATGTGTGTGTATGTGTGTATGTGTGGGTTTTGCAGGATCCAGACCCAGACTCCCAGCTGCACAGGTCACTGGGCAGACTGGTCACATGAGCGAGAACACACTCTGTGCACTTTGTTTGTTGCTCGAACAAAATGCACAGAGCACATGAGCCAGAAAGCACTTTTCACTGCCGAAGCGCTCTCAGATACACAAACACAGGGTCTCTAAGGGGCACGTCAGGGGAAAAGCACAGCAGAACGCAGAAAACACCTGGCCAAACTTGTCTATATCTTCATGAGGAGTGTGAGCGACAGCCGTGGACTGAATGGGATGCCTTAAGAGGGAAGGAGGGAGAGAGAACTGTTCTGCAGAGACGCTGCATTTTAAAGCAAGATCTACCTGCATTCCTACGATGCATGTATGGGTGTGGGTGTTTACATGGTTAGGAGATTGTTAGACAGCGAGACAATGTGCAAAAGGAAGCGCTGGGAGGAGGTCGAGTCATTCAGATTTCTTACCGTCTCCTGATGCGAGAGAAGTAGATGACAGCTGAGTGTTAGTTACAGCTGAAGCAAGTTCTTGTTTGTGCTGCGTGTAACTAGAGAAGAGAAAAACACAGAGAGAGGCGAGTAGTTTTTGTGTGCGAAAGAGAGAGCGCCTGTGCACTCACTCTTGAAAGGGAGGGAGAGAGAGAGAGAGGGAGGGAGGGAGTTGTGTATCAATGAGAGAGCATACAAGGGGAGCAGCATTCCCCTAATATGAAGCAGGCGCCTGGACAGCAGCCTGCACTCTCTCCATCGGGTAAGATGGAGCCCAAATCTCTGTTCAGTCTGCATAAAGCCCTGGCTCAGCCTGTGAAGATGTGCATGTTTGATTTCCCTGTCTCCATCCTGGATGATCTGGTAAGAGAGAGACTGCAATTGTTTCGTTCTGATTCACCTGGTGTGTGTGTGTGTGTGTGTGTGTGTGTTTTCATTTAGCATAAGTATGTGCTCACCCTTGGCTGTATTCTGTTGTTTTCATGCATGCTGTGTTAGAGCCAGTGAGCACTTTAAGTGACGTGGTATTTTCATTGTAAAAGCATGTCAGTTCTTGCTGTTCCTGGTCATGAAACGGGTTACAACTAATCGATAACGGTGTCTGGAGTTAGTTGTGAATGTCTTGCGCTCAATAGTGAGCTCTACTTTTGGCATGCTGAACAGGATGTTGTTGCTATGCTGCCCGTGGCTGTTTTATTTTTTATTTTTTTTATTCTGTGGCACATTTCGTCCAGAGATGTTCAAGGGTGATTTGTTATTTTGCTAAGTGGCAGGTGTTTTATGGGTCACGACTTCTGCAGGTGTGAGTATGCGTCTAGTTTACTGAGCCCTTTTTGTATCGCATATTATATGGTTGCTTCAGTATTGCACTGCAACTGCTTCAAGTTTTATGAGTCATCTTGAAATGGATGTGATCCACTCTTGGTCATGTGGGTTTTGTTTTGGATTTGTTTGAATAAATGTCAAAGAAATATTAGAAAAAGCAACTGGGTTAATGACATGATGCTCATGTTTGTCCACATATATACATTTTTTCAAAATATGTTAAATGCACTTCATACAATAGTTATTTCATGTAGGATGAGCATGTTTAATTCATTCTGCAATTAATTAATTCATATATTTATATATATATCAGGGTGATATGACTGTAAATACCTCTTTAATTCTTGAAAATAAATCGTTAAAAGTAGTTTGACATCTTTTATAGTAATTCCTTAGAATTGTTTTTAAATATATATTTGATCATGATAGTTGTTAATTAATAAGCCATGACTTTTGTAAAAAAAAAAAATAACTTAAAAAATTAACTTTTCATTTGAATTATTTCTTTTAGTAATAATAATTTAGATTATAAGTGTAAGGGCAATATTGCTTTTTTTAAATAAACGTTATAAAAGTTTTTAACATAACTTAACACTTATGTTTTGAGCTAAATTTTTAAAAGATTGTTTCCTTTTCATTATCATGGACACTCTTATACTATATGTAATTGACCAATTCTTAACAAAGTCATAATTTGTGTCTCAGTGAACAGTGAATTGATCTCCATTGATTTCAGATCTCAATAAACTCATTAAAGATTCATTCACATCAGTAGGCATGGCACAGCACTTTGTTTTTATGTTTGGTGACAGTGATATAAGATTCACTATCTTTGTCCCAGCCAATAACTGTCTGTACTCATTTGTGACTGGACAGGGCTTTTGATATAGCTTCTTATTTGGCCTCAGTGGTGAGGAGAAAGCACTTTTAAATGCCAAGTTCTGAGTGTCAACGTGTCTTAGAATCGTAATGGAGCTCTAGAGAATACAGCAGGGTAATAAATTGAGCCACAGGATAGTGTATCTGTGGCACTCGAGAAAGGAAAGTATGTGAGCTCTCAGTGTGAAAAAGAATCTGAGGTCTACATACGTTGGGTCAGTTAATTAAGTTATTGACCTATTTTTAAAAAGAAGTTTGGTGACTTTCAATACTTAAAACTGTTGTTTTTGGTTTTATTGAACTCCCGAGTCTGTTACAGTATATCACAGAAGTGAGTACACCCCTCACATTTTTGTAAATATTTGATTAAACCTTTTCATGTGAAAACACTGAAGAAATGACACTTTGCTACAATGTAAATTAGTGAGTGTACAGCTTGTATAACAGTACAAATTTGCTGTCCCCTCAAAACAACTCAACACACAGCCATTAATGTCTAAACCGCTGGCCACAAAAGTGAGTACACCCCAAGTGAAAATGTCCAAATTGGGCCCAATTAGCCATTTCCTCTCCCTGGTGTCACTGTCATGTCACGTTAGTGTTACAAGATCTCAGGTGTGAATGGAAAGCAGTTGTGTTAAATTTGGTGTTATCGCTCTCACTCTCTCATACTGGTCACTGGAAGTTCAACATGGCACCTCATGGCAAAAACTCTCTGAGGATCTGAACAAAAATAATTGTTGCTCTACTTAAATATGGCGTAGGCTATAAGAAGATTGCCAAGACCCTGAAAATGAACTGCAGCACGATGACCAAGACCATACAGCGGGTTAACAGGACAAGTTCCACTCAGAACAGGCCTCAACATGGTCGACCAAAGAAGTTGAGTGCACGTGCTCAGCGTCATATCCAGATG
The DNA here is from genome assembly GCA_027564155.1 of Gymnocypris eckloni scoliostomus. NCBI lineage: Eukaryota > Metazoa > Chordata > Actinopteri > Cypriniformes > Cyprinidae > Gymnocypris > Gymnocypris eckloni. The sequence continues at coordinate 13,715,118 of CM050420.1, forward strand.
TTGTGTTTTGGAAATAGACGTATGAGTGCTGCCAGCATTGTTGCAGAGGTTGAAGGGGTGGGGGGTCAGCCTATCAGTGCTCAGACCATACGCTGCACACTGCATCAAATTGGTCTGCATGGCTGTCATCCCAGAAGGAAGCCTTTTCTAAAGATGATGCACAAAAAAGCCCGCAAACAGTTTGCTGAAGACAAGCAGACTAAGGATATGGATTACTGGAACCATGTCCTGTGGTCTGATGAGACCAAGATAAACTTATTTGGTTCAGATGGTGTCAAGCGTGTGTGGTGGCAACCAGGTGAGGAGTACAAAGACAAGTGTGTCTTGCCTACAGTCAAGCATGGTGGTGGGAGTGTCATGGTCTGGGGCTGCATGAGAGCTGCTGGCACTGGGGAGCAACAGTTAATTGAGGGAACCATGAATGCCAACATGTACTGTGACATACTGAAGCAGAGCATGATCCCCTCCCTTCGGAGACTGGGCCGCAGGGCAGGGTTTCAACATGATAACGACCCCAAACACACCTCCAAGAGGACCACTGCCTTGCTAAAGAAGCTGAGGGTAAAGGTAATATGTGGGGCATCCTCAAATGGAAGGTGGAGGAGCACAAGGTCTCTAACATCCACCAGCTCTGTGATGTCGTCATGGAGGAGTGGAAGAGGACTCCAGTGGCAACCTGTGAAGCTCTGGTTAACTCCATGCCCAAGAGGGTTAAGGCAGTGCTGGAAAATAATGGTGGCCACACAAAATATTGACACTTTGGACCCAATTTGGACATTTTCACTTAAGGGTGTACTCACTTTTGTGGCCAGCGGTTTAGACATTAATGGCTGTGTGTTGAGTTATTTTGAGGGGACAGCAAATTTACACTGTTATACAAGCTGTACACAGGGCCGGCGCTAGCTATAGGCAGAGCAGGCGATTGCCTAGGACCTCGGGCTTTGAGGAGGCCTCCATAACCGTAACATCCCCTATACGCCAGTCCACCAGTCAAGACAGACAGCTAATTTTAGGCTCATTGTTCATTGGATATAGTTGAATTGTCATTCAATTGCCACTCATCTGCAATTAAACCAATTCATTTAGCAGTTTCAAAGCGGGTTCTGAATGTTTACGTAACGAACACATCCTTCAGATTCTTAATAGGCACGCAAAGAAGTTCAGCTCCTAATGCAGGTGTGTGAGTTGTTGTCATCTATTTTGGAGTGATTACAATATATTTTAAATATAAACTTGTTCTGTCGATTAACGTAATTTCTGGAATCGATCATTGACCGCTTTATTATGGGTTTAAAGTATCGCGAGCGCCTTTTACGCACCCAGACGCGACGCTTTGAAATTTACATATTTTAAAATATGTCAGTGTCATTGTTCTGTGTCAAGATGCACACCTGGAATGTTTTCTTCTAAAGCATTTTTGTAAAAGTTCAAAATATTAAATTTTCAATTTATCTAAGGCCTAGTCCTGGCTTAAGCTAAGCCCTGTTTGTGAAACCGGGCCATATTGTTATAAAATTAACTGTAATTTTTTTTTGTTTTACATATTTTAATAATCAAAACAATCCTGAAAAAAGTATCATAGGTTATAAAATAAACATTAAGCACTGTTTCTAATGTTGATAATAAATCAGCATATTAGAATGATTTATGTAGGTTCATGTGACACTGAAGACTGGAGTAATAGCTGATGAAAAATAAGTTTTGCATCACAGAAATATATTTAAAAGTATAGTAAAATAGAAAATCATTATTTTAATAATATTTTACATTATTGTTTTTTTCTGTATTTTTTATAAAATAGGCTAAATCCAGGCTTTATGATCATAAAAGACTTCTTGCAAAAACATTTAAAATAGAAATTTTCCAAATTTGTGTAAATATTTTATTATATCTTTTCATGTGACAACACTGAAGAAATGACACTTTGCTACGATGTAAAGTAGTGAGTCTAGCCAGGGCCTGGAAATACTGTGTAAAATCAGACTACATAATAAATGAACAGTATTGTAGTAAAAATAAATTGAATCTAAATTAAGGAGTTTTTGTAACTGGGTAAAAGAACATGCTTTGGTGGAGCTAGTATTAAAGGAAAGGGAAAATGAGAACAAAACAAGTTTTTACTCTTTCACATGGTTTGATTTCTTGTTTGAACAGAAAGTTGTCACACAGGTTTGTTTGATTGCTTCACTTGCAATTTCGTTTTGTGTGGGAATTCTACTGAATTGCCAGAGCAGCCTGTGCATCACAGCCATTATAAATGATTTCAGAGTATCATTGAGGGACCAAGCGTTGTGGTGTTAAGTGAGAGACGGTTGAGAGAGTGTGTTACCGTGTTCCCTGCGTATTGATACAGCTGTTTGAGTCCACACGTATCGGACAGGGCCAGTGTTTTGGGGTCAGCGAATGGCGAAGGAGAATTTTGCGCTTCCTATCGGTCGCATGATTGAGGATCTCTTGCAGTTGACGCTAAAAAGCCTAAATTGAGGTGGTGATGTGTTGGAAAGACAGGTTTGATCAACTTGTTCAACTGATACGCTGGTGCAGCTTGGGTTGTGTGGACGTGAATGAAGCTTTGTACTGTGATTTGGAAGGTTTAGAGGAAAGAAAACAGGTAAGAACCATTTATGTCCTTTAATAGTCTGTCTAGTTCATCTTACCAGATCTGCATTTAACAGATCGAGTTATATTAATGTAGATAAAATGAATGTTTTATCATTTCTTCTTAAGATAGTAGGCTATTATTATAAAGAAATCAATTCAAGTCAGTACAGTCTACAGTTTGAAATGTCCTTAAGGCGTTAGTGTTTGTGTGTGGGTGTGAACGGATACCAATGAGTGACAAGCTGCTTCCTGCTCATTTTAAACCAATGTTGGCTGTTCAACTTTCAGGTGCTTTCCACAGCCTCAGAAGTGCATACCTTAGGTCAATCTTTAGTTTGACATAGTAAAGAAAAAGAAAGCAAGAACAACATCACGTAGTCAAATTTTAAAAACATTCCAATTAACCACTCAGAACTGATGGATGCTTTATGGAGTTGTGAGCTCCTCAAAATCAATAAAGCACTATCAATTGCTTTCCCTTGATAAGGTACCACTGTGTAATTGTGTATCTGGTTGAATTTATGAGTATGCAGAAAAAGGTAAATAAAAAGGTTTCAGGCGCATTACATTTGTTATTTGAAGTTGTGTACTCTCAAAGTACATGTGTCCTTTCTCAGGATCACACAGGCGTGTTAGGAGAGGAGAGGTTCAGGGTGAACATTGTTTGCTAACACTTATGCGAGAACTCTGATGGCCTTGATTCCTGATAGTAGAATAGTTATTCAGCCCTGTTTAAGTGTCCAGTGGAAAGGGGCTTCCATATCATATAACCACCTGGTTTTTGACTGCATATGTCTGGGTAAAATGACAGAAGAGATCAAATTATGCTTCTCCAAAGATTTATGAACCATGCTGGTGCTGTGAACAAAAAGCTGTTATCTATCTATCTCAGCAGAGAGCAGCGCAAATAGTGGTTGTGCAATTGAGTTCCAGCTGCGAGAGATAGCCTAAGTATACATGTTACAGCAATCTCAAACTTTCGGTGGCATGGGTCATTATTTCTGTTAAAGAAAAATATTGCATGGACATTTAGGTACATGTATATGTGCTAAAAACTACAATTACAATATGTTAAATATTACAATTCAAAATAAATATTTAGTATTTGAATAAAATTGAAAATGACATTTATTCCTGTGATGACAAAGCTGAATTTTCAGCAGCCCAGTCTTCAGTCTCACATGATGCTTCTCAAATTACTTTTATATGTTGTTTTGTTGCTCAAGAAATGCTTCTTATTTTCGGTATTGTAAACAGATGTGCTGTGTAATATTTTTATGGAACCATGGCACCTTTTTTAAGATTATTTGATGTATAGAATTTGGACATAATTTCTTTGGAATATAAATATTTTGTAATGTTATAGATGTTTTGCTGTAATGTTCGATCAATTTAAAGCACCTTTGCAGAATAAAAAAAACTACTTTTGAATGGTAGTGTACATATATCTGAAAATGCTGTTATGTAGTTATTGGTTAATTTTAAGGACATTTTTACTAAGAAAAGTACTAAATGCCTTAAATGCAATATAATATGACACCAGATCTCTCACAGTTTTTGAGTTCACAAGAGCGCATGAATAAATAAACAGTATATGATGTGCATTATGTGTATTCTGTGTTCTTGTTACAAAATGTATTTGGATGGTGTTTCAAACCGAGAGTTCTGATGCATAGAAAACTTACAGTATAATAACTCTGTGTGATCGCTCTGCATGGCAGCCGAGCATAACTAACAACTGTTTCAATTCAACTAGAGATCCCAGGGTCATTCACATCCAGTTCAGTTTGTGCTGCAAATCTATTATCAGAAGTAGTCACAGGAAACATCAGTACATCAGTAAAAGCTTATGTGAATCCTAAATAAAGCTGAAAGTAATTATAGTAATTGAGTTTAAGATGCAAACATTTTTACACTTGGCTCTTATTCATCCCAATAATACATTTTGACTTTATACTGACACCTATTGGCCCGGTTGCTCTATGGATATTGAGTTTGTTATAAGTTTGCTTCGTTTCGTTGAGGTGTAATGTTTTGCTTTGTAAAGTGACGCAAATACTGGCTATACATATCATTGTTGCAACTATAATCAGAAGTAAACAATTGCATGACATGGATGGTCATGATATGACGGTAACTTCCTCCATGGAGAATTAATAGCTTTTTCTATAGAAGATTGATATCTCAGGATTCTGTAAGGGATAGTTGACACAAAAATGAAATTCAGTCATTAATTACTTCCCCTCATGTCATTCCAAAACCATAAGACCTTCATTCATCTTGGGTACACAAATTAAAGTATTTTTATGAAATCCGACAACTTTCTGACTGTGCATATGCAACGTAAAACTAAAATTAGGACTTTATTCTAAAATGTCTTCTCTTCCATGACAGTCTTTAACACCCATTCACGAGAGTACCCGAGGCACTGTTGAATAAAGTCTTTATTTATTTAATTTATTGCCGCACAAAATGTATTCTAGCTTCGTAGAATTACGGTTGAACCACTGATGTTATTTGGACTATTTTAATGATGTCCTAAACCCTTCTGGGCCTTGAACTTGGTAGTTGCGTTGCTGTCTATGCAGCCTATGCAGGGTCAGAGAGCTCTCAGATTTCATAAACAATATCTTAATATGTGTTCTGAAGATGAACGAAAGTCTTACAAGTTTGGAACGACACAAGTTGATTAATTGATGACAGAATTTTTATTTTTGGGTGAACTATACCTTTAATCTGATACATCACTTCATCGGAGTATTTTATTTATGTATTATTTGCAAAATAAATAAATAAAAATGTTCAGTGCAAATTTAATTTCCCAGTGCAGCTCACAGCTTCCAGCACAGAGACTTAGCATTTCCCTTCACTTAGACAGCTGACACGATGTAATCATAATGGTTACCTCAGGAAAACACCATCATCCCCAGCAGGTGCCTCAGACAGCTGCTGCTCTTTCTCGCAAAACACTATTTCTCTGGAGGGTTTACATTTCCTTAGGAGCTTTGCGTCAGTGTTGCAGTCATCCCCGAAGAATGATTAGTTCGAGTTACCAGTATTCTCCAACAGAGGGCGCTATTAGTACACATTAATGCCCGGGTCATGGCATCATGCGCTTTTTTGGTAACTATGCTTGTAGCTCAACAGATATTTTGAGGTTGAAACATGAATAACCTACAGTTTAGTTTGCCCATATACAGTATAGCTGTCCCAAAAAAAGGATGGATCAGGAAGAAAATATACTAACATGAGCCTACCTACATTAATCCACTTTGTTCCAATTTGAGTATTATATTAGTGGTATGATGTTAGCATAAAACATGTTGTTATTATCTATCTATCTATCTATCTATCTATCTATCTATCTATCTATCTATCTATCTATCTATCTATCTATCTATCTATCTATCTATCTATCTATCTATCTCGATCTGTCTGTCTGTCTGTCTGTCTAATCTTATTTTATTTTATATTAAATTGATTAATTTACAACAAAACAAAGCTGTACAATATGCTGAATTGCCATTTACGAAAGACAATGAACATTGTTAACGGTTAACTGAAGTTATTTTCTTTAAGATAAAATTATTTGTATTGTTTCGTTTAGATATTCTGCATACACATAGCCTGGTTCACAATGCCAAAATTAGCCTATGCGAAATTTATTTTGTATTCTTTATTTAAAATAAAATAAAAAAATCTGTAGACAATAGAAATACACGTATTGTTGTTTTTATTTTTAGATTTTTTGTAATTATTGAGTCACTTGAATTAGGCTAATTTGAGCTAATCCTTTTTTATTCACAAAGACCTTTAATGTTTAAGCCATAAACCAAATAATGAATCATAAAATAGTTTAGCATAATCCTTACGATTGCATTCGTTTATTTTGGCATATGAAGTTATAATCAAGCGATTAAAAATGATATTTTTAGTAGCTCACTGCAGAGTTTCCCGGAACTTGACATCACGATTTTAGTCATAGAAGGGGCGGGCCACATTCGCGCTCAGGGGCGTGGCTGAATTCGCGCAAGGGGCGTGGTCTTGCGGCTCAGGGTATTCCCTTCAGCCAAACTCTCAGACAAACACTCGTTACAGCAGAAGTCTGAATGACAGGACATGGAGTCCGTTATAAAATAATACATCGTAAACAGAGGTGACAGTCTTTTAGTAATGGTCTACTACATTATGGGGATGCAGTCGGACGCCCTACGTGACAAACCCACGTCCCTGGACGAGCTGTTTGAGTCCAGCACATGGAAAATTAAACACATTTGGGACGGGGTGAAGCTGGAGATCGCACCCGGAGATGGATGTCCGGTGGTCTTAAATAGTTTTACGCATTTGGACCCTGACCTGCCTGTCCTGGAGGTAGTATTACACAGACAGATTTAAATGAATTATTTCCATTATTGTATGTATGTATGTAGAGAGAGAGAGAGAGAGAGAGAGAGAGAGACATACAAGATGTGTGCGTGTAGATAGATAACTCCTACAATATCAATACAATATAGGCTACTACAGTATTATACATATATTTAAAAACTGACAGTAGTATTATAAATTGGATTTAGTTAGAAATGACATTTTGTGTGCATTTCTGTTTTGAACTACATGTTTTAAGATATTTATGATATAAGTTTATATATATATATATATATATATATATATATATACATTTCTTCCTGTTTTTCATTTAAGCATATATTCTTTGTAGCTATAGATTGTTGATGGCATGAGTGTTTTTGTTGTACTTTGCCAGTGTTTCTCTTTTATAGAAAAACTATTTTAAATACGTTTGCAGATCTACCACCTCAGTTATGATATCTGCTGGTTTTATATGATCTTGGTCGTGTATATGTCTTATGCGATCTTGAGACGGTCAAGATAAATACGACAAGGCAGCATAAATGCATCACACATAAATCTCTTGTTCTCGATGGCCTACATGAAGTAAATCAAAACTCCACCATGATCTTGGCAAGAGTATTGGCACATTGGTTTCCTCTTATTCACTCCGTCCAACTTTCCCTTCTCTAATTCTCCTCAGAAAGGGCCATGGAAATAAAACAGTCAAATGAGAATCACGTCCCCTTCAGGTATTAAGTGAAAGCACAGCCTTTAGTTAAGGACTTGGAAAGAAATGCTGTAATATGGTATTCATTATCTAGGAATTTAGCTGACCTGTTAATGCAATCCGATGTTATTGATGTTCTATTTCTATTTTTTTATGATGAGATTGCACAAAACAGTGCAGATATGTTCGCTGAGACTGAATGATTATATTTGAGAATGCATTTAATTGTCAGTTGTGTTGAAAGACATTCATGATTGATTTCCTATTCGTGACTTTTAAGCTCTCCATCGCAAGATGTTTTTCTTGGTTGTTTTTGAACGCGAGGAATTTATTTTATCTCCATGGCAGTCACACATTTTATGGGAGCTAGGCTGTTACGGTAAACCTATGATATCTGACTGGGTTTGTGAACAGCATGTCCTCATTTCAATGGCAACAGCACATTGTTGTGACTAAAACAGCAATTCACACCAAAACTTGTTTACGACGCTGTAGCTTCAAAAAGAAGGTTCCAGTGTGTCCACCAGCTGCTAACCTTCCCTGGACTAAATCTAATCTGCTCCTTACACAATTAGTGATGGTTACATCTCCCATTCCACCACTAGAGTGCTTCTCCTTTTATGGGTGCCGTTTGTTTCCCTTCCTCATTACAGAAATCAACATTTCTTTTCCATCTCTTTTAATGTGAAAATGTCTGACTCATCTACTTACAGACATCCAAAAAGTTGGCTCTAGGGTAACCATGAGTGATGGATGGAGTAATTGTAAATCCTTCTCTCTTATCTCGGTCGCTCTCATCCTCTTTCATTTATGGCAATGGGTTGTAAAAAATGGCACTGCAAGCACTTATCTCTGCTTTTATAGGGATTCTAGGCAGCCGATGGCTTGGCAAGAGCTCAGAATCGGTTACATCAGCCCCGAAGATCTAAACCAAATCAGCCAGATGTAAAAGTACCCTTGTATAATGGATCATTACAAGCTCAATACATTGATCAGCTAATCTCTTAACGTAACAGCTGCCTAAATGACCCAGTGTAAGATCTTGTGTAAGAGCACTTTAATGCTGTCATTGTCAGAAACGGCCACTTGTCGAAAAATGAGTGGGAAAAGTGTTACGATCAACTTGAAAGAGTAATTGATAGTTTATTTACTCTAAAATATGCCTACATTTTAGCTTGACTGGCTTGAAGATTAACATTTGGAGCAATTCTGGGAAACTAATTGTTTTAATATTTTGTTATAATCTTGATAGGTTGAAAAATTGAGACTTTCTGTATTCAGATTGGTATATATACTTCGATGCATAGATAATTGCTCCCGAGGCATGTATCCGAGATGTCCGTCATGTGTTTTAGATTTTCAAATATGGTCCAAGATACTATCAGCCTTTAAAGAAGATAATATATGACATACACTGCTGATCAAAAGGGTCAGAAAGGTTTTTCATGTTTTTGAAAGAAGACTCAAAGGCTGCATTTACTTGATCAAAAATACAGTAAAAACTGAGCCTTGTATGGCCTTGTAAATTCACCAAATAAATGCAGTGAGAAGAATAGCACTTGAAAAATAATCAGTCATATTTCCTGCCATTAGTTATTATAAGATGCTCTGTGTGAGACTGAATGATAGAATGTACTTCTGTATTGACTTATTATTACATGACGCTCTGGAATACTTGATTCTGATTGGTTAGTCACATTCGTGAGTGAAATATTTTTGCTTAATGACCACAACATTTTATATTTAAGCATTTTCTGCAGTGAATATAATGCCAAGAATCCTCAACCATTTTCTTTATCTGTAGAGCTCAGTTCATATTGTGACATATTATTACAATTTAAAATAAAAGTTTCTGTTTTTAGAATTTTTACTCCATCACTCCAGTTCAGTGTCTCATGATCCTTCAGAAATAATTCTAATATGTTGATTTGCTGCTCAAGAACCACTTATTATTATTATTATCAAAGTTAAAAACAGTTGTGCTGCTTAATGTTTTTGTAGAGACCATAATAATCTTTTTCCAGGAGTCTTTGATGGATATAAGTTTCAAAAGAACAGTATTTATTTGCAATATAATTCTTTTCCAACATTATAAATGTCTTTACTGTCACTTTTGATTCCATTCTTGCTTAATAAAAGTATATTTCTTTCAAAACAAACAAAAAAAACGCACTGACCCAATCTTCACTATTGTAAAGGTTCTTTGTTCTTTGGCTGTTTACCAGTGAACAGTGGTCATAGAATTGACTGGCACTTTTGTCACTGGGTCTTCACTTTAATACATTTTGTCATTGTTCTCCTGTGTTTGTTCAAAGTGTTTACAAATTCTGCATTTTTCTTAAATAGGCCTTTGTGTGATAGATTGAACTGGGAACGTCATAATGGGGCCAGCAGAGCCGAGCTTTGTGTAATGAGGAGAACAGACAGGGGTTACATTGACACATACAGAGATGCTTTTGTCGTGAAGGAGCTCTTGAATGGAAAGAGAGGGATGAGAGGGAGAAATAGTGGGATGGAAATGAAGAGAAAACAAGGATGTGAGAGGCAGGAAAGGGGAAAGTTGCAGGAATACGTAGGTGCGCATTGATGTAATTAAACAATTGTACAATATAAATTCTCAATACGTATACATATGTGGTTTTTCATGTAGAATGTAGACAAATACATTGCAGAAATGATCTGCTCTCAGAACTTCATCTGTGATATACCGGAGCCAGACAGCAACCGCACTCAGCAGTTCTGAGCTGCACTCCGGCAGACTCGGGTAAATCTGTTTCCAAGGCTTATATTGAAGAATTCCTTCCTTAGTTCTGCTAATCTCATTCTGAAGTGCTGGAGCAGATTTCACTAAAACCTTGGCACAACCAAAACAAAAAAGCCACAGCAGCATTCAGTTATTATTGACAACATCCAAGCCAGAAAAATACTGATAATGCCATTTATCAAATGAAATTAGTAACAGTGTGCAATCAATAAATAAAAGCTCAACCAAAGTTAATGATTATAATTAGCTCAGTGATGTTTTTCCCATTGTTTTGGTGAAAGTTGATGCAAAATACTTTTTAAATGAACGATTTACAATATAAAGTAACGATTTTCTCTTGTAAGATATTTCAAAATGTAATTTATTTTTGTGATTGCAAAGTTGAATTTTAATTAACCATTATTCCAGTCTTTAGTGTCACATGATCCCTCAGAAATCATTATATTATGAAAATTATGACACGTTTTTTTTTTATTCTTTAATAAAAAGAACAGCAATAATTTGAAATACACTTTTTTGTAACAATGTAATAATTGTTACAGTCTCTTGACAGTAAATTGAATGCATCCTATGCCACGAAACATTAATTTATTTTAGAAAATCTCAGTGATTTGGAGTTTCATGGAGTTTTAGTATTCCAAACTGCATGGCATTTTCATGCCAACTGTCACGTTATTTGTTTCAGTCTCATACTTTGAACACAATAAGCCATGGTTCGTAGTCAGACGTTGTCAGCAGGTGATAAAAAAGGAAAGGTTGGAAACTTCCAGAATAAGGCGGATAAGAAGAGAAATGACCTTTTCACATTTCTTTGCCTTTTTTCCACTGTAGATGTTTGCAGCAGTGAATCTGGCCATCACTCTGTGCTGAGGTTTAATGTGCTGTAACCGAGTGTGCTGAAAAACCTACCGAGCAGCGCCAAAATACACAGACTGCAGCTTCGCTCTGCGTATCCAGTCTCTAACTCGTACAAGACTGTGAATCCTGAGAAAACATGACAATATTTGTCACAGCAATGTGTCTTACCCAGCCAAGGCAATAAAAGCAATCATGTGCTGAGGTATTTAGACAATGTTATGACACATAATAAAAATATGAATGAATGTTAGCCTTTTGAAGCCAGGCTTATTAATGATCAGCAGGAGGACAAGCAGAGTGATCACTGCTGCTTCAAATTCCTTCTTCTGACCTCATCTATTTACTTTCTCACTTTATATTTTTACAACAGCAAAGCAGTTCGTTTAGACGTGTTCTTGCAGTATGCACTTTTTTCAGTTGTTCACCAGACGGTCACCTTTGACAGCGGTTTCGCTGTTTTTCAGCATTTCACGCCATGCGTTGCACTTTCAACACAACACTTTCCTAGCTAGTTTTGCATTAAAAAGATGCATTTTTAAATTGAACCTAAACTAAACTAAAACTGAATCAAATGTATTGTGTGAATAGTTATGCCATGTCATGATAAACCAAGCTGTCAAAAACACAGCCTGTTGATATCTATTTTTAATATAATCTTGTTTTGCTTGATGTGAATACGTTAAAGAGAACACGTAATAGGGCTTGTCCTCTAACATCTTTTAGCTCCTCCCTGATTTTGACAGGAGGAATTCTGCATTGTTTTTGTGTTTTCTTAACGTTGTTTGTGAAGGATGCAGCTGTCTAGGAAGCTGTTACGCAGTAACTTTTCACAGGAAACCCTGTGGCTTTAGTGGATCAGAGGCAGTCGAGGGCTTCACAGAACAGAGTAAATGCATTCTGTCAGGCTTTTTTTGGGACTGTGGTCACCTCATACAATAGCATTTTATGCAAAAGAACTTAGGTAAAATGCAAACCTGCGATTAGTGATAAACAATATTCTTTCACCATATAAACATTTCTTAGGCTTTCTCTCTCTGTCTGTAGCTGTGAGGTGGATTTTCCCTTAGAAAGTACAGCTGAGTGTAGGTTTGGTTTCTGTTTTGAAACCTCTAATGTCAAAGGCAGACCTTTACAGTGCTCTGGTGTTGTGTAAGGCCTCCCCTTTTGTTCAGGCCGGTGTGGTTGATCCTAGTATCGCCCAGAGTCAGAGGGGCTTTCAAAGTTTGTGAATTCACTTTTTGTTTTGCTTTATTGTTTTGCTGAGGTGGTCTACTTCCGCTTTTCTGTATTTACTTGCACCAAGATAATCTCATAATATAATATAATGTTGTAATATTATATAATATAACATAATATAATATAGGTGTGAGGTGATTTACGAACCCCTTTTAATCATGTCTTCATTTACCTGCACCAGGTCCATATTTAAATATAATATTATATAATATAATGGCCTCCTATCTAGCGTGTTACCTTGCCTACAGCCTTGGATGGATTGATAATATATCTATATCCACTTGATTTATTTCTTACTTTACTTCGTCTTTGAATATAATATAATATAAATTGCCGAAATACTCGCTGAGATATCCATCGTTGTTTGTAATTATCAGAAGCAAATTGTCTCGCATCTACATCTTGTGTTTTACAGGTTTGTGTAACGTATCGGAAACCAAAAAGAGCGTTGTTCCTTTTTTTTTTGCCCATTGATGCACTTCCACAATACCACAGCAACTATATTTGACAGAACTGTTGTGTGGCATGCGTGTTTATGTGTTTGTTACCATAGCTACTCTTGGACAGAGCCCTGGGGTTGGGTTATCTAAGCAGTCATCTTCTGTAGAGAAGGCTGTTCTAATGACCATGCACTGACTCACACCCACATTTACACAGGATACACCCTCACACGATTGGCTCACTGCCTAAGGCAAAGCTTATGGTCACTTCCCACAATTCCCTGGGAGTTCCCTGTTACTTTCCATAATGATGTCATGTACAGTACTTGAGTTGTTTGCATTATGCTTCATCCATTTCAATAGGTGTCTAAAACCACTGTCGTACTGGCCAGCGAAAGCTGCTATGTGGAGTTAAAGGGCTTGGTTAGCCATGTGACAGTGGCTGATAAAGAGCCACAATCTTTGTCTTGTGCGCTTGGTGTTAAGGCTGTGTGTGGCTTAAGGAAATGAACAGTAATCCCCAACTCATCCTTAAAGCCCCTGCTGTGCTAGAATTGTATGGCCTTGTAAATTCACCAAATAAATGCAATGAGAATAATAGCACTTGAAAAATAATCAGTCATATTTCCTGCCATTTAGTTATTATAAGATGCTCTGTGTGAGACTAAATGGTAGAATGTACTTCTGTATTGACTTATTATTACATGATGCTCTGGAATACTTGATTCTGATTTGTTAGTCACATTCGTGAGTTAAATATTTGTGCATAATGACCACAACATTTTATATTTAACCATTTTCTGCAATGAATATAATGCCAAGAATACTCAACCATTTTCTTTATCTGTAGAGCTCAGTTCAGGAGATCGGAGAGGAGGTAGAAGACGGAGCCATCTTTACCATTACACTCCGAAAGGTGCAGCTCCACCAGACGGCTAGTAAGGGGCAGCGATGGCTGGGCGTAGAGACAGACTCTGCCCTCAGTTTGTACGAGACATGCAAGGGTCGGACCATTAAGGCTGGCACACTGGAGAAACTAGTGGAGTACATGGTTTCGGCTTTCAGAGGAAAGGACTATACATACGTCACTATTTTCCTCTGCACCTACCGAGGTTTCGCCACCACCAAACAAGTGCTGGACCTGCTGCTTAACAGGTAAACAGGCTATTAACCCTAAGTACTTTTGGAAATATAAATTCATTCACTATAATGTTACTTAAAATGAATTCTTATCTATGTAAGGTATGCCAAACTGCATGATCAGCCAGTCTCGGACAAGCCAAAAGTCTCCTCAGAGGACCTCACAGAGCTTAAAAAGTACAAATTTACTTTGTTCAACTGAATCCAATTAATTTAGCTGCTGTTAAAAGAGTTTTTATAATTACCATATTATAGTTACCATAGCAGACAATAATTATTTGTTTTGTTGATATACTGTATATTTGTATATAATATACCACCTAATCGTGACTTAAAATAATTATTGGCATCACACAGAATTTTAATATTGATGCATTCTTATTTTTATGTGCATGGCAGTACTGTCTCATCTATCCTTGGTGCATGGCTGGATCAGTACTCTGAGGATTTCTGGAGCCCTCCTGACCATGAATGCCTGCAGAACCTCATTTCCTACTTGCAAATGAACTTCTCTGGATCAGACCTAGAGAGACGAGCCCATAGCCTGCTGGAACACTTCCAGCATCGGCAACACACCGAGGTTGAGCTTGAAGGTACTAATGATGAAGTAACCCAGTGAGTCTCATATTAAAGGCTAAACTACTGAAAAGTAGTCTTCCAAAGGGATTGTTTGACAACTTGCCTCTTCTTTGCAGGTGATCTGTGCACCTGCCCCTTTGCCACACCAGAGGAGAGCAGCTTGGATGATGAATTCTCTCCCTCACACTTCATGTCCTTCAGTCCTGTCCTAGTCGCTGAGCAGTTAACAGTCATGGATGCGGTAAGAGATCAAGAAATTGTCAATGTTTCCTAATGGCACATGTTTAGGCAATCTAGTGGTTGAGGATCTGAGCTGGTTAAAATGGGTTGTAAAAGAGTAGGCAAACTGGACAGAGCATAAAGACACTCCTGCTCCATAACCTTTATACAAGCTGTTTAATCCCATGTTGCTTTATGGGGCCTGTTTGTGCACAAGGTATATGCTAGTCAGCAAGTTTTGGTAGATTTGAAGCATTTAAAGATTAAGGTCAGCTGAGAGAATTAAACCTGAGAAAATTATTTACTTAAGTCATTACATGCCATAATAAAGTTCTCCTGCAAAACATTATACAGGATCAAATTAAATTAAACATGTGAATGCAATTGAACTCATTGTTTTTTACAGGAGCTGTTTAAGAGGGTTGTTCCATACCATTGTTTGGGTGGCATATGGTCCCAGCGAGATAAGAAGGGCAAAGAGCACCTTGCACCTACTATTCGTGCCACTGTTGCTCAGTTCAACAGTGTGACCAACTGTGTGATTGCCATCTGCCTGGATAACAGGTCTCTCAGACCCTTTCAAAGAGCGAAGCGCATTGAACGCTGGATAGAAGTGGCCAGGGTGAGGCATTATTTTAACAGTTTTTTTTGTTGTGGAATATAGTCAGAGGCACAAACTGCAACAGCTTGAAAAACCTCTACCTACATTTTTGCAAAACTCCAAAATCATAAATTTCACTAGCTTCTTAGACTTATTTCCACCCAGTTCCATTGCACATTATTGTTATGTTACTCTTTTACCATAGTACATCATTTGTAAACTAATACATTTCAACATTTTCATCACATAGCCAGTTAGATGGCTTTTCTGACTTAGTTGCCATAGGCATGTTTTTTCAGTTAGCTAGGGTTACAAAAATTGGGTATTTACTGCATAAGGGTGCATCTCAAAAAGGGACGCCAAAATCATATTGAAGAAGCAACTCAAATGGTGAACCACAATTGTAATTGCTAAACCTATGAATGCCCTGGTGACCACAGTGCAATACTCTGAAAGCACCTAGCAACCACATATAAATTCTTTAAAACACCCAAGGCAACTTAGAATTACGGCAGCAAGTTTTGTATGAGCATGAAGTTTTGCTTTATTATAGGAACACAAGACTTTGTGTATATATAAGGCATCATTGTGACCCTCTCTGTGAAATACAGGCTAAAGTCTCAAAATCTAATAATGAGAAAACAAGCATCAAAGTTTGATTTCTACCATTAATTTTACTATAATGTCCAACTTTGACATGACCTTACTCAGTCAATATTAAAGATATAAAGCTTACATTTTCACAGAATGTTCTTTACCTTATGAAGGATGATTTTTTGTAGAAAAAAAGCTAATCACAAAAACATGACTTTAGCTGGGTTTTCACAGAGAGGGTCACATTTTATTCACAAGTAGTCCATAAATGTTATAGTTCTTGAACATCTCTTTGCTTGTCTTGACATCAGAAATGCCGTATCCTGAAGAGCTTCTCTTCTCTGAAAGCCATCCTGTCCGCCTTGCAGAGTAATGCCATTCACAGACTGAGGAGAACCTGGGAGGATGTGTCCCGGTAAGAGTTTGAATGGATTTTTGTCAGTAATGATTAGCCAGAGTCAAGGATAATACTTTAGCATTAGCCACTGATTAATAGTAGAATTCTATGTGCTACCTGCTTATATGTTCAATTAAGGCTGTGCAATTAATTGAATTCGATTAACATGTGAATCTCGACAGTAAAGCCAGCTTATTTTTAGCAGTAAATCTATATCACCTGTTTTCAAATGGAGCGGCAGTTAATACACAGAGCCGTAGTTCACTGACAAGCTACGCAATATTGCATTCATAATCGAAGGCGATTCGTCTGCGATTAAAACCGCGATATGTCCCATCTTGTCTGTGAACTATGGCTCTGTGTATTAACTGCCGCTCCATGTTCAATCATGCAAACCTTTAGTTAAAGCTCATCATTCTTTATGAAACACTTGTTTTATAATGGGGTATTTGGTGATAGAGGAGCAGAACGTTTTAATGTTGGTTAATTACATTGTTTGGAATTCACGTAGATGCACCAGTTTGTGACTCGAACTATTTTCTTCTGCTTACAGGGAAAGCTATCGCACTTTCCATGAGTTGTCTGAAATTTTCTCAGATGACAATAATTATTCCCTCAGCAGAGAGCTTCTCATTAAGGTGAGTAAAAGGGTTGTTGAAGGGGTCTGTGTGTGTTTTGCTCACAATTGTTCCCAAAATATTCCCTCACACACAGCTGTACCAACTGGGTGAAATTACACCCTGAAATGAATAGATCAGAATAATAACAACAATTAACTAAACAGTCACTCTTGGTACAGTATAATACTGTTTTGATCTGTTTACTATTTGCACTGGTTACTATTTACTATTTTTCAAAGTATAATTTTTGGTTAATTATATTAAAACCAGTTAGGGTCAATTTGACCCTCAAACATCATTATAATTATTATAAAATATCGTACTGTCCCTGTTTTTTAAGGATCATAACAGTGCATTTAGTGATATCTTGACGACTGCACGAGGAAATGTTTCTATTTGAATAATCTAGTCACGTTGTAAGTCACATGTTCAAACACCCAGCGTTTTTCAAATTTCTCAAAGTGCATTAAAAGCCACCAACGTTCGCTGTATGTTGGGGGAAGACAGGATGTGGTTATGTCAGAGTGTCATCCACAGGAAAGCTTAGTGACTTACAGTCTTTTCATCGTATGTTTCTATAGCAGCCACAGGGTAAACAGAAAAGCTGTATTCATTTGCATAGTATGTGCTGGCTCAACGTCTTGCTTTCTATGGCCTGCTGAGTTTTGTTGAGGACAGCGTCAAGTGCCTTTGTCGCACTTTTCACTAATTGGAATGCTTCTGCTGCATTTAATAGACGTCTTGAAAAGAATCCATTAGTGTTAAAAGCATTATGCAACTTTGAACAGAGTGAATTTTGCGCAGTAATTTTGTCCTCAGCTCTGCAGTTATTCATACGTGTTGTGTAAGATGAGACTCGTTTTCAGAGAATATATACCTTATATATGAGAATATTTAAACCATATACTATTTTTTATACCGTATTATCATTGTTCACGCAACCAAATAAGTAATACTTTAAGTAAATAATACTTTTATTTAGTAAAGATGCATTAAATTCATCAGAAGTGACAGCAAGGACATAAATAATGTAACACAATTTTTCCCTCAAAAACTCCTGAAAAGTATCAAGTTTTCAACAAAACTATGAAGCATTTCTAGCAATGATAATAATAAGAAATGTTTCATCACATTATAACGATTTCTGAAAGATCATGTGACACTGACACTGACATTATTATTTTACATTGTAATATTTCTCAATATTTCAGTTTTTACTGTATTTTTGATCAGATAAATGTTACCTTGGTCAGCATAAGAGACTTAAAAATCATACAAACCCCAAACTTTTGAACAGTAGTGTACATTCTCTGAAAATCAGTTTTACACAACTTCACTTAGAATCAAGTAAATGTATCTTGTTTTAACAAAATAATACAATAAAAAGACAAATGCACTGAAATGGGGCAATGTTTTGTTGGTGAAATTGACTCAGATAGACCTTGTGTGGCAACCTGACATTCCGTGACACACAAATGTGACTCACAAAGTTTAAAAATAAAAAAACAGGTTCAGTTGTATTGAACTGTAGAAATCTTCACCGCTGAAGTGACTTCCGAAACTTGCCTTGAAAATACCTGTCCCTAGCATGACGAAAGCTTTCCTTTACGCACATTCAACATTAGAGAGCATACTAGAGCAGAACATCCGAAAGCATCCTTGGAATGTGTGTTGGGCCGAGAACCTAGCATTCACTGCTGTTCATTATGAGGGAATTCCTTCGATGAGGTCATAGGCCTCATGTCCGGCCAGATAAACGCCCCTCTTTATATACCTAAGGGCTTCCCTAGGGTGTTGGCTGGCTCTATCACTAAACACCATACAGTCAAACTCCACGTTCATTCTGCGTCATGGTGTATCATGACTGTGCAGTCTTAAGATTCCACTCTGACAGTCTTATCTGCCGTTGGGTTATACCGCTGCTCGCACTGCGTCAATGTAAATGCTTTCCCCTTTGAGACCTAAAATGATGATTTGATGTCTCCACAGGAAGGCACCTCCAAATCTGCCATCGTCGAGATTAACCACAAAGGAGCACAGAGAAGACACCAGCAGCAAAGAGACATGGTATGTACAGGAATAAACGTCACACGTTAATTAAACTCAAACAGCAGTGCCCTCTTATGGTCAAAACGGGTCAGATATTCCTGTTGGAAGGGTTCACAAGAAACTGTCCTGAACTTTATTTATATATTTATTTAGTGTCTTTCTTATTCTTCCTGCTGTTTAGAGTGTTGTACAAGGAACTATTCCATACCTTGGCACTTTTCTGACTGATCTAGTCATGTTGGATACTGCTATGAAAGACCATCTTGAGGTGAGAGTTCAGTGGAGCTATGCAATATTTTTAGTAATTATGAAATATTATTTTAGTTCTCACAATATATATATTTTTTTTCAGGTTGGGCTAATCAACTTTGAGAAGAGAAGGAAGGTGAGTCACAGATTAACAATCTTGGAATGTATTTAACAAAAAAACAATTCCAGCTAATGAACGACAAAACATTGACAGCCAATCAGAATCCACCCCAGTTTAATGATCTCACAGATTTAACACAGCACATGACATAACCGTGCACACTTGTAATAAACAGAATGTTATTGCCTGTTGGTGAGTGTGGGCGCAAAAATGTGACTCTGGAGTCTGGAACACAAAACCAGTCAAAATTATCAATTTTTATTTTATGTCAAAAATTCCCATTATATTAAGTAAAGACCATGTTCCATAAAGATATTTTGTAGATTTCCTACTGTAAAAATATAAAAACTTATTTTTTTTTTAGTAATATGCATTGCTAAGAATTTCATTTGGAAAACCTTTAAATGCAATTTTCTCAATATTTAGATTTTTTGCACCCTCAGATTCCAGATTTTCAAATAATTATTGATCAGCCAAATATTGTCCTATCCTAAAAACAATGGATATATTTATTTATTACTTATTCAGCTTTCAGATTATGTATATATCTCTTTTTTTATGACTCTTTTGACTGGTTTTGTGGTCCAGGTTCACATATATTTATCATCATTCTTGGCCTTAAGAGGAACACTTTTAATGAGAAAAAATAATTATATATATATATATCTATATATACATAAACAAAATTAATAAAAGAAGATAAATGAAGTGCATTGTTTTTGTTTATTTGTTTAGGAATTTGAAGTGATTGCTCAGATCAAGTTGCTGCAACTGACATGCAATTATTATAACTTCACCAAAAACCAGCGCTTCATTGAATGGTTCAAGAGGGTGGAGAGACTTACAGAGACTGAGAGGTGAGGAAGACTAAATATGAAAACAAATGATTTGAGAGAGATATGCTGGAGATAATAATGTAAGATATGTTATGTATTTAATATCTACGGTGTCTTTTCTATTTCAGCTACTCTATGTCCTGTGATATCGAGCCGCCATCTGAGTTAGTGTACAAAAAGAATGGGGGCATCATCAAACGCATGAGCGAGGAGTCGGGTTACAACAGCGCAGGGACGTCACACTCCAAGTCCTTTGAGCAGCCGCGCTTAAGCCAGTTCAAAGACAGCTTTAAAGACGGAGCAGATTCCCTCAGCCTCACCTCAGCGGGATCCAGCAGCTCAGACGCAGAGGAGACGAGTCTCAGTCTGCTCAACTCCCCAGAAACAGGAAGTCAAAGAGTAAGGCCATGCTGTTTATTTACAGACCTAATAGTATGCTTAGCAAACATTGTTTTGATTTAAAATTCACCCATTGCTGGCAGTGATACAATATATACCAGTATCATACCTGTAGTTGGTCAAGATTAAAGATTTTTTTAATTGTAAGATATCGACTGATGATGAGATCAGTCTAATGCTCACTATGTGTAAACTCACCTAAATTCAGCATTTAAAAGTACTGATATTACTTTAGTGTATTATCTTTAACTTATTTAGACAACATATGGGACCCTGGACCACAAAATAAGTCATAAGTAGCACAGATATATTATTTGTAGCAATTGCCAAAAATACATTGTCTGGATTTTTTTATGCCACAAATCCTCATGGTATTAAGTAAAGATCACGTTCCATGAAGATATTTTGTACATTTCCTATCGTAAATATGTCAAAACTTAATTTTTGATTAGCAATATGCATTGCTAAGAATTTCATTTGGACAACTTTAAAGGCGATTTTCGCAATATTTAGATATTTTTGCACCCTCAGATTCCAGATTTCAAATAGTTGTATCTCGGCCAAATATGGTACTATTCTAACATGCATAAATCTCAATTTCCCAAAAATGTACACTTATGACTGGTTTTGTGGTCCAGGGTCACATATATATTTAGTATATATATATATATATATATATATATATATATATATATGTGTGTTTTTTTTTTTTTAGACAAAATATACAGTAATTGTTTTATACCAACCCCACACATATACATACATTTCATTTTCTTTCTTATTATTTTTTTCTGTGACTCTGTATTAACCTGACTTCTGAATCTTTCTCCAGACATCCACACCAACTGTGAAACATTCTACATCAACCTCTGATACAGGGGAGCTTGCTTCGGATTCCTCTTCCAAGGTATTTGCATTTTCTTCAGCATGTTTGTTATTTAAATTGAAATATAAGAATTGCTTTAAACATATTCATTCATTTCTGTATTTTCCAGCTTTGGGAGTCGTCCACTCCTTCATCTTTGGAGGCCTCTGTATCAGGCTTGGGTTTAGAGTCCGGCTGCAGCAGCTCCACCTCCTCTTCTTCATCCTCAGTCTCCGTCTCCACAGGGCAGACCTTCCATTTTCACAAACGGTCAGTCTCGGGTGTCTCTGACTACTCGTCTCTCTCCCTGCCGCTGTACAACCAGCAGGTGAACGACTGCTGCATCATCAGAGTCAGCCTCGACACGGACAACTGCAACATGTACAAGAGCATCCTGGTGAGTGAGAGACGTTATGGGAGATAGACAGAGAAATATAATGAAGAAAAGATGGTGAGGTAGTAGGGAAATTAATCTTGATGATTGTGTTTTGCAGGTAACTAGTCAGGACAAAACCCCGGGTGTCATTAGGAAAGCCATGGCCAAGCACAACCTGGACAATGACAAGTCAGAAGACTATGAGCTGTTACAGATGGTCTCCAAGCATAAAGGTACAAACCTGGAACAGGTCGAAGAGCTTGTTCTTTTTAGGAATATATTTGGACATTCTCAGTTACTGGAGATTTCTTTTATTATTATTTATCAGTATCTGATGCTTATATATATATATTCAGTGTTTGATATTTAATGTTTATTTCCACTATTGTTACATTTTAAATTACCATCATATAACGCTCTCTTTATTTAATGTTTAACCAATTATTAAAAACACTATACAAATTAATATCCATTTTTATACCATACATTATAATGTTGTGATACTGTAAATTCACTTTGACTAATTAGTTTGACATTTTAATATTCAGTATTAATCTGTTATTGGCCATATGAATGTAAATGAAAATAATTATTGGTCAATCCGTTTTGTCCGAAATTGTATTATCGGTGCATCCCTACCTTTTTTAATCACTAATAGCCTTTAACAGTCTGCCAAAATCTTGATTGGCTCATTGTTATTGCTAGTTTGTATTTATTAGACAAAAACTATTTGTATTTTTTTAGAAATCACTTTTGTCCAATTTCCAGGAAAAATAAAGGCTGTAGTTTCACATTTATATACATCAGATAAATGTTTAGTTGCCTTTTAGAGTGCATTACAATTTAAACCGTCTTTAACCAAACACACGTGGAACTCCGGTTCTAAGTTTGACAGTATTTTCAATTCCAAGGTTGGGCTTGTTGATATTTCTAACCTTCATTTTTCCTCCACAGAACTTAAAATCCCAGATAATGGAAATGTTTTCTACGCCATGAACTCATCTGCCAACTATGACTTCTTGCTGCGAAAGTGTGGCACCCCCAAAACCTGCCGCTCGAAGAGCTCGCCGAGCCTGACTCTACCACGTGTGAAGCAGAAAGGGTTCAAAATACACAAGGGCTTCTTCTGAAAGCACTCTGCCGAGTCCAGCAAGCCTGAAGCTGTTGGACATTACCAAGAGTCACTTTATTAACCCGACAGTGTTATCTGGATCTTTTATCTAATGGATTTATTGCATTATTGAGCTGCTCGTTTCTTGCAGGAAGCTGTCCCTGTGTTTCCTGTCCCTACGGACTATGCGACAGGCACATGAAGACCACTGTGGTTCTTACAAGGTTTGCCTTAAGACTGCACATTAGAGGCACACTGTGTGTGAGAAGCATTTACCAGATGCAGTCGTTCACGCATGAGCACACTAAACAAAGACATTTCAAGCACTTTAGAAAGGTCCTTAAAGCAGGAGAGTAGTCCTTGGTCCTTTTCAGATTCATTCATCCTCAAACAGACTCTCCCTTTGGACTCAATAGCAAAATTTGCTATCACAGTCTCACGGTATAGCTACAGTATTACAGGTACAGTAAGAACATGTAGATTGTATAGTCTTTAGTCGCTTTTTGTTCTTTTAAATGGCTGTTTTGATGGTTGCTGCTGCCAGTTTAGCTTGCCTGTTTTCCTGTAACAGATTACAAACTGAAACTAACCTTTCAGGCAATAATCGGATCACTCAAGACTGAAAGATTCTCTTTTGACTGCCATGTGACTTGGTTAAAGTCACATTTAAGCACGAGGAGATGCAGTCTGTGCTGCAGGATTTACACTGTTATTTATGGTTATTAAATAATCATAAATAATATTACTTGTGCTTATTATTGTATATAAAATGCAAATGTTGCTAAGTCTTAGAAATATATCAATGCCAAAGCCATTCTTTTATTTGCAGCTGGCCTCTCTCTGTGATTCACATTATAACGCTGTAACTCTACAGAAAGGCTTTTTGTACCAAACACTGTGAGTGGCTTCACCCTGCTAAGCCTTTTTGCATTGTGAATTAAATCCATGAGTGCTTTCTTACCATGTGATCTAATATGATGAGAAGAAAATTTGAGGGGGTGTTGTTCCTATCAGGAGAGATTTCAGATGTTTACTCAGCCAGAGGTGAATGTTAGTGTATGTGCGGTTTCATCTGAGAGAACTGATATAGAGGAATTGATATTGTAATACAATGAAATAAATACACCAAGCGTTTGTGGTTTTCTGCTACTATGCCAACTATACAGCTGAACTGGAATACAAATTTAGATTGTGCGTAATTTATGAAAAGATCAAAATGCATGGAGAAAATATATGCCAATGGTGATTTCACTGTGAAGTGAAATTCTCCTGCCTGCAGCTTGTCATTCAACACATGCCATATCCAGACTTCATTTGGTATTTGTCCCCTTTTTAACCTTTTGTCTGTCTGAATCTAACTCTGAATGTTAATGTCGAAGTTTGAATGTTGAAGTCCAGTTTGTGCCATTGCCCCATTTTTATTTATTTATACGTTTGTAATTGTTTTATTTATAATTGTATTGTTGTGAAGATAATTATTAAATGCACCTTTGTATGTACAGACAAGCACTACATTTTTTAAGAACTTACAAATAAATGCCGAGTATGCCGAGACCCCAGAACGTGACGCTTGCGTGTTTTTTTATTTCACCTACACAAGCCACATGGCAAACAATGTTGCTGCAAACACTTTTCCTATGCAATTTAGATCCCTCAACTATAGGAAATGTCAGAAAACCAATTGTGGCATCAGTAATAAACATTAAAACTGGTATTAATTATTTATAAATAAACATGGGTATTAATTCATTTAAATTACATTAAATTAAATGTTAAAGTGGTAAATATTTATAAATCTTACTAAATTAAAATGTTACTAAAATTGCAAATGCATCCAGGGTAAACATTATGATAAGCAAAATGTGCATAAACAAACAAATAAATACATCCAGAGTAAACATTATGATAAGCAAAATGTGCATAAACAAACAAATAAATGCATCCAGGGTAAATATTATGATAAGCAAAATGTGCATAAACAAACAAATAAATGCAGCCAGGGTAAACATTATGATAAGCAAAATGTGCATAAACAAACAAATAATATATAAAGAAATAAAAATTAAATCACAACAAATTTGAAACAAATTTAGACCCTTCTTATTGTTGAATTAATGCTTTAAAATTAGGAGGAGAACTGATGAGAACAAGGTCTCGGGAGGCTTGTGACTGTCTCATTGACTGCCAAGTAAATAACACCGTCGAGGTTCAGAAAAGAATGAAAAGCATCGCCAGGGTAGTCCATTTGCCATCAGTGGTTCAATCTGAATACTTTTGTACACAAAGAAAATAAAAATAATGCCTTTTCAACAATTTGTCTCCTCTCTGTCTCTCCTCGTCAAAGTGTAAATACACGTAGAATACGCATCCTTGCATTGAGGCGGTATCCTCTTGGAAGCAGTGAGATATGAAAGTTCCCACAGTAAGCTGTCACACCTTTGCCTTTTCTTTGTCTTGCTGGTGTCTTTGTGAGGAATGATACAATAATAAGTTACAGATTATTTAGCAACACCACAAAAATCACAGGAGTTTTCTATATTCAGTTTGCACCTTTCAAATAACTATTAAAGAGGGTAAACTCTGTGTAATATTGCAAAAGATACCTCTTTTACTTTATAGCTGATGAAAAACGTATTTGTTATCGACCATACTTTCTTCCACTCAATGTCACAAAATTCTTCTTTAATACATTTCTAATATATCTATTACTGCATTTCTAATATATCTATTATTATCTATTTTTCTTTGACAATATTAATATCACCAATAAATATTATATGACAATTAAATGGTCGTTGATCAGCATTAATGTAATGTGCAGAATTACGTAATAATGAAACAACTTTATTGCTAAGGACTTGATTTTACAAGACTTGAGTCACTTCCGCCCATTGATGTATCCTTTCTAGCCACTTCCGGCGCTTCGCTAATACGCATGTTCCACGGAACGGGTCGCGCTAACGTTCAACATGGCGTTAAGCAAAACATACGGACAGAAGCCTATTAAATTCCAACTGGATGAGGATGAAGAATTTTACATGATTGGATCAGAGGTGTGCAATTTAACGCACTACTCGTTTTTCGAGGATTTATGTTTGTATAAACCGCATATTGTTTGCATTGAGTGCTAATACTAGGGCTAGCTAGTTAAGATTGTTGTCATTTTGGGATAATATATCTTACTGATTGATGATTCATTGAAAATAATCAGTCATGGCGTTTCACACATCAGGTACAGGGCTATCCTTCGCGGTGTAACGTTAGTTGTGTTATTACACTATGCGAGTTTACCAGAGATAAAGAGTAACTTACAGAACCACGGCTATTTATTTAACGTTAGTCAGTCCGACATCATTTTCCACTATATGTCTGTTTATAGGTGGGCAATTACTTGCGTATGTTCAGAGGGTCCTTATATAAGCGCTACCCATCACTCTCAAGAAGACTAGCGACAGTAGAAGAGAGAAAGAAGATAGTAGCATCATCTCACGGTAAGTGTAAACATTTGATACCAGGTCTAAGTACCTCAAAGGGTTAAAGTAAGCTGGAAGTGGCACTTCCTACCTCACAGTATAAGCAATGTTTTGTGTTAGATCACGGTTACACCACTTTAGCCACCAGTGTGACGCTGCTGAAGGCCTCAGAAGTTGAGGAGATATTTGAGGGACATGATGAGAAGTACAAGGCCGTGTCCATCAGCACTGAACCTCCAGCCTATCTCAGGTAAACCATTTCTCACTTTCTCCTACATTTAGGGAAAATACACTTCTTTCGTTGGGGTTCTCCTTGTCATCTGTTGCAAGAAATTTATTATATAAATATCTCTATGGGTGATTATTTTTGTATTTGTATTTTTTTTTCAACAAGCAGCCCAAAATAAAGAATCATAGTTAATCATTTTTGGACAAGTTTATCATTACATAAACAAAAATATGAATCTACATATGTTTATCACTAAAGGATTTTAATAGGAAGATGCCACATGAAGAAATGTGAATATTTTTGAGTGATAACACTAATGAAGAATTTATGATGCACTACTTAGTACATGTAAGGGCCATTCACACCAAGAACGATAACCGCAACCATAACTACATTAGTGTCCACATCAATGATAACCTTCTGTTTATTATTAGGTCATTTATGTGCGACTGTAGTTGTTGCATGACAGCATATCTGCTTATTTAACACTATTGTAATTTTTTAACAGGGAGCAGAAAGCCAAGAGAAACAGTCAGTGGGTGCCCACTCTTCCCAACAGTTCCCATCACTTGGACGCTGTGCCTTGCTCCACCACCATTAACCGCAATCGAATGGGACGTGACAAAAAAAGGACCTTCCTCTCTGGTGAAATTTTTCTCTCTCTTTAAAAAAAAATAATCTTTCAATTTCACATTGAGCTGAGCAGCACAGTTCATAAAGTGAGTGAAATTCATCAGTTTTTGACAGCATATGAAAACATGTAAAGACTCACAACTTTAATGGTTTTGTTTTAATGTCTGCTTAAAGGGACAGTCCACCCTTACATATATACAGTATTGGACATGGTGTGAAGAGTTTCCAACTTTCTTTGAATAGATTAATTTGAATAGTCTCCAGTTGAATCTTATCAAAACATCTGCCATTTGCTTGAGAGATTTTGGAGGAATCTGCTTCTCACTTTTCTCTCCAAAAACTGCACACCAGAGTTGTCTGACAAGGGCAGATGTTTATCTTGGTGCTCCAACTGTCCAGGTTTCATCATCATCATGACACCATATTTTTCGCATTGGTTTGTCAGTGATTGAAGTTGTAGCTCTTTCATGGATGTTGACTTTGTGAAGCTCTTTGAGTTCAGTTTTTTGTGGAAACAGGGTGAATATTGAGGTTTGCTGTCACTTTTAATGCAATAGTTCTTTCTGTGTTGTTTGTACACAATCCTTCTTCTTAATGTTTGATGACCCTATCATTTACTTTCAGTTTTTGCCCACTATTGTTTTTCACTGCTGAAGTCTTGCCATGGTTTGTGTACACAGTCATAATTGTAAAGATTATTGTTTTTAAGACATTAAACAATTGGGACATAAAGGTTAGACATTCCTTGCTAAATGGGCTTGCACGATTTTCCATTATGCGCTTGAATTAAATACTGTTGAAAAGAACTTATACTACACTGATATTAAACCTAAAGAACATAGACAACAAAAATATTTGAAAAAAAGATAATTTTTATAGTTATGTATCACATTGTTTTGTCCTACCCCTGTATATAATTGAACTAGTTTTATGTAAATTTTTACACCCTGGGTGTGTGCTATTACAGCTTTGATGATCATGACCCTGCGGTCATCCATGAGAACGCCACTCAGCCTGAGATCCTGGTGCCCATCCGACTGGACATGGAGATTGACGGGCAGAAGCTGCGTGATGCTTTCACATGGAACATGAATGGTAGACTCCTACACACTTCCTGAGCAGCATCCATTCAAGTTATTTTTAAATGTATTTTATTCCGCATTACGCAATAGCCTGAGCTCTCTGTTTTTTTTTGCCTGGCCCGATAGAGAAGCTAATGACTCCGGAGATGTTTGCTGAAATCCTTTGCGACGATCTGGATCTGAGCCCACTGACCTTTGTTCCAGCCATTGCCTCGGCCATCAAACAGCAGATAGAGTCCTACCCCACAGACAGCATACTGGATGAGCAGATGGACCAGAGAGTCATCATCAAGGTACATGCGTTATTCTGTCCTTGATTTCAACAATCCTATCTTTAATCATCAGATCTTATTATTCAGTTAATTTGACCATCTGGTGGTATGGATGAAAATATTAGTATGTTATTTTTCAGCTGAATAAAATAGATTATCATGATTTTTGATCGCTCTTGTTTTTATCTCTAGTTAAACATCCATGTTGGGAACATATCTCTGGTAGACCAGTTTGAATGGGACATGTCTGAGAAGGAGAACTCTCCTGAGAAGTTTGCTCTGAAGCTGTGCTCTGAACTGGGCTTGGGAGGAGAGTTTGTCACCACTATCGCATACAGCATACGCGGCCAGCTCAGCTGGCATCAGAGGACCTATGCCTTCAGGTTCAGACATGTGCACACACACACACTTAAATCCTTTATTAAATAACACTTTATCACAGTCTAGGCCGAATATAAAGTTTTGGTAAAAAGTGTTAAATTAAATTGCTGTATGTTGATAGTCCCCATATAGTTACAAAGACATTTTTAGAGTTTGACTCATTTAATATTTTTCCATCTATATGCTAAAGAGCATCGAAAGGTGTTCACAAATTGAACTTGCAAACAAATGTGAACTTTCTCTAAGTTGGACATCTTTTCAGACTGTGTCTGATGCATGGAACATTACAAAACTCATCAAAAAGGTCATGGCCTTCCTCTGGGAGGAAGATGTAAAATTAGCCGAGTTTTGTGAAACTGTTAGAAAACATCTGGCTGAAATAAACAATTTGTCATTTTGTAGTGAGAACCCTCTTCCCACGGTGGAGATTGCCATCCGGAACACAGGTGATGCTGACCAGTGGTGTCCACTACTGGAGACACTTACAGATGCTGAGATGGAGAAGAAGATCAGGGACCAGGACAGAAACACAAGGTAAGAGAATGAACTGCCTTAAGATACCATTTTGCCCCATAGCAGATGTGTACCAAGTAGAGACAAGCCATGTCAATGACAAACTATTACTTCTCTAAGACCAATAATATGAATACTTTATACAGATTTTCTTTTGGAGGTGTTATGACCGTTTCAGTCCTCATATCAAACTTTTTCTGTTTCAGGCGAATGAGACGACTTGCAAACACAGCCCCAGCATGGTGAAAATATCACCCCCCTCCCACAACCATGTAAATCTGAAGAGGCAAATGCCAATAGAGCTACAACCGAGCGTTACTGACGTAAAAACATAGAGACATTCCACTGGCCAGTCCAGATCCAGTCCCTCCAGATCAGAGTAACATACTGTAAACTAAAGCAGCATCTGTTCCAGTCTGGCCTAGTTAAAGCCTGTGTCGTGAGTCGTGACCTGCCCCCGTACCCAGTATCCTGTCATCTTGGAGACAGACAGTCTCTGTCTTGAAATGTTGAGAATATTTTATGGTATCTTTATTTGTCTTGTTTTGTGTTTGTGTATAGATGCCATTTTGTAAACATAATGCGCTTTTAAATAAAATTAAGATTAAGATCTGTTAGAATGCTTTGTTCCCAAAACTTGCAATGCACTTGCAAGTACAGTCCCAATGGGCCAAGTGTCTTAAGAAATAAGAGTCTCGTATTGTGTTCTGAACTAGCAAACTAGTCACTTGAGTGTTGTAGATATGGGTTTAAAATATGAGCCATATTTGTATTTGCAAAGCAGAAATATCCAAAAAACAATCCAATACAAAAGAAAACTTAATTCATCAACCTTCAGACAAACAAATGTATTTTTGTTCGTTTTAGGAAATGTTATCTTTTTGTGGAGCACAAATTCTTCTAGACAATCCATCTTTCAGTTGTGCTGCATAAAAGCTTTTTGTTTTTTTGCAATGGTGCTAACAAAAGGCCAACGGCTTGAAAATGCATAGTCTGCAGTTCAATTTGACATTTGAGATAGTCGGCACATTTGTGAATGTGTCCCGCTGCTGAATGTGTTGTGGGTAAAGAGATCTGCCACAGTATTGTACCCCAGAAAATACCCTCTTGTGGAGTTCACACCTCTAAAATGATGGATTATAATATGGGAGATTAAATGACTTCTCTTTCAACTCCAATCCTACCAGCCACCACTGCTTTGTAATATTCATTAAATAAAAGTTGTGAGAAAACCGCAATTGTTTCAAACCATGTGGTGTGAAGTAAAACAGAAAGGCATTGTTCCTTCAGAACAAAATAACAAAGGAAAACTGTTTGTCATGTGCATAGCACTGAATGCAAATTTGGATCTATTTTGTACACAAAGGCACTAAGGTGGCCATAGTCTCCAACTCTCCTGGATCCACAGTGGACTATACTAAACCCCTTTATCAAGGAGTATCTTCCATTACACTCAGAACTTGACATGATAAACTTCCCCAACTAAAACAAGGAGGACTTTAAAAGCATGAGCAGGTTTATTACTGTCTTTGTGGAGTTGAAACTTTCAGTTTTCTTCTCCCTGAAGATCCTCATCATTTTGACCTTGTCCATTCCAGGATATCCCACTCTAATCTTCCGGAAGAGGGGCGTAATCCGGATCTTCTTGAGGCGTGTCAAACAAAACTCGACTGCAAGACATTAATAAGTATTAGTTTTCTGTGTTGAACTTGAAGGCAAATGATAAAAATATTTTTGAAAGATATTTATAGTCATACTCACAAAATTCCAGGAGTGGCAAGAAGCTTTCTGCCTCCAGGCTGGTTAGGAAATACATCCTCCAGGAAGTAATAGATGTGTCCTACACCAATCCCTATATACACACAAACATACTAATTACTTTTTTTTTTAAGAAAAATGTTTTATTCAAGGACAGACTGATCAAAAGGCACAGTAAGGACAGTGCGTTATTTTAAATAAATGCATTTTTTTATCATTGAAGATTTCTGAAAAAATATGCAAATAAATATTTTATGCTTCCCACAAAAATATCACTAAATTAACTTTTCTACTCTAATAATAAGAAGAAATGTTTCTTGATCACCAAATCAGCATATTTAAATGACTGGAAAAATGGCTGCTAAAAATTATTCTTTGCAACACAGAAATAAATTAAATTTTAAAGTATATCCAAAGAGAATACAGTTATTACTCTTATAACATTTCACAATATGTCAAATACTGCATTATGTAATATTTATGCAAAATCATATCAAAAGTCAGCTCTTTTGTCATGAGCATTTCAGGACAAAAGTTAACATACCCAGGAGATCAATAACAATGGAGTTGCCCAGTAACAGAGAGAATCCCATGAGAACCCAGGGAAGGAATGGGGCCTGGAAGTTGAGCAGGCCAAAGAAGTTCATGCGGACATAAGGGTTCCTTCTACTCCAGACATAAACCAGCATTATAGTAAAAGCCTGTCCTAAAAAGAACAGGTTGGCAAATAGACCAAGAGCTATAGACATTAGAGTTAAAGAAATGAAATAGAACTAGAAACTGAATTTATCACTATAAATAAACAACATGAAAGGATGAAATGTTCCTTTTGAATAAACATTGACACTTCAAACTATGATACATGGCTTGATGAAGAGATGCATTCTTGGTTGTTGTTAATGTGATGGATGCTGAAGGATACAGTCATAAGAACACCACCGAACAGGAACATATAGACAAAATCTGCCGTTCGACCGCGGAAAGAGCCTTCCTCCAGCATTCGACAGTAACGATATCTGCTCAGTCAAGGGCATAAACTCAGATGACCTACAGCACAGCTGCATACGAGCCAAACGGCTGTTATGCAAAGCAAACACACTGAAACTCTGTGAATGTGTTTTTGTGTGCACACTTCCTCAACATATCACAGACGGCCCACAGCGAGAAAAGGATACAGAAAAATCATATTGAACAAGAAGCTGAATCCAAGAGGTCCGAAAAACAAGAAGTTTGTGATCAGTCGCCATACCTGCAAAGGCGAAGAGAGGAAACATAAATGTACATCAAAATAAAATAATGAATAGAGTTTATGAAGTGGTTGTGATAAATACCACATTTCAATGACTATAGGGTACTAACCTGGTATTTCTTTAATATCAAGTCAGGGTTAAAATAGAGTTGAAACGGTGTGATGAACTCCAATTGCTGTAATAAACAAACAAACAATGAAGCAGGTCACAAGAAGGTTTTCTGAAGACCATAATGGACATGTAACCTGTTTTAGACGGTTCCTTTGCGTTTCATTACTCTTAATAAGTGTGATTACTGGGTAGTTGATTGTGACAAGGTATCCTTCATATACAAATATTTTGTAAAACATTTTATGACCTCATTAAGTTAAAACTGTTACAAACAAACAAAGTTGTTTATAGTATTTGCAGTTTAAAAAATGATTTGTCACACTGCAGTAAAAGATACAGCACAAACAAACAATACACAAGATAATTATATAAAATAAAAATATGTATTTACATTATATACTAAAATCAATTCTACCAGTTGAAATACCTACACAAACAATTGTTTTTTTATAATTATGTTGGTTCTTTAAGCATTT
Organism: Gymnocypris eckloni scoliostomus; assembly: GCA_027564155.1. Taxonomy (NCBI): domain Eukaryota; kingdom Metazoa; phylum Chordata; class Actinopteri; order Cypriniformes; family Cyprinidae; genus Gymnocypris; species Gymnocypris eckloni. The sequence goes on from CM050420.1 coordinate 13,748,428, forward strand.
ACACTGACACCGAATGTCGAATATGGGGAAAATTACAATTGTGAAGACAGATTGACTTACAGTCTTCAGTATGTGACGGTTCTATATTTATCTTGCTATGTAAGTCCAGTATCAGGTATACTCTCTGTAGCCCGGTTAACGTTACTCACCACAGCTGCAGTTGTCAGGACGCACGCAGTAGTATATGCTCGCGTGACGGCTGGGATCTGCATGTACTCTTGAGTGACGCTGTTTGCCATTATTTTTATCCAGCGTATTAATAAACTCTTCAACACGCTTTCACTGTGTATCCGTACGGTCACTTATCCCACAACACATTTCAGTAGATTGACGCTGACCAACGATGGAACGGTTCACTGTGGATGGGCTTTATGCAGTAGATCCATATCCACGCTTAGTGTTAGCTTCCGACTGTTTATTTCTAATGGTTCGAAATGTTTGCGTTTGGATATAAGAGTTTTAATGAGGGCGGAGTTTGTCGCTTCAGCACCTCCACGTGGATATAACTAAGCAAAATTCTCTTGTTGTTCCGTGGACCAATGAGATCGCACGCTTCCACTGACTTCATCCACGTCATATTGGCGTAAAAGTAACTGATGTAATTTGTTTTATAAATATTAAGTATTTAAATTGCGTTTTCAGTTTTGAATTCGTTTTATACTCTTTAATCTTCTATTATCTCATAAAGATATTAGAATAATTATTAGATATTATAAAAACCGTTGGCCATTACTTTGTTTCTCAAGTCATTTTATCTTTCTTTCTTTCTATCTTTCTTTCTTTCTTTCTTTCTTTCTTTCTTTCATTCTAATGTAGTATTACTGCAAATGACCGAATAAATGAGTGAATCACAGAAAATGTTGGAATTGTGGGAATATTTTAATTGTACCAAAATACAACACACATTTTAAAAAGTATTTACAAAGTAAATATGAAAAGCAAAAGAAAATAGTATAGGAACTACAAAACCTAGAGAACATATATAGAAAAACTATACACAGGTGATGTGAAGAAAAATGCCAAGCTGATCTATTGTAGTGTATTCAAAACAAAACAAAACAAAACAGAAAAACGTAAAACATTGTCAGTGTCCTGCACTGAAGAGTGCCAATTTCAATTTCTCAATTTCATAAACAAATGTTCATGTGCCAAGAGTTTGTGTCATCTTAAAAAACATCCTTCCCCTATGCAAAAGAAAAAAAGAGCTTTAATCTCTAAATAAGTTTTTCCTGTGTTAATAATCAATACAAACTGCACAGTTACAGTAAAACTCGCAGCGAATCATAAAAACTTCGAAACTTACGGACATTGCAACTGGTGCAAAGATCCCTGACAAATGTTTTAGCACCTTGTTTAGCACCTTAACAACAGAGTATGTGTCTCCTTACACAGTGGTTGCTTGATAATACAACAAATACAGACATAGCTGCTCGTGGTTCGTAAAGCTCAGATGTGCAAGATTTCCTGAGAAGAAATTTTATTAATCAGGCATTTTTTGAGGTGAAAGGGAGATAAATGCCAGGGGAACAAGAATTTAAGTTAACTTACATAGTACAGTTCCGCGTCATAAAAAAGTAGGGAAACTTACACTGTGTGCTTTTTAGACCAGAGTGTGAGAAGTTGTAGATAGAGACAAACAAGTTTCCTGAGGGTTTATGACATGCTACATCCAAAGAAGTCTACACCAACGTAGCGTGGGTAACCTTCCAAAACCTTACGCTGAACTGGGTCAAACTTCCAGTACTGTCGGCGACTGATGAAGACGGCAAAGCCTGTGGAGTATACAACAATTCACGAGAAAATGAATTAATGTGAAACCCTTTGCATTAATAAACCAATGCACACCCGAGGTGGTGATGCGGTCGCGAAGCGGAGTGGCCGTTACACATCGGGTGTGCATTATTTTTCTAATAATTAAACGGCTCGGAGTCAATTATCCCGCTTATACTACGGTTGCCACACTTCGAGACATCGATCAAATTATATATTTCAAGGCATTCGTCCGTTTTTTTCTACTTAAATCGCTATTGTGAGTAGGATTATTTCTTCCGCATCTCATCGAACGCCTCCCTTGCTAATTACAAAACGCAATTTTAAACCGTAACGGAGGCTTCAGCCGTTGATAGCAGACTTATGCAGTTAATAACTAAGTTATGAGAGAGAGAGAGAGAGAGAGAGAGAGAGATTAATGTTACCTCTGAGTCAGTAATCGGCAGCAATGTCTATAGTGAGACTTTAAGTTCATTTTCTTCACGAACAGAGCCGTTGTTGCTACATCGCTTGTGAGAAGTCATGTAGTTTTTAAGTTCTTAAAACTATTTTAACGTTACTGATAAAATCGTCAGAGTAGTGCTAATTACATCGGCGCTTATGTTAAGGAGTGTGCAAACTATAAGGTTATGTGCGTCTGTGAGGGATATAGAGAGAGTAGGCGATGTGCTTTCCGTACAACAATAAAACAGAATTTTGTGGCAAAAACAAGAACAAGATCTGTCGATTGTATCCTTTTGTTTACTGGATTTATTTGTTTGGCCTGTGTCATTGTGGGTAACTACATATTTAGTAATTATAAATCAAAAAAGAAAAATGAGAGTAACAAAACAACTCACACTTGACTCAAAACTAATGTCACTGACTATTTCTGCTGAAATATCGCCCTCTTCTGTCAGAGGTTCAGAGGTCTGGGACACTCGCCAGTTAAACTTAGCAGAGCAGTGACAGATCAAATGATTGCCTTTTTTCAAGGAAGCTATTAGGATGCTATTATTCAGTGACTCTGTGAACATGATACTCCATCTTTTTCAGTCACTTTGACCCATATAAAAATTTTGTGTTTATACATTAAAAGTCTCAGCTATTTAGGCCTTCTATGTTATAGAAACTGTTTTCTATTAAAAAAAATAATATATATATACTATATTATACTATTATATATATAACTATATATATTTTTTCTATAAACTGTTTTTTATAGAAACCGATGCAGCAGGACACGTTCAGCTTCAGATAGAAATAGATCTACATTCTAAAAACACGCTGTTCTGAGATGTACATACTGACAAAAATAATATTTTGGGGGGATTTTGTTAATAATGATAATTAAGGCAAGTGTATTTTGTGCAGGAATTGTGTCTAGTTTAGGCCTGTTGACTAGTAAATATTTTATTCTTTATATTCTGAGTGGTGGTCAGTTCACAGCAGTGACTTTTCCATTAAATTGATATTTGCCACCTTAAATTGATTTCTACTGTTTTCCTTTATACGGTTCTTATATGGCTTTTTTTCAAACCATATTCGATGTATGAATCATCTTTTACGCCAAATTTGTATGTTTCATAAATAAATTAAAAAAGAACAATTATACACAAACCGGTGCGTTTATGAATCGAATGAAATCAGTATCAGTAAAATCCATCATTGCACTGCAGGGGTGACACAATATTTGCATCTGAAGTAGCATTTAGATGTATTTACACAGAATGCTTAATGCAGCTCAAAACTGCATTTACACTGCAATTACAACTGCATTAATAATTATAATAAGACTGATTATTTAAAATAACTTTTTTTATATTTAAATAAAAAAGGTTATTGAAAGATTACTTTAAATATGAAATATTAACTAAAATATTTCAATGTGAACTAAAATGGCCAGTAGGTGGAGACAAGTCTCTTAATATTTGTGCCTCCCCATTTTGGATTTGGTTGATCCTGATTTCATTTGATACATAACCACTGATTTGTGTTATTCTTCTGATTGAATTTGTTGATAAAATATTAGAATTTGGCATAAAAGGTGATGCATGTATCTAATAAGGTTTGAAAAAAATAACCTCATAATGGAAATCAATTTATATCTCTTAATTTAAGTCACTCAGAAAAGAAGCAAGTGACTTTTGAGTGGTCCACTGAATCAGTCTCTTAAATGATTAATTAAAAATGCATATTCAACTAATTTTCTTACCTTACGTAACCTGATTTCTTTCATGTTAATATTAGCATTCACTAATATCTATTAAAAAGGCTGAGCTGGAAGTACCGTGCGCATCCTGGAAGACAGCATCAATCTCCTCAGGGATGCCCCACCAGTCCTGCTGGATGCTGCGTGGGAAAGCCCTATCCACTCTGTTCTCTTGAGAGTCCAAACGCCAGCAGTTTCCTGATTTGAAGAAGTATGTATGATGGCCGTGGTGCTCCTTTAAGCACAGTGCAGCTTGAATGTCCGTGACAGGAAGGCCTATAGTCTGCAGTGGGTCCGGTCCTTTTATCTTGTGTTCTGCGTCGAACACCCAGTAGTTGGAACCTAACAGAGGACATAAGGGAAAAAGTACATATGCATAAAGAGTAAATATGACTGCGTTAATGTAGTATTTTAATTCAATTTAACTGTCACTTTAATCCATTTTAACATTGTTTGCCTATTATTTGTTATCGATCTGCAAATTCACTCCACGTTGGTAAAACGAACGCAAATGATGATAAGATTCCATCGGAAGAATTTGTGACAAATTACACAATTTAATACTACACCACATTAAACATTTGTTAAATTAATTAATTTATGGTATGTATTAGTCTATATGCATGTTCAAAGTCAGCATGAAATAGAATAAAGATTTTTTATACAGCAGTTAGCATATAAATCAGTACAAAGAGCTCTGAAGAGAGTAAATAATCCTAATTTATATACAGATCACAATGTTTAGACTATTTATGGACTTAAATGATGGAAAGGTGAAGCTGTTTTAATGCATTTTAAGGATCCACAAACACCTTTTGTCTATAGAGTTATCTTGAGTGATTATCACTACATGTGCTCTTTCTAGTGGTAAATATATAAAGTACATTTAAATCAACATACCACATATTTGACTCACTGAACCGATGCTATTCCTGTTCTAAATGCACAGAGTAAAGTTCAACCCAAATTTTCAATTTTAAAATCTATTTTGGAATTTCATTCTGTGAAATTCACAATTACCATCATGGCTAACAATAACCACATTTAACAGCACTTTTATCCATTCAGGCTATACATTTTTTCATCAGTATGGATTTACAGTAGTTTAGGTACGGCACTGCACAAGAGATGGAATGTATCTGTTGTTAGTAGCATTTGTTCTGCATGTTCGTGTTTAATCATGCCCTCCATTAGAGGGACAAAGAAGGATGCTTTAGATATGGGTCAAGGGGAAGTACCGCACCACCCATCACCACAGATATGTATATAACCAGGCCTGTCTGATCCTGTCCTGCAACCACAAATCACCACAGTCAGCAACTGGTGCTGAACTCACCCACCTTCAAAGAACCAGATATCGCCCTTTTCATCTTCATAAGCAGCGCCTATTTTCTCTGGAATGCCCCTCCAGTGTCGAGAGGCCAGGGCAGGGTATCCCGCCTGCAGACGGCCCTCCCTGATGCGCCAGGCATAGCTGGCCTTGAAGAAGAACAATTCCCCACGGATTACAGACACAGCATCGAAGTCTGTGTGACAAGCGTCAGGCTACAAACAGTGACAGCGAGAGGAGATGTGAGAATGAAGGCAATACATACATAAACGAATTTAAAATATGAATAGGAAATAGGAATATTTTGGGTTTAATACAATAATAGTTATAACACAACACAATTGTAATATAATTGTAACATTAATAATGATTACCACAAAAAAAATAATTAATAATAATGAATTGCCTCTGGTTTTCTTAAAAGAGAGAGAGGAAAAAAGGGGTTAAATTGTACATTTAATAATTTTTTTGTTGTAATCATTGTATTTCATTTTGTCAGTGTTTAAATATTCAGGAACTTACTGCACTGGTGATAATCTCATTGGTCTCTGTAGGGATTTGGAGCGGGACTTGCGGCCGGGGGCCGTAGAGGTATTGAATCCCTTTCTTGTCATCCTCACTGAGCTGGAGAGGATAAGAGAAGCTGTAAAATGGGGACATTATGGCTCCGGGCTCCAGAGAATGCTGTAGACCCAGGACATGACCAAACTCATGTCCTGCCACCTGAAGAAGATCAGTTCCTGTAGGATGACATTTCAAATTAGGCTTTTTCAGACTAATATGAGTTGACTTTTAAGTCTGATCTTAAGGAATGCCTGTCAGTTGGTTTGCTCTGATCTGTTTGTTTAGACGGGGTCAACATCTGGTGCATCTACATCGGTTACTGTAGTAATGATGTAAGGGTCAGCACAATGCCGGGAGACTTTCTCATTCAACAGCTGAGTAGCTGTCACTGTGAAATAAGAGGACAGAAAACCAGACATCTTGCCTCTGCTCGTGTCTTTCATGACATCTCACCGTGAACTCAAACGGTGCATTAAGTGACCTTACAAAATAACACACACTTTGTATGATGTCATGCATTTATATGATAAAAACAGATATGATTCGCTCTAATTAGTTTAATCTGTCAAATATGAATGTGAACTGGGTTTGAGATTGAGATACGCAAAAAAAAAACTTTCCGTATCCATATCTTCCAGGTAATTTTTTGCAACCAGAATTTATATGCATGATATCTGTACCAGAGATTTACAGCTTTCCAAGTGAGTGGCAGGCAGTGAAGCAGTAAGTTGTATCTTTACAACTTACCAAGTTCATTACCCACCGTCCAGGACTCATCATAATCAAAATGAATGTCTCCCTCCCGTTGTGTCCTTGGGAAAAAAGCATGAGCCAGGATCCCACCAGGGCCATCGAAGGGCAAATTATCACCATGCCAGTACCTAATATGTTAAACACAGACATATATACTGTACGTGTGCTATTTGTGATCTTTGAAATACAGTAGGACTATTGCATAAAAATAATTGACCATTATAACTGGTTTTCTGGTCCAGGGTCACAAATGTTTCTTGAGAACCAAATCAGCATCATGTGATCATGTGACGCTGAAGACTGGAGTAATGGCTGATAAAATTTCAGCCTTGCCAGTACAGGAATAAATTACATTTTTAAATATACTAAATTGAAAACAGTTACTAATAATATTTCAAATATGACTGTATTTGTATTTCAAATAAATGCAGCCTTGGTGAGCATAAGAGCCTTCTTTCAAATACATAAAATTTGTATCCCAACATACAGTAGTATATATTATACAGTATTATACTATATTGTATAACAACTATTACTGAGAATATAATTTAGCATGACTCTCAGGAGTCATTATGAAATTCATATCAGTTTACCAAAAGCAAAAATGACTTAATGCACTTTTAAACTGCTTTACTCTGCTACACCTAGGCATACTGAAACGTGATTTTGTTCTTGTTACCTTGCGAAGTCAATGACTATGTCGGCCTCTTGGTTGATGACCTCAGTAAAGGTGAGGGGCGTGACGTCAATCCAAATCTTGAGAGCTCCCGTAAAACTCGCCTCACTTTATCCTTACTAATCTGCCACGGGAAGCGATGAATTCTGAACACACAAGGCCACAGTCGTACTCAACGTTTATCAACAAAACACACATGATCACGTTTGCATACACACATTGTATTACAGACCACCTTTCACTGCTGGACCACCAACCGACACAAACCCACATCAGAGATCACCAGTGCTTCATCTTTATTATTCATCACCATAGGCATCTGTCTAGTGAGAATGTCACATGATCTCATAATGTGCTCTGAATGGTTGTTTTATGAGAATAACGAAACTGTGGTTTCAGTGGTGTTATGTGTGTAGCTTCATGACCCAGTTCTCTGACAGGAGCAGAACTCACCCCTCAGGGATCATATAAACTCAGACAAGTATCAGACTGCTCTGGATCTTCACATACAATTTTGGCATGATTAATCTTTTATTATATTCATTTGCACAAAGGTGAGCCCCTAATTAAGCATTCTTCAAATATTTATGTTTAACAGGAGTAATAATCCACATAGCTCAAGTTAAGAGGAACAAGCTGTTTCTACTTGTATCAAAAATGATTTAGAAATGCACATTTTAATAAAGGAAGCCAAGCTTTATCAGAAGGCCCACACACCTGTCGGTGTTAATGAATGTGTCTCAATTCAGCCCTTCAAGCTTAGGATTTTTGATACCATTTCTAATGCTTGTGGAATGGTTCCTTTTCACATTTCCGAGGATCTCAGAAGTCGAACTCAGAACGTGTCATTGTTGACTACACTTCTATAGTGGTAAATGGAAACTACAATAAATATGCTTTTTGCTTTCCCATTTGCTTTAATTGTATCGGAACCCCCCCACAATAATGTTTCCTTTATTTTCCAAAAGAGAAATACAGTGAGATTGATTATGTGGCTGGGAAGAGAGAAAGATGTCAGCTTTGCTGTAAATCCATCAGTCGTTGTGTGGAAACACCTTCACATCAGCGTAAACTAGATTTCTGTAAATGAATGCCAAAGTAATGTAGCACACAGTACAGTGTTAGGCACAATATTTTTTAATATTAATATATATTTATTTAGTAATTTAGCAGACTCTTTTATCCAACGCAACTTACAAATGAGGACAATAGAAGCAATCAAAACCAACAAAAGAGCAACAACATGCAAGCGAGATGACCAGTCTTAGTTAGCCTAATGCAGTACACATAGCAAGTAGAATATAGTAAAATACACCTAGTGTTTTTTTAAAGAAACAAGTAGATAGAATATAGAAAAAAGAAAGCTAGTATTAGTTTTTCAAGAAAAGCTAGCAGTTACAGAATAAATATATAATTGGTAGAGGGTCAAGTGAGTGTGTGTGTTTTTTCTTTTTGATAAAAAGACAGAGAGATACAATAGAATTAGAATAGAGAGTGCTAGAATTAGAGGGTCAAATAAAGATGGAAGAGATGAGTTTTTAGCCGTTTCTTGAAGATGGGTGTCAGACTTTGTCTTCCTCTGCCTTTGTTTCCTCACCCTTATATGGTCCTTCCTGTTCCCCATCATTAGTTTATTAGTCTCCGTCTGTGTCTTGATTATGTGCCAGGTGTCTCTAGTTATGTCTCCCTATTTATAGTCTGTTCTGCCTCATGTTACCTGTGGATTATTGTTAATGTCAGCGTGTCAATGTTCTTACCTGTGTTCCTGTGCCTCCTCCGTCTGTTCGACATTAAATACCCTGTTTGTTTCTATCCTCGTCTCCTCGTTCCTGGATCCCCGTGTGAACCGTGACAGAATAATCCACCCTAAACAACGATGGAGTTCGCCGCCGGCGTTCTCGCCCTTATCCGGCGGGATCTCACATTCGTGGAGTTCGCCGGGGAATTCTGCGGGCTCGCTTCGGTGACGGAGCTCCACGACGCGGCAATCCTCCATCTGTTTCGGCTCGGGGCAAATTACCAACGCTCTATGGATCTCCCAGACACCACAGGATTGTGTTGGAGAGAGGGGATCTACCGGTGTCTGGGAAGTTACCGGTCCCGAGTCGAAACCAGCCCACGAGTGTCTCCGCTGGCCCCGTCCAGCTCTTCTTCGTCTCCGCTGGTCCTGCGGAGCTCTTCTTCGCTGGTCCCGCCCAGCTCGTCTTCGTCTCGGCTGATTCCCGAGCGCCGCCGCGAGCCCGCGCTTCCCGAGCGCCGCGCCCGCTTCCCGAGCGCCGCCGAGCCCGCGCCTGCTCGAGACTGCGCCCAGTGCCTGCTCGAGACAGCGCCCTCCAGTGCCTGCTCCGAGACTGCGCCTCCAGTGCCTGCACCTCGCCAGTGCCCTCCAGAGCCTGCACCTCGCCAGTGCCCTCCAGAGCCTGCACCTCGCCAGTGCCCTCCAGTGCCTGCACCTCGCCAGTGCCCTCCAGTGCCTGCACCTCGCCAGTGCCCTCCAGTGCCTGCACCTCGCCAGTGCCCTCCAGTGCCTGCACCTCGCCAGTGCCCTCCAGTGCCTGCACCTCGCCAGTGCCCTCCAGTGCCTGCACCTCGCCAGTGCCCTCCAGTGCCTGCACCTCGCCAGTGCCCTCCAGTGCCTGCTCCTCGCCAGCGCCCTCCAGTGCCGGCTCCTCGTAAGTGCTCATCGATGCCTCCGCTGGTTCCGTCCAGCTCATCGATGCCTCCGCTGGTTCCGTCCAGCTCTTCAGAGCGCCCCCGAGAGTCAGCAGCACCCGAGCGCCAACGAGAGTCAGCGGCACCCGAGCGCCAACGAGAGTCAGCGGCACCCGAGCGCCCACGTAAGCCAACAGGTTCCGCTCTGGCCCGGGAGCCCACGCACTCCGCTCCGGCCCGGGAGCCCACGCACTCCGCTCCGGCCCGGGAGCCCACGCACTCCGCTCCGGCCCGGGAGCCCACGCACTCCGCTCCGGCCCGGGAGCCCACGCACTCTGGAGGCCTCAAGGACCTGGAGACCGGACAGGTGACCTCCAGGGCGGTGCCCGTTCCGGGACCCATGGCGGATCCGGGGACTCAGGCGGCCATGGCGGATCAGGCGGCCACGGAGGGTCTGGGAACTGAGGAGGCCATGGCGGAGCGGGGTGCTCAGGAGCCGTGGAAGGCGAGCTGGACAGGGCCAGCTCACCCTTAGCTCCGCTGGTCCCGTCCAGCTCAACTTTCCCTCCGCTGGCCCTGTCCAGCTCGCCTTCCACGGCTCCTGAGCGCCCCCCTGGGATGGGGAGCTTCCCCAAGAAAATTTTGGGGGGGGGCTACCCTCCATGGCCACCGAAGCTCCCCGATCCTCCATGGCCGCCCGAGCACCCCGCTCCGCCATGGCCGCCCGAGCACCCCGCTCCGCCATGGCCTCCTCAGTTCCCAGACCCTCCGTGGCCGCCTGATCCGCCATGGCCGCCTGAGTCCCCGGATCCGCCATGGGTCCCGGAACGGGCACCGCCCTGGAGGTCACCTGTCCGGTCTCCAGGTCCTTGAGGCCTCCAGAGTGCCCACCCCCCCCTTTCGATGTCGTACGGCGCGGGACGCGCCTATTGGAAGGGGGGGGTAATGTCAGACTTTGTCTTCCTCTGCCTTTGTTTCCTCACCCTTATATGGTCCTTCCTGTTCCCCATCATTAGTTTATTAGTCTCCGTCTGTGTCTTGATTATGTGCCAGGTGTCTCTAGTTATGTCTCCCTATTTATAGTCTGTTCTGCCTCATGTTACCTGTGGATTATTGTTAATGTCAGCGTGTCAATGTTCTTACCTGTGTTCCTGTGCCTCCTCCGTCTGTTCGACATTAAATACCCTGTTTGTTTCTATCCTCGTCTCCTCGTTCCTGGATCCCCGTGTGAACCGTGACAATGGGTAAGGATTCAGCTGCTCGGATTGAGTTAGGCAGGTCATTCCACCAGATGGGAACAGTTAATGAAAAAGTCTGTGAAAGTGATTTTGTGCCTCTTTGGGATGGTACAGTAATGTGTCATTCACTTGCAGAACGCAAGCTTCTAGAGGGCATATAAGTCTGAAGTAGTGAATTTATGTAAAGGGGTGCAGAGCCAGAGGTGATTTTGTAAGCAAACATTAATGCCTTGAATTTTATGCGAGTAGCTATTGGTAGCCAGTGCAAATTGATGAACAGAGGTGTGACGTGCGTTCTTTTTGGCTCATTAAAGATTAATCTTGCAGCGGCATTTTGGATTAATTGTAGAGGTTTGATAGAACTGGCTGGAAGACTTGCCAAAAGAGCATTGCAACAGTCCAGCCTGGACAGAACAAGAGCTTGAACAAGGAGTTGTGAAGCATGTTCCAAAAGAAAGGGATCTTCCTAATATTGTATAAAGCAAATCTGCAGGACCGGGCAGTTTTATCAATGTGGATGAGCTATTCAGCTTATCATCAATCACAACTCCAAGGTTTCTGGGTGTTTTTGAAGAAGTTATGGTTGATGAGCAGAACTGGTAAGTGAAATTGTGATGATGAAGTGATGGGTTTGCTGAAACTACAAGCAGTTCTATCTTGGCAAGGTTGAGTTGAAGGTGATGGTCCTTCATCTAGCAAGAAATGTATGTTAGACATGCTGAGATGCGAGCAGCTATCGTCGGATCATCAGGATGGAATGAGAGGTAGAGCTGAGTGTCATCAGCATAGGAGTGATATGAAAAGCCATGTTTCTGAATGTTCAAACCTAGTGATGCCATATAGACAGAGAAGAGAAGTGGTCCAAGAACTGAGCCCTGAGTCACCCCTGTAGCTAGATGTTGCGACTTGGATACCTCACCTCTCCAAGATACCTTGAAGGACCTATCTGAGAGGTAAGAGTCAAACCACTGGAGTGCGTTTCCTGAGATGTCCTTTCTCAATAGAGTTGACAGGAGGATCTGGTGGTTGACCGTATCAAAAGCAACGGACAGATCCAGCAAGATAAGTAATGAAGACTTCGAAGCCTCTCTTGCAAGTCTTAGGGCTTCAACAACTGAGAGCAAGGCAGTTTCGGTTGAATGTCCTCTTCTGAAGTCAGATTGCTTGCGGTCCAGGAGGTTGTTCTGTGTGAGAAAGGCAGAAACTTGGTTGAACAAAACTCGTTCAAGTGTTTTTGCAATGAAAGGTAGAAGGGAAACCAGTCTATAGTTCCCAAAAGAGTTGGGTTAAGAGTGGGTTTCTTAAGAAGTTGGGTTATACAAGCCTGTTTAAATGCTGAGGGAAAACCTCCAGTGTGAAGGGATGTGTTAACGATGTGAGTGAGTGCAGTAGTACGATGACTGTAGTAGGATGACTGGATAAGATGTGTTTAGAGACTTCTGCCTCAGAGAGTGGAGAGAAGGATGTGAATGAGTGTTTGCTGGTAAGATGTGTTTGACAGTTTGTGGTGTGGAGAATTGTGCAGTGAGGTTTGTTATTTTATTAATGAAGAACGTGGCAAAGTCGTCAGCTGTTAGAGTTGATGAAGAAGGGGAGGAGGAGGACAAAGGAGGGAGGAAAATGTTTTAAAGAGCATGCGAGAGTTAGGTGAATTGTTCATTTTGTCGTGATAGTATGTCCTTTTAGCAGTGCAGACATTAGTAGAGAAGTCCGAGAGGAGTGATCGCTATAAATGAAGGTCAATAGGATTTTGTAATTTGCGCCATACCCTTTCTGATATATATATATATATATATGCACACACACAAACAAACTTTCTGTCAAAAAATGCAAACATCTCGTTTATCTTTTAATTCCCCATACTAATCTACAATGCATGCCTTTGCATTCAGCCATGATAATGTTACACAAAGAACAACCGAGAACAACAAGACCACAGAAAGAAAAGTGTGTATCCTGCATCTTCAACCGTATGCATCCACTCTGTGCTGCCTGTGAATAGATTCCTGTACAAATGTGGCTGATTACCAGAGATGGCCCTTTTCTCCCTCATAGGTCTGACTATAAAGCCCCTGCATTCCTCCACATAAACTGCCAGCTGTAAGCACGATCAGAACAGAGATATAAAGTGCTATCAGCACACAAATATTATTGTTTATTCAGATATTGAATAAGGATAAAAATTGCCCTTTTGTTATGATGAAAACAGACAGGCTGTGTGCCACTGAAAAGATCTTGAGCTTGTTTTAACTAAAGAAAAATGACAGCAAATGAAAAATGCTGTAAAATAACTTATTTGTTAGCCAACTCAGTATAATAGCTGTGATTATAATAATCAATATACAGCTGGTAAAATAAGTATTGAACACGTCACCATTTTTCCTAGTAAATATATTTCTAAAGATGTTGTTGGCATGAAAGTTTCATCGAATGTTGATAATGTCGATAACAACCCAAGTAATCCATAAATAAAAATAAAACAAAACAAATAAGTTCAGAAGTTAACTTTTGTGTAATAAAATGGCACCACTCATATGTCTATTTCCCAAAAACAACCTCTGGATATGACGCTGAGCACGTGCACTCAACTTCTTTGGTCGACCATGTCGAGGCCTGTTCTGAGTGGAACTTGTCCTGTTAACCCGTTGTATGGTCTTGGTCATCGTGCTGCAGTTCATTTTCAGGGTCTTGGGAATCTTCTTATAGCCTACGCCATATTTATGTAGAGCAACAATTCTTTTTTTCAGATCCTCAGAGAGTTCTTTGCCATGAGGTGCAATGTTGAACTTCCAGTGACCAGTATGAGCGAGTGAGAGCGATAACACCAAATTTAACACACTTGCTCCCCATTCTAACGAGTCACATGACACCGGGGAGAGAAAATGGCTAATTGGGCCGAATTTTGACATTTTCACTTAGGGGTGTACTCACTTTTGTGGCCAGCGGTTTAGACATTAATGGCTATGTTGAGTTATTTTGAGGGGACAGAAAATTTACACTGTTATACAAGCTGTACACTCACTACTTTATATTGCAGCAAAGTGTAATTTCTTCAGTGTTGTCACATGAAAAGATATAATAAAATGTTTACAAAAATGTGAGGGGTGTACTCACTTCTGTGAGATACTGTATTACTTAGAATTAAAATGAATGAACTTTCCTTGTACACCTTACTTGTAAGTGAGGTCAGTTTTTGGCCAGCGTCCTCCGAAAATCGCAAAGCGTTTCTGTCGGGGGTGCCTGCTGAGATGCACCTCGCTCTGGTCGGGGTAGTCTGGGACGCCACAGCGCAGTGGACCTGCACCTCCGGAGCTGTTCCTGAGTTGGGTGTTGAGCTGTGGCTCATCTTTTGGCAGTGATTGAGGTTTGAATGTGTCCTGAGGGTGAGGGACCCTGTCTCTCCTCTTTTCAGAGAGGGAATGAAGAATCTGTGACAAACCCTGCGATGGAAAGACGGAAGACATGCATGAAATGAATAGCAACAATCGACACAAATTTCCTAAATAAATACTCATGCTGATATTGGTTAGCTAGTTAGTTATTTAGCATAACTACACCATTATGACTGATGAAAATTCAGCTTTGCCATCACAGGAATAAATCACACTTTAAAATACTTTAAAATAGAAACGATAGAATTATAGTTTTTACTGTATTTTTTGATCAAATATATGCATCCTTGGTGAGCATGAGAGACATCTTTTAAAAACAATCCTAAATTACCCCAAACATTTGAACAGTATAGTGTACTGTATATTAAAATAAATTGCCAGAAATTGTTAATGACATTTATTTAATGAAAGTCTATTTGTCTTAAACAGCATAAACTGACTTCAGATTAAAAAAATCATACTGTTCACATTTGGAAAGGACACAGTTCATGATAATAAACATATTGTATCTTAATGAACATTAAATAAAAACAAACAAGACAAACCGCCTTAATCTGATACAAAAAGCAGAATCATGTTCTTCCCTAGTTGATGCTGTTTACTTACAGTGGGATATGATTGCGGATGGACTGCTTAGTGTCCCTAAACATTCTTAGGAGGAAATGGCTGTTCATTAACATGGGCGTTAAAACCAAGAAAAATGCCATGGGCAATGTTGTGGCGCTTTCGGGAAGATTTGTGAGCATATATAGATGCTTTAAACTTCAGGGTGTTTCGTCTTTCATTTACAGTGCTCACATTTTACCCACCTATAGAAAAATGTCTAAATAATTAATTTACATGAAATCAACATTTAGTTCAAAAAGCTAAATATGTTAGGATTTGAAGAATTTACAATGAGCTGTTATATTGTGATATGCATAATTGAAAGTTATCTTCATGTATTCCTTTGGGCTAAGAGGAAAAAAACAGTTCTGGCAAGGTGCCCTTGTTTTTTTTTCTTGCCTGGTTTACAACATATTAAATGTTTAGGACATTTACAAAGAAACAGCAAACAGGCTAAACATTTTCCCCTCAGTGACCCCGTGTCTCTCTCCCAGGGACGGCGGCACAGCGGTGACTCCTCATGCGTGAAGCAGAGCTGCTATATTGGAGACAATGCCCAGCAGGAACTGTGGAATGTGCCCTGGTCTCTGAGTGAGACTTTCTACCAGCATGCATTGCTGATTTCCAACATGTGCACACGGAGAGTTCATTAATCACACACATATATATATATATATATATATATATATATAAAGAAATAATTTAGTTCAAAACATATAAGCCAAGTTTATGGCCTAGTAGAAATGTACTCTTTGTATTTATGTTGCCGTCATATGGTTTTGCAAAACATTTATAACTTTTACAACTAAATTTATGTTTACAATTACAGTGTATTATGTTCATATGTATCATAAAGCAAAAAAACATTTTGAGTGTCAGTGAACACACCTTAATCATTATTAACGCATTAAGTTTTCATAATTTTTTCAAGGTACAATTTTTGTTTTACACATATGATAAATAATTAAATTACAAATTATTACATTTTTGGGGGAGTTGCACCACATGACATAGTCCTGAATCCTCTGACTCAAAATTATCTAAAATTTTAAAGGGACAGTCATTAATTAGTCATTAATTACTCACCATCATGTCATTTCAAACCCATAAGACCTTTGTTTATCTTCGAAACACAAATTAATATAAATAAATAAATAAATTGTATATTAATATACAAATTAAAATATTTTTTTGATGAAATCCGAGAGCTTTCTGACGCTGCATAGAAAGCAATGCAAGACGTTCAAGGCCCAGAAAGGTAGTAAGTACGTTGTTAAAATAGTCCATGTGACATCAGTGGTTCAACCTTAATGTTGTGAAGCTACGTGAATACTATTTGTGCACAGGGTCAGAAAGCTCTTGGATTTATCAAAAATATCTTAATTTGTGTTTAAAATTATCAAAGGGCTTACATTTTGGAATGACATGAGGGTGAATAATTAATTAGTTTTCATTTTTTGAGAACTATCCCTTTAAGTGACGTATTGACCTAGAAGGCATCATTTCTTTAAAAATCATGTTTTTTCCCACACATCATGTTTCTGCTTGTTGGTGCATCACATTATTTTATTTTGTGTATTAATATTAATAAGCAATGGCACAGTCAAATAATATTTTTAAAATATTAATAAAATATTAAATTATTAATAATTTAAAAAACAAATTGTGCCAAACTGCAATTAAGATTTTTTTTTAGGAATTTTTTTTCTTCATAGCAATATCAGGACAGTTGTATCAACCTGATATTGTATTATTTTATACCATAAAAACTATTTTAATGCAGAAATTTTAATCATGTTCCTTGTACAGCTCATGAAACATTAATATAAGCACTTACACTGTACAACTAAATGTAATCTCACTAACCAATCTGGATATAAAATATGAATGAAATTCAAACCAGATGCTTAATTCATTTTATTTTCTGAGGTATTTATATCATTATAACTTCCAACTGCATCGTGACTCCTGGCCTATGATATCTGCCATACCCTGGAATAACACACACATTCCACTTCTGGCACACACAAAGATAAGGAGCTTTCTGCAGTGTTCAATGCAAGTTTCAAAAACTCCAGTTCAAAATGTATATTTGTCCCACTTCCCAAAAATGGAGGGCAAGTCAGGACACATTTGGCTATACTATGCAGGGGGGAATGAAGTCAACATAATAGGTTGCTATTTCTTTCGTGTGTGTAATACATTCGCTTTTATCCAAAGGTACACATTTTTTTTTTGTGTGTGTTCCCAGGGAATTGAAACCACAACCTTTTGCGCTGCTAACGCAATGCTCTACCACTGAGCCACAGGAACACCTCACACCTATAGATAATAATCTATAGAGAAAGCATTGCCCAGGGTGTCTTGGTGTTCTGCCAAAACACAATCCCCAAAGTTTAAGCAGTTTATTTAATTAAATGTCTGAGGAGAAAAAAGCAACAAAATTGCAATACCCAGAATGGAAATGAAGACTGATAAAAAGCCTAGAGGTAGTGGCATGATGTGGAAAGGAATGCTATGGGTTTTTTCTGCTGATACTGGACGCAAGATCAGAGTGAATTTTGAAATAAGTGTGAGAATGTAGCTGTCCACTTTTATCAGTGCTGTTTTAATGAACCGTCTGACCCTGAAGCTACTGAAAATACCTATTTAGAGTGGGATCAAAATTCTGGGTCAGTGCTTAATAGGTTCACAGACATCAGACAGGGAGAGACAAACTTGTCTCAGTGAGTTTGAAAGCTAGCCAGCAATGCTTTCTGATTCATTTTTTAAAGCTGGAAATATTCTGAGTCAGCGTTTTGCCTGTAGTTTGACATAATTTATGTTTCAGATAAGCCCCCCAGACAAAGCCAAGTTCTAAATGCTGCTGTCTCCTTTCATGTGTGCTTAAATTCGCCAGTTGTGTCTGTACTTGAGCCTCACTCTCATACAACACTGCCTGTCCCAGCCTAGAGCTCCCACGTCCCCCCGCCTCTCTCGTGTTAACACATGCTTTCAGCTCCCACAGAGGAAATCCTGATAAGAGGTTCTGGCGTGGTGTATCTGAGAGCTGTGTTTGCCCCTATGTGCTGTTCTCCAGAACTCTGTCCAACAGTAAAAACATCAGCAGAGATCCAGATTCACTGAGTTCAGGCTAATGATATCTGAACTGCTGAGAAACAGTGGCCTTTGTTTGGCAAGATTGACAAGAAAGTGTGATATTGTGTGAATATGGGACCATAATGCTGCAAAGAAATGTCAGGTGCTTGTGTTGCGTAATGGATGAATTGTTTGGATTTTTATCCTCGCTTTCAACAAACTCAACTGAGAGTACAAGCCATGTTCAGTAACAAAACAGTGATTTAAGGCTTAACTTTGTAGAATAATTTCACCTATTCCATACACCAGTACAGATGTGTAACAACCAAACCAATTTGCAGGTTGATTTTCAAAACATGTAAACTGTAGTTCTGTTGAGCTATCCAAACATTTTTATTATTACATCAAGGAATATTCTTGGCTCAGTATGAGTTAGTTATGCTTAATTGGCAGCAATTGTGCCATAATGTTTATTACAATAAAAATGTATGTCTACATTTCCCTCATTTATGGGTTACAGTGAAGCACTTACACTGAATGTGAATGAGGCCAATACATAAAACATTAAAATACTCACTGGCTGCATCCAAAATCACATTCTCGCTGACATAGTAGGTCACCTGGGTACTTTTTTCACCCACCGTTTCATGAAAACTCTGGACTTACTCTTATCACATTCTGTTTATATATATATATATATATATATTAAGGAAGTATGGATATTTGGATACAGCTACTGTTTTAACAGTATAGTCACAAAATACAAACTACATGTGTGTTTTCATTAAAAAAATCACAAACATATAAATCATAACTCATAAAGCAAGATTATTTCAGGACCAACTGAGTGAATCTCCATGAAATGATAAACAGGGATTAGTACTTAAAGTAAAAGGATCATACATGTTATAATTTTGTTTGATTTACTATGGCAGTTGTTGACTCCTCCTCTTTCCATGTTTATGAAGTGTTTAAATTAATCTTTTGACCCTAAAAAAGAAACATTTTGGATGGGGGTAGAGTGTAAGATCTGGGTCACTGTCCAATCTGGTTTACAGACATCAGACAGGGAGAGACAAAAGAAAAGCTAATCCTTACACCAACATATCACAACTCTTCATGACAAGATAAATGAAGCTTTAAAGGATCACCATTTGAACAAATATTCACAGGTAAATCCCTGCTGACTTGGGAGTGATGAGGGGTCCAGTGCAGGACTAAAGGAGACTTTCATGTAAGCTTTCAGTGATAAGCTCCCAGATACAGTGTATGCACCAGTGCTCATGTTAAACTTTATCCCCAGCAGCTCAAGTCCTCTGTCTACCAGCAATAGTAAATGTTTCAAGTTTGGATCAATGCTTGAAGGACTTTGGCAGTTGACTTATTCACATAATATTTCCCTCTCCCACACACATATATTCCTGCCCTGACACATCCAGTAAGTCATGAAACTGATCACGCTTTCCTTGAATGACCCTGTCAAAATCTCAGCAGGGGCATTTCCCAACCAGTCAATGTGAGTGTATCACCTGACCCAATAACCTTGAACTGCTAGACTCTGAAACACAATGTTGTTTGTGATGGAAACGCTGTTTGGGTTGCAGGTGAATTCACTCATACTTCAGAGGTCGTGTTACAGAAACTTCCAATTTTAAAGCTAATATGAAACCTCAAGCGTTTTTAGTGTAATTATGTGAGTTTGGCTTCCGCTTTGCTATTCTGTGTCAGTCATGAACGACATCTGAATTCCCACACTTTTCCTCAAAATAAATAAACAAGTATATATTGAGAAAAAAATATTAAAAAGCATATAAGCCAGACCAGACAAACCTTTTCTGTATTTATGGGCATAATGTAAACACATAGGCTAAGGAAAAAGGGTGAAAGTATACAATTTCCTGTGAAGTCTAAAGATAAGGTATGTTACGTGCAATGACTTTAAAGAAACAATCTCACGATCAGCCTACTAAACAGATAAGCATCTGTTATATTTCTACTGTATATTACACAGTATCTTAAGCGCATTCACATTATATGATCATATATAGCGTTCTTGTATTTTTACAGGAGTTTTATTAAACTCAATATTATAAACCTTTCACCAAATTACAGCTGACAAATGTATTTAGCAAAAAATGAACAAAATAAAATTCCCAATCATTTTGATGTTTTCTTGTGGCTCCACTAATACAATAAATTAGCAAATAATGCTTAACCACTGAATTGACAACTTTTATGCATTTTTTATGCTTCCCATATTCAGGAGTTCAGCCTTAACTAAAGTTAATTGAAAAGTACATGACTCAAGTGGTGTAAATATTAAGCTGCATATATTAACCTCAAATAAATGTTATGAATGAGTGTCATAGAGCCTTCTCCTTTGCTAATGTTTTATGTTGAAAATGAGATGGGTATGTGAAAATAATATAAATAAACAAGCATTGTCATGGTTGGCAAACTACATAATGTATTCTCTTTTTGCAGTGGGCGTGCCTGCACAAGGGGCCAAAATAATCATAACAGGAAAAAGGACAGTGCGGATTCTGTGAGCAGACTATCACATTCCCTACATTTTCTCTACGGTAGGCTATGTATGTGTGTATGAGAGAGAGTGAGGGAGTGTGTGTCCCTCCAGATGGCACAGAAAAGACAAACTTGCCCATGCCTGCAATCCCTCGCTCTTTTGTCATCGCCGAGAGAACAAACTGACAACATTATACATGTGTTTTTCACCTGAGTCATCATAAACACAACACTAAAATACATTCTTCAGTTTTAAGAATGTGATGACAGGTTGGTTAGGTCATTTTAATAAGCAAACAAGCACTTCAAATATAGGGAACAAACAGAAAATCATAAAGAAAACAGCAAGCCTGTATGTATATTTTGAATTGAAAACATACATTTATCAAGAGCATTTAGTGGCAACAGTTGAATGAGATAAAGTTGCTCTGGTAAACATCATTAAATTTGAATCATACAAAGTGAACAAACCCAGATGAGACTGACAGGTTCTGGCTTGTAATTTTAGAGGCTTCAGGCTCTGTTTTACAATTTTTGATTAATGATGATGACATTGATGACCCATAACTGAGTCTGGTGCCAATAATCGTAGCAAGACAAAACTCAACAAATGTAGCTTTGTTCGTGCTGATCTAGTTGTATTTGCCATGTAGCATGAAAGTATACAATAAAATGCATTTTACTAAACATTTTAAATTAAAACTATCACTTACTTAACAGCAGCCAAGTATCAAGAGCTAGAATCAAACAATGCATCAAATGTGTGCATTACTAAACTCACCGGAGGATCTTTGTCCTTCATGAGTCCTCGTCCCTCATGCAAAGGCATGCATCTCGCGGTCAGGAGCACATGCAGAGTTAAAGCGCCTGACAGAAGCCCGGAGACCCACATCCTCCTCCTGTATCCTGGAGCTCCGCTGCTGGAAGTGGAAGTGCCTGAGAAGAATGCGGTGCAAGCTCGGGCGATGCCTGTGGACGACTGCTGCAGCGGAGTGCGGAGACTGCACTTATTTGTATGCAATGAATTCGGTGTTCTCTTTCTTTAAATACACCGTTTTTTTTTTTTTTTTTTTTTTAGGGGCCGGAGTGACAACATTGCCCGGTCTCACCACGTAACTTTTAACTCTTTTCTTCTGTAAAGAGTGAATCAACTGAGCTCTATGGGACACTCATTATAAAATAGCTTAGTCTGGAGTGTAGAAAACGACCTAATTTTGTGAGATTTGGACAACTTCCAAATTTAATGTCCACCTGGTCTTATTAATTCAGAAATGTGCATGTTCTATAAATGTTTGACATTTTAGATAAGGCCAAACACATAAATGTAGCCTAGATTGATAAAGATTTATAGCCTATAGTAATATTTAAATTGAGATTTATCAAATAATAACATTGTTTGATGTTAATGTTAAAAATAGTCAGTAAATCCTAATAAATATAGCCTAAGCAAGAGTGCTAAACAGTTCCAGGTCCATTCAAATAGCCTACACCACGATGATATTCATTGTTGGGGAGTAACTTATTACATGTAACGAAATTATGTAATTTAATTACAAATTAAATGCACCTGTAATCAGTTACAGATTATATTTTTTTACTTAAATGACAGTTATTACAAAAAAAATTCACACACACTCCCACATACAGATTGAATTGATTTCTTTCATAAATTGTATTGACTTATAATATGAGACACCAATGTGTCAAGAGTTTAGGACACAGAATAGAGCACGCTTATTTAATAACTGATTTATTTCCTATTTGGGTTTTCCCCAAGACATTGTTAAATGCCAGTGTTTCCCGTCAAGCAAGATTTGATTTCAAAAACAGAATCTATTAAACTATTTCTTGTTATGATTTTAAATCTGCATTTATCTTCAGAATGATCTCAAAGTAAGAAAAGGCGTTAACGTCTGACTGAAGTGATGAAGGATTTTGAAAGTCTAATCTTAACCCTGGCTGGTTTAATTGTTTGAAAATGATTAACAATTGAAATGTAAAACATTTAGAAAAGTTATCAAAAAGCAATCAAATATAAACAGTTACATTACTTTAATACAGTAATTGAAATAGTTACACTACTTTAAATAAGGTAACTAATCTGAAACATTATTTCCAAAGTAGCCTAAACTTCCCAACACTGATGATATTATAATATAGCCTAATACAATATAATGCATAGACCTGTATAATGTTATTTTAATAAAGGTTTTGTCTCACTTTTTGAGTGATTATTTATTCATGTAAACAACAAAATAAACTCTCTGTCTGCGTCCGAAATTACATAGGCTACTTTCTGAGTAGGTAGCCTTCTTTTGAATAAATGATTAGTGCACGTTAAAAGTAGGCCTACGCGTTATGTGTGTAGTATGAATGTATTCCGGACGTGCACTCTTAAAAGTAAAGCTGCGTAAAAGGTTCCTCATAGCGATGCTAGAAGAATCATTATTGGTTCCACAAAGAACCGTTCAGTCAAAGGTTCTTTAAAGAACCATCTCTTTTTACCTTTCTGGAGAACCTTCTTTCATCACAAATAACCTTTAGTGAAACAGAAAGGTTCTTCAGAAGGTTCTTTATGGAACCTTTTAGACAAAAAGGTTCTTCTATGGCATCGTTAAACACCTTTATTTTTAAGAGTATGCTACGTTAATCTTGTGGCCAATATCATGTGACCAGCATCAGTTGCGTCTTTTCACTGCCATTCACAAATGCTCTCCCATGGCCTCATGTGAGTCAGTGTCCATCAGATGCACACTTCAAAATCTCGCCCCAATAGTGACTAGGTCAGCTTCTTTTCATGAAACCGGTACAAAGGATTGTGGGGGATTGAAGGTCGCAAAGGATACATCCCATGCATCCTTCAAATTCATCTGAATGAAGGACGCAAAACAAAGGCTGCCTTCCAAGTATCCTTCCGATTGAGATGGCCTTCAGCAACGTTTGATGACGTGACGTGACAAGATTTTCAGCCTACGTAGGATGCAGCCTTCCGTTTGAGAAGCACACTAAGGTCCCATTTGCACTGGTGCATTTTGGCATTTTTTGTTTTAAAACGGTGTTTTAGAATGAAAACGATCAACGTTTACACTGGCGTTTCCGCTGCGTTTCAGAAACAATCTCCGTTTACACTACACAACCGAAAACGCATGTCACATGACCATTAATGCAGGTACAACCATATATATTCCTTGGAGGACCTCGGGGAAGCCAACCATCAGCGATTATACTGAATTAACCAAATTTTGCCATAAGTTAATTATATTGAGTTTCTGCAATATAAATCTATTTTAGAAACTTCATTTCCTGTGAAGTTGCTTTGCAATGATTGTATCGTAAAAAGCGCTATACAAATAATCTTGAAATTTATTGAATATGTAAAGGTAGGCCCTATTATTTAGATCACGGATGCGTCTGTGTGCTTGGAGCGGTCGAATGTGGAATATACCTCTACATATCTATGGGTACAATAATGAGCATGATGTTATTGTTTATACGGTTGTCAAGGATACACAGAGCGGCCATCGTTTTCAAAAGTCTCCGTTTTGGTCCATTTACACTGAAAGTGATCAAGATTACACTGAGTTTTCAAATTAAAACGGGGTCTGCAGCGTTTTTAAAAGTCTTCGTTTTCGACCTTGAAAACGCCGGAGTAGCTTAAACGACAGGCGTAACCGTACGGACTCAGAGCAAGACAGCGAGGGTTCAGGATGCCATTTGGGACAGGGCCTAAATATATTTGAGCTACATGTGCTCCTACAATCCGTGTTTTCATTGTTATATGGTAGGGGTGCTAGTACACATCTTCTGTACAGAATTTCCAGAAAACACAAGTAAAGAAGAAACAGATGCTTCCACATCACATGTAATCTAACAAAAGTCATTGCCTCGTAAGTTTTCGGATGCAGCCGTAATCTAACACGATCATCTGACATAAAACAGCATCAAAACTGTGTTACGTTATGGAATAAATTGTCACCAATGAAACGGTAATAATGACTGTCAAGCTTTGGGGTGTTGATCGACTCCAGCTTCGTTTTGATTATTATTCTGAATCCAATTCATAATCTTTTTCAGCTTTTTGTTCAAAATGTTTTTTATTTCTTTAATTTTGTATTTATGAAACTTACACACAATCAAGTGTTTAAAAAAGACTGCATGGAGCTAGAATACAATGTTTTGTTGGCAAGCAGATACCCTGTTCTTTCTTTTGTTGTGTTTTATGTTCAGATATTCATTCATATAACAAAATATATACAAATTAATACATAAATAGGGACATAGAAGTATACTACTAGTACACTGATATTTGTATACTTACTACATAAAGTATACTTACAAATATACTTGAACTTTACTTAAGTATACTTAATAAAATAAACTCAAAGTGGGCCTATACTACTTTTTGGTAAGGGTATGTTTAATGAATTCTGTGAATTCGGATGAACTTCTCTTTTCATAGCCTATAGATTGTTTAAAGAAATTGGTTTTACATTAACTTGTGGTTAGATGTTGATCAGGTGAAGTAATGGGATGCAAGTTTTGACTTTCTGGGCTTCCTGGGGAAATTCTCCACTATGAGCTCATCCACATATGCAGGTGAACTACTAAATAAAGAAGTATTTGATTTCAGATGCACCCTCAAAGTCAGATTCACTTTAGTGTATCAGTTCATTCAGATTTAGTTTTTAGTAAATAAGCAAATTACAAAAGATTTATTAACTCGATATTCTATGTTTTTCAGATATTTTCAGTGGAAAAACTGGTTCAAACTCAACTCAAGTGTTTCTATTTCCCTGCTCCCCAAACACTAGAAAGAAACCCCTTTCAAATGATTATAGAGAGAAACCTACAGTACTTTATACAGACAAAAACATACATTCAACGCCCCATTTGAGAATACTAAATCACACCATGCATGGCTACTAACCACACAAAAAGACAAAAAAGAATATAAGATTTTAGTTTTCATGACAACAAACCAATATAATATCTTATTGGCTCAAAAAAACAAACTGGCTTTTTGAATTCTGTTTACAGACGTGTTGAAAAGATCACAGATCTTTGCACATTCTACATGTGTTTTTTGTCAGTGTTTGTAATGACTAACATACCACGGTGTCAGCTATGATCAAGAGGTTGCAGCACAATACAATAATCAAATACGAAGAACATGTTCAGTCAATCTTTCAAATCACTCATTACAGATTAATGGGTTACATTATGAAAAGTGTTTATATGTCTAAGTTAATGATTGAATTTCCTTTTTATCTCTGTATGGGAGTATATAAACATGCAGGTGCAGGAGAGCACAAAAAACTAATGAGGCTTCATTTACTTTTAATGCCCCCGTGAGCCTCAGATGTTGTTTTTCCCCCCTGCAAGCCTCTTTGACTAAGGGCTCATAGCTTTGTCACTGCGTCAACCTACAATGCTTACGTAAGCACAACATTATCATCTTTGTTAAAAAAAGATGGAAAACATATTCACTTACTAATATGGTCACATGAATGATGCAGTGATATGATAAATTATATGGTTATTTTACAAGCAAAAGGTATAGGTGTATGCAGTTATAGATTAACCTGAGAAAAGTTCACCTGCATGAGCTCATAGAGGAGAATTTCCCCAAATACATTGGAGAGGAAAACAGGAAGCCCAGATTATCACAACTTGCATCCCATTACATTGCCTGATCAAAATCTGACCATAAGGTAATGTAAAACCACAGGGATGATGGGATGGAAGTTTACCAGTTACATTAACATTACTAAACATCAGTTGCTTAAAAACATAAATCCAACCAGTAAAATATTAACATGAACTAAGAAATAAACATCATAGTTAATATTAATTGTAACATTTAATTATGAATTATTTATTTGGGTTTGTTTATAAAATGCATCACCAAATCTACTAATGCACAAGCATTACATGTCTCTCAGAGCAATAAAAAAGTGAACCTGTTATTACCATCGTCCATTTATAGAAGAGAACATGGAGAAACAATCTCAGCCAGACATTTACACAGAGCTTTTGGTTCTTAACTGCTATAATCTGGAACCACATGCCTTTTTAAATTCAAACCAGACTTTGAGTGAAGTCTTGCTGGGAGCCTCAGCAGGAAAAACCCACTGGCCTCACCAGAACCATTATATTGGTTCTTCCAAACCACAAGCGTTCTTTGTTTACTTCTCTTTGGAGTTTGATGGGGCTGTGGTGGATGATCTAACACTTAAACACAGAATACAACGAAGACTTAAATATGGCATTTGAAATTTACGTTTGTGATTTCCCTATGCAGTGCATTATGGTGTAAAGGCGTGTCAGCATGCATTACTGTATAAAATGGTATATGCAGCTCAATATTGTACTTTTCCTCTGAGATAAAACACAAAACCAACAAGAACCCACCCTTTTAAAATCCAAACTGTGCACTCACAGCCTGACCTCACTGAGAAGGTAAACTCCAAAGCACACTAGAATGACCTCTTAGCGTGAATGCTTAGCAGTAATATAGGGCAAATGAGGAGAGGATAATAACAATCCCCTGGTTCCCCTTAGAGAAATTGTACTCTGTTGATGCTATAGAGCCTAAGGATTTTCCATAGACTAAAATATCATTATAACTTTCTCTCCAAGAAGAAAGTGAAGTGATTTGAGGGTGAGTAAATTCATTTTAATTTCTGGACATTTTATATACTAATCACTCACTGCTTTGCTCCAGAGGGTGCTGCTGTGCTGACTTTTGAGTCAAGTTTTTATTTTGTGAAAACAAAAAGTGTTCTTGCGCCATCATGTGGCAGAATTCTTCAATTCAAAATATTGACACTTTCTGACCTGTCATTATAAGTGCACATGGCACTTTAAACCTGGAGGGTTTTTATAAATGTATATAAAGTCAAATAAACAGTCAGATCTAAAACAGAAACAATGTTATGCTATTCCAAAATGTCAAATTCGCTTTTTTTGTAAAGCATTTGATGCTGGAAAGATACCTGTAAAATAAGAGACTATAAGCATAAAAGTATTGCATATGGATTTAAATTTGCATTGCTGGAATTACAGTAATAGGAGAAAATGCATGCAATGGAGGGTAAATACGATTGAATTACTGAAGGCTATTACTGAAAACAGGATATAAATCTAAAATAGGCTATAAGAAGGTTTTACCTACAATTATGACGAATTAAATTTATTTATTTTTGGAAGCCTATAAATAATAATACTCGTAAAATATTATGGTGAATTCAAATTACTACTTTGATGACTGTGATATTTTTAGGGATTAAGAATTAACTAAAGAAACTGCTTATAACAGTTAAAATTCACGGATGAGTTCAATTGTAATGGACTTTAGCATATTACAGCAATCTTTCTTGACACACATACCCTAAAACGCACAGAAAATCGAGTTAACCATTATTTGTTGGGAAAAGTGCACGCATTAGCATTATTTGAAGTTTTTACTCAATGGACAAATCCATTTGAGACAAATTTCTCATGACATGCAGACAAGTTTTTATCAGCTCTTGCCATTTGTCTTTGACCATAACATCAAAAGCACATAATTAGATAAACGAAGCCGACAGCCACAACATGGTAACCCAGTTTAAAGTGTCGCAAGAACATTGTACCACTGACCCCTGGAGGGCGGAGCATAAATACAGAACATGAGGGTGAGAAGTTTGGCGAATCGCTCATCTTGGACACTTCCCATCCAAAATGCCACTGGAACTGTATCTGGATTTGCATTCCCAGCCATGCCGCTCCGTCTTCCTATTTGCCAAGATAAATAAAATCCCCTTTGAATTCAAAACCGTGGATTTATCTGCAGGTGATTTTTATTTTATTTTCATGTAGCTGTTTTACGGAATATATTGTGTATGTAATATGCATTTATAACCTTTAGCGGTTTCACCCGATCTTAACCTAATGTTTTAACGTTGATCATGTTTTTTACTTTAAGCACAGTTTTAAGTAAATGTTTTATTCTGTGTGCTCTGGATCCAGTGAAAAGGCTATATTTTCTGCATTAGTCAGACCTATCTATTTTTCTCTGTGCTCTGAAGGTGAACAATATGGAGAGGAATTTGGTAAGGTCAGCATCATAAGGAAAGTTCCTGTCCTCAAAGATGGAGATTTTATTCTAACGGAGAGGTATGTTGTTACCCTGATTTACATTTGATACATATTTGGAGTTTGTAAAACTAAGATTGTATACTTTCTATAGTATAGCTATACTGCAATACTTGGCAGCGAAACATCGCACTCCTGACCACTGGTATCCAGCTGACCTGCAGAAGCGTGCACAAGTCGACGAGTTTCTCTCCTGGCAGCACACGAACATAAGAACTCATGGGTCAAAGGTCTTCTGGTTCAGGGTAAGAGTCGCTTTATTAAACATTGAAACCGTTCATTTGTTGTATTTGTGTGTACTGAGTAAACTGTGATTATGCAAGCTTTCTTTTAGCTGTTTTTAACTCTCTTTAATGCATGCATTATCCACAGTCAAACTAATATTTCCCAATTCTAGGGGGTCTTGCCTGCAGCCACTGGGGCCCCGGTGCCTAAGGAGAAGATGGATGCTGCCGTGGAGGACCTCAACGCGTCTTTGAAAACCTTCGAGGACAAGTTTCTGCAGAGCAGGCCCTTTATAATTGGAGATAAAATATCTCTGGCTGATCTTGTAGCCATCGTGGAGATAATGCAGGTACATTTTGCATTTGATTTCTTAGACCAAGTGCTTTATTAAACATGACATATTTACCAATTCTGTTTGTGTCTTGAAGCCGGTCGGTACAGGTCTAGATGTGTTTCAAGGCAGACCTGCTCTGAGTGTCTGGAGAGACAGAGTTAAGAAGGAGATCGCTGTGGAAGTCTTCGATGAAGCTCATAAGGTTATCATGAATGTTGATACATTGCCCCAAACCTTTGAGAATAAAGGTTTACCAGAGTTTCTCAAGCTAAGGATACAGAAAATGTTTAACTGAGTCTGTTTGCATGGTGTAATAGTCTACTATTAAACTTTAATCAAGTTACTGTGCAGTAATGTGGACTAGATCAAACACAGTTTAGAAAATATTATAGTAGTGAAATAATTGCATTCAAAACGAAAACATTATAATAAAATTATGCTTAAGTGTATGCATTTGTACAATTTACTGTGCATTCATATATGTGACCCTGGACCACCACATCAGTCATAAGTAGCTCAGGTATATTTGTAGCAACAGCCAAAAATAAATTGTATTGGTCAAAATTATATCATTAGGATATTTAGTAAAGATCATGTTCCATGAAGATATTTAGTAAATGCCCACCGTAAATATATAAAAACACATTTTTGATTAGTAATGTGCATTGGTAAGAACTTCATTTGGACAACTTTAAAGGAGATTTTCTCAATATGTAGATTTTTGCAAATCTACAGATTCCAGATTTCAAATAGTTGTATATCAGCCAAATATTGTCCTATCCTAACAAACCATACATCAATGAAAATATTATTCATTCAGCTTTCAGAGATTATGTATATATATATATCAATTTAAAAAATGTTGGTCCATATTATGTTGCCTGGAACGGTGAAATACCAAAATCTCAAAAACTCACATGTAAACAAAACATTTCAAATTATCAAAAACTCGCATATGAAATGTTCCATAAATGTTATTTCTAATGCTCAACTAGCATTAAGAAAGCATAGAATTTAGGCTGGTAAAGCCAAATTGCATGTGCAATCCCAAGCTTCAGTTATACTTTATTTTTAGGAGTCCTTGTTACAGTATACATTTAAATACTGAGTAATATTAATTAACTGCATATACTTACTATATGGTTAGTGCTAGAATTGGGGTGTGGGTTACTTGCATGTAATTATGCATCATTTATTGTCATTATAATAGTGCATGTAACATGTAACATGGACACCTTGAAATTAAGTGTTACCCAAACTTCTAACAGCGATTGCAGTATAAGTATGAAATATGAGTTATATGTATATATAGTCTATTAGTTACCAGTGTTGGGGGTAATGCATTACAAGTAACACGAGTTACGTAATAATATTACTTTTTTCAAGTAACGTAACGTATTACTTTTTAATTTACAGGAAAATATCTGAGTTACTTTTTCAAAAAAGTAATGCCAGTTACTTTTTTCCCATTTATTGACTGACAGTGCGCTGTGTGAACATGATCTTACTGTAGTTCTAATCTAGACTAAATGTGAATGTGTATTAAATCATCCCGCTCACAAAAAAACAGATTCAGTATTCATCAAAATTAATTAAAACAGTGAAATGCAAACTCAGAATATGACGCAAACCTGCAATAATTAAATATGTTAAACAACAAAAATGTATCCAATCCCATTTTATTAACCAATGTGTTTGCTGCTGACCTTTGATGATCCAGTTCAACCATACTAATAAGCAAAAATTACTTTAGATAAGCTAACAATTGTGCTTCGTTGTTTTTCTTTTTATTGCTGAAGAGTGTTGAACTTCTTCTCCTGCGTTCTACTGTCCAGATGTGATTTACTTTAGGTTTATTCATTACACTTTTTGGTGTGAAAGGGCTTTTACATTTGCTATAAATATAAAAACAATTATGTATTTCAGACAAATTATGTATTGAAATGTATTAAAAACAAACAATCAAGCCCTGCTCATATTCAAAAAGTAACGCAAAAGTAACACAATGCATTACTTTCCATAAAAAGTAACTAAGTACCATAATTAGTTACTTTTTTAGGCAGTAACGCAATATTGTAATGCATTACTTTTAAAAGTAACTTTCCCCAACACTGTTAGTTACTATAGTCTATAGCTATACATAGTTGGCTATTTTCAGTTGTTCAGGAACAGAATTCATATTAATAATACAGACATTTTATTGATTTTTTCACAATTCAGCTAAATATATGGCTACATGTCTGTCTACATAGATCACAAGACAATTGTTTTTTATTATCACAGCAAAGATATATTCATTATTCTAAATAATGTGACTAGAAAAATGTATTTTAATAAAATATTAAACAAATACTAACTTGATTCTAGTTATTCCAACTCGATTGCCAAAAAAACAAATATTTTACAGCCACCAAATCACCAAAATGTAAAAATAGTTAAGAATGTCTATGAAGTTGTGTTGATTACTCTCCTAACTATTCAGCTGTAGTATAAAGTCAATCAATTAGTAACAGTTACATGTATTCATTTAGCAGATGATTTTATCCAAAGTGACTAAATCTTACTTTTATGTTTACGTTCTTACTTACTTTATCTTTAAGCAACTAAAAACACGAAGTGTTTGAGTTTAATAATTCAAGTCCCTGAAGTAAACTGTCTTTATCACATCAAACGTCCGCTGTCACAACTGTCTGGCTTTTGCTAGCTTGTTCCTCTGCCTTCCTACAGCAGAACAGACTCCAGAGCTTCTCTTTCAGATACCTGTTTGAAGCTGTCAGAAGGAGAGAAGTCATGCCGCTGTAAAAACTAAAGGCACTGGCTAAGATGTGGTATGTGATAAATTGCCCAATAAACCTTATAATTATAAACAAAGCCACGATACACAGAGTGGACATATAAACTCCCACCAGGGAGATGGTGATCTTGCACACCAGGAGGTACGAGTCAGATCCCTGCACCTGGGTCTGGTTCTTCTTGAGAGCCAGCGTGTGGGCACATAGATAGATGACCATCCTGATAGAGGTGGGCAGCATGATCATCAGAGGAATCGGGCAGAGGAGGAAAAATACAGCAGCAGCATATGCGTTTCCGTTCATCTGTATAGTGAATGAGGGCTGTGGACAGGTCAAGTTGGCGATGTCATTCACATTGTCATTTTTTTCCATTGAATCCTCAATGTCGAGCGAGAACATAGGAAAGAACAACAAGGAGGACAACACACAGTTCAGCAGCACTGCAGCGTTGGTCACAGAGGAGATGTTCCTCTTCAGTGCTCGGAAGCACTCGGAGGAGAAATTCACAACTTTGATGCAGTAGAAGAGACTGAGCCATGCAATGGCCCAGAAGCTGATGAAGCTGCAACCCAGCATTAGATATATTTCAGTCCGAACAATTAAAGGATACGGCCTGATGCACCAAATTTGGGGATTCTGAAAGACACCCATCACCATTGCGAAGGTGGCGAGTACCAAGATAATGTTGTTGATGGAGATGACGTTTAGTATCAAACCGACAGTCTGAATGCTCCTGGTCTTCACTTGCTGTTGTATAGTAAAAATGAGGTTAAATATATTTCCCAAAACGCCTACTATCACAAGTGCGACAAAAAAAAGAACGTGCCCAATGAGGGTCATGATGTTGCTCTTCAGAGAGGGAGTCCTGCACTGATATGAGGTTTGGTGAGATGCGTATTGTCTTATGTAGAAACACGGACTCAATCTCTTATGCAAAGTGACTTTGTGTGGGTGAATCAGAGCAGGCTTTGTTCAAAGCTGGAAACACAAATTAGGTAAAATGAGAGAAATGCATCATGTTTACTACAGTTCATATTACACAAACCAAGGTAAAACAAGAGATTTTGCGAATGTATTGTATTATCTCTATTTTTCACTTATGGTGAATATAAAGCTTATGCGTGTCTGAGACTGCAGTTGTTGTCATATGTATATGTAACAATCAGTATTGAATGTTCATGTAATTAGTGTTCAGAATTTGCCTATTCAAATCTTGTTTGTTTGCTATTTAGATATAGTTGGAAACATGTTGGATAAAATGCAATCTGTACAATTTTACTATGCAAATATATATAAGATGTGCAGGGGACTTTAGTTTTCCACTCTCAAGTTTCTCCATTGTCATCCACACAGGGATAATGGATTGACAGATGAGACTGTGATGCATCCTAACAACATGAAAGAAACTCGAAATTAACATTGAAGATTCTTCTGTGCATGGTGTTACATAAGCCAAATTAGACTTTGCCTTTATTATGTAAATGCATAGCAAATTCACATTCAGATACCGTTTAAAGATTTGGGAGTTTTTATTTTAAAGTGAAAAATGAATAGTTTCATTCTGCAAAGAAGGGTTAAAGCAAATACTAGTTAAACTGATCAAAAGTGACATTACAGATATTTATGTTATGACAGATTTTTTTTTTCAAATAAAACTTTATATTAATCAAAGAATACTGAAAGGAATACGTAACACAAAAATATTAAGAAGCTCAGCTGTTTTTTAAGGGCCAAATCAACATATTATAATGATTTATGAAGGATCATGTGACACTAAGAGTAATGGCTGATAAAATTGAGCTTTCCCAGGAAAATATCATTTTAAATTTCACAGTATTACTGTTTTACTGCATTTCTATTAAAATAAATGAGCCCGCATAAGAGACTTTTGTTTCGGAAACATTATTTTTGGCAGGAATAATCCTTGTATTTATGAGGTCCTACTTGACATTGTCAAGAACTTGAAATGTTTTGTTTTTTGGGGGCCACTGTGCTACAGTTAAATTAAAATATAATAAATATGTACTATATATACATCAATTGAAAATATGCATTATAATGGAAAATATGATTGTTCATCTGACAAGTAAAAATACAAAAATAAAAAGAATAAAATTCCGCAGTAGGAAATGAAAATATGTTTATTTAAAATAATGTTAAAGACTGAGAAGGCATAGTTCCAAGATAAAAAGTGGATATAGCCTAATAATTTTAAATACATTAGTCTCAGTGAAAAGTCTTTCTCCGTCCCAAGAAAGAGTACGTCTTCCAAAAGACCACGTGACCTTCTCCTGCGCAGCGCGAGCTCAGCACAGCTGCACTCCACATTCATCGTCCCTTCGCCAGTGTTTACAAGTCACCGCCATGCCTTGCACTTTGCTGAACCTCTGTGAATATGACACGCAAAAACTCGTCAAAATCAAGAGCGTCAGACTTGGGTCGCTGAAATGGACGTTAAACGGAGTAATCTTGATGTTTATTTGGTAAGTGTTTGTGTCCGCTGTATGTTACATGTCGCCCCCGCATCATCAAAAAGCTCATTCAAATTCTTCATTAGAAATCCCGAGTCAAAGTAATGTCTTTCCTTTCCAGTATCATGATGTTATGGAACAAAGAATATCAAGAGTATGATCTTGTAGTGAGTTCTGTTACCACAAAGCTTAAGGGAGTGGCAAAGATAACTATACCAGACATTGGAGAAGTTGTGTGGGATGTGGTGGACTACAGCGGACCATATCAGGTAAACAGTACACCATTTATTATTATTATTCATGCCACAAAAAATTGGTTATTTCTAAATCAAACGGATTTATGCTCATTCCAGTGACTCATAAAAACGAGGTAGCCTACTAAGTTAAGGTAATAAGTCAAACAAATAAAGGTAATGATGTTTTAATTGTTTTATTTTGGCAGGGAAGAAACTCATTTTTTGTGGCGACAAACGTCATTGTAACAAAAAACCAAAAACAAGGTAATTGCCCCGAGGTAAGTGCAGCTATTCTCTTTTCAGTTTATTTGGTAAAACAATACGAAATGTATCTTAAGTCTTAAACATTGTGTGTGTGTGTGTGTGTGTGTGTGTGTGTGTGTTTCATTCACCACTATTATTTTAAGCCAAATATAATCGATTCAACAGATGTTTGTATGTTCACACTTCAGGTTCTACCTTATGGGAAACCGTGTCGAACAGATAAAGACTGTGAGAAAGGGTTTTCTGACCAACATAGCCATGGTAATGTTATATAAAGAAACAATTTAAAGTCATGCAGCTTGAGAGGAAGTATTTGAATATCAGACCATTCTTATTTTGTTATGAAATTAAATGCTGAATTATTTGAGTATTCGAATAACATTACCCGAGCTGTATTTTATTTAATTGAAGATCTAAACCATTATCGGATGTTTGTTCCTGTGTTTGTCTCTAAGGTGTTCAAACAGGTGCCTGTGTGAAGTTAGATGTATTAAAGAAAACGTGTGAAGTTACAGCTTGGTGCCCCGTTGAGAACAAGAAGAATCCCAGGTGCTGTCATGTGCTAATTTATATTAAAGGGATAGTTTTAATATAACATTTTGTCATTATTTACTTATTCTTGTGTCGTTCCAAAACTGTATGTAACACAAATGCAGATATTGTTAATATAAAAATGTTTTTGTAAATATAATTAAAGTCACTGAAGTCCCAAATGCCTTTAATTTTACCAAAAAAAAAAAAAAAAAAAAAAGACATTTTCCATTAGAAATAAGAAAGTCATGCTAGTTTGGAATGATATGAAGGTGAGTAAATAATAACAGAATATTAATTTTTGATGAAAGTATATTCTCATAGTTGACAGTAGGATATGTCCTACATACTGTTGTTTGTTGATTAAGACATTACTGTGACAGCAAAGCTATTTGGCAATAGAAAACAACTCATCATAAGCTATGCTGCACAATGAATAAAAAACATTTGACACTGCAGTTCAAAGCCACCAAAGAGACATTTGAGGAATCTGTTTGAGGAAGTTGCAGATTTATATAAACTGAGATTCTGTGTAAGGAAGTTTTCTAATGTCAGGTTTTCATTTCCGTTTCCCCAGGCCTGCTCTTTTGGCATCTGCAGAAAATTTCACTGTGATGATCAAGAATAACATCAGATTCCCAGCATTTAATTACATAAGGTAGTACACAAGTTTTATAGATGCAAATGCTATTGTATTTACAGTACAAATGTTAGTGCACTAACATACTTAATGGGTTACACTTTATTCTAAGGTGTCCTTGTCTACATTTAAGTACTGAGTAATATTAATTAACTACATGTACTTACTATATGGGTAGGGCTAGGATTTGGGTTTGGTTTAGACTTATTTGCACGTAATTATGCATAATTTATTGTTATTATAATAGTAAGTACATGTATCGTGTAACAAGACACCTTAAAATAAAATGTTACCACTTAGTACATGTGTGAACTGTTAGCAGTAACAATAACATTTATATTAAATGTCTGGCAGAAGGAAGCTCCTTATATTTAGTATTCAAAAACTTATAATATAGTAGTATCCATTTATGTTTTTCTGTTAGAAGAAACATCCTGCCTAAAATGAAAGACACTGATCTTAAAGGTTGCATTTATAACCCCTACAAAAATCCATACTGCCCCATTTTCCGTTTGGGAGACATTGTGAGTGAGGCCAAGGAGAAGTTTTCAGAGATGGCAGTAGAGGTAAAACCTTTCTTTCCAAGCACACTAGGACATACACCACCGTTCAAAAGTTTGGGATCAGTAAGATTTTTTTCTTCTGCTCATCGAGGATGCATTTATTTGATTAAAAAAATATAGAAAAAACATTAATATTGTTAAATATTATTACTATTTAAAATAATGATTTTCTAATTTCTAATATACTGTAAAATATTGTTCATGTGATGCGAAGCTGAATTTTTATCATCCATTACTCCAGTGTTCAGTGTTACATGATCCTTCAGAAATCATTCGATTTATTAACAATATGCTGATTTACTATCAATATTACAAACCGATTTTGCTGCTTATTACTTTTGGAACCTATGATACTTTCGAATAAAAAGTTAAAAAGAACAGCATTTATTCAAAATATAAATATTTTCTAAAAATACAAGTCTGTACCATCACTTTTGATTAATTTAACACATCCTTGCTGAATTTTTTTTATATATATATCTTAAAAAAAAAGAATTACTGACCCCAAACCTTTGAATGGTATTGTATATTATTGGAAAATATATTTTTTAATGTTTTTTTACTTTTTATTCATCAAAGTATTCTGAATTTAAGTCTTTAGACTATAGTCTTATGATCCTTCAGAAATCATTCAAATACAGTTTGCTATTCTCTATCATAGTTTCACTTACGCTGCGTGAAAGCTCTTCACGCCTTGGGAGCGCCTCCTGCGTGACTGATGTCTGAAGCCCTTATAGAATCATGCCAATTAATTGGCTGATGGTGCGACGCTGCCCCTGACGCACTCACGTCATCAGCTTATACCGGCGAACGCGCCATCCACTCCTCAGATTTCTCTGCCTTCACGAAGCGGCCATACTGCCCTTCGGTTTTGCGATTTTCTGGCCCCAAAATATTATACTTTGGACACGGATTCTCCATTTGCACTTCGGCGACTGCTTACAGTGGAACTTTGTTCTCCTCGCGGTGAAGTGCCATGGAATATTGCCATTGTCAACCGCTGTGTGCTCGATTTATCGCGAGCGATGACCAGCACAGTAAGTGTGTTAAGTGTTTGGGGTTTTCGCATGCACGAGATGCGGTTTATGGGGTTTCTAAATGCAAATTTTGCGAGAATCTCCGTCTCAAAACCCTCGGCTTGAGGTGCTTGAAAAGGAGTCATCCGCGTTTCCCTCTCGTGAGTCCGCGACCTGGGGTTCGGATGTTGAGCTCGAGGCTATAGAGAGTGAGCAGACAGGCCTCGCCTTTTCTCTCCCTCCCTCTCTCCAGCACGTGCGCGCAAGTTCAACCGGTTGAATTCGCGCATGAATATCTTTATCCCAGCCCGGGGGCATGTGACACCGTTTCCTTCGGGTTAGATGATATACTGCTAACAGCAGCCTCCGACTTCGAGGATTTTGGGCCTGCTTTAGCGGATGAGCTCCCGCCTGGCGGCCAGGAGGCGCAGCCTTCAGCGGCCTACTCTGAGCTCGTGGACGTGCTTTCGCACGCCACTGAGAAGCTTGCGCTGGATTGGCCCGATGAGCCCCGCGAGTCTCAGGCTTCGAAACTCGACGAGCGGTTCCTTAGCGGCCCAAATTCCAGGCCTGAATGGAGGAAGCTGCCGTTTTTCAGTGATCTGCATCAGGAGATCTTCAGATCCTGGAAACAGTCGTTTTCCTCCCGCCTTACTAACGCACCAGCCGCTGACTTCACCAACCTTGTGGGTTCTGTGGAGCAGGGTTACACCGCCATGCCTGTGGTAGAGGACACTTTGGCCTCCCACCTTTCATCCTCTTTGGCGCCTTCCTGGAAGTCCCGCCACCTCCTTCCGACTAAGCCATGTAGGACCACTTCCGCCCTTATCAGAAAGTCCTACATCGCGGCCAGTCAGGCAGGCATGGCCCTCCACACGATGGCCATCCTTCAAGCCTACCAGACGGACGTGCTTAAGGAGATAGATAAAGGGACTGGTCTGACTCCAGAGGCTGTGAAAGAGCTGCGCAGAACCACTGACTTGGCTCTCAGAGCCACTAAGCACACCGTACGCGCCGATTACTTTTACAATGGCGGGACCCCACTTTTCTCCAGAGCGGGGTGAGAATGGGTGCAATCCACCGTCGCCATATGATCACGACGGACGCATCAATGATGGGCTGGGGCGCGGTCTTCGAAGACAGACAGGCGAGTGGGGAATGGACAGGAGAGTTCCTTTCCTGGCACATAAACTGCCTGGAACTCAGGGCTGTCTTCCTGGCTTTGATGTATTTTCTCCCCGTTCTCGGGGGCATCATATCATAGTCAGAACGGACAATATGGCGGTAGTGTCCCACATAAACCGTCAGGGAGGTTCACGGTCGCGCACCCTGGACAGGCTTGCGCGCCGTCTTCTCCTTTGGTCCCAAGACAAGTTCCTTTCTTTGAGGGCAGTTCACGTTCCGGGAATACTGAACCTTGCGGCCGATTTTCTGTCGAGACAGAAACTCAGGCCGGGAGAGTGGATGTTGAACCGTCAGACGGTATCCCAGTTTTGGACCTCTTTGCTTCTCAAGAGCCAACCCAATGCCCACTCTGGTTCTCCCTGAGTTTCCCGACGACTCTGGGCATAGATGCATTCGCCCACCCGTGGCCGAATGTCAGTCTGTACACATTTCCACCAATAAAGCTGATTCCGGCAGTGCTATGCAGAGTAAAGGTGAGCAGTGCCGTCTCCTTCTCATAGCCCCATTCTGGCCCTCCCAGACTTGGTTCTCGGAGCTAACTCCCCTCTTGTATCGGCCCCCTTGGGAGATTCCGATCAGGCGGGACTTGCTGTCCCAGCATCAGGGCAGGATCTGGCATCCTTAAACAGAGCTCTGGAAGTTGTGGGTATGGCCCATACAGGGCCAAGGGCCGTGATGAATAATTTACTTGTCGAGGTTCCGGAGACCATCGCCAGAGCCCCCACTACTAGGAAGCTGTACTCTTCCAAGTGCAACCGAGTCCTGGTGTTTGGTGCAATAGACCCAGTTAACTGCCCTGTTGGTCCAGTGCTGGATTTTTTAACAGAGAGGTGATGCAGGGCGGCAAATTACCACCCTGAGGGTTTACGTGGCCATTGCAGCTCGGAGAGAGCTGGATGAGATCTATTTGGAGGCATCGGATGGTCTCCGCCTTTATGCATGGCATCAGGTGCTGGCTTAGATCGTGCATGGGGCAGTTCCTTCTTGGGACTTATCAGTCGTTTGAAGGTCTATTGATGGCTCGAGCCCTCAGAGTCAGCTCCAGAGCAGATACTGACTCTTAAGGTTACTTTTTGCTGGCGTTACGTTGTAAGCCCGGTGCCAGATGTCTGCAGAGAGGAATGCATACTTCTTGTTGATAATCAACAGAAACCCCTGATCTTGAAATCATCATGATGGTAGCCTCCATTTTAGAAAAGTCTAAGCTGGGGTATGTGTGCTGTTACTGTCTCTGGTGTTGCAGTATTTTCTCACCTAATCCATGCAATGTAATATGTACAGTAACCATACATGTTTGATATCTTTTAATGGATATAGTGCATATGGTAAACTAATGGTCTCATTCTCCCAATCATATTTTATTAGAAAGGAACAAACAAGAAGTATAGTGTACAGCAAGTTCTGCCTCTGATCTTCATTGATCGCCTCCCAGTTGAAGATGGACCACAGGTTTTAGAAGCCTTTTGGTTGAAAATTCTAAAGACTAATTATAATAACAAGACCACCATTTGAAATTAAAGGCAACATTTGCATAGTTACAATCTAAACAACACAAAGTTCTGGGAGTCACATTGACCGCAAACAAAGCTGTGTGTACTTTTCAACAGGTAGTATTGTTAACTGATGATTCTATTCTTTAAAATTGGAGATTTGAATTATTTACCAGTGAAACGTTAATACAACCAAATTGTACGCTATATTCTATTCTGACTGCCTCTAAAGATTGCTTTCTCAAATTAGAGTAGCGGATTCAATAGCAAGCCTGCTACAGTTTTAGCGACGGCTAATCGAATTAAGTGTACTTAATGCATTAATAATCTTGTACAGAATACGCTGGTCACGTTTGAATGTTTATTCTTTACAAAAGTAGCTTTTGATTTAATGTTACTTTAAACAAGGTCTGTTTGACCAATCCAACACGTACGAGTGTTGTACATTGACCTACTAACATATTCTGATAATGGCCAAAACCTTTACTGAAGTAAATTCAGTGATTGAACTCAAGTTCTGATCATTTATCCATGTCTATGATTGTCTCGTTTAAGATGAACGACTCAAAAACCCTTAGATACATAACATAATTACCTCTGATTGTACACAACCTTTAGGATTGTGTCCGTGACTGTGAAAATCACTCTGAAACGACTCGTTCTTCATCTGAGTCTCATTAAAAGTCGTTCAAAATAAATGAATCGTTCAAAAGAATAATCAATCATTTGTTTTCATATTTTAATGATGCACAAATCATTAAAGCACCTTATTTCATTTATGGAGTAATGTTAAATAACGAGATTATATAAGAAGAAGTGTTCATGTTTAATGTTCTTGTTGTGTCGTGAAAAGGAAAGACTGTAACACGCAAAGCCCTTCACCCACTTTCGGAAAAATCGGCCGAAAAAGACAAAAACCGGCCGGTTGCCTCTACAACGCATTGAAAAGAGTTGAGATTTGCAGGTTCCTCTCTGTCAGTGAGATGTGTATGGACTTTGCATAATCTAGTCATTGCATGTAGCTGGTTACATTTGGTCTTGTCCACAAAATCGTTATTTCTTTGCAGGCTGGAAAATTCAGCATCATTCAGCTAATCATCTACATTGGATCTACGCTCTCGTATTACGCTCTTGTGAGTAACCATTAAACACTCAAGTCAGAAAAGTGTTTGAAATAATGAAATGTTACCATTGAGTTTGTCTTTAGACAACAATATTCCTTGACTGGCTTATTGGGACCGGCTGTTACTCAAAAGAGGCAAAACAGAACTACTCTGAGAGGAAGTTTGAGGCTTTACAGATCCGAGAAGAGGTGAACACACCTTAGAAACACTGACATAGTGCATACTACATTTCAGCTCTTGTTGAGCTAAGATATTGATGTTCACAGGCTAAACTACACCTGTCAGGTTTACAACTGACTTTGAATCTAGCATTTAGTATTGTGTTTGTTGCAGTGCTTCCTTTGTGTGTCATTTGTGGATGAGGACCAGTTAAGGGTGGTCAAAAAATCCAGAAAGAAAAGACTACAGGAGACAAAACCCCTTTCCTTACATCAGCGCAGAGTAAGTTCCTCATATTATAGTGTCACAAACTTGCCAGTAAATTAATACTGTTATTAAACATTTGAAAACGCATTTTGTATTTGCTAAAACTGAATTAAAGGATTAGTTCACCCAGAAATAAAGTTCAGTCATCTTTTACTCATCTTCATGTGATTCCAGGCCTGTAAGGCTTGCTTTCTCTTCTGCAGAACACCATGAATTCAGTACAATGGCAGTACATCCTGACTCACTTTAACACTGATAAAGCACTCTGAAGTGTCAGGGAACAAGACACGCAGCTCACTAATCATGTCCTCGGATTCTTTTTGGTGAAAAGACCCTGATATTTAAATAATGATATTATCAATCCTGTGCACCATCAATGCATCTTTTACAATGGTTTGCCACCATACTTTTTTCTGGTAAAATTATAATTCTGTGTAAATGATCAGATAGCAGCATATGCTTTGAGTCGATATGTACTGACATTGTATGAAATTCGTTAAATTATCTCCTTTTGAGTGGAAATCAAATAAGTCAAATGGATTTAGAACATTATCAGGATGAATAAATGACTTTCATTTGTATCAATTCATTTTTATATTTGGTCAGACTGATTTAATTTTATTCTTTATATGGCATTGCATTAACTCAAAAATAAACTATACTGTGAGATTCAATATTTTGAATTAGTTTTTATTTTTATAGAATTTTGTTGTCATTTGTCAATTTTAAATATTATTGTTGTCAATTTGTTGTTGCCTTACCAACTTGCTGAAATACTTTTTTTTTTATATCCCTTAACATTTTATATAAGTTCAAGTCATGAAATTGTTATTTTGGTTTTAGCGAACTCTAATAACCCTGGTCTGTTCTCTTTCAGAATGATTTGGCGAGCATGAAGACTCTGATGAGTGTTCTGCAGTGTGGTCAAAACAGAAACGAGCCTTTACAGAACGGCCAGAGTGATGGGCTAAAAGTGGATGAAAACCTTCCCAGAAGTCACAGCAGCGGACAAAGCATTGACACACCATTACTGGAGATGCCACAGTCTGGGTGTCCGGCTTGGTGTCAGTGTGGCTGCTGCTGGCCTTCTGACTCCTTGCAGGAGCAGCTGTGCTGTCGGTCGAGGAAAGGGCGCTGCATAACCTCCTCCCCGCTCTTTTCAACACTGGTTGTCAGTCGCTCCGTCCTGGAGACTGCTTTGTTCTATGTGGATCCCCTAGCGGAGCTGCGTGAGGAGGCTCAGCTGCGCTATGGGGCCTATGCTCAATTCATTAGATGGCGCTTTGGTGACAGCACACCTAGAGATGCTGTTCCAGTAATACCCAGTTGCTGTATATGGAGGATAAGAGCAGAATACCCCAGCCCTGATGGGAAATACAGTGGCCTTCGACTCTATCAGGCCGTACCGTCTCAGACAGACTTCAATAGATAAGACTTTATTCAGTTTATGATTAGATATTCAAATCACAATGCCTAAAAGGGAATGATTTACACCACAATCAATAATAACGAGTAATTTTTAACATTTTAACCTGCAAAGCAACTAAATTATGCATCATAACCACAAAAATGCTAACCGTATTTTTTTTACTAACACCGATGCCTTTGAATAAATGAAGAGGTCAAGCATGTACAGCCAATCTGATTTACTAATCATTTTAAGCATGATTAAAATGACTTCTTTAAACAAGCCTCAAACGTTTGAAGAGTAGTGTTTAGGTTTTATATATACACAAGAAGTGTTTGACTGGTTTTAAGTGTGGTGTCCAGTGTACTCCATCATGGAGTGCCATATGAGGTTGTCTCCATGGAGATCTATAACAGTATAATATAATTTTTATAATAAGTATAATTTTAAGTATTAAAAATAAATCCCATATATAATAAATTGCTTTAATTTTTACTTACCAGCAGCACACTGTCAACTTTTTGGTTCAGGTGAATAAATTTTGTGTGTCCTTCATACAAGTGGCATGACCCAGTGACAGCAGTCACCTGGGATCCAGAAAGAAAAGACTACAGGATTGAACCAAAGACATTTCACTCAAAAAACAGAACTTACCAAA
The DNA here is from genome assembly GCA_027564155.1 of Gymnocypris eckloni scoliostomus. Lineage (NCBI taxonomy): Eukaryota > Metazoa > Chordata > Actinopteri > Cypriniformes > Cyprinidae > Gymnocypris > Gymnocypris eckloni. Next base: position 13,792,700 of record CM050420.1, read on the forward strand.
CTAAGAAAGGTAAGAGTGGCACAAGATTGACAATAGTGGGCACAATACTGTTATTACCAGCCTGCAGAGACAATTAGAGATTAAATAAGTAAAATTGAATTAATAGATGCTGGTTATTTTGTACTAGAAGACAAACCATCCCAAACACGATGACATCAAAAGCGGATTCCATAGGCCTTTATCAATGTCCGTGTTTAATGTTTTCATTGTTTTTATAATATTTAGCAAATTCAGTGGGAAAGAATACAAAATTGTTACCCTCTAGCTTTTCAACAAAAATCTAAATCAGTTTAACTGCATTTACCGGAAATTGTATCCAGCGGCGTTATTTTCAGGATTTTTGTTGTCCAGTCTGCTAAAAGAATACTTGGGAATGCAGAAGCGTTCTGGGAAGTCCAAGTCACAATTCCAGTCAATAAAAATCCCCATAATGCATCTTCAACATTACAATGGTTTGCCACCATACACTGGTAAAATTATAATTCTGTGTAAATGATCACAAAGCATTAACTTTGAGTCGATATGTACTGACATTGTACAAATGTAAAATGCTCATAATGGCTGCATTAATTTGATCACAAATGGGTAAAACAGTATTTTTACAATTTAAAATAACTTTTCAGTATCAATATATTTTAAATGTAATAATAAGTATTCATTTATTATAGTTATCGACATTAACTATAAACTATACTGTGAGCATTATTGAAGATACATATTTTAAGAGCCATGACACTGAAGTCCTCTCCTTCCTCAGTTACCATGTCCCCAGACGAAAAATAGGACAGTGAGGGTCTGTTTTGCCTTCAAAGGTGCAGTTTTAGGTATGTGGAGTTGATGTGATGCAGAATGTTTTATATATAGCACAAATCAATAAATTGTTATTTTGGATTTAACTCTAATGATGATTCTCTCTCAATTAGATCATTTGAAGACCTCATATTTAAATGATGGATAATCACAGGATCTCTCTTGGTCAAAACTGCATGAACTTACTTTCTAAAATGGAACTTTGGATATTGTATGTTGTTCTTGATGATGAAAACCTTCCCAGAAGTCCCTCAGCAGCGGACTAGAAGCATCTGTACAATCACAGACTATATTAATATTCAGTTTCAATTGAGCAAGGGCATCAAACTGCCCCTTATAATAAAAGACACTCACTTTGGAGCACTGTGCTGTCGGTCGAGGAAAGCGCTGACACCATGCCTGCACCTCACAGGTTGTCAGTCGATAGTATCGGAGACTGCTTTGCACACAATGTCCATCTAGTAGCTGCGTGCAAGGAGGCCAGAGTTCACTTTTGCCATTGATTTAGAGCTTACATCAGAAACACAGAGTTGTTCCAGTAATAGTTGCTGTTGAGATAAGAGAAATACCCCAGCCATTGCCATGGACTTCATTGTGCCTCTATGCAATCCCTGTCAGATTCACACTGTGACAGACTTCATCTGTAAAACTTTATTCAGTTTGTAATCCAACATTCAAATCACAATGCCTGAAAATGGATAAAACATATCCACAATCAATAATAACCTCAGGACACTTGCTCTGTGTCTGGCCTGAGTCAGAATCATATTTGTCATAACACAAAAAATGCTAACCTGATACCTAACACCAAGGCTTTGAATGAATCTGAAGAATTCATTTCAGCATGTCATTTGGACAAACAAAATAACTACCAGAAATTAAAATGAAGGTTTCTTTAAACAAAGTAGATACTTTGGAGTAGTGTTTAGGCACGTATATACACAAGAAGTGTTTGACTGGTTTTAAGGTTGTCCAGTTTTCACCTTTGTGGAGTGCCATATGAGTTGTCTCCATGGAGATCTATAAAATGATATATTTTTTATAATAAGTATAATTTTATGTATTAAAAAATAAATCCTGTATATAATAAATTGCTTTTACTTAAATGATTGAACCAAAGACATTTCACTCAAAAAAAACAGAACTTACCAAACTAAGAAAGGTAAGAGTGGCACCAAGATTGACAATAGTGGGCACAATATTGAATTTACCAGCCTGCAGAGACAATTAGAGATTAAATAAGGAAAATTGAATCAATAGATGCTGGTTATTATTTTGTACTAGAAGACAAACCGTCCCAAACACGATGACATCAAAACGGATTCCATAGGCCTTTATCAATGTCCGTGTTTGAATGTTTTCATTGTTTTTATAATATTTAGCAAATCTGTGGGAAGGAACACAATTGTTACCCTCTAGCTTTTCAATCAAAAATCTAAATCAGTTTAACTGCATTTACCGGAAATTGTATCCAGGGGCGACGTTATTTTCAGGATTTTTGTTGTCCAGTCTGCTAAAAGAATACTTGGGAATGCAGAAGCGTTCTGGGAAGTCCAAGTCACAATTCCAGTCAATAAAAATCCCCATAATTCCACCCTTCAACATTAAAACACTGTCAACTACAGTAATTACCATAGTACTTTCACAAATATTAACGCAAGTACTCACAATGTACTTAAATGTAAGTGCTCATAATGGCTGCATTAATTTGATCACAAATACAGTAAAACAGTATTTTTACAATTTAAAATAACTTTTCAGTATCAATATATTTTTAAATGTAATAAGTATTCATTTATTTTAAAAGTTATCGACAGTTGTGTATATAAATACGTAATACAGCATTATTGAAGATACAGACTTTAAGAGCCATGACACTGAAGTCCTCTCCTTCCTCAGTTACCATGTCCCCCAGACGAAAAATAGGACAGTGAGGGTCTGTTTTACGATCAAAGGTGCAGTTTTTTAGGTATGTGGAGTTGATGTGATGCAGAATGTTTCGCCTAGAAATAGCACAAATCAATAGATTCACTAGCTCACTAACATTTGGATTTAAAATGATGATTCTCTCTCAATTAGATCATTGAAGACCTCATATTTAAATGATAGATAATCACAGGCTTTCTCTTCGTCTAAGACTAAAATGCATGAACTTACTTTCTAAAATGGAACTTTGGATATTGTATGTTGTTCTTGATGAGCACTGTGAAGTCCTCTGCCGCACCTAGAAGAGCAGGTCTGTACAATCACAGACTATATTAATATTCAGTTTCAATTGAGCAAGGGCATCAAACTTGCCCACTTATAATAAAAAGACACTCACTTTGGAACGGTGTCGTTTTCAAGCGGACACCATGCCTGCACCTCACAGGTTTTGATAGTATCGAATACTGCACACAATGTCCAGTCTGAACACCTGCAAGGAGGAACACAGAGTTCACTTTGTGCCATTGATTTACAGCTTACATCAGAAACTCTGAGTTGTTACGCAGTACTGTTGAGAAAGAGAAAAAACATGCCATTGCTATGGACTTCATTGTGCCCCTCTATGCAATCCCTGTCAGATTCACACTTGGTGACTGCACTCGGAATCTGTAAAAATGAATAATTTGTAATCCAACATGCAACGTTCTCTTCTCGTGTGAAAATGGATAAAACATGTGGAAGCGTTCGATCGTACCTCAGGACACTTGCTCTGTGTCTGGCCTGGAGTCAGAATCATATTTGTCAACACAAAGAAAGAGTTTTCTCCCTACCAAATAAATAAAAACAAGGCTGAATGAATCTGGAATTCATTTCTAAGCATGTCATTTGGACAAACAAAATAACTACCAGAAATTATCGCAAAAGGTTTCTGTCAAACAAATGTAGATACCTGGGGTGGGATAACATATTCAGGCACGTCCCAAACATGAACCCCCTCAATGGATGAATTGGTCAAAATGTTTCCTTTCACCTTTGTGCTGACTGAGCTGATCACAGAGTCTGTGTCCTGGTAAGCGCGCTGAATCCAGCAGACGTATCTTAACAGTACAATGCAGACATGGAATTAGGTCCTAGACTGAAAACTGTTGGTTTTAAAATACATTTACCTCAGTGGTTTTCAATCCTGGTCCTGAAACACTGCTCTGCACATTTTGCATGTCTCTTATCTGACACGCACCATGCAGTTCATGGATCTCTCTCCTAATGAACCGAATCAGGCTTGTTAAATAAAGGACACATGCAAAAATGTGCAGAGCGGTGCGTCCCCAGGAACAGGATTGAAAACCACTGCTTTACCTCAAGCTTTGATTACACTCTTATTCCTAGAGTCTTAAAATGAGCGGAACACATTTAGATGCAATCAATATTTCTTCCGAAGTTTAAATGCTGTATAAACTTAGAAAAATGTACTCACACAGCAATATAGGCGATGATTAACAATTGGATCAGTCTGAAGAAGGCTCCCACAGCTTTGTTATTAATAACCAACATCACATTGGTTTCATAACCAAAGAGACATTGGAGGCAAACACTGCAGCAGTTTTTACAGCCCATTGCTGAAGAAATGTCCTCTATGAAACTGCTTGATGTAAGGTTAGAACACTGTCAGCCTCTAGTACATCTACTATACTTTTAAATAGAATTTACACATGCTTTGCATGTAATTTCATAACGTGTAGGATTATTGAAAGTTTTAAGATATGCACTGCCAGCCACCTGCAGATATTTGGTTAAACATCAGTTAAGAACCCAGTAACATTTACACACCTCCCATTTGCAAGCCAGTATCTATAACCGTGTGAAACTCATGTAAATCAAGCGGTTGAACACCCTCAGTTATGACCAACAGCTCAATTGGTATTATTAAGAAAATGCATTCGTGTTGTAAGCCCGGGCCCGGTGCCAAAATGTCTGGGCCCCCCTAGAGAGGAACTGTGGGCTTGGTGTCAGTAATCAACGGGAGCTATCTCTTGCATATAGCAGCAACATCCAGGACGCAGCACACTGGGGGGTTTCACACCCTGTGCTGACGGTCCGCACGGCGGACCGGCTGCAGTCGCCATTCTCCCCCCTCCCCTCATCACCTAAAATCCATGCAATGTAATATGTACAAAAAGTAACCATACATGTTTGATATCTTTGAAATGTCTCAGTGCTGCCTGGTAAAATGGTCTCATTCTCCCAATCATAATGAAAAGCTAAAGGAAGTTCTAAATATGAGAAGTATAGTGCACAGCGTAAGGATGTGCCCTCTCCCCCTGATCTTCTATTCAAAACACCTCCTGTATGTAAATAAGCATTCCCTGCCACAGGATATCAGGAGCCATTTGGTTGCAAATTCTGAAGTCTAATTATAATAACAAGAACACCATTTGGTGAGTTTATTGAATTATCTGGGGATATAAGGAAAGGGGACACAAAGTTCTGGGCGTCAGTAAGTCGATTGCCCGCACAAATCACTTGTGTGTAGTTTCAGTTCCAGGTATGGTCAGGCGTTAGTAAGCTGGTTGCCCACACAAGATCACTTGTGTGTAGTTTCATTTCCAGGAGTCTGTAGGCTGACTGCCCACACAATAGCTGTGTGTAATTTTCATTGCCAGGTAGTATTGTAACTGATGATTCTATTCTTGTAACATTGGAGTTTTTAATTATTGCTTCGATTACCTGGTTAATAAATTGTAACGCTTGATTCTATTCTGACTGCCTCTAAAGATTGCTTTCTCCCTATTAGAGTAGCGGATTCGTGATATTTCCAAGCCTGCGTCAGTTTAGCGACGGCTAATACCGCGCCTTTTCAAGTGTACTGGATGCAGGGGCGGGTTAATTCCATTTAGGACGGCGAATGCCGCCTGGTCAAACTGAATTCGGCAATGCTCATACCTCTGACTTTTGATTTAATGTTACTTTAAACAAGGATTTGACCAATCCAAAGTTATTACGAGTGTTGTACATTGACCTACTAACATATCTGATAATGGCCAAAACCTTTACTGAAGTAAACAAACGAACTAAAAGTTCTGAGGGGCTCCAAGGGGTTATCCATGCCTAGGATTGTGTACGTGAATTAACGGCAAATCTTAGATACATAACCATAATTACCTCTGATTGACGACCGGGCCTGACGAGATTGTGTCCGTGGGACCTGTGAAAACAGGGCCTCTGAGCGATATAGTTTCCTACATCTGAGCGGTAAAGTATTAAACGGAGCTGAAAAGAATAATCAATCATTCGTTTTCATATTTTAATGATGCACAGATATCATTAAAACCTTTTCATTTATGGAGTCAGATGAAATAACGAGATAAAATATATAAGAAGAAGTGTTCCATTTTAATGTTCTTGTTGTGTCGTGAAAAGGAAAGACTAACACGCAAAGCCCTTCACCCGCGGAACGACTGCCGTCATTGGATCGTTCCAGCCGGGCCCCCCCTTACAGTGTTCTCACTGCATTTGTTTCAATGTAGTGTCAGAATACTTGATAGCTCATTTATTATGACTAGAACTATAAACATGCTAAGAAAAATAAAAAACATCAGAAAAATCACAGAATCAGGAAATTTAGCAAAATCACCAATTTATTTCCCCAAGCATAAAATGAACATTATAAAATAAATCAGACCAAAATGATGGTCAAATTAAACATATCATCAACTTCTAGCTACAAAACTACAGTTGTAAAACTGCAACTATGCATCATAAAACTAGCGCCTCTTCTGGAACACGTTCCCTCGTCCTGGTCCACCCCGGCCACGGCCTCTGGCAGCCACTGCAAAAACAATTCAACTTTAGTTTAATTACCGTTTCAATATCATCTTTATAAAAACAATGTCACAAATTTCACATTAATTCTCTTAAAAAAAACGCATTTGACGTTAGACATGTGGACTGGAGTAAAGAGGCTGTAGTTCCTGTGGCATCGTGTTAACGGCGCAAAGGGTTGTGGGTTCAAATACCAGGGAACACATACTGATAATAAAAAATATATATAACCTTAATGCACTGGAAGTCGCTTTGGATAAACGCGTCTGCTAAATGCATGAATGTATATACCTTGGGCTTTGAGAATAGCTGCTTTTCCTCGACCTGCACCAGCAGACTGATTTTTGTTCTTCATACTCTTTAACATCGGAGCATTTTTCAGCATGTCGGGAAGGATGAGGAACCTGATCTTACTGCCACGAATATACACCTGCTCCAGCTGAGATACACGGCCATCCCTGTATGTGACGGTGATGTTTGCCATCTGGAGGACAGTTTAGAGAAAAACAAAAAAGTTCAAGACACCATTTTCAACAAGAGACCGGTGGACTTTTGTACAAACCCTGTTACATATATATTAGGGCTGCACGATATATTGCATGCGATAGTCATGCACATCTTGTCAGTGAAGATGGTTCTGTGATTAGCTGTAAATCTCCATCAGCTGTTTTCGACTGGAGCGGCATTTAATACACAGAGCCGTAGATCGCTGACAAGCTATGCAATCTCACGTTCACTATCGCATGCGATTCATCTGCGATTCTGAGTGCTTATTACGTAGCTTGTCAGTGAACTACAGCGGTGTATTAAATGCCGCCCCATTCGAAAACAGCTGCTGGAGATTTTACTTATCTTTACTGACGAGATGCGCATGACTATCGCATGAAAAATATTGTGCAGCCCATCCATCCATCTTAATAAATTAGAATGTCGTGGAAAAGTCAATTTTCTTCAGTTATTTAACTCAAATTGTGAAACTCATATTAAATAAATCCAACCCACACAGACTGAGGTATTTTAAGTCTTAGTTTTTTTTTATGATGATGATTTTGGCTCACATTTAACAAAAAACCATCAATTCACTATCTCAACAAATTAGAATACGTCATAAAAACAATACATTTTTTTTTTGTGAATTGTTGGCCTTCTGGAAAGTATGTTAATTTACTGTATATGTACTCAATACTTGGTAGGGGCTCCTTGCTTTAATTACTGCCTCAATTTAGCGTGGCATGGAGGTGATCCGTTTGTGGCACTGCTGAGGTGGTATGGAAGCCCAAGTTTCTTTGACAGTGGCCTTCAGCTCATCTGCATTTTTTGGTCTCTTGTTTCTCATTTTCCTCTTGACAATACCCCATAGATTCTCTATGGGGTTCAGATCTGGTAAGTGTGCTGGCCAGTCAAGCACACCAACACCATGGTCATTTAACTAACTTTTGGTGCTTTTGGCACTGTGGGCAGGTGCCAAATCCTGCGGGAAAATGAAATCAGCATCTTTAAAAAGCTGGTCAGTAGAAGGAACCATGAAGTGCTCCAATATTTCTTGGTAAACGGGTGCAGTGACGAATTCCTTGACACGTCAGTGTGTGGTGACTCTTGATGCCTTGACCCCAGCCTCAGTCCATTCCTTGTGAAGTTCACCCAAATTCTTGAATCGATTTTGCTTGACAATCCTCATAAAGCTGCGGTTCTCTCGGTTGGTTGTGCATCTTTTTCTTCCACACTTTTTCCTTCCACTCAACTTTCTGTTAACATGCTTGGATACAGCACTCTGTGAACAGCCAGCTTCTTTGGCAATTAATGTTTGGGGCTTACCCTCCTTGTAAAGGGTGTCAATGATTGTCTTCTGGACAACTGTCAGATCAGCAGTCTTCCCCATGATTGTGTAGCCTAGTGAACCAAACTGAGAGACCATTTTGAAGGCTCAGGAAACCTTTGCAGGTGATTTGAGTTGATTAGCTGATTGGCATGTCACCCTATTTTAATTTGTTAAGAGAGTGAATTGGTGTGTTTTGTTAAATGTGAGCCAAAATCATCACAATTAAAAGAACCAAAGACTTAAACTACTTCAGTCTGTGTGCATTGAATTTGTTTAATACACGAGTTTCACAATTTGATTTGAATTACTGAAATAAATGAGCTTTCCACGACATTCTAATTTATTGAGATAAACCTGTAGATACATACACACACACACGGACTGAACAAAATTATAAACGCAATGAGCTGAACTCAAAGATCAAAGACTTTTTCTATATACACAAAAGGCCTGTTTCTCTCAAATATTGTTCACAAATCTGTGTTAGTGAACACTTTTCCTTTGCCAAGATAATCCATCCACCTCATAGGTGTGGCATATCAAGATGCTGATTAGACCGCATTATTATTGCACAGGTGTGCCTTAGGCTGGCCACAATAAAATGCCAGTCTAAAATGTGAATGCGTCACATAGAAAGTCTTAGATCTTTGAGTTCAGTTCACGAAAAATGGGGGCAAAAATAAGGGTTGCGTTTATAATTTTGTTCAGTATATATATATTTTAGTGGTGTAAAAATTAACGCATTAACGCAGAAGATAATTTTTTTTCAGATTAGTGTTAAAAATATTTAACGCAATTAACGCAGGGGTGGATCTAGGGTTTACAACCCCATTCACAACTGCTGCCTCAGTCTCTTTTTTCTTGAAAAGGATTGCGTTTATTTAGATGCAGAACATCTTTATGACCATATCAAACGGGAGATGTTTCAGACGTGGTATCTAATGTCGCCTCCACTCAAGGTGCGATTCAAACGAGCACAGAAAAGATACTGTGCTCTTCAAATACACGCACAAAGGTGCTGGTGCGCACTGTAGCCTGTGTATCATTTCATATCAAACAGCGAAAGAAACCGTGCATGCAATATCCTAGTTATGCCGTAAGTTAAGGCATGAAGTAACCAAAAAGCTGCCTTAAAACTGTGCATGCATGCACTCTCAATTATACTGTAATGCTGAATGGCAACAGACAATGGTTAAATATAAAGGGGAAAAACTATTTTATAGAGACATAAGTAGTATTGATATCAGTGATGCTTGCCTTCAATCATAAAAAATATGCCATTAAAGCAATATCAAAAATAAACTGTCTTTGTTGTTTGTACCTTTTGAAGATTGAATGTTAAATTGCAATATAAAAGTATATTTAAAAACTTTAATATTAGGTGGGATTAATCGCGATTAATTTTAGAAAAATGTGCATTTCATTTGTTATTTTTGACAGCACTAATAATAATTATATACACACACACACACACACACACACATGCGCACATATGTTCTAATGAAAGTATATTGATTAGATAACAAAATTAACTACATTAATAGGTTTCTATAAGGAAACATTTACGAGACTTTCAGAAGATTAGTTTAGACAAATCTTAGTAACGTTACCTGGCAGTTCATGTTGTCCTCCGCCTCGATCAGTTTGCCCCTGTAAACCTCGCCATTGTTGGTTTCACATGTGACTATGTGTCCCTCTGCTTCATGAAGAACTTTGATGGGCACTCCAATGGACATCTTAACAAGCTCTCTGTCAACTTTAAGAGAGAAAATTAGACGCCGCAGAAAACCTGGAAAAGGACAAATAACTTCGACAAAAGATAACGTTAAATCTTCGCTTTACGAGAAGGTGAAAACTAATGGAAGCGGTTTAAATGAAATGAATGGGTCAGACAGATCTAAACGCACGTGTGTCGTAAACAAAATAAACACACATAACAATAATACTTTGACAATAAATATACAAATAAACCCAGACAAACACGACCCAGTATTACCTTTTTCAATGAAATTAACAAAAACGTGCACCGAACGTCCACAAACAGTTTTGTCTTCGGTGCTCAATAGAACTTCCGGGGATTTTATTCTGGAGGAGACTTTATTCTACTGCCACCTACCGGACTGAATGACACACCATTACTTATACCTTATTACTTATACAGGTTTATTAATTGTATTACTGGGGAAAGTATGTTTGATTTGTGATGCCGATATATAAACAAAAAAATCTATAACTTGTCTAGTTTGTCACTATTTTTGTGAATCGAGGTGGAGTTTTACTGTCGTTTCCCCTCGTGCCAGCAGAGGGCGTCTGTTTTCAATGCGTCGACGCTCCTCGCCCTCACTGTGTGGTTTGGATTGACACAGAGGAAGTGAAACATTCATCCCTGGGAACTACCACAAGGCGTGGGCCAAGCAAGTAGCGTTTCACCGTTTCACCGCTTTTCATTAACAGCTTTCAGTGAGCTGAAGATGGACAGATTTTAGCGAGTCCTATGTGGAGGACAAGAGGGCAACAGCTGTCCGGCTAACCTCGCTAGCAGACTATCTTCATGAATCAAGCCCTGCTATTAAACATCACTGTTTACATCTCAACAACATAGAGACACACCGACCTGGATCATGGACGGTGAGTTTGGGATAAACGACGTTTAAACCGAACATCTTATATGGCTGGAAACTGTGTGAACTAACTAGCATTACATGTACATCTAAAAAAAATCAGAATATCGTGAAAAAGGTCAATATTTTTTGTCACTCATTTCAGAAAGTGAAACCCATATATTATATAGATTCATTACACTTAGAGTGAAATATGTCAAGCCTTTATTTCTTGAAATATTGATGATTAGGGCTTACAGATTATTAAAACTCATTCATTTCTTCTACCAAGTATTTCCCCATTATTGTGCTTTCAAAGAACAAGAGATACCCAGAATTTATACTGTAGGGATGGTCATTTATTGAAACTCAAATGTAAATATTCTTATATTTTGAGGTATGATTTTTGACTTTCATTAGCTGTAAGCTCTATTCATCAAAATTAAAACAAAATAAACTCTTGAAGTGTTTTACCTTACATGTAATGAATCTAAAATATAGGAAAGTTCCACTTTTTGAAATAAGTTACAAGAAAAAACTTTTTCACCATATTCTAATTTTTTTAGATGTACCTGTATAAGAAATCATGACCCTTCTCTAATATACTAAATACTCAACCCGGATATATTGAATTTAAATGAACAGTTCATATATTATCCTCATGCTGCTTGTGTATAACTTTTCCAAATTTTATTCACTCTTATTTACCTGTTTTGTTTTCTATTTTATATGTATAAAATACAACATAATGGTTTAATACACCCCAGTTCACAACCAAAACTAATTTATATTTAATACAACCTGATAATGCAACTTAAGATAATGTGATTGGATGAAAAGCTGCCGAGTGACATTACCAGCTTCCTGTCTGACCTTGTTTTGCCAGATGATGTGATGTTAAATGTACCGGTCATACGGCAGCTGTACCACTGGGATTGTGGCTTGGCCTGTTCGAAAATGGCACTAGAGTAAGTATGAATCCTAATCCTAAGTGATGTATTATGCACAGTTACTCTTATGGTAAATATTTAAACTCTTGTTTTTGTGCACAGGTATTTACATCCAGTGAGTGAGGAGGAAATGGAGAGAGCGTGTTTGGACTTGGAGTTTACGGAGAGCGTGTGGACTATTGACCTGGCTTATCTCATGTGTAAGCTGGGGGTCAGACACTGCTTCTGCACACAGACGCTCGGTGTGGACAAGGGCTTCAGGAACCAGGTGCTGTCTGTTTTTCAAATCATCTTCAGATAGAGTACAAGCTAAGTGTCACATGCAGCACAGGAAATAATCAACGCTTCAGTCCATTTGTCCAAAAAGTGGCATTAGTCAGGGCCTTTTATATAATACAAATTCTTAATTTAATTTATGAATGAAGAGCTGTAATTTTAATCAGTTCGGACTCTAGAGTGATCACCTTGGTATTTAAATAAATTCTCCATGTCGTGTTCTTCTGCTTCTAGTCTTTCTACAAAAAGCATTTTGATACTGAGGAGGACAGGGTGAATGAATTATTTCTGAAGGCTGAAAGCAAAGGAGTCCTGGTGAACAAATGGTGAGGTTTCCGCATTTAATACTTTTGTTGTGCATATTGACACTTTGTGCCAGTTAAAATCGCAATTGAAAATTTGGATATATGAAAAAATAAATTCCATGCTTGAAAAAAATCATAGAAATGAATACAGTTGTTAAATAAAACAAACAAATATTTAATGTGTATATTGAATAAACATTTTTTAAATCATATTACAAAGACTAAACTAAATACATTATATGCAGTAATTTGGCACAACTGGAAACATCATGGAAACTGGTTGGTCAAAAAGCCATGCACAATATTGAACTTTTGGAATGTATTACTATTGCTAATACTGTATATTTAATTATGCATAGCTCCTATTTTTATGATGAGATTTTTGCATTTCACTTATCTTTAAAAAAGTTTGTATTAAATGCAAATTACATTTTATCAGTTTATGCATTTTGTGGGAATCTAATCCATGCCGTTGGTGTTGTTAGTGCCATGCTCTACTAATTGGACTACATGGATGCTTCAAATCTATTAAAAATCATTGTTTTTTATTTTTTTATTTAGACAAAACACTATCAAATTTAATTTAATAGTTGTGTATGTATATTTCCAGTTCTGTGACTTCAGAAGTTTTCATTTGAAGATTATATCCAAACATATCCTAGTGAACTGAAACTCCTGTGCATGAATAAATCTGATCTTTGGCATCTTTCTCTTAGCTCTGTTACGGTTCAGGAGATCCAGAACCACCTGGAGCAGGGTCATGTGGCCATCGTGCTGGTCAACGCAGTGGTGTTGGTGTGTGAGCTGTGCTCCACGCCGGTCAAATACTGCTGTTTCCTCCCTGTGGGTCAGAAGTGCTTTTGCAGGAAGCCAGATTACCAGGGCCACTTTGTGGTGGTGTGTGGCTTTAACCGTAAAACTGGCAGCATCTTTTACAACAACCCTGCCTACTCGGACCGTATGTATTGTGAAGTTTTGGCATTATTCTTAAAGACAGCACAAGCACACTGTTAATTCAAAACACACACAGGGTTAACCCCTTAACTGTCACCCCCCCTTTTTGAAAAACTTGAAAGTGCACTATTTAAAGTTAAATTGTTATAATTCATGAATGCTTTTGAATACAGACCTACGGTTGGTCTCTTTTTAAAGAAGACAATCAGCAGATTATTGCAGAAGTGAAATCATTTCAAAAAATGAAAGTAAAAAAAAGTTATACAAGTTTAAATTTACTGTAAATAAAATGTAATATACAATTATTATTGTATATTATATAAAATATTTTACAAAATATGTTTTAATCCAAATTTGGCATAAAATTAAAGCCATATGTCTAAATAAGTTGTGTTCCAAATTTGAAGTTGATATATAAAAATTGAGGTTACTATGCACTTTTGTTTGACGTTATACCACAAACAGCCACCGGTGCCATTCAAACCCCATTGAATTTTTTTATGCACTTTTCTGTCACAAATGTATCAATTTCTCTCCCACTATTACTCTTATCACAAAATGACCACCAAATATGGAATCTTGAGACTCAGACCTTTCCAATGATATGTATTTTGTCAAGATTATAAAGTTGTGATTCTATAAGACCGTAATACATTTGGGATATGACACCTCCCACTAAAGGGAGGAGCCCGCTAAACGATTTTAAAGTACCATTTCTATGGTAGCAATGTCCGATTTCAAAACGGTTTGCACAGGATGAATTTTGAGATTATAAGCTTTCAAATGATATATAATATATGATGATTACTAAAACATGTGATAGGAAAAAGGAAACTAAGTAGAATTTTTTGTCAAAGATCAGAGCTCCTGTTATGGTGTATATGTTTTGAGGTGCGCTCTTGTCATAAATTAATCTATTACTGCTCCTACATAATTTTTTACAACAAACAGTGGTACAATATCTATTTAGGAGTCTTGGACCTTTCCAACGATATATAGTTTGTCATGATTAGATTAAGATTTAAAGGTAATATATTGAAGTAAAGTTAGGCGTCCCGTATACGGGACGGCGACAGTTAAGGAGTTTTTAAATGGTTAAAAAAATCATAAATATATTAATAAATATTAATTCAAATATTTAAATAAAAATATTGTATTTATTTATTTCATTTCCAAATACTTTTTTGAGGCCACTGACACAACAGCCTTAATTATTATAGTGTTTATTATGGTTATTTCTTTAAATAAATAGTTCAACCAAAAATAAAAAACTGTACACATCCATGATGTAGATTGTTGGTTTCTTCATCAGAATAGATTTGGCGAAATTTAGCATTACATCACCTGCTCATCAATGGGTCCTCTGCAGCTGTTTGGACTCTAATTCTGACGGCACCCATTCACTGCAGAGGATTCACTGATAAGCAAGTGATGTAATGCTAAATTTCTCCTAATCTTTTGAAGAAACAAACTCGTGTACGTCTCACATGGGCTAAGGGTGGTGAGTACATTTTCAGGAAATGTTCATGTTTGGGTAAAGTGTTCCTAAGGATAATACAGAATCATGCACATAAAATATTTCTCACATATGCCCATCTCTTTGATTGACAGGTGTGTGCTGCACAAGCTTTAGTAATTTCGAGGAGGCCAGAAGAAGCTACGGAACTGATGAAGATATTCTGTTCATCTACAAAGACGGCTGAGTCTTGACGGCTTCTGAAGGAACGAACATTCAAAACACCTTTCGCATCCCCTGTGGTTGGCTGGGTAGCATTTTTGCCAACCGGAACCAGTGCTGCTGGCCAATAGCATGTAGTATGTGTCACCTCTGGCTATGGTCTCCATTAGAGCTATAGCATCGCACAAAGCATTACTATGGTGCTACATTGGCCACAGAAGGAAAGAGAATGCTATGTGTAACTCATCATTATTGTGATGTGGACTTATACATGTCTATCTATAGCTCATGATTTACAGTATCTGTCACTGTAAGAGGTGGAGGAGGAGAGTACAGAATGTTTTTCCATCGAGACTTTGTGTTTGTTCAGGGTAACCTTGCAAAATCATGGGGTTATGTTGATTTTTCATTTTATTTTTCTTGGTAGCCACTTAATTAATACAATGAAAGGTTTTAATTATTGTAAAAGAGAAAAGCTGTTTTTAAAAACTCAGGTAAGATTTGATAAATCCAGAATGTTAAATGAAAAAAGTGTCATAGGTGCAATGTGTGTAGATACACTTGTCCAGGGGTTTTCCTCGAGAATAAAATCACCTGGACGTCTGTCATAACCTCATGAAGAGTAGCAAGAGAGCCTTCAGAGAGACTGCGAAACCGGGATCATAGAGTACATTTTAAACTCACTCATAGCACAGTATTAGACCTGTTTCTGTGTTATTTACTGTATTCTCACGATTGCATTGGCGTAATCCATAGTACCTACACTCGATGAGTTCCTCCGAGAGAACGGGAACACTAGGGTTAGAGTTTCACCGTTTGAAAAGGTCTAAACAGTGTTGTAAACACTACGTCTGCTCAGTGGTTCAAATGGTTCAATCGTCGATGGTTTTGACACAATGGCTGACATATGAAATGCTTGTACTGTTATTCCACCAGCCATAATTGTTATTTAATCTTTGATCATTCAGGTTAAATGTTAATTTGTTGTTTTTTTCTTCTTTGATTTTTAAGACATCAGGTGTCCAATTACATCAGCTTGTGCTTTTTTAAAGAACATAAGGAATGTTGATATGGTAAACTTTATTTTTATGAAATGTATAGTTGCATTTCAGAAATTAATAAAAGTTGGATTTGTATTTTATTCAAATGCATCCTTCCATTATTGACCATAACAATGACAGTGTTGGGTAAGCTACTCTGAAAAACTGATTCATTATTTACTAATTACATTTTCAACAGTGTAGTAAGATTACTGTACAAATCACTCTCCATTAAGTATTTTATTACTAATAACTTTCTAAATCCTGACACATTTTAGATTAGAGTCCAATTCTCTCTATTAACTAATTATTAACTGAATTTTGCAATACAGCTTATTAATATGTAAAGTAGTTGCTAAGTTTTAGGTAGGATGAAGGATTTAGAATAAGGTCTTGCAGAATAAGACATTAATGTGCTTTTTAAGTAATAACACAGCCAATATCCCTGTAATATTCATGCTAATAACCAACAATTTAATAGTGAGAATCGGACACTAAAGTGTTACCGATACATTTATTAACTCACCAAAGTATTTAAAGTGTGAAGGGTACATAAAAAGCATGCATTTTAAGGTTAGACTTTACATTTTGATGTTAAATACACTATTGTACTGTTTATAAATGTTCTATAGTATACATTATTAGGCTCTTAAGTATTCAAAATAAAAGTAAGGGATTACTTTACTTTTTCAAGGGAAAAGTAATTCAATTACAGTAACTAATAACTTAGTAATTAGCTACACCCATCACTGAAAAATTAAATGATAAATTATATATTACTTTGTGAAATTCAAGTAGAGATTCAAGGACTTATCCCTAATACATAATGTGGTTCTCCTGCATCTGCCCAGCATGCTATCAGCTGAAAGTGTGGTTCCTCTCGAGGGCTTTTCATGATACGCTCACTCCTTAACAATGTTGGGTTTGAAGTCATGCTGGACGGCTTTTTTGAGCTCCTCTGCATACATTCCATACCTCCCAGTCATCTACAGAGAGATTCACACATGTGAATGGCACACAGATGCTTATTCACTATCTATAGAATGTGAAAAGTCCTACAGTAACCTTTGTCTAAGGGATTAAACCTCTCTCTGATGATGATGATGATGATATCTTTCTGAAAGAAATTATAGTGATAGTATTTTTTTATATATATCCTACCTTGAAATTCCATTTGTCTGCAACTTGGCGATTTAGGTTCAAGTCCATCTCTGTCACCAGCAGGCCATCACGGGTTCTGGATAATCCTGGAGATCTGCTGCCGTCAGGTGCAGCTACATAGCTGGAGCCAAAAAGTGGCCGAAGTCACGGTGCGCTACGGATCAGACAAACCAGAATCATAATAATAACTACCATTTAAAAAATTCACACTACCATTTAAAAGTTTGAGGACTGTAAGATTTTATTCGTTTTTTCAAAAAAAAGTATATGCTTGCCAAGGCTGCATTTATTTGATCAAAAATATTGTGACATGTTACAATTTAAAATAGCTTTTTTCTTTTTGAATATATTTTAAATTGTAATTTAATCTTGTGATGCAAAGCTGAATTTTCAGTATCATTACTTCAGTGGCACATGTTACTTCAGAAATCATTCAATATGCTGATTTGGTGCTTAAGAATCAATCTTTGTTAAAAACGGTTATATTTGTTGGAAAAGAGAAACATTTATTTTCTTATTTTTAATAGGTTTAGACCATAATCCCATAATGAATAGGGTACAAAATACCCTATTCATGGAC
Source organism: Gymnocypris eckloni scoliostomus (assembly GCA_027564155.1). Classification (NCBI taxonomy): domain Eukaryota; kingdom Metazoa; phylum Chordata; class Actinopteri; order Cypriniformes; family Cyprinidae; genus Gymnocypris; species Gymnocypris eckloni. The sequence continues at coordinate 13,810,618 of CM050420.1, forward strand.
AAACGCCCCTCATAAATGTCTGTGTGACCCTGGTCATGTTACAGAGGCTGCACATGTAAAACAGCAAAGGGGGGGTTTGTGTTCAGGTTGAAGGCTTATGCAACAGTAATGAGGGCTGAAAGTGAGAACAGAGCCTGACAGACCAGAGCTTTAGGAACACGACACCTTTGAACAAGCTTCATTGTCCTCAGCCCGCCACAGATACAGATACTAGATTGACAGACAGATATGTGGATTCTTTATACACTGACACAGAGACACTAAGCTCTGGGAAAGAGACAGGTGGACTCAAATATGTGTACAGATTGGAATGATCTTTAGGTTTTGACCCATGTTTAATTTTCAGGCCGAGAGTGCCATCTGAAGTATGAATAACTTATGAGAAGTGTCTCCATTACACTGTGAAATGTGAAATTTTCTGAGATATTCATCTTGATATGCAATCTATAAGTAAGCAATTTGTAGTTTAACTCTGGCTCAACCAGTGGCATGAGTTTGGGCCGTGAATCGGTTTGCTTGACTAATGGAAGACAAGGAATCCTATTATGTACACTGTTCAAAAGTTTGGGGTAGGTATGATTTTTTTTCTTTAATTACGGATTTAATTAAAACTATAGTAAAACTGTACAATTGTATTATTCATGTGGCTCAGTGGTTAGAGCATTGCGTTAGCAGTGCAAAGGTTGTGGGTTCGATTCTCAGGGAACACATGTACTGACAAAAAAAATGTATAATCTGAATGCACTGTAAGTCGCTTTGGATAAAAGCGTCTGCTAAATGCGTAAATGTAAAATGTAAATGTATTGTTACAACTTAGAATATTTATTTTTAATGTACTGTATTACATATAAAAATGTCATTTATTCCTGTGATGACGAAGCTGGATTTTGAGCAACCATTACTTTAGTCTTCATGTCACATGATCCATCATTATGATTATGTTATGCTAATTTGCCTCTCAAGAAACATTTTTATTATTATCAATGTTGAAAACAGAAAACTGCTCAAGATTATTACAGAAGCTGTAATATATGTTTTTCTGGATTCCTGGATGAACAGAAAGCAATTATTTGAAACAGAAATCTTTTGTAATATTATAAATGGTCCGTACTGTCAGTTTTGATCAATTTAATGCATCATTGCTGAATAAAAGTATTAATTTATTTTAAAAAATTATCAAATTTTACTGACCCCAAACATATATGATTAAAGGACCTTTTGGCCTTTACTTTAGTCACAAGCAAGAGAAAAAAGTTTACAAAACACAAATACATGCACAAGTTCACTATAAATGGATTGGATAAATACCTTTCTTTCCATCTCCAGATGTGAACTCATTCTTGAAATACTCCTGGAAAAGAGATCTATATCAAGACTCAATACTACCCAGAAATCAGCAGTAGAGGGCAGAAGAAAACACATATCTGAACCTCCAACGCTTTCATATGTGAGGCTGCATAACAGACTGTCGAAATAACTCCCATTTAAGCCAATTTGAAGATAATTGGTTTACTGTATCTAGCTCTGAGAATAAAAGTCATCTCTCGAAGACATTATAACCACTAACAGAGACCAGCCTCCACAGAGCCACGGAAAAAAGAGCAAGTGCTCAACTTGTTTTTTCCATCTGTGTAACATTATTTGCAGTTTGGCTTATAATCCTGTTTAAATTATTAGCATGTGCTCATCTAATCATATTAGTTTATAGTTTACTTCAGTTGTGGTTGTGATATTATCACAGTATAAACAGTGCATAGTTGGGGCAAGCAGGACATTTCCTGAGAATCTCTGTATGTTTTAGACTCAAGAGCATCTATTGGATAATTTAGGTGATTTGAAGAATGTTGAAATAATGTTTGGCACGGTTATTGGACAACAGGTGACACATACCGTTCCCACACGGTTGATGGCACAGGTGAAGCAATGGTTTGCGATGGCAGCATTTCTGGCCTCAATCGGCCACATTGGTTCACTGTAACACAAAACCAGCATCAGCATGATGGAATACGGGCTCTGCTTTATTCTCATAAGACAAGTACAGCACGATACCTGAGCAATCCAATGGTGGCGGAAGGGTTAAAGATGATCTCAGCCCCATGTACGTTGTACATTAACCAGTTGAGAGGATGGTGTCGGCCATAGCAGATGTTAACAGCAATCTTTCCAAACTGTGTCTGGAATACAGTGTGGCCGGTGTTCCCTTCCATGTAATATGTTGACTGGACAAGGATGCAATTCAATTTCAGCTTTTCATACCGAAACAATGAGAGTTTAAATTCAAATCCATCATAAAGGCATTTCACTTTAAAACATCTCTTATTATGGCCAGGAGCAACAGTTTGAAGTTATAAAACATCTTAATGATGGATTTGTTTATTAAAAACGTGCAGCTATTCGCTTTTCAAGACAGTAATTGGTGGACTGGAGTTGTGTGGGCTAGCGGTGCATTATTGTGAAGTTTTAATCCATGGTTTGGACTCTCATTCTGACGGCGCCCATTCACTGCAGAGGATCCATTGGTGAGCAAGTGAAGTAATGATAAATTCCTCTAAATCACATCTGTTGCAATGAAGAAACTAAACGATTCACATCTTGGATGGTCTGAGGGAGAGTACATTGTCATTAAATTTTAATTTTTGAGTGAATTATTCCTTTAAGATCTACTGCTATTTTTGTTGCACAAATCGGTGCACTCCAATAAAAGATACCACATGGGATACAACATTATCAACAGGAATTTTTATTTATGTCACTATAAATGAATCAACACTAACAAGAACACTATCATAAAAACTTACGGGCAAGGCCACCCATAGTGGTTTGGATATAACGTAACTTTTTGAGGTCTTTTAAAGACCTTTCCACTGTAGTGGACAATATGCATTAAAAGGTTAATGCTCTAAAACAGTAATACTCAAGTCTGGCTCACGAGATCTACTTTCCTGCAGTTTAGCTTGAACCCTAATCAAACACACCTGAGCATGCTCATGGTGTCTTCAGGATCATTAGAAATGATCAGGGTTGGAGCTAAACTCTGCAGGACAGTGGATCTTGCAAGCCAGATTTGAGTATCGCTGCTCTAAAAGATCCCACATATGCCCATATTTACCATATGAACAGATCTGAATGTGATCATGTATTAAGCAGAGACGAGGATAATGTGGATTCACTAGATTATGTAGCAAACGGGCACTGATAATTGATTGAAAGTTTAATTATTTTGTTTATATCAGTGCTTCCCAAACCTGTCCTGGAGGCCCCCCTGTCCTGCATCTTTTGTATGTCTCCCTTATCTAACACACCTGATTCAACTCATCAGCTCGTTAGTAGACTGCAAAAACTGAATTGGGTGTGTCTGATTAAGAAGACATACAGAATGTGCAGGGCAGGGGTCCTCCAGGACAGGTTTAGGAAGCACTGGTTTATATGACAGATAGTTCCAGAATTTGAATTTGATTGGCCAAGCAGTAAAAGTGCTAATGTAATCATATTGTGATTGATATATCACTTATATAATATATGATCAGTCTGTGCTTTAGTGGCGGGGATATTTCTCATTTGTTGAACTGTTATGTTTTATTTATTGAACTATTGTACAAAAGCATTATCGCCAGGAATATCTACAGTACATTATTCTTACACGCGGTCATCTTCACCAACATTTAATCTGACTAGGTTTAAAATGATCTTTTATCAGAGAATGATTTGTGCACAACCATTTTAATTCACAATTTCTGTGGCTGACTGAATGTTCATCCAACTTTTTCAAGTAGACCATATATAATATTCTAATTAAACTGTCAGTGTAAGGTGAGAACTGCAGATATTTTTATAATGAATAATGAATAACGATGCCTGAACTTTTAAATAAGTTGATTAGTCCTAGAAAATAGTTTGTCTTTCAAACTCATTGGTGATCTTTTTGCTTTGTGTGTATATATTCATAAATCCATTCATGTTAACATGGTGAATAAGCGGGAGTAATAAGTGGCTTCTTGAGAACAATTTGGACTGAATCTGTGTGTTGGACCTGTGGAAAGGTGGAAACACTATTTTAAAATCACCTGTCACTGATGGCATGTGTTAGGATGTGTAAGATTCAGCAACTATAAAGATTGCATGAGAGATAAGCTTGTGTTTTAGCAGTTGTCATCGGTGTATGTGATATCCATGCATCCAGTTTTGAGAAGATTAAGACATAATATACAGTGTGTTGTATTTTAGATTGTGGCCATGGAATGGAAATTCATGCAGGGCTGAGCTGGATTCTCAGAAGACTTTCTGTGTAAACCTTTTCCAACACTGATGTTTATCAGAATAGATGGCAGCAAAATTCTCCTTAATTTTACTGAAAACAACAGAATTGAGCCATTTCTGCCTTCTGGTTCCTGCAGGTAAACACAAGCTTGTGTTCCAGGAAAAGAGAGTGGGCACATTTCCTGAATTGAGCATTATCACAGTGTGGAATGGATCAAAGGCACAACATGAAACTGATAAACAGCACAGCTGGGGAGAAATCAACCATTCTAAACCACTTAGAGGTCCCACAGATCATGTATTGTACACACACACGCACGCACGCACGCACACACTTACACACACTTGTTTAACCTGACATTTTTTGAAAAATGACACCCAACATGCTGGAACAAATCTCTGATAACAATAATTTCTATAGTGGTTGCACTGAACAATTTTTAGTTATCCAATAAGACATATAAATGCCCATGTTGTGGCACAAAATACTGATAACTATGTGTACAGAGGGGTTAAAAAATGTGGGGATTTCTTTTTACTTAAACCTGAATATAACGATTCTGAAAAGCATAACACGACACATTATTACTATACCTAAAAAAGAAGAAATATTTCTGATCCTGCACTATTTCTAGGTCACCATTCAAATAAGTAATGATATGACTTAGTACAGACAGTAAGACGTTCTTGTTTCCACGGGAGCTCAAGATGCTCTGGATTAAGAATCCTGGAGATCATGATATTCAGGTTTTCAGCTGCTGTCATTCAAGCAAAAGTACATTTTGATTTTCATGGTCATTTTTGTATAATACATTCAAAGTCCAAAGTTTGGAATAAAGATTTTTGTTATGTTTTTTTAAAAATCTCTTGTGCTAACTAAAGCTGCATTTATTTGATCAAAAATACAGTAAAACAGTTATATTGTGATTATATTATTATATTTTTCTATGTGAAATTAATTTAAAATATAATTTATTCCTGTGATGGCAAATTTGAAATTTCATCAGCCATTACTCCAGTCTTCAGTCTCTCGCATGATCTTTCAGAAATTATTTAATATGCTGATCTGCTGCTAAATAAACATGTCTTATTACTCTCAATGTTGTTGCTTCGTTCAAACATTTGGGGTAAGATTTTTAATTTAGCAAAGGACATATCAAATAGATCAAAAGTGACAGCAAAATACAATTATAATGTTGCAAAAGATTTTAAATAAATGCTGTTCTTTTGATTCATTAAAATGAAATGATTTCCACAAAAAATATTAAGCAGCAAAAAAATAAATACTAATTCAACACTGATAATAATAAGAACCATTGTTAATAATTGAGTACCGACATTAACAGATACTAATCGAGCACAAAATCAGCATATTAGAATGATTTCTGAAAAATCATGTAACACAGAAGAAGTAATGATGCTGAAATTCAGCTTTGCCATGACAGGAATAAACACAATATTACAGTTTTACTGTATTTTAATCACATAAATGCAGCCTTGGTAAGCATAAGAGACTTATTTCAAAAACAGACAAAAATTATATTTGATCTTTTATCATTGTTCCAAATGGTTGCCCGCTAATGTATATTTTAATACAGTAAAAATTTAAAAGTAAAAGTAAAGTAAAAAATCTGAAACTTTTGGACTGCACTGTATTAATATTTAATTTACAGCTTAATTAACTCATGTTAGCTTCATGTAAACAAGCGATGACACTATTAATCTAAATATAGCGTGTCAGTGTAGCTGTGTTCTTTCACACAGACAGTTGTTTGACTGTGATGCAGAGGGTGACACCGACCTCGTTGAAGTCTCCCACACGGGGAATGTGATTCTTCCGTGATTTTCCTAGAACATTGCCATTATTGGACACCACCACTGCAGTGTTCCACAATGTTCCACCGTGGATCTCATCTCTCTCCAAAATGGGAGACACCACCACCATGTTGTATTTTTTGGCCAGCTACAAAATGAAAATCAAGCACATGTGGTATCAGCATTAGAAGTAATGACTGCAGAAAGAAGAACATAGCAGAAGAACCACATTTCATTTTTAACCAGAGCTAACTTTGCCTTGCCGTAAAAAGGCTACATTATCTGATATTTAAAGAGACTTATTTACCTTGACACATAGTGATGAGGGTCTTATTTCTTGTTTTATATATGTTTTATTTAGCATGCTGTTTGCATGCAGTTTGATTTGCTGGATAAATTTATTTCAAATATGAATAAGCCGTGAGGCTTATTAAATGTCAAATAACATATAATAGTATTTATTTCTATATTTTGTTATTATTATTATTAATATTTAATATTATAATTTAATTATTTTACTTCATTATGATATCAGAAGATTTGCATCACCCTGACAATTTTATTTCTCAAAAAATATTCAAATGAACTAAAACTCTCATCACAGAAGAGGTATATTCAAGTCATTTGATGTATGAACAGTATTTTAATTATATTGAATAAATTAATAAACCTAGACAAAAACATTTCTTTCGGTTTATTAATTTTTGTATAATCTCTAGTCAGGGGCATCATGCACTCATTATATTTGAGGCGGCACGAGTTGGGGGTGTCTTGTGACACAGCAGCCACAATAGCACTTATGTCCTTTTTTGTTTTTTGAAACGTTCCCAAACTATATCATGAAATATCTCGATTCCAGGCCCATGTAGTGGAAGAGGGCCTAGAGACGCAGGCAGCCATGGGTAGCCAGGGTGGGGCAGGCAGAGCAGGAGGCCTGGGCGGGGCAGGCAGGGCAGGAGCGGACTCTGTGGGCTCACAGAACGGAGTGGTCTCTGGAGCTGGTGTGTTTGTATCAAATATAGAAAATATTATTCAGCAATTTTTTTGTCTTTTGGAAGTTGCATTTAAAATCCACTTGGCTCAAAAATCACGTCCCCCCTCACTTTCAATGGGCATTATGCCTCTGTCTCTAGTGTTCTTGAAAAATCTGAATAATGAACAGGAAAAAGAACACAAAAAAGTGTTTAAATAAATACTACAGCACTTATAAGTTATTACTTATAACCTATTAAGTTCCGTATCAGTTACAAAATATTATTGCTTGCCTATAAGGCCCTAAATGGTTTAGCTCCTGCGTACCTGACTAATCTTCTATCACGCTACAATCCAACCCGCTCCCTAAGGTCGCAAAACTCTGGACTCTTGGTAGTACCTAGGATAGCAAAGTCCACTAAAGGAGGTAGAACTTTTTCCCAAACTCTGGAATAGCCTTCCTGACAACGTTCGGGGTTCAGACACACTCTCTCTATTTAAATCTAGATTAAAGACACATCTCTTTAGTCAAGTATTCATATAATGCATCTCACAATCTTGTACTGCAGTTATATCTGATCAAACGCACATTATTAAGCTTTAGCTTGGGTTGAACAAATAATTTTTACTTGGATGTAACAACAGCTACGCTAATTTTCTCTGTTTCTGCCATGGGATGTAACTAGGAATTACACAAGCTTCAGTCTGGATCCAACCCTTCAATGATCTGAGATGACCGAACACCTGAGAAGAGATGATGCCAACCCCATCAGACAATATACAGAATTAACCAAATTTTGCCATAAGTTAAATATATTAAGTTTCTACAATATATAAAATCCATTGTAGAAACTTAATTTCCTGTAAAGCTGCTTTGCAGTGATTGTATCATAAAAAGCGCTATACAAATAATCCTGAATTGAATTATTGGTTGTAGAACTGTCATTTTAGTACATATTCGCGAAAGCATAGATGCAGTTTCTCTGTACACGGTCAAAGGCCATGTAATTCCTCAGAGTTCAGTGTCAGAAGATTCCACAGTTACGTGCTGCAGTGCTCATCGGCCTGTGACTCTCGTCGTGGTCAGTATGTCCCCGTCCCTTCTGTGAGCTTAACCTCATGCTACATCCATTAACAAATCAGCAGCCTCAAAGCAGCTGCACAGCACTACACCAGTTAAAACAAACATGCCCTCTATCAAAATTAACTCCCTTTGCAATAGGCACAAGGGAATAAAACCATTCAGTCCATACTTATATACAGCCTCGTCTTGAGTTTGAGAAGCAAACAAATATTCAATCAGTGGACTGAGGTTGAATATTTGACTAGAGGTGATGCTTTATAGAAAATAATTATCGTAACTTTTACATGAAGACATCCGTTACTTTAACTCTTACCTGAATACAAAAGCGTGTGGTAAGCCCATCCTCTGCCGATTCGGCAAACTCTGTCCAGGGCTCCCTTTCTCGTGTGCAGAATGCAAAAGGCATTGCTATATATGGAGGACACAGGAAAAAAATAATGCTTTCACTGAAATCATTTATTGTCACCAGAACTGATTTTTATTTATGAGAGTTCAAACTATTGAAATTGACTCTCCTTGGTGTCCAATAAAACTTTGTTTTGCTTGCTGAGAGGGAGGATGAGGAGTACAGTGGATAAGTTTATGGCCTTATTTTTCATTAGAAGTTGTTGTTTTGTTTAGAGCAGGACAAAATTATTATTTGTTTACATGGCATTTTTAAATGACTACTATCAAAGCAAACATGCTTCGTAGATTTGCATGGAAACACAGGAAGTCAGAGCCCAGGGGTCAAAGGTTTACGTGGGGTGGTGGTTAAGGGGGGTTCAAGCCTGGGCAAAGAGACCTGTTGAGACCCAGAGGGACTGAATGACCTTTGGGATGCCTGGCGAGTTTATCATTGGATCATGAGACTCCCTTTCATCAGCTAGCATCCCTGCACGCCACGGCCAACACAAACAGACAAACTTCGAGCGCAGCTGAAACTTCGTCACTACCGTCCCGCGCTCTACTGATGTAAACCAGATTCCGCTGATGTCTTCGTGGGCATGTTACGTCACTGAAGGCCAAGAAGTCTTCAGATGCATACGCTCATAAATAAGATCAGTAATTGCTTAGAGGACAACAGGAAATAGATATAGAGGAATAAAAAAACTACAAATATTTGTGGCTAAATATGGATCGTTGATCATGTGTTAAACAGTGTGACATGCTATTCTTCATCTAAAATTATTTTTAATTTTTTTTTAATTAATTTAGAAATATGATACATGCATATTTTAATCATATTATATATATATATATATTCATTGATAGACGAATTAATTCACAGGACTCTTGAACTGAACTGTAAAAAGCTGAAAGATAAGTATTCAATAATTACTTAAGATTAAACATTAAATTGCTCAGAAATGGTTATGTATTATATATTATATACAGGGTTCGTACACATTTTTACCAACAAATTTCCATGACTTTTCCATGACTTTTCCATGACTTTTGTGACAATTTCCATGACCTAATTTCACATTATTTTACAATAAGAATAAAAATCTGTTCAAATTATCATAGCATTTTAACTAAAATGAATGACTATTAATACTATTGTTTGCTTTTTTGTTTTAGTACAAGCTGAAACTGCGCCAGATGTGAAGGTCCTTGCAGTCCGAAATTTCACATGCAAAAACGCATACAAACATTTCTGACTCGTGTGTAAGGACCTTTACTCCACACAGAGAACATATCACTATTATCATTTATTTAACTCAGTTAAAACGCAGGGCCAGAATTTCGTTTTGCAATATATATATATATATAGGGCCCTATGAAATCCGTTTTAATTTTTCCCAAATTCCATTTTATTTTTTTCTAAATTCATTTTTTACCGTTTCAATTTTTCTAGATTCCGTTGTTTTCATTTTATAGACTCCTTTTTAATGATCAAATTAAATTGTATTTATCAAAAAGCATGTCTAATTAATTAAAATCATGAAACTTATACAATTTAATTTATTAAAAGTGTAACAAAAATGACATGTTTAGGGCCGTATGAAATGTTATATTTTTTTCTTACCTTGTTTTATTGTGGCCAAATTCTGTTTTAGCTCATCTGATTATTTGAATGCATACATTTTTTTTTACTCTTACAGTAGCCTTATGAATTGTTATTTTTCCTCAGAAATTCTGTGTTGTGTATTTAAATTTGACTGGTTATCAGATTAAGGCATGAAACATCGATTTAATTTATATTTGAATGAATGAAAATTAAACATTTACATGTTGAAAAATAAAGGGGATTTAGCCTACTATTAAAAATAAAATATGTTGTGATTATGTCTTAATAAAATAAAGTTTTATTATTTTTCAACAGTAGTAGTTGACGTGTTTTTAAAGTAGAACTAAATTCACAGTTTCATTGTTTCTAGGGACAAACAGATGCAGATAATTAAAACATGCACATTTCTTCTCTTTCTCTCACTCTCAAAATGGGCATATTTGAGAAACAAGTCGAGTAGTTTGCTTCACTAAATATAATTGTCGGTCATTTAACATTTCTTTTCGTAAAACAGTTGACTAAACATCTTACCTCGCTCTCTTTTATTAATCTGACGCTTGCTCAGCATCTGTGAACGCTAAACTCCGCCTACTTTGATTTGATTTGAATTCAATTACTTTGACATTGACGAGCGCTGTTTGCCGCTGAGGCAGAGCAGACTTTTAAACAAGAGCGCTGCGTAATCGAGGACAGCAGATGCTCATGTAGGCCTATAATTATCTTTATTGAAGTGAGTTAGGTTTAAATCGCAATCATCAAGCATTAATTCACGATTTTTGTTGTTGCAATTTTACACATAATAATCCACGATGATCACAGTACACAAAACTGAAATTGCACGTCAAAATAACAGTCAATATTTTTTGAGACCCACCCCCCAAAAAATAAATTAGCCTACTTTCCACAAATCACGTTTTCAGGGGAGCCCATGTATTATTAAGGGGAGCCCATAGCTCCCCCGTAGTTTGCACCCTGTTCACCAGGATAGCCATTTTAACGTAATTTTGTGTGTAATTTTGCCGCTTAAACGCAACAAGCTGCACTTTTAGAGCCCCATATTTCAGCCTCGACTTTTAGTTTATGGCTTGGGACAATTTTCACGTCAGACGCGGGCGGGCATCGGGCTTGTTTTAGGATTCCTCCTTATTTTGTATTTTAGAAATCCATAAATTATTATGGTGATGAAAAGGATTAGCCGTCGTGGAAACAATACCGCGACTGACAAGAGCAGCTCGACCTGTCTAATAGCACACATTTGTCTAGGTTAAACGTTTAAACTAACATTGTGATATGCTTTTTAAGTATTTTAAATATAGATTTTATTTTAGTCAAGAGGTGATTTAAGAAGGCTAAATTGATCAAACATAATAGGCAAACTCACTGTCTGCAGCTGGCCGATTGCTCAAAAGATACTTTGAAAACAAAAACTTGAATTTAATAAACAAATACATTTTCCAAACATATTTCTAAATTAACTTAATAAAGAAACGAAATACGCTTTGCCATTAAAAACGAAACTGGACTATTTTAATGGCTAGAACAGCAGCTGTGTAATGGGGAAGAGAGAAAGAAAGACATGGGCTCCAGTCGGACTCGAGAAGGTAATTCTGATCATCTGCTGGACAAGGATTGGACTGGGGCGTATGTTTGAGGCCCGTGCAGGATTCTACTGAGCTTGTTTGGTACCAAACGTCAATTTGGTGCTCGCAAGGCGGCTTTATACGGACGCCATTTGGACATGACTGAGTGCAGCGGAAACCATCTATGGAGAGCGCGAGTACAGAACGGCTTAAAAAGACGTGCAAACAAAGGCTACATTTTAGTGACAATGCAACAATGACCCGATTAGGCAGGTGACAATTCTGTCAACTGTACCAAAATGCCAGAGAAAGACTTGTATCGCACCGTGCAGCTCTTTAGTGCAGACGAGATGCGCTGATTGCGTGTTTTCAGAGAAAGTCAATGAGAGAAAACACAGCTGATGAATCCGTTTTCAAATGACCGATTTGATATTCTGTGTGGATCTATTTACTCATCAGCCTACAAGCTATAGGCTATTGAATAAATGTGAATATCCATCATTTTAAAGTCGAAAGCTGCGGGAAAGAGTAGAAATATGCGATATAGCCCATGCGCAATCCGTGCGAAATTCAGGACCGAATAAACAATTGTATTATACAGAGATTTGTCAAATAGATTTCCATGACTTTTCCAAAACTTTCTGGGTTTATTCATTTTTCCAAAACTTTTCCAGGCCTGGAAAATGCGGTTTTAAAATTCCATGACTTTTCCAGGTTTTTCATGACCGTACGAACCCTGTATATAATAGGGCTGTCAAATTGATTAATAGTATCCAAGATAAAAGTTTGTTTACATTTATATATATATATATATTTATATATAAATACACACACATGCATGTATTTAAGAAACATTTATATGTATATACTGTATATATATATATATATATATTCATATTTATATATGATTTATGATACATTTTCTTCTTAAATATACACATGTATGTATATGTGTGTATTTATATGCATATACATATCTTATGTAAACACAAACTTTTATCTTGGATGCGATTAATCATGATTAATCAATTTGACAGCACTAATTTAGAACCATTTATTTAATACCATTTATGAATAATTTTATGTTCATATATACATATACACATTTTGAACTGTATACATTCATATAGCCTAAATTCAAACCTACAAGGATGTTCAATAAAGTCAGTATTTTTTTGTCAACTCGGAATATTGTAAAATTCATAAATAAATACATTTTGGTGAATAATTAGGTAATATAAAATTGTTTGCTTGTTAATATTGTTCAAAAGTGTGGACTGATTAATTAAAACACCCCGCAACAACAAGGTTGGCCATAAAAATAATAATAATACGCATGTATTTAACAAAAAAGAAAATAATCTTCATATGAAACCCGAGAGCTGTATATATTCCTGTTGCAGTTGGAGAGTGATGAATTCAGTGGAAAGAGTTAGATGCATGCATGTGTTTGTGTTTATGTGTACTCACTCCAGGCTTCCTGGAAGCACACGATATTGACCCCACACATGGCCGCCACCTCCACCATCTCTCCCACACGCTTGTGCAGAGCTGTGATCTGTGGAAGCAAAACGAGAATACTGAGCCAACAGTGAGATGAACTCAGATGGATAATACATATATGGAACTGCCAGCTGGCCCTTATATGCACTGTGTACTTTGCACTCTCACCTGTTCAAGTACAGGAGCATCAGTGGGTAGGACTATCTTGTTCTGAATGAGTCCCACGCGGACAGTTCTGGGTGGTCTGAGCTGCTCTGGAGAAGCCTCAAACACATAACCCTTCAGATCAAAATCTTGCTCCACTGCAGCATCTATTGCACTCTGGGGAAGGTTCAGCTTCCTGAAATTCATGTATTACAATTTTAAATGGCATGCGCTCAATAATGTTCAATAATCAAACAAATAGGGAAGAGCAGGGATGATTGTAATGGTCAAAGATATATTCAGTTAAGTTTGTATGAAAACAATGGACCAGTGCAAGACGAATGCACAGAGAACAAACATGATTTTCACTACCAGCAGTGCTATGTAGCCTATACCCTTGCGAAAATGTATCATGCTTAAAAAAATAAAGAAGTTATATACATAGTAAAAGTGTAGTAGTCATTATTGTTTTTTGGTGGGGGGCATATTTATTACCACTCAAATAACCACAATTTTGCTACAAATAGGCTACCATGAATAAATTATGGTAAGTGTAGTTTATTTGTGGTTAGCATGGTCTAAATTGTTTTTATTTGTATTAAAAACATGGTTAATTTTTCATAAGTGTAGATTTTAAACTGTATTTATCTGTGTTCAAAGTGTTTTCGGATTTAAGTAGCCTAACGTTATATCTGAGGCAAATGTTCCAGGTTTCTGACGAAACATTTTCTGAATAAATTAGCAAAACCAAAAAGTTGTACAATTGTACACGATGCTCGAATTGATTTGCTTTGTTGTCATTAAAGTTAAACGTTATGTAGCCTACAGTTTTTTTTTTGAAAATAATGCGAAAATAAAACCAAGGGAAATGTAGCTATTTTTATTGATGGTACATCTATGGGAATGATATCGTCATATAAAGTTAGAGCATGTCAGATTTTTCGTCAAACTCATATCGTCGACGTCAACGATATTCCCAGAGACCTTTGTGGCCAAAGTCCACCATAAATCATTTACTCAGTTTCACCATAGATGTTAACTAAAGATCTAGTCTTTTACATTTGGATAAATGCTAACAGTTTGAACATGTTAATTATTTCAGATTTACCTAGTGTCACTGTACATCATATTTAAATAAAATAATCCGAATGTATCAGCCGCCATCGCAGCTGTGTGCACTGCAGCTCTCTCCGGGGATTAACGTTAGTAGTCTTCATCTTGTAATGCACGCGCGTTTGTGACTTACTTCAGTTCTTTTCCGAACAGCAGTCTTCTGACTTCTCTGCGTTCAGCCTCGGGTACATAAGTCTCCAGAACCTTCTCTAGCGATTCAAAGACTTTTCCAGACATTTTGAGCTGTCGTCCTCGACCTCAGTTCACAGACAGAGTGAATTCACATTAGGCTACTATTTAACTAGCACATGTCCAGATCTACCTTTCCAGCGCTTATGCTATTTGTTCAAGATAGAGGGTCCAAGTGCTCCCTATACACGATTTGGTGTTAGCCTTCATGTATCAAGTCAAGACAGAACAGTTTTCAGAGAAAATGTATGACCAGAAAGCGTTTTAGTTTAAGGCATTTCTTCAGCTGTGGTGTAACACATTATAACACTCATTCATTAAACTATCCAGACCACATGACCATTTGAAACTGAATGCTGAAAACAAATAGTGACTATAAAAAGTTTATTTTTTTAAACATAAGACATTATCTTACATAGTCATTCAAAGCTAATCTCCTTATATGTAATTAAACAATGGACAATAAAATAAATCGTATCGTATTAAGTTACATCTAAGTGTTAAATATAGGCCTAAGTTTGGGGTCAGTAAGATTTATTGTAATAAAATGTATTTATTTGATACAGTAAAATCGATGATATTGTGAAACTAATAAGATATTTTAAAATGTAATTTATTCCTCGTCTTCAAGCCCTCAGTGTCACATGATCCTTCAGAAATCATTTTGATATGCTGATTTGGTGCTCAGAAACATTTATTTTTATTATCAATGTTGAAAACATATTTTTGTGAAAACGGGACGTGGATTCTTTGATTAATAGAATGTTTACAAAACCGAATTTATTTTAAATAAAATTATTTTGTAACATTATATTGTCACCCAATTTAATGCCTCATTGCTTAATAAAAGTATTAATTTCATTCTTTTTTTAATCGTAGTGACCCCATACTTTTGAATCTTGTTGTACACACCCAAATAAAATGTATCCTTCATTTTGACATATATAATATAACCAAGGAGTCATACAATGAATTCTATAAATAAAATATGAACAGTATGTTAAAGAACCCAGGGAAAGAGCCAGGGATTCTTCAGCTCCGAGGTGTAGTGATGGCTTTCTTAAAGTTGATAGCAGCTTTGATGCGGTGTTGACTGACTCCTCCTCTTTTAGATGCTCCACCCCTTTTGTCCCTCTCCTTTGAAGGATTTGACAGTTTTCTCAGAATCTCTACATTTGTCAGAAAAACAGATGAGATTAAATAGAGAACCTACTACAGATATTGTAATTTCCATAACAAAAATGTCATATTTCTGCTGATATGGTGAACGTCAATTTCATTTTGATTAGATTTGTAGAATACCATGAAAAGTAGCAGCAAGGAGTGTTTTTCTTGATATCAAATTCTTCCTTTTTAATAAATGATCATTATGGATGAACAAATGAGAAATAGAAGCATTGCCTGCTAGCTCAGGGAAACTTGTCCCGAAGTCAAACACTGCAGTATACGTTGGACCTTCACTGCCTTCACCTCCTGCACAAGAGAACCGTAAAAGCTGTTTTTACTGATTTTCCACGCGTGTTATTGTATCTGACGTAGCCTACATGAAGTAGCAAACTCACGTGATACACGTAATGGAATATAACTCTCTCTCTCCTTCAGCAAACTGCTGATGAGGTCGGTGCTCTGCGCTCTCTCTTCCAAGTTCACCAGCTCTCCCATCCTGTCCATCAAGTCCACAGACTCTACAGAGAACAGTTCTATTCTTAGCTCACTCACCGAGTCTGTTCAGCTTCAAATGAACAGCTAGTGTGTTTCTGACACACAAACCCCAGACCCTAAGAATAAAACACTGTGGTTTTTAAATCACTGGGAGCACCTTATAAACTGCATAGCAACGCCACAGCAAGCATCTATAACCGTTAGCATCATGTTAGTATGTTTTGCACAGGCAGAAACAATTTACTTATACTTCACATATTTAAGAATCTAATTTAACCATTGAAATTAATCTTACATTAAACTTTTAAGTAACTCAATTCATCTTCAATATTAACCCATTTGACCTGAGCTGAAGCATACTTTAAGTTACCTTGGGGATCCAGATTGCATTTTTCTTTTACGCAGTGGATGAAGTTTATAACCTTGCAATTTAGGTTCAGTATCTCCTCTCTTCCCTCTGTAAGAAATATATATTTGAAAACATTACAGCCATTAAAACAAAGGAACTTTGTTATGAAAATATAATGTGAATACACTACTGTTCAAAAAGCGTCAGTATGTTTTTAAAGAAAGAAAGAATTAAATGAAACACTGTTATTCACAAGGAAGCATTATATGTCATGAGTGGCAGTATAGACACTTGTTACAAAAATAATTATGTTTCAAATAATTACATTTGTTTGCAAATAATAAAATAATAATTTCAAATAATATCACAGTAATGAACATCCCAGTCTTAAGATGTCTCAGCAGCCTGCAGTAATGAACGAGTTGTAATGAAAAGGTAGTTAAAAGTTGTTGACGACAGCCATACCTAGAGACAAAGCCCGGGTTTTGAGGAATGCTGTAAAGTTCTACAGAACTGAATAGAATTGGCAGACTAGACTCAATGTAATCAGAATATTATCCTACTGTGCCACCATTGAACTATGGATGAACTCCCCTCCTGGCCTAGAATCTGCATTACATAAACAGCACCATATTACCCATTTTCACTCACTACTCACTGCTTTTTCTGTCTCTCTCTCTCTCTCTCTGTATCCCCTTTGAAAAGAGAAGAGAGAAAGAACTCTTTTTTATGAAGCAGACCGGTCTGATTTGTCTCCATGGAGTTTGTACACAGACAGACTGGTTCTTTGATACTTTGAATAGTACTTACAAGTACTTATGTCTAGTATATTTAAAAACTTTAATGTAAGGTGGGATTAAACGTGAACACTGTTGCATCAATTAGTTTTTTTATCAATTGACAGCACTATAATTTATTGTAGGCATATAACTGGCACAAAACTCAAGCAATGGGTTGACGTAAAATCACGTTTCATGAATTGTGCCAGAGCATAACAATATCTTCTTGTTGCAAAAGAGTAATGTTTAATTTAGATCATCTTTCCACAAATACGAATAAAATAAGTCAGCAAAAGTAATTTTAGTTTAAAGAAATAGTCAGTGAAATGAGGTGCTTAACCTTCAGGAAATGTTGATTGTCTCATGTAAGTTTCTGTTCATTTTATGAGATTTGCACATTTTGCAACCCTTTACTTTATACCTGTATAACAAAAATGTAATAACAAATAACACAAATTTTCTATTTAATAGAAATGCTGTAATTTTGAACTTTCCATTCATTAAAAAATCCTGACAAATGGAATACAAAAACTAAAAATATTAAGCTGCACAAAACTATAATCAGAAATAAGCAGCAAATAAGCATATTTGTAATTATTTCTGAAGGATCATGTGACACTGAAGACTGGAGTAATGCAGCTGAAAATTCAGCTCTGCTATCACTTGTAGCCTAATTATATTTCACAATATTTCCATTTTAATGTATTTTGATGAAAATAAAACAAACAAATATTTACCTCAATTGAAAATGAATGATAAAAACACCCAATTGTATCATAAAACATATTACCTTACATGATTTTTTCCACCACACTTTTAAAATGTAATTAACATTATAATAGGAATATATATTTGAGGCACCATATATATTGAGGCATATATATCGAGTCACCTTGAGGCCATCTTAATTGGGAACCGAGGAGCCATAGTGGGCCCCAGACCCTCTGGTAGAGAACCGCTGTTTTATAGCACCATTGCTGATACACAATCCTGTAAATCTAGCCAGAATAACAGCCGATGAGACACAGACAGCAACTCCATGACAACACAGGCTTGAGCAGTCATAGCCTCAACTGTAATGTTATCAGTGTGTAAACATCATGAGCTTCATCAACAGACCTTTTCCACAGATTTAGGTGTGACATGAAGCCCTCTATGACTAGATTAGACCAATCAGCATGTTTGCTTAGCTCAATAAAACCTAGATGTGTGCCAAGGGTTGCCATGTTTTATAAATATAGGCAATCTTTTACATTTTCCTTCATACCTCACAGACTATACATAAGGAACAAATAGAGGTGCACTAATTAATAATACAATTTATATATATTTCATTAATAAGGACAAGATAAAATTAAATGAAAGAAGTCGAAGTGTTACAATTGCCCCCTTTGTGTGGGCGACTGTAAGAGTGTATTGGGGCAATTGTAACACTGAAAAATAAGTCATATTAACCCACTGACTCTCAAATAAAGCATGCCTCATAATCACTTTACTGCTGTAATATCCAATAATGTTGCAAAGATTTTTATTTTTTTTGTATATGGTTCAAATTATTTTAGATGCCAGGCATCATATGCATTCAAAAGCAAAAGGCTATTTCTATTTTTGCAGAAGACAATATTCTAGAGGTAACTAGATTTGAATGTTCTATATAATATTTAATATTCACAGTTCATCACATCACAGTTATTATTTTAAATATATTCTATTCAAATACATAATCAACTGATGAATCAAGAACAGTCTTTAAACAAACTTTAATTAAATGTACAGGATATTAACATATTGACAGAATAACTTGAGATCATGTGGAGAGCCACGCCTATATTAACATAGGTTGCTCAGGTTTGCCTAATTTTTTATCAAGATAAAATGTAAGTTTAAATTTAGTCATCTGAACTTTATAGACAGCAGATGGAAAATACTGTAGGCCTACATCCAAAAAGTAACTTTCATACCTCAAAAGAAGTATGTAGTAATAAAAAAAACTGAGGTGAAATTATTACGCTTGTTCGAGATGCATCGGAGTATGACATAAAAGCACCGCGAGAGTTATTGGAGAACAGACGACTCTTGTGCTTTTGAACTGCTCACTTTGATGTCGTACGCAGATGGGGTCTGTAGTGCCAAAGCATCTGGAACAAGCTTGTTGTGTTCCTTTTTCACAGGCAATCCTACTGAGCATGTGTCGTGTCATCATCACCCGAGCTTGTTTCTGATTGGAGGAATTGAATGTGTCCCCAGATACTATTGAGATAGAGGGTCCAAGTAAGGTCATCGAGCTGGAATTCGAACTCGGGACACCCCGAAGCACAACGACAGTCGGCACACTGCCCACGGCTATCAGCGCTTACACACATTGCTATTGTTGGTAAGATGATCCAAAAGCTCCGCTGGCACTGGCAGACATGGAGACAAGCCCAGGAGTCATAATCAGAGTTCATTAGGAAGATGGGTGTGAATACTGCATTTTTAGATGAAGAATAGGCTGTGTTCATAACTTCCTTTTGGGTCAACACACAATGAGCTTTTGTTTGAAATATCTCGAGCTGGATTACTGTAAATGTGTGTGTGTGTAAAACTCTTTCTGAAAAATCTGTTGGCTCAGGAGCTTTTCATCAGTTTTTGATCGTGTATGATGTAAAACAGTAGTCTGTCTGCACAAGATTCAATCTGAATCAAGTGTGTTTGAAGTAGGAAGATCTGTATGTCATATGGAGCTCGATTCAGAAGAATAATAATGCTACCCTAAAATAGGCTACTCTAGAAAACTCTTGAGATGCACTAATGCACCCTTTAACCTGGAATCTATTGGGACTTGGGGAACGGGCTGGGAAAGATACAATGTTAGGATTCATAAGACCCTTCAGCGTGTGATCGAGCACAGCGGCCCAAGAGAAGGACTCTCCCGGGATGACCACTTCATGTCTCCATGTCTGGAGACTCCTTGGGAAGGAAAATCGTAAATCATTTTATAGCCTGCATTTAAGCTATATCACACTTAGGCCAAGTGGTTTACTGATAGTTTGTATATTAAATATTTAAGCAATATTAATAGTATTTAATATATACAACGTTCAGTACACATTAAGTTTTCAGTAGCTTACAGAATATTGCCCGTTTCTTCGTCTGTTATTTCTAAACATCATCAAAAATGGCGCGTCACAGTAGCGGTGTTTTGTTCCTGAATGAATCAGTGTTTGTGAATGAATCGTTTGAGTGAATTATTCATTGACTCACTCATAAAGAGTCACCCGTCGCCCCCCTATGATTTCGATGTAACCTGTAGAAAAATCCCCACAATGCACAGAGTGACCAGAATTAAGAATTTAACATGAAAAGCCAATATGACAATGACAATTGTCATGACAATACTTGTTTGGTGCGAGTAGTTATGATAAGGCCGTAATAGGATATTACAATAACTTCTTCATTTATAACACAAACTCTGTTAATTATCTTTACTGACCTCTTATAATCAGGGATCTGTAATTCTGTATGTGGTCAAACAGGTTATTTGACAATAGCCCTTCATGTGCAGCTGAGTAATGGTAATTTATTGAGGCAGTAGGGGAAACTGTGTCCCCATTGCTGTTTCTGTGGCCCCGTACTGATGATCTGATCTCATTCAGATGTACGATATGACGAGGCAGAAAGAACTGGCACAAAACTCAGGGTTGACGTAAAATCACGTTTCATGAATTGTGCCAGAGCATAACAATGTCTTCTTGTTGCAAATGAGTGATGGTTTAATTTAGATCATCTTTCCACAAATACAAATAAAATAAGGCAGCAAAAGTCATTTTAGTTTAAAGGAATGGTCAGTGAAATGAGGTGCTTAACCTTCAGGAAATGTTGATTGTCTCATGCAAGTTCCTGTTAATTTTATGAGATTTGCAACCCTTTACCAACTTTATATATAAATACAGTTTGGACTATTATAAAAAGTTGCAGCCAATAAGGCCAAATATTTTTTTAGGCTAGCATTGATATGAGATATATAACTTATCTAATAGTTCTCAAAACAAAAAGCATGGGATATGTGCCCTTAATACAATAAAACCCAAAATAACGGCACTCATAAATGCATCCTATTTGTGGAAAGTGCCTCATAGAAAACCACAGTCAAAGAATAACACTGCTTAAAACTTTTCAGAGCCTACAAAATATGGAGCCAAAATACACATCATGAGCTGCAATGCTGCATGCATATGATAGCTTTATGAAATCTTGCTGACTAACTTTCATTAACATGCTCGCCCGGTTCCCAGGTAGAAATCAGCTGACAAATCAGTTGTCTGTGGGTATTTGTGCATGTAAAGTTTGTGTTGCAGTGCAGATGCTGAGTGAGTGAAGAAAATAATCAGTGCAAACCATTAGGAACTGTATTGAAAATGTGTTTTAAGTTCCCGAATTTGAATTAAAGACGCACACAGGATGTAGAATTACAATTCAAATTTGGATTAATGAAAGTAGAATTAAAATGGAAGTGCAGTGCAGACATTAGTAACATCTTACATAATACACACTGCTCTAAATGTAATCAATAATGTTTACCTTATGGTAGAAGAACATTTGTTAACTCCAACTCAATATATAAATATACCATATAATCAACAGATTCAAATGTTTCAATATTAATTTTATTTTATCTTGCAAAATATGATGGATATTTTGTGGGTCTCTATGACAAAAATAAACAAGTTTTTAATTTCTGTGTCAATTGTTGAATTTAATTAAGATAAATAACTCATAATTAATTTTGGGAATATTTAGATTTTATTTATTTATTTTGTACAAAAAAGAAATTGAACATCCTGTGACCAATCCCAACTCATGAACTGAAAAGGAGAAAATGAGACCTCAGTGAAAATGAAAGTACATTTTTAAGACTGAAAAAAATTGATATTCATTTTTGATGCTCTTTAATGTTTACATTATTATTACAGTCATTGCAATATCAAACATACTCAGTCCTGAGCTGCTACAGGTCCACAATAACGTCAAGTCCTTAAAAAAGCAAAAATATACTTTGTATGTCAGATTTTAGCCCATCATTTTTTTGAAGCAGAAAATAAATAATTAGAATCCATCATTCAGAGTGTATTCATTATCAGGAAACCTCTGTGAGTTCAACACAGAGGGCTGTTTGTAGGTACAGAGCTGGTTTAACATGAAGTGGCGAGGACGGATCCTTCCCATCCATAATGTCAAATACAGCATGCTTGCTGCACGCAACGCCCTCATTATTCCCAGTGAGAGGTGACTCTGGATGCCTCAGTCCCAGATGTCTGTGAGAATTAGTGAGTTCCGTAGGCTGGCTGCCTAATGCAGAGTTTTCTGTAGTAACAGGTCTGTGTGTGTGGCTGGGTTCGGCACTTTCACAGCTGCTGGTGGTGCTGCTCTGTTCGGTGTAGAGGTCTCGCACCAGGCCGTTGACTTTAATCCGGAGCGAATCCGCCACACTCGTTCGGGCTGAAGTACGGGTGCTCCCGTTGCAAGAAAGAGACTCTTGTCTACCCAAGATGTGATAGCGTACGATCTTCCGAAAAGTGTATCTAAATTCACGTATGCGGTAAGCATAAATGAACGGGTTCACAACTGAGTTTGCGTGCGAGAGAATTATAGCCAGGTACATGATCAGAGCCGGTGGCCGATTACACTTCGGACAAAACAGAGTGAAACAGTTGATGATGTGCAGCGGCAACCAGCAAACCGCGAACAGGCCGACAATAATCGCCAGAGATTTCGCGGCGTGGATCTCTTTCTGCAGGGTGGAGCGGGACTTGAGCTCGCAGGGCATGGCTTTGGACTCAATACATTTGAGTTGGTAGCGCGCAGCCATGAAGATCCGCAGGTAAATGGCCAGCATGAGAAGCAAAGGCAGCAGCACGCAGGCGAAGAAGTTGAAGTAAACCATGTAGTCCATGACCACCACCTGCTCGAACAAACACTCCATCATACCGGGTGGACAGGTGCTGTTGAGGGCCTCTTCTGAGCAGGCTTTGTGCCAGCCTAACATGGGCGTTAGACCGATGATAACCGACAGAACCCAGCAGATCGCTATGACGCCTCTGGCACGCTGCCCAGTTACTAGGCTGTTGTATCTGGAAGAGAGAGAGAGAGAATCATGTTTTTCAAATTCCCCAGCCATAAGTGTTTGTTCCACTTAGTCTAGACTGCACATCTAAAAGGTCCAAAGTACTAGCAAAAGTAAGCAAAAGAGAGCATGGCTATAAACCTAGACATCTCTTTAAAAGTGCTCTCACGCCATGCTGAATTATGAGTTTCCAATAAGTAATCTTTTGCATCTGTCAAACTGTATCTCATAATTTCTTGTAATTGCGACTAGTTCTTATAACTGTGAACTTTTATATCTATGAATTATGACAACTTTATATATCTCACAATGTAACTATTTCTATCCACCTTTTTATTCAATGCAGGAGTAAGCCTATGGGTGAGACTTCCGGATCATTAGCCGCTGAAGGTAAATAACGAGAATAACAACGTGCAGTAAATAGTGAAACTATTTGCACTACAAACCAGTGTGTTCACAATTAAGATAAAAATAATCTATAGCAGAATAACATCGAACCGATCCTATTTTTTTTTGGACGAACGAACTGTTTTGTACAGTGTAAAAACGTGATTGACACGGAAGCTAGACCCATAGAATTTACAAATAGCCTTTTTAACGGCAGAAAAAGGTGGATATTGTGACTTTATTTTACTCAGTGTGCAATGACCTTATCTCATATGTATGTCATAATTCATAAATTGATCTCATAATTACATACATTTTACAAACGTAAAATCTCGTAATTTGGATACACCGTGAACATTAGAACAACCCTGATGCAGCCACAGTGCTAATGATACTAGCATCCATTCACAGTATTTCCAGAAAATTCTCCCATTGGAGCAATTAGGACGAAAGAATGTGCTCAGAAATGTCAGTGTTTGGAACAGACATCTATTTTGAGAGACTCTTTTTGGGCCAGTGTGGGAGAACAGCTGAGTTCCTTGGCCTCTATTTGTCTCATTCTCCAGATGTGGAAGTTCAGTGAGCCACACAGAGAAAACATCCCCGTCCCCCACCCAAAACCTGCTGACAGGACGTGGACACACACGTAGTCTATCACACATTTCATTGAAACCAGCTCAACTGACCATTCCAAAACACAAGACATACTATTATCCCAACATTACCTCAATCTCCATTAGCATATTAGCTACTCATTCTGAACAGTGCTAATTGGCTCATTATGAAGTGTAAAGAGTTTATAGAACAAAACTGATAAAAGACGGCCAAAAAAAACAGAAGTGGATGCTTGCAAAGGAAATCTGTGCAAACTATTAGCAAAAATATTCCAGAGTAAATCAGATTTATGAGAGGTTATGCTCAAAGACATGTGCTCAGAAATGTCAGTGTTTGGAACAGACATCTATGTTCTGAGAGACTCTTTTGGGCCAGTGTGGGAGAACAGCTTGAGTGGCCTCTAAGTCTCCATTACTGGGACAGTTACAGTGAGCCACACAGAAAAAGTCCCAACAAATGCTGACAGCAGTGCCATGTGGATCACACATTTCATTGAAACCAGACCTGCTTAAACCAGACATACTATTATCTCCAGGCTGGCTGGTTTCCTTGTTAAAAATATCTTTAAGCAAGCCTAATTTAATTAGCTGGTCTAAGATGGTTTCCCAGCCTGGTCTTTGATCATTTTTCAGTTAGACAATCTGAAGACCTGAACAGTGAAACCAGAATGAATCTCCGTGCTGTTCCAGGCTGGTTTCCTTGCTGGAAAAACAAACACACATTTTAAGCCAGTCTAAGTTAATTTGCTGGACTTTTTTAGAAGGGTTTTAGTCACTTTTCAGCTAGGCCTGCTTAAGACCAGCTTAAAACAGTAAGATTAGATTTTTAAGTGTGCACAATTAGTGGGATTAACCTGGTCTAGCTGGCTTGATGTTTAAAAAAATGCTGGTCAACCAGAAAGCAGAAATGCTGGTTAAGCTAGTTAAGGAGTTTGGTGGGGACTTTAGCATCCAAAACTACAAAACATAAGTTCAAAAAGTAAACGTAATCAAAACTGTTTCTCTTTAAGGCCAAAACTATTTAAAAGAGGCAAAGCATTATTCTACAAAATGCAATGATAAACATCTTCAACAAACATGTCAAGAATCAGAGAAACAATATCCCTGAATTTTGATCAATGTACAAAGATACAAGTTCTGACAGCAACACCCTTCACTCACCTTAGCGGGATCTTGATAGCAATGTAGCGGTCAATGGCAATGGCAAGAAGACTAAATATGGAGCTCTGGGTCAGCACTAGCACAAAGCAGGCGATGAACAGACAACCGTAGAAATTGGCACAGAAACCAGTGCTAATCACGATGGAGAAGGGAATGGCCAGCACACCCACTGCGATGTCCGCCACGGCCAGCGAAACAACAAAGAAGTTGGTAATGCTCTGGAGGTTGCTGTTGAGGCCCACTGCCCAGCAGACCAACACGTTGCCCAGGATCGAGAGCAGGGCAATCAGCAGCTCCAGAATCATGTACAACACGTCGAAGACATTGTTCAGCATGGTGAGCTTGCTGGGGAGAAAGGACGATGCCTCGCCTCAATGTCCATAGCTGCAGCTCCACGTAACAGCCACCTCACCAGGCCTAGTGTCAGCCTTACCAGAAGACCAGTAATCAAGTGTTACCTTGTTAAAACCTTCCAGATTGTTGAATCGCCAATGAAAATTACAACTTGGCAAATATTTTAAAAAGTATAAAGTATCTCAGATTTTTTAGACAGATGCTGTATTAAATAAATGACAAAATATGAAAATCCATTCTGATCCCATGTCATGGTGTTAGATGTGATGGTCCAGTCCTCGTTCCATGTGTTGCTTGCCCGTCTTTCTCTAACATTTAGTATTCCACTGCATTCCCTGGAGAAAAGAAAGAAATGATGTTATTAACTGGGAAGCAAGACTGAATAAAAACAGATAAAGTAATACTTTTAGACAGAAAAAGTTTGGTGCAGCAACAATTTTCACTCAAAAATTAACACAATTGATTTCATAACTACTTACAAAGAAATGGCAACACATTGAATTAAACATTAAGCAGACTTATAAAAAAGCATTTTCTTGTAAAACATATTCCAAGATTCTGTTATATGTATATATATAAATTCGAAAATGTATTTGTTTTAATGTGTACATGCTCTAATGAAGCATTCATGATTGATGACAATACGTTTGATGTTTGATCTGAGGAAAGAACGAGTTTAGTCAACCATTTTAGGAGTTATTGTTGACACTGACAACAATATGGGGTTAAGTAAACAATACAGAGTGCACAGAAGCACAATGTATAACATTACAGCTAAATATTGAGCTTCTCCAGATGCAAAGTCCTTTCTTGTAAACACAAATGGCAAGCTAATACTTTGAAAAACAAAGGAAACTTTAAGAGGGTATTCTTTATCCACTTTACATTTACCAGACACATCAGTAGTGATGGCCAGAAGCTCTTTCCTTTTGTTTGAATGTTTATGTGAAGAAGTTATTGTGAAGCCCTTGAGTGAAACCCTGGAGCGTTCCCACACTGCTGCAGAGACGCTCACTGAGGTTATCCACCTCTGGAAGACATGAGAAAACAGCTGTTCTGCTACTTGATTTATTTATTGATTTTTTTCAAATATATATTTGCCCATTACAAATCAAAAGAGTACAAACCTTTTTTAATTAGAAATTATATATTGCAATTGTTAGATATTTACAGGTGGTACGAGGTATGGGATATTATCATTCTAGATTGAATTAAATTGAAAAGAAATAAAACAAACAAAAAAATATGGTGCACCCCTGTGCACAAGATAAGTCATTAATGTTTAGTTTTTTTATGAAGGAGAATTTTTTGATTATTATTGTTTGCAAACTTCTAGGAGTACATTATTATACAGATGACCTCAAAGCTGACATACATGGACTAAAAACCACATTGGGTCTTTAACATGCAACAAGTGTTTGCAACACATTGTTAAATCACAGTTTAATTTCTTAAAACAAGATTCTGCCAAAGGACAAAAATGAAAAGCATGTGATTAGGTGACTGTCGTAAATAAGAATCGAGAGTGGGGAGGTGAAAAGGATTGTAGCAAACATAATAGACTAGTAGATCTTGACACCCAGCTTCACAGCCATTGATATGGATCTGTGAATTTAGGGGATGGCAATGAACAACAGAGAAATGTCTCCACAACACTGGATGAACCCTTTGATCAGTTTCCCAAAGTACTGTTCTGGTTTCAGTGCTTTGTGTTTACAAGAAGACAATGTTTAAGCTACTAGACGGATTGTGACGACCTGTGCCAACACCAGACTCAACAGTGAACCCTTGTGGATGGATGATGGAAAAGATCATACATTCATCCACCATTTAGCGCAGTCCCAATTAACTATATCTGGTTCATTCCTCATACTGCTGACATCCCTAACTAAATCAAACCCAAAATATCATGGTTTGATAGCAAAGCAACTCAAACACTGCAGATGAAACAGCAGGGCTGGATCAGAACAAACAGATGCACTTCAGCTGTGTGTGAATGATGCTTTATAGCCGTTATACTCTCCATTTACCTCTGGCTGATTGATAGGCTCTCATAAAATGAACAATTCTTCAGTTTTGATTCTTACATTCTATTATGTATTTGCAGTTACGAAGTTAAGAGCACAATGTGGCTCAAGGCAGATATAGAAAATACATTCAATATAAAAAAAGTTCAATAATAAAAAACTAACTAAAATCAAAACACCCGTAAGACATAAAAAGCTGCATTTTCCTCCAGTTCTCCAGCATAAACAATAATTGTAAACCCCTTTAGGAATGTCAGAAGTAAAAAAAAAACATAATAAAAATTACACGGGCTCCATTTGACTGAACCACTAAAATATTCATAAAACTACACAGGCATCTACAAAAAAAGCCTCTAAAAACACTTCAAACATATCTACACAGCAAATCCTTTATAAAGGACGCACACATCTATGGCAAGTTTTCAAAAGGTTTAACATTAATTAAACTAAATATGCATCAGTTTTCAAATAGTGACGAGCATTGGTATGAATTTCACTAGTACTCATGCATTACTTTTTTTATGTTAGTCACTACCAACTATTCCATTGTTGAGAAATGTTTGAATTTCTGTCATTGTAATATTTGGGGAGCTGTTCAGATTTCAACAATTAACTAAGCCACTGATTAATAGTATCTATTGCAGGTTTACTTATTTATTTCATACTACTACTTATTTATCAGACCAGAATACAGTATCTAGCATCTATACCGAAATATACAATGTCTAAAAAAACTACTTTTAACAACACAGAGTGCTGAATCAACAGAAAGTTAACACATTTAAAACGCAATATAACACAGCATAGGGTGGACACAGATACATTGCTGGTGTTTGATGCCGAGGGTTAACTTTTGGCTGATTTTGCTGTGTCCTTTAGAAACAGTGTGACGTGTTTATAAAATTACACTATTAACAACTGGAATACATACAGAGAGAAATATCTTGTCTAATAGTGTCTAACAAGTTATAGTAAAACTGGAATAGATTCAAGTAACTAGTGACTAGAAATAAAGTAGTCTATGCATAAATAAACCTCTAACGTTAATTAAATATATTAGTCACTACTGAAGTATTAGCATGAAAAGAATAGTTACTAGTGGTGAAATTTTAAAACACGCAATTACTCACTAGAAAAAAATACTAGTTTAAAAAGGTGTATAGGCTAGTAACAAAATAGTGTTTTAAATGAAAAATTAAATTAGCTTGTCATACACGAGTTTCCCTGCAGTCTACGGCACTGCTAGTTTGCGCCGAAAACGTAAATTTCATATAGCCTACAATACATAACTTAATAATACTGTATATTAATTGTCATTTTTAAAGTCCGTTTGTAAATCACACATCTGTAAGTTAATTGGGGTCGTTCTTGTATTATTTGTTTTGAGGCTCAAGTATTTTCATGCTTGTGTACTGGACACAACGTGCATTTTAACTTTTAAAAACAGTTTAACCTAAATTATTAGTTTCAATATTAAAATTGCACTTAAGCCGTGCACAAACTGTTTAATTCAAAGATAATAAAACAAATTAAATTAAATCGAAACACCGCGGGCTCCATCTATAAGTTCTTATTAGTAACGTTAGTTGGTTTCAACTTACCCTCAGAGTTGATAACCACTGGAATGACTGAATAAGAAAAACAATCATGAATAAGACGGGAATCCCATGAATAAAGATGAGAGGGCAAACCCTTCGGAAAAAGAAATACATAAACGTGGAGTCCTCAGAAGTTCGATTCCTTCGGCGCGTTCAGCGTCAGCTGTGTGATCCGGTAAAGTCGAAGTCGCGCGCACTCTGATATCAGCAGTGAGAGCTGACAGACTATAGGACCGCGGAGAGAGCCAGCGACTGACCAATCCCGAGCCGGTGCAGCATTCCCACACTCGACGACTGTTCGATACTGATACCGCTTCTTCCTGTGAAACAACTGAGCTGCCCGCTATTGCCAGGTCTCTTCTGTTATTAAACTGAAAGCAAACTTGCATGACAGAATTTAGTAGAAGTAGCCTAGTATTCAAATTAGCTTCCTGAATAATTCTGGATGTTTTGTATTGACCATTTAATTGGTTTTGTTTAGATTTAACAATAATTTAAATGGAAAACTTACAGTTTATGTGAAGTTTTGCATTGCTCATACATCACTCAGGTAATTTCATAATGACAAATGTAAATTTGTTTTCTTTCTGTTCCATGACCTGTCTTCAGGACAACTTGAGAGCAAGTCCCACAGTTAAGCCAGACATATTTAGGTCAATCTGGGTTCCATTCACATATGTGACTTAAAAAACAAACAAACAATCGTGGTACAGACAATAGGGCCCTGTGCAGGAAAGCATGCCAATCAATTCAGTCTCATTCTGGATAAAATGCAATTTCTTTTTTACTCTATGTAATGACTGACGTCACATCTAATCTTAGACATGTACTAATCATGCTGCACAACACCCATCCTCTACAACAATAAAGAACAAGAGCTAAACTCACAAACACCCACCGTATCCTTTCCTCAGACCTTTGGCCAGTTTTAAATGTGTTTAGGACAAAGATTAGAAAAGCCTTCCAGCCAAATGGGAAGGCAACCACGATGCATTACATTACTTGAGTCCGGAAATGCAATATATTTCCAGTCTGGAAAGGAGCTGAAATGAATTAAAACCTAATCTTTGTTATTTCTGTACAATACAAGTTATTCACCGATTCATAGACCAATTAATCAACCTTTGAAAAGTGAAATCCAAAAAGGGATTTCACTATGCTGCAAAAATGCGACAATGCAAAGAAAAACATTTATACACCAGGTGACCGATTCATTTTGGAGGAACAGCATAATGATTGCTCTTCACATTTATTTATAGAAAAGGAAATCATTTGACACTTTTTATTAAGATAATGCTCTCACAAATGATAAAAACCTAAACAAATGGCAGCATTCAAGAACAGAAAACTGGTGTAAATGAACAATCTAAAGGCAACAAAGCTGTATTACATTCATATTAATGTGATGAAAGCTTGAAGCACATTAAACAGACACAGAATGCAGGTCCATCTCAACATGTCTCGTTTAGTAAATTAAGCTGATATGCAGCTTATGAACAAAACGTTAGGTCAGAATTTATTTGGGACATATGTAAATATTATTGACACTTACTTTTAATTGTAATTCGATCATAGTCCAAAGGTAAAGTAGCTCAGTAATGCAGTTTGGAATAAAACGCTTACCAGAGAAACTGCAGATTTGTCTTTCAGATGTTCGAGAGCTAAAAACGGCTGCTTAGTAACACACCCTGGAATTTGAATAGGAATTATTTCAAACAATGTGAAATACTTCCAGAGGAATGGAAATATTAAATACCTTATTAAAAGAATCAAAGGGTTTAAAAAGAGACATACCTCATTTTTTTCAACACACTCATGAAAAATGACTGTTTTATCATTATTGTTATTTATTTCCATGTCTTGTATTACCTTTAAAGTGTTATTTGCAGACAGGTGGGAAACGTCAAAGAAAAGAGAATGATGCCTGAATTCAGCACAGCTGCAAAACAGGATATATGTGAGAATTGTGATTCGTTTCACTCAGGCAGAAACGCTTCCATATTAATGCACTGGAATGTAGCTTCATTTACATTTTGAATTAGTGCACGTCAAAGGATTTTTGTGCTTTGCAAACAATAAAATGTGCGGTTATTCTTAGAGCACTGCACATCACATGAATAGCATATGATTATTCATCTCGATAAATATCAATACGACTTTCTTATCCTGAGAAAGAACATACTATTTGATTAGTACATAAGGAAGTTAGCTTACAAACAAAAAGATATCGTGACAGATTACATTTTTGGTATACTATTTCAGACTAATGCAATGGACAGGACATGCACATGTGCTGCTAATCTGAATATAGCGTTTACAGTATCATACTGTTGGTGAGCAGCACTAATGTCATCTGAAATGGCTCAACGGGTTACATAAGCTTATTGCTGACCTCCCTATTTAATATGTAGTATTTCAAGCCAAGATCCATCACAGTCTTAATGCGCCCAAAATGGGCAATCCTGTAAAAAAGTTTAACCGCTGACTGTGTGCTATAGTGAATAACTCCTATTAGTGTACAATTCTCCTCTACTGAAGTGCTACTCCAATGAAGTGTTTCAATTAGGCACTGCTTTGAGCAATCGGCACGTCTCGTTCTTTTAAAACACGTTCCACGGCTGTGAATTAAGGTGAAGAACTTGCTCCAAATGTCTGTCTGGAAGAACTCATAGAGTGGCGAAAGGCACGGGGTCGCAAGCGGGTCCTTAAGACTGATTTCAAATCCACAGTTTTAGATCATCCACAGCAAGAATTAGTAACTAGATGTAGTCTGTAGTGTTAGAGTCACGCGACAGTGAGTTGAAGAAGCATTATCAAGGCAAACTGAATCGGTTCCACTGTAGAGGATTTTCTTTGATATATCGATGTCATTTCAGCATTTGCTAAGTGAGCTGTCCTTGTGATGGGTTTAATATGACTTTGTGCTAGGATTAGGCTTAGATGATAAGGTGGGAAGTTGCACTCAGGTTAGTCGGTGGAAATTTGTTGCATTGGTTTGACAATCTATAAAAGTACATGTGCTCAGGTCTCAAAATACTTGTAGATAGAGGTGACGTAAGTCATAACACTCTGCCAGTCCGGTCTTTCTGTATGTACCATGTCATTGATGTCCTGAAAGAGAAAGAAAGAGAGTGTAAGTGAACATTAAAGTGCGTTTGATGTAAGTGTGTAGCATAATATCACTCCTTAACTCAAATGTATGTCATTTTAATACACTAGCATTCACAAATTCGGGGTAAGATTTTTTATTTATTCAGCAAGGAATTCAGAAATTGATTAAAAGATCAATTGATTAAAAGAAAATTAAATTCCTACTTCAAACAAATGCTTTCTATTCAAGTCCTAAAAAGTCTGACATCATTTCAACACAAAATATTTCTTGAACAAATTAGAATGATTTCAGAAAGATCGAGTGGCACTGAAAACTGAAATTCTAGCTTTGCTATCACAGATTTTTTCTAAATATATTATAATAGAAAACGGTTGTTTTAAATTGCAGTAATATTTTACAATATTACTTTTTGCTGTATTTTTGATAAAAGAGATAAAAAATATGTAGAATTGTAGTGCATTACTAGCAGACAAATGTCTATAAAAACTCACTGATTATTAGCTATCAAATTTTAGGCAAAACATAACATGAACAATTTATATTCTTCATGGAAATGTTCACGACTGTGCAATGATTTTTAATATTTGATTTATTTCTATGATTGTTGCATGTGCTTCAGAGGTGCTTCAGTATGTGCATGCTAAACTTATTGTTTAAATAGTTCACAATAGAGAAGAAACAATTCTATACAGTGTGCTATAAGTAAACACTGCTGGCTGATAATGAAGTGTTTCCAGCTTTTCACCTGCTGTCAGCTTACAGGATGGGAGTGGATGACAGAAATATTCCAACTTGAAGAATAATAGCGTGCACGTTGCTCCAGTGCAAACCGGAGCTCCTGGACATGCCTATTTATGTGCAGACTACAGACTTACTGCATCAGCTGGCCTGAATGAGCTGTTGTGATCAAACTAATGCAAAACCTCTTACCAGAGTGGACTTGATTCCCACACTTTCTGCTGCTTGGAAGGCCAGGGTGAAATTTCGTCTCTGAAAACAGAAATAAATAGTTATGAGATTAGCAACAAATAAACTAAGATTAACCTAAAATGACAAAGGTATGTTCTTTCAGGCTTGAAAATTATTTTGGCCATTTGGTTTGATTTTTCATATTTATGCAATGACATTCAAGTGTCCAAATACTTTTTGGGGCCACAGAATAAGTGCTATATGGCAAGGTCATGATACTTGGTACTTGCCTTGTCCTGACTGTTGAGCTCTTGATAGGGAATATGAGCAGGCAGATATGTGTGAAGGACAGCGCAGAAGGCCAGTCCATCATTCCAGCTGCTGCTAAAGTTGGTAATGTCGATATTCTGTGTAACAAACAAACATGACAGACTTCATATAACCCTCCTGGACTTTACCAAAAAACTAAAAATGTAGGATTATGAAAATAAAGCTGCTGAACATTTAAAACCAGATTAGAAAGGGTTTCAACATGACAACCAGGTTTAAATCATGAAACGTGTGCAATTCAGAGTGGTACATTCCATTGAACATTTCTCCACTTTGCTAAATTTACTCATCTTCCTGTGGTGTAAAATGAAGGTTTCCTGTTCATGTTTCTGTGGCTCAGTGGTAGAGCATTGCGTTAGCAGCGCAAAATGTTGTGGGTTCAATTCGCAGAGAACACACATACTGACAAAAAATGTATAGCCTGAATGCACTGTAAGCGCTTTGGATAAAAACGTCTGATAAATGCATGAATGCAAATGTTCATAGCTTCTCCCACAACCTCTTTTGTGCATATAAGAGCAAATTACTGGTTTCAGATCCATTTCTACAAATGTCCACAATGTCTTGACTTCTACTTTTCACCGTAATGTCTGGCAGAAGAGCAGAGAGACTTCAGCCTCCCAGATATCCTTCTTTAGTTAGTGCTGAATGAAATAAAGTAGCTTCTTTTGTTTCTACATTATTGCGATGCTTAAATTTAATACAAAGCATCAAGCCACTTCTCTTCCGTTCCACTTTGAAAACCATCAGTTGTGATCACAGCTCATAGTTTCACATGTGGGTAAAGTATTGGTGGTTAACAAACACTCATGTTTACTCTACTTCTTAAATTATTTTTAAAGGGCACCTATTTTGTAAAATCCACTTTTAAATTATGTTTGAACTAGTGTTGTCAAAAGTACCGACTTCGTTACCAGTTTAGTACTGCAATTTTAAAAACGTCCACTTCCCAGCAGATTCTTCAACAGTGCTGATTGGTCATTTTTACATATTTGGCTTCCCATATGTAAGGCTGAACACTGGTTCTCTCGCTCGCAGTCATGTTGCTTTTACCGGCTGTTTATTGCAATAGGTATGCACTGCAGAGAGATGTATATGCGATGCCCTCTTCTGGAGATGGGGCAGGAATATGCAGCTCATTTGCATTTAAAGCGATACTCACCAAAACAGCTCTTCTTAGACACACCCTAAAAATGACATTTTCCAGCTGTTATGATAAATTATCTGTGGGGTACTTAGAGCCGACTTCACAGAAACATTCTGGGGATACCCAAGACAAATATTACATCCTGTAAAAAGGGGCATAATAGGTGCCCTTTAAAAACCACTGTGTATTAGAAAACTACTAAGGATGATGTCATTTTAAAAATAAAAAAAGCAAAATTTCCATTCACAACTTTATGTTGTGTAAGGAAAATGTAGTCAATTTCTATATAAAACACCCCAATGATGCAAACTCAATGAGTTTGTTCTCAGAAGTGCTGCTGGCGACTCTGTTTTACATCAAGTGCTGTTTAAAGTGCCCGAGAAATCCAGCGGACTTCCTGGTGAGGATCTTGATAAACAGTGACTATGACAACCACACAAGTTTCTGGTAGAGAAAGACCTTGTTTAAAAAGTAGGCAAGAGCAAGAGAGATAAACAGGTGTGACATGGACCAGCATTACAGCTATTATTCTGTGGACAAAGATGACATCTGAGATTCAGCGAGAAGAAAACTCAGTCCAGACAGTCCAAGCTATCAAAAAATCCAACATAAACTAACAGCAGCTACAATATAGTATGATGATATACATCTTCATCATTAGCTGATTAAAAAAAATAAAATAATAATATATATATTCACATATTGTAAAAAAAATCAACAAATCTTAAAGGTAATCTAGCAATGTGCTTTTAACAGTATATATTAATTCATATATGTAAATATGACATTTAACTTTTAATGTATATTAATTAATATACAATTATATTTAACTGTTAATGTATAAGTATACAAGTAAATCTAAGTATATATTTTTACTATACGTTTTTAAATAAGTACATATTATATTTAAAAAAAATTATATAACAAAATATAATAATATAATATTGATTATATCGAATGTCATGATACAAACCTGATAACCCTCAGTTTTCTTCTGACACCACCTCAGCAGTGCATTTCTTTTAGAACCACCATATTCATGAGCCAAAGCTGACAGCGGGTCTTTTCGCTCCTCTCTACACAGAAAAACAAAGCAAAAAGTTGACTATTTTAGCAAGCGTGTTATCATCAACTCCAGAAGCATTCCAGGATTTTAGATTCATATCATGGAATAAGTGGTCACGGGGTGTGTTCATTGATGGCCGTGGCATTTATATGAGAATCAAATATAAAATGTATATGATACAGCATGTGTGTGGGTTACAGTCAGTTGTAGGGCAGGTGCGTACCGAAGGCGGCTGCGCGCTGTGGGGTTGACCGAGGCTGTGGGGGAAGAGGAAGAGGACAGGGAGAGAGAAGGTCCCGCAGAACCCATGGCTATCAGAGAGGAAGCTGGGCCTCCATCAGGAGCACTGATATCCCTTTTCACCTCTTCACTGCTTCTTCGAGACACTAAACAGTGGAGAGAGAAAAAGTTTGATTATCTTTTGGGTGACAGTAGTCCTGTTCTTTTGGTTTACATTAACAGAAAAATAATCAAATTCATCGCTGTCTTAAAAAGACATTAAAACTCACATACATCAATTATGAAATGTAATTACTGATTCGATTTACTATAACAATGCAACAATGTATAAGTTATAAAATCCCTTGTGTTTCCTGCAGGGATGCATTCTTTCAGTTACATTATTGTCTTCAAAATATGAAAATAAGTACAAATGGAGTCAAAATATTTAAACGGAGTCAAAATATGACCAAATTTCAGATTTTAAAATGCATTTGACCATTTATTTTACAAATGTAATGTAACTGGATTGTTGTCAGAGCAAATGTTTGCACCGAATGTACACAATTGTCCATAAGTGTGAGTTTGTAATGTTTTTCAAAGTAGTCTTTGTGGTTCACCAAGGCTGCATTTATTTGATCAGAAATACAGTAAAATCTGTAATATTATTACAACTTAAAATAGGTTTCCATTTCTGTATATTGTTACATTATTTTATTCCTATGATGGAAAAGCTGACTTTTCAGCATCATTACTCCAGTCTTCAGTGTCACATGATCTTCAGAAATCTTTCTAATATGATGATTTTCTGCTCAAGAAACATTTCCTATTATTATCATTTTATTATTATTTTTAAAACAGCTGTGCTGCTTAAAATATTTGTCATCTTTTGTGACATTATGTGTTTACTTTCACTTTTGATCAACTTAATGCATTCTTGCTGTATAAAAGTTTTAATGTCTTTCAAAAAAAGTATATTTATTTGTATGAATAAAGCCTTACAGCACTGACTATATGAGTGCATTAGTTGAGTGTTTATTATAAGCATACATAGCATCTATATTAGTTTGATTTTAAATAAGCTTCACCTGTGATAGTCTTTGATGTGTCCATGCTTGAGACTCTCTGAATAGCTGAAGCGGGTCGACTACCGTTGGCTGCTCTTAGTAGATGCTCAGCTGCAGACAGAGAAAGATATCATATCATAATCAGGATTTCAATATCTGTTATCAGTTCATCTGGGAGCTAAATATGATTCTGGCAGTAATAAGAAAGAACACAATAAAATAAAGGAATGAATGTTGCAGTCTACAAACACACAATGTGAACTTGACAAATTGACAATAAAATCGTATTAAACATTAAATCAATGACAATCAAATGATATTACATTTATAATCAAAGAAATCAATCTATAAAAATGAAAGGAAAATTAGACGGGGGAAAAGACTAATGTTGACAGCCAGTGAGTCTCAATAGCTATAAAGGGTAAACGATTAAGGGAAAAGATCACCGCTGCCGTATGAAAGCCATCCCGCCAATCAAAACACTGTCATTTCCACAAAGGTTAATAAGAGTTTCCAATAAGCAGCTGAATGTAAAAATAAGCATGACAAAAGGTATCTATGCCCTCTCTCGCACGTTCACAAACACGCTCCCTTTCCAGCATGATAATGGTGAAAATGAGAGGGGAGGGGGCACTGAAACCCGAGTATTTGTTCATACTTGATGTATTTTCGCATGAGTTATCACATCTGAGGTCGCAATGAGTTCAGTGTTGCTTTTGCGGGGTCATAAACTTCTGATGTTGGGAAAGAAACTACCTCCTAGATCCAAATCCCACAACATCCACCCCATTGCAACTTCTGGAATATTTTGTTTTATAAAAAATAAAAAGCAGTCATTTGTTCATGTACCAGGTCAGGGTGGAGCAGCACAACAAGAGCGCCACACTTTTGACTAACACATTTCCAGTGTGTTGTGATTATTAGACAAGATTTTTCTATAATTTTATAGACATTGCACTCACAAAGAATAATATTAATGGATTCAAGCAGAGTATAAATAGAAAATATATTATTTATAAATAAGTGGAATTTATTATTTTGACATGATATCCCACAACATTTTTAAAAGACTAAGATTTGATCAATTTCAAAATCCCAATTTTACAACTTCCTTGACTGATCGAGTTTTTAGTAATAGCTTGACAGATATGAAACATTGGGAGGTTGGTCCTAGGCATTATTTATTAATTATATATAATTACTAGATGTGTAATTGTTATCATTTATTCAACAAGTCACATCCAAATAAATGGTCTGTAAGTTATTGCTACAATTCTTATAGCTATATTGCTTAGTCATATTAGAAACAAACACAATTAATATTCTTATTAACCCTATTATCAAAATTTTATTTTAAATTAGATGTTACAACTACCTGACATGCATTTCCATTGGCTACTGAAAGGAAAAGCTGGCATGACCTGAATCATTTAATCAAATCAATCAAAACGACAACAAATCAATAAGTGTATTGTAAAAACTGATAGATAACTACAAATAACGATCATTTGAAAGACTGAAGGAGAAGTGCTGTGGTGTTTATTACCTGGCATGCTGATATCTGTGTAACTGGGTCTTTTGTCTGTAAGGGAGGAGAGGGGCTTCGCAGCAGACATAGAGCCAGTGATGGAGTGTCTCTGTAGGTGATTAACAAACAGTATAAAATCATCTTAATATATCAGCTTACATATTTTTTAATCAACTGGTCTGATCTGAAACAAAGATAACTGTGACTGAATAACGATAGCAGCTTCAGGTGAGACAGGATTATGGTAGAAAGTTATAAGGAGAAATATCTCGTATAATCTACTCTCCTGATGAGATAGATTCATATCTCCATTTCATTTAAGAGCTCCACACGCGCTTTTCTGCACTTGAAAAAACTAAAGAAGCTGTAATAAGACTTGGCGCCTGATCTTTGTAAAAGGTCTCTTTCCCTTCATGACTTCTCAATCACGGCTGGATTGTGGTCAGCTTCCGCTAAATCCCATTGCTGTTTTCCCCTAGAATGCTACTCGATTTCTACATCAATCAAAAGCGGTTACAGACTGCAGCTAGCCTCTCAGGAGGATATGACTTTAGATCTATTTCCTCTTTGTCTGCTGTCTACTTCAATAACGCCCTGACAATCACACTCATATATCCTCAGCGCTGAACATTTCTAAGGCTGTCACTTTAATATCAATTTCAAAAAACGTTTGCACCCATCAAGTGTTCCACTGAGGTGAGAAATGAGGCTGGCATTGTTGTGTTTGTGTTGGTAAGTAAACTGTGCATGATTTCCAATATGAGCTGTAGTGCCTGAACATCACAATCCTACTTTTAAATTACATATCACATTATATTACTAATGGTCAAAAAATGTACCTTTCTTTGTGTTTTCATTTACCCTTCAGTTAGCAAGCTAACATCTCAGCCTATTAGATTAGCATAGCACTAAATTAAGAAAGTTCCTTTGATAAGCTAGAAACATTTGTAACAGAAAATGAAACATTTGCCTTATTTGTGTTTTCAGTTAGTCCCAAATTAGCTTAGCATAGCACAAATCTGTTAAGAATGCTCATATTGATGAGCTAGAAAAAGTAAAAAAAATTAAACATATCCCTTTAGCCTTTCCTATCTTCAGTTAGTCTTTGGTCAACATCCTAACAGCTTAGCTTACTAGCTTGGCATAGCAATAACTGCTTTTGACGAGCTAGAAAAAAGTCACAACAAACATTTTCGCTTCTTTGCATTTTTCAGTTTGCAAGATCACAGCTTAGCCTACTAGCATGGCACGAGGTTAAGTAGTTAAGATAGCTCTTGTGATGAGCTAGAAGACTGAACATTTCTCTTTATTTTCAGCTAGCCTTCAGCTAGGTTTAAGATTACTGGCTAATATGTAAGAACAGCTATTTTGTTGAGCTAGGTGTGCAACAGTTTTGGTTTGAAACTGAGGAATGGAAGACAGGATCTTGCATGAATGGAAACCAAAAACTCAGTTTCACATCCAGACAGTCTCAGAAGTTATGGCTGCACTAGAAATAAACGTAAAGGAAACCAAACCATCCCACAATGGAAATTCCTTAGTTCTCATGAATGAGCTGATGCTGTGAGAAATGTCAAGAGGCTCACAGTAGGAGGAAGTGCTGCTATCTCAGAGGCTTCCGAGGTTCAAAAAGCAGGAAAAGAGCCAGAATGCTACTGTTTGACCTTCATAGTGAAAATACGTCACCCTGCAGCACGGTGGAAGTCTATGTGTAATTTTGTGACTCTGAGATACCTGTATGGGTGAGACAGCAGCAGGCGGGGTCTTCATGGGGCTGGGACTGAGAGGTGTGCGAGGTAAGGGGTGCTCGGGGTTGTGCTTACAGCGGCGACGGTGGCTGCAGCAGCGACTGCAGTAGCATTAGCTTCTGGACCTGAGAACATCCAAAAAACTGATTAAATCAACCTTTTAGACTGTTAAAGATGCCCCATACACATTAAATGGAAATAAAACCAGCAAAGGGCGAGGTACCCTGTGAGGCACTGTCAAAGCTTTTGATGAGGGTTTTAACGGTGGGTGACGGCTCGGAGGATGTGGAGGGGCGTCGACTCAGTCCCATGCCCTGTCGGAGAACAGCCAGGTCCCTCTCAACAGTGTTCATGTAGTTATATACACGTCCACGCTCCTCGTCTTGCCTTTGAGACAGTACAGAGTCACACATTTTCAACATGGATACTCCATCTAATCATAGACAGGAAACTCTTTATTAAGTTTAAATGATTATGTGACTTGGTTATATAAATGGTTATATTAATGTAGCATCCACTACATTAATAAAAATGATAGTTCACACAAAATTTTGTCATTAATTACTCACCCTCACGTCTTTCAAAACCTGTAAGACCATCGTTCAGCTTTGGAACACAAATGAAGATATTTTGGGTGAATTCCGAGAGCTCTCTGACCCTCCCATTAGATCCTAGGGATCCTAACATGATCAAGATCCAGAAACGTAATAAGGACATTGTTAAAATAATGTGACATCAGTGGTTTCAACTTCACTCAATAATTCGTAAAAAAACATATACGTGTAAAAACATTTTTTAATATGTGATACTCTCCAAAATGGTGCCTGGGTGACGCAGAGGAGACGAATTGTTGAATAAAGTCGTTATTTTTGTTTTCTTTGCTCAGAAAAATTATTCTTGTAGCTTTTAAAATTACAGTTGAACCACTGATGCACACATGGACTATTTTAACAATGTCTTTACTATGCTTCTGGACCTTGATCGTGTAAGGATCCTTGCTGTCTATGAAGGGTCAGAAAGCTCTCGGAGTTCATCGAAAATATCTTAATTTGTGTTCCGAAGATGAACGAAGGTCTTTCAGGTTTGGAACGACAACAGGGTGAGTAATTAATGACAGAATTTTCATTTTTGGGTGAACTATCCCTTTAACTAAAAACATAAGTGCTCTCAGATAATTCCTGTAAAAATATGCCACCAAGGCTAGCCTAAACAGTGAGATGTAAAATATGCTGTCCTCTATGCTAATGCACTAATCATTTTTGTTGTAACAGAGCTTGATATAGGAAGTTGACTTCATCACCAAAAACAACAGTTCAAGTTTTGCTTGTCACTAAGCATTTCACAGGCTGGCAGCACAACACTTTGCACTGGCTTTTAACACTTACTTGCGGTTTTTAATTTCGTCTAGTTCTTTGCTCAGCTTCTCATTCTTTTCTTGGGCTTCTTGCAGGCGGCGGCGTAGGTCACCGATCTCCTCTTGAGCTTCTGACTTGATTTCATTAGCAATAACCACAGCAGTCTGCAGATCTGCCTGGAACTGACGCCACTCTGCCGACTCTTCCTGAACATACATAAACGCACAAGCACAGAGGTGCAGGTTTAGTAAGAATTATTATAGACATGCATTAACACAATTAAGACCACACTCACAGACATGTAAACATGCTGAATTACCAACCAATGGGATGATTCTAGATGCTTTAAAAACTGGCAAACAACTTGACAACCATACAGACAAAGATCTGGATATTACTGGATTAAGACTTTAATTAATAAACATAAAAAGTGATGTCATTGTTCACCAAGTAAATCCTTTAATAAGAAATTAAGTTTATGCTGTGGTTTTATCCTAGCATTATACTTCAAATCTGAAGACATCCTTTTAAACGATGCCTATCTGTGAAAGCCGGGTCCTCAGATGACTGCATGCACAGCTGCCCCTGCCCTCACTCACCCTGAGTTTGCGGTGCAGTATCTTTATCTCTCTCTCCATGTCATGCTTCTGATCCTGAAGCTTTTTCATCGAATCTGCCAGGAAACCAGAAAGAGAGCGAGTGAGCATGTGAAATGAGGGCTTACAGAGTTCCCATGGGGGAATAATGAAATAATTGCACTGTAGCAACATTGATTATGTAATAAAAACATAATGCATTTTTAAGCTCATTCTAAATACCACCACAAATTATAAGAGTTTATAAGTAATTATAAAATGAATTTTCTCTCCAATGATATCAGTGATCTGTAGCAGTCGATTGATGTTAAAAAATATCATTATTCTATCACTGCTGCTTCATACTACTAATGCAATAAGTAAACCACATTCTTAAACTACTGGCGCCACCATGTGGTGATATGAAGAAGACACACCAAATAGAGCCTCTCCTAGTGCTGAACATAGCATGTACACAGACCTCCCACAACTAGATTCACATTATCTGATGCATCTTGCATAAAATTACACAACAGATTGCCTGACTGCAAGGCAGCTTCCTGGAGGTAGGATGCACAGGTTTTTAATCACTAAAAGGTAGAAGTGTTTCAGCATATAAAAACAAAATAATTTGGTTGATTGCTTTTCTTGTGATTTAGACAGTCTCTTCCTGTGTAAGTGGCTCAAGTTTTCATACTGCAAGACTACGTTCAACAGCTCAGCATAAGATACATTTGTTTAGTTCAGGGGCTCCCGATCCGGTTTCTGGAGATCTACCTTCCAGCAAAGTTTAGCTCGCCTCCAACCAAATTAAATACAAGCCAATCTTCATCTTCAGAAACACTTGATAATTACAAACGTGTATTACTGAACTCCACAGGAAAGACTTGTTTACTTGGCACACAAAATGTATTCTCGTAGCTTCATAAAATTAAGGTTGAACTACTGATGAATCACATGGACTGCTTTAATGATGTCCTTACTACCTTTCTGGGCCTTGACATTTTCAGTTGCTTTGCTGTCAGAGAGTACTCGGATTTCATCAAAAATAACTTAATTTGTGTTCCGAATATGAACAGCGCTCTTACGGGTTTGGAACGATATTAGGGTGAGTAACTAATGACCGAATTTTCATTTTTGGGGGAAATTATCCCTTTAAGTGTATCATTAAAAAAAAGTATGAAATCAAAATGCACAAATTAAACTCACTCTCTAGATCGCTGATGATGAGGTTGTCGTGAAGTTTGACGGCTCGGTGCTGCTCCACTTCATCCTCCAGCTCAAAGATGGTCTCCTTCATGTCTCCAATTTCCGTCTCTTTCTCCTGCAGGTCCTCACGTTGCTTCTCTATAGCCCTCTTTTGCTCGGCTAACTCTTTCTGCACCTCACTCTGGAAGTCTCTGTACTCGGCATCCAGCTTTACCACAAAAAGAGGAAACAAGGTGTTGTCAAACAGGCTACCAATGGTTCTTAAAGCAAATGAACCAGTGATTTTACTTACCTTTTTGAGGGTGTCCTGCAGACATGCCACCTCATTGCGAGCATGGCCCAAATCATCCTGTAGTTTGGCGGCTTTGGCTTCAGCTTCTTCCTTGTCCAGCCTAACCCCCTCCAGGAGCTGGTGGATGTCACTCTTATCTCCGGCATTGTGGATGGAGTAAAGCTCAGCAACCTTTTGCCTCTCCTGCTCAAGTAACACCCGACAGTTGCTCAGGTCAGTCTGGTCGTTGTTGACTGCAGCTTTACACTCCTCCAGAACTGCCGCCATGCCAGCCCGCTCTTGTCTTTCCACCTCTAGAAGTCGCTCCATGTGATGGTTGCGCTCTTTCAGAGCTGCGATCACACCCTGAGCCTCAGCATTATCCTGCTCAGCCATCTTCAGAGTATTGCTCAGATGTTGCTGCACACCTAACAGCTGCTCACGCTCAAAGTGAGCATTTTCCGCGAGCTCCACATAGCGTTGCTTCAGCTCCAGGTATCGGCCACTCTTGATGTCTTCATCTACAGAGTAGGCCACACCGCGCTCGTCCAGAAGTGAGCGGAAGTACTCGATCCGACGGCCACAGTGCTCCAGTTTGTCACTCTGTTGGCATAGGGAGTCCATAAGCAGGACCTTTTCCTCTCCCAGGCGTTCATTTTCACCATTTAGCTCCTGCGTGATCTGTTGCAGGTCAGCCAGTTCCTGTAGAGTCGCTTGGAGCTCCTCAGCCGTGCTGTGTTGGTTCTCCTCCATTTGGTGGATGCGCTCTG
Organism: Gymnocypris eckloni scoliostomus; assembly: GCA_027564155.1. NCBI lineage: Eukaryota > Metazoa > Chordata > Actinopteri > Cypriniformes > Cyprinidae > Gymnocypris > Gymnocypris eckloni. The sequence goes on from CM050420.1 coordinate 13,855,608, forward strand.
TAAGGCACGCCACTGAAACCTCACTGGTATTTCCACTGCTCCCCTTACGAGAGGAATTGTGACATTCCAGAGCGCCACCTTCAGACTCAGAGGATGACGAGGAACCGCAGCCTGAGGGAGCATCCAAAGCGTCGTCACTGGAGGTCACCGCTTGGTAGACCTCACTGGACTCGCTGTCCAGGTTGTCCGTTGAGCCACTTCGCTGGCCTCCCGTAAGGAGGTCCTCCATGGAGCCTGGTGCTGATCCCTCCACAGAGGAGGCCACAGTAGCACAGTCTCCATGACCTGCACCACCTCCAGAGGAGGAAAGTTCAGGACTGGTGGAGGGAAAGCAAAAGGTTTTCTCAGCCCCATCCAGTCTTTGCTCCAGGGAAAAGCCCAGAGCATTGAGGCGGTCCTTTAGCATGCGGTTTTCATTCTTAAGCAGGTTGAGCTCTCCACGGATGGCCTGGTTCTGCTCCTGTAGGAGCAGCAATGTTGACTCCACATCTGCAGCTGTGATCACTGCAGCCGCCTCCCTCTCTGGTGGCCCCTCCTCCCCATCTTCCTAGGGCAACATAAGATCATGGAGAGGGCTTTTAATCTGATGTAGTAGTTTTCATCTAAGTTATCAGTTATGCCACATAATATTACAGATTCACAAACACTAATTCACTGGTGCTTGTATCACAACATAAATACTTAAATTCACTATCCACATCCTAATTTCCCCAAGTATGATTATATGGCTGACCAAATGATGCTATCTTTGTAAAAACCACAGAGATATCCTTTATTAGTGCCACTATGGAAGCCCATTTCTACCTCAGAGTAACAAAAAAGTAACAAAATAAAAAGGTGACTATGGCTTTATAATTCATTGTTTGACTTTTTATCTAACAGTAGGTCTTTGTAGATCTAACATCCTTTATTTGAAACTTAAGCAAAGAATTACCTTAAATGATTACCTGATGATACCTATTTTTTTTTCTCTGAGGAGGAAACTGGATTCTCTAAGAGACCATATCTATGAAATTGCCATAGGAAACAAAGCATGCATTGGATTACCGAAAACAATTTTTTTGTACTTTGATTGTGCAATTTGTTTTGGTAGTTTATGTAGACAAAATACTATTTTATTTTTTATTAAAATAGAACTGAATATAGGCTGACTTAGTTATTAATTAGTGAATTGTTTCCTGAATTGCTATTTCGCTGCTGAATCTACAGTGTCACTGAACATTATGAAAATAAATTATATTTTACCTGGGTTGTGAGACCGCAATCTGAATTTAAAGTGGTAAGAAATTCAAGAGTTCTGTTGTAATGTTTTTGCCTTGTTTTGTTCATTCATATCAAAATGATCAAGCAGCAATATTATAATGTGAAGTTAATCTAACCTCAGGCAGTCCCAGCTGAACCCTCATGTCCCTCAGCTCACCCCGTAGCTGAAGGATTTCCACGTCTTTGCTCTTGGCCAGACCTAACAGATTTTTCACTTTGGCCTCCAGGGCCACTTTATCACTTAGCTGTCCGTCAGACTTTGATTTGCTCATGCGGCTCTCTGAGTCTGAGTTTTGGGTCAGTCCACGGGAATGCCTGGGCTGAGTTCGATCAGAAGCACCAGTGGATGACTGCTTCTTACTGCTGGAGTTTCTGGAGTTTCGCAAACGATCACGTGAGGAGTTTGACTCCTTGGAGGCTGTGCTTGAAGTCCGTTTGCCAGATGGGCCTTGTGAAGAAATAATGTCAAATACGAGAACAAATAAACAAAACAGTAGAACAGTAGTCTAAACAATGCATAAATAGTTAATTGGTTACAAAACATTAAACAAAACATTTAAATACCTGAGGTGGTCTTGGTCTTTGTGTCAGGGTTATTAGTGTTTGTTCCGCAGGATGTTGAGTTTGTAGAGGTTGATTTCTTGCCCTTGGCAACACTGCTGTTTGTCCCTGCACTGCTCCCAGCCATAGCAGCTAGAAGATCATCATTGCTTTTGACCTGTTGATCAAAGATGAACAAATCAACAAAAAAGTTTCAATAACTGAGTGACTTAATTAGTTTAAGTTGTTAATCTGTGCAGGAGGGTGATGGTACCTTAGAGAGTGGAGCTGTGGTAGGGCTCTTAACAGCGCTTTTGCCAGCAGAGGTTCCAGCTGTCACTGCGTCAACTTTAGCTCCTCCACTTGCTGCCTTATTCCCCACTGGCCTGCCTGCTTTCTTCATACTGTGCTCGCTCCGGATGATACATCTACCCCTCAGTCTGTGCAGGGAACAAAAAGAGTAATACATTACACATTTACATTATAATTTATAGATTCACTGTGACTGAGTTTAACTAAATGAACAAAATGCCAAAAAATGTGTAACCATACTGAAAACATAACAAAACAAAGAAAACGATATAGAAATAAAAGGCTGAAATTCTTGAAAATATTTTGGCAAATGAATAATATGCAGTACTTCCACCAGGGGGCAGAACACACTAAAATTACAGCTGAACAGCACATGCACCGCTGGGTTAAAGGCTGAAAGTAAAGAGCATTGCTGCATCCCAATGCTAGTTTATCAGAAACAGCATGCTGGCAAAACTAACATGATGCTGACTGTCGCTGAAGCTCTGATTGGCTGTAATGACAAGGATCTGGCTCCCATGTGCTCCTAGTGTATTAAAGGGCCAATGAACTAGGCGTATAAGCACAGCTTGTCATCAGATGGGCTTGAGGCTTCACTTCACCATGAGTTCATAGAAGAGCCTGCCGTCTGTCTGCTGGGGTGTTGCTCTCTACTGTATATGCTGCTGAAAAACAGTGCCTTAAAAGGCAGCAAAATCTTGCATGTGTTCAAGACGGTATCTACATAATACCAGAGCTGCCCATCTGCAGAACAGGAAAACCTTCCATTAATTTTATCACTTTATTTTTATAGACAAATTCCAACTGTAGAGTGAAAGCATGATCTCAGACTCATATGGCTCAAAGAAACAGATTGCAAGTAATGAGAGGGCAACACGGTAGGCTAATTATTCTGGGCATCGCACACTAATAGTGCCTGGAAATCAGAGCTATTAGATTCTAGAAAGAACATCTGAAGAGCATTAATGGAGCCTCATTATATCACTATTCAGCTTCATAGCAAACCACACAACAAACAAACAGCTCAAATAGGTCACTCACAACACAACATTCATGGAAATTGAAACTCATCCATAAATTCAGTTATCATTTACCTTCCCTCATGTAGTTTCATAACCTCACGACTTTATTGTGTGAAACTCAAGAGACTGTGCTGGTTGTTATTTTCCATTAAATTATAATAGAGACAAACATTTTCAAGTTTAAAAAAAACACGTGTGCACCAGAAAAGTACAATAAAAGTGATCCATATGGCTTGTGTGCTATAATTTTCTAAATCTATATGACAGCATGGATTGAATGAATCGTTTTGATTCAGATTTTTTCAAAGAATCAGTTGATTTTATTTAAATTTAAATCACTCATCAATGATTCATTTGAAGCATTTAACAGCTCACTGTAGGTGGAAATACAGCTAATTCAATATAAATGCTTCAGAGCAAAACAATAATTGTTTATTTTACCAATAAGTTGTTGCAATTTTCATGCCACCTTTCCATAAAAGGTGGATATTGTGATATCAATCAATTTGTTTAAGAACACTGTGAATAGTGTGATTATTATATATTATATTATAGCATAGCGTATGTAAGGAATAATTGACTATGGGCTGAGGTGGTGATGCGGGTGCATTATTTTTCTAAAAATGAAACGGCCCAGAGTCAATTATTCCACTTATACTAAGATAACCACACATCAATACATTGATCAAATGATATATTTCAAGGCATTCATTCAGTTTTTTTTTTAAATGCACTTGTGAGTAGGATTATTTTATTACGCATCTCATCCAATGCCTTCGTTACTAATTCGCCGTGCGTTTCCCTGAAAATAATTGCACACCTTAGAACGTTCGTCAGCCAATCAGATTCTAACAGTTAACGGCCTGTAGTATAATATAGTATATTATATTATCCCGCTTTAAATATAAGCAAGACTTTAGAGAGGCTGCAACTACAAACGTAGCCTAAAGGAATGACGTATTTCAGTGAATTAGCAACAATGACTTCAATGTCAGTTTATCACACAAACTTTCATAATGGCTTCATAATAAAAGTACTCTCCAGTCCATTCACTGTAATTGCATAAAAAGAGCAGCCAGTAATCTTCAAAATAACCTCTTATGTGTTCTGCAAAGACCGAAAGCCACACGGATTTAGAACAACATGAGGATGACTAAATGTTAACTGAACTTAAGAAAATCATGTGCAAATGCCCAACATATGTCATTTTTAGAGAAAACTGAAAAAGTCAATATTGGTTTCGTTCTGCAAAATAGCCAGTATTTTTCCAATATGTTTTGGAAAGATATATGAATCACATCTTCGATTTTCCGATCCAGTTTTCTGCACTTGTTTTTGGACGGTGCAGATCTTTCCAGATCGTTCATTTAATGGATCCCCATCGTCCTCTCGAGCCTGATCATAGCGAGGCAAAGAGCCCGTTCCTCCTGTCTCTCGATGGAAGAGAAAATAAGGCCTAATATCTTACAGCTGTTGCGAGGCAGGGGGCGGGGGTTTGGGAGAACGTTTGCTCATTTCCAATTTACAGACCCCCAATGAAAAGAGGCTTCAGCACACATTCCCTTAAAGGGAGAGGTTCAGAGCACGACTCCAGGATTGATTTTCTTTTTATTTTCAAAGAAACGCTGCATCAATCGTCCAGAAATGAAAACGAAACACTCAAACATAAATTGCTTATAAATGCATACAATTAATAACAATGATCCCCAATATTATATATAGAAATACACTGCATACTATGTGCATGCATAAAAAACTTTTTTATATGAGGTTTAGGCTAGATGTACATCCAAAGCAAGCTGAGATGAAGTCAATCAAAAAACTTGTCTTGGCATAAAAGACAATCACCTACTCATCTGGCAAACCCAAGAAATATGACTCACCCCTTGGACCCATATCACATATAACTTGTCACACCCTTAAAATGACAAAAAGACTAAGCACTGTGCTGATTCCACACCCAACTTCCACTACAGAATCCCTCCCAATCTTCAGGCACTTAAGACTCACTTCTTTTAACAATAACTGGATTAATTGTGGACTGATGAAAATGTTGTGCTGGCTTGTTGCTGCATTTTAGTTCATCCTTCTTATCCCAACAGTAAACTTCCTGTAATACATGGTTGCCATCTGTGGACCATGATGGTATCACATGTGAAACTAAAGCACATGACTCGACATTAAGGGCTGGCCGATGGCCCAGCGTGAAAGATGTTCGGGACATCTGACGGATCGGTCACTGGTCTGATCGGCCACTGCTGCATCGTCACAAAATGTTATCATTTGCATATGTTTTTAAACCTTGCCAATTTAAACGTTCAAGCATGAAAGACTCACAGTAAACAGTTAACTACATTTAGTACTCATGCACTGTGTTCTGTGTGCACAGTGTACCGCGTCTCAGGCTACATGCAAGCCTCATATTGTGTTTCTTTCCATGTCTTCTTGCGCTTGAACAGACAAACATATACAAAATTGTCAAAATACCGATTTTGGCAAGTATCCTCGAAAGCAGTCCGTTATGTCTTTAACTGAACTTAACCAGTTGAGAAAGAAAACGGATCTGTATCATATTTGATCCAAAAAAATACAATCACCCACTTCTCTTGACTGAAGAACTTGTAGGTTTAAAAAGTATTAATCTATATTTAATGTACACCATGAAGAACATGCAATGTTATTTTACATATTATTATTCTTTTCTGTACCTGAACAATTCAAAACCTAAAAACCTAAAGCATTTTTTTATTTCTATCTTTGTTCTGTTTATTTATTTGTACAATTGCTTGTAAATTGTTAATTTGTTCTTGTTTACCAATTGTTCTTGTCTTTACTAATGTTTGAACTTTATATTTGCTAGGGTAGTAGATTTTGCTGTGATATATAAATTTGGAATTCAGTATTGTAAAATTGTACTTGTATTTAATTTTGATGCCAAATAAGCTTATTCAATTTAACATGGGTCAAAAACAATAAACAACAAATATAAATTTTTTGTTTTTGTGGCAGTGCCAGTGAAAATGTTGGTAGGGCAAGTAAAAATGTGAAAATCCTTGAAGCACTTTATGCAGGCTGTGATGGATAAAAGTGTAATGTGGGGATTTAAAGGGGATGAATTAAAGATGAACGTTAAATATTACAGTCAGCATGAAATGGAAGTTGCAAATCACATTTTTCCATATTGTGAGGTATTTCTGAGTAAAACAGCTTCTCAACTAGAAAAAAAAGAAGAGTAGGACTGGAATGCACTGATAAATCAAATAAAACAATATCATGGTGACTTAAAAACAACCAAGAAATAATATGAACTTGCCAATTGGTTGGTCAAATAATTCACCATTCTGACTAGAATAAATGACAATCTACCTCCAGCTGAATGTGTGTTCTGGGAGTACTGTTCAGAAGTTTGGGATCAGTAAAAACAATTCTCAAAAAAAATATCAGTAAAGATATGGTGTGGCTCCCAAACTTGACCTCAATCTGACCCCGCTATAGAGTGAGCATAAAGAGGTGCTGACAGAGACTCAACACGAACACTACCCACCAAGCCCTCAAATATGAGTCATGAGAGAGACGTTTGCACACATACAGAGAAACAGATGCCCGGTTTCACACTCCTCTGCAGAGTGCATCACATACTGATAGTGAAATTCATCTATCACCTGGTAGGCCAAGGCTTCAAGGCCTGAATTAAATAAAAGGAAGCATATGTGCGGCTGGAGTTTTTTCCTACGCTCTCCTTACCTCCTGACCGTGACATCGTTTGCTGTCAGGAGCATGCAGGATGAGGTCACATCATGAGGAGTGCGCTGCATGTGTAACGCTCGCACATGATTTATTGCTACAGTGAGGCCATCATAACACTGTGGACCTTGCCTATTAAAAAGACATGAACTGAGGCTCCTCGCTCTTCTGAATAATAACCGGTTTTTGATACCTAACTTGGATAATGGAATTTGGTCACAATAATAATTGTTTCGGCCCTTCAGAAACCAGGCACTCACAGCCAAAATGGCCAATAAAAGGTGTCAATGTGCTGAGAATTGACTCCTGTGTCTCTGTTTGACTCTTTGTTCTTTCTCTTTGGAAATGCATGTCTCAGTGGAGTTAGTGACAGGAGCACTAGGATGACACTATTTGTTTAGTGCTCTTCATCGGAGCGTGATGGGGGTCTTGGAGTCGTGACCGGTGCGGTCAGGCCGTTTGTGTTTGGGTAGCCTTGTGGAAAAAGTGAGGGGGAATATGCTATGGTGAAACTCAAAATAATAAACAATATTTGTACTTTGTGAGTCAGTGATGCTAGTACATCACAGCAGAACAAAGCACATTCACATTCGTTTAGAACTATAATAAGCCTTGCCTGTATGCCCCGAAAACTCTCTGGAACTACATGCTATTTGTTCTTAGTTAGCACAAACTTGCTTTCGCTGCTCTGATTGGCTGTAATTCTGCAGCATGTATTGCTTTCAAGTGTGGAGATTTATTGTTTGCCCCGCAAATCTTTTCAATTCAATGTCCTAATCGAATGTAAGGTGATAAAAAGGCGAATGAAAACGGCTTTCTCATCCATCAACAGTTTGCAGATAACTTGGCTTCTATTCAGTCTAAGTAGCATTGTGCTGATTAACTCCGCCCACTCTAAAACCTGATTGGTCCAAAACCCTCCTACAAGTGACACAACAAATATGTTCTTCACCACTCTGATTGGCTGTGATTTTGTTTTATGTTTCAGGGCTTTTTCACTTTTTAGTCAAAAACGAACAAATGACCTAAATGATTCGCCTAAAAATGACCTGAAAGTATTCACATCATGTCTGTTATGACTACACTACCACTAAACATGTTGGGGTTGAGAAGATTCTTTTAAATGTTTTTAAAAAGTCTCTAATGCTCACGATCGCTGCATTTATTTGATAAAAATATAAATAGTTAAATATTATTACAATTTAAAATAAATCAAGAAGAAATTCTACTTGAATATAATTAAAATATTATTTATTCCTGCGAAGGCAAAGCTGAATTTTCAGCAGCAATTACTCCAGTCTTCAGAAACATTTACATTTCTCATTATTATCAATGTTAAAAACAGTTAATTGTTTTCAAGATTCTTTAATGAACAAAATTGAAAAGAACAGCATTAATTTGAAATATGAATATTCTGTAACGTTATAGATGTATTTACAGTCACATTTGATCAATTTAATGTGTCCCAAGTCTCCCAACTTTTGAATGGTGGATAATAGGGGTGTAACGGTACGCGTGTCGTGTATCAAACAGTTCACGGGCAAGTTCCAAGTTCCCTGCTCTCTCCAAAGTCCCCACTCAAGGGGATAGGGATGATCACTTCAATTTGGAACTTGCCCGTGAACCGTTCGATACACGATACGCGTACCGTTACACCCCTAGTGGATAAGGTTAAAAAAACACACAGACAATCAGCTCTTGTAATCCCTATTTTCCACTTCAACTTTTATCTGAAACGCTACTCAAATTGCACAAGAACTAACGCTGTGAAATGCCTGAACAACATCTTGCTCCATAAAAACCACAAATAACACATCTGTTGGCAATCTTCAGATGCAATAATTTGTGAGCCCTTCCTTTAGTTGTATTAGCATCCAAAACACCAATCATTTCAAATTCATATTCACAGATATTTGAGGGAAAAAAAACAGATTTGCCTTAAGCAGAAACCTAAAAGCACCCTTGAACTTCAGGGTTGTGATGCCCAATGAGAAAGTAAGAAGTACTGATAGAAGGAATAACACGAGGAGCATCCTTTTCCCACACACACTTTGAATCATCTAAGCATGGCTTCAGTGGTTCTATATATGAAGCCATACGCACATTTCAACAGAAACCCTCCCACTGCTTCAGCTCTAGGAATGTGTTTTGTTTGGAGGCCTTTTTGGTGGTTTATTAGATCTTAAGAGGATGGCCTCCAAGAACTTTTTCACTAGGGATGACTGTCCTGCTGAAGCCAAGGATTGAGAGGAGGCCAAACAGGCTGTAACTCTTATTGCATAAGTCCTATTCCCTAAACACAACTGCATTTGTGATAAATAGTTTAAGAAGACATTTTTACACAAACGGAAAGAGGTGAAAGTAAAGGAAAATGTCCTGCTCTGCATCAAAATCACAGTGAGGTTTTCTTACCTCAACACATTTACAAGCTCCCGATTTCTTCCTGGCTTTTGCTCATAGTCTGCATCAATTTATCGGAGCAAAAATTGAAAATGACGGTCTGTTTGCCAACTACATCAATGAATCCTCTCTTTTTAGACCGAGAAATAAGTTTTTTGTTTTGAATTTAACTTTTTCCCCATTGGAAAGATACGAATCTTGGTGACTTGGCACTTGCAATACGAACTAAAATTTGTGGATTGATTAGGAAAGGTTAAATTATATTTAAAAAGTAATTTGTGAACTTTGTTACAATAAATGAATGGTTAATATGGAGGAATACAATAAAATACAAAGCAATTTTGGGTTAGCAAAATAGGTAATGATAGTGTCTACATATACTAAAATATAAAACAAAAAAGTAATTAAGTCTGAAAATATTCTTATAAGCAACTAGGGACAGTCCTCTGTTGTACTTATTGTCATCTGTCTGCTTTGACCACCAATGTTCACAAGTACGAGCCCAGTTTTGACTACCAGAGGGTTAACAGAATATAATATTTGAGGCCATCTTTGTTGTGCTGTCCAAAGCGCACAAAACGATTAAGTCAGAATTTAAAACACTAGAAAGTCTTTCTAGGTTACAACATGTCTGAAAATGAATATGATAATTTTACTTTAAACTAATCAGAAAACTATCAAATGGTCTCGGCCATCAAATTGTTTTGACCAGAAAGGATGACAAGTGTAACCCCAAATTTATAAATACCAGAGGGTTAACAGAATATAATATTTGAAGGCATATCTGATATTCATTATGTATTGTTCCAATTTATGTTCCTCAGTCACTATTCACCATCATTATATGAGGGAACAAATGCAATACAAATATATTTTGATTAAAAATCCCTTAAGAATGGTCTCCCAAATCCATAAAAAAGACATAATCCTGGTTTAAGCAAATTGACTGCATGTCAAAACAAAATGAGCTGCCCTCCTAGACAGCATTTCTGGCTATCACAGACAAACGTTTGAGTAACAAAATGCTCCCTAGGTAACGTTAAGCAGCTTTCTAGGTTTTTAAACTGCCTGTGTGTTTGTTCAATATATAGCATGCATGTTTTAAACCAGAAGGAACCTACTAATAGTACAAACATTTCAGTGAACCTTTAGCTAACACCGTCATTTATTTCCCAGATAAAGCTGACATTGATTGACATGACCAGGGTTTGACTGCCCAGTTCCCGAACTAACCATCATGCGTAACTTATAGTGTTTCATAACAACACGAGAAACATAAAATCCGCCTAAACACAAAAATATGACAAATTTCTGTACTCTGCGACACCCTCTTTCATCACTCCAGTGTTTGTCACAGCACGGTTGTGAGTTTACAGGCTAACCGCTAATGCTAACAGGATGTGCTACTTGAACAGGATGCGAGGTGAAATAAATGTCTCATTTATTACCTTGGCTCCCTTCTTTCGGTCTGTATAAGTGTCCGTCAGGGTAGACGATCTTCTGGATAGTGTTCAAAGGAAGATAACAAAGGGTATTCCGGATTTGTAGGTGGTGTGGCATCGTTTCATGCTACACTGATGGTTGGCCACTGCAAACAGCGCAACTGACAGACTGTAGACAAACACACACACACAGTAGATCACATCACACACACACACACACACACTGCGCCCGCCTACCACATGTGTTTCCACAGAACAGCTGTGCAGCATGAAATATTCATTCTGTTAGCTGCCGAAAACAACCAACGTTTGTTTTAAAATGGAAATAAAATGTATTTTAAAACTGTGCAGCGAGTTATAATTTAAAGATATTTTAAAACTACCTGCATTATATAAATCTACACTAGTAGTCTAGGGACACAGAGACGACAAAACTGCTGTTCCGATCCCACGCTGTCTTCTTTTCTAATCTAACTAAGTTAAGTATGAATCATTCCTGCACTGAAGACTATGTCTAGATTTAGCATAGTAAACCAATAGATCAATATCACAACTAGAAGCAAGCAATAATTGCATTAAATTACATTGTATAAAACTATATTTTCGCACATAAGAACCCATTTCCACTACCTTTTAAAAGTTTGGGGCTGGTAATACTTTTATTCATCAAGGATGCATTAAAATTGATCAAAAGTGACATTTCAAATGTAACAAAATATTTCCATTTCAAATAAATGCTGCTCTTTTGAACTTTGTATTCATCAAAGAATCCTGAAAAATATATATCATAGTTTCCACAAAAATATTAAGCTGCACGACTTCTTAAGTTAACTTTGATAGTCCTAAAACACATTTTGACCCCCAGCAGCCACCTTGCTGCCCCCTGGAGGTCACCAGTTTGAAATCACATGCTATACACCAGTTTTTTCTTATGTACTCCATCAATAAGTCTCAAGCCTTGATATCTTTCAAATCACTAACAAATAAAACATAACCTACTTACCAAACGCAACAAAATACTGACAAAGAAAAATGTCCTTGAAGTGACTGATGGCACATCAAACTAATCAAAATATCTATTCCTAACCAGCCTGCTCAATCTTCATCTCAAACCAAATTACCAAACAGTGTTTATCTCCTAAATCCCCACACACGAGGAGGCAAGGCTCTCATTACCTTTTGCCTGAGGAGCGTGCTGCGAACTCTACCCCAGAGTCGAGCCCCGGTGCTGGGACTCCTCCTGAGGCCAATGTCCACCTCCTCATCCTCCTCCTGTTTCTCCTCTTCCTCCACCGCACAGCTGCTAATCACCTCTTCCTTCATCAATTTACAACCCACAGCATTCGTTCTCCCATTATGCTCTTCACCATTTGGTATCTGGTCCTTTTTGCCCATCACGCTCTAGTTCCTCATAGAATTCTAGTGTTATTGATAAGAAGCAGCAGGATACAGGAACAGGAATCCCTCTCCGCTCAGAGAAGCACGGTCAAATTTCGATCTTCTAGCACAAGGCCAACTGACGTTCCATGTCATCCTGAAGCGGTGCGTGTTTAGGCATACATGCTGGTCTGGATGAACCTATTGTTCTGAATGTCTCTGATATATTCTTGAGTTCACACTCACACACAGAGCTCCCCTGACAGAGTTGTCACACAGATTGAGCGCTGGGATTAACTACAGAATCTCCTCCCACCCTGATGATTACGGCCCAATGTGGCAGCTGACCTACCAACAACGCATTCAAGACAATTTCAAGTGTTTCGCCAAGTGCTTTTCTGCTTATCAGCAGTGAAATGAGCCACTTCTCAAGTTTAGGGCAGTATGTATATCCTGTAATAACAATCATTTGAGAAGAAATTGAAAAAGTAAAGTATTAACTCTATGTGAACAGGTATAAAATATATTGTTTGGAGTGTTTAGACTTAACAGCTGCAATCTATACAGTCTGTGGCCACAGGAAAAAACAAGGTTGCCATAAAATAAAAAATCTTCTAATGCTAAATTTCGCCCAACTCATCAGGAAATTTCGCACCTGCCCCTCTGGGACTCTGTCAGCGTGTCATGTCCCACTTTCTCTTTGGAGCATTTCCAAACAACAACAACAATCCCTAGTACAGTCCTTCTAATCCTTCTCTAGCACAGCACCTAAGCATTTCCCCAAGGCCGCCCCTCTGCTGAGCCGCCACTCAGGTTTCTCTGGTGACTCCAGCACACCACCGCATATAGCAGGATTATCCACCTGAACAACTTACCGGCTTTCTTCTGTTCATTGCATTAGGAATTAAAAATGTAAATGCTTAGTCACTATGAGTAAGCAGATTACAGATTGCTCGTTTTTTCCTGGGATTTATGACTAATCGATAAACTTGATCATGAAATAGCACAATTTCCTAACTGATTGTTACCTACTTGGATTTACGCACAGAGAAACAGTGTCCGTCACTTCACAATAGAAAATACAGTTCTATGAAAATTAATCAAACACATAATTGACTAATTAAGATTTTTAGTTTTTGTTGCAGCTCTACTAAAATGTACTATTACAAAGAAGTACTGTGAAAGAAAGTTTGATAATATCCTAAATCAAAACATAGTGTTTAACAGTGTTTAAATGAGAACAGTAATATTTGAGCCGTTAACTGCCAACTGTTTGTTGGTGAGGACAAACGGTTCAATTCAAATGGTTCAAAGCTCTCTTATATAATGAAACATCATATAAGCAAGCGTACCTGAATCTGTCCTTTGGTCATGATGCGATCCATGTTCTCCCCATCATCCCTGCTCTGTTTGACCTTACTGTAGCACAGCAGTCTGAGGGTCTGAGAGCCTTCCAGCTCGATCTCAAACTCCTGTGAAAAGAGAGTCCATTTAATCACATCGTTCAACTTGCATTATAATATATTTTCATATTTAAAGCTGCAGGGTGTAATTTGTGCTCATCTAGTGGGATCAAATGTTATTGTAGCATAAGGACTGTTATTCTATCTGTCTTTCTAATGCTCTAAGTTTCACTAAATGTTTCTGAAGGCAGTTATGTGCTGAGGATGGCTGCAGTTCTGACCTCATTCCAGCTCGGCTCTGTGGTGTCTCTATACACACGAGTTTTTGCTTTGTTCATAAAATAGCCGAACGAGTCTACCTCCAATGTACAGTACAGATCTGGAGGGGAGAGAAGAGACAACAAGACAGTTACATATAAAACCATTTTTAAATGTTAAATAAAAAATTGAACACTATTCAGAATTGTAAAGTTATTTTCCCACAGTATTAGTGGTAACAACAGTATTTGGAGATGAGCAGTATGACCAAAATTCCAATAACTATTACAGTCATTTTTACATTAAATATATTTTAATATCGATTTTCAAATATTTTCTTTTTATTTAATATGCTTAATTTATATAATATGTATAATTTACGGAACTAAACATTTTAGAAATAAAATGTACAAAATGATAAGATATAAAAAATAAGACTATTGAAAGTAATAAAGCAGCTGTCAACATAACTCTTCAGTTTTCACTTTACGATCTGAAACATTGAAAATAACACTATTAATTGGTTATTTATTTACAGTATCATTCAAAAATGTGGGGTTGGTAAAATGTTTATGTTTTAAAAGAAATCTCTCACCAAGAGATTATATATTTGATCAAAATACAGTAAAAACAGTAATGTTGTGAAATATTAATACAGTTTAAAACTATTGTATTTGAATATATTTTAAAATGTGCTTTATTTTTGTGATGGCAAAGCTGAATTTACCAGGATTCTTTGATGAATATAAAATCTCAAAAGAACAGCATTTATAAGAAAAATATTGAAATATTTTGTAACATAAATGAATCTTGATCAATTTAATGCATACTTGCTGTATAAAAGTACTCAAAAAAGCATACTGATCCTTTCGGTGGTAATGCATATAGTCTAGTTGTCACAATATTTATTTACGTTTAATGCAAAGAGCTTTTGGCTCTTATTACATTATATTGTCATCATGGTAAATCCAGTAAGGAAGTTGCTATTGAGGATAAAGCCTATAAGAAAGCCGAAGCGATGAATGAGCGAGAACAAACAAGACATAAATTAGTGATGTAGAGTTGGCTTTAAGAAGGAACGCAGTGTTCCCTGTTAATCCACCCATCCCACATCTGCTCATAGAGACTACTCTGCCCAACAACAGCAGGGAGCATGTCAGGTGTTTTCATGCATGTGCGCACATATTAGGGAGGCATTCAATAATTTAATGATTACTGTGAGCCGGATTTCATTCCATCTAATTGTACGTGCTGAAAAAAACACTGCTGCAGTCTCATAAACTAGGCGAGACATCTCATGCCAGACAACTTACTCAAGCTCTGTTTCAACCCTGTTGCAGAATGAACAATCACATTTAGAAAGCCATACAGCCCCGTGGATTCATCATCTAATGAGAGAAAAACAACCAGATTTATGACAAATTTCAGATACAGTAGAAAGACATACAATTCAATATAGATCTTAATAAAGCAAAACAAAAAAGGCACTCACCTTCTTTATTGATTGTCAGAGGAACATGGTGAACTGTTTGTAGCTTCACGCAGGAGTTGGTGAGCATCTGCAACTCCAGGGAAGTCAAAGAAAAACTCTTGAAACCTGTGAGAAAAGAACATATAGAAACCAAGAGAGACTCACTCAGTGAAGTCACCAATATCTGTATTTAACCAATAAGTGACTGAAGGAAAAGAGCAGTTTACAGAGTCCTGCTGTGGTTTTCTTGGAAGGTGGGAAGGTTTCTGTGAGGAACAGCAATGCTTACACTTTTTCTGCTGCTCCCGAATGATCTCCCTCCATTCTTCTCGCTCGTAATCAGAAGAAATCAGGAATGTATAACCCTGGAATACAGAAACAAAACAGGAAATAAGCACTTTTGGAAATGGCTTTTTTTTTAAATAGCCAATATTAAACTTGGCATGTTAATGTGTTTTATTTTTTGACAATATAGTATAGTTAATACAATTTTAGCATTTGCTGTTTATCATTTATTGGTCATGACATGAAATCAGAAAGAAAGATCACAACGGTTTTTAACGACATTACAGTGAGCAAATTTTGTCTTAAGCAAAGAATACAGAATACAGTTTTAGGAAATTGAAATGGTCTTGTATTGATTTGTAAGACTGGTGCCAATGTGTCTGTGCCAATGTGTCTGGGCCCCCCCTCTAGAGGACAAAAGGCCCCCCTGAGAATCCACAAAAGCTGTCTCTTGCATATGTCATCCAGGACGCAGCACACTGGGGGAATCCACAAAGCTGTCTCTTGCATATGTAACAGTAACATCCAGGGTGCAGCACACTGGGGATCCACACCCTGTACTGACGGTCCCATCATTTCCTCCCTCACCACTGAGAATTCACTGAAAATCCATGCAATGTAATATGTACAAATAAGTAACCATACATGTTTGATATCTTTTGAAATGTCTCAGTGCGCCTGGTAAAATGGTCTCATCATCCCAATCATAATGAAAAGCTAAAAGAAGTTCTAAAATCTGAGAAGAATAGTGTACAGCAGGGGGACGTGCCTTCCCCCTGATTTCCTACTCAAAACACCTCCTGTATGTAAATAAGTAATCCTGGCCACAGGATCTCCAGAAGCCTTTGGTGGCCAATTCTAAAGACTTATTATAATGACAAGATACCACCTGGGTACCCACCTGGGTGGGTCTATTGAATTCTGGGTATATAAGGAAAAGGGACACAAACATCTGGGAGTCAGTAAACTGATTGCCCGCACATGTCACTTGTGTGTAGCTTTTCATTGCCAGGTAGTAATTTCTACAAGTTCTTCAATTCCTGAATTATTGTTATGTTATGGTTAACCGTTGATTCTATTCTTGTAACATTGGAGCTTTGAATTATTGTTTTGATTACCTGGTCAATAAATTGTAACGTTTGATTCTATTCTAAATGCCTCTGAAGATTGCTTTCTCTCTACTAGATTAGTGGATTCAGATATTTCCGCAAGCTGCGTCAGTTTTAGCGACGGCTAATATCCGGCATCTTTTAAGTGTGCTTGGGTGTAGGGACGGGTTAATTCCGTTCAGTGACGGTGAACGCCGTCTGGTCAAACTGAATTCGGGTACGTCCACACCTCTGACTTTGATTTAATGTTACTTTAAACAAAGATTTGGCCAATCCAAAGCTATTACGAGTGTAGTATATTGATCTGCTAACATATCTGATAGTGGCCAAAACCCTTTACTGAAGTAAACGATTGAGTTCGAGTTCTGAGGGTGCCCCATGAGGGTTATTGATATCTCTGATTGTGTGTGTGAATTTACGGCAAATCTCAGATACGTAACCATAATTTACCTCTGACTGATGACCGGGCCTGACGAGATTGTGTCCGTGAGATCTGTGGAAAACAGAACCTCTGAGCGATATAGTTTCCCTACATCTGAATGGGTAAAGTATTAAACGGAGCTGAAAAGAATAATCAATCATTCGTTCCTGTTTTAATGATGCACAGACATCATTAAAACCCTTTTCATTTTATGGAGTCAGATGAAATAACGAGATAAAATACATAAGAAGAAGTGTTCCATTTTAATGTTCTTGTTGTGTCGTGAAAAGGAAAGATCGTAACACGCAAAGCCCTTCACCCGCGGAACGACTGCCGTCATTGGATCGTTCCAGCCGGGTCCTTTCTTACAGTGGTGACCCCGACGTGATCTCGTAAGACGAGAACGCGATTCTCGCAGAGACGCAGTACGTCATTCCAGCCGCGACATTCAACTTGAACTCTCCTTGGACGTGAGGTTTGATATCCTTCTCATCAATATCCAGCTGCTGTGGTAAGCATATTCTTTGTTGCCTTTAAAAGTTGAGGGAAATGTTGTTTACACCATATAGACACATTTTGTAGAACGGGTCGGTATACCCATTTTGAAACCGAACCGAAAACCCGGTGGTATTAAGAATTAGACGAAACAACATGTCTTTTCAGGGAAACCACAGCAGCAGAGGAGATCAGGAGATAATGGAAGTTTTAGGAATACAATTACAAAAATCCTTGTTCGGTTAGCGACAAGGATTCAATTTGAAGTGGAACAACAACGAAATAACATCCTGGTATTCTGCCGAGGGTGCGAGACTAAAATCGAAATCAAAATACAAGAAAATTCCGCTGCAATTGTTTATTTGCTTTCGTAACGACCTCGCGACCATGACCGAGAACGAAAAAACAATAACAAATATCAAAGAAATCGAACGAAAGTGCGATCTGACGAATTACAAAAGTTAAGAAAGCAAGTCGAAATGTTTGCATACGAGCAACGGGTGGGCTAGACAACGCCAAGAAATGGCTACAAAAATTGATCAAGTTCAAGGGAAACTAATTACATATAGTAATTACATATCTGCGTCAAGATTGTTGCGACAAAACAGGTTTTCCAGTTGCCGCAGTTAAACAAGCAGCACTGGATGAAACCGAGTTAGGCGCAAACTGAAAGCGAAGATGAGGACACTGCGTTAGCGTGTAACAATAGGCCACGCAGAGAAACTCGTAACCGAGCTCTCGTGAGTCTGTGGCCAGAAAAACAGAGCCTGCGAAGCCCAATAAAGACCCGAACCAAATCAAACGACTCGCCAAAAAAGGCAGTTAAAATCGCAGTGTTAAAACCATGAAAATGCGGATGATGATATCACAACAATCAGCCTGTTAACATGCGGAGAATGCTCTAGGCACAAACAAGTCGTAGGAACTATGCCGAGAAAAGGGCCTTTTCAACCCTACTGGGAAGCATTGATGCTACAGGCTAATGTCTACAAACTAGAGGTTAGAGACGTATGGCAAATAGCCCTCCTCACTATCCCTGAGGAGCTCAGACCGAAACTAAACACAGAAATGAAATCCGCAACATAATGAACAGAGTAAATGACGAAACCGACGAAGGGATTTATGAACGTCTAAAACAGGCATTATTAGACATGAGGGGACCGACACATGCAGACTGGAGCAAAATATTAGAAATCAAACAAGCAGGTAATGAGTCATTTGAAACGTACGCTGAACGGTTATGGGTAACATACAGAGAGCACTCAGGCCTTGAAAATGCAGACCGCAACCATGACGCATTGCAGCTTGTTAAAAACAATGCCGGCATCCCGTTCAAAAGCGTTATCAAATGGCGCCGACCCAGCCGAAAACACGTTCAGAGCAATAGTAGATTGGGGTTCAAGAATAGAAAACAGATGGCGATTAAAACCCCGCAGCGTTGCGTCCGCACAGTGGTTAACAGAAGGGAACAGCACAGATAAATTTAGCCA
The DNA here is from genome assembly GCA_027564155.1 of Gymnocypris eckloni scoliostomus. Lineage (NCBI taxonomy): Eukaryota > Metazoa > Chordata > Actinopteri > Cypriniformes > Cyprinidae > Gymnocypris > Gymnocypris eckloni. Next base: position 13,874,640 of record CM050420.1, read on the forward strand.
AAGGTCTCCAAATAAAATGATATGCCATTATTGCAGAAAGACTAACCATGTAGTGCGAGATTGTCAAAAAGAGAAAAGATTTAAAAACAAGCGAAGCATTACCAAAAACGCCCCTAGCGACTCTGAGCTGTTGAAACAATTGTAAACTTCATGATAAAACATTTTAACATCATAACTTCGATTTGGCAGGAGGTTAGAACACGCGATCCTCACTCTCCGTCGTTAAAGTGCCTCGCACATCATCGAAAATCCAGATGAAAAACAACAACATCACAGATCAATTAGCCAAATTAGCAGCACAAAAGGGAGATGAATGGAAGCCTGACAGACTGGTTGTTCCTGCCGTGAGTGCGATTCAAACTATTCCTATTGACTTGAAACAGTACCAACAAGAACTGTGGAGTTCTGATGGAGAGCTGACACCGCACCTGCAGCAGGACCAACTAGTCAAGGTCACTGAAGGCATGATTTTAAGAGACGATAAATACATTGTTCCAGAAGCCCTCCAGAAACCAGTGATGAAGTTGTACCACGATTATGCACACGTATCAGCTCCAAAAACACAACAGCTGATCCAAAACTTCTGGTGGCCACAAATGGCATCAGACATTCAAAGATGGTGTGACACATGCATCGTATGTGCCTCCACTAACCAAGGCAAGCCTGGCCATACAAAACTGTGTAGACCAGAACCACCCAAGGGACCTTGGGAGTTACTCAATTGGATTTCATAAGCCCACTACCTAGTGCCAAAGCGGGATATCGTTATTACCTTGTGATAACTGACAAATTTTCCAATTTAACAGTTCAAACACAGTGGCACGAGTAGTAGCGAATCAAATCCTCCCACTCTGGAGAGCACCAATCACTCACACACAACCTGAAATGTGGGAGGTGGGTGTTGTAACACTCAAGGGCCATCCACACAAAAATCACAGTTGCACCAAAAGAGACAGTTACATGGCCTCCCGGATTAGCACGGATCCAAATTGCACACCACAAATTTGTTGTAGTTCAGGTAACACCCTACAAAGAAACATTTCAGGACACACTCGAGCACCAAATTCATGTACAACCTCACTGCCTGGTATCGACTTAAAATAGATCCAGGTGACACAATTAGGTAACATGCATACACTACACGAAAAATCTAAAACAATGGCATAGACCCAAAATTGTACCACTATATTAAAAATTTGGAACCTGCAACATATAGGTGCACACATACAGAAACGCATAATAACACACATATGAGATTCACCGAGCTAATGTACTTGTCTGGACCAACCGAAAGGAAGGAATGTATTGTGTCGGGAATGTTTGCATTGCATAGACAATTTCACCAATCCACACAATTGTTACTTTATTACATGATGTAAATTTGGTAATGACACATGTAACTTATAACATTTCTGCTTATACAAAACATTGTATTACTAATGATGAGTCATATGCATGACTACAGTCACGAATCGATGATTTAATTTCTGATTACAAAGACAGACTTGCCGTCCAAATTCCACCTGCTCGCTAAAAACGAGACCTGCTCAGCAGTATAGCCGGCCTGTTCGGATCAATTAATTCAGCAGCCAACACTTATAAAATAACCAAACAATCTCAATTCTCTACATGTTTGACAGATCAGATGGCCACTGGTTTCCAACACATCAATCAGACCCATACCATCGAACATGACTTAGCCTGCAGATCATATGCACAAGATTTATTCACTGCAACAAGACAGGAAATTTTAGATCTTCGTCTTCACAAGACCCCGAGACATGTTTTGAATGATTTAATTGAGGTTTTAGATTTACATAGATGGTTCTCTTCAGGAAAAATGTAAAGTATTCAGAATTAATATCCACAATTGTGATGTATACTGAAAACGAATGTATTGATTGTATTGGATTTTTTGCCACTTTTCCTTTAATCCACCCAGATCAAGTTTATCCAAATTCCACTAATATTCGATCCATTGGCACGGTAGTTAAAGATCAGGTAATTAAATGGGATCACCTACGTTGAAGGGTACTGAGACCTTATTTACCAGTCGCACTTGTCATGAAACTCACAATTATATTGTCTGTACATATAACACATTACAACCTTTCTCTCCCAATGATAGCAAACTCATAAGTGTTGAATCTTTGCATGGCCATTCAAATGCTATTCAGGTGTCTCATACACAGTGGTGTGTCATCAGTGAGATGAATTCGTTCACATATGGAGGACTGACCTGTCCTGCTGATCACTCATTTTGCTTGGAAGTGACAGAGGATTTTTCTATGGGCCAGATCGACATCCTCGGATGGATGCCAAAGGACGCAGAGGTCTCCCCATGGTGGGACGACACCTTTATGAACACGAACACAAGCCTTGATCGACACGATGGACCTGGTACAGAACGCCATCCTCCAAACAGAGTACCACCTTACAACGACTGAAGTGACACTGCAGGAAGCCTGTGAGTGGCCCAAACAGTGCCAGAGGGAGGAAACTGTAAGACTGGTGCCAATGTGTCTGTGCCAATGTGTCTGGGCCCCTCTAGAGGACAAAAGGCCCCCTGAGAATCCACAAAAGCTGTCTCTTGCATATGTCATCCAGGACGCAGCACACTGGGGAATCCACAAAGCTGTCTCTTGCATATGTAACAGTAACATCCAGGGTGCAGCACACTGGGGATCCACACCCTGTACTGACGGTCCCATCATTTCCTCCCTCACCACTGAGAATTCACTGAAAATCCATGCAATGTAATATGTACAAATAAGTAACCATACATGTTTGATATCTTTTGAAATGTCTCAGTGCGCCTGGTAAAATGGTCTCATCATCCCAATCATAATGAAAAGCTAAAAGAAGTTCTAAAATCTGAGAAGAATAGTGTACAGCAGGGGGACGTGCCTTCCCCCTGATTTCCTACTCAAAACACCTCCTGTATGTAAATAAGTAATCCTGGCCACAGGATCTCCAGAAGCCTTTGGTGGCCAATTCTAAAGACTTATTATAATGACAAGATACCACCTGGGTACCCACCTGGGTGGGTCTATTGAATTCTGGGTATATAAGGAAAAGGGACACAAACATCTGGGAGTCAGTAAACTGATTGCCCGCACATGTCACTTGTGTGTAGCTTTTCATTGCCAGGTAGTAATTTCTACAAGTTCTTCAATTCCTGAATTATTGTTATGTTATGGTTAACCGTTGATTCTATTCTTGTAACATTGGAGCTTTGAATTATTGTTTTGATTACCTGGTCAATAAATTGTAACGTTTGATTCTATTCTAAATGCCTCTGAAGATTGCTTTCTCTCTACTAGATTAGTGGATTCGTATATTTCCGCAAGCCTGCGTCAGTTTTAGCGACGGCTAATATCCGGCATCTTTTAAGTGTGCTTGGGTGTAGGGACGGGTTAATTCCGTTCAGTGACGGTGAACGCCGTCTGGTCAAACTGAATTCGGGTACGTCCACACCTCTGACTTTGATTTAATGTTACTTTAAACAAAGATTTGGCCAATCCAAAGCTATTACGAGTGTAGTATATTGATCTGCTAACATATCTGATAGTGGCCAAAACCCTTTACTGAAGTAAACGATTGAGTTCGAGTTCTGAGGGTGCCCCATGAGGGTTATTGATATCTCTGATTGTGTACGTGTGAATTTACGGCAAATCTCAGATACGTAACCATAATTTACCTCTGACTGATGACCGGGCCTGACGAGATTGTGTCCGTGAGATCTGTGGAAAACAGAACCTCTGAGCGATATAGTTTCCCTACATCTGAATGGGTAAAGTATTAAACGGAGCTGAAAAGAATAATCAATCATTCGTTCCTGTTTTAATGATGCACAGACATCATTAAAACCCTTTTCATTTTATGGAGTCAGATGAAATAACGAGATAAAATACATAAGAAGAAGTGTTCCATTTTAATGTTCTTGTTGTGTCGTGAAAAGGAAAGATCGTAACACGCAAAGCCCTTCACCGGGAACGACTGCCGTCATTGGATCGTTCCAGCCGGGTCCTTTCTTACAGATTCACCTTGCCATTCCTGTTACTGACTCTGAAGGCCATGCATGGAGATATAAGCAGCAGCAGAGATTCCTGTTCACACAGTTTCTTCCGAAGACGATCAAGGACTTTACCTCCTTTACTTACTCTCTGAACACATGAGAGAATGAGAGAAAGGAGGTGGGAAACAATTAAAACACAGCGCTGAATGTTTACTGTGGAGAAGCATTTCTGATGAATGTTTAATCCACTTATCTACCTTTTCTCTCTGAATCTCGTTCTTGATCTGGGAGATCTTGACCTTCACAGCATCTATCTCCTCCTCTGGTATCTGGGGGACCGGTGAAGACTCGGATTCATCGATGGTCTGAAAGGTGACGTCTGCTAGTGGGATATACCACTTACAGTCATACTGCTGCCCCTTCCTGAACATAAGAAGAGATGGAAACCAGGGGTCACAGTTATGATAAAGAAAGGAAACTTTGAAATGAGGAATGTTTCTACAGGTGAAAAAAGTTTGATGTAAATTGACTTGCCCTCCGGTTTGTTTCTTCAATTTGGCGCAGAGCAGCAGGTCAGTAAAGAGGAAGACATGCCGAAGTTTTCGTGCACCTTCGACTAACTCCACCAAAAACTGGTCTCTGAGAAGCTGACGATTCTTTAAAGACATTTAAAAACATGTAAATAAGTTGCTGTTGTGGATTTTTCTTTTGCTATTGTCCCAAACGGGGATGCAAAAAATACATATATTTGTTGTAGTTTGATGCCTTCTGCTTCTGTGAACTCTGGGAGTGTTAAAAGGGACCATCATCATTTTTGGAAACCAAAAATTGACTTAGTTTCAACTGTTTACCAATAGGGGGAGTTCATGTATTGTTAACTGCCCCATGAATCGGTGGCAATCACTATTTTGCCTGAGGCATGGGGTCATTTAAAGTAGGTGAGGAGGAAAACAGCCAATGAGAGGCTCAGACTCATTCTCAGATGGAGACATGACACACTTAAGAAATTGCTCTATTGTGGGTGAGTCATGGGAGCTATTTTCATGATAATGATGGCAGCTTGAGGGGGTTTCAACCTCAGACAAGCGCGGTTAGACAGGATGAAAAAAGTGTGCTGGATGAGATGATTCACAAAAGGCAGATATGATGGTAATTACCTTCTGTAAATCAGATTAGAGGAAAAAAATACCTTAAATGGACTGAAAAACTATATATTTCACTAACAACAAAAAGCTAAATTTTGTCCTTAAAATAGCAAAGCAATATCAAATAGAACATTTTCTGTACAAGATGTTCCCAAAGATGTCCATCTCAGGTCATTCTTTACAACTGGGTGTGCATTTGCACTCGAGTGACCGAATCTTCCCCTAATTGAAGGGTGTGTGACATATGTGAAAGACATCTGCTCTTTCATGGCCTGAATGTCTCTGTGTGTGTGTGTGTGTGTGTGTTGCATTCAAAACACTGGCTCTGACCTGTGACCCTGGCATCAGAGAGTGTGTGTTTATCCCTTATGTCTAAACTTGCTTTTTCTCCTAAAGTACACCAGGATTTGGCCAACATGATATATGGGTTCAGTACTGACTTTGGCCACATTTAGAGACATCTGCTAAAACAGCCTAAGATGAGAAGCAACACATGGCCATGAACTGAAATCCATCATCTCCAGAACAATAATTACACAGGACATGGATCAAGATGCCCTGAAAAATGATAATGCAGGAAAGTACAATTATTTTCTTTCTGAACAGGCATTGTCAGACCTCTAAATGAAAATGTAAATGTGCTATGAAATATATTTTCAATTGTACTCTATTATTATGTTTTTGGTGATATATATTCTGTTTTGGTGATGATTTTTCATTAAATCGTTATATTAGAATTTTAATATTTATACTTTTAGGATGCTTTAAGCTGGAAATCTTCGGTTTTCATATATTAAAATTGGCAAATGGACCACCACAGGCTTTAAAATTGATCCTATTGTGATCCTTAATAAACAGTCAAAGGCCTTTTATACTCCTTTGATTGTTGAATCCCAATAGAGAAACAAAGAGATATTTTATGTCTCGTGTTTCTGTTAAAGATCTACAGTTGATGTCGACATTTTTTTATTTTTGATGAATAATTTCTTGTAGGATTGTTCTGATGTTTGATCATCAGTTCCTGCAAAGCAATAAAAAATTCTTAATTTAAGTAAAAATCTTTACTGGAATTGGGATTAAGCGGAGCTGTACTGTTCCCCTGCTTTTGTCAGACATCCCTTTAATCATTCCAATAATAAATGATCGCTATCTTTGAATTGTATCTCTGTATGTTCTGCAATAAAAATGCCTGGCATGTCCACACGCCTACAATCAGAGAGCCACTTCCCACAGTTTTCCAGTAATCTGCGAGGAAGTCAAGTACCAGGTCAACTGACTCAGAGGGGTTAGGAGAGTGTGCGAATACATGTTTGTGTTCATTCTGAAACTGGGAAGGGTGTTGAGACACTTCTCATTTCGCAAAAATGGCCTTTGATAAAGGAGGAAGGGGAAGAGGAAGGCAGCAGATGATTTTATTGTTGACCGGACACTTGTAAAGTTATGCAACCGGAGCGTACTGATGAATATTTGTACACTTGTCATAAAATTATTACTAAGAGTTACAGTAAAAGAGTTTATCAGAAAGGGTTTTTTTTTCTGGCCTGGACCTCTTGAACTCATACACATCTTAATTATTTTCAAAAAGATTTTAAAATATATTTTTCAAGGTAAATATTTTTTTTTACATAAATGATATTCATACATTTTTGAGGAGTCGCACTACATAACTTTTTAAAGCCTGAACTAACCTTGCTTTGTCATAAAAATACATTTTGTCTTCAGAGTTGTTTATCTTTCATGTTTTTTATATTTATCAGACTTAAATGGATAGTTCACCCAAAAATGAAAATTCGGTCATTAATTACTCACCCTCATGTCATTCCAAACCCGTAAGACCTTCGTTTATCTTCAGAACACAAATTAAGACATTTTTTTATGAAATCCGAGCTTTCTAACCCTTCAAGGCCCAGAAAGGAAGTAAGGACATCGATAAAATAGTCCATGTGACATCAGTGGTTCAAGTAAATGTGAGTAAATATTGATAGAATTAACATTTTTGGTGAACTATATCTTTAATGACCCTGACACATAGTCATCAGAGTCCGCAGGGGTCCTCATATACGATCATGTTTTGCTTCGTTATTATATTTTTTTAATTACCTGCTGGTAAGACCACATGATTTTGATTGGACGGACATTTGTTTTCAAATATGCGGTTTTGTTAAAATAGTTATTTTTTAACAAAACTTTTGAAAATAAAATAAAAACATGTCACAGAATCACAGAAGATTGTATTAATATTAGGAGACAAATGTCAGGTCATACAGTCTGCTCTTCCACTGGGCAGCACTGACCTCTCCTTTCTTCACTGTCATAGACTGACGGCGGGGCGTGATCTCCTCGTTAATGCTGGAGAGGAAGTTCTGGGAAATACGGAGGGCATCCTGCAGGAGGGGTGATCTGGATGACTGGATGGGGTGTGCTTCAACAGGTCCTGAAACATACAGACTTATCAAATATTGCAAAACACTCAATATATCGAATGTGTAAACCAAGACAGCTTAAGCTAATCCAAATAAAACACGAGCATTAACCTGTAAACATTCTCGCATGAGAAAAATGAACGATTATGTACATGTTCTTTCAGTTTTACTCACGTGGAGGACGAGGGTACTGCGAGTGACTCGATCCACTGGTTTATACAGCAGCACTGGGAACGAGTAAGGCAAAAGAGTGATCAGAATACTAATTTGTGTAAAAGGAGAGTAAATGAGGAAAAACGACTTACTTTCCAGAGAGTTCTTGGCATTCTGATCTTTGCCCTCTTTAGCGCTCCTTACTTTCAGATTCTGAAGATAAAACGGTAAACAAATTCACAAATGTACAAGGAGGCAAAGATATCAGGCTTTGTTTTGACAGTATAATGTAAGTGCCCTTAAAACCGACCTCTGAAATCTCTGCAAACTGAGAATTGGCTTGACAACATTTTTCTGCCGTTTCCACGGCAACCTTATAGTTGTCCACAAAAGCCCTGTACATGCCGAGCTGGCTGGCCTGTGTGGGAAGATAAAACGACAGGAGAGAGTGAAAGAGAAGGTGCTTTAAAGCTAAAAGTGAGTGCTAGAGGCGGATTACTCATGCACGTTACATTGGCTTAAATTCTGCTTACTAAGATAGAGCAGGCAGATTTCGTTGCCTGTTTTGGCATGGTTGACATGCTTCTGATATTCAAAGACAAGCAAATACCAGCCTGACTCTGTATAAAGACAACAGCACTCAACACAGCAGACAAATTATCACGGTGACGTAATGGGTCAATCTTAAAGGAATAGTTAACCCCAAAATACATTTTTGCTGAAAATGTACTCATCTATAGGCCATCCAAGATTTTCTTCATCAAAACAGATTTGGAAAAATGTAACTACAACTCTATCCTCTGCGGTGAATGGGTGCCGTCAGAACGAGACTTCAAACAGCTGATAAAAATATCAGAAATATTCACAACACGACTCCAGCCCATCAATTAAGATCTCGTGAAATGAAGCTGTGTGCTTGTAAGAAAGAAATCCATCACTATGGTGTTTTGACTTTAAACCTGCGAGTCCATAAAACACTTCCTTCAGTTTGAAAGCTCTCAAATCCACTGATATATTTATTTACAACTGTTTTCACTTTAAACGGTGCTTGATCTGTTTCTTTCCTGACCCTTTAGAATTCAATATAATGAAATATAATGGACTCATTTGAAGTTAAAAACATTCATTATGAATTTATTTCTTACAAACACACCCACAGCTTTTCACTTCACAACACATTAACTGATGCACTGGAGCCGTGTGGATTACTGGTTATTCTGAGTGCTACAAACTACAAACAGTTCAGCTGTACTGGGGCCCATGCAGCGGGGTGGGCCCGGAGCACACGCGAACCTGCCCACATTGCAAACGGGCCCCTGATGATGAAGACAATATTAATATTTATAAAAATATTAGTAATAAAATATAACTTATGCCGAGAGTCTTCACAGCAGTGAATAAATAAGTATGTTTTAATTTAGTATTCGTGTTCTTTAATAGTCTAGTAGTAGAACTTTTGTCAAACATTATTGAGGTTCCGGGTTCTAATCTACCCTCGTGTAGTTTTTTTTATTCTCTCTGATTAAAACCGAAGTGGATATATCATGTATTTCATATTATTTAGACACATTGACAATGTTCTAATTGTTCTAATTGTTCTAAAACTTAACATTTTTTTATATTGGGCTCTTAATGATTTAATCTATGCATCACTGGAATATCTGAAGGTTTTTCATCACTCATCATCAGAACCCATTGGCTCTCGATTCTGGCTTGTACTTTCTCTAATAAAAAAGTACCATAGTTCTTAACTGTAGCATTTGTTATAAAATAAGGCTACCCTATTAATCATTACCAGGCCAATAATGTATCTGTATTGCATTTGTTATGAGAAACAACAGCCTTTAGAAACTACATGCCACAGTTGTAATATAAATCTTTAGGGAAAAATATTTTCCCTTAACAGATTATCTATAATACATTTACCACAATAAATAAGCCTACAGTAAAACGTGATAAATTATAGTAAAGGTGGTCATGAGTAGCCTAGTTAAAAAATATTTGTATATTATGTTAGTGCTGGTGCAAGATTGCATCAGTCTTTTTAGTTTGTGCCTTTTTTTAGATAAGGTTAAACTTTCTCCAGAGCATTTTAAAGTGGCGGTTTCTTAATAGAATTCACATAGATCGCATATTTTACCATTAGCTTTGCGATGGGAATGACTCGCGCAAATCTTCTCACTCTTCTAGTTCTAGAGCACGCACAGAGTATCGGGTGATTTGCGCGCCGCTCGAGCACAATTAAAAGAACTGCGCTTCAGTCATGTGCTGATAAGCGCTCCCTTCGGTTCATACGTGAGGTTAATACTTGCTAGTTTTGGTTATTGGGGGGTTACCTCCTCCCCATCCCCCCCACAAACTACGCCCATGCTTGAACCGATTATAATCTAAGCAAATAGTGATATTATAATGAACCATTTGAATATTTACTGTGTATTATAAATTCTTCAAAATTTACAACCATCCCACAACTGTGGCATTAATTCCACAACATCAAAGTAAGTTTTTTTGTAAAGTTTGCATGTGTTCCATGTAATATTTTAAGAAAATAAAGTCAAGGCAATTATCACTTACAAAACAAAAATTAATAGAACATTTAGTAATTCACACACACACGCACACAATAACACTTTTTCCAGAGCGTGTCTAAAAAGTCAATTTTATGAGGGTGAATGCATACTGAAACAAAAAAGAACGGACTTTGTGTAAACGAAGCCAAAATGTCGCTCTGAATGAGCATTTGTATCATGAAGAAAAAAACCATTCAAAAGACAACAACTGTGAAATACAGATAACAAGCTTTTTCCATGGCAACATCTCGAGTGCTGCCAACACTGGGGTAAATAAGAGGACTTGTGATGGGGCTTGTCATGAGACCGTGAGGTTAAGCACTTCCTTCAACGCAGCCATTATACTGCAACTGGGGAAACTTGTGAGTGATCCAGAATATGAGCATCATTACCCTGAGACCAGAAAAAAGACGGATTACATCGTGCTGTTAGCTCCGCTCACTGATAAAAGATGAATACTCATTAAAAGAGTGAAAAGAACCATTAAAATGAAAAGAACCACTTTCTAAAGACTCCTCTAGTGAAGGGTTCTGAGGACACATCTTTAGCTTCATCTACAGCTAAATTTTGAGTTGTGAATGTAAGTTTGCAGTTCGTTTTAAAAATAATAAAATAGAAAATATTGTCAGGAAACATCTTTTGATTGAGTTGTACTTGCAGGGTGCATGTAAAAAAATGACTTATGAGCTGGTTCACTTTAGTGAATAAAAAATATATTACATGACCACTGTATTCTGATTCGCAAACAAATGACTCTTATGATCAAGTTAATTTACAGTGAGTGAGTCAAAACTTACAGCTTGACAATAGCATTTAGATTCACGAACAAATGACTCTTATGAGCAGGTTCAATTTAATGAGTCAAAAACGCATGAAAAAAGACACTTAGAAGCGTTTTTTATTCATGACTTGATCAAAAAGTTTGAATCAATCTGACGAATCCTTAACTACTAAATCGACATCTGAATTGTCTACTGCAAGTTATCATAAACTATGGAATATTTGTGTCAAAATACGACAATGTGCCATTAAACTTACACATTTGCTTAGAGATTAGAGCTTTAATATATATTCAGAATATATATATATGTAGTGAAGAGTAGACTGAATTCTGTAGGAAATACTGTCCTGAACTGGCCTTTATTACAGTATGAAAACAAAATCTGAGCCCATTTTTTGGACTCATTGCTTCTGAGGAATCAGGGGTGAGTAAATCCCATGGCGAGAGAGCTGGCAGTCCACAGGGAGAGGGCAAGGGAATGCCCAGCAGTGAGTGGGTTTCCAGGGCAGACACATGCACCCCTGATCTATGACATCATGCTTTCTGGGAAACAGAGCAGACACTGTCACTGAAAACTCTGTGCGGCTCTGTCGCCCTATGGGATTTCCTGTTTATTTACCCCTCTCTGTGTAAAACACACACACCCTGGAAGAGAACGGTTGCTGCAAACACACACACACACACACACTCCCAGCGTAAGAGACATGGCATATTCTCCCAAACAGTCATGCAAACGCATCTGCACAAAGATAAAGGAATAAGCTACAAAACTGCTCAGCTCTGCACATCGATAATGCCTCAAATAATAACCACAGGTATTTGAATCTAACAATATAATCTCTGTGGGATTAACAGTCCAAATAAAAGATGAATTAATTCAGCCTCCGGCCACACTTACTCAACCTCAATGCCTTTAAATTTCAAAAAAGAGATTTGTGTCAAACAATCACTGATTTCAACCCTGGCTGTGGATCCCAGAGGGGATGGCGAAACGTTTAAAACACAAACCCCAAATGAAAAAAAGTTTATGAGTGGATCAGATCAACAACAATCGCCCCTCCTGCTCCACTCTGGGTTTTATATCTTCCACTTACTGCTGACAAAAATCCTGCAACAGTTCATGCCATAGAATTAATTTACAGCTTTCAATGTGTTTTCTTGTAAAATAGCTAGAATGCATAAAATTTATGTTAATATTTCACTTTCATTGATACTGTAATATTGTGAAATTCGATAGCGGTTTCTATTTAAATATATCTTAAAAGGTCATTTATTTCGGTGATGGCAAAGCTGAATTTTCAGCAGCCATTACTCCAGTCTTCAATGTCACATGATCTTTCAGAAATCATTTATTATGCTGATTTGGTGCTTTTTCAGAATTCATCAGAAGTTCATCAGAAAGTTCAAAAGAACACGCTTTAGCTATTTATTTGAAATATAAATATTTTGTAACATTATAAATGTCTTTACTGTCACTCTTACTCAATTTAGAGCATCCTTACTAAATCAAAAATATTAATTCTTTAACTAAATTGAAAAAAACTTATTGTATAAAGTTGTAAATTACAAGAAATAAAATCACAATTCATAGATAAAGAGAAAACCAAGAAGAGGGTGAAAAGGCAAACCATGCATTTTACATAATCAATACCGTAAAGAAAAGTGATGTTTGTCATGAAATCTGTGCACCTGGCTGCAACACCCTACCCCAGCATTTCTGACCGCAGCCCCACCGATCTAAGAGCAAGACCCCTAGCTGCTTTACACGCAGTCATGTGGCTCTGAAAAGCTTTCATGTGCATGAGCGGCAAGTCCTGCGGGCGTCTATAAAGATGGGGTAAAGTTTCAGTTTCCACAGCTAATTGTGCTGAGTGGAATGATGTAGCTGTTGCTCGTGAAGCTCACTAAACCAGTTATCAAAGGAAATTCTCCTTAGGGAGGACCAGAGAGACATGCTTTGATGATGACTGCATTTATAAACTGTTAAAAAAAATCTCTCTCGGGTGGTCTGACAAAAACATTATGTATGGATTATGGATGTGTATTTATAGATAGATAAATATGCATCTGTGTGGCTCAGTGGTAGAGCATTGCGTCAGCAGCGCAAAAGGTTGTGGGTTCGATTCCCAGGGAACACATATACTAATGAAAATGTATAGCCTGAATGCAATTTTAAGTCGCTTTGGATAAAAGCGTCTGCTAAATGCATAAATGTAAATGTAAATGCACAGTACACATATACCATGTAAACAAAAACTTTTATTTTGGATGCGATTAATCGAGATTAATCGTTTGACAGCACTTTTAATTATACATGTTAATGTTAAATAACATTATATTTGAATAACACTGTTAAATATAATCTTTAGCAAATCTGATGCATATCCATGAATTTCCATTTTTCATACTGCACATTATACTGTTGTGATGACTTCTAGCATTTAAAATGATGAATATATATATATATATATTTTACTTATTTAGAAAAAATTAAAATATTATAATATTAGTCATTTGTTGGTTATCAGTCATGGTTATTATGAAAATAATTACTGGCTTAATCGCTATCAGTCAGAATTTTTATATTACTAAAATATATTAAATAACTACATGAAATGCCAAATTTTAGCATAATCAAATTACCTAATTAATAAAAAATGAAAGGCTATTTTAATATGAATGCAAACTAAAAGATTCAGCATTAATAGCATATGGACTTTTATGTAGTAATATAATATAATGAAACACTACTCACCAGTTTCTGGAAGAGGTCACCCACACATTGATGGTGGCTCCACTGTTGAACTCTGGGTAACAGGCCATCATAAAAGTCTTTGTGGATCTCATGGAGCTCAGGCACTTTGAAGAAAATGGTTTCTATCTGCTGGAGGGTTAACATGGGCTGGGAAGTGGTGGCAGCAGCTTTCAGGGGCTTCATGGGCTAAGATAAAAAACAGGAGGTCAAAAGGGAGTCCCATTTGTAACCACCTGGGTGGAGTGCAATGTGCAAAGCTCAGCACCATTATAATGGTGATCTTTGACCCTCTTTTGTGAGCAGTCTTGCAGTAAAACAGACAAGCAAAATCCTGAAGACTCACCAGTAAGAGCGCCTCCAAGTGGCTCAGATAGGCCTCCTCACTGGCCAGGATCCCTGATAAGACCCATTTCCTCATCTCCAACCCTTTTTCCACATTTAACTCCAACTGGGAATATCCATGATGAACAAACACATTAAGGGTTCAGCCAAAAACACATATTCCTGTCTACAGTTTCTAGCAATTCCTCAGCAGGGTAATCCGCATTAAACCTAAATCATATCCCATACAGATGTACAGAGGTCAATCTTAGACTACAAAATCCCATATACAGATATAAAACACCCAAAGACTAAAGATAAAGAAAACAAAAAGGTCAAAAGTTCAGAAAACAAATGTTAAAAGCCCCTTAAACCTGAAGTATAAGTAGCTACTGACTGAGAATCTAAATGTAGCTTTTTTTTAATATAGGCAATGTGCATGTATGATTACATTTGCAATATCAACTGATATGAATAAATCTCTAATATGGGCCAATAAACTATATGGAAACAATATGTCACGCATCTATAACAATAATTATCTTACAAAATGCAAGACTTGGAAGAAAACACTTGGGAGAGGTGTGTAAACACTATGACTTCAACGAAGGTTAGCCCTGTATCTTAATGTCCCTTACTGATTTAGTGGACTCCCGGGACCCCGAGGAAGGGGGCTCTCTAATACTTCGACCCTTCGGGTGAAGGCCTGGAGAGGAGAGGGAATCATCTGTGTAGGACGCAACATCAGGCTGCATACGCTGGTCCTCCCCTCGATCGCCATCATAAACGTACGCTGGAGGCGGGGTCCCGCTAAACGGGATGTCTGCAAATGAAGAGAAGACAGAGGGTAGGTTGACTAACAAGTGTAACATATGATTTTATTTACTTTTAAATCATAACAGTAATTTTAAATGTATGCATTACATATAATTATACACAATATAATTACAGTACATAACGGATCGTCCATTGCTGGCAAACAACCAAAAATGGGTTCTCAAGTCAAGCCTTGCATCTTAATATTAAGTGCTTGAAATAATCAATACGTCCTTTAGCAGAGTGTCTCATACATCTCTGATCCCTCAATGCAATCCACACAGAGGACCGAAACCTTAGCCAAAAAGACTGAGCTTTTTCCTCTTCGCAAAAAGACCTTGACGTATAATTGAAAGTAATAGATAAAGTCTGCCAAGCGAAGACAACCAAAGCCGTTAGGAATTCATCACCAATTTCACATTTATTCTTGGAAACATTATCTACCATCTTTCTAAATCACAGCCTCAATTAAGCCTTCTGTTCATCATTAATGCATGACGCCACAACTGAATTATTAAAAGTGTAGTAAAATGCAGCGACTGAATTGTAATTTTCCTCTGACAATTATGAAGACGGATTGGATGTTACGAAAAGCATGTATAATACAGTACACTGTTCAGTATAGACTGAATGAATTTCCTTTGTTTGAGAGGACTCTGGGAACAAGAAGAGTTTTTCACTAAACTTGCGCCAACGTTTTCTTCATATAATCTGCTTGTTGCGGTGACAGGCTGAGTGTTTGTTCCACACCTCCAGGGAATATCACTGATACTAACCAAGAGAAGAAGTTTAAGAGTGGGAAGTCGAGTCAGATTCTTTGTATTCCTCAAGCCTGACACAACAAATGAACAATGAAAGACTAGACAACCTGCAATCATGACGGAGACCCTCTTTTACTGGCAGATGATATAAGTTAGAATCATGACAGCCCACTGGTGGAAATGTGAAACCCAAGTCGAAGCAGTCCATTTAGGAGAAGACTGACAAGACCCCATTGAGCGGAAACTAAAACCTCTTAATCACTTAAATAGCAATGAATAATTCAACACCATTTTCTTGTTTTAATTACCATTGATGAGGATTAAGGACTACATGGATGAATAGCTGCATTAATGATGCCATTTTAATAAACAGAGCATGTTCAGATTTAAAAATGAGGAGTAGCTGAGCTGAAGTCAAACAAATGCACTTCATGCAGCCTAAATATACAAATAAACTCTTTTTAAAGGAATAATTCACCCAAAAATTTGAAATAAGGTATAGTGAATAAGCACACACACACACACACACACACACACACACACACACACACACACACACACACACACACACACACACACACACACACACACACAATGGTTGAGGTCATCATCTGTGATTCACAGACTGACTTGAGACATGATGAATCTTCATAGACTATCACGACTATTGAGTTATCGCTCTGTCTGTATTTGTAGAGCAAGTTGTCTAAAAACAGTCATTCATTTCCTGCAGTCTGTGAACAGCTCAGCACTGGTGAGACGTCCAGACACAAACGTATCGACTATGTGTCTGTCTTATCTGGTGTGCTGATCGGCTCAGTTAAGATAAAGTCTGAAGCTACAGTCAAGAGCTATCTAGATGTACACAAAACACATGCACGCACGCACGCAAGCACACACACGATCATCAATAGTGAATCCACTCATTGATCCCTCACAGCTCTTGCTCTGTACACAGCACATTTAAACTACATTCACTTAAGATACTAAACTTTCAGTAGCCAGAAACAATACAATTGAAATGTCATTAACAATTTAGATACGAGGGCACTTGTCAACAGTAACATTAATAGCATAAATATTACATCATACTAATCATTAACTTGATAGCACTTTAAAATAAGGCTCAATAATCATGAACTAACAGTGAACAACTTTCACAGCATTTAATATGCTGCAGTTTCTTATTAACTTCTTTTCTAAAACTTTAATGCACATTAAATTGAAAATAACGAACTGAACCTTATAAAGTGATTCTTATTTATGTTTATATAATTCTTATTATAATGTTAGTTATTATTATTAATATAAATATAAATACTATTTCTTTTAACAAATCTTAAAATGTACATTTTAATCTAAATTAGTATTTTCCTTTATCACTGTTATTTATCTTAATCATGTTTTTAGGTTAAAAAAAAAGGCGTAGCATTGCCGCAACTGCCAAGGTTGCATACAGTTGTTCAGGAGAAGATGAGGCTTTGAATTTCACACTATCCAGTTTCTACTCCCTGACAACTACAGGACAGGCCTGTACACACATACCCATCCAGCACAACTACCACTCATCTACACAAACAATACCATTTACATAAAAAGCTCAAAATACTCTGAAAGATTGAGTTTGTTGGCTTTGTGATAAACAGCAGCAAAAGGGCATCACCCAGAATTGCTGTTCACTAGTCAGAACTGCAGTGTCTCGTGTCTCGGTTCATTCAGCAGTCAACAGCCTTACATGGGATGACATTAAGAGAGGGCAAAGATGAGAGCAACTAGGAGTTAAATCACCTCACTGTGAGAGAAACAGGAAAGAGAGGACTCCGGAAACATGGAGGCAGCCCTGCTGAGTGGCCTGGCATGTAGCCTGCTTAAAAAGATAGAATAACAGACAGGGCTTGAACAAATAGAGAGCAGGAGAAAATAGGTAAAGGATTACAGAGAGAGATAGCGAAAGAATGAGAGAGAGGTCTCTGCTGTCCCAGTGTAGAAGGAAGAGCCATGCCAAAGGGCAGCGTGTGTTACTTTGTGATTAGCCGCTAAAACTGAGCTTATGAGCAAAACAATTCCTGTGGCTAACACCAAGGCCACATAGACTGTGGAAATTGATGTTTCATATGAGCACATGTGTGCAAATAAACTACCGCTCAAAGGTTTTTGAAAGAAATTAATACTTTTATTCAGCAAGAATGCATTAAATTGACCCAAAGTGACAGTATCAACGTTTATGGTGTTAAAACATTCTATTGCACATAAATTGCCCTTTCTATTCATCAAATAATCCTAAAAATAAATATTTAGAATTTCCACAATAATATTAAGCAGCACAACTGTTTTGAACACTGATGATAATACATAGCAAAGCTGCTTATTAGAATAGTTTTAATGGATCATGTGACACTGAAGACTGGAGTAATGATGCTGAAAATTCAGCTTTGTTATCATATAAAAATAAAAGAGTTCAAAAACAACAACAACAACAAAAATCTTAAAGACCCCAAACTTATAAACAGCACTTTTGTAAAGGAAAATATATAATATAATCCCTTTATATTTATTATTCCAAACATATTTTTGCAAAAAATGTGTAAATTGCAATTTGTAGACCACAAACAAATATGGTTTATAAATTGGCATCCAAAAAGCCAATCATCCGATGGAATTAGTGAGTGTGGAACAGACTCCCTGGTCACGATGACTGAGAATCAGCCATTGAGGAAGTGCGCGGGATGTCTGACACGACACTCAACTTTCCAAAGGAAACATGCGTTTGAAGCAAGGTCATCTTTCCAACAACGACACACATTCACACAAACATTCACACAGATAGATAGTTAGATAGATTACAATTAAAAACCTTGATTTCCCTAATAACAAACAACAAATCAAATGTCTTTAATTCATGATCCTAAACTAACTTTCAACATAATAAAGTTCACCGGTCAAAGGCTTAGAAAGTGAAGAATTCCTTTCATGTCTGCACTTGCCCATACACAGCAGTTCTCATGTCACACTGTCAAACAGCTTCACAGACACAACCAGGAAGTCTTAAATAGGCCTTCGGTGGAATAAAGCGGTAAAAACGACCCCTTTTCCTTGGAAGAAAACATTAAATACTGAGAATTTATCTCTGAAATGATGAAGACTCAAAGCTATTATATAACGCTATTCAAATCCACAAAC
This sequence comes from Gymnocypris eckloni scoliostomus, assembly GCA_027564155.1. Taxonomy (NCBI): domain Eukaryota; kingdom Metazoa; phylum Chordata; class Actinopteri; order Cypriniformes; family Cyprinidae; genus Gymnocypris; species Gymnocypris eckloni. The sequence continues at coordinate 13,893,563 of CM050420.1, forward strand.
GGGAGGGCAAAGATACCAACAAAGAGCTATGACTCCTGAACTTAAAACCACAGTCCTCTGCTAAGCAATGAACAGAGCAACCAAGTGCAGATGGTTCAGTGTCTGCTGGCAGTGAATACAATTGCATCACACGGTTCAACACGAGGCAGATTAAACCGTCATGACGCATTATCAGCATTTCTATCCTGCGATAACACCAAAAAGTCACCCCACTCTTAGTCTTTTTCCTTGCACTGATTTGTGCACACACACTCACAAACCACACACACAGATCATCTTAATCCGTGTTTGAATATGATCCCAAAGGGAGTGGAAAGTGCCAGATGTGTAAGGCCAGGAACAATCCATCTCAGGATCAGATTCACTGATCTACCCAAATATAACCAGCTGCTCATAACTATCTTCTCGAACTCGAGGATCAAACTTTATCCAAGGTTGCATTCGATGATCCTGTGTGGTACATGTATAATCATTTATAATAACTGCAGACAGAAAATGCAAATAAACTATAAAATAATATTAAAAAAAAATTACAATCACATACACGCACATAATAAAGTCTTTAAATTATTTATAAATTATTAAATCATTTATATCTAATTTATAATTTGATATTTTCCATATATTCTATATATGCTTCTAATTTAAACAATTCGTTCATTAGTTTGTGTAACTTCTTTTTTAATCGGTTCAGTTATTTAAAACAAACACCCCGTTTATATTTATTGCGCAATTCAATTTAAATCAATTGTGCTCTGAACGATTAAGCATTTATAAAGTAGGACACATCTTGCTAATATAAAAAAAAAAAAACTATTTATATCACAGATAAAGATTTCATGCTTATGACGTCTGCCGCATGATGAGCATGAAGATGAATACAGATCATACTGTAACGTTCCTCTATATGTGTGCTCATGGCCCCCTAAGAGGAAGCAGTAGGTCAACAGGACATATCTGTTGTGTGAGAATATCATTTCTGGCAGGTTTACATGTAAATCCAGCTCATGAAACAAAGGATGTGGCGTATGTGTGTGTATCAAAAGCCTGTCGGTACTACATTTGTTTTATCTGGAACATGTGGTTATTGTGTCTCAAATTTCCGTAACACCTCAAAGACAAACTGGTGGACCGTTTTCCCCTCAGAAGGGAGACGATGTAAATATAGCAGGCAGGAAAAAGCTCTTCAGTGCACGGACAGCCATTCAACTGTTACTATTTTGGATAAAGCAACTTCCTGTTTATGACACACTGTCTACAACGTCACATCAACACCAAAGCAACATCACAGATAAGATAACACAGCTTTTTCTGTGATTTTTTGGTCAAGTTTCAATTTAGTTTTGGCCATTTTTTCTTGGGTTCACAAAGTCGAAAAAATACTTTGGTATCCTGCAAAATAAACAATAGAAAAGGAACAAGCGTATCTACACAGAGGAAGCAGGTCAAATATCAATGTCATTTCAGTATGTTACTCTTCTTCCTCCCTAGTTTGGACTTCGAAAATGTTAAACTATAAGTTCCCCTAAAAACTAAAAAACGATCACCAATTAAGTTTAGCAGCAGCATATCCTAAGTCGATAAAACGCAAACACCTCTAAGCTTGTGGTTAGTCATTACCTATTTGAACCAATAGCATGTACTTGAACTAGTATTTCCAGTTCAGGTCATTTTTCTTCATCTTTCATTTGATATGTCAAGCCTCCCCTCTAAAACACAAAAATTGTACAAAGAGAAGTTAGAATGTCAATAACAGAAACAGGTATTTCTTAATATATTTCACAAGGTGCATAAAAAGGCATGTAGGATTGATGATAGCCTATTCGTTTTAATATGACCTTCACATTCCTGGACGCTCTCAATCATCCTTCACATTACGATATAAAAAGGCTAACAGCAGTGCCAGGTAAACGAGGGAGGACAGAATGCATTTATTTGGATCGCTCAGTCTGTGATAAGCGCTCAGTAGGGTAGATTCCATGATGACAGGTCTGTGGGAACGGCCCCCTTCATGTCTTTCTTTGTAAGCTGGAATTGTAAACATCCCCACACTTCACTCACTGACTTAGACTTGCTCAATAGAGCTGTTTTCATAACTGATGTAATAATCCAATGACAATGGTGGAAGGTAGCATGGTCACAGTGCGGAATAAAATAATACATATTTTTCTGAGATGGATGATGGGAAGCATTTTGTAAACAAAGTCTACATTTACATTTCAGAAAAAGTGTTTTCGGTAATTGTTTCAACAATAGATAACTAACAAAAATCAGCTCATAAAACCTGAAAACAATTTTGAAATTGTCTGGTATTTGTATCACTCTCTATCCTTCACTCTTTTGTTCTATCCTTCACTCTCTCAGTTGTTGTTTCCTTCTATCCTTCATTCTATAGCGCACTAAATCCTTCGTTCTATCTTTTGCGAAATCCTTCATTTTTCATTCTATCCTTCATTCTTTAGTTCTATTGTTTGCTCTATCCTTTGTTCTATAGTTTGCTCTATCTACAAAAACACTGTAAAAAATGACCTTGATTTTAACGGTAAAAAACTGTTAAATGGTCAACGGTAAGTTCTCCTAATATATACGGTGAAAAACTGTAATAGACAATTTTACAGTAAAGTACCATTTTTTGGAAGTGAAAAATAATGTAAAATTTACAGGAAAAAACATAAATTGACGTTCCCAGAATTCCCTGCATTGCATTTCAAATTTGATGTTTTTCTTAGTTTTTTCTTATCGGTTATGTTTATTAGGGTTGTATGTTACATCTACTGTTGTTAAATTTATGTTTATTGCATTATTTAAGTTCCGTGTGGGTTAACATGATGGTGATTAGTGTTTGTGTGAATGACACGGTGCACCTTCTATATATGTTAATAATTAAAAGATGCTTGTGATGGGCTTTGGTTCATCATGTGACTTTTTTATCATAACCTGCTATTGGTGGTCATCAGTGCGTTACAAAGATACAATACAGATCAATACTTCAATAGGTTGAATGTTAATTTAAGTTAAAACCGCAAAACCTAAAATGTTGCTACATATTATTTATGGTAGAATTCCGGCAACAACAGCTGACGTTTTTTTACCATAAATTTTAAGGATTTATTTTTACAGTCCATCCATCCATCTATGCATGCCTGATTTAATATTTTTAAATAAATCAAACCATAAGCTTTGCTACTCTCAATTCTCATGTTGAATGTCCTGAATTGATTTTGATGAAACCATTATGACAAACAGGCCTCATCTTGCAGCTAAACACTTTAAAACAAACTTGGGTTTTAAAATACCCAAATATGTGGTCCCAGTCTCCTACTGGGACAACAGATAAAGTGAGTGACCCCTAACTCCAGCACCTGATCGGGACGGGTTAATGATGGGGCCGCTGGCCTTCACTCCACACACATCGATTTCAGGAGAGGCCTCTGAGAGTAAAGAGAAAAGTGCCGTGGTGTTAAAAGGATTTGCTTCTTCAGTAAATCAATGGATTTCTCGACAGCACGGTCACCGGGGAGGTGGTCGGTCATGCGGGTGAGAGTGGAAATGGATTTTACCAGAAAGTCACGCAGACACATTTGCATGGCTACAAGAGGTAACTAAAAAATAGCCTCCGTCAAAGGCAATTCACTTAGGACAGCCAGTTGAGGAGTCAAACAAGATTTGCTTAGATTTATTCTGGAGTTAAAATAGCAGCTGGTCAATAAATGGGATGCATTACATACTGTATATAGTATAAACACAGGACAATGACCAAAATATTTAGCTTTTTCCAAGCATAAAATGCTATTAGTAATTCTGTGTCACCCTAATGTCTGGCTTGAGATAATTTAGGAAGTGGAAAAGCATAGTTGGGCCTCATATTCATAAAAAGGAATTAAAATAGCAATGGCTTTCTGCAACACTATTAATACACATATCTCTGTCCTTCTGAAGAAAAAGCAGACAGTCCTATCAAACGCAGCATGGCGCTACAACAGATCTTATAGTTACTCTAAAATGCTTTTCAGTGCAGTAACGTCATCAGAATAGATGAAAACAATTAGTCTGACCAACATTTTAATATCTAAACCGACCAGCTAAGCAATCAAGCATTGGTAAGTCCATTAAACCAGCGGTTGACATGGCAGCTAAAGACTCTGCGGTATTCAATAGCTTAAGCCTTCAATAAATCAGCAGTGAAACGTTTCTGCTTATTTCGCACTGTGGAAATAGATAGAGTACAGGCCAAATTGACTCCATTGTTTGGAGTTCCCAAACGGACTTTATAAGCAAATCCCATCCACATACTGAATCAAAATAAAAACCCAGGGCCTGGGAAAGGGTGGCACTGCTGCTGGACCTGAGGAGTGCATGTTTAACCACACACCGCCTGCTGGTTTGGCTGATGGCCAGTTCCTCCATGCTTCCCTAAAACACTTCCATCGCCAATCGGCTGCCTTCATTATGGAGGACGATGAATCAAAGTGTGACCACACCACAGTCATTAAATTCTCTTTATTTATCAGATAGGTTGAGAAGAGCTAATGAGAATCAGGGTGGGACTACCAAACATACTCATAAAATGCTTAAATAGATCTGAGTGGGAACCGGGTATATCAAAGCTTAATTAATGTCACAGTCTGTACTTGAGTAACAATGCAAACACAGCCACATATCAGGGCCCCAAATTGTGACTTAAATGATCCAATATAAGAAAATGTGTGTGACAATAACTAAAACTCTATTTTCCTGAACACAAAAACAAACAGTGTGAGCTATAATGTCTGAGTAAAAACAAAAACTCTTCTAAACTGGAAAATGACATGAAAAATATTCATGAAATCTGTGACTGATTCAGAGAGGGGTCAACCGATTATCGGCACCGATATTAAGCATTTTTATGGTTATTGGTATCGGTCATTTTCAAAATAAAGCATTTAAAGAGAGCAGGTTATTCTTAATTTTAACATTAAATTTTCATTTTTATACCAGACATACTGTTTATATCTGTTCAAAATATCGGTTATCATACTACTGGATCTGTAATAATCGGCACTGAAAAACACATATCGGTCGACCTCTAATTCAGGCTGAGTTTCTAATTCAACTGACTCCTTTACTGAACGGAGAATCCTTTTTAATCTTATTTAAAATTAACTTGTAAACTTTATTGTGATATTTATTTTAGGTTAGTGAGACTTACATCAGTCTGTTTACGGACAGGTTGTCACATATTTACAAGAAACATTTAAAACACAGTTTTGTTTAAATAAATCAATAACAGTATTCTAAAAATTATTAAATGTAAATATTTTACAAAAATATTACTGGTTATTATTTAACAAAGTGTGCAACTGTAAGGACTTGGACATTTCCTTCCTAAACAATCACAAATATTCTTTAAAACAGACTGATATTGATAAGGCACATACACAACGAGGATAACTAAAGTAACAGCATCAAATTAGAACAAATTTATAAAATACATCTAGAAATAAAAAGTGTATAACGTAATTTGTCAGTCTGTGTGTATACTAAAACATCATTCATGACTGTTCACTGTTGTTAAAACACAATAAACTTTACTCTCGATGAAGTGAAGAGTTGCGGAACATTCAGCTTTATTGAGTCACACTTGTCATCTAAAAAGTAGTTTGGCTCCTAAAATGTTCATGATGGTGATTTTTTATTTTTGTTTTGGTCTGGAGCCCTGAACATCCATAGTACATACACAGAGCAGAGGTCATCAACAGTAACCACTAAAGGCAGTATATCACATGCAGAGCATAAACAGGAACATTTACCATAACACCACAGGAGAATATCTTAAATCTTATAGGTGATGTATCTGACCTCCAGGCTGCACTTTACACCAACCACACACATGACTGCAACAGCCCCCAGGGGTCAGTGCCTGTGCTCGTGGGCCACTTTACATTTCATTAGCCGTGTATTTACCGCACTTCTCAAGCAGCTGAGACATTCCATAAACGCTTTAGGAAGGAGCACAGAAGGCCTTTTCAGTCCCACCAGGGACGCTGGGTAAACCCCAGAGGGGGATCAGGGCAAATAGCAGAGGAACAGTGGAAAGTTAAACTTTGTATTTTTACAGTCGTGTGTGCTTGAGATTATCACCATAAAGTTCAATTTATTTAATTGTAAAAATGTACAAATACATGTTCCTCAAAAGCCTGTCATATAGTATGTCACTCACATTTAAAAAATGATTTTCTAAAAAGTAATGTATAGATAATCAAGTAAACTGAAGTTTAAATATCCTCAAATATTATTAACAATATACAATTTATATTTCCATGACAGAAATAGTAAAGATTTTACTGCAAGGTGACACGTGCCACAATCTGAATGTGGATGTTTTTTGTTTTTTTATTATACTGAAATGCCTTTTACTTCCTAAAAATGTATAAACTAAAGTTCTGATAATGATTATTTTATAATTGATGAATTCATGTTGATAATTCAGAATCCTTAAAAATATGCATATCAACTATGACACAGCTAGCATTATAGGGTTAACATCAATCAGGAATCTGAAGACAGGCAAAAGGACAAGACAGTCGTGGTAGTACAGGGAGGCAGCCGAGGGTTATGATGTTACTCTGAATCACGGGGGACCGACAGAACAGAAAAAAAAGACAAAGAAAATTAGGTCAGATAGGTTACGCTGCTAGGGGGAAATGGGGGGGTCCAGTAGCAGATGAGAGAGACTGGAGCAGAATTAGGACGGAGGTGACATAGCTGAATTGCTGACATAGCTGTTGAATAACCGGTTTCATCTGAAATACCCAAATTATGAAATTGGAAAGCGTTGGGAACAAATGTTAAAACCATTAAAACACCAACAGAATCCACAGGAAGCCATAAACCCACTGATTTCAAACCCCAGAAAAGCCAGTGCTTTAATTTCCATTTGAAGTAACAACACCACTGAAATAGTTTCACGGTGATACTGTTTACTCTTGCCAACAGGAACCCATTGTAGCTCTTCCATCATTGACATCATCCTCTGTCATCAAGAGACTATTCTGCCTTTGTAACATAAGCAAACAATGTGTGAAAAGCAAGAGGCTGTTTTGGTGGCACACCGACGTTCATTTTCAGACTTGTGTCAGTCATATTGGTTTGTTGAGGTAGCTGTTGAGATTTCTTTTCCTTTTATAGGTGTTCTTCTTTAACAGAACACACTTTATTGTTATTTTAACAGACATACTATAGTAAAGATAGACACTCCAAAAAATAAAAAACAAAAGGACAGCCCTTCAATATTTCCTTTCCCAACTTCCTGTTTTAATACAGGAAAGCAGACCTTCTTTCGTAGGTCTTTATGCCTACGTATAAAACTATTTTTTTAGAAAGCAGCTAATTCCCCAAAAATATAAAGAGTTTTAAATGTGTTGTGACTGTTTCTTCCTATATATGGGTTAATGGGTTTAAATCTGTGCTGCATAAAATAACACACCAGTGCGTTTGTGTAGAGTGGGAAGCTCATCCCATTAAATGACAGCGAGAAAGATGTGCTCTTTCCCCTTCAGCTGGTGATGGTGGTGCAGGGCTCTCTGAGACCCGTGCCAGCTGGACCCATGCCAGCCTGGCCTCAGCCCTGCCCCCATTTACACAGCCTGACCCCCAGGACAACAGGTGACACACAAACAGTTCCACACAGAAAAAAGGCCAGTTTGTGTGTCTTAGGGCACTGGTAGCACAAGATTACAGCTTAACAGACCACATAAGTAGACTGTTTGAAAAGAAGCAAATTACATGCAGCGATTGCTACTGCAGTCAGGCTTTATGCGCACATGGTGCACGTTTGATGTTGTACGAGCGGTATTTCTGATGTTGAGGCTTTCGGTGGATTTATGGGCTCTGGCAGATGATAAAACAGAAAAACAACAAGGATAAGAACCAGCAAATACCTCTCGCTATTTCCAAAGCCTTACTGCATGTGACCCACAGATTCTGTTTGCAATGCCTATAATGTTTGCAATAATCAAGACTTTTACAAAAACTATGTTAAACTAAAGATAATGTGCATTACCACCTGTTATCAGAAAGGATCTCCATGCAGCAGAGTTGTGCACCGTCCAGAATTTAATTCAAATTAAATTAAAATTATATATTACAACAAATTAAAATTTGAAGAAATTCAGACAGATAGATATAAGGACAAAGCAACCAACAGAACGAAAGAGCAATAGAAGCAAATAACAGAGCAAATGATAGAAAGAAAAAATGAGAGGATAGAGAGAACGATAGAATGAAAGGACAAGGGATAGAGTGAACGATTGAATAAAAATGACAGACAGACAGACAGATGGGCAGATGGACTCAAATTCAGACTCAGGAACTGAAAGGTAGCTAATTCTTTAATCCTGATTTTTTTTCTCAACCCTGCCATGCAGAACCCAAAAGCCTGAAAAAAAACTATATCTTCTAGCCAGACTTTTTTTTAGCACAAGCCAGCATGCACAGTGAACTCAAGAGTCTGTGAGGACTTTAAGGAAGGACTGTTTATTTTAATAACACAGGCAGGATTAGGTTGTCTGCCAGGGCCGGTCTGTACCTACGAGGTGACTTTTAACACCCAGTTGATGGAAGAGAAATCTGCCAGTTTTGCTTCCCAAGAAAAATGCCATTGGTAAAACTATAAGAACCATCTGATCTCCTTCACTGACTGGTTCTGTCAGCACAATGCCCACAAAGACAATCATGACAGCAATCACCTTTTCACTGCTTTGAATGAGGTGGATTCTGAAACATGAATGAAAAATAACTGTTTTACCACAGAAGAGGTCTAAGGAAAATATTTACTATGGGTGTTACCTCAAGAGATTTCCACCAAACACATTTTCCTTGTTGCGAAATAACCTCTGGCACGTATCAGTCACTCTCATGACTTTAGACAATGTATCCCGCTTATATAAGTATGATTAATTCATATTAAAATGCTGCCTTGAGGATTTTTAGAAATATCAGGGCAGTTCCCACAGACTGTGGCACAGCATGTGCTTGTTTGAGAAGCGCACGTGGCTGCAGTGCCCGCTGATGTTTACACGAGGGAGGGGCATTAGGTGAGTGTGACTGAGAATGTGGAGGACTAAAAGCTGCGCATCAGGCTTTCTGATCCCTTTCGTTCAGGGTAACGGATATAACGGAGACCGTTTATCTTGCAAGACTCGAAAGTGCAGTTTTTGAACAGCTTGAGGGCATTAGATGAATTAAGATAGCAGAAAAGAGTTTTGGGAAAGCTTAGAGACAGTCTGAAGAATGGCTGCACTTCCCATTGGTGTAAATCACGATCCGGTCACTGAAACACAACTTTACACTGATCATTTGCAATTAGTTTGTGGCATTCTGAGTTTGCAGCTCTTTGCTCTCTTTCCCTGCTTACGTAACTAGTGATTGGACTGAGCTTATGAGCTCTTTTCTGCTCGAAAGGAGAGAAATCTGCTCTTGCTCTGAAGTCTTCTCTCAGTCCCTCTACTTTTTTGTCAGATTGCACTTAGAAAATGTAATTTAAAGAGTTACTGGCTTCTGGACTATTTCATAAGACATTAATACAGTCTCCAATTGTAGGCTATAAAGCAAAGAAAACCCATAATAAAACGAGATGTGAACCAACATGAGCAATGCAATTATGATATATTAAGCTTGATCTAGGTTTAGTCATTGCCGAGCTCTTGCGAAATCATGTAACACTAATGTTCTGAGACTCCAAGGCTCAGTTAAAATTGCTTGATATGACATATCTATATGATTTGAATTCATTATAAATCATTTTAACTTGAAAACATGCCAAATATTATACATGAAAAAAGGACACTTGAATTTGGGTCATTTTTTCATGTTTTTGAAAGAATTATCTTAAGCTAAACAAGCCATTTGTTCATTAAAATAACTGTTCTCTATTTTAATATATTTTAAAATGTTTATAATTTATTATGGTGATGCAAAGCTGACAATTCAGCAGCCATTACCCTACTCTTCAGTGTCACAAGATGCTTCAGAAGATGCTGATTTACTGCTCAAAAATATTTCTTATTATTATAAATCCGAACAGTTGTACTGCTTAATATTTTAGTGGGAAAAAACGTATTTAATAATCTTTTTAATAATTTAATACACCCTTGCTAAATAAAAGTATTAATTTCATTTCTTGTGCATCATTAGGGTCTCTGGGAACACAAATTAAGTCAATCTGATCAGAACATGAGTGTTCGAGTTGCAAAAGTGTGAATGATTGTTAAAATGAAACTAAAAGCCAAAACTACTTCTGAGTGCAAGACAGCTTCATACTGGCACTTTGCTACAAACTACATTTATTCTTTGCATTGTGCTGACCCACAAGAGAAAAATCAGACTGATTGGCTACAATAGCTTACATACCATTTGCATTGTGTGACCATACATTCAAATGCATTATAGCTCCCATTCACAATGAAGAACCATTCTGTGTGTTTCCATTCAAACCAATATAACACAGATGTCTGATCGTTTAGTCCAAGTGACATCTTCTGTTCCCCTCTTAATTTGTTTCTTCTAATTAGCTTTTTATCCCTCCCCTCCCCCAACAAAAAAAGCTTTGCTAAATTCCCCATTGTGGATGACCCCTTTAGCTTAATTATCCTTAGGCAGGACAACAACACTAATGTGAACTGATGCATAAATGCTCTGAGTGGACAGAGAGTGAGCCACTGCGCTGCCTCAGGCCATTCTTGGCCTCAAACGCTGCAGATCCGACCAGTCGTATCACGACAGCGAGATAAGGAGCAGGAGAAACCACATGAAGAGCTCACATAAAGATGAAAGATAGTAGAGGGCTAGAAATGTAGTTGGAAAAATAAAAACATAAAGAATTATGGTTTTCGATCTTGGGTACCGAGGTTGCTTGAGGATAGAAAACTACGCTTTTTATAAAACATATTCTTAGGTCAAAAAGTTTTCCTATTATTCCTTTTTCAATTATTATACTCACACTGCGGGACAGTGAAATCCTAAACAGACACTACAGTACATACAAAAATAAACACTGCAAGAATGTGGTCTTACCCAGATCTCCATGGAAATTGTTGCTGAAATTGTTAGAGCCTCCATCAGCAGGCCAGATCTTGCGGACACCAACAACATTGGCGTCAGAGAGCACAAGCCGTTGCTGGAGACGCTTTTGGGACTGTGGGGTAGGGGGGCTGCCACTCTCAAAAGACTGCTGGGAGTGCTGGGATGGAGAGCGACTCTTCTCTCGGTACATTCGGTAGGCGGTGGGGCTCGGGGACACGTGGCTGGACTGCCCTGAGGAGAAGTCTTCTTCGCTGGACGTCAGGTTTTCATTGGAACTGCAATCCGGTGTGTATCCATCCTCAAAACTTCCAGGCGAATAAGACCGCCTGGGCCAGGTCAAGTGCAGGTCCTCTCCATCTCCCATAATGCCCCGACATAAACAGTCGTATAGGCCTGACAGTCTGACTGATGCCAGTTCTGCTGAGGTGCTCTTCTTCCATTAAGTCTTACTGAACTTTCTTGAGGAACCCAGGGTTTAGATCAGGCTCCTCGTACTCACAGTTGTAACCACTGTCCATGGCTCTTTCATGGGACCGCTCTGATTTCTGGACATCCCCGAAAGCAGTGGACAGATTACCTGGGACAGAATGCAAAGATCTCTTACGCTCCATATGCATAGCTTGACTACCCAGACTACTTATCTTCTCTGAGACGTCTCTATCATTGACCCGAACAAGACCTTTCTCATGGTGATACTCCATGTTGACGTAGTAAGGCCTCTCGCTTTTCCCCTCTCCAGATGTTTGAGAATTGGCTCTTCTGATACATTCAAAGTTTGACCGAAGGGCAGCCACTCCTAACCCTGTGGTGACCTTTCCTTTGGTGGAGATTCTGGAATGCCATCCGCCTCATGATGCGCAGGTCCACGTCCAGCAATGGGCCTGAGTGGAGCTTCAATGCTCCTTTTTTTGTGTGGAGACATCCCATCAACGTCATCTCTGTTTTTCTGCCTGTCCAAGTCTGAGGCATCACATCCCACCACCTCAACACAAGGCTGAGGCTCATGGCTGTCCTCTGCTGCGGTTGTGTGCTTCAGTTTGGCTGGGAGACACCTGCTTCCGTCAGCTTTCAGATGATGGGCGTCCACTGGCTTACGCTCACCTTGTGAGACCCTACTGAAGCCCCATCGCTGAGAGTCATGGCTTCTCCTCTCCTTGGCCAGAAGCGTTTGTAGGTATATCATTCGAAAGCGCTCCTTGTTCACGTCCATCTCCAGACACCTAATAGAGTTTCTGCATTTCTCCAGCTCCTGCTCAATGTCTCCAACAGAGCTCAAAGACATCTCAGGAGGATCTGAGTCAGGGAACTGAGCTTTCCACGCTTCCACAAAGCCAACAGGTTCTACCATGATTTCTTACTGCTGGTTTACTTTTTAATTGCAAACAAATTACATGTTAAAATCGACTTGTTTGTAAGAAAATACACCCAAAGCCATGTTGATTTATAACTTAATAACCGACAAATGAACTTGTCCAGTGAACATGCAGAACATCATCTCAACATCTGATAAACACTCACTCAGCTGATCTTGGACAGACACACAATGTTCTCCATAAAAACAAAAAGCAGAGCTGAAAAATCCATGTGCACTTCAAACAACTATTGACATCCGCGTTTCATGCCATTTAAATGGCAAATGATGACTAAGAATCCCTTGGAAACACAGTTTCACCTGCAAAATTCACTTCTCCTTAATGTTCATTGATAAAATCAGATTTTTAGCTCATTTCAGAGATGTATCCAAAGAGGTTAGTCCCGTTCTTCTCTCAAACGTCGGTATTTCTCAGGAATACGCTGTACTCTTGCAGGGTTTCCACTGGCATCGCTGTCCGTCTCTCCATATGATCTGACTGTATCTGCTCTCAGTCTTTCCCTCGCACTCCGTGCTGCTGCATGAAGGGGTGGGACTAGACGAGTACACGATAAATAGCGACTGCACAGAAAATCTCAGTTTAAAGACACAGACTCGGTTATTCAGGAACAACTAAAAAAGGAATCTTGCCAAAACTGTTTACGACGCTTAGCTTATTTTCCACTCGTCTATCTGTCTACTCGTTACTGCAACCGTCAAAGCGAATTCACAGAAATCATCATTGTAGCCTATAGAATTTGTTGAATTTGTCGAATTGATATGATTGTTTTAGCATTTTAATTGCAAACCAGATATTAGTTACCTCAAAATGTAAGACTCTAAACATTTTACAGAAGTTACAGTTTTCAGAAATATTGATAAACTTATTCAATTGTAAACACACCTGACAGTGGGATTGTAAACATCTGTGGCATTTTGTAGCGTCTGTGATGGGAGCTTGTCTCCATCTAGCGTTTCTGTGTGGAACAGCAGTTTGATCGTTTTGACTGCGGTCGGGTTATTATAGTGCGTTCACACCAGACGCGAATGAAGCGTTAAGCGCGAGTGATTTACATGTTAAGTCAATGCAAAGACGCGATAGACATCCTGCAGCGCGATTCGCGCGAATGAGGCGGCGCGAAAAAAGAGTCTGAGGGACACACATTTAAAGGAAAGGAGAAGAGGAGTGGGTCAGACCCGGGTAAGACAGAAGTCAGAGACAGGTGTGTTGACAAGTGAAGCAACACAACAGGGCATATATGTTGTTTTTATGATGAAAAATCTATATTAATTTCTCTCTGACTGGTGTAATGTTGTATTAATATTTAATATTGTCATGACAGAGCCGACTGGTTCTTTTGAGAGCAGTGAGCCTGGGTCCCTTATGCCAGAACCTGCTTCTGCTTCCCCTGCTGGCCCTTCAACATCTGCTGCTGTACCCACAGGTGTGTACAAGCAATAATGTCCATGTTTACATGCATATTATATTTACAGTAAGCACTTGGTTTGTGAATGAGTTTAAGCCTTTTCTGTCTTCTCATTGTACAAAATGTATTATCATTTGATACAGTGCCACCAAGAAGAAGAGCTCAGAGAAGGCCTAGGGAGCAGCCATCAGAGGTGGAGCGGCAGCTCCTAGAAGCACTCCGGACCCATCCTGTAGCTCCAGCGCCGCCTCCACGCTCTGAGGATGAGCTCTTCCTCTTGAGTCTGGTCCCTTCCCTGCAGAGGTTACCGCCTCAGACGAAAGAATTCGTCAAATTTCTAATTCACAAATTGGTTTATGAAAGCAGCACAGTTCTGTTTAATTTGGAACAATTGGAGCCTAAAGTGTAGTTTTAAAAAAGTGGCAGCAATCTCTGCAGGGAATGAACCAGACTTGCTCTCCTTCACTTTGGCCCTCACTCTTCCCTCTTCCAAGCAAGATCCTTTTTATTCCTGCTTGTGAATAGGTGTACATTTTCTTTGTATATAGTTTTATTTTTATTTGATTTATTTTGTATAAATGTTCTATACAATGACCAAAGGTTTTGGTGTGTTACTTTGTGCACAACATATTAATTCATAATTGATATTTCTTACATAAAAATATAATTTCTATGTTAAGACTAGAATACTTAATGGCACACTTTTGTTCATTCATTCTAATTATATCCTATTGCAAATACACTCACAATAGTTGTCATGAATCTGGTTGCCACTCACTTCAACTGCACATCACCCATGGACTACATCTCCCATCATGCACTGCACACACACATTCCCGTCCACCATTACACCAATCACACAGCTGTCACCATTCACTCATCAACCCTGATTGCCTCAACACACCTGCACCTCATTCACTCACTCACATAAAAGCAGCACACAAACACTCACCCAGTCACGAGTCTTGTTTTTCCCCTGACTAACATTTCCAAGCGGTTTCCCTAGTTTGTCTTCCCGTGTTTTACCTGGACTGTTGACTCCCTCTCCTGATTGTTTGCTGCCTGCCTCTCTGACCCTGCCTGCTTTCTGGTAATCCTCTCTGTCTGCCGCCTGCCCTGACCCATTGCTCTGCCTCTGATTTCGACTCTGCCTTGTTCACGTTGCTCGATACCCCTGCTTGATATTTGCCTGTTTGACCCTGTACTAATAAAGCTGTTAGTGGATCTACTCTCGCCTCTGACCTGTCATTCGTTACAATAGTATAGTAAAAAATTGTTATTTGTGATTGGACCAGGGTTGTGGTATAGTGTAATGGGAATGCAGCAATCAGACAGATTAATTTTGGAGGCTGGCTCCATTTATCATTTGAAAACTATAACAATCTAAACTTGAACAAAATATGATTGAAAATATTTACAAGCGTTAAGGATAAAAAAATATAGCAATATTTCCAAGAGATGTTGAAAAGATGTGATTATTTACAATATATAAAGGGTGTAAATCAAAAGAAAAGACACAAGGATGGGAATATCTACAAGAGCTAAACATAAAAGACATAAACAGCACAGGATATAATAAACAAAAACTATTAAGTCGGTTGCCACGATACTCCTCCACGATGCAGTCACCACGTCAGGGACAACCTTGCAGACTGGCGACACCATCACGGAAGCTGCTGCAGAAGCCTTGCACTCTCAGCACTTGCACGCTCAGACACTTCTGCTTCTGCTAGTTTTGAGGAAGTGTTGAGATGTGGTGGAAATGACATTTGTTCATTGCAGGACGGATACATTTAAAATATTAACAATTTCTCTTGTAATGTAAGTTTGTCCTCTTACAAACCTTAAAACTAGACAAATTATTTAAACTTATGAGACTGTTACGTGACTTTTGAACAAATTATTTTTATTCAACTTCACAAGGCTAAAAGTGCCCTAGTTGAAGAAACGCCCAGCCATAAAGTTGGCGGCAACTGAACTATTGTCCTATTTCCACCTCAAAAGGCCTAAATAAATAAAAGTGTGTGAGAGAGAGAGCTACACAGATTTCACACCTGGATCCTGTTTGCAGGAAATTAATAGCCTACATTTTTTCAACAAATGATAGTAAAGGCATTTATAGTGTTAAAAATTATTTCAAATAGGCTATATGCAGTTATTCTAAAGGATCAAAGAACACTGAAAAATGTATCACAGAAAATATTAAGCAGCACAACTGTATTCAACATTGATAATAACAAGAAAGGTTAAGCAGCAAATTAGCATATTAGAAAGACTTTTGAAGGATCACGCTTTCTCAGGTAAAAAGGTACAGCAGTTCACTGGGGCTGTACCTCATTTACCCTTAAAGAGTGCATATAGGTACCTTAAAGGTACATATTACCTTTTACATAGAATGTTATACAGTATGCCTCAGTGACAGCTTTCACCTTTTTGACACTGAAGACTGAAATGGCTACTGAAAAATAAGATTTGCCATCACAGGAATAAATTACACTTTAAAATATGTTATAATAAAAAAAACTTATTTTAAATAAAAAGCAAAACATTTTGAAAAGATTCAGCTGGGAAAGCATCTAGCAACTAATTGATTTAATTGACATCAGGTCTGTAACATAAGAGGCTATAAGAGGCAGAGTCTCTCAGAAGTAAAGATGGGCAGAGGCTCTCCAATCTGTGAAAGAGTGTAGAAAAGATTGTGGAATACTTTAAAAACAATGTTCCTCAACATAAAATGGCAAAGGCTTTGCAAATCTCATCATCTACAGTGCATCATCAAAAAATTCAGAGAAACTGGAGAAACTCTCTGTGCGTAAGGGACAAGGCCAGAAGACCTTTGTTGGATGCCCGTGGTCTTCAGGCCCTCAGACAGACACTGCATCACTCATCGGCATGATTCTGTCATTGACATTACTAAATGGGCCCAGGAATACTTCCAGAAACCACTGTCGGTAAACACAATCCGCCGTGCCATCTGCAGATGCCAACTAAGGCTTTATCATGCAAAAAGGAAGCCATATGTGAACATGGTCCAGAAGCGCTGTCGTGTCCTCTGGGCCAAGGATAATTTAAATGGTTTCAAAGAAGAAAAGTGTTCTATGGTCAGACGAGTCCAAGTTTGACATTCTTTTTGGAAATCACAGACACAGTGTCCTCCGGGCTAAAGAGGAGGGAGACCTTCCAGTGTGTTATCAGCATTCAGTTCAAAAGCCAGCATCTCTGATGGTATGGGGTGCATAAGTGCATACAGTATGGGCAAATTGCATGTTTTGGAAGGAACTATGAATGCTGAAAAGTATATAAAGGTTTTAGAGCAACATATGCTCCCCTCCAGACGATGTGTATTTTCAGCAGGACAATGCAAAACCACATACTGCAGCTATTACAACAGCATGGCTTCATAGTAGAAGAGTCCATGTGCTGAATTGGCCTGCCTGCAGTACAGATCTTTCTATAGAGAACTTTTGGTGCATTATTAAACAAAATATGTCAAAAATAACCACAAACTCTTCAGCAGCTGGAAACCAATATCAGGCAAGAATGGAACCAAATTCCAACACCAAAACTCTATAAACTCATAACCTTGATGCCCAGACGTATTTAAACTGTTCTGAAAAGACATGCTCACATGGTTAATATGCCCCGTTCCAACTATTTTGAGACCTGCAGGCATCAAATTTGAAATGAGCTCATTTTGTGCATAAAACTGTAAATTGTCTCAGTTTAAACATTTGTTATGTTATACATGTTCTATTGTGAATAAAATATTGACTCATGTGATTTGAAAGACTTTTATTTTTCATTTTATTCCAATTTAAAAATCCCAACATTTCCAGAATTCGGGTTGTATGAGTCTTTGATCTCTCTGATTGTATGACAATAACAAAAAGCCTGGACACGCAAAAGATAGTTTATTTATGCAATTGTTTGGATACAAAATTAAAACACAGCTACAGATTATTAATTAAAGCCATTGGATTTATTTAGTTTAATTCTTTCTTCCATCAAAATAGTATTTAAAAGGGAGCATTTGTTTTTCACCTTGGAGTCGTTGTAATTTGTTCACGGTTTATATGGTACTTCTAAGAACATTTTGAAAAATCCTTGGAAATATCTTAAACACTGGCTCAAAGAAATGTGTTTTAAATGTCAGAAGTGTTATATAATAATAATAATAATATAAATAAACTTAAAGGCATGTTTCTTATCAAACAATGGAATGCACATAATCCATCTGACATTAAACAAACTGATTCATGCAGGATTTTAAAATAAAAGATAAAAAAGTAATAAGAATTATTTAAGCCAAGCTGCTAGCCAAAAGAGAACTCCTTCCTTTAACTCATTTCATATTTTAATTCACAAAGTTCATTTGCAGAACATTTCAGAAAGTGATCAGAAAATTGCAAATCGGTGCAAGCGATTACAAGACTGGATGAAGCCATTATAGCACAACTGTTTTTAGGCAATCTTTATGATTATAATTTTAGTGGTTAATTCTTGGACATGAGCTCGGCTCTAGCTGTTGCATAGAATATGATGTGTTTCTAATGTGAATTTCACAGAAATAAGTAAATATTGAGCGGCATTGCTCCCTCTTTTCATTGATTGTTTTGAATACCTTTCCTTGTAACAGCTACATTGTAAACAAAAGCACACAGTAACCAAATTCACAAGATTTAGGGTTTAGACCCCATGCATCTGAATCAAAAACACAAAGTGATCTACATATGTTCTGCTTCTAACCTCATTCTCATTGAATTAAACACATTAAAGGAGCGTTTGCTTGAACATGAAGAAAACACTTTGCTTACTTTGGATTTTTTAGTGGTTTACATGAGTTTATACATGTGCAAAAGAAAAGAAAACCATACAGGGGCCCTTGTAAAGACAAATGAATAAAAACAAGATTACGAGGAGAGGAGATGAGAGAAATGATACAAGAGCAGCAAAATGAATAGTTGGCACATTCTTTGTGATGCTGATTTAAAGGCACAAAAAAGGATCAGATGAGTGAGGAAGGTGATTTTGGCCCCTGATGTGCAGTGCTGGAGTGGTCTCAGGTGATCACGTTGGGGCCTCTGCATCCAGTTCTTTCATGGATGTTGGAGATTTTCAGTGCAACGGCAATGAGAGGACCCAGCACCACCTACAATAGTCAAAAGAAAGAGTGAGGAAATATGTATTAAACAGACTGTATCATGAAACAAATGTAAAACTGCATTAAAGGAATAATTCTGAATCTACAACATTTGATTACCACAAAAATAAATGTCCACATATCCCTCTTCTTACACACACACCTTTGTGTGTGTGTGTGTGTGTGTGTGAACAACAATAGTATAGCCACAAGATGTAAACAATATGCATGTTAATAGGATTTAAGTCAAATAAATACTTACCCTTTTCTCTATAAAGTTATATCCAACTTTAATTTTTTGCCTTGACAACATAATACAGAAAATCCTAAAACAGCTATAAAATGATTATTTAAACAGCTTTATAGCTCAAAAATAATGCACGGTTTATTAATAGAATAATTAATGTAAGTTTTTATGAAAGTAAGCTTCACATTTCTCATTTTAAAACCAACAAAACTAAACTATTCACATCTATTGTAAGTGCCTCACTGTAACCTTGATTTTTTTTTTTTTATAATTCGAGGGATGAATCAAACTATTTTTATTTCATAAAGACTGTCGACTGAGCTTAATCTGTACTGAATCTGAAATATTATTCTTTCCATAATTGTTAGGACAATAATGGTCATGGCTTTGACATGTATTCGTATCCTGACATAACTAAACTACAGCTAACTAAGCACAACTATGCCACATTCCATTTGTACACTGAAGTTAGAAATTTAGAGTTTCCCAGAAGGACTTTTTACTGGAACACCCTCCCAAGTCGGAGTTCTGACTTGGAATCTCAAAGGAATCACAACAACTCCAACGTCAGAATCCAATATGGCTGCTCAGTGCATCAGCAAAAGAGAAACAGTAGTAATATATTGTTTATTAGCACTTGTTTGTCTGTCTCAAACTCAGTGATGCACACAGTACTATCCAAACTCTATTTATGGACATGATGCTATGGCATTAGATGTATAAAATACTGCTTTTTATGTGTTTTTAATTGACTGGTATTGCTAACAATGGACACGTCCAACTTGGTTTTCTGACTTCTGTACTGGAACACAGTCCACTTGGGTATGACGTCATTACCAGCTCCGACATCTGAATTTTGAGGTAGATTTATTTAAATAGCTAAAGTGAAATGTTCACCTGAGTCTCTCTGTTGTGTCTCTCTGGGTCTCTCTCGTAGCTCTCGGCATAGATGCGAACAGTGGCCCCGGATCCAGCACCCGAACCACTGAGCCGGAAGATGATTCGGGACGAGTCTGTGAAGATGATCCTTAGCCCCTGTGCAGGACAAGTACAGAAATAGAAATACAGTTCATTTTAGTGCCAACAATGATTGATCATTGAGTTGTTCTTTGAACCTACAATCTTCAGTTACCAGCCCAAAACATTAACTAGTATGCTATACCACAATATAATTTCAAAAAACATTTGGGATGTGAAGCACAAATAAACTGGGTTCATAAACAGCTCTTTTAAAATGTAAATATATGAAAATCTAGGCTGGTTTTACTACTTGGATTTCCCTTGTAATTCATAAAACTATCCACTAGATGTCAGGAAAACTCTATTCTGAGCCAAACTCTATCAGAAAACTGGTCAGAAGTCCAGTGACCATTAATATTAGATCAAATTAGTTACTATATGATCAAATTTAGATTAGTTTAGTTCATAGTAGCTTAAAAGTGTATTGAAAAAAGTTTGGCTTGTACCACAAAGTTTCTCCTTTGACCACACTTAAAAAGCAAGAGAAAAAACATCCCATATCTCGTTGCAGACATCACAGGCTGTTCATCCAATCAAATTCAACAGTATTTTGAAGAAATTAATCTGCCATTTGAAAGCAGCTGCCCAAATTAGATAGATGGAACAGACACGCACTCATCCTCAAAAATACTTTCAGGATTCAGGATCAACATATGAGACCCTGGACCACAAAACCAGTCATATGGGTCAATTTTTCGAAATTGAGATTTATACACCATCTGAAAGCTGAATAAATAAGCTTTCCATTGATGTATGGTTTGTTATGATAGGACAATATTTGTCTGAGATACAACTATGAAAATCTGGAATCTGAAGGTGCAAAAAAAAAATTTGAGAAAATCGCGTTTAACATTTGTCCAAATTAAGTTCTTAGCGATGCATATTACTAATCAAAAATGAAGTTGATATATTTACGGTAGAAAATTCACTATATATCTTCATGGAACCTGATCTTTACTTAATATCATAAGGATTTTTGGCATAAATGAAAAATCAATCATTTTGACCCATACAATGTATTTTTGGCTATGCTACAAATATACCCCAGCGACTTAAGACTGGTTTTGGGGTCCAAAGGTCACATATTTGTGCTGATAACTATGTATTTTAAGCAGTGAATTATTGGGATTATATAACTATTTACAAATATATATTTACATATTTACATACATTCAATTTTTTCTATTTACACCTAGGTCATGTTAATAATTTTGCCTATATAATTACACTATTCACTATTAAAAATGTATACATTTTAATTTGAATGTTATGGACATCCAGAGGTGGTCTAATTTTAAATCTGGGTCCCAAATCAAAACCAGAACCACTTTTATATATGTAATATTTGTGATGGTGTGAGTCTGTGTGTGTCATGGTCTCCGACAGCTGAGTGTCTCTCCGGTGGGCCCCTGCAGACACGCAGAGAGGACTGGGAGGAATGTCTGTTGTAATAATACACACTCAGCTGTGGAGACGCCGGCCGGATGACTGAAGTGACTGTCACGGTCGGTGAGAGATCACTGACTGAGCGACAGACCGTGACCCCATCTCACCAATGGGAAATCACACCAAATCATGAGGCTCATAAAAAATGAATCTGAAATGTACAATGTCTCTTATGCTCACAAATATGGCGTATATTTCAAAATGAAAAGAAATGCATTCTATTTGTATATATTTTAAAATGTACTTTATTGAATCTTCAGCAGCCATTACTCCAGTCTTCATAGTCACATGATCCTCCAGAAATCATTCTCATATGTGACCCTGGAGCACAAATCCAGTTTTAAGTTGCTGGGGTTTATTTGTAGCAATTGCCAAAAATACATTGTAGGGTCAAATTATAGATTTTTCTTTCATGCCAAAAATCATTAGGATATTAAGTAATATCCATTAATATAATGTAACATCCAGTAATGTTCCATGAAGATCTTTTGTAAATTTCTTACCATAAATATATCAAAACTTCATTTTTGGTTAGTAATATGCATTGCTAAGAACTTCATTTGGACAACTTTAAAGGTGATTTTCAAGATTTAGAATTTTTTTGCACCTCAGATTTTTTAAAATATAGTCATATCCTAACAAACCATACATCAACAGAAAGCACATTTATTCAGCTATCAGGTGATGTATAAATCTAAATTTTGAAAAATTGACAGTTAAGACTGGTTTTGTGTTCCAGGGTCACATATGCTGATTTGCTGCTCAATAAATAAAAATCAATGTTGAAAATATTTTTGTGTAAGCGTAACTTTTTCAGGATTTTTGATGAATGGAAAGTTCAAAAGAGAGCATTTATTTAAAATAAAATAAAATAATAAAATTACTTAAGTAGCCTAAGTAAATAAACAACTAAATAAATATATAATATAAATTTGGTCAGTTTAATGCGTCTTTGCTGAATAAAAGTATTAAAAACCCTGTCCTCCACAACATTTGAATGGTAATGTATTACAACCAATGCCACTCTGAGATATAAATGAGATGAGGTGTCAAATGCAAAGGGTAAAGTGTCAGGCTAATGTCAAGAGGTCAAGGTTTAGCTGGTTAGCATTCAGTTACCCCCTGCTGGTAGATGCCATAACTACATCATTTTTGTGTTTGGAGAGATTGTTCTGGAGAGGGAGAAGGTGGTTTCCATAAATTCCAGGTCAGAACAGAGTGAGTCAGCTGGGTAAACTTCAAATACAAGGCTATGCAAGTGTATACGTGTGTGTGTGTTACACAGACCACTAAAGGGCTCTGCATCTTGGAACAGCAAATCCAGGCCAGATAAAGATAAAGCATCTACTGAAACATCCTTCTCCCATTACTATCAAGCACATGTGCTTTAACACTCTGCAAGCACTCTGTGCTTTAGCACATCCTCCAAAATAGGAATGAGAGAGAGAGCAGCTGAATTAAAATTTTAACTGAGTCTCAGCATGTGTATATTGTTCATTTCAGCATGCCGTATATACCATACACACATAAGCAGATAAGTGTGAATGTAGATGCCCAAACAAGGAATCCCACTCGAGTCCGTGTCCACTGGGAGGTCCATGTGCACAACAGAATGCGTACCATACTAAATAGCGTATAATTGCTGAGCATAAAACCTTAATGCTCAAAAAAAACCTGGCAGCTCTTTATACGAGCAACTAAGCTGCAAAATCTCTGACATCTCCCCATTATCTCAGATGAATAAGGTGCACTAGGGACCAATGCGCACATTTGTTTTCATCTCCAAATCACAAGTATTTACATGGTTCATTTCAAATTAATTTAACACACATGTTGTAAAGATTCATTTTCTTTTGTTCGGGCAGTTTAAAGCATGATCATGTTCGCAGTTTGGCTATCGTCATCATAATACAAGATATTATCATGCTTATTTCCTCTATTTTTTCATCTATATGACCTTTGCCATCTTTAAAGGCTCACTTAAAGTTCATAAAACAAAACATTATTAATTTAATAACACTGTTAAATGTAAATATTAAAATGAACATCCATTTGTGACACTCTCCGTGAAAACCCAGCTAAAGCATTTTTTTTTTAGCTAAAGCACCCAGCATTTTTTTGTGATTTGCTGTTTTCTACAAAAATCATCCTTCATAAGGTAAAGAACAGTCTGTGAAAAATTTACCTTAATATGTTTATATATTCACTGAGTAAGGCCATGTCAAATATTGAAATTAATGGTAGAAATCAAACTTTGATGCTTGTTTTCTAATAATTAGATTTTGAGACTTTAGCCTGGATTTCACAGAGGGTCACATTTTATACTGCACATTATAAAGTTGCCTAAATTCACTTGTATCATCTAAAACAGTTGATATTTCCCCAAAGACAGCAATACTTTTGTTTAGTAAGGATGCATTAAATGTATCAAAAGTGACAGAAAGACATTTATAATGTTACAACAACAGATTTATATTCCATATAAATGCTGCTCTTTTCTTTCTATTCATCAAATAATCCTTAAAATAATGTATAAGTTTGCCCAAAAATGATTAAGCAGCACAACTGTTTTTAGCATTGATGCTATTAAGAAATGTTTCTTGAGCAGCAAATCAGCATATTACAATTATTTCTGAAGGATCATGTGACACTGAAGACAGAAATAAATTATATTTTAAAATATATGAAAACAGAAAATATTTCACAACATTACTGTTTTTACTGCATCTCTCATGTTCTCTCGAAGTGTTGGACTGACCTGTTTCCTGGACACACTGCCATCCACTGGGTCAATGTACTCAAAATTATCCGCCTTCTCCACACTGTAGATGTTATTGCCCACAGAAAACTTCTGAGTGGTAAAAGCTTTATCAGTGATAACAGCTTCCAGATCTCTCATGAGGGAATACGCTGCCCTGCTGTCCACCCCTTCATAGTCAAACCTGTCAGACATCAAATAAATACAACAAGCACTAGATTAGATCAATGTAAATGAAAGATTACAAACATAACCTAATAGTACCTACACTAATAAATCATGGTTTCGGGACAATTTGGAGAGCTCCCACATGACATCTACAAGTAGAGTTAAATATGGTGAATATGGGAAGCATGTATGGGAAAGGCAAAAACAATCCAGGCATTAAAGAGATTCTGCCTACTGTACTCTGTCTCATAGGAAAAGTCTTTGAGAGGGCGGGTACTGTAAGTATACACAAAGAGATATCCTGAAATGTCCCGAGATTTATGAAGACTGATGAAAGAAATGAAGCTTGGGAAGAAATTGTTGCTTGGGAAGATGCTGTTTTGTGTTTAGCTCACCTGCAGAAGTAGTTGCGTCCCATTTTGGCCCAGTGATCTCTCACTATTTCTTCCACCCCCTGCATACGCACTGCCAGGATGGACAACCATACCAGAACTGACCACAGGCCGTCTTTATCTCGGATGTGGTCTGAACCTAAAAGAAAGAGATAAAACGAGTCATATTTTGATATTCGATTGACACTACTGCACAAAAGTTTAAGGGATGGTAAGATTTTTCATATGCTCACCAAATGTGCATTTATTTGATCAAAAATACAGAAAAACGTGAAATTAATTTGATTGACAGTCCATTTAAAAATGTATTTCCCAGTTTTAAAATGTAATTTATTCCTGTGATGGTAAAGCTGAATTTTTAGTGTCACATGATCCTTCACAGATCATTCTAATATGCTGATTTGATTTGTTGTGTTGATTTATATTTTTGTAGAAATTGTGATACATTTTTTAGGATTCTATGATGAATAGAATGTAGAAACAACAACATTTATTTGAAATAAAAATTGTATGTTAAATGATAAATGTCTTTACGGTCACTTATATCAATTTTTACATACTAAACCCATACTTCTTAACATATTTCTGAGCAATTTAAAACATAAAAGTCTTGAACACAACCTAAAAAGCCCAGATGATTCATGTGAGACGGCTCTAAATCAGGAGATGATAATGATAAAATGAAAGCTTTCACTCCCCTGGTCAGCTCTTCATCTGCTTGATTTATGCTCAACATCTTCTCTATGACTTTTGTTCTTTGATCTGGTTTATTTCATGTAATCATTTGTCAGGAAAAGTGTATCCGACAGCTGCTCTCTGTGTGTGACTAATGCCAGAGTATTGAATAATGCACAGGCCTACCGCATATCACATGAGCAGCCAAAGACTGTTGTAACCCAACATAATGTTGTTGTATAATTAGTTTTGACCCCTAAAATCAATAAAACGCAATAAAGTTCACTTCAAAAGCAGATGTTAACATCTATCAGCTTGTCAGACTATTATCTGCTAACTTTCCCTCAGCCTACAAAACAATAAACGTGACGCAGAAGCGATCTGGTTCACAGCCAAAAGGGAAACTTGTTTAATGCCAATATTCCATAAACACACTCAATTGTTCCAAATACCAATTCCAACAGAATAAAACATGTGATGATTGCATTGTATATGTATGTCTAGCAGTCGAGAATGCTTTGTGAAAAAAATCGACCGACAGGAAGGGAAGAAAAAAAGTGACCCATGACAACACAGTAATCCTGAAGCAAAGTCGGAACATGGTGAATAATGAGCAGGCTGCTCTTTTGACACCTACAAACAATGTCTCGTGTCTCACTCAAGGTCTTAGTGATGGTGTAAAACCCAGAGGCTTTACAGATCAACCCTGCTGCCTCACAGAGCCAAGCGTCTGTCTGCCCAGCAACATCATTCAGCACCAGTTGCTTATTCCACATTCAGCTGCCAACCAAAACACAACCATTCAATACCATGCAGGGGCTCACCTTCACATATGGGAGTTCCTACAACTATACACTCTCAGGAAAAAAGTACAAAAGCAGTCACTGGGGTGATATCCTAAGGTACAAAAGGTATACCACCATCATCCCCATCCCAAAGAAATCCAAAATTACAGGACTAAATGACTACAGGCCTGTGGTCATGAAGTCATTTGAAAAACTGGTGCTGGCCCACCTGAAGGACCTCACTGGACCCTCGCTGGATCCTCTTCAGTTTGCCTACAGTGCAAACAGGTCTGTGGACGATGCAGTCTACATGGGACTGCATTATGTTCTGCAACATCTAGACAGACCAGGGACTTCCATGAGTATCCTGTTTGTGGAATTCAGTTTGGCCTTTAACACCATCATTCCAAACCACCTCCTACCCAAACTAGCTCTCCGTGCCCACCTCCATCTGTCAGTGGATCACCAACTTCCTGACAGACAGGCAGCAGCTAGTGAGGCTGGGAAAATACACATCCAGCACCCATACTATCAGTACTCAAGCTCCTCAGGGCTGTGTTCTCTCCCCACTGCTCTTCTGCCTCTACAACAACTGCACATCTAAAGACCTCTCTGTCAAGCTCCTGAAGTTTGCAGACGACACCACAATGATCGACCTCATTCAGGACAGTGATGAGTCTGCTCGTGTACTTCAGGAGAAACCCCCCTGCTCTCCCCCCACTCACCATCATGAACAGCACTGTGACTGCAGTGGAGTCATTCAGGTTCCTGGGCACCACCATCTCCCAGGACCTGAAGTGGGACAATCACATAGACTCCATTGTGAAAAGGCCCAGCTGAGGAAGTTCAACCTGCCACAGGAACTGCTGAAACAGTTCTACTCTGCCATCATTGAATCCGCCCTCTGAACTTCAGCAACTCTCTGGTTCAGCTCAGCTACCAAATCTGACCTCAAAAGACTACGGAGGGTAGTCCGGACTGCTGAGCAAATCATTGGTACAACCCTTCCCAGTCTCCAAGAACTGTACTTATCCAGAGTTAGCAAAAGGGCTGGCAAAATCACTCTGGACCCCTCACATCCAGCACACTCCCTCTTTGAACTGTTACCGTCTGTACGACGCTACAGAGCTCTGAGCACCAGAACGACCAGACACAGGAACAGTTTCTTCCCTCAAGCAATCCATCTCATGAACTATTGACAATAATTATGGTACACACACTATTTATACACATATTTATCTAACACACATAATTACTCTACACTTCAATTGCACATAATATACCTGTACATACAAAATATATACTTGTACTTACAAATGTCAATTTGTATATTGTTATTCCTTATTTCCTTGTTATTTTTAATTATTTTTATTATCTGTGTTTTGTTCTGTCACTGTCATTCTGTTGCACTGCGGTAGCTTCTGTCACAAAACAAATTCATCATATGTGTAAACATACCTGACAATAAAGCTCATTCTGATTATGTATAAGGCACATGCTTATTTACTGGTTCACATTAGTACCTTAAATGTACATATTAGCCCTTTAAATATATATTTTAATACCTTAAGTGTACATAGTACCTTTTGAAAGGGCACTGCCCCAGCAAGTTTAGTAACTTTTGTACATGTAAAAAATCTATACATAATTATTTGAAAAGTAGAAAATATATATTATGAATGTACATTAAAACATTTCAGTTCAACTCCTGAGGCATAAAAGGGCAATGATTACAATGATTCTTGGCCTGGGAACATTTCAGTTGCATTGCTGCCTTTGCAGGGTTAGAAAGCTCTTGGATTTCATCAAAAATATCTTAATTTGTGTTCCAAAGATGAATAAAGGTCTTACAGGTTTGGAACAACATGAAGGTGAGTAATTTCTGACAGAATATCCCTAAAGGTTTAGTTCATCCATAAATGAAAATTAGCCCATGTTTTATTCACCCTCAAGGCATTCTATGTGAATATGACTTTGTTCAGATGAATCCAATTGGAGTAATATAAAAAAATTGTCCTTGCTCTTCCAAGCTTTATAATGGCAGTGGGTGGGTGTTTTTTAACAATCCAAAAGTAGTCAAATAAAGTACACCCATCCATGATAAAACGTGCCTCACATGGCTCCAGAGGGGTAAATAAAAGCCTCCTGTAGAGAATCAATACTTTTTTGTAAGAAAAATATACATATTTAAAACGTTCTAAAACACTTTTCTCTCACCATTCTGGGTGAATGACTTGAGGGTGAGTAAAACATTGGCTAATTTTCATTTTTGAGTGAACTAACCCTTTAACTAATTTTTAGGGCTAAATAACTATCACCACCAATTTGCAATAAATCTCTTTCCTTCTCACTCCTTCAACTTCTTCTGTGCCCCCCCTCTGTGCTTTTGTGAGAAAAGCAGAGTAGTCGTTTTCTTTTGCCAGCAGAAACCACTCTCACTTTCTCACTATTTCAGATGATTCACTATCCTTTTATAGCACAACACTGATAAAGAGCTACAATTTGGATGTGCTCAGAAAGCATGTACTAATAAAGAACTACGTCTGAAAATGTCAATAAGATAAAACGTCATAATGTTTTTAAATGGAAGGTTCACCCAAAAACTTGCATTAATTACTTGCCCTCATGCATTACAACCCATAAGTTCATTTTGGGAACACAAATTAAGATATTTTAGATGAAATACAAGAGCTTTCCGACCCTGCATAGACCGAAACGCAACTGAAATGTTCCTAGGACCAGAAAGATAGTAAGGACATCATTAAAGTGACATCATTGACATTAGTGGTTCAACTGTAATGTTATGAATCTATGAGAATATGCATACATCGTCGTACTGTTGTGAATGCATGTCGAATTCTCACATGGAAGAGAACAAATGTTGAATAAAGTTCTTTGCACACAAAAAGTATTCTCGTAGCTTCATAAAATTAAGGTTGAACAAATGACTTCACATGGACTATTTAACGATGTTCTTACTTCCTTTCTGGGACTTGAATGTGGTAGTTGTGTTGCTGTCTATGCAGGGTGTCAGAAAGCTCTCGGATTTCATCAAAAATATCTTAATTTATATTCCAATGATATATGAAGGACTTACAGGTTTGGAACGACAAGCGGGTGAGTAATTAATGACAGAATGTTTGGGTGAACTATCCCTTTAAGAATGCTAACATCATAATAACAATTTGGTTTTGGCACAATATACGGATAATAATAATAATAATATAAACAATGTAAATTTTGACAGAAGATTCATGATGACCTGTCAGTTGTAAACGCTCAAGTAGGGCTTTTACATGCTTTTAGAGGACTCTGATGGCACCCACCTGTTCCAAAGCTCTCCTCTCCACAGAAAGTACACCTCCCAGAATCCATCAGGTTGCCAAAGAATCTCCAGCCTGTGGGGGTTTCATAAAGCGCCACCTTCATAGCCTTAGCAACCCTGTAAACAAACAGTAAGCATGAATATTCCAGCACAGTCCTACTCAGAGTTTATTTAGACAAGATCAAATCTGAAAAGACAGACATCATCTCATTGACTAACAGCATCATCCCTTATGAGTATCTGTAAAATAGTGAAACTAACTGCAAGTAAAAAGTACAAATGTTCTATTGGTACCTTCAGTAGCAATTTATATTTGATATAATATGATATATGATATGATGAATTGAGCTCTGGATCATGTCAGCTACAGAAGTCTATGGAATGTATCTGCATAAGATGAATATGCATGTTGTCTAGAAGAACACAAATCCATTTTCAGACCCCTTTTCATCTTTCATTTGTAAGTCAGAAAAGGACTGAAGGAAAATGAGAAATCATAAACAGACTACAGACAGATGGATGTGTTGTTAGTTTCTAAAAATTACTTATCTATGTTTATATCTAAATACAAGGCTATATGGTAAACAGCGGCAAATGACATGCTGTGAAATAAGACAGATGTTGAGGTAATGATCATTTAATGTACTCCAGGCAAAATAAATGACCATTCAGATTTCTATACACTCATTGGTAGAACATTTAGTATCTGTCCTTTTGACTGATTCATAAATTAAACTGCATATTTTGTCTTCTCAATCCAGTGTCTTTATAAGGCAAAATGCAGAATGAAACCATGCTGACATTTTGGCTGACATTTATTTTGAGATTCAGCCATGTGCCTGGAGGAGCAAACAGCACTTTAATCATCTCTGTGTAGTCAACACCTGTTTAACTTCCTTATACTGTCAAACTCCTTCGAGCGGTCACAGAAACAGGCCTATTTCTGGACTGTCATACAACATTACTGTTAAGACAGCAAGCTTTGTATTCGGGAATTGTAATCATTCATGGCTATGAAAATTAAAGACATTCAGCGTCAAAATGAAATAGATCGAGAAACAAGAGGAGGAATGCAATTAAAAGTCTCCTCCTCTGTTTGTTGATTTTGGATAGTTGGCTAGATTCATAACTATTTTCAGACACTGCAGTCTGGCATTATGGGTAATGAGTTGCTGAGATCCCATCAGATGAAGGAATAGATGAGAGGGAACCGATGTAAATGAGAAGAGTAAAGATGCAGCTGTTTACTCATGGGTGGAATTACTAAATATGGGAAAACAAGTGTTATTGACTCAAGGGACAAGGAGCAGAATGGAAAGCCTGGCATACAGACAACAAACTGAAATGTTTGACCTCGACTTGTTTTCAATGATTTATTCTCATATTTGTGGCCAACACAAGCAGCACTATCTCTAATCCAGCATCTGAAATATTTTGCATGCATATGTGGGTGTGACTGGATTTTAACAAACAATTCTATCTAAAAAGACTTTACAATGCATTTGGAAAATAATGTGTTCAGCTGGGTTTTAAATGTCAGCAGCTGTTCCTAACCTCAATTTGGCAATAAACCCAATTATCAACTGGCAGAATGTCAGCCTGACCTTACAGGCAGTCTCATTAAGCTGGTACCCCAGTTGTACTAAAATGATTTCCATTTACATTCCTTGCTCTAAGGTATAATAAAATATTTTTTAAAGTGAACCTTTGAATACCAACAGTGTTTGAAATTGATTCATTACAATATATACAAATAGTTTAAGGACTTGGCTACCTTATAAATTCTAATCTATTGAGTGTCATAACACACAGGCGAGGACCAAAATTAACAGTTTAACAACAAATACTGAGAGACGCCTTAAAATTACAAACAATCAGCTTTTTATGCATTTTTCAGTTCAAAGATTTATATTGTTATGAAGCTGATGAGACAAGAGGCATGTGGATCCATTTACAAGGCTTTTATTCAGGGATCTGGTCACAAAACAAGCAAGGTTCATGCAATGGCAAACAGGTACAACACAGGCAAGACAAAGAGTAATCCTAGGGCAAGCGTGGGTCTTCGATCGGCAAACAATATCCAACAGGGCAAGGCAGAGAGATAATCCTGGCACACAAGCAATAGTCCAAGCGAGGTACAAACAGAGCCCGAACGGTAAGCCAAAGGGTTAATCCAGGAAGCACGGGCAAGAATCAAAACACGAGAGAACAGGCAAGGCAAGACTATGATAACTAAGTAGAGTAGCTATCGCTAGGAGAGTGATACACGCTATATAATACTCTGCTATTGTCCACTTGAAAAGCCGCTGGATCCTTGTGGGGCCGAGTATATCACTCTCATAACTATAGCTACTCTATGTAGCCCACTTAGTTATCATAGTCTTTCCTTGCCTGTTTTCTCGTGTTTTGATTCTTGCCCGTGTTTCCTGGATTAACCCTTTGTCTTGCCTGTGTTGTAACTGTTTGCCATTGTATGACCCTTGCTTGTTTTTTTTACCATGACCCTGAATAAAAGCCTTGCAAATGGATCCCAGGGCTCTAGAATGCGACCAATTTGGTAACGTGCATCTAATTTCTCACGGGTGCAACTAACAAAAATCCCAGGGCACTGGTGCGTCCAGCCAGTCGAGAAAAGAAAAAAAAAGTATCCAGCGACTCAGAAACTCAACAAAAGACACTCCCGTTAGGCTTATATATGGTCTAAACCAATCAGAGATAGTGAAGGGCGGATCTGATTGGCCGTGGTCCAGATATTCCTGTATGTGTGTGTGTGGCGTTGACAAATGCGTCCGTGTGCTGCTGCAGTCAGACAGAGAGAAAGAGGTGAGTAGTAGAGATGCGTGCAGTGTTGCCAACTTAGCGACATTTAGCACCACAGATATTATTGCTTCTCTAAATGTACATGCAAATATAGAAGAAATCACAGCACTGGAATTGTCTTGTCTTATATTGTGTCTTATTTGATTTCATCAGACAACGGCTCAATACAATTATAAATTAGTATTTTGTGCAGACTAGCTTCTTGGAAGGAGAGCTGGTTATGAATTCTTAAAGGACGTGTTTCAGTCATTATTTCATATTTATCCTGTTGACTGACAACATAAACAGTCAAATATATAAAGTAAAACAGTTTTATTGAGAATTTGGCTGCATTAAAATACAGTATGAGTACAGAGAGACGATTAGACAGAACAGAACAGTTATTTTTTTCTTTACTTTACTTTGTCATTTAGCAGACGCTTTTATCCAAAGCGGCTTACAAATAAGAAGTAACTAAAATTAAAAGTTAAAACTATACATAATATATACACACACATTTAAGAAGATAAAGACATGAAATAAACATGACAAATGCATACAACATTTCAAAACTAAACATTTAAATGAAAATAAAGCTAAAACAAATCAAAATATTAAATCAAGAAAAGGTATGAGTATAAAAATGCTTCTAACATAACACTAAAGGCCTAAGTATACTTCTTTTTTGCATAGTAAGAATTGGTTATAAAAACTGTAAATACTTTTTTTTTCATTATGTTTAGTGCAATTATTTGGTAGTCTGTGGTGGGATGGGGGCGCAGTATTGTTTACTGCACTAGAGCATCCCTTCGTTCAGACACAGTGGAAGATCTGATAAGAATCAGTGTAGAGGGGCCAAGTCTGGAAGATGTTGATGCTATAGAGTGTGGTCAGCTGGTTTAGCCAAGGACAAAGATCAAGAAAGCTAAATTACAGGAGTTGGCCATCCGAGGGGCATGTGACTGCAATGGAGGATAGTCCATAATACATTGAGCCATGAGATGTTCAGTTTGACGCCCTTAAAACACTTAATTTAGATTTTATTTATCTTTAAATCTCTGCTCAGTGAAGCACTTTAAGCACCAACACTTTTTCAGTAAGTTACCTTTCTTGTAGAATTGTGCTTCAAATAAAGAACTTTATGTTGACCAGATTGTTAGTTAGTCGTTTTACTAGTCAATATTGCCTATATAAAAATTTGGGTGCACCTAACTTTTGTGCTGGTGCACCTAAGAAAAAAAGTTAGGCGCACCAGTGCACCCAGTGCAAAAAGTTAGTCTAGAGCCCTGGATCCACACGCCTCTTGTCTCGTCGGCTCCATAACACATATCAAGTGTGTAACGTTCATCACTGGCATCACCAAAATGGAACTGCTAAATCTGGTTGAGCCAAAAGGAAAAAGAAAAAATCCAGCTGAAACAAGACACTTTTTTTTTGGTATGTATGCGATATCACCTTGGCAAAAGTGTTGATGTCATGTCACATATTGTCACGGTCTTACTTATAAAGAGTCACTTCTTTTTCCTGAAGAAAACAGTGTTGTTAAATGAATCAGTTCAGTGAATGATTCAATGACTCACTCATAAAGACAGTCGCTTATTATTTTGCAGAATGGATAAGAGTTGTTGAACGAATCAGTTCAGTGCATGGCTTAATAAATAACTCATACCTTCTGGGTAAAACAATGTAACCTGCAGAAAGAGTTGCTTTAAAATCCCACCACTAATGCACAAAAAGTCCCAGGATGTAATATAAAGATGCATGTCATTTCAAGGAAAACAATCATTAGATGAGTTTAAAAACGGTTACAGCAATCACACTAGGACTGCAGTTACAGTTAGCCTGGATTGTCCTGTGTATAATTTTCCCATATTCCATCAGTTCATTCTCAGTGCATGGTCACATTGATAGTGCACATTCTCTCTTCCCCTTCCCATGTGTGGGGAGCACGGCAGATGTTTCCTTTCCTTCCTTACATCCCCAAACACACTCATACAGTACAAAGACACAGAGCTGCCCCACTCAAACACAGCTCAGCAAACACACACCAGACCTACAGCACACACATGCTCTAGTAGATTATCTCCACCACCACTTAACAAACACACACTCCTGAGAGGTTCATAATATAAACACCCAGTCAAAGCCTAGAGCTCGCTCGTTGCCTAAAAAGGTTTACAGCAGCAGAGACGCCTCGCTCTAACAACTCACACCCCAAGAGACATTCATACCTCAGAAAAAGAGATCAGTTTAGTTGGACATGATACAGATTCATGAACAGAGACACTTAAGGATTCACTATCACCAACTCCAGAACTATAAAATCTGACGTTTAAAGACTCACAATACAAGAATGTGTTGATTATGGTTGATTTCAACACCTAATTAAACAGGATCAGTTCCTCTTCTAGTTTGACACTCTTTTCTAGTGGTGTTGGGAATTACAATTTATGGTGTGAATGATTAAAAGTAAGTGTACCCTTATAAACAGCTGTTCAGATAATATTTCTGTATTTATTATTCATAATTGATATACTGTTATAAGAAACTCTCAAAGCAATAAATTAATAAACACCTTTGGTGGAGAATAATATGGTGATGGCATACATGGCAAACCAGTACTGATTGGTTTGTAATTTTGTATTCATTCTTAATAATCATATATCATTTGATTTCTACAATGACATCCCAACTGAAAATGTAGGTTTTGCATGATGGTACATCCATTAAATTATTTTTAAAGATGTATACATTTGAAACTATGAGTCAAAATGTCATTTTGTGACCACTCAGTTATTGGTCAGAAGTCTTTTTTGCTTTCTTATTTAACTATCATTTACAGAATGAGAAAACATTATATTCTGCTTAGCTATGGCTATACTTCATAATGTATAACTTCAGGCCAAACTCCTCTTTCTTTATCTTAGTGTCAATGAGAATTTAACTACTGGTGTGGCTGTGTTTCTGACACTGAATCGACCTTGCAAAGCCTCTAGGAAGTGATTAATGAGTCATAGAATAATAACAATATGGATGGGAGGAAATCAGGGTTAAGTCTGGAGTTATGACACAAGAAGCACTTTCTGGCTCTTTTTAATGACTGATTGGGCAGCGCTAAATAGCATCACTTCCTGTTTGGATGCCAGCATTTATAGGGACAGTGCAACCACTATCCCTACAATGCCTTACAAATCTGTATGATTTTCTTTCCACTGTGAAACACAAAATAAACTATTTTGAGAAATGTCTCAATGTTTCATTTGTCCATACAAGGGAAGTCAATGGCAACTGAAACGTTTGATTACAAACATTCTTCAAAATATCGTCTTTTGTGTTCTGAAGAAAGTAAGTCAAAGACTTGGAACATGAGTGTGAGTAAATGAGAGGATTTTCATTTAACTATCCCTTTAAAAAGGGCATTTTTATATCATATTTCGGAAGGCTGCAACTTTTGTGCATAGAGAAGTGGGCCAGTGGGTTTTCAGTTTTTTGGCTGCCTCATTTAAGTGTATAACACAGTGAATGATTTTAAAAAGTCATCTTTTTAAAACTAATTTTGAGAGCTGAAGTGTATAGGCAAATCTCTGACAGAACTTTGTTGGCTGATCAACCAAACAGCACTGTATTCAGACAGGTTTTTAACAATTCCTGTTCCCCATTGGTCAGCAAAACAGACAGCCCGGCCCCCAACTCACACCATTGGTTTAGCTGTTGCTGTGTCAGACTAGGCAATGCACCACATAACCACAAAATAAGCTTCAAATTGCACGGGAAAGGAAAAAGGTATTTAACTTAAAGGTATGTCAAATTACACTTTACATTTAACAAATATCATCTGATTGCACAAAATCACCATGTATTTCTCATAGCACAAGAACCTGTCTCAAAGCAGGCAGGTCTTTAGCATGATGCACCCTGAAAGTTATTTTTAGTGGGGTGAATGGTGTTTGCAGGAGTGCAGGGTTAAGATAACACTGTTATTCTTAGGAAGTGAGTCTCCATGCTGTAACCTCTGGCCCCATCACTAATGCTTTTACTGCTCTGTGTCTTGCACCGGACAGAACGAGAAGCACAAAACTAATTGAGAGAGACTGGAAAGATCCTGATGGATTGTTTCCTCCTGATCATCAGTTTATCAATTTTGAGAGCTGACTGACTTTTATTTAAACAGCTCTGAACTTTTACAGTATGTTAAGGGAAAATGTCACTGACTGTCAATGTGACAGTCAAAAAAATTAATTGTTACACGCACTTGAATACATTTTAAGTAGAACCAACAAGTGTCTTTGGCAGTGGGCTGAATAAAAGTGCAAGCAAATAAGTTGTAACTAATATTCATGTACATAATTCATATTCATGATTGTGCAGAACAGACAAACCAAATTTAAAGTTAACAGATAGTCCTCAATATATATTATCAGACAGAGTAACTTTGAGTGATGACTTGTTCAATTTCAGCAAGGCCTGCAGCATGTCTGAATAATGGCATTTCAGCGCTATCATCTGAGAGCATGGTACACTATCAGAAAAATGCACAAAGCTGTCACTGGGGCAGTACCCTAAGGTACAAAAGTTAAAAGGTACATCTTTGTACCTTATTTATCCCTAAATGGAACTTATTAGTACTTTAAAAGTATAGATTTTACAGGTATCCTATAAAAAAAAATCTATAAATGTTCTTTATATAAAAATAGGTTTATCTTTTACTGTTAGAATAGCACGTATTACTTACCTGTCAATGGCTGTGCTGGTTGGCATGCTGCGGGCAAAACCTCGGATTCCTCTCTGACTGAAGTAAGGGATGCAGGAGAGGTTTGCAGCCATCACGGCCAGCGAATCTGACGGATTCACAAAGAATCCATTCTCACCCATAATCATGTAACGATCCTATACATAAGACAAACATATCCAAGATTATACAAGAGCGAGTTCTGTCATTCAATCTGATTAAACAAGAAACATACTTTTTATCTAAGTTACTTGTTTTTTTATCTATTACATAAAATAATCAGCTGCTGCATCTCTTGAAAATGACGAAGAATATAATTTTCACTATAACTATACAGTTTAGAAGTGTAGGATCAATACGATTTTTTTTTGTGGGGGGAAGAAATTAATTATTTTATTGAGCAAAGATGCATTAAATGACCAAAAGCTACAGTAAAGATTTATATTGTTACAAAAAATATTTTCTATTCAACAAAGAAGTGAAAAATTCACAAACATTAATAAATACAGTGATAATAAATATTTCTTGAGCAGCAAATCAGCATATTAAAATCATTTCTGAAGGATCACGTGACACTTAAGACTGGCTGCTGAAAATTCAGGAATAAATTACATTTGTATATATATTAAAATAGAAAACTGTTTTGTTATTGTAATATTATTTTAGAA
Organism: Gymnocypris eckloni scoliostomus; assembly: GCA_027564155.1. NCBI lineage: Eukaryota > Metazoa > Chordata > Actinopteri > Cypriniformes > Cyprinidae > Gymnocypris > Gymnocypris eckloni. The sequence goes on from CM050420.1 coordinate 13,931,554, forward strand.
TACTGCTGTCTTTCTTTTTGACATAAATGCAGTCTTGGTGAGCAAACAATGTCTTTCTAAAACATAAAAAAATCTTACCTACCCTAAACTTTTGGTTGTTAATGTATTGGTTGTATTCTTAACAGAATGTTTTTTTCTCACTTATTTGCAGTATTAAGAAATAGAGATAAAAACAATAATTAAAACAGAATAAAAAACTATAATAATAACGAACTGGAATCAAAACAAGCAATAATTCAGGAATAATTTGGTTTAACAGCCTTGATTCTCATGCTTTCTGTCTGAATATTATTCTTATGAAGTTTTTAATGTTTCTCTATGTTTGTGTAATTTGTAAATGTTTATGAGATGATAAGAGACAAGCACCCCATCTGCATCAAAAGCGGCCCCAAAGCCAAACTCTCCCCCCTTCATGGAGTCCACCAGAGGTGCAGCGAACGCAGGGTTAGGGTTGGGGTGTTGGCCTCCAAAGTCCTCCAGAGGGACACAGTTAACAGCAGAATTAGCTGGAGCCCCGAGCTCATCACATAAGATTCTTCTGACATATGGTCCCATAACTGAAACAGATGACAAAGATAGAACTCTACAAACAGATATAAATCTGACTACAAGTATTTGCAGCTCTTTACGGGAGTTTACCTCCATTCATGGCATCTATTCGGATCTTCAGCTGTTTTGGACCTGTCAGCAAGCTCTTGATGGCACCAAAGTCAAAAATTCCCCGCAGCATGTTTTGATAGATCTCGACTGAATCCACAATCTCAACTGGAAAATTGAGAAATAACTTTTTTTAAGCTCTTTTTTTTATTGTTTGTGACAATAACATGAGAATAAGTTAATACACCTCACCTCTGAAGGGCTTAAACTTGTTCTCCAAGTCAAAGTCATGACGGCCAAGGCAGGACAGGTCGATGTGGAGATCAGGGCAGATGGCGTATTCCTCTAGTGTGCGACTCACCTGATGGATCCTCTCCATCACTGTGTCTGGGGATGGTCCTGTAAGCAGGAAACCGAGACAAATTTCAACAAAACATCTCAAATATAAAAAAAACAACAACTGTCAGCACCAATAGCCTTCTGGGCAGAGCGCCGTCATATGGTGTGTGTGTGTGTAGTTACGTTTTGGGTGTCCCGTGATCGAACCTCGTGGACCTTTCACCTTTCCCGTGAACCACCCCCCCATCTCCCACTCACTTCCTGTCATATCTATACGGTCCTGTCATAGAAAACTGCAACACCCCCTCCCTCCCCAAAAAGGCCAATAACAATAAGGTGAATCTAAAAATACTGCAGTAATTAAAAAATAAATATGTTGTCAAAGATTTGTAGCTATACGATCCTAAAAAAACTAAGTTAATGCTCTGGAGGAATATGTGGTATGACCTTCACAAGAATCAATCAAAATGAAAATATAATGCACCACAATGCATATTCACATATTTGGGATATGTGTGATTTCACAAAGAGATGGACACTGCGACTTGACACTGGACACTGAGACCAGTATTTATATGTGTATATATATATATATATATTAGTGGTGGGCCGTTATCGGCGTTAACGTGCTGCGTTAACGTGAGACTCTTATCGGGCGATAAAAAATATCGCCGTTAATCTATTCTCAAAGTTGGGTTGGGAGCTGGGTCTATACGCAAGCTATGATGACTTTCACCCTGATATTTTAGCGGATGTATACCTAGGCGAATTGCACTGTAGGGGCGAGAACGAGTCTTCGAACTAGAGGCTCGCAGTCCGTGATGGACAGATTGTTAACGGCTGGTCTATGTGGTAATACAATCGGGCAGGACATCCAAACGCTCACCTATCATTCATCAACCTCAAATATGGCTTTTCCTCTGAAAGATGTATGTATTAGCAACTTTACATGGCCTCAATATGATGTTAACCTAGAGAAATGTGCGCTATTGAAGTGTTTGTGTGGAAGCGCTTTGCTGCAGGACAGGCTCCGTGCGCTCACTTGCTCTTAAAATCTCCATCATTCTTGGTCATACAGATAAAAGTAGCCTAATACATCTTTTCGAATCTGTAAAGACTCTACGTTTGTTGTGTGCACTCAGAATAACAACGAAACGTTGCGCTTTTAAGCAAACAGGATGCGCTTTAGGTCTCATGTGAACTTGAGAATTCACTCCCGTGTCACCCTCTGTTTCGAACCTGTGTGTGTATGCCTAACGTTACTGTGAAATTACCACATCAGGCGTGGACGTGCTAACATGGATGCAGCTATGAAGCCGCCGGGTTTGCTTCAGGAAAAATTTATTTTTAAGAAGCTTCCCAATGGAAACTGTAAACAGTTCATCGACCTCTTATGTAGGCCTACAGTTCAAAATTCATGTTTAACTGAATAAACAGTTAGTAAACACAAGTACATCTTATTGAACATAGTTTATTTTCATCACCAATTATCATAGTAGAACAGCTTTCTCAAGCAGTTTGTGATGCATTTTGGAAACAGGAGATGAGCCCTGGTCTAATGCACCACCTGGCTTGAGAAACCCGTTCTCAAAGACTTACAGTCATTATTTGGGTAGCACACATATTCTGAATGCCTTGGCAGAATTCAAATGAGCCATTTTAATCTAGATTAATCTAGAGATTAATATATATATATATAATCTGAAGGATCATGTGACACTGAAGACTGGAGTAATGTCTGCTGAACATTCAGCTTTGCCATTACAGGAATAAATGACCATATTAAACATAGAAACTGTTATTTTAAATTACAATAATATTTCACAATTTTACTGTATTCGTGAGCATACATGTTATACTGCATTGGAACATTTTGCGCTATTTGTCACTAATATGCAATACAAATGTAATTCAAAGCAAAAATGTATTTAAGGTAAGCAATATATTTTAGGTTAATTTAGTTCAGTAGATATAAATATATGTTCATAGAAGATATTACTGTGAGAGTCAAGAAGTACAACACTATTCCACTTGGGTTTCATGGTGTAAATACTTTGTCATGATAGCTTACACAAAGGTAATGCTAACCTGAGGTTATGTCTTTACTGGCACAAAACAGTAGACATACATAAAACATACTGAAATCAGAATGTCATCTTTATGATTTGTAAAGTGATTGCATACAGTGTGTCCTATGCTTTGTAATGTTCTCACCTCCATTAGCGACATTAAATTTGATTCCAAAGTCTCCTCCTGGGCCGCCTGGACTGTGGCTTGCAGTGAGGATGATTCCACCGATGGCTTTTATCTTCCTGATGATGCAGGAGACCGCCGGGGTGGAAAGGATCCGTTGTGTCCAATTACCAGACGTCCAATCTGAAATCAAGTTTTTGTTAAGTTTGATTTATTGCAGTCAATGACAAGTGTAAAAGTGTACTTCTATACTTAAGATCCAGAACTGGCCCTTTGCTTCCAGACCTTCACCTGTCATGCGAGGGTTATCATAACATTATACGGTGGGCTTTAAACCTGCAACCTTCAGAGGCGCCAGTCATGGCTACTGCTGCATACCAGATCAACAGCTACATCTGTCTGGAAGCTCATCACTGCAGGAGTGGCACGCTGACTCAGAGACAAAACTAAACAGCAACACACAAGTACTCAAGTGAGTCTTGACATACAATCCCATCTGCCATAATTTGCAACCTCTTTTATCAAGCGTCCAGATTATTGACAGATACTTTCTAGCTCAGAAGACAGCAGCCCAGACATCTCAGCAACTTTGTGACTCATTACGCTTTACAAGATCAGCCACTTTCTATAAATAGTAATTTTGGCATCTCTCACTCAAGCATTTAAAACGATAAACAAGTGCATTGAGCCTAGGCTTTTTTTTGGAGTAATATGCCAATCAAATACTTCACTAGGCTGATACTTTGCTCACCTCTTTGTTTTTACTTGCATCTCTGATGAGTGTGAACTGTTTTCCCTGCACTCTTTGAGCAGCTTATCCATATAAGGTTCTGCTTTTGGATACACAGCCTCAGTACACCCTGCCTCAGAGAGCTACCGAGTTTGTATGGAAGAATGGCACTGATACAAAGTAGGAGAATTAAGGATGGAAGGATGGCTTGGCTGTACTTTATAATATGAATGGAATAGAAAAAAACAATAGAGCATCAAAAACAATGACTTTGCTTCATGCTCTTACTGAACCAAACATTATATCTACATTAGAGGCACAATAAAACATTAGAAATGTTGATGAACAGAGTTTTGGCTTGTGTCCATATGTTCTGGGTTTCCCCGTTGCATATAAACATGAGAGGTCAAAACAAGGGAAGAAGCGGCGCTCCAGGAAGAGTGCGCAGGGGAGGGATGGCACTACAGATAAGACAGGACACATTTGACCAGGCCAGTACAGAGATTTAGCTCTAAAGCTGTCTCTCATTACATGCACAGTTTGTGGCTTCATGTTTTTAATGCTCAGCCATTTGGGGTCTCAAAATCCAGCTACTCTTGAATAAAAACAGATATGACCATTTATACTATAAATACAAGTAATGTTATTTTAAATCATGAAACTACCCATGTTGACCAGATACAAGGCAACTCATGCTAGAAATATTGTGTGTTTTTCAAAGACACGTGAAATGATAATAATAAAACTGATTAACAAAAATAACAAGTATTAATACACCAATAGGTAGGTAGGTAAAAAAATATATATTACCTTACATAGGAGGTAGGTAGGTAGTTTTTTTTTATTAGCCTACATATATCAGAAAATCTAGCAAATGTTTAGGAAATGATAAATAAAATAAAATAATAAATAATTAATTTTTGATTATAGACCAGAAATTATAAATAAATAATTAGTGAAGTTTTGTTTGTTATACAGATTAGAAAATCTATAACATTTATAGTAAGTATACGTAAATAAATACATAAATAATCAATTTAAAGACCTACATTAATCTAACTGGTTTGTAATATTTTAATGATTGGAAAACGTAATAAATGTATCAGAAAATGCTAATTGAAAACGTAATAAATTACTAAACTAGAAGGGCATGCTTGAGGTTCTTGTTTTTGAAATATGAACATCTTACCCCGTTGGCAGCTGCCATCTGAACGATGACTTCAGTTGCAGCCCGGCTGAAGTATCTTCCATCGCTGCCCACCACCATAGTGCATCCCTGACGGTCCCTCAAGTCGATGGAGGACAGCAAACTTTGGATATAATTTTGAAGATAGTTCTTTTTACTTTCGAAAACCGCTGTCTTCTTTCGCAGCCCATTCGTCCCTGGTCTCTGGTCATCGAAGGGGGTAGTTTGGATAGTCAAAATGGGTATAGGGTTAGTTTCCATGATTTTCTGGAACGCTTCGGGATATTAAACAAGTTTGTTGATAGCTGAATGATGTGTGATACAGTGTTCAAAATATCGTCAAAAGCAACAGAGGAAGTTCACGGAGGCAGCGAGCAGGGTGCGTCACAGAGCACTGCGCTTCAGTCAAAGTGGATTATTTGAGACGCGTCCCGTGACGCTTCTTTGGAAAACTAGTGTACGACAGCTGTCTTCTCATCGCACCGGGACAAACTGTGAAGTAGGGGCACAAAATACAGAATAAATGGGTGTAAAACGCTTAGAAATATTCCAAGATGAGGTCTTACGCTCACCGACACTCTTCTCCCGAGCTGTCACGCGTTCGTTTGCTTGCCAAAAGGCAGGGAGGGGAGAAAACTCTATATAATGAGCTAGCGCACTGGCCAAAAATAGCCCATGATGTGGGGGAGTGAATAGTGACAGTGCTGCTGTGTAATCGAACGCCGCTGTCCGTGGCGCAATGGAGCTACATGAAGCGCAAAGGTGGACAGCAGCTCTCATCTGACGCACGCTGGATCACAAACAGAAATGTCATAACATCCATAAAATGTATTAGAATTAAACATGACAAGGAGGAATGAGATAACAAACTTCCAAAACAGAAAAGAGAGATCGAGGCTGGTTGGCACAACAGTAGGCTAACTATGGGTTTGAATAAGTTAAACAAATGTGTGTCAATTATACAAAAATCTAGTTAAACACGTGTTTTCTCTAGCAGTGGATTTGTGTTGGTTTCAATCTAATTCAAAACCCTTTTAAATGACAATAATTTGGTGAATTCGGTTATATAAACTAAATTCGGTATCATATTTTGTAAGCTCTTGGGTAAATAAGTGAACAATAACACCACGCTGATAATTCAAACAACAGTCAGCTGTGTAATTATAGATTTGAACTGAAAGTTGCATCATGCGTTTTTATTTGTAAGAAGTCCACATCTTTTTGATGGCCAATGGTTTGATGCAGGCTATTTGGTACTTTTTACATTATTGTTGTTTCAGTAATTGTTTTAAGGCATGTAGCCTATTCATACAGAAATTGACTTTCAAAAAAATAAGTGAAAAGAGCTAAAACTAACGTTTTATATAACAGTAACACTATAAAGTGAAGTCAAGTAAATCAGCCAGCTGAACCAAGCAAGCCCATGCGTCTTAATGCACCACGTGCGACTGATTCCACGAGCTTCAGTCTCCATCTAGTGGACATATGGGTCAATCTTCAATTGTGCTGGCAAATGAGAGGCAGAATGCTTGTTTGTTTTTTTCTAATACAATTTAGCATTTAAAATGTTGTTTAATATGCTAGATCCATTAAAACGAAAGCTTCAGAACATTTTGTTTTTTAAATGATTTCAAGTCAAACACTGGTGACACAGCCACTATGTCATTTTGAAGTAACATCACATTCGTAATTATAGCCCCACATACTTTATATTGCAAGTTACTATAGGCTCTGTGGTGTTACCAGAAAACACAGTAACACCACAGACATTAACACTACAGACAAATAGGCCAAAATACAGACTTTTCTCAAATGGAGGCTGCCATCATCATGATTTCAAGATCAGGGCACATTTTGGAAATATTAATATGTATGTATTTATCAAAACTTTTGATTAAAATATGTAAAATCTGCAAGTTATCAACATAACACCACAGACGATAATGAAGTGCGGTACATTAAATTGTCAGAAATTTAGCAAAACTTAAGAAAATGAATAAGACAGAATGTAGCCTACTCTCCATGCACCCCTCAGATCAGCCAGCACCTGCAGTCAGTGACCCTTTCACACAGGAAGTAGTCCAAATAGATTCCCCCCTTTTCTTAAAGGGGCGAAATCCATTGTGCTAACACCTCAGACATGAATTTGTGGGACACAACTTTTTCCTTAAATAAAACAAAATAGCCTATGTATTTTTTAAACAATGTAATAAAATTGTACACGTCAAATAAAATATATATTCACATTATAACCACTTTATTTGAGTTAAAAATGTTCTATTGTTGCAACTACATTCCATGACACCTCTCTAAGGTAAGGTGGCAATATGCATATTTTGCTACAAATGCAATCTCCCAATTAAACTCAATTAAATATGTATTTTAAAACAAAAATATAACTATTAATAGTGCACAAATTGTGTTTACCTTACATAATACAAACATGCGAACATTTTATAATTTATTGGTATTCAACGTTTATTTCAACTGTTGTAAAGTAGAGGGACACCACTTGCCAGCGCAATTAAAGAATGGCCCATAATGATAGAAACGGTCTTGCAGGCAGTGATGAGGACTCTGGGCTATTATACACACAACACGCTGTTACCAGAGCACTGAACGCGCATTCAGCCTTTTAACATTTCGTAAAGAGATTTAACTCTAAAACTTTTTAGAGAGAGCGCGATAATACAATTTAAAGGCAATTAAAAGTTTAAAGTCCCCCCACCTATTTTTATATAAGTATTTTAAAGTTTAAAGGCTACATTGTTCAACATTCCAACTTATGCAATTAAAGCGATCTTAAAATAACCAGTCTTTATATTTTCTATTCTTTTTGACAAATGAATGAGCAAAACGCACTATTTCATTTAGGTCTTTATGTGAAAAATACACGATTAATAATTGCAATAATGAGAAGGAATAACATATATAGGCTAATTGAGATTTGACCATGATGGTTTATTTAAACAGGCATTTTAATACATCCAACGTTCCAGGGTTTAGACTAGCAAATATATTATCATTTATTTATTTACATTAAAACAATCATATAAGAGCAATGACAGACACATCTTGTGTTACAAGTCTATTTCACATGAATTGGAGAGTGGCACATTCAACAGTGAGGATACACCATCCGCAGGGGTTCTGTCTTCAGCAGAGGAGTCCTCGCTGGAACTGGTAATAAACTTGGAGTCACACATGATGTCGGCCTGGGAAATACATAACTATAGCCAGGTGTGAGATGATTAGGAGAGTTTTTGTGAGGAGACGCCGTTGACTTGGCCATAATGCTGTCAATACTGAACGAACACTTCTGGGTCTTGTGCTCGGGCCTTTGCTGGATTTCTGGAGCTTCATGGATCATAATGTTAAGAGTCTGATATTGGAAATATGGAGGTGGCACCATGATGGCATCCGGCGCCGGCAAATATCCAATAGGATTAGCCTGGGCTGGAACCGGCCCAGAGACGCAGTAAGGTCGCCCATATGCTCGATAACTTAACGCTGGGTGGTAAAGCACCAGGCTGTCTTTGGTGAACTCGGGTTGGTTCCTCTTGAATCGTTTCCTTCTACGCAGAAAGCTGCCGTTGTCAAACATGTCCTCAGATGCAGGGTCCAGGGACCAGTAGTTGCCTTTCCCCGGGTTTCCAGGCTCTCGTGGGATCTTGATGAAGCAGTCGTTGAGTGACAAGTTGTGCCTGATGGAGTTCTGCCACGCGGGGAATTTGTCCTTGTAGTACGGGAACTTGTTGCTGATGAAGTCGCAGATGCCGCTGAGGGTCAGCTTCTTCATCGGGTTCTGGAGGATCGCCATGGTTATGAGGGCGATGTAGGAGTACGGAGGTTTGACGGCGGAGGTCTGCTTTGGAGCGGTCGCGGCGGAGAAGCTGCTCTCGCTCTCTCCTGAAGACTCGGACCCTGAGTGGTCCACCTCCGTGGGGTCCCTGCAAGGCATGATGAAATACTCTCGGTCGCTATCACTGTGGTCTCCTCCGACAAGGTCTATTTCACCCTCTTCAGAAGAGACGGGGGTACGCTGCACTTCTTCGTAATCCTGGGAAAGGGTCATGGTTGGAGACCCCAAATGTGCAGGACTTATGGCTGGAGAAGCTTGTGGCCGGTTTGCAGGACTCATGGAAATTAGGGCTATTTATGAGAGGCCACACGCAGGCTGTCTTTGGTCCGCCGATGGTCAGACCAATAGGGGTGGAGTGTCACCGCAGGGATTCAGGACAGTCAGCAGGTGTGGGGGACTTTGACCTGCTTAAACAAAACAATTCAACTCCCAATTACAGCATCTCAAACTAAGGAGATGGCGAAATAAAAGTGTAGCCAATTTTTTCAGTCAAATTGAATAATATTTATAAAATTTTTAGTACCAGCTTAAATGCCAACGTGAAAGATGAATTGTCCTCTCTTATACTGGTGAGACTTGTTAGACAAACAAACGTATATTGGCAAATATACTTTTATGTCGGTCTTTTGTTTGTTAAATAAGGAAAAAAATTGAAAGAAGTTTTATACCCTCAATATTAAAGGTATTTTTTGCTTTATTATTGCAGTATTAAATTGATACAATTTATTTTAAAATTCACTTCAAAAATTTGAAACAATTTTGAAACGCATGTGCAAGTTTCATGCATATTTAGAAAAAAGACTAAAGAAGAAAAAACTATATATATTTTCAAACAAACAGGCAATATAGATTGTATTATTAATGTAGTCATTTAAAATAGGCATATATTATCACTGTAAAAAAAAAAAAAAAAATCGTAATCCTTTTTAATACATAATTATAAAATATAATGGCAAACTAATTCAAGATTTTTAATCACAGTTGAACAAGTCCAGACTATATATATATAAAAAGTTAATCACAGATTTATTTTTTGGTTAATTTATTTATTTAAAGTGTTTTAGATCCGGACAAAAATAGCGTCACGTCACTGAAACTTTTCCTACTAAAGCCACGTAATTCACTTCAATCCAAATACAGTCGTTCTATTTTAGACGGTCTTTGAGAATTCCTCTCCAATTCAGAAGCAGTTCAGCGCAGTGGGAGCTGACATATGATGGTGGATTTTAGCACCACGCCTAACTACCGGTTTAAAAGACGGATTTTCCCTCGATACCCCGTGTTTCGTTTGGTTTGTCACCTCAAGATACCCGCAGGTGGTGTGACCATGAGAATGGCCATGGCCCGGCTCCCCGCACTGAAAGAAGAATGCCGGTAAACGAGCCTATCAACATCAGAATCAAATAGGAAACGGCGCAGCTTTAGCCTACAGGCCAGGAGCGAGTTTTATTGGAGGGCATGAATGAGCGCAGCAATCCTCAAAGCAAACCTTCTTGTGCGCGGATATGTGTTAAAACTCTTCACAGTCATCTCAATTGCAAATTAAAGGGTCCGTCCACTTCCTCAGCTGTGGAGGATGCATGTTTTTATGAGAGCACTTGAAAGTTGTGTAAACTCACAGAGCTATTTACATCAATCATTCATATGTCAATTTAAAGAAATCCAAAGACCTAAGCTCATCTTAAACGGCTGGTACTGATTATTAAAGTTTCTAATAATACAAAGCATGGAACACACACACACACACACACACAATACATATATAGTATATATTATACATATACAGTATACATAACTTAAGTTGTAACTTGATATTTATTTTGCTCTTAAGTTATCATAATTTAAAAAGTAAACTCTGCCAAACAATTATCGCAATGTATGTTAAATTGCCATTTTGCCTCGTCACAGAAAGTGTTAAGTGTGTGCTTGTAATAATGGTTCTCACATTGAAAAAAGACACAAAGTTTAACACGTTAGAAGAGTAAGCTGAGTAACTCAAGACTACGTTTATTTTACTGGTTACTGATATTTTACACTGTGAAAAAGTCTATGTAAAATGATTAGTAATTGATCACCCAAATGAATCGTTTAAATAACGATTCACTCTTAAAATAAAGACTAGAGGTTTTTCACTGTGTCCAAACTATAATGCAATATGAGACATATTTGGAAAAACGGTAATGCAAAAGTAAAATAATTGACATTTTAAGGCATTTCAGTTAATATCAGGTTTACTGGTTTGAAATGTTGCATACAGATGCTTAAAGGATTTTTAGTACATATTTAGTGTACTAAATAAATATGTACTATGTACATCCATTTGTGACCCTCTCTGTGAAAACCCAGCTAAAGTCATTTTTTTGTGATTGACTGTTTTCTACATAAAATCATCCTTCATATGCAAGAACAGTCTGTGAAAATGTAACCTTTATATGTTTAATATTGACTGAGTAAGGCCATGTCAAATATTGAAATGAGTGAAATTAATGGTTGAAATCAAACTTTGATGCTTGTTATCTCATAATTATATTTTGAGACTTTAGCCTGGATTTCAGAGAGGGTCACATTTAGTGCATATTTAGGAGAAATGATAAGCACCTATTCAGCTGTTGTAGGATTTGCAACCCAGGTACAAACTCTTAAAACTGTGGGTTGCAAACAGAAACAGCGTCTTTTCCAGTGATTTCACAAATGTCTAATGAGATGAGGTTGTTGGTGTTGAATGGTTTGTATAAGTGGCCTGCAGACTGTGCACAGTCAGATATCATCTACTCCACGCAGTCTTTATTTGACATGGCTGAAATAAACTCTTTCTTCAGAATCTCGCCATCAAGGTTTCGACCTGAAGTAAGAACACAGTGAATGGTAAATTATTTTTTTGTGTAATAAAACAATTCATTCTTTTTACAGCGTTTGACCGGCAATTTGACAAAGAGTTGTCTATTGTATGTTAAAATCTGGAATATTTGATCTTACCTATGAAGACGAGTCGGTTGATTCTTGGCTCCTGATCTGCCCAGAACTCTGGAGTCTCATCCAGCTCATAAAGCTCATGGACACCCTGCAACATCACCTTCTTTTGTTTCTGCTGGACGGAGAGGATCCCCTGCCACAACACAAAACAATCATTTACACGAGAACAGCTTTGATGAATATTAGAATGTTTATACGGTTGATATACAAAGGCACTATAACTTCACAGAAGTCTTTTCTATTTTCTAGAATTATTTGGCATTTCGGTGGCTGACATAACTTACAATATGGAGTAAGAAAATTTAGATGACCGTATCCTCACCTTTAACCGGATAACTGCCATTGGCAAGCCTGCTTTGTTCTTAAATGTCTTCTCCCACAGGAGATTCTACAAAAGATGTTGCATAGTGTAAAGATGTTGTTCTGGGTAATGTTTTATTTACATGCTTCCATGCTATATCTGTACCTGAATGAATATATTTAATATGTCTTCTGAAACACTGCCAGGAACTTCAAATGTTATAGTCAGCATACTCTGAAATAAAGCATACATGTAATTGAAACACAAAAATTTGTCAGAAATTTCATGAACCAAAATTATGGGAGCATCTTTTTTTAAATGTTTTTAAAGGAAAGGCTGCATTTATTTGTTCAAAAATTCAATAAAAAGCAATATTGTCAAATATTATTTCAATTAAAAATAACTGATTTATTATGTTTCAAAATGTAATTTACACCTGTCATTACTCCAGTTCAGCATCACATGATCCTTCAGAAATCATTCTAATGTTGATTTGCTGCTCAAGACAGTTCTTAATATTATCATCAATGTTGTGCTGTGAAACATATATTCTTTAATGAATAAAAAGCTCATAAGACCAGCATTTCATGATTTTTTTGTAACATTATAATCATCTTTACTGTCACTTTTGATCAATATAAATCATTAGCTGAATAAAAGCATTAATTAAAAAATGGGTTAAAAGGTAGTGTGCATAATAATTTAAAAGTAAGAATTTGCTATTTGTTATGCCATAAAGAGGATTTTAACCACAATGCAACAAAGGATTTGACTAATTTCTGTTTGTACACAAAAACATTTGAATAATACCATTCTCACTTTTAAAATCTTAAAAAGTGTCAGTGCGACGCAAATTAATTTCCCTTGGTGTTAAATACTTGTAGTACTTTAGCACTCGTTCTGCTGTACTTCTCTGGGGCGTTACATGGGCCCTTTACGGATATTTAAACCATTGTTTGTCTGTGTTAAAAGTTACACACTTCCTTTTTCCCTTTGGAATAACAAGAGAAAACAGGGCTCTCATTTACATGAAAAGAGCAGCGAGGCTTGGCTCTGAAGGGGGAGGGTGGAACAGACAGGGTGGATGCGGGAAAGTGACCCATCTAATGATAAGAGCTCCAATGAAGAGTTTGCTTCAAGGATAGAAGGAAATTGACAACATTCAACATTTATTGAACCTCGTGGTTCGAACAAACCCTGAGAGAAACTCTCTGGGAAGAGAAGCTGGGCCTACTTCAGAAGTAAAAAACATTCAATCCACAGATTCAAAATATCATAAAGAGTCATCTTCACCTTGTCTAGATGTGGTTGGCTTGATTTCACCAGCTGCAGCTTTTCAGCTAACCTGCAGGACACAAGATTTCAAGACATTTAAATGTGAAACAAGCGCACCGATTGATGTCAAACGCCTTCAATAAACAACATCCTCTTACATACCCAAATGTATCAGACAGATATACAGTCTTAGCTAAAACCTTTCAAAGGGTTTGACAACATTGACGGCCCCTAATCCTGGTGCCGGTGTGATGCGCAGGAGCTTTTGGTTTAGTAACAGTAAGATTGAGAATAATACAGAAAGAAAGAAGAAGAAAGCGTGTGAGCGGTCTCTGACCCCTCGGGGAGGGCAAACTTAGCTCTGTGGATTATTCATCGGGCTGTGAGAACCAGAGGGGGGTCATGCCAGACAAGCAGCCTGTGCTCAGGGGGGCAAATGGGCCACAGCCGGGGCTGAAAGGCAGTCTGTGTGGAAGCGCTTCTGTACCTTTACTGCACACACTGCTATAATCCTCTGCAGCTGGGCTGAGCTATTCACATGTACTCTGTCTCACTGTAATTACTCTTAAAAGGGTGTTTCATTTTTAGTTTTTGTGTAAGTCATCAACATTAGCATGAGCTAATGGAGTGTTTGATCCTCATCGGACACACAAAATCCTCTGGAAAAATACTGGTGAACAGAATCGCTACTATAACTCAGTAAGAAGCAAGTATTCTTCAAAAACACTTACCTTACACCATCGTTGATATCAAACGAATGTAAATCTAATACTTGAGACATGTCAACCCTATAAGAAAGGAAAACACACTTAATTAGTATGTATTTATAAATAGTCTGTCTTTGATGTTATTTATAGATGATAGAGGATAAAAAGTGCCTTAAAATGGTAGGGCCCTAAAAACTGCTAAAGAATAGTTAAACGTAGTCAATTTTAAAACTGACTGAACACACTACTGCTCAAAAGTTTGGGGCGAGTGAGTAAGATTTTTTTTTGAGAGGCATTATTACTTTTAATAAGCAAGGATGCATTAAATTGATCAAAAGCGATCAAAGTCATTTATCATTTTATAAAATATTTATATTTCAAATAAATACTGTTCTTTTGAACTTTCTATCCATCAAAGAATCCTAAAAATCTATGTTCTCACAAAATATTAAGCAGAAAAACTGTTTTAAATATTAATAATAATAAATGGTTTATTGAGTACAAATCAGCATATTAGAATGATTTCTGAAAGATCATGTGACACTGAAGACTGCTGAAAATTCAGCTTTGCCTCCACAATAATAAATTACATTTCAAAATAAGAAACAGTAAAGTGTAATAATATTTCACAATATTACTGTAATTTTGATCAAATATGCAGGCTTGATAAGCCTAAGAGACTTCTTTACAAAAACATTTAAATAATTAAAATGCTGACCCCAAACTTGTAAATGCTCGAGTACTTATCAGATTGCAGGTCTTGATTAATATTGAACTGCTTTAAAATCTTGACAGAGATACGTTGAATGGAGGGTCAGCTTTATGTAAAGGCAAGTTTGAAAGAGCTTCAAAATATGGTACAATATGTACACAATTTTTACTGTAGATGTAAATGTTTTGCATTGGCGGTTTCTGCATGTCTTCTCACCTGGATTTTTGTGTCTCCAAAATCTTTACAAGCCCATTTATTGATCTATGAAGAAGAGGACAGAGCACATACTGTAAAACAAACCCAAAGACATCCATGCAATTATCATTATCATTAAATAAATGATATTATCATTAGATAAATTATCATTTATTTAGTTTTGTCTATTATGTACTGCACCTTATGCAGAGGCTTTGCAATTTCGTTGTATCTTGTGTACAATGAATGAAATGTAATGAAAATTTAGATAGACTTAATGCCATGCCATTTACTGAAGTGAATGAGTAAATGTTTATAATACTAGGGTGTGATGGTTGGTTGCCCAGGTTTACTGAGTGGTTTTTAATGTGTTGCCATGTGGTTAATAGGGTGCTATGGGTTCTTGCAACAATGATATTCTGGTACCTAGATATGAATCAGGTACCTCTGTATCCCTTTGTGATAGTACACAGCAAAGTTTACTTCTTTGTGTTAAGGGTTCAAATCTTTAACCCTAGGCGTGAGTAATATGCTCAAGCAAGCACCTTTAATAATGAATACAAATGTTAATGTCTTCATCACAACATATTTCTGACATGTTTGAAACAGACACCAGACTCCACTAAATGGCATACAACTAGGGATTCATAATATATTGGTTTTATACTTTAGCTGCCTGGCATTAACATTCATTAAGTACATTTTAACACTACTTTAATAAGATTGTTAAATGTAAACTTTAGCAAATGAATATATCCATTTCTTCATTGTATACATTATAATGTTGTAATGTCTACATTCAATGAAGCATTTGAAACAACTAATTTGAGCTTTTGGTGTTTTATTTCTAATCTATTTAAGCAAAATCATACAAATGTTTATGATTGCATCCTTAAATCATAGTTGATCTGATTTCTAAAAATTGAGTACTTAGCTGTCATAAAATTTCAACAAATAAGATCAAATTTCACCTGCTTTGACATGCAGTGTGACATCTCCTAAAGTCTAAAATATTTCAATAAGCTGAGCAAATTAATGCTAGATAATTTCTGTTATTTGTCAATTACACAAGAATATTTTATAAAACACTGTGCAGAGCTGCATACACTATTCTTCTTAAATATGCCGGTATTGCCGCCATTCATATACTTTTCATGATGGCCAAAAGATTGGTCCCGCAGTCTGACATTAATGACAACTGAGATCCAGCAGTGAGATATGATCATCATGTTCGTACAGTCTGACAAGTACAATCCTAAAGGCCTTTTAAAAAAACGCAGTGTGAGCTCGCTTTAAAGGATAAAGAAAGTTTGTAACCAGGCTGTTTTGGGGAACCATTGACTTCCATAGTAGCGAAAAAAATACTATTGAAGTCAATAGTGCCCCAGAACTGTTGTTTCCCACATTCTTCAGAATATCTTCCTTTGTGTTCAGCAGAACAAAGACATTCATACAGGGTTGGAACTACTGGAGGATGAGTAAATGATGACAGAATTTACATTTTTGGGTGAACAATCCCTTTTAAGAAATAGTCTGACCAACTAACAGTTATCGAAAGGGTAAACCGTCTTGTTTTTGGATTCAACTTAGACTAATCTACATTTTAACGTAACTGAATAAAAAAATAATGACCAGTCTTAAAGAAAAAAGTAGCTGATAAACTTTTAAGACTAGTCTAAAACCTTTTATGCAGCCGACCCTGGTTATGGAACAAAACAAAATAATAAAAAAATGAAAGAAAACAATATATTAACATTTAATTTAATAACACTTTTTAATTTATTTTTTGTTTTTAAAGCAAATGTCAAAATGTTTAATTTTGAACTTCCAATTTTTATAGTGTACAATGTAATGTTGTGATGCCTGAATTGCTTCCGATTGATTTTGGTTCTCAGTATTTTATTTCAAAAATGTATTCATATAACAGACAGTACAACATTTTAATATCCATATATTGGTTAAATCATTATCAGCTTATAATTATCAGCCAGAATTTTAATATCAGTCCATCCCTAATAAGAACATATGAATATAAAGGTCTTTGGCTCTCACCTCACCGTATCTCTGAGCTCCACTAACTCACTCTCATTCACCAGATCAGTTTTATTGATGATGGTCAGATCAGCAAGTGCTATCTGCCTAAAAACAGAGAGCAGAGTTCAGTACAATTCACATTCACCTGATAAATGCTTCCCATCTTCCCTAAATGTGTACGCAACAAAGGCCGACGACACCTCAGAGAGTCGCATATGGATTATTCGTCATAAAAAGCAAATCCCTTCTATGTGCATCTTCAGTTGCTGTGCGCAAGTATGTGTGATTATAGTCGTACAATACATCAATAGAACAATACAGTACGAGAACAACTCATCCCATTCTCTCTCTCTTTTGTCACTTTCTTTATTGCTCAGTGTTCAATGTCCCACTCTCCCTTTGTAATTAAATGTGTGTGTGTGAGTAAGTGTGTAAACACTCTTTGTTGTGTTTCATCCACCCCCCTGTCTGTTGTCGGGTCGAATGTGGGTGGCATGGGTCGTGGCATACTCAAAAGGCGCCACCATTTTGCGTGGTAGGAAAACATAAACAGAGAGCAGAAATGGTTTTATGACTTGTGACACTTGTGAGCATTCCGACATGCCTCCGAACCCCAACAAAAACACCCCGACTGTAGCAGGAGAGGTGGAAGGAGCTGGGCTGGAATCGGATATGTTTTTGCACAAACATTAGCGCCAGTTGTCATGTTTAATAGAGATAACATTCATGAATAGAATTTTAAAAGACCACACAGAAGGTGCTCATAAAATCTTGACAATTTGACTTTTGGATTCTTGTAGTTCATATTGATAATGATGAAGATTATAACTTATTTTCTTCTGTACTTTTAACACGCTATTTATATATTAATGAATCAAATTATATTTTACCTTGCAGCTTCATTGATAAGACCCTCTGGCTTCTCTTCTGTTAGATGCTAAGAGACAAATAGGTAATAACAATGATCACATAAGACATACACAACAACTATGAAAACTAATCTTAATAAAAAACAAAATCAAGATTGACATTTTATTTTGATTATATTTCAGGGATGTATAACATAATCAGTGCCATATAGGTTCTATATATATTTATATATATATATATATATATATTATACGGTTAAATATAATCTTTAACAAAATAAAATTAATATTCTCTTTTCACAGTGTACATTAAATGTTGTGATATCTAAATTTACTTCTAGCATTTAAAAACGAATTTAGTTTTCAGTGTTTTTTATTTAATTAAATTTAAAATTTTAATTAAAATAGCGTGGAATTTTAATGTCAAATATATATTAGCTATCACAATAACAAAACAAAACAATTATGTCTTTACATTATGGCAAACATGGCTTTAGTGTTTTATTAAAAATTTATTTAGATAAAATAGTATGGCATTTTAATACAAAAAATGTATCCTTATTGGTATATTTTTAATGATCAAGAAAAAAATAAAAATTGGTACATCACTATTATATTTATCGTCTTAAATATAAGCAACAAAGCTTGATGTACTTTCACGCTTAAGACCTCTAATCATGGAGTGGTTTATTGCTTTTACAAAGTAAAATATATGCTATGCCAATTTGCCAAAGTGCAGTGAATAGATAACTTTATATATAATATTTATCAGAACAAATAATTCTTCAGACAATATAGGTATTTTTAGGATTTATTAGACTATTTATTCGATTATTAGACTATTTTTTGGCAGCTCTGAATGTGGCTCATCCAACCAGAATTTAGAGTCTGGACTTTATCGTTTGTAAGATCTAACAGAATGATAAGAACATTTCATGTCTCAATAGCTTCTGTACATTTCTGCTCTTCTGTTACATCCAGAAAATACAATTTAATATCAGTGCAGATGAGCAAACTGACAACTCTGCGATTACAAGATGCAAACTCACTAAAAGAAATCCAATTTCCAGGATAGTTCTGAACAGTTTCCTAATTGAAAACAATCCAATTTGTTTTCTTGTGTGTGTTGCCAGTCATCTCTGCTGACTGGGAGGAGGCATGTCTCATTGTCTGTGTTCAATATGTAATAACATTGAGCTCTGGGAGCGAGACAAGCCTCATCATCTGTCTGCACACATTTCAAACCAACTGGCAGAGATCAAGGCACACGAGGGCAGCTGATGGGCAGGTCTGTGCAAGTCAAACCCCACACCACACCAAGTATCTCTTGTATAGATGAATATATCACATGACAATGCAAGAGCAGGACAAAGGGTGACAGGCCTATTAGAGTGATTTGCCTTGATATCCATTATTTCTTCAATTTCTATCAAGCCCTCCCTGCCATCACCTCAACAGGCGCTCACAGAACCCCAGAGGGGCGCAGTGCCGAGAGGTGCCACCTCTGCAATAAAAAGACTGACTTGCCAAGACTGACACCACTAAATTGCAGCCTATTATCCAGGTGTCAGTACCACGGTACTGCTCCCAGCCTGAAGTGTGAAGAGGAACAGAAGGGGGGGAGATATTTCAGTAGGACACGATACTTAAAGACTAATGTAAAATAAAATAATTTTCCGTAAAAAACAAGAAAATGTAATGCTTTCAAGTAACATGCACACAACTTGTTTGTTTATTAGTGTTTTGTATGTAAAGGATGCTGCTTTAATCGATACAAGGCCAACACAATTACTAACTCTACAATTTAAAATACAAGTAAATAAATATAAGTTTTAAATATTAAAACATTTAATTCTTAAAGGGGTCATATAATGCCCATTTTCCACAAGTTTATATTATTCTTTAGGGTCTTAATGAAAAGTCTGTAATATTGTTTGGTTAAAATTTCTTATTGGTAGTGTAAACGATATTTTTTTTAGCTTGTTAAAAACAGCTCTTTTCAGAGCAAGCCGTATTGTGTCATTCTCCTTTAAATGAGAAAGAGCACTGCTGACTCCGCCCCTCTCTGAGGGACTGTTTACTTTAGCCGCATTCATTGAGAAACTTGCTAATTAGCACATTATTAGGAAAGGCCATTTGCAAAGATTAATTTAAAAAACCTTGTACTCACTTCTTCTGTAGGTGAAGCTGGATAACAAATGATTCACGCGAACAGACGCATTTAGGTAGATCGAGGGGCTTTCCCTTCAAAACCAAAGGTAATACTCTTCAGCGGCTGATGACGGGAGTAAATTACTACTACTGTGTTCATTATTACATCCAACGACAAAACACCTCAATCGCTTAGGAGTCATTCTTGACTACATCTGCTCGGTCGGTGAAACAACTGATGACAGTTCACTCAGGGCGGGTCTGAGGTAAGACACCAGTGCAGTCTGTGCTCAAATGCTGTCAATCAAACAATCGTGGGAGGGGCCTCCGTCCGTGTGACATCACACAGACAGACGGCTCGATTTGAGAAAGGGGTAAAGATTTTAATAGATAAACAAACAAAAAAAAAAAACTGGGTGGATTTATCAATATAGGGTGGTTGTGTACACTAGTGATGCGCGGATGGTGGTTGTATCCACGGGGCCCGGGGGTAATCCGCGGGTTGGGTGGGTTATGCAATAAAAAATACATTCTAATTAATTGCAGGTGGGTCGTGGGAGGATGAGATAAATCACTAGTGATGCAAATATTCTCTAAAATATGAACGTGTTTTAAATGAATTTTTTCATCAGGCAGACAGACACACAGATTTAATTTTTGTGTGTGTTCGCCTGTTCAGGAAGTTGCAGTGACAGATACAGTGGCATTCCAGATAAAGTTTGAATGGAGTAAAGCGTGTGTTTGTGCTATTAAGAAAGTCTAGACTATAAACTGGCCAAAGAAGAACTTTAGTTTTTAATTAATGTTAATTTAAAAGCAGCCTATTATCATTGTACTAGCCTGGTACCGTTACCCTTACGGCTCCAACCACGCTTTGTTCCGTCCTCCATGCGGTGCCAGATCATACCAGGAGCGAAGCAACTGGATTCGCGAAACCACGAGATTCTGGGATGCTTCCGAAACGTGCCACGGCGTCGCTATAATATATACATATCTAAAAACAAGCTCCAGTGGCCACGTCAGACTGAATCTGCTGTTAAAATGAACCATCCATTCATCATATCATCGTGCAAAACTAAGAATTTGTCTAATTAGAATCATTGTAATGTGACGATCGGGTGCGGGTCGGTTATCTAAATCAGAGAAAAATATAGGTGCGGGTGGCTGGATAATTTATTTGAAGCAGATTCGATTGACATTTGAGCTCATGCATCTCTAGTTCACACACTGCCAACACACATTTCAGTTCAAACTACTTGTAAAAGTGCATGTAGCATTATATGACCCCTTTAAATATATTTTTCTATTTAATTTTGTCTAGATCGTTTACATTTATTTTGTATCAAACAAATATCTTTGATGTGTTTATTTTAATATTACAGAACTTATATATATATATATATATATTAATTTAATATTTCACATTTCATATTCATATACAATTACTTTACTATTCATTTTCTATAATTTAATATTTTTTGTGGATTAAACAAAAGGCTAATTTTTTTTTTTCAAATATAATTAACGGAAAAAAAATTTTTTTATATTTATATATTATTATTTACCCTTTTCCATTGTGTTTTTGTTGTTGCATCAATTAAATCCCTGTACTAAAAAAAGAAAACAAATAGTCAGTTTGACAGAATGGAGCAGCAACTTACCTTCATCGCATATTTAGCATCTATAACTGTGACAATACCTATGTTGGAGATAAGGACAATGCATTATATTGACATATAAACCATCAATGACTTGATCTGAGGCAGCATTTATTATTTTAAGTTCTTACCATCCAGATAGACATCACTCCCTAATTCTGCATCAACCCAAAACATGGAAGCAACAGCTCCTGATTTGGAAAACATAAATCAATTGTACAAAATCACACATACAAATAAAAACTATATAATTATATATCTATTTACTGTAAATACACATGTGGTCAGAATTGTTGGCACCCTTGGTAAATATGATCAAAGAAGGCTGTGGAAATAAATCTGCATTGTTGATCCTTTTGATCTATAAAACAAAAACACACTCTAACACACATTGGACACAATTAACGGCACTAAATTTTCTCCTATAACACCTGATGAGGTTAGAGAACACTGACGAGAGATCAGAGATCATTCCTTCATCCAGAATCACTCCAGACCCTTTAGATTCACAGCTCCATGACGGTGCTTCTTCTTCAGTTCACCTCACTCATTTTCTCTAGGGTTCAGGTCAGAGGACTGGAGCAGAAGCTTGGTTTTGTGCTCAGTGACCCATTTTTGTGTTGTTTTTAAGGTTTGTTTTTAGATTATAATCCGGTTGGAAGGATCCGAACATGGCCTATTATAAGATTTCTAACATTCAGTAATTATTGATTTTTTATCTGTTGGTATTTGATAGAATCAGTGATGCCATGTGTCTAATCAAGATGTCCAGGACCTCCAGCAGAAATATAGGTTATATTTGTTTTAAATAAATTATCAAAAGTATTAACAATGCACATTTATTTTCACAGCCTTCTTTGATCATATTTACCAAAGGTGCCAACAATTCTGACCAAGTGTTTATATAAATGAGAAAACACTTAATTAAATTACCATTGAAACAAAAATATATATTTTTTAAATATAAAAAATGAGTTTCACGACACTCACTACTGGAATGTTTGGCAAAATATTATTTGATTATATTCTATGCTTCATCGTAGCATTTTATTAGGTTTTAGCGTTTATCTAGTTACTGGATACATTCTTGCCTTAAAACAGCTTAAACGGGTTGTGGATGTAGTAGGTATGCGTTTTAAAATGCATAACTAAATTTTATGGGTGGCTTAATTTTCAGCTACAATGTACATTTTGTTTGTTTCCATGCTTTCCAACTTTTCTTGTAAAAGTTATTTCACAGTTCGTGTTACAATTTGAGGCCATCTTGTTCACATAATGGAGTTTTGTCAAACTGTCAGGGTAGAATAAGAAAGCATGATAAATATTTGATAGAAGTGTAATGAAGGCAATGTTCTTGAAAGACATCAGATACGTAACCCATTCAGCCAACAAGCATTTTCTGAAGAAGGGGAGGGGCTTATCCCCCTGAGGCCCCCAGGAGTGACAGGCCTGTCTCAGCCAATGACAGTGAAGAAGGGCTTGTGTCGGAGCTCTGAGGGTCCTGCACGGCACTGGCCCTTGACACCTGTCACTCACATAAACAGACTGGCTGCAGAGATGCTGCTGACCCTTCCTGCCTTTCCACTGATGTCTGTTTCACTATCAATTGCTTTATGGTGCTTTTTGCTATGTAGGGGAAAAAGCCTTCTTCACAAAGAGGTCTAAACTGTCTGCAATGTAAAAAAAAAAAAAAAACCTTTTAAACCAATTATTGTCTTGTGAATCAAAACCTTTAGCTTTAAACTATTGCTTGTGGCCAAAATATCAAAACTGGTTTTGAATGTTTTCGCTCATAAACGGTGCTTGATCGGAGCATATTTCTTTCCTGATTCAGAAGAGACTTTTCACTGGACAAAGCACCATTTTGGATAGAGGACTCTTATAAACAGACAGATTTTCTCTTCACTAGATGATAATTGATGGGCTGGAATTGTGACGTTTTTATCAGCTGTTTGGACTCTTATTCTGACGGCACCCATTCACTGCAGAGAATACACTGGAGAGCAAGAGATATAATGCTACATTTCTTCAAGTTTATTACAATGAAGTATCAAACTCATCAACATCTTGGATGGCCCAAGGTTAGGTAAATGCTCTGCAAATCTTAAATTTTTCTGTGAACTATTCCTTTAACAGCTAAATGCAAATGCGGACTAAATCATGGTGGGTTGCTACTAGCAAGGAATGCTTCACAATTCAATCTAAGCCATTAAACACAGCCTAATCTAAGACTCGATGTAAACATGGATGTACATATTTTTAGAACTCTATTATACAAAAAATAACAGATCACAAAATTTGAGAAAGATGGCCACTGGTTGTGTTTGCTTCCATAATAGATGTGTCAAGTTATGAAGGTGCATCTGTTGGTGTACATGAAATACAGTACCTGGATCTGCCAGTCCAGTCGTCTCTAGAAGGATGTAGTCAAACTTTCCTTTCTTCTCCATTAGATTTTCAATGGCTTTTAAACCATTGTCCCTGTAAAAGCAATGGGTGATAATGTATTATCTGACATAATTAAATATATGCAAGTACACTAGTTTGGTATTGGTAAGAAGTCTTTATGCTCACCAAGGCTGCATTTATTAGATCAAATATATAGTAAAACAACAACACCGTGAATATAGTGGTCTACTTTATGAATATATTTTAAAACACAATTTATTCCTGTGATGCCAAAGATGAATTTTCGGCAGTCATTACTCCAGTCTTCAGTGTCACATGATCCTTCAGAAATCATTCTAATGTGCTGATTTAGTGCTAAAAAATATTTCCAATTATTTATTATTATAAAAATAGTCGCTTTGCTTAATATTTTTTGCTTAAAAAAAAGTAAACATTTATTTGAAATATAAATCTCTAATCAGTAATTATAAACAATTAAATTAATAAAACAGGTACAACAGTTATTAATCACTGGAATGTAACAGCAAGCGGAAATAGTGGGTTTCCATTTAAGCCATTTTACAAAAGTTCAAAAAATTGTTCCGTGGTCCAGATGGAACTGTATTTATTCTTCATTCTACAACACACACATTCTAGTTTTGTCCTAGTATTTAGTAGTAGTCTGAACAACCGTACTTCACTGAGCAGCACAGGCAGCCGTTTCTCAGCTCCAGCCACTCCTCATACAGCTCTCCTGCCTGACTGACAGCTAAAGACTTCTCCAGAGCACTGCCTGCAGAATAACACAGCAAAGGTTCAACCTCTCAGTTGTAGCCCAGTATAACAACGTCCAATTAGCTCATTTATAATCTCTGCACTTTTGATCAATTTTCATGAATATGATCCAAATTACAAAAAATATGGCAACATTTTTATGGTATAATTATGAAACATCCAAAGAGATAACCATGTTAAAGAGACCAAATAACAACGAACATGCAGGTATGCCATAATCAATGATGTTCTACTATAATATTGCAGTGATTAAGAAAAAATGGGGAATGCTTTGCTGCCCTCTCCTGGTTATAACTGTCAGGAAACACAAAGGCATCTAGGAATTTAAACTGGATTAGGGGTCTGATTGCTTATTTGTTTGCTGATTTTATAACTTACCTTCACCAAATTCATTAAGAATGACAGCTATTCGTTTATTATGTTGTTCTGTTAATATGTAGTTCAAAAGTGTTGTCTTTCCAGCACCTGTATTTGGAAAAGAGAGAAATAAAGTTAAGCTACTAGATTCAGTAACACATATTTTCATATTATGAGCGTATTTTATTTTGCTTTCATAAGTACGATTTATGGTCTACATGAATCATATTTATGAAAGCAAATATTATATTTTTCTATGCTGACCGGTGTTACCTTATCTAAGTTTTATCTTGTCCACTGATCTATATTCATCTTTATATAGATCAGTGAATTTGCCATTATGATGTAATCTAGTGACATTTAGCTATCAGTTTTAGCTAATTTCAATTGAAAGCAGTTGGCAACACTGATGCTGACCCAAGTATCCAGTGATGATGGTAACCGGTATCTGAACTGTAGGTCCGGTTTCCTTCTCCTTGATGGGAACTAACTCCGGACATTCATCCTCTTCCTCCATTACTGAGCTCTCCTGGACTAATGACAGTCTATAAACACACAAACAGGAGTTTATATACATATATGGCATGACAAGACAGGATATTCATTCTTCAGTGTTAAAATTACTCAAGAGTAGTGGCATCTCACTCAGGGGATGTCGAACATAAATCCGACATATATTATATTTCACCGTGTTTGATAGATATGAGCTGTTAATATAAGACATGTGCTGTCAATGGCTGTCAATACAGTTACTACTATCTACCAGCGCCATGCATTAGAATAGAAGCGAATAAACACAAATAAAACACAACTTACACTTTACGAAATATGAGCTCTTGGATGAAATGCTACTTTAAAACACGACCTGCAGAGTGAGGGCTGTCGTCCAATTTGTAATAAAGAGCTATTCTTCATTGAGCGATATTCTGGTGTGTATGTAATCACGGTCCGAGCTGCGCTTTGGCTTGAAGGTACAGTTCCTAGTTAAAAATGGAACGAATGTTACGTGTATGATGTGAATGGTGTTTAGATCTGCTGTGTTTAGAATTTCACGCTGTATTTAATAATACATTAATATACACATAAATAAATAAAAGAAAGCATAAAGCTAAATATAGTGACTGACAATTATAAAAAAGTTTGCCCCTGATTTATATAGACTAAGAACACCTCTTAGCAATTCACTTGCCAAACACTTTAGTGTTCACAAATTAAGAACACGCAGTTTTTTTCATTAATATATCGAAAATATAACGTTCATTTATAGATTATTTTTTTTTTTTTTACTTTTATACATTTTAATATTTTGGTAAATTTGGACTAAACAGAATTATAAAACAATATATTAAAACCGACAAAAGCACAATATTAAAATTAATTAAATACAGCTCATAAAATGAAAACAAAACGAATAAATAGAAATGAATTCAAAATATTAATAAATCATAAAAAAATGCTGTAACAATGTATAATAAATAATGCTAAAATTAGTTTGAGAGCAATTCATATCCGACAGGGGTCGCGGCTGTTCTATTTCACATCTCTGACTAGATTTCATTTCATTCAGCAACTTGACCAAGTGTAAAAACCAGCTCCACCAGATACCACAATAACAACAAAAACATGTTTTTTTATTCAATCATATTTTATCAAACATATTTCGTCGATAAAAAGACATTCAGGCTTGTTTTTTTCCACATCTTAACGTACACTGGTCTTTTTGTAGGCTACTGCTATCTGTTGTCATCCATTTAAACCTATTTGTTTAAGACCCACCCTTAATCTTCACAACATCGTTTAGTAGCTCTCTCTCTCTCTCTCTCTCTCTCTCGCAAATCCACTCTGTTTGGGTTTAAGCGGAAGTTTCCGCCCAGCAAAGCCGCTGATACCACGAAGATGAGGCTTGCGATGCCATCAGCGATCACCCCCGCTCCGTCCTGCTCTACGCGGCTCTGCGTGGACTGAGATCAGACTCGCATGGCTTCTCTGTCAGCGTCAGAGCGGAGAGCATTCGCTCTCAAAATCAACAGGTAATGCTCATTTCCTTTGGCTGGACCTCACTCGTGCACTGACAGATCCTAGGGAAGCGGAGCTGACTTTTGGAGCTGTCTGTCA
This sequence comes from Gymnocypris eckloni scoliostomus, assembly GCA_027564155.1. Lineage (NCBI taxonomy): Eukaryota > Metazoa > Chordata > Actinopteri > Cypriniformes > Cyprinidae > Gymnocypris > Gymnocypris eckloni. The sequence continues at coordinate 13,958,991 of CM050420.1, forward strand.
GTCAGTGTTAAATCTACAGGGAGTTTTGGTGAATTCCGGAACAGGCAGCTACACGTTTGGAATAAGCTACAAGTCTGGCACCATGAGACTTGATAGTCTTGTGAGGCTTCTAATCAACTATGGCTATCAGGCTATGTGATATTACAGCTTATTTCATGAGTTATGGCACTAATTACAGTATTTATAAATAAGCTATATTTTTTAATTATGGAAATCTTATTTTTCAGTAAGCTTTTAACTGAAGTATTAATAGCAACTTATAATAGTATGCAGATGGTCTACATTCAAATACATCTGTGCTGTACATTTTTTGAGGTGCAGAGGGTTTTCACATGTATCCCTTCAGGCAAAAAGAAAGGAAGAATGATTGAAAAAATATGTCAGAGCATTTGAGTGCAATTTTCATTCATTTCCGTGTAATTCTAAATATGGATCTCCTGTCTATTTGATCATTTCCCCCACAAGCCCCCGTTTCTCCTCTGGTTATGACGAGTCAGCACTGTCTCTGTTAGGTGTAAAGTTAAGGTGGAAGTTTGTATTGTTCCTGTTTTATCACACAACAGGTGGGGAGGAAATGAATATACGGATATAGTGGAAGAAGGGAGTCCGGTAATAAAACAAAGGGACAAAGTACTCATATAGAGTTTAATGATCAGTATTATGTCTTGTGATTTTTTATGTCACACAGGCACACAAAGGTTCATTCATAACACAACTGTCATATGCCACACTCCATGTTTTCCAGCAGATTGTGGGAATCATGCAGAGGAGTGTCTTTTATGAATTAATAAGCTGTTTGCGTATAGTCACGTGTGTTTAACCACTAGTTTATCTGAGGAACTCAGAGATGCTATGTTTTGTAATGTAAAAGTACCACTTCATGGTGGTTGAAGTGTAAGGCTTTTATCGTGTAATGAAGATGCTGCAGGTTTGATCCATACCAAGATGACATGTTGCAAGTTTGCTATGAATTCACAGACAGGCTGCTGTCTGTGTACTCATGTTTTAGATGATTTTTTTGTTTTAAATGACAAATAATCAATCTTCAGTAGTTATACATTTCCTGTAGTGAGCATTTTATGGCTTTGTTAAAACTGGGAAAAATGATTTGACATGTTCAGCAGCATCCTGTAGAAGCACAGCTGTTATTGTGCTTGATCAGCTTCAGTATTTGATATCCTTGCTTGTACTGATTACAAAAAATATGGAAAGATATGTAATGTAGCTTTCTGAAAAGTTTGTTGTGGAGATGAAAACTTTGATATTGGTACTATATTAGTTACTAGTTGATATTAAAGGGATAGTTCACCAAAAAAATTCCTTTTCAAACTTGTAAGACCTTCGTTAATCTTCAGAACACAAATTAAGATATTTTTGATGAAATCCGAGAGCTTGTAAAATAGTTATGTTTTCCTGTGAGATTGTTTTTATTATTATTTATGGTCAATAATTAAAAATAGTTCATATAAAATTATATTTTGTCAAAATAAAAAACCTCTAAAGATGATGCGAATTAATGAAGTGTAGTGAATGTATGCATCACAGTATTATAATGTACGACAGTATAAAAAATAGATATTCATTTGGATAGCTGCTAAAGATTACATTATTGTTAGATTATTAGTGTTTTTACAGATAAATTGTGAGTGTTAGATGATGGCAAAGGTAATCTAAATGTAATGAGCTGCACAAATAAATATCCAATACAGAAAAATTACGAAAAACACTGCCACACATTATGTTCTCGCTCAATGATAAATACATTGCAGAGCAACAAGGACACTGACAACATGCCATCAGACAAGACATTACTCATTACCTTTGGTATGAAACAGTCTCCACTTTCAAATGTAGTCTTTTTTTAAGAAATTCAAACAACAAATACTGTTTTGTGGCTCTCTATTGTGTCGTGACAGATCACTGTAGCGCCTCATTTCAAGCGGCAAGTGAACCGATAATTTCTTCCTCTTTACTAGTTATAGCATGAAATAAACATGATTGAAAATCAGAAGGTGTCTTGTTTCAACCGCGCAAAGATGTCAATACACAATCTACTCTCCTGTCTGGTTGGTTTATTTGTCAGACAAAAATGGCGGATTCGGCATTATGATTGGTCAGATCGCCTGTCAATTGTATCGGTACATCTCTATTTTATAGTGAGCTGGTTTATGTTCGTTGTCACAGCAGTATTGGGTAACCATGATTAGGTAATTAACAGTCACGGTTTCACTTCCTCGTTGCAAGGACCCAATAGGAAGTTCAGAAGGACAGATTATTAGTGTTTTTACAGATAAATTGTGAGTGTTAGATGATGGCAAAGGTAATCTAAATGTGATGAGCTGCACAAATAAATATCCAATACAGAAAAATTACGAAAAACACTGCCACACATTATGTTCTCGCTCAATGATAAATACATTGCAGAGCAACAAGGACACTGACAACATGCCATCAGACAAGACATTACTCATTACCTTTGGTATGAAACAGTCTCCACTTTCAAATGTAGTCTTTTTTTAAGAAATTCAAACAACAAATACTGTTTTGTGGCTCTCTTGTGTCGTGACAGATCACTGTAGCGCCTCATTTCAAGCGGCAAGTGAACCGATTATTTCTTCCTCTTTACTAGTTATAGCATGAAATAAACATGATTGAAAATCAGAAGGCATCTTGTTTCAACCGCGCAAAGATGTCAATACACAATCTAATTTCCTGTCTGGTTGGTTTATTTGTCAGACAAAAATGGCGGATTCGGCATTATGATTGGTCAGATCGCCTGTCAATTGTATCGGTACATCTCTATTTTATAGTGAGCTGGTTTATGCTCGTTGTCACAACAGTATTGGGTAACCATGATTAGGTAATTAACAGTCACGGTTTCACTTCCTTGTTGCAAGGACCCAATAGGAAGTTCAGAAGGACTCACTGATGTTAAAGAGAGATTATAGACAGTATGTCTCTAAAACAAAGTCAAGCAGTAAAAAGCTCAGAGCTCATCAGCTAACAGAATGAATGATTCCTAGATGTTCAATGCAAGTGCAGCCTGACCAGTGCATCTCACTGGGGGCCGATATTTGCTGTGGCTGCAGCTGCTATATTGCACAAGCTGAACTCATGCTGTCTCGTGCAGACAGCTTTGGATAGGGGAAAAACGTCAGCGCATATGCTGCAGATTTCTCCTGGCTCATGCACCACCCTCCGTGTCCCTTCTCATTTTCAGTGACCACACATTTATTTGCATGAAGGATGCATTCACACATGAAAAGTCCTTTTAGCACAGCTGTGTTTTGTACTGGAGAAGGGTGCCTTAGGGTTTTGTTTGCTCTTTATTCCATCTTCTTTTTCATAATCCTTTGATATTTCCGGGCGCATGGAGGAATTTTTCTGAATGAGAAATTACATTTAATGTTTTAGGATGGACAATGTGGTGAAAACAGAATGAAATGAGACGTGGCAGACTATAAACGAAAGCCCTCAGTCAGCAGAAAGGCTGCAGTTGAAGGAAATACTCGACAGTATCACGAGAATAGTTCTTTAATTCCAGTTATCTTCAGCTGATGTTGACTTTCAAGGGAAGATACACAATAGTGTTGTGAGGCACCTTGACCCACAATCATACTTGGCTGTGACGGCTAAGACAAACAATCATAGTTCGCTCTCTTTGGAATGTGGCTGCCGCTTTCATGGCCGTGCTTAGTACTTGTGTTTTACAGTCTCTTGTAATCATACACATGGGGATACTACATACTACAAAGGGGAAATATAAGAACAAATCTGACAAGATGATTTTTATTCATTTCGTTTTTTAGAAGATGTCACTTTTGGTTATTGACACTATTGAATGTTTGGATTCTTTCTAAATATATTTTTTAAACAATACATTGAATTAAAAGTTTAGGTCAATATAGTACACTACTGTACACAAAAGTTTGGGATTATTATAAATAAATGCATTAAATTGATCAAAAGATACATTTATATTGTTATTAAAGATTTATATTTCAAATAAATGCTTTCGAGCTTTCTATTCTATTATAATATATCATATTAGACTGATTTCTAAAGGATCATGTGACACTGAAGACTGGAGTAATGGCTGCTGAAAATTCAGCTTTAAAATCAGGAATAATTACATTAAAAGATATATTCAAATAGAAAACTGTTCATTTAAATTGTAATAACATTGCACACTCTTACTGTTTTTACTGTACTTTTAATCAAAATAAATGTAGCCTTTGTGAGCATAAGAGACTTTTGAATGGTAGTTTATGTACTATAAATAGAAATTATATAAAGCCAATTTTATATATGTAATGGTTTCTGCCTATTGTAAGATTTAGATAATAATGTAGTGATAACAGGATATTGATATATTACAGCAAAAATTCAACCCTTTAAAGACAGTTCACCAAAAAATGATAATTCTTACATCATTTACTCACCCAAACACTTTTGGTTATTATGGACTTCTATTGTAATGACAAAAAGATAAATTTTAATTTTTGGCAGGTGAACTATGACTTTAAGAGCACCTTTAACAAGAGGGCAATTTTAATATTGGTTCATCCCTAGTTTAGAAAAAATACTGATGCATTTGAAATTGATGTGGGGATTTAAAGGAATAGTTTACACAAAGATGAAAATTCTGTCATTTATTACTCACCCTCATGTCATTCCAAACCCATAAGACCTTCATATTCAGAACACAAATTCAAATATTTTTAAAGAAAAGCCTTGAGCTTTCTGGTCCTACATAGACCGCAACACAACTATGTTTAAGGCCCAGAAAGGTAGTAGGACATCAATAAAATAGTCCATGGGACATCAATGGTTAAACCGTAATGTTATGAAGTACAAAGAAAACAAAAATAATGATTTTATTTAACAATTTATTTTTCTTGTCGTGGTTCTCTGGTGAACGTGCATCGGCTGAGACAGAAGAAAATCAATTGTTGAATAAAGTTATTATTTTTGTTTTCTTTGCACACAAACAAATATTTTCATAGCTTCTTACCATTACTGTTGACCAACTTATGTCTCATGGACTATTTTAACGATGCCCTTACTATGTTTCTGTGCCTTGAACGTTGTAGTTGCGTTTTTCTCTATGTGCAGGGTCCGAAAGCTCTCAGATTTATTCAGAAATATCTTCATTTATATCTTAATCTTTTCTGACTATGAATGAAGGTCTTATGGGTTTGGAACGACATCAGTGTGAGTCATTTTTGGGTGAACTATCCCTTTAAAAACATTAATGTTGCAAGAAAAGACATGGCTAAATGACCAAAGGCATCTGTCTGACGTGTGTATAGAGGCCAGCAATTTAAAAAGAAGCACAGACTGATCTTGCTCCATCCCTTCCCCTTGCACCCTTCAGAAGTGCTTTTACCTGGTTGAGTAATATCTAAAGTAGTGAACAAAAGGACCCAAATGCTTACAGTATGCATGCATTTATCATCAGATTGCATTATAAAAGAATTCTGATCTTTGTAATCATGTCATCAAAAATTCTGTAACAAAATCATCATGGCTGTTCATAAAGTGTGAGCTCCTCACATGTTGTGTGCGTTTGTGTGAAATGTTCCCAATAATTACTCCTGTCAAAGTTGATGGAAAGCCAATGGAGCAGAAGGAGGGTAAAATTGAGACTCTTCTCTCTGCACCCTTATGTCATTACCTCCAGTGCAGAGAACAGTCCATGATAACAGCATCATCCAGAGTGTCGTGAGCTGCTTTGTTGTGATGAACATTTGAACATTCCAGTCATATGAAAGACTGTAACATTTTTGTGGAGTGTAAACTGTAGCTCACACCCATCTCAGCCTTTTATGTTTAATAGTTTTTTCTTCATAGGGACTTTTGTCTTGGAACTCTCTTACCATTACGACTGAATGCCTGGTTATCCTATAAAAGATCTGATATTTCTTTCCCTGCTTTTAAAGAGAAATGTGATTTTGTATTGTGTTTGTTTTATAAATTCAGCTGGCGTTTCGTCTTGCATGAGGTTTGACCTTTGTTCTATAATGACGTGTATTATAAATGAATTGTGAATGTGTTGCATTACTAAATCTCTCTGCGGTATTCTGTGATCTGTCTTCAGTACATAGAAAGGCTGCATGCTATAATTCACTCCTGTTTGTCTTTGCCCTGTGGTTTTGAGTATTTGCATGCTCTCCTGCCCCAGACTTGACTTTTAAAGTAGTTAACAAAGTCTGTTGCTGATATTGTGGATATTTTCCCAGAAAGCAGTGACAAATAAATTTAATAATTCAACAAATCTACTCTAGTTTTAAAAACGAACCTTTCGAGTTGATATTTTGAATTGGCACAAGTTACCAGAGTCCTGAAAAACAAGAACAGGAGCTACAACATTTTTGATTCAACGGATGATGTTACAGATAATTTTATGTCGCCTTTTGTGTGAGATTTTATTTATTATTTTTTTCCATTTCTAAAGTCTCGTACTCACAAAGGCCCCATTTATTTGATCAAAAATACAGTAATATAGTCAAATTTTATTTCAGTTTGAAATAACTGTTTTCTATTTTTATGTATTTTAAAATGCAATTCATTCATGTGATGCAAAGGAAACCTATTGAATATAAAGTGCACATGAATACAGAAACCCAATTTGCCAACATCAGACAATCTGTGGAAATGAGTTTGGGAAGAAACAACACAGCGTTATGAATGATGACCCATATTTTTGGGACTTTTGATAAGCGGGTGCACAATAGCACTCTGTTGTATCGTGGCCTGGTGGGCTGGCTGCCAAACCCAAACCTCTCTGCTTCTGAGGCAAATCCATCTGCTAAAATCAATGGAGGTTAGGAGAAAACAGGCTGCATTGTGGGAATTGTTGGCTGAGACACTGTGGGAATGTGACTGAAGTGATTTAGGTGTGAAATTAGAATCGTAACTAGCTAACTTGGTTGTAGTGTAGTGTAGCATTTTGGAGGTGTTGAATTCACTTGAGTATATGCTCTAAATTTAAAGTAAATCTCATGCTGTGTCGTTTTTACACTGTGCATTTTCATTTAATCAGTGATGCTGCAGTGGGACGGAGAAATCTGGGACACTGTCTGTCTGATTTTTTTCTGCTTTGCCTGGAGTGGTTAGGAAGCACAGGTGCACCACAACACACACACACTCATCAGCACACCCTATCCAGTGTTTGAGGAACGTCATTAGAGTGTCTAAATAATTTTATGCTTCATTTGGGAATCTTACAGCATGCATTTCATAGCTGATTACTGCATGTTGTTGTACTCACCCTTTGCCAAAAGTATACAATTAATTATTTGATATCATTAATGCATGTACAAATGAATGAACATAATAATGTACAAAAAGCTTTGGGATTATAGTAGCCTGAGTACATAAGGAACTGGGCTGATAATGCAAATGTTATGGGTTCAAATCTAGTGGTTGACTGATACGGATATTTAAGGTGATACTGATAACTAGAGAGCAAGGAGGCTGCTGGCTGATATGTATTATATATTACAGTTTAATAAATGAAGTTGAAATGTTCACCTAAAGTTAGATTAAACTACCTTTTTAGATGTTGGTTTTTAACGGAATACTAAATAAATTCACCAAAAACCCCATGCAAACTATACGAAAGTCCCTTTCCACCGCAAAGTTTATTTTTACTCTACTGTATCTCAATGTGTGATGTACATATCATAATTGAAACTGTTTCCTCAGAAATTAGACTATATCTCAACTGCAACTTTATTTCTTGCAATTTGAATTTTATTATATTATCTCATAATTTCAACCTTCTTCAATCTTATATTTCACAATTGCAACTTTGTCTCACATTTGATCTCTCAATTGAAACATTTTAATAATTGTGATTTTCATTTTCAGTTGTGATAACTCATTTTAAATCTCACTATTTTATTTTTATGTTCATATAGCTCAAACAGTGTAACATGTTGCTAGCAACACTAAGGTCATGGGTTCGATTCTGAGGGAATGTGTGAAGAAATGTAATACCTTGAATGCATTGTACATTTATTTGAAACGTGTTCAATATAGAAAGCAGACATTTGTGTAATTATCCATTGACAGGTCTGTTGGCAGACTTTGGAACAGGGGACGCTTCTGTAAATCGTTCAAGCAGACAGTCATCTGCTACTCGAAATGGCCAAATATATCGGGTGCATGATGCTGTATGACTATTAATATCTAGGTTAATGAGGGGTCTGTGTGTTTAATGATGAGTAATGAATGAGGTAATTGATGGGAGGTTCATTCAGTGTGTGTAACTTTGCTTCTCACTCACTCACTCACTCACACACACACACACACACACACACACACACACACACACACACACACACACACACACACACACACACACACACACACACACACACACACACATGTTGGTTTTATGGTTCTGGGGACTTTCCATAGGCGTAATGGTTTTATACTGTACAAACTGTATGTGCTATTGCCCTACACCTACCCTACACCTAAACTTAGCCCTCACAGGAGACGGTGCATTTCTATTTTCCCTCAAAAAAACTCACTCTGTATGATTTCTAAGCTTTTAAATTATGGGGACACTAAAAATGTCCTCATAAATCACCTTCTCCTTGTAATACCTATGTCATACCATGTCATTATACAAATTTGTGTCCTCATAAACCACATAAACATGCCCACACACACACACACACACATACACACACTGAGAGGAGTGTGTAAACAAGCACCTGGTGCCTGCCTAAAACCTCTCGCTGGGAAATAATCCTATGTTGCTCCTCATTTTCTGTTTCCTCTCCACTCTCTTAATCCTGATCTCCCTCTCTCTCACCTCAGACACTCCTCGGCGGAGATCCGAAAACACTTCAGTGGGATCAGCCATGGTTCCCTTCCTCACCACCGGCACAGTAACAGCGCCTCTGGCTCTTTCTACTTCAACATAGTGAGTGCTTCACTTTCACTGATAAATACTTCAGTCGAATCCAGTTCAGTAACTGATTCTGAGCATACAAAACAGGTCATTCGTAAATTATACATGGATGTGCTTATAAACACTTTATTCTGGATATTCTGGAGTAAATGTCTGTCACATCACTGTCTAATTTGATTCCATTTAAAAAGAAAAGTAAGCATATTTCTTTCTGAAATACTGCTCCCTGATTGGTCAATCATGGGATTGAGCAGTCCAAAGATTTTGAATAGTAATTTAATGGATTAATGGATTTAATTAGTTATGTCCATTTTTATAAATACAATAAATAATATATTTAATACAAAATGTGTAATTTTTAAATGATAGCTACATAATTTTATATATTAATTATAATTTGCATAAAATACACTCACTGACCACTTTATTAGGTACACCAGGCTAGTTGTGTTGTTATATATGATATAAATTACTTGCACCTCAGAGCGAGCAGGCGTAACACAATAAATGCTGTACTGCGTTCGGAGCTGGATGCCGGCTGTTTTAGGAACACAGTCGTGTAAGGCAATTATACAGAAATACTTTGATGACAGACTTTCCTCAGGCTTATCAGAATGACCGTAACAACGTTATAGATGCTGTGAAGGAGATCGGCCTGCTGGTTAGTCAAGTTATCCCATCTCAAAGCGCAAAGTCACATGACTTTTATGATGCGCATGGAGGAATTTATTCGCTAATTTTTTTTCCATCGTAGTTTATGCACATTTATTCTTACCGGATAAATAATTTATCCTACTCGAATGTGAGTAGGATATATATATATATATATATATTATATTACAAAAATGTAAATATGATTATATAAATTTTTATAAAATAATAATAAATATATAACAAATATTTAATTGTATTTATTTAATTTATATATAAAAAATATAGAATTATGTTTTTATTTCATTTATATGCATATGAAAAATGAATAGGAAGTTCAAAGTCTGTGTGTATATATGTGTGTGTGCGCATATACTTAAGCTCTATCCTGTCTGCGCTTCCTCTATGCTGAAAATGGGTCAGTGTCCAGGCTACCAAACCACTGCAGCTGGTGCTTTCCAGCTTTTACACACACACACACACACACACACACACACACACACACACACACACACACACACACACACACACACTGTAATTTCCATGGATTTTAGAAGCTGTTGACATAGAAACATAATCTTCTCTATGATGTTTTCCCATTTTTCACATAGACAGATTGCAGTGAAAGTCAAATGTTAATGTTATGATTTTGAAAGATGAAAAACTGCTATTCCGGGATTAACCACAGATTATACTCCAGTAATAATGTGTTAAAATTAATGATAAGTAGTCATAATTCTTGCATATTTGATAAATTCAGTTGTTTACGCATTCTAGCGCCCTGATGTGTATACATGTATCTTACGGTACAAGAAAGCATTCATTGCTTGTTTATTGTAAAACTATATTTTTAAACAATAGCATGGCACAACTGTTAATTGTTAGTGAAGTAATTTATTATGCATCTGCATTCTTGTCAATCTCACCACTAGCTAATTTGAACCCTTTCATGCACCACTGTAAACATACAATAAAATTCTACAATACCTCTCACTTTTTTGTGAGTGATCATATTACTCCTTCAGCGTTTCTTAAAGTTGAAAGCAGAATATGGACTTATTTGATTTTAACTTATCTTTACGTTTTTTACTTTATGAGTGCATATGAGCCCCTGCTATTTTGTCATAGCTAGTAAGGGAAGTGGTTGTGATGTCATATCCTGGTTTTGGAAGCCACAAAATTTAGACTGCTTCATGCGGCTCAAACCTATTAAGGAAGAGTTGTGCAGAAACAAGTCGTTTTTATTTCCGGGCAGCGCCATCTTGTCAGTCGCCTCCTAGTCTGTTCGTAATAATTTTTGGGTGAGTATTTTCCTTCATCCTTTTCAGATGCACTTGCTCTGTCTGCTGTATGTTGGTTGCATTCAGTTGGTAGATGCAGAAATGAAACTCTAAGCTAAATTTGCACAATGCACACAGCCTGGGTGGGTTATATTATACTTGATGTTGTTGAATATAGACCGGGAACTGTTTGTGGTTGCTTCCATCTTCAAAAAAGCACAATTAGGCCTCAGGATGAGAAACTTACATTTAAACCTTTGTGTTAAATAATACAATTATATGAAAGTCAGAGTTTTTTATTTTCTATTTTCTCTTAGAAATGCATTGCACTCAAATGCCTTTTTGCTTCCCGTTGCTGCTTTTGAGTGAATGAGGTTAGATGAGCTACAGAAATAACACCTCCACCCATAGACTATATCAGTATTAATCAACCATTACCCTCTGCTCCTCCCTTGTCAGCTGCTGCTGATGTACACAAACCACACAGCAAAAAAAGATCGAACAGTTGCAATATTTAAATACAAAGGCTTTTCACAGTTATTATTATGCCCAAACTTTGTACTACCTCAGGTAGACACCGGAGATGGAAGCAAGCACTTGCTGTGCAAAAATCTACGGATGCCTGTTTCCACCTAAGAGTAAATAAATAAAAGCTAATAGAATTTATATCTCACTATTGTAACTTAATTTTTCACAAATTGGACTTTATTTCACACACGCTAATAGAATTTATATCTCACTATTGTAACTTAATTTTTTTTACAAATGGGACTTTATTTCACACACTTGTGACTTTATATCTAATTATTGTGACTTTTATTTCACAGTGTTACAAAGTTGTTTCTCCCGAACAACGTTGTTTTTTACAAACAATTTTTATTTCTCACTTTTGCAATAGTATTTCTCATTTGCGACTTTCTCAATTTTGCTACTTTATTTGTTGCAGTTGGGATTTTATTTCACACACTTGTGACTTTATATCTCACTATTGTGACTTTATTTGTTTCTCCCTATTACAATTTTTATTTCTCACTTTTGCAACTTTATTTCTCGTAATTGTGATTTTATTTTCCACTCTTGTGACTGTTTCTCATAATTGCAGTTGATGCTATTACAGGTGTGTTTGAGAAAGTTGGAGCTGAACTTGCTAATCATAGAGCTGGAGCACCTGCCTTTAATTTTCAAGCGATCCTGAAGACCTTAATTAGGAACTTGCTTCAGGTGTGTTTGAGTAGAGTTGGAGCTGAACTTTGCAGGACAGTCGATCACCAGGTGCAGGATTGGGCTCCCCTGCGCTATTGCAACCTCATATCGCTCAATTGTGACTTTATTTCTCACTTATGCAACTTTGAGTCAGAAATGGGCTTCCATAGAGATCAGATGAAATCAGATAACTTCGACAGTACAGTGTTTTTCTTAAGATTCCTTGATGAAATGCAGCATACACATGATTTGCATTATATAACAAACTTATCTAGATTTGATTTATTTATTTAGTCATTTAGCAGAAGCTTTTATCCAAAGTGAATTACTAATGAGGACATTATAGAAGCAATTGATTATTGAACCATTATTGATGTCTGCTGTGATGAGATTCAACATCTACACTTTTACATGCTTTAGATAGGGTACTTTGTTTTGAAAATGTTTTATCACGATTGTTAAAGTTATAAATTATAAGTCCTTATGTTATAAGGGCATGTTTCAGATAACTGATGGTATTGTTGTACAACACTTTGCAAGAGATAAGCCTTCACTAAACCTTAAGTGTGAACTTTTTTTGAGAGATGTTACATAACCAGCTTGGGTTATCATAAAGTTACACTTGATTCAATCCTTTATTTGACATGCTTTGGTCTCTTTCCACAGGCTAGCATTAGTTTGATGGTTTAATTTTTATGCCCAATATCCTTCTGATTAATCCATCTCTATGAAACGTCTCGAGATCACAACCTCCCGAAGCACTCCAGCAGTTATGTTGATTATCTCCAGCAGGTCTGGAGCTGTCCGCCTCAAGTCACGACAAAACATGCTCTGTTCCACTCTAACTTTACTAAAAGAGGAATACAGGCAATGCATTTTTACTGCTATGGTCTGAACATGTCATCGGCTGTAAAATGATTTATTGCTTCCTACCAGCCTCCTTCTTTGTTTCATTGTTTTATGGGGATCATAGAGCATTCTAGTTCTCTCTGTGTGTTTTTATTTTAGGTATTACATTAGTTGGTATAGAGGGAGATTAAAAGCATGTCTTTGATACACAACAGATGTTGAATTGGATTGAACGCGTTTGTGTTGATAAATTCAGTAGTGATATATTCAGGGTAGACTTCATGTTTTATGATGGTTTCTGGCCTGTTTGCTGCAACTAACTGCAACTTTTCTGCTTGCATTATATATAGACTATTTGATGCTATAGAGCGTATGAATAAAGTATACGTTCTCATAATGTACTTTTGCTTTATATTATTATGACGACATGGATTATGTCTCAAATGCAGCAGGTCATGTCTTGCAGACACTTTTGTCTATTTACTGCTAAAATAAAGGTTCTTTATTAGCGTCTATGGTTTCATGAAGAACCATTAACATTTCCATAATACAAAAGGTTTTTAAATGGTCTTTTCACTAAGAATAACTGTGTACTAAAGGTTCTCTGGGAAACACCAAATGGTTCTTCTATGGCATTGTTGGAAACAATTTGGTATTTTTAAGAGTGTAACTGGGGAGTTTTCATAATACCTGGTGTCCATACTATCAAAGAGCTAATTTTATGATCACTAGTGTTTTTGATCGTATGTCCTGGTCATCTTTATAGCCTCAGTCATATGAAGCGGGTGAGCCTGTGGACTTGGATGAGTTCCTGATGTCTCAGCTGCGCAGTGGAGATGCCGAGCTCATGCAGGCGCTGGGGGAGTTTCCAGACGACGACCTGGAGGTGGAGCTGGTGGAGAGGGAATGCAGGACCATCCGCCCCTCTGTCCCTGAGGAAGGGTAAGTGCTGCTGCTGGATGCTCTTTGTGCTGACTTGAGCAGTTGTGTTGTGATTGTAATGCAGTGTAGGTAGGCAGTTTACTAGATTTAGAGTTCAAATTGGCTTATATCTTTAATTTAGCTTTCTTTGATTATTGGCTCGACCAATGAAAGGTGTCATTTGCATATCTTTACATAGAACAGGACCTGTATACTTATGTTTATTCAACAGAAAGCAGTGTGCACAAATCAGTTTATATTGTTAGATTTAAAAATATAATGGAAATAAGAATGGTGTTTATATATTATTGGTGTCAATGGTAATGATGATAATTTGTTTATTTATGTTAACTAAAATGATATATGATAATAAAATCCTGTTATAATGTGTGTGTTTGTGTGTCTCCAGAGTGGAGCTGGATCCTCATGTGAGGGATTGTGTTCAGAGTTACACGCAGCCCTGGCTGATGGTTAGCAGAAGGTAAATTCCCAGGCTTCATTCATTTCCTGTAATATTTTAAATATTCAAAAACATAAGTCAAAGAAGTGACACCAGACACACAGATACTATAATGCTGTTGTCATTTACAGATCTCAGGGTTATGGATGGATTGCGTACGCTGATAGGACGGATGCTAACAGAGTCTTACAGAGACAGACGTTTGAGTCAGACGTTGAGCCTGACAAACAAGAGCAAGTAGTAAGCACTTTCCTCTTTTTATACAGATGTCATTTTACAACAACAAAGCAGCTAATTGGGATTTTTGTTCACATTGTTATTAGTGTCACTCAAGGACGCCACCCAACCCCACGGACACTTGTATTCCTCTTTTTTTGTTTGTAATTATTATCATTATATTAAAGCCTTTGAAGTGTGTCACCACACTTTCCATGATGTGTGCTCATTCCCTGCCATAAGACACAAACAAAACATATCCATTTCCTCTTAATAAGAAGTAAACAGTTGAAAAGGAATAAGAAAAATAAGCAGAATCTTTCTCCCAGGTATTGTTCTTTTCTATTTGTCCCCATGACCACCATCTTGGCTCATTCCACCCTGTTGATCAGAGTCCAGGGACATAATGAGGCATGAATATTCATTCTGTCCCGACTACTTCCATCCCAGTGCAGCTTTGCCAAGATTTAATTATCCAAACCACAAAGATTTGGTTCACTCCATGTATTTTTCATGAGTTTAGATGGAGAGTCTGCAGGAACACCAAGATCCTCTCTTAGTTTTGGATCCTTTAAGGGCCTCCGCATTCACTGCAGGGGTTATTAGCAATCCAGAGGAGTATTAAAGGTCCCGCTAGCTTGCTCTGTTCTGTGATGTGTGTCTCTAAGCAAGTCGATTATGAATACAAATGGTATGGGAAGGTCTATCCCACACGCTAAACCTAATGTATCATGGGAACCCTGCATAATTCCCACTATCAGAGCCTGTGCATATGGTTCTTATGTTTGGCGATTAACAGAAATCTCTCCTAGGGTTTTGAGAAATGATCCATCTCAAAGGCTTATTGTCTTCTTGGAAAAAAGCACTAGTCTCAGAACTGTGCAGATCTCTTCTGCTCTATTTCACATGTAGTTATGTGGCAAAGGAGTGAATGAAGTTAAGCAGGAATTGCCAGTTCAGTCAAATCATTACAGGCATAGTAAGATGAAAGTAAAATGAAAAACAAAAGCATATGAAATGAACTCATTTCCAATCTAATGTCTTTGGTGAATACTTACTGAGCTGTAAATGCCTGCTTAACTTCATTCAAGTTAAGGAGGCTTTGACAGTCCAGTCGGTGATCACATCAGACATAAGACTGAAAAACTGTTTATTCAGGTGCTAATTTTTATGAAAATGAATTAATTTAACCCAAACATCACTTTTAGCTTGTACTGTATGTCTATGTGTATATTTTTTAAGCCAAGGACCTCCACATATGATGCTTTTTCCCCTAAATTAGCCATTTGCTTTATCTGAATACTGTGTGGAAAAATAAACAAAAAGTATTAAATAACATTGATAAATGTTTTTAAAATGGTATTTTCCCTGTTTTTATTTTATATGTATACCTTTTATTGTGATAAATGTGAGCAGTCCTTATTTTTTATTAATTATAAATGTAATATTTTCTAAATATATTTATACATTTTAATAAATATAATTATAAACTTTTTAAAATGTGATAAATGTGATTATTAACAATACAAAATTATTTGTATTGTTAATTATAAATTGAACCGTTAATATTGTTTTATTTCATTATTTCATTATATATTTTCTATATGAATTTTCAAATTTGAATGGAAGTTTTTTATATATATTTTTGTTTTAATACAAAATTACAAAATAATTTATTTTATATAAAAACTTTTCTTTAGACCCCCCCTTTTGGGCTCCTTGGTGTTTTGAGGCTCCAGTCTGAAAACAATGATATCAGAAAGTCCTATGTATATAATATGTAATGTAATATGTTCTCTCCTATTCCTCAGGAGAATTCACCGTCCCTGCCACCACTATGTGATGATTCAACTCGGACCACCCTCACATGCTCAGACTTCAACTTACGGGCCCTGCAGCCGGACCGGCGTGTGGAGAGCCTCTTGCGCTTCAGCAGCCCGGAGGAGCTGGATCGTTTCAACCACGAGACCAGAAATAATAACCGCTACGGCGAGCTCTTCGCCTCCACCCACCTATTGATGAGGTGCAGCCTTACCTTACTTACTTTAAATACTGTTAAACAGTGTTCTTTACAGAATACCCTTTAGCGATTCATTTTTGTGAACACAAGGATTCAGTTAGAAGTTAAATATTGTCTTCAATCTGCCCTTGACCGTGTACAGGAGGATGCAGTGGCGATTCGGCCCATTCCCGACTGTCCCAAGGAGCACTTTGGGCAGAGAATACTAGTGCGATGCCAGACCATCAAGTAACACTTCCTTATCATCCACTGTTATTGGTTATTCTCTCTGAATGATTGTTCTGATATATTATTTTTAATTACCGGTTACATTTATACTTTGAGGTTGCAATGGTCTTAATAGCATATATGCATAAAAATGTGCTGTAGAGTTGTATTTGGTTTTGAAATATTGTTCTTCCTTCGACAGATTTGAGATTGAAATTGAGCCCCTCTTTGCAACCATGGCCCTCTATGACCTGAAGGAGAAGAAGAAGGTCAGTTTCTGATGCTTATCTTAAAAAATCTCAAATATGTGGTATGCATTTTTTATTTTGACCCTTCTGCTTAAATCCATTTGCTTAAGCTGGGGAGACATCATTAATAAACATTCTTCCTGTCAGTGTTCTTCCTGTTAGTCCTCCCACATTCCTCCACTTCTGTCTGAACAGAGCTAGAGAGACTAATGAGAGACGTTTTCATTATCCACAGCCATAAACATTGTTTTGTCAGAGGTTAAAGCAACATCTATTTTTAATTTGTGTGTGTAGACATCTAATACAACAATTTAATTACAAAGAAGTATAAATGGGTCACAAAATTAAGTCTGAACGGTTTAGACGGAGGTCTATAAAACCAGTAAACATGAACCACATTTTGTTTTTACCACAAATGTAAGAAATTCTTGGACTGACAGTCATGGATCGTAGCAATCAGCTTTAATGCAAGCTGTGTGTATTTCCATATTAAATGGACAGACAGCAGATATATTTGGGAGGAAAATCCTGACGTAGTACATTAATCCGCTTTAGCTTTTACTGAAGAAGGTTAATGCAAGAGACAGACCAGATGATTCATGCTAAATAGGGACTTTATGCAGCAAGGTTTTTTTTCCATGGCTTGGTGAAGAGAGTGTTTTGGATGGGAGGAATTACCCATTTCACAATGTTAAGAGTGAAAAACGTAATGTAGGATTACTGATATGTCCAAGTAAGGCTTGAAGATGGGTTTTGTCAGATTGAGTGAGATTCAGTGGTACTTTTGCGGGAAAACATTGATGCGTCTTTCCATTATGATTGATTCGCTCTGCCTGAAATTTGAGGAAGTATTTTTGTTATTTATGCACCACAATTTCCCGTTTGTTTCTTTAACAATATGATAAAATACTTAGCGGGCTGGTTGTTTTATGCTGTCCATGCTAATCGCTGTATTTTTTCCTGCAGATTTCAGAGAACTTCCACTTTGACATGAACTCTGATCAGTCGAAGGGTTTCCTGCGGCTCACACTCCAAACACTGACCCCTCCACTTTAGCCAGATCTGCAATCTTCTCAATCTCCTACCCTTCTCCAGATATCTATCTGGTCGTTAAGGTAGTGTTGATTAAAAGTGACTATAAACCTAATTCAAATATGTAACTTTTTTGATCTTGAAATGACTATCCTCTTGGTTTGTTGGTTTTGAATGTATATTATAAACAGTTGATAAACCCATATATAGGTCAGGCTTATTAATCTACAGGTATTTTGCCATTTTGAGACTTTGTCAATTAATAATAAAAGGTTTCGGTGCCTTAGTATAAAATTTTCACCTTTAGTATAGAGACCAATTCTCACTATTAACTAGTTGCTTATTAGTATGCCTATTATTAACATATTGGCTGTTTATTAGTACTTAAAATACAGATTCTGTGTGACCATGTTCTACATCCCTAATCCTACGCAATACTTAAACTTAACAATTACCATACTAACTATTTATAAACAGCAAACTAGGAGTTTACTGAGACAAAAGTTATAGGTTAAGGTTTGTTAATAGCGACTATTGGACCTTTACATAAAGTGTGACTGAATTTTCTTTATTTTCAGTGAAGTTTGAGTAAATTTCCTACATATTATTTACAGTATACTTTAAAACTTTAGGGTAGATTTTTTTTTTTATGGTTTTGAAATAAGACTTTTATGCTCACCATTTGCATTTTTTGAACAGTAAAACATTACAATTGTGAAATATTACTATTTAAAATAACTGTTTTCTATTATAATATTTTTCCCCCTGATTTATTCGTGTGACTGCTCAATTTTCAGTGGCTATTACTCCAGTTTGCAGTGCCACATGATCTGTCAGAAATCATTCTAATATGTTGTTTGGTGCTCAAGAAATATTTCTTATCAATGTTGAGGTGCTTAATATTTTTGTGGAAACGATGATACTTTTTCATATTTATTTGATAAATAGAAGACGTTCAGAAGAACAGCATTTATGTGCAAAATAAATCTTTTTGTAGCATTATAAATGTTTACTGTCAATTTTGATCAATTTAATGCATACTTTCTGAATGTCAAAACCGTTTCCTTTAAAAAAAATAAAAAACTCTGATACTAATAGTAATTATTCCTCATGATAGTGGAAATTATAATGGAGATGATGAGGAATGTTGAGTAACAATAATGTTACTGATAGTGTTTGTGTTGAACGTGTAGATTGAGAAGGTTCTTCAGCAGGGAGAGATTGGGGATTGTGCTGAACCATACATGGTACTGAAGGAGGGTGACACTACTAAGGTAACCACTGAACACTTCTCTTATTCTCAAGTTATTTGTGTACACAACATGACCAAACGTATGTTGACACATTATCAGATTCTGGCATGGGTTGTGACAATACCCCTGTACACAAGTACAGTACAGTCTATAAAGAAATCATTCACGGAGTCTGGTGAGGAAGAACCCCTTGAAAACCCTGCATCTATGTGCCAATGTCTAGTGGAAAGCTTTCCCAGAAGAGTAGATTAATTATTATTTTGAATTCAAACAAGCACATATGAGTTGGTTATGAGTGTCCACATAATTCAATCAATTCTTTCTCAAATGAATTTCAATTCTGCATTATTTCTGAGAAATATTGTAATGAAGAAAACCATTTTATTTTTATGAATCTTCTTTCTCTTTGTACATCAGAACAGAGACAAGCTGGAGAAGCTGAGGAATCAGGCGGAGGGGTTTTGTCAAAGACTGGGCTGCTACAGGATGCCATTCGCCTTCGCCACGGTCAACATCATGAGTGCTATCAACTCCACCCTGGAGCGAGACACAAGTGACACAGACAGTATCAATGGTGAAATACTGAATAGATGAACACCATTGGTCTGTTAATACAATTGCATCACTCGCTAAACAAATTGTCATATCCATAATTGTGTGCAATTGTGATTTTGGCACAGGCAGGAATACTATGGAAAAGAAGGGATTGCCCAGGCGTAACTCTGACCGGTTCAATGTGTTGGAGGACAACTATATCCTATCTGGCTTCAAACCAGCTCTTACCATGTGCACATTCATCAAGCAGGTATTGTTTGCAGAATTCATAAAGAGAATATTCAAGAGAAAAATGCAGATGGGACTTTATTTTTTTGTTTATGTTCAGAGGTACATTAAGAGGATTTGGGTCAGTAAGATTTTGTAATGTTTTTTTTCAAAGAAGTAAAACAGTAATATTGTAAAATGTCTTAATTTAAAATGTTTTTAATGTAATAGTTTTTTATTTATTTATTTCTATGATGGCAAAGCTGAATTTTTTGCAGCCATAAGTCCAGTCTTCAGTGTCACATGATCATTCAGAAATCATTCTAATATGCTGATTTGATGCTCAAGAAACATTTATAATTGTTCTATGTTGAAAACAGTTGTGCTGCTAAATATTATTGTGAAAACATTTTTCCTCGATTAACAGAAAATTCACAAGCACATTTATTTGAAATAGAAATCTATGAAAATTGTTTTTACTTTTGATCAATACATCCTTGCTGAATAAAAGTGTTAATTTATTTAAATTTTTAATCTTACTGAACCTAGACTTTTGAATCAGGACATGGTTTCTAGGTTACAGGTGGTTGAAGGGGAGGAGCTGAAAAATAAGAGGGCTTGATGATGTCATCTAACATGGCAGATGCATAGGAAGTCATTTGCATGAGAAAACATTTGGTTTTGCTTTTGTTTTTAAATAATGTCCACAGATGATTTGTTCTCAGAAACTAAATGTTTTGTTTACAAGTTATCTTTCAGAACAGTGCTTTCCTGTGCCCAAAAATCCAAACTCATTGAATTAGCGCTGTGAAAATAAGTTGTTGAAATGATTTGGATTTTGAGTTGGTCACCTTGAGTACATTATTCCATTCACATTCTCCAGATTAACTGGTGCCTGCATTCTTCAGCTTGCTCTGATATCACACTGCATTCTTACAATACTCTTCCTCTAAACCGAATAATTATTCTGCTGTTCTCCATAAAATCTTCCAGACACATCTGATTTGAAAAATATAATTTTGAATTGAGCTGAGCATTTATTGTGTGTGCTGGCAGGAAGGAGAGCGTCTGAGTGACGAGGACCTGTTCAAGTTCCTGGCGGACATCAAGAGGTCGTCCAGTCAGCGACGTGTGAAGATCATACCTGGTGAGGAGTGCCTTTTTACAGTCCAGTTTGTCCACAGAAAAAACTCTCATGTGTTGGAGTTAACAGTACTGATATGGTGATTAAAACAAATATTTATAAGGATCAAACAGCATGTAACTCATCTTGCACCATTTCTGTATGTGTTGTCTGAAAGGGTTTCTGAGACTGGAAGTGTCTCCAGTGCCAGAGACGGTTCCTGGGTGTCTGTCCCCAGAACTGATTCCAGTGAAGCCAGTTTCTGAGAAAAATCCACGGGCGGTTAAAGAAGTACTGGAGTTCCCTTCCAGTGAAGTCTATGTGCCTCACAATATATATCGGTAATCCCTCTCTTTCTCTCTCACACACGCACATGTGGTTTTTTATGGTTTATGGGGACTCTCCATAGGCGTAATGGTTTTTATACTGTTTCTAAACCGTGTACCCCTTACAGGAAACTGTGCATTTTTAGATTTTCTGAAAAACTCATTCTGAATGATGTATAAGCCTTTTGAATAAAGCCTCATAAATCACCTTCATGTTTTAATACCAATTTCCATTATACAAATTTGTGTCCTCATAATCCACACACACACACACATGATTTGTCAGGCTGAAATCTAGCAGAATGAGATGCAGTGATTAATCATTAACCTTATTTTGTTTTTAGTTCTGAGTAAAAGGTTTGTCAGAATTTGGAGTGCAGAACTGTGGTTGATATTAGTAATAGTCACTCATTTACTATGAACACAAACAGATGGAAAAACTGCGTGCAGGACAATGTTGCCAGGTATCATAAGAAAATCAAGCAAATCAGGTCTTACAAATCAAGTCTAAAATAAGAAACTTGCTTTACCTAAAAACACCTTGTGATCAGAGGGATAGAGGGTGTTTATAGATTATGGATAAAGTATAATTGCTCAATTTATTTGACTAATTCTAGGATTAACTTGCATTTAAACAACTGCTATAAGCCAGGAAAAACTGAAGCAACCTCCCATGTCTATGACAGACTTTATGAAACATGGCAACACTGGCGCAACTGGTTTCTTCCTTGTTGTCAGTGTTGAACTGTAAGCGGTCTGCGCCATCTAGTGGCCAGTTAATGTTCTACACCCAATTGTGGATTTCAAATGGATGAATTATTTTGTCTGAAAATAACTTTTAGAGTTTATTTTCTTTTTGGTTACAGGAACCTTCTGTATGTGTATCCTCTGAGGTTGAATCTTACTAACCGCTTGACTTCAGCCAGAAACATTACGGTTAAAATCCAGTTCATGAGTGGTGAGGATCCTAGCTGTGCCATGCCTGTGAGTGCAAAACCATATTCATATCTACTTATATATGTCAAAAATGTATTACCATTACATTTATAATCTAATATTCACCACAACATCATCAACAAAACAATAATAATAGTTATAAATATTGTTTTATAACATTATAAGATAATATAAATCATGTTAGCTGGATTTAAAAAAGCATAAATTAAAAGCAGACTAAAGTATTTAAATATTTGTAATAATACATTTTATATTTAATTTCAGTTTTTGTCATTATTGTACCCCTGTGCTATGTTTAAAAAGCTTCAAAGAAACTGATTTTATTCAAACTATATTTATAATAATAATAATATGAATTTGATTATTATTAATGATATAACCATATTAACAGCAACTGTATTGTATGATTTCAAGTTCATTGTGAATAAATGACGTATGAAACTTACACTTTAAGTAACACACTTAAATCACAAATTACATTTGTCTGTATAACAAAATCATAAGGCATAATTGTGTGTGTAATTACTGTAGAGTAGTTTTAAAATGTTCTCATTTTATGTATTTTTGCCCTTAAGCAAATATTGACCTCTCTGCACTGTCCAAAAAAGGTAATCTTTGGAAAATCAAGCGGCCCTGAGCTTCTTAAAGAGGTCTACACTCCAGTCACATACCACAACAGGTAATCGTGCTCTCTTACAATGATTTTAGAGGTCAATATATCAAGCAAAAATTCAAGGGTGGTTTGAGAGAAATCTTTCTATATTCTCCACAGGTCTCCTGATTTCTATGATGAGATAAAGATCCATCTTCCAGCCCGTTTAACAGCGAAACATCACTTACTGTTCACCTTTTACCATGTCAGCTGCCAGCAGAAACAGAACCAGACTGGAAGTGTGGAGACTCTCATTGGATATTCGGTGAGTGTGTGTGTGTGTGTGTGTGTGTGTTTGTATACAATGCTGTTCAAATGTTTGGGATCAGTTTTTCTTATTTTTATTTATATATTTGTAAGAAATTATTTTCATACAGCAAGGATGCCATAAAATGATGGAAAGTGACAGTTAAGACTTTCTTAATATTACAAAATATTTCAAATAAATGCTGTTCTTTTTAATCTTGTATCAAATGTATCAGTGTCCACAAAAATATTAAGCAGCACAACAGTTCTCAACAATGCTAATAGTGCCAAATTAGCATATTAGAATTATTTTTTATTATTCCAAGACTGGAGTAATGTTGGTGAAAATTTGCCATCATAGGAAGAAATTACTTTTTTAAATATATTCAAATAGAAAACAGTTACAGTTGTTACTGTATTTATGATCAAATAAATGCATCCTTGCTGAACATAAGAGAAACAAAAAAATAAATCTTACATACAATAGAGAGAGTTAAAGTTTATTTGATGTCTATACAAACAAGCAGAGACATAACTGTAAGTAATAATAATAAGTTGATTTTTAAATATAGCATCTTTCTGCCTCTCTGTGAGAGAGGAGTCAGATTATACCCTGGTTTTTAACGGTGGTGGAAGGTCGAACCAAGTTCCAGCAGTGTTAACATTGTCCACACAGAAATGAGTGTCATGACTTCACTTCCTTCTCTGCAGTGGTTGCCCATGCTGAACAATGACAGGCTGCAGACTAGGCAGCAGTGTCTGCCAATCATTCTGGACAAACTTCCTGTGAACTATTCCCTGCATTCCCCAGAGGTACGGTCAACCATTTCACATCTGCCTTTTTTGGATGCCGATCATTTCATTTCGGAACCTTGCTTTGATGTCTCATTTGGGCACACATTCAATGATTCTTCTGTGGCTTTGTGTATTCATTTGTCTGAAAATAGTGTATGTTCTGTAACTTTGGGTCTTTTATATGCTTTCAGAAAGTGCCAGCTCAGGTACCTCCAGTTAAGTGGTTGGAGAATCATAAGGGACTGTTCAACCTTGAGCTACAAGCTGTGTCCTCAGTCCAAACACAGGTGCGAAACACTTTCAGAACTCACTTCCCAGCCGGAAAGACCAGCTTGTGTGGTTTTTTGAATGCTGGTGTGCTGAAGCTTCCTGCATGGCTTCTTAACTAGTTTGACTAGCAAGACTGTATAGTCCATCAGTGTCACGTCAGAGACCATGCTGGTTGGCCATAAGCTAAACCAGCTCCAGACCAACAAAAACCAGACTGAGTCTATACAAAGCTGTTCTTTTCAGCAGGATTTTAAGTATTACAATCTTATTAAAGTGTTAAAATATTAACTAGTGTTAACTAATATGCTAATATTTGTGAAATATGCTAATTTTAATAAAGTTGACCAACCCCACAGAAAATGACAGGAAGAAGAATGTGCTGAATTATTGAAATTACTGAAGTTTAAGTACTAAACAAATATAAATATAGAAAACTAATCAAAAGCACAAAATTATCAAAAGCTTAAGAAGTTGTCAAAAGCTCAAATTAAAATAAAAACTGAAAAAAGAAAAACAAATGTATTATTGAATATAAAGTATTAATAAAATTACTCTTATTCTTAAATATTAAGAAATATTGTATATAGTATGTATATAGTACTTTCTTTTTAAAAATAATTTTAATTAATGTGTATGTATATAGTCTTTACTTTTTTAATGAAGTGTTTACTTCATCCTTTTTTATATTATGTTGTATTATATACCAGAAACCTATTATAAAGTAAATTAAATTCCAGTTTCTATAGGTGACTTTTTTTTTTTTTTACTAATATTATGCTCACTGCATAAAATTTGTAAAAAATAAATAAATATATATTTACATATTTACATAAATATATATATATACCACATATATTTCAGAAGCATTCATTTAACGAAGTGGCTGTTGTTCCCAAATCTTTTTACTCAAACACAGGACAGTCACCTGGAGCGTTTCTTTACTCTGTGTCACGCCCTGGAGGGCAAGTCCGTGTTCCCCATCCGAGTGGGAGATGAGAAGATTTCTGAAAACATGTTTGAGCATGAGCTGAAGCTCAGCATCATCTCGCTGTCGTCCTCCGGCCTGGAGCCGCTGGTGCTGTTTCTCCATCAGGTCCTCGACAAGCTCTTCCGTCTCATCATGCAGCCCATGGTCATCGCTGGGCAGACTGGTAGGACAGGAAGAGCTTTAGCTTTTGAATTACATTAACAAGAAAGAAAAATACAGATTTTTGCATACTGTTTAGACGAGTATGCATGTTCTGGATTGTCAGCTGGCTTTACAGTTTTAATCTTGTTTTGTGCAGCAAATCTGGCCCAGATTGCATTTGAGTCAGTGGTGTCGGTTGTCAACAGTCTTCACAACAGTCAGGAGCTGGCAAAGGACCATCAGGGCAGGAACTGTCTCCTAGCAACATACCTGTACTTTGTGTTCCGCTTGCCAGACACACAACATGAAATCCACACCACAGGTACAGTAGGCCTGAGACATCATCTTGACCGCCAGTGATGTAATTCTTCACCAAAACAATCTTCACCAACAGTTTTTAGTGGCTTTGGGACTTACTCTGTTGTTGTCGGTCACTGAGCTGAGGCTTATGTTCACCAGGCACAGGAGGTCTGATGGCTCACCCAGAGAGCCGATACAGCACTCTGACTCGCACCACGGCCAACACGGTCGGCTTCATGCTGCTTCAGTCACGCATTCGTTCCAGCAGCAACCCTGATATACCAGCACCGCAGAGCCCAGAGGACGCAGAGGTCAATAACATTCTAGGAAAGGTACAGATACACAAATGCAATATCATACTTGTGCTGGGCAAAATTCATGAGCTGGCATTTAAATGGCCACAGAATGTTGAAACTGAATCAGAATGATGGAAGAGGAAAATACTGAATTACAATTCAGTGAAATTTCATTTAATTGGTTAAATATTTAAGAATTATATATTATATTATTAATATACTGAAATTGGTATTTAGCTTTATACTTAAATACTTAAATACTTAAAACTTAAATTTAGCGTAAGAAAAATGATGAGGACATCGATGATCTTGATGAAGAATATCTTTTATTACAGTGTAGTAGTGACAGAGTTGAGGTAGCACTTCTGATTCAGCGGAGTCAGAATGAATCCCGAAGATCCTGAGCTCAAACATTTGATACTGTATTACGTTCATCTTTCCACTATTAATATACTGAAATTGGTATTTAATTTCTATGTGTAATTCATCAATATTTTAATATTTAGCGTATATAAAAGAGTAATGCTAAGTATAAATTATTATTGTTTATATATATATTTTTAGCATTTATTAATAATTTAGTCATTTTATTAGTTTTTTTTCTAAATGTTTATATTTACAGTAATTTTTGTATTTCAGCTTACTATTATTTTATTTCAGTTTGCAGTTTTTCCATTTAATATTTATTTTATTTCAGCTTATATTATTTCAGCTTATTTCAGGAATTAATGAATTCACAAAGGCAATATCATACTTTTTCAGATACAAAAATAATGTTTTGATTAAAAGATAGTTTACATTAAAGGTCATCGAAACCCTAAGAATTCAATTATAATGTTATGTATATGACAGTCCCAGTCATAGTTATTAATATTCTGCTTTGAAGTTTACTGCTCGCGCTGAAGAGATAATCACCGTAGTACTACAATGCAGCGTAACTCAACCAAATGCATCCTATACAAGATAAATAATATGTACAGATATATATAAACCGGCTGAAATGTTTTGAAATCACTTGTATCCTACCTGATCGAAAAAAAATCCAGTCTTTCACATGCCTGTGTCAGTTTGAGTCTTGTTAAAGTTGTAAATCCTTGCCGCCAAGATGCTCCTCTGTCGGTCACGGATTATGAAAAGTGAAGCTTAACTTAAATCTATAGGGTTGGTTGGATTTATTCATGCACGTTAAAATATTTATTTAAAGCTTATTGCTTTTCAGATTCTTATTTACAGCGTTATCACAATAGGCTGTATATTAACTTATTGGGAGAAAACCGGTAGTTCTATTAGAAATTTGAGCTCCCCCATATAGCCAAAATGGCATGATCATAACACATTCTCTGAATATTCGACTGAGATTGGGAGTTGTATCAGGCTCCTCCTATTGAAGAATCAAATCTTCAACTATTCATGGTCACCCCTAATTAAAAAATATATTTAAAAAAATATATACATATATATATATATATATTTTTAGTTAACAATAAGAACACAATTCCTTAAATTAACATTTTAAAGTATTCTAGGTTCTGTTTGGAATGGCGCAGTCTTTTTTACACGCACATATACACTCAATTGGCATTTTTCTTATTGTTGCCACATTTTTGGTTTCCACCAGGGTTTAAATCTTCCTGGCAGTCACATTTCAACAGCTGGAAACATCTCCAATACTTCACAAAGCTCAAGCACACGTCCCACAAACAGAAAGGTTGACTTGCATCTTCATTACCTAAGATGTCTGTCATTTCAGCAGGAGTTGTGTTTCTTAATAAGCAAATCCATCTGTTTTTGTAGTTGTTCCATGAGGAGCTGGCTCTTCAGATGGTGGTCAGCACTGGAGTCTGCAGAGAGATGTCTACAAATATGCCTGGTTCTTCTTTGAACTTCTTGTAAGATGGTTGTGATTCAATATTAACACGTTGCTGAGCAAACCAACTTGAAATTTCACATATTAAATGGAGTTTGAGTTTTTTATTCTCATTGTGCATGCGTACACACTCCAGGTGAAGAGCATGACCCAGCATGTGTCTCAGCTGGATAAGAAGGCAGTCTCTCGCAGGAATCGGTTTTCGGATCGTTTCAAAGATGACATCACCACGATTGTCAATGTGGTGACTGCTGAGATAGGAAACATTTTAGTAAAACAACAAAAGGTGATTGAATCCATCTGAACAGATCATCTAATGAACATATAATCCAAAAACTGTTTGGTAACGCCATAAACATGGAGCACATGAAACAAACAAAAGGTTAGATCTTCTGGAGGAATTTATTTGTCAGTGCTAATGAGAAGAGATGTGTGTTTATTTGCCTTCAGGAGCTGGAGCAGGCAGAGAAGGTTAACATCAGCCTGTCTTTCTTCCTGTATGACCTGATGTCTCTGATGGACCGAGGCTTTGTGTTTCAGCTGGTGAAGAATTACTGCAACCAGGTACTGCAGCTCTTCTCATTTACTAATGATTATCTTAATAGAAAGAAATTATTCACAACGAATCGGTTCAGTGAACATCACAGGCTTGTCCTGCATGAACCTTTCAGGTTTTTTGAAGTAAGGCAGAGTAATATTTTAGTGTGAATGCTGAAAATTATTTGGATGGAAAAATAAATAAAATAATTATCACATTGCTGACCTCGATCCTGCAACACTATTTAATATTTTTGTAATTAATATATAACATATGTACTAGTGTATTCATTAAAAACATATATTTTTTTAACATAATATTTTTTGGGATCTGTGATACTTTACTATCACTTTTATTAATTTAACACATCCTTGCTGAATAAAATTATTAATTTCTTTAAGAAAAGAGAAAATCCTGCATCACCTTGTTTGAGCACCACTTATTAATATTTAACTAATTAACTATATATATATATATATATATATATATATATTAGGGGTGGGCATAGATTAATTTTTTAATCTAGATTAATTTTGGAATTAATCTAGATTAATCTAGATTAAAACGCTCATTTGAATTCTGAGGAAGGCATTCAGAATATGTGTGCTACCCAAATAATGGCTAAAAGTAAGTCTTTGAGAACGGGTTTCTCAAGCCAGGTGGCGATTAGACCAGGGCTCATCTCCTGTTTCCAAAATGCATCACAAACTGCTTGAGAAAGCTGTTCTACTATGATAATTGGTGATGAAAATAAACTATGTTCAATAAGATGTACTTGTGTTTACTAACTGTTTATTCAGTTAAACATGAATTTTGAACTGTAGGCCTACATAAGAGGTCGTGATGAACTGTTTACAGTTTCCATTGGGAAGCTTCTTAAAAATAAATTTTCCTGAAGCAAACCCGGCGGCTTCATAGCTGCATCCATGTTAGCACGCCACGCCTGATGTGGTAATTTCACAGTAACGTTAGGCATACACACAGGTTCAAGCAGAGGGTGACACGGGAGTGAATTCTCAAGTTCACATGAGACCTAAAGCGCATCCTGTTTGCTTAAAAGCAAACGTTGTTATTCTGAGTGCACACAACAAACGTAGAGTCTTTACAGATTCAAAGATGTATTAGGCTACTTTTATCTGTATGACCAAAAATGACGGAGATTTTAAGAGCAAGTGAGACCGAGCCTGTCCTGCATCGCTTCCACACAAACACTTCAATAGCGCACATTTCTCTAGGTTAACATCATATTGAGCTGCCATGTAAAGTTGTTACTACATACATCTTTCAGATGAAAAGCCATATTTGAGGTTGATGAATGATAGGTGTCATTTGGATGTCCTGTCCGATTGTATTACCACATAGACCAGCCGTTAACAATCTGTCCATCACGGACTGCGAGCCTCTAGTGAAGACTCCCTGGTCTACAGTGCAATTCTTGAGGTATACATCCGCTCAAAATATCAGGGTGAAGCGTTTGGGTAGTATGAATGACCACAGCTCCCAACCCAACTTTGAGAATAGATTAATCTAGATATTTTTTATCGCCAAGATAATCTCACGATTAACGCTCTAGATTAACGCCGATAACTATGCCCACCACTAATATATATATAATAAACCGATATATAGTGAACAGGATAAGACTAAAACTTGCATTGCACCTCCTGCATGAGTGCCAGATTAAGAACATGTGCGCAAAGACTGCACCTTGGCTCAGGCAGAACTAAAAATATTATTAAATCCTCTCTTTCTCTCTCTGTCTCTCGTTCTCTCTCAGATGGCAGCAAAGAGTGTGAACATGTCGACTTTGATCAGTATGAGGTTGGAGTTTTTGAGGGTCCTGTGCAGTCACGAGCACTACCTCAACCTGAGCCTGTTCTTCAGCAGCCCTGCTTCTGCCCCCGCTTCCCCGTCACTCTCCACCTCCTCACAGGTCAGTGAAGAAACATCATCTGCTGTGTTGTGACCGTTATGCCTTATCTAGCACTCACAGTATTTGGAAACAATGAGTATTTAGATAAAACCTTGGTCTCTGTCACCAGACCTCCAGCTCGTGCAGTTTTCTGGACCATAAGATCGCAGCCATGTTTGATCTGTCACAAGACTTTAAGCAGAGACATTACTTGACCGGACTACTGCTGACTGAACTCAGCACTGCCCTGGACATCGAGTCAGAGGGGTCAGTCACGTTTAATGTGTTCCACTGAAGCGTTTAGTGAATTCACCAAATGTTATTAATTAATGTGTGTGTACACAGGGGGAGAGTACAACAAAAGGCCATCAATGCCACATACAGCTTATTGTGCGCTCACGATCTGGACCAGCGCTGCTCGAAGCCAGAGGTCAAGGCTAAGATTGCTACTCTATACCTCCCTCTAGTGGGCATCATCATTGACTCCATCAATTACCTTGACTTCACAGGTACTGCCTTACTTAATCTCAGTTAGACTTGATAGTTGCTTTTAGCCAGTGGGCCAAAGTGCTGGATTATGGTTCACTGGTGGTGCATGATGGTCGTGGTTTTTAGATCTGGGTTTTAAATGTGTGAGTGAGTATATGTGTTGTCTTCACAGTATCTGACTCGCGTGGCGGTAAAGGCAAGTCCGGTGGGCCTGAGGAAGATCCTGACAGCATCACCCCCATCAATCAATCTGTTGCAATGGCAATCGCTGGAAATCCTTTCAACACTTTAGCGAGAAATGCACTGGTCT
Organism: Gymnocypris eckloni scoliostomus; assembly: GCA_027564155.1. Classification (NCBI taxonomy): domain Eukaryota; kingdom Metazoa; phylum Chordata; class Actinopteri; order Cypriniformes; family Cyprinidae; genus Gymnocypris; species Gymnocypris eckloni. The sequence goes on from CM050420.1 coordinate 13,990,232, forward strand.
CTATGGCCTCTGTGGTATGAATAGTTTTTAAGTAACATCATTTTAATAACATTATATTATATTAATAATTAATAACTTAATTGACATGAAAATATATAAACACTAAATATTTAAATAATTTTACTGTATAAGAAAGTCTGTGGAGTGGTCAGTGTTATTTTAGTATTGTTTATATGCTATTATAATGTTTATTAATATTTCAAAATAGCTTTTATTTTTAATGAGTTTTCAGTTTAATTTCGGTTTAAATTGTATCATTGTTGGTGCTTGGTTTCTTATGCAAAATAAGAAGTTTTGCCTTAGCTGCTGAATGAAAAAAATAGTTTTTTTGTTCATTTCCTTATATTTTACAATAAAGGAAAGTAATTTAATAGTTTTAGTTTCTGTTAATAACAACAACACTGGGAGTGATATGAGGGTATAGAGTTTAGCATACAATATATTTGACCGTAATTGACCGATCATAATCAGGTATTCCAGAGAGCCTAGTAATATGTATGGATATTTGTCTGTTCATCTGACATATTCCAAAGAAACAGTCAAACTCTTTTGAATATTATTTAACAATGTCTTTTTGTCCAGTCGGGGAAAATTAGCAACATGTTGACAGCAGAGACCAGTCGCAATCTGCTCATGTGTTTCCTGTGGATCATCAAGAACACAGATCAGAATCTGATCCAGCGCTGGACAGTGGACATGCCTTCATCTCAGCTGAGCCGTCTGCTGGAGCTCCTCGCCATCTGCATCTCCTGCTTTGAGTACAGGGTAAAAACACATCAGTCACTACAGCATCACTCAGTGACCTTCAAGAGGTGCTTCGTCACAGTGACGGGATATACTTGATTTGGACAGGAAGACGTCTTCTCTTCTGGATGTCATTAGAACATGTTCATGTGTGTATTTTGTGTGTGTAGGGGAAGCAGAGTACTGATAAGGTGAGCACACAGGCCCTGCAGAAGTCTCAGCAGGCTAAGGCGCGTCTGGAGGAAGCTCTGCTGGGAGGAATCGGAGCCAGGGGACAAATGATGAAAAGGGTGGGAGGTGAGCTGCATCTCATGTTTTACTTCCTATTTTAGCCTTTAAAGGAATAGTTCACCCGAAATAGAAATTCGGTCATCATTTACTCACTTTCATGTCATGCCAAACTGTGTGACTTTCTTTCTTCCATGGAAAACAATGGGCAGATTATAAGAGATTCTTTTTTTCATTTGATTGAAAAAATCACATTAAAAATCACATTAAAAAGTGTATTTATTCTAATATATTAGTTGAAATAAATGTATGTATATATATATATATGTGTATATAACAGTGCTTATTTTGTAAATGAATACTTGCCGGGTCCAAATCAGCAGTTAAAAGACGCTGTGACTGACACTGATGATACAACTTTAGTTTTTCCGGAACATTCAGTGATGTCCCAGTGATGCCACAACTATAAGATCATCGTTCACAAGCTTCACCATAGACCTAACTACAGCTTAGGGCACAGTTTTTCAAACTCTGGGTCAAAAATTATCGGCAGGATGATTTAAGGAAAATGTATTTGCTAGTTACATAAAAATAAAATAAAATATAATCATAGTATATGTATATATCTGACTTCTAATTAACAGATTTAAAACATTATGTGAGGTGCAGTGCTCCACAAACAAGTTCATGGAAAGAAAACCGAGATGAAAGAATGCATTTGTTTGCTTTATTTTACAAAAGCACAAATCTTCCCTTTTTATTGTGAGGTTTTGAACTATGTCTTACTCTTATCTGTGTGACAAAAATTATGGATTCAGCTGTTCGATCGCACGGCGCTGCGTGTGTGCACACACACTCACACACCACATATTCTAGCAATTCAAACTTGAATCGCAGTTTGTTCATGATCAAAATAAAATACAGTCAACCAAATAGCTCATGTGAAGAGGATGATTCTTTTTCCGTCGACATACGAATGTGTGTGAAATACAAAGTCTAGTCTACATAATAAATAATAGTTTAACATTCAAAATACATGGCGAAATATGGAACCATTTTGATTTGTGCTGAATGAGCTACGTGAGGCAACGCCTGGTACTTTGTTTGGCTTTGTTTTGATTTCTTTAGCTTTACATAATTTATTTTTCATTCTTGTTCTGTTCTGAAAACCATTACATTTAAACGTGAGGGGAACTAACATAGGATATAGCTATGTTTATTTACATTTATGCATTTAGCAGATGCTTTTATCCAAAGCGACTTATTATTATTATTATTATTATTATGTTACATTTTATATAGCACTTTTCTAAGCACTAAAAGCGCTTTACATAGTAAGGGGTATATCTCCTCATCCACCACCAGTGTGCAGCATCCACTTGGATGATGCGACGGCAGCCATATTACACCAGAATGCCCACCACACATCTATCTATCTATCTATCTATCTATCCTATCTAATAGTTTTTTTCATGAGACTTAAAAAAACAAAAAAATCTTTGTATTTTTTTACATTGTAAAAAGTGTATTTATTGTAATATATTAATTTAAATAAATTAATATATATATATGTGTATGTATATGTATATCAATGTGTCCTATGGTGTGACGGAAAAATGTAAAACAAAAACAAAAAAAAAACTAACACTGAAGATAAACCTCTTTTGTAACTCTAAGAATGAAGAATTTTTCTTGTGATATTTGTATGTAAAAACATGTTTTTCTACATTTTGCTATGTCACAAACAGTCTATGGTCACACCATAGGACACAGTCCAATTTTTATTTGTCAACTACCCATATAAATGTGTGTGTGTATGTGTATATATATATATGTATGTGTGTGTGTGTGTATATATATATATATATATATATATATATATATAAAATAGTTTTCCCCCTTAATATTTAACCATTGACTGTAGCCATTCAGCATTACAGTATAATTGAGTGAGAGCTATCAATTTTTGCATTTATTAGAATTAACTTCTAATTTAAGTGAAAATAAAACAATCTTCACATGAACCCATAATGAATGACATGTTTAGCTATGTGCCCTCCAACAGAAATATACAGAAAATTAATTGTAACCAAACACTAAATTCTAAATTAAATATAGATGAACCCCTTAAAGCTATAAAAGTTATTAACTCATGTTTCTTTTGTTCTTGGATTAATAGACATCACAGCAGCTGGTTATTAGCTTATTTACCTGTTATTGCTTTAAAAGCTGCTGCTAAATGTGATGGATCTGACACGCATCCCAACTCTCTTTACCTTTTCTGACCCACTTCAGGTCTTAAAGTCTCTACTAATGAGCGGAGTTGAATCGGGTGTTTTACAGTAGATGAGGGAGACAGTGCTGGGGTGCTTCAGGACAGTTTAAAACCATTTCAGAGACGTTCTTAAATGTGACGCTGGCGCATATATAACATTGCATGCATGCACACAGTTTTAAGGCTGTTTTAATAGCTAAAATTATTTTTAACTTCTCATAAAATGCTGTCTAATTTTACATGTTTACAGTCCGCAGACTTCCTTTGTTTAGATATTTTCTAAATGTGTCCCATCTTGGTGTGTTGGCTGTGTGTTGTGCAAGGTAACGACCGGACGCTGGGTCAGAAAGAGAACCTACGCTGGAGGAAAGACCTTACACAGTGGCGCCAGACTAACGACAGGCAGGACAAGTGAGCGTAAAATAGTACCATCATTTCACGGTTCACATCCATTTAACCTGTGGCGCTTCTCATTTATAGTTGTTCTAGTTCTCCATGGCCCTAATCTACAACTCAAATTAAGTTTTTATTGTTTTTTTTTGCCTAATGTCTTGTTATTGTTGTTTCCTCAGATCCAAAGCAGAGCTGGATCAGGAGGCCATAATCAGTGGTAACCTGGCAACTGAGACCAACCTCATAGTCCTGGACCTGCTGGAGATGATTGTACAGGTAATGGAGAACTCTTATAGTGGTACTAAAAAATATTTTAGTATGAAATAATGCTTTTGCTTTGTGTTCTACTTCCAGGCAGTTCCTCTGGCGGACTGTAAGGATAATGTGGTTGGTGGAGTTTTGAAAGTTCTGCTGCACTCTCTCACCTGTAATCAGAGCACCACCTTCCTGTCACACTGTTTCAGCACCCTACGGGCTCTCATAGTTAAGGTACTGACCTTTTGTCTGCTGTGTATATTTGTTTCGGCTGACAGTACATAAAAATGTGCTAAAATAAAATTTAATTTTTTTATTTATAACCATTTAACAGCATTTATTAAGGTTTATTTTAGTGTAACTCTTTCTAAATCTGATATCTGTAGGCTACAACGGGTTTGGTTGTCTACATGGTTAATTTCTGGTTCATAAATGGATTCTGTCAGAAAAAAACATCTGAATGTCGAGGCAAGAACACACTTCTCAAATTTTCTGTGTCAAAACAAAAATGAACCCCCCAGGAAATATACTAAAATAAGTTATAAAGAGAGAGATCTAAATATGAGGTCAAATCAGTGAACTAGTTATTCTTTTACAGCTATAATAATTTATGAAAATAGTGAGACATGGACTGTGATATAAGAATAACTAATAATAGGTAATTAACAATAATAGTAAATATTTAATAATACATAATTAACATTTATTTCTAAATAAAGAGACACATTCGAGAGGTATATTAAAAGGCAGTAACCACTAGAAATTTTGATGGGAGACATACACTTTCTTCAATATTCAGATTAGCAGTCGATCAATCTGAATTGGTCTAATCCAGTTCATGTTTTTAAATAGTTGATTTGTAAAATATTACATTTGTGCCCAACCCGGTCTTGTGGACAGTGGTTTTACATACAATAATAATTATATTCTACATGGAATTTATATAATAATTATATGATTATTCTACTAGTCTCCCTACTGACTGCTTAAGTGCTTAAAATTATTCAAATTAATCATACACTACTAAAGTTAAAAAGTATGGGGTCAGTAAGATTTTTTTTAAGTTAACAGTAATAGTTTATTCAGCAAGGGCACATTAAACTGATTAAAAGTGATGTTAAAGACATTAACAACGTTGCGAAAGATTTATATTTCAAATAAATGCTCTTCTTTTGAAATTTCTACTCGTCAAAGAATCCTGAACAAAGTCCACAACCATATTAAACTTTTTTTTAAACATTGATATGTTTAACATAAGGTATGTTTCTTGAGCTAAAAAGCAGTACATTAGGTTGATTTCTGAAGGATCATGTGACTCTGAAGACTGGAGTAATGACTGCTGAAAATTCTGTTTTACCATCACTAAATATTTACAGTTTTACTCATTCACGATATTACTTTTACTGTATTTTTGACCTAATAAATGAAGCCTTAAGACACTTCTTTCAAAAGCATTAAAAATCTTACCAACTCCAAACATTTGAACATTGGTGTGTACAGTATCAGCATCATATTAGTTGGAAATATAATTATATGACAAATATCCCTTTTTCTGTTTGTTATTTCCTTCTATACTGGAGTTGTTTAGCACAACTGCATACATTTAGTCATGAATTAACAAAATGTGATTATTGAATGTCTGTTTAGCACCCAAGAGCCTAAGCTTTCACTTCCACCTAAAGATATTTAATAAAGAAAGAAAATTGTACAAACCATCCCCAGTAGCCCCTTTCTGTAATCATGTAATATTGAATATATGACTGATACGATCATTTTTTTTCAGTTTGGTGACCTGTTGTTTGAGGAGGAAGCCGAGCAGTGTGCTGACCTGTGTCAGAAGGTTCTTCATTACTGCAGCAGCTGTGTGGACGGCAACAGGAGTCAGGCTTGTGCTACACTGTACCTGATCATGAGATACAGCTACAGCTCCACTAGTGTAAGACGCCAAAAACTGATCAATCAACACATCTATTGTTAAACAAATGAAAACACTTCCGCCTGAATGTCTTCTCTGCGATAACATGATGCAGACGTAACATTGACAATGCCCTCTATAATGTTATTCTTCTCTTTGTCTATCTGCTGACTGATAACATGAGCCTGTCGCTGCTCGCCGTCCGTCCCTCTGTGTGCACCAGCCTGATGGCTGGAGTGTTTCCTCTGTTTACTCAATTTCTCACCCCCTCAGCCCTCCCCTGCCAGATGGCCGTGTTGTTTGCCATCTCATTCATCTTTAATGGGCAAAGGATGGATTTCTCTCCCTGTCTGTCTGTTTGTTTGCTTGCTTGTTTGGTTTGTAAAAGGCTCCAGCAGTCGGTCCTGTCGTTAGTGTAACCTTGAATAAGTCATGTTGATTTCTTTTAGCGGCAGACCGTCTTTTACCCCTCTACGCTTTGTGTTTTTATGTTTCCCAAGGCTGTTTCTCACATTAGATTAAACAGTGAAGTAAGGTTTCTGCACAAATTCAGAATGAATCTTCTCAGCGGTGTCGATGTCGAGCCGTTCTTCATGGTTAAACTGACCTAGATGCAAGATTGGCGACGTCCAGAGATGCTTCGCACATACGCTCAATTTAACATAATGGTGCTATTGAAATGATCCATTGGCAATTATACAGGGGTTAATGGGGGATCATTTAGCAGTTTCCTGATGCTAAGCAAGATGGATGGAGCATTTTCAGCCTCTGGCTCAAGTTTCCCTTGGAATCAATGATCTGAGACTATGACAGCAATGGCCGACCGCGCCTGGCAGTGTGGTGTTTTCTTTCACAGCCTAACACCTGTATCTGACAATGTAACCTTCAATAACCTCAGCAGGGCCAGCCCAGATAAATGACATGCCTCTGGTTGATAGGAACTACTGGGGGAAGGGCTGTTTTCTCAATGGGAAACCTCAGGCAGTAATCAGACCTCTGCTGTCATGATGTTTTGAGCATTCAAACATTGGAATGAGGCTTAAAATGAAAGGGATAGTTCACCCCAAAAAGCTCACCTTCATGTGGACACAATGTTCATGCTGCTGGTTTGAGTGCCAAAAATGACCAAAAAATTTCATAAAAACATAGAAAAACTGGTCCATATGGTCTTCTGAAGTAATGTGTTTTGTGTGAAGACATGAGAACCATACTAGAACATGGCATTATTGACATCAAACCTGGTGCAATGTGTTTTGGCATGGCATATTTGAATTTGTACATGAATGCAAATGTGAATGAAAGTTATGGTGGAGCTTGTTAATTAACAACTTTTAACAATTCTTATCAATTCTCAGTTTCAATAAAGTATAACAGTCAGGTTCTGGAAGTACAGTCCCATTCTTCATAAGGGAATTGATTTTTAACAATAACGTATAAAATATAGACCTACTGTGAGCTACATGGTTATTAATCAATGTTAAAGGCTTTTTTCCACATGATTTTTTTTGATGCAGTTACAGCATCTACCTGGAGAAGCTAAACACACCAAGCCTTGACACCTTGTTTTTTTTTGTCCTTGCAGAATTTCTCCAGAGTCAAGATGCAGGTGACAATGTCTTTAGCCTCGCTGGTCGGCAAGTCTTCAGACATCCACGAGGAGTACCTACGCCGCTCTTTCAGAACTATCCTAGCATATGGGGAAGAAGACACGGAAATGCAGTCTACACAGCTACCCTCACAGGTAGAACTTTGGCCAGAAGTTTAGACTTTTAGACATCTAGTCCAATCAATAACAATACAAAACATCTGTTTTAATGAATTACCCAACTGGCTTTCGGTCTCCACAGGTGGATGAACTCTTGAGGAATCTAAACAGTATCCTCTCAGATACAGTCAAGATGAAGGAGTTCCAGAAAGATCCTGAGATGCTCATGGACCTCATGTATAGGTACACACACATTCTCCTGCAGCTAAAACTGAGTCTGCATCTGCATTTTGGATCCCAGGCCTGTGGTTTTCATCTCTGCTTCCCATTTTTGCTGTGGTTTCTACTGTTTGTCTACTGTTTTTAAACTTACCACGGTAACCGAGTGGCACATTTGAGCCCTGCAGTGTGCCTCACATGTGTAATAACTTGAGCAAATATTTCAGTCCACATATGCTTTGATATTAGAAACACAATTTATTTATTTCCTCGGAGCATTAACCTATGGTTTGTTTTGGCTCCAGGATCGCAAAGGGTTACCAGACATCTCCAGACCTGCGTCTAACCTGGCTCCAAAACATGGCAGAGAAGCACAACGGCAGGAAGTGCTTTACAGAGTCAGCCATGTGTCTGGTCCATGCCGCGGCCCTTGTGGCTGAATATCTCAGCATGCTGGAGGATCACAAATACTTGCCTGTGGGCAGCGTCACCTTTCAAGTGAGTTATTATCATGGCTAGGAAACGCTTGAATCGGCTCCCTTTCCGAAAAACAACAGTAGGCGTGAATTATGTCTCGGCTGCTCTTCGAACCCTCACACGCGGTTGAGTGTAAATGGGATGCTTGTCCGACTGGTAAATAATTGTCTCCCCCCACCAGAACATCTCTCCTAACGTGCTGGAGGAGTCTGCAGTCTCAGACGACATATTGTCTCCAGACGAGGATGGGGTTTGCTCGGGACGCTACTTCACGGAAAATGGCCTAGTCGGGCTTCTGGAACAGGCTGCTGAGCTATTCAGCAATGTGAGTTATCCGTGAAGCAAGGCGCCAATAGCATCCAAATTAACAGCCCATCATTTTTAATGCTACTTCATATTTTTCTGTAGTATGATACTGCTAATTCTTCATTATATATCTATAATACAGTGTATATAAACATGCATTTAATTATATTTGAATATTTATAGTAATAATAATGTATTTATTTTATCTATTTAAAGCATTCAAAGGAACATTACATAGCTATACAGTGCATATATACAAAATAGAAAATGTATTACTGTTCATTGCTTCTTACCATTGTTCACTTCCAGGGCGGGTTGTATGAGGCAGTTAATGAGGTATACAAGGTAATCGTGCCTATACTGGAGGCCCACAGAGATTTCCGGAAGCTCGCTTCCACACATGACAAGCTCCAAAGGGCTTTTGAGAACATCATTCAAAAGGTAAAGCATACAAATGACATGTCCTCCTACATGACTTTGCCAGGCAGGAAGAAGCTGTCTAGTGCGATCATGATCTTTATGCATGTGGGCAGCTGGACAGAAATAGAGAAGTTAATGTGCTGTGGCATGCTTTACTTCATATAAAACGATTTTAAACTGCATTTTGCTGTTTTTTAAATAGCTATTATACATTAAGTTTTATGAACACTAATATGAGCCCTTTATGAGCACTAATTGAGGAGCATTAATTGAGACACTGTAATTTTAACCATTTGTTCGTCACACCACAAGAAAATAAGGTGGTGTAGAAAACTACTAGTAACTTTCACAAATATTTACAAAGCATTAGTAAGTACTCTGTGAAGTCAGTACAAAAATAGTTTAAGAACATACATAAAATGGTGACTTTCATATTCATTTGAACCTGAATTCATGCAACATTATGTAGCAAGCACTTTCTTTTAACTACATGTTTATTTGTACTTTTTCAGGGTCACAAGAGGATGTTTGGAACCTACTTCCGCGTGGGATTTTATGGCTCTAAATTTGGAGACCTGGATGAGCAAGAATTTATCTACAAAGAGCCAGGAATTACCCATTTACCGGAGATATCCCACCGGCTAGAGGTGAAATTTCTCTGCAAGCCTGTGAAGTTTTGAACTGCATTTGTGATGATGAATTTGAAGTTTAAAGGTTTCTCTTAAGTTAGATGTTTTGATGCTTTTAGGCCAGCGCTATAATTTTCTGAAATTTGCTTTGATATTAAACATGACTTATTTGTCTCTTTGTCTTTTATGTTTCCAGAACTTTTACACTCAGTGTTTTGCAGATGGAGTTTTGGAAATGATTAAAGATTCCACACCAGTAGACAGAAAGAAGCTCAATCCCAATAAGGTACTTCTCATCAAGTGGCGTGCCAATGTAAACACAATTACAATCAAAAGATTTCTTCAGTTTGACCTGTGTAACACCCTCATTAGCTTTGAAAGGCTGTCGACTGCCTTTACAGTCAAATCTCAAATGCCTCATTCAGTTAAACTTACAGTTAAACTCATTCAGCGATTGATGTTTGCTTTAAGCGTCAGTGTCCTAAACGTAGCATGTTGATTTTCATATTTCACATCAGGTGTACATACAGATTACCTTTGTGGAGCCATACTTTGATGACTATGAGATGAAAGACCGCCTCACCAACTTTGAGAAGAACTTCAACCTTCGCCGCTTCATGTACACTACGCCTTTCACAAAGAGTGGGCGGCCCCGAGGGGAACTCAACGAGCAATACAAGCGGAAAACCATCCTAACCACCATGCATGCCTTCCCCTACATCAAGACACGGATCAACGTCATTCAGAAGGAGGAGGTAATGACAATCCAGAGAAACCCCCTCATCTGCTTCATCTGCAGTGGTAGTTTGATAAAACCGTCCAAATAACTACTCAATCACCTGTTTTCAGTTTGACCTCACGCCCATCGAGGTGGCCATTGAGGACATGCAGAAGAAGACTAAAGAGCTGGCTGAAGCCACGCACCGAGAGAAGCCAGATGCTGTGATGCTTCAGATGGTTCTGCAGGGATCTGTCACAGCCACCGTCAATCAGGTCTGAAGCTTAATGCACACTCGTGCCCTTCACTAGCAACTACATTTACATTTATGCATTTAGCAGACGCTTTTATCCAAAGCTACCTACAGTGCATTCAGGCTTATACATTTTTTGTCAGTATGTGAAGAACTATTCTGAGCTCGGAAACATAAAATGTAATTTACAAAAATAGAATTTCATGTCTATTTAAACTTTTTAAGAGCCCTCCTAAATGAACCCTTATGCACAAGTAAAATATTAAATGATGATATATTAATATGTCTAACATAATTGAATATTTTGTGCATTGTTTTATTGTTTATTTTGTACAATAAAAGTCATACATTTATTTTTATTTAAAATAGCAAATTGATTAAAAGTGATTAACAACATGTATAATGTTACAAAATATTTATATTTCAAATAAATGCTGTTCTTTTAAATGTTCTATTTATAAAATGATCACAGTTTTCACAAAGATATTAAGCAGCAAAACTTCAACATTGATAATGATAAGACGTATTTATTAAGCAGCAAATCAACATATTAAGATGATTTCTAAAGGTTCATGTGACACTGAAGACTGGAATAGTAGCTGCTGAAAATTCAGCTTAATGGTAGTGTATAATTTTGTGAGAACTGTGATGATTGATTTTTTTTAGGAGAAAATGCATATTATTTATTGATTTATTTGTTCATTTTAATTTCTATATTGTTTATTTCTTTAGTTATTTGCTTGTTTTCAATGACCATCAATGGGGAAAGATGGTATTTGGGGTCTATGTGATTTGCTGTAATGGCCACATCTACCAGCAGGGGCTAATAGACCCATGCTAACCAAATAAACTTTGATCCCTTGACATAAACACTGCTCCAGCCACCCAGTCTCCCTGCTGCACATCTCCGGTGTGGTTTTGAATACTTTACTCTTCCATAATTTCCTTGTATTAACTAATTTAAATGTTAGAGTTGTGGGGATTCATACGGATGCTCCCAGCGTCTGTATATTTATGGTAAAGTCTGAAACTACAGAGTGACAGTTTACAACACTAATCAAGTTTAAAACATATCCAAATCCTCTGGATATAGCTGCGGTTACATGATAAATGCCCTTTGGAGAAACTACATACAAAGAGCGCGGCAATGCCTCTGCTCCTGGCTCCACGGTGACATCACTCACACAAAGACTTATTCATGATCTTTCCCTTATGTGTTGACTTTACCTTGTGGCCTCCAATGGATGAAGCATTCATTTTCTCCACTAGCGCTGTTGGGGGGGGTTCTTTCCTTTTCTCACTCTGTGTGTCTCTGCAGGGTCCATTGGAGGTGGCCCAGGTCTTCTTGAATGAAATCCCAGCAGACCCCAAGCTCTTCCGTCATCACAACAAACTGCGTTTGTGTTTCAAAGAGTTCATACTGCGGTGAGTGGCCGCTTCCAGTGGAAAAAGAGATATCAACATAATCTTTTCGATGACTTGTGATCGAATAAAGCAAGTTTTCCATCAGAGGATCAAAGGCGATATAGAAGTATCTTTATTTTATAGTGATTGGTTTGTTTAAAGTTCTGTATTTGAAAGTTTTCTGAAATACTTGGATGTAAGACACCCGAGGGGCTTTTCCGCAAGCGGAGAAAACTTGTCTTAATGTCACCCAGCTGCATTTGTTTTGCATAATCATCATAATTTTTAAACCAAGACTCGAAGCAAATTAAGTTTTTGAATAGAGTGATTTTTCCTAGGATGTACACAACTTGTGTGGAAATATTACATATTGCTTTTTACAGATGGAATAGTTCATTTGGTTTCTGGGCCTTGATTGCTGCCAGCGTGCAGACAAATATTTACTGTAGTTTAAAATGTTTATTTTTCTCCATAATCCATACAGGCTGGCCCAATCTGTCTCTAGCCAAGTTCCCGATATTTATGCCAAGACGTTATAGCCTACTAATTCTCAAAATACATATTTTGAAAGATCTAGAACAATTTAAAAATAATTTAGGAAAAAGATCCAGTTCCCTTTGTGGCTTTTTGCCTTTGAACGAGTTCTTCTGGGGAATAAAACTAACTGTTGAGTATGCTTATCAAACTCATTTGACTAGTTCTGTCCAAATGCAGCTAATTGCACTAATTATTCACCATCTGGTGCTCTGCCGAGCTTCTTGTGTTGCTAATGCTGTTGTGATTGCATACATGCAGATGTGGACATGCCGTTGAGAAGAACAAGCAACTCATTACTCCTGATCAGAAGGAGTATCAGCATGAGATGAAGAAAAACTACAACAAACTGCGAGAGAACCTGAGGCCCATGCTGGAGAGAAAGATCCCTGAGCTCTATAAGCCCATCCCCAAACTCGCATGGAGAATAGGTACACTCACTAGTAATACACTTGATCTTTGACCCAGCAATCAGTGAATGATGGAAATTATCACTCGTGTTCGGTAGTATTTCCATAATCGGTGCTAAAGGAATAGTTCAGCCAAAACTGAAGATGCTATCATTATGGTCCTATTTTCATGGTGCTTTTATTTTGGAGTTTATTTGGAAAAGATTTATGGGGAGTTGGATATGGTTTGGAAAACGTGGGTGAGTAAGTAATGGCACATTTTTCATTTTTGGGTGAACTATTGTTTTTTTTTAATGTGGCTTTTTGGAGTGAGTCTCATTGGTTTTGTTCACACAGCAGTAGAATACAGTTGACAGTCCTGTTTGGAGTGCTAAATAATCTCTTAATAAAGTGTTATCGATGCCAAATTTTAAAAGAAGGTTCAATGCAAGGTTAATTGTAAACTAGTTGTTGCAACAGTAGTCTGGCATGAAACAGACGTTTGGGGGTTATTATTTGCTGTCCGTCATTAATGCTAGGGCTGTCAACATTTCCCAGGTTATAAAAATGGCAGAAAATAGAGGCGAGTGTATTTATAGACTGAAACAAGTTTAGCAAAAGTTTTAGGTTGGTAAGATGTTCTTAAAATATGTTTCATATGCTCACCAAGGATACATTTATTTGAAAATGAAACGGTGAAAACTGAAATATTGTGAAACATTACTACAATTTTAAATAATTGTTTTCCATTTTAATAAATTTAAATTGTAATCTATTAATGTGATGTCAAAGCTGAATTTTCAGCTGCAATAACTCCAGTCCGCAGTGTCACGTGATTCTTCAGAAATCATTTTAATATGATGATATGATGCTCGAGAAACATTGTTATTTGTCATGCTACTTAATATTTTGAGGAAAATATTATACTTTTTTTTAGGATTATATAATAGAAGGTTCAAAAGAGCTGAAAATAATATAATCAATATATGATAATATATAAAACTATAACAGAATAATATACATAAAATACATAAAATAAAATAATACAAATAAATAAGGAATTATATACATAAAATATAATAAAACTAGATGAAATAAATGTAATATAAATCATAATGAATAATTTTCATTCGTTCTATCTCTAATCTCAACATAGAGAACAGGACTGACTTTGCATATATGTTCATCTATTCTAGACATTATTCTATTTGCTCCTGTATGCTGCTTTATATTCAGGACAGTTTGAGAGTTGCATGATACCAAACATTGACTGTGTAAAAATATTTTTGCACTCATATTTCACATTGCAGCTCTTTCTATGGAGCTGTTTCTTTCTGACATCGCATTCGCTGTTTAAGCTCCTGTTCCCTCTTGTGTTTGTAACAGAGATTCCTTCAAACGGCACAGCCTCCGTCGGACACAAGATGAAAATTCATAATGTCGAGAACGTCTCCAGAGGATATCAAGGGAAGGATGTTGCAGTGTGCCAGGAAACGAGAGCTCCGTCAGCTGATAATTAGATGACTCGAGCAGAGTTTCAAGCACAGCGCTGAAACCCCCTGAAAATATCTGCGATTGTTGTATTCTATATTACTGTATATAAGGAGTAGATTTGAAGGGATGTAAACCTTTATTTGCTTATAATTGTTGTTGGAACAAAAACCTCAGCCAGTCACTTTTTTTTCTACTTGTTTTCTGGATATGGTTCGAATCGTCTTTAGTATGTTACAACATATTGTATTCTTAATTAATACAATATAACTTACAGACATGTTACATGTGAGGAAGAAATCTACAACCTTAAATTAAGTGCTTCAAGACGGAAAACCTGATCATATTTCAAAGACACTGAAAGTGTTAAAAGTGGACAAAAAGGACAGTTAGTGATATAATGTATGTTAACATGGAGCTAATATAAGATAAATCATGATTTTTCAGTTTGTTTGTCTTGTTCTATGTATATTGTCATTGCAGAGATTTACAAGATACTGTTTTGTATATATAGTTCTATTTTATTTATAGAGAATATTTAGCTCTTAGATGCATATTGCAATATTAAAATGTGACCAGACAAGATCAGAATACAAGTAAATCATGTTTACAGAGATAAACGGCACCAGTTAAAAGTGCAGAGTAAGAGTGCATCAAATGTTTACTTTTGCCTCCTGTTTCTTAAATAACTAGAAATCGTGTCAAATTAATGATTTAATTTTATTTTCAAATGCACTGGCCATAAGCTTATATTATTTGTTTCTGTTTCCAGTGCTTCATTACATCTGTTACATATTACTGCTCTGAAAACCATAAGAACAGTATGTAAGTTTTATTAAATGTATAGGTAATTACAATGTCAACTAAGACTATTTGTTTGAAAAGCACAAAATAAATACAAATAAATATTTTTGTCAATGAAACTTAAATGCGCTTCCTTATAAAAGCTACAGTCTTATACCTGTTGTGCCGTAATATGTTGATGAATATTATTTTGACTTAAAAGGCATTATTTATATATCTTGCATTATAAACGATAATTCAGTGGTATTTTTGATTCAGTCAGAGCCCAGGTAAATCCTTATGAGATCCAGCTCATCTTTCTGTCGCTGCATGATGACGCATATCGCATGAGACGGCGTTTCAGCTGCGTATTAAGCGTTGTAGTGCTGTCACAGGGAGGAACAGGTTCGTCAAACTACTTAGTATATATAAAATTACTTCATTTTATGTTGCTGTGGTGTAAACCAGCTATTGCAGCTAACATCTGTGGAAGTAAGGTTCTTCTCGATTCTGGTTCTGAGCTCATCTAACTGCACAGTTTGGATGTTTCCTTACAAATTCGGGTCTTGAAACTTATATCGTTAATTAAGAAGTTATTTTTAACCAGGTTAAATAGCCTTTTAATCGCGACGTCAATTTGTAGTCTAATTCCTTAAGAGTTCCCTCCACATTGTCCACAAATATTAATTAGGCTACACACAGTTATACCTTAAAAACTATTTTCCAAATCTACGTGATTAATATTATCATTCGTGTGAAAAAAGGACTGACTCTCCATTGAGAACTACTGCTATGAAGACAGAATGAAAATGAGTGGATTGCCTAGTCATCACCCAGAGGGTAGTATTTAACTTAAGGGTTATTTATGTGTTTGATGGAAGTGTCTATGTGTGAGTGATTTAACACCTGATTATGGGTCTCCGGTTATAAATTGTCACTTTAAGCACCTCTTATTAAATTTCCCTTTTGCACGGAAGAAAACCCCAGTGTTCACTTCAAGGTTTGAGTGTAGCATATCCTTACAAGACAATGAAATATAGAAATGAATACCAATAGGACATTTCAAACAGTACCTATGGCTCGAAAACCTTCAAGGTTTCAAGACTACAGACTGAACAGCTCTGGGGAAGATATCCTCAGTGTGCAGTGCTGGGTTACTCCAGTATTGAGAACTACTGCTATGAAGACAGAATGAAAATGAGTGGATTGCCTAGTCATCACCCAGAGAGTAGTATTTAACTTAAGGGTTATTCATGGTGTTTGATGGAAGTGTCTATGTGTGAGTGATTTAACACCTGATTATGGGCCTCCGGTTATAAATTGTCACTTTAAGCACCTCTTATTAAATTTCCCTTTTGCACGGAAGAAAACCAAAGTGCACACTTCGAGGTCTGAGTGTAGCCTATCCTTACAAGACAATGAAATATAGAAATGAATATTCTTCTTGTTATTAGTAAAACATATTTATTTGGGTAGTTAACAAATAGGATAGATCAGGGCTGTCCAAACTTGGTCCTGAAGGGCCGGTGTCCTGCAGAGTTTAGCTCTAACTTGCCCCAACACACCTGCATAGAAGTTTCTAGTATGCCTGGTTAGAGATTGATTAGCTGCTTCAGGTTTGATTAGGGTTGGAGCTAAACCCTGCAGGACACCGGCCCTCCAGGACCGAGTTTGGACAGCCCTGGGATAGATCTTTTAAACCTTTTCAACCATAGGGGAATAGGGGAAGGTTAGTTTAAAGTTACAGCATACATTTACAATGAACTTACAGGGATAGTTCACACAAACATTAATACTCAAATTTTTCGTAATCAACATTCTTCAAAATATCTTCTTTTATGTCCACAAATTAAAAAAGCCAAACAGGTTTGGAACAACATGAAAGCATGTAAATGTTGACAATTGTAATTTCTGATGAACTACTCCTTGAAGTAGTCCTGTGGCAAGACATTTTTAAAGTGCAAGTGTTCAATACAATTTAATATTCCAGTTACTAGGTTATATAAAACTGCATACATTAGAATTACATAAGATACAAATATTTTTTCAAAATGTAAATATAGCATGTCACCTGCTTGAAAGTTCATGCCAACTACCCATGTAATTATTTAGGATGGTACCAAATAATAGAATGTACGATGGCCTGAGGATATCTGTTATTTAAGAGGTCTATCTTATTATGATTACAGATTAATGTTGTGATTGTGTGTTTACCTTACATAGATTCACTGAAGTAATATTTTCTTTAACATTTATAATTACAGGCTATTCAATTCCTCAGGACCAGATGCAGACTCAATAATGAATGGAATTTTTTGAGAGACGGAATTATTTTATAATTGGCATTCCGTTTACATTACTTCTAATGATATTTCAGTCTGGTTTTTAAAGATCTGTTCCTGCCTAAAGAAAATTCCCATAAGATATGGAAAAGAACCATGATCTGGATCTGGATCCTGATAAAGATGACCTGCCCCTGCGGGCTAACACCAACCATATGCTTGTCCAACACTATGTTCTTGACCTGACTGTTCACTTCCAAAGGAAGGTCATCGGTGGCAGCATTGTTCTGTTTCTGGAGCCCGGTGTGGTTTCCTGCAAACAAGGTGAACTAGGATCTATATCAAACACCCCAGTGCAAAACACATCTCGGGTGTCATCTAAACATGACGTAAGTTCTCCCATCACACCTGAGCCAAATAAGGTGATACCCCCTGAGGAACCATCACGTTTGAGTGGAGGAAATTATGTTAATAGTGTCTTGTGGGGTGATGAGAGTGAAGAATTCACCTTGGTGCTGGATTGCTGTGACCTAACGGTGTCAAAAGTGGAAGAGTTAGATGTAACAACAGTACCTGATTTAAAGAAACTTGATGCAGACAAACAACATGCAAATACAGATCATCCATCATCCAGTCTGATACAAAGGCTGGTTTCTATGCCTTCCGACTGCTGGAGACTGCAGCATGAGCTATACGTCCAGTGCAGCCATTCCTCTACTGTTCATAATGCCCAACCTCTACGGTTCCACACAGACCGGTGGAGTCTTCAGATCAGGAAGGAAGGGGTTTGTTCCCCTCATGATTTCCCACGTGCTGTCAGAATATGGTACGAAACTAAGCCCACAGGTGGTTCTGTGAGGTGGACAAAAGACCAGGATGGCAGGTACCAACCATGTGTAGATATTTACATACACCCACAACTACGGTTGGATTAGATTCATACATTTCCTAGAGTCACAAGCTCTTGGTTCAACTATATGTAATTCAAATTCATTTGGACATTAATCTGTTATAATCTGTTATAAATATTTGTAACTAGTTTTTTTTTTAAACTAAAAATTTATTCTTTTCTTGGCATTATAATAATTATTTTGCCGTGGGACAGCAAATAAAAATAGCAGTGCAGAAAATGCTGGCATAGAGTAATCAACATTCTATTATAATGATTTAGGCCTATCTGTGTAGGCTATAAAATATAGTTGATATAGGCCTAACGATGCTGATTCAGAAACTGTCGTTTTAAAGAGTTAATCCAGAGAAGAATTAGTCAGACTGATTTAAATGGCAACTTTTTTTAATTAATCATTAAAAATATCGGTTTGAAAGAGTTTGTCATACAGACTGGCAGCGCGAAGACAACATAAGAGAACTTAATGTTTGCTTTTTATAATTTCACTTTCACTGACACCGTTTTATCTTATCACATTCAACTCGAAATGTAAGCTTGGGTAATATATGACTTATTTTGACATTGAACTATACAGGAATAGAGTAAAATATCGACAATGGCATTTTATAATACATATATTCCAAATTAAAGAGTTCAAATGAATATCGCGACGAAGAGTCCACATTTTCACCCAGTTCGACTCACACACAAGCATATCCAGGATATTCTGATGCCACATCTTTATCTTTTAGATGCTGTGTATATACCATGGGCTCGCCCATCAACAACAGAGCCCTCTTCCCGTGCCAGGAGCCACCTGTTGCCATGTCAACGTGGCAGGTGCGTGTGAGAGCTCCGTGTGATTACACTGTTCTAATGAGTGGTGAAAATCAAGCCTTTCCTAAGCCTGCGGAGACAGGTACAGTTAAAACCCTTACTCGGAACTTCAGAGTCACAGAGGTGTAATTGAATGCGCTAATTGTATTATGGAAAACGCTGAAGTTTTCTGCAGTGGGATTATTATGTTACAATGCCAATGCCAGCCTCTACCTTTACCATAGCGGTGGGGCAATGGCTAGAGGCTGGAGTAAAACATTCCAACTTTGAGGTGGAAAAAATGGACAAACCGTACGATAAAGAAACTAGGTATCTTGTTATGAAAAATGCCAATGTCCAGAAGAACAAGAGGTATTACATAGTCCAAATATTATTACATTGTAAAACATTACATTAACTTTAGTTACCAGACAAAAAGTTACAACAAGAATTCCGGAAATGTTGGGACGGTTTTTACATTTGAATAAAATTAAAACTAAAAGATTTTCAAAACACATGATCCAATATTTTATTCACAATAGAAAATAGATCTTTAAACTGAGAAATGTTAAAATGTTATGCCTAAAATGAGCTCATTTCAAATTTGATGCCTGCTACAAGTCTTGGCCTACAGGACACGACAGCGCTTCTGGACCATGTTCACATATGGCTTTCTTTTTTGCATGATAGAGTTTAGTTAGCATCTGCAGATGGCACGGTGGATTGTGTTTACCGACAGTGGTTTCTGGAAGTATTCCTGGGCCCATTTAGTAATGCCAATGACAGAATCATGCCGATGAGTGATTCAGTGTCGTCTGAGGGCTTGAAGACCACGGCACCCAACAAATGTCCTCGGCCTTGTCCTTTACGCACAGTCCTTGTCCTTTAGATTTCTCCAGTTTCTCTGAAAATTTTGATGATGATATCCAAGCCTTTGCAATTTGACATTGAGGAACGTTGTTTTTAAAGTAGCCTCTCTAAGACATCCTTTTATGTTACAGATCTGATGTCAATTAAATTAATTAAATGCTAGATGTTCTCCCAGCTGAATCTTTTCAAAATGTCTTGCTTTTTCAGCCCTTTGTTGCCCCCGTGCCAACTTCTTTGAGACCTGTAGCAGGCATCAAATTTGAAATGAGCTCATTTAGTGGATATAAGTGTAAAATTTCTCAGTTTAAACATTTGTGATGTTATCTATGTTCTATTGTGAATAAAATATATTGGCTCATGTGATTGAAAAGTATTTTAGTTTAAATTTTATTAAAAAAAAAGAAACATCCCAGCATTTCCGAAATACGGGTTGTACATACATTTCAGTGCTTTTAAAACATAACATGTTTTTAGTGCTTCTTTTGTATGTTCCAAAATGTTTATGTATTATTTGAAGCAGTGGTGTAGTCTAGTTTTTTGTAGTGATTATACTGTGATTTTTCCCTCCCATCCTCATACTCACCCGTCCCAGAGCAGCACCTCAGAAGCACTACCACACTCACTAAACTGTGCTCTACACTTACTTTTATTTTTAGTAGCACTTGTGCTGCTAATTTTAAATAAATAAATAAATGATTTAGGAGCACAGTAAAAAAAATTCAGGAGCACCTTCTGAACAATTACCAAAATTTGCCTTCCCATTACGAAGTAATATTGGATTCCTTAAAGTGATTTACAGGGGATTTTTTCTAACTTTATTCAAAGTATGTTATATTTTATGTCTAATTCAAAAGTGTATTTTATAAGCTTTTTTCAAACCTTCTAATTAAAACAATGGAATAAGAATAAGTTACCGGTAATCAAATAAAATCAGTATTAACAAAATTAAATTGCTCTACAGAGGTGGCACAGAAGAACACAAAAGTGGCTTGTAGGTGTTTACAGGCATTTAATGAGGCTCAGAGGTGGCATGAGTGCAATTAACTTCATAAATTCATGTTTAGATTAATGTTTTAAATATACAATTTTGAATATAGAAATATTCAATGATTTAAATAACTGAAATGATACTTAAAAAATGAAACTAAATCTGACATTAGGTGGCGGCAAGTTACTGATTTTATCAGTGAATCATTCATTTAATTGATTTGTTCGAACAGCTGATTCACTCAGGAACAAAGCACATGACTGTCTTTATGAATGGGTAATTGAATTGACTCACTAGATTCGTTTAAAAATGCAGATTCATTCATAAACGAAACAACTCTGTGTTTGAATGGAGATGTGCAGTGGCTCAGTTGTTAGAGAGCAAAATCAAGGCAATACTGTTAAAGTCAGACATATAAGTCACAACATTTTTGTTTATTGAAATCTCATTGTTCTTACATGCCAACAATCCCCTGCTGTTACATTTAATAATAACATATAGGCCTATGCTTCTTTGCTCCTTTAGTGTTTCACATAGTTATTTCACATAGTTACTTTTTATAGCCATCTTTACAGAACACACTGACACTGTGATATTTATTTTGTGCAGTTGACAGAAAACTAGACATGGCATCTTCAGTGGAGCATTTATTTTACTGTTTGCTGAATAAAAGCCTAAAATGTGATTGTTTATAGGGTATTCTGCTTGAATATTTGCATCTTTCTCTGTATTGCAGTTTTTCTATGGACAATGACGATCAGCAATTTGTTTGCTCCCACATGGACTATCCTTGTCGCTTCATGGTCAGTGCTGCCAAGGCTCAGACTGTTATTCCTCACCGGGTATTTGCCCCACCCTGCCACCTGCAGAAGGCAAATGACATGGTTTTACCCCTACTGCCTCTCTGTCTGACTGCGGCCCACTCTGTTCTTGGTGTCCATCCATTCTCACGTTTAGATGTGCTCATTGTTCCCTCAGGGTTCTCCAGTCTGGGCATGGCCAGGTAAATGCTGCATTTCTCTTAAATATGATTCTGAAATAACAATATTTGTTAATCTGTAGCATTCTTAAGTGAATGTCATGTTTTTGTCTGTGCGATAACAATAAATAGGGCCTGGATCTTTCTAAACATCAAAAAGGGCAAAATGCAGAAGAAAGTCATAACATAAATGTGGTCCATAAAATTCATATACTTTATTCCAAGTTTTCTGAAGCTTTTTGGTGAAGAATTGCATTCTTTTCATCATTATTTACGATTATTTTAAACAACTATCAGGACATTTTTCTCAAATTCTACTTTAGTTTTTCATTGGAAAGTCATTCAGATGTGCAACAAAATGAAGATGAAATTATAATTTTTGGATGAATTGTTTGTTTAAAACATGTTTTCACCACATATTTTTCTGTTATTTGTCAGTGAAAACTAAACTTGCACTCCCTCTCAGTTGCATGTTGCTTAGTACTGCATAAGAAAATGTTTTAATTTCTCATCAACAGCAGTAAAATAAAACACTAACCCGTCTTATTTAGTCTGCAAAGCAGAGGTTTCGGAAATCAAGTACTCTTAATATCAAGCCATCACATGGCAGCTGTTGCCACCAATTCCCTTTTGGCCTTTGGGCATTGCCCTCCAGGATGCCGCAGTTTTTATGAATTGACCGATTTAAATGCTTTTTGGCAAACCATGCTGTTTGTTTAGTAGTCTGGGTGGCTTGGGGTGTTGAGAACCTGTTGGATCTGTTTAAATGGCAGCAGTGAAGCTCATTTTCCTTACACTGCTTAGGAAGGTCACTACTCAGGAAATGCTCAATGATGTGTGTGCGCACTATGTTTTGTTTGTGTTTACATTATACCACGCTTTGTTTTCTTGTTTTCTTTCAAAACTAGAATTTGATATGGAATTTCAGGCATTGTGCATGTTCCAGTGAAGCAACCTTTTTGAATATAAGCAAACACTAGTAAAAGAAAAGTAATTTGGCACACTTACACAGGGTGACCACAGGTCTTCCCGTATTTCCCACCATCTCCCTGTCCAGGAATAAGTATTCCACAGGATATGAGGTCATTACCCAGTGCCCCAGGCTGGTTCCAGCCATTCACTGAGAGAAAATGTCACATTCTAATTAGCACTGGGCATGCATCTTAACAGTGGTCACTCCTCTGTTTTTCTTTTCCTGAATTAGGTTCTCCCTTTCTGCTTGAGCTAATTTGAAGCACAGGACTGCAGGTCTGGAGAGTATTTAGTTGCCTCACCATTTATTACAACTTGGTTTTATTAGCCGCCCTGTGATAACTGCCAGTGGATGACAGAAATATGTCTGTATGTGAGAGAAAGGGATACTTTTCTTCCCTGTCCTTTGCCCTGTATGGGTCACAGCAGGAGACAGACTGTTGCCCCTTCTCTATGGAATGGTACAGTCCTCCAGGCCTTTCTTGAAGCCCAAATCAGAGCAAAAAAAAAAAAGAGTAATCAACAAAGTACATTTGGGGCCAAGAGAGGGGCACTTTGAGATGCACTTTGAGATGCAGATCCCCCAGGATGTTGGAGAGGATGTGTGGATTATTCCCAGCAACAAAAGCCATTTCGCTCCTGGAACCACTTCAGAGACAGGAGCTGTTTAATCTGAAAATTGGGAAGTATGTGAGCCCAAATCCTTGGGGCCGAGCCAATATCTGCTTTTATATCATGCTTGTTCATTTGCAGCTGGGGCTTTGGACGTAGCAGCGGTGCTGCTGGTGGTTCTCTGGAGGGAAGGAAGTAAAGATTAAGAAGTCAAGAAAGGCCTGATAGTGTGTGCTGTGCTTCCTCCCAAATACCCGAATGACTGCTGTCCCAGTGCACAAAACAGCCATTAAATCGGGACGCTATTCTTGGCTTGATTCCTCCGAACCTGATTTGTGAAATCCTAGAATCCGATGACAGGCTTTTTGAAGCTTGTGGAAATATTTCTGCGAGGAACATCATCACACTTCCATCCTGTGTATTGCTGACCGATCACGTAGGGTTGATTCTAGGCCTTGGCGTCTACAAGATGATGACGTAAACACAAGATGCTCGTATCTTCAGATCTTCAGAGGAAGGGCACTGCACCTTCCTCAACTTTGAAGGCGGTCACTTTCTGTCCCTTAACACCTCTTTTATGCCACAGCAGGACATAGTTGGAATACTTCATGTGCCAGATGTGCAAATATGGGCATAGGCTACTTTTCGGTGAGACTGAGGGCTTCTAGATCTCAGAAAAAGACAGTAGGTGGGTGATAGTTTTATCTACTGATGTCTTTTGATGTAAGATCCAAAACTGTATTCTTGCAGCAAAGTATGCATTAAGTCATACTAAATTGTTGCTCTATGGTAAGGCAAGCACACCACAAGCAGTGCTTTTGGGAGAGATTCAAATTTGTCCACTTGAATAACTTTTCTAGAGAGATAAGTTAAAGGAATTCCTGCTCAGTATTAATCATCCAGACGTTCTTATGAGTAATTTCCAACACATTGAAGCGCATTTTGTGTACTTTTACACTGTATAAATAGCTCACCTCGGTCAATTACTTAGAAATTACTCTGCTGCTGAGACTGGCAGTTGACCTTATATAGCCTGTTAGCTCTGACTGAACTCTGAGGTGGTCTGGACCAGCTCCCAAAGAGCCGGAGTGATCTGAAAGTGAGTTGGAAAAAATATGCAGAACATGCCTCAAAAATATTAAAACTTAAAGTTGCATTCCAGAATCAGTGCAACTCATGCCTTAAAAATCTTAAAACTTAAAGTTGCATTCCAGAATCAGTGCAACTTCCAGAATCAGCTCAGTCAACACGACATGTGGCTGTTATAAAGTTGATTACCAGAAAAATGAAAGGGTTAGTTCACCTAAAAATGAAAGTTCTTTCATTGATTACTCACCCTCATATCTTTCCAAATCTGTAAGATCTTTGTTCATCTTCAGAACATAAATTACAATATGTTTTACAAATCTGATGATTATTTTAATGATGGACTATACAAATGAGAAATGTATTTCAGGTAGACTTTTCTTTGTTCGAGCTGAAGGAAAGAGCAGGTGGTACATTTTGCCTAGAGAACTGGAGACCTTCAGCTTGGCGGAGACCATACTCTTCATCACCTGAACAGGTAGTCAGCAATTGAACAGAAGGAATAAAGAAGAAATTTGTGTCTGTTTCCCTGAGGTGCTACGTTAGCTGTTCAAGAGCTGCTGCAGGTCGGGATATTTAAAGTTAATCAGAGGTTACTGCACACATGCTTTTCAGTACATTTATACGCAGAGTAGGACAAATTTGGTTTAAAGTGATTTTTGTATTCAGTGCAATTATGATTATGTAAACTCTTTAAAGATTAACTATATACAATTGTTCCCCCTATAAATATGCACCACCCACATAAGGCAAATGTGGGATCTGAAAATATTTAAGGGCGAATTAATCATCCTTCTTACGCTCTGACTCACTAGAGTATGTTAGATTACAGCAGCATGACAAATTATTGGATTTTGGAGTTCTGAATAGCATGGGCATTATGTGGACCGGGGGTAATGAAAAATCAAAAACATTATTTAAATCTAGACTCACATTTTAATATCAGTGAGTTTGCGGCCGCATAAAATGCTCTCATTATAATCAGGCTGCCTCTGCCTTTGGTTGTCGAAATTGGTTTGTGCCTATTCAAATATTATATGCTTTTCCTACCGCGAGGGACAGATTAGATATTCTGATTGGGCCATAAATGAATGTCTCAAACAATGAAGTAATGCCACTTTTCAACATTACTTCTGTTTGTAATTGGAGACCCTTGCTTAAGTTTTAAGGGTATTTTCGAGGTGTTTTAGTTTTGTTGTGTGTGTTTTTACAGGTAATATCTGGATTGCATGAATTCCAAGCTCATTTATTTGCTGACGTGCTCTTCCTGTAGTCTTAAAATGACCATATGAGGAAAGGAAAGTGAAGTCCCTTGGGTGCAGAGCGTAATGTGGATGACGGATGTGAAGCCTTTGGAATGTGCTGGACTAGTCAGGGAGCTCGGGAGGCTGAGATAACACCACTTAAATAGCCCTTTCTCTTGCTCTTTCTTCTCGCACTCTCTCTCTCTCTCTCTCTCTCTCTCTCTCTCTCTCTCTCTCTCTCTCTCTAGCTTAACTTTCTTGTTTCACTCCTCTCTGATTGCTGAGTAACCTAAGAAGTGTGTGACAGAGAACGTCTTTCAGACCAGGTGGACTTTGTCACGAAAGACAGCTGTTAATCAAATTGTCAAGGATGAGATGTTTTTCTCCGCCGAGAGTCCACAGAGAGGGTTTTCTGTCCCTCCTTTGGCTGCATGCGCACAAAAGCCACTGCGAGCAAAAGAATTCAGAGCATGCCTGCACCTGGAGAACAGGGAAGCATGTTTAAAAGGAAGAAATAGTTCTACAATTTTTGTCTCTATTAGGCTGTTTTGACTTCAATAGGTGCTTTTTCAGTTTCCTGATCTCCCCGTCTGGATATATGTGTGCTGCAAATTCCTTCGTTTTTCTTTAAATGTAAACAAGCAGCATCCGATTTAGCAAGCAGGTTGTTATTAGTACTACATTCCTGCGTTGTTATCAGGGGCCCTTGCTTCCTAGCTTTATCAATCTCATACTTAACCCCTTTCTGGAAGTCCAGCCTGAGTCATACTCCTATTTACCCGCCACGTCGTCATGGGATGATTCCAAAAAACTGTCTTCCTTGGTGTGGTTTCAGACCAGACTCTTATTCTCCACTGTAAATGCTGGGCCATATAGAAAAACAAATGGATATTGGTGTGTGAGACAGAACTTGCGTCTAAATGAATCAAATCTGTATGGCACAGAGAGAGTTTATTTGGCCCTGGGGCTGATTTAAGGCAGTATGAGTAGCAGTAGAAGCTGGTAAACTAGAGCAAAGTGTGAGGTGGGGGAGCCATTACACAGCATCCCTGGAGGAGCATCTACCATACAAAAATCCAGAATGGATGAGCCCATTCAAAGACTGGGCAGATGTCCCTGCTATGTCTATACTGAATCACACGATGACACCGTAATAGCGCCTGCCATTGCATTTAACCTGATTCCTCAAGCCAAGAAAGCCGCCTTTCTTCTCTCAGACCTCCGACCAGACACAAATATAACAAATCTAAGCACAGAGAATCTTTAGAAGTCTGTAGCAGACTAGGACAGGGTGTTATTGCTAGATTTGAGCTAATCGTCCTTCCCATGGAGTCAGGATGAAACCCAGAGAGAGATGCACAAAAAGCGGTGAGAAGCAAGAACATTTTGGACATTGTGGTTGACAAGTTATGTAGACTTGATTGTATGTAGGCTGTTGGCACTCCACAAATTTGAGCACAAACTCAAAATATGATTTCATTATTTAATGCAACAATGAATATTACATTAAATAATACAGATGTGCTCTATGTAGGGATGTAACAATTCACTCAACTCCCGATGCAATATGAATTCATGATATTGATTTCACAATGTGATTTTCTCATGATTTTTTAACAAAATTAGATTCAAGACAAACTATAAATGAAATGGTGTCCTTTTATTATTTCTCAGACAAAATGCTGCATATTTCATGGTGAAATTGAAATATGGCAAATAATAATTAAATTAAATAGAAATTTTAGAACAATCCCAAATCAAAATGTAATCTTTCGGGAATCCCAAACTAAGGCTTTGTCTGTGCTCTATTTAAAATTAGCGGCAACTACTGCATTTTAATCATAATTCAAACAAAGATGCTGCATACGTGCAGCATGAGCGGTTCTTGATTTAAATAAGTTTGTATGAATTTGAAGCAAAAACAGAATGGTCTGACATTAGTTTTGTTAAATTATGCTATATAAAACATCTGAAAAAACAAAAACACCACCCAGGCTGAATGAAAATGCATAATTCGCCTGCTCTGACAGCAGGTGGCGCTTATGGAACAGCGGCAGTACAGCGTTTCCTTGATTGCCGCTGTAAACAAAGAAGTGCTTATAAATATTATGCATTATACAGAGGCAAGATAAAATAAAATACTAGATAAACATTTATGAAGACTCATAAATTAATTTAACAGACTTAAATTGTTACATATTTTCATCGGTTTTCAACGGTGCATTGTTACATCCCTAACTCTATGTATTTACAGTATTTACTTTATTTACCAATGTGTGTTTTTTTTTACTGTCATTGATTAAGCCACAAATTACTTTACTTTAGTCTCTTTTTTATTCCTGTTTTGAGTTTTGAAATTGCACTTTGTACTTATAGCTGAGTGGCACAGATGGTAAAATGGAACAGTACAATGGATCAATGTCAGTAAAGCTGAGGAGACAGACAAATATTTGAGCCTGATTACATCAGCTGAAAAGCAAAGTTGTTTCGGTCTTGAAATATTGTATTAAGAAAGCAAACAGGGTCAAGCTTGATTTCATGTTGTCTTTTCTGTGACCTACATTCCACACGTGCCAGAAATCTGCATTCTTGACCAGTGATTTCATTCATAATATAGCTTTGAACATTGGAAGGAAGCTCAGATAACAGGGCCTCGCACACTGTAAGCTTTGCATAAACATCTGCTGCTACTTCTCAGTCCGGATGGTCTTTTTGGCGCTGATGAGCGCCTCCAGCTCTGTTGACGCACACTCCTCAGCAAGCCTCTGAAACGTTAATGTGGAGCAATCAAGTTAAAATGGTGCCATGAGGCATTCCGCGATAAACATCGTCAGCGATGCGAGCGAGGGTTTATTTTCCAGATTTCCCACTCGTATGGTTGGTAGAATGTCTACATATGGATTGTATTGTTGTGGTGATCTGTAGCAGGCTGTGTTTGCTTCACGGAGCGTATACAACAAATCTTGATAGTCTCGCCACAGCAGCGGCCTCTGTGTGTTGGTATTTATTCTCAGGATTTCATGTTTGACACATGTGATTTGCCCTAAAAAGGACTGGCATGCAAAAGGAGCCCCACAGGGCCTACAGAGAGAATCACACCTCATTTTGCAGCCCCACAACCTAATCTACAGTCTAGACAGGAATACCACCCATTAAAGCCTGAAAGCCAGGAAGAAAAGAGACTGTGGTAGATCAGTTTTGTTCTGCATGGTTCTTCCAGGTTTTTCCGTCTATAATAAGCTCATGCATTTAGACCGAGGAGAGTGGTAAATTAAATAAGAGACAAAGAGATAGAATGAGCGCAGCCAGCACATTAGTAGAGCCACTTTGAGGAGACGGGAGGTGATGATAAATATGGCTCTGAATGTCTGAAACAGCACTAGGTCATAGACTTCTCATTGGGGGTTGGTCGTTGCCTAGTGGTTAATGACCTGGTACCGAGACCCAGCTGAAGAGGCGGTCTCGGTCCGGTTCCAAACAAACTCTGGTTTGGTGTAATGGATGAACCAATGAATGGATGACCTTAAGCACACTTGTGGTTTTGTTTACAGTTTCTGTTTGACTTGCAAAAAGGGCAGTGTGAAAGTGCAGCATTGAAAATCAGCATTGTATTTGGTCTGGACCAAAGCAAGTGAACTAGCGGACTTTCCTGGTGTGAATACAACCTCAGAGTTTCAGAGTAGGTTTAGAGTTGACAAAACCAAACAAATCAAGCCTGGTTAAGATCAGGTTCAGCGGGCTCGCAATGATCAATATGAATATTCTCTGTCAACTCAGGGTTGGTTCAGAGTTTGTGATCAACTCTTGAGCGCATGCACCTGAAAGTGTGACAAGTACAGCAAACAGCCAATCATGTGAAACACAGAGAGTTTCAATTTGATTCACTTCTTGTGAGAGTGTGCGCAGTTCACTTGCTGAAGATTAAGAGATTATTTAAAATATACCAAATTGATATACATTTACAAGGCAGGTGTTTGAGAAAGCAGCAGAAAGAAAATATATGAATTTTAAAAGCTTTATTAAAGTGTGTGTGTGTGTGTGTGTGTGTGTGTGTGTGTGTGTGTGTGTGTGTGTGTGTGTGTATAAATTAATTTAAATGAAAATTGAATTGAATGTATGACCACTTTTGGCCTTCTGGTCTTGCCCTCAATAAGGTCAGTGGAAAGATTAGACTTATTTTAGATCAAATGGATTCCGTTTGGACTAAATGACTAGTAATTTGAAATGGAAGTAATGAAAGTAATTAGCTTTTTTCAGGAAATGCATCATGAACTGTGTTTTTCCCTGTTTTATTTGTTTGTTGCATATTTTTTGTTAGATATAGTTTTTAAATAAAGTATCTTAAGCAAAGCTGAGTATTTACTTTATTCAGTGGAACACAAAATACGTTTTTTTTGTTTGTTTGTTTGTTTTCATGGAATTATTAATAAAGGGGTCCAATATTGCTTTGTATTCCATGGAAGGAAAAAGTCATACAGGTTTAAATCGGCATAACTATCTCTAAGCAATTTTGCTTCTCAAGTATATACATCTTGTGTTATATTGTATATTTAGATATTTTTACTGGAAAAATAAAATGTAATTAGACAGGATAACAAGTAAACAAAGAGGTTCAATGTAGATGGAAACGATTTGTTCCCACCAAGTTTTCCTCCTCCATTAATCTGACATTCCACATTGAGAGGAGTTTGACGATGATTTTGAAATCTGAACCATTACATTCCACTTTCAGTGTTTCCTCTGGTAATTACAGGGCAGGTGGTGATATCCTGTTCTTGGATGAAAGGACGTGATTCCTTTGTCTTTCAGAGAAGATATCTTTCAAGAATTGTTGCAGTGGTTTATTGATATACAGCACATGTGCTTGCTTGTGTGCGCCGTAAAGGAGAATCTGTGTAGTTCAGTTTTGGAAGAACTTTAATTAACTTCCCATGATATATCTACAATGTGTATTTATCCATGTATCCATCTGTCTGTCCATCTGGCAAATTTAGGCAGATCTAGTGATTATTTCATCATTTGTTGTGTCAACCTGGTACCTTGTCAACATGATTTTGGACTGATAAAAAAACAAACAAAAAACATGTGTACATGTGTGTCCTTATTCTTGGAAGCTGTGTCATGTTAGCCAATCAGGTTAGAGCTTGCTATAGTGTGAAACTACTTTCTGTTTTGTGAGAAATATGCATCAGATGGTTAGTAAACAGACTCTTGTGCTCCATGTGTGAAAGAGAGGCTCTGTAACTGCTAAAGAAATCCCTTTTTCTGTCATTTGAACAGTGTCCACTTTTAAAGAACAAGCGTCTGTTGTTTAACACTTTTCCATAACAACGCTGGGCATTTTCTGTCATCTATATCCAGAGACTGGGCTTTTTCTAAGTCCCTTAGCTCTACTTTAGAGAAAACTCTTAGGGCACACAGAATCCCGCTAAAATAACATATCGATGACTTTAGGGAGCAATAAGAGTGTGAATGAAAGGCATGCCTGCCACCTTCAACTCAAGAGTCAAGGCCAACCTTTTTTATTGATTTCCTGCTGGTTGCTGTGGTCATTGTGTAAAGAAAGCAACAGTGAGGATGAAAAAAAACTCTTTCCAGACCCAGGCAAGGTGAATGTCTGGCTCAAAAGGTAAAAAGACATTCATAAAACTCTCAGATTATTTTATCAGGTTAATTTTGCGAGGGGAAAAGTGCTTGCGGCTGGCTATCTATGGCAGTATGTGTCACATTTGAAAAGCATTATGTGGCTGAGCTGAAGCCTTAGGACACAAAAGAAACGGGTTTGTTTTTCCTGACTCGAGGAACTTTGTTTGGAACATGGTCTTGATAACAGCCCATTTGCTGTATGAAACACACAAAGCTATCTGGTTGAAAAGGTCACTCAAGGTAATTTCGGGTGAGGAGGCAAACAATACCATATTTCATCTGGTTTTATGTGCAGTCTGAATCTTGAGGTCATGTTTTTTCTTACACTGTTGAAATAAAGAGCCTTATCTTCCAGTAGACATTTTGTCCAGCTTACAATGTTGTCGTTCAGCACATTTAGCTGTGGAACTTATCACAGTAACATCTGAATGTATCATAGTAACATAGCAAATGCACCCGATTGTTTGGTGAAGGGTGTGGCACGGGTGGCTACTCTGAAATCCACTGGCAGCAAAGAGGCCTCATTTTGGCTGAGAGCTCCACCTCCTTAACGACAGTCTGTCTACAGGAGAGAAAATCCCACACTTTGATGTTCTTTCAGGGTGGCTGAGTTTTATAACATGTTATAACTAGATCAGAGCTGAAGTCAGAGCTACAAGTTCTCAGCACCCGCAGTAATGTTATAACCAGTGATTTGTTAGTAGACCAAATACAACCATGATGTTATGTCCCAGTCTGTTTTCAAGTTTCTTCTTTACATAAGAAAATAAACTGTGGTTTCTCATGTTTTTTAGTCCACATATCGTGTTCCTGTCTCAAAGCATGCTAACGGGTGAGAAGAATCTCTGTGGGGCGAGATTGTGCCACGAAATTGCCCATTCTTGGTTTGGGCTGGCCATCGGAGCACGGGACTGGACGGAAGAATGGATCAGTGAGGGTTTTGCCACTTATTTAGAGGATGTATTTTGGAGCCATGTTCAGAAGGTATTGTGATAAAGTTGAATCTTTGACTGCTTATGTTTTGCCAATCTAAGATTGAGTCATTTCCCATCCATTGTTTTCTTCCTGTCACCTTGCAAACAGCTAAACGCATTTTAAAGGGATAGTTCACCCAAAAATGAAAATTCTGTCATTAATTACTCACCTTCATGTCATTCCAAACCTGAAAGACATCCGTTCATCTTCGGAACACAAATTAAGATATTTTTGATGGATTCCGATAGCTCTCTGACCCATTCCATAGACTGCAAGGATCTTAACACTATCAAGGCTCAGAAACGTATCAAGGAGATTGTTAAAATAATCCATGTGACATCAGTGGTTCAAATGTAATTCTCTGAAGCTGTGAGAATACTTTTTGTGTGCGAAGAAAACAACAATTGACTTTAAACAACAATTCGTCTCCTCCGCGCCACACTATAGCGGCATTTTGGAGAGGATCACATACGTAAACAACGTATGCTGTTCTGTGTCAACAGCACCGTATGCGGATACGTTCTTTACGTTGTTTACCCTTTGATCTGAACGTAAAAAAATATCCGCATTCATACGTTGCATACATTATTTATATATGTAATACTCTCCAAAATGCTATAGGGTAATGCAGAGGAGACGAATTGTTGAATTAAGTCGTTATTTTTTGATGATGATGATGATGATACTTTATTGTCAGACAAGTCTGATATCTCACGTAACAGTATCCATGTTTACAACATTCAACACCAACAAATACATTTAATCTGCTCAGTACAAAAACATCATACATTATACTTACATAAGCAATACATTACATCCTACATTACATATACTATACATTTAAGGCTAAGCCATCCTACATTAAATATGCTATACGTTTAAAACTACACCCTACACTTTACAGCACCTTCACCTCTTATACTCTTGATTTTTGATTAAGTGTCTTATTCAACTCAAGGATAGCCTGATGCACAAATTAATGCTTCAGCCTCACTCTGTTGAAATTTGGGACTCTGTATCTCCGATTTGATGGTAATAAGACAAACTCATTATCCAGGCCATGATTAGAATCAGCTACTATATTATTTGCAAGCCTTAACAAGTTTTTATAATAGGCTAAATCATATAGCTTCTCAGTAGGCTGACAATCCTTGAACAGATTTTTATGTAATTAAACAATTGTGTTTATTAACTTAACCGATAGACTCTTATACCATGTAGAATTACAATATTGCAGTGTACTCATAATTACAGACTTAAAGAATAACAAAATGATCTTCCTTCTCACTCCAAAAGACCTAAGACGATTTAGAAAGTAAGTTCTTTGCTTTACTCTTTACAGAGAGTATCAGTATGATCCTTCCAAGACAGCATATCGTCCACCATCACTCCTAATTACTTGTACATTTAAACCTGTCCGATTGTTTCATTATGAATAACAACAGGTAGTTTAAAACCATCAAATCTGGACCCAAATATGATTTCTTCAGTTTTACTCGTATTAATATGAAGATCATTATTCTCACACCATTTTACCAATTTTGTCACACCCTGTTGATGTAGCACAGGACTGTCTGAAGCATTCAACACGAATATTAAAACAGTGTCATCAGAATACTTTAAAATGTATTGATTTGTCATTTCAGCTCGACAATCGTTTATATATAAAGTAAACAGTGTAGCAGAGCTGACACATCCCTGGGGTACTCCAACCCCAGTTTGTTTTCTTTGCGCACAAAAAGTGTTCTCATAGCTTTGTAAAATTACAGTTGAACCACTGATGTCACATGGATTATTTTAACGATCTCCTTGCTATGTTTCAAAGCCTTCATCAGGTAAGGATCCCTGCAGTCTATAGGAAGGTAAGAGAGATCTCAGAATGCATCAAAAATATCTTAATTTGTGTTCTGAAGATGAACAAAGGTCTTACAGATTTGGAAAGACATGAGGGTGAGTAATTAATGACATCATTTTCATTTTTTGGGTGAACTATCCCTTTAAATCTTAAATACAGTGTATTTACTGAAATTCATTAAACACCTATTAGAGCACATGCTGACTGGTCAGAGTATAAAATGAGTTTGAAATAAAATTTTCAGCATTAACTGGAATATTTCACTTCTTGTAATGACAGACAGCTAATAATGAGTCACAAACTCGCTCGTGGAGTGTGATTGTGTTTCACATCAACAGCTCTTCAGTTCATTCAGAATGTATTTATAATCTGTGTTTGCCAGCTATGAATTGAAAACTATTGTTGTGCTAATGGAATGTTTCCAATACGTCTTTCTAAAAAGCTGAAGTGTGTAATTTTATTGATGTTTTCAATGACTTTCTCTTATTCCAGTTTAATATGTAAAGGCTGCTATCAGCAGGTCATTCATAGGTTGATTTCCCCAAAGAGTGTAAACACTGCACTCTGTGGCGCTATCAAAACATTGCTCATTTGTTGGAGCATCCTTAACAGCCCTACAACAGCAACACTGGCTTAACCAATAGCACGATTCTGGGGCGGGACAATCTGTTTGCCATCCCCATTGTGTTTGGGGAAACTTGTTCCGTTAAAGCAATCGTTAATTCCATCTGATGACGCTAATGGTGCATAAATTCCACACTTCACCTTAAAAGTTAAACTTTCTTCACACAATGTTGCCTTACTTTGTGTTTAAATTCATTTAATTCATAGTTGTTTGCTTTCATTTGTTCTCTTTTTCTCTGTCTTTCTCAGTTGGGTTGTAGAGAGGCTGAAGAGCAGAGACAGTTAAAAGCTCTGCTTCGCTGGAGGAGACTGAGTGACGAGTTACAGAACTCTGAAGAAGAGCTGCAGGTCCTCAGGTATGATTGACCATGTCTCTCACTCCCTCCGTCTCACTTTTTGCTTTCCTCCTCCTCTAACTGCAAATTTCTCAGTCCTTATACCCTCATTGTTCCATCATCTGCACACATAACCGTTCTCAAAAGAACCTAAAGTTCACTCTTAAGAGCAGTTTTGGACCTAACTCATGTCTTAACTATGAAGTAGTCTTACAATTTTAATCAGTATCTGCAATCTGATAACAACAGGTTTAATTTACTGATATAATTTAAATCGTGCATCCTTTGTTACACAAATTAATACTTTATTTCTTCAAAGAAGCCTTAAATTGATCAAACATGACTGTAAAGATATTCAAAACGTTACAAAATATTTCAGTTTGATATAAATGCTGTTCTTTTGAACTTTCTATTTATCAAAGAATCCTAAAAAATTATAATGGTTTCAAAAACATATTAAGCAACACAACTGTTATAAACATTGAATTGAAGACTGAACTAATGACTGGAGAAAATTTAGGATAATCCCAGTAGTAAATTATTCCTTTTAAAATGCATTCTTTTAAAAAAAATATATTCAGAATAGAAAGCAGTTATATGCAATATATGAGTTATATATATGAATATA
This sequence comes from Gymnocypris eckloni scoliostomus, assembly GCA_027564155.1. NCBI lineage: Eukaryota > Metazoa > Chordata > Actinopteri > Cypriniformes > Cyprinidae > Gymnocypris > Gymnocypris eckloni. The sequence continues at coordinate 14,026,171 of CM050420.1, forward strand.
TATGAATATATGCGTTATATATATATAACTATAACACTGGCCACTTTATTAGGGACATCTGTTCAATTGCTTGGTAACACAAGTTGCTAATCAGCCAATCACGTGGCAGCAACTCAATGCATTTAGGTATCTAGATGTCGTGAAGACAACTTGCTGAAGTTCAAACCGAGCATCAGAATGGGGAAGAAAGGGGATTTAAGTGACTTTGAATGTGGAATGGTTGTTGGTGCCAGACGGGCTGGTCTGAGTATTTCAAAAATTGCTGATCTACTGGGATTTTCACGCACAACCGTCTCTAGGGTTTACAGAGAATGATCCGAAAAAGAGAAAATATCCAGTGAGTGGCAGTTGTTTGGACGAAAATGCCTTGTTGATGTCAGAGGTCAGAAGAGAATGGGCAGACTGGTTAGAGATGATAGAAAGGCAACATTAACTCAAATAACCACTCGTTACAACCAAGGAATGCAGAATACCATCTCTGAACGCACAACACATCGAACCCTGAAGCAGATGGACTACAGAAGCAGAAGACCACACCGGGTGCCGCTTCTGTCAGCTAAGAACAGGAAACGGAGGCTACAATTCGCACAGGCTCACCAAAATTGGACCATAGAAGATTGGAAAAATTTTGCCTGGTCTGATGAGTCTTGATTTCTGCTGCGACATTCAGATGGTAGGGTCAGACTTTGGCGTAAAGAACATGAAAGCATGGATCCATTCTGCCTTGTCTCAACGGTTCAGGCTGGTGGTGGTGGTGTAATGGTGTGGGGGATATTTTCTTGGCACACTTAGTACCAATTGAGCATCGTTTAAACGCCACAGCCTACCTGAGTATTGTTGCTGACCATGTCCATCCCTTTATGACTACAGTGTACCCATCTTCTGATGGCTACTTCCAGCAGGATAATGATAATGTCACAAAGCTCAAATCATCTCAGACTGGTTTCTGGACATGACAATGAGTTCACTTTACTCACTTTACTCACAGTCACCAGATCTCAATCCATTAGAGCACCTTTAGGATGTGGTGGAACGGGAGATTCGTATGATGGATGTGCAGCCGACAAATCTGCAGCAACTGCATGATGCTATCATGTCAATATGGACCAAAATCTCTGAGGAATGTTTCCAACATCTTGTTGAATCTATGCCACGAAGAATTAAGATAGTTCTGAAGGCAAAAGGGGGTCCAACCCGGTACTAGCAAAGAGTACCTAATAAAGTGGCCAGTGAGTGTATATATGTATGGTATGATAAAATTTTGTCCAGCTAAATCACACTTTTTGTTAATGTTCATAATTTGCGTGTTTTCATATTTATACATTTCAATTTTTTATTTAAACCCAATGTAAAATATGGGTCCTAAAGCAAAAACAGTGACATATAATGTGTAACTAATGTTCTGTTGTAAACAGTATATTGAAAAATATATATATATATATATATATATATATATATATATATATATATTAGAGGTGGGCATAGATTAATTTTAATCTAGATTAATCTAGATTAATTTTGGAATTAATCTAGATTAATCTAGATTAAAATGGCTCATTTGAATTCTGCCAAGGCATTCAGAATATGTGCTACCCAAATAATGACTAAAAGTAAGTCTTTGAGAACGGGTTTCTCAAGCCAGGTGGCGATTAGACCAGGGGCTCATCTCCTGTTTCCAAAATGCATCACAAACTTTAATCCCCAATCCCACGAAAAAAACTGGAGGATAATCCTGCTCCACTCCCGGAAGAATGACTCCCATTCCCTCCCGTGTTGTTTTTTTTTTTTTTTTGCCGATAACTGTCAATTACAGTAAAAATATAGTACAGATCACAGCGTGCCCACCTTATTAGTTGAATAAAACCCCAAATGTCGTTTTTGTTATTATATTGAACTGAAAGCCATCTTATGCACAGTGTTGCACAGATTCAAATTTCATGTAAATCATCCATGCTAACACACACGCCTTCTATTTTTTTTTTGACATTTCACTCTCTATAGATATATTTTTCTATGTAACGCATACTGTATTTTTAGATATATTCGAGTTTCAAGTTTCTCGCTCAAGTTCACATGAGACCTAAAGCGCATCCTGTTTGCTTAAAAGCGCAACGCTTTCGTTGTTATTCTGAGTGCACACAAATAAACGAGAGTCTTTACAGATTCGAAGATGTATTAGGCTACTTTTATCTGTATGACCAAAATGACGGAGATTTTAAGAGCAAGTGAGCGCACCGAGCCTGTCTTGCAGCAAACACGCTTCCACACAAACACTTCAATAGCGCACATTTCTCTAGGTTAACATCATATTGAGCGGCCATGTAAAGTTGCTACTACATACATCTTTCAGATGAACAGCCATATTTGAGGTTGATGAATGATGAATGAGCGTTTGGATGTCCTGCCCGATTGTATTACCACACAGACCAGCCGTTAACAATCTGTCCATCACGGACTGCGAGCCTCTAGTTCGAAGACTCGTTCTCGCCCCCTACAGTGCAATTCGGCTAGGTATACATCCGCGCTAAAATATCAGGGTGAAAGTCATCATAGCTTGCGTAGTATAGACCCAGCTCCCAACCCAACTTTGAGAATAGATTACGATATTTTTGATAAGAGTCTCACGTTAACGCAGCACGTTAACGCCGATAACGGCCCACCACTAATATATATATATATATATACATATATATATATATACATATATGCAATCAAATTCCCAGGCACTCTGCACTCTGCACAGAATCATTTTAAGCATGTTAATGCAAGAGTATTATTTGATATGAGATGTAATGTAATGTTCTCATATGAAGAGCACAGAATCGCACAAGGTTATGTCGGTTTGAGGTAGGAGTAGATTAACCCGGCTTAACTTTTAACAGTGAGAAAATGAGAGTGTGTGTGATAGAATGATAGAGCTTGTCAGGAATTCAGCTGTCACAATACCAGCAGGTTTTGAAGATCCACCTGACAGCATGTGTCTGGCCCGTCCTCCACTTTGAGGGACCCACACCCACTATAATCTCAGGGATAAAATGTTCAGACAGTCTGGAAAAATGCCTGTCTTGTGAATGCCTGTCATGTAACATATTCAGCAAGTAATACTATGACAAAGAAAACATAATTCATATCCAGAGCAATTTCTAAGATTGGACTGTTAGAATACCAAGGTCATCCTTGCTTTAAGTATGTTTTTGGTCTAAAGTTCTGTTTTACAAGAATATTCGGCACAAAAATTTGGTCCAATTTTCAAATGTAATTTGTCACCATGAAACAGCAGCGGCTCTGGGCATGTGACCAAAGGCGCAAATCTTATTCCTTGCAAATGAATGCTTGCTTCAGTATGAACAAAGTAACAGCCGTCTATTCAAATGAGTGTTTATTGCAGTTTATTGCAGTCTAAGTGTGAACAGACTTTCTTGCATAGATTACCAAGAAACTAGTGTTAAAAGTGAAAGTTTTATATTTATAGACTAAAATTTTATATATTTATAGAATAAAGACATTTTTAACCATTTTTAGTATCGCTAGACTTTTTTACCAAAGTTTTTGTTGTGCTGACACAAAACATTCAGACATCAACCAAAAAGAGTGGACACAAGGGGAGACGTTAGTCACTTTTATTGATTTTGACACTTGAGAATATCCGTTTATTTTTTTATTCATCTATGCATCCTTCTGGAAAGGAAGGCTGCCTATTGTGTTCGATGAATACCTGTCACCTTTTTCACTGGGCTGCTGAGGGCTATTCCACAAACACACATGCAAAAGCCTGTGTTACCAGGAGGAATAATGCATGCCTTTTAAAGGAGCTCACCCTTATCACACTCTCCCATACAGTGAGAGAGAGAGAGAGAGAGAGAGAGAGAGAGAGAGAGAGAGAGAGAGAGAGAGAGAGAGAGAGAGAGAGAGAGAGAGAGAGAGAGAGAGAGAGAGAGAGAGAGAGAGGGAGGAGGGAGGGAGAGAGAGGGAGGGAGAGAGAGGAAGGAGAGAGAGGAAGGGAGAGGAAGGGAGGGAGGAGGGGAGGAGGGAGGCGGGAGGGAGGAAGACCTCTTTATTTTTGGAGGGGAACCAAATGTAAGAATCAATAATGTACAAGCACAAGTGAGTGTCCCAAATACAGAAAGAAGGTAGCTGAAGCCTTTTTGACTCCACTAGACCTGTAACTATCCTGAGGAAGATCAATAAAGGAGGAACTATACAATTGGTCAATTCTAATTAATGTAATGAATTGTATGAATATAATTATTTTTAAGTGGTAGACAATAACATTGGTGAAATAATTCTGTACACATTATAGGACGATGACCTGAGCCAAATGCAAATGAATATAGAGACTTGAAAGGTGCAGCTAGAACACTCGGAACAGCTAAAGAAAAAGTAAAGATTTAGTTTATTACAGTTTTCCTCAATGTAACAATTTTTCTCATCTCCATAGATCTCCATATATGGGAAGGCATCTGTCCCTTTTCCCAGATCTTGCTTTATTTCTCTGTGGAATGTGACAGCGTAGACCTGCACTGGGGGCACATGCGCACAGAGATAAGGCATTAGAGCGTGATTGATCATACTGCTCTTTATCACTGTGACACAAAGAAACAAACAAAAGCAGGTTATGATGACTAGAAAACACTGCACACGTATAGATACATGCCCATTTGTCTGCAAGAAAAAGTAAAAAAAAAAAAAAAGAAGGTTGTTGTCTGTGTTAATGGCGCCTGAGTATCGACCAGATCTTTACAAGAGCCTTTTATTGGCAAGACCAGTTAATCTCCCAAAGAAGATCAATAATTTTTAACTGAGGTCGTAATCACACGTAAAGATGGCCAGCACTCAAAGCTCTCTTTGTCTCTTGCAATCTACAGTACCTTTGGCCATAGGAAGGAAACACTCCATCGGTCTGAGCTGTGAGAATGAAGCCTGTCTGATGCTTAAAAATGTCAAAAGTGTGCGGGACACATTTCAATATCTACATTTCTCATTCCAGTCCATGTTAAGATTAATTGGTAATTATTTAACAGTTCTTGAATTTGATTGGCTTGTCTGTGTTCGCGTGTTGCAGACAGACTGTAGGGGATTTAGTGGCTCTTTATGGAGGTTACATAGAGTAGGTGGCGACAAGTAAATAAGTCTTTATTAAGAAGTCATTGAATCATTAATTCAACCGAATTATTAAAACAGATTCTTCCATCCAGGAGCAAAACCTGGGATAAATCGCATAAAAATAAGTTGGTACTTATTTTGAAAACAGGACTTACTTCACAACCATTAAAATGTATGATCTATATAGTATGAATGTGTGTAATATGGATGTAATCTGCATTTATATTTTGTAGGGAAGTATGCATATTTGCAGCCTAACTAGGATGCAGCCTAGTTGAGTCACTGAATCCAAGAACAGTAATTTATTTAGGAACTAAATGTGCAGCGGCAATTCTGCTTTGACTTGGTTTGGAACTATTTTCATTTCATAGATTTTTTAATAGCAAAAATGTACACAAAGTAACTGGCAGCATTATGTCTGACATTTAAATTACTCAATGTTATTCTTGAACTGTTATGTAAAAACAAACAAGGTAGTGGTAAAAAAAAAAAATGCACCTTGTGTCTCATGACTTAACAAATCATACACTAATCTCAGTGTGCACTTACTGTATGCACCGAAGAGCCATAAAAAGGAGCATTACTGTAATCTATGGTGCTGTGCACAGATAATGGTTTCATAAATGCAATTGTTTATACATTTAGTAAAATATTAGGAGGTCTTTATGTGTGCTGATGTAAGTGTATTCCTATGCAGAGCGCTGTAGATGCAGCACTTTGCCTTACAATACCGCGGCCTGATTTGTGTGGTGTTTGTGTGTTTGCATATGTTCGTGTATTTGCATACAGGCCTAATAAAGAGAACACAGGGGAAGTGAGCGAGTCTGGTGCATCAGTAGTGAAACATGCCCTCAACCCAGAAAAACCCTTCATGCAGGTGCACTATCTGAAGGTACGTCTGAAAGCTCAAAGTGCAGAGTCCTCTGGGGTATCTGGAATATTTGGCCTGTGTAGATTTGCTCTCTATCTTTTCTCTCAGGGCTACTTCCTCTTGAAGTTTCTAGCTGATCAGGTTGGCGAAGAGAAGTTCTTGGACTTCTTCAAAGTGTTTGTGGGAAAGTTCCACGGGCAGCTCATTCTGTCTCAGGTGAGCTTGTCCTGCACGAGAGCTGTCTGTTCATTTAGCCAGAATGCAAATGTTGCTGTTGGACGGCATCTGCGTATTTTGGCCAGTGTTTCAATTTCACCGTCATTCCATCAGCGTGTGTCAGTGAAAGAATGCACTAGTTCCCCTAAAGGTGTGATACTTAACTCGGTTTGAGACAGAGATTTTTGACACATAGTTGCATTCAGGGTCCAAAATTAACACTCACCTAGCACCAAATGAGAGTAAAAAAAAAAAATTGGTATATATAGACACAGTTAATAGCTTTTTAGTGGTAACTTCATTAGGAATTGCAAAATAATACATGGAATAAATCAGACCACTCCATGTGGCAACACTTATGAAGAATATTCCTCACGTTAGGTGATCAAAATATCACAAAACATGTTTATATATCATCTTCTTTAGATATAGGTGCCATTTTATAGAAGTATTTTTGCCCATTCGATTTTTGCTTAGAATTTAAAAAACCAACCGAACCAAACTAATTACCTACAAGTGAACCTACATTCTCTTATTTGAAGCAAAATAGTATTTTTTTTTTATCTGATGAAAAGACAAAGGTACAAGACAGAAGCACTGCAAATGACATAATCAAATAAAATGATAAATGAATATAAAACTATTGCTATAAAGATGAAGAATATACAAAGTAGATTGAAAGTGCAAAGCAACTGAAGGTATCACAGTATGTCTGTCATTAAAAGGTTATAAATTATTGTTAATAATCAATTACCTTATGGGGAAAATGAATGGCATTTCTACTTCCCAAACCGGACAGTTCTTTGAGACTAATGTAGAAATACAGTATGACATTAATATTTCAGTATTTTTTCAACACTGTAGGCTCTGTTTGAAGCTTTCAAACGGTATTCTGTCTCTTGTAGGATTTCCTGCAGACGCTCTTGGACACATTTCCAGGAATGAGCAGGTATGATGGAATGGTATTAACACTGGCTGTCCAAAACACATGCTCTTTAGTAGCTCACTGAACTCCTCAGCTGCTCCGCCATTATTAGTGAGTGGAACTTTGACTGTGGAGTTGAAGGTATTTAGCTAAACCAAACCCTGCAGGAATCTTTCTTCTCTAGCTCTTAACTCAAAATGTTTTTCCACTGGTTTGGCCAAACTCACCCATCATCTTATCAAATAATTATTTTCCTTTTTACTGTCTCATCATTTACACGTTGACATAATGTTGTCATTAAAACTGCCCGAAGATGTATTGTATAGAAGAAATATGAAGAGGCTTCTCTGCCCTCGATAATATTTTTGTGCTTTATGGCTAGTTGGAAGCCTACTGGTCTGATTTGGGTCTTTTTCATGGTGAGTGATACATATTTACATATTAATATATTAACATATTAATAGCAATGCTAGCAGAAAACTTAAAATGCACCTCTCGGTAAGTTATTAATATAGTCAATTAATTTTATATTTAGTATAATCAATAATAAAATAAAAATAAAACTCACCGCTCTTGATGAATTCTGTTTGCTTTAAGCTGTATTTAACAATTGGTAAATAAGTGGAGTAAATTCCATTTTTTTAAATTAGTTATTATTTATATGAATATTAACTATTATTTTTGCAATATAATTTTATATTATTATTTCACTTTAATAAAGTGCTTTGCTCAGAATTTTAGTTTTTATTGTTGTATCGACTGCTCTGAAACGTCAATATTTTAAAGAAATATTAGTATCACTGCAAACTGTAAAACAATCAGCTCTCTTCATAAATTTTTCTCTCCACTACAATGTTCAGTTTTTTTTTTTTATATCTGCTCTCCTGTTTCACCCGTCGCTCTTTTGGTTTCGTGTAGTCTCTATTTGCTCATTAAGGCCTAGCCACTGGCTGATGATTGATTGAATTACATTAAACTGAAAGGTAAGGGCGTTCAATATTTGTGTCTGCTTCTCAGAAGTGTAAACATTCATGGCGGCACAACGCTGGAACAGCAGATTGATGTGGTGAAACAATCACAGACGGGCCTCCTTGTGTCAGATCAAAGACTAATCAATGTTTTCATAGCAAACCGTTCCTCCTACACCACCTCCCAGTTAAGGAAGTCCATGGCAGCTTCTGTTAATGTGCACCTGATTTAGTTTGGATATCTGTGCTTTAGCTTGTTTTTTTTCTTTCGAAATTAACAAAGTTCTCTCTTTCTGGACTTAAAAACGGACAATGAAATCTCTTATCCTTACATTAAAGAGTAACTTGAGCCATGTAATTTATAGACCAGAATATAGTATAAGCTTGGGGTGGGCTCAGGCCAGTAAACAACCACCTAGTAACCACCCAAAACATCCTAACAACCAAACATAAACATAGCAGCATGCTGGAAACCACCCACAACATATTAATGGAAGAGAAGTTTGCATGAGCAGTGTGTATATAGTGCTAGTTCAGAATTTCCTTCAAAAATGACCAAGATTTGACTATAGTTACAATAAATGTAGTGAAAAAAATACTCAGAGATGGCTAGTAAATTTAACAAATAATTACAAAGAAAGTGTACGCATTTAATGAAAATGACTGAAATATAATTTTCTTGTAATTTTGTGTTTTGTTTACAACTTTGTTGCTGAATATCTACATTTTTATTTTAACAGTGGCAGATTTAGTTATATTGATCTAAACATAGGAATGAGATCTATTCTCATTTTACCATAGTAATTTTCATCTGAGGTTTTATGCCAGAAACTATGGTTACCATTGTGATTACCATTTTAAAGGGCTATTGAGTAATCAATGAAGCTTTGATGCAGCATGCTTTTAAAAGCTGTTCTTCCATTTAAAGTGAGTTAAAAGGTATTAATTGGGCATATACAACAGCGTGACTAATCATAATGAACAGTTTTTATATTCTTGCAGTCTTTACAGGTTCTTTTGATTAGCATTTATGCTTCATTAAATCAATCTCAGCATGCATTTGAGTATTTGCTTGTAGAATGAGCCTTGATTTTATTTGCAGTCCAGTGAGCTTAGTGATTTGCTCTGACACTCTGGCTTTTCCCTCTTCGATGCTGAGATGGACTTTTTCATCCTTTCCTTTGTCATCACCTAAATGTGCTCAACTGCTTGTCAAAGGGCCACAAGTGTTGGAGACACACTGCTCCTGTCTGAGACAGTCCATTAGTTGATTACGTGTGTGTGTGTGTGTGTGTGTGCGATTGATTTGGAGTGAGTGGTGAATGACTTCAATTACAGCTGGAGAAAAAATACTTTGAGAGGAGAAAAGAACAGAAAATCTGTACTCTATTGTCACAAGGATTATGCACCATTCAGAGTTGAATTGAAAATTGCGATTCAACTCCAGTTGAATTTCGAATGAGGCATCAAACAGGATTTTAATTGGTATTTCAGTTTAACCTCTTAACCTCTGTTTTTTGTTACAAATTATTTAGGAACAGTAATAGATTCATTTATGACAAGAGTGGACCTCAAAAATCTATATCGTAACAGGAGTTCTGACCTTAGTCACAAAAATGTTTTTTTCGTTGACTTCTTCATGTTTTAGTACTCATTATAAATTGTAAATCAATTGAAAGGTTAAAACCAAAAATTCGTCCTGTGATAGCCATTTTAAAATCGGACAATGCATTACCATGGAAATAGTACTTCAAAATCATATTATAAAATGTATTTGTTCGTGAATGTTTACAATTTAAGTGTGGATGCACTTTCACGTCTATATTTAAAAATGGGGGTGATAGTTAAAGGGATAGTTCACCCTAAAATTTACATTCTGTCATCATTTACTCACTCTCAAGTATTTCCAAACCTGTATGAATGTCTGCTGAACTCAAAGTATGATATTCTAAATAATGTGGGAAACAGAGCAGTTCTGGGGCACCATTGACTTCTATAGTATTTTTGTTTCCTACTATGGAAGTCCATGGTGCCCTAAAACCGCCTGGTTACAAACTTTCTTCAAAATATCTTCCTTTGTGTTCAGAACAAAGAAATGTATACAGGTTTAGAACTACTTGAGAGTGAGTAAATAATGACATAATTTTCCTTTTTGGGTGAACTGTCCCTTTAACTGTCACCCCCAATTTTAAATATAGACGTGAAAGTGCATCCACACTTAAATTGTAAAAATTTATGAACGAATACATTTTATAATATGATTTTGAAGTACCATTTCCATGGTAATGCATTGTCCGATTTTAAAATGGCTATCACAGGATGAATTTTGATGCTTAAGTTTGGAAATTTCCATAAAATTAAAATTAATTTGATGCCATCTGGACAGTTTTGGCATTGTGTGGCAGAAGAGTAAAAATGTATTTTGATGCTTAAGTTTGGGGATTTTATCTAATTATTCCTATTTATTCTGGTAAACATAAGGTAATATCAATAGATAACTAATTAACTATTAACATAAATATTAACAAATTCATATTAATTTAATTTAGTTTATTAAGGTCATGAAATTATTTGTGTTTCAACCCGTATGTTGTATTTTTGAATTGCAATTTAGTAATTCCTCTTCCTGTCATTCCAGTTTAACATCCTGTGGCATGTGGCCAGTTTAATTCAAGTGCTAACTCATGAATTATAAGGGTGCCAAATTCTACATTTTGAACTTTTCCTAACCCAGATACTTACATTGCATGTAGACGTCTTGTTAAGGTTGCTTTAAATTCAAAGGATTTTCATGATTTTAAAGCACATGAAAGGAAAGTCGAAGTCCTTGATCTCCTTCAATAATAACTGAATGTATTACTTCTCTCTTTCAGTCAAGGAATCACACTTGAAACCATCTTTTCAGACTGGTTAGATACACCTGCAAGTCCAGAGGTAAGAAGAAGAAAGCCAAGATCTATTTTGAGATGTTTGCTTATTCAAGCCAGATTAAATACTCTATGATTATGCAAAATGAATAAAAGCAGGCTTGTTTCCAAACATGTAAAAGATGTATTGGTGCTACCTCCCATGCCTGTCACCCAGAATGTAAAACCGTTTTTAATCCATTTCCTCTTGAGCAATAGAACATAGAGCACATGCATATATCTTTCTCGGACTGACACATGGCATGAATGAAGCAGCTTCCCTCCTGCTTTCAGATCCTTTTAAACTCTCCAGTATTTCTAAACTGGGCTCTTAAACAATCGATGACTAATATGAAACCGTAAATCCATGTTTTTTCCTGTTTAATGTAGGATTTAGTAATCATTTTACAGTTTGAAAGGTGATTCGTGTGTGAAGATATTATGTTTCCAGCGAATACTGTGGAGGCTGTGTGTGTGGAATCTAATCTGTTGAATGAAGATTGAAAGATCTTTTTTACGTTAAGAATTGTGTGTTTTATAATAACCAGCAAAGACCACAAGAGCCTTTCCGTTCATCCGTCCTGAGTCTAAGTCTAAAAAAATGTGTTCAAACATTCGTCTCGCTCCCTTCCAGCACAGTTTGTCTCAGTTTTGTGCTTGATTTGCTCATTCGCCAACTAGACTGACGTGCGGTGCCATTTTCATTGATGCCGCCATTGGATCTAATGACACATGGCTGCCAAAATCAGCACTGAAACAGTTTTACTTTTGGATAAAATCCTTGTTTTTTCCCCTGTTGGAAGCCATCGCTTTGACTTTAAAAATATGTTCTTCTTGAACGTTGCTCTAAATAAATAATGGCAGGAAATAGTCGAACCCCACAATAAACAATCACAGCCACATATACACACACACATACAAAAGGGAGGGATGAGATGGGAACGGAGCTTTCTTTTTCATTGTGCTATTTTTAAGATGGCAAACATTTGAGAGAGCATAAGTCACCATATCTGCGTTTTGAGGTGGGTTTGAGGCTGGGACAATCTGAATCGCATGACCTCCCTTGACTCCACTCACTGTGGGTTGATGCTGAAAGGATATGCTCAGAGCAGCCTACCAAATCCAAATCCTGACGTGTACCTTTTGTAGAGAAAAGCAAAGCAGCTTTCAGATCATTAGCTGGGGTGCGGCTGTATGGCAAGAGCTGTGGTTCAAGACATTTGGATTCTCAGAGGCAAATTTAAGATGGATTTTGACAACTAGAGCTCTGTTCCAAAACCTAGCAGGCATCATGTTGCCTACATAGGATAGCGTCTTCTAAGGCAGCATCCTAGATCTCAGAAACCAGATCAAAGCGACCAAACTCAGATCTTGAACAGATATGGAAAGTATATAACATATATAAACTGATATGGGAACATAAAGCATATAGGAGCTTATAATTTCTCCATTTAGAAGACTTGACTTGCAGTTGATTTCAATAGTTTGATGTTAGCAAGTTGCTAAGCTAACAGCTTAATTCTCTGGAACGAAAAAATGAAAAATTAAGCTGAACTCTTGTTTTTCGTTTTTTGAAGAAAAAAAAGGAAAAACGTAAAAGTAGCTGTTTTCTAATTTTTCTACTTTCAATATTATATTGCATTATAACTAATGTACTTATCTATTTTAATAATATTTTTGAATATTTAACAAAATATTTTATAAAAACATTTATAATAAACATCTCTCCCATTTTTTCCACCATTTTGGATTTTATTACATTAGATTTTGGTTTGGCCTTCTTCGTGAAGGATACATGCAGTGCTGTTTTAGAACTTCTTAAAAACAAGGTACCTTATGTTGTTCCATGTTTCACTTTCTTCCAAAACAAAATGGGACTCCCTTGACTGTCATTGAAAAACAAGATTTTCTTTTTTTCAAAATGTCTTCTTTTGTGTTCTACAAAAAGAAACGTGTTCAAGTTTGGTACGACATGAGGATGAGTAAATGACTGTTTGAACTATCCTTTTAAGAGACTGTATAAGTTGTCTACTTTCATAACATCTGCATGTTGGTACTGTTGCCTTAATATACTGCCTCTGTAAGCAGCTTGCTAGTTTTTGGAACGTAGCATAGGTGGCATTCACTTAAATGTCAAATCCACTGCCACCTTAGCAATCAGGTGCAAGTTCATGTCCAGTTATTTTAGCACTCAAAAGAGGAACTGAGTATGTGTGTGAGAGCATAAATACAACTAGAACACAAAATATATTGCTGGGCAGCTTCCTTTCTTAAGAAAAATATACAAATCTTTTTGAGGTAAAAAAAGGTCTATGAGTGATAAACTCGCTAGCAAAAGTGTAGCAATGAGCAACAGCTAATGCAATTCCATGTCTCCCCAAATACTGTCTAAACTTTTTTTGTGCCAATCAGTGTAAAAGATAATCTGCTAGCCATTCATTTGTTATTTGTTGACTTGCTGTCATGCATCAGCTTTTGTGTTGCTTTGTATATGAAATATTACTAGAAATTAGAAATGTGGAATCATAATTTTTGTCGGTATGGATATATTCTAATTGAATGAATAGTAATTAATGTAGTAATGTAGTTATTAATGTTTGCTTTTAGTTGCATTAAGGATGCATGAAAACATAAGCTCAGCCTATAGATGTGCAGAAGGTGATGACCTTTAGCCTTATAGCATGTGCTTGGCCTAAAATAACGTTATTATATTTTGACTGAAAATATTCAAAAGAGATTTTTTTCTCCACATGTTAGTCTTTGTGAAAATATTCACAGAGACTAACATGTTTGTTCATCAATGAATCATATCAAGCACAAGACCAGGAATGTGTGTTAAGAAAGTATAAGGATCTGATCATTTACCAGATGATAAAGTATAAAAACCCATCTCAAGTTCAGACAGTGAGCTGTGAGAGCAGTTAGCACGTCTGTCATCATAAAAAGCAGCTGTCGCTGTTGTGCCGCCAACACAAGGACAACATCCCACTGTTAAATGTTCAACACCAATTTAGTTCTGAGCGCGCCGTGTTTAGGAGTTCATACAGACGTACTAATACAGAAATACTGCATTTACCGTATATACAATCAGCGTGTGTGAGATGGGAGTTTGCGAGTGTGTTTGTGTGTGTACTTTACGAGTTTGGCAGTAAGAGGGGGCTGATTGCAGTGTCTTGCAGGCGCACAAAGGCCTGGCTGTGCCGGGAATGAACCAGGCAATCTGGGCCGTAAAACTGCTATGTGTGGTATCCAAGTTAACAATGGCAGTTTGCAGCCCGAGAGTCAAATTCTGCTCTGCCCACTCTCCCTTCCCGAAAGTGCAAGAGAGTCAAAAAACACACATACATATGCACGCTGACTTTCTTTCTCTTCTCCCTGAGATAGCAAAAATACATTTATTTAACTCTTAAAGCGGCTAATAAAGTCATGCGCGCACATAAAGAAGCACTTTGTTGAGGAGAGGTCTACTATTTCTCTAAGCAATCTGAATTACAATTTTCGCCTGGTAGACAATAAAACGGATGGAAAAATGTATAGGCTTGCATTTAAAAAGAAACATGAGCCATATTTTGGGGGCAGAATGTCTTGGCCGTTATTCAAACAGCATCTGTTTTGTTTTCAGTTTTTGTTGGTTTTTGTTTTTGTTTTTGTTTTTTTACTGATATTTCAAAGTTATTTGTGGCCATTTTTTTAGATTTTATCAAATTTATATTTAATGCCAGTGTTCAAGTTATATAATTTATTTACTCTAACGAAGCAAAATAAATAAAAAAAAAAACACCACACACAAAATGTACTTAAGACTAACCATCTTGGAGATAAAACTACCGAAAAATTGACTTAAAGAAAAACTGAATAAAACAGAAATAAAACTAAATCAAAACTATGATGACCCTGGTTCAAATGACAAAACACTTTAGGTCAGATAGACAGAAAGATCATATTGTTGCTGCCAGTCTGAACAAGCCTTGAGGATGTGGGCTCTTTTTACCTGAAAAAGTAACCCTCTAGCAACCGATTGATCACATAGCAACGCCTTTGTGACCAACCACAAGACTCACACACAGTTTCTCTAGAAGAGGCATAAAAATGTCTTTGGTTTTATTATTAAACCAGATTATAATTTGAAAGATCTTTGATATACCATGGTAGGCTATATGAATATAGTAATGCCTTATACCATCTCATGACGTTTTTGAAATGTATAGGGGACATATTTGGGTCTGTTTTCTCTCCTCTTATCTCCCACATCTTTCTTATTACCTGCGAGAGGCCATGTCAGCCTGTCTGTGAGATCCTTCTACACCTGCCTTTATGTTTACACACCTCTACGCACACACAGCTCATCGGTTTTAAAGAGACAGTCCCTCTGAAAGCAGCGGCCCCCAGAGAAGTGACGGAGGGAAAGAGACGAGCTGCCCCTCCTCTGGCTGCACAGGGAGTGAACGCTGTTGATTACAATGAAGCTCCGCTCCTAGACCTTTTACTGCCGCTACTGCCGTCTGCTCCCCCACACGCACACCTCATCTCTCTGCCTCCTCCTTTTCTCACTCGCTCCCCTCCCTTCTCTTTCCTCCCTCCCCAGTGAGGGAAGGTATTCAGTGCGCCGACGGTGCGAGCTTTAATAAGGTTAAGTGCAGCGCGAGCGTGCGGAAGATCTCGCAGGAGTCGCGAGCAAGGATCTTTAGAGGAGAACTCCTCCATTTCAACTTAATGAGGGGATTTTGTCCTCGGTTTTATCCTGGGCGCAGAGCTTGCTGTGTCGACTGGTTAGTTCCTATCAAGGAACAAGTGACTCTCTCTCTCTCTCTCTCTCTCTCTCTCTCTCTCTCTCTCTCTCTTTCCACTCAACATTCTGCTGATCTCTTCCTCTTGTTCAGTGGCCGAGGGACGCTTGCTCAGAATGGTTGCAGACTCCAGCAGTGCAAGAAGTCAAGGAAGAGGTAAAGCACTTTTTTAACTCTTAAAGCTCCCATTGAGCACCTGTTTATATCTTGCATCCTTTGCAGATTTATAGTTCTTTACTCTATGACCTGTAGCACTTCTTATGCTTCATTCATAACTTTTACAACAACTGTGGATCTTCTGTTTTGAGAACATGTTAGCGGTTTGAACCGTTTTTATTGTGTAATTGTGGGTAGTATTTGCATTTTCTTGTACCTGGAGCATCACTCAGTGGCTAAGAGAGGAAATTATTACAAAAATATTTTTGGTTTGTGAGAAGTGAAGGATTTTACCCTGATGCTTTTTATTTAGTGTCTTTCAGTGGTTGTATCTGTTTCTCTGATGTTTAAATGACATCCTTCAGCTCAGAAACGGTTGAATTGAGCTTGTATGTTCTGAGTGCATCATGTTTAACTATTTCATTACTGAGGCGAATGTGGTGCGGCAGGTATTTTACGATGTCTTTGTCTGTCTCTCTCTCTCTCTCTCTCTCTCTCTCTCTCTCTCTCTCTCTCTCTCTCTCTCTCTCTCTCTCACCCTCCTCTTCCGCAGGTTGCAAAATGGATTCACTTCAGTGGCTCTGGTGGAAAGGGCATCAAGCGGAAAAGAGCAGGGCCCAAGGTTAACTTCAAAGAGGTAAGACCCCGCCAAGCAGGCTTTAAATAGATCTCATCCCACCCATTTGTCTTCCCTGCATCTCTCCCTAATAATTTCCCCCTCAGCTCAGTCACTCCAGATTAGGAAACATCCATAGTTTTGCTTAATCATGCCTAATGAAGTCCTCCAACTTCTGCTCTTCTCAAGTTACTGTTTAAGATTCGCTCAAGTTTGCACATAGTTTTGTTGTGGAGCACTGCTATCAGATTTTAGTGCGCAGATGATGTACTGGAGGGCATTGAATGCTGAAGAAGGGCTCGCACATATGCCCGTCTCGTGTGTCCGCCCCTTGGCCAGCCAACAATAGAAGAAAAAAAAATCAAGGCACGGTCTGAAATAGCTTGTGCCATGCCATGTGATGGCAGTGAGTCACTCCTTTGAGGTTTAGCTTCAAAATGGCTGATCTCCTGCCAGGGAAGATACCTGTTGCTCATTCTGCGTGAGTTTATGCATGTGCATGAGCGTGATGTTTTTGTGTATTCTTTTTCTCTCTTATGTTTATCAAAACTTCAAAGTTATGCATACGTGTATACAGATTCCTCCGTAAGTCTTCACCCAAACTGTCAAACAGTTTGTCTCACTGAAACTCACACACATGTGGAATCTGCACGCCGACTGGCTGTACACCAAACAGTGCGGTTGAGCCTCTATTAAAATATGTTCACAAATCAGACGGCAGAATTAGCATCCTGCGTGTGTGTGTTGAGCGTGTGTATTGCGTGTTTCATCTAGTGTAAATTTGGTTATGTCATCTTCAAGTTTCAGCGCTGATGTAATGTCTGCCCTGAGATCCTGTTTTTTTTTTGGTCACTTCAGTGGTAGGTGTGTATATTTATGTGTGTCAGTGGCTAGAATTAAGAGATTATTCTGTCTGAATATGTCTTGGTGAAAGGACATTCTTAAGTGTTACGTATTACAGCTGCTACTATCTAGTGTTAACCCTTACTGAAAGTATTGTGGTGGTGACGAGGTATAGTGCTAATATCAGATGCTATTTTCAGTGGTACTTTTTTAGTTAAAATAAAATAAACATAGTATTTTATATTATTTTAGGATTTCTAAAAAAAATTAATAAACAAATTATTTTATTTTATTATTATTTTATAATAAAATTATTTCAAAATCCTGCCCTTGATTTAAGATAAATTATGAGAAAATATAGTCTAATATAATATTTATTTTAATTATTTTATATGATATTTTGAGATTTTAGATTATTTAAAATAAAATAAATGTATTTTAAAGCTAGAAAAGTTGTGACAAAAAACTATATAATGTTCTTCATTTTAAGTCTTAACTTTTTCTAAAACTTTTTTATTTATTTAAATATAATATAAATGACAAACAATAAAGAATATTATATTATAGTATGACTTTTTTTTATTATTATAAATCCTAATCTTTTTATGAGTTTAAAAATATATATATATTTTGTTCAATGTGGTTTTTTTGGACCCATTACATACCATGAATGGAATGATTGGCATATTCTTGTACCACGGTATTTCAATTGAAGTGAAGTATGTACTCGCTGATTTATCATATGAAACCAATTTTCTAGTCATCATTGAGCTCTAGTTGGGGTATTTTTAATATGAACCTGTTTTACAGATGTTAGCTGTGAGACCTTCCCACACCACACCTCTCTGAACGAGTAGAGAAGCTCAGTCTTTCTGGCACCTGGCGAATTGACACATTTGTTACATGTAACTTCAGAGAACAGTGATGGAGGGTGTATATCGGGAGAGACAAGCCCATGAAAGAGAAGAAAGACCAATTACAGTCCAGTTGGCTCTGTACAATGAACAGGGTGGGGACAGAGGGAGAGAGAGAGAGCCAGCGATTGTTTGAAGTGGTGCCATAAAAAACTACCTTAAAGGAAACACTGGTGACCCCTCCTCTCGTCATGCCCCCTTCCTCTCACACCCCACCCTCATGTAAGGCGGTGGGAGCCCCTGGCTCTTTCCAGGTGTATTTTATATTGCACATTCATGGACTTCAAAAGCAGGCGCCCCATCCTCAGCTCGCCCATAAATCAAGCTCAGGCTAGGCCCTTAAAGCGACGGAGGGGCAAGAGGAGAGCATTTGGGCCTACAGGCAGTGCAGCGAACGCTCTCTCATTGGTAATTACATCATAGGTAATTGGCACTGTTCAGGTCCAGACACCCCCCGCTAACCCCAGACTGAGATCAGGGTCACTTTAATGTGAAATGAAAGTTTTGGGCCGGAAAAGAATGGGGGTTTATTGCCTCCCATTTGAGTGTGTGTGTGTTTGGGGAGTTGCTGTGCTATATTAGTTACGCTTTGTGATAATGAGCTTCATTTTGCTCCATTTTCATCCAAAGCCAAGCTAATGAGAGAGCCTGTCTGCACGGGCTAATCACAGAGACAGAGGGACCGACCTCTAGTATGGTCTCATACATTATCTAGCCTCCCACATAACTGCTAACCGTTTATACAAGGTGAAATTTTGGCATTGAGCCACAGGTGTCCTGTTTAAAAATCATTACTTTAGCAGATGCTTGTATCCAAAAAAACATTTATTTATATTATTTGTATGATTTATTTCAGTGGCAGATGCTTAGGTTCTGAACTTTATATTAGGGTTCAGGTCTCACCAGTAACAAACCATTAACTATAACTTTTGCCTCAAAAACTCCTAATTTGCTAGTTAATTGTTAGTAAGGTAGGTTAGTTAAGGTGTTGGGTAGGATTCAGGATATAGAATACGGTCATACAGAATATGTGTTTTATAAGGACTAATAAGCAGCCAGTATGTCATCTAGTTAATAATGTGGATTGGTCCTTTTAATAAAGTGTTACTCTGAACTCTTACTTGCAAATTTATATAACGAATTGAGGATCTATACTATTACATATTCTAATACACATATATCTCTTGAATAAATTCAAAGAACACAAACTTTTTCATTTTGACAAATATTTGTATATTCTACTATATTATTATAGTGTTAATTTTGTAATTTTTTGTCAAAGCCAAAAAAGTGAAGTAGGTGGTATATTTTGAATATATTTTATTTATTTATTATTGATAAAAGTAGAATAAGAATTTAAGTTATATGTTTTATTACATCATTACCATCATAATTACATCATTACCAAAAGTTTGGAGTCAGAAAGATTGTTTTCATGTTTTTAAAGGAAGTCTTTTATGCTCACCAAGGCTGCATTTATTTGATCAAAGTACAGTAAAATAGTAATATTGCGGAATGTTATTACAGTTTAAAATAGTTGTATAATTAAAAATATAATTTATTTCTCTGATGGTAAAGATGAATTTTCAGTATCATTACTCCAGTCTTTGGTGTCACATGATCCTTAAAAAATATGCGGATTTGATGCTCAAGAAACATTTTTATTTTAATGTTGAAAGCAGTTCTTTAATAATGTTTTGTACAATATTTTTCTCAGTATTTTTTGAGGAATAGAGCGTTAACGTTGGAAAAAATCTCTACTGTCGCTTTTGATCAAAATGTTTTGTTGCTGAATAAAATAATTTCATAAGATAGTTTCTCAAAAGTGACACAGTTGCTCCATTCATGGTTCAAACCATGATATTTTAGCTACCAGTCTTGTTTTCATTAAATTATTTCCATTTTATGCTTTTATTTATAGGGACAGTAAAGAAAGGATATAAAGATTTGGAGAAACGATAGGTAAATGGGATCAGGAAATGAAATGCGAGCCAGACTCAAACTTGCATCACTCTAATTTAACCACTGCACCACAACCCTTCATCGTATGAGCTAAGCTGATTACATTTACATTTATGCATTTAGCAGATGCTTTTATCCAAAGCGACTTAAAGTGCATTCAGGCTATACATTTTATTTTATTTTATTATCAGTATGTGTGTTCCCTGGGAATTGAACCTACAACCTTTTGCGCTGCTAACGCAATGCTCTACCACTGAGCTACAGGAGCATTAGGCCATATTGTTGGTGGTTTAGGGAACAGGTAATCTGACGGCTAGAAACTATAGGAAGTTCCTGAATGCTCTGAGGTTTGGCTCTTGTGAACTCTTTCTTTGTATATAGTGTCAAAGAAAGGAATGCTGGCTTGTCTGAAATTAAGGTCACATTCATGAGTAACATAATCCTTCCCTTAGACCGCAGCGCCTGAAACCATAGTGACACGCAGATACACTGAACTCCTAATCTATATTCTTCATGGTCATTTCTGCAATTCCTTTTTTGGAATTTGTTTTATACGGTCGTGTACTCCTTTGAATGTTCGCTGGAATGTAGATGAAAGCGGTTCCTTGCGGGACGATGTGTTTTTGAGCCTAATCCAAATTCCTGTTGTGTGCTGACATTACCGTTACTCTGCATAGCCAAATGGATGTTCCTGTGGCCCGTTCGATATTTTTGCTGTAATGTACGCCACTCAGGTTTATCTTCACAGGCCTCTGACAGCATAAACCCATTTTCCTTGTTACTACCGTGTGCAGAGATGTCCAACAGAGCGCTGATTGCCATGACCTGTTTCCTTCTGTTCCTCAGAGTCTCAAACTCACTCTTTCCCTGAAGTTTTTTCCGTGCTACGCATCCTGAACTCAAAGCTGATTTATGGATATTAGGGAAGAGGTAAAGGAAGTAGGCCCCTCAATCCAGATCCTCTCCAAAGACCTGAGAGCACAAAATGACAGACTGTAGGTCTAATGTCTGAAGTTGCGTGTATGTGTGTGTGATAGAGAGGAGGATGTCTGCGTTTAGAGAATATTTTGGCATCAGAAATGCGCGGTTACGTGCGACTGCCAGGGCTGGAATCTCATTTGCACTGTTATTAGAGACTAGCTCAGTTCGGTGGGATCCATGAGAAACAACAAACAGAGAGATCCATAAACAAAAGCAAAATAAGACTGACCTTTTCACTTGCTGCTCTTCCTTTGCCAGAAGTAAAAGGAAGAGGTGGGGAGGTCTCCTCCATTACTTCTGACTGACTCATTCCTCACATGAGCTAACCGCACGTCAGGGAAAATACAGGAATATAAGGGAGCTACTGCTGATATTGGCAGGATAGTGCCTTGCATACAGACACAGACAAATACATCATATGATACTTTCTTAATCAGTATATTTGTGGTTTTCCAGTAAAAAAAAAAATATTGAAATATTACTAAAACAAGATGCATTCATTTTGGATACGTCTTAAAATGTATGTCTTATCTCATTTGTAAATTATTTATATTAATCTATTTTTGTATGTATTGGTGTTATGTGTAAACCTTAATAAATTGTGTATCCTATGTGTAAAAAAATATTTAATTCAATAACTACTCTTCAAAAGACTAGATTTGTAAAGGGCAAAAAATGTGTAAAAAACTTGAACTTGAACTAAATATTCTTTAAAGTCATTTATTTCATATCTGTATACTTATCAGTAGAATATTTTTTCAGTGAAATATTGCATTTATTAATTTATCTGAGCCATAAAATCAGTAGAATATATCTTGAATTAAATGTAATATATTTAATTAAATAACAATTTTAACCCATCTGATTTTTGTATTATTTGTTTACTATTGTTTTATGTCTAAACTTCAGTAAGATTTCAACAAGAGTTTCACAGTGAAGTAGGGAAAAATAATTTGAAAACAAGTTTTGCTTTATGTACGTTTTTCCAGTTTTGTGTATTTTACCGTAAAACCTGAGAAAAATACCGAGATTTTTACATCGTGTAGGATGTGGGTGAGAAGAGAGAGATGTCACATGTGTCTCTTGTCTGCATGTGTGGGAATGATCCAGGGTCCATGTCCAATTGCGGAGGAGCAAGTGAGGGCAGAGGCTGTGGAGAGGAACACATGCTAGAGAGAATAAACCATAAAGTCATGTGCTTTTTATTACACTCACATACACACACACTACACTTCACATTCCTCACATCAGAGGGGTTTATACAACATGCAATCATTTAACCAGAAAAGTTATTTTAAGTTTGAATGTATTTAAACTTCAAAGTCAGATGCAGATCAACTCAAAGCTGTAACCAGTATCGCCAACTGGATGACTGACTAGCGTTATAAAAACCTAAACATTGCACATGTGCTGGTGTGTTTGAAGTGTGGCCTGGTTTGATACATGCTTTTTAGTCTTTAATTTATTTTGTTTAAAGTTAACCTCTACAGAGCATCCACTATAAAATAATGAAATGATCAATACATATGTTGCTTGCAAATCAATTTGAATGGCTGTCAATGATGCTCTTCAGAGGCAGATGGTGTATTTACGACATCTACTGTACCTGTTGAAAACCTTTGGCATACTGGCAGTTTCTCCAAGTTTTTCCTGATATTGAATTCCTGGATATATGTGTGTATTAGCTTTAGCCTGCGTACACGTGTGCAGTTTTATTGTGAATTGTATGGCTGAGAATTTCCACGGTCTGCTTTGTGCTATATGAGGATGCAATAAGCAACTTTCTCAAAAGAGCTCTTGCTTCCAACTTCCTATGCAAGCCCACCATAATCAGCAAACCTCATATAGCTAATGGCTTTTATTTGATACGGTAATTGGGTGCACTCGCTCGCTAGAGAACAGCATAGAGGGTTGTAATGTAGACCCAGGGTCTTTAAAAGCCAGAGCATTATATGAACAGTATGTATATAAAAGGCTCTGCCGCTCCTGATGCACGAAAGCAGAACTCTTGCGGTCTCTCATGTTTTTCTCTCGTTCAAGCATAGAGCACTTTAACATGTGTCTGGAGACTTCTGGGTTTTAATGCAGTGTTCAGCATAAGCTTAAAGGGATAGTTTACCCAAAAATGTTAATTCTGTCTTCAATAATTCATGTTGTTCCAAATCTTTATGACTTTGTTTCCAGTGTTGTTTTGGACCCCATTGACTTCCACTGTACAAAAACATTCTTCAAAATATATTTTTCTATGTGTATAATATCGTGTTCTATAGAATAGAAAATGACATTTTCAGCATGTTTAGCAGACTCTTTTGTCCCAGTGACAGCTCTTGGAGGAATGGTGATGAAGGTTGCTTGATCTGGGATTTTTGAGTCATATGAAAAGTTTGTTTCAACAATTTCTTCAGCATAAGGGACACAAATATCAGTGTATTATATGATTCAGATCATTACGTTTTTAATCAGCAAACACTCACTTTTCTCTCAAAGGTCTAAGTTGAACTTTTCTCTGAGGAATAGGGCTTGAAGCTTTTAACGTGAGTGGTTTCCTCACCGAAAAATAGCTATCAACATCTCCAGTGTCATTAAATACCATCTGTGTTTGTCTTTCCAGTGCATATGGAAAAGGCATCAGTTAGGAAATACACAGACACACATCGCTTTAACTGATTACATATGCTTGCCCCTCACTATTTCCACAACCGTGACGTTCAAGCTCCAATTGGATTTATGTCAAATACCAATTTGCGAATAAATGCGCCTTCTTAAATGGGAGGTAGAGTATAACGCTCAAACGAGGCCCATGTTAAATGACTCCATGCATGTTTTGCATCATGTTCCTCTGGCCTCATTTGGTGGGAAATGTCGTGAATAAAAATGCAGTGAGGTGACTTGGGCATCACTTCATCTCATTTCTCACTGGTCGTAAGCGCCACGCTCCAACATCTGTCTGGTAGGAGAAAAAGCAGCGTTTCGGTAATGAGCGAGGTAGACGGTGGGTCTCACTGACTACTATGGTGCTATTAGCCTCATTGAGTTCCCCCCTCCCTTCTCACTTTTCCACTCTCTGAAGGTCTACAGAGCAGACTTTTAACGCCCACAGCATACACGGCAGGCTCTTTAATGCTGGGGCTTAATGCTGTTGGGCTCACAGGCGCAGAGATTATCGAGGGAGACACATATGAATCCAATAACAGAGACTTTTAGGGGTTTATTTGTCGTTAGGCGTACAGATCAATTTGGTCCGTTTTAGCCGAAGTGCTTCCATCAAAGGAGAAAATTGTAATAGGACTTTAGGCTATGAAGGCTGTAATTCTCCAGACTGCATTTTTCTCTGAAAGCTTATAAAAAATAGGGAGTTTAAAGGCACTCAAAAAGGCTGTTTACTTATGAACTACTAAACTTATTAATTTGGTAAAAAAAGTCTGCCTGTTAATGACCTGATGACCTTAACTAAATATACTGTGGCTATACACTGCAGAGTATACAATTCAAGTGAAAAAAAATAGTTCTGATCACAAGAGGACACATAACTGTGATGCAATATTGTCAATTTAATTGCACATGTTGCATTTTTTGAATAAACGCTTCTAGAAATAGATGTATTCCTGCTATTTTTATGAATTTGTATCATAATTGTACAGTTCTGCAATTTGTTTTTCTCATTCATTTTAAAGGAAAATACTGTTAGTTTAAGGTTGTATGATTTTTAAATGTTAGATCTCTCTAATGCTCACCAACACTGCATTTATTTAATTTAAAATACAATGAACACAGTAATATTGCAAAATATTATTATAATAAATGTAAAATAACTTTTCAATTTTGATGTATTTCATGAATGTATTTTAGAGTTTTATTTATTCTTGTGATGACAAAGCTGAAATTTCAGCAGCCATATTTAAGTCTTAAGTATCACATGATACTTCAGAAATCATTCTGATATCCTTGTTGGCTTCTAAAGAAATGTTTCTTATTATCATTGTTGAAAACAGATGTTAAAATGGACACATTTTTTGATTAAGTTAAAAAAACAGCTTTTATTTGACTCTTTTTTAATAAATATTATTTAAAAAATATATTAAAAATTAAATCTTGCTGACTCTAAACCTTTTAATGGTAGTAAATATAGAAATTACTTCCCCTCATAATCTTGATCTGAAGTTCAAATTATCTATACTCAGACTTCCCACATCGCCAAAAGTTTGTACCTAACATCAAAAATAAACAGAATAACCCCCTCCCAACAAATCAAAATTCCATTGGACTGATGCCATTGTGAAATGGTTTCAGTGATTTTCTGGCTCGCTGGCAGTGGGCCAGGAAAATGAGCCCTTATCAGATCCATTCGATAACTCTATATTTGGGTCTTGAATTGAGAGGGGCCAGAGAGCGAGTAGTAATGGTACAGACAGGAATAGCGGGCAGAAATAGCTGGCCGCCTGACTGGCACAATCAGTGGACTGCGTGTTGGATGGCTCGCTGTAATCATCGCTGCTTGGGCACAAAGGGAGGATGATGATAGCACATTAAAGCGTACTTACCATCGCTTCTGTTGTGTTTGCTTCATTCTCTGTGGGGGTCTGTTCAGCAATATGACACTCAAATTAAAAGATGTCCATATGCTAGCCCAGATTTTCATCGAGAGTTTTGCATCCAAATTAATTTATTGTGTGTGTGGGTGGCTGGCATTTGTTGCTTCGTGTTTTACTAGCGAGCACTGAATCCACCAGCTTTAACCGGTCCATAGGTGTGTTACTGTACATTCACCTGCCTTTGCATTGTTGTTCTAATCCATGCAGCCTATTATAACCTGAAACCCTAGATTGAGGCCAGAAAATAGAAAGGTAAAATAATCTATAGCATGTAGGAGTAGTGTTTTTGACCTCTCATTTCGCAAGAGGTGATGCAAAGATAGACACATCAGTGCGGTGGAAGATTTGGTCGCTTTTAAAACTATTTCTAATTGTGAGATTTCTAGAAAGCTCAAAGAGCAACTTTAGTGAGTATCAAATATCTGCCCATTCTGAAGAAAAGGCAAATATTAATCATTTCTGATTAGTCATGTGACCTTGACCTTCAATTTTGCTTATTTGGTCAATTAACGATGGGTAAAGAATGTCTCATGGGTAAAGATCAGACGTGGCCTATCTATGATTTTGTTTTTCTTGATGTGTATTGTGTGTCTGGATGCAAAACTGAGCTGAATCTGAGTGTTAAAGCAGGTGGAGATGTTTAGAGCAGGTCTGTTAGCAGCCAACTGGTGTGACACTCTGCCACGTATTAGTCTCCATGTGTAAGGATGACTCATCCCGTGCTGCTTGTCAGGAGTCTTTAATCTTCTTAAAGAGCCACTGCCACAATCCTCTGATGCTGCATGAAACAGTCCGTCTGTAGTCAGATTTCATGCATGTGAAACATTTTGTAAACGATTTTAAAGGATCCCTTTACTTTTCATTGGTAGTTTGTAGTATGTGCGCATCTGTGTGCATGAGTGCTATAGATGGATAAGTCCCTTGTGATAGATAAGTGTTCCTGTGTGGCTCAGTGGTAGAGCATTAGCAGCGCAAAAGGTTGTGGTTCGATTCCCAGAGAACACAATTACTGATTAAAAATGTATAACCTGAATGCAATTGTAAGTCGCTTTGGATAAAAGCGTCTGCTAAATGCATAAAATGTAAATGTCCCAGTGCCCTAGTGTTTGCATCCATTCACACCATCAGTGTTTGGAAAGCATCTTCGAAAGCTGTCAAGCTACCCAAATTAAAATACTCAAACTTTGGTCAAGCTAAAGTAGTTGTACTGTAGCTTACTAACAAAAAAGATCTGATTACACTGGAGCTACTTAAGAGTGCAATACAACACCATTTCATGACAAGCAATCATTTGTACAAGGTGATATTTTTTTCAACTAGGATTTTATGGAAATGTAAGGTTAGGTTTAAGGGTTGGTTCAGGTGGTAAAGCTTTATGGTTCGATTTAGGTTGAATTTGAGTTGTGTGTTTTCTTCCAGTTTTCTCATTTCATATTGATTTAATTATGGAAAATTCTCATGAGATCGAGCTGGAGATATCTTTGCATGCAACCATTCAATTATGTTATTTTATAATTTAATTAGCCAGATTTTTCTGGCAGAAAACAATGAGGGTTTTTGAATGAATAAACAATTAGAATTCTTTAATTAATTTGAATCAGGGTGACAGCTCAGTTATGGTACACTAAATACAACAACAGAAACTATGTTGAAGATGTAACAAATATCAGGATTTGGCTACACATTTTGGAATAATATTCGTCCAATGTCGTGCACAGACTGGTAGCTTGTTTAAACAATCTTGAACCCTTTGAAATGCTACAGTATACATTTTCTGTGTAAACACACTAATTACAGTGAATACTATTACAATAATCCAATAATGTACACAAAGTACACATTTTGTCACACTACACTGTCATTTGTTGACAAAGTTGCTGGTTTTTACTGTTTTGAAATCAACCGAGCTGCTATCATGCTACTGAAAGATGTAGAGTTAAGGTTGTAGCTTTGCTACTTTAAAGAAGTTACTTCCCGACATTGCACACAACCTTTCTTTTTTCATGTTTTGTTTGAGTCTAAAGCTCCAGTGATGCGTGAAAGGAACATCGGATACTGAGAAAGATATCTGGGCTTAGTCTATCTGCCGACCCCCGTGAGCTCCGTGGTCTAATCTGAAGGTCGGCAGGGGGCTGTAAGCAGCAGCTCCATCTGCAGCCTAGTCACCAGACCCCTGTCCAGCCCTGCAGACACGTTAGCATTTCATTTTCATAACATATCCTGCCAGAGTCTCGCCAGGTGGCATCTACTATGCCAGCATGTGGGGAGATGAACCCGAGCAGGCTTTTAGCAGGAACTGATGCTATCTCACTAACATTTTCATTTATTTGTGAGGTTTGTTTTCCTCTTTCCCATCTCGCATATCCGCTCGGGCTCATATGGAGGAAATTCAGTTGACTCGGTGAAACATCTGCCTGGATATAGAATGTATACTGACTGTATCATCTGATAAAAAGGAGAAATTACCAATTATGGCATGCCATCTGTAGGTTTATGTTTAGTTATAGTGATGTCATCTGTCTGTAAAACTCATATTCTCCATCTTCCTCTTGTTTTGTTTTTTTTAGTCTATACATTTCCTGATAAAAGACAGATGGCAAAACATCATATATTCCCTTTTTTTGCTGAGTTATAAACATACAGAAACATACTTCTCAAACAACATGCAGATATACAGTCAGCACATCAAATCTTTCAGCCTTTGGCGAGCTCATATAATGGCATATTCCAAGGGTCTAATCAGATTTCTCATTTTGATTAAATTGTAACTCAATATGAACAAGGAGCTTATGTGGAGTGAGTCTGTGCAACAGGTGACCTATGAGATGGTGGCTGGATCCTCAAATGGCATGTGCAGCCATTTTGAGGGGTCACTCAGAGGTAACCCTGCGATGTCATCTGGACAACAAATCGAGAAATTCCTTGGGTCTAGACCACAAAACGCATGCCAGTTGAGGCGTTGTTTATCAAACCATCTTCTGGTTTGGATTGTGGTATCGGGATCTGCTCGCAGATGAGCACAAAAGTCTGGTCATGCTTTGATGCCCTCTCACACAAGTATCATCAAAGTGTCTTTCAACAGGTGCTTTTATTAACAATATATATTTTGCTTTGATCTTCCCTGTTGCACCTCCTGTTGTTTACCAATCAGTCACCATATAGAAGACGTTGTTGTGTCTGTGTTCACCGAGCACCTGCGATGACACAGGCTTGTTTCTCTTGGCTTTGAACACGTGCCCCCTTCCTTTGCAGTGACCCCCCTTTTCTTCTCAGTATTTCACCCACAGCTGTTTGTTTTTGTCACCCAATTTGCCGATATTATGCACATAAGTAGACCTTTTGTTCTCCTCGTCAAAGCTGTCCTTTATGTGGCTATGGTACAGAGTGGGTTGATGACATTTCCCTGATTTCCTCCTTTCTCTTTGTCTTTCACCCTCCCACACTGTAAAAAATGTTTTGTCAGATAGCCTAATGTAGTGACATAAATTCTTATTCAAGTCACAATTATTATTTATGATGACTAAGTCAATCTGATTATATTAGGTTAAATCAACAAAAGTAATTTTTAGAAAGAAATAGCACCAGGTTTTAAAATGTTTTCCTCTGTCTATCATTGGTCAGACAAATAGATTGCCCCGCCTCAAAGTTACATCATTGCTGTGACAAGCTGGTTGAGATTATAAACATCATATTTAAAGTAACAACTGTACAGTTTCGCATTTTATAGTTAACTGCTGTAAGTTTCATTCATTTTAGTTTTTAATGCATTAGCTATCAAAAAATGTGTATGGCTTTCATTAATCTAGGTTAATGTTGATTTATAAATATCGTCCATTTGTTATACATTCGTGTTCTTTGGTTAGCAGTGTTATTTTAGTATTATTGTTATACTTTGTATACTATTGTAGTATTTATTCATGTTGAATAACCTTTTATTATTATATTTTCGGTTTTCATTTAAATGTTATTTTGACATTTCTATTAGTTTTTAAATATTTGTAATTTAATTTATTTTTATTTCAGTTTTAGTTCAATTTTAGCAACTTTTTAATTTCAGGTAATTGCCAAGGCAGCATTTCTATTTTACATTAAAAAAAAATTGTGAAAAGTTTGTGTTTTATTTAAATAACACATTTTAATAGTATTACTGTAGTTTTAGTTAACAATAACCACACTGTTTGTAATACATTTATTTGATGTTTACTTAAAATATTAAAATTTGTACAATTTAACATTAGCCAAGAGATTAATAAATGCTGTAAAAGTATTGTTCATTGTTAGTTCATAACACCTAAAGTGTTAACTATTGATAACCAATTGAACCTTACTGTACATGATTTGATTGATTAGACCTCTGGTTTTAGTGAATGCTAATGTGTGGTTGATTACTAAATTGAAGTTGAAGAAGGCAAAGTGCTCAAACTAGACATGACGGTAGGTGGGGATACACAAGTAGTGACAATTTGTTTGGGGTGTCAGAATCACTAACACATCCCAGTGACAATTGTATCACATTACCCATCAAGAGAGCTGCTGGGTATTCTCTGTATTAGAAGGGCAAGATCAACGTAACCTTTCTTAGGACAGCTGTAGTCAAACATAACAGACCTTTCAAGTGCATGGTATCTAGAGGCAGTACATCTATAGAATATTTGTTTTCTCAGCTGCTGGACACAAGAGGGAGGGAGGAGGACTCATGATTACACTGTGCCAGCATACATTGAGCTCTATAGTTCCATAGGGAAGGAGGTGTTACTGTAAAGGGGTTCTAAGAGGGATTTCATGAGCTGGTGAAAGATGTAAAGGGTCAATACATTTAGCATGTGTGTTTTTTTTGTAACAAACAGACTTTGGTGCCACTGTCAGTATCGAAATAACACACTTCATCTTTAGGTGATGTGCATTGAAGGAAACTTAGTTTGACATATAGCAAAGAGGCTGTGGAAATTTTGTGGGCTTTCACGTCATGTTTTTATGTCTACTATTTCCATCTCCACAACATATTCCCCTCTATTAACCCCACCATGTCTCATGTCGAGATCTTTTTACTACACATGAGCTAATGTTGTGAAAACAGACATATCTATTTCACTAAGTGACGTCTCATCGACTTGCTGTCTGGTGCAGTCAGCTTGATTATGCACAGGTATGAATCTATCCGTACTCTCCTGTCTTATGTTGGACCGGCTCACAGAGAGCATAATCTGAGACTAGAGATGGAGCCCATGTCAGTGTATCACCTTTAGCCATTTGTTGAACAAGGGCAGGAAGATTCTAGCTTCTAAAATGGGGTTTATTGATTTTTTTCCGTGTCCTTTATCAACACTGAAGTTGCTGTTGAAGCTGTGCTGACGTAGTTACCACACATGCTCTACACACAGTGTTTAGATCTCATTCCTGCATTTATTTATTTTATGTATATAAGTAATTTATAATTTTCTGACTATATCTACCCAATAAAAAATACAAAAGCCTGGAAAACAGTCTGAAGCTTGGATTGCTACAAATATATATTTTTGTCTTCTTTTCAGTCCCAAAACAAGACTGATTTACAAGCAAAGATACTCTTTTCAGGAAAAAAATACGTGTTTAGATACTTATTAAAAAGTATGAATAAAAATTGTTTTGAAAAGTATTTTTTTAAGTTCAACTCAGAAATGTAACTTTAGTGAAAAATAAATATACAAGAATGTATTTTAAATACATTTATTTCTTGCTAAATATACTACAAATACATATTACACATTTACATACTTTATAAAAATATCCTGCAATTGTACTTTTGGTATACTAAGCTGGTATACATAAAGTCTGCTAAATTGGACCTAATAATTGGACCTAATTTAGTACTTAATGTATTTTTATTGTGCGGAATTTGTGCTGAAGTCCAACTAAAGATATGCTGAAGAATATTTGATTGTTCTAAAGTGGAACTACTACAAGTATACTTTAGTTACACTTTAAATATCTTGCAAGATCAATATTTTTCAAAGAACATACAATCCTCATCAATAGTGACATTATAAACACACTTTAGAATTAATATTAAGGAATGTTTATTGTGCACAAGTAGTACTCCAAGAGAAGTTTAATTAGAATTTTTGTATAAGTCTTGAGCATTATGCTAGTAAATATGTTAATAGATTTGAAGTATACTTAGCATGAAATAAATGTATTTTAAATAGATAACTTTTTACTAGGGTAATTAGATTAATGAAACAATAAAAAAAAAATCAAATTTATCTTGCTCTTGATATTTCTACTGGAAAACAAGACAAAATACTGATTACGACAATATTTTTCTCTCTAGTGTATTGGGTTTAGGTGCATTCGTCACAGTCAGTGCTGCTTTTATAAAGGGCAGACCCGCCCTCATATGATCTATAATTCACAGAAGTCTTGCATTCCCCGTGGTGACGAGTGAACCCCGATGCCATTGAAACTGAGAGGCTTATATCACCTGAACTACAGAGACGATGTGTGTTTACCGCCATGTGTCATATGCCATCATTTATCATCCTGCAACAGTGTTTTAATACCCTGAGATCTTCCACGTTCAAAGACAAAGAGCTCCGATGGTTTTGGACGTTTACCCTGAGGCAAAGTTTACCGGTGGGACAAAAAAAAAAGCCCCGATAAAGACAATAATGGAGAGAAAGAGAGAAAAAAGCAAGTTTAACCCAAGTACCCCAGGCCGGGTGTTATGCCATCTGTCAATGCCGGAGTGTGTTTTTATGAGACTGTGGTCAGACAGCATAAAAAGCCCAGAAGCAGTAAAACTGACACAGAAATCACACACTGTGTTTTAATAATGCCACTTAGGCAAAGACTCTTGTGCATGAATAAAAGGGAGTGAATCGTGTGCATTCTTCCACACAAGACCATCCACGGGGCAAAGGTTCGAGGAGACCCAACGCTTGAGGTTTCACAAAAGGGAGAACATCTCTGTTTCCAAGGTTTTGCGACGGATGAAAGTGAAACTCCGCTTTGAGAAATCTGCATCAGTACATTAGTCTGTCTCTAGGATTTTATGCATCCATTTAGCTGTACTTTTATACTAAACACTTTGCTTTGCTTTGTCCTTCATCAATTCACTTGCGTCCTTCAATATTTCTGGCCTCATTTAACACTTTTTAAGCTTGGTGAAGAAGCCTCTCAGTACTCAGTGACACAGCATATTAACAGTAATCTCTGAGATATTGGACTTGTAATTGAAGTTCATTTTCAGATGTTGGAGTGAAGTCGGAGAGTAGAAGACACCAAATATCTAGTGAATGTTTGCAGTTTTAGGTTTCTAATTTAATATTCCTACCATTGCACTAACAATGGCAGGATACAGGGGCTCCAGAGGGGAGCAGAATTTGAGCACTTTTCACAAATAACATACAATTCTTATCCCATTACTTATTTAAAAAAATATTAGAGCCATAAATCATGTCTTTTGTAGTCATATCATAACAATTATATACACTGCCAAAGATTTACCACAGACTGTTTCTTTATACTTTCCATTCATCAAAGAACCTTGAAAAACAATGTATATTAAGCAGCACAACTGTTGATGAAAAATTGATAATAAGAAATATTTCTTAAGCATCAAATCAGCATATTAGACTGATTTGTGAAGGATCGTGTGACACTGAAGACTGGTGAAAATTCAGCTTTGCTATCTCAGGTATAAATTCCTATATTGAAAAATACATTAAAATGTAAAACAGTTAATTTAATTGTAATACTATTTTACTGTATACTATTTAAATTTGACCTTATTTTTGCTTAAATACATGCAGCCCTGGTGAGCATACTTTTGAATGGTCGTGTCTGACACATGAACTGTTATCAAACAAATTAAATGTCTTAAATGTCACTTAAAATGGTGACACCTGGAGAGTCATTTGAACACTTTACTGTTCATCATGGAAAGACAAGTAAATGATCTCATTCCATGTCGTTAAAAAGTTGGCAACTAGTGAAATGTCAAGTACAAAGAGTCAGTAAATCAGTATTTCTAAATCTCTTTGGAAATAACACTTTCTCTAGCATTGTCAAATTGCTAATGTTTTTGTGAAACAAAATGTCAATCAGTGACAGCAGTGTATGCTTTTTCACACTGTATTTTCTCTTTATAATGCAAGCCATTTCATAAACCATTTCAGAAACTACATGCAATATTTGTACTTTTAAAGGTCCATTGTCTCTCGAGACAATACAAGCAAACTGCAAAGAAGGTAGATAGTAATTAAATGGTTTAAAACTAAAACCTAAAGTTGACCTTTTAAAACAACTAAACAATATACTTTGCCTAAGTTTTTATCTAAAGTTCATGTTGACTCATGTTGACTTACAGAATGTATTTTTACAATTTTATTTTAGATTCATATTCCAGACACGCTTGAAACACAGACACACACTGAGTGAACAAAAGGTGAAAGAACATTTGGGCTTTTTCCTGTGTTTGTGGAACATGTCCCTGGTTTCCTATGTGATTTTACTCCAAACTCTTACTCCGTCTGAATGAACATAAAACTTTGTGTCAGAACATTGTTAGTCTAATTGGAGGGAATTTCCCCTTGTACAGAATAACACACACTGCCATATTGCAGTCCCTGTTTGAACCAAATTCCTTTTATACAAATAAAGTACTTTTTCTCTTTTTTGCTTTCTTTTGTATGGTTCTGTAGGTGCTTGCAAAAGCACCTAAAGAAGTAGTTAACTTATACATGAAAACTCTGTCTTTAATTGCTTAACCTTATGTTATTACAAACTTGTACAACTGTGGAACAAAACAAGGAGAAATGTTGAATTTTGCTCTTGAACATGCCGGTTGTACTTTTCCATACAATTACACTGAATGGTACTGAAGCTTTCAAGCCTGAAAAGGACCTAAAGGCACATACAATAGACACAATAGAAGTTAAAATATAGCTTCAGAAGACATGAAATATGGCACAGTTGTATGGACCTCTTTTATGATACTTTATGGTGCTTTTGGTCATTTTAGAGCTTGACAGCCCAAGTCTCCATTCACTCTCGTTATATTGAAAGAGATTCTTTAACCCTTATGTGCTGTTGGGGACGTTTTCGTCCACTAAGGGGTGCTGTTGAGTGTTAATTTGGCCACAACTTTTTTTGTGTTTCAGCAAATGGAATGATTTTTGGTGACAAATCTTATTTTAACACATATTTTAGGAAAATGCTTTGATTTTTTTTCAAAACTCAACAATGCACCGTGGACAAATTCACTACCCTTTCGTTATGTTCGGGATGAAAACATCCACTAAATTAGACTGCTATAAAAATGTATCGGATAAATATTTTTTTTCCATTTTTTTTGCATAAATCTATTAATCAACCTCAGTCCTGTTCAAAACTACAATTTTTTTTTTTTAAATCCTGGATTTTTACTCTTTAAATGCCAAGTTCATAAATGATGTCACTGATTTTGAAAAAAAAACACAAAATTACTTATTTTCAATATAAAAAGTGATTGTGGACTGGAATTTTTTTTACTTTTATCATAGTCTTGGGCATGTCCAAGATTAGGAAAAACATTGGCTTTGATGCATTTTTAGTTTTTGAGCAGGATCAGATTTACATTTTTTCTCCCTCATTTACTGTTCGTGGCTGTTTTTGCCCCATTGACTTCCATTATAACTACATTTTTTGATTGCAAAGCCATGACACCATATAATCATGCATTTTTGATTGTTGGTGGTTTTCCCTGTTGGGAAGAGATAAAACTTGTCATTTTTACTGTTGATCATGAAGTAGCACAATTAACCCTTTAGATAGGCCTGTGCAAAAAAAAAGCTTAGTTTTTAGCTTTTATATGGAGTCATATGGAGTATAACAGCATAGTATAGTGTGTTTGTGTGTGTGTGAGAGAGAGTGTGTGTGAGAGACCTTTGTGCACTTACCTTGCTCGTCCTGAGAAAATCTAAATATGCACCTCAGCTCTCAGAACTACATGGAGTAAACAAAACAAAGTAAGTGTATTTATGCACCTGCTGCCTTTGATGGTGAGAAGTGCAGACTAAATAAAAACAAGATAAGTGGATTTAAACCCTTGCATACCATCCTGCTGGTCATTTGATGGTGAGAAGAGCAGCAAGCAACATGAGAAAAGACTTGACTTGTACCAAAGTTTTAGAAATGATCATGCAGCCTGACCCCTCCAGCGAGCTGCAGTATGTATTGTCACAAACCACAGATTACAACCGCTGCAAGGGAAGTGTCGAAAATCTACACAAGGTATGTGCCATTACTGCACTGGTGAGAGAGATTCAGTCTCCTGCAGCTGTCCCTCTAGACACAAATCCACAGACACCAGCAGGCACCAGCAGCTCAGGAGTGAAAAGGGGAACATGCAAGTGGTGCAGAGGACAAAAAAAAAGAACACTCAGCTCTTGCATCTGTTGTGGTGGACACACTTGCAAAGAGCACCAAGTGATATGCTGCAAGTCCTGCTGGAAAGACTGAACACACACACCCACCCACACACACACACACACACACACAGACACACACTAAATACTTAGAATAATTGTTTAGTTCTCCATCCATCCTCAACTCTTGCACCATTGTTCAGTTTATTAGAAGTTGTTGTTGCATTTTGGTTCATAATAAATTATGTTCATAAATCTAATGCAGAGTAGATTGTTTACAGAAAAAATTTGAAAAGTGTATCACTGAAGGATTTTAAGGTTTTAAACTGGCTTTATACATGGCTCTTTACATCAAGAAAAGACTAGCATTTCACACATAG
Organism: Gymnocypris eckloni scoliostomus; assembly: GCA_027564155.1. Classification (NCBI taxonomy): domain Eukaryota; kingdom Metazoa; phylum Chordata; class Actinopteri; order Cypriniformes; family Cyprinidae; genus Gymnocypris; species Gymnocypris eckloni. The sequence goes on from CM050420.1 coordinate 14,062,776, forward strand.
GCCATCTGTACTTCTCACCATCAAAAGGCAGCAGGTGCATAAATACACTTACTTTGTTTTTGTTTACTCCATGTAGTTCTGAGAGCTGAGGTGCATATTTAGATTTTCTCAGACGCATCAAGGTAAGTGCACAAAGGTCACTCTCTCTCTCTCTCACACACAAACACACACACACACATACTATAATATGCTGTTATACTCCATATGACTCCATATACAAGCCAGAAACTAAGCTTTTGTTTGCACAGGCCTATCTAAAGGGTTAATGGTGCTACCTGGTGATCAACTGTAAAAATTACAAATTTGACCTCTTCCCAACAGGGAAAACCACCAACAATCAAAAATACATGATAATATGGTGTCATGGCTTTGCAATCAAAAAATGTAGTTATAATGGAAGTCAATGGGGCAAAAACAGCCACGAACAGTAAATGAGGGAGAAAATGTAAATCTGATGCTGCTCAAAACTAACAATGCATCAAAGCCAATGTTTTTTCTAATCTTGGACATGCCCAAGACTGTGATAAAAGTAAAAAATTCCAGTCCACAATCACTTTTATATTGAAAATAAGTAATTTTGTGTGTTTTTTTCCAAAATCAGTGACATCATTTATGAACTTGGCAATTAAGGAGTAAAATCATGGATTTTTTAATTTTTTTAGTTTTGATCAGGACTGAGGTTGATTAACAGATTTATGCAAAAAATGGTAAAAAATATTTATCAGATCAATTTTACAGCAGTTAATTTAGTGGATGTTTTCATCCCGAACATAACGAAAGGGTAGTGAATTTGAACAATGCACAAGGGTTAAAATCCACCTTTTGTGTTCCACAAAAGAAAGTCATACAGGTTTGGAGTAACATGGGGGTGAGTAAATAATGACAGAACTTACATTTTTGGCTGAACTATCCCTGTAGATGCAAGCACTGGTTTGCCTGCAGCTTGTGTAAGAATAACGGTGGCAGGGTGTGTCTGTGTGTGAGAGCCTTCGTTCACTTTCCTCAAACAGAAACATAATCTCAGCACCTATGAGTCACTGTACTTCTTTACCCACCACATCGGCCTCTTGCTCGCTTCTTTCCCCCCCCTCTTTATAGGAGACGGTCGGGGAAGTGATAAAGTCTGTTTGTCCTCTCTGCAACTCCGAGAGTCTGAATTGCGTCTTATTTTACTTTCATTGAAAGGGTTTTTGGAGACGATCAAATATTTTATTAAGATTACTCTGTTAGAAGTGGTGGGATACTGCACCGACGACTAAAACAGAGGCAATTGAGATGAATTAAGTCAAAGGAAAGCTCTCCTGATTTAAAAGTACATCATTTTTCATTAAGCTCCACGCTCTGTTTATTTGCGTACTGCTAACTTTTCCATGGCTTTAATGGACACTGCATGAAAAGAGTCTTTAATGTGGAGAGAAATGAAAAAGTGGAAAAAGTTTGGCAGTGGAAAACCAAACACACACTCAGCCCAGAGTGACTGCATGTGTGGAGCTGTGCTCGTGGAGGAAGTCTTACAGTGGACGGGACATCCATACGGCTCATAGAGGCAAGTGTGTTAATGGCGAATTATGCATTTTGGGGTTTTCTGTTTGATTTGGCCCAAATGACAAAATGATGAATTCAGGGTTGGAAAATAATTAGGCCTTGAGCAAGTGATGAAAGCCTTGTTAACATTACCACACAAGTGTTTCTAGCTTGTTTTCTCAGCAAATATCCACTTTGTTGTGTTCCATCTGTGTGTATTTGTTTTAGAAGTGATGTGTTCACCTTTGCTTTCTGCTGTCAATGACGTGTAAGTTTCATGGAAAAAATATTTTACAAATGTTTTTTAAAACACGTCAAGTTCTTAAATGGTTATGAATCAAAATATTAATGTAATGACTCTAAATGTCATGTAATTGACCCAATCAGTGAAAATGGGGGAGGGGATGTACATCTGGAATACATATGAATGTGCAGTACATCTTAATTTTTATAAAAAAATAATACTGACTTAGTAACTCGTAAATATCATTACATTTTGGGGCGTTCCACCACATGATATTGTACAGCATTAACTAACCTTGCTTTGTTGCTAATTTCTGAATACACAGTCAATATATTGTCTGAAAATATGATGATATATTAAGACTTTCTGACACACAGTCATGAGGGTAAATTATATCATGATATCATTTCCTGTTTTATGCTTTCTGCATGTTAGTCACACCACATGCCTTTTGATTGGGTGTTTTTCCAAATCTAGTTAAAATCATGCTTATAATAGAAAAGCTGTATTCGAGTCATTGTATGCGTGCATTTTTCATGCATTTTAGAACAATCTAATCGATACACTTGAAACATTCGTCAAGCAATGCCATAGAAGAACCATTCAGTCAAAGGTTCTTAAAATAACCATCTCTTTCTTACATTTTTATAATCTGAAGAACCTTCTTTCACCACAAAGAACTGTTTGTGAAAAAGAAAGGTTCTTCAGATGTTAAATATTCTTTATGGAAAGAGTGTAGGACAAAAAAATGACCCAAAAATCATCTTGACTCCAAAATCCAGTCTTGAACTTGCTCCTTGAGTCAAACCAAGTGACGGAAAACCCCGTTTAGCTTTTTGCAGAGTGATGAATTGTGAAAGGGTGTTTCCCCCGGATAGCTGATCACCTCATTTTCTTTTCTGCCCTGTTTTTGACAAGATGAGTGGACTTGGGCACAGCAGGGCTGTTTCTTCCCTGTGTGGAAAAGTTTTTATTGCCATCCCGAAACAATTGCCATTCCCTGAGGCAAATTGAGTGTGGAGGAGGGCTTTCGTCTCCCCTCTATCTTTTATGACTTTAAATTCCTCTCGTCTTTCAAAGGCGGCGGATCCGATGATCTTGGGTGGGCCCTTGAATGGCTCTTAATGACAGAGCGGAGGCCGATGCGGCGATGCAACCGCTTATCGGTCGAAAGTGAGAAGTCTTTGCTTTCCACCACATTAATTCTTCACAGCGGATTTGAGCGGGAAAACAGTTGACCCATGCCACTTATTCTTCAAAGCGGGATGACTTTATTGAGTTTCTCACGGTCAAATTACTGTAATTTTGCTTTTATTTGACATAGTTATTTTGTCCCGGGTTCTGGTTCTTTTAAGGCCTTGAATGGCCACAGAGCAGTCAAGAGGGAAATAGTTCCCTCTTTCAGTAATGTAGACAAATATAGTTCTTATTTTGGTTAGGCGGGGTGCAGCATTACATTTCCTAACCATTTTAGGGAAGGATATTTCAACGGATCAAGTCTTTGATAAATTTGCATCCAAGAGTAGTGATTTGAAAATGATAATCATTGCATACTTCATTCTCCATATTAAGGTGTAACTAACTTACTACAGCAGGAGCTGTGAATGAGAGATGTCCCAGGCTACGCAGCTGTGTGTGTGTTTGTGCGTGCGGGTTTGGCCGGACAGAGAAAGAGAAGTGGCACAGGAGGGAGGAGACTGTGCATCACTGCTCTACAGATCCTGATGTGATAATGGAGTAATAATAGCAGGCCTGCCACCACCCATCTCCTACCACATCACTCTTTCTGCCAGCTCTCTCTCGCTTTCTGTCTACGTGTCCCTCACGCACTCCACCATTTCCCTTTTCCTGTTTCTCCATCTCCAGCCACATCAGTCTGCTCTCTGCAGAAATGCTACTGTAAAAACCTGTTCATCGGTTAACAGAGTTACATTACCATGTAGTGACCTATAAGGGTGTTGGTTTGTTTTTGACATTGGTGGGCACGAGTGGAGCATGACCCCCCAACACCTAACCATCATCTAAACTCTTTATTTATGGTAGCCAACATATTCATAACTTAGTAATTCATAAACAGAGCGTTTCTTCAGGTTTGTAGGCTGTTTTATACAATTGTACACAATTTAGATTTTGTGAACAAACAACATTACCGCAGCATCAGAGCGCTAGGTGTTTTAATCACGCATAACTTTATTTTAATATTAATTGAATTGGATACAGGATGATTCTGAAAGAAACATCTACTATTGCTGTAGTAACGAAACTTTCATGCGCATCTGATTGACAGATAAACTGCATGCTCTTATTTCAGTGTTTTTTATTTTTAATGTTATTTCAGCTAACAGTTTGCTTTGCACATTCAGTTTAACAACATAGCTAAAGTTAAAGACTGTCTGTGGTGATCCATGATGCTGTTTCAAATTCTGTCGCACCACAGAGCATTACTCACGTAATTTACTATAAAATCACATTATATTTGTTACAAATTATTGTTAATGTAGCCAACATAATGACTTCATCCTCGCTGTCAGTATATATGCTTTATATAGAGCTAATAGCCATAAATCACACTTTTTTCCATTTGCTCTGTTTTGTCAAACACCGAATGTTACTCATTGACGCAACTTTGTTAATTCCTGAAGTGAACTTTTATTTGAACTGTTTTAACTGGACTGCTGTGAACTGGGTGCAATACCTGTGAGTTGTTGTAAACGCAGCTGCACTACTCCTCCGGTATTCGACTTATTCTTACTCCGTCCATGTATTAAATGCGCGTCCTCCTTGAAAGCGCACAGTTTTCTAATGTATTTTTATTTATTTTTTTATTCTTAGGTAATATCAATGGTATGACATATTTCAGATGCATCCAAAAATACAAAAACATATATATTTATATTTAATTGTATGATCAAAATTATTGCTAGGGACAATTTGGTAGTTGCTGGATATTGGTAGGGACGTGTCCCTGGGAATCCCCCCACCCCTAAATTCTACACCCCTGGTAACCAATATAGTGAAAAATTATATTAGATATTACATGGTAGTTATCAGACATTATTAAGATACAAAACCAATTTTACTAGTTCAAGTAGAGTGGTACATTAATATTATATCTGTAATGAGATGTATCATTATATAAAATATGCAGCCATGGATCCTGTAACACCTTAACATTATGACTGTATTTTCTAGTGAATTTCTGGCAACCACAGCTGCAAACTTTTTAATTGTATATTTTAGACTTGAGATAAAAGATGCAGGACAGAATTTCCTTATCTGTCTTCCTCCTTACACACACCAGAAAATAATATAAGCATGCTGTCAGGTCAGAGATATTCATGATTATTTTGCTGTGACTCACGTTGTGTCTTTTATAAATGTTTGTCGGCATGTGTTATGAGGATGACTCATCATTTCTGTCGTTGCTTTCAAAGGGCAGCACAATTTTTTGATAATCTCATGGCAATGTACGGCACATGGGGCTTTTCATTTCGACCTGTCCGAGACTGTTGTGGCTTGTTTCTTTGTACAGTTCTTTGCATCTTGAATGTTATGTTTTAGTGACTGAAACATGGCTTAAAACAAGAGTAAGCAGGCTAAGAATTAAAAAAAGAAACATAATCCCCTGTAAATATAGCCATTTCATGCAATAATTGGTTTAGGCCTGATTTCCATACTGCAAGATGAGACTTTAAAGCATCTTTCCATTGCTCAAATCCCAAAGCATTCCTTCCCTCCATTAGCTGTCTATACTCTAGAAACCATTATGCAGACACTGCTTTTTGGAGAAGAGAGAAATGTGATTTTCCTCTTATTCTACAGATTATCAAAGGAGCTCTTTTAAGGGAGGGAGGTTTAATATGCACAATATGTTATTTCCTCTCGCTCTCTTTCTACCTCGCTGGAATGCTCTTCCCACTCCGAGCTATTGCTTGAGCATCTCTTTTCCTGCTTGGCTCTCTGATAGTCTTCAAAGAATGAATGATGCATTTATATAAAGACAGCATTGATGTCTCAATCAACCTTCTGAAAATGCCATCATGCTTCATGGATGATATTTTTGATGGTATCTGAAGCCATCATTTTGTGGTGTGGTTTATTTTAGCTTTTAGCTAGTCTACATGTCAGATTGTTTCTTAATTAAATCATGAAATAAAAAAGTACCACATTGAAAATCTTGGATGCTAAATAAAAAAATACAAAATAAAATAATTGTATACTATTTATAGGTCACTAATCAAATACATTTTGACTTTCTAAATGTATGTATTTTTTTTGTTCAACTTGACACTGCATTATTTATCGGTACAGCAATTTGCATTGTTAAAATATAATTTTAAATACAATTGTACTATATTAACTACTTTTTATAAGTTTGAAGATCTTATTTATATTTACTTTTGAAGGAAGTTCACTTATCCTTACTGAAGTTGCATTTATTTGATTAAAAAGACAGTAAAAACAGTAGTATCTTGAAATATTAATACAATTTTAAATTGTTTTCTTATTTAATATATAAAAATTTATTCCTGTGGTTGCAAAGCTGAATTCAGCAGGCATTATTCCAGTCTTCACTGTCATATGGTGCTCAAGAAACATCTTACTATCTTCTTATTATCAAATCAGAAAACAGCTTAATATTTTACTGAAAAGCCGGATACATATATTTCAGGACTCTTTGATGAATTGAGTTCAAAAAACATTTATTTAAAGTAGAAATATTTTATAAAACTATAATTATCTTCACTCTGCTCATATTATACATATCTATGTATACAGTATATTCAATTTTGGACCCCACTATGTTTGTTATTAACTGTATGAAATTATTCATAACTGTTTTGTTTTTCTGTTTCAGTTGAGTCCAGAGCAGCTGGTTCTTCTGTTGGAGTTTCTTCTAGAGGAACCAAAGCTGAGTCTGTCCACACTGAGACTCCTTCAGGCCACTTATAACCTACAGGCCCAGGATGCTGAGGTAACCATCACTCCTACATATATTTACACACCACACCGCTGCACTTTACTGTTTACTTCACCTCCAGACCTGCTCCCAGCATCACTAATGCTTATCCATCTTCTGAGACTGTCTACTGTTTTGTGGTCTCATCAATTACATTGATTTCTTGGTTGAGACAGTCAGGAAACTAAAAACATTTGTTTTATGGCTTCATCGCTTTCACATAATTGCCTATTAGTGTCTTAGTAGTTCATACTTGTTGAAGACTGATCCCTTTCTTTGTAATCTTTTCAATGTTGAAATGGTTTATTCTATGCAGAGATGCATAACCATTTTTAGGAGTTTGGGTGTGGAGCGTTCAGAAGAACTATTTGAAAAAACAATCATTATTTTTCATTACGTCGCACAGGAAAAAGTGTTCTTAATACCTTCATTTCTTTTGCTGTTTCCTCTCCACACCTTTTCAAATATTGACTAGAGACAGGCTGAACTCATTTGTCATGTCTCCACCAACACCTCTTATGTTCACAGTTGAAAAACCACACCAATCCATCAGTCTTATCATTTTATGTTGCTCTCATTCTAGAGTTTGTATACTGTAACACCAATACCACTGACATTTACTCTTTTACTCCACTGAATAAGTTGCTTGTGTTTATTTGTAAGTAATCTCAGCATTCTGTTTAAGATACAGAGGTTTGAAACCACAACGTTCTTTTGAAATGAAGCACTATTTGGCAGCGTGAAAGATGTAAGATAATATGAAACGGTGACCACAGTAAGTCCCAGACTACCACAGTTAGTTTCAAACTGAGGCCCAATGGGAGGTTTTCATCAAGACCTTCCAGGAAAAACAAAAGGCCCTCTAAAAATAAATCAGGTTATTACTACCACGTGCCCCTCCCTCCGTCCCACCCGCTCTCTGGCTCTTTTTCTCCGCTGCTGCTCCCAGGCTCCGACGGTCATCTTTTCTTTCAGACAGATTTAATTCTCCTAGCCATTTTTTTACCATCCTGAAGCACCGTCTCCATTTAGCATTCGATTTTCCTTTTGTGAATTGCTGCCTTATTAGCTGTGCATAATTATTAGCGCTGCATCAATATTGCTTTAATGTCACAAAGTTGAGAGGTGTGGTCGGCGCCACACAGTCTGTGTGAGTCATGAATGGGCGTTGTTCTCACATAAGAAATGAATCACTGGATATTTCATAATTAGGGGTGCTTGTAAAGGCAATCATGGCCATTAATATTGCTCACAGTAAGGGTTAGGGATTTAAACAAACCCATAACCCTGAGTATTAAAGGCAACGTGTCATGACTAATCTACAGACATGAATTATGTCTCTGAGTGTGTGGCTTGTTGAAGAGACGTGCTATTTACTTCTGTAAAGCGATCAGACTTATAATTTTCACCTGGCATGCAGTAAAATGGGTGGAAACATCCTAGAGATCAGAATATCACTGAGAACTGCGAATGGGATCTTTTGACTGAGCCTGTACAACACTTTAAAAACGCTCAGAACACCTTAGCAACTGCATAGAGATGGTCCTGGAAACCACCTACAGAATCTTATCGTGGTAGTTTTGCACAGCACCACGCATTGGGATTTCATTTGTTGAATTTGTCTTGAGTTGCTTTATTTAAAGTAAACCAGCTGAAACTATCACTTGACCCTCATGTCATTCCAAATCCATAAGACCGTTGTTCTTTTCGGAACACAAATTAAGATATCTCTGATGAAATCTGAGAGCTCTCTGACCCTTAATAGAGAGCAACACAACTACCATGTTTAAGGCCCAAAAAAGGTATTAAGGGCATTGTTAAAATAGCCCATATGACATCAGTGGTTCAACCGCAATTTTATGAAGTTACGAGAATACTTTTTGTGCACCAAGAAAACAAAAATAACTTTATTCAACTATGTCTTCTCTTCCATGTCAGTCTTTGATGCATGTTCACAACACTACCAAAAATATCTCAATTTGTGTTCTGAAGATGAACGAAGGTCTTATGGGTTTGGAGCGACTTGAGGGTGAGCAATTAATGACATCATTTTTATTTTTGGTGGAACTATCCCTTTAAATGAATTATAACATTATGGTGCATTTAGAAGAATACTAGCGGGTCAAATTTAGGACACAGGTTAATACGCCTTCAGTACAGCCTCCATTCCATTACACAATATCGTACTTCACAAGCCTGCGTAGGAGTTTTTCAGGTGTTTGAACAGTATTTGGGATGGATTCCTCTTAGATTAAGCATGTCAATCAGCAGAGAATAGCACCTCTCACTCCTTGGCGCATCATGTGTGCCGTGTATTTCGTGCGAGCACAGGCAAAAGCATGAGGGCTAAGCATTGTGGTATGCCGTTTCATGTGAGGACTCGTGTGTGTGTGTGTGTGGTGCGTGCGTGCGTGCGTGCGTGCGTGCGTGCGTGCGTGCGTGCGTGCGTGCGTGCGTGCAGTGTGAGTACCATCTGTTGGTCAGGCACACTGAATGCATTGTATCACAGCTACTTTCAAAGCCCGGTCGCAAAGTTCACACAGACAACCAGCCAGGAAGTGAGCGATTGATAAAAGGCATATCAGAAATCTGGATGTGAATTGTGTGTTGCTGCAGCCAGGACAATATCACATGAATCAAAGCATGGGCTGCTTGATCAGAGATCAGATGACACCCATTTCAGCTGAAAAGCATTTTATTGGAATTTGAACAACATGAAACATTGATGACACTTTTTTTTTCTATTACCACATATACTGAAGTATTTGTTCATAAAACCTGTGTGCACACATTTTCAAACAACAAATATGATTCATCAGTAGGGTTGCCCTTATTCTTTTTTCTCCAAATTTAGAATAAAGTTGCTATCTGGAATATATTTTATTATTATTATTATTATTATTAATAATAATAAAAATCGAATAACTAAGTAACCCTTAAATGTAAATAAACCTAAACTATTATTTCAGTATTAATTTCATAAAAAAGTACAAATCTTACTTCAATTTAAAATAACTATTTTTTATTTTAATATATTTTCAAATGCAATTTATTCCTGTGATGGTAAAGCTGATTTACTCCAGATTTACTACATAACAGAAATCTTTTGTAATGTAAAAGTCTTTACTGTCACTTTTGATCTTTAAGATAAAAGCAACTTTATAGTCAAGTCAAGTCACCGTTATTTATATAGTGCTTTTTATAATGCAGATTGTGTCAAAGCAGCTTTACAGTAATAACAGGGAAATAGTGTCAAAATAGTGTGCCGTATAATATAAATATATATGAAGAGCTCTTTTCCAAAACGCGATAAACGCCAAATTAAAAAAAAAATGAGTTTGTCATGCCATTTTGCTGTGTACTGAACCTATTCACTGCTCCATCAATGTTTCATGCCAAATCGCTATATTTCCTTGTTTAAAATGTACCTCACTCTACTGACCTCACAAAGAGGCGCTCTAGCGACTGACGCTAGAAGCTGTAGCCTTTGGCGTTCCTTGTTAGAGCGCCCGCCTCACGGAAACCCGGGTTCGAGACCCGCCGGTGTGATGGTGCGGACCCGGGGGTTTAACAATCATTGTTTAACATGTTCAGACTGAGCCAACAGACCATTTTAACATGATAAATTGAATATTAACAAAATGTATGGGTCTAGGTAAAAAAATGTCATTTTCATGAAAACTATTAAAATGGATTTATAGCGTTTTGGAAAAGAGCTCTTCATATATTAAAAAAAATCTGAAGTGTTTTTAAAAATGGCACCCCTGGTTTTACTAAAAGAGTTTGCTCTTAGATGAGAGCTCATGTTTATGAGGATGTGTTTGCATCTGTACAGGAGCAGAAAGCCCTTATATGATGATTTGGGCATGCATTATGCTAATTACTCTGGGGACATCCTCTCTTGTTTAGAATAATCCTTTTCTCTCAACACTGGATTGAGAGTTATGTGTGTGAGAATAATATGCACCTGGAAACTTTGTGTGGGAACTTTTTTTGTACACAATTATTAATGAATGAGACCCAGTAACTGCAACTACTACATTGAACCCAATAACCATTTCACTACATGAAAACTACCAGAAAGCACAATCAACATTAAACAAATAACTTTAATTGTACAGTAATTAAACTCAAAGTGTCTTCTGGAATGATCTGTTCCCAGGGCGCTGTGACCCACGGCAAGTGTTACAACATTTAAGGGTTGCACATTTGACTTATTATTAAATATTGCATCACTGGTGATAAATTACTTTTTATCTGCTTTGGACGGAGCCTCTGTAGTCACGCCATCTGCTGTATCAGGAAGTCCATGTAAGGCTGGTGTATCTTTATATTAATCTCAATGTGCGCGTATCATGTCACCATGTGTCCAATATGGCTTTACCTACTTGTTATAAAAGGCATGTATTGGGATATCAGCTTGTGGATGATATAAGCTTGTGCATGCAGGGTTACGGGTTTTTGCAATTGAAATTACTGCATGTGTGCCATTGTGCCCTCCTCTGTGCCCCGTATAGACCCGGCAGCTGCAGAGGGGATCAGAGTTGAGCTGCATTCCTGGGGAGACCCCTGAGGCAGGACAGCTGCAGTGTGCCTGCCTGCATCTCTCTCTCTCTCCCTCTCTCCAGAGACCCAGTAATTACACGGGACATTCCACAATTTATTACTGCAAGCATACGTGTACATGCACACAGAAACGCTCCCACAGATGAAGAGTGATATCACTGATGCTCATGGCATGTTGCTTCAGTCTGCGGTGGGCACACTATTAGCCAATAGTGATCAGGCATGATCTTGCTTTAAAGGAACATTGCACCCAAAAATGAATGCTTTATCATCATCTAATTATCCTGATGTCTTTTGAAATTTGTAGGATTTTACAGAATGCCCAAGTTGCTTTTTCCATATAATCTCTTATGTCCGGTTATACATACTTTCCTTTGACAGCATGCTAATAAACAATATCTGAATGATGCACTGCATCTGCTGGAATTCTAAAAGGTGCAACCAGTGGACATTTTGCTATCCCATCAGGCTACAAGCTCTAAAAAGCTGTCAGATATGAGAAGTTAATGAAAAATACATGTAATTGAATATATACACCTAATGTTCAAAAATTGTATCTGTGTTTTTCAAAAAAGGCTCCTTTTCACTCCAAGTCTACATGTATTTGATCAAAAATACTGTAAAAAAGAAATTTTATTACAGAATAACTGTTTCTCTTTAAATTATAATTATTCCTGTGATGGAAAAGCTGAATTTTCATGCAGCCATTACTATTACTGTAGGATTCAGTGTCAAATGATCCTTCAGAAATCATTTTAATATGCTGATTTGGTGCTTGAGTAATATTTCTTATATATATATATATATATATATATCTAGGGCTGTCACAGAATTCGATATATCGCGATATGTATAGAAATATTGGGGCGGGGGAATATATCAGTCAAATTATTTTTTACTTTATTTATTGAGTTTTTCTTTTTCAACCAACGGACATAAAGATACTGAAAGATACTGGCACGAGACTCTGGCTTTCTCTGTATGAAATAACAAGAGAGAAAATACTCAAGTTCAACAGCATGATGAATAAATCAGGGTTTCCGCGGGGTCCTAAAAAGTCTTAATTATAATTTTGTGGACGGAAAGAACATAAAAGGCTATGATTTCATTAGATAAATATAAGCGCTGGAAGTTCAAAATCCAGTTTTGCGCTGTTTTGTGTACTGCCTTTACTGGGAAAACCGTTATATTTCTGTCTAACGCGACACCTGCTGGAAGAGAATGAATGAGTAAGTTAACATGGTTGCAGTGCCTTCTTTCAATGCACGATTCAGTCTATTATTAGAATTATCACATCATTTAATATATGGGGCGGAAAATGTATAGCCTATATTTATATAATATCACACGAAGAGTGACGTTTTTTCCTCGAAGTCAGCATGATTACAAATGTGATGTTGATTTTATGCAACGGTTCAATAAACAAGAAGTTAATATTAAGAGACTTACGTTGTAGACACCATATTTTCCTGCCTTTGCTCTATTTTGCCAACAAAAATTATTCCAAACACAGCCACAGCACAGTTTTGCATCTCTGAGAAACATGAGTGATTCGTTCCTGAATGAATCAATCGTTTAAATGATTCGGTTCAGTCGCAATGACTCAATTGTTGTCGCAACGCCACCTGCTGGCGATTTTAATTTCACATTTAAAGCATTTTCTTTTTTTGTTTATAATTTCAAACATCAGTTTTCAACGTTGTATGTTTTAAATATCAAAACATTATTTATGCATTTGTAACTACAGGTTAAAGCATTCTATGTCCCTCTGAGCTGCATTAAACAGTGTGTAAATACAGCTATATGCCTCTTCAGATGCAGCTTCTGTGTTTCCTCTGCATTGCAAAGATCAATTTTGTTGATACTTATTTCATTTGCTTGGTAACAACCCAAATACAAGAATTTGACTCAAAAGATGATGCACACTTTAAAAAAAAATGGCTTAAAAGTAAAAATACCCATTAAACTTATTGAAAAATATAAAATTGTATCGCTGCTGTGGACCACACAGAATATGAAGAATATAAAAAAAAAATTCAGGAGTCAGCTGTCCACAGTAATCTTTAAGATACCAGCACAATAACACACTCAGCAAAATATCGTCTTAATTATAGTTATCTATAAAATCCCAGAAAATATCGCACACCCCTGATTCATGTTATTTAATTTAATTTAATTTTCGTAATACCGGTATATCACGACACCCATACATGTGTATATATATTAAAAAAATCTAAACTTTTGAATTATTGTGTATACATAAATGTAAGTTAACCTTATGTAAATTAAGTTAAAGTTTTATAAATGTATATATTATATAATATTATGTATTATATATGTATAATATATAAATGTATTACTTAAAAACATCAGTGTTCCATACTGTTCATATGCTGGGTTTAAAGTTTTGTGCAAGAAACAGACTGAAATGTTAGTAATTGGATGAACTGTACCTTTAAGCCATCAGATCATCGTTCGCACAATTTTCTCTCACATTCACCACCTACAGTACCTCTTAAATCCTTCCTCTTCCCATCAGTTTTCATGAGTAGCTACCTGATGCCTTATGCGTATTACGTTTATTGGATTCTTCAAGTGTCCTCAGGTTAGGTTAATGTAGGGAAGGCTGTCTGACTGAACAAAATGTCTTCCTGTTGTGGGAGTTTAGATCAGTGTTATCCAGAGGTGGAAAGAGTACAAAAATATTCTACTCAAGTAAAAGTACCATTACATTACTGAAATTTTACTTAAGTACAAGTAAAAGTACCAGTCTAAAAATATACTCAAGTAAAAGTAAAAAGTAGCTCATTTAAAATTTACTCAGAGTAAAAATTACTTAGTTACATTTTAACAATGGGAGGGAGGAAAAAATGGGATAGACCAAAGATGTCAAACTCAGTACCTGGAGGACCACAGCCCTACACAGTGTAGATATTACCCTAATTAAACACATCTGATACAGCTAAACTAATCATTTAGGCTTATTTGAAAACTACATGGTGTGTGTGTTGGAGCAGGGTTGGAACTAAACTCTTTAGGGCTGTGGCCCTCCACGAACTGAGTTTGACACACCTGGTATATGGGCCTATAAATCTCAAACTAGGTGTTTTTAATTAAAGGAATCAGTTAATTAGAATAATAACACATTTAGGCTGTTACCAGGGAAATTAAATCAGTATCAACAAAATTAATCTTTGCAATGCAGAGGAAACGCAGAAGCTTCATCTGAAGTGGCGTAGATGTATTTACACTGACATGAATGCATTTAGCCTGCAGTTACAAATGCAGAAATAATGTTTTGATGAATAAGACATAAAATGTGACCCTGAACCACAAAACCATAAGGGTCCATTTTCCTAAATTGCGATTTATACATCATCTGAAAGCTGAATAAATCATATTTCCATTGATGTATGGTTTGTTATGATCGGACAATATTTGAAAATCTGGAATCTGAGTGTGCAATAAATCCAAATATTGAGAAAATCTCCTTTAAAGTTGTTCAAATTAAGCTCCTAGTTTTGATATATTTACAGTAGGATATTTACAGAATATATTAATGGAACATGATCTTTACTGAATATGCTAATGATTTTTGGCATAAAAGAAAAATGTATAATTTTAACCCATACAATGTATTGTTGGCTATTGCTACAAATATACACCAGCGACTTAAGACTGGTTTTGTGCTCCTGGCCAGGGTCACAAATGTTAAATAGTCATTAGAAATAAAAAAAATAATAATAATCAAAAGATACTTTAAATGTTAAATTAGAACCACCAGTAGGTGTCAGTAAGTCACTGATAAGTGAGTCATTGTGATTGAACAGAATCATTTAAACGGTTAATTCATTCAGGAACAAAACACCGTCATTGCTCAGTCAGAGATGCAAAAATGTGTATGGTGGCTGTGTTTGGAATTATTTTTGTTGTCGAAATAGAGCAAAAACAGGCAATATGGTGTCTAAAGTCTCTTAATTAACTTCTTGTTTTTTGAACTGTGTAAAAAGAAAAACTACAGGCTTATGTAATCATGGTGATTTTTTGAGAAAACGGCATTCTTCGTGTGATGTTGACTTACTATATTAAATTATATAAATATATACATTTTCTGCTTCTATATCTTCAATTTTGTGATCATTCTAAACGCATTTTAACAGACTGAATCACGAGTGAAAGAAAGCACCCCTGCTAAAACAACAATTATTATATTATCTCATTTGATATTGCACACCCTGCACCACTGTCTTTTATGGCTCATTTGTGCAAAACCTTTTGCTAAAAGCTTCGCTTTAACCACCAATGCAATGATGTAAGTATTTACGCTTACTCTCTACATGTTTGCGAAGGGTTGATGTCGATATATTTATAAGCTGCTAGTTCGGTCTCCCGAGGCAAACACAGCTAACACTGCATAATAGAGCATGAATATATGGCCAGGGGTTCACTTCATTTCCTTCGAATTCAACTTCAGCAGAATATGACGGGTTTGGTTTTCAGCTGGGTCTGCACCATTAGGGGCCGTTCACATATCGCGCAAAAACGCATGGAAAACGCCAGGCCGCTGCTTTCTCCTTTTTCCAATGCGCCGGCGGTTGCGCCCGGAGGCGTTTGTCTGCTAAGCAACCATCAGCCGCGCCTCCGCTAAGAAGGAAATTTCATGTCACATACCTGCGGTGCGCTTATGCGGCATTCTGAAAAGTCGAGATGTATTTATCTCGATGCGGACGCTTGAAAACGAGCTGCCGCCATTATGAGCGCATACCGGCGCTACATTTGAAATAACGAACTTAAGCGCCGCAAAGACGCATATGTGAGCGCCCCTTAAAACGCCTGTCTTGTCCGCCTGCATCGTTCTTGTTATTTTTAGCGCCAGTTTCTTCTTCTGCCCATTATTTGCTGCAGTTTTTCCACGGAGCGATTTTTTTACTCAGTAACGAATGTGTTTTAAAATGTAGCGAAGTACAATACTTCCCACAAAATATACTTAAGTAAAAGTAAAATTACAGATTAAAAACATTACTTAAAAAGTACAAGTACACAAAAAGCTACTCAATTACAGTAACGCGAGTAAATGTAATTCGTTACTTTCCACCTCTGGTGTTATCATTAACTCTACTATTACCACACCCCAGGCGAGAGCAGTCTTTCTCCCATACACACAGGTTGCTTGCTGTTTGTGTCTAGACAGACGCACACTAGGCCTGCTATTCTGTGTGTGTATCTGAAGGATTTGCCCTACTGCTAATTACTGATGTGTGTTTTCTCTAGTATGTTGCTGTCGTCACTGTGGCTTTTGTGGGCTCTGGGCGGTTCTGTGACCCTGACGGGAAAGGGTTTTGTTCATATTCGTTTTTTTTTTGCAAAGTCTTTCACAAGTTCACAAAGCCCAACCAGCCGTTAGTTCATATTTGTACCTGCCTGGCAACATTTACACTATAAATAAATAGCAAACATCTTGTGTCAAGGGAAAAATGTTTGGTATGTATATAATATACATATTTATTTTGCATCAAATATTGCAAATAACAAATTTAATTTTACTAAAAGCTGAATTATCTTAATTATAAAATATTGTTCCTCATTAATTCAGGTTGCTGTGTCACCAGATAGATTTCTCATCTATGAATATGTTCCGCATAAAGAGGTATAATGGTACATTTTCTTGCATTTAGCACTTGGCAGGTGTTAATTTTGGACCTGTACTGAGATGTGAAGTGAAACTGACTGAACTGTGGAGACGGAAATCATGTCTGGGCACACTTGCATGAAAAGCAGTCGATTAAAAATAAAAAAATGCATGACATAACAACTGACATGTGAAAGGGAAAGAACAACAAGAAACACAACAGTGATCAGCTGAAATGATAAGGTTTGTGGGCAGGTGAGAACAGGGGATTTAATGGTGTCGGCAGGAGAGAAGGAGAAAATTCATTCCTCGTAAGTGTGGTGACATTTGAACGCGTTGCATAAATAGATGGTGATTTGTGACCGGAAGGCTCTTTGCTGTGCTGCTGCTTCCTGTTGTTTTCCTGAGTCACTTCACACCTCGTCTTAAAGCAAATATTCTCACGCGCTTGTACACAAGCACACAATCTTACTTCATTAATCATTAAACTGCCTGCCACCTTCAGGCCTGTGAGCTCCCACCCATTCAGCTTCAATTAAACCCCTGCTGTGTGTGGGGGAGCCAAAGAGAGGCGCAAAGAGATGAAATGGGAACAACAGATTTCATTTAAAATCACTAATATGCTTATTATGATGCAGAACCATCATGTCCAACCTCTGAATCCAGTGATTCACTAAAAAAATCAAATGCAGTATATTAAAGCTGCCACTGTCTATGATCTCAACAGTAGCTAATAATCAAATGGCAATAATGCAGAGGAAAAAAGAAAAACCCATAACTATGATTATCTGTAAACTTTTGATACTTAAATCACTCCCAGATACTGAAAGTGCATTTTCTTTATCACTTGTAATTGTCTTTCCCCCCCTTCATTACTTTATATTTGCTTGTATGTTTTGAAGCTATTTACTTTTAATTCCTAATAATAATTAATTATCTATTAATTAATATATTAATAATTTAATTAACAATTATTTTAAAAAGTAGCCAGCTTATATAATTTAATAAAAATGCACAAAATAAATTTGATATAACCGTGATGCATTGTGATACATCGTGATATTGAATCGAATCGTTGACATGATAATCGTAATCGAATTGAATCGTGAAACCAGTGCCGATTCACACCCCTAGTGGACATGCGGCCTTAGTGATTCACTTACAATTTACATTCAAATGTAAACTAACACTATTTTAGTGTGAAAGAAATCACTTAACCTTTTTTGTAAATTGTTCTTTTCATAATTGATTAATCGGATGATTTTGACAATTAATTGAGTGATCTGATATTTTTTGTAACTAATAATTGGTTTAAAAGGAAGTAATCCTTGATTGTATTGGATAATTCTTTTATAACACAATGTAATAGTATATGCATGCACATTAGCCTGTTCTATACTGCAAAAGAGACAGATATGCAGGGTGCGATTTGTGAAAAAAGCAGAGGGGGGATTGCTTTTGAAAACTTTTTTTCTCTCTCCAGGGTTATAGCCTAACACCTAATGTAAGTGTAATCTGTTAACAACGCTCATCGTAAATCCGTCTTTTTAGGCAAGTAAATGGATGTCACGTCATGAAATGTTTTTAATACGACGGAAACTGTATTTAACGTGATCACAATTTGATAAAAGATTGTAAGTATGGCCTATATATTGTAATGATTTAATTTCCCGGTGATTCAAACAATGAATAAATTATATAGAGAAAGCGAACAAAGAACATTATCAATGGAACTCGGAGTCAGTTAAACCATTGCGTCGCAAAATGATTCACTGTTTTGAAGTGCTCCAATTAGATGTATGTGATAATTTGATTCAGAACGGGACTTAAAAGCGCGTATCGCAAATAATTTGAGTCAGAACGGGACTTCAAAGTGCGTTTCGCAAATCATTCAATTCAGAACGGGACTTCAAAGTGTGTTTCGCAAATCATTTGATTCAGAATGGGACTTAAAAGCGCGTATCACGAATAATTTGATTAAGAACGGGACTTCAAAGTGCGTTTCGCGAATCATTTGATTCAGAACGGGACTTAAAAGCACGTATGGCGAATCATTTGATTCAGAACGGGACTTAAAAGCACGTATGGCGAATCATTTGATTCAGAACAGGACTTAAAAGCACTTATGGCGAATCATTTGATTCAGAATGGGACTTCAAAGTGCATAGACCGAGGGGGGGGGAGGGGATATGCATTTAAATATGCTTTAACATCACCCAAAGGCGTCATCATATTTTATATTCTTATTAATTTTATATCATTACATGTAATGCTGACTATATAAAATTAATTATGTGGATGAAATTTGCCTGCAGAGGGTGCGATATTTTAATATAAATCATAGAGCCTACAAGATTGTTGGGTAAAACTTTTTTAAATTCTAAATCAAGTACTCAGATCCATTAACTGTGACAGACCTAATTCTACTTCTTCTTTTACATTGTTTGCATCACAAAACACCAATACAACTTTGAATTTTAGATTTAAACAACTCTACACATTTTTATATAACTATTAAAGCATTGTTATACAATTGTAAGCTTCACACAAACCTACAAAACGTACCCTTATTCATTGTGTCTCACTGTAACCTCAGGTTAGTTTTTTTCTTCTTCAAAGAAAGCAAGGAACAAGTTGAGATCATTTTTATAATAATCAATATTATGGCACAAATGCTGCTGACTGAGCTTGCACTGAGAAATGAAATATTGTAACCTGAAATATTCCTTTAAATACAGTAGTCATTCCTAATACTTTTCAGTGTGGCAGAGAAAGAGAAGTGTAATGAGATCTCCCAGGCGCATATGAGGTCAGGTTTTGGGCCGCGCTCAGCGCTGTTGTTGTTAGGTCACTGTGAAGGAAGAGTTGAATGACAGCAGAGAACAAGAAGAGGAATGAGAACGAGGGAGAGACAGAGCCAGTCTGTGATTTCTCCGCTCTGCTGCACTAACACAGCCTCCATTTACACACGAGAGAGAGAGAACATTGAACATAAACTGTGCACACACACCTCCACTGACACGCGCTTGCCTCAACATTAAACACACTGATAACAAAACCACAGTCATGTGCTTTCCCAGATTTCCCCATATGCATGTGATTACCGTAGGTGGTGCCGACCCGTGGAGCTGTTGAGCTGCTTTTATCTTGTTTAATCACTTTCTATCTGTCTCTTTCTTATTAGGTGAAACATCGCTGGTGTGAACTTGCGGTCAAGCACAAACACACAGCGGCATACCGAGACGTTGAGCAGTTTCTGATCCATGACCAGGTACATGAGTTGTTCTCCAGCGCTCTGTTCCCAAACCTAATGAGCTGCCTGTATAGGCAGCCTTTTAAGGCATGTTCATGACACATTTCAGAAGTTATTTTAATTCCTGTCTTTTGATATATAACTTTTGCCAAAGACCGCATTACATTCAAAGAAAATGCAATACCAGAATACAGTGCACAGAGCTTGGTGAAAATAATCAAAAGAGAAAATGTTTATACATAATTTACTTGATATAAATATATTTATATCATTAATGAAACAATAATGTATGCGTGTGTGTGTGTGCACATTAAATTCAATTGATCAAATGTGACAGTAGACAGACATTTATGATACAAAAGATTACAATTTCAAATACTGTTCTTTTGAACTTCCTATTCATGTAAATACAAAAAAATATATTCTATAGACCATATCTAAATATATGTTTATATATAAACAGTTGTTATAAATTGTAATATTTCACCATATTACTGTTTTTAATGATTATAAAGGCTATATTTTATCAAATAAATGTAGCCTTGCTGAGCTTATGAGACTTTTGGACTTTTAAGAACTTACTAAATGATAATAATGATTATTTTCATCCCCAATAAATGTTGTAATATATATTAATTTATAAAGTTTTCAGTCATTTATAAGGTTACATTTCAGTCAGGTTGCTGCTTTGGAAGTGCTCCATAGGTCCCTAGGTAGTAGCCAATGACGGAGCTCACTAGGTTTAGGAACAGAGCTTAGATCTCTCTCTCTCTCTTATAAAGAACACTTTTAGATTCTTGTGTGTGTGTGCGTGGCAGGCCATGGGTGTGTATTTGTACGGTGAGCTGATGGTCCAGGAAGATGCCCGGCAGCAAGCATTAGCACGCCATTGCCTATACATCATTAAAGATGGCATGGACCAATCAGCACACAGCGTTGTGGAGGAAATGATTCTGTGAACTCAGTCAAATCAGGTAAGAGTGTCACGTCCCTTCTGACCTTTATATAGTTTGAAGACGAGATGATTTACAATTTAAATCGGCTCGTTCTCAAAAAATTCTACAAAAGGTTTTTGGAAATCGAGAGATGTTTTACAATCAGCTTATGCCGTCTCAAGCTGCTCCGTCAACAGATTTTAATGGTCTGGTATCGGCGAGTCCCATTACTTGGCTATTTTTGGACACATTTTGACATAAAAAATCTCATATTATGTAAGAGCCGCTTTGAAAAAGTCCCTCATTAGCCTGAGAGATGCAGAAGTCATAAAAAGCCCTTTTGTTTTTACTCCCCACATTATTAAAGATCCACTCCCAGTGTCCTGGCCACCATCACATTCACATTCTTCCAGAAGCTCCCGTCTGATCTGCCTCTTCTGCACTTTTCCAGAAACCCTGTCCAGATCTGTTTGTATTACGATGAATTCGGAATGTGCTCCTCAAACAATTCGAGCACCAGAAAAGAAACGGGTCAGCACCTTTTCTTCAGCCGGGTCTCTGAGCTCTTACTGCATCAAATTCCTTTCTCCATAAGGGAGGGATTCCCTGTCTCCACATTTCAACTCCTAATTTGTTGCTTCCTTAAAAGCTGTGGCGGACTGATTTATGGTAGGCACCATGAGTGGAAGAAAGGGTAATTGTCTGGTTTTGAAGCCGTCTATCTCACCATCACGCTAAGATATTAGTCTATTTAACCGAGCGACACGGGCTGCTCATCAGCTTATGGGAAAGAGACGACTTATGGACCCTGAGATAAATCCACTAGTCAACCCACGCCAACGTTTTTGGTGAAGCTGTGGTGCTTTTAATCTGCCGGCAAGACAGTTTTATTTGTTTGGGGACTCGGAGGAGACGGGTGGCTTTCCCAAGACGTTGTAGTTTATGTCACTTGACTAAGATGAATCACGCGGTCGAAACAATCATCCTGCAAGTTGTGCTGCGCTAATGCAGCATTCTCAGTCAAAGAGCCTGTTTGTCCTCAGAGGTCAGCGTCTAGCCGGTGTCAATAATTCTTCAGCACTCATTGGGCGTCTGCCTCACTCTGACATGCCCTGAAATGTGCTCAATTCTGATGGCAGATTACACCTGTTGTTTTGAGGTACGCCAAACAATGTGTCAGGAAAAGCTATTAGGCCTGAATAATCGGTGTTGTGCTTTTCAGGTTTTTATTATTTTGGGGGCTATGCTGTGACACTTTTTTGTCTTATTATTCAAAAATTACATTTGCACATCTGATTATTCAAATACACCTCTGGTTTGATCTGGTAATTGTTTTATTTTTGTGTTAAAACTCGTTTTGATATTTAATTTATGGAATATGATATATATGTGGAATATTTTTTTTCCAGGAATGTATGTATTAGTTGGACAAAGTTGAATAAAAACTCGAAATAAAACTAACTAAAAAATTATGTAATAAAATAACAAAAACTGAATTTACTAAATAAATTAAATCTAAAAGGAAAATTAAAAAACGACAAAAGCACATATACACACAAACAACTAAAATGTACTAAAAAAATATATATATATATATTATTATTAAATATTCAAAATCTTTCAAAGAATTTTACGTCACATGACATTTTATTTGAAACATTTCCTGAAAATAGTAAATAGTAAAAAAAAAATATACAAACAGCACATTTCTAAGACCTTGGTACATATTTTAAACTGGATTCTCACAGATTTTCCATTCTCTTTTTCATAGACACTGTTACATATTCATTGGTTCTCTCTGTCTTTAGTGAAGTTTAAAAGCTGTTTAAAAAACTGTTCAACGTTCCCTTTATCCCTAGTTGTTAAAAGCAGCCACAGTTCATGCCTTTCAGAAATACTCAGTGTGCCGATTACAATCGGTGTACTTCAGAAACAGTAAAAATATCCCAGAAGTGTAAGAGAACTCCTGAGAAATGTCAGAGCTGAAACCTGAGCGTCTCCTCATAAGGAGGGCTGGAGTCGCTGGAGTTTGGAGGCCTGTGAAATGCGTCTTGATGGGGATAATGAGGGACATATCTGCGGCCCAGCCAAGCGTGCTCCATCGCAGGAGAGCAAGAGGATCTGCAGGTTTTGCCTTTCATGTTGCTGGCTGTGTGGGTTCCTGGCGTGCTGATTTGTGACTTAAGATAAAAATCACATTGCCAGGGATTACCACATAACCGCCGCTCGGACAGCTGCTATGGCAACCAGAGGCACCGTCTTAATGCAGCTCCAGAAAATAAAAATAAAAGACATGGCTTTTCTCTGTGGGCCTCCGACAGGATGACAAGAGAATGCAGAGGAGGAACGCTTCCCTGCCGACGAGCGGCGTGGGTGAAGGAGCGTGTACGCACCAGTGTTGAGGAGAGACTCAGAGTAGGTGCAGGGCTTAGCTGATTGGTGAACAGTGATTTAACTCTTTGTTCACAGTGGCTAAGTTCTGCATCTGATGAGAGGATGACAGACGGAGAGAGACCTCAGGGAATGTCTTTTTCCCGCTTTTCTTCATCTCGTTACAGATGTGAAGTGCCAAGTGTAATGATTGTACATTCGCATGTCAAAGAAGTTTGAGAAATGGAAAATGGCATGAAAGACAAAGTCAGTGGAGGGTGTCTATAGTTTAGGTTGTGGGTGAAACGAATATAAGACTTCCTTCTTGCAAGTCTTCATCAGTTACGTCTGTAATAAGCTTTTCTTTGTTGGTGCCAAAGAGGACACTGACAACGGGTTGCCAGACAAGAAACTAAGGGCCAAATTAACTATCAGCTTGCGCCAGCACAATCCCTCATTTGGCGTTAAACTACTACTGTCAGGATTTATTAAAGACACGCAGTGGGAAATCAGTGCTGAAAAGGCATGGACATAATTATTTTTGTAACTCACCTTTTGAATACGCATTTGTAGGAGTTTCAATGAGTACATTACGGAGAATATTTAAATGAAAATGCAACTCTATTTACTAAGATTTGTGCTTGTCAATTCACTGTTATTTGCTGCATTATTTAACACCCAAAAAGGATGTCTTAACGCAGGCGGTAATTTGCGCTGCTCTTGGTAGTCATTATAGAAATGATCTTGCTGGTTCTGTGTTGTTGAATGTGTACCTTGTCAGTAAATCACCCGCAGAATTTTCCCCTCCCGTAAGCGCTTTTATGGAATTGCGCTTTAATGCTAATTTACCCTGTTTAGTAAATCTGGCCAAAAGTCTCAGCTTTCAAATGTTGTCTTTTTGTAAAGAAATTCAAAAAACGAATACTGTTTAGTGGCTCTTTCATGTGTCGTGACAGATCGCTGTAGCGCCTCAGTTCAAGCAGCACATGAACGGATCAACTCTTCCACAAAATAAACATGAAAGAACATCAGAAGGTCTTCTTTCAGCCACAGAAGATGTCAATACACACCATTTTTCAAGTTCACTGACATTAATCAACTCTCCTGTCTTGTCTGTCAGACAAAAGTAGCAGATTCTGTGTTATGATTGGTCAGATCGCCTGTCAATCAAACTCCCTGTAAAGAGTCAATTGACTAACCGCTCTAGAAAATTATGTCAGGACTAGGAATATGCATCCTCTACAAAAAATTATACTAATGTTAAAAAATGTGTAGTCCATAATGTTTTTTATGCTTATATTCAATCAGGATGCATTAAATTAATAAATTAGAGACATGTACATTGCTACAAAAAAACTAATACATTTCAAATACATATTGATCTTTCTATTTACGAAAAAATCCTGGATTAAACAAAAACATTTAGCTGCACAACTCTTTCCAACATTGAAAATAAGCAAATCAGTATATGAAAATGATTTCTGAAGGATCATTTGACACCGAAGATTGAAAATTCAGCTTTGACATCACAAATAAATTCCACTTCAAATCTATTAAAATATAAGAGTTATATTACCTTGTAATAGCATTTCACAATAATATTGTTTTATATAATCAAATAAATGCCTTGGGGAGCATAAAAGACTTTCTTCAAAAAAAAATAATGCCAGCTCTAATCTTCAGAATTGTGTGTAAATGAACATACTACATTTCTTTAAATTTATTGTTAAAGGTGACGAATTGAGTTTTTCCATACCCTTATTTTCTAAGGCTAATAATTTCCCAGTTGCTTCATCAAAACATTTCCAGCATATGGTGGTTTCAGATCATACTGAGAATTCATATATCATTGTGCAAACTTTCTTTAAGGGTTTCTGGAGTGAAATGAAACTTTATCGTAGCTGTGCGATACAACGTGGTTGCCTTCATAATGAGCTGATTGTGAGATCCCTTTCATAAACTCTTGCCGAGAGCGCTCGGTTGGCATGACAGATGAAGAGGGGTGTGAGATGATGGAGATGAGGACTGAAGCTAATGGAGCCCACAGTGAGATGAAGAGCCCAGGAGACATCGTCTTCTCTCCTCCTCTTCTTTCTTCTGCTTAGACTCAAGTCTTCTAGCATCACTATGTACCTCTACTATGCTAAAAACAAAATAGCTTTTCCTACTTCTGGCCCACAAAATCCACATGAAATCCAGAGGAAATTCTGGGGAACGTGGATGAGACATGACCACACAGTCCAAACATCTGCATCTCTGGACTGTAAAAACAGCTCCTCTTTTACCTTTGATGGGTGTAATATGAAAGACCACAATTGAGACAGGAAGTTGTGCTTAAAAGGACCTCTGCAGATTGAGTTAGCGGACGGCCAGCGGCCAACATGCAGTCTTTTAAGTCATGACAGATGTAGGAGTTAAATATGAAGCGGAGGAGAAGCTGGCCATAAATGACTATATTTAGAAGCTGTTTAAAGATGCATTACCATCCATGGCTAGTAAAAATGGAATTAGTTGCACGGGCTGTATTTAAAATGTCATTAGGAGATATTTTGTGGGAAATGAAGTGCTAAGCACCTTCAGCTGAAGCGTGTTATCCCATATCGGATCCTTCCATCAAGAGCGTGTGAGAGATAGATGGACCTGTCCTCCCGTGCCTACTGAGCTGATTACAGTACTACAGAAACACTGGCTCAGTTCAGCAGGAACAGGAGTCTGGTCCACAGACACCCCGACTCATCTCTGCTTCTTCAGGCTCACACACACACACATGCATCTCAGCACTGTAAGTGTGCCTAGCTTGGAGACCAAAAGCATACATCAGCGTTGTTATTGTTATAAGAAATATCGATTAAAGAATTGTCTGAAGCTGAAATAAAATATACATTAAGAAAAACTTAAACGAAAACACTTTATAATAGGGAACACATTTACTAATAACTATGACTATTCCTCAATAAACTCCTAATTAATAGTTAGTAAGATAGTTGTTAAGTTTAGGTATGGGGTAAGGGATCTGAAATATGGTCATGCAGAATAAGGCATTAAAATGTGGTTTATAAATACTAATAAATATATATATATATAGAAAAGGTGTAAATTTAATTTACATTTTTAAAGTAAAAACTGAAAATACGATTTTTTCGCTTAAACTTTCATATAAATAATTTGAATATTTGCATGCTGTCTACCCAAATAAAAACAAGGGGTTCAGAGTTCCAATAAAATATTTGCTTATTCCAAGAATAGTATAACTTTGCTGCATTTAAATACAAAAAATGGTGCTTCTTATTCTTAAAATATTTTAAAACAAATAATAATTACTATTTTTGAAACATTTCTTTATTTTGCATCGGTTATTACTTTTTAAATCCATTTCTGTTGTGTATGGAATGTTGTATAAATAAACTTGCCTTGATACATTATTTCTGTGATGTCATGACCATGAATCATAAGGTTTCCTGTTGAACTGATTGTGGCTCTTCTCTTTTGTAGGTTTCAGATCTGTCTGGTCTTCTTCAGTCACAGTGAAATCAAGCAGGATCTTTGATGCTCAGATTGAACAATCAATGGACCATTCAAAAAATCATTGCACATTTAAGCTAGAATATATCAAATAAAGACTAACATGTCATATTTAGAATTGTCAGAAATAAAAGCAAATACTGTACACAAATACACGTGTCATTCTGAAGTCTTAAAGGGCTGGGTTACCTGGACTTCTACACCAAGGTACATCTTGTTTTCGTGCATGTTGAAGTCGACGTTAGCATTTTCTGAACTCGTTCACCCCGTGCCCACCATGTCAAGTTCCAGAGTCCCGATCAGATAGCAAGAAATGTTTGGGGTAGTTCATATAAATATGTGCTGATGACGTGTATACGCCAAACAGGTCACCTTAACCTCACTGTTAGTGTTTCTACAACACTTCACACAGTCAGGGACATTTCTGTGGTTAACATCACATTTTCTTATAATTGTGGTCCCACATAAAAGTCATTTATTTGCTCAACAAATACTCAATATTAAGTAACTATGGACATAACTAGTTGCCGTTATACTAGTATTAAAGGAATAGTTCACCCATAAATGAAAAACTGCTGAAAATGTACTCTCAGGCCATCCAAAAAGTGGATGAGTTTGTTTCTTCATCAGAAAAGAGTTCAGATTTGGAGAAATTAATGTTTTAATTTAAAACTGTGCTTCTAGCTAAAATAAGAGTCCTTGATCCATGATACGGTTTTCTCTACTGGAAAATGTTACTTGTCTGAATCAGGAGAGAAATATGCACTGATCCAACACCATTAACAATGCAAAACAGTCCAAAATTCTTCTAAACAAAAGGATTTGTGGATTTAGACGTGAGGGCGTTGGGCTTTTTCATTGGAGGAAGTGATTTAATACAAAATTTGACTAAAAAATACTCCAATTAAACAAAATCTTGGAAGGCCTGAAGTTGAGTAAATTCAACAAATTTACATTTTTGGGTGAAATATTCCTTTAAATGTAATTGAACAGCATCCAAATGAAAGACAACAGTGACATTCTTGTATAGTTTAGCAAAGCCATAAATTAAGTATGACCCAGTTTTGAGTTCTAAACACATGCTTGAGGAAAACGCTCAGAGGAATGGCTCTACAGGGAGACGGAGACCCACGGAGAAGCACTAGTGATGATGAAGTCTAGAAAGTACAGTACACCGAGACTAAACTATTCAAGAGGCCCTGCACTGAGTACACACACACAGATGTGAGCGCTCATGTGGTGAGAAGGACTCCGGCATGCTCTCCTGTCAGAAGAGTGTGTGGGAGGACAGTGAGCGAAGACAAACGGCGTGTTAGCTAGACGGAGCGCCGCAGTCAAACAACAAAGACTCCGAGTCCAAACCGCAGATCTGACAGCAGTCACATCCCTGGAAATTGACTTTCTCCCATTCACATTTGATGTCATCCAAACACAGATAGAAGTACATGTGTTCCTTTTATTTGGCTCAGTACATCAAGTGCGGAGGCCCCTCTTGGGTTTAAGGGGAGAACACCCACTGCTTTTAAAGTTAAAAACGGCAGCTGGGCTTCTCTTCTATAAATGCCACATCGTCCCACCCAGCTTTTTGGTGCATAACTGAGCCACGCCAGGATTCCTTGTCCTAATAAATAGTTTTGGCGAGCGCTCGAAGCTAGGACTTTTTATGTGAGGCTCTCAGGTTTGGAGGAGGGTGTCCTGAAGAGTCTTCAGCCTGGAATGAACCCTGTCGTCCCGCGTAACAGCACTGTTTAGTCTGCAGCGTATTGAGGCGAGGATCCACAGCGTCCTGCGCTTCACAGCGACCTCAGTCAGCACCTGCCAGCATCAAAAAAAACACATTTGGGTAACCAATCCTCACAATTTCCACTGGACCACTGAAGTTATTGAGATGAGCGCATGAAATGTGCAGTGAAGTGATATTCATTATTTACTCTCATTGAAAACCCTGTTATTTTTCCAGTGGAACACAGAAGAATTGTTAAAAGAAGCAATAGTTTGGTACTAATTTAAAAACTTTTTCTCACAATTCTCAAATAGGATTGAGACTTTTTCTTTAAAAAGTTTAAATTTAGTTGGGTGCAGGTCACACCCCTCTGTGTACTTCACCATGAAAACTGATGTGACCCATTGTGTTTAACTAAACGTCTGAGAACATCCTCACACTCTGTACACTAGTAGCATTTAATGTAGTTTGGAGCGAAAAGCTAAAATTAGACAATGTAACAATTATTATTGTGCTTTACCAACAAAGACAAAGGGAGAATTAAAACATGTATGGCTGAAGAAGCAGAAAATATCCAAGGTCAAAAGACAGAAAGACCAGCAAAGACCAAAAATGAGCTCAAACTTTGGTATGCCATAAGCAAGATGAAAGAAATATAAACCCATCTCTGCCACATAATAAAAATAAGTCACTCAGTAGTAAATCATAAAAATGATCAAAAGTTGAAATTAATAATACAACTTGACATTTGTACATAATCACGAAATTAAAACATTTTTTAATTATGACCAAAAAATAATAATTTAGAAAAAGGTAAATTATGTCATAGAAAGCCGAAATTTAGAAAAAAGTCTTAAAACTATTTTTTAAATCTCATTAATTTTTTAAACTCACGATTACCAAAGCTCAATTTTTTACTTTCTAACTAGTATCAGTGATAAACTCTTCAATGAAAATCCCCTTCCAGTGAGCTGTTAATGCAGGAATCACTGTGATCAGATCACTGAATCATTCTTTTTTCTTTCAATCAATGAATCATTCTTCTGGACCAGTTCAAACTCGTTCACTTGAGTTCAGAGCTTTTGGGGGGAAAGATTACCAATAGTGAATAATGATTTAAATCTCAGTCTAATCCTCACACAAATCTATCACATGATTTCATAAGACTTGGACAAGTCACATGAACTGTTTTTATGATGCTTTTTGGTTTCTGTTTGTCAGTGTCAGAGATTATTCTGTGTTCCACAGAACAAAATCACATGGTTTTAGAACAACGTGGGGGTGAAAAATTATGCTTTTGCGTAAACTATCACTGTATGTAAACAAAGCTGAAGTGACTTTATTAAAACTCAGCCTTACCTTGCTATAAGGGAGCAGCTCTCAGTATTAAATATGTTAGGTGTAAACCTGTTTTCGTACAGTGTGTGTGTGTGTGTGTGTGTGTGAGAGAGAGAGAGAGAGACTGAAACGCTTTTGATTTTAAATGTGTCGTAAACAGCCAGCAGCCTATTTTATTCTGTTGTTCTCTGCATACCACAAGAACTAGCGTAGGGTCAATAAAGGCACTGATGACAACTTAATTGGTCTGCACACAGCCCTCGTCTCGTCTTGAATAGGCCACGGGGTTCGCGTGAGCAAACCCTTGGCATTTGAGGAGGTGAATGTTATTTTACAATGTGTTGAATCTGAATCAGTGAAGACCTCACCTTGTCAGTTATTTCAGTGATAATGCTAACAGGTCCGTGAGAAAAGACGATGAAGTTTGAAAACAAATGCAAAATGAGGTTTGCTGAAAGAGAGGAGGACAGGAGCTCTTTCACAGCACTGAGGTGTCTGGGAGGGGGAGGATGAATGAGAAACAGCATCCTTAGATGAGTCCATGCTTCTCTGACCACTGTCTGAGATTAAAACAAAGAGGAGGAAGCCATCAGTAATTTTCCAGTCTGCTTCACTTTGCAGTTTTTAACTTGTGACGTAAGGTTGACTGACTTCAGCGCCATAATTAGACCTCTTACAGTTTGTTGGGACCTCTGGTGCCCTCTGTTGGTGGGGTGGTGAAAGAACGTCAGGAGCCACAGCAGCGGTTCTGCGTTCTCAGGCGCTGCCAGAACAAGCAGCTCAGCAGCTGTGTCTACCCAAAAACCACACTGCACCAGCAGGAACCAAGCCTCAAAGACAGCCTGGTACGCCCTGGAAAATCACCATCCACCCAAACACAAAGAAAGAACCTACCATTATTAACTGATATATATGGCTTACAGTACGAAGAGAGATGGAGGAACACGAAGGCTGAGTGAGTTTGGACAGAGAAAGAGATATTTGTACTGACAGCTGCTCAAACTCTCAAGTTCTGGTTTATTCTCTGATAATATCCTGATGACACCGGCAGCTGAGACTCTTAACTTAAAACGCTTACAGTGCATGTGTTTTCCTAGAACTGTATACACGACATGCATCAGGCCATATAATAGGTTAATAATCAGAGAAATCTGTCAAATTCAGCTTGGACTGATAATGAATCAATTATTATAACTTAAAAACACTGTGAAAAAATAATTACAACTGAAAGCAATATATTTTTATTTAGTATTGTGTTTTGGTAAAAAGTTATTTAATAATGAATAATTATGTTCTCGGTAACAATTTAGGGTCTCTTAACTAGTTGCTTATTAGCATGCATATTACTAGAATATTAGCCATTTATTAGTAATAATTAAGCACATATTAATGCCTTATTCTACATCCCTAATCCAAACCAATACCTAACTACCTTACTAAATATTAATAAGCAGCAAAATAGGAATTTATTGAGGGAAAAGTCGTAGTTAATAGTGAATAAGTGTTCCCTATTCTAAAGTGTTACCGTGTTCTCCAATCTATGCATGTAAAAGTTGTGTTTGATCCTTCCCCGAGTATTTCTAGTAATACAAAAATTAAAATTCTCAATAGGTTTATTCATACCAAATGTGAAAAGAACTGCTGTCAGTAAGTCTATTCACACAAAGGATAAAACAAATGTATTGTATGTCTGTCTAAATGAAAATATATTTTTTACTTATGCACATAAATTATATATGCACATAAATTCTAAATGGACGTTGAAGAGAGTGTGAAGAGATTTGTAGCACAAAGGGGTTCATGAATTACAACAATTTTGGGTAGCACTTTATTTTACAGAATGTGTACTTCTCTGATACATACATGGTAAATATATTGTACCTACAGGCAAATGAGTGGTAAAACAAGGTACTTACCTGAAGTGTATGTACTGTACATGGTAACTATTAAGAAACACGGCTGTAACAGTCGTACATGCATAGTAGTTAGTTTGTACAGACAGACAAGTATGGGTAAGATCGGTCACTTACAGGTAGTGCCCATACATGATAACTAATTTGATACTTTACTGTATTTACTAATGTATACACACATGGTAAATATGTAGTTCTTACGGACAAGTTGGTACAAACAGGCACGTCCTTACAGTATCCATATATGGTAGCTACCACCTACCATCAATTACTCGATAAATACCTTGGTCCAAGTTTATACCCCCCAACTTGAATACCACATAACTTATTCTGTACATTAACTAATAAGTACATACACCAGTACTTACATATAGGACTGTAAAATAAAGTGCACCGTTTTACATAAATATTACACAGGAATTACCAGTTCTTCAAACTTTGTAGGCACAGTTGTGGAGAACAATTTAGCATTAACAATTCCTACACAAGCAATTGAAAAACAGTATGGGTCTTATTTGTTAACACATAATACCAAATTTTTCCATAAGTGCTACACATTTTCCATGTATATAACATTAGTATATACAGTAATGTATCTTATTAGTTACCATATATGGATACTGTAAGGACGTGCCTGTTTGTACCAACTTGTCCATAAGTACTACATATTTACCATGTGTATATACATTAGTAAGTACAGTAAAGTATCTAATTAGTTATCATTTATGGACACTACCTGTAAGTGACCGATCTTAGCCACACTTGTCTGTCTGTACGAACTAACTACTATGCATGTACGACTGTTACAGCCGTGTTTCTTAATAGTTACCATGTACAGTACATACACTTCAGGTAAGTACCTTGTGTTACCACTCATTTGCCTGTAGGTACAATGTATGTACCAGAGAAGTACACGTACTGTAAAATAAAGTTCTACTCAATTTTGTCATTTAAGACATAGTTACTATTACTTGGTGTGGACAGACACACTTTTCCTGGACAAGCATTTGTGAAAAGCAGCTAAGTACTTCAGGTGAAAACCTATCACTGAATATCAGGTCATCTGTGTCCAAATACCCACCTGTGTCAAGCCTGAGAGAGCTAGAAACATACAGGATTACTGTGTGGGAAATCTCTAGTAACAGCCCTGTTGACGATAAGAGAGCAATGAAGTGTAGGGCGTCTTGAAGCTCATCTCACCTGACATCTTCCCCCGCGTCCTCATTCTCCGTCACGCTCTGAAGTAAACGTCTGATCCAGCTCAGATGATCCAGCCAGGCTTCCCTGGGAACCTCTGAAGGGGGTGAAATGAAAAATGTAGAAATGAGACACTTTCAAAATTGATTTCCAGGTGGATGAGGTGAACTTCGTAACTGATAACAAATCTCAAGTTGAAATGCTTTTAACGGACTCTTCAAAATGTTCCTGACCAAACTTCCCTTAAGAGCTGTTGCCATCTGCCATACTAACATTCAAATTATTATAACCATATTTATTTTCAAACATTTTTAACACTGTATTTATGTTTAGCCTCAAATTTCATTAAATATAACAAAGCAACAATGGACCCCACTTGACTATTATTATATGGGGAAAAAAACAAAACCTTTTGTGTTCTGCAGAAGAAAAAAATTGGTTTAATTAATAAATTAGAGAAGAGACAGAGTGATGAAGTCAATCAGTGTATGGGGATGATTAGGAGGCCATGATGGTCAGAGGCCATTTGGGCAAATTTGGCCAGGATGCCGGGGTAACACGCCTACTCTTTTTCGAAGGACATCCTGGGATTTTAATGACCACAGAGAGTCAGGACCTTGGTTTAACGTCTAATTTAACGTCTCAAAAAGCTTCCATTGTGTTGTGTAATTTCATTGTGTTGCGGCTTGTTTCTTGTGGAAATTTCGTTGTGTCGTGCACCACTAGGCCACAGTCAAGCAACAGTCAAAATAACCTAATGTGTAATGTTTCCAAAAAATACTGCGCTTCACAACTGTTTTCAACATTGATAACAATAACAAATGTTTCTTGAGCACCAAATCAGCATATTACAATGATTTGAAGAATCATGTGATAGTAAAGACTGGAGTCAAAGGACAAATTTAATTGTAAAATATAGTGAATATTTCTGAGTGAAAATGAAAACAGCTTAAAGTGATTCTCAAAAATAGAACAAAGCCAACTTACTCTAACTAGCTCAAATTACATTTTTGACCATTCACTTTTTGGTAAATAGCCAAAACAGGGTTTGGAATGACTTAAGAGTAACTGATGAGAAAATGTTCACTGGATGAACTGTCCCTTTAAGACATGCCACAGTCAAAGAATCATGGCCTATCTGTAGCTTGATGAGGTAAATAACTACGCTCCAGCATTCACAAGTCTCCTTTCAGAGACCAAGTTCCCCCTTCACGTCAATCATTCCATGTACAATGACAATTGAACCAGTGCAAACAAATAACCCTAAAAAGAGCCCCTGGAGCAACAGGCACCTGAGGTCTGCATCTATTCTTCTGTTGTACTGGTTATAGAATAGGTGGCATTGTGAGGATATCCTCTAGAGTTCAGGAGGCAGTGAAGAGCCCCGGGTACTTTGGGAGCCAAGCCAGAGATAGATATCAGAGGACCGGACCGAGGCGGGCAGGGTGGGTACAGGAGGAAGGAGCCTGTTTGTTTGGGGCTGCTCTGATGGAGGGAGGGAGATAAGGCCAGGCTTTGGAGACTTCAGATGGTGGAGGTTTAGGATGAAGGATTCAAATGAATCTCTAGACACTCACTGACACAATACTCAGTCAAGTTCAGTCAGAGTGAGGTAATGGTTTTGAATAAGGGTGTGTGGCTGGTGTTTGAGTAAAAGTATTGTTGTTTGCTAGCGATCTGATATAATTAGACTACACTGTCTGTCTTTACTATAGAAAATAAGCACAATTTCTCTCATATGAAAATATATTTAGAAATGGTCCTTCATATACAGGTATGGCTGCCTGTGACTGACATGAACTTGAGAAAACAATCAGTTCTTCATACTAAGAAACTATTTAAAGCAAGTAATTAAAGTAAATACATTTTATGTCAAAGCAAACTGATTAAAGTCCAAATGTATGTCCAATTCATAAAACCAGGTGATTTTTTCAGGTTAAATATCTACATTTAAAAGGTTAGCTTTCTACAACATCTGTGTAGTTCTGTGCTATGCTGAGTTTTTGTTGTTTATTGTTCTTGCTGGTTCTCTTTTGTTTCTTTGTAATATATTGATATTTCCATATCATATTGAAAAGTTCAATATCTATAATAAAAAAAAATCCCTGAAATTATAGCTGTTGGGTAAAGTGTGCCAGTTGTGCTGGTAAATTGCTCAGGCTGGTTTCTGAATATTTTTTAGAAAATGTGAATAATACAGCTATCCCATCCAAAGCCTTCTTGCTACACATTATTAAATTGCTCTGTATGAACAAATCAGGTTTTATTTATATATAAAAATTCAACTTAAAGTTAATTTTGCTTGATATACATACCACCACTTCAACTTGACTAGAGGCCAACTTGTATAAAAAGCAGCACAGCTTACCCCATTCTCTCTTACAAGTATTTGTCCTATAAACTGCTGAGGCATCATATCATCAGAGATCTGCGTAAATGACGTTCTCTTGTTAAGCGAAGGTCTGAATTTCTCAGAGATAGTAAGAGGTGCTGTACCTGATGGGGCTGTCAGTAAAGGAGTGAGTAAACTGGGCATCACATGTGGGAAGAAGGCTCTGAGTGGTAGACGATCCTACAAATCATATATGCATACAGATATCACAACAACTCCAAATATGAAACACCGCTTTTGTGTCATTTGAGAGCCACTAGTGATACCCAACAGACCTGCCAATCATATGAAACTCCACAGAGATGATGCATTATTATTTCTCTGTCTTGTTTATGGCCTCTGTGGGACTCCATATTTTTGGAAACAATCATTATTTTTGTGATTCAGTTTGGTGCTGCTAGTGCCAGAGAAATGACACATTCACCTTCATGAAGTCAGTTTGTACCTGGGGTTCCTGTCCAGTCAGTCTCTGGAGGAAGCAGACAGTGAAAACCTGTATGAGGGCTCTCACGGCCAGGTTCTCATCAATCTCTATCAGCACATTCCTACACACACACACACACACACAACACACAACACACAACACTGTGGTGTAGGTAAAACGGCCTTATTTACTTTAACATTTAACATTCTAAGAAATAATTAAGGATTCAGCAACACAGAGTTTTTAAATCAACAATTATTATAAAATTGCTGCTATAATAAATACATAATGTTGTGCCCATTTAAAAAACAATTACACTAAAGCAAGCTTTAATCTAAAAAATGCTTCAAATGAGACTTCAGAACATTTTAAGAGATTGATAACAGTTTAATACACTTTGAAAGCTTCCGATAGCAGCCTAAATCATAAAAATGACAATAATAAAATTATATTGGCTAGTACAAATATAATACCTGATATTATATATAAATGGGCGAGATGGAATCCACCGTTGTTTTTTACTTTTCTGAGCTGATTTAAGAAGAATCGTTTTAAAGATAGTCTAAGGCAGTGGTTTTCAATCCTGTTCCTGGGACCACTGCTCTGCACATTTTGTATGTCTCCCTTATCTGACACACTCATTTGAGTTCATGGAGCCCTTTCCTAATGAGCTGATGGTCTGAATCAGGTGTGTAAATTAGGGAGACATGCAAATTGTGCAGAGCTGTGGGTCCCCAGGAACAAGTTTGAAAACCACTGGTCTAAGGCACTTTCTATGAGGTTTTGTGGTGTAGATACTCCATAGGTCTAACTAAGAGAAATAAAATGCTGAAAAAATATGCTATTCACCTGAAGATTTCATTGACTGCGAGGAAGATGTGACAGTGATCGGCTGAAGCTTGAGGCTGGTGGGGGAAGAACATTGCAAGGCATTAAGGTACAATACATTTGTGTCATCTCTCTCAACCACTAGGGGGCAATGCTGTGATAATAATGAGGACATATTGGCATCTCCTACTGACCTCTCCCATAATTCAATGCTGCAAGTTTAACAGCCAAGTTTACCAACAAAATACACATTGCTTTATTATACAGCAATATCATCTGTTTTAAATTCATGTGAAAGAGAGAAAAATTACAGCCAAGCAGCTGTACATGCATGTCTGGTTCAGCACATAAACTTGCATGCTCATATTTTAATAGAACAGGTTTCATTAATATACCCATAGTTCATATGGGCAAAGAATGTCATAAAAACATTTCATCCAGACCCAAAACATCAGTGCTCCAGAAAGCCCATATGTGCCCTTGCAGTCTTTGATCCTTAGAGCATTTGTCTTTGTTTGTGCATGCGTTTGTGTGCGTGTGTGTAGGCCACAGGGAGAAGCCTCATTATTCTCTTCTTCATTTTGGGGCCATTAAAACGTCTGCCCCACCCAGCCCACAGGCACCCTCATCTCCCCTCTGCACGCACACACACACACACACACACATGATCCCCCCCTCCCTCAAACCTCAGATATTCCCGTAACTTCGGCTATTCAACGCTTGCCAAAAGTCGCCAATTTGCTGCTCCAATAAAAAGAGACACATTTCAGCAACAAACATTAGATGGTATGATCCGGTCTCAGAAACAGAAGACATTTTTCAAGAAATTAATAATTTTATTTAGCAAGGACACATTAAATTGATCAAATTTTACAGTTAAGACATTTATAATGTTACAAAAGATTTATATTTCAAATAAATGCTGGTCTTTTGACCTTTCAATTCATCAAAGAATCCTGAAAAAATGTATCAGTTTCAAGAAACAAAAAATGATAATAATAATACAATTGAGTGCCACATCAGCATATTAGAATGATTTCTGCTGAAGGATCATGTGACACTAAAGACAGGAGTAATGAAAATTCAGCTTTGCCATCACCGGAAAAAAAATTAGTTTTAAAATACATTAAAATAGAAAAATAGTTATTTTCCCATTTAATTGTAATAATGTTTCACAATATTCCTGCTTTTACGGTGTTAATAACGTTTGAAAGGTAGCATGGTTGATTCCAGTTTCTCCAGTTCACAGGTGCCTTCCTGTTTAGGATTACCCTCATGTTGTTTCAAAAAAACAGTATTACTTTTTTTTTTTGTGGGACAAAAAGGAATATTTTTAATAAATTCTAGGCTGCTATTTTCCATATAATGAAAGTGAACGGGCACTGGAGTTGTGAAGAGCTACAATGGAGAGGAAGATAATCTAAAAACTAGTTTCTTATTTTTTTAGTTCTTATTTTTGAGTAGAAGCACTTGTACAACATTTATATTTTTATGACAATATATGTTTTTTTTTTTAGCATGACCGACTCGGTCCTTATTGACTTTTATTACATGGAAATGAGAGGCCATGATATTCTTATTACAACCCCAATTCCAGAGAAGTTGGGACATTTTGTAAAATGCAATAAAATCAAGAATCTGTGATTTGTTCATTCTCTTTAACTTGTATTTAATTGACAAAAGTACAAAAAAAGATTTACTAAGTTGTCACTGACCAACGTAAATGTACTGTATTTTGTATATATGAAAAAATAAGTTTTTGACAGCTCCAACTCATTCCAAAAAAGTTGGAACAGAGGCAAAATAAAAGTGAAAAGGTTATAGAATATCCACGTTAAACTGTTTTGAAACAGTTCACAGTAGGCAGGTGAATTGATAATAGGTCAAGGTATCATGTTTGGTTATAAAAGGAGCATCTCAGCCTTTGTAACTAAAGCTGTATCATGGCTCATCATTTTGTGCCAAATGTCATGAGAGAAGTGTCAAACAAATCAAAAATCACATTTCGCAATGCAAAATTGCAAAGAATTTAGGTCTTTCACCAAGTACCATACATAATATTGTGAAACGATTCAGGGAATCCAGAGAAATCACAGCACATGTAGGGCAAGGCAGGAAACCTGAGTGGAATGTGCTTGACCTTTGAGCCCTCGGATGGCATTGCATAAGAAACCGTCATGCCGTCACCGTATTAAATATAGCCACATGGGCTCAGGAGTACTTCAGAAACCCACTGTCATTTACTACAGTCTGCTGCTGCATCAAGAAATGCAACTTGAATATCTGTTACTAGGAGAAAGCTACACATCAATTCTATGCAGCGATGCTGCCGGGTTTTCTGGGCCAGAGATTATCTCAAATAGTCAAAACGACAGTGAAAATGTGTGCTGTACTCAGATGAGTCCACATTTCAACTTGTTTCCAGGAAAAATGGATTTCGAGTTCTCAGTCCCAAAGATCAAAGGGACCATCCAGACTTACATTAGCAACAGAAGCAAAAGCAAAAGTCTGTCATGGTATCGGCGGTGCAGCAGAGCAAACAGCAAGGGTGACTGGCATATGTGCAAAGGTACTATTGACATGGAGGCATATACTGGGATTGTACAGAGACATATACTGCCATCAAAATGATGTCTTTCATAGGAAGTCCATGGTTATTAGATCATTGATGTGTTAAACATGCCTCTGTCCCAATTTTGTTGAAGTGTGTTGCAGCCATCAAAATCTAAATTCGTTCTTATTTACAAAATACATTTACGTTGGTCAGTGAAAACTTTGGAAATATTTTATTTGTACTTTTGTCAATTAAATAAATGTTTAAGAGAAAGAACAAATCACAGATTCTTGATTGTATTGCATTTTACAAAATGTCCCAACTTCTCTGGAATTGGGGTTGTAAATAACTGTGTTTACAAAAGGGAAAAAGTCAGAGTAAATAAAGAAATAAAGTGCTCGGAACAACACAAGGATGAAGAAATTATCTTTTTTATATAAAAACTCAAATAAGAGATGACATGACATAAGCAGACGCATAGGAAAGGGCTGTCTGCTTTTATTTTTTATGAAGGCTGAAGCTTTCTTTCCCTAGTGAAAACAGATGGGCTTTCCGAACACTCATCCATACCTTCTCCTAACACTTCAGGGAGGGTCAATTACAGCATGGCAAAAACATCCTCTTTCTGGCAGTGGGATGCTGGAAGATGCTGTTTATTGTTATTGGAACTTAGCTTCGAGGAAGGTAGATGAAAACCGAAATGTGAAACTAATTTCTGGTTTCCCCTTTTTGATTGCGGTTTAAACAACTTGTTCCTGCAACGTAAACTCACCACAGAGTTCAATCTGCTCTCAAGCACATACAAATAAGAGTTGAATACAGCTGCATTTGGGCCTCATTTTACCTGTCTGTACAGCTCAGAATAAGACGCTAAACAGATCATAACGAACCTCAAACATAAGCTACATGATGACTATTTGACGTCTTTAGACAGGCCTGTAAATGAGGTCTTGATTTGAGTCATTTTAACTTTCTTCGTGTAGGTATGAAGCAGCCTCATAAAGATGTGTATGGACCGCGGGCCTGCTTCATATCACGCCATTTGTGTCTGTTCTCAAAAAGAGGCCAGCGTATCATGCAACGTCGTTAATCTTCACACACTGTGTACCATATGAACAACAGACCATCAAATTCCTTCTTTACTACCATAGTTTTACTGTCAACACAGCAGCACCAAATTAATTAGCAACCGAAGCAAATATTATGACATGCGGTACTAGTTGCCATCAAACATAACAGTGTGAACTGTTGCTAACAAACACGATGATGGTCTGTTGCTGTAAGGTGCTGAAATATTTGTTTAACAGTTTTTAAACTTTTAATGTGGTCTCAATCTTTTGGAATCAAGAAAATAAAAATATTACTATAGAAGAAATCAAGCTTACCAATAATGAGTCATTAACATGTTTGTCCAGACTCTGTGTCATTGTTTCATGGTCAGACAGCACAGATTCCAGTAAGCTCACTGCTGCCCCCTCCAGACAGGTGGGACTACAACACCACAGATTCACTACGGCCTCATCCTCCAACACAAGCCTCTTACTGTGTAGGAGAGAAAGATAGAAAACACATAAACATAATCTGTGAGCTGTCATTAAATGCTGGTCACATTGGACAAGACACAATGGTGCACTGTAATGTCACTCACCTGATCAAGGCCTCACTGACTTCCTTAATGAACTCTTGATTCAGACAGGAAGAGCCACACAACATGGAATGCTCCAACAGAGCTCCTATAAGAGGAGACATCTGAGGACATGTGACCAAGGCAGCGCATGCCATTGACATGGCATGAATATTCCCATTTGAACACCTACAATGAATAAACAAACAAATAACTGAAGTGTGAGAGTGGATTATTTGTCACAAACAATTTTATAGTGCTAAGTAATACTAACTGAACAAACTGTTTGAATGTCAGAGAAAATATATATTTCAGGTGTGTAAGACACAAACAAATGTACATGTATGTCCAGATTGATATTAAAGTTGTATTACCTGGCTGATGTGTTTGGCAAGCCGTCACAGCTTTTAATGACCTCCTCTGTCATCAATGACACAACCTGAAAGTGACAGCAGGACACAACATTTTGTCTTTAAGTTCATAAATTAAATGCAGCTTAAAAAATTACTTTAAACTTTAACATGGTTTCAGTTTCTGATTATGAAGTCACATATGAACAGCCAATTTCTCATGTAAACGAGAGTGGAAAATACATTTGGGGCTGAGCAATATACTGTATCTAATATTCACAATGCATGTTTTTTTGGTGATGTATAATTACAAAGCAAACTAATTTTTTAAAAAGTTTTTTTTATTTGGGCATCACTAGACTAGTTTTGCAAACTCTTCTCAAATTTCAAACTTCAGAAGCAAAAAGTAGTCCCTTTTCTATTCATGACTTCGAAAATTGTTTAAATGAATCAATTTTACAATTTGTTTGCATCATCGCTCCATTTTCTATTTATAAAAGGATTCACTGTGAAAGATCCTTGTGTTTATTTAGTGAATAAAAATTCATTATTTAAACTATATGGTACACTGCATTTTACTTCTTGCAATATACTTGGCAATAGAGGATGTTTAGTTCAAACAACAGTTCCTGTGATTGGGGGAAAGAAAATAGATGCAATCGAAAATCATAAATAGACTGAAAAAGAAGAAATCATTCAGCTATATTGTCCAGCCTTTCTATCACGTTAACCATGTCATTATTAACTAACCTTCTGAAGAGCCTCCGTGTGGTATCGCTCCGGGGTAACTCCAGCATGTTTTACTGTTGCATGAGCTACACTGCCCTCCTCCTCTGAGATCAGATGACACAACATATTCTGCCCAGAACAGATAAATAACATAAAACAATGTCGATGACAGCTTTTAAATGAAACGGCCTCCGTTTATGGCTAAATTTAATCTCCTCATAAATACATCACCATGTTGCACACAAATAATAAGAAAGAAAGGAAAAGGACAATGGAAACAGGTGGCAAGGCCTGTCTGTTTATGAAAGCACAGGGTTTAAGCCTTGCCAGAAAACATGTCTGCTTGCGGAGGGGCCATGTGGTTTCTTTAGGTTTACAGTATGCCAAGATGTCCTCCACAGACCCAAAGAGGCTCAATGACTACCTTCTGAACAGCAAAAACACACTGCAGATCACACTTAACTCTAAGCTGGGCTGCGGCTACAGCGCAGGCCAATGAAACACAGCCTTTTCACATTCTTTCTGGGTTTTTCCTCTACCTTGAGGTGGAGAAACAAGGCATCTGCCATGATGTTTTTTTTTTTTGGTTCTTCAAAGTGGTAATTTAGACATTACTAAACCACATGGATGCCCAAGCTAAATCAAAACAACTTATAATATACCTTAAAGGGGAAAAACCATCACAAGCATCACATAACTATTGGAGCTTAAAGATCTTTAAACAAACAAGCAAACTTCATATATTATTAAACTATTAATAGTAAAAATTAAAACTTTGCATGCCTTACAAATATGCCACATGTTTTAAGTGCATTCAGGTCAATTTTGAGAAATTTTGAGAATGAGAAACATTTCTAAAATAGTTTTTAGCATGGGAACTAGACTTAAGATCCATACTGACCTGGATGTCTTTTTTATTTACGAGTTAGATTGGTCTCAAAATACTTTAGTAAAATATATTTAGCCTCCTCCCACATCACACACACATTTGGGATGAATTTTGTTGATAAAAATGAATATGCATTGACTTGTGATGAACATGAAAAGCATGAAAAATAAATGATCTTTTTTAACTGAAAGCCGAAGTTTATAAAAGTAAAATGAACATATTTAATTTGAAATCATCCCACAGTAATATTGATGTTGTTTTATTAGCCCTTTACGATTCCTGTAAAATTTGCCTAAAACGCCTAAAAAAGGCATACCCAAAGTAAATTGCATGCTGTTCTTGGGCCATTTGGATGATATACATGGTGTTGGTCTCCTTTGAATGGTGACACTC
Organism: Gymnocypris eckloni scoliostomus; assembly: GCA_027564155.1. Taxonomy (NCBI): domain Eukaryota; kingdom Metazoa; phylum Chordata; class Actinopteri; order Cypriniformes; family Cyprinidae; genus Gymnocypris; species Gymnocypris eckloni. Next base: position 14,106,133 of record CM050420.1, read on the forward strand.
TGAGGTTTGTTTCTCAACAGTCAGGATCACTGTAAGTCTTACTGATATTGAGTAATAGCACTTTGAACACACACAAAAAAAGAAAAAAATAATTCCGCCTGCATTTTTTTTGTACATAGAAGCCTGCAGATGACTATAGCTGGGAGGTATGAGCTGGAAAATACATTGGGATCACAGAATGAAGCCTTACCAAGCCAAATTTTGCATTTGATAAACATTATATTAGAAAATTAGTGTTTTACACATGTTTATCTAATTTTATGTCTAGGCGCTTCCAAAAAAAGTACACTTGGGAGACTCCAAACAACCCTTTGTAACCAAATGCTGGTTACAATGCTGTAATTATTGAATGCTTTAATGTACAGTCATCATTTTGGGCTCTAATGAAAGGTTACACTTAGAGCTATTCAGTTTCTCATCCAGATTCACTGTCAATAATTGCTGACACATAGTAACTGAAGCATAAACACATTATAGTAGGGCTAGGCGATATGGCCCAAAAAATTATCCCGATAATTATTTTCATATTGGTCGATATCGATAATTATCACGATAAATGTCAAATCTTTATTTCTTTCAAGTTTAAAGACAGATTTTTGCTCCAAAGTTAAAGTTATAGAAACCAGACCATTAATTTTCCTTAACACAATAAATATCTAAATAGAAAAATGTATTTCTTAGTTTCTGCATGTTCTAATGAGTGATATTGTTTCAAAATCAAGAAACCGGTTTTGGTTGCCTCATAATATTAATGATAATAATATTACTTTTTTGTCTCTTAGAAATGCACATTTGATCGTAGCTTGAGTTAGGATGCAGAGGTAAATTTTTGTTCATTATCAAAATCAGTAACATCTGTAGCAACCTCAGTTTTATATAGTATAATGTATTCTGACCAAGTTTTTTTTATTAAGCATTGGTCCCCATAGTAGCATACTTTTAAATAATGATAAACAGTTAAAACCACACATATAGCACCTCAATAACATGGTAAAAATATAACTAAATGTTTTTTTAAGTAGTCTAATGGTATGAAAAACAGTAGCCTAGTCTAAAACCATTCAGTATAAATGTACACATGCTATAGCTGCCTTAACCACACATACTTACTATAATTATATACCATTACTCCTGTAATAAAATTCAATGTGAATATCCCACATTTCTGCCACAGTACCATAGTGCAGTGAGTGTTACTACAGTAAATCCATGGTAAATAATGGCGATGTGCATATTGAAAAGCCTTCTGACTGTCTCGTTGCACACAGTGTTTCTCCTGTTCGGCTTGAGTTCTCACATTGGCGCGTTCGACTTTAAGCGGCGCTGCACAGAATGGTCAGTGTATGACATCAAAGTACCATGAGAGTGATAAGAGAGCAGATGGATCCTATGCTTTACATTGACCATTCTGTGCAGCGCCGCTTAAAGTCGAACGCGCCTACTGACTGGATCTCACAGCACTGCTTAGTGATCACGTGACCGAGTAAACGCATCTGCTCTAGTGAGCTCGTGCCGCGCGGCAGTTTGAACTGTAATCCGAGCGGATAAACGGTCCGTGAGACGCGATTCAAATGAGTCGCGTGGGTTTCGTTCTGCTTTTGGCGCATAAACATTATATAAAACATTTATCAAACTCTTCATATCGTTTTAGAGGAAAATTATATCACGATAATTATCGTTATCGAATTATCGCCCAGCCCTACATTATAGTGACATTTATTTATAGAATCCAAAATGTGTACACTTTTAAAATTACATATATATTTATAATTTATAATCTAAATAATTTTTTTTTCCTATATTTCTATTTCTGTACATAGTTCATTATTTAATTTGTGGTTTTTTTCTTATATTGGTGTTATATTGCATCCCTACTGTGTTATTCCTATGTATGTCTGTACTATCATGCATGTCTGCATTAGGTCAACAAAAAGTGGTCTGATAAAGACACTGATTGCACATGCTGTGTTTATTGTATCTTGGTTTACATAGTTGAAATCACAAGAAACTCAGCTTTCCATGGATATATAACATGTCCATGTTTTTTTTTTGTGTCTGACGACTTTACCCTGTCAACACTAGGCGTCCCGCCGGCGGTACGCTGAATTCTTAAAGGGTTAGAAAGTGAATATGTTGGTGTCATAAATTTGGACTGTTTTTGAGCAGTCATGGGTTATGAAAAATATGCTAACACCAGCCTAAGCTGGTAGGCTGGTTTTAGCTGGTAATCCAGTCTGGTCATAGCTGGTCAGCAGACTGGTTTTAGAGTCATTTTGGCCACTTCCTTAGCTGGTCAGGCTGGGAGACCAGCTGGAACAACCAGCTTGACCAACCTAGCCAGTCTGGGAGACCAGCTAAAACCAGTTACTTCCAGCTTAAACCAGCTAAGACCAGCCAACCATCTTAGGCTGGTTTTAGCTGGGGTTGTTTTTCAGCAGTTCAAAGTAATTTAAATCAATTAAGCTCAATGCTAATACTGGTAATTGTCAGCTTATATGCTCTTAGGAATTTCAGATAATGATGTACAGTATGCATGAATATTTAATAAAGATTGTTCTCTATTTTGAAATCTGAAATTTCAAGGAATTTCTTGATTTTTATTCATAAATGAGTGTAGCAAACAAAAATCTATGATATTTTAAATGCATTATGAGAGTTAAGGAATTATTCAGATCAGATGAGGGCTAAGTTTTGTGCCATTTAATCCTGGTTAGAGGCTTCAAGAAAAAATATATAATATCAAAAGATTAAGTGGTTATTAAAGATAAGCTCATTCTGATATTAAAGATAAGCTCATTCTGATCAGCCTAAAACAGTTCTCAAATGTGTCCGCAGATGTAAATGTTTAATACTTAAAAAGACCACACAAGTCTCCCAGAGGACTGCTTCCAGACCCCCAGGAGCCCTGAAGGAGCGGAGGGGCCATCAAGCATGATCTGGTCTCTCTGATGTGGAGAGAGAGAGTCAAGCTGGCGCTCCAGAGCAAAGGATCACAGAAGAATGGGCAACCGGCCCTTTAGTAACAGACAAAAATGTCTCTCCGTGGTTCTGCAGGAACCATTGTCATTCTTCTTAATTTCATCTTCTAGGCTAAACCACCCACAAGAACACCACAATGAAGTTGGCTTTGGGAATGGCAGGACCGCTTGTTTATTCATGTCGAGCAACTAAAGGAACACAGGCCATCAATGCTGTTGAAGCTCTGGGGGATCAGCTGGAATCATCCCAGATGGACCTCACATTGTAACCCATGCTGATCAACATGAAGGCTTTCTCAGATGAGTTAGTCTTTACATGTTGACAGTGACAGTAAACAGAGCTCGAAACAAACAAGAATGGGATAAACAGAATAATGCACAGTGCATTAGAACCGCAACAAACACGTGAATGGAAAAATAAGAGATCAGCTTTCTGGGAGAAGCAAGACATCAGACTGGGAGGAGAAGAAAGATCCCCGGGAAATTAACACAAACCAAATCAATTTGCCAAAACACAACAAGAATATGACCAAAGACATTGGACAGTAATTAGGTTACAGCAAGAACAAATCAGAAAGTGATATGCCATTAAACAAAGAACACACTTTCAGATCCGCGTGATCAAACCTGAGAAATGGTTTAATAATTATTTTTTTATGATAATTTAAATGGTACTTAAGAAGTCCAAAAAAAGCATGGCATTACCATTGTATCATGGTGTAATTCTGACATACATATCAGCAGAAGGAGACTGGCCAGTCTACTAAAAGTAGAAGACAAAAACAGCAAACGTATGTACCTCTATAGGTCAGACTCTTTTGGATTGTCTTCCTCTTCTCATGTTTCATTGATCGAGTAAATACACACGTGCCAATAATCTGTAACGTTATTGCATAAATCAAGTCCTAATCTCTGTTTTTTGTTGCATATCTTTCTGAAACAAACCATACGTACAAACACTGCTGCTGCACTAGGGATTGTTAGCTAAGCAAATAAATAATGTAAGATTAAACACCGTGACTGAACCCCTGACAGAGAACCCACACCTCCTCTGACTCCACTTCCCTTTGTATAGGTCAAAAAACATCTGGCAAATTAAAAGTTTACTTTAAAAGCCCTGCTTTAATTAGCGCTATGTTTTATTAGATGAAAAATTATCAAATGAATGCACACACGTTTGAATCTGCCAGAAATGCGAGGGGTTCTGTACTGCTTATGGTAAACCATCTGTGTGAACTCTGTAAAAAGTTGAAAGTGTACAATTATTTTAGTTATTTTTCATCACCTTTCATCTCCTAACCCTGATTACATCTCCTTAAATATAAAAGTGTACATTGAGAATTTCTAAAACACTCTTGACAGTTTCAAAACTGTTTTAAGTAGGAGTCTGGAAGAGTATGATGTTTATTGGGCACATTACGAACACAAGCGGGCTCCGAAAACTTAAAGCATGTGCTTTAAAACTCTTCTTTTAAATAAAATAATTAAATTTTCTTCTTCACACATTGAATTAAACAACCATTATATTCCGCATCTTTATTGTGTCTCTCAGGATATCAATTTGTAATACTACTTTGACAATTTATTTATCCATTCAATAAACTTGAGGGTTAGTAAAGAGGTGAAATGTTATTACTTTACCTTGATCCACAAGTTGGCTTTTCGTTCGACAGCATTCAGTGGCTCAGCACTGTACAGACAGCTCAAGCACCGCAGCAGGAGTCTCTGGCTCCTCTCTGAGCATACAAAAAACAAGACCACAGGACAAAATGGCATTTATAAAATATGAAAATGCTCACATTATTCATCTGTGACAGAGAGATTAAAACAAGCATGAATTTATAATCAGGCACACACTAGGCTAAACTGACATTAAACTGAGATTCTAAGTTAAATCAAAAGCTAGAGACAAAAGTTTTAGATCTTCAAACAACTGTAAACAAAAACCATAAGATGTAAAACAAAAATTAAATACAGGTGCATCTCAATATAAATTAGAATGTTGTGGAAAAGTTTATTTATTTCAGTAATTCAACTCAAATTGTGAAACTCGTGTATTAAATTAATTAAATGGACACAGACTGAAGTAGTTTAAGTCTTTGGTTATTTTAATTGTGATAATTTTGGCTCACATTTAATAAAAACCCACCAATTCACAACAAATTAGAATACTTTATAAAACCAATTTTAAAAAAAATTAGGGAATTGTTGGCCTTCTGGAAAGTATGTTAATTTACTGTATATATACCCAATACTTGGTATTATCTCAACAACTTAGAATATGGTGACATGCCAATCATCTAATCAACTCAGAACACCTGCAAAGGTTTCCTGAGCCTTCAAAATGGTCTCTCAGTTTGTTTCACTAGGCTACACAATCATGGGGAAGACTGCTGATCTGACAGTTGTCCAGAAGACAATCATTGACACCCTTCACAAGGAGGGTAAGCCACAAACATTCATTGCCAAAGAAGCTGAAGGAAAAAGTGTGGAAGAAAAGGTGCACAACCCACCGAGAGAACCGCAGCTTTATGAGGATTGTCAAGTAAAATCGAGATGAGCTGGAGGCCACTGTCAAAGAAACCTGGGCTTCCATATCACCTCAGCAGTGCCACAAACTGATCACATCCATGCCACGACAAATTGAGGCAGTAATTAAAGCAAAAAGAGCCCCTACCAAGTATTGAGCACATTAGATTACAGTAAATGAACATACTTTCCAGAAGGCCAACAATTCACTAAAAATATATTTTTAATTGTTTTATAAAGTATTCTAATTTGTTAAGAGAGTGAATTGGTGGGTTTTTGTTAAATGTGAGCCAAAATCATCACAATTAAAATAACCAAAGACTTAAACTACTTCAGTCTGTGTGCATTTAATTTATTTAATACACAGTTTCACAATTTGAGTTGAATTACTGAAATAAATTAACTTTTCCACGACATTCTAATTTATTGAGATGCACCTGTATTACAGATTCTGCCAATTATGTAAATTATGACTTGCTTCCAGTGAATTTACTCTTTACTCAAATGTTTATACTGATAACATAATTTCTGACAAAAATATGCATACATTACATTTTAATTAAAGCATTTATCCTTTTTTAACAATAAAAATTGTAGTAAACTAACAGAAGGATTCTCACGAGTCTCAGACTTTTGGACCCAACTGTATATAATGGGGTTAAAAGTACAGTATAACTATTGCAATAAATCACAAGTTTTTAGAACCATTTTTAATGCTGGATGTGAAGAACGGGTCTTTTATGACATTTCAGTGAAGGGAAGTGTTGATCAGACAGAGAGAAAGGGAGGTAGTGAAAGCGAGCCAAATAACAGAACAAATGCCCAGCAGGCCGCTACAGGGTTCATTGGAAAATTAGTGTAAATACCCAACCCATGCAGACACATTTCTTGGTCTCAAATGGTAAACACAGCCCCGAGTGTAGAAGAGTCGTAAATTTACCATCCGCAATAACACATGGGTTCCAACAAAGTCTTCCCAGGAACTGGCCCACGAAAGGAAACGTCTTCATGGCCTCACTAGTGGAGCTCTGTTATACAGAAAACACAAATATCTGAGATGTCAACAGCAAAAACCAGCATCTGCATTATGAAAAATAAACTGCAATTGGACTAAACATTTATAGTTTCACAGTGTAGACCAAGTAATACAATTGAATAATCCAATGAAAAAAAAATTGTGCCTTTATTTGTTTGTTTCTTTTTGTCATTGTAAAGCACTGCAGGTTAGATTCAAACTTACCTCCCTCAAATTAGCACTAAAGCTCATTGTATAGGAGGACATACCCTTAGTTGAAAACTTGTTTTGACTTAATTTGTATTTTAACACATCACTTTTCCAAATATATAGAATTAATCTCATAGATTGTTAATGACAAAGCCATTTTTAGCATTTTGTAAATTCAAGCAACTTTTTTCTTCTGAATCAGAATTTATCTGGTGTTGTTGTTACGAATGGGCATTTTTGGCAATTTCTTATTTCGATCATCGATAGGTTTCAAAAACGATTAATCGAGTACTCAGGGGCGGGGCGTGTGCGGGGCGGGCATGGCCGTAATGGAGATAATGAAAATATCTGAAGACTGTTATGAAAATGAATGTTCAAAATAAAAATATGACATGAAAACATGTCTATGAAAACATGAACACATGATTAGATGTTATATTATGATTATGATGCAGCAATGTTAAAAAAAGAAGCATCTAAAATGAATAGCTGCCTGAGGTGGAGCTGACTGTATGCCAATAAACTGAAACCCGTTCTATGACACTTCCTATGATATTAATCAGATAACTTAGATGCATAACATAGACATAACATTACAACTTGTATCTGCACAAAAGGATGCATATGCCAGTGAACTTTAAGTTACATGCTTTAGCGAGAGAGAGAGCGCTCCCGCCATGATGCGTTTTCAACAACGCATGAGACAGGGACAAGGAGAGGATTTACTATAGATTTCACATCCTATAAAGTTCTCATTATAATGCTGTTTATGAAATTCCAGTTAACTTTAGAGAGAGAGAGAGAGAGAGAGAGAGAGAGAGCTCCCGCCCTGATGCGCATTCAACAATGAACTGAGATACGGGCAAGGAGAGGATTTACTATAGATTTCAGATTCTATAAAGTTCTCATTATTATGCTTATAGCATTAATGTTGATGGAATATTTGTGCTATATTTTTTATCTACATTAGCAAGTGATTCCTAAAATCGCCTGTGTCTTTTCGAAGCCATACGAACGAAAACCATTTTAATTGAAGTATGCAAACTGTTGAATAAATATAACGAATATTTTTGGATTTTTGAAAAAGAAACATCTAAAAGCAATATGACCGTCTCAAATAACAGTCAATATTGGTATTTGAGCATGAAACTACTGATAATATGCAGTGCATTTAGCATGTTAATGTTAATATCCCAACGCATCCTATCCTACTGGATCGCTGTTGCACATCCCTAGTTGTTGTGATGATGCAACACTATGTATGTAGATCACACAATAACAAAAAGTTTGTCAGGTGGCCGATTATGAACCACACCTGACAGTGAGAGCCAAGCAAGAAAGAGAAGATCATTTTTCCAGTGATTAAACTGGAAACACTGTCTGGCATTCCACAAGGATACGTCCTAGGACCCTTTTCATTTCCTCTGCAATATTCCTTCCCTGATAACCACAACAGAACTGGATTGATAAAGATCTACCTACATCAGCGTGCTTTACCCTCGCACACATATTTCACAGTATACTACTAAAATAGATGCTTTCTGTGCCACAATAAGGTCCGTTTTAAAGGACTGTGTGTTTGGATTGTTTTTGGAACATAAAGAAAGATCTGATGGTTGCCGAGAGGAACTCAGCAGGAACAAATATTCTCATTTAGAACTATATTGCTTAGCAGTATTCCCCATCAAAATGAACTTTCAACGGCAGATCCTGTCTCAGCTCATTCTGTGGTCAATTTTTTTTTCTTTAATACTGACAGTTTAAATAACAAAATAAATGTATGCGCTTGTCCAGTTAGCTGACACCACAAGTATAAACAATTAGCTAATATGAACAAAATCAATCATCATTTCCCAAAAGAACTATTTGAGCCAAAAAATACCTTTTGATGGCATTTTATAAAACTATTCCCACGCAGACAGACAGAGAGTCACTGATCACATCTTTAAAGTCAGTTACGTAATTAATGAAAACCAGCATGCTAATGCAAAGGCATGTTGAGGATCACAGATTTTCGCATCAGTTCAAGATGTGTCCCTGCCAATTTACTGTAAACTGGAAGCTATACAAAGGATCTAAGGCTTTTTACATTCCATAGGCACATACATTATTGGACGCTAAACGATTTCAGTGCACGCATGAAGTGAATGACACCATTTCTGTGGAAATTTTAACACGTCAAGTCTCACAAAAGGAAAAAGACCTTGTGGCAACCAAATAAATAATTTATATGAATACAGAGCACACACTAAACGAATTATGTTTAGCTTTAGACCTCACATTTGTAATCATAATATCTAATACAGGGTTTTTGATGCCAGGCACCCCCAAATGGGATAAATCAATTTTCTAATGACCCCATTTCTAAAATGTAAAGGCAGCTCTACATTTTCACGTAAAAATTAAATAAAAACAGTTTGTGAGAGAAAGCATATTATAAAAAACAATGTTTTGATTGGAAAATAATTAGCTTTTATATTGTTGTTGTACTGAAGCCAAAACAAATTATCAAAATATTGTCTATAAAATGATAATGATAATGAAATTTTAAATTCTTTTTATCCCCACTTTAAATGTTAGATGTATAAACCTGAAAAGTATTTAAAGCTTTTCAAACCTACTATTGCTCCAAAGCAGTTTTACAGCTTTGACAACCATAAAAAATCCATCATCTCCATAATTTTTTGCAGACTCTCTAGAAAAGTGTTGAAGCCATCTGTGTTCCCCAGACACCAGTTTAAGAGTTTAGAGTTAATTAAATAAGAATACATTTTATAATTAAAATTTCTCATTACATTTTAGAATTATAACTTACACAAAATATACAAAAACAAAATCTCCAATAAAAGTTAACATTCAATTGCAGCGTTTAAATAATTTTGATATGCCATATCACAATACCAACTTTAATGCAACTAATTATGCTGCCCTAGAGTGGACTCTTGAAAAACAGTTTGAAAAGTTCATTCACATGTGACTCTCATGAATGTCATGACAAAGTCCAGCTCCAGCACAGGGGTACCGTACCAACAGCTTGTCGTTGTGTGTACCATCCCAGAGATGAGTTAACGGGCAAAAAGTCTTATGTACACATTCACAAGTCTGCATGTGAATGTGTAAAAAGAGCACGGGCGCATCGCCAGTGGGCACCCAACTGCGCTTAGGAAGAAAAACGTTTACGGGACCGTGAAACCTCCTCTTTCCAGCAAGTCCCAAGCAAGGAGTGGGAAAACCGGTTCTGATGGAATGCAAATGAGGAAATTGATATAAACGAGACATTTTTTAATCCCCAGGCGCGAGCCACGTCTTTAACTCATCCAAGTGCTGATGTTCAGATCCGCTTCATTCAGGCCTTTTTACGAGGCTCTGCCGAGAATAAGGGTTTAGGGCCAATTAAGAAATCCTGATCCCTTCACGATGCTGAATGCTGTCAGAGGTGCTGACGCATGCCGATTGTGATGGAAACGGAAGACGTGATTGCACTTTGGCAGGGGGGCCATTGTAACTTGAAATAAGAAACCCTGCAAGATATTGTTTTCTTTTCCGACACGCCAGGCACCAAGCGGGCATGGTGTGCAGGGCCAACGGGAGATCTGCTGGTTTGAAAGGCTGCTGCTAGATGAATAAAGACCTTCTTTCAAGGTGAGGAGAGTCAGTGGGAGGCATAATTTTTCTTAACACTGGTCTTTCACAGATTCGTCCTAACTCATGCTACCTCGTCCAAATTTGCAACACCTGATGCAGGGATACATTAGGTTAACGCTGGCAGTCCCTGGGTGGCTATTAGCCCACTAAATCATCACCACAGCTTTGCCAATGTCCTGCCTTCATACGCACAAAGCAGCTTCTGTTACGGGTGCTAAAAGAGTTATAGTTAAAGCACTATGACCTTAAATTTTAATAAAGGTGATTTTATGAACTCTGCAATAGAGATGTGCAAAACTAGACATTATAAAAACTGACTAACGTTGAGTTCTCGGTTACTGTAAGACTTTTAGCATGTTGAACCACAGCATACTGTCAGCATGCTAAAACTCTCTCCAAAAAGTTGCATCTCTAACTAAGCACCATAGTTAAAAAGTATTACAGGGCTCAACAATATGGATGCCCACTGGTCCAAGCCCAGTGTGAGAGCCAATGATAATGTAAATGTATTTTTATGCTTTTTTTATGCAAACTTAAGTATTTGGTTGACATATGGTTGTGACTTCTTGATTGTTAGTTTAACAAAAAAACAACAACAAGATAAACAAATCAGTAATGTTTTGTTATGCATGCCATCATTTTCAAGAGCTGAATTTATGACATTTATTTTACAGTTTACAGCGGGGGTGTATTATTTTATAAATCATATTATACTATATAAATGCAATTATATAAATACACATATAAAATTATACATTTAAATGAATACATTTTATATTATTATAGGTTCAGAGAAAACGTTCAAAAGACAAGCAAAACAAAAAACTTACTTACTCTTAAAAAAAATTATTATTTAAAATCTAAACATAGTTGACCTCACTAATTAGTTAGTTGGTTATTAAATGACCATTCGTTGGTTATTAGTTGACCATCCTGTCCATACCTGCTCTGTAAATAATTTGAACACATTTCCTGGTGAAGAATTAAGAATATTGTTATGCAGAACAACATTATATCAACAGTTGTTTATAGGGATGGGTACCGAAACCCGGTATTTAATCGGTCCCAGGGCTAAATTATGAAAGACCGGAGTATCGATAAGCTCTGATGTTGACGGTTCTGCTATCACTACTGGAGAAATTAAGAAAACACACATACATTTATTATTGCTATATACATTATCTTGCTAATTCTAGTTGTCAGCTGTTTTTATATGCAATAATATTCAAACATTTGTCTATAATGCATTTTTGCTATTCGCAATTCAGAAGCGAGATCACGCTCATGCGGAGGAGCTTCAGCACGCGCAACATGAAAGCACCGTTTAATTATGATAAAAGAGAGAACTAATCATTCAAACATCTGCTTACACTTTAGGCCTGTGGCTGTGGCTGCTAATTAAATTTTTTATTTAGATTTTGGCTTCCAAGCATTATAGCCATGTTTCTTCTTTCCCTTCAAAGCAGTACACATTCATTCCTCCCTAAAACCCTAACTTAACGTCAAAATCAGCTCAATCGGTGATTGTTGTAAAATGCCGTCTTTACTGTTGCTGAATTGCGGGACATGTTTGATAATAAAACATTTGAAGGATCACAAATGTTATTCTATGTTTGATTTGAATTCACGTCCTGACTAAGAGGTGTCGGGCAAGGCAAAGGTGTTTGAGATCCTTCCTGACCATTGAGCTCGACAGCTGTGCCTTTTGTCTCTATTATAATGGCAAGATCAATGACTACTGAGAGATTGAACCTTTGATCTGCAAATGACTTTGTCCTGGCCAGATGTGGATTCGTTAGGTTTATTGCCCTCAGATGTATGTTTATTTGATGTTTGTCTCAACCTGTAAAAGCTCCTCCTCCAATTCTGTCTATAAGATACCCTGTAAAATGACTTAAGAGGAGATCTTCGATGACTGCAGATAACAACACATGTCATAGAATAAAGAAATTCTGCTGACGATCGAATCCGAAGTCTCCTGGTCTTCTCTTCTGAGTTTTCTACACTTTAGAAGAACAAAGTTTTCAACAGATGCTGCCGTGAACCCGGATAGAGTTCCAGCTTTCTCACCTGAAAGACTTCAAGCTCAAACAAAGATCTGCATCTTTTGGAATCCAGCGAAACTTCAAACTGAACAAGGATTCCCAGACTGAAATTTTCTCTCTGGTGAGTGCTGTCTCTAATCCAAAAGAACCTTTAAGACCAGAACAAATGTGCTATCCTCTGCGCCGTCAGAGAAGAGTTAACAGACAGCTGTAGGGTTTGGTTAACTAAGTTATCCTCTAAAAATGTCTTTTTAGAGATGAAGGTTATCCTCTGTTCAGGCAGGGAAGATTTAGCATTACGTGCTAAGATTTGTTATCCTCTGTTCAGGCAGGGAAGATTTAGCATTACGTGCTAAGATTTGTTATCCTCTGTTCAGGCAGGGAAGATTTAGCATTACGTGCTAATATTTGTTATCCTCTGTTCAGGCAGGGAAGATTTAGCATTACGTGCTAATATTTGTTATCCTCTGTTCAGGCAGGGAAGATTTAGCATTACGTGCTAATATTTGTTATCCTCTGTTTTGGCAGGGAAGAATTGGTTATCCTCTGTTCATGCAGGGAAGATTAGCGTAAAGTGCTAGTGAATTGTGTTATCCTCTGCTTTGCCAGGAAGGTTAACAATAGTTGATCTGTGTTAACAAGTGTACCCTCTGTTGATCAGAGAAGTTTTAGTGTTTTGATTGTGTGATAACAAAGAAACTCACAAAATGTTTAGAAAGAATGCTAGACTGATCCCCACAACTGAAAAAGGTGGTCTAGTGACTCCTTTGTGGTCAGATAGCGAATTCAAATCACTTTTAGGAGTGCAAATGAACATAATAGTCACTGAGAAAGTTAGACAAGAACTAACTCAGAAATATGAGATCCATCCAGACAAGACTTGGTCTGTAGATGAGTGTAAAAGGTACTGGGAGCATGTCGCAAGAACAATGTGAAAGGCATTATCTGCTGCCACAGAGAATTTGGTTTAACGCTAGCCACACAACAGTCTCAGCGTAACTCAGAGCTAGAGAAACAGAACAATGAACTCTGTGCTAGAGTATCCACTTTGACTAAGAAATTGAACCTCAAGAAAGCTGCAGCAAAACTGATGTGGAGGTTAAGTCAGCCTGATAACATTTACCCTGATTTACAAGTGTTTTTTGAAACAGATGTAGCTCTCCAATCAGTAACTGATGTGCCTGTAAATTCCTTCAATGTGTGTGGTGCGAGGAGGAGATCTCAGGGGATTGAGGAAACTGATAGTGTTCCTCTCAATTCTTCTGTGGTGCAAATACAAACTGTTGCCAAAGCTTTAGGTCCTAAAGATATAGAGAGACTATCTCAAAGTTTACCAGCACGCACACATTTTTCTGAATTTAGAAGAACATTGATCAGTAAAATGCGTCTTTATGACATGTCGTTGACAGAAGTCACGCAGCTGATGTCACAAATACTAACTGAATCTGAATTCAACAGTTTTGAATCTGCTGTCACTTCTGAACTGCGAAATGCCAGTAAGGGTGATTTAAGAGAAGGTATTTTGAAAATCCTAAAGAATATCTTAGGACCCAAAATAGATTGGTCTAGAATTACTACCTGTGTGCAAAGGAAAGAAGAAACTGTGAGTGAATATACTGAGAGATTTTGTCAGTCAGCTGTAATCTACAGTGGAATTGTTGATGACCCTGAAAGTGTGCTAGATGACAAGGGACCCTTGGTTCGTATCTGGTCAGATGGCCTTGTAGCCGAATACAGAAAAGCTTTACCATTCTTAGATCTAACTTGGTCTAACAGAACTCTCAGAAGTAACCTAGACAGGTTAACTACATGGGAAAGAGATGCTGATGTCAAAGCAAAAGTAAGAGTAGCAGCAGCTACGCTTTAACACAACGAAACAAGACAATAGATGGTCTAAAAGAGAAAGCAAATGCAAATACTGTGAAAAATTTGGACATTGGGAGAAAGAGTGTAGGAAGAAGTTGCAAGATAGTAAAAGAAATGCTATGCATAATTCTGCTCCTTCTCAGCCTGCACACAACCCTGAAGTAGTTCCGCCAGTGACCACTGAAACTATAGGACAGTTAGTTCAGGCTCTTCTAAGAGCACAACAAGACCAGGAAAAACTAATTATTGGGGCTGTGAGTAGCTACCTTTCCCCTGTAATCCAACACAATGACCAAAGAATTTTTGTGAAAGGTAGCATAAAAGAGAAAGAGATTGATTTTTGCTTGATACAGGTGCAGAAATTACAGTAATTCCTACAAAATTGGCACAAGGTTTAAACATCCCATACAAGAAAACCAAACTTTGTTTAACTGGTGTAATAGGTGAAGATTCTGTTTTGTATGAAACTCCGCCCATAGAGGTACAATTTGGCCCAAAAACTCTGACTACAAAATTGCTATGCGCTCCATTAAATACAGGTGCAATTTTAGGCATGGATCTTCTGAGACAAATAAATCTAACTTTAGACATGTCCTCAGAATCTACTAGCATAAAAATTTCCTCAGCACAGATTTCTACCAATAATGCAACCCCTCCTGAGTATGTTTCTTACAGAATCATCCAATTTGGGCTAAAGACAAGGATGATTGTGGGTTGTTGACAGGTGTAGAACCAGTTAAATTGACAGGAACTCCACCTCCGGTCACCAAACAATATCCGATTAATAAGGAAGCTATACAGGAATCAAACTTATTGTAGAAAATTTGCTGACGCAAGGAGTGCTAGTTAAAACCAACAGTCCATGTAATTCACCCATATGGCCCATCAAGAAATCTAATGGGACATGGAGACTTACAATAGACTACAGAGTAGCCAATAAACATATTGAAAAAATCACCCCTAGTGGCAGATCCATCTACAATTTGTAATGGCTTACCATTAGATTGTAAGATTTTTCAGTAATTGATATGTCTAATGGATTCTTTTCTGTACCGTTGCACTCTGACAGCCAGCCATGGTTAGCTTTCACAGTTGACTATGAACAATACCAGTGGACACGATTGCCACAGGGATTTCAAAACTCCCCAACCATATATCATCAGGCTGTCAGGACGTGATTTGTGTGACCCAGAATGTCCGGTAAAACAGTCCACTATGATCCAATATGTCGATGATATTTTGATTGCCTCAACAGATCATGAGGTACATCAAACTGAATTGGCATCATTGTTGGACTATTTGCATAAAAAAGGACACAAATGCAGCTTTCACAAAGCTCAAATCGCTAAAAAGCAAGTCACATTTCTGGGTCAAACAATTGGTGCAGGAAATAGATCCATTACACAGGATCGGCGGCTTCAGTCAAAGCCATACCTCCGCCTACTACCATTAAAACACTCCGCTCATTTTAGGAACAACAGGTTATTGTAGACCTTGGATTGAAGACTATGCCTCGATTGCTCAGCCTTTCTATGATTTGTTGAAAGGCCATGGTAAAGATTCAGATACTGTTTGTATGGAAGAACTTCATCTCTCAAAGCTTTTAATGATTTGAAGAGAGCACTATGTCAAGCACCAGCATTAGGAATTGCCCAATCTGATAGACCCTTTGTGCTTTATGTCCATGAACACTTAGGCTTTATGACTGCATGTCTAATGCAAGATCATGGGGGCAGCTTACGCCCAATTCATTACTATTCCGGTAAACTTGACATAGTCGCTCAAGGTATGGGCCCATGCCTCAGAGCAGTACAGGCAGTTCATCTAGCGCTTCAGGCTTCATCAGGAATGGTGTTAGGTCAGACTGTAAACGTAAAATGCCCTCACACAGTGTCCGCACTAATGAATCAAGCAAAAGTCACTTCTGTCACCTCCTCCCGGGGGAAATTGGTTAGCAACTCTCACAGCCCCGAATATTGTTATACAGCGTGCACCAGTCACGAACCCATCCTCATGTATGATGTCTGCAATGACTGAATTTGTGTTAGAGGATGAAGGCGAAATGACTCATGATTGTGTTACGCTTACATATGCAGCGACAAGTGAAATAGCAGAAACTCCCATAGAGAACAGAATTGGAGTTGTTTGTTGATGGTTCAGCTCAAGTTATTGAAGGTAACAGACGAGCAGGATATGCAGTAACTTCCACCACTGAAGTAGTTGCTTCAGGTCGTCTTCCAGATCATTTTTCAGCTCAAGCTGCAGAACTAGTAGCCTTAACTAGAGCATGCACGCTAGCTTCAGGATCGGTTGCAAATATCTACACAGATTCCAGGTATGCTTTTGGGGTAATTCATGATTTTGGTGTCATTTGGCAAACCAGAAAATTTCTAACTTCTGCTGGATCCCCATTAAGCATGCTGGATTAGTGAAAGATTTAATGTTTGCCATGAAACTCCCAAAGAAATTAGCAGTGATCAAAGTGAAAGCACATCTCACAACTAATACTACGGAAGCTAAAGGTAATGCTCTTGCTGATGTAGCGGCTAAACAGGCTTGTTTCTATGCAACTGTACAAGTGTGTTCAGGTAGTACAGCACAGAAGATAATTCTACCTCCTGAATCAATCGTTGATCTGTATAAAGACGTTCCTCTATATGAAGCATGGACATGGTTAGACAAAGGAGCCACTGTGGATTCATCCGGCTGCTGGACCAAAGGGGAAAGTATGTTGCTCCCGAATCACTGTTGCCATATTTGGCTCAACAAATACACAGTTTGGGTCATAGTGGTCCAGCAACGATGAATCACAGGTTCTCAAATCAATGGTGGAATCCAAAATTCAGAAACGCAGCCACTGAAACAGTCAAGAGATGTGTTACATGTCAGAAAAATAATGATGTACCAGCAACCATTACACCAGCAGCACATACCCCAGCTCCACCAGGGCCATTTCGTCACCTGCAAGTTGATTACATATCGTTGCCCCTTGTAAAGGAAAAACTGACGTTTTGGTAGTAATAGACAAGTTCTCAAGATGGGTAGAAGCTTATCCAACAGGGGCGCTACAGCTGCACACACTGCTAAATGTCTTGTCACTGATTTCATTCCCAGATGGGGATTACCAGATTGCATTGACTCAGATCAAGGTACCCACTTCACAGGACAGGTAGTCAAGGAAGTGTCTAGAATGTTGAAGATTAAGTGGAACCTTCACTGTCCCTATAGGCCACAAGCATCAGGACAGGTTGAACGATCAAACAGAACAATCAAAACCAGGCTAAGCAAAATGCATCAGGAAGGAGTACCATGGGTTGAAGCACTGCCCGCAGTACTGTGTAGTATGAGAGCATCACCTAACAGATCAGTAGGACTGAGCCCTCATGAGATTATTACTGGACGCCCAATGCAGATGCCAGGTGTGATTGATCTTAGAAATGCTGATGTGCACATTGCTTCAGATGCCCTGATCGCTTACTGTGAAAACCTCACAAAGGCAGTGCAGAGTGCCAAAGAGAGAGTTGAGTCGTGTTGGCAGACTCCACCAGAAGGTGGACACACAATCGTCCCAGGTCAATGGGTCATGATAAAGACATTCAAAACAAGCCATTAGAGCCTAAGTGGTACGGACCACATCAAGTGATGTTGATTACAGCAGCTGCAGTATTGTGTCAGGGAAGGAAAACTTGGACTCATGTGTCACATATTAAGGTTGTTCCTCCCCCTGCAGGGATAGGATAGGGCAGACACAAGAACCAGTGAGGAGCCCAGGGAAGAACCGAAAGCAACAGGCTTGGGGCCAACCCTGAGGTGAAGATTTCCTCATAGGCCTTTCCCTCCATTAGTCCATCCTTTCCTCACTGTTCTTTAGGTGTCGCAGGAATTGAGAAATAGGGAAAGAAGGAACAACCATAGCAGACTATATTTTGAACAGAGGATACAACCCTAATGTATGCAGACTCTACAAATACTGCTCTGTGCCGTTGTTCTCTCTTGTTTGTGTTTCTTTCTTCCTCTGTGCAGATACCATTTGATGGCTGTCCTGAGATCCATATGCACCACCCTTCTCACCTGCGGATAAAGCCACAACCTCTAGAAAACAACTAGACCCATTACCGAGCCAAATATCACACAAGAAAGAGAAAAGAAAGAAGAAGAAAAGAATAAAAATACACAACGCAGAGACTATTACCCGTAAAATCTTCACGGACCCTAATTGCATGTTTTGTTTCTGTGTCAGCATGCAATTACATATAAGCAACACAGAACATGTACACTGTGCCTGTAACGATTACAAGTTACAAGAATTAACTTTTAAGTGTCTAAATTTGTATTTTGTGAGAGTTATTAGAACTCTCAAAGAGGGATTGAAGGATCACAAATGTTATTCTATGTTTGATTTGAATTCACGTCCTGACTAAGAGGTGTCGGGCAAGGCAAAGGTGTTTGAGATCCCTTCCTGACCATTTGAGCTCGACAGCTGTGCCTTTGTCTCTATTATAATGGCAAGATCAATGACTACTGAGAGATTGAACCTTTGATCTGCAAATGACTTTGTCCTGGCCAGATGTGGATTCGTTAGGTTTATTGCCCTCAGATGTATGTTTATTTGATGTTTTGTCTCAACCTGTAAAAGCTCCTCCTCCAATTCTGTCTATAAGATACTGTAAGACTGGTGCCAATGTGTCTGTGCCAATGTGTCTGGGCCCCCCCTCTAGAGGACAAAAGGCCCCCCTGGGAATCCACAAAGCTGTCTCTTGCATATGTCATCCAGGACGCAGCACACTGGGGGAATCCACAAAGCTGTCTCTTGCATATGTAACAGTAACATCCAGGGTGCAGCACACTGGGGATCCACACCCTGTACTGACGGTCTCATCATTTCCCCTCACCACCTCGAGAATTCACTGAAAAATCCATGCAATGTAATATGTACAAATAAGTAACCATACATGTTTGATATCTTTTGAAATGTCTCAGTGCGCCTGGTAAAATGGTCTCATCCTCCCAATCATAATGAAAAGCTAAAAGAAGTTCTAAAATCTGAGAAGAATAGTGTACAGCAGGGGACGTGCCCTCCCCTGATTTCCTACTCAAAACACCTCCTGTATGTAAATAAGTAATCCGGCCACAGGATCTCCAGAAGCCTTTTGGTTGGCGATTCTGAAGACTAATTATAATGACAAGATACCACCATGTGGTAGGTTTATTAGATTATCTGGGTATATAAGGAGAAGGGACAGAAAGATCTGGGCGTCTGTAGGAGGATTGCCCGCACAACCACTGTGTGTAGATTTCAGTTCCAGCTATGGTTAGGAGTCAGTAAACTGATTGCCCGCACATGTCACTTGTGTGTAGTTTTCATTGCCAGGTAGTAATCTCTACAAGTTCTTCAATTCCTGAATTATTGTTATGTTATGGTTAACCGTTGATTCTATTCTTGTAACATTGGAGCTTTGAATTATTGTTTTGATTACCTGGTCAATAAATTGTAACGTTTGATTCTATTCTAACTGCCTCTGAAGAGTGCTTTCTCTACCAGATTAGTGGATTCGTATATTTCCATGCAAGCCTGCGTCAGTTTTAGCGACGGCTAATATCCGGCATCTTTTAAGTGTGCTTGGGTGTAGGGACGGGCTAATTCCGTTCAGTGACGGTGAACGCCGTCTGATCAGACTGAATTCGGGTACGTCCACACCTCTGACTTTGATTTAATGTTACTTTAAACAAAGATTTGGCCAATCCAAAGCTATTACGAGTGTAGTATATTGATCTGATCCCGGCCACAGGATCTCCAGAAGCCTTTTGGTTGGCGATTCTGAAGACTAATTATAATGACAAGATACCACCATGTGGTAGGTTTATTAGATTATCTGGGTATATAAGGAGAAGGGACAGAAAGATCTGGGCGTCTGTAGGAGGATTGCCCGCACAACCACTGTGTGTAGATTTCAGTTCCAGCTATGGTTAGGAGTCAGTAAACTGATTGCCCGCACATGTCACTTGTGTGTAGTTTTTCATTGCCAGGTAGTAATCTCTACAAGTTCTTCAATTCCTGAATTATTGTTATGTTATGGTTAACCGTTGATTCTATTCTTGTAACATTGGAGCTTTGAATTATTGTTTTGATTACCTGGTCAATAAATTGTAACGTTTGATTCTATTCTAACTGCCTCTGAAGAGTGCTTTCTCTCTACCAGATTAGTGGATTCGTATATTTCCGCAAGCCTGCGTCAGTTTTAGCGACGGCTAATATCCGGCATCTTTTAAGTGTGCTTGGGTGTAGGGACGGGCTAATTCCGTTCAGTGACGGTGAACGCCGTCTGATCAGACTGAATTCGGCACGTCACACCTCTGACTTTGATTTAATGTTACTTTAAACAAAGATTTGGCCAATCCAAAGCTATTACGAGTGTAGTATATTGATCTGCTAACATATCTGATAGTGGCCAAAACCCTTTACTGAAGTAAACGATTGAGTTCGAGTTCTGAGGGTGCCCCATGAGGGTTATTGATATCTCTGATTGTGTGCAGTGTGAATTTACGGCAAATCTCAGATACGTAACCATAATTTACCTCTGACTGATGACCGGGCCTGACGAGATTGTGTCCGTGAGATCTGTGGAAAACAGGACCTCTGAGCGATATAGCTTCCCTATGTCTGGACGGGTAAAGTATTGAAAAAGAGCTGATAAGAATAATCAATCATTCGTTCCTGTTTTAATGATGCACAGACATCATTAAAACCCTTTTCATTATGGAGTCAGATGAAATAACGAGATAAAATATATAAGAAGAAGTGTTCCATTTAATGTTCTTGTTGTGTCGTGAAAAGGAAAGATCGTAACACGCAAAGCCCTTCACCAGCGGAACGACTGCCGTCATTGGATCGTTCCAGCCGGGTCCTTTCTTACAGTGGTGACCCGCCGGCGTGATCTCGTAAAGGCGAGCGATTCTCGCAGAGGACGAGTACGTCATTCCAGCGCGACATTCAACTTGAACTCTCCTTGGGCGTGAGGTTTGATATCCTTCTCATCAATATCCAACTGCTGTGGTAAGTATATTCTTTGTTGCCTTTTAGAAGTTGAGGGAAATGTTGTTTACACCATATAGACACATTTGTAGTAATGGGTCGGTATACCCATTTTGAGACCGGAACCGAAAACCCGGTGGTGATAAGAATTAGCGAGAAACATGTCTTTTCAGGAAAGCACAGCAGCACTGGATGAAACAGAGTTAGAGACTCAAACTAAAAGCGAAGAATGAAAACCTACGTTAGCGTGTAACATCAGGCCACACAGAGAAACTCGTAACCGAGCTCTTGTGAGTCTGTGACCAGAAAAGCCGAGCCTCGAAGCCCGATAAAAACCGAACAAAATCAAACGACTCGCTAAAGAAAGCAGTTAAAATCGCAGTATTAAAAACCATGAAAATGCGGATGATGAAATCAACAATCAGCCGCCCGGTAGCATCACGAAGAATGCCCTAGACACAAATTTCACAGGTCGGTTGAATTAACATTTGATTAAAGTCTTTTAAATTTTGCGGTACCAGCTTAATAACTGGTGGGTTATTAGAAGATAATTTAGTATTATCTCATCATCTTGATAATATGGTGATTTTGATTTCATTCAATTATAACCGCTTTTCTGATTTTAAACACTTCAGTGGATGAGTTGCTATTGTTAGGAATTTTTAATTGTTAATTAAATGTCATAATTGATTACAAATTAATTTTAAATTAATTTCATTGATAAAATGATTTCAACATAACCATTGATTAATCAGAAGCGATCTTATAATTTGACAAATCACAGTAAAACCTTTATTATTATCAAGAGGGCCAGAAATTTTTATTTCGTTTACAAGTAATTAAGATAACAGATTATTATTATTTTTTGATGATGATGTTAATGACACAATGAGGAATGATTAAGTTTGAAAACTATTTTAATTATTATTATGGGAATCCAAAACTAGTGGTTTAGAAGCCGTAAATTAATGTAATAATTAATTATGAATTCAAAAATTCTAATTACATTTAATAATTAATTACACTTCCTGTTTACACTTTGCAACAATATGGGTTTATCAACTCAATTGCAGATTACACGTGTAAATTATAATCCTAAGTGATCCTATTAATTTTAATTACAACATCATAAATTTTAATTAGAAACCACAAATTCTAATTTTCAGACTTAACACAAGTCTGGCACTACCTGTAGGCCATACTTCATTTCCCTAGGTGATCTGGTTAACTCAAAAAAAAAGAAAAATAAATAATAATTAATTAAAATAATTTTATTAAGTTAAAATTAAATAAATGCATAAATGTAAAGTCCTCTTTACTTAGGCCTGAGAGTAGATAGTGCTCCCCTAGTGTTGTGTTGGAAGTGACAGTGACACCATACAATCAAGATGGCATCAGACATTCAAAGATGGTGTGACATGCATCGTATGTGCCACCATTAACCAAGGCAAGCCTGGCCGTACAAAACTGTGTAGACCAGAGCCACCCAAGGGACCTTGGGAGTTACTCCAATTGGATTTCATAAGCCCACTACCTAGTGCCAAAGGGGATATCGTTATTGCCTTGTGATAACTGACAAATTTTCCAATTTAACAGTGCAAACAAAGTGGCACGAGTAGTAGCGAATCAAATCCTCCCACTCTGGGGAGCACCAATCACTCACACACAACCTGAAATGTGGGAGGTGGGTGTTGCGTAACACTCAAGGGCCATCCACACAAAAAATCACAGTTGCACCAAAAGAGACAGTTATATGGCCTCCCAGTTAGTACCGGATCCAAATTGCACACCACAAATTTGTTGTAGTTCAGGTAACACCCACCCACCTACAAAGAAACATTTCAGGACACACTCGAGCACCAAATTCATGTACAACCTCACTGCCTGGTATCGACTTAAAATAGATCCAGGTGACACAATTAGGTAACATGCATACACTACACGAAAAATCTAAAACAATGGCATAGACCCAAAATTGTACCACTATATTAAAAATTTGGAACCTGCAACATATAGGTGCACACATACAGAAACGCATAATAAACACACATATGAGATTCACCAAGCTAATGTACTTGTCTGGACCAACCGAAAGGAATGAATGTATTGTGTCGGGGAATGTTTGCATTGCATAGACAATTTCACCAATCCACACAACTGTTACTTTATTACATGATGTAAATTTGGTAATGACACATGTAACTTATAGCATTTCTGCTTATACAAAACATTGTATTACTAATGATGAGTCATATGCATGGCTACAGTCACGAATCGATGATTTAATTTCTGATTACAAAGACAGACTTGCCGTCCAAATTCCACCTGCTCGCTAAAAAACGAGACCTGCTCAGCAGTATAGCCGGCCTGTTCAGATCAATTAATTCAGCAGCCAACACTTATAAAATAACCAAACAATCTCAATTCTCCACATGGTTGACAGATCAGATGGCCACTGGTTTCCAACACATCACCAATAGCAATGATAATATTATCAAAGCGGTTCGTTCCGAGGCGCGGCGCTTCTAACGATCAGCCACACATTGTTCAATCAGACCCGTACCATCGAGCGTGACTTAGCCTGCAGATCATATGCACAAGATTTATTCACTGCAACAAGACAGGAAATTTTAGCTCTTCACAAGACCCCGAGACATGTTTTGAACGATTTAATTGAGGTTTTAGATTTACATAGATGGTTCTCTTCAGAAAAAATGAAAAATGTAAAGTATTCAGAATTAATATCCACAATTGTGATGTATACTGGAAACGAATGTATTGATTGTATTGGATTTTTTGCCACTTTTCCTTTAATCCACCCAGATCAAGTTTATCCAAATTCCACTAATATTCGATCCATTGGCACGGTAGTTAAAGATCAGGTAATTAACCCTTATGTGCTGTTGGGGACGTTTTCGTCCACTAAGGGGTGCTGTTGAGTGTTAATTTGGCCACAACTTTTTTTGTGTTTCAGCAAATGGAATGATTTTTGGTGACAAATCTTATTTTAACACATATTTTAGGAAAATGCTTTGAATTTTTTTCAAAACTCAACAATGCACCGTGGACAAATTCACTACCCTTACGTTATGTTCGGGATGAAAACAGCCACTAAATTAGACTGCTATAAAAATGTATCGGATAAATATTTTTTTCCATTTTTTTTTGCATAAATCTATTAATCAACCTCAGTCCTGTTCAAAACTACAATTTTTTTTTTTTAAATCCAGGATTTTTACTCCTTAATTGCCAAGTTCATAAATGATGTCACTGATTTTGAAAAAAAAAAACACAAAATTACTTATTTTCAATATAAAAGTGATTGTGGACTGGATTTTTTACTTTTATCACAGTCTTGGGCATGTCAAAGATTAGGAAAACATTGGCTTTGATGCATTTTAGTTTTGAGCAGGATCAGATTTACATTTTTCTCCCTCATTTACTGTTCGTGGCTGTTTTTGCCCCATTGACTTCCATTATAACTACATTTTTGATTGCAAAGCCATGACACCATATAATCATGCATTTTTGATTGTTGGTGGTTTTCCCTGTTGGGAAGAGATAAAACTTGTCATTTTACTGTTGATCATGAAGTAGCACAATTAACCCTTTAGATCAGTGGTTCTCAAACTTTTCAGGAGGAGGCCCCTTGCGTGGTGAATTCTTTTGTGGCCCCCAAAAGAAAACTCATGAGCGAAAACATCCTCAAACTTACAATTTTACTTACAAATTTTAGATTGTACCAAAAACAAATTAATTTACAAATTAACAATGCTGGAACAACAATTCTGTTTGTAGCCTAATGTCTCTGATGTTGAATATACAAAATTGGTTAAAGGCTACATTTCATAAAATATAACAAATTGTTATAAAATAGTTTTGACAGTTAACAATAATATTGTCTGGTAAGTGCAACAAAAGTATTGAATACTGAACAGTTATTTAGGATGTCCATAGTAGAAGATCAATACTGAAAAGTTCATTTACATTTGATTTGTAAAAAAGTGCATTAAACTTCTTACATTTTAATGGAGTAAATGACAGTGACTCAAGTTTGGTTTGCAATTTGAACAGCAATCTGTTTGTTTTTTCAGCAATCTGTTTTTCTGCAAGAAACATGAACAAATGTCTGCTCTACTTAAAAAAGAAATCGTTTTTCAATATAGAAGACATATACAATATTATACAAGTTCTACAATATAAAAGAAATCTTGCAATGCAGATTTTGCTCCTCCCCGAGCATCACTCGGCACATGTCCCGATCGCGTGAGGCTTTTTACATTTGGCTATACGCAGGGCTGCAAGATACGATGCTTGCTGTGCTTTCTCGTGTATTGTAGTGATATGTTAGTCAGTCGTACCTTTTGCTTGATGTATTCTTCTTTCTTTCTCTGAAAAAAAAATCCTTACTTTTATTCGCAATTAATTGTTGTGACATGTCGGTTGAGTTTCAGTGCTTCAACTGATAAAATCTTCAAGCACAGTGTGTACTGTTTTCTGCCGTCACTATATTCCATAACGTCATATTTTATGTACAGTAGTCAAATTACGCAGTTTCGTTTTTTCACACTGGGCTCTTCTGTATTTACCTTCTCAGCTGAGACACTGCATCCTCTATCTAAAAACTTGTACATTTTAAATAGTCTTAGCATTTATCAGTGTGTTCGTGTCGATGTGTTCACTAGTACGTCAACGGTTTGGTGACGTTTCAGCGTAGTGTGCTGCGCATAATTGATATGTTTTAAATATTTAGATTTTTTTAAATACATCATAGTTCAGATAGGACAATCCTACGACGGCGTTTTAGTGCCACATAAAAAATAAAAAAATCTAAGATTACGAGATTCAAGTCGTAATATTTCAAGAATAAAGTCGAAACTACGAGAATAAAGTCGAAACTACGAGAAAAAAGTCGTAATATTTCGAGAATAAAGTCGAAACACTTCGAGAATAAAGTCGTAATATTTGAGAATAAAGTCGTAATATTACGAGAATAAAGTCGTAATGTTACGAGAATAAAGTCGTTATATTTAGAATAAACTCGTAGTGTCTGATTAAACTCCTAATATTTTGAGAAAAATCACAGAATTGCTAGAAACAATGGATGTGGAGGATTTGGTTAAATCCTACTTTAGATTAGGATTTAGCAATAAGGAAATTCTTTGTCTTTTAGGCGCATCAGCACGGAGTTATAATTAGTAAAAGGACACTGCAGCGGTTATGTAGGAAACTTAATTTATTCAGAAGAAAAATCAGACAGACATTGAGGAAATTGCCTCTTTTGTGCAGTCTGAGATGGCGACCAGTGGTCGATGGTTACATCTGCGTGCTATTCAAGAGGATATGTTGTTTCTCAAGAGACTATGAGGATGGTGATCAAAGAAATCGACCCTGAAGGAGTTGAACTTGTCGCTCGACGTCTCCGAATATGCCATAATGCCAACGCGTTGGGACCCGGCTGAAGTACTGGCGGCGTCGTTATTCTGAATAAATTAAGTTTCCTACATAACCGCTGCAGTGTCCTTTTACTAATTATAACTCCGTGATGCGCTAAAAGACAAAGAATTTCCTTATTGCTAAATCTAATCTAAAGTAGGATTTAACCAAATCCTCCACATCCATTGTTTCTAGCAATTCTGTGATTTTTCTCAAAATATTAGGAGTTTAATCTCAGTATTACTCAGTTTATTCATATCTGACGAGTTTATTCTCGGTGCTTCGACTTTATTCTCGTAACATTTCCACTTTATTCTCGTAGTGTTTCGACTTTATTCTCGTAACATTTCCACTTTATTCTCGAAGTGTTTCGACTTTATTCTCGTAACATTTCGACTTTTTTTCTCATAGTTTCGACTTTATTCTCGAAATATTACGACTTTAATCTCGTAATCTTAGATTTTTTTTAATGTGGCACTAAAACGCTGTCGTACAATCCTGACTTGCATACAGGTAAAAAAAAAAAAAAAAAAAGTCATATTCTAGAATTTCTTTGCGGCCCCCCTAGTGCCATCTAGTGGCCCCCCAGGGGGCCGCGGCCCCCAGTTTGAGAACCACTGCTTTAGATAGACCTGTGCAAAAAAAAGCTTAGTTTTTAGCTTTTATATGGAGTCATATGGAGTATAAGAGCATAGTATAGTGTGTTTGTGTGTGTGTGTGAGAGAGGCGTGTGAGAGACCTTTGTGCACTTACCTTGATCGTCTGAGAAAATCTAAATATGCACCTCAGCTCTCAGAACTACATGGAGTAAACAAAAACAAAGTAAGTGTATTTATGCACCTGCTGCCTTTTGATGGTGAGAAGTGCAGACTAAATAAAAACAAGATAAGTGGATTTAAACCCTTGCATACCATCCTGCTGGTCATTTGATGGTGAGAAGAGCAGCAAGCAACATGAGAAAGGACTTGACTTGTACCAAAGTTTTAGAAATTATTATGCAGCCTGACCCTCCAGCGAGCTGCAGTATGTATTGTCACAAACCACAGATTACAACCGCTGCAAGGGAAGTGTCGAAAATCTACACAAGGTATGTGCCATTACTGCACTAGTGAGAGAGATTCAGTCTCCTGCAGCTGTCCCTCTAGACACAAATCCACAGACACCAGCAGGCACCAGCAGCTCAGGAGTGAAAGGGGAACATGCAAGTGGTGCAGAGGACAAAAAAGAACACTCAGCTCTTGCATCTGTTGTGGTGGACACACTTGCAAAGAGCACCAAGTGATATGCTGCAAGTCCTGCTGGAAAGACTGAACACACACACACACACACACACACACACAATTCTCACACTAAATACTTAGAATAATTGTTTAGTTCTCCATCCATCCTCAACTCTTGCACCATTGTTCAGTTTATTTGAAGTTGTTGTTGCATTTTGGTTCATAATAAATTATGTTCATAAATCTAATGCAGAGTAGATTGTTTACAGAAAAAATTGAAAAGTGTATCACTGAAGGATTTTAAGGTTTTAAACTGGCTTTATACATGGCTCTTTACATCAAGAAAAGACAAGCATTTCACACATAGGCCATCTATACTTCTCACCATCAAAAGGCAGCAGGTGCATAAATACACTTACTTTGTTTTTGTTTACTCCATGTAGTTCTGAGAGCTGAGGTGCATATTTAGATTTTCTCAGACGCATCAAGGTAAGTGCACAAAGGTCACTCTCTCTCTCTCACACAAAAACACACACACACTCACACACACACATACTATAATATGCTGTTATACTCCATATAACTCCATATACAAGCCAGAAACGAAGCTTTTGTTTGCACAGGCCTATCTAAAGGGTTAATGGTACTACCTGGTGATCAACTGTAAAAATTACAAATTTGACCTCTTCCCAACAGGAAAACCACCAACAATCAAAAATGCATGATTATATGGTGTCATGGCTTTGCAATCAAAAATGTCGTTATAATGGAAGTCAATGGGGCAAAAACAGCCACGAACAGTAAATGAGGGAGAAAAAATGTAAATCTGATGCTGCTCAAAACTAACAATGCATCAAAGACAATGTTTTCCTAATCTTTGACATGCCCAAGACTGTGATAAAAGTAAAAATTCCAGTCCACAATCACTTTTTATATTGAAAATAAGTAATTTTGTGTGTTTTTTTTCCAAAATCAGTGACATCACTTATGAACTTGGCAATTAAAGAGTAAAAATCCTGGATTTTTTTAATTTTTTTTTTAGTTTTGATCAGGACTGAGGTTGATTAACAGATTTATGCAAAAAAAATGGTAAAAAAATATTTATCAGATAAATTTTTACAGCAGTTAATTTAGTGGCTGTTTTCATCCCGAACATAACGAAAGGGTAGTGAATTTGAACAATGCACAAGGGTTAAATGGGATACGTTGAAGGGTACTGAGACCTTATTTACCAGTCGCACTTGTCATGAAACTCACAATTATGTTGTCTGTACATGTAACACATTACAACCTTTCTCTCCCAATGATAGCAAACTCATAAGTGTTGAATCTTTGCATGGCCATTCAAATGCTATTCAGGTGTCTCATACACAGTGGTGTGTCATCAGTGAGATGAATTCGTTCACATATGGAGGACTGACCTGTCCTGCCGATCACTCATTTTGCTTGGAAGTGACAGAGGATTTTTCTATGGGCCAGATCGACATCCTCGGATGGATGCCAAAGGACGCAGAGGTCTCCCCATGGTGGGACGACACCTTTTATGAACACGGAACACAAGCCTTGATCGACACGATGGACCTGGTACAGAACGTCATCCTCCAAACAGAGTACCACCTTACAACGACTGAAGTGACACTGCAGGGAAGCCTGTGAGTGGCCCAAACAGTGCCAAAGGGAGGAAACTGTAAGACTGGTGCCAATGTGTCTGTGCCAATGTGTCTGGGCCCCTCTAGAGGACAAAAGGCCCCCTGGGAATCCACAAAGCTGTCTCTTGCATATGTCATCCAGGACGCAGCACACTGGGGAATCCACAAAGCTGTCTCTTGCATATGTAACAGTAACATCCAGGGTGCAGCACACTGGGATCCACACCTGTACTGACGGTCTCATCATTTCCCCTCCCTCACCACCGAGAATTCACTGAAAATCCATGCAATGTAATATGTACAAATAAGTAACCATACATGTTTGATATCTTTTGAAATGTCTCAGTGCGCCTGGTAAAATGGTCTCATCCTCCCAATCATAATGAAAAGCTAAAAGAAGTTCTAAAATCTGAGAAGAATAGTGTACAGCAGGGGGACGTGCCCTCCCCCTGATTTCCTACTCAAAACACCTCCTGTATGTAAATAAGTAATCCCGGCCACAGGATCTCCAGAAGCCTTTTGGTTGGCGATTCTGAAGACTAATTATAATGACAAGATACCACCATGTGGTAGGTTTATTAGATTATCTGGGTATATAAGGAGAAGGGACAGAAAGATCTGGGCGTCTGTAGGAGGATTGCCCGCACAACCACTGTGTGTAGATTTCAGTTCCAGCTATGGTTAGGAGTCAGTAAACTGATTGCCGCACATGTCACTTGTGTGTAGTTTTCATTGCCAGGTAGTAATCTCTACAAGTTCTTCAATTCCTGAATTATTGTTATGTTATGGTTAACCGTTGATTCTATTCTTGTAACATTGGAGCTTTGAATTATTGTTTTGATTACCTGGTCAATAAATTGTAACGTTTGATTCTATTCTAACTGCCTCTGAAGAGTGCTTTCTCTCTACCAGATTAGTGGATTCGTATATTTCGCAAGCCTGCGTCAGTTTTAGCGACGGCCTAATATCCGGCATCTTTTAAGTGTGCTTGGGTGTAGGGACGGGCTAATTCCGTTCAGTGACGGTGAACGCCGTCTGATCAGACTGAATTGGCACGCGTCCACACCTCTGACTTTGATTTAATGTTACTTTAAACAAAGATTTGGCCAATCCAAAGCTATTACAGTGTAGTATATTGATCTGCTAACATATCTGATAGTGGCCAAAACCCTTTACTGAAGTAAACGATTGAGTTCGAGTTCTGAGGGTGCCCCATGAGGGTTATTGATATCTCTGATTGTGTACGTGTGAATTTACGGCAAATCTCAGATCGTAACCATAATTTACCTCTGACTGATGACCGGGCCTGACGAGATTGTGTCCGTGAGATCTGTGGAAAACAGGACCTCTGAGCGATATAGCTTCCTATGTCTGGACGGGTAAAGTATTGAAAAGAGCTGATAAGAATAATCAATCATTCGTTCCTGTTTTAATGATGCACAGACATCATTAAAACCCTTTTCATTTTATGGAGTCAGATGAAATAACGAGATAAAATATATAAGAAGAAGTGTTCCATTTTAATGTTCTTGTTGTGTCGTGAAAAGGAAAGATCGTAACACGCAAAGCCCTTCACCCGCGGAACGACTGCCGTCATTGGATCGTTCCAGCCGGGTCCTTTCTTACAATACCCTGTAAAAATGACTTAAGAGGAGATCTTCGATGACTGCAGATAACAACACATGTCATAGAATAAAGAAATTCTGCTGACGATCGAATCCGAAGTCTCCTGGTCTTCTCTTCTGAGTTTTCTACTTTAGAAGAACAAAGTTTTCAACACATTGAAAGCACAATCCGCACAAGAGATGCTGTTCCTCAGGCTGAAATGCGCGTGCGAACCTGCGCGGCGCGCTCCAAAACAAGCAAATTACACTTTGGGCTTCGGCACATCCATAGTCGATAAGATACACACAAAATATGTAAAAATGGCTGGCTTGGAGAGTATTAACTTAAACAGTTTATGTCTTAAGTGGACGGGAACGGTTGGGAGAAAATCCGACAAATATATGTCTTAAAATATATGTCTCCTGTCAAAAGTGACAGACTGGCGCTTGGGCCATGAATGTTAATCAAAGAACAAAACGCAAAGAGAAAATCACTCACAGCTCTTAATCTGCATAACGTTATAGCTTTAATACGCATCAATCTATCAATAAATACAGGGAAAACTATGCAGTGTTCATTTACATTTAATTACTTTTAGATTTCTTTTATAGGCTATTACTTACCTGAACATTAATGTTAGAGGGCCTTCATGAAAAAGCACTGTTTATTTCATTTCATTTTATTAGTTTTATTGAATTTATCAGTTTGTTTTACTTTGTTCATGTTCTTACTGTATCTTATAATATGTATAAAACACTAATAATGCCTGCACACAGGTGCATTTACAAATTGATGCTTCATATTAATTTAATAAAATATTTATTTTACATTTCAGAATAAAAAGCAATGTTAATTCAGCTCTTAATTTGTCATATATATATATATATATATAAGTACTGATAAGAATACCGTTAAAGTACCGAATTGATAAGCAGTATCGGTAAGAGTAGAAATACCGTTAAAACCTTAACGATACTCATCCCTAGTTGTTTATTGGATGCTAACATTTAACAAAATAGCTATAGGGATCAACTGTGGCCTATGTAAAATGTTTCACAAAACTCCAGACAAAAAGTACAGCTTGAAGTATAAAACAGGATTATTGACATTTTCATACCATTTGTTGCAACCCCTGCAGAACTTGCTGGAGAAAGCTCCTCAGAGAGCCAAGGTGTCTGCTTGTGTCCAGAAGAGCAGAACATGACGTATCCTCCCCCCAGTTCACGGCTTTGGCCATCCAGAACTGCACATCTGTCTCGGACACAGCCTCCATTTTCTCAAGTCTGTGAGGACACACAGAAATAAAAGAAACCTTAAGTAAAAAGGCTTTCAGGGAGTGAACTATTCTGTTCAAGGCCAGCAGATCTACATGTGCACTCTGCATCATTTCTTCAAAAGTGTGTTTCTCATTCCTGAAAGAGTAGGAGATTTAAGACCATAACAATGATGTCCTTTGTACAGAGTCTGAAATGACAGGAGTTGTAATCAGGAAATGGGGAGTTGAAAATGTGTTACCCAATTGAGGGCTCTTAATTTGTCATCAGCCTGTATTTCATGAGCCGGCCAGTTTGAAAAAGGGTGGAAAAAAGATAAAAGCGGCACTGAGTAGTGCAATAAAGTCTTCATGGACTCATTTTAAACTTCCAGGACGCTCTTAACTCAGCACTGAAGTATTTTTGACAAATAAACAAAACCTAACAAGGCTGAAACCATCAATGGAGACATATCCTCATCTGCATCCTGCTGGAAGGTGAGGTTCTCACACCGCGACCACGGCGTAACGGAGTAGAAAAGGCACTCAAACAGCTTGTGTGTGCGGGAGCAGGAGTTTGTGGGTAATTATTGTTCTTAGTCTTAATGACAGGTCTGTGAGAGACACAACAAGGGACTGTTTTTATGATCTGCTCGTAACAGTGGAGTTGTTTAATGTCTTGCCATCACCCCTGCTGGAAAAATCCCTTGGGTGAGACAATGTAAATATATAATTAGCCTTTCTTTACTTTTTACCATCAAACCAAACTATGAACAAACGCTCCTTGTTGACTTGTCATCCCCGCACAGCTTTCACCATTCTTCCGGGGGACACAGCCGCCTGGCCAATAAACTGCCATGGCCAAGATGGGTGTAATTTCCAACACAGAATACTAGTAGAGCGCTAGCTGAATTTGTGCAAGTGTCAAATTATTTGGGCTATGTTATGCGCTGGAGAGTGTCAACATTGACGCGTACCAACACATACTAATGTCCTGGCGGTATGCCAAATAGAAAAAAACTGTAGTAAAGAAGTGACTACAAATGTATAATTAGGCTCTTGACAAGCAACATTCAAGAGCAGAGTCAAACAGGTTGGCCTTTCAATTGCTTGATTTGGTTCGGTTGGCTGGTTTAAAGCAAAAATGTCTGTTCAGACAGCTGGTGTCTAAGTGAAGCTTCATTTACTGTGGTGGGCAAACACATTATTACACTCCATTCAACAATATGTCATCATCCTGTAGTTAAAATCATCTCAGACAACTGAGAAGGCCTAATAATAAATTATGTACAGAACAGATCATTTAATCTTTAATGATAATGATGAACGGATTTATCTGTGATTCTATGAGATGTCTACTCTTTCAGAGACCTTATGTTGCAAAATGGAAGTAAGCTATTTTCTATGAATGTGGATTCAAGTAAAAAATGGCCACTTCAACCCTTATGATAAAAATAAGGTGATAAAAACATTATTTTAAGCTATTAAAATGTTTTCCACACTAAGAAAAAAGTTGTTTTAACACCTGTTATAAACATAAATAACGTTTGTTTATTTGTCATAGTTTTAAACACATAACATTTATTAAAAAAATCATATTTTTATGATTTTAATTGTTTAAGACTAAAGAGCCAATGGTAAACCAATATAATAATTATTTGTAAAATAGCAATAGGTAGCAGAAATGTATAATAAAGTCGTGGTTAAAAGTTTCAAGATCCTCTCACAATTCCCTGTCATTTAACATGAAGGAAAACTGTTTAAAAGCATTATATTCAAAAACTGGGGTTTATGTGTATATTTCTTGGTTATTTTGTCATATCAGGAGCTTTGTCAAATTTGCCAGACTCCAAACTGATACTACTCGTAATTTTGAAGATCTCAGACATTTTGGAACATTTAGGAAGTATGCTAAACTGA
The DNA here is from genome assembly GCA_027564155.1 of Gymnocypris eckloni scoliostomus. Taxonomy (NCBI): domain Eukaryota; kingdom Metazoa; phylum Chordata; class Actinopteri; order Cypriniformes; family Cyprinidae; genus Gymnocypris; species Gymnocypris eckloni. The sequence continues at coordinate 14,140,536 of CM050420.1, forward strand.
GCTAAAGATATTTTACAAGGGTAATATAATAATATATATTATATTACAATTGTTTATGTAATATAATATAATATATAATATTAATAATATAATATATATTATATTAAAATTGTTTATGTATGTGTGTGTGTGTGTGTGTGTGTGTGTGTGTGTGTGTGTGTGTGTGTGTGTGTGTGTGTGTGTGTGTGTGTGTGTGTCATTTATGTTTGTTCTCTCTCTGGCTGCAACACTGCATACGAATTTCACTTCAGTCTGAGCACATACACATATCTAAAGAAAAATAGAGTAGGAGTAAAGTCATGAATATTAATTAGGTCTGGCAGACATTTCATTGTAACATTCCTGGCGTATCGCGTAATCTAATTAATATTCATGAGTAATGTCACAGCACGATTCGTAAATTCTCATCCTACTTCTGACAGTCAAAGATAAAGCTACACACAGTTGAGCCAAATGCTTAATTTTCATGTGAATTAACAAACAAAGCTCAGACATTACCTTTAAAATCCGCTGGAGCGTGTCGACCCAGTGAGGTGAGGACCGTCTGCGAAGACTTCTGCTGTTCAGTTTGACAGCAACTGACTCTCACGACGTCCTTATTTTGCTCAGGCTTACTATTGACATACATGTACTGTCATACTTTCCTAACAATCTAAGATAACGGTATAAAACAGCTTTCAAGCCAATGTGAGATTTTCGCGGCATAGGAAGCTGTATAAATCTTTCTGAACTTCCCTCTCAGACACCTAAAACCGGATGTTGTCATCTGCTATTGGCTGCTTGTCTCTAAAAGGGGCGGGGCAAAATCTCAGACATCAGAGCGTATATTATTCAGGAAAATACTGTTTCAAGTCATATACACAAAGCTCTCACACACACAAAGCACACTTTCACTCTTTCGTTATCATTTTCCAGAACCACCAAATGTACCATATTTTGTACCACATCGCTGTTTGATAATATGTGATGTAAATTATATTTGATACGTTTTGGAATAAAATCACAGAAAGCGTCCTGCTTTTCAGTAACACCATAAACATAAAACAACAATTAAAAGGTTTATTTTGGTTTCACTATTTGCATATATAAACATAGTACATAACGTTTATTTAAAAAATATATATTTATATGATGGATTTCAATTGTTTAAGGCTAAATATCTGAGACAAACCAATACAATTTGTTTCAAATGTCCAGAATCTCTCATGATGTCCATTTAACATAAGTAAAAAAAAGAAAAATAAATGTTTAAAATCGACTGAACCCACCCATTATTGTGCTTCTGCTGTTTTAAATTTTATTCGATTACGTTAATAAATGCACATTTTGAAATATTTGTGTATTGACCCTGCTGAAAAAAACAACAGAACCCTGCCCAAAACACAATAGAAAAATATAATGGATTGAATGGTTATAATGGGAATTGTATTGGTTTTAATGGAAACTATAATGGTGTCTACTGGTATGTTATGGATTCTATTGGTGCAATGTTAAATCCTATTGGAAAAATGCCCAAAACACACTACAAAAAGGAATTTTGTAATGGTTTTACTGGAAAAGACTAATGGTTTATAGTTGTATTTTTATTGAAACCATTGGAATTTATGTGATGGTTTCTTTTGGGATTCTATTGTTTTTCTTAGCAGGTGATCGATCAATTCTTCACATTACCCTGCAGGAATATTGCAGCTGTTTTGCATTCGACCATTAGGTGGCACTGTTTAAAGTTGTTTCAACCTCTTAGTACACTAAACTACTGTTACAGAACTCAGAGCTCTGTCCAAATTTAGTTAGATCTCCTGTAAAGGGGTTTAGATAAAAGATTAATCCTATCGGCCTGCAGACCATTATGTATTATTCACCAAATTATCATAATACGCTGTTGTTGGAAAGTTTTACAAACACGAACACATTCCAGTTTTGCTATGTAATTCTTGAAAAACATGTTGTCAGGACTTCGCTGTTCTCTGATCTGTCAAATGGACTGATGATGTTGAGAGGCATCTGCTGCAGGCTGGACTCACACTCCTGCACCAAGAGCATGTGTGCGGTTTGAGACAATGCAGGGAGAAGTGTAGTGGGTGCAGGTGGATGTATTTGAGCATTTAATGGGGATATCTGTTATCCCATGACTTTCAAAGCACGTTGCCTTATCATGGTACAATTCTTAGAATTTCTACTGGAGTAACATTCTGATTTAGCATCTCTGGTCTTTAAGGTTCTGACTTAAAAAGCATAGAAGTTGAGTATGAGGAAATGATAATGAGATTATAGAGCAAACAATAGCAAAAAAACAAACAAAAAAATCCTCATTATCAAACAAACATAAAATAAAATTACATGTAAATGTTACTTTGGAAAATGTGATCGTAAGGGTTAAAAGACAATTATATTATAAGTACATAGGCCCTATATATATATACACTGCAAAAAAAATATAAATGCAACACTTTTGTTTTTGCCGCTATTTTTCATGAGCTGAACTCAAAAATCTAAGACTTTTTCTATGTACACAAAAGGCCTATTTCTCTCGAATATTGTTCACAAATCTGTCTAAATCTGTGTTAGTGAGCACTTCTCCTTTGCCGAGATAACCCATCCACCTCACAGGTGTGGCATATCAAGATGCTGATTAGACAGCATGATTATTGCACAGGTGTGCCTTAAGCTAGCCACAATAAAAGGCCACTCTAAAATGTCCAGGGGGGGGGGGGGTCAGTCAGTATCTGGTGTGACCACTATTTGCCTCACGCAGTGCAACACATGTCCTTCGCATAGAGTTGATCAGGTTGTTGATTGTGGGCTGTGGAATGTTGGTGCACTCCTCTTCAATGGCTGTGCGAAGTTGCTGGATGTTGGCTGGAACTGGAACGCACTGTCGTATATGCCGATCCATAGCATCCCAAACATTCTCAATGGGTGACATGTCCGGTGAGTATGCTGGCCATGCAAGAACTGGGATGTTTTCAGCTTCCAGGAATTGTGTACAAATACTTGAAACATGGGGCTGTGCATTATCATGCTGCAACATGAGGTGATGGTCGTGAATGAATAGCACAACAATGGACCTCAGGATCTCGTCACGGTATCTCTGTGCATTCAAAATGGAATCAATAAAACGCACCTGTGTTCTTTGTACATAACATACGCCTGTCCATACCATAACCCCACCGCCACCATGGGCCACTCGATCCACAATGTTGACATCAGCAAACTGCTCACCCACACGACGCCATACACGCTGTCTGCTATCTGCCCAGTACAGTGAGAACCGGTATTCATCCGTGAAGAGAACACCTCTCCAAAGTGTCAGACGCCATCGAATGTGAGCATTTGCCCACTCAAGTCGGTTATGACGACGAACTGCAGTCAGGTCAAGACCCCGATGAGGACGATGAGCATCCAGATGAGCTTCCCTGAGATGGTTTCTGACAGTTTGTACAGAAATTCTCTGGTTATTTGGATGTACTGCCAAATTCTCTGAAACGCCTTTGGAGACGGCTTATGGTAGAGAAATGAATGTTCAATTCACAGGCAACCGCTATGGTGGACATTCCAGCAGTTAGCATGTCAATTGCACGCTCCCTCAAAACTTGCGACATCTTAGGCATTGTGCATTGTGCTGGGCAAAAACAAAAGTGTTGCATTTATAATTTTGTTCAGTATATATATATATATATATATATATATATATATGTGTGTGTGTGTGTGTGTGTGTGAACATCATTTAGATAATTTCTCATTTCATATACAGTAGACCCAACCCGTCCCATATTGAACCATGAGAAATCTGGTCACCCTACCTATAAATTACCCATGCAGAAGTTATCAGGCATTCAGAACAGTTAGATGATGTTATGCACACATTTAATTTATGAGGTGACTGGGCAATTACAGTAAAGGTAAATACACTGAGCCTCATACAACGGAAGGACTGTTTAAGGTCAGCAGAGAGCAATATAGGGAGTCCACCGCATACCAGCAGAAAGAAGTCAGGGGTCTGCGCATGCGGCTGTCCACCTGGAACCAAAAGCAAATGCAGAGAGGTTCCTAACCGTGGAGCTGGTTTCAGGGTACAGCGTTTCCTCAAGGCCACCCCAGCAGATGCAGAGCAGGCAAATTAGAAAAGTTGTTTAAACAGAGGTAATGGTACCACATGTCTACGTATGTTACATGCGTGTCGTAATATAATGTGGAGAAATAGGGATATTGGGAAAAATTGTGTGTTCTTGGGAGAGGCTGGTGAGGCAGAGGCTATAACTTGGGGAATGTGTTTAAAGTGGTCTAGAGGCTCCAGATAGAGCTCACTACCCCTGTGGTTTTCAACACACAAACTCACGTGTGTGTGTGTGTGTGTGTGTGTGCGTGTGTGTGTGTGCGTGTGTGTGTGTGTGTGTGCGTGTGTGCGTGCGTGCGTGCGTGCGTGCGTGTGTGTGTGTGTGCGTGTGCGTGTGTGCGTGTGTGCGTGTGTGTGTGTGCGTGTGTGTGTGCTTTTCTTAGAACTCGGGTGGTGCCTCTGGCTCACTCACCAAATGGAAAGGCTGCACAGAAAAACCTCTATGCACACTACCAAGTCAAACAAATATTTATTGCAATAATTCATTTTAATCATTCGTGTGTGAATGCATATAAAACGTTCAACAATAACACAATTACTCTGGCCATTTTTCTTGGATTAATTATGATTTATGCACACTGGCCATTGATTCTCCGATAGTGATGGTCTAAGTGCAAAGTACACTCTTAGAAAAAAAGGGTACAAAACTGTCACTGTGGCAGTAGTTTCTAATACACACTTTTACAAACTAATATGTACCTTCAAGGTATCCACAGGTACCATTTAAGGGTAAATAAGGTACCATTTGGGGCTTTTGTAAGTTAGTTTACCACCCCAGTGAAAACTTTGTACTTTTTTTCTAAAGTGTTGACATAAAATGAAATTACACGCATTTATGACTGGACACACACAGTCATAATATGTTTATTCTCCCGAAAGTAAATTTAGGTCAGTTCAGGCCAGATTCCTTTGGTCATTACATAAAAATACATCTGGTCTGAGCGGAACTTCTTTGGACATCCAAATAGAAATAAAGAACACACAGAAAAATGTGGTTTAATGCCTGGGCTAGAAATCATGTGTGTTTTTCCCTGAGCTCAAAACGGTCGATCCTGAGAGAGGGGGATAAGAGAGTTGTTGAATGTGGGAAAAAGAAGCCAATGTAAAAAAAATAACAAGGGCGGAGGGAACTGAAATGATGGAGAGTGGTATTGGTAGAAGGCTGCCATGTCCAGCACTGAGATCACTAAGTGGGTGGTAGGTGCAGAGCTTCCCTTTGGCCAAATCATGAAAAACACTCATATCTTCCAAGCAGTTTGACTGGGGTAGGATGTCAACCGCTGAAGCCTATCTGCGAGCCAGAGACCGAGCGCTGCACAGATGGTAGTGCTGACAAATTAGTTCAGTTCAGATCCAGACCAGTTTCATTTCTGTACCTGGCAGCAGATCTCTTAACCACTTGTTGCCCAACGGGGCTGGAATGCTCGTTCTTTCCACTTTTTTCGCTGAATGGTCGGTTTCCAAGTGAGGTCCAAAACTGGGTTTGTAGTTTTACATGCGATGCGGTTACCCATTGAATATATGACTGCCCATACAAAACTGCAGAGTTCCCTCTTCATCTCTTTATTTATATTGAATGAAAATGTGCTGGCTGCCTGCATTACTGCTGCCCACATGAACCAGAATCCAAGCCAGCTGGCTTCAGGCTCTATCCTAACTCACAGAGAACAGAAGCACACAGACAAGGTGTGACCAGACCAACCTGGCTCTCCTTAGGTTACCACGCTTTGGATAGGAATGAACTTTCGCCCGCCACCATCCTCCCCATTGCCTTCTTTTTGATTGCTCCTAGCTATATGACATGAAATGAGCAAAGAAAACAAATGATAATGTTTCTTCTTAGAAAATGACAATATAATTGGCCTTTTATGGGTTTATAAACTCCTTATATAAACTTTCCATTGGCCAGTAGTACACAGATAGTCCCACTCAAAAATGATGCCTTTGGCCCGAAGCAATGGCGCTTTTAAGACATTTCAAATAAACCCACCTTTGAATGGATTATTTATAGTTGTCCATGTATATTAATTGGAATATTGGAATCTGAGAAAGCATTCTATTAAAGAAGTTAAGGCTAATTTATGCCAATGATGCTAACTATAACAATAACTAAAACTGTGAAGTTCTAATAATCGCTGTAATTCTGTAATTATATGTCAGTCCACACCACAAACATAAGACAATAACACAGTTTCAGAATCCACCCCACTTGAAAACCTCAAGCATTTAAAGTGGCAGACGACATGACAGAAACACTTGCTCAAAATAAACAGAACATTATTGTGTGTTATTGTGGACACTAATAAAGTAATCAGTCTTGGTGTGAATGGGGTTTAAGTTTAAAAAAATGTGAGAATAAGGAAGTCCACACCACAACATTAAAAACAGAAGATGGATATCACTGGAATCAGTTAAAAAAAAAAGTTAAAAAAAATTTAAAGACAAAAATATTTATAGCCAATCAGAATACACCTCAAGCATTTAAAACGGCAGACAACATCACTGGTATTGTGGATGCTAATATAGTTATTATTATAGTTCTATTTATAATTATCAATCTTGGTGTGAATGTGCCTTCACACATGTAAAGTGGTGGTTTTAACTTGTTTTAGAGAACAAAACAAATCATGACCTGTGTAGTCTGGTTCACAAACAAATGACTCCTACAATTTGGTCGTTTAAATGAATCACCTCAAATGTAGGAGCTGCCGGTTTAAATTAGTCTGACAAATCCTCCACTGAATGAAATCACAGAATCTGTCAGAGCAGCTATTGAAGCAACATATGACTCACTAACCCAATATTATGTCGGAAGAGCGTCAGAGTCAAATTGCGTAGGCTACTATGTTCATCCGATGATAAATTAACATTGGAAGCTAAACAAATGTTTAATGCCTTTAAACACAGAAAGTAATATCCAAGTTCAGCTCGAAGAGAGCAAAAGCAATTAGACAATAAAAAACGGTATCAAGAGACTGGAACATCTTTCTGCAGGGAGATGAAAAAACAGATGTCCTGTCTTGCTCAGAATTCATAAATCTTGTGTGGAGGAATCTGCTGTCTGTTTCTGGGGAGCAATCTATGGCTCACTCCTCATTACTCAATAGTGTGATCACATGGGAAAGGGCTTTGTGTTCAAATCCATGCTCAGTACCTCATGATGATAATGGTGCTGGGAGATTGAAGAATGAGGTGGGTTTTCTTCTATGTGCTGCCTGATTAGAAATGGTAGAGAATCATAACCATGAACAAATGTTAATTAATGTCTTTTAAATTACACTTTACATTAAATTACCCAAACTAATAAGGCTTAAAGTAAACATTTTCATGTAAAGTAAACATCTTATTTATTTTTTCTTGTTAACAGCTTACCCTGTTGAAAAATCCAGCATATGCTGTAAGGTAATTTGAGTATGTTTTGAAGCATGACTGCTGGTTTGAGCTGGTTTAAGCTGGTCCTTAGCTGGTCATGAGCAAGTAGCTCCTGCTCAGGACCAGCTTAGGACCAGCACATGACCTGCTTAAACCAGCTCATGACCAGCTAAGGACCAGCTTAAACCAGGTCAACCCAGTAGCCATGCTTCACCTAACCAGTATATGCTGGATTTTTCAACAGGGTAGCCCACTAGCTTAGCATAGCACTAACTGGTTACGAAAAGCTATTTCGGATTATCTAGATATCGAGAATGTTTACAATCCTGCACAAAACCTCATGAAGTACACATACCTAAATTATCCCTCAAGAAAAATGTTATGCATAAATGAATGCATTAATATAATGCTTTATTGAGTATTGCTTTACACCCAAAGCGCTTTACAATCATGTGGGGGGTCTCTCCTCAACCACCCCGGTGTGCAGCATCCACTTGGATGATGCGACAGCTGCCACAGGACAAAGGTGCCAGACACCACACACCAGCTACAGGTGGAGAGGAGAGAGAGTCATAGAGCCAATCAAGTGGATGAGTATTATTAGGAGGCCATGATTGACAAGGGCCAGTGGAGGGAATCTGGCCAGGAGTCAGGATCTCGGTTTAACGTCTCATCCAAAAGACGGTGCTTTTTGACAGTATAGTGTCCCCGTCACTATACTGGGGCATTAGGACCCACACAGACCACAGGGTGAGCACCCCCGCTGGTCTCACTAACATCTCTTCCAGCAGCAACCTAGTTTTTCCCAGGAGGTCTCCTATCCAGGTACTGACCAGGCTCCACCCTGCTTAGCTTCAGTGGGCAACCAGTCTTGGGCTGCAGGGTGATATGGCTGACATGGCATCATGTGATCGTGGGTGGTGTGTCCTCAAAATACATTTGAACTGGGGGCGTCACTTGATCAGATTGTATACTAAATGTAATGGATTTCAAGCTAGGAACTAAAGGGGATATATGAAGGCAGAAACTGATGTGAAAATGTTCTTATGTGCACTGAAGTGTCTACATAAGAACATTTTGCACCTTTATTGCCTACGAGTTTAAAAAATAATAGTTTTAAAATGGTTTATAATGAACATTTGATAAAAATGCTTACCTGGGAATCTCTCATACACCCAAGAACCATCCATGAAAATTTGCACAGATTTTTATGCTTGTTTATTTTTAAGAGCTTGTATTTTATGCAAAGCTTTTTTAACAGCAACACTGTTAATTCGGTGAAAATACGGCATATACTGTAATATGAAGGAATTTTCCATATGGATTTTTGTGTTTCTATATCTATATGTGTTTTACTTGTATTTTGAATTACACATTGCACTTTGTAGTGTTTTCGGGTTGAAGGAAATCTACATAAATTTAACGGAAATTAAAGATTTATTTTTGAAAATTCTGCATTTATTTAGAAAGGACAGAGTAATTACAGGAAACGAAGTGGGAGAGAGAGAGGGGACGGGATCGGGAAAGGTCCACAAGCTGGGAATCGAACTCAGGAAGCCAGTAGCGCAATGGCACTGTATGTTAGCGCGCTGCCCACAAGGCTATCAGCACCAACAAAACATTTAACAGAAATTGTAGTGCTAAATTTCCAGGTCTGCCAGGACATTTTCCAGATTTTTTTCTTAAGGGGATAGTTCATCCAAAAATGAAATTCAATCATTAATTACTCACCTTGTGTTGTTCCAAACCCGTAAGACCTTCATTTATCTTTGGAACACAAATTAAGATACTTTTTATTAAAGTGCCCCTTTTATGGATTTTTTAAAATTACCTTTCATTAAATGTGTAAGACAGCTCTACGTAAATGAAAAGTTTTAAATCTGAAAGTGCACCGTGCATTAAGTTATTGTTTCTCAAAAGAAAGTGTCGAATCTGAATCGTTGAAACAGTCATTTTTAAAATGAATCTTAAGCCATTTATGTCTACGTCAACATGAAACATTAGCATATTGCCCGCCCACTTGTTGCTACTAGGTGCCACAAAGCAGCACTGCACACTGCATGAAATAGACCAATCACTGCAAATTAGCGTCACGCAAAGGAGGGGTTTGGAAAAATTAATCATTGAGCGAATCGTTTGGGAGTCGTTGAGCAAACAAGGTAAAAATAAATGTATATTATAAGAAAATGAAAGTGTTTTTTGACCTTAAATGCATGTCATCCTGTTGATGGGGTCTCCCAAAACCTAAATATTAACTTTTCATAACCCATAATTGGGGCATTTTAAATCTAAGAGCTTTCTGACACTGCATAGACAGCACATGCTGAACCCCCAGAAAGGTAGTAATGATGTGGTAGTTGCTTTGCTGTCTATGCAGGGTCAGAAAGCTCTCGGATTTCATCAAAAATATATTTATTTAACCCTTTAACTAATCCTTAAAGTGTATAATAATTCATTTCATGCTCTTATCAAGGTAACAACTTTTCAAAATAAAAAAAAAAAAAATTATAAGTGCCACGTGATGGCCAAACATGCACATACTGTATAAGACAGTAATGCAGTGCACTCTTCATAAAGCTCACTTCTCGTACACTGCTCTTTGGAGTTCACCGGGCATCGTTATGCTCACTTTTTAAATGAATTTCCCTCTATATCGAATTTGTTCTATTTGTTGGGTTTATGAGGGCTGAGGTCTCCAAGCCATGTGTAAATGAGATGGTGTGTGTGTTCATGCTCATGGAATGGTATCATCTGAGGTGAAAATTAAAAAGGTGTGATTGCTGTCTTTGTTGTTGGCTATGGAGTTAATTGCACTTACATAGCTCTTTATCCTTCCTGACAAGATTCTGCCATTCTCAATGATCAGAGGGGGATTGTTAGTTGAGGGCTAATGGTTAGCACACCAGGATGAATAATGATCATCTGCTCTTAATTTAAATCTCCACAGAGGTCTTTATTAGTCTTTAGATTTAGGTTAATATGCATCATATGAAGCTCTTCCTCTGCCTTTTCTCATTTATCTTCATTCTATACCTCAAAGGTACTCAGCTGATAGGTTACACATATATTAATATCTAAAATTAATTATTGTGTAAAATAAACTAAAGTACCTGTAAAATCAAACATCCTCAAGTTTATGCAAACATTCCTTCACTTTTTGTAACTTTCCACATGCAAAGATTTTACATCTGTTTTGTTTTGTTTGTTTTTTGACAGACTGAACAGGAAACATTGAATACTTAAAAAAAAAAAACAAAAAAAAAACACAGGGATGCCTAAATCATCTTCACACTGGCATATTTTGTTTTTATCTTTTGCCAAACTCTGAACTGTAAAAAAGTGTGAAAGCTCCACCTTTAAGAGAACAATTTATCCCCTCATAAATTAATTAATGTAGACCCTCAATTTTTAAAGAGGCAGTTTAAGTCTCCATCCTCTTGGTGTTGATGGCAACCATGTAAGTTATTGAGAGATTTCATGACAAGAGATGGTCACCTTCTGAACTGCTTTACTGCAATTCAAAAAAATTCAGCATAGTCCTTTATTGCTTAGTGAGGAAGTAAGGGATTCATTGGGGAAGAAGGGAATGCTCTGTGACCAATCTGAAACAGAGAATGCTTATATTCTTGATTACAACCTGAATTCTGTGTTTCTTCTAACAGAGATTCCAAGTGGCCATCTTGTTTTAAAATGTGATTCACTCAGTAAACACAATTATAATTTTTTATTTTTTATGTTTTTTATTTTGCAATGTTTGCCAATGTAAAATTTACTATCACAATGCTAAAGTGTATTTCTTTAATGTGACATTATGGTTCTATCACAATCTTGTGTGTATCTTTGGAATATATTACAATTCTATGTGTTACCCATAAGCCAATAATTATTTTAATGTTATGGATGATAATTGTCATGAATCTGGTTGCCACTCACTCAAACTGCACATCACCCATGGACTACATCTCCCATCATGCACTGCACTCACACATTCCCGTCCACCATTACACCCATCACACAGCTGTCACCATTCACTCATTAGTCTTGATTGTCTCACCTCACCTGCACCTCATTCACTCACACACATTTAAGCAGCACTCTCACATGCACTCACTGAAGTCTTGTTTTGCCCTGGCTAACATTTCTGTTTCCCTTGTGTGTCTACCTGTACTACCTGGACCGTTGACTCTCTCCTGATCGTTTGCTGCCTGCCTTGACCCGCCTGCCTACTGGTTATCCTCTCTGTCTGCTGCCTGCCCTGACCCATTGCTCTGCCTCTGTTTACGAATCTGTCTTATCTCGTTGCCCTCGATACCACTGTTTGATATTTGCCTGTCTGACCTCCTCTTTGTATCAATAAAGCTGCAGATGGATCTCAACGTCACTGACCCGTCCTTACAATAATACAATTCTTTACATGAATTCTTTCCATTTATATTTACTTATTATATTTACATATAATAAGTAAATTATATTGCACAGTATCTTATTTTTTTTTTTCAAAGATTACATTATTAAATAATTACATAATGTCTAATAATGTATTAAAATAAATGTATTAAATACAAATAAGTAGGATTTGTTCACATTTGACGTAATTATTAGTTCCCTATCAGTCAGTCACATTCGACGTAACGTCAGTGTGACTGACTAATGGGATCTCGCCCGAGAGCCCAATCACCTTCGAGAATGTTAACAAGACAATGACAGTTGGCGTGAATTCGCCACGTGCACCCGCCGCGCAGTCAGGGGATATGGCAGTGCAGCGCTCAATCAGCTCACGGAGCAAAGCCTTTCATCGAAAATCTCCAAGAGTGTCTGCAAGACAGCAAACGGCAGCGTTGGTGTTACGGCGCGTCAGCGGCGTTGCTGTCCAGTGCTGCTGCTTCTGAAAACGTGCTGCAGCTCTTCATTCTGCGGTCGCGCTCCCTTGGGCGCTTCAGTGCTTCTCTAAAAGAGTATTCTGAAAGAGCAAATCTAAAAGAGCTCCACGAGCATCTTTTTAAAGATGGCTTCCTGCTCGTGTGTTCCTGGATGTGGTCATTTCCTGGCTTCATATGATGGTCATGATCGCTGTCCCTCATGCTTGGGCTATCAGCACGCTGAGGCAGCGCTCGTGAATGAGTCATGTTCTCATTGCGGGAACATGACCACCGCGATGCTGCGTTTCAGATACCTCCTTGCCAAACGAGGGTTATCCCCCTTGCCATGCCCCATTCTAGCTCCTGCGGTTCTCGGAGGGCTACTTCGGCTCATGGTCAGGGTGACATGAGGATCACAGTGAGAGCTTCCCCGTCAAGTGCATCTCTGTGGGCCTCTCATTCCTCCAGCGCATCACACCATCTGGTGTTCCCGGACGAGCTCGCAGGGTCCTCGGACAGGGCGGGTCCCAGCATCTCGTTCAGAGCACCAGAGGATGACAGGATGTCGATCGCTGCCTCGGAGGACAAGCTAGGTTCTGGAGATGACAATTCGGCTGCGCTGCCTCCATCAGGAAGAGTGGCGTTGCCCGAGTCAGATCCAGAACTGACTGCTATGCTTTCCCGGGCCGCTCAGAGCGTCAGACTGCACTGGAGGCCTCCGCCTTCTCCCGAACGCTCAAGGCTGGACGATTGGTTCCTGGGGGCGCAGGTCGATCGTCGGCAACCGCCTCCGGTTTCATTCTTCCCAGAGGTGCATAAGGAGGTGACTAGGTCTTGGAGGTTACCTTTCCTGCCTGAAACAGGCCTAGTGCCTCCTCCGTCCTCACCACCCTCGACGGTGGGGTGGCCAAAGGGTATGTGGAGATCCCCCCAGTCGAGTGTGCTATTGCCATGCAGTTCTGCCTGCAATGCGCCACCGCCTGGAGGGGTAATCCACGTCCTGGGCCTGCAAGTTCTTGTTTCGACACATCCTGCCCCGGCGGTCCGCTGCTGTCTCCACCCCACCGCCGGCTGCAGCTCCTCCGTCTGCTCGTTGCTGAGGGCGCCCTCCTGCTGTCTCCACCTCCGCTCCTGCTCGGCCACAGATTCAGTTTGCCTGGCGTCCTCCCAACAAGTTCAGGGGCGTTCAGTTCACCTCGGTGTTGAACAAAGTTGCCCCTGTCTTGCGTGCAGAAGTCACGGTCCTGTTGACGAAGGAGGCGATAGAGCCGATCAGCATGGAGTTGGACTCGGTCAACCTCACAGCATGTCTCTCAGTAGAGCGTGTTCAGTCGATGCTGAAATGCCTGGAGACTTTCCAATGCAAGAGGGCGGTTCCACTGAAACACTTTCAGAGGCTCCTGGGGCATATGGCTTCCACAGCCGCTTTCACGCCGCTCGGATTGCTTCATATGAGACCGCTTCAGTGTTAGCTTCACGACTGGGTCCCGAGATGGGCATGGCGACAGGCGACAGGGAACGGAGACGTAACGTCCTGTCGCCATAGTTGCTGTACCACCGCTGTATGGCCGGGGCTGTGAAAACTGATGTGCGTTTAAACACGCTCTCCTTTTATACCAACGCCAACAGTCATTGGCTTGTTTTGTTAACACTCGAAGGCGATTGGGCTCTCAGCGAGATCCCATTAGTCAGTCACACTGACGTTGCGTCTCCATTCCCTCCTTCAGGGAACGAGGGTTACATAGGTAACCGAGACGTTAGGGTTAGGTTTGTTAACTGTCACTTTTCATAAATGAAGTCTGAGATGAACCAACTTTAAAAAGCTGTTATATAACATTTTGCACTGATCAGTCTTCTTACTGTATATCCTATTTGGGCTAAACATGTCTGCATGTCTGATTGTGTGTGTGTTGGATGAGGGTGGATTATGGGGGGTAAAGGGGGGATTCAATCAGTGGAGCTGAAGTGTACGCTCTTTGATTAAAGTAAACGTATTGGCCTAACACAAACAAGCATGGAGCTAGAGTCCGTGCCAAAATACAGATGGACTGACAGAGCAATCAGAGAGAAACGGCTTGCAGTGGTAGAACGACCAGATCCAGATTCATGGCTGCACTTTTGACATCACGGTCTCTGTAGAGCTGTCTCGCATGGCGCAGTCATACTAAATTAACAAAATCTGATACAAGTTTCAAAACACTTCAAACAAATAGCTGAACAGTTCAGTGACAAGTAGTGCTGGGGAATATAACCCTTCCCACCACACAGAGATGTTCTCTTCTTTGAACAGGGCTGCCTATGAAAATAACCCGAATTACTGCATATTAATACTGTACTGTAGTGCTCGTTCACCACTGATGTCCGTTATAGCTAGGGCTGAGAGATTTGTAAAGTGTTTTTTTTTTTTTTTTTTTGTTAGTTTGAGTATAAACTTTCCATTTCAATGAAATCATTAAACTGTTTTAAACTCTGATTAAGTGATCTGTTTGTCATCACTCAAAAAATATTTTTTTTTATTAATAAATTAAATAAAACAAATTCTCCACATGGCAATTTAAATGTTTTTGTACAATATACACTAATGTTCAAAAGTTTGTACAATTTATTCATGTTCTTGAAGGAAGTCTCCTATGTTAACTAATTGCATCAAAATACAGTAAAAACAGTATTACAATTTAAAAATAACAGTTTATTATTGGCACATTTTTGGGCCCCTTAGTACAAACTGAGCATCGTTTAAACTCCACAGCCTACCTGAGTATTGTTGCTGACCATGTCCATCCCTTTATGTCTACAGTGTACCCATCTTCTGATGACTACTTCCAGCAGGATAATGCACCATGTAACAAAGCTCAAATCATCTCATACTGGTTTCTTGAACATGACAATGAATTCACTTTACTCAAATGGCCTCCATAATCACCAGATCTCAATCCATTAGAGCACATTTGGGATGTGGTGGAACGGGAGATTCAAATCATGGATGTGCAGCTGACAAATCTGCAGCAACTGCGTGATGCTATCATGTCAATATGGACCAAAATCTCTGAGAAATATGTTTCCAACACCTTGGTGAATCTATGCCACGAAGAATTAAGGCAGTTCTGAAAGCAAAAGGTGGTCCAACCCGATACTAGCCTGGTGTACCTAATAAAGTGGCCAGTGAGTGTAGTTTAAAATGTAATTTATCAATTCCTGTGATGTAAAAACTGCATTTTCAGCAGTCATTACCTTAGTTTTCAGTGTCTTTTGTAATATTAGAAATGTCTTTACCTGTTACTTTTGACCATTTTTAATCCTTGCTGAACAAAAGTATTAATTTTATTTAAAAAAAGAAAACAATCAAACAAAAATATTTGCTTTTTAATATTCTGTTTTCTTTCTTAAATTTAAACATTCTAAATGAACTGGCTGCTTGGTTAGAATGGTTGTTGCAAGAATTTACATACAGTCAATTTCTTTATTACCCTTCACTAGTTGTCACCCTTTATGATACTTATGTTTAAGTTTGGCGTTCCTCTTGGGTTCCTCTGTCATAAATGTAATAATTCACCATCACTCTTACTGCACAATCAAGGTGTGGGGACTGGAGGCACATGACTATCTCTTCAGATTGTACACCAGATTGTACATCTGTGCACATACCTTTAAATAACTGACCAAGATTTTGACTTGCACATGTTTTCCATTTTTCAGTATCTAGAATTAAAAAATAATTATGAGAGAGTGTTTAACACCCACACTGAGCTCCATGTCGCTGACGGAGAACATAGATGGCAGACTGTTCACATATCTCCACCCAGTGTTTGTGAAGTTGAATCATTTGAAGCTAATGCTGGATATTTGGCACATGGTGCACTGTGGGTAAACGTCAGCACGTATATGAAGAACACTGTGGCCTCAGTGTGGTGTGGTCTCTCAGGTCCAACGTTTCAAGGTGATTTCTGTGTAATTACTCTGTTCGCTTTTGGCATGTGAAGGCCTTGCTGCTGTTTCCTTTTCTTGGCACACTCAAGGTCACGTCGAGCCAAATTTTTCCACTGAATGACAGAGGGACAGCACACACAGCACAGTGAGACACTTCAGGGGCTGTATGTTTGATTTAGTTGTATTTTGATGATCTTTACATTTTACTCACATTATACTGAGCAATCAAACCAAGAAGATTTGCTCTTCAGCATATGGATACAAACTATTCAACAATTTAAGTATACTTCTAATACACAGTGGCCCCAAAGTGTATTTGGACACTAAAGTCACACTTAAACATGTATTAAATTTGTATTTTCAAGCAACTGGGGTTCTTTTTAGTGGATGAAGTCAGTTCCCCTCAGGTTCACACAGGTGTTATTCATAAATGATTGGAATGACAGGGTAAATAAATAATGACAAATTTGAAATTTTGGGTGTACTATGCCTGAAAGTTTTCATTTTAATTGTTAAGTTTTAGTAATTTTGTTATGCATTTGTCAACATTTCATGTGTTTGTGTTTCTTAACACTTATGTCATTCCAAATCTGTAAGAATTATCTTTGGTAAAAATTAATTTTGTGTTCCACTAAACCAAGTCATAAATGTTTGGAATGACAAGAGTGTGAATAAACGAGGACGTTTTCATTTTGTGGGTGAACTATCCTTGGATTGTATATATAGTCATTCTTGTCATTTTTGTCATGCATTGGTTCAAATATAATTTTATGAAGCTGCGAGAATACTTTCTGTGTGCAAAGAAAACAAAGCTAACAACTTTGTTACATTTTGTCAGAATGTCAGAATTCTATGCGCGTTCACGAATGTAGAATATTTGTATTTATTTTTGTCATGGTACTCGATGTAGTGGAGACTGACCTAGAAGAGAAGAATTGTTGAAGAATTGTTGAAATAGTTTTCTTTGTGCACAAAAAATATTCTCACAGCTTCATAAAATTAAGGTTGAACCACTGATGTCACATGGACTATTTTAACGATGTTCTTAAGATGTCTCTGGGTCTTAAACTTTGTAGTTGCGTTGCTATGTATGGAGGAAAAGTTCAGAAAGCTTGGATTTTGTCAAAAAAATCTTAATTTGTGTTCTGAGGATGACGAAGGTCTTATGGGTTTGGAATGACATGAGGGTGAGCAATTACAGAATTTTCATTTTTGGGTGAACTAATATATTTAATCTAATATTTATATTTTATTTGAATCTGCAGCTTTCAGTTTTCTTCCGATTTCAGTTACCGAAGACACTTTTTAATCATTTTGGTTTTAGTTAACAATAACTCTAATGCAATGACATTTATAAAGTTTTAAGCACAACCAAAGTGTCTAAAAACTTTTCGGGGCCACTGTAGACACATATGGGGGACAAAGTGAGAGTAAATAAGAGGTGGAGAGTCACTCCCCCTTGACTCAGTGTGAGCTCCTCAACACCTGTTCCTCATTAGATCTCTGTCCCTGTGCCAGAATCAATACGGCAGGATGCTAGAACAAATCTGACTTCCATTTGTGAATGGACAGAGCATTAGCGAATTCCGAATTATTTACAAACAAGGGCCTCTCCTCATTACTCTTCCTCCCGCCCGTTCAGTCTTGGGGCCCTCTGCATCTCAAGCTGAAAAAGCAAGGTTTTCCCTCTATCCATCCCAGCCTTGTGAAATCAGATGCCCTGATTTTATTTGGATTAGCAGAATATTGTGTTCACACAACACTTTCAATACACATGAAAGCAATTAACTTTTTTCCTAAACCTTCACACTCACGTCTCTCTCCTTCGCCCTTTAGATGACGTATATGTTTCCATAGATTGCTGCATATTTGCTGGCAAAGACAGACTAATTAAACAAAAGAGGGAAGCTTTTCAGGGAGTGGACATCAGGGCTCCGCAGGGGTTGTAGAAACCTGGGAGAGAGAGGGGGAAAAAATGTTGCATGGCAATGTAGCGTGAGTTTGTCATCTTTACAATAAACACATCTACATCACAGCAGTGTAAACATGTGGTTGGGATTGGAAAGCAGGGAGAGAGAAAGAGAGTCAGTCGAGCGGAGTGAGTTCTGTATAAGCATTACGAGAGATCTTGGCCTTGGCTTGTGCTTCACAATCACTGGGGTAGAAATGTAAATACCGAAATAAATGAAGCAAAATTAAATCAAAGTAAACAAAGTAATCATTCACATGCCATCTGCCCAACTGCTGAGCCCTTTGTATACTTATATCTGCCAAAATAGTTAGCCTTACTTATAACAAAAGTGATGCGGGATGTTTACAGTGTGCAGCATATTTAAATGAAAACATTAGCTTTGTTCTAGAGAGTTGCTGTGCTGGATACTGCCTACAAAGGCAGCGCCCAAATCAAATTAATGGATAAACTGTTCCAACAGATTCATAATTGTTTTTGATTCACAAAATAACTGATTCATAAGAGTCAGAGCTTGAGAATCGGACAAGTGCTGGTACATGTTTGTGATTCACTAAAAAGAACCGGCTCATAAAAGTCATTCGCTCAAGAATCGGACTTTACTAGACCATGTAAAGGCCAATTTACACTGCACAGACAAACGCCAACAAACTCCAACAAACTAGTCTGTTGGAGTTTGTTGGATCAGTGTGTTATCCCTGTTGGCATTGGTTGGAGTTTGTTTTCACCCGACTGAACATGCTTATAGATATAGGAATATGCATTTTGTCCCCAGTCAGTGAGAGTTGGTAGTTGTCTGTTGGTGCAGTGTGAACATAACAGTTATTTTTCATAAGATTCTAAATCCAACGGCCAACTTGAGCTAACTTGTTTGTTGGAGTTTGTTGGCGTCTGTCTGTGCGGTGTGAATTGGCCTTATGATGTAGTAAAAAAGGGCTCATAAGAGAATTGGACAGGTTTGGGGTGTATATTTGTGCCGAATAGTAAATTTAGGGAACACTTTCAGAGTATTTTAGAACATTCAAAATCATTCAGTAATTAAAAAAACTAAATGGAAAGGGTTGACATGTTTTCAAACATTAGTCTTGAGATGCGGAAATGCTACAGTTTGTTATCACTGTTTCACTACCATATGGTCCATATGTGTTGGGCATAGTTACCACATATGGTTGCTGAAACAAATGAATTAATTGACTTGCTTTAATCGCCAGCAGCATACATCATTAGACATTACAATGGCTGTTTTGTCCTTCACCCCTGCCAGTTTTTCTTCGAGTAGCTGATTCTTGAGGATATGTTATTCCATTACTCTCTGGCACTGGATAACTGCACTTAAGCCTCCAAGCTGTGTTAGGCTTGACTTCGCTCCGGGCTGATGGCAGCAGTCACTGTAACGTAACGCTCCTCTGGGTGTTACCATTGAAATGTCAGCCTGCCATTGCTGATCAGCTGTTCAACAGCTTCCAACACTGGAAAATAAACACCTTTTTCGTTTTCTTCTCTTACTGTCTGCTTTTTTTGGGGTGAGAGGGTGATGAGATGTGTGATTTCAGGGCCTCTGAATTCCTCCATTAATGACTCCCAGCTTTCCAGCTCTGAGAGGCTGGAGAGAGGGACTGATGCTGATAGACCTACTAAATGCTTCTCACACACAAACACGGACACTCTGCTGGAGTGGAAAACCAATACGGAGGTCTGCTTGGAACAGCTTGCAGATGTAACACTTTTTAAAGACGCATAGTCATTTTTACTAAAGTTTTGATAAATACATTTATTTAAAATGATGCACAGTCACATAAGATGATTCCATTCATATCAGTGGCCTAATAAAAGGTTTTATTTCACATGGAGAGGGTCCCTCATAGGGCAGCCATGTTGTGATCACATGACCCGCTGGACTGCTAATTACTTTAGGTATTAACCGATTGGGGACTGACTTGAAGTGCCGCATGTCGGTTATAAATTTTGTCTGACTTGAGACGCCCGTTGGCGCCACGGCACTGTAATGTCAAAATTCTCATTCTGTGTAGTTTCTCCAGAGTGGCTACACAAGTTATCGACAGCTGATTTACGATTGGCACAATTCACTGATGACAAATATAATGTGTGTTTTGTGTTTATTTTGACTCCTGTACCTTTACCTTATGTTTTTATATCAGTAAAAGTTATTGTATTATTACCCTTACCAAAAAGTAGTATACTTCAAGTTTATTTTATTAAGTATACTTAAGTAAAGTTCAAGTATATTTTTAAGTATACTTTATGTAGTAAATATACAAATATCAGTGTACTAGTAGTATACTTTGTAAGTGTAAGTGTACTTTTTCAATACTCATTAGGACTAAATTGGCCCACTTTCTAGTATATAAAAGTATACTTTAAGTATAACAGTAGTAAACTTTCAGTATACAACTAGTTTACATAAATGTTTTTAGCTTTTACTGCAACTATACTAAAAGTGAACTTATAGGGATAATGATAGTTTACTAATGAAATACTTTAGTACTTATTTTTAGTACACTATGAAGTATAGACTCAGTAAACTACTAGTTAAATAGTTATATACTGCAAGTATACTCGTAAGTTTTCTTTAAGTGAACTTTACATAGGTATTAATTTGTATATATTTTGTTATATGAATATCTGAACATATAAAACATGAATAAATGAATTATGCATTTATATAAAAAAACATCAAAAGAAAGAACCCTTTTTACTTTGTCAAAAACAGCTCTGTTCACAGTGACTCGTTTCGGTGCATATCTCTTTACATGCTAATGAGAAACTGCTTGCCCCACCTCTCTCTTCTGTGGAAGTGATCATCCTTGAGTTTGAACTTTTGAAGTTTTGAAGTCTGGAGTAAAATGATTTGAGCAGCCAGGCATAAATTAATTTAGTGAAAGTGAAGTGATGTGTGGCCAAGTATGGTGACCCATATACTCGGAATTTGCATTCAACCCATCCAAGCGCACACACACAGTAGTGAACACACACACACACACACACTGTGTACACACAGCAATGGGCAGCCATATTGCTGCGGCACCCGGGGAGCAGTTGGGGGTCCGGTGCCTTGCTCAAGGGTCTCACCTCAGTCGTGGTATTGAAGGTGGAGAGAGCGCTGGTTATTCACTCCGAAATCAAAATGGCTTGATAATTGAGACGGTTTAAGTTTTGGGGAGATGAAAAAAAAAGGAGTGAATTTCTATCATTGTAGGGTGGTTGTGTCCACAAACTGCTAAAACACGTTTATATGCGTGAACTGACTGCAAGCAGCAAATATGATTGAACCAATTGGTTAAAATATTTAGTAACAATTTAGTCTAGGGACCAATTCTCGAAATTAGTGAAGGTCTCTTACACCAAAAACAGTCATGATTCTATTTTTGCCTCTGGTTTTCAAGATTCAAAGTCAATTCCTTCTTTGCATGTGGAATGAATATGATGCTAAAAGGTTGCAGCTTTGCTGTCAGGTTCAATATAGTTTGTGATGTCCCATCCTTCAATAACAAACTCTTCGCAAAAGTCCGATGATGTCACAAGGTCACAGATTTCATGAGCCGATATTACAGTTTAGCATCAATAAAGGTTTTTTTTGGGAATCATTTACTCATATGAACACAAAGCTCATAAATGCAATAAATGTTAATGAACAACTAAATCCAGCGCCAAAGTGCTATTTCTGAGCTTAGATCACATCACATGATTAGAACATCAGTCCGGATTGGCTCATACAGGTTGTGGTCTAGTTGGCTCTAAAAGCAATTACACCGACCATAGTGTATTCAGAGAGCAAGTTGCCACAGTGTATCAAAGGTTACAGTAGATTGAAACAAGCTTGGCAACTCCAGCGTATTAATAATAGCTGCCACCCATGCAGCAGAGTTAGAAGGGGGCAGCCTGAATCAGTTTCCATCACTGTTTTTAAGGCCATATGCCCCTTTTCATTACTTGGAGCACACCAGCTGTATTGTAACTACAACCAATTTCCTTGCAGTCTATAAAACTGTCAATCAGAATCATACAAGAGAGCCGAGCACAGAGTAGAGCATGGCTGAACGAACGGGGGGAGATTGAATTTGTAGCCAGATGTCAGCAAGTTGAAATCCTGTGTGAGATAATGTTGTTGGACCTTCGTGACTTTGATGTAAAGTTCAGGCAAATTGATTAGGCTTCAAATGGAGCTGTTTGAAACATACACAGGCTAGGTCTGGGAATTCGCATCGCATAACCAACAATGGATTGGTTAAATCAATCAGGCTTGTTAGTTTAAGGCCCGTATGTGAGGGAATTCCTAATGACTGGGTGCTAGGTGATGAAAATAACTAATGTTCGACGTCATGCAGGTTGTAAGGTTACGCTAAAGAAATAGTCACGGGTAGCTACAATTTGAAGAATCATTTATTAAATGTATAGCAAAAGAGAAAAATAAGTTATAATATTTTTATTTTGTTAGAATTCTATCAGTGTTTGAACATTATTATTTAGAGAGCTAGTACATTTGTTCTACTTTCATGGCTAGCTTTTCACAAAACCCAAAAACCGTCTTCAGATCGGACTCACGCTCGTCTATGTAACACTGTAACAGGGGGACTTTAGTTGTCCGTGAACAAGTTAGCAATGAAAGTGTGCATCTTAATGTCTTCTCAGGTATGTTCTCACAAACAATGGTAGCATTACATATAAACTCTTTAAAAATATACTTCTGTCAAATAACTTGACAACTACTATGTACACTACAAAAATAAATTTTCATATAAATAAATTATATGGCATACATTTATCTTTGTAACTGAAAACGACATACATCCACACCAAAACAAGGTAAAAATGGCAGTATGTAAAAAACATAACATTTATTATTTTCCTTTTAAAATCCTCTAAGAGCTATGATGAATCTGTAAGGTCAATGTTATATACTCTTTTTTTCCTATTTAACATTAGTAAGCACTTTATACAGATCAAAATCCATTAAGGTAACAAAGAAACTGTATTAATAGTGTTTTACAACAGACGTAAAAATCCCTGCATTGTTAAGAACTGGCATTATGACCATTATTGAACAAAACAACATCTTATACAAAAATATAAATATTGCAAAACAAATGTAAAAAAATAATAGAATATATATATATATTTATATATATAAACATTACAATAGTTGCCAGCCATGATTTTCTCCCATTTCTGCCAATGTGACATGTAGGAGAACACAAACACAACAAACAAACAACACAGAACAGCTCTCAAAGTCTTTGTCAAGAACAAACATATGTTTGACAGGAAGTCAATCTGGACGAGGGGGTCACAGCCAACAAACAATCACACTCTTAAAGACACACACGCCAGCTTCAGAGCCACGGAGAAGTGGGGGCTCCACGACCCTTGACCCTTAAAGCACTCGCATGCACCATTTGGCAGTTGAGGGGGAACTTCCAATTAGTGTCAAGGCGTTATGTTGTGGATTTTTATGAGTTGAGGTCAGCGCAGAGAACTGCTCTTGCTAAATTAGGGCCAGTAGTTGCGGTTTGTCATTGAGGAGGTCAATGTATCGACAAAAAACATTGTCGTGATCGACCATTGTGCGACGCACACCTTGAGAATGCTCATTAGCTTAGATTATCAAAACAAACAAACAAAAAAAGACAATGAGGAAAAAAGTTACGCCACCAGATTCAGAGTGAATACTGTTGCAACTTACATGTTTTAGCTTAAACCACGATTGAACGACAGGAAATAATGCCATAAATGTTGAAAAAAAACGAAGCTACAAGAGAAACCCGAATTTACCGTCACATTGCATTATTTTAGTAATGCAAAGTTGGAGTCATGAGCAAATTCAGGGTGGCCACAAATGGCCGATTTACAGTAAAAAAAGACCAGAGAGAGTTCCAGTACAGAGGACATACAAACAGAGGCACAGTCATCCAACAATCACTCGTTTCCTTCTTCATTTCTGCGCAGCTAAATTCTCACGCATAGCGTGTTTCATTGTTAAACAGTATTTGTTTTTTCCAACTACCACAGGTTTGTGATAAGCAAATTAACATTAAAAAGCATAAACTCTAACGCTTCAATATAAACAAAACGCAAACATCTGCATGCACGCTTAAACATCTGATGCTCGAACGACAAACAACTGGACATTAATGTGAATGTGAATTTTACATATCTAGCATATGTCTGAACAAATATTTCCCTGAATGTGTCCTCTGAAAGTGAAAGGATCCGTGCAGTTTTGTACTGGTGTTTTGAACAGAAGTGTACCGTAAGTGCAATGGAAATCCATTTAACTGCCACAAAATCATTTAACATATTATGTTAGGTCACTTAGAGTTCGTTCTTGTTAGTTAATATGCATCTGAGGGGTCTAGGGGTCTGACGTGAACCAAACATATTCACACATACAACAACCTTTCAAACTCTCACACGCACATTTCTATAAAATTAGAGAAAATAATTGCATAGCATTATACAAACATTACAACAATATCATAAGCAGCAACGACCGTATGCTGAAATGTTTGTCAAGAATGAAGTTTCCTTATGGCACAGATACACACACAAATGATGGGTGGGCGCTTGGAACACACAAGTCTGACGACCCCGGTCAAATTATAGCTACTCTTGTTCATTATTTACATTTGTGTACACATAAATACTTATAGAAATATCTAACAATAATACACCAGGGTTATACAGTAACAGAGTCAAGCACCGAAAAGGCGCCGCTGGTCAAAGTGTCCCCGCCATGCAGCACCATGTTTCTGCCTCGCTGGCAGACTGATGTCCCATCTTTGGCTGTTTGAGCTTCAACATTCAACCACTGTGAACACAAAGGAGTGAAGAAACAGGGTTAATAGAACTTAAAAATAGAATAGAATTAATAAATAATAACAAAATAAATCCACATAACTGAATCAGATAGAAAGGTTTTATTATTAACAATTGATTTTATTTGGACTGTCAATTTAAGTTTGGACTTAAGTTCTAATGTCTCTAATGTTCATGAAGGCTGCATATATTCGATCAAAAATACAGTAAAACAGTAATATTGTGAAATATTATTTAAAATAATTATATTTTAAAATCGTATTATTTCCTGTTATGACAAAGTGGAATTTTTAGCAGCCATTAATCTAGTGTCACATGATCCTTAATAAATCAGTCCAATATTCTGATTTGCTGCTCAATAAATATGATCAATGTTGAAAACAGTTGTGCTGCTTGGTGCCTCTAATCTGCTATATGCGACCATAATGCACGAAGACATTAAGATTCTACAAACATTACCATGACGATTTTCTAAAGCTCCTTTGAAATAATGTGAATACAATACAATACAATAACTGTGAAAACAGTTATTATTGTTTCAAGATTCTTAAATAGTAAATAGTAATGAATAATAATTTGAAAAGAGCAGCATTTTTTCCCAGAAAATATTACTGACCCCAAACTTTTGAATGGTAGTGTAAATATATATGATAATATATAATATGTATAACATAATTTAATGACATTTTTTATAAAAAATAAACATTAATTCATACATAATCAATACTGATATGATTTAGTATTATTATTAAATATCTGAATCAATTGACAGCCCTATTTATTCATAGAGTGCATGAAACTGCTGATTTGATGTGGACCATGTAATTGAAATCAGCCATATAAGAAGCCCCCTACTAACCTCAGCTGGAGGGTCTTGTGTGGCAGACATTTGGAGTGTCATATTCTAGATCCTGCAGCTCCATGCCCTCTGTATTTGAGCTGTCGCTGCTCTTGTCAAAGGGCACATGAGGGTCGGAGAAGTGAGGGTCAGTGTAGACATCTGAAGTGTGATAGCTGTCGTTGGAGGGGTAGGACGGGTAGGTGGGGTTCTGGCCGGGCATCCCCGAATGAACGGCGACCGTCACTGAGGCCGAGGCTGTCACCGTTGTGATGGGCTGACAGTAGGCGGGGCCTGTGGATGGATGGGAAGGGTGAGTGTAGAGGTTGTGGGAATGGGGGCGATGGGCCCCTGAACGTTCCCGGTGGTTGGGACCCGAACAGCCACCTGGCTCAGTAGCGGTTTCAAAAGCATCCATGCGCGGCCTGTGAGGGGGTGGCGGTGGTCCGCTCCCAAAGTCCCTCTTAGGGTCCCTGTTACAGTATCGCTTTGACGACTGAGGTCCAGCATCCTGAGAACTGGGCAGATGGGTGGACCTGTAATGCTGCGGTGGTTGCTGCTGTCTACAGTCATCCTGCAGAAAATGTGGAAAACAATGTTAGTTCTTTGTTTTTATATCAGATATATATTGATATAAATGCTTTACTCACTGAGTTAGAAGGAAACACTGGCAGTTCAACTTGACGACTGCCTTGTCGTCCCCCTGTGGCGATTCGCACCTCCTCTAGTCTGGCGGATCGCCCCCTGTTGGGCTGGAGGTCATACTGCTGAAGCTCCTGGCTAATGCCGGATACAGTAGTGTTGGAACCATACTCTGAATCTGAAGAGTCTGAACCTGCTCCAGGGGTCGTGTGACTGGGTCGCACGGTGAAGCGGACCACCTGTGGGGGAGGCTCTGGGGATGGCGTGGGCAGCCGGCTTCGCCCGTCCACTGGAGATACCTGGAAGTGTAGTGGACATGAAAATCTAAATTTGAGAAGCTACTCTGTCTGACATTTGTGCAAGTCCTGTGATATGTGAAAGTTTTCACATCATTGGAGGGTACAGTGCTAGTCTTGAATATGTACTCTGGCTTTAAGAAATATTTAGAACAGATAAGCCACGCTTAAAAATGCAGATATTATGACTAATAATCGATAAATGGCATATAATTAAAATGCTATGCAATAAAAATGTAAATGCTTAAGGTGAGTTTAGGCATCACAACATTATATGTACAGTATTAAAATGGATATTAGTTTTCAGATTTGTTAAATATTACATTAAACCGTGTTGTTAAAACAGTGGTGCTTTTAAAAATGTTTTTATGGCTTATAAAGCATAATATTGGAGAATATGTAGCTCAGCCTCTGGGAGGAAGAAAAACACAGCAGTTTTATTCGGAGGCCCAAACTGAGTGAAATTTCCATTTTTTTGTATTTGCTGATACTTATATGGTCAAACGGTAAGGTAAAATTCTGATAATATAAATTAAATATCTTTATAATATTTAAACACTTAGTTATATAATCAAAGCTCTGTTGTTTTTATTGTGTGGCAAACCATGTAATTATGACTGAGGGATGTACATATAAACATTCTTCAAAAGTTTTATGCATCATATTTGATACATTTGTTTTTCAAAAAAAAATGTATGCATAATTAAGTAAACCTACATTTACTTGCTAAACAAGTATACATTGTCAATCAGATGACAAAAAGCATGTAATAGTGTACAAGTTTGGATCATGTTGATAATTAGAGGTCTTAGAAATATGCGTATCAAATATGATACTGTAGGTTTTATAGGGTACATTTTATATGAGGACAGCAATGGTAAAAATCTGAATTTGTAATATTGGCATCCCTAAATGTCACTTTTCCAGACAATGCTAAGCAGATTATATAATAACTTTGCATAGCTCTATCTATGACATGTGAAAGTGTTGTGCAGGATAACTTAACGGGAGCAATCCTCTTACCTCAGGATAAGGGCCAAAGTAAGACAATAAGACTGGGAGCAGAACCAGTCCATTCAGGACCCCTAACACTGTTAAAATGGCCAAAACAGCGAAGAAATACCTGCAAACACACAGCAAAAACACATTAGAATAATTAAAAAAAGAACTTTAATGGTCTAAATCAAGCACGGAGCAAAAGTCACTCAGGCACATTCTAAACAAGCATTCACACACAAAAAGACTTTAGTCGGGTTTGGTTTAAACTAAATTTACCTTGTGCCAGAGAAAGTCTCCAAAGAGGTCTTTTAGAAAGCAGCGCAGAGAAGCAGAGGACATAATTAGTTGGTTAATTCAAAGGATGGAAAATGGGGAAGGAAAAAGAGAGTTTTTTTCTTTTTCTAGGGGTGAGTGGAGTACAAGCAAACACAGGGAAAGCAAAACGGGAAGGAATGTGGAGTACAGGCTTGCGAGAGAAGAGAGGCGAAGCACAAAGGCACAGGGGCCTCTCTCACTCTTTAAAAAAAGAACGCAGAAGCAAACAAATGAAGTGAACGGTATAGAATTTAAACAATTTAGTCTAGGAGGAAGAGAGGAGAGGAAAGACTACAGGCCCCTCTAGCCTGGCCTCAAGCACATTCACTTTTCCCTCTCTTTCTCTCTCTATCACTCTTTCTAAACTAAGCCCCTGTGAAATTTCCCTGCCTTTCACAATCCCCTACTCTAATTAAATCTCTAGAGTATCAGGTAAGACCCCCAATCTCCTCGACAAATCCCTCCCTTCTGTCCTCCTTCACTCCCTCGCTCTTTCTCTCTTCTTCATTATGGCCAGCTTTCCGTCTTTTGCTACTCCAGCAAAGCATCTGTAAATTGCTGCGGCTCAAATTGCAGCTGCCATCTTGTACCTCAAAGAAACGCCGGGGGTGGGGGGGCAAGAGGACATGCTTTTTTCTAGTTTTTGTTTTATTCATAATTTTTTTTATTATTATTATTTAAACATTTAATTTACTTCTTTATGCACAACAATAATGGCAAATTTACATGTACTTGAGCTGAAATGTGAGTGAACATTAGCTGTTTTCATAAAATATTGAATTCAATTGTATATAAATTAAACAACAATTTATATACACACACACACACACAGCTGATAATTGAGTGTTAAATCCTGTCATTTTACATTATTGACACAATTTACCTATTTTGATATTGTGCAGTGCTTTGTTACAATTTGTATTGTTAAAAGCGCTATATAAATAAAGGTGACTTGACTTGACATACACACACACATATATATATATATATATATATATATATATATATAATTGTATAATTTCTCATCATAAATGTTTTTTTCTTAAAAAAACACTTACTAGCTCACAAAAACTTGTTTTAAGGATGTATAATATGTATTTTTCTTTTTTTTGCAGTGATACATCAAAGGCATTGGATGTGTAAAAGATGCATTTAAACCACACTTAAACTGGGATGAATATGTGAATGCATGTGTGGGAGAGACGGTGGGTATATTAGCAAACACCCGCCAGCTGGTATGCAGCACAGCTGTGCCTCAGACTAAACTCACATTTATAACTGATGCTGCTCTTGCTCGGCCGCCCCGGGTTTACAAGCAGCTCTTTAGACTCAAACAATGTCCTGTAATGGCTGCGCAAGGTGGGCTTCTCTCTGGAGAACCACAGACTTGTGTGTCTCTCTACAAACGCTTGCTTTATTTACGTCCTTTGGGAGGTTTTGCAGGTCTGCTTTAAGGGAAGAGCTACCACAGTGTTTAACCAAGCAGACGCCACTTGTTTAGGAAGAGAGTTGAGAGAGAAGCCAGCCTGGTATTATTTAGGCTTATGTTAGAAAAAAAGTTTGGATGTTTAGTTTGTCTGTATTTCATCAAGCAAGTCTTCTTGAATTGCACTTTTTGGTTTGCATTTGGCTCTTGCTCTACCACACGAAAGGCTGAACTCACAAGCAGAGAGATCAAACAGATCAATAGCTACAAATCAACAGACTATGAAAAATGAACATCGTCGTGGTTGAGCTGTTTAGAAAGTCACAGCCTCCAAACTAAATGTTCATATTGAGAGTGATTTACGCCGGTGGGCTTTTCCATGGATGAGAGCGATTCCTTCAGACTGGCTGAAGCAACAAAATAGTTTTATGCTTTTCAACTTTGAACATCGAAACGTTGCGTGTGGCGTCCCTGAACCGAGAACCATTCTCGAAAGCCACTTCTCCTTAGCGAAACCTCGCTGAGCAACCCGTCTGATCTGTTTGGACTCAAAACATTAGCGGACCTGACAGAGAAAAGTCAGGAAACATTTATTCCTGCAAGGCTATAAAAATACAGTCTGCGTTTTGTTTTTTTCCATATCTTCGGAGGCCAGGGAGTTTTGTTTGATGAAAAAACATTAGTTGTGTTTCAATGGGAGCCCATGAGAGGGACTGGGGCCCAATGTGGTCTGCGGAGAGAGAGTGTGTGTGATTGCTCTGAACTTGTGTGTGCATTATTTTTCTGGCATGCTACTTCAGATCCAGAGTGATTTGAGGGTGCAAGACTGTGGTGGTTTTCCAGTCCTCTAATAAGAATGAGCTACTGCAGACATTTGTTCTTTCCCTCCAGTAGCGACAGACGAGATACTTACCACTCAAACACCCACGACTCAGTTTGATACAAGTGTAATTTGAATTTCAGCACGATAGTCTCGATACCACTTCAAGAAACAATCAATTACCAGATGTGTTTGACTCATCTGTTCTCAGGTAGGACGTAAAACATAAAGCCATTGCAAAGTTACTGATTTAGATCCTCTAAGTAGCAGTGCGTGTCACTCCTCATTTCCACTCCTCGACTTGCAACAAAATAACCCCCGGGCCCTCTCTGCTCTCAGCTTGTAAATGTCTTTGCAGGGCCGTAGAAAAAAAAAGATTACAGAAAACACAGGAGAGCCTCAAGCTCTGTGAAGACAGACAGGAAAGATACGTACTTGTAGAACGTGAAGGGAGGTTGGTTAGGACTGAGAAGAGAGTTAAGAAAACATTTACATTGTATCATAACCAGGGGTGAAGTGACAAAAGTGACATGTCTTTCTATGTTAATCAGTTTCTGTCCAAACCAGCCATGACGAGCAAAGTTTTGCATTTTGTCAGTTGCTAGGTTAAGAATATACATTATTATTTTTGAGCTAGATGGCTGCTCCCTCACAGGAAATACATTGAATAACAATCATACTCATGAATATTTAACATATACTCCCTATGAATATTGTTCATCAAAGCACAAAAATCAGAGTGTCATCTGTTCATCTTAAAGGAAGCTTAATTGATGCTTGCTTGATAGATAAGAACAAACCTGTTCATTTAAATTGTGAACTTTTTGAAGACTCAAAGTTTTGGTTACAAGGACTTTCAAGAGAGACAGAAATATCTAGGGATGGGAATCGAAAATCGATTCCAATTCCAGAATAGGTTGCTTAAGGCCAGGAATCGGATACTTGTTGTCAAATTAAAAATTATATTCTGCCTATTGATTGCTATGTGCTTTTTTTTATCTGTGAGGACCCGACCTTGCGATCTGCCAGGACCTTGCTCGCTAATCTAAGTGCTCCAAAGTTTGGCTGCATTTGCAATCAGAAGCCTAGCTAAGCTAAGTATAATATCTGTTATAGCTAAACATGTTGCAAGAGAGGTGTCACCACCAACATGACAAAGCACTTTAGTGTTATAGATCGTGAACACGATTCAAACACAAACGTGATTCTATTCCTAAATTACAATATTGCCTGTTTCGCGTTCCTCAACCCATGACGTGGCGATCACAATGTTGTGATAACTTGGTTCGTCTGTGCAGCGTACGATCACACCAGTGTGATTTGAACATAAAAATGTGCATTCGCACTGCCGTTGACCTAAAGAGAGTAAAATAGACCTTAAAATAGAGTAAATCACCTTTTGAAAGTAATTTGACACTTCAAATGAAGTTTTATCATTAAATTGTTATGCCAGTAGGTGGCGAAAAGGGGCTGTTAAAATGTTTTGTTTTGAATCATACAAGAGATTCGTTCAAGAATGCTAATTCATCCAGTAATGAAACAAGTACATATTGAGGGAGTCATTGAATCATTCATTCATAAATGACATGTGATTTTGTTTAGTTGTCTTAAGTTTTTCTTCAGAATCATGAGAGAACCACAAATTCCATTGAGAAAAAAATAAATAAATTAAAAAATAAAAATGTTTCTACAATCACGCAGTTCTATTTTGCACACAAACAGCTCTTAAAGAGTGCAGTTTTATGTAGCCCGTTGATTTTTGTTCATGGTATTCAGCTACAACAAATGGTTTGCAAAAAAGAGACACAGGATAAATGTTTGATATCATTATTTAATCACATTAGAATCGAAAAGAATCGGAATTGATCAAAGTCAAACGATACCCAACCTTAGAAATATCTCAGGTTGGATTTAAAATATATCTTCGTTTGTGTTTTGAAGATGAACAAAAAAACTTTGGTTTTGGAATAACATTAATATTAATTAATGCCAAATAAAGGATGCCACCTTTTTTCATCAACCATAATTTTAACATAGCTTTCAGCGTGGACAGAAAATCAGCTTGACACTGGAATAGTCTCATCTTACATGGTTAGGATACAATATGGAAGACAAATATTTTGTAAGACCAGCTATTGTGTACTAACATTGTCAGAAAAAAAAAATGACAATATTGTAGAAGCATTAACTAATAAGAGAGAAAACGGACTATCAAAGGTATCCTCATCTTAAAGTACAATGCAACACAATCTACGGAGCAGAAAGTATTTCAAAATACAAGTCTGCTGTCTTTACCTGACTATGAAGTCGAATTCTGACCCCGCCAGCATCAAGACTCCTAGCAGGGTGGAAAATGCTCCATCCAGCACTGGGGCGAACATGTGCTCAAGTGCTAGAATGGCTCGCTTGTTCCTGTCCCCGATGGCTGTGAGGAACGCCTGGGAAAAACACGACATATATGATCAATATGACACTCGGACCAATAAATACATCCAATAATCATCACAATGAGTAAACTAGCAACATACAGTCACAATTGTAAGATAGATTTAGACTAGCACACAAACTCACCAGTGCCACGTGTACAGTGAACTCCACACCAATGCCAACGGAAGCGATGAGGATGACGACAGGGACTGCGCTGAGCTTGATGCCTATCAATCCCATCATGCCAAACAGCTCCACCGTCATTAAAGACAGCATCAATACCTGCGAGAGAGGCAAACATAAATCCAACAACTTAATCAATCCTAAAACACGAGGAGTTGTACTTTACACAGATTAAAGTAAAGTACGGCTTGGGTTAGATGGGTTAGTTAAGATAAAGCGCAGTGGAATGTGGGAAAATATCTTCTCCTGAGAAGGGCCGTTTGCAACGCTTTCATATGAAGCTGATCTCAAGCTACAAACTGGTTAAGTAAATGCCATAATCAGCTGATGAGTCTTGGGTTAATGGGGGGCCCAGCTGCCTTTGAAGAGGGATGAAGAAGACAGAAAGAGGGCCAATGGAGGAGAGTTTGGGGACTGGCAAATGAAAGGGGGCCAAGCATGGTGGAAGTGGGGACGTATGGAGTTTAAGGGGGCCGCTGGTGGTCTGGGACAAAAGCACAATTGTAAAAGCTGAAGCAGGGCTATAACTTTCCCTTTCAAGTGTCCAGTAAAGCAAAAGGATGAAACCGCTATCCTGTCAGAGAGTTAGATCAGTCAGATGGCTTAAACACGGCCCCTATTAAAAAATAGAGAACATTGAAAAGTGGAGACACATTGTGGGAACGAACATTAGTCCTCACGGTTTATATAAATGATACATACGCACACATTTCAGCAGGAACAGCATATCTGTTTTATATGTGGAATGATATAGTTGCTGTGGTAACCCCTCATTTCCCCATTTATTTTAAAGAAATGTCTCAAAAAGCCTCACGTAGACTAAACAAACTGGCTCTCACAGTATAAGATAAACACAAAGCGCAGGGCTGTAAAACACAGCTTGTCTTGAGCTATTCCTGCCAGCTCTCCCCTGTCTTGCTCCAAATGGTACTCTTTTAATTAGGGCTGCAACAGCTAATCGATAAAATCGATTATTATCGATTGATATTATCGTGAACGCGCATCAGAGAGGGAGACAATATTCAGAGCAAAAACATTCATTGTGCTGAAATATCTGTTATTGAACATTAAATTAATGTGTACAAGTCAACATGTAGTGCACGTATTTTATAAGAGTAGACACTGTAAAGGGATAACAGCGTGTAATTGTCTGAAAATAAATATCAGATGCTTCATAGCCGCCTTATTACAAGATAAAGAAATTACAGAATGTGACGTGACTGTGATCAAAAAGTAATGATCGACCGATATTGATTTTTTATTACCGATACCAATTATTCGCATGTTTATGTACCCGATAACCGATATGAAGAACCGATATTCATTTACTGTTATAAATAAATAAATAACTGAGTGAAGTAAGTCCATTCTTCTCTTTGGTTTTTCCACCTTTCAGTCATCTTAACAACAACAAACAACTGTTGAAAATGTATATTCTTTCATGTTAAATTTAATCTTCAAATTACATCAATAAAAACATTTTATTTATAAAAAGCATCATCAGCAACACTGATATTAACAATAAGCAAAAGAATGTCTAATGTTTTCAAATGGAGAAAATAAAGGACAGGAGTCATATCAACTTATTTAAACTACAGTTTTAGGTTTATAAGCTGTTTAATAGACTAAAGAGGGAAGAATAATTCACTGGATAATGTTAATTCACTGAATAATATTTTCTGGAATATTGAAATAAGCTATAACAAAAATAAACATCGTATTTTATTGCATTTCTCAACTGGCATGTTTTATCAGAATTATTCAAATGTTTTTGTCATTCTAAATTATGAAATTCCTGCTGACAGCGAGGTTTATCGAAGCAACACAGAACTGTACTCAAACTGTGATCGCTTGCGGAGACAATAAATAATTAATTTCGATAAAGATGTATTTATTTAAATGTTTATTGGCGAAATAATGGTTATATAGTAAATGTTAATATAGTTTAGCGTGTTTCAAACAAGTGAATCTTGTTAAGTTACATGTGGTGGCCGTGCTGGAGCATTTCTTGAGCATCAACCGCTGAGTGAACAGCAATATGAAAGCGGCTTCACGAGACTAAGATGAGCATATATAACATAGAGAGAACTCAATTCAGCGCTTTTATTTCCAACATGCCCTCATTCATGGCTGTATTATTTAATTCAGGCAAAGTTACGTCATTATTGGGAGAGGACTTGACGGATTATTTTACGTGACTCCAGCTTCACAAGACTAACGATAAGTATAGACAACAGAGAGAGACTTAAATTCAGCACTTTTATTTCCAACATGCGCTCATTCATGGCTGCATATGATTTAATTCAGGCAAAGTTGCGTCTTTATTGGGAAAGAGTGACGGATTATCTTACGTGACTCCGTGAGTTTGTCTCTATTTCTTAGAGCCAAGCTGCATAAACTGCATATCAGGTATTTATTTAATAAATACAATTTGTGCATTAATGGCTGCTATGTTAAGTAAACTACAGCAAATCAAGTACCTGTGCACGCCGCCATTGTTGTTGTCTCGTCTCCCCTCAGACGCGTTGCAGTGGCGATCCTGCACGCAATTCTCAAAACAACCCCAAGATGGTGGCATTTATTGGTGAATCCGATTTTACAAAACCGATATCCGATTATGGTAAAATGCTTAAATATCGTGAAAAATATCCATAAAACGATATATCGGTCGATCTCTATCAAAAAGTGAACACGTGTTCCTGCAGAACATTACTCTTACCTGTTGTGTTTGTGCTTTTATTCTATGTTTATTATTATCTTAATTTTTGATGAATAGATTTAAACTACAAGCATATATATACACAGTGCTTAAATTTATTAAAGCTAATTGATGTAAGGTTTATAACAAATTATGTAAGGTCTGTGCCACGGCTGCTCTAAACTAACAGTATTGGAGTTTACTAAAATAATTTTTAGCTATCTGTATTGGTTAGTCCTCCAATATGCGTAAGCTCTTTAGTAAGAGTAGGATATTTCTAATGCTATAATATAATTATTGCAGTTATCTATGAAAGAATGAAAGATCTATGAAATATTTTTTTCAGATAACCAATAACACTCAAAAAGTACCTAAACAATGCCAGCAAGAATACATGCAGTTATGAAAGGCAGGAGGCCATTTTTTTAATTATGTGAATAAATACTATTTAGTTGTTTCAGTTTGTTTGCCAAATAAATGACAATAACAGTTTTAGATTTAAACAAATCTTTGACAAATTCCTAAAATATTTGTGTTTTCTCTTTATTATGACAGGTGATCTAATAAATTGTTAACCACTGTATGTTTTCATAGCATTCAGTTGGCACGTTTATTTGAAGAACATTGGGCAGAATCTGGAAGTAGTTTTTTGTCAATATAAAATAAAAAATAAAATTTAGCTTTTTTTATTCCATTAATCGAAAAAAATTATCGGCCAACTAATCGATTATGAAAATAATTGTTAGTTGCAGCCATACTTTTAATTAGTTCTAAATTAGTAAGCTTGTTTCCACCTCAGAGTAAACAAAAAGGTTATTGCCAGAAACTTTGTGATAAAGATATACAGAAAAATAGTTTGTAGACAGTCACGACTGAGAGAAATATGTGCAATAGTGAGTTGTAAAGGTTCAATTATTAGAAAATAGGTGCATTTGTTAAATATAAAATATATTAAATGTACATATTATGATGCAGTTATGAGAAATAGTTGCAATTTAGAAATATAGTCGCAACTGTGATATGTAAAAGACGCATTTGCAAAAATTAAAGTCACAATCAATTTTTTACTCTGAGAAAATAGATATAGATGAATTTAAAATTTAAAGTTCGCATGAAATCAAAAATTGACTTTTTATTTTATTGCACATTGCTTTTTTTGTGGCGAACAATTCATCCATGCAAGTCAATCCACAAAAAAAAAATAGTTTGCCTTAATAATCTTTAATCCAAATCTGAAAAGGCTTCTCCGATATTCTTAGTAATATTTAGTGCCACAGTTTATCAGGAGGGTGACGATTTTGTTCTCTTGTTCTCGTCGGATGGAAACAGTGCTTTATTCGCATATGTTTTATGCGATATTCCAGTTTTGTGCATAAGTTAAATTCGAATCTTTGGATGGAAACATAGCTACGGTCTCAAGCGCGCAACTCACTGCATTCGGCTGTTTTTCTGCTGGCGCTGGCGGTACGAATACATGTACCGTGCCACCCCTACTATCTATCTATCCATCCATCCATCCATCCATCCATCCATCCATCCATCCATCCATCCATCCATCCAGCCAGCCAGCCAGCCAGCCAGAAGGCCTGTTTACACCAAGTCCAATGCAAATAAATGACAAACTATTACTTTTATGCCCAAACTACTTACACATAGTCTGAAGACAAATATTCAGGGGGGGGAAAAAATCGGTATGTGAACTATTTAAAAAGATATTGACCTAGCCTCCAACTAATTAAAATAACAGATAATTGCATTGGATATTTAAGAGCATAAAGGAGTCACAGAAATGTTCTGTTTCATGCTAAAATAAATTGGTTTGTACAGGCCTTGAATGTACATTTACAGATAGAGCCAAATCTATGATGGCTGTATGTTTAAACAAAACCTAACACATCTTAAGGATAAACTTACTATGATTCCAGCAGTCCAGGGGTTGAGTAGGAAGATGGCGCACACCAGGAAGGTGCAGGCCAGCACAACGCTTATGGACAGCAGGAGCCAGTGGCGCAGGCCTACATACTGCTCCCAGAAGAGGAAGGGATAGCCGTTGGGGTAGCTGGGCAGGCCCTGACGGCTGTAGTTGCTGCAGATGGAGCGGACGCTCTCGATGGCCTCCACAAATTGTGGTGTCTCGCGAAGCCCATTGAGGTAGAAGGGAAGCTGTGCATATTCGATGGGCTCAGCGGCAGGAACTGCAGAAGATAAATGTAATGTGCACTTTTACAACAAGCCACATCCTGTAATCATCTGTGAAAATTACAGGGGGGAAATAACGGCATCTGTAGTTGCCGGAACTTTGCCACATTATCTAACGTACATAAATTAGGGCGGTCAAAATAAAATTGAATTTCAAAACAATGAGGAAAAAGATAACATCAATGCGGAGATGTAGTTTAACTCAAAACTGGAACCAAGCCGTTCACATAGAATGCATATTATCGCATTTTCTTTTGGGACATCTATCACCGTTAAACTGGCGACTCGAACAAGAGAGCGGCATTTTTACTAAGCCATGTAAAATGAATGTAAGTTCAACTTTTAAAAAAACAAGTCTCACGACTTTATGGCAGTTTTTCTGCATCCCGTGTTTTGAAATGAAAAAAGCAGGCTACTCTTTGGAATTGGTTTTTGGTCCTTAGTATTAAACTATGCATATTTACACTATGCGTGTTGTTTCTAATTGTTTAAGCAACATAATTTATTAAATATGGTTTATAAATATGATGCACTTTTACAAAGATAGTCTTGTTTTTTATTGTTTTGAAGAAACGTGCCCTCTAGTGGCCTCAGGAGTGAAGCCAAAAGCTTTATTCCCCGTAACAGAAATTATGCCTAATAAAGTCGAATATTGATAATATTTTAGTACAAAATTCTAATTTAGTTTTTCAGCCAATTTGACAACAACTGTCAGATCAGCAGTCTTCCCGTGATTGTGTAGCCTAGTGAACCAAACTGAGAGACCATTTTGAAGGCTCAGGAAACCTTTGCAGGTGTTTTGAGTTGATTATCTGATTGGCATGTCACCATATTCTAATTTGTTATGACAGTGAATTGGAGGGTTTTTGTTAAATGTGAGCTAAAATCATCACAATTAAAATAACCAAAGACTTAATCAGCCAATAATCACTCAATTGAATTTATGTAATACACGAGTTTCACAATTTGAGTTGAATTACTGAAATAAATTAACTTTTCCACGACATTCTAATTTATTGAGATGCACCTGTATATATATATATATATATATATATTATTGGCAAAAGTGTTGGGTCACCCCCTTTTAATGAACAGGTTTGACTATTTTAGAAATTTCCATGAGTAAAAATCTTAATGTTTAAGCATATAATGATATTCTAGGGAATTGTGTGCTTCTAATTTTATAGCAACAGTTTGGACAGGACCCTTTTCTATTCTAACATGACAGTGTCTCTGTGTAGAAGGCAAGAATCAAAGAGAAATGAAGATTCAGTCAGTGTGGAAGAACTTGACTGGTCTGCAGAAAGCCAAGTCCTAATCCCAGTTGAAGACGTCTGGTGTGACTCTAAATGCAGACCTTTAGCCAAAAACTCATCATCAAACACCAATGACTTGTACATTCATTATATGGACAAAAGTACTGGGACACCCCCTTCTTTAGAAGAGAAAAAGGCACTTCCAAACTGTGGCAACAAAGATGGAAACATAATTCATGTACTTAAAAATTGTATTTCCACCTCTGTTGCAACAGTTTTGACGTGTATGAAAAGACTGAACCCATATGTACAAGTCAATGGTGTTTGGTGATTAATTTTTTGGCTATGTTTTTTTACCACTGCATTTTATATATTTTATCATTAAAATTACATTTCTTTTTACAGTGCATTTTCTCTCACGCTTAGCACTCTAGTGTTCTCAAGGTGACAGACTGCACTTATTAAACATGTCGATTTCTTTGTTGCCTCAGGATGGAAAGGGGGCTAAATTACCAGCTATCAAATCTCGACATGACTCGTCTGACTGTGATCTGCTGTAATTATGCTGTCAAAAATCTGCGCTGAAATATCCCCCTGCTCTTCTTGGGAACGATCACACACGGACGACCATCAAACATTTAAGCATTGCCAAATTCATGCTGACAGTTATCACCTGTCATTAAAGCTTGTGTGCACTGCAGGGCTTTCAGCAGCAGGCCTGGAATGACTCATCACTCCAGCTACTGGACTTGGATAAGCGGCAGTCTTAAAACCACAAATAAAATCAGAAGAATGTGACCCAGAATGACTAGCGCTCTGGAGGTGTGTGTGAGAGCATCTGTGAAGGGCGTGTGGGTGGAAGGGAGGGAATATCTGAGTGTGTGTTCCAGTGCCTGAAGGGGTCAGGCAGGACCACTTGCTAAACATGCTTTTGCCCCGTTATAATCTCCACTATAAATTTCCATCAGGACGGGAGTTGGACGTCTGCCAGCCTGCTGCGGGGGCTCAGAGTCTGAGAGGCAGTTTCAGCTTGTTATCCAGTCACATTTCTCCTGAGCTCCCACTGTGTACTGCACACACACTATGTACACAAGCTCACGCAGCCCAGTGTCACTGTTAACTTAAAAAATATGACTACAAATTGAATAAACCTGCTTTCGCTGTCTGAACTTAGTAAATGACACACAAGTAATTCAGTTTTAGAAAAGCTCAGTTGACTACTATCAGCCAAATGCCAAACCTCTGTTTAAGAATGTTAACAGAATTATAATAGTCTTTCACATTTAATCAAAAACTCCAAGTTTGTACAATTTATTTAGTTGTTCATTTTAAACATGGACAGATTAATTGTTTTGGAAATTCGGATGAATAATTTTAAATTTATTTATAATAAAATATTTATAAACAATAAATAAATCTCTCCTATATTTTATTATTTAATATTCTGATTTACTCTGAAATATGTAACATTACAGAAGTAAAATGCTTTGTCAATGCTATTACATGTTGATGTCATTGTTTAATGCACAAAAATAAAAAGGTATAATTAGGCCTACATTTTGGGAATTATAGCAAGTTCATTCACAGGTTTAGGATGTTTAATTTCCAAACCACCAATGCAAACTAAGCATAACCAAACCAATCAATGCATTAATGCCTTCTGCAGCTATTTGGGATGAAACTGATGTGCTCAAAAAGCATTGGCGCTAAAGATAACAGGATACAATAAAAATGTAGCATATTACATTGAGGACTTGGTGATAAATGAACCAGAAAGTACTCACTGTTGAATCTGCTGACAGGAATGGAGTCTGTCCTCTCATGGAGCCACTCAGGAGGGTGCGGACGGATGCTGGCCTGGGATGCAGCGTAGGCCACTGGGTCATTGCTCACCCAGGCAGTTAAATAAATGTAAAAGGCATTTGGGTTGATGATTCCATCGGCGCTCACCAAACGCTGCCTAGTTAGCTGGTGATGAAAAGAAAATGTCAATTAGAAACTGCTCAAACAACATGATTTGTTTGCTAACATTAAGTTCTTGAATAAGTACACCAATGTATGTACTATACAAGCGAGTATTGTGAATGCCCACCAGTGCAGTAATCTCTAAATGCTTCACTTCTCGCCTAGCGCTTAGCTAGCTACCTCCTGTGAAGGCAAAGTCATTACAGCATCACACCTAATGCCATACATGCTTCTTGAGAAAATAAATCTACAGTCTCCCAGTCAGGAGTTGGGGGTCAGTGTGTATTAGTGTGTATTAGTGTGTGTGTGTGTGTTGGGTGGGGTGGGGTTTCAGGGTGTGCGATAGAAATGAGAGTGAGTGAGAGAAAAATTGCTTGAGTTAGTGTAACAATAAAAAAATTGGCCGGAGTCCCTGAGCACGTCTGTGTGCAGTTAACCTTGCTGTTAACACTGGAGGAAATGCCACCCAGCAAATGGAGGAGAGCTATAAAAATAACACAACATCTGTACAAATGTTGCAAACACTTGCTTCTCCTGACCCCTATAGATACCCACAATGCCCGGCGCCACAGATGGCTCCTGCCATGAAGGCAAAATAGGGTTTTTGACAGTACAATGACTTAAAACCCCACTCAACATTTGAAAAAAATTGTTTAAAAGAAAACAAAATATCCTGAGATGCTAAACTATACTGATTTTTAATTTAAAATAAATTATTAAATAAATGGGTGAGGGGTAAAAAATAATTTAACTACTGGTTTTCAATGTAATACTGAAAAAATTGATGAGAAAGTCATGTTAAACTACCGATTTTCAATAAAAAAAAAAATTAATATTTATTAGGTACGGACAATTTTTTTTTCCTGCACTGGTTTTAAAAAAGAAACAAAACAAAAACGGATGATAAAACTATTTGTTAAACTATTTACTTTAAATTGATTCATATAAATTAATAACACACAATTATTAGATTAATTATAGGAAAAAATCCTGAGACACTGACCTGTGTTAGTTTTTAATTTAATAAGAAAATAAAAGCAAAATTAAGAATAAGAACAATTCTGAGATGTTTAACTGTTCTCATTTTCTATGTAATATATTTCAATAATAATAAATAATAATTTTATTATCAGATGAGGGAAAAATGAAAGTCCTCAAGGAATAACACTATGACTTTTATGGTGACCAGAATGAGAGAGGCAGCTTGTGATTCCCGGGACATGGCAGCAGTTCCAAGAGAAGCGAATAAGCGAGAGGCGGAAGAGAAAAAAGTGGACTTGGATTCCAAAGATCTGGATTGCATTAAGCAGCAGGATGCGCAACAACTGTATGTCTTCAAGCTGTCACGGGAAGCACACAGTGCGTAGCTGGCGGCCTCCTGGCCCACTGCCGCCCCTCTTCCCTCACAGGCAGAGGAAATGACATCACGGGGCCGCACACCAACACAGATCGGCTGGCTTTTCTTTCCCATTCAACTGGCAATGGTTCAGCACAATAATGACCACTTGAAAACAATAAAAATGCAAATCATTTCTGGCCTTGTGTGTGCATTGCCAATTACCAGACAAGACACACACACACACACACATTCTAGCCGCCATCGCTCCACTCCTCCCCACCCTCCAGCCCCTCTGGCATGTGGTATGCTTCGTATTTTTCATATTTTTGCTCTCCTCTTGCTTGACATTTCATGCTGGGTAACAACTGGAAACTGTTAATGTGTTAACCTGTTATATTTTTTGCCGGTGTGACTGTGTGTGTGTGTGTGTGTGTGTGTGGCGCAGGGGTTTCTTCTTGACAAGGCCCCTCTGAAGGAGTCCTGAAAATGTTGTATAGGCCGAGCTTTAGGCCTGCAGCAAGAAACTGGAACAAATGGTTTGAATGAAGACTTAATTGCTTTTTCAGAGGCAAGTTGCAGCCCCATCGAGAGCTTTAAATTCCTGTGCTTGGTAAAGCAATCAGAGGGAGAAAGAGAGAGAGAGAATGAGGACAGACATAGACGGACATTTAGAAGCCAGGTGTGGTTCCTAAGCATGTTTATAAACCCAGACACTGATGCTCTACCCAAGCACCCCTCTGTCATCAGAGATTCACATAAACATGTTGTTCATGTCAACCAGGGAGAAACAGAAAAGGGCAGGCCAATTTAATTTGTTAATATATTTAGAAAAAAAGGGATAGGGATGGCAATTGTTTAATTTTACCTTAATATTAATATTGCATCATATAATTATTAATAATATTCAAACTAATATAACATCAATAATAATACATATTGATGTAATAATATTACACAATAATAATTTAGAATTCCTAATTATTATTATTTCAAATTTCTAAATATATTTAAAATAACATTAATTAAAAAATATAAATCTTAATAAATATGAATGAACTATCACACAATAATAATTAATAGTGTTATTATCAACAATTTCATAATAGATATAAAATGACATTAATGAAAAATATTATAAATCTTATATTAAACAAAAATATTATATGTAATATTACTAAGTAAAAATAAGAATAATATATTGTGGCCATTTTTACATTCAGCAATGGAAACACAAAAATAAAATAAAATAAAATAGTGTGGATACAGGTGAGATTTGTTCTATACAATTCAGGGAGACAATCTCCTTTCACTGAGAATCATGGGATTCAATCCATGAAAACTGGACTTGCAATGAATTATACCTGATCCTACTTAAGTGAGGTGGACTCAAGTCAATTTAGTTTCTTACCAGGTTCATGTTGACTGGCTTGTCTCTGCGGCCGGTCTGCACCAGGAGTTTGTAGGCCAGGACGCCATCATCAGAGCCATTCTTGTAGTTCCCCTGAGCGATCCTACCGGCCTGCCAGTCCTTATCGAACGCCTCCTGCAGACCTGCCAGGACACACACA
Source organism: Gymnocypris eckloni scoliostomus (assembly GCA_027564155.1). Classification (NCBI taxonomy): domain Eukaryota; kingdom Metazoa; phylum Chordata; class Actinopteri; order Cypriniformes; family Cyprinidae; genus Gymnocypris; species Gymnocypris eckloni. Next base: position 14,184,585 of record CM050420.1, read on the forward strand.
TTATTTTCACATTATCCTCAACACCAGTGGTCTATTTACGGGGCACATTGCTTTCTCTCTCTCTCCCTCGCCTCACTGTCTGTGACCAATTTGTCGAGCCATTTCAAACCACAATATTAAAGACAGCTCTCTCCACCCTCTCTGGAACAGCCTTTACTGAAGTCTATATGCACATGCATACACAAAGTGAATGCACACATAGAGATGCTGCAGTAAGTCCAATGAGAGTGCCGAAAGGATTAAACAAAATAATTGGAAAACGCCAATGATGTTTGAGGTTCTGTTTGGCTGACAAAGCAAGTCTGTACATGCCACCCAAACTCCATCTGGACAGAAGCCATTTGGAGACAGGTATGCCTTTCTAAAGAGGAGCTATGTGAGAGAAAGTGTGCAAAACAAGGTTTGCTTTTGTATATGGCCCGCCCGGGATTAGATACAGCATTCCGAAAGAAGCCACTGTAGAGGAGGCCACAAGGAAAAGGATGTTGCAGGGACATGCCCTGTATCTCCAAATCTACTTGTTTTTTTCACTCTCACCTCAACTGCATTTTTTTTGTCCCCACAGTTTCTTTCTTTTTTTTGCCACATTTTCACTCTCTGGTTTTAATCTCTCCATTTAAATCTCACTCTCGGATCATAATCCATTTTAAGACATTAAATGTGTTACAGATTTGGAGGTTTAGCAGCGTGATTGATGTTTGTGAGAAACAGATGATCTGTCGTTGGTAAAATTGATGTAAAACTTCTCCAATGAAGCGAGCACTGTCTGTAAATCAATAGTCTGTAAAAAATGAAGCATTTTGTAAAACTCAAATATTTTTGGACAAAGTTTAATTGTTTATTGGCAAAATAAATGTTAGGATTTGTTTAATGTTTTTGAAGAAAGTCACTTATTTCAACTTTTTTATGATTTATTTAATCAAATATACAGTAAAACCATAATGTAGTGAAATATAATTAGAATTTACAGTAACTGTTTAAATATAATTTAATATCTTTTAAAATGTAATTTATTCCTGTGATGGCAAAGCTGAATTATTAGTTTTCATAAATCATTCTACTATGCTGACTTGATGCTATTTCTTCTAATTATCAATGTATCAATCATGTATCAATGTATCGATTATCAAAAAGCATAGTGACCCAGTGGAGCAAAAAGCATTTTATTATTATTATTATTAAAAAGTATTGACACTTATGCATAAAACAAACAAAAGTAAAGCATATGTTTATGTTGGTCCCTTCCTTGCAAGTCAGGTGATCCCTTCCTGTCTAAACAGGCAGTTATTGGTCAGAATTAGCTATAATGAATATGACCAGACAGTTTAGTTAAAGGATAATTCACCCAAAAATGAAAATTCTGTCATTAATTACTCAGGTACTTATTCCAAACCCCACAAGACCTTCGTTCTTCTTCAGAACACAAAATAAGATATTTTTGATTAAATCCGAGAGCTTTCTGACCCTTCATAGATAGCAACGCAACTGACATGTTCAAGGCCAAGAAAGGTCGTAAGGACATCGTTAAAATAGTCCATGTGACATCAGTGTCTCAACCTTAATTTTACGAAGCTATGAGAATAAAAATCTTAATTTTTGTTCCAAAGATGAACAAGGTCTTACGGGTTTGGAACAACATGAGGGTGAGTAATTAATGACAGAATTTTCATTTTGAAAAGTCTTGGTCTTTAGGTTTGACCTCCACCAATGGTCTCTGATGCAAGACCGATCGATTACACATCTGAGTATATTACCTTGCAGCCAATCTCTGAAGTAATGCAGCCACATATGTGGGAGCTGGCCGTTCTCCTCCCGCAGGACGTACTTCACAGTGCCGAAGAGTTGGTGCAGCTCATAGAGCTGAGGCTGGATCTGTGCGTAGTCAGCTTTCTGGGTCACCACGTACATGTTATAGAAGGAAAAGTAGCGGAACTGGGCACGAATGAAGTCGTATTCGCCCGTCTCTCGTGGCACAATGTCAGTCAGCTCTAAACCATCCCGGACACGGGTGGTGCCATACAGACTGACCCCGAGCAGTGCCAAGAAGAGAAAAATCACCACCACCTGATAGGAAACACACAAAAAGTTAGATATGACTCAGGGTTTGGCTACATCTGAAACTACTGCTGTTTTAGTGTCTTATGACGAAGTTCTGCCCTGTTTGAGGTGTTTGTGGTTTTCAGAAGGCCTTGACTCACAAAATAACACTTACACAACACAACATACACTGTTGCTCATTCAATGCCAGGATATTAGCTCATCGCTGGCATCCATAATCCCTCTTCCAATCAGACAATGTGCACAACATTTAACCCTCACCTTTGTTGTTGGCTGCAGCAGAAACGGTGCATAATGCTTCTCTGCGAACGATGCAAACGTCCATCGTGAACACGGCGGCTCCAGACAGCGTAAACTTGACTCCCCAAATTGAGATAGCAAGTCTCGTGTGGAGCTTGCGCCGTCGGGACTCTGGCAGGATGCTGTATCAGAAGCCGGACCTGGCCCTGCACTGCTGCTGTTATTGCGGTTGTTGTTGATGGGATTGGGATTAGGATTGAGGGCGAAGGGTTGAACGGAGATGTGAGAATGGGGCTCGGCCGTAGTGTAGTAGGCCTGTCTTCTGGGGTCGTACTCTGTGCGCAGCTGTACGGTGGACTGCATGGTGATTTGGGTGTGCTGGGCGAAGCTGTGGCTGCTGTAAGAGGGCGGAGGGCTGTAGTGGCTGGATTCAGCAGAGGAGTCAGCGTACGCCGCCTGTGGCTCCAACTGGATCACCCGGTTAGCGCAAGGACTAAATGAAAACAAGAAAAAAACAAAGAGCATTTGAGTAACACAAAAGCACCATGTAATTGTCGATTATGTGTGGAATTTCCTGCAATATCGATTTATATCACAACAACGGGAAATGATACAGAAGAGCTGGGAAAAAGCTGGCATGTATAGACTAATGTTTACTACAAAAGATGTTTAAAAAGTTATCTTAAGAATTGTTTCATCTAAGATGCCTCGATTAGGAACAATTTTAAACATCATATGTATCCTTAAGAGAGAATCCAACCCCATAATGCATCTGATACAGTCAGTTGTGTGGCGTCCCAATTCACCTACTTACACTATGCACAAAAAAGTACTTTTTGTATGATGAAACATACAAGATACAACATACACAACTATAATTGTGTCTTTAAGAATTAACATGCATTCTGTTGTCACTAACTGGCCTGTCAGTCATTTTGTCACGGTTAATGTTTTCATATACACTACATATTACAGTTTATTTAATTTAGACTCCTCAAGAATGTATCCTACCATATTGGAGATAATCAAAGAAGCACGTTGATCTACAAGTCGTGTGTCATTCTTACAAAGAAGTCTCCTCAAGTTTTTGCATAATAAAGCATTTAAAATTTACTGGACTCATTTATCTTTATGAAAATGTACAATGTTGTTGCAGATTAAATTTAATTTTATCAGGTTACATACCGTTTATTAATCATTAAAACCCCTTTTATCTAAATCTCTCTACTTAAGCATCCACCTGGCACATCTGCCATATTTGTAGTTCCTTTTATTCGTGTTTGTAGTTCTAAACTGAATTCTTTGCCAAAACACAATGGATAGTATTCAAATTTGGATGCAGCATAAGAAAAAAAGAATACAGGATTTTGAACAAGGTAAAAGAAAGTGAATAAAAACAGATTATTTTACCCAACATCTGTGTGTGTTCCGTATAGTTTTTATTATTATTAGATTACCATGCTGTTAACTTAGCAACATGCAAACAATATTCTACTGAAATAAAATGAAAGTTGAGTTTCCTGTGCGGGGCAACATTTGTGGCTTAGGGTCAATGATGCTGCCTTAGCAAATGTAGGTTACTAACTACGTTTTTAACAGAGCCTGTCTCTTTTCCATGATTTTCTATATGGATGGAGAGTTAGTGAGTGAGCTTGTAAACGAGCTTTAGATGTGAGACTCGTTACTCTTGAGTGCTCATGCAAATGCATAGAAATACAACCGCAATCAGCTTTACAGTCGAGAGCAGTTCAAACCTAGAGGCGAGTGAGTGTCGGTGACCAGAAAGCAAGAGTTTCAACCATGGTGAGAGTTAAGGCATCAGGTTTAATTTCCTGCAGGAGTTTGGGGGCATGACTAAGAAGGTAAAGTATGTGCCTATAGCCCACTTGCTTTCTCTCTCTCTCTCTCTCTCTCTCTCTCTCTCTCTCTCTCTCTCTCTCTCATCAGACACCAAGAATGTTGCAGCACGCAGGAGAGGCAACAGCATGTCTTATTTAAGGGCCCGGGGCCTCAGACAGAGATAAACATCAGCACGCGCACATGTGCAAAAAAAGTATAGATGTTAGGGCAGGTTGACGCTTAATTGTTACTGCACTCAATGTCATAACAGGCTGTTGTATATATTATATCTGAATGAATTTGTTTGGAAAGATCACAAAACCATATAACTCGGTGACCTCAGAGAAAAAGTGATGGATGGTTATATAGCAGTGTGAGTGTGTATGTCTGTGCTTATTTCGCTATACAAATTAGAAAATGTCTTCACAATTATAATAAGCCATCTTAAAACTCGCTAGTTACAAAAGTTATACACCGAGAACAGGTAATGGAAAATATGATCATGTTTGTGGGTGTTTTTAAAGACATGAATAATTTTATTCTGCAAGAATGCATTAAATTGATCAAAAGTAACAGTAAAGTGTGACATATATAATGTAAAAAATATTATAGAAATAAATAAATGCTGTTCTTTAGAACTTTCATCAAAAAATCCTGAAACAAAATATGTAGGACAAACTATGTCCTAAGTATGTAGGACAAAAATTGAAAAGGGTATTACATTTTTTGTTTACTATACTTAAGGGACAAAAACATCCCCATAAGAAAATTTGATGACTTAAAGGTAAACAATCTGCATACATAAATTAAATGAGGGTAAGTTAAATAAAATTAGGCTAAGTGTGTATTTATTATAATTCGATTTTTAGAGTTGCAAAGGGGCAGAATATTTTTTTAAAGATTTATTTTTGATAGAACTTTATTATGATAGGACAGATCAGAACTGACAGGAAGCAAAGTGGGAGTGGGAGAGGGAGATAGGGAGCGGGATCAGGAAAGGTCCTCGATTCGGGATTCCAACTCGGGATGCCCACAGTGCAACGGAGCAATATGTTGGCGTGCTGCCCACAAGGCTATCGGTGCCAACGGGCTGAATATTTCTAGTACATTTCTGGAAACTGTCCAAAAGTTACATTTCCAAAAGTTTCAAAAAATCCTGGAAAGTTTGCAAAATGTAATGGGAAAATTGCTGTCTTTTAGCAAGGTTAATGTTTGTGTGCTACCTGACAAAGCAGCAGAAAATGTCGAAGCGGCGGTCCTCTCGGCGGTACAGGTCCATGCTGAGGATGGCAGGAAAGATGAGCAGCACCATAGCAAGTTAAACACCACAACCACTGCGGCCTGAGAGAGAAAATGAAGATGTTAAGCACGTATTCACACTCACACAAAATAATCACACACAGCGACACCGCACATCTGCAGAGGGTCTATCTGTGCCAAAACCACAATGATCCCAACAAATTCAATTTTAGATAATTATCCTCTTCATAAGAGATGAATGACAAACAAATAAAAAACAACTGTTGCCATCCCGAAAAATTGATTTGGGCTCATTCAGTTTGGGTGAAGCCCACCTAAATTTCTAAATGTAAATCACATTGCTATTGAATTAATAATTCAATCCACACAATTCCATATGAAGAACTGGGAAAAAGACTTTCAGCTAGATGTGGATCTCTTGACCTTGGGAAACTGCCACTTTCTTTCAGAGCCGATATATCACAAGCTTACTAAAAAGGACTTAACCAGGCCAAGAGCTCCTTAACAGTGTGGAGAAACAAACAAGTGATCTGAAACTTTTAATCCTGATTCATTCGGTTGAAGCTCACAGAATGACTAACGTGAGAAGAGCAACTGGATAAAGAACAGTGGCATGACAACAAAAGTCAGAAACCGAGGAAGAGAGGGCAGATTGAAGCATGCCTGCCCTAGTTAGGGTGTATTTTTTATGGGTGGAGGTTGGAGTTATGTCAGACTGCCAGACCACCCAGAGAGCAGCTCAGCCTGACACAATGAGAGAAACGTATGTATACAAAGCAACTCCAAAAAGCATTTGGACAGATCATCTATGCTTAAAAATGTGTGAATGTCACTGCATTAGACAACACAGTATAAAATCTATCAACACATGAGAGGAACACAGAGAACAGATGAGAGAATGTGCGTGAGTGATTCTACAGTGAGATTTGTTAGGCCTGACATGTGCGCTCGCGTTTATGCTGCCAAAGAAATAGATAAAAACACTGAAAGAGAGGGAGATGCCAAAAAAACAGTGCTAAATAGAGACAGAAGAATTGAAAAAACATGATTAAAAAAAAAAAAAAAATAGCGTCACCGTGAAATGGTAATCCCAACCCATTTACTTCTGTAATGTTTTTAGACAAATATAAATGTTATCAAAGCTGAGATTTACTATATTTTAATAAAGACAAACGTTTTTTTTCCCCTTTGGGAATAATGAGCACCAATAATGTTACACTACAATTTAAAAAATATTTGTTACACAACCGTTTAAAATTTAAAACAGTTTTTTTCAGAATTCTTCGATGAATAGCAATTTCAACAGAATTTCTTTCAAATAGAATACATATGTAACATTATACATGTCTTTACTGTCAGCTTCGATCAATTTATTGCATCCTTGCTGAATTAAATGAGTATTTATTTTTTCAATCTTAATGTTCCCAAACTTATGAACATTAGAATAGATTAGTAAATTTGGTCCATTTTGATTATTTTCTTGACTTTAAAGTAGGGCTGTGCAATTAATAGAAATTCAATAATCGAGATAAAACGATTATCGCGCCCCATTCCATCCTCTTTCCTCAGGAGGCTTGCGCTCAGAGACGGAGCAGAGCACGGATTATAAAGTCATATTTTAGCTGAACATATGCACCTAAATGCTCAAATACAAGCAAAAATGTGTCAAAATGCGGCGCTTAATGATTATTCACGTAAATCTTCGTCAGTTATGTAATAAATGAATGTAGACAGATGAGACTAAAAATACGCGTATAACAGTAAATTAGATCCGTGCGGCTCTTAAAGTGACAGTGCGCTATATTGACTGTGTGCTTAATATTAATCAAACAATTATATATATTTTTTGGTTATATGGCCCACTATTAATAGTGTTTAATAATCGTGATTACAATATTTACCAAAATATTTTCCCAAAATTAGAGAAGCTGAGTCACAATTTGACAAAGCTTAAGTAAACATATTAGGACACAAATATTCAAGTGTACACATTTGTACACACATAATCATAAGTAAATATTTGGACACAAAAGCAGCATCTCTTAGCCGTGTGTGTGTGTGCGCATGTGTTCTCAGTGGTTTTGAAGATGAGTATCTTCAGGCACCATTGAACAGGTGCCAGTTGGAGTGCGCTGCTTGAAAAACAGCATGTGTCTGACAGTCGTGTGTGAGACATCAATCCACACATCCTAATACTTGATCTACGGCACTGTAAAAGTGTGTGTGTGTGCGTGTTTAGGCATGAGCCTCCTCTTGCGTGTGGTCGGCAGGCTCATCCTGCACATCATTATTCTGAAAATATGCAATCATCGAACAGACACAGACATTATACGGATATATATTTACACTTGCAGATATATAAAGCAATTCTGCTTTTAGGATCAAAGGGTCCTGCAAAATGGGAGTTTATCTGTAGGGTTTAAGCTGAGATTTGTGTGAATGTTTGTTGAACAGAACAAGACATCAGTGTGTAAATCTCTGCGTCTGCCTCCGTGCAGCTGTGGAGGTTATGTGGATTATGGTGAGGTTACTTCACCTAAAGTTCAAGGGTTAAGCAGCCCAAGTGCTGAGTGTGTGTGTGTTTCATGTGGGGGGGTGTTCAAGCGTCTAATGGAGAACATCTTTTAAACTGATTCAGGTTTAAACACAGGTATTCAGATTATACAGTCCATTTAAATGCACAGTTCACCCAAAAATAAACTCTTGTCAATTTATTCACCCTCATGTTCTTATAAAAAGTAACTTTATTTGTAGAAAATCTAAATGACATTACAATTTTAATCTTCAAAAAAGGATGCGAAAGAACGTGAAAAACGGATGTGAAAGCACCATAAAACCGTGTTATAACTACACTCGACATTATAAGATTCCAGAGACAAGGAATTTGGGTGTCCGACAGAATCAATCAAATATCACAGCCAATCAGAAGCGTGCATGGACGGGCTCTCTCTGGAAGCGCACTGCACTCGCAAACAAAATGGATAAGTTTATAATCTAATTCCTAAATATTAAACCTTTTTAGCATCATTAAATGTACATACTGAGTGACTGATACCATCTTTGTTATGGAATACGCTTGTTGGTTCGCATTGTTTTAACGCACATCTTTGCTTTAATTTATTTTCAAGAGCTGAGGTAAACTATCGGTTTGCTTTCAGTTTGGCTATAAGGTCACGCAATATGATATTCAAACTCATATTAGACACACTTAACTTTGAATAAAGCGCATAATCACCTGAGATGATCTACTTTCATGTAGTTTGTATGTTGCTGTTCCAGCAACGACGTTGTGGAAATAAAAAACGTTTCTAAAACAGAAATTTTGCGTGTCTTCGTCGCAGCTAGTTAGGATAAAAACTCATAAACATGGAAAGATATCTTTTATCGCATGCCGCGTCTCATGTAGTTAGGACCCGATGTAAGTGTCGCAAAAGTGGTCCATGCGACTCAGTGTTTTATTTTCTAAGGTCTTCTGCAGCCTTACAATAGATTTGTGAGAGCACAGACAAAAATGAAAGTCATTATTGACTGAAAATCTCCATTTATCTCAATTCATGAGTAGTGAATCTTGAACAAATCATTCACATCATTTATTTGATTCATTGAAAATGTATGAAGTTTGAAGGCTCCATTCCACAGTGTTCAGAACATCTACTTGTGTGTCCCACAGAAGAAAAAAGTCAGATTTGACACAACATGAGGGTGAGTAAATGATGACAGAACTTTCATTCAACTGTCCCTTTACACTGGTAAAAGTCAGGAACAGGTTGTGGGCAGATCTCTTACTTAGCCTCTTTCCTATGTCACTTCCACAGCCTTGCGGTCATAAATAAACCACAGATGTGTGGAACAATAACCTGTGTGACCCACCCCCACTCCCAGATCGAGTTACGTGCCCAAAATCTGCACACTTAGGGGCCGTACCACTAATCACACGCCATAGGGGGGTTATGGGCCATGCCAGCTCGCTCAACCTGTCACACGCTTGGTTTGATGAATGAAATCAATAAAAGTCATGCGGAGAAATCTGGAGTCAATGAAGGTATGGAACATGCACACAGAACAAAGAAAGAGCTGGTACGGACATGGGAAATTTCGGCAAATGTCCATTAGTAATACAAACAAACACACAACTGCTGCAGACAAGCAATCTGAAATGCATTTCTACTCAAGAATAAGAAAAAAACAAACCTGTAAAGAGAAAGCTCGGAGTGCTGGGATTGGAATAAGGGCGGCCATGAAAAATGCTGTCACATTACTGATGGAAGTCAAAGCTACACTAGCCCCAGTCCTCTTCAGACATTCACCAGTCCGGTCCTGAGGAAGAAAGACAAAAATAAAAGTTACAATGTCTTCAAACTAGCAGCAAGCATATTATTCTTACCCCTAGAATCAATTAGTCAAGGTGTCTTACAACAAACACTGTTGCAGATTAGCTTTTCAAGACCATATTCCACCTGTTCTTGGTTCCTGAAAACTAAACTGACTGTTTTTGCTTTTGTACCGCTGTAGATCAGACCACTGTACATAAATGACTCTGTTATGATTGGCTAACTCATTCACATGTGAAACAAGCTGCAATGTTCACTACTAAGGATAGGTTTCTTTGTAATTACTGTACTGGAAAGCTCATTAAAATTATGAATGTATTTCCTTTTGTATATTCAGTCAGTGTATACCTATTCAAAACTGTAATATAATGCAAACTTTTATTCACTTATCTCTTTTTCATCTGAATTTGGTGCTTTGAACAATTATATTCTTAGCGCAATCAAACTCATTTTTTGGAGAAAAAAAACAATTGAGTAACTGGAAATGATGATAAACAATGATTCATTCATAATAAATACATATCAATTAAGTTTATTTTGTTATTAAATTATCAAACATGGGTTAGGTGCAGATGTTCTTTAATTTATAAAGAAATTAATAAAGCATTTTTTCACTCTTAAGGCCTTTCCACACTGAGTGCGATGCGAAAAAAGCGAGGCGAATCGTCGACGAATGGTGCTTTCATACCGAGCGCGAAACGAATGTTCGCCTTCTGCTAATTCACTAAGGCATTTAGGCACTAAGGCATTTAGGCATAGATTACTTTGCTCAATAATGATACAGACTTTAGCAGAACAGAAATTTAGTCTGACAATAATGATTCACCTTTAATAAATCACTGCGAGACTCATTATGACTTTTGTGAAAGTGTAACTTGCATTTAAGCTCGCTGATATTTTCATTGAAGAGAGCTGATAATTACACAACTTGTCATGACAACTTAATGAGCTCAACTTCTGATGAAAAGCTTTCCTTTCTCGCCCCATTATTATGTGGATTTTTAGAGAGAGGAAAAACACAAAAAAGAGAATAATTTCTCTTTCTCCTTATCCCTCACTCACACAGAAATATTTTCCATCAAAGGCAGGACATATCCTTTTAAACAAAGCAGCCCAGGGTGCAGATAGGATAAACTGTTAGGATTGTTAGGATAAACTCTCTCTCCTCGTTTCAAAGCCATTCAGGGTGCGAGGTGCATGAGAAACAGTTTCAAACCCCACCTCCCTGCACACAGAGGTAGAGATGAGGAGAAGGAAAGAAGGAGGGAAAGTTTTTTCTGGTATCTGAGGACGTGCAGGACCACACACGGCGCGTTTTAAGACAGGAGGGCTCTGCACTCGCTCTCGCTCTCTCTCTTCCAACAGGGGAACTGTTTACTTTCCACACAAAAGTTTCGCTGCACGCTGTGCAATCTCACATAAACACAAGCAAATACATGCCTGAACTCAGCCGTCTGCATGAGAGTCATCTAAATCACCTCACATACACGACCACACATAAACGCACGCGAAAGCTAAACAAAGATACCCTTGACAGATGTATCAACGGAAACGAATACACAATCTACTAAAAAATCCCAGATCATATACACATAAGATTACTGTCGTCCAGTCGAGTCTCACAAGTAAAACTAACAACTCAAATGCTTGTGCTAGAAAAGGTTTCACAGAAACTGATTAAAGATTAACACCTAACAGTAACAGTAAAGTGATGATATCAGATGGTAATACCACAGTACTTTGATATAGCCAAAAGTATGGATAAAAGTAATAAGTATAAAATACCAATTAATGAACAAATGACTGTAATGGGCTGGTCTTTTAATGAATACTCTGTTCAGAAATACTCTGGAGTTACCAGTTTGAACAAGTAAGACAAATCCTTTAATGAATGAACTGAGTATGTCTCCAGTTATCATTACTTTTAGTCATTTTCATCTTCAAATGAAGCAAGTATTTAACACCAAATGTATGTGAAATGTTTGACTGATTGTTCATGTCATTTTGAAGCTAAAATCTATTTTATAAATGTGTATACATACACACTTTTTTATTTTAGTTTATATATATCCTTTTATATTAAATATATATATATATACACACACACACAATATATATATTTTACATAGTATAATATAGCACATACAAACATAATACAATACAGTCATTCAAATTCAAATTTTATAAGACTAGAACAATTAAATGTATTAGAAAGATAAATAAAACTCATATAAAGATAAAACGTTATTGAAGATAAACCTCTATCCTCCTACTTGTAACTAAGAATGAAGATACATTTTTCTCATGTTATTTGTATGTTAAGTTTTTTGTCTACATTTTTGCTGTCACACCATAGGACACAGTATTTGTCAACTACCCATATATATATAATAGATTATAGATTTCATACTGTATATGCATACTTTGTTATTTATTTGTTACTTTAAAGTGTGTCATAGAAAACAATGGTACTAACATGGTACCATATCTAAAATCAAAACACAACAATGGTAGTACTATGGTTAATTTTTTCATCTGTGTTGTTTAGGAGAAACGTCTTGAGTTGCACACCATACAGTGGCCCTCAGCAGATCAAAGTATGCTAGTGTTTTTGAAGTTACATCACAGGCTGGGGCAGGTACACACATTCCTTTATGTAAGTGATAACATGAGGGTACACATTGATAACCCCCTTCCTCCTCATAACATGCTAACTCCTTCATTTCTGGACGGACTGCCTTGTCTCGACACTATCTTTGGATGTGTAGTCACTTTTGCACATCTGATGGTTTGTGGTGGGAGAAAACTGTTGTTTTTTAGTAGTGTTCCCTGCTTTTCAGGATGTTTGGGATGAGATAACACACCTCAAATGGAATCCTCTTGTTCTGGCCAGTCTCACTGAAAGCATGAGCCAGGAGAAACACATCGTCCACCCCTACTCCAAGGGCCAGGAATGGCAACACCTTTAAACACATGAAGAGCATGCTACATGTGAAAGATGTTACACTACCCATGATGTTCATGTTTGCTTGTGTGTGTGATGTACCTGTGTGGTAGCGGCGTTAAAGGAGATCCCCAAAAGCGAGCAGAGTCCCAGTCCAGCGGCGACAGAAAGAGTGACCAGCAACACTCCGGCCAGCCCGACCGCACCCTGAGACTTGGCGCAGTCCCACCGCAGCATGGTCAGACACGCATAGGCAAGCTGCACACAGATAACATAGCTATAGTGTTAATCTGACATTATCACGTTACCGCAGCGCTGTTCTCATGAGTGCGGTCACGGCACAGCAGGGTCAGGCATGCACTGGCAAGCTGTATGTAACATAACACTAAAGGCCTATACACACCAAGTCTGAATTTTCAGCACGAAAACAAGATTTTAAAATGAAAAATATCTAACTCTACGAACTCCTTCACACAATATATTGTACTCAATAATCAGTCGATTGTCTGATTTTGAGGCTAGGCAATTTTATTACATTTTTTGGTTCTACAAGGCTTTTTTACTTACAGAGGAGAGAGTGACAGAACACTTGCAACACTCACATTAGCAGAACATGTGCAGAAACGTGCTTGGTCACAGATTTGACCAGCTGATTCATCGATCTTAAAGATCCCTATACAATTGACCAACATCTGACCCAAACTGGACGCATTTCTTGAGGGCATTTACATAAAAACTAGGAGTTGCAACAGAATTAATATAGAGGTCTTAAGATGCATTTTCATAAGATGGAATATTTTCAAAGAAAAGAAAATTGTGCATGTTTGAAAGTGCACTTGTGTACTTAAAATCTTAAAAAGTTCATTTTCATGACTATATATGCTGACACAGTACACTTTCAGAAAATTTTACCTTTAAAGTACATTATAAATTATTGTTTAAATCTTTTGTCATGCTTTGAAGTACACTTATGCACTGACTAACATACTACAGCATATGTAAATTATTATTTTAACTGTAGTTTGTTTGATAGTGAATTTAAAGTGAATATAGTTTATGTTTACTAACTTCATTTGCAACTTCATTACAAATGAGTGCATTTCAAGGAGAGTAGATGTGATTAGAAAATGACATATAAAGTGTACTTAAGCCCTACCTAAGTTGGTAAAAAACACTCTTAAGTTCAATTAGTGGCATTTACTATAATCAATTTAAATGTTGAAATAATAAGCATGTTAATTAAAGGGATAGTTAACCTAGAAATAAAAATGATCATCATTTACTCACCCTTAAGTTGTTCCAAACCTGTATGAGTTTAGCATCAATGGCTCCATAAACTGTTTAATTACCAACATTATTTAAAATAGCTTGTGTCCACAGAAGAAAGAAACTCATACAGTTTTGGAACTACTTGAGGGTGAGTACATAATCACATAATTTTTCCTTTTCTTTTTCGGATTTGGTGTAAATGTTTAGAATCCTGAAACTATGTTTTCTTTAAAAAAAAAGGTGTGAATGGACCTTAATATGACGTTCATGATTCATAAATACTCATGTGAGTCATTAACAGGTTAAAATGAACCTGAACAAAAGTCTAGATAAAGCAAAAGCTCTTCAGATGTGGAAGTTAGTTTACCATTAGGAGGTAGCCACTGGCGATACGGATCACACTGACATCAGAGAAGGACTTAAGGATGTCTTCCAAGGTGGTGGTGGTGAATGTGAGAACTTTCTGAGAAGAATTTATTGACACACTCTGCTGTACAACCTGAGGATGCACAGGATGGAAGAAAGACATAAAAAAACAAACATTAATGTTGTTTACCTTCAATTCATTTACACCCTTTCGCCAATCTTCTCACTGCTCATCTTTTCTTTGTTTTGTGTTCCCCTCAGGCCAATGAAATTAATTAGATAACGTGGAAACCACAGTCCCACAAATGTTTCACCAGCACAATTGTCCAAGAAATGAATATCGCAGCCCCACCCCTCTAAAACCACACACACTCACATCCACAAACGCACACATGTTCAGCCCTGCACACACACGCACCAGAAAGAAACCCTATGCCAAGCGGAGGTCAGGGCTGACAAAACAGAGATCAGATGATGTCACACACAAGCCACCAATGGGACGGCAGCTGTGAAAGAGATTGTGTGCTGAGCGGGTTAATGTGTTCCAGACGGTCCTGTCAAACACACACACACACACACAGATACCACACACATGCAAAAACACACACACAGACACACAAGTGCTGGGGCCGCCACACCAAGAGGGGTTGATTTTGCAATGGACACCCACACTAGCAAAAACAGGCTGTGCTGTAATCCTGCCACCTCGGATTAAACGAGCAAATCTGTTATTAAAGCATGCTAAAATGATTTCGCTAACACTTTAAAATAATGTTCAAGTTGTAAACATTATTTGAATGCATTAACGAACAATTAATAATACTATACAACATTTATTAATGTTGCATAATGGTAATTTTTACATGTACATATATTTCAAATTGTATAACAAATGAATCGTTTGGAAAAACACATTAACAAGAAACCAAGGTTAATAAATGCTTTTAAAATGTTAATTTACTATATTACTAAACTTTAGATAACTAAAAACAGTTTACTATGAATATACTGTTAGGTTATATTTGTTAGTATATTAATTCACTTTTATTTTTACGTCTTCAAATGTTATATACAGATTAAATATCAACATTAACATTACACAACATTAATTACTGCTTTAAAAATATTGTTAGTTCATAACACCTAATGCATTACCTAATGTTAGCAAATTGAACTTTATTAATAAATTCTGTAAAAATGTATAAATGTTCATTTCTAAAATTACTATAGATGATTTGTTAATTCATGTTTATTCATTATACATTTAATTGATGTTAATTCATACAACTTGAAATGTTATTTAAATTCTGCAAGATTTATAAATGCTGCAAAAATTTTCATTAGTTATTTTATGACGCCTCAATGTAAAGGACTGAAATACCTCCAGAATAAATATTTCGATGCAATAACGTAACGCATCTAATACATGTGAAGGTTTTAGTGCAAACATTTCCACAGTGTCCCATCACAACCTTTCCTGACCTTACAGATGTGCCCCGTTTTTCCCAGTTCACACTTAAGCTGAGCGTTTAAAGTATGAAGAAGGGAAAAAAGGGAAGTCTATGCCTTTGAAGGACTGCACTTAAACAGCTGGGTCCTAACATCAAGAGACACAGCCCCTTTGGAATGTATGCATTACTTATGATTCAAGATGAATGCCTTCACACTGCATGAGTGCATGTGAGTGTATTTTCCAGGAAACACACAATGTTGGGCTTGAGGAATGAATCAGGCCTCCTAAACCATGTTTAAGCAAAGTAAAACCTGATGAAAGAATGAATTACTACAAACACTACACCACTGTAAATATCTCCACTACAGTAGATTGCAGTCTGGACATGCACAGAGCATCTTTTCCATCAGGTGAGATGTGCATTTACCTCAGAGTATCTCCTCTGCCAGGCCTCTAGTATGGCAGCTGCTTTGTCCTCATTCCAGTTGATGTGCGAGACCTCTTCGTAGCCCTTCAAGTGCTCGTACATCTGCTTTGGGGTCATGAGCTGGAACATGGTCTGGAGGGCCTGTGCACTGTGAGGAAGAGTAAAGTAGAGTGAAAAGGTGAAACTGACCAAGTGTTTAACTGCTGAGTAGATGTGAGATTGGAATAAGAGTGTGAAAAGGGTTTGCCAAAGGTCCCCAGATGGTCCACTATTTCTGGTAGCAATTTTATGACATGGTAGTGTGTCCTAAAACTTGCCAAGTGCTACAAACTCAAAATGATCAACTTTTTCTTCACACACACATTCAAGGTTTTGACATTTGCAGTGGAAGCTTGAAATAAACATTTTCAGAGAATGTATTTATAACCAATATATTGAACCATCTGTTATAGATGTCTGATCCCCTGACGTTGAAGGCAACAGTCTAAATCATTCAGAATCAACTTTACTGACCTAAGACTCTTTACTCTGAATCATGAACTGAATTCAAACTTTGAGTTTTGTAATTAAAATTGTTTCAATTTAAAAAATGCTGGAAAAGATTTTATTGGTTAATGTTTAGCATGTTTTTTAGCTTGGTTTCTTTTCTTGGGGTGATGACGGCTGCTGCAAAAACAAATCCTACTGCAAACACAGTCTTGACCTTTTCTGTCACTACTTGGGGATAAAAACCTCAAAAAGAACCACTAACATGCTGAAAAACAGCGGCCTGCCACTTTTATTCCACAGACGAGCTAAAACTTCCCCAACTGTAGAGTACAGACTCCCTCAAGTGGACTATCAACCTACTATTGTTCTATGAACACATCTTGAAAGAAAAACCCTTGACTTTCTCTTTTCAGAAATCCACGGTTTTCAGAGTGAAACGACTCCTAGAAATCACAGCGGATGATTCCAGAGCCACTAGAGAATATTTTTCGCCACCACCGCTGTTGTGTATTAAATTTTTGGGATGTATGACAATGTTCTTTCATAATGAGGATGATGAATTCTGTCCCCTCTCAAGCCTAAAGAGGTCTGGGGAAAAATGTTTTGCTTTTGGAGCAAAAGGTGTGGGCTTCCTTCAGTCTGTGGGAATGAATACTAATATGCAGTTTACTAATGATTAAGATCTGCCAAGTTTATGTGAGAGCATACAAGAGAGGGAAAGACAAAGTGATCTTTTATCCACTGCCGCGTAATGCTCAAAAATTGTCAAACTGTGACAAACTTAAAGACACAATAATTTCACAATAATTTATTCCTTTAAAGTAAAAAACATTAAGATAAATTCAATTCAATGTTTAAATCCCAAAGTTGTCTCTTACCTCAGAAGTTTGCCGCTGTCGTTCTTCTTGGTCCCACCAACAATAAGCTCCTCCTGCCAGTGCATGTACTTTTTGGAAAGCCCATAGCAGCCACCAGTCAGAACATGAGCCACGTCAAAGGCTTAAGAATATGACAGATCGTAAATCAGAGACACGCTCGAGATGCAAAACAACATTGATTTAATTAGCGAATCTTTATCTGCAGTCTATGACTTCAAAAACAGACCCCAACACAGTATACCAAACAATCGCAAATGATTTTCAGCTATTGCTCTATGTTATCCCTTGTCTGCTGAACTCACCCGTGTCATGTTCTTGTTTGAGCTGACAACGGGCAGTCGAGGTCCGCTGGATTCAGGCAGGGGCGGTCCATATAGCCGTGGCCCACATCTGCTTTGACTAGCATCTCCTCCCAGCTGTCCACCGGATAGTTCAGAATCTTCAACTCAGCAATGAATCCCATCGGATCAAAGTTGGTCCATTGCACTGGGTCTTTGCCACTGTGGGGAAAAGCAACTATTTTATTG
This sequence comes from Gymnocypris eckloni scoliostomus, assembly GCA_027564155.1. Taxonomy (NCBI): domain Eukaryota; kingdom Metazoa; phylum Chordata; class Actinopteri; order Cypriniformes; family Cyprinidae; genus Gymnocypris; species Gymnocypris eckloni. The sequence goes on from CM050420.1 coordinate 14,202,666, forward strand.
TGTGATGTTCACACAGGACATGTTATAGCATTAAAAACAGCCTGATGAAGCAAAAAGGAATTGAATTGGAAACAGTGTTATAGGCGCATTAACTCCCGTAAGGCCGTTGCTTACGCAAATACTGAGTACTCTTGCTTTATCCAAAATGTATTAGGATTGGTCCGTTGTTGTAAATCTTCTACAATTCAAATGTTTTTTAAAAGCAGCACTCCCCAATGCTATATGTATTTGTTAAAAAATACAATAAAAGTAATATTATGAAATACTATTACAATGTAAAATAATTGTTTTATTTTAATATATTTTAAAATGTTATTTATTCCTGTGATGGCAAAACTGAATTTTCAGTCTTCAGTGTCACATGACCCTCTAGGAATCAGTCTAATATGCTGATTTGGTGCTCAACAAACATTTCTTACTATTATCGATGTTGAAAACAGTTGTACTGCTTAATATTTCTTTGGAAGTTAAAAAACAGCTTTTATTTGAAATTAAATCTTTTGGAACATTCTAAATCTTGTTAATGTCCATTTTGATCAGTTTTAGAAGTCCTTGCTGAATAGAAGTATTCATTTCTTTCAAAAAATCTAAATCTGACTGACCCTAAACTTTTGAACGGTAGTGTATAACCATGAAGGAGAAGCACAGACTGAGCCCTGCTTATGGGATGTTGGACGTGCTTAAAGTGGTTGGGCATAACTACGGGGAGCGGATGAACGGTGACTGGATGGAATGCCGAAGGCTTAGGGATTGATGGACGCTGCACGTCACAGCGGTGGCAGCACTAATGTAGTTGGGATTGGATTTCAGCCTGCCTCCATAATAATAGCTTTGAGAAAATGGAATCAATCCGCTCATCTGATCTTTATCCCCTCTAATTATACTGCCGTGCCGGGTGATCCCGCTCAAGGCCTGGCATCTCCCCACAACTAACAGCCCAATGCAGCAGTTTCGCAAACCTCCCATACTTTGCTTGCCCTCTCGTCTCAGTTGTTTTTTTCAGCACCCTCTTTCTCTAGCTGCGTCTTCACCCGGTTTCCTATCTCACCCGTACGCTTGACTATATCCTCAGACGGCCTTCCTCGTACCGAGTTCACCCGCCCACTTTCCATCATCGGTCCACTTCCACCGCTCCACTGACTGACTCTCTAAGCCGCCCTCTGTCAAACCTGCTCCGCCTTTCCATCCCTGCACCATCTTTCTCTCATTTCTCCCTCTTTCTTTCATTCTTCCCTTTTTTATGTATGTTTCCTTCTGTTTGCCCTCTTTTTCTCTTCTGGCAGGCCTGCAGCGGTTCAGACCACATTGTATGTGCCTAACCAGGCTTGAGTCATTATTCCAAGTCCCCCAACCAGAACACAGTAAAATCCTTATTTACCATCCATGATGGAGGGAGAGAGAGAGGGGGAGGGAGGGCAGAACAACTTTTGCAGACTTGGTGGTTGTCTACTGAGTGTAACTGTTGCAAGGAACCATTAGCAGCAGAAGTGGAACAATTGTGTAAGGCTTTGAGAGGTTCACTATCGCAACGAAGGCCTTCAGAAAACGCCCCAGGAGCACCACTTAGCACAATATTTAACGATTCATTTAACTTAAAAATAAAATGATGGAAAATCAATATGTATTTGTCTAATTTGTGCAAAAATACAAATTATATAATCATTAAACTAAACCAACAGAGAAGAGCAAACACAGAACTTGATTCAAGTTTCAAACATTCTTCCTGCACTTTATGGACTTAATCTTACATGCATAGGGAAAGTTGTTTTTGCAGTTTTCTGTTTAACTCATTGGTGACTTTCACTGATTATCGAATTTCACCATACCCATTAATCATCTTGCCTGAATATGATTATTAAATAAATTACCGTAAAGAGGTAATTTATCAAATAAACACTGTAAAATCCTCTTTTCACCACTTCTCTTGATTGGAATGAAAAACTTTTTCCTAAAAATTGATTTAGCTTGTTTATTGGTTTTCAACATAGCTCTATTCCCGGGAAGGACATGTATGAAACAGCGTTTAGTGTATGAAAATGGCCCTTCTGGCAAATCAACTTGATGTCAAATGCCAGATGAGACAGGATCAAACATTACAGGCTCCAAGCAAATACAAAAAGGTGTGTGCAACTTACGGGAGGTAGACTGTTCCTGAATGTAGCTTAGCACCATCCCAGAAGCAGTCTAGAGGAGTGATGATCAGACATGGGTGAAGTTTCTCTATAATCTGAAAAAATAAATACGCTATTACGGTCACAAGCCCTTAGCGTCATCCACTGAAGTTTAACATTTCTACTAAAACGTTGATCTAAAAAGACACTGTAACAATTATGAATTACCTGGTCCACAAAGTTGGTTTCTGTAACAATTTCTCCTGATTTGAAGCATAAATGTTCCAATTTCCATTGCCTGAAAACACAACAGTGGAAATTAGATGAACTATAATTTTGTGGACTACCATTAAAGCAGAAAACTTAAAAGAAATAGTGACCAGTTACAGGACTTAAAATAAACACTTTCCCAAGTTTTAACCTATAATTTTGGTTGATAAAAAGTCCAAGGACATGTTATGCATCAACTACTCAAAAAGAAACAACTCTTCAGAAGCTGGTGTGCAGTTACCTGTTGTACATGTAAACGTGTACTCTGCTGGCCTTTATGGCAGAGTCGAGGTGTTGCTTGAGCGCCTCTACGGTCAGAATGTTAGCACCTTCCTGTCGCGGCGTCTGTATCATGAGCTGAGGACTAAACATGGCCTCCTCTCCGATCTTCTGCCGCGTGTACTTGAGTTCCTGATTCACCCTGCCACCCACTATGAAACGGAGAAGAAAAGTGATGAAGACTTTCAGATGATGCTCCATATCCTTTTAGTACTTTTATTTATGAGCAGATTTAAGAGGTAATAGGAAATAATATGGAGAAAAGAGGGATTCAATGCAACATTAAACATTGCTTCAAACTCCACAGCTTATAAGTGATAGTTCACCCAAAAATGAAAATTCTGTCATTAATTACCCTCATGTCATCCAAACCCATAAGACCTTATTCATCTTCGATCACATAATTTTGATGTCTCCTCCACGCTCTCCTGGCACCATTTTGGAGAATATCACATACGCAAACAATGTATGCTATTCTGTGTCAGCAGCACCGTAGGGGCTACATTGTTTGCACTTTGATCTGAACATAAACAACATATCTGCACACATACGTTGCATTCGTTGTTTACGTATGTGATTCTCTTCAAAATGGCGCTATAGGGTGACATGGACGAGACAAATTGTTGAATAAAGCCATTCATTTTTGTTTGTTTTTGCACAAAAGTATTCTCATAACTTCTAAAAATTATGGTTGAACAATGGATGTCACATGGATTATTTTAACGATGTCCTTACAATGTTTCTGAGCCTCAATCGTGTTAGGAACCTTGCTGTATATTAGGGCTGTCAAATTATATTCAAATTTAAATGCATGATTTCTGTTGGGGGAAAAAATCTTTTGGCTTCTCTCCTGAGGCCACAAGAGGGCACATCAAGTAAAATATTACTGTATTAATGCACGTTTCTTTGAAAAAAGTGCATAATGTTTAAAATAATGTTTATAAACCATATATAATTAATTACATTGCTTAAACAATTAGAAACAACAAGCATCATGTTATTGTATAGTTTAATACTAAGGACCAAAAACCAATCCCAAAGAGTAGCCTGCTTTTTCATTTAAAAACATGATGCAGTGCGATTCAGAAGAACCACCATAAAGTTGAGAGACATGTTTTTTAAAAGCTTACATAAATTTTACATGGCTTTCTAAACATGCCGCTCTCTTGTGAAATGGTGATAGATGTCCCTATAGAAAATGTGATAATATGCATTCTGTGTTGTTAACGGCTTGGTTCCAGTTTTGAGGTAAACAACACCATCTCTGCATTGATGTTCTCTTTTTCTGCAATATTTTGAATGAGCAGTGCGGCATCTAGTGGGTTCAACTAGATAGACTATAAAAAGCATTCAAATGCAAGACACCTACATCGTCATCGCATCTTGTGTGCCACATATAAGGCTGCCTGAGCCTGACGCACACCTAAAATTCAAATGCAGCGTTTTTGCATTGGATTTGTATTTTAAATTTGATGAATATTCCATTTTTTTTTTACAAAAATTACAACCCTACTGTATATGGGAGGAGCTCTCAGAATTCAACAAAAATAATATATCTTAATTTGTGTTCCAAAGATGAGTCTTACAGGTTTGGTACGACATGAGGGTGAGTAATTAATGACATAATCCATTTTTGGGTGAACTATCCCTTTAATGTTTTGGAAATTAATTAAACAGTTTTGTATGCCATGAGCCTTTTTTTTTTTTTACACTTTTCCGTCCAACATGCGTAATGATCAAACACTCCACAATTAAATAAAAAAAATCAACAAAATGGTCCTAACTTTAGAAATAAAAACAATACAAATTTTGTAATACACTTTCAAAAATTGTATAATTCAGTTCAATGTTCATAATACAATTAAGCTCAATATTTAGACTTGTTTTATTATTGAAATATAAAATACATACATTTCAAAAACCTAATTTGAGGTCAAACATGACTGAATGCAAGTTTTTAGCCACACTTTTTAGCTCATAACATTCAATTCAATTTAACAAGCTAAAACACACGTGGCGAGAAACAATGAGCTTATATTTTTATATTTATTTATTCACTTGTTCACTTGTTTATTTATTCACAAAACACGCAGTTGAAAAACCCACAATAAACAAAGCAGCATGATAAAATGTAATTCAGAATTCTTCAGTGACAAACAGTCATAACGTTCACTGCCATCACACAGGGTCAAGCACAGTCTCATGATAATCAATCATATCCTCCAGCCTCGATGAAAGGAAACGCTAACACATGTACAGGCTCCCATATGTCCTGTTAACTTGACTTCAAAATGCCTTTCAGTACACACTTTAACACCTGCAGTCTTCTTCACAGCCTTCAAATCCAGGACTATGAGTTATGAGTGTGCGCGCAAGTGCGTCTGCAAGAGCACACGTGTGTGTAAGCTCTTGGCTGCTTTATTGCACTCGGGCAGTGGAGTCGTTGTGTGGCACACCTAAGCTCCACACAGGAACATCGAGCCCTCACAGCTACAAAAGCAGCCTTTCAAAGCGTCTTGCTGAACACCGTCCAAGCTTGACTCTCAAAGCTATCGATTCTTCACGCGATCTCTACCTGACCTCCGAGATAAGAAGACTTCTCCATTTCCAGGATCAAGCACCCTAGAGAAGCAGGCAACACGGTTCACAAGGACTTCACAGTTATTCTGAACCAGGTAATTATAGAGGTAATCGGTCAAATCCTCGTAAAGTAATCAAGCAAATCATCTACTGGTGTGATGTGTTTTGGACTAGGGGTCGACCGATATGTGTTTTTCAGGGCCGATACCGATACCGATTATTACAGATCAAGTAGACCAATAACCGATATTTTGAACCGATATACGTGTCTGGTGTAAAAATGAAAATTAATGCCAAAATTAATAATAACAAGAGCTCTGACAAAAAACATTCTTTAAATGCTTTTAAACATGTCTTTAATTCTGAAAACTGTTAATAACAACAACATTTCCGTTGGTTTTAATTTACAGTACAGTGCAAATGAAGGCATAAAACATTAATTTAATTTATCTTTTAATCAAATGAGAGTTAGACTTTATTTTTGGCAAACAAATGAGTTTACTATTAAAATTAAAACATGGAAGAAATAGCGTATTGTGTTATTATTCTCAACAAAAGTTGTAATAATTGTTGTAGTTGTATTACGTATATTCTACTGCACCACAGTAATATATTCGGCTAAACCGAACTTATATTTTGACAGGTTGCCATGAGGACATTTTAGGTTTCTGTAGCCTATGTATATATGATATGACGATCGTTTTACTCAAATGAAACGGTCAAATGCTCATGAAGTGACTCTCTGAGCAGTTCTGGGGATGTTGTTCATGTATTTATGTCCTCATTTAGTGAGACGGCAGATGCTGAAAACACCGCGAGCATCACCGCTCGAGTATGTATGTGTGCAGTAAATGAAACCGCACGTCTGTGTCATTCATTAACAGAGATGCAGAACATGCAGGATTCATATTTAAATAGTGTTTTTGCGGGTTAATATTTATAGATACTAATCCATAGCGCGAGTCGATTTAAGTGTACTGACCTACTTTTGATTAATTCATCCAAACTTCGACACATTCCGCGTTATACGGTAAATTCCATTATATGACTGCATTCCGCGATTCCGCCCGCATTTTCCTCATCGCGGACATTATAGTGGATTGTGATTTATTGCAACTTCAGCAACGTCTGCTGCTGCCTTACCTTTGAGAGACAACTGATGCATGATCACTGAGGCAGCTCCAGTTAGCAAGTGCTTTCGGTGTGAGACTGCCTTCAGTTTTCCGCGACTCCCTACATATCAGATGAGCGGTGGGCGGAGATTGCTCTCAGAGATTGAGAGATCGCCTCACTCTCACAGAGTGTTGAGCTCAGACAGGCTGCATCGAGCCAAATAGTGCATTTAAAAATTAAATAATTTCACCTGTATTATTTATTCACCACTAAATAATGTCACCTGTAAATAGTATGTTTGTTTGCATTATAAAAAAAAAAAAAAAAAAAAAGAAATTATCGGCCAAAATCTGTTTTGAAAATGGCCAATATCGATAATCGGTAAAATGCTTAATATCGGCGCCGATAATCGGTCGACCCCTATTTTGGACGGTAGGTTGCATGATTCTGAAGCTCCTCTGAGGTGTTGAAGCAGGGAGTCAACTATTAATTTATGGTCAACTATCACAATTTCAAGTACTGAAGGTAAATTCAACCATATTTCACTAAACTATTCCAGAGAAGATATTATGAAGGAATATACACAAAGGTGAAAGCTTTGCTTGTGATTTAGAAGGAACAGTCTTGTTTTTTAGCACTTTACATGAGTTGTTCACAATTGGCGCCAGCAAAAAAAAGAGAAAGATTTACCTTCAAATGTATGTGCCATTAAAATAGACATGGTCTCTAGTTAGATGTTAAGACTTGAACTACATTTAACATTTGACAGTATTTCAACAGACCATAAAAGACAATAATTTGTGATCATTTTATTCTATTGTTGGCACTATTTTTTTACTGGTTGAGGCACTATTTTTTCCTTGTTTTTCCATTTTGAAGTACATTTTCAGTATATTTCAGAAAGCGTATCACAAAGGTTAAAGGGATAGTTTACCCAAAAACTAAAATTCTATCACCCTCATGTCACTCCAAACACTTAAGACCTTCGTTCATCTTTGGAACACAAATTAGGATTTGTAAGATGCAATCCGAGAGCTTTCTGACGCTCCATAGACAGCAGTGGTCTACTCCGTGTTGTGGTACTCTCGTGAACGTGCCTCAAAGACTGACACGGAAGAGAAGAAACTGTTGAGTAGTCTTTATTTTTGTTTTCTTTGCACACATAAAGTAGGCTATTCTTGTAGCTTCATAAAATTAAGGTTGAACTACTGATGTCACATGGACTATTTTAACGGTGATAGTTGTGTTAATGTCTATGCAGCATCAGAAAGCTCTTGGATTTTGTCAAAATATCTTAATTTGTGTTCCAAAGATGAACGAAGGACTTACAGGTTTGGAAAGACATGAGGGTGAGTAATTAATAACAGATTTTTCATTTTTGGGTGAACTATCCCGTAACTGTATTAATTTAGGGGGATAAATCAAAGTCTGAAAACTAGGCCTACACGCAAAACAAACTGTAACAAGAGATATTTCAAAAATATTCATCTTTAGAACCCAACGAAAATGGATCGTGTGACCTTGAACTACAAGGGAGCAACTTTAAGAGTGCGCTCTATACTCTTGTAGCGCATTTACAGTGACATGAACAAAGAAAAATGAAGTCAGAATCATATGTAAGTGATTTCCAATGTTTTTCTAAGAACTTACACTTACAGGTTTCAAACCTCAAGTCCTCTCCCACTTAGTTGTGTGTGGCAACAAGACTTAGGCTTTTCACAATTTTTCCATACTCTGAACATATGTGAGAATGGTCTTAATTTCACGCAGTATAAACAAGCATAAAACAACAAAAAATAAACCAAATTCAATTCATCATTTTTTAACTATTTTTATTCCCTAAAACCACAACAACTTCAAAAATACAGAAACATCTATCATGCTTGGTAACTAAAGCAAGAACATGTATTTCTCATTAACCTACTCCAGTTCTGGGGAAGGGCGGTGTAAAACTATCTGTAACAATTTATAAGCTATAATCCAATTTAACAATGGTTTTCAATTCATGAGACAGACATACGTTGAATATTTTAAAACTGTTGTAATTGTATTAAAGTTGAAAATAACCATGCTTTTTTTCTCAGGGCAGACCACCCAGCCAGTGAAAAAGGCTGAGAAGGAGAAGGAAACGTCTAGAAGCATTATGAAAAACCAAAGGATTTCTTTTTATTTGGGCCCAAACGTACATCTGATCTTGTTTTGAGGCATGTTTATAATATCCCTCATTAATTACAGCTTCAAGCGAGCCTGAGCTTTACTTCAACATGGTCATTGGTACCAGGTTGATTACGTCCCAAACAAGCTTAGCATGTTCCTGATTGTGAGGCCCTGGGAAAACCAACATGTTTTGGGGATGAAACAACCTCAGATGTCAGCTTTTCAATCAGAAATGTCTCTACTCTGGATTAGCATGAACTAGGTCACCTTTACATCATGAATGGCTCCTCTGATGTACGTCAAGACCTACAGAGGCAAAAGGAAGGAACTATAGCAATGAACGCCGCTCGCTTCACAGAGAAAGTCTTCAATATTGTTGGAAACGTCATGGTTATGACCTGAACCCTGGAGAAATCAACACCTCCCCAGAGACGCACAGGTTCTGGGGTCACAAATGGCCTTGCCTCAGGTGTGAAATTAACACCAAAAGAAAATGTGTGCGAAAGAAATGACAGAGAACAAGAGGTGAATTCAGTCCAACATGACTGCAGGTGTGCTTTGAAAAACCAGCAAGTCTAATCAGTCTAATCCTGGAGATCAACGCTTGAGAAAAAGCCTATGAACTGCATCAACAAGGACAGGTGTAGATGCATTCCAATTGCAGGGAGATGGAAATTGTGTGAAATACTATTTTCTAGAGCAAAATAATGAAACGTGCGTTAATAAAAAATTCAAACATTAGCATAAGGAACTGAGAACCAGTTCATATTAATAATAACATAATATTATTTTTAATGAACCAGTCAAAAATACTCATGAAACAGACTTGAAATAAATTTTGTAAACAACTCAATCTCTGAATCAGTTGAAACTGGTTGAATAGCAAATCATGTCTAACTCATTGTGACAGAATGCATGGCAATATACAGTAAACAATTTCAAAATAAATAAGAGCACTTTTCACAAAAAATCTAGAATGAACAAATTAAGTTAAATTGATCTGATTTAGAACCAAACATAATAATCTTCATGTCCTTAAAAATATAATAATAATAATATTTTCAAAAAAGTAAATTTTTATAAAATTTATAAATTACAATAATTTAAATGTATTATTATTACAATATTATGAATTTAAATGATGAATAATAACAAAAACAACAAAGGATCTCTATGAACATAAGAATGAACTCATCTGATGAGATCTCCCTCAAGAAAAGCTGTAAAGCAACAAAAGGCAACACAGCAAAATAAAAGAAAGTTGGTGCAGCAGCTAAGAAGACACCAACAAACAAATCAACCAAGAAATCAACATATTATTTTTCACTAACTAATATGTTACTACTTTAGACAGCAGAAACAAGTTTAAATGTAAAACCAAAATGTTCCAGATTTGTCTACAACTCACAGGTGTGTGAGGGGTGCAGAGCAGCATGGCAGCTAGTGAATTTGGTGTGCATGTCAGTGTGTGTTGGTGCCTCCACTGGGCCCATTCAGTTTGTTGCATAACATTAACCCTTGAACCTCCCTTTCACAAACAGGGGGAGCTGCCATTGGAAGGACTGTCCCAATGCCCTGAGTTTTTAAGCGGCACATTACTATTCTCGCCATTCAGCTGCAGAGTGGCTTTTGAGTGGCTGTTTCAGAGGGGTACGAGGGGTTTGGTACAAAAGAAATGCCCCACCCACAACCCCCCACCTCCACCACTGCCAAAACCACTCTGCATCCAACCCCTTCAAGATCATGACATAACTCCACACTACCACAAGCTCCCCTACCGCCCACCACTTCATCCTGCCGGCTACGCCAATCACGCGGCTGGAGGGCCGGGAGGAACGGTTGCTGGGGTAGCACCGTGATGGGATGGTGTGACTTATGGCAGCTTTTTAGGTGGGGGCGGATAGGGGTTGGAGAAAGGGGCTGTGTGTGGCAATGCCGGCACAGGGAGGCACTTTTTATGACTGTGTTGCGGGCGGGATTAGCTGGATTAGACTCCAACTTCGAGAGACCCCCTGTGGTCGCATGGAAGTTTCTGCACAGGGTCATAGCAGCATGAACTCTCTCCATCGCACAACCAGCTCAACTCCAAGAACAAACCGCAGCGCAAAAACAAACCCCAGTCAATGGCAGACGGCTTGGACATACCACCAACCGGCACTCCTGCACCTAAAACAACGAGTTTCATTCATACGAAGAAAATCGGGGGGTCCCGGGGAAAACATGTTGCTATTTCTACGGTCCAATTTTAATAGCGATACAAATAGGTAAATATCCACAAATAGTCATGTAATGGCTCCATATGCTGATCTTCACCATACTTCACTTTTCCGCCTTTCGCAGAGAAGATACGAATGGTGGGAAAGAGGGAAAGTGAAAATAAGAGAAAAAGAAAAAGTGAGGGAGAGAGAGTCCCTGACCCGCAGCTGTAGCACAATGCCCCCGAGCAGCCTGTTCGACCCTTGACACAAATTTTACACCGCAGCTGCCATTTACTCCACACTGCATTACCATATGTATGGCCAGCTCTCCTCTAATTATGCTAATCACCTGTCCAGATCTGCACCACGAAAAATGGATGTATTTAGCAGTCCGCTGCCTACAAATACAGCTTACTGCAATCCAGAGATGTACATTCAGAGGGGCCTGAATGGGTAGATTTTTCCACGTTGCTGGCTTCATTCAAGTCCCTTCCCCTTAAGAAAAAACTATTCAAATGAACTGGATCGCACTGCAACAAAAAGCATGGGGAAAAGTGTGTGTGTGTTGGTGCATGCTCAAGGTTAGGGGGTGGTACTGGGTGCGCACCTACCCAAACATTCGTTGAGTTTTGGCAAAATAAGATATCACTGGGACATTTCCAGTTAGCCAGGGATTTTAAATAAATGTATCACTTATTATTACATGGCTCAATGGAATAAAACTTTCGGATTGGAAGATTATAGTAGTCTGTAATATAACCACAGCTAATCTAAATTAGCTAATACTTTAATTAAAAGCTGCAACAGATGCACCAATCATTTCCATGACAGTCTTATATTTATGTGCTAAAAAAAATATTTCAAAAATTGAAATCCTTCTTGGTTGCTAATAAAACACATTAGCGAACATTTCTTGCATGTTACATCAAGCATGTTTTAAAGTTTCACTTTTCACTACAAGTTTACAAATCCATTCCCAAAGAAATGGCAGAAAAACGGCCGTTCTAGCCAAAACACAAATAACACTTCTGCTACTACGCTCCCTTCCCCTCTTTCTTGCATCCATGGCAGGACTCTGTGTTTACATTGCTGCGCTTCACTCTGTAATACATCTGGCATCCCAGGGCTGGACTCCCAAGTGAAGGTGGCTGGAGGAGGGGGGTGTCAGTGAGAGGCGGAAGAAAGAGAGTCAGAGAGAGAGAGAGAGAGAGAGAGAGAGAGAGAGAGAGTCTTTTCTGTCATTTCAGTGTCTCTGTTTTTTTAATAACACGGAGTGGAGGTATGCAGAATATAAACAGGAATTGGAGGGCTGTCAGGATGCCGGTTGTGGATGGGAGTTGTTCCATTTGTATCTGTCTTCCCCACACTTGCGTCAGTTTTAAAACTGTCATGGATGCCGCTGAAGAAATCATGATTTATAAACAGTAGGGTTGTAACGGTATGAGATTTTCATGGTATGATAATCATCTCAGAAAATATCACGGTTTCACGGTATCATGGTATTAAACAATCAAAACAGGTTTTTTTTGGCTGAACAAATGTTTGGAAGCATGTGCTTATTAGGCTTGCCGCGATAGACGGTGTTGGCGGTTATACCTAGGGATGGGTACCGAAACTCTGTATTTAATCGGTCTCGGGGCTAAATTATAAAAGACCGGAGTATCGATAAGCTCTGACGTTAACGGTTCTGTTATCGGTACTGGAGAAATTAAGAAAACACACATACATTTATTATTGCTATATATATACACATTATCTTGCAAATTATATCCCGCCAGAGTCACCAGCTGTTTTTATATGCAATAATATTCAAACTCTTGTCTATGATGCATTTTTGCTATTCCCAAATCAGATCGCGCTCACGTGGATGAGTTCAGCACGCGCAACATAAGCCCTGTTTATGTTAGAAGAGAGAACTAACCATTAAAACATGCTTACACTTTAGGCCTGTGGCTGTTATATTAAACTGAGTTTATTTAATGTTTTTTTTTAGCTTCTAAAGATTATAGCCGTGTTTCTTCTAACACAACTTCCTTCTCTTCACAGCGGCGCATTCGTTTCCTCCTGACCAAACCTTAACGTCAGAATCAGATCAATCGCCTGTCGATTGTTGTAAATGCCGTCTTTACAGTTACTAAATTGCTGGACATGTTTGATAATGAAATGTTGGAAGTACAATCCACACGAGACGCTGTTCCTCAGGCTGAAGTGTGTGTGCGTGTGTGTGTGTGTGTGTGTGTGTGTGTGTGCAGGGGCGCGGAAGGTGTTTTATGTAGGGGTGCTGGGGGTAGTCAATTTCTGCATATAAATATTACGCCAAATAGAAACAGAAAATCGTGCTATAGCTCACGACTTTCATGAGATCGTGTTAGACAACAATTAGCTATTTTACAAATGGGAATAGGCTACAATGAATTCATAACAATGTTTTACATTCAAGTTACATTCAAGCTTAAAACCCTTAAAATGTATAGTGAAAAGTTTTTAAAAGCATCTGGAATGCAATAAAGTAATTTTAAAGCTGTTTTTAAAGCATTTGCTGCATGGATTAAAACGATAGGCCAATAAATAATTCACATCAGTCAGACAAAATTGCATTGCAACAAATCCTTTAAATTTCAAGGACAAAGATTTACAGACTTTTTTTTATTGAATACAATTATAAAATAAAACGCATAATTATAATCGGGCCTGTTTTAGGCTTTCCTTATTTTTATATTTTAGATGGTGAGGTGACGGGAAAAATGACTCGCCATTTCCTCATTGGAGAAATATATGCATCTTAACGGATTACATAGGCTAATGAAGAGTTTTTGCTTTGCTTTGAATTATTTCGTTTTAAAGTAGTATTTTAAAGCTTTCTATAGATATATTTATCATATCTCTGAGCCAGTTTTGAGTTGCCGAGTTTCGGTTCATCATTGAAGCGCTCTTGTTCAAAACCGGAAGAAAGTGCATTCTCTGTTTTCCTATTTTATAAAAGCACAATGTTGATATTGTGAATGCACACAAATAAAAGTAGACCCTTTCCAGTTCAAAATGATATATTACTCTTACCTTTATGAGAAAAAATAAATAATCACACGGTATTTTAAGTTGTTTTACTGTAAGAAAAAAATCCTCCATGTCCTGTAAAGCTCGCTTCAGCTTCCACTCTCCACACAAACTGTTGGATATTGCACATTTATATAGGTTAAACATTTAAACTAACACTGTGATATGCTTGAACTGTTTATAGGCCTATCTATCGATTTTATTTTAGTCAAGTCTTGATGATTTGATAAGGCTAAATTAATCAAACATAGGCGATCAACTCTGATGCTGGCCGCTTGGTCGTTGCTTAAAAGAAAAAACATTTAACGAACAAAAATGCTCCCAAGGTTTTTCTAAATTAACTTTATGAAGAAAAAAAAAACGAAACATCGCTAATCACTTTTCCATTACATACAAAACTGAACTATTTTAGCTATAAGCTGTTTTGGGAGAAGGGAAAGACTCATATCGCTGAGAACAAAAAAAAAAAGTACATCCATGATATTTCCATGTTCCGCTTTTAAGCCACAACCTACAAATCCTTCAACACAATCATAGCATTCACAAACATAAAAGCAAGCATTGGCAGTGCTGCGTGCATGATTTGACAGGATGTGTGCAACGTGCGCATCAAATAGCCCTGCATCAGTTTAATAACTTTGATAACTTTAATTCTTACAACTGTTAAATTAATGGGCAAATGGTAAATATGTCGAAGATCACATAGAAATAGATCGCAAAATAGCCAATGTAAACTAAATGTTATAAACATCGGAGCAACCATATACATTTTTAAATGAATCTTTATTATAACAAATTTAGCCTATATATTTTTTTTATTCACAACAGTTTACAGTTGCCCACAGAAAAAAACAGGGGGTGCTGCAGCACCCTCAGCACCCCCTGTTCCCGCGCCCCTGTGTGTGTGTGTGTGTGTGTTTGTGTGTTTGCGCGTGTGTGTGTGTGTGTGAGTGCGTGTGTGTGCGTGTGTGTGTGCGTGTGTGTGTTTGCGCGCGCGTGTGTGTGTGTGTGTGCGGCGCTCAAGCTTCAGGCGCGTCAAGCGATCAAATACACACAATAAATGGTATATTTGTCAGTTTGTTTAACTTTGTTTCTTTGTTCATGTTCTTACTCTATCTTATCTTATGTATATAAAACACAAAAAAATGCCTGCACACTGCTGCATTTACAAATTGATGTTTTATATTTATTTAATGAAATATTTATTTAACATCTCAGAATATAAAGCCATGTTAATTAAGCTGCTAATCTATCATAGAAATATATATTCATACATATATGTGTATGTATGTATGTATATATATATATATATAAATAACAAAAAGTACCGATAAGAATACCGTTAAAGCACCGGATCGATAAGCAGTATCGATAAGAGTAGTAGTACTGTTAAAACCTTAACGATACCCATCCCTAGTTATACCGGTGTTCAGCCACAACACCGTTACGTCACTTGCCCACCACGGCACCGTCCCTCACCGTCGTTTATTTGGGTCGACCGATTATCGGCGCCGATATTAAGCATTTTACCGATTATCGATATCGGCCATTTTCAAAACAGATTTGCCGATATTTATATATATTTTTTTTTATAATGCAAACAAACATACTATTTACAGGTGACATTATTTATTGGTGAATAAATAATACAGGTGAAATTATTTAATTTTTAAATGCACTATTTGGCTCGATGCAGCCTGTCTGAGCTCAACACTCTGTGAGAGTGAGGCGATCTCTCAATCTCTGAGAGCAATCTCCGCCCACCGCTCATCTGATATGTAGGGAGTCACGAGTCGCGGAAAACTGAAGGCAGTCTCACACCGAAAGCACTTGCTAACTGGAGCTGCCTCAGTGATCACGCATTAGTTGTCTCTCAAAGGTAAGGCAGCAGCAGACGTTGCTGAAGTTGCAATAAATCACAATCCACTATGATGTCCGCGATGAGGAAAATGCGGGCGGAATCGCGGAATGCAGTCATATAATGGAATTTACCGTATAACGCGGAATGTCGCGGAATGTGTCGAAGTTTGGATGAATTAATCAAAAGTAGGTCAGTACACTTAAATCGACTCGCGCTATGGACTAGTATCTATACATATTAACCCGCAAAAACACTATTTAAATATGAATCCTGCATGTTCTGCATCTCTGTTAATGAATGACACAGACGTGCGGTTTCATTTACTGCACACATACATACTGAAGCGCACGTGACGCTCGCGGTGTTTTCACCGTCTGCCGTCTCACTAAATGAGGACATAAATACATGAACAACATACCCAGAACTGCTCGCAGAGTCACTTCATGAGCATTTGACCGTTTCATTTGAGTAAAACGATCGTCATATCATATATACATAGGCTACAGAAACCTAAAATGTCCTCATGGCAACCTGTCAAAATATAAGTTCGGTTTTAATATATTACTGTGGTGCAGTAGAATATACGAAATACAACTACAACAATTATTACAACTTTTGTTGAGAATAATAACACGCTATTTCTTCCATGTTTTAATTTTAATAGTAAACTCATTTTGCCAAAAATAAAGTCTAACTCTCATTTGATTAAAAGATAAATTACATTAATGTTTTATGCCTTCATTTGCACTGTACTGTAAATTAAAACCAACGGAAATGTTGTTGTTATTAACAGTTTTCAGAATTAAAGACCTGTTTAAAAGCATTTAAAGAACGTTATTTTGTCAGAGCTCTTGTTATTATTAATTTTGGCATTAATTTTCATTTTTACACCAGACACGTATATCGGTTCAAAATATCGGGTATCGGTCTACTTGATCTGTAATAATCGGTATCGGCCCTGAAAAACACATATCGGTCGACCCCAGTCGTTTAGATCATTTATAACGGACATGACGCATGCCTAATGCACGATCATGTCACTGTAATCAGCTTTCCCTTGATTACACTACTCGTCCATCAAACTCATGTCTACTAGTCTGACACTGGCTTCTTTTATCCAGCCGAGAGCTGTAGTTTGTGTATCATATGCTCATACAGCTGTTTTGAGCCATCGTTCAGTCTGTATTAGCCTACACACGATAAGAAATGTTTTGCTGCTCCGAAACACAGAATACGTATTTTAGGGATCAAATAGGTTTTGTTGCTAAATGTAAATTATATTCAGTGGGAAAAGGGCCAAAATGGCTCTTTTGATGTTGAAGGTTGCAGACCCCTGTATTAGACCAACTGACTATTCGACAACAAAAATATATGTCTACATTTATTTCTTGTCGATAATGTCAACAAATCATTTCAGGCCTACTGGCAATCACGTAGAAAACTCTAGCAGCCCTTCAAAATATCTTAGCAACCATACAGCAACATCCTGGGAATTCCCAACAACACTCCAGCATTGTGCCAGCGTGTTTTCCACAAAATGTAGAAATCCAGTCCATCTAAATGTAATCTATATTAGCCATCACAGTTGCTTTTTAACTGTTATTATCATTACTAGTTCTATTACTAGCTCCACAATGTTTTTACATGAAGTACCAAGGTTTTAGGGCAGGCACACAGACCCCAGTTCTCTATTCCTGAGAAACAAAGTTCAAACTTCAAACCCCTTAAAGCCCCCAGGGCTCCACATACATCCCTTACAGTTCAGCCATGTGTGTCCAAGCCTTCCTGAGCACATCCAAACAGAGAGAATTCCACAAGATCCCCATATCTTCACCACAATGCGGGGAGGCCACATTCTTCAGCCACTTCCTTCATATTAAAAGAGGACTTCTTCTCAACATGAACTGCAGGTTATACACTCCTCCACACCGCTAACTCTTAACCGTCCCCATGTTTCACTGGGAAACCAGGGGAGGTTTGTCAATATGTCCACACCTGTTGAAAAGGAATTTTCAGCCTATAATTCTCGTCAAATAAACTAACTTAATAAAGAGTAAACAAATGAAGAGAGGAAATTAAAAGGCTCTACTCATAAAACACAGTGAAAAGCATGATAAAGTTAACATCAAATCTGCACCAAAAAGAGCCAATAGACAAAGAACTGTATAGAATAAGAATAAAATTAACCCAAGTTATACATCTTCCTGATTAACTGCACATTGATCACCAATCTATTAAATTCACACTGCCCCCTGCTGGGTGTGTAAAACCATCTTGCTGGTTAAATTACTCATTTATTACCTTTAAACTGATCAACTCCTCTTCCACGGGAGGGCTAACGTAGTAAACCTTCTCTCATCATCACTGGCGTTAGCTGGAACCCCTCACTCTGCACCCAGGTCATGTAGCCAGTATCAGATGAGCTTTTAAATAGCGGAGTCTCCACTCGATGACCTCAGGTCCTAAGGGACGCAGCCTTGTGGCCCAGAGGCTCATGCTACCCCCCACACAAGTGAATGGGACAACCCAAACCCTGATATCTCAATGATTTCACTGCGAGAGCAGTCCCTCTCAAAAGTGAACAGGAGGGGAAGGCGTTCAGGAAGGCGAATGTTTACATGAAACTGTTTTAATCAAATTCAGGCGGTGCTGGTATTTTCTTATAAAAGTTGGAGCCTGTGATTTTGAAAACAAAAAAGATGGCTACTCATTTAATCTACAATAAAAATAAATAATCTACAAAAACAGCAAAGTCAAAGCCATTATTTAAAAAAAAATATATATATATATATTAAATAAAACACATGTTTTTTGTATTTAAATATATACGTTTCATATATTTTTATTTATAAAATAAGTATATAGAAATATATTTATTACTCTTTCTGCACAAACCTGAAGAAGTTTGCTAGAGGTCCACAAATCTCCCCAACTCCAAAAATTAATGTCCAAAACATCAAAGCTAAATTCATATCAGATCAGCGAGAGGATTCAGCCAGTGACTCGAAAGCTATGACAACATTATCTACACCAATCATGTAACGCTGAAAATCTGTGGAGCAACCAAACAAATTATAATTGTTGGAGCGTAACAGCCCTCAATGGCAAGTGATGAAAGCCAACATGAGATCACACTGAATCCCATTCAAGCTGAACTTAAGGGAGAGTAAGAGACTAGAGCTTCAACGAAGGGTCATTTGGAGGTCGCTAGCAAAATACTTTTCCAAACGAAACATAAACATGCATCCTAATGGACGCTGGGTTGACATCTCCCAGCGCAGATCCTGGCCAACCAGAACTAATCTATCCCTCAGCTGTGGCGTTTAATCTAAACAAACAGATCTCAATGTTACTGCATATGGAAGCTGTCATGTGTTTCGACATGGGAACAACTGAGGTGTGAGTGAGTGTGTGTCCAGCAACCGACTGTCATTCTTCATCTGCAAACCTCCTGCACTTCTTGGAAAGGAAACGTGGAAGTGAGCAACAGAGATAAAACTGCAGAGAGGATAAAGTTCTGGGTTAGCGAGGTGTTTGTGATAAGGTTCACACAAAAATGACTATACTGTTATGCTAAGAATATTACTAAAGATTTGGTACAATCTACTCCATGAAATATTTAGCATTACTGCAAAGATTTCTCTCTCGAGGGCAGACTGAGGTTTAAGCATCTAGGCTGCTACTGCAAAATGTAGGGTTGACCAAAAACAGTCTCAGAGATGCCGCACCTGCTCCATTACCATATAGCCTTGAGAAATCACTTAAGCTCCTCCAGGGGACTGGAACTATAACTAGTGCAAAATTAGGAGCAAATTAGTAAAGTAAAAAAAAAGAAAAAGAGAGGCCAGTGAAATCATAAAGACAATAAAACGATTCCCTTCTCTAGTTCTAAACAGAACAGTTCAAAAGTGTAGCTTTTAAAAAACAACTCAATTTAATTCCTTAGATGGGCAGGAACATAAACATACCTCAATTACTTTAACAGAGTAGTAAATCAATATACCTAAATATCCTATAATATACACATTATATATACTTTTCTAAATTCAATACTTTCCTCAAACATTAGGCTTTAATGTTTAATGCCTTTAATAGGCATTAAACTCATTCAGCCCAGTCTCACAAATGCCTTTATACCCAAGACACAAAATTAAATAAAGCCAACTGCAAGGAGCAAATGTGGGGTCATGAATATTCCTTTGCTATTTTAGTAATAATTTAAAGTTAAGAAGCGTCAAACAGACTTGCAAGTTTTGAAAATAAATGGTAGTGTTTCATAAAGAACAGCAGACATTTTATTGTGTGCCTAATCAATTACATTTTCTCCAAGAGACTGCAGTGCCTTCTTTAAAAAAAAATATGATAAAATAACTTAGAAGTTAGCCTATGTAACAGTATAAAATTAATAATATCAATTAGTGTAAAAATAATAATATTGGTAACAATATCAGGTAATATTGTTTCATGGGGGCTAACTCAAAAGTACTGGGAAAAGTTACATGGATGTATCTTATTATGATAGATAAATTACTGTAGACTGTCGGTCAATTAACAACATTATCATTACAACAGCCACCTATCAAGCTCGAAAAAGGTTGACAAATAGCACTGAATTTGTCAAAATGTTGCCAATTTATAAACTAGTTACATAATAAACTGCTCACCACTGAAGCATCACTGCTTTCGACTTGAAACAGTGATGTACAACTAAATGAGCTAGAAATGCAAAAATGTAAAGTATGTTTATAAAAATACACAAATACAGTATAAGTTGCCCACATATAGTGTAATGAAAACAGTGTTTCATGTTTACACAGTTTTTGGTTTAAAGGCAAATCATGTAGAAATATAACATGAAAAAAACCGAGAGGTATTCCTTATTTCATAAATCTACCACACACCACTGACTTTAATATCAGCCCTGGATAAACATAACATGGCATGTATTTACAGTTCAAAACACACTAAAAGCCAGCTCATCCAATTAAAATAACTTAATATAAAAATAATGACTACAAAACCATCTTAAAGAAAAGCCCTCATATCATCCATGGTCTTATCAAAGGTTCTTTAAGCTTCAGGAATGTAGATCAAAGCAGAACGGCCTGTTTGCCCCTCCCCCTTCAAAACCCACCCACCACCCACCAAATCACCACCCACACTACGGCCCCAACTTCTCACAATTGACTTATTCATAAAATCAAACAACTTTCTTTCAAACGTTCTTCTAGCTGTCTGTGCGCTGTAGTCTGTGTCGGGTATGGGTGCACGTTTCTGCCTGCAGTTCGCTCGGTTCCTGCTGAAACTCTGAGACAAATCTTTTTGGAAAGTTGAACGCTGTCCAAAACAGGACCACACACAGGCTCTGTGAGCAGCGCGGATCAGATTCAACTGCTGGAGGCAGACACACACACTTACTCGCACACACTCACAAAATGGCGGCTATTCGTGTTAAAAACACTCACATTGCTCACTAAATCATATATCCACTGATGTATCAAACTTGGAAACAATCGGCGGGTGCACTGGAGCGCGCGCTATCGTGTTCCATAAACACACCGCGTTCGTGCGCGTGAGGCAAATTCGAAGCGAAAAACATTCTTTTCACGTTTAATCTGGATTTCTATACAATAAACAACTAATTCAGCTTACATGAAAGACCCCCAACCCACCCACTGCTTCAGGTCTGCCTTTAGGTTGCACTTGCGGGGAAAACTTATTAGAAAGGCTTAAAGTACAGGGAAAACAGCTGCTTACCTTCTACCCAGAGTTTCTCCACGTCCGTCTCCAGATTAGCTGCCCTTAAGCCAACAGCAAAAGCTCCGAATATTAAAAGGCCCACAACTAAAAACTTTCCGCAGTTCTTTTGTATGTGACAGCCAAGTTTAAACAAAAGTCTTTGAAACTTTGCTCTCAACCACAGCGGCGCTTTCCTCCCAGTCGCCTTCCCCTAAAAGACAAGAGAGAGCAAATATTAAACTCATTATATGCTTGTTAAAAAAGATTAAACTAAATTCCATCATTGCACGTTCATGTTTTTTCGATTTGAACTGCAGGGAATAAGCTACAACGGCACTTAGAGGGTTTAAATAATTGTATTTTCAGGAATAAACTACTTTCTTCCTTTGAATGTAATTACTTGAAAAGTATTAAACTAGAGTTATGTATAAACAACAAGACTCATAATGTCTTATTGCCTGTCTACACTTTCAAGCACTATTTCTGTGGCAAGACATTTTAACAAATATTCCTCAAAAATATTGTTTTTAAGTGCTTGTTTTTAATTACTAAGTAACCCAATAATAACCTTTTTAGTGTCACAAGTAACTGTTTATATACTAATAATACTTATTCCTTTGCAACTAGTCGCTATCCCAATAGTGACAAGTTCTGATGAATCCAATGGCAAATTCAGTTGGCCAATGCTATTCCAGTATTACTTCTTACTATTCATTAGGTACAAGTATTTATTTTTTTAGTTACAACTATCGATTCCAGTTGTCCTAGTCCTAAACAGCCATTAATACCTATTCATTAGACACAAGTGCTGCAAGTTGCACATACTGACAAAAATGTATAGGCCCTGAGTGCACTGTAAGTCGCTTTGGATAAAAGCGTCTGATAAATGTAAATGTAAGTTGACAATATAATGGTTCTTAATCTTACCAGTAAGATTTTAAATCAAATATGAAGTAGCCTTTATGACTGGTAACTACATATGACATACGTAATTAGTCTTATAATGTTATAAGAATTAGATAGATTCAAGTGTCTTTCAAATAAGTGTTAGAAAAGATGGCATATATACTAGATACAAATTAACCATCAAGTTTGAACCACAGATTCCCAAAGAATTGAATGCCAAATGCCATCAATAACAATAACATTTTTATTTGTCGCTATTTTTGATTGTTACTAGAAGCAAAAGAATGATGACCACTAACGGACAAATAGTCATTACTAATGAAACTGAAAAATATGACTTTATAGTAATAAATAATTACTAGTAACAAAATAAATACCACTCAATTCCAGTGACTAAATGCTAAAACGGCTTGCCATACAAATTGTACCATTCTCTTGTCTTTCAAATAGTATAATTCAATTGAGTCCTAGTTCCACGCACAAACTAAACTCAAATCTGAGTCTTGCTGCAATGTGTCAGATTGCATCCTTTGGACACTGTATCGGGGAAACAGGTTACAATGTCCAAAGCCATGCAATATCGGAGATGCACGTGGGTCGCATAGCTGAAGGGACGCGATGTGATGTGATTTGGGAAGTGCTACAGCCATCACAGAGGGAGTTACGACAATATTTATGAACGGAAGAGGGCCACATGGATCGTGCCTGAGCAGTGCGGGACGAAAACTACTCTCGTGTAGATCTTATCTGAGGGGGCTTCAATCAGTCGGCTAGGGCCAACATCACTAACAAAACTTTAGACCCTTCGCTTCACGTTCCGAGCTCAGCTTCTCGTCTGACAGTTACTATACTGAATCGCGACAGATGGACATAGTGGGGAATAAACCGAGCGGCTAACAGGTTGCTTCCCGCATAGACACCCCCATCGGTGCCGTGGCTATCCCGTTACCTAGCGACTTGACTAACGTTGAGCACTTTGTCAGAGCATTCCCATCAAACGGGGCAAACATAAAAGCACCTCTGAAATCTGCTCCAATGCAAAGGCGGCATCGCAATAGCTCGGCCGCTGCAAATACTCCAAATCCGCCGCGGCGGTCCGATAGTTGCCCCTATTTCTCCGCGTTAACCTCGGCCGATCGGGGTCTCGGTTTTCTTGCTCGGAGGACACATTAACAGCCGAGGCCATGTTGCAAAGTCTGCGCCGAACGTCTCGTTATCCGCGCTAGTGTATTTCCCCGCGAGCGTTTAGTGATATCCGAAGAAAACCAAGTTTGTCTCTCGTTGATCCCAGATGCGCGAAGCACTTCATACTCCTGTTTGAGACGGCGAGTCAGAGTCTGCGCCTTCCATTCCAACATTTCGCGAATCTGGAGGTCTCCAACAATTCCCCACTTTCACGCCGTCCGCTGGAAAGTCCGCGATATCAGAAGGCGAAGTGGATGCTGTGGAAACGACGACCCTCGCTGGCTGAAGCATTCTGTGATCTATGTGGTCCCTCCTCAGGCCGCGCGACAAGGCGATCTCTGAGAGATTCAATAGATGTGAAAAGAGATCACTCTCCATTCGGAGACAGAGGAGGGGCGTGGCAAAGCCACTCGAAATCCCGCCTCCGGGGCTGTCAGATGGCCGGGGTTCCTGAGCTCTGATTGGTTCCAGAAGGGCAAAAATTACTCAGCAAACACGACTATTATTAGCTGCTTAGCAACAGCTCACCAAAGTAGAGAGAGACCACCCAAGCCGCGAGCCCTCGTGTGTGCATCTCAAACTTCAGGGGAGTCTTAAAGAAGCCAAGCACACTTTCTGCAGGGTCCGACTCGAGCTCGTCCAAGCGCCAGAACTATTCTCCAAGAGCAGAAAAGCACAGGCGAGCCACGGCAACACAACACCGGTCACTTGTCCCGGTTCTTTTCTTTTCTTTTCGTTTATTTCTTACATTTATCTTTTTTCTTGTCTGTTTCTTTGCTTTTTGTTAGTTTTTCTTGATTGTTTCATTAATTCATTGTCTCTTTCGTTCGTATTTTCTTTGTATCATTGTCTTTCATTCTTTCATTTTCTCCCTTTTTGTATTTTTTATCTTTCTTTCTTGATTGTTTCGTTTCTGTTTTCTTTTCTCTCTTGCTTGTTTCTTAGCTTTTGTTTCTTTTTTTCTTGTTCATTTCTTGGATTTGATGTGCTTATTTTTGTTGTTGTCTTGTTTTCTCTAGTTTGATTTGGCTGATTTGCATTCTTTTCTTGCTCTCTCTTTGCACAATATACATTCAGAAAACTTTGTTCTTGCAAGAACTTACACCAACAAATAACCTTTAAAATCATGTAAACATTTGTCAGTTTTCAGCCTAATAAAGACCTGTTGTTTTTCTTTATACTTTAATTATATATTCAATATATTTATATATTCAATAATAATTAATTATTACAATCAGTTATATATCTGTACCCAATTATTGACTATAACAGTAAGTAATTGTATTCTTTACTTGTATTTACTTCTCTTTCCCAGTCCCAGCTGGGTAGTTTGGATATTGGCCATACTGAGAGCACTGGCTACAGGGCAAAGGAAAAATGCTATTAATGAGAGTTGTCTTTTATAGTGCACAGGTGGGTTACAGTTTTGAACAAGTCTGTGCTGCCAAAACATGGGAATTCCTTGTCTTGCTGCCCTTTTTCATCAAGTGTATTGTGTAAACATGATATGTTTTATACAATGCATATCACACATCCAAAAATAGTTTATGACAAATGAGAATGAAAAAAGCCGCAATGCTGCTCTGCAATACGTCATGATTACTTTTCCTTTGCATTATTGAATATCTTACAAACACAAAGCACATTATTCAACACAAAATAATACAAATATAAGCAGCTATATAGTCGTTGGCCTAATGGATAGAGCGTTGGACTTGAAACCCGAGGTAACCCAAGGTTGTGGGTTCGAATCCCGGCTCCGACAGGAAGTCCACGACTGCTCCCCGGGCGCTGCACAGTCGGCTTCCCACTGCTCCAAGTGTGTACACTTGGATGGGTTAAATGCAGAGAACACATTTCACTCCTCATTATGCTCTGTATAATTGTGTATGTGACAAATAAAGCTCATCCGAGCTTCATTTGTATCAGTCTATTGTATAGACTGAACAATGATTGGAGTGGTGATGTCATCGGTTTAGGAGACTATGGGAGTAAAGCCTTGACATTAGTACGAAAATTAGATACCTCGTTATGAAGGATCCATTTCCTATCCCACCCCACCATCAGGAAATTATTACAGCCATATTATTTTACTCCAGAAAGGGAAAAAAACTTGACCATTAGTCATTAACTTCCTCTGCTGGATTCTCTGAGCTATACGATCTGTCTTGAGCGCTATGTTTCACTCAATCTCTCCCAACAGTCCTGTAGTTTGCCATGGTTCCCACTACAGTGATGTACCCATGATTTTTCCCATGTTTACTCTATAGCACAAGGTTGTGCTCAATCACACAGATGTGTTTGACAGCTCTGAGCACTTCTCTGCCAGTGTTTACACTCTCCAATTTCCTCTGCGTTTGTGTGGCTCTTGTATAATCAGTGTGACACCAGAGAAAGGAGAGCACATCAGAAAAACGGCCTATTTACCTCTGAGCGAAGGCTGGATGTATTCAGTGGTGGAAATGTTTTATATTGCATATTTTGGGTGATTTAAATGTAATAACAAATGTTTAAGGTAATTTCTAGAACCATTTCTTCAGAATTATTTTGGGTAAAATGTACATTAAAATGTCATAAAGCTTTTATTTGTAAAACATCGTTAACAAAAATAACCATGGATAGGGGCAGATGTTATACTGAAAGTGACGAAAATTAACAAGCCCTTCAGTGAATGAATCCATCCCTCTTTCAATAGAATTAATTAAAGTATTTCGGAATATTTTATCCTGAGAAAAGTATTTTAAAAGACTGCTTTAGCTGTAATAAATGTTTTAATTTTTATACTCTTTAACTCTTTGAAGAAAGAAAGAAAGAAAGAAAGAAAGAAAGAAAGAAAGAAAGAAAGAAAGAAAGGAACCTAAAAGAAATCAGTGTTCTAACCTTATTTTGTAGTTTTTATTTTTTGTAAATACTTTCAGAGCGTTTGGGTCTCAAATGCCTAGATCCTGATCTATGTTTAGCCTACAGTCTCAGCAATCATCATTTTCAGGCTTAAGTTTGGACCTTTCCCATATTTAAAACAATTCTGAAGTATGCACTGATTTTGTATTTTGTTTCCATTTCATCTGCATCTACCATATATACACCCTTTCTGTTCCACCACCGTCTGTCCTCAGCAGTTCACAGAAACATAACACTCCTGTGAACATGAGATTGGATTTGTCCAAGTCTCCACAAAAAAATTATCGTTCCATTCTTATTAGTATGATGTGAGTAGCTCCCCAGCGTCCAGTCACAGAAAAGGTCACACATTTATTAACTAATTAAACAGTATATACCTCATGAGAGGTCCTTGGAAATCATAAATGTATTGCTTCACAGCTGTGTGATGTTTGTCCTTCACTGCAGACTCTCACTGGAAATGCTGTCCATAAGGACAGAACAGTAAAACCTGATTTGCTTTTCTATTCAAATTAATTTGCATATAATGCACGGTAAAGCCTGATGGTTGAATAATCGTATAAAGACTGTTTTAAAGAAACAGTTCGCCAAAAAAAAAAAAAATCAACTTTTGCAGGAAATGTACTCATCCTCAAGCTGTCAAATATGTACATAAGTTTGTTTCTTCATCTGAACAGATTTGAAGAAATTTGGCATTACATCACTTATTACATCACCAATGGATTTACAGAAGTGAATGGGTGCCATCAGAAGGAGAGTTCAAACAGCTGATAAAACATCACAATAACCCACCAATTACCGTCTTGTGAAGTTAAAAGCTGTGTTTGTAAGAAGTAAATCCATTATGGCATTTTAACTTTAAACTGTAATTTCTGGCTAAAATACATCCATAATTCATTATAACATGATTCATCATAACACTTCCTCTAGTGAAATTTTTTCCCCTGTTGTTCTCTCACATCAAAATGCATTTAATAAAATGTTTGGGGTTTATGGCTTGTAAACAGTACTTGATATGTGCATATTTCTCTCCTAAATCAGACGAGATGGCTTTTTGGCAAGAGAAAGCAATATAATGCATAGAGGACTCATATTTTAGACAGAAGCAACAGTTTTATTTCTTAATAATTTTTTTATTACAAACACACTTTTCGTTTTATAAGGAGAGGAGCTGTGCTTTTATCAGCTCTGTTTGGACTCTCATTCTGACGGCACCCATTCACTGCAGAGGACACACTGGTGAGCAAGTGATGTAATGCTAAATTTCTCCAAATCTGTTCTGATGAAGAAACAAACACCTCTACATCTTGGATGGCCTTGAGTACAATTTCAGCAAATTTTCTTTTTTGGTAAACTATTTCTTTACCCTTATTATAACTGATCAGTTCAGAGTAAAATGCTGCAAAAACAAAATACTCTCCAAAAACAGTCCAGTCATTTTGGAGTGATTTATATGATGACGTGGCTCTCTGCAAGTACCTACAGCTTGCGCACAACTCTGTGGCTCCGAGCCCTAAAAGACCCTCTGTTCCTTGAAGCATTTTCAGATTGGCAATTATAAAGTAAACACAGCTGGCTGTAATATATGTGAATTCATTGGCTGCATCATGATTATTTAGGCAAAAAAGTTTTACATATACAACGCTCAGCAGCTGATTGAGCTTCTCAGAGGCGTACTATCTTTATAAAGAAACCTTTATTTATTGGGAAATGGTGAGTGTAGAATCTGTGCGGATACGTTTGTATTGCAGTCTCTTGACAGAGATCTTTTTTCCTAACTAATTGTGTTATTCTAAACTAAATCTCGCTGGCCAGACACTGCCAATATTACACATGCTATCTGTTTTACACATCAGCTATGCAAACTGTCACTGATGTGACATCATTTATGGTTATGTGCTTAATGTGCACGCCAGCACCAAAAATTTAAGACTTGCAACTTGAAAGAGAGCTGTGCGCATCATTGGAATTTATGAGTGTATGAGAATACGTCGATGTCCTGATGTTAAATCAAATCCGATGTTTTCAGTCGCTGACTTATTATTCATCATGTTTACTATTACTTTTGACATATGATCGAAAGACATCTGTAGTCATTTACCACAGGCCATGCTTGGATCATACACTCAGGGACAAAGCATGAGCAAAATACCGCACTCCATTCGTTATTTAGATGTCTGTGCTATGAAGTCTATTCCTTTCCCTTCATCACACCATTTTATAAAATGTCAAGTTTACAATGCAAACCTTTCCCATGGCTTTTCAAATGTGTGGTGTTTACACACAAAAGCTGTTTTGAGGTCCAATCAATGCCTGCCTTGTAGATTTACAACCTTCTTTCTTCAGCACACAATCGCTGGTGACTCTGAGAGCCTGTTAGCACTTACAAAATAATTTTGGAGAAAAACACATCACTTACTGATCGAGTGATTGGTTGAGAGGAGAGCAGAAGTGGGGTACAGATGTTGAGGTCCAGTTGCAGGTCTACAGGGACCGGGAACATACAGAGTGATATTTTAATTGAGTTCTGACAATAAGACCATGCTGTTGTATATCACACAGTATAAGATATGCTTTGCTTCCTTTTAGCCAAAGCCTATTCATTTTAAGACTGAAATATGAATGCAGAAAGACATGGGTTGAATGTTGAAAGTATGTTTGGTGTGACTGAAAATCTACTGCCTTCCTCTTTCCTTCTTTTGTTACAATAAACTGTACTCACATAACAGCCAGATTTGTATAACATTTCTGAAAAAGTAATTTGCAGAATGTCAAATAACACTGCAATAGCATGGCGGGCAGATTAATGATCTTATGAGATGTTTTAGTAGGCCTATAGTGTTCTCATGCACATTTATGCGCACCAAACTTAAAATAGTGGTTTACAGTACAATAGTTGACAAAATAAAATCAAAAATTGTGTTTAGTTTCATTTCATTGCAAAAGACTTTTCTCATCATCATTTACTCACTCTCTTGTTCCAAACTTGTGTGACTTTCGTTTTCAATCGAAAGATTTCAAGCTTTAAAATGACATGAAACATCATAAACGTATGATTAAAGTCACACAAACTATTTTTAAGTAATTTTACATCACACGATCGGCTTATGAAAGGAACAACCCGAAATTTAGTCGTTCAATCACGATAATTGCGCTTCAAGTGAGTACCAGAAAAAACACTGCAGCCGAATTGAGTCAGTGAATTGAACTTGTGAATCGGATCGGAATCATGAACCAGTCCGTTTTTGTGAACCGGAGCGATTCATTGAATAGATTCATTCACGATTTGGGCATCATTACTTCTCCACTTCTGACACAACTCTTGTGATGCTTAGTTTTTAGTTTGTTTTGTTCCTTAAACAATTCATGACTTCAGAAGACCGGTCTTTTAACACTCTGGGCCGAAATGAGCGAAGTTAGTGTACATTCTCCGGCACGAAACACGCAATTACAACTGGAATGAGGTAACTTAAGCTTGGTTTCCAAATGTTCAAGTAAAGATACTCTGTCAGTGAAATTAACTTGAGTAGGCCTACGGACCTCACAA
Organism: Gymnocypris eckloni scoliostomus; assembly: GCA_027564155.1. NCBI lineage: Eukaryota > Metazoa > Chordata > Actinopteri > Cypriniformes > Cyprinidae > Gymnocypris > Gymnocypris eckloni. The sequence goes on from CM050420.1 coordinate 14,232,567, forward strand.
CGATTGGCTGCCGCCCAATGTTTTATTTTGTATTTATTTTTTGCTTGATATCTGCATTAAGTCTAACATTTCTCAATCTTGTTGACACTCTCTCAAGGCTTTCTCTGGTACACTGTAAGTCCCAATGAAGCATGAAGCTCAGTTCCCATTGTAATACATTTAAAATGTTTGCTCAGCTCCACTCTCCACACTTCAACCCAAATATCAATTGAAAACGCCAGTTACAGCTGTTTAGTGTATTTTCTGTTTCCGTTTTTTTACCAAACGGAAGAATTTGGCAAAATCTAACTAAAGCAGTCCACTCAGGAATATCTGTTTTCGTTCAAGCATGCTATAGAAGAGAAATTATATGAACAGATTTATTTTTGCGTTGTCTTATTTTTTGGCATAAATTGGGTGGAATAAGAGCTTGAGACAAATGCACGAGAGTTGGCAGCTTTCATTATAGCTGCTTTTACAGCTAAATCTTTTGTTTTATGCTAGCACATTCTTTAAAATATCTTCTTTTTAAGATGTTTTCATTCTTTTGGATGAGAGTGAGTAAATGGTGATACATTTCATTTATTAGTGTATGAACTGTCCCTTTAGGTCACACTGCCACACTTTCTTTGAATGCCATCCATCAGTAATGCTCCCTTTTTCTCAGCATTGCAATTCACATGATTCCCGGAATTAGGAGTAGATCATTCTTAACCTCTGCTGTCATTTCTTATCATGGTGGGAGTGCGATGTGAGAAAATCTGTTTGGTCTTTTCGACATAACAGGTCAATTAAGCACTTCAGATGAACATCTTCAATACTGAATGTTGAAAAAAAGCACTAGAATGGACAGAGATTAACATTTTTCTTCTCAAACTATCTTTAAAATAAACACCAGCTGCTAATCATATACAAGCATACTGATGATAATGAGCATTAAGACAGCCCGGAATAAACTAACTTCTTTTCATCTGTCTGAGACCGGGTTATCTCCAATGTGTGCAGGGCTGACACAGATTCAGTGGAACACCTGGAAAGCTTCACTGACGTACCTTTTGTTTTTGGTCAGATAGCTTACACAGAGAGGGCCGGTGCCAGAATTTGTTTGTATTATGAAAGTGATTATTCCTGACTGTCAAACACAGCATTCAGGGAGACGTAAGGCCACATGTGCTGCAGGGGTGTTTGCACGTGGCAGCGACTGAGAGGAAAATCTTGGGAAAATAAACACTTCATACTTTTGTATTTGTTAAGCAGATGCCTGTCTTCTTTCAATTAAATTAAATTCAAGATTATTTGCATAGCGCTTTTTACAATACAATCGTTGCAAAGCAGTTTCTACAATAGATACGTTTCTACAATAGATTTATATATTGTAGAAACTTAATATATTTAACTTATGGCAAAATTTGGTTAATTGTGTATTTTGTCTGATGGTTGGCTTCCTCTGAGGTCCTCTGATGGGGTTGGCATCATCTCTTCTCAGGTGTTCGGTCATCTCAGATCATTTAAGGGTTGGATCCAGAATGAAACTTGTGTAATTCCTAGTTACATCCCATGGCAGAAACAGAGAAACAAATAGAGATATACTTAGCGTAGCTGTTGTTCCATCAACCAAAAATGATTTGAATCAGATATAACTGCAGTACAAGATTATGAGATGCATTATATGATTCATTGGCTAAAGAGATGTGTCTTTAACCTAGATTAGATCTAGATTCTAGAGTGTGTCTGAACCCCGAACGTTATCAGGAAGGCTATTCCAGAATTTGGGGCAGTCGTGGCCTAATGGATAGAATGTTGGACTTGTAATCCGAGGTTGTGGGTTCGAATCTCGGCTCTGGCAGGAATTGTCCACAACTGAGGTGAGACCCTTGAGCAAGGCACTGAACCCCCAACTGCTCCCCGAGCGCCGCAGTGTCAGCTGCCCACTGCTCCAAGTGTGTGTGCACTTGGATGGATTAAATGCAGAGAACACATTTCACTGCTGGTTATACTCTGTATAGTTGTGTATGTGACAGATAAAGCTCATCTGAGCTTAATTATTATTATCATTAAGTTTGGGAGCCAAATATGAAAAAGTTCTACCTCCTTTAGTGGACTTTGCTATTGTTTCAGTCTGTAAGCACAATGAAAATCCCAATCAGGCCCCACAAAAAGCATGCTGGCACCAAGTTTTAGCGCTTTTTGATAGCTAGTTCAAGTTTACATGTTCACTTTTAAAATTACTTTTACTTCATAATTGGTTTCAAATAATATAAGGACTATGCAAGTTTAAAACGGACTGTTTCTAGAGTAGATTTCAATTTTTATCACTGCAATAACTAAGATTGCACTCCCCAGTATAGTTATGTGTCTGAGCATAGTCAGTTTTACACAACCAAAAGTCACCCTCAGTTAATGTGTGTCTTCTTATGTGTTTAGTTCACGTCTGTGGCAAGCAGGACTTTTCTGAAATTACAAGGATTGTTACTGACAGGAGGTTTAAACAAACACAACTCAGAATTACGGTGAGGTTTTCTTTATTAACACAGACATGTACTAAGCATGTGTTTGCATGTGTATGTTTTTCATTTATCCGGTTAAAATGCAACCTTTTTGGATCTACTCTCTTGAGTCATTTAACAGTGCATACCAAGTCCTTACAGTTCTAATACACAGATGTGGATATGTGTGTGCTTATTAAATTGATAATTTCTCTAAAACTAACAATTCTGTCATGATTTATGTTGTTCCAACCTTGTACTGAAAAAAACCGAAAGACTGAAATAGTGTTTACTTGTAAAACACACTTCAAAAACCTCATTGACTTTTATTGTATACAGACACAAAACCAGACATTTTTCATAATATCTTCTTTTGTGTTTCATAGAAAAAGAAATGCAAACAGGTTTGAAATGCGGGTGTGTAATTTTTTATACATTTGTGATACAGCTTAAAACAAAATAAACATTGTATTATACCATTTTAAATGTGCATATGTGTTGAGTATAATGGGTTAACGACCCTTAATGACGGCTGTCAAACATAAAACCTCAAATATTTCCCTGAAATCATTTCTTATGTTCTAAGCTATAGACATGTCTGTGTTTGCATCCTCATTTGACACAATAGAGACACGTGGTTTCTCTGGTAAAGACGAACATTCCTTTTATTGTGCTGGACTTTTTTCCCGTCTTGGATCCCAGGAGGAGTGCAAGCTCCCCGGGACAAGCCTGGGAGGTATGAGACCACACACCAAGCAGTATTTAGTTTACCGCTCATAGGCAGAACGCCTCTGCGCTCAGCTTGATATCTGGTATCAGTGCTTAAACATGACCTGAAACATGAAATGAACTTCTGAAAGTCAGTAACAAAGTATAATATTTGTTGCTTTATGACCACCCACATGAGTGTATTTATTTAGCTGCAGGTCACTGAGCTGCCTTTGGTGGCATTTATGAATAGCCATAATGCCAGTCACTGTGTGACTCTGTGTTACAGTTTCACTGTTTCATTTGGGTCATATGAAGGTGACTCTGTTGGATGTGGTGAACTGTGGTACAGTGGAAAAACACAAAGAGGACACAGTTGATTGCTTGTTGTTTGCATTCCCCCTAGTGGCCAAACATGATAAGAAACTAAAGACAAATTCTGTGTTATCCCTCAAAATTATCTTTAGTAAGACTATCAGTCAAAATATTGGTGGCCAGTTTTGGATCATTGGGAGCTTATTTTCTAAAGACTGCTTCATTTTTTTTATGCCTCATATTATTGTGGAAACCAAAAAGTTTGGGGTAGGTACGTTTTTTTTTAAAGAAAATAATATTTTTATTTAGAAATTAATAATATTTATTCATCAAAGTATCCTGAAAAAAAGTGTGAATTTCCACCAGAAAGATTAAGCAGCTCAACTAAAATAGAAATTGTAATATTGTTTTACAAATTACTGTTCTTATTTGTAATCAAATAAATGCAACCTTGGTGAAATTCTTTTGAAACATTAACAAATCTTAATAATTCCAAATTTTGGACCAGTAGTGTAAAATGTATCTTTCAAAGTGACATACACACACACACACACACACACACACACACATTAATTTAAATGACAAAAAAATCATTTATTGTGTGATCAAATGCATTATTTACAGCCAATGTTCATTAGATTTTTGTTTCAGTCTTGATTGATTATGCTGCATAAGAAAAATATTTATTTGTAGATGGGCCACACACAAAGACGAAAAACAGAGAGCAAGAGAAAGAGGAGAGAGAGTATCATACCGTGATTTACAAACAGTTCCCTTACGTGGCAATGAAGTGAGAATGGGCTCTGAGTCTGAGAGGTCCCTGTGTCACTCTGATGCCAGTAACTCTCAGTCTCTTAAAACATCTCATGAACATGATTCAAATCTGCAGCATCACAGACATTCTGTAACAAGATTCTAAAGTCTCCGTGGACTGTACTTAAGAAGTTAAACTCCATGATTGGTTGAACATCATGAACACTTCACTCCTTTGCTTTGAGCAAGCCATATCTATCTCTTTGTAAATACACAGAATTTAAACTTAAAAAATAAACATAATTATAACTGAAAAAACATTGCTTTATACTCATTTACATTTAGCCATTTAGTAGACACGTTTATCCAATGCGACTTGCAAATGAGGACAATGGAAGCTATCAAAATGCGATCAGCTATTGGTAGCCAGTGCAAATTGATAAACAGAGTGTGACGTGCATTCTTTTTGGCTCATTCAAAATTAATGAGCTGGCACATTCTGGATTAATTGTAAAGGTTTGATAGAACTGGCTGGAAGACCTGCCAAGAAAGAATTGCAAAGGTCCAGCCTGAAAAGGGCCTGATCTTCTTAATTCTGAATAAAGCAAATGTAAAACCTTCTCAAAGTACACATACAAAAACAACAGTCATGGACAGTGGTTCCACGTGATTTAATCATGTAATTTATGCATAGAACATAGAAAAATGTTCCATGTAGAACTACTGTCCATGCAAGTTCAGCCAAAGTATTATAATAGCAAGTAAAACATAACATTTATTTACACATATATTTTAGGTGTTATAATAATAATAATAATAATAATTCATTACATTTAGATAGCTGTTCTGCTCTTCTAAGCACTCAAAGTGCTCTAGATTGTCAGGGGGTATCTCCTCATCCATCACCAATGTGCAGCATCCACCTGGATGATGCGACGGCAGCCATAGTGCTCCAGAACGCCCACCACACACCAGCTTATTGGTAGAGAGGAGACCGAGTGATGAAGCCAATCAGCAGATATGGGGATTGTTAGGAGGCCATGATGGTCAGAGGCCAATGGGCGAATTTGTCCAGAATCCCGAGGTCACACCCCTACTCTTTTCGAAGGACATCCTGGGATTTTTAATGACCACAAAGAGTCAGGACCTTGGTTTAACATCTCATCCAAAGGATGGTGCTTTTTACAGTATAGTGTCCCGTCACTATACTGGGGCGTTAGGACCCACACAGACCACAGGGTGAGCACCCCCTGCTGGTCTCACTAACACCTCTTCCAGCAGCAACCTAGTTTTTCCAGGAGGTCTCCCATCCAGGTTCTGACCAGGCTCCACCCTGCTTAGCTTCAGTGGGAAACCAATCTTGGGCTGCAGGGTGATATGGCTACCACAGTTGTTGACAGTTTAAGGATGGTACTGTGTACATCCCTAGCATTTCTATTGGAGTTGCTTTTTTAATTATAACAATGACTTTTTAGCAGGTTCTCAACCCATGAGTGCTCCACACTTCACCACATCTTGCCCAAAGCCACCAACATAACAGAAAATCTTTTAAAATGCAAACAGACAATAACAAGTCTCCCTTTTCATTTTACTAAAAAATATCTACTTTATTGAAATGTTTTTCAAGATGAATATATAGAGTTAAGACAGTTTCAAGTCACTTATACTTATATGGAAGCCCGTTTAACCTCTGAATAAAAAATAAAAAGGTAATTGCAACTTTTTATCTCACAATTCTGACTTTGTTTTCTCATAATTGCGAGTTTACATCTTACAATTCTGACTTTTCAATACATTTAAAATACTTCTAATAAATTAGCAATTCTGACTTTTTTCTCAGAATTGTGAGATATAAACGTTATATCCCAAAATTCTGATTTACATCTCGCAATTCTGAGAAAAATGTTAGAATTACGAGATATAAAGTCAAAATTGCTGGATATAAATTCCCAGTTTAAATAAAAAAAAATGTCTCGCAATTGTATCTTGCAATTCTGAGAAAACAAAAGTAAGAATTGTGAAATGTAAACTCGCAATTGTGAGAATAAAGTCAGAATTGTGAGATAAAAAGTCACAATTACCTTTTTTATTTGTTTTATTCAGTGGTGGAAACGGGCTTCCATAGGATTCCTGATACAATGGCTTTAAACAAAAAATAATAACAATAAAAAAAATGTTTAAGTAAGTGAACAGCATATAAAAAAAATCTATTTTTGAGTGTAAATTCTGTTCCATTTTTCCCTGAATATTGAATAGTATATTTTGATTATAAAATAAAAATAATTGACGAAGGCATGATGAATGATACTTGAATACATTATTCATTATCATTAGTTGGGGTTGAATTATGTGGTTTTACTGACAGGACCCAATATAGTTTTAATTTAGGTTTAGAGTTTTAATCACAAGCTCTTTTTAATATCTTTTCATTGGATAAATATTTGCATAGAACCCACAGACAGACAGACAGAGTGATCAGTAGCACTGATTTATAAAAAATAAGTAGAAAGATACAAGGTTTCAGCCCAACAACAACAATATACAATAATTTGTATAAGTTATGATACAGCATCTCGTTGAATTTTGTAATTAAAATTACGTTTTTACATTATTTTAATCATTTATCTTTTCCATTTGTTAGAAACACTAGATAAATAATTTCCCTGCACTGAAGAAGAATGATTTAAGTAACTAGCGGCCATACGTGCCAGGGCCGTGGACACTGGGTTCTGCTGAGCTGGTGCATTTCAGAAAGCCTTTGTTGTTCCGTTCAGTAATGCATCACTGTTTGTCCGAGGTGCCAAACAAAACAAGCCACAATGCCAGTGCCCAACAGTGGCAGGAGAATGTCTAGCTGCAAGGATGAATAGGCCATTCCTACCAACTGTATCAGAATACTCCAAAAATGCCAACACCAGCAGGTTTTTACACTGCTCTTGTGTTTTGTTTGCTTATCAAATCAGTCTCAGACCAGTAAGAGGCCATCTAGGCTTTTGATTATGGAGGATAAAGAACAGGCAGAGTTATATTGGATGCTTGATGTGTTTATTGTAGCTCAAGTCAACAAACAAAAGGGCCCTCTATGGGGTCCCGGCATAATGAGCGCCGCTTTGGTTGTAAATATGTTGTTATTTTTCATCCAGTCTTTCCCTCTCAATGCAGGACAAAAGAGACCAGCCCATCCTATTCAGGTCATCCTTGAATTTGGCGATGTAGCTCACTGAGCTAAATCATTTGTGTCACAATGTCTCTAGAGGACGCTGGGAACAATGATAAATTAATAAATAGTGTACTTTGTAAAGTAATTCTGCTATTCGCACTCTTTCTAGTTTTGTGCCTTTCCATAATAGACCCCATTTCAAGACAATCAGTGTGTGCATTTCAAGTGTGTGCGTGTGGTTGTATAATTGCTTGTGAGAGAGACAAAGAAAGAGGGATAAAGGGGCTGGATTTAGTTCAAGAAGCTTGGAGAATGTTCAATACAACTACATTGAAACACATGGCAGCACTCTATTTGTCGCTGTCTTGGATGTGGGCAACATCTTTGATTGCAATAATATTCAAAAATAATTTTAAGTAACTACTGTTGACGTGTGGATAGTTACATTTATTTACAAATGAGGAAAAAAAGGTTGGAGGAAGGAAAACTAAAGAAAAGAGAAGCCCTTTCCACCCAAAAGGCATTAATATTCTGAGCCATCTGACATTTTAAATTAACAGTATGAGTAAATAGCTGACAGAATGCGGCATATGTTGCCAAAGTCGGGTCCAAAGAAATCACAAAAGTTCTATGTAGTCGTTCCAGAATTCTAGAATTATTTAGCAAGCGTGAGTCGCTGGTGAATTCAACCACAAATCTGCTGCTTATGTCTTTCTGAGACACCCTATTAGTTTACATGAAAGTTTTAATTGTGTGCATCCTTACGGTTTTAATAGTTAGCAGTCCTAGACTGTCCCAGATCCTGAAAAATCTGGATGGAAAAGAAGACTTATGCCTTGTGGATGAGGGGCCGGGAGAAAATATTACGGTTCTATCAGACACCTCATTCAGACTGTTTGAAAGATTCAGTGGTGTGTCTGTGATGTTGACCACACAAACAGAGACGTGGGGAAATGACGCAAATCTTCTGGAATCTGCAAGAGACAGACCTCACACACAGCTGAAATTTCCAGCTCGACAGTAACTCTTTACTGCTAATATGAGGAAACACATTGGAGAGGAACATGGGATAAGACTGAGAGTGTAAGCGGACAATCACTCTGTTCATAGATTTTTTTAGAAGCAGTTATTTGTGATGGATTTCCAGGGTAGACCACAAATTTATTTTTTTGTGAATGAAAACAAGGTTATGAGGAAAAGACATGCAGTCTATTTAACGCTGTTGTTAACACACCAAAAATATGTCTTTTCAGAAAATTCTTTGTGTAAAAAAATACTGTAAAACGTGTTGAGAAAATTAGACATGACATGACTAAAGATATTACAACCTACTGAATGTCTACCCCTCACCTTTAATGCACAAAACAGTAGCGCTGTCTATTCAGAATGTAGTCTGTAAGTCGTTGATGTAGAAGTCACATTTAGTGAATAGTCAAAGGGTTTTCAATCTGGGTTCCATGGGGGGCCGAAAAGTTGCCAATTTAAATACATTTCTTTCTTTCTTTCTTTCTTTCTTTCTTTCTTTCTTTCTTTCTTTCTTTCTTTCTTTCTTTCTTTCCCTCTAGCTCCCTCTATATAAAAAGGGGAAATTTACCACATTTTACATTATTGCCATAGCATTCTAAATGCTGGTCAGAAATCGTCACAATCACAAAAAAAATAAATAAAATAGTTTTTCCCTCGTCAATAACACCCCCAAGTATAATATTTTTTTTAGATGTGACTCCACAAAACAAAATATGGGACCACAAAACAAGCCATAAGAGTAAATAAATTTGAAAGCTGAATAAATAAGTTTTCCGTTGATGTATGGTTTGTTAGGATAGGACAATATTTGGCCGAGATACAACTATTTGAGAATCTGGAATCTGAGGATGCAAAAAAAAAAAAAATCAAAATATTTCGAAAATTGCCTTTAAATTTGTCCAATGAAGTTCTTAGCAATACATATTACTAATCAAAAATTAAGTTTTTTATGTATTTACGGTAGGACATTTACAAAATATCTTCATGGAACATGATCTTTACTAATTTTGACTCATGCAATACATTTTTGGCAAATGCTACAAATATACCCCAGCGACTTAAGACTGGTTTTGTGGTCCAGGGTCACATATATTGTTTTGCAGTTGCAGTATATTTAGTTTTCAGTGGAAACTGCTTTTTATTCATTAAATATATATTTTTACAGAGACAAAAGAATGGGATCATCATATTTGTTGGTTTGTGCCATCAACAAACCTTTGGTCCAGTGTGTAGCGCATATATCTTCCACTGACTGCAAGCCAATACAGGATTAAAAACAATAACAACAACTAAATCGTTTTTATTTCCATAATCAATTCGTATGAAGTTGAAACTGTCATTTTTGGCATAGCTGTAATTGGTTTTGGCTTTCTAAGCTTGGGTGACTCATGGGAGAAAGTCTGTGAAACACAGATGGAGCTTTTCCTAAGCGCAGAGAGAAGAAGACAAATCTCCCATTCAGCATCTGCAGTGAGGGGGAACTTCAGCGGTCTCTGCTGCCTGCTAATGAAAAATGCCCTTTACACTACCGTATGAGACGACATAATGTGCCTGGAGCTCAAAATTACAACACTGCAGCCTATTGTAGGAAAGTCACCTGAGGGCATTGATTGCTCAGGAAAAACTTGATGTGTCTACATTTGAACATTACATCTCATGAAACCTTTTACCTGAACGACTGAGGATTTTTGTGGTAGAAACAATCAAGAGGGCCTATGTGGATGAAAATATAAGGTACGTCCTGTCGTTATTGTTATCCGAGCTAAAGATGAGGAGGAAGTAGTGGATGGCCCATGACATCCGCTCTACTATGGTACTCTGCAAGACAAAAATGTAACTTTCTGTTCCTCCTCTCTCAACGCTGGGAATTTATAGGGCAGCTGCTGCAGATGTTCTTATAAAGAAGCCCAAACAGTCATGACAGACGGTTTACATAGCAGTAGGCATAGCACTGGGTCGCACACAACACTTCCCATTCTACTAAAGCGCATGGGTCCTATGAAAAACAGCCACCCAAGATGGGTGGTAATGGTGAGGTCAGTCAGAAGGAATGTGTTAAAGAGATACGGACCACCCCTGTGCAAAACCATTAACCACTTTCGTTGACCATAATTAGCAGATTTGGTGGCTCCCCAGGAAAGAGGTGTATAATCTAGTCTAGGGAGAAGCAGATATACATTAGGAGGATGTCAAACAAGCGAGTGGAACTTTTCCAGTCTGAGACGAGCTACCAATGTAGGTAATGCTGATGCTAATGTGCACTGGTCTGGTCTGGTTACCAGACACAACCTGCTGTATTTAACTGCAATTACAAATATTTTGATTTGAAGCATATGATTGATCAGGTGCTTAGGTAGAATGTGTGCCTTGTTTGCAGATAGAACAATCCTCAGTACCCATAGCTCATGTCAAATCAAATCAAATCACTTTTATTGTCAATCATCACAGCACATGTGCCTTGGTGCAGAAATAATTTACATATAGCCAGTGCAGAAATAATTTACATATAGACAGTACATACTTACAGACTTATACAGATGACAATGTGCAATATAAACATAAATATAGTCAGTACACAGTGTACTATTAGACATACTTAGTTATCAATACACATTATACACCGTATGTACACATTCTACATTGTGTACACACATATACACACAGTAATATGCGAAGGTGCAACAGATTATACATAAGCAGGGTACAAAATGTCATGGATGTGCATTAGAATTAATGTGCCAGATTATTGTATTTGTGCAGTGTGCGCGTGTAGTCCAGCTGTATAGCTGTATATGTATAGCTGATTTTAAATGTATTATTATTATTGTTGTTGTTGTTGTTAATACTTAGATGTTAGCCAATGCTATTTTAGTATTATTTATATACTATTATAGTATCTATTAATATTTTGAGCTTTAATTTTAGTTAAAATTTTAGTGTTGTGTGCTTTTGTCAAGTTTATTAGTTTTTGTTTTGTTTTTTGACAACAATTTCTAATTTCCGTTGTTCATCTAATGTTTTCATTTTATTTCAGCTTTATTTGCATTTATAAAAAAAATTTGACCAGTTTTAATGAACGATGATGTTAACATTGGTGTTAACTTTTTGCTGATGTAAGCTGTCCCTACTAGTGATACAAATTAACAGTATAAATATTAAGAGCTAAAATATATCTGATCTTAATTTATTCATTCAATATTTAATTGACTGCAATAAACTCTTTGTTCTTTATTTTATTTTATGTACTATTATAATATGCATTCATATTTTGAGCTTTCCCTTTTTATTTTAAGTTTTAGTTCAAATTTTAGTAAGCGCTGTTATGTGCTTTTGACATTTGTATTCGTTCTTATTTACTTCTAATTCTCGTTTTTCATCTTATGTTTGCAAATATTTTTTAGCTTTATTTTATTATTTAATTAAATGTGTACATTATTTAGACCTAGGCTAATAATTTGACATTATTATGTTTAATTAACGTTGCACACGTAAGCTGCTCCAAACATAATAATATTAATAGCTAAAATATTTTTGTCTTAGTTTATTCATTTAATATTTAATCTAATTATTTTATTTTACTTTACTCTCAGCGCGTGTACGGAAAGTGCTGCTCTCAACACACAGATAGATAAATAAACGCAACCTCTGTTGCGACGCTGTATGCAGCACGATGCTAAGTAGATGAGAATTAAATCAAATACATTGTACACGCAGAGGGAAAACGACCTGTATATATCACAGTCACTCAGACATCTTCATAGTTCGCACTACAAGAAATACACGATCATCCCAGAAACTACAGCGAGACTAAAATGAATTCTTGATGGTAAGACCAACTGACTTCACTGTGTAATAAATGAACTTAGAACAGCGATTTAAAAGCGATCGAAACGCGTAAAGAATGAATACATAAATCAAAACAAATTAATCAAAGTAATCATCACAGTCACGTTATACCTGTCTGTTTACAAATATCTAGTGAATTGATTCATGTCAGTCGAAACAGCATCATGTAGTGAGACGGCTTAATTCAGTGAAAGGGATAACAGTTAGTTCACCCAAAAATTCTATAATTTACTAATTTTCATGTTGTTCCTAAACTGTATGGCTTGCTTTCGTTTTGTATTTCTTCACAAATGTAGAATGACAGACTCAGTCAACATTCACTGTCATTGTATGGAAAAAAACATGTTGATGGTAAGTAAATGATGACACAGTTTTCATTTATGTCTGGTCTGTTCTTTAAATGTACCTTTAAACGTTCAGCCTGATATGATTTCAATGGTATTTATTTTTTGTGTGTTTGCAGGTTAAATGTACTCTGCTCACCAAAATGACTTTTGTGCTGCTGCAAAGGAGAAGCCTGTCACAGCTAAACAAGACTTTATCTAGTTAGCACCTGTATTTATGTGGACGCTCGCTCTGTGGAGATGGAGGAGGAAGGCTCATTTACAAAGCGCCAGGATGCCAGAACCTCTCTTCCTCAGTTTGAGGATGAGAGGCCTCTCTTTCACTGTAATCAGATGCCACCAGGTCCTTCTGAGCCATTTCCGCTGCCAGGAAGTGATGTCAAAGTTCCATACACCATCAATCGTTATTTACGTGACTACCAGCGAGAAGGCATAAAATTCATCTATCATAACTATGCCAAATCTAGAGGATGCATTTTGGGTGATGACATGGGTCTTGGAAAGACTGTTCAGGTGTGTAAATCTGCATGTTACAAGGTATAGATTAAACCTTTTAAGGACTGCTCATTTTCCTTTTTTCCTTTAGGTCATCGGCTTCCTGGCTGCAGTTCTACGGAAAACAGGTACATGGAAAGATGTCGAAAACAATAAACCACAGTTTTTGCTGTCACAGAAACCATCAGAACAAGTTCAGAAGGTATTATGAATGTCAGATCTAATATTTCCTAATTATATGATTTTCTATTACACAAAACTGCATTAAAAACGTACTCGGTTACTATCGTAACCTCGGTTCCCTGAGATACGGAACGAGTACTGCGTCTTGTAAAGACGCATATGGGAAAATGCCTTTTTTCTCCTGAACTGAAGTCTTATTTAATCATGCAGTGAAACTGCACGACTATTGGTTCGTGCAGGTGTAGAAAAACAAACCAATGGGTCGGCAGCGGGCTGCGAACCTATGGCGACGATACCGCCAAATTCCGCCCGAAAGCGGGTGGGGCATCTGGCTATATAAGCGGTCGTTTCGCCCATAGGATCCTCAGGTTTACGACTGAAGCGGCGACTGAGTCGTGCAGCTACCTGGCACGGCAAAGTACGCGGTACTGGTTCCGTATCTCAGGGAACCGAGGTTACGATAGTAACCGATGCGTTCTATCGATACTCCACTCGTACTGTGTCTTGTAAAATAATCACGCCGTGCTAGGGTAGATGAACGACTGTATATACTTCCATAAACATAAATGCCCATAGGGAAGTAAGTAGTATACTTCAGGCTAAAGCGAGCTAAACTCATAGAGGTCATGCTCGGCCTGGATAATCGTTCCCTTCTGTATACTCAGTTAACCGGAGTATGCAGGGTGCCAATCAGAGAGCCTGGCGCATTGCGGTCAAGAAATCTCTGACAAGATTGTTCCCACAGCGTATGTGTACAAGCTCATCTAAGCAGAGAGGACTCTGGCCTGTAAGGCGGTATGTCAGGTTATAAAACCTAGCAAATGTGGACGGAGTGGCCCAGCCAGCCGCCGTACAAATCTCTGTAATGGATACACCGCTAGACCACGCCCATGACGAGGCCATGCCTCTAGTCGAATGGGCTCGTGCTCAATGGGGCATTGCAGGCCCAAAGAAGAGTATGCCAGCATGACAGCATCCACTATCCACTTAGAGAGTCTCTGCTTCGTGACCGGATGTCCTTTGGTGCGGTTACGAAGCTAACAAAGAGCTGTTCCGTATGCCTAAAGGCGGAGCGCTCAAAGTGATTCTCAGAGCTCTGACAGGGCATAACAAAGATAACTCCCGGTCCTCCTCAGGCGGAGGAAGCGCGGAGGCGATGACCTGAGCTCTGAAGCGGGGTTGAAAGTACCTTAGGTGCGTAACCATGCCTTGGTTTCAGGGCGACCTTGGAGTCGTTAGGCCCGAATTCCAGGCAGGCAGGGCTAGTAGAGGCGCCTGCAGGTCTCCAACTCGCTTAACCAACGCTAGTGCTAGTAGCAGAGCAGTTTTCAGCGGAAGTGACCGGAGGTCCGTAGACTATGGGCGGCTCAAAGGGAGGCCTCAGTACAGTGGGCAGATCCCATGTAGGGACAGTAAGGGGCCGAGGTGGATTCAACCTCCTGGCTCCCTTCAGAAAACGGACAACCGAGTTGTCTCTGCCTACCGACTGGCCCGCTATATGGGGATGAAAGGCCGCTATAGCTGCTCTACGAACACCTTGAGTGTAGAGTGAGAGCGTCCTTTATCTAGCAGTTCCTGCAGAAAGGACAGAACCACCGCTAACTCAGAGGTAGAGGGTTTTCACCACGGTTGAGGCACCAAGTGGAAAACAGACCACTTAAGGGCATAGGCGTCTTGTAGGCGGGGCTCTAGCCTCAGAAATGGTGTTTAACACTCGCTCTGGGAGGCCAGTAGGCTCCCATTGAGCGGCCAAATGTAGAGAGCCCACAGCTCGGGTCGAGGTGCCATAATGTTCCGTTCGCCTGAGAGAGGAGATCCCGTCTCAGGGCACGGGCCAGGGGCTGCTGTCAGTAGCTGAGTCAGCTCTGACAACCAAGGTTGGTTCCTCCACAAGGGGCCACCAATAGCACCTTGTGACCCTGTTCCTGATCGCCTGACGACCTGTGGAAGCAGGGTGATCGGGGAATGCATAAAGGAGGAGGTTGGGCCAGTCGTGGGCCAATGCGTCCCTGTCCTTGAATAATAAGTTGGGCAGTGAGTGTTGTCTTTGGAGGCGAAAAGGTCTACTTCTGCCTTGCCAAAGGTCTTCCAGATCTTCTGAACCACCTGCGGATGGAGCATCCACTCCTCTGAGGGACATTGCTCCGAGATAACATATCCACTCCTTGGTTCAGTCTGCCCGGCAGGTGTGCTGCCCTCAGCGGCGCAGGTTGAGCTGAGCCCATTCCAGAAGGCTCTGCCAGAATAAAGAGGCGCTTGAGGAGACACCTCCTGGTGATTTATATAGGACACCACGGACATGTCGTCTGAGAGAATCAGCACATGGCGTCCTATTAGGTCCGGCAGGAAAAACTGGCAGGCTCGACAAACTGCTAGCATTTCCAAGCAGTTGATGTCTCCATCTCCGACCAATGGCCGAAGGTCGGTTTGCCTTCGCACAGTGCCCCCCAACCTGTGTTGGAGGCGTCTGTCATGACAACTTTCCTGGTGTGGACCAACCCCATGGCCACGCCCTTCTCCATCCACCGTGGGTTCTTCCAGGGGGTCAGGGCTGTTACACAGGCCTGATTCACCCTGATATGCAAGCGTCCGTGACGCCATGCATTGTGTGGAACCCGTGGTTTCAACCAGCGTTGAAGGGGGTGCATGCGGAGCAGGCCCAGCTGTAACACTGGCGATGCTGCGCGCCATAAGGCCCAGCATTCTCTGCTACTTTGAGTGGGCGGTGTCGCTCTTGAAGGTGGCCGCGAGTTTCTGAATGGCCAGAGTGCGTTCCGGCCGTGGCGGGACTCGACCCTCTCCTCTTCCTGTCCTGCAGATCAGGAGGCGCCGGGCGCAGGGTCCAACGCTATCTTGAGTCGGGGCCCTGGCGCCGGAGGGTGGCGTCTGGCTGGCGTGAGCCCTCGTGGCTGCTGAGTTCTAGCAGGCTGAGGGGCGTAAATGGCTTGGGCGGTAGTCTTGGTGGTTCGCAAAGCTAGGTCCATTGCGCTTCTCAGCTCCCTGAGAGTCGCAGGATCAGGCTCAGACTCATCTACGGCAGAGAGGAGCTTGGCCTGATAGACCTGGAGAACCGCCATGGAGTGGAACCCGTGGTTTCAACCAGCGTTGAAGGGGGTGCATGCGGAGCAGGCCCAGCTGTAACACTGGCGATGCTGCGGCCATAAGGCCCAGCATTCTCTGAAACACTTTGAGTGGGCGAGCGGTGTCGCTCTTGAAGGTGGCCGCGAGTTTCTGAATGGCCAGAGTGCGTTCCGGCCGTGGCGGGACTCGACCCTCTCCTCTTCCTGTCCTGCAGATCAGGAGGATGCCGGGGGCGCAGGGTCCAACGCTATCTTGAGTCGGGGGCCCTGGCGCTTCGGAGGGGGGTGGCGTCTGGCTGAGCGTGAACGCCCTCGTGGCTGCTGAGTTCTAGCAGGCTGAGGGGCGTAAATGGCTTGGGCGGTAGTCTTGGTGGTTCGCAAAGCTAGGTCCATTGCGCTTCTCAGCTCCCTGAGAGTCGCAGGATCAGGCTCAGACTCATCTACGGCAGAGAGGAGCTTGGCCTGATAGACCTGGAGTGGAGCGCCGAAGCCGCCTGTCCAGCTGAAGCGTAGGAGCGTCCAGCGAGCGCTGAAGTGGTCCTGCATGGCTTGGACGGGTGACTGGCTTTCGCCTTCCAGCCGATGGCAGTGGGTGGGCAGAGATGTGCAGCCACTGACTCATCCAGTTGAGGCATCTTCTCATATCCATTTTCTTCAGCGCCGTCAACCGTAGTGAGGGCAGATGAAGCAGAAGTACGGAGGCGGGCAGAGTAAGGGGAGCGCCAAGATCTTGTGAGCTCGTCGTGAACTTCAGGGAAGAACGGCGATGGTCGTTGTTGAGGGGCCTGACGGGGCCCCGGCAGAAACCACTCATCCAGACGGCTGCGAGAGGGCTCCTCTGGTGAAGACCACTCCAAACCCAGCTTTTCAACCGCTTTGGAGAGGACACGGAAAAGTTCGGCATCCATCCCGGCTTTGGCGGCGCTGGGCGCGGGCAAACCTGAGGGGGTGGGATCAGTCACTGAGCCCGACAGCTCCTCAGCATCTGAAGCTACCAGTGACATGCTGTCATCGGCCAGCTCATCGTCACTTCCCCCGAACGAGACCAGATCGCTCACGCTTGCAGAGGGACGCTGGTCAGGTTGGATAAAAAGGACGGGAGACATCTCTCTGTGAGAACCTCTGCCCGCTGTTTTTTCCTCACAGGTCCCTGGGAGGAAGAAAACGGGAGGGCGCGAGGGGCGGGATCACTCTCTGAAAAGAAAGCGATGCGCGTGCGCGGGGGCGGACTGATGCTCTGCAGTGAGAACAATCAGAACCAGCGAGCGCGGCATCCGCATGGGATTTCCCCAGGCAGGAAACACACTCGCTGTGACCGTCATCGGCGTGCAGGGGAGACCTGCACGAGCCGCAGTAACGGCGCGGCATTAGAATGCCGATTTGCTCTTTTAGAGACTTACGTGATATGATCGCCGGATAGCTGCAGCGAACGGGACCGGAACTGCTGCGATGCTGGGGCGCGTTGAAGGCGGATCAGCCGAGCAGATTGAGGTCGCTGGGTCCTACTGCGAGGCGTGTCAACGGCGAGTAAGCTTCTAGATCAGTTTAGACGAAGTCGTCGTCGCTGAAGGAGAAAAAATCGGAGGATCCTATGGCGAAACGACTGCTTATATAGCCAGATGCCCCGCCCGTTTCGGCGGGAATTTGGCGGCACCTAATTGCGTTTTTCTACACCTGCACGAACCAATAGTCGTGCAGTTTCACTGCGTGATTAAATAAGACTTCAGTTCAGGAGAAAAAAGGCATTTTCCCATATGCGTCTTTACAAGACGCAGTACGAGTGGAGTATCGATAGGGAACCCTTTCTTTTGTGTCTGTTTCTATTCAGGTTTTCCTCATTGTGGCTCCGCTCTCGGTTCTCTACAACTGGAAGGATGAGTTAGACACATGGGGTCATTTCCGAGTGGTGGTCGTGCATGGTGTGAGGAAGGATGAAGAATTAGTGCGTGTGCAGAGAGGAAGATGTGAGATTGCTCTTACATCTTATGAGACCCTTAGACTCTGTTTGGACCAGTTTAACAGGTACATTATAGCTACGAAGTCATGTTTTCTTATAGTTTATGCAACATTTTTAGTACTGTTTTTATTACTGAGTTACCGTGTCGTGTCATGTTCTCTTATGCTCAACAAGGCTATAACAAAAAACATAACAAAAAAAAACACTAATTTGGTAAATTAGAGTTAAAAAAGCTTTTCTATTTTACCTTTTAATATATTTTTTAAAGATTTTTTTCCGGATTCTTTGATGAAAAGAAAGTATCAGTATAAAGATATCCGTATTTTACTATCACTTTTGATCACTTTAATGCATAATTTCTAAAAGAAAACCTATTAATTTCTTTAAAAAAATCCCACTGACTCCAAACCTTTGCACAGTATTGTATTTTAGTTGCCTTTAGTATATTGTAAAATGGCTAATGCACTAGTTCATGGTTCAGTATAGTTTTCAACATATTCTGTTTCTGCCATTCTTTGCTATTGAAAAGCAAATTATGTTGATCTTTTACACAATATGATGTTTCAATTGGTTTTGTGCAGTATTGATTGGGCTGCTGTTATGGTTGATGAAGCTCACAAAATAAAGAACCCAAAGTCTCAGATCACTCAGGCCATGAAGGACATGAGATGTAAAGTGAGGGTTGGACTGACAGGAACAATCCTTCAGAACAACCTGGAGGAATTGTGGTGTGTTATGGACTGGTGAGGCACTCAGAAAACATTACTATTTTTAACCCTAATTTAAGTAATTTCGTTGCATTTTGCTTTGGATGGTGACTTAGAAGGTCGCAGCTTTTGTAGGCAGTTTACTAGGTTTTGAAACACAGGTTATTTCATTTTGTGCCATTATAGTGTTTTGATAATGGTAATTATTCCATTAATTCACTTAAATGTCACAGGGCTATTCCTGGATGCCTGGGTTCTCTGGTGGGTTTTAAAAACAGGTTTTCAGACCCCATTGAGCATGGACAAAAGCACACCGTGACAAAAAGAGCTCTAGCAGAAGGTCGTAAAGCAGTACAGGAGCTTGCCAAAAGACTCTCACACTGGTTCCTCAGGAGAACAAAGGCCATCATCAGTGACCAGCTACCTAAAAAGATGATCGAGTGAGTTATTGGCTAGCTCTAGTCGAAAAAAACCAACTGAATACATGTTATCTTATAGTATGTGCTCTAATATGAGCTGCTTCTGGTCTTGTTCCTCTCCAGGTGGTCTATTGCTCTCTCACAGATTTCCAGCGTAAGGTGTATCGTGCCGTGCTGGACGCAGACGATGTGACCCTGTTGTTGCAGAGTTCAGGAAAGTGTCACTGTGGCAGTGGCCGTCCACGGAAGAATTGCTGCTACAAACTGAATGCAGACGGTGTGCCGGTTAGGTACCTGTACTTCAGTTATCTGGCTATCCTCAGAAAGGTGGCCAATCATGTTGCGCTACTGCAGTCCAAAGAAGGATCCAGCAAAAAACAGGTTAGTACTTGGGAGTAGTGGAAATAGTGCAAGACTGTTGTCAAATATATTACCGTTCAAAAGTTTTGGGGTTGGTACGGTTTTGATCAAATCCTGTCATTGGTTCAAAAATACAGTAAAATAAGCAACATTGTGAAATATTGCAATTTAAAATAGATATTTTCTATTTACATTTTATTTAAATAATTTATTTGACGTAACTTTGTACTTGCTCAAATACACTCTGTTGGTCAAGTGCATGTTATCTTTATCATCATTATCTTTATTTGTCTATAAAGATTTTCATGATTTTTTCCCCAACCACAGGAGAAATATGTGACAGCCATTTGTGAACAAGTTTTTAGGAAATTTCCAGATTTCACAGGAGGTGCAAACAAGCAGCCTTTGAAGCAATGTCGGACCCCATGTACAGTGGAAAAATGAAGGTGAGGCATCTTTCTTAGAGCAAGAACCAGATTTTGAGTTATATCACAATAATTGTATGTTTATTTATTTTTAATTTCTTTCATATTTAATTTTCATTAAAGTCAATTTGAAAATGAAAAAAATGAAAGAATCAAGATGAAATTGTAGTGCAGATTTAAGCTTTAATTCAAGGGGTTTAACAAAAATATAACAGAAAATGCTTAGGAACTACAACCATTTTTATGCACATTCCCCCATTTCCAGGGGCTCAAATTTAATTGGACAAAGAAATATAATTATAAATACAATTTAATTTTTTATATTTTGTTGATAATCCTTTGCAGGCAATGACTGCCTTATCTCTGGAACTCACGGACATCACCAAAGACTGGGTTTCCTCTTTTGTGATGCTTTGCCAGTCCTTGCAGCTGACTTCAGTTGTTGTTTGTTTGTGGGTCTTTCTGCTTCTAGTTTTGTCTTCAGCAAGTGAAATGCATACTCAATCGGGTTGAACTCAGATGATTGACTTGGCCATTGCAGAATATTTCACTGTTTTGCCTTCAAAAACTCCTGTGTAGCTTTTGCTGTATATTTTGGGTCATTGTCAAGTTGTACTATGAAGCGCCGTCCAATCAACTTTGTAGCATTTGGCAGAATCTGAGCAGAGAGTATATCCCTATACACCAGAATTCTTCCAGCTGCATCTTTCCTCTGTCATGTCATCACTAAACACCAGAAACCCATTGCTACTGGAAGCCATACACGCTCCTGCAATCACACTGCTCCACCATCTTTCACAGATGATGCTGTATGCTTTGAGCTGTTCCAAGCCTTCTCCATACTTTTTTTCTTCCCATCGTTCTGGTACACAGGTTGATCTTAATGTCATTCGTCCAAAGAATGTATTTTCAGAAGTGGTCTGACTTTTTTTAGGTGTTTTTTGGCAAAGTCTAATCTGGCCTTGTTTGCACTATGTGGTGAACACTCTTTATTTGCTCTTGTGAAGTCTTCTCTTGATTGTAGACTTTCACAGTGACACATCTACCTCCTGGAGAGTGTTCTTCTCTTGGCTGGATTTTATGAAAGGGGTTTTCTTCACCATGGAGAGGATCCTACGATCATACATCAATGTTGTCCTCTGTGGACGTCCAGGCCTTTTTATGTTGCTGAGCTCAACATTGCGTTCTTTTTTCCCCAGAATGTACCAAACTGTTGATTTGGCAACTCCTAATGTTCCTGCTATCTATCTGATGGATTTGTTTTGATTTTGAAGCCTAATAATTGTCTGTTTTACTTGCATGGAGAGATCCTTTGACCACATGATGTGGGTTCAGAGCATTGGCTTCCAAATTTAACACAATTAGAATCAACTCCAGAACTTTTACCTGCTTAATTGATGTAGAAAATATCAAGGAATAGCCCATGACTGTCCATGAAACAGGTTTGAGTCAACTTTTCAATTCCTTATGGTCCCTTGAAAAGGGGGGGAGGTACATATTAAATAGCTGTAACTAATTAACCCTTTCTCCAATTTTGATGTGAATACTCTAAAGTTAAAGCTCAGAGTGTTTAATTTTAATTTTAAATATTCTTTACAAAAATGAAAATATGCTGGAAACTATAGAATTATAACGTAACTAAGTTCGTAAACACAAATGAGCTGGAAAACATTTGCATATGATGGAAAAATTACGAATTGGTTTGTAGTTTTCAACACGTTGTCTTGGTGAGAACACATTGTTTTAGATTTTTAAGACAAAAAGGGATGTACAAGATCAATGAATCTCATCCTCATTGTTGAGTTCTAAGCGTATGATGCTAATAATAACTGTAACATGCAACTAAACATACATTTTTAAGTGGCATATTACAGTTATTAACATCTGGGGTGCTCAAGCTTCAAACGGACAGCATAGAAAAGTTGCTCTGCCAAGATATCTTCATTTCCAGTCCATTCCGGATTTTTCCCTGGCAATATGGAGATTAATAAACCCTCTTGTGGCTAGCACTGGCCCTGAGCTGTCTTCCCTCGCTGTGGATACACTTCCTTGAGAAATAACAAGGACAGTATTTAGCGTTTCTTCAGGCCTTCCTTTCAAAGGTTTCCCCTCCCTTTAGCCGGAGCATCTTGAGGGTGCTGTTATTGGCAGATGCTGAGTTACTGGCATCCTCACAAGAATGGGCGCTGGTTTCTGAAACATCAGCAATAGAAGGAAAAGACACAGCCTGCTCTGTTAATCTCTACCCAGTGGCCGCTGACTGACGTGTTAGTTCCCATTACGATTTAAATGAAAGTCTATGATAAGCAAGATTGTCTTTGCACCAGTCATCATTTTGTGAAGCATGTCCTGTTTTTCTTCCTGTTTCAGGTTCTGCAAAAGCTACTCAACCACTTTATCGCAAAGAAAGACAAAGTTCTTCTCTTCTCCCTCTCCACTAAGGTGAGGTGGTTACAAAAAAATTGTTTAAAAAACATTTTTCTCCTGTTTTTATCAAAATATATACATTTAATTGATTGCTAGTCCTAATTTTAATAAGTGTGAATCAGGTAAAACAAACCTTTCTTTATATTTTAACAGCTGTTAGATGTTCTAGAAAGCTATTGTATGGCCGAGGGTCTGGAGTACCACAGACTGGATGGAAACACCAAGTCTAAGGACCGAGTTAAGATAGTGAAAGAGTTCAACAGCTCTCGGGATGTCAACCTGTGTCTGGTGTCTACCTTGTGAGTGTGGCTTCAGAAGTTATGTTTCATTATGCCTGTTATTTACATGCTCTCACTTATATTTATGTCAGCGTGATTCATAATGACTTTGATCCTCATGTTTCTTCTCTAGGGCGGGTGGGCTTGGTCTGAACTTCGTTGGAGCAAATGTTGTTGTGTTGTTTGATCCAACATGGAATCCTGCCAATGATCTTCAGGCTATTGACAGGTGGGAAAATAGTCATACAATTAGGTATTCACATTTCATAAAAGCATGCGGAAAGATGAATTACTATGAATTGAATACTGACAACCATGCTCAGTATTCTGCACCAGTAGCTATACTACTGTGCAAAAGATTGAAAGAAATTAATACTTTTGTTGACCACAATTTTACAAAAGATTTAACAAAGTTTCAGTTTCAAATAAATTCTGTTCTTTTGAACTTTTTATTTATTAAAGAATCCTGGAAAATGTAATAGTTTCCATAAAAATATTAAGCATAACAACTGCTTTTCAACATTGCTAATTGCAAGAAAAGTTTCTTGAGCATGAAATCAGCATAAATGAAAGATTTCTGAAGGATCATGTGACACTGAACACTGGAGTAATTGCTGCTAAAAAGTCAGCTGTGCCATCACAGGAACATTACATCTTAAAAAATAAAATGAAAGACAGTTTTTTTACATTGTAATAATATTTCACAAGATTTTTACTGTATTTTGTTCAAATAAATGCATCCTTGATGAGCATTAGAGACCTCTTTTCAAAAAATCTTACCAACCTCAAACTTTTGAAAGGATGGATATTTAAAAGGAATGGACCAATATTTAACCCAAGTTGTATGGAAATGATCAAGGTCCCAATAAGACCTGTGTGGACCTGTGATTCTTTCTGTTTTCATTTACAGGGTGTATCGTATTGGCCAGTGCAGGGATGTGACCGTTTTTAGACTTATTTCTTTAGGAACAGTAGAGGAGATCATATACCTGCGCCAGATTTACAAACAGGTATGTTCATAAAAAATGGACGTAATACCGTGCATCAAAGGAGAATGAAGGTATACCTGGGTGCACAATGTTAACAAATGTACATTTTTTTAATAAAATGTTCTTATAGTTGTAGCCACATATTTAAATACATTTAGCTCCCTCGTCCTTACACTAAAATGCTGTAAAATCTAACACTAATGTTTTTTTCTCCTTGATTATTTGACAGCAACTTCAGTCATCAGTCATAGGCCAGGAGAATGCTAGACGCTACTTTGAGGCTGTTCAGGGAACCGACGGCCAGGCAGGAGAGCTGTTTGGCATACGAAACCTTTTTCGCCTGCAGACTGATGGCACCTGTCTTACTCACCGCGTCCTGGAGGTAAAAAGGCAAAACATTGCCTTGTTACATGCTCTCTAACTCAGCGTTACACTCTTGTATATATTTGTAATTGACATCTGTTATATCAGTCGGTTGTTGCTGCCCTAGTCTTGCAGTATTAATGCATATTGTGCAGATTGTGGATTTGTAATTCAGAGTTTCTGTGGAGCATGTTGTGGATGCTATCTAAAGGGTTTCTACATATCCCTAATGACATTTCTTTAATGAACTGTTTATATTAAATGAATTCCTTCTCATTGACATGATGGGAATCGCGTGTTTGGTTCACAGAGGGAGGGCCGAGTGGAGGTGGGGATCATGACGGCCAGAACTCAGGCTCTGGACGAGAGGTTGCAGGAGCCAGTGAGTACCCACCCTTTCACAGACCCGTGTCTGAAGTGTTTCTTTTTCCCACCCATTCCTCCCCTCTTCTTTCCCATCATCCAACTGTTCCCACGGCATGACAGGCGAACACATGGTCATAATCAACCCCCTCTAAAGCCCAATGGTGAAGACCACACAGAAACGTACTATCTATACCACATTTATTTACTCAGCAGAGGCCTTATCTCATTGTTCGTCTGGAAAGAACCTCACACATTGTTTTTCTGAAGAGGATGGGCACTGACTACAACGCTGCGCTTGTTGAAGTCAATGTTTTGCTGAAAATTGGATGTCGATATCAATTAAAGTGTGGTAAAATGATCGATTAAAAGTGGTTATATAAATTGAAATCTGAATTGGTTTAGAATATAAATTACTGTCAAATATGACTTTTATTTTATTTTCCAGATTACATTCAGTTTAGACCATTCGCTTAAATATAACATTGTTTATATTGTTCAAAAGCATTAGCAGAAAGCTATTGTGTGTGCCTGAATGCACTGTAAGTTATTTTGGATAAAAGCATCCGCTAAATGCATAAATGTAAATGAAATACCGTACATTGTGTATAAAGTGATATATTGTGTATATTATGGAACAACAGGAAATACATTATATAAATATGTGTTAAAATATAGCATATATATAATTTGCCGATTAGTGATCGATATATAGACATTTTTGGTTACAAATACAACATAATAAATTTAGATATAACAAAAATGAAGATAAAACAATAAAAAAGGAACAAATAAAAATGATCAAAAACTTAAAAGCAAAAATAAAGCTACTCAACTTTTGAATCTTTATTTTTCATATTTATATACAAATAATTATTAAACAAACCATATCCAGCATAAAACTAACAGACCCTCTTGATTTACCTCAGGATCTTCACTCAGCAGATGCTGCATCTGAGAGAGCAGGTGGATCAGCTGGTGCTGGGTTTAAACCCGCTGGGGTGTTGGACTTCAGCAGTGCAAGTGAGGATGAAGATCCCTGCTGCTCTCGGCCCAGGCCCTCAGAAGCACACACAGGAGAAGAGGGGGGAGCGGTTTCTGCCTGCTTTGACAATATGGGCCTGTATAGTCTGCTCCAGAGACAAATGGCTCAGAGAGAACGGCAGGACAGTGACGAGGACTCTAGTAGTCAGAGTCAGGATGAGGACTACTGTGAAAAACCCACCATGATTAAGGGACAAACATCTAAGACACGGGATCTGTACGTTGAATCCAAGGAAAGGTTGGAGGGAGTCATTGAAGGTAAACGACAGAAAAAAATAGCACACCTTGAGCTCCTTCCAACAAGTTTACATAAACACAACAAAGACCGCATGACTGCTAGCAAGAATCGTTTTCACAAAAGGGTAAAGTATGCAGAAAAAAGATCTGAAGATGATATTGAACATTTTAACTCCTCAGAAGATGAAGTTCCCCAGGAAGGCATGAGATGTTTGAAGGGTCCTTCTCCTCAGGACAATAAATCAGCTGACAGATGGTCCTCTGGGAGGGACAACTCTACTAAAAAATCTTTGGGCATAAAGAGCCGAAACTCACAGCAAACGTCAGGATCTAACAAAACCCCATCCAGAGATGGAAAAAACACTGGAGCACTGGACACATTATTAGGTAGAACTAATAACTTTAACTATTTATTGGGAATCATCTTGTATATTTAATATCTTATTTTTTACAAATCATCACACACAGAATACAGGTGCATCTCTAATAAATTAGAATGTGGTGGAAAAGTTCATTTATTTCAGTAATTCAACTCAAATTGTGAAACTTGTGTATTAAATAATTTCAGTGCTCACAGACTGAAGTAGTTTAAGTCTTTGGTTCTTTTAATTGTGATGATTTTGGCTCACATTTAACAAAAACCTCAACAAATTAGAATACTTCATAAGACCAATAAAAGTCAAGCACACCAACACCATGGTCATTTAACCAGCTTTTGGTGCTTTTGGCAGTATGGGCAGGTGCCAAATCCTGCTGGAAAATGAAATCAGCATCTTTAAAAAGCTGGTCAGCAGAAGGAAGCATGAAGTGCTTCAAAATGTATTGATAACCAAGTGCAGTGACGTTGGTTTTCAAAAAAACAAATGGACCAACACCAGCAGATGACATTGCACCCCAAATCATCACAGATAGTGGAAATTTAACACTGGACTTCAAGCAACTTGGGCTATGAGCTTCTCCACCCTTCCTCCAGACTCTAGGACCTTGGTTTCCAAATGAAATACAAAACTTGCTCTCATCTGAAAAGAGGACTTTGGACCACTGAGCAACAGTCCAGTTCTTCTTCTCCTTAGCCAATGTAAGACGCCTCTGAAGACAACTGTAGCCAAATTCCTTGACACGTCTGTGTGTGGTGGCTCTTGATGCCTTGACCCCAGCCTCTGTCCATTCCTTGTGAAGTTCACCAAAAGTCTTGAATCGATTTTGCTTGACAATCCTCATACGGCTGCGCTTCTCTCGGTTGGTTGTGCATCTTTTTCTTCCACACTTTTTCCTTCCACTCAACTTTCTGTTAACATGCTTGGATACAGCACTCTGTGAACAGCCAGCTTCTTTGGCAATGAATGTTTGGGGCTTACCCTCCTTGTGAAGGGTGTCAATGATTGTCTTCTGGACAACTGTCAGATCAGCAGTGTTCCCCATGATTGTGTAGCCTAGTGAACCAAACTGAGAGACCATTTTGAAGGCTCAGGAAACCTTTGCAGGTGATTTGAGTTGATTAGCTGATTGGCATGTCACCCTATTATAATTTGTTATGATAGTGAATTAGTGGGTTTTTCTTAAATGTGAGACAAAATCATCACAATTAAAAGAACCAAAGACTTAAACTACTTCAGTCTGTGAGCACTGAATTTATTTAATACACAAGTTTCACAATTTGAGTTGAATTACTGAAATAAATGAACTTTTCCAAGACATTCTAATTTATTGAGATGCACCTGTATATGATTAAATAATCCAGAAATAGATTTAATCAAACAAAAGTAATTTAAGAAAATCACAGATCATTTGCAGCAACCATATAACAATAAACACAAATAAAAAAAAATGTTTTAGTAAAAAAACAAACAGATGACAAATTTGGACCTTTTGGTGAAGATTGAAGTCATTTTGAGATTGTTTCAATGTAATATACGAGAACATATTTTCTAACTTCTCTGACAGGTGGACTTCAGCACGTGAGCTACACCCACTCTAATCAGAAGGTAGTGGGCTCCAGCAGAGCAGAAGACCGCCTGAGTCATGCTGCCGTACGAGATGTGTTTGAACTCAACAAGCACTCGCAGCTTCTTGCAAACCAGCTTCCGGACTCATCAGAGGTTTACATTTTTTTTTATATATGCATGCTGTAAGGGCGAAAATATATATGTATGTGTGTGTTTGTTTTATATGTATGTGTGTGTGTGTATATATATATATATATATATATATATATATATATATATATATATATATATACATACAATGTGTGTTTAAGCACATGTAGTCACAACCATGCCTTATTTTTTGCACCCCACAATTTCAGTAACAATTGTCACACTTTTGCATACATTATTTCAGTAATTCTCTTAAAATACATTTTGAAGTACACGTTGTCAAATAAACAACAACATAACACTATACAACTACGTAACATAACGAATTACGTAACAAACATAACAATTACACAAAACTTCTGAATTTCCTGCCAGACTTGACTAAAAACCTCTGTTCAGTGGGTGAGTCAAATGTTGATCCAGTAAATTCTCCATTTGGTGAAAGATTCATCAGACTGATTGAGACCAATTTTTCTGAGTGATTAATTAAAAGAATAGGCTAATTTCAAAATCTTGCATTATTTTGTGGTACATTAGTCTTTTGATCTTCTATTACATTAAGCTCAGGCTGTAAAATCATAATTCCTCTCCTCTCACTGTGGTGCAGGAGATTTCAGCTCTGCGGTGCTGGAACCATTGGATGAAAGTAGAATGTTTTGTGTTTGGCTGTTTAAAATGATATGTTTTGCGGTGTAAATCTACGGCAGATGCAGATCTGAGTGCTAGTTTTCAGCATTGCACACAGCATGACATTTTTCTGTATTGGTAATGTTTTGTCCTTTGTATTATTTTCAATATTATATAATTATTAACATATTAGTTTCAGTTATAATTTTGGTTGATCAATTCAGAATGATTAGGGAAAGAATCTGTATTTTTGGGGAAAGATTTGTTAAATCATTTTTAGAGCACAATTCGAAGACTCTGTTTTATTGTGTTGTAGACCCAGTCATCTGAACCCGTACTCACAGATCACGTAGATGGAGGTCAGACACTGCAGGAATGTGGCAGACCCCACTATGAACATCCGGTCAAACACGACATCAAAACTTCTTACCGCCAGAACAATATCACTGTTATAGTGGGCGAGACACCCAGTAGCGTGTGCAGGTAACTCTATTCTTTGCTCCAAAATACTAAAATACTTTGCTTTTCTCCTCACACATGGATCTGACTCGCCGTCAACTCCACACAAAGCAAATAATCGTGTCAATTGGGCTAAAACACAAACACTAGAACAGCAAGTCAGTGAGAGGAATTTCCTGGTAGCGCAGGGCCATGTGCCAGTTCTCCCCACAGCTATGGTGTGCTGCCCCCGCCTGGCCCCCAGGGCTGCGGGAGTGAGGGAAGACCACCCCAGAGCCCTCTCACCCACCCGTTTCCCAAGCAATGAGCAAAACCTCTTTATTCTGCTTTTCTCCTCAGTACAGTCTGGTAAATGTACTGTTTGTTCATGTAATGGTGAAAACACACTCATACACACACAAGTACATACTATTTTCCTTGATGAACTGCTGTAATGTGATTCAGCTTTGCACAGACACATACTTAAGGGTCTTGCTTCATAGATGGCTTTTGCTTTGGAACCACAAAGGGTGGCAACCACCATTAGAAGTTACGCCACAAACAGCTTTTGAGCTCTTTTGTTTCAAATTACTAAGAGTTTTTCCTTAAAGACACTAACACTGATTTTTTTTTATGTTTTATGCTTTAAAAATTGGCTTTTAAAATGTTCAATTTGTGGTTAGTCATAGAATTTAAATTAAAGGGATAGATCACCCAAATATTTCTGTCATCAGTTACTTACTCCCCTGCATCATTGCAAACTTTTCTGACTTTATATCTATTGAAGAACACAAAGGAAGAAAGTTGGTTACCAAACAGTTTTGGTTAGCATTTATTTCAAAATCATTGTCAACCATTGGCTAAACTCATTAAGAGCATATTTTATGTCATGTGTTTTGTAGCTTTTAACATTAAGCAAATATTCTGGTTCTTGTTATGTTGTAACTTATGGGCTGTGGTTTAATGATATAATATACAGACTGTCATAAACCTGCTCCCTGCCTGTATTTTGCAATGCATGGAATATAAAACGATCTCTTAGAACACTATAATATACTCAGTTTTTAACTAAACTACTGATTAATATTTCAAATTCCAAGTTGTGTGGTCTAACCAAATTGCAGAAGCATTAAGGGAAAAAAAGGAAACTATATATGAAGAGCCCTGTAGACCCTCGTGACTGTGTCAAGGTCTATAAGTCTTTAAAATTATAAAATATAATTTGACCTCTTTAGGACATGACAAGGTTAGTTCAGGTTGTAGAATGTCACTTGGTTGGACTCTATTCGTATTGAAACCAACATGTATACAAAGAGTACTTTTTTATGAACTTAGCATATGTATTTTAAATAGATTTTTGTTTTGTTTTAAATATTTCCTATTCATATTTGTCTTTAAGATAGAAGCCAGAGTTGGATACGTTGATTTATGTCATTAAGATGATATTTGGTCTTGCAGACAGCAGTTAGAAGACATGGCTCAGTTCTTTGGATTCGACTCTGTGCGGGACTTTGCTGAAGACATTCTGAAGAACGATTCGGAGCAGAGACTGGGCAGATTACGGAGCTTCTACAACCAGAAGAGCCCTGAACTTAAGAACATCGTCAGAAAGACCTTTCCTAAACCCATTGAGCCAGAGCCCACCTCACCATCACCTCCGTCTAAAGCCAGACAAAGACCTACCTCAAAAAGAGCCCACCCAAACTCCCCTCTTAAACCTCAGGTTGAGGTACCAACCCCTGAGGTTGAGGATGGCAGAAAAACATCAAAGAAAAAGAAAGTGGGTGAAACCGAAACCTCTGAGTTTCACCTGCATTGCAGTGCAGACCTCACAAACAATAAAGTTAAGATGTCCTCCACAGAAAAATTATCATCATCAACTTCTGGACATGTTCCTCAAAGGAGCTGTGCACCAGTAAAAGAAAGTAAAACCAACATTACTACTTCCTCACAACCTTTCAAGGACAAGGAACACCCTATATGGTCATCTAGCATCTCCACAAATGGTTGTGTTGCACCAAGCTCAACTCAGACCAGCAGCTCCTCCCAAATCACCGACCTTATAGGTGACACATCCATCCTAGATGACTTGTTCAAGACACAGAGGAAAACTGTGGAGCAAGCTAGAGATGTGAAAGCATCCACATGCACAGAAAGGGCAAAAAGTAAAGGAAAAGATTTTTGGGACATTTTGAATGAGGGCAATGAGGAGAGCATTAACAAACTCACAGATCTGACAGAGGTGGAGAAGATCTGCAACAGTGCCAGTGTCTCTGCGAAGTCTAGGAGTAATCAGAAAACTGAAAGCTCGCAGCTTTGGAAAAAAAATGAGAAATTTCTCTGGAAACGATAGTTTTCAAAAAGCCTTCAAAATGCGTTTCTTTTTTATTTTATTTATATATTTGAATGATTATTTACAATGTTATGTTTTATTGCAAGTGCAGGCTGTTTAAGCCCATTTGTTTTTATTTCTTTTTCATTTTAATTTGTGCTTTTGTTTCTCAGGATTCAGTAGGTTTCACAGAGTATAATTGGTTGTAAGTTAGCACTTTTATTCTTGTTTTATTAACGATATTAGAGTTCATGTTTTTATGAGATTTAAATATAGCGAGCTGAAGGGATGTTGAATATTAATTATTTGATGAATGTTAGTAATTTTTATTTTATATCCTTAAATATTTAATAGTATATAGTGGAATTAGAAACCGTGCAACAACCAAGCCCCCCCCCCCCCACAAAAAAGAAAAAGTGGTGTAAATAGTTTTGAAGTAGTGTAATTGCTTTGATGAAGTGGCATGAATCTCTCACCACAGTCTCTCTTTCATGGAAGCTTAAGGCCGCTGCTGCTCGTTTTATCTCGTCTGCTGCGGGTCGCTGGGCTCAGTGCCTGTTGCTATCCTCATTACAGCTGCATTTAAGTCTTCAGTGCATTAGCGGTGGCACTACGAGAGAAATGACACGTGTGACCTGCAGCTGTCGTCTCACATCACTCAGCTGTTGCACTGAGGTAAACAGAGGGTCTCGGGGGTATGGGTAGGATTTTCACTCTTGATCTTCTCTTACATGCTGAAATTAGAAAGTGCTGATAGCCATTAATTCAAACCAAGACAAGTTAGGGCTACAACAGGACACTTCAGACAGCCTCCAAACTTCTGTGAGGTAGAACAAGGATAGCATATAGTCTTCAAGCAACATTTGCTGCATTTGTTTGGGTGGTTGGTTTACAAAGAATGATAATACCTTTCTGAGAGCTGTAGATGCTTATCTACCAGCAAGGCCTTTCAGAATGGGACTAACTGCTAGAACTGGTTTCTAAATTGATCTTCAGTTCTTAATGCATGTTCTTGATCATCCCTGAAATTTGTCATTTATGTGGATTTAAAATATATATATTTTAATATTAATACATTTATTCAGCAAAGATACTTAACAAATACATTTAGGCATACAAAATTCTTAGAAACAAAATACAAGGTTATTTTGGACTTTATGAAAGAATTCTGACTTTTAAAAGTGTCAATGTAACGTTATAAAATGATTCTTGAATCTTTCACGTTTAACATTGATAATCTGGAATGTTTCAAGTCTGCATATAAAAATGATTTCTGAAGGATTGACTGGAGTAATGCAGGAATAAATTACATCCCATAACATGTTAAAATAGAAAACAGTTATTTTAAATGCAGATAAGAGATGATGGAATTAACAATTTACTACTCGTATAGAATCGTTACATGTATTATGTTTTTCTAAAATGTGGAAAGATTAGATAAAATATTACTTCTAAATAAATCTCTTGCCTACATCAAATAATATAGATCATAGGGGCTTTTGCTGTTAAGAATGGTTGAGAAACCCTGATTTAGTCTATAAGTGGCTTTGAATTAGTCAGTTGAAACTGAAATGTTTTAATCTATTTCTGCTATATGCAAACTCTGGAACTGAAAATATATGTCATCTGCTTCCCATTACATGTAGCACCTTCATCCTGTTATTTCTCCATGTTACACAAAGAGATATTCAGAAATAACTCAGAATTTGTTTGTTTTAGTAGCACCTCCGCAGCAGGTAGAACAAGCTGTTTGTCTTTCCTGGTACAATAATCAAGACTGCATTGCAGTCACACAGGCTATGATATCGGTCTGCTGCTGAATCTGATTTACTTTGCTTATTTTTCAATGTCACAGCGATTTGATTTGATTTCTGAGAGTTTGCGAACTAGCCCAACCTCTGTCCAGATTGATGAAAAGGAGAGCTTTCATTCTTTTCAATGAAAAGCGTTGACTGAATGAATGAATGAATACCAACTTGTCCCCCACAATATTTTATATTGATCCAGCAGTGTCAGTTGTTAGGATAACAAAATGTTTTAAAAATTAAATGCTCTGGCTCATTGGTCTAATGGCGCTCATCAATGTCAATGACTGAGATGGCCTAATCAATCATAAAAAGGGCGGGCTTTTCTGTTCAAAGAAGCAGATGCTGAATTCCAGCGCGACGCTTCAGTATTACATTTAGTCATTTAGCAGATGCTTTTATCCAAAGTATAAAATTATCAAAAAAAATTACTGGTGAAAAAGTGTGAGGTAAGCTATAAATTGAAAAATATGCTGTATTTGACTACTGGTTTTACAATAGAAATGTATAACGTCCAACAGTATTATCCTGTTATGCAAATTACTCGACTTTTTGACCAATTTAGCATTTTTGAATTGTAAATATAGGATGAATCATTTCTGTGATTCGAGTGAGTTAATATTACTCAATTTTAAACCTTAACTCATTTAATAACTGATTTCATATTCTTTTAACACTTGCAGCCGGTTCACAAAAATCCCCCTACTTCAATTTATTAGGAAATTACAGCCGTGGTTACCATGGCGACAGGTGCACCATCATTACTGTGAGGCCTCAGGCTTCAGCTGCACTGATTTTCTCCCACTAAGTGTAACATGAGTAACTTATTGAATATCACACACACCTCACAAAACCATTGGAACACTATAACAATAAACTCCCACTCAAAATGATGGTCTGACCCCCGAAAGAGTTCCCACACGCTCCTTCCTTGCTTGACCTAATTTGAAGTGTTTCAGTATATTTAAGTAAGCAAACATGGCTGATGCCACTTCCCAGATAGTGTTATTAATGATGTTTTCATGATAAACACCAAAAAAAGAACAAATTTGACAGCAAAAAAGGGACAAATTATACAAATAGACAGCTCAGACACTCTATTTGGTTCCAAATTGTGCATGTCTCAAGCGACGACGAATGGAACTTTTTGTTATATTAGTGTAAATATTTACCCATTGGGGAATAAGGCAGCTTCTCTGTTTAATTGCCAGAGTTCAGTGTCATTATCCATTGTTTGGAGAATTGAGAGCTTGGTAAACAATCAATCCTCCTACATCTGCCTGCTGTTTATGTGTGTAGGGACTCGAAGCCCTTGAAGCTGGACCACACAAGCAAAGCTTATTGAGACTGCGAGCAGTCAGATGAAGAGCGATGACAAAGCAGTCCTCTCACTTTCATGTTCGCATTGCTGATGTAAACACAAAGCAATGTGCTCTTTTATTTCAGCAGAACATTTCCAACATGAAAACAAATTTTTGGTGCATGACTACATGCAGCTGTTAAACGTTGCAAAATTTAGTAAACAAAATTGTGAAAAACAAGATATTTTACTCGTCTATTTTCTAAACTGTCCCAAAGGTGCCAGACTCATGTTTGTTGTGAGCAGTGGTTTATGTTTAGCTTGTTTTAGATGGAATCTTCACAGACAAGACAATCCAACGTTAATGATAAACAAATGCTTTGACCGCAATGCAACAAACTTCAAAAGGGATTTATAAACCTCCCTTGTGAAAATGAAGTGCATATAATTGTATTTAATGTGCACTTGTAGCATATTTAAAATCTTAAAAGCTATACTTTTAAAAAGTTTATTTCCAGATCATATATTTTTACTCCGTTGTCATTTAAGATAAGGTAAGAAAAGGCCATTTAAAGTTAGTGCATTTTTATGACTTTTATGATGCTTAACACACTTAGTTAAATAAAAATCTGTTATCAATTACTCACTGTCATATTGTTCCAAACCCATAAGACCTTCATTCATCTTTGGAAGACAAATGAAGTTATTTTATGATGAAATCTGAGAGCTTTCTGCATAGATGGCAACGCAACTGAAACTTTCAAGGCCCAGAAAGGTAGTAAGGACATCATTGGTTTAACCATAATGTTATGAAGCCACCTGAATACGGTTTGTGCGCAAATAAAACAAAAAATACCAACTTCATTCAACAGTTTCTTCTCTTCCATGTCAGTCTACACGTGTTCCATGACACAAGTTGATTAACATCCCGTGGTAACTAGGAGTTACACAAGCTTCAGTCTGAATCCAACCCTTAAATGATCTGAGATGACCGAACACCTGAGAAGAGATGATGCCAACCCACTCAGAGGACCTCAGAGGAAGCCAACCCTCAGACAATATACAGAATTAACCAAATTTTGCCATAAGTTAATAATATTGAGTTTCTACAATATAAATCTATTTTAGAAACGTAATATCCTGTAAAGCTGCTTTGCAACTATTGTATCGTAAAAAGCGCCATAGTCTTGCATAATCTTGAATTGAACACTTAAAAAGTGCACTTTGTGATGTAAAAAAATCAGTATTATATTTAATATAAATATATTAAATATATATATTTTAAATGTACTAAAATGCCACTTTATCATTATAAGTTGAATATCCTGAAAAAGCTTTCGATAAAAGCGTCTGCTAAATGACTAAAATGTAACATGTATTTGTAATGTGTATTTCTATTTGTAATGTGTATCATTGTTCAATTTTTTTATTAACAAATATAAAATAATGAAAAAGATATTTATCTTTACACACTTTGGCCAAAATATCAAACATCCTTTTTTAGATTTTGTTACCTTAAAAGGCTGTCTTTATAGAAGGGAAATTATTTTGGATGTAATGCTCAAACAACTTGCAAAATAGAAAAACCAACATGACAAAGAATTGTGATAAAATAGTGAATCATGAAAAAAGAAAAAAAAACAATAGTCGAAGGGGGAACCAAACAACAATATTGACTACAATATTATTGTTATTTGTCTGAGAGGGCACCTTTTGAATAATTTTGAAAAAGGGCAGGGGCTTGAGCCCCCAAAGCCCCCCTTCTGCACGTGCTGATATATATTATATATATATATATATATATATATTAGGGGTGGGCATAGATTAATTTTTTTAATCTAGATTAATTTTGGAATTAATCTAGATTAATCTAGATTAAAATGGCTCATTTGAATTCTGCCGAAGGCATTCAGAATATGTGTGCTACCCAAATAATGACTAAAAGTAAGTCTTTGAGAACGGGTTTCTCAAGCCAGGTGGCGCATTAGACCAGGGGCTCATCTCCTGTTTCCAAAATGCATCACAAACTGCTTGAGAAAGCTGTTCTACTATGATAATTGGCGATGAAAATAAACTATGTTCAATAAGATGTACTTGTGTTTACTAACTGTTTATTCAGTTAAACATGAATTTTGAACTGTAGGCCTACATAAGAGGTCGTGATGAACTGTTTACAGTTTCCATTGGGAAGCTTCTTAAAATACATTTTCCTGAAGCAAACCCGGGCGGCTTCATAGCTGCATCCATGTTAGCACGTCACGCCTGATGTGGTAATTTCACAGTAACGTTAGGCATACACACAGGTTCAAGCAGAGGGTGACACGGGAGTGAATTCTCAAGTTCACATGAGACCTAAAGCGCATCCTGTTTGCTTAAAAGCGCAACGTTTCGTTGTTATTCTGAGTGCACACAAATAAACGTAGAGTCTTTACAGATTCGAAAGATGTATTAGGCTACTTTTATCTGTATGACGAAGAATGACGGAGATTTTAAGAGCAAGTGAGCGCACCGGAGCCTGTCCTGCGCGCCGCTTCCACACAAACACTTCAATAGCGCACATTTCTCTAGGTTAACATCATATTGAGCGGCCATGTAAAGTTGCTACTACATACATCTTTCAGATGAAAAGCCATATTTGAGGTTGATGAATGATAGATGAGCGTTTGGATGTCCTGCCCGATTGTATTACCACATAGACCAGCCGTTAACAACAATCTGTCCATCACGGACTGCGAGCCTCTAGTTCAAAGACTCGTTCTGCCCCTACAGTGCAATTCGGCTAGGTATACATCCGCGCTAAAATATCAGGGTGAAAGTCATCATAGCTTGCGTAGTATAGACCCAGCTCCCAACCCAACTTTGAGAATAGATTAACGGCGATATTTTTTTTATCGCCGATAAGAGTCTTGCGTTAACGCAGCACGTTAACGCCGATAACGGCCCACCACTAATATATATATATATATATATATATATATATATATATATATATATATATATATACTGTATATGCAATATACAAACACAACATATTTATTTTTGTGTATGTTTGTTTGTTTACCATGCAACAATAATTTTTTGCTTCTGTTCAAATATTTTTATGTATTGATTTGTTTTGTATATGTGAGCTGTAATAATGATATATTATAACACAATACTATTAAATGCATTGCATCCTTTTATTAATTCAATCAAACCATTTAGTTAACAGTTTAGTTAACTATGTAGCAGGCTATTTAATTTAATGAAACAGAAACAAAACAGCGGTCTAGCTAAATGATGGGTCAGTGAAAGTGTGACTATTTCGGGATATGGTGAATAACAGTAGTTTGTATGATGTTTTAAACGATAGGAAGTTGTATTGAGGTAATTGGTGGTTTCCCGCATCTTGACTTATCCACCACTTGTTTTCAAAACATGCGATTTTCAGACACAACTGCTGCAATCAAAGCAACAACAGCTTGCCAAGTTAGTGAGGGAAATAAAACATGATTATTTTAATTATTGCCTTAGTTTTATTCCACATAAATATATTTTCTGTTACAAGCAGCGGCATTATTAATTATCAGTGGAAATTCCCTGTAGTAAAAACAGAAACCCCTTTAATTTAAGTGAAAACTGATAGTTATCCTGTCAACTGTATTTTAATCAGGACAGCTCGCTCAAGGGTGAACAACTTTATTAACGACTACATCTGCATGGAAATCCCCCATCAGACTGCACTTGTTTGTATCCTTTACCTGCTCAGCATCTTCAAGACATATTTGAAACTCGACTCCAGAGATTCAACCCTTTCAGCTGATGTGCTTCAGCTTCTGTAATGCGGAGTCAAAAATCTGCTCTCTGCTGGCTCAATGTCAGAAATAAAACTGGCAGCTCTTTAAAACAGAGCTAAATTAGATTTACTAGAATTAATACTGCAGTGGATCTATAGTTACTGTTGTACGACATCCTCACATGTATATTAATATAAATCATATTTTAAAACTGTGAATATTCTTTTAGTGCTGTCCACATATCAGCGTTTTCATTATGTATTTTTGCTGTGGGTAAAGTGATTAATCACATAAATGCATCACCTTCAAGCTTTAAAGATCATCACGTCAAAGTGC
This sequence comes from Gymnocypris eckloni scoliostomus, assembly GCA_027564155.1. Classification (NCBI taxonomy): domain Eukaryota; kingdom Metazoa; phylum Chordata; class Actinopteri; order Cypriniformes; family Cyprinidae; genus Gymnocypris; species Gymnocypris eckloni. The sequence continues at coordinate 14,271,221 of CM050420.1, forward strand.
ATTTAACCACCATGTGGCGCCAAATATCTGTTACAGTGTTTTGTGGATATTAATATTATTTCTCTAAAAAGACCAAACTTTTTCTAATCTCAAAATATAGACATAAAATAGCAAGGCCACATCTCTTACTCTGTCATTTGGCCTTTCTGAGATTGACCTTCTGTTAATGTTATCAAGGCCAGTACAGCTCAACTATCTTCTGTCTACTGATATGATTATGATTAATAATGATAATATGTTCTAATATCAACACTGATATGGTGTATTTTGAAGGACCGTGGGTAAGCAAAGCTCTTTCAGTTTTTCTTCCTCTCCCTTTCTTTCCCAAACTTATATTTTTACATTATGTATTGTAATAATTAGTGCAAATAAACTCAACCGTTTTGGTGTTTAAGTATCAAATGTTCAATGCTGTACATATAAAGATTGGCAACGCTCAGGTTCTGACCCTCTCCTTCACATATTCCCTAAAATGATGCTGAAATGCTTCACTCTGCAGGACCCAGGTGGGAATGGACTGCACAATCCCGCCCTATAAATCAATTACAGGTTGGTGAGGCACAATACATGCAAATAATATTACATATTTATTAGTAAAGCAAGTCCTTTGCAATCATTACCAGTATAGTATGAGTGACACTTCCATATGTTTGGTCACCAGCCTTCAGATACTTCAGTGAGCTCCTCACAAACTCTTCAGGTGTGAATGTGACCATGTCTGGCTTCTGATGTCCTGTCATTGATGTTGAAACCCCAAATGGAGCCACCGTCTGAGAACAAAATCACCATTTGAGAATGAGGAAATGAATACACTATATTGCCAAAAGTATTGGGTCACTAATTCTAATGAAAGGTTTGACTACTTTAGTAATTTCCATGAGTAAAAGTCTTAATGTTTAAGCATATAATGATATTCTAGGGAATTGTGTGCTTCTAGAGTCCTTTTCTATTCTAACATGACAGTGCCTCTGTGTATAAGGCAACTTATTCACATTTATCAAAATGGATTAAATTTCACATTTATCAAAAATAAATGATTGAGTCAGTGTGGAAGAACTTGACTGGTCTGCAGAAAGCCAAGTCCTAATCCCAGCTGAACACGTCTGGTGTGACTTTAAATGCAGACCTAGAATATCATTATATGCTTAAACATTAAGATTTGCACTCATGGAAATTACTATATTCAAACCTTTCATTAGAGGGGGATGACCCAATACTTTTGGCAATATAGTGTATCTTACTCCTGGTAAACTGAATGTACATTTAATACACACAAAACATTATTTGCTTGATGTGTGGCTAGGTTCTGGATGGTAAAGAGAGCAAAATACCTATCATTCATTTGCAGGCATGATACGTTTTTTACTCTACCTGTATAATAACTCCTCTGGATCTATATTCTGCTTGAAGACCCTGTGAAAATCTCTCAACAAAAACCTGTGGATGAGATGTTTTTTATTGAATTTAATATCATGACATTGCCAGTACAGTGCAGAATGGCATTTATATAGATGTCTTATAGATGTCTATATTTGTATAGATGTCTTCAGAGCTGGGTAGAAACTGATTAATACATCTAAATTTAATAATCAGAAACCAAAAATTAAGTTCTTGTAATTAGATAAAAGTATTCTAAAATACTCCTAATCAGACTAAAGTTACTTAATATTGATTATATGATTACATATTATTCACACAATACAATAAATATTTCATAATTTATTAATTCTCCCTAATTCCTTTTTTTGTCTTCCAAATACATTAAAATGCACAAATTCACGATATTTCCTATTTACATGTAATGCAGGGATTCCCAAGTTATTTTGTAATCTGAACCTCTTTTACCTAATACAGTTACTAGAAGTATGATTTTTATGATTGAACTAATTAACACCCTGCAGTTAATTTATGAACCCCAGTTTGGGAAACCTTGACATAATGTAATGTTTAATGCACTTCATGATGTTAATTAAAATGAATGGAATATATTTTCTTACTCTTTGTATTTTTACAAAAGTATCCTGTTTAAATCAATGTGATTAATGTGTTTAGGTCAACAGCAATCTAAAAGTAATCAAAAAGTGGTCTGATTATATTACCTAAAATATGTAATGGAATGGATCACGTTACTAACTACAATTTTTGTCATGTCATTTGGAATCAGTTACGGACTACAATTTGTAAGTACTCTACCCAGCTCTGGATGTCCTGTTAAGTTTACCTTGGATGCGGCGTAAAGGGTGTAAATGGGACAGGGTATTTTGGCAATGCCAGAGGACACATTCAGAATGACTCCTCTTCCTCTAAAGAAACACATACGGTCAGTGTGCTGGCCATTTGTTAGAGAAATCCTGAGAAAACGATTGAATCGTGAAGTCCAAACCTTTGCTGCATTCCTGGTAGCACAATTCTGCACATCTGAATATGTAAAACAACGTGAGATTAAATCTCTTTAGAAGAACACGAGTTATCTCCCCAACGTTTTAAAGTTCATCAACCAGTTTATTTTTGCTAATCATGATTATGTAATCCGTTGCATTTTATCATTTGCATTTAGAATTGTTGTTCCCTTGCTTTCTGCCACCCTGTCAGAACAGAGCTGTATTTTGGGTAACCCAACAGTTGATACCACTGCCTCATTGTAATGTATATGGTGAGTGAGTGGTAAGGATCTGTTTGCTGGTACTCACCTTAACCATGGCTTTCACATTGCAGTTGATAACATCATGTATTCTCTAGGAGAGGCCACAACATGAAACATACTGTACAAATGACAAAATCTGATAAACACACTAAAGCTTAAACTGTTCACTTCTAAAACAACAAAGGTTATTTATTGGCATATATGGTTCCATAGAGAATCTTTAACATCTATGACTTCTCTTCAATGCACAAAAGTTTCTACAGATTATTATAATGTTCTCTAAGAAAGAAATGGTTCTTTGCATCACTACAAAAAAAGTTATTATGGACAATTTTCAATTACTACACTATATCTGAAATCATTTTAAAAGACTAAGGAGAGCTGGCATTCGCATATTCTTTATAGGATTTATAATATTAAAAACATTAATAATAACTGTATGAACCATCGGTGACCTCACTTCTTCCAGGTCAGACGTTTCAAGTAGCTTGCAGGGTATTTGGCTGGGCAGAATCCCCACATTGTTCACTGTGTTTTAAGAAAAGTAACATTGATCAGCATTGTTGAACATGTTAGACCTTTAAATAAATACTTTGAAGCAATGTGATACTGACCTAAAATACCAATTTCCAAACCCTCTATGTTTTCTTGAATGTGTCCATATATATCATCTTTGGTGAAGTCAGCAGCTATTACTTTGACTTCCCGTCCTGGAGTGAGCTCTGTCAGAATAAGAAAAGGACGCTGGTGAAACTGAGCACTAAGACTTCACACAAGTTGAGAAGCTGATATTCCAGCAGTAAACACTTTACCGATCTTCCTCGCTTCTCTGTCAAGCTTCTCTTGGTTTCTGCTGATGATGATCACGCTCATGCCTAGTTTTGAAAGCTGCAGAGAAAAACAGTGTTATCGAAACAGCCTAGTTTGATACTAGGGATGAGCTGGTGTATTTCTTGGATTTATGTGGTATGGGATCTTTACAAAGAAGTTTGAAGTAAACTAAAGATCACTTCCTGTTTCTGGTTGTTTACATGTCCCGTTTAAGGCCCACTTCACTGGTGCAAACATTTTTGTGGAAGAAAGCATTCAAAGAACGTTTGTGACCCTGGACCACAAAACCAGTCATACAGATTTTTTAAACTGAGCTTTATACATCATCTGAAAGATGAATAAACAAGCTTTTCATTGCTGTATGGTTTGTTAGGATTCAACTACTTGAAAATCTGGAATCTGAGGGTGCAAAAAATATCAAAATATTGAGGAAAAATCACCTAAGAAGTTCTTACTTCTTAGCAATGCATATTACAAATCACAAAGTAATTTGTGATGTATTTACAAAATATCTTCATGGAACATCATTTTTGGCATAAAAAAAAATCAATCATTTTGACCCATACAATGTATTGTTGGCTATTGCTTCTAGCGACTACCCCACTGGTTTTGTGGTCAAGGGTTACATTTAGTTTTTAATAAATAAATACTGCCAAGATCTTGACACCCACGTTATAGCACAGAAGGTTTTCTACTACAGGAACCCTGTGTAAGTTTTAGTGTAACTTTTCAGGGGTCAACGAGCTGAGTAAAGATGTTTATTATATACACTACCATTTAAATGCTGGTAAGAATAAATACTAATAACAATAAAAAGAAAATGTAATATATTTTAAAATGTAATTTATTCCTGCCATTACTCCAGTCTTCAGTGTCACATGGTCCATCAGAAATCATTCTAATATGCTGATTTGGTGATCAAGAAACATTTATTATTATTATTAATGTTGAAAACAGTTTTCTGTTTAATATTTTGTGGAAACCAGTATACATATGTCAGATTTATATAAGGAATACAAGTTCAAAAGAACAGCATTTGTTTGAAATATACATACTTTATTATTTAACATTAGGAATGTCTTTACTGCCAATTTTGATCAGTTTAATGCTTCCTTGCTGAATAAAAATATTATTTAAGTGTACTTTAACTGTGCATAAGTGCATTTTACTGTTAACTTTTAACTTCTTAATTATTGAACTAATCTAATATCTAATCTAACATCAATATTGTCATAAAACTGTTTTTACATATCAGTGTGTTGTTACCTCTTCAGCATATGCTCGGCCTATTCCATCTGACCCTCCAGTGACCACTGAAACAGAGGAAATATTAAATATTAGATTTAAAATCATAAACTAGAAGGTATAAATAATAATTTGATATTATCTGTTACTAGTTCACCGATTGTGGACAAATGCGATTGACCATTCAATCTGATTTAAAAAACTATGTTTTACAGTATAAATATAAACAACTTGTTTATTTATAAAAAATGTAATTAAAAAAGCTTTTGAATCAAGCATATCCAGAACATGATAGTCTATCTGTTTCCTGTCACTCTCTCTGAAATTCTCACACACTTGATGAAAGGCAGTCAGTGTCTGTTTGTTTTGACAGCATGTTCTTGAACAGACTGTGTGTACCCACCAGTTCACTAAACAAATACAGAGAGCATGTGTGAAAAGTCATCTTCACTGAATATCTAGAGCTGCATCTTCTCTCCGCCACTGATAGTCCATCTGAGACGTACATGGGAGTACTGAAGAAAAGGGGTGCTGGAACCTCACAAATAATATAGACAAAATGATGTAAGATGTAATTATGGCCTTTATTCTTTCATTACTTTTGCAGACTAGAAAGGTTTGAACTACTGTCCGTGTTGGAAACGTCCTTTGTGAGAGAAAATGGCTTTTTTGTGTCTTTATTTCTTGTTTCCCATGCTTTCGTTCCTTCTTTGCGTCAATGTTCTTTGTGTACAAGAAGTACAAGTAGTACTCTGCTTTAGATCTCAGTGAGATCTCAAGAATAATCTAAAATGTGAACAATTCAGTCTTTAGCTGGCTTGCCTCAGCTTTTACAATGTATTATATAAGTACAACTGTAATAAATAAATACTATTCATATATACATGTTATATTATTTAATATTCCCAAGCTATGCACTATCAATGAACACTTATATTTATATTAACTAATGTTAAGAAAGATTAATAAAGTATGTACAAATATTTTTATTACTTATTATAATTTTTGGGGCCCTATAAGCAAGTGGTCCCTGAGGGGCCCTCTTAGTAGAAATTGTGCTCCGTAGGGCCCCAAGCCTGCATTTATTTGATTAATAATAAATAAAACAGTGGTATTGCGAAATATTAAATAATAAATTAACTGTTTTCTTTTTGAATATATATGTAAATATTCTAATGAGAGCAAAGCCGAGTTTTTAACCAGTCATTTCGCCAGTCTTCAGTGTTACGTAATCCTTTAGAAACCTAATATGTCTCTATTATATGAACGCAAATCTTACAGCATGCTATCATGCACTCATACTGCCTAAACACGCACAGCAACTTACAAAACACTCTGCACGAATATTTATTTATAGTGAAAGGAATAGCAGATGTACTGTGTCTAAACATGATATAACACACCCCCTGCAAAGGGACATTGAAATGCATGCTCTCTCTCACACACACACACACACACACACACACACACACACACACACACACGTAGAAACTTTTCAAAGCCTTAAAGAGAAAGAATAGTTACAGAAGGAGAAAAAGTCATGCTAATTTGATTTCAAATGAGAAGGAACAACCATTCAAAGTCAAGAAGAAAAAAAAGAGAGTAATAACGTCCTGGAACATACTGTTCTAATTGCCTTTAGTTCTCTGCCACTCTCAGTGCCGGAATGGAATGGAAAAGAAGCTTGGGAAAAAGTGGTTGGAATTGTAGTTTTTTGTCAACAAAGAACTTGTCTAAATAGGATGATTTCAAGAAAGCCATAAGGAGGGTCTCTCTTTTGCCAACAATAAAAGCGCTGTTTAGGAAAGTAAGACACTTTGTTAGGGACGATTTAAAGTGAGATGAGAACCTTGTTTCTGGGCCAAACGGTGGAACAAAACAAAGGTGGTTATGGTTTGTAGGAGGGCTACATGGTTCACTCATGCTTTAAATCCACTGCTCTCAACCTGGGTTCCCTCACAGCAGGGGCCGGGTCAGAAGATATAATAAACATTGCATTTCTTTAAATGCTGAAATCATGACATTTCTTACTGTTAACTCATTTGAAACTTTCAATCTATTTCACATTACTACATTAAATATTGCTTAAAATATAATTAGTGTTCTTAATGAAAACTATCATAAAGGTTTACCAATAAAATCCAGAGTTTTTATTTTTAGGTTATGTCACAAGTTTACATTTGCTACTTTCTCTTTTGTTGTTTATTAATCATTTAGTTTATGCATGCATTACTCTTTTTTGTGCAAAAATCTGTCAAGTAATAAAAAGGCTGGTTTATATAGAAAATGCATGCTCAATACAAAAGTGAAAATCAAATGCTGGTGTATCTCACCTGCCCATTTCCCCAGAGAGGTGAAAAAAGACCCAGGAAGGGGACAGAAGAGCTTCGGGACAAACATCATAAGCAGGCATACTAATTTCCCTCCAAAAACCAGAACAGAACAAGTCCCGGTCAAGATGAAGATAATCTCAATGAGCGTCATGACAGCTTTTCTCAAGGCTTAAAGTGAGTCCTTCCTGCTATCTTAGCCCCTCTTTTTACTGCCACGGTTTTCTCATTCTCTCATTTAATCAGACCACAAGCTTCAAAACCAAGTGCTGACAGCTCCCTCAGCCAATCAGAATCTTCTCTGCCCATTCTCACCAGGACAGAATTTACATTCCTCATTTTTTTGGAATTTAGTGAGTAAGTTTACCTATTGTCATCCAAATCCCAGAGTGAAGGTAATTTAAGTGACTTACCTTGCGTCACAGAATGTGCTTAAATCCTTTCACTGCTACCTTGATCTTGCAGAACTGATTTTAAATATCTTCATGGTGTTATCCCTGCATACTCTGGCAAACGTGTTGCTAAATATAGTCCAGCAAGATCAGGCATATAATTTAACTGAAGGCTGTTGGGTAAACCCAATTCACTGCCAAAAAAGTGGATTTAGTCCCTATTGTCCCAAGTTGTTGAACTCTCTGACAAACTATAAACTATTCACTATACCTGGCACATTTTGGAACTATCCCCACCCCTATTTCAGTTATTTTTTTTTATATTATCATAATCAGAATTCTGCGCAAACACACAAGGAATTTGTAGTGGTTTTTAAGAAGCTCTTGGTACATACATGCATACATACCTATCTGACATGAAAACAGGCTTAACAATAAATAATAATAATGTGTATGAAACTGGAACAGAAGATGTATGTACAGATTTTTGCATAATTTACTCTATATATACAGTATATATATATATATATATATATGTGTGTGTGTGTGTGTGAATATGTTTGTATATGCATATTATGTGAATATGCTTGTATATGCATATTAACTGTATTTTGTACTGTTTTAATGTAGTAAAATAACAAGAATAAATAATTGAGTGAAATAATTACCAGTATTATATAACTGAGATTAGGGGTGGGCGATACCTGTACCGCTAGAAACCATTAACTGGTAGAAATTTGTCAACCGGTATAGATTTTGGACTATCGTCTCTACAGCAGTTACTTGCTCATGTGACATTGCTGTGCTATGTGGTCACGAAAACCTATCGTCTGCACGTTGTTATGCATTGTGATTTACAAACATTTAAGCCTCTTAAATGCAATCAGCAGTGAAAAAGAACTCATGAAGACAAGACTAGACGCACATGTATTGAGTATTGAACTGTTATTTTTGCCGCTTTATAGGCCTTGAACGATTAAATACACACAATTGTATGTGTCAAAATGCCTGTCTTTGCAAGTATCCTCATAAACACAGTAGGTCTTAAGTGACAGCAAACCCCATGTGAAAAACACATGTGTAACTCTATATTGGATCCAGGCAGCTCTTAAAGTGACAGCAGTCTAATATTCCTGCTGTTTGTCATTCATGTTAATCAAACAACAGATGAGAGAAAATCACTCACTGCTCTTAACTAAATTACTTTTGTGACTTTATTGGAAGAAACATATATTTAAATGTACACAATGAAGAATATGCATTTTTATATATTTGATTACCCAACGTATGAATCATTTATTTTTTACTGTAGAGACCTATAAAGCCCTTATATAAAACAAAAATAACTATATCGTGATATCTGTTTTTTTTCATTTTTGATAAAAGTTTAGTTTTTTTTATTAATTCATGACTATATGTCTTATTCATTTATTTTAGTATTAGCAATTTTAGCACAAGTTAATCAAGTAAAATCAAGTTACAAAATACAATGAGATTTTTTTTCAGTTATTTAAATATTTCATTTCAGTTAACATTTATTTTACTTCAAGTAACACATTTTTTTAATGGTTTCAGTTTCAGCTGTATTGCACAAATCTATTAAATGGGTCCTATTATGCTCTTTTACAAAGTCTTGATTTTGTTTGGGGGTGTACTAGAACATACTCTCATGCATAGTTCGAAAATCGCATAATTTTTCACATAATTTACATTATTACAATACCTTTCTCCCCAGCCTGACAAAAATGGCTGGATTAGTTTCGGGTTTGATGAAGGCATGCCTTCCGAAAAACGAAATGTGTTGTGATTGGTTGGTTGTCCCAGTGCGTTGTGATTGGCGAACAGCTTAGATGGTGTTTCAGTATTGCCCCGCCCCTTACCAAAACAGCAAGTTTGTCAATATTGCCATATCAATTCAGACCTCGAGAATATTGAACAAGAGGATCGTGCAGAACCTTTGCTCGCACGGATATTGCCAGACATATTAAAGTGGTAATGTTATTGTTGTTTTTTAGATGGGATGTCAACAACAGATTAAAGATAACTGCATTGACTCTTTACAGATTTGTGCAACGGTAATATGTATTATGTATATTGTTCTTTAATTCTAACATTATAACATGAACTGCACTGAAACTGTTAGTTTAATTGATTTATACCATTGATCCAGACTTACACAATTTGAGGTGCTGTTGCATTGGTAGAGAGTGAGGTTTCCACGGTAACGCTGTACACAAAACAGAGCTCCATTTACAAAGGCTGCTTTTTCAGACATTACATGCAAGATGAAATTAAAATAACATACAACATTTTCTGAAAACAGTTGGTTTCCATCAGAAATACAGTGGTATAAAAACACCCGCATTGGGTTTCGATTTTGAAACATGAAGTACTCAACCAAGTGATTCTCCACCAGCCAAATTTAAGTAGGCGGGATTTACAATTTGTGATGTCACAAATACAGGAAAACAAAGCTGTAGTCCAAACGAGCCGTTTGTTGTAGTTCTTGACAGGGATTTTAAAAAAACCTGAGATATCTCCCTTTGGAGTGGACTTTCAGATTTGCAACTTTGTAGATCGTTTTATGCTCAAACATACACACTACTTACTGACTAAAATTCAAAAAGCATATTAGGACCCCTTTAATTAAATATATATATATATTTTTTTAATGTAAAAAGACATGTATACTAAAAAAAGCATTTTACAATTTATGAATTCAAATCTGGGTGATAATATGGTCAAATATAAAATTTCTTTAATAATTCATCAGTAAGAACATCCAGACTCACCTATTAGTATCCACACTTACCTTTTTCAAGGGAAGACAAAGGTTATAATGACTGATCGTGTCATCTTTTGCAACGTGATTTACTGTAAATGTACATTGCTACTTAGGCTACCTTATTTGTTTACATTTTGCTTTCAAAATGACCGATCTTGAGAAGAAAAGTCAACATTCGCTCTTTTTTCATCATCATACTAATTCCAGTTCTCGTGGTATCATGAGCCCTGTCTAACACATTTGTCTGGCAGTGCAGTGTTGAGCACTGGTCTCATGGTCTCACAATATTTAAGCAGATTGATGTTACCTTACTCCATTTGCTTGATATAATTTGCCAGAAAGTTAAGATGAACTATGCAAGTAGACTGAAATGTAAAGGCACTCATGTATTAACTGAAGAATAGCTTTGCAGATTAAGAAGTTTCATAGAGGGGCTTTGTTTGCCCGATCAGGAACAGCTTGAACTGAATGAATGGGTGTGTCGAATGTTTTCTGCCTCATTACTCAATCCCTAGTAACCGGTTAGTTATATGAGTCAAGCGGGATGTTATTGGCGAGATGGAGACCTTTGAAATCTTTACTGAGGTATTTTTCTTTTTTCATTCGTTTGATTTAAGAGATTTTTGCTGGCCAGACATTTAAGACGTCGTATAAATCAATATTTGCATGTGGGCATAAAACAGCAGAGGACGCTGTTCACCAAGTTTGGGATTTTATTTGTGAACGAAAAACTCAATACAACGATCAAGCCCTACAATAATTCAATTTAAAATATTCAAATGCCAACTATATCTAGAATATATATGGACATGGTTTATATTGTCGTATCAAAATTTACTCTTATAGCAGCACTGAAGAAATAACGTGTCAGGTCTATATCAAAGTAAACATGTACTTCAGTAGTACAGAGAACATTTCCTATATATATTCCTAATAATTATTCATCGAAATAATTATTTCTAAATATTCTGGTGCTGCTTGCCTAGGATGAACTCCGTGAACTCGTGTCTCGTGTAGCTGTGACCGATTCGTGAACAAATCCTTAATCCAGTTGATTCTGTACATCTTTTGAATGACAAGGCTAATAAAATTATTGTACATATTAAAATGAATAAAGCGTGATATATTCAATATATTAAAATAGTAACGTATATAATATAATGCAAAATATATTTATGTTCAATATTTAATGATGAATCAGAGATAATATTACAAGGAACTTCCTTAATTAAACGTATTTAAACCACGGGACCACGTGATTACGGGCATAAAATAATCGCCGAATCGTTTTAATATTTCACTCCCAAAACGAACCATTAAAAGAGCCGATACGCGGAAAGGAGTCGGGCTTCCCAACGGTCTCGTGTGGTGCGCAAACTGCGCATGTGTTGAGAAAGCGCGAATGCTGTTACGTAACGTGTGGTACGCATGCTGACCCTACCAGCCCACTTTTTGAGACATAAAACATAAATAATACGAATAAAGTAATGATACCTAATTCATTGTTGTTATCTTAATCCAGCCTCATTATGGATAAGAATCGATCTCTCGTCACGTGGTCCCGACAACATTGGCTCATTAGAGGTTTCCTCGGGAAAAACAATGACCTCGTGCACCCACCAGAATACATTTCTAAAACAGCCTTATCTAAAACATCGCATAATAAACCTAACAAAAAACCCATTTGCGCAAATCTGCTGCCCTTTGGTTGATTGAGCTGAAGGGGACAGGACGTTGCATCGACGGATCTGTCTCCACTCGTTCTTTCCCAATTTTTTCTCCGTACACGGAAATCTCCTGATCCCTTAGGCGCCCGGATGCACCACCACCACCAGCAGCAGCAGTCAGTCAGTCAGTCAGGACAAACATGGTCGTCAGAGCTGGAGGAAGCGTTTAGGAATCTCCGCTCTAAAGTTCGCTTTATTAAAGCGAGGGCTAAACACTGATCCCCGAAGACCGCTAAAGCCTCTCCGGAGGACTGAATTCTCTACTCGGTGAGTAAGAGCTGTGTCATTGACCGCTGTCACGCCGTCGATAATTCGTCAATGGATCAGCTTCACGCGACATGGAATATTTTCAGAATCACGCGCTCTTTACTTTGTTACTCGCGTGTGCAGCTACATATGTCTTTGAGACGTGATTATATTGTGTTTAAAGTGAATGCATATAAATTAAGGAAGGGACTAACGTTACGTGATTTTTCTCAGGGTCAGATTTGTGCGAGTCCACTGGTATGTAATGCTATTAACCGCTTTGTATTAAGCATGGTGCTCCTTTTGGGAGTATGACAAGGTTTTTGGTGATTTGTTTTAATTTTAATACGTTTTGTATTTTGGTAAAGGTCGGACTTGTCAGGTAAGAGCATGTCGAGACAGACAGCACCGGGCATGCTGCGGTGATTTGAGACATACACGTGATTGTCTGTTGTAACATTTTGTAACGTAGACGCAATTATATTTATTTTAAACTCTTTTACACGATCCTCAACTGAACGTAACGCATAAATGCAGTTTATAGTTAAGCAATAACACGCTAATAGTAGTACCTAGTGCCACATGTAACGTTAATTACAGCGGTTGTAAAATTCACTACCACATACAGGGTATCTTGCTTTTAGTAATTAATTACAAGTAACAATACATATTTAAACTTATCAAAGACAAGTGAGACTCTAGTACTTTGTATATAACGGTCACTACATAATACCTATTTTAATGACTTATATTTTCATTAAAACACTGATTTATTTGTGAAAATAAAGGAAATTCTTCAGCTAGAAGTTACAGTCCCTGTTATAAAGTAACGTTGCTATGTAACATAGATAACAAACTTATTTTAACTGAGCAGTGATATGACGAAGATGTTACTGTCTACTAGGGGTGTAAATCGGATGGTTCGTCATGATTCGATACGATATCGATTCTCATACCCAGCGATACGATATTTGCCGATACCTCAAAAATTCTACGTTACGATTACAATTCGATTCAATACAGGAGTATATCGATCGATATATCGATATTATGATATTATATACCCATTTTAAACAACCATCTACATTTTTATTAACTCACAAATGCAACCAAAAATATATAACTTGAACATAAATCTAAAAATTCTGCTATGGGCTCAGTGCTAAATATCTTTTCTACAGAAAACCAAATTACAAGCAATAGCAGAAAATAAATACAATAGAAGAAAGACGCACGTTCAATAAACAGTGCTTTTCAGGTTTTTCAGCTCAGTCTAAAATACATTTTCAGGTACTCTACAGAACTGTAATAATCAAATGTAAAATAACTGCATAGTCTTCACTGTATAAATTAAAGTAAATTAATTAAATAAAAGCGGAGAGCTTAATTCAGTATTGTATATATATCGATCCATATCGATGAATCGTTACACCTCTACTATCTACCTTATTTTGCAACATGGAAAGTAAGGTATTTTCATTGAATGTTGAGACGTCTGATTCATTAGCCGCTGGTAAAAAATAAAATGATAATATGATAACCAATAACAGTGTACAAGTAAAATACTCGGAAGAGAATAACATTTAAATTCTTGCCCATTCATATTATAAATCGCCTCACCTGCTTTTGTTAAAAATAAGGTGCGCAACAGTGGCCATCCGGGTTTTTTTCCCAGTGTCCTCTGCTCTGGAAGTGTTTTTCCTATAGGGATTTATTAAAGTCCTTGTTAAAATGTTAGAATCCATGAACTAAACTAACCAGCTTAAGAGGGGAATCACAAAATTAGAAACTTTGATTTGTAGAAAAAAAGTAAAAAAAAATTAGACTAAAGGGTTTTTCAATTTAAAATAGTTAATCCTGGTTATTCTAGCCCGGGTAAATGGAATCCTGAAATATCATGATTCACACGTCTCATAATTTACCTGGGGTTAACAATTAATCCTGGATATTCATAGACTGACATTTTACACTTTACATTCCTAAACCCCTGGTTAACATTCATATTTGCATATTTGTGGCGTCAGTGTCATTCATTTGGAAAAACGATGCAGCATGCGATGTGCTAACATAATGCTCTAGTATTGTGCAAGTTTTCCAGAATTGACTATTCGTTGGAATATAAACATTTAAAACTATATAGAATAAAGCAGTATTTTCTTCACTCTGATTCATTTCGATTCGTCACCATTTAAATTTTTTCAACTCATTACAGGCATTAAAATGATTTCATGCAGCACAATGTTTTTCTGTGACTGTCCAAAACACGTGGATATGAGGCACTAGATTGGGTGTCTGGACTTGACTACAGCACTACGTGATGCATCGTGATAAGATCAGTCTAGGTTCACACCCCTAATATAAACTAGTTTAAATCCAGATAAAAATGCGCTGACAAACAGCAGAAAAACACTGTGTGCAACGATACAGTCAGAAGGTTTTTCATGAAAACAAGATTGGGAACCACTGCACTAAACGACTGAGGATCATACACTGTCAGTTGTTCTGATCACAACAAGCGCACAGAACCTCTGTCTTTGAAAGGTTTAATGTTAAAAAGCAATTCCCCTACAGTGAATATAAATGGGATCTTTGCTTCTTGAACCTGACTGTTGCACTCTATCCTTGAATATAACATTACTGCTGTGTTGACCAGTCAATATCCAGGATCGATCCTTTGTGTAAAGTAACTTATGCTTCAGGTAAAATGGCCAGTTAATTCAGTTAAAGATGAAGACCATAATGGACAAATAGTATAGTCGATTGTGTAAACGTGTGAAATGAATGTGTCTAGACTACCTTCCTCATCTCCTACTGTATGTATTGATATATAATCATAGGAGTGTATCATAGGAGTGAATGTAAAGTTGTTCAATCTGCTCTTGATTGGAATATAGTGTGAGAGATGAAACAGATAAACTCTGAAATTAATTATTTAAATAGCATTCAAATATCCTGGAAGCCGTTCATGCTCTGTCTTTATCACAGTGCTGATATCATTTAGTGGTATATCAGATTTCAGTCCTTTTATGGAACTATAAAACAGACTTCACCTGCTATTGAGGTCACACACTTCTCCATCGTTTTGAATGGGCAGAATGATAAATATTAATTAATGAATGCCTAAAAATCGATTATTAGTTTCTGTATTAAATATGTATGTGAATGTTTCTACACGCATGCAAAGATGAGTTTAAAACCTGTACAGGCACATCTGAAAAAAATAGAATATGATGAAAAAGTTAATTTCTTCTTGTAACTTATTTCAAAAAGTGAAACTTACATATATTTCAGATTCATTACATGTAAAGTAACATTTTTGTTGTTGTTGATAAGAGCTTAGTTAATGAACGTCAAAAATATTAGAATATTTACATTTGAGTTTCAATAAATGACCATTCATACAGTATAAATTCAGGGTATCTCTTGTTCTTTGAAACCACAATAATGGGGAAGACTGCTGATTTGGCAATGGTCCAGAAGACGATCATTGACACCCTCCACAAAGAGGGTAAGTCACGGAGGGTCATTACTGAAAGGGGTGACTGTTCAAGGAGTGCTGTATCAAAGCATATTAAATGCAAAGTTGACTGGAACGATGCAATTGGGTAGGAAAATGTGCACAAGCAACAGAGATGACCGCAAGCTTGAGAATACTGTCAAGCAAAGCCGATTCAAACACTTGGAGAGCTTCACAAGGAGTGAACTGAAGCTGGAGCCAGTGCATCAAGAGTCACCACGCTCAGACATCTTCAGGAAAAGGGCTACCAAGCCACTTCTGAAACAGAAATATCGTCAGAAGCATCTTACCTGAGCTAAAGAGAAAAAGAACTGGACTGTTGCTCAGTGGTCCAAAGTCCTCTTTTCAGATGAAAGTAAATTCTGCATTTAATTTGGAAATCAAGGTCCCAGAGTCTGGAGGAAGAGTCGAGAGGCACAGAATCCATGTTGCTTGAAGTCCAGTGTGAAGTTTCCACAGTCAGTGATGATTTGAGCTGCCATGTCATCTGCTGGTGTTGGTCCACTGTGTTTTCTGAAGTCCAAAGTCAACGCAGCCATCTACCAGGACATTTTAGAGCACTTCATGCTTCCTTCTGCTGACAAGCTTTATGGAGATGCTGATTTCATTTCCAGCAGGACTTGGCACCTGCCCACACTGCCAAAGGTACCAAAAGCTGGTTCAATGACCATGGTGTTACTGTGCTCGATTGGCCAGCAAACTCGCCTGACCTGAACCCCAAAGAGAATCTATGGGGTATTGTCAAGAGGAAGATGAGAGACACCAGACCCAACAATGCAAATGACCTGAAGGCTGCTATCAAAGCAACCTGGGCTTCCATTACACCGAGCAGTGCCACAGGCTGAATGCCTCCAAGCCACGCCTCATTGATGCAGTAATTCATGCAAAAGGAGGCCCAACCAAGTATTGAGTGCATAGAAATGAACATACTTTTCAGAAGCCTGCAATTTCTGTTTAAAATATCCTTTTTTATTGATCTATGTAATATTCTAATTTTCTGAGACACTGAATTGCCTGTAAGCCATAATTAATAATTCACTGAATAATCTGTAAGCCATAATCATCAAAATTTCAAGAAATAAAGGCTTTAAATATTTCACTCTGTGTAATGAATCTATATAATAAATGGGCTTCACTTTCTGAAATGAGTGACAAAAAATATTGACATTTTTCATGATATGCCATTTTTCTTTTAGATGTACCTGTATTTCATGCTAGAGCATCATGTGCAGCAGCATGTGCTGTGTTTACATATTGAGATATGATCAAACAGCAACAGTCGCTTAGTGTTTGTGTAGCCAGGCCTACATTAGATAAGTGTTTGCCGAGTTGTTGAACTTACTAAAAAAAACAAATGGTCAGGTTCAAGCCAATTTGCCTGTTTTGGTCTTAGTGAGTTTGTTAACAAAAACTTTAGTTAATAGTAAACTATGCAGAGTGAATAATCAGTTTGAAGTTTAAAGCCAGTTAAAATCTTATAGATTGGTGGTTGGTTTGAACCGCACCACATTTTAATGTCTTAATGACAAATTTACACAGCAAAGGTGGCACACGAAGAGGCATTGAAGTGTCTTTACATAGATTGTTTAATGCTGCTCAGAAGTGGCATTCACACATCAAGTACAACTATATACTGTGAAACCAGGGGCTGAAGTGAATCAGAGCAGGTGTAATTTGATCTGGCTTTTATGCTTAATTATGTTTTTATGTCTAATTAATTTAAATCATGAAACTTACAATATTAAGTCAAGTCAAGTCAAGTTGAGCTTTATTGTCATTATTGAAATCCTAAATAATAAATTATGAAAAAGCCTCAATAAAAGTTTTTTTGTTCTTTAAAATTGTTTTATTTTTTACCAAATTATGTTGTCCATTCATTTTCAGTATTCCATTTTAATGGTTTCATTAATTCGTTAATCAAAAACATCTGGGGTCTCATTTATCAAACTCTCCGTAGATTTCATCCTAAAAGTGTACGTACGCACAAAAGCTAGATTTTGCGTACGCATGAATCTTTTTAGATTTATAAAACCTGTACGCTAGAACCTGCGCAAAAATCCCTTTATAAATCCCAGTCAAGGGAAGATTGTGCTTATGTGCATCTCCACCCCGACTCCTCCCAGAAATAACCATATATGGAGCTTACAACGCCTGGTTTTACTATTCATAACTTCATATGCTTATCATTTCCATGCATGTTACCATCCACATTACATGTGTTTAACACCGTTAATGGTACAAGACGTTAAGGAAATATGAAATCCTGACTGTAATTCCATTTGGACCATAGCCTACATTCATTTTTATTGATAACAATTATCCAGTATCCTTAATTACATTTTATAATAAATATATGAAAATATCCATAAAAACGGTTTAAAATAGTTGATCTCATTCTTTTGTACACTGGTCATATAGTAGTTCAATTGTTTTCAACAATTCAAATCAAATTATATTTATGTAGTTTAGCTGATAATGTGAACATAAGCTGAACATATATTTCTGTGGAAACAGCTGATATAATAGGTCTATATTTTTGCAGTGTAAATACAGTGCAGTGTAAAGTCTTATACCGTTTTCCTTTAATGGTATCCTTCAAATACAGTGGTATTTTTAATAAAGTTTTGGAGATGCCTTTACACGACATCAACACGTCCGTGCAGCTATGATTATACAGTAAGATATTTTAATTGGTCCTATTCAAACCGGACAATTGACTGTCCGTTCGACCACCGTATCCAGCTGTGTATGCCATAATATCGAAGTAAGTTCACATCATGATCATTGTTCGCAAAAAAATAAATTTCCTCGTAACATGAGATCTGCAGTTTAGTTTAAAAATGAATTATTGTGCACCTATAGCACTCCTCGCTGTCATTAAAACATAGGATGTCACATGAAAAGTGATCAAATGCATCCACGATATGTCTAAATTTTATTTTGTTTAACTTAAGTTCTGCGTAATGACTTTTTGTAATTTCATTGCTTAATGAGAGTGGAATATTTATTGTAAATGCATATTGAAATGAAAACAGTTTCAAATTGTTTACTTCATTACTTTTCACTCCAAAAGAGTGCGTATGCATGGTCTAGAAACGCAACTTTCCATTGCGTTTTTTTACGCAAAAAAGTTTATTTTTTTATAAAACCGGATATGTGCATGGAAAATTGCTTACGCATATTATATGCTCATTTTGTGTGTACGCATCGTTTATAAATGAGACCCCTGGTTAATTAAAAAAAATATACTTTTTTTCTTTTCTAGAAATGCAGTGTTGTGTATTTGCATTTTTCGGCTAAATGAATTCTGGGAAATATTCCTTTATAAATAATGTTTTAATTTAATAATAATAATTGTATTAGCAGCAGTAGTAGTACTATCATTACATTAAGTAAAGTATTTCTGTCACTGTTTCTTAAAGTTAAACCACACTTTTATTTTGACTGGCTGCTGTGAAGACCTTTTAAGTTTCTGTTTGTACACGATAGGGGTCACCAAACTTGGTCCTGGAGGGCCGGTGTCTTGCAGAGTTTAGCTCCAACCCTAATCAAACACACCTGAAGCAGCTAATCAAGGTCTTGCTAGGTATACCTGAAACGTCCAGGCAGGTGTGTTGAGGCAAGTTCAGGGCTCTAGACTAACTTTTTGCATTGGGTGCACTGGTGCGCCTAACTTTTTTTCTTAGGTGCACTGGCACAAAAGTTAGGTGCACCCAAATTTTTATATAGGCAATATTGACTAGTAAACGACTAACTAACAATCTGGTCAACATAAAGTTCTTTATTTGAAGCACAATTCTACAAGAAAGGTAACTTACTGAAAAAGTGTTGGTGCTTAAAGTGCTTCACTGAGCAGAGATTTAAACTTAAAACATCTCAAGATAAATAAAATCTAAATTAAGTGTTTTAAAATCAAACTGAACATCTCATGGCTCAATGTATTATGGACTATCCTCCATTGCAGTTACATGCCCCTCGAATGGCCAACTCCTGTAGTTTAGCCTTCTTGATCTTTGGCCTTGGCTAAACCAGCTGCCACACTCTCTAGCATTAAACATCTTCCAGACTTGGCCCTTCTACACTGAGTCTTATCAGATCTTCCACTGTGTCTGAACGAAGGATGCTCTAGTGCAGTGCTTCTCAAACCCCTTAAACCCATAAAACAATCCTGCGCCCATCCCACCACAGACTACTAAATAATTGCACTAAACATAATGAAAAAATAAGTATTTACAGTTTTTATAACCAATTCTTACTATGCAAAGAAGTATACTTAGGCCTTTAGTGTTATGTTAGAAGCATTTTATACTCATACCTTTTCTTGATTTAATATTTTGATTTGTTTTAGCTTTATTTTCATTTAAATGTTTAGTTTTGAAATGTTGTATGCATTTGTCATGTTTATTTCATGTCTTTATCTTCTTAAATGTGTGTATATATTATGTATAGTTTTAACTTTTAATTTTAGTTACTTTTTCTTATTTGTAAGCCGCTTTGGATAAAAGCGTCTGCTAAATGACAAAGTAAAGTAAAAAATAACTGTTCTGTTCTGTCTAATCGTCTCTCTGTACTCATACTGTAATTTAATGCAGCCAAATTCTCAATAAAACTGTTTTACTTTATATATTTGACTGTTTATGTTGTCAGTCAACAGGATAAATATGAAATAATGACTGAAACACATACCTTTAAGAATTCATAACCAGCTCTCCTTTCCAAGAAGCTAGTCTGCACAAAAATACTAATTTATAATTGTATTGAGCCGTTGTCTGATGAAATCAAATAAGAAACAATATAAGACAAGACAATTCCTGTGCTGTGATTTCTTCTATATTTGCATGTATATTTAGAGAAGCAATAATATCTGTTTTTACTGAACGGACTCCTCTCGCGCTGAACAGAGCAGATGCAGAGAAAGCGCGCTGATCTCGCGCCGTTGCTGCGATCACAGAGACACTCTGAGAGACTCGATTTGTCACTAGTTGCTTTTTTGGAAAACAAAAGTTGCTATGGGGTCTACAAAGGCGCTAAATGTCGCTAAGTTGGCAACACTGCACGCATTTCTACTACTCACCTCTTTCTCTCTGTCTGACTGCAGCAGCACACGTGACGCATTTGTCAACGCGCACACACACATACAGGAATATCTGGACCACGGCCAATCAGAGGGGGTCCGCCTTCACTATCTCTGATTGGTTTAGACCACGATATAAGCCTAACGGGGGTGTCTTTTGTTGAACCACAGAGTTTCTGAGTCGCGGATACTTTTTTTTTCTTTTCTCGAATGGCTGGACGCACCAGTGCGCCCTGGGATTTTTGTTAGTCGCACCCGAGAGAAATTAGGGTGCACGTGCGACCAAATTGGTCGCACTCTAGAGCCCTGAAGTTTGAGCTAAACTCTGCAGGACACTGGTGTACAGTCTGGTGACCCCTGGTATATGATATGACATGACCATAGTTTTTCTCAATTTTTATTTACATTTGAATTGTATTTTTTATTTTTATCTTTTAATTTAACTTTTCAATGCTGATAATAAATAAATGTGTCTATAGCATGATGGTGAGTTACACCTTTAATTAAGAAACGAGCCTGAGATTTCCACAACACTGGGAGTGAATTACCCATCTTCCATCTTCCATGTTCCCTGTTGCTCTTCTCACAATACTTTCCATACGCTCCCTCTGAGCTTTGAATGCCAGTACTCACAGCACTGCCTTGTGTGTATCCCTGACAACATTTGGCTCTTCGGTTGGCATTCTCAAAGGAAGGCAAGTTGCCCACTTACTATCCCCATTGCAGCACTAAAGGAACAATAAGTCATTGATATGTCTGAGAAACTGCTGGGAGGTGCTCTTTAAACACAATGGCTAATTCTCTGTAAAGCGACATGACTGTGTTGTGAAGCTGTCGGAACAGGTTATGGTACTGTTTGTAGCAGAACATTGTGGCTAAACTGCCACCTAAGAGACATTTAAACAAAAAAATATGACATAAGAGGGAGGAGAGGAGGTGACCACATTAGTCTCATTGGTTATGAAATAGCGACGTTCTGAAATGTTTTTAAATGAGAATGTGGGACATTGTGTTGCTTCTTGACGTTTTGCTTCTCGAAATAAAGTCATTAAGCTATCGTGAAGATGAATGGGTTTTTAAATGAAGTGCCGTGGCTCAATTTATGACCAGGTTAAGTGGTGTTAAGAGTTTGGTTGTTGTTACAAAATGAAGTGCCTAAAATGCACATGTTTGCTTCTTGTTTAGGTTTTGAGTAACTCTTAATTATGCCCTCCAATAAATTCGGTGGAGGAATCCACAAAGCCTCACCCTGAACTTCTGTTTAATTACGGAAACTGGAGGAAGAACAAAAACACCCTGTACATGCCCTTCTCACCATCAAACAAGTCTGTGCTTTGCCAGTATGTACTTTAGTGTGTGTAAAGTACTGAAGAGGGTTTTTCTCTTTTAGTCTTATGGAAATACATGGCTGCTTGTTGTTGTCTGGCCGTCACTCCTTGGCAACTGGCACCAGTCCCAGATGACACTGTAGGACTTGCACACTGGGGTAATGGGTGAAAATTCGGACCTGTCAGTAAATGGTGCACAGGCCTATGTGTCTGTCATCACTGAATCTTTCAGTCTTGAGATTGCACTTTTTATATATATATATAAAAAATACTGACTTACTGGGATAAAATGTAGATTATAATCAAAGCTATCGTGACTAGTTCTCATTTCTCTTGGGATGTTAGGGTAATGTACAAAGACAGGTCGGCAGTAGCCACAGGCTCGCTCTAGTGCGCTAGATGTTGCTGTAGGCACACCGTCACCGAGCCGTTGGAACATAATTTTGGCGAATGTCAAAATATCACGAAATGACCAGGAGACTTCAGATGTTTTCAAAAGAGAATGCTTCCCTCCTTCAGGGTAAAAACAAGTATGTTTGAAATATAGTTCACATCTGAAGAAATGGTATTCTGAAGCCGTTACATAATTTAATGTGAGTTATAATGTTAAATGAATATTTAAGTCAAGTTCACGTAATCACTTCTCTCTGCTGCAGCTGTCTTTCATCCTCCATTCAGCTTTCAAACTGCATGCCGCGTACGGTTACTAGATTCAAGACGATAAAACTCTCTCCACTGTTCCTATTATACTTGATCTGTAAATAAAGTTCAATGATTTTGCATAAAATTATTTTATCAAGTGCTGTTTCTAAATCATGTTACTTTCTACCGGCTGTCTGTTAGATCACAACACTGTTGTAGAGAGCACTATGAAGGGTTCTTCACAAGCACAGTAACTGACATTTAAAACCCTTAAAAGAAAAGGCTCAGTAAACTGTCGCACAGATTTAATACACTACGCATTAATATCTCTTTCCTTTGTGCTTTGAACTTTCTCTATGCGGACTCCGGAGCGCTGCGCCTGTGCTGTGACTCAGTGTTGCTTCAAGAGCATCATGGGATGTGCATAAGTCCTTTATGCCGCTCTGTATTGGAGCCTTTCGCATTATTATATTTTTTGCGCAATGAAAGATTATTAATAGCCTTTCTTGTCCGTCTCATCTGTTATATGGTGCTGCCTCATTACTGTGCAGTACATTTAAAATAAATGTATTGTAATTTTACAGCATATATATTTATATATAAATATATGACGTGTTTTCCATGAATGTATTTTACAACAATACAAAGAGCAATATATTTTTTTTACCAGATTTAGTCCTACACTTATTCACTTTTCTTTGTTCCCCAATAATTATTTTTTTCACTACGTAAAATTTTATAAAATTATTGTGCACTCATGATTTTTCTAGAGTAACTTTTGCTACTGAATTATCCACTAACCTAGTTTATAAAAGTATTTTTTCATAGATTATAATTACATATCCATTAATTTGTTGTTTTTCTTTACAGTAACGTTGTCTATATTTTGTAGATTGTGTGTAAAACACAAAAGAGCGATGAGCAGGTCAACACACAGAGATAAAGAAATTCTACAATGATTTAAAAAAACTGCTGTATCGGATCGATATCGGAATCGGCAGATACTCAGAATTTTTGGTATCGGATCGGTATCGGTTCTGAAAAAGTGGTATCGAGCAAGCCCTATCTCAAACTCCTAATTGGGTGCTTATTAATAGTTAGTAAGGTAGTTACATTTAGGTATTGGGTAGGATTAGGGATGTAGAACATGGTCATGCACAATATATACTTTATAAGCTCTAATAAACAGCCGGTATGTTAATAATTGGCATGCTAATAAGCAACTAGTTAATAGTGAGAATTGGTCCCTATATTAAAGTGTTACCCTTATATCAGCGGTCTCAAACTCAATTCCTGGAGGACCACAGCTCTGCAGAGATTAGCTCCAACCAGCTCCAACACACGCCTGCTTGGAAGTTTCTAGTAATCCTGAATACCTTGATTATCTGGATCAGGTGTGTTTGATTAGGGTTGGAGCTAAACTGTGCAGAGCTGTGGCCCTCCACGAATTGAGTTTCAGACCAGTGCCTTATATTATTAATTTGCTGAAATTGACACCTATCAAGGTCAAAACATTTAGATATCAATCTCCATTTGTGATGGACATTGGTTATGATCATCTTTGGTATCTTTGAAGGAACTTGAATAAAACCGCTCCAAATTTAGCGACACAATCTACAGAATACAGTTTGATGCAGAAAAGCCGCAAGTATTATAAAATTGTCACGTCTTATTTTCTTTATTACAGATTCTGAACAGTTATCAGACACCTAGATGCTTTGACTTTTAAGCATCATAAAAATTCTCTGAATGGACTGCATTTTTGCATAACGTATTGTTTATTTATTTTTATTTTTTGATTAGGACACAAAAAACCTATACGGATTACTGCATTTCAGCCATGACTAGTAATAGTATTTTAGCACTAAGCCAAAAATCATTGTTCATGGCTGTGGAAGAAAAAGGGACTGGCCATTTGATATGCCTTACCTCTTATTCCTGTTTTAAGAGTAAATACGCCAACACAGGAAGGAAATGGCATGTATCAAAGCCATTTCATGGGGTCTTTAATGACAAATTAGTAGGTATATTAGTAGCACAAGGCCTTTTCTTTGGCCTTTACTAACCAACCACAGGTCTTAATTTGGACATTTATTGCACAGCGAGCAGCATGGTTGCATGACATTTAACAACGTAACACCTAGCCTTCCAAAGCACTCAAGCTGGGAAACATGAATGGGAGCCTCTAAAATAATATTTTCCATAAACCATCCACCAGCCAGCATTTATTACTCGTGCCAACACCACACAGACAGCAGAGTGCCCATCTAAAAATATCAAATTACTGCTTGGCACTTGAGGAGGAGTGGTGTGCACTCAAGAGGGTGTCTGTGTGCATTTTGTTCCTGTTTGTATTCCTGTGAGGGTGTTTTGTATGCATTACAGTTGATGATAGAATATGTGCACGGACAGCTGGTTGCTCTTTTCTCTGAACAGCCTCATGTGTCACGACTATTTCCAGCACCCTATGGTCATCTTAGGAAGTGAGCACCCTGCTATCAGTGCAAAAGCAGCTATTGGCAGACATCCGAAACAATACATTTCTGTGCGGGGGTTATAATAAAATGGCGCGCCATTGTTGATTTTGAGCACTTCTTTGATGTAGGATACGGTCACGGACTTCAAGAATAATAAAGTCTGAGAGCGTGAACATCAGGGATGTGAATCTTTGACTGATTTGATTCATGATATTCAGTTTGATTTTAGAATTTCTGTCTAAATTCAGGACAATTAAAACTTAATGTATGCCAGCCGTGTTTATGCTAGTTCATTATTTTACATAAATAACTGGCCAGTTCCTCTTATTAATGAAATATAGTAACAGTAAATCATTTTTTGTTATTTTTATTTTATTATTATTTAAAATATTTTAAGATTGATGCAGTTAAGTTAGCAGGAATTTTAATTCAAGACAAACAAAAACAAATGTATCATTCCATTCCTAAAAAAATGGGATGTCATATATTTTGGTATTTGGAGTCATATCAGTTATTAAATGGCTGATATTTAAGATTTTTTTATTAAATTGTATTGGTATTGGTTGATGGATGTTCAATCATAAATGTAATTTCCTTTTTTTAAATGTACATTAGCTTTGCCATCTAAACCTCATTTAAAGTTAATATTTACACACGCTAGCATTAAATGTAATCTTTAGCTAATCTCAAAATTTATATTTTAACATTGGACAAATTTACAAGAATTGGGACCCTTTCTTCTGTTACCTTGAGCAATTCTATTCCTTATTGCAATCTAATATAACTTAAAAGTTGTTTTGAATGTCACTGTATTGTATATTAACAGGCTGGGGAAGGGGTATTACATTTAATGTGTGTTTTTTTTTTATACATTTTTTTTGTAAGTTTCTGTGCATATACGAATATTAATCCTGGAACTTGTGATTATTGTAAGGTTATTCGATTGAATGAATAAAAATAAAAAAGTTAATATTTTTTAACATTTCTTTATTTTACAGAGTGTACGTTATAATTTGCTTTTAGCATTCACAAAGGCTGATTTGAGTTTTTATTTTATTTAAGGTTTTATTATTTAGGCAAAAAATACAATAAACTCCTATAGAATGGAATATATATATATATATATATATATGACAAATGAAACTGGCCAGTCATTAGTAATGTCACGTTGTCTGACATAATGGACAGAACAGCATACTCAAACATTGTAAACACACTGGCTTATATTCTGGTTGGTCATCTCAACAAAGGAAGAGAAAAACAAGTTGTTTACAGATTTCTATTTGCAGACCACCCATATATTATCTCCCATGATGCCCGAGACCGCAAAGGCTTCTTTTGAGTAGCTTGGTGCCACAGGACAAGTTGATAAAAGTGTTGTGTTCTGAAACACTGCGTGATGTACTGCTGGTATTCCAGTTAGTCTGTGAGTCAGGGCTCTGTAGATGTGAGAGCGATGAGTCCCACAATTGCTTATGACAATGTCTGACAGGCTTTCATCCCCTTCTGACGGCGCATGTTTGAGAGAGTGTTCCTATAACTGCAGCTATCACCTATAGCTACTGTCTCAGCAGTGGATGAATGATTGTTACTGGAGGTTTGGCTATGTTAAGGACGGAGAAATGGGCGACCTGAGGGTTGAGAGTCGATGGGCTCGGTGCATCCCTTAAGTGTCAGTGACGTGGAGCAGTCTGTGATGTGCTGGAGAGGGTTAGTTGTTCTTGTTCTCTGGGTTTTGTTTTTGTCTGAGTGTTTAGAGCAAGCGAGGTGGACTGTGAAGGAGGGGGCACATGATAATGATATCATCATCCTGAAAGCACTGATTGTTCCAAACACTGCAAGAAAGAGAGAAAACAGAACAACAAAAACGAAAGGGAGGCAGAGAACTGCTGTTAAAGGCTTCTGCGTGTATGGCGTTTTCTATGGTTTTTATATATAAACTTAGCAAAAAAACATCCTCTCACATTCAACTGCTTTTATTCCCTGCTATTTTTAGCTCAAATAAGTAAGTTCATCAACTGATGCATAAACTTTGACAGATTTGAATGATGAAAATAAATGTAAAAATTAGTTCCTGAACAAAAAGAGGGTCAATATCAAAAGTGGCAGTGAGTATCCTTTGTGGCCAGCAGCAGCATCCTCATGGACTAGATTTGCCAGTTCTGGCTGCAAGATGTTTCTTTAAACTTCCACCAAGGCACTTGTGAGCTTCTGTACATTTCTAGGGACACACACACACTTGGATACATGTGGTTTGCCACTCCAAGGACAATCAGCTGTCCTTCCTGTAGCACTGTCTTACGCATATTACATTCTGACATTGCAGTTTATTGCTCTGGCCACAGCTGCAGTCCTCATGCCTATGGACTATGGCTTGTTCATGCTTGTAATCAGGAACCCTGGGCATCTTCTGGTGTTTTTCAGAGTCAGTAAAATAAAAGGGCTCTTTAATCTTTAATTTAACTGTGATTCTGCCCGTAAACCTTAAGTGTCTTAAATGGATAGTTCACCCAAAAATGAAAAGTCTGGCATCAATTTCTCACCCTCATGTTGTTCCAAACTTGTAAGACCTTTGTTCAACATTGGAACACAAATGAAGATATTTTTGACGAAATCCGAGAGCTTTTTGACCCTGCATAGACTGCATGCCATAGACGCCTTGTTTACGTGCAAAGGAAAGAATGCGCATGCGTTGTGGTACTCTACATAATGGCAGAAGATTCTCTGGGAGAGGAATTGTTAAATAAAGTTGTTATTGTAATTTTCTCTGCACACAAAAAGTTTTCTCGTAGCTTCATAAAAAGTGTCTGAAGCAGCTATCTGCGCTGCTTGGCTAAAAATAGTCTTTTGTGAGTTGTCACCGTGGGGAAGTACGGAACAAAACCTTGTTGCAGCCGTAAGGGGTAACATAATCTGATCGCAGGCTGTTTTTATGTACCTTTAATTGTAAAACGAAATATCTTCTTTGGCCATATTAGCCTACTCAATAGCATTACAAACTTAATCTGGAATGTCACTGCAACTTTCTGATCAGGCGAACAAATTAAATCATCTGCCTGATGAAAACATTCTTTAAAAAAACGTAGTTAATATTGCGTCATTTATAATTTATTTTAATCACCCACAAATAATCAGAATGCATTTTATTACCTGACCCGCAGATTATCCGCAGTGTCCGTGGATATAACCATGATCGAACTGTTTAGTTTTTTTCAGTAGCCGAGTTTAAATGTATTTTTTTTTCTCTTCAGATATTGGACAGTATTAAACCTTATGAGTTACATCAGACTTCTCCATATTGTAGTTTAAATGTTTCTATTTATTTTGTGTTCTCTCTAACATTACATTATCACAACGTTCCCATCTTAAGCAGAACAGAAAGATAACAGTTTAAAAATGTAAATGACAACCTAGCCGTATAACAACAACTATTATATTTTTATATTTAAATGTTCTTAGCCTACAGATTAATGATGCTAATTGCAGATCAGAAACTTCTTGTCAGATCTGGTTTGAATAGTCAGAGTCATTGCTATATTTGCAGTATTTTTTTTCTGCTGTGTTTTAGTGAAAGTAATCTATAATTTTGCTGCTCACCGCATTTCTGTTGTTGTTAAAATAACCGCGTCATCGCAGCTCTTGAAATTGGCACCAGCGTGTGTCAGGAGAGAGAGAGAGAGAGAGAGAGATAGAGAGAAAAAAACTGCACAGAGCTGAAAGGGCTTGAATAAAGCGCGTTTGGCTTAAGATAAAAATACTAGAGGATATAGAGCTGGAAAATATTTACCATAAACGACCCTGAGCGCTTGTTATGTGATACACTCTGCTGTTTTGACGCGCTGCTCACTTAAAATGGTGCTGCTGTTCGCTCGCGGTCTGAATGGATGCCTGTTGTGGATGCACTTATATAAGTATTTAAGGTAAAAAAACTCGATTTGCTTTTAAAATATTTATGAGTCCTGGAATCGAGTAAAGTCTGAAGTCATTTCATGTCGAGTCTGAATTCTATAAAATTCAGTACTCTGTATCGGCCGCAAAAATCCTGATCGGGGCATCCCTAATTTGAACCCTTTTCAATAAATTAAATAAATCTGTAAAGCTTGTTTGGTCTTTTAACCCATTATCTTTAAAATACATCGTTTCTTTTTTGTTGAGTGTTTATATATAACAATTTTTGCACATTTTATTTATAAAGATACATTCTTCACATAGCTTAATTATATTTAGAAGTTTTATATATATATATATATATATATATATATATATACAATTTAAAAATAAATCTTGAATAATGAATGTAAAAGTTATGATTTTAAAATGAGAAATTAGATACTGAAAAGTCATGCAAAAATAATGCAAATTCACTGGTTGAAAGGTGTGGGAGCCCTATAATAAGATTATGAAACCAGATGAGATTTTATTGTTCACTGTGCAGGAGATTACTCTGAGACACTTTCATTCTTCAGTCATTCCTTTATAAGACAACGGCCATTCTAGGGACCTGAAATGCACATTAACATCTACAATGATGTCGAAGTACAACACATCTTTTAATTTTTTTGTCTTTTAGGCTTTTCTTGTATTGTCAAATTAATAATAACTGATATTATTATTATTATTACTATTCATAGGACTAATCTTATTATATTTGTTATGCTCTAATATGTATTGTTAAAATATATGTATTAAAAAAATAGTTTTTCTGACACTACCTGTGTTTTCCCCATACGAATTACATGCTTGCCATTGATATCCTTTCATCTGTTGTGCCACGGGAGTTTGCATATTCCATAATATCGACACATTTTACAATACTGTTTGTCTTATGCTCCATTCTGTGGAGAGATAATTTTGTGATGTTTAAATTTTTTGTAAATTTTCTTCCATTTATTTTGGTTATATGTTTATTTAATGCTACATTACTTCAGAGAGACATAATGCAGATACAATGGTGCCAGCAGTCATTGTATACACCACTGAATGTCCTTGGTGTGACTGCATGCCTTTTCCTGACTGTTAGAAATGATTCACCCACCCCTCCTCTTCTCTCCCCACTCTGATTGGCTTGATCTCCCCCGTCACGCCTTCTTCCCTTGCTGCATTAGCCAACCACATCCACCGCTCACGTTAAAAGTGTGTATGATTGGCTGGCTGGCCTGTGATGCTGCTACCTCTCTTTTAGAAGCAGTCTAGACTGCAGTGATAGGTTTTTCAATGAGAATCGAGCTGCTGTTGTCCTGCAACACGTCTGACTTTCATCTGGCAATTCCTTATACTACATTTTACAGAACATTGTGATCTTTTCTTTGTCTGAATCCATTCACCGGACTCATTGCTCCTCTTTCATTGTCATAAGTCAGCACATCAGCTGGGCATTTTACCATCATTTCATTCATGATCCCTCACGTTTAATCTGTTCATCTCCCATTTTTCCAGTTATTTCCCGACCCCACATTACAAAAAAAGAGGAGTAACTCTGAGCACTGCATTGCCCGAAGGTGAGTACACTTGATTAGAGTTTAGAGTGCTGCAGTCATTACAGATGCATTTTGCTGCACTCTGTCCTTTCTTCTTGTGTCATGTCAACAGGTTCTGCATGTACCTCATATATTGGACAGGGCATGTCATTGTCAAGGGGAATGCTTCGTAAAAACATGCCAGAATACATAATAATATTATTGGTATGCATAAAAGGTCCCCACACATCTCTCTTCCTGTGTTTAGCAATCAAAGTATCAGCTGAATGCTTTTATTATTCGGATTAGTTAGTAGTATGAATATATTCTTACCCCAGTGCTTGTTTTGTGCCTTAGGGCTTATAGTGTTGAATATCCCATTGTGTCATAACTTGAATTTTATGGAAATGTTTTTACATCCATGTTAAGCTATTAAATGCATAATAAACATTTGAGCCTAAAGGGTTTTCTACAGTTTTTGCACCCTATGGTATATGAAATATATCCTTGGCAATTTAAGTTTGTGTATATGTTTTATGTTGTTGCTGTCGATGTATGGGCCCTTAAAGGGACAGTTCTCCCAAAAATATACATTCTGTCAACATTTACTCACCCTCATGTTGATTCAAATACGACTGACTCGAATGGATTTCCGTGGTAACCAACACTAAATAGCAGAAGAAAGAATTGATAGAGGGGAAGAAAATGATGACAATCTTAATTTTTGGATGAACGGTTCTTTTAAGTAAGTCTTGAAATTTAGCTGTGATTTTTGTTCCAAACTGAGTGAATTTCTCACATTTAAGACAAGGTCAAACATATAAATTAATCTTGAAATAAGAATGCAGATTATTGGTGATATCAGTTTAATCTTTTTGAATAAGGTGATTGTTTTCTCCTAATAGGAATCAGTTCAACAATATATGAAAACGGCTTTGACAAGAGCTGTCAGCAAATGAATCGCTAAAGCTGTTACACAGATTGCTAAAGAGCTGAACGGCCAAAAACCAATTGATCTCAAATGAGCAGCAGAAGCATCTAATTTCATCCAAATCGTCTCAGCTTATCGCCCTGTCCTGATGTCACATGGCTGTATCAGTATTTTGGCTTTGCCCAAAATGTGTCGTAACCATTATTAGTTCTCAAATGCAGACCTCTTTAAAATCCAGTGTTGCTATTTAGTATGTATAAGACATCTATATCTCAAAAGTGCTTTATTTCCTGAAAAAAAAACAGGCATTGCTTTAATGTTATAACATCTACTTTAGAAGTTGATCGACACTATTTTTCTTTCTATTAACACTAGTTAAAGCAGATGTACTGCTTAGTTTGATTTTGTGGAAATCGTGAGATTTGTTTTAAGGATTTTTGTAATTTAAAGTTTAAAATAACATTTGTTTGAAATAGAAATTATTTGTAACACTATTAATCTTTACTGACATTTGATTTGTCATTTTTGATAAATTTATTGCATCATTGCTGAAAAAAATCACTTACAATTCTTAACTAGGGCTGCACGATATATAATTTTTAGCATCAATATTGCTATGTGTACATCTGGATGTGCGATTTTTAGGATACTGATTGTTATGACACGTAAGATGTTATGTCATAAAAAATTCTAAAAGACACATGTTTAATAAAAACATGTTTGGTGTTTGATGATGAGTTTTTGGCTCAAGGTCTGCATTTAAAGTCACACCAGAGGTGTTCAGCTGGGATTAGGACTTGGCTTTCTGCAGACCAGTCAAGTTCTTCCACACTGACTGAATCATCGTTTCTCTTTGATCCTTGCCTTATACACAGAGGCACAGTCATGTTAGAATAGAAAAGGGTCCTGTCCAAACTGTTTCTATAAAATTAGAAGCACACAATTCCCTAGAATATCTTTATATGTTTAAACATTAAGATTTGTACTTATGGAAATTACTAAAATAGTCAAACCTTTCATTAAAATCGGGTGACCCAATACTTTTGGCAATATAGTGTATATTGCGGAAATACTAAATATTGCAATGTGAGTTTTTTCCAATATTGTGCAGCCCTATTCTTAAACCCAAACTAATGAAGTATATAATTAATATGTACTTAATATCAATTCTGTATATAGGTTTTAACACCCCTCCAGTTTGCATGCTGTCGTTATTTTAATGTAATTGCATGCATCATTACTGGAGAGCACAGCCTGTGCTGGTTGGGTTGGTTGAGCTGTCCGGGGGCTCTATGTTGTACTTGTCACACTCTTTACACAGGTACATCTCAGGTTCTTTTTATTTATAGGTGAAGTATGTAATTTTTGCCCCCAATTGAATTGCAAAATAAGGACAGTTTCAGATATTATGCCCCCCTTTCTGTCATGTTTAAACCAAGGGTGACTTAAAAGATAAGCCTGACAACTATATACAGGCTATCCTTTGTGACAAAGTCAACAAACATGTGATGTTTGATACATGAGGTGTTGACGGTCACGTGACTCTTCACACAATCAGTACCTTGAGCATGTATTAGTCTAGCTTTCCCACTGTTTACATTTAATTCTCTTTAAACAACAGGCTTAGTGAAGTAGAAGAATGTGCCGTTGTCCCCCCTCCTTGTTGACTTTTGTATCACTGAGCTGTGATTTTTCACCCTCTGCATTGCAGGTTTGGCCTGTGGTGAGGACACTCTGTAATTTTACAGGTGATGGTTTTGACATCACTATAAGGTCGTATACTGTGTCTTTGTAATGCTTTAAAGTCCATTCAGTCATCAGCTGTTGACTGATGCTCTAAATACCATACTGTCCCCCCGTGGTGTGGGATAAGTCGTTCCGATAAACAGGACTGATCAGATTTCACCGAGCACATAGTGGCCCATTTACAGACCTGCCGTTTTCCAGTGAATTTGACCCACTAAGATTCTTAGAGTGGGGAAAGCAGGAAGCAAGGAGGCTGTAAGCGGGTATTAAGGGCTGCGACTCTGCAGTGTTTCACAGTGCAGCTGGAGCACGTCTCACTGTACTGCTTTGGCCCAGTGGGAGACTCTAACCTGAAGCCAAGCCAAGAAGTCTTGAGGAGGTGTGGAGCAGGAGTGATTGTTTTGTGGTGCTTACTGCACTGTTACATTCTGTTATGGATGTGCGCTGGGTTAGTCAAGTTTTGTCCTGGTCACACCTGAATGCTTCGCTTCTGAATGTCATAGTGTAAGGTGGCCAGGTAATGTAAGTGCTTGTTTTTTATTTTGTCTATTTTGTGTATTGCTATTTAATGTTTTATTTCAAACCTTATTTTTTTTATCATTATATTTTGCACTTGAATTAAATATAGCAACTTTTCATACCTAAAAATGCTAGTTTTGGCCTGTCTCACTTCAAAATTCTTGACCTTTCCGACTTTAGCCAATGGTTAAAGTCATACAGTAATGTCATAATATCGTCATAATCCTATCATAATCTGTTGAAATATTCATTTAATCTGTCAAATAAATTTGTGATTTATTAATCCTGTTACCCCATGACCCCCTTCTAAATAATTTCACATTCTTCAGTTTTATTTGGACTCTATTACAGCATGAC
The DNA here is from genome assembly GCA_027564155.1 of Gymnocypris eckloni scoliostomus. NCBI lineage: Eukaryota > Metazoa > Chordata > Actinopteri > Cypriniformes > Cyprinidae > Gymnocypris > Gymnocypris eckloni. The sequence continues at coordinate 14,305,468 of CM050420.1, forward strand.
AGGAAGACAAGTTTGTCAAGGTGTCAAGTTTGTCATGTTCAACCTTCATCCTTGTTACTTAATATTGTCATGTTACTTAGTTATTGTGTGGGGGAATATAAACAAATATTTGTCTTAGTTTTTTGGAAAATGACTACTAACCAACATTTAGTTCCTAGCTAGCTAGTCCTTCCTGAGTGGCTAATCGTCAACCCTGTTGCTCATTGTTTCTTGTTTTATTTTTGTTATTTAATTAAGAATTTTTGTGAATTCATTTGTAATTTTTTTACTAGGACAAAGCACAGTAGCAGTGTTTTAATCTGAATTAGATGTGTCCTAAAGGTTGAGTTCTTAAGGTTTATAATAACCAATTTCTGAAGACTAAGCACCACCTTTTTGGCCATTTGTTGAAGTTTATTGTTGTTTTTATAACTTTGATTTCTTTGTGCTGTTTGTTTTTGTGAAAATTATCAAACAAATACATTTTCTTAAATTTATGGAAAATGAATACAAGCCTGCAAATAGTTTTCAACCGTGTTACTCGTTGTTTTTTTATATTGATTTGTCATTATTTCACTTTTATTTTTTATGCTTATTACTAGAAAATAAGGGTCAGTGGATCAGTGTTTTCAACAGTATTTAGATCCCAGTGTTTGATTTCTTGAAGTTGATAATCAACATTTTCAGAAGGATAAGCACCTCCTTTTATTGACCATTTGTTTTCTTATTGAGTTTCTAGCTCCTCAAACCTGTATTTTAATAATTTTATTTTCCCAGCTTAAATTTTTCTTGACGCTACCAACCTGTCTCTACAACTTTTCCATTTCCCATGGTCTTTTAGGCTACATTATGTGATCAATAAGGAAGGCTCAAAAACTGTCTAATGATGTCCTTGTCTCTCTTGTTTTGACAGCTGAAGTCGTCTTTGTGGACAGGACACTTAGAGGGCCAAACAATGGAATGCTCTCTCCTGCCTACACTGCTCAGCACTCTACAGACCGAGGTTAAACGGCTTAGTTAACACTGCGCCTCTCCCCCAAGAACTCTTTTAGCCTGGGGAAAGTTGGGAGAAAAAAACAGGCGAGGAGAATTTCCTTCATAGAACAGCACCTTACTCCAGTTCTTTGTAGTTGTTTGCTTGGGATTCATTTGGAAGCTTTGCATGAACAAAAGCCAAGATGGATTTGGAACCGTACCTGTGGTTGGTCGTGCTTGGCTTCATTATAGCCTTCATCCTGGCATTTTCAGTGGGGGCCAATGACGTGGCAAACTCATTTGGTACGGCGGTCGGGTCAGGGGTGGTGACACTACGTCAGGCCTGCATCCTGGCTTCCATATTTGAGACCCTTGGCTCCATACTCCTCGGTGCCAAGGTTGGGGAAACCATTCGGAAAGGAATTATAGATGTCAATTTATACAATGAGACAGTGCCGATATTGATGGCGGGAGAGGTCAGTGCCATGGTCGGTAAGTAATGACTCATTTAAAGTTGAAACCTCAGTGTTTCATTTTGAGATTAAAGCTTAGTGAGGCATTTGTTTATTGACTGTAGGCTGCCAGATTCTGGAAATCATGATCACTTGTTTTAGAGCGAGTTGTCCTAGAGTATGTTAGCTGAAGTCTAAGTTAGGGCTGGGCAATATATCGAGTTTGTACGATATATCAATATATTTTAAAGGCAATACGGTATGAAGCAATACCGTTAATATCGAGTTTGATACGATCGCATCCAAAAAAATATATCTATAGGGAGGAGGACACAAACTGAACTGCTGTGGGGAAAGTGCATAATACACTTTGTTCTAAACATGTGACAACCTTTATATGAAGGGCTTTAAAAACTCATAAAATATAGAAGCCTATAGTTTAGTTTCAGTTTAAAGCGGCTCGCCGTCAGATGCTCTGACAAAAAGGCTGTGTGTGCCATTGACAGAGACGCGCTGTTCATTTTGGTGTCAGAAGTGCATGAGCTTTTGCTTGGCAACCATCCGCTAAACTTCACAGACTTAGTTCAGAACGCGCCACCGCGTGCATGCACGCCAAACAGACAGCTCAATGAAATATGAGCGCAGTAACTCTGAGTAAAATATACATTTTGCTGAAACATTTGTAGTCGGACAATTTAAATGTGAATTCTTAGAATTTACATAGAAGTAAATGTATTCGTATGAAAACCCTAACTGTAAAGTGACTGTAATGATGTAACCAAAATAGCTTTTTTACTCAATTATTGTGTGCTTTTTTTACTTTCAATTTTTTTGTTTAGTAAATTTAACTTCTGCTTTGAAAGCATTGTTTTTGTTTTTAGATTACAATGTTAGAATGTTACGTGATTTTAACCGTTTTTTTGCACATAATATATGCCTACATGGTAACATTCACTTTATTTGTTTATTGGTTTAATCCAAATACAAAATACTGAGATATATACCGCAAATAAGACAAAAAATACAGAGATATTAATTTTTGCTCATATCGCCCAGTCCTAGTCGTAGTCAATAAATTCACTTTTAGAGTAAAAAAAAACTGAATTCAAATAACTGCATGAATGATTATGCAGTTGTTTTTTTACTATATATATGTCACTTGTTATAAATGGCTACATTGTAATGTTTTTGATAGTATCCCATCTAGAGTCTGTATTGAAGACAGAAGGGAAGAGAACATATGGCTGAAAGTCTTTTTTATTTTTTGCTTCCACTCATATTCCTGTCTTTTTCAGGGTCTGCGGTTTGGCAGCTCATTGCCTCTTTTCTGAAGTTGCCCATTTCTGGAACTCATTGCATTGTGGGATCTACAATTGGCTTCTCCATGGTTGCTATTGGCACTAAAGGAGTGCAGTGGATGCAGTTAGTCAAAATTGGTAAGAAAATAAATCCATTATGCAATTCATTATTTATTTTACTGTGGTAGTCATTTGCACACCAGAAAATTGTAAAACTTTTTTTTAAATGCTTTGAAGTTAAAGGTCAGCTTTATACTGAATGTTTCTGCTGTGTAATTCATTTTTAATTCCCTGTGTTCCACTGCATTTCAAAAGGTTCCACTACATTTCAAAAGTTTGGCATCAGTAATAAATAAATAATTGTATTCAGCAAGGATGCATTAAATGGAACAAAATAATAGTAAGGGCATGTATAATGTTACAAAAGACTGTTTTTAATTAAATACTAACTGTTCTTTTTAGCTATATATTCATCAACATCTTGAAAAAATCATCACAAACATATTAAGCAACAAAACTGTTTTCAACACTGATCATAAATGTTTCTTGAGCACCAAATCAGCTTATTAGAATGATTTCTGGAGGATTTTGTGACACAGAAGACTGAAACTTTGCCATCAAAGGAATAAATAAAATGTTAAAATACATTCAAATATAACTCGATTATTTGTAATTGGAATAATATTACACAGTATTTAGTTTTTATTGTATTTTTAATCAAATAAATACATCCTTGGTGAGCAAAATAAACTTCTCTCAAAAGCATTTAAAAATCTTATCAACCCCAAGCATTTAATTGGTAGTGGATGCATCTATGTATTGTTTCTCTAGAGTGACATTATCTAATTTTTGTTGTCGATATACTTGTAACAGAGATGTAAAATGTATTTAAGATTGCCTGTTGGCCTTTGTGCCTCTAGCAGCATTATACGTCATTATATTGGAATGCTATTGATTTAGTAATTGCTGTTTATTTGATGCAGTTTCCTCATGGTTCATCTCCCCTCTGCTGTCTGGTCTCATGTCTGGTCTGCTTTTCTTCATGATCAGATATTTCATTCTTAACAAGGTGAGTCATGGGTCGACTATTAAACCTGTCTTTCATCACCTTACTTCAGAGATCTCGCTTTGACAAATTTTGACATCAAAATGGGAGAGAAAAAAAACTGATCAAAGTGCTCAGACAGGTCTTAAGTGTTTTGCGCTTTTAATTCAGACATCCAGTATAAACATTCAATAGACATTCGCCCAGTCCTTCAGTATATCAGCCATCACAGGTCCTTATAAGACCTCAAATATTCCCAGTATGTTTACTGTTTAACATGCATTCAGCTATTTCCAAGTAACTGTGCATGTGGCTGTTTATATTGCATGACAGTAGCTCATCTGTGATGGCACAGCAACTGCTGTACAGTCGACAGCAATTCATCTTTTAAATGTGTGCCTGGGGTAGACTCTACTTCTGTAAACACTTAAATATTTAAGCCTTAAAGAGTTAGGAACAGCAAAGTACATTCTTACCTGTGGTCACATAAGCACTGATTGGGGTTTAAAGGAAAAGTTCGCTTAGAAACTAAAAATGATCTTTTACTCTCCCAAAGCTGTCGTTTTCTGTCTTCAGTGAAAAACAGTGGGAGATGCTTAGCACAATGTCCAAGCAGCAATTTTTTGTATAATGCAAGTGAAAGGCAGTATATACAGTAATGTCAAGCTCTCAAAAGGATGACATAAATCATAAAACAGTAACAAAACATAAAAGTTGTCCATACTTCTTGCATGCTATAAGGTATAATGCCAAGTAGGTTTGTTCCGATTCCGATACTAGTATCGGAAATTCCTCCGATACCATAAAAAATTCTGGCATCGGTATCGGCGAGTACTTGAACCCACGTTCCGATCCAATACCATTTTCTTACACGAGACCTATAGTTATGCCTGCTAGCTTTGCTTAATGCTGCAAATCGGAAATCAACTCTTCTTCGCTGTTTAGAATGCAAACACAGGAAGTTGTACTGTGTTGCCACAAGCAAACCACTATTTAATGACTGCAAACCACCATAAAATGACTGTTTTTTTGAGAGTGCTTAAACTTGCGCTAGACTTAAGTCGGTCATAATGTTCTTTGACAATGTAAGTTCTGTGCTCACATTCTCTGTATTCGCTGTTTAAAAATAACTATGGAAGGTACATATAATAAAAAAATGTATTCATTACCTCATCCCTGAACATCCTTCTTCGGAGCGTCATCAAGCGTCGCCTTTGTTATTGTTTTGAAAATGCGACCTCTAGTGGCGAGAACTTGTATTGTACCTTTAAATTTGAACAATTTCTTTGTCATCTGCAGATTGATTTTAAGTAGGGGAAAAAACGATTTAAATCATAAATAAGTTTTTTTGTGAAAATATCTAGTTTTTTTTTCTTAGGCCATATCACCCAGCCCTAATCGCATCCAAAAAAAAAGTTTGTTTACATAATATGTATGTGTGTGTGTGTGTGCTGTGTACTATATATGTATTCAATAAACATTTACATGTTTTTTTTATGCATGTTACACTGAACGTTTTCTGCTCTGTATTTTGTCATTTTGGAGCTTACCCAGCTTTCACTTTGTCGAAAAGAGCAGCTTGGACATTCTGCCTTATATCTCTTTTTGTGTTTCACAATTAAAACAGGGTTGGAATGATATGAGGATGGATAAATAATGATCGGATATTATTTTGGGTGTAAACTATCCCTTTAAGAGAGTATTTAAATCAGTGTTGTTACAGCTAAAACTGAAAATTTGAAATGTTTCCTTAGCAACTAATTGAATTAAATTAAAGCTGAAGTACTAAAATAACTAAAGAAAAAAAGCTAAACAACGTGGAAAAGTTTATTTATTTCAGTAATTCAACTCAAATTGTGAAACTTGTGTATTAAATAAATAAATGCACACAGACTGAAGTAGTTTAAGTCTTTGGTTCTTTTAATTGTGATGATTTTGGCTCACATTCAACAAAAACCCACCAATTCACTATCTTAAGAAATTAGAATACTTCATAAGACCAATAAAAGAAACTTTTTAGTGAATTGTTGGCCTTCTGGAAATTATGTTCATTTACTGTATCTCAATACTTGGTAGGGGCTCCTTTTGCTTTTGCTTCCTTTTGCTGTTTGTGCACTGCTGAGGTGGTATGGAAGCCCAGGTTTCTTTGACAGTGGCCTTCAGCTCATCTGCATTTTTTTGGTCTCTTGTTTCTCATTTTCCTCTTGACAATACCTCATAGATTATCTATCGGGTTCAGGTCTGGTGAGTTTGCTGGCCAGTCAAGCACACCAACACCATGGTCATTTAACCAGCTTTTGGGGCTTTTGGCAGTGTGGGCAGGTGCCAAATCCTGCTGGAAAATGAAATCAGCATCTTTAAAAAGCTGGTCAGCAGAAGGAAGCATGAAGTGCTCCAAAATGTATTGGTAAAACGAGTGAAGTGATGTTGGTTTTCAAAAAACACAATGAACCAACACCAGCAGATGACATCGCACCCCAAATCATCACAGACTGTGGAAACTTAACACTGGACTTCAAGCAACTTGGGCTATGAGGTTCTCCACCCTTCCTCCAGACTCTAGGACCTTTGTTTCCAAATGAAATACAAAACTTGCTCTCATCTGAAAAGAGGACTTTAGACCACTGGGCAACAGTCCAGTTCTTCTTCTACTTAGCCAATGTAAGACGCCTCTGATGACAACTGTAGCCAAATTCCTCGACACGTCTGTGTGTGGTGGCTCTTGATGCCTTGGCCCCAGCCTCAGTTCATTCCTTTCCAAGTTCACCCAAATTCTTGTATCAACTTTTCTTTACAATCCTCATATGGCTGCGGTTCTCTCAGTTGGTTGTGCATCTTTTTCTTTCACACTTTTTCCTTCCACTCAACTTTCTATTAACATGCTTGGATACAGCACTCTGTGAACAGCCAGCTTCTTTGGCAATGAATGTTTGTGGCTTATCCTCCTTGTGAAGGGTGTCAATGATTGTCTTCTGGACAACTGTCAGATCAGCAGTCTTCCCCATGATTGTGTAGCCCAGTGAACCAAACTGAGAGACCATTTTGAAGGCTCAGGAAACCTTTGCAGGTGTTTTGAGTTGATTGGCTGATTGGCATGTCACCATATTTTAATTTGTTAAGAGAGTGAATTGGTGTGTTTTTGTTAAATGTGAGCCAAAATCATCACAATTAAAAGAACCAAAGACTTAAACTACTTCAGTCTGTGTGCATTTCATTTATTTAATACACAAGTTTCACAATTTGAGTTGAATTACTGAAATAAATTAACTTTTCCACGACGTTCTAATTTATTGAGATGCACCTGTACTTTAACTAAAGAATAAATGTAACATTGGGCGTGTTTTGTCCTTATTCATGACATCTGTGTGGTATATACAGTACAGAGTTTAAGCTCTTTCTGTGATCTGTCCATTACAGGAAGACCCTGTTCCCAATGGTCTCCGTGCTTTGCCCCTCTTCTATGCGTCAACCATCGGAATCAACGCATTCTCCATCTGTACACTGGAGCTCCATGTAAGACTATTTTGAATTGAAAACACATTCATCCAAGAGACATCCTTGATCAGACATGAGTTTGTTTGTTGTCACTGAATAAGTGTCATTGAATAGGCCATGTTTACAGCATTGTTTTAAGATTTCCATCTAAAATACCTTTTCTTTCAAGATTAATTCACTGGATTGTTTTTAAATCCCACAGTAAATTGTATTTATGTGTGTGACCGTGTCACACTCTTTCTTTATTGTGCAGTACTGGGCTTGGAGATGCTCCCCGTCTGGGCTATTGCCCTCATTACCTTGGCTGGTGCTCTGGTATGTGCCGGTCTGGTCTGGATTTTTGTTTGCCCCTGGATGAGAAGGAAAATAGCAAGTACGTACTTTCCTTTTGCCTCCCGCAGACTCGTGACTTTAGGTGTTTTTAATGTCTGCATTAGATCTATGTGCAACGCTTGTCCTAGATTTTATATTTATTTTTCCAATTAGGAATCACTTTTTTGATTACTAACTACATTTGCAGAAATTGTGTGATCCATGTGTTTTTTCACTTGACATCTGGCCATTAAAGTGCTCCTATTTTGCAATTTTTAAGGTTGCTAATATTGTTTTATGGGTGTCCTAAATCAGATTTACATGCATTACATGCATACAAGTTTAGTTTTCTCAAAAAATTGCTTTAATTTTACCTAATTTCTAAATGATTCCTAAATGACTCGTGCGAAGCAATTCGAAGAGTCAGTCTCTCTTGACCCCTCCTTTCCGTGAGCCCTCACTGCTGTGATTGGTCAGATGGTGCAGTCTTTTGTGATTGGTCTACCGCGTACAGCGTGAATGACAGCCATGGGCAGACATTATGCAAATGTTTTACTTCGTGACGTACTGCCATAACAGAATAAGTTTCAAAATCCTGACGACTCGTTTAGGCGATTGGGAGCCGACTTTTTTTTTTTTATATATAATAACTTTATTTATCATGCACTGTCGGCTTCACAACTTTGTTGAAAGTTTAATTTCACATACTGCTACATGACACACTGCATGAAAGGTAATATTCGAAAAGGCATAATAGGGGCACTCTAAGTTAAATGTTATTTCTAATCTAGCTTGGAAAAAATTAAAGATGTGACTCAGCATGAGACATCTTCACCAGCTCAGAAGGGGAAGGATTTGCCTAACATCTGCTGCTCTGCTCTGCTGGGGCGCTCTGTAACATTAAGACTATCTTTTGCTGGCTCTGGCTTGTGGGCCCATGTTGCGTTCGACTGACGCTGAGAGAAATGAAAAGCAAATAAACTGAAGCTGTTTATTTGAGAACATGACATTTTTTTCAGATGAGTGATCTGCATCTGTTGTGCAGTTGATGCATCTTTCTCAGTGCAAGAATGGCTGCCCACGTGTTTTGATTGAGAGAAGTGTCTTAATGAAATGAATCACTAATGAAATGAAATGTTAAAGCACTGCTTTTACTCACGGATCGGCACTTTAAATTGTTGCATGCTTTATTAATATTGTTTTCAGATCAAGGGTCAATTTCATAGTGCGGTTTCCCATGGGAGATGTCACAGTTGTAGAAATCTGATTTATTTATTTGGCTTTTAGGCAATTGAGAAGGGTCAATTCTATGAGCAAAGCTGAAACTAGCATTAAATATGTCAGGCACTTATTTAAAGTGCTTGTTGTTGTTGATTATCACTGCTCGATTTAAAAGAGCCAGTTGTAATCATACTGATATCACAGTTTTTCACACATGGATTATCCATGTTTGTTAGTGATTATGTTTGCTTGATTATATTATTCTCACTGTAATCTTGTTAATGCTGCTTTTAATTTTCAGCTTTTCACCAGTTTCTGAAAGCTTGCCTACCCCTCATCTGCTCTGCAAATAGAATTTATGTTGATTAGGGATACGCTGATGTGAAAATTTTAGCCGATACCAATAAGTGAAAAATCTGTATTTTGTTCAAAATGGCTCTACCATTGCATGTAGTGTTTTGTAGAAAGACAGAAATACTTTTATTCACAGAGGATTCATTACGTTGATTAAAATGACAGTAAAGACATTTATAATGTTACAAAAGATTTTGGTATCACATGAATATTGGTTTTACAACTTTCTAATCAAAGAACCATACAAATAGAATCATAGTTTGACCAAAATATTAAGCAGCACCTTTGTTATCAACATGATCAAATATAAGAAATGTTTCTTGAGCACCAAATCAGCATACAGGAATGATTTCTGAAAGATCAGGTGACACTGAAGAATGCAGTAATGATGCTGAAAATGCATCTTTGCATCACAGGAATAAATTACATTTGATAATATACTCAAATAGAAAACAGTTATTTTAAATTGTAATATTTTACAATATTACGATTTCACTGTACTTATAATCAAGTAAATTAAAAAAGAGCATTAAAAACGTTTTTTTAAACAATTAAAATCTTGCACAAAGGACCCCAAACTATTGAATTGTAGTGTAAATGTAAAATTACATTTTACTCTTTTACTCTTCTTTGCAAAAATGCTCCAAATCTGTCAGATTGCGAGGGCATTTCCTGTGCACAGCCCTCTTCAGATCACCCACAGATTTTCAATCGGATTCAGGTCTGGGCTCTGGCTGGGCTAATCCAAAACTTTATCTTCTTCTGGTGAAGCCATTCTTTTGTTGATTTTGATGTATGCTTTGGGTTGGTGTTGTGCTGAAAGTTCCTCTTCATCTTCAGCTTTCTAGCAAATGCCTGAAGGTTTTGTGCCAATATTGACTGGTAATTGGAACTGTTCATAATTCCCTCCACCTTAACTACAGGTGCATCTCAATAAATTAGAATGTCATGGAAAAGTTAATTTATTTCAGTAATTCAACTCAAATTGTGAAACTTGTGTATTAAATAAATTCAGTGCTCACAGACTGAAGTAGTTTAAGTCTTTGGTTCTTTTAATTGTGATGATTTTGGGCTCACATTTAATAAAAACCTAAATACAAATCTCAACAAATTAGAATATGGTGACATGCCATATTCTAATCAATTATTTTAGATTCTTATTTTTGCTACACCTTTCCTAAAATATTTCAGTTTGTTTTTTTATTTAGTTGTACAGGTTATAGTTTACATTAAAGGTGGAAAAAGTTCTGAAATTATTTATATTGGTCTCATTTATTTATCACAGAAACCTGACATTTTAACATGGGTGTGTAGACTTTTTACATCCAATGTATATCATGCATCCCTATTATTGATATCTAATATATTACTTTCAATTAAATGGTTTCCTACCCCACCCCCCAAAAAAACAGGTCGGCTGAAGAAAGAGCAAGCTCTTTCCCGCATCTCTGATGAGAGTTTGGATAAAATCCCTGAGGAGGAAGAGGAAGCCCCTGTGTTTAAAGAGCTTCCAGGTGCAAAAAGCAGCAACGACGCTGTACTGCCCCTGACAGAGGAGTCCACAGGAGAGCTGAACAGCCTGGCTAATGGAGGCACTGTCCTGCCCAACGGAAGAGTGTATGGTACGGAAAAGGACTTGTTGTTTTTAATGGGTACCATCTGAGCAGAATGTTCTATGCTGACCTCGTGTTGGTTTAATTATTTTTTCTCTATCAGGTCGCACTAATTCCATGACCAACGGCTGCCTCAAGTCACCTTTGTCCAATGGGGGCTTCAGCTTTGACGGACACATGCGAAGCGACGGCCAGGTCTATCACACGGTTCACAATGATTCTGGTCTCTACAAGGACCTTCTACACAAGATTCACCAGGGCCGCCTGGAAGACGAGCGCAGTAGCTCGCGTCCCGACAACAGCTACCGTCACCTCCGCCGCAACAACAGCTATACATGCTACACTGCAGCCATCTGCGGCATGCCGGTGCAGCCCCTAATACGGTCGGAGTCCAGCGCCCCTCCTCCAGAGGACAGCGAGAAGCTAGTGGGCGACACTGTCTTCTATTCGAAGAAGCGATTGCGCTATGACAGCTATTCCAGCTATTGTAACGCTGTTGCGGAGGCTGAGATTGAAGCAGAGGAAGGTGACGTGGATGTGAAGTTGGCAGCAGATAAAAGGGAGCCCCAGGCCCCTGTTGAAGCGGTGCTGGAGGACTGCGTTGATGAGGACAAGGAGGAGAAGGACAGTCCACAAGTCTTCCTGCTCTTCCACTTCCTGCAAATCCTCACCGCCTGTTTCGGATCGTTTGCGCATGGTGGGAATGATGTCAGGTATGATGATTTTAATTGTCTCCTAAACCAAGATTCTTTTTCCTATGACAGGTGATTTTTATGTTCAAGTGATGAAGTATGCTTTTGAGAACCTTTAGTATTTTCTTTTGTAGCATTTTTCTTTTTTAGTATGCTTTGTGATTATTGAGTTCAGAATAAGACCTATTGTACTATTTGCACTTTTTCACATTCCACAGCCTTAGTGTGTACTGAGAACAAAACCCTCAGTTCAGTGCCACGGATCAGGTTCACGGCTCTACAGATGATTTGGCACATAACCAGACTTCTAAGACTGTTAAGACCAAAGTGAAACATGGCCATTAGTTTAGGCTAACTTCAGCTGCTTAATGCTTTAACAGTTAAAATCTTTAAATTGGTTTTGTTGGTGACATAATTTGATCATTATGTTTGTATTTAGTGTGAAGTGTAAACAAAATTCAAAGATCTCCCTCAGAAAAAAAAAGTATTAAAGCTGTAACTGGGACACAGTACCTTTTCGAAATGTACAAATATAGACCATGTGTACCAATATGTGCTAATATGTACTTTTATAGATTAGTTATAGAAATGTAAATAAGTTTAAATATAGAATACAGTAACTCTGTTTTGAATCAACATTTTACCCCGTTAACAAACCCATCCCAAACTAATCCCCAACTACAGCTTTAAGGTCACAACTTGGCTATTATAAAATAAATACAATTAAAACATTCATCAGTATATAATGATGAGAAAATTAATTAAATAAAATTCAATCTACCTCACATTTACTCTGTCACAATCAGTATATTTCTCACACACAGCTATTACTGTCTCATTTCCTAATAGGTTATGTACTTGGACCATTTTTTATATTATAGGTTTAGCTTGTCCGTCTGCTTAGAAGACATTTTCTCGAATGCAGCCACTCTAGTTAATTCTGCTACCCACTCTTGAAATGAAAGGACATCCTCAGATTTCCAGCTCCTGCAAATTATTTGTCTGCCAATCAGTCAACTGGTTTGGACCCAGGATTTTGTGTTTTTGTCTTATTTCGTTGTCTTCACTAGATAATATTGACTTTTAATGCACTTATATGCACCCTTTAGGGGTAAATAAGGTACAAATGTGTTCCTTTTAAACAGGTACTGCCCCAGTGACAGCGTTTGTACCTTTTTTCTGAAAGCATGTGATCACAAAGAATGTCAGCTCAATAGCAGTACAAAATTAAATAATTATTTAATAAATGTAAGTAATTGTATTGTTAATACATTTAGTATTAGTATTTTATATTTTATCATATTTATTTGTGCATTCAAATTATTTGTATAACATTTTTAGTTTTGGGGCCAAATTAAATTTATGACAAATTCATTCTTTGATTTATACACTCAAAAGTTTGGGGTCAGTAAGATGTTTTTTTTTTTTGAAGAAAGAAATCCAATGCTTTTATTTAAAAAGGTTGCATTCAATTAATCAAAAGTGACCGTAAAGACAAAAGATTTCCATTTTAAATAAATGCTGTTCTCCTCAGCTTTCTATTTATCAAAGAATCATGGAAAAAAAAACTGTTTTCAACATTGATAAAAAATAAGAAAGGTTTCTCGAACATCAAATCAGAATATGAGAATGATTTCTAAAGGATCATGTGACACTGGAGTAATAACTGCTGAAGCTTCAGCTTTGTCATCAGAGGAAGTTGTCTTTTCATAATCATGATACATTTTGGGGTGGATTTAGTGATATATTTATTTAAAGACCACATGGCTTCATCCCCATGTACTTTATATCATAACCTTGTTGTAATCACTTCCCCTGTGAACATGCTTGTTTTGTCTTTTCTGTAGTAATGCAATTGGTCCATTGGTGGCCCTGTGGATGATTTACGACCAGGGTGGGGTGATGCAGGATGCAGCCACCCCGGTCTGGCTGCTACTCTATGGCGGCATTGGAATCTGTTTTGGACTGTGGGTTTGGGGTCGACGTGTCATTCAAACAATGGGCAAAGACCTCACACCCATCACCCCCTCCAGGTGAGATCAGCCTATTGGCAGAGAGCATGTTTTTGTGCATGATAAATTGATTTGCACATGAAATTGGCCTTTTATTGCAATAATAATTTTATCTCAATTACTGTATTTTCATAATTGTTGGAGATCGAAATTGAATTTCGATGAATTGCACGGCCCTAGAATAAAAGCAGATTATAGAGACCGGTCACTGTTTTGCACTCTCAGCTCAGAACAGCCTGGGTTTGCTAAATTTAGCAAGACACTTGTGCACACGGCCTCAGCGACCTTGCGTTCTCTTAGTAACAAGACAAACTGTCAAAAACAAATGAGCTTGAGTTCATAATCAGAACAAAGGCTTTCCACCCTATAAAAAGATGTCTTGTCACTTGTTCAGAGAAAGCGAGCTGCAGATAATTTTTATAGGGATGCTTGTTAGGAATTCATGACTACTAAACACTGATGCACTGAAACGCAACTAGACACAACTCCAAAAATGATTTTAAATGAGCATTTGAAATAACCAACCAAATTATTTTAGTGTAGTAATGTCTCTGTTGATGTCTAAGATCCAAAATTGTATACACTTTTTAAATATTGAATTTAGAAATGATTATAATAGTGAATTATTGTTCCCTATCAATTTGTTAAGACACAAAGGCCTTTTTTCCAAGCCTCTTTAATAACGCAGTGTAATGGCACATTTTTTTGTGCAGTGGCAGCATATAAACCAATGGCGGCAACGGAGCTGCCACAGCTTATGGGTGGAAAGCCCGCCAGAATGGGCAGGGCATATGGCTATATAATGCGGGCATTCGCCAAGGCTCCTCAGATTTCTTCTCCTTCAGCGATAACTACAAGATCTTTGCTCTACGAGACTCGAAGCCTTCACCGTTGAACGAGCCATCGCAAATGATCCAGACCTCTCTCTGCTCGGCCGACTCGCCACTTCTCAGCAGCAGCTGGTCCACTGATTCCCTGCCGTTATCTGACAACTCTCTCTTACGAGGACTCCTCTATAAAAGAGCAAATTTTTGCGGCTTTATTGGAAATGCTGGGCTGTTTTTGTCTTTTGTCACTCCCTTGCACGCTGCTGACAAACACGTGAGTGTGTTTCATGCTTGGGCACCGCCCATGCTAAAACAGTGCTCACTGAGAAGCAATGTCACCACTGCGGTGACATGAGTCTCCTCTCTGCGCTCGTGGCTAGCTTTCTTTTCAGAGAGCAACCCCGCCCCTCGCGTCCTCCCTGCTTGGATGACAGCTTGTCATTGGCGGCTTCAGATGCTGAGGAGCTAACTCCCCGGTCTCCCCCACCGGCCTGTTTGGTCCTGCAGTAGAGGGCTTCTCTGAACGCTTCACATGCCAAAAGAAAGTCCCCCAGGCAATTCGACATTTCGTGCCCAAGCGCTCCAGCTCTGCAGCCTCTTCGAGTCGCCCCAAGATGACACCAAGTCAGCAGCCAGCAAAAGCCGTGCCGCCAAGCAGAGCCCCGCCGCTCGCGCTCAGCCAGACGCCACCCACCGAAGCAACAGGGACCCCCGGCCAAAGAGGAGAGGGCTAAGTCCCGTTGCAGCCGGACCACCCCTCAAAAAGCCTCTGTTATGCCTCCTAGCACCCCGTTTAGTTCCGGGTGAGGACGGCAGAGTGTTTGTGAAACCGAAGTGATGAGTTTGCTGGCGTAAGGAGCTGTGGAAACAGTTTCCCCAGCTCAGAGCGAGTCAGGATTCTACAGCTGTTACTTCCTCGTCCCCAAGAAGGATGGTGGTCTAAGGCCCATCCTCGATCTCAGACATCTGAATCTCGCCCTTATGAAATGGCCATTCAGGATGATTACATTGAAGCAGATCCTCTCGCAAATATGCCCAGGGGACTGGTTCTTTTCGCTGGATCTGAAAGACGCATACTTTCACATACAGATAGCCCCCCCACCACAGGCGGTTCTTGAGATTTGCCTTCGAGGGAGTGGCTTCTCAATACACAGTCCTTCCCTTTGGGCTGTCCCTGGCTGCCCGCACTTTTACGAAGTGCATGGATGTAGCTCTTTCCCTGCTAAGATAGATGCTAAGCTGCTAAGCCTCCGTGTCAAGGTGAGCTCTGGCAGCTCTGGCAACCCGGCCTTCAGCCTCTGGTCGAAGAAGGAAGGTTATCTTCACATAAACTGCCTGGAAATGCTGGCAGTATGTTTGGGCCTGCGCACCTTTCTGCCAGACCTTAAAGGGACATCACGTCTTAGTCCTCTCGGATAGTATGATGGTGGTGTCCTACATAAATCGCCAGGGTGGTCTTTCCTCGAGGCGCCTCTTTATTCTAGCAGAGAGCCTCTTGAGGTGGGCTCAGCTCAACTTGCGTTTGCTGAGAGCAACACATGTGACGGGGAAACTGAACCTGGGAGCAGACATGCTATCTCGGAGCAATGTCCCCTCAGACGAGTGGACACTCCACCCACAAACGGTTCAGGAAATATGGGGAATCTTCGACAGGCCAGAGGTCAACCTCTTCGCCTCATTGCCAAACTTTTTTTTTTGAAGGACAGGGATGCGTTGGCCCATGACTGGCCCAAACTCCTCCTTTATGCTTTTCCCCAGATCGCCCTGATCCTGCAGGTAATCATGGCAAGTGATTTTAAGCCGTTGAACTGCAAACAACATTGCTATATGCGCACATGAATCTGCTGCTTATAGAGTACATACATGTGTCAAAATGCCCAACATTGCAAGTATCCTTGTAAACAGGCAGGATGGATCCATGCTTTCATGTTCTTTACACCAAATTCTGACCCTACCATCTGAATGTCGCAGCAGAAATCGAGACTCATCAGACCAGGCAACGGTTTTCCAATCTTCTATTGTCCAATTTTGGTGAGCCTGTGAATTGTAGCCTGTTTCCTGTTCTTAGCTGACAGGAGGCGGCACCGGTGTGGTCTTTTGCTGCTGTAGCCCATCTGCTTCAGGGTTCATGTGTTGTGTGTTCAGAGATGGTATTCTGCATACCTTGGTTGTATCGAGTGGTCATTAGAGTTACTGTTGCTATTCTATCATCTCTAACCAGTCTGCCAATTCTCCTCTGACCTCTGACATCAACAAGGCATTTTCGTCCAAACAACTGCCGCTCACTGGATATTTTCTATTTTTTCAGACCATTCTCTGTAAACCCTAGAGATGGTTGATAGCGTGAAAATCAGTGCAGATCAGCAGTTTTGGAAATTCTCAGACCAATGTCTGGCACCCATAACCATTATATGTTCAAAGTCACTTAAATCCCCTTTCTTCCACATTCTGATGCTGTTTGAACTTCAAGTCGTTTTCACCACATCTAGATGCCTAAATGCATTGAGTCACTGCCATGTGATTGGCTGATTAGCAATTTGTTTTAACAAGCAATTGAACAGGTGTACCTAATAAAGTGGCCGGTGAGTGTAGATAGATAGATAGCTAGATATATATGTGTGTGTGTGTATGTATGTATATTTATGCCATGGTCTGTCTGAATACGCTATTCTGATTGGCTGGCAGGTGTTGATTAAATTAGTTTAACTGCACAGGTAGTTCCAGGTCAGTTTAATCACCGTTCCATATTAATGCGCTGCTTTAATTGATGCACACTAACCAACACGCATCACTCGCTCGCTCACACACACACACACACACACACACACACACACACACACACACACACACACACACACACACACACACACACACACACACACACAGAGAAGAGAGAGAGAAGATCGCAGATTGTGCTGCAGTGCACACACACACAAACTTGTTGTCAGCGCTTCCCCAGGATTTTTATTACTAAAATAAAAGATACTAGATTTCTACTTTGTATTCCCCAGCTACGAGGTGATAAAATCGCTGTTTTTAAAGTAATTGTTTGTAGAGAGAGACACGCAGACGCATCTAACAGGTACACACAACTCACACAACTGCCATCTCATCTCTCTCTCTTTTTTTTTAAAGCTTGTATTAGTTTTTCTGTGATACTGTCACTGGTGACAAGAATTGTGAAAGTACTATGTATCAAAAATGTTGATATTATAAAAACCGTATTAAAAGCAAAAATAACTGTATTGTATATCGTTATCGTGGTATAAAATTACTCATAAACTCATATAAGATTTTGGGGATATCACTCACTAATAATAACTATCCAGAGAAATTTAGTATAGTGGTTAAGTTTTGCCAATTTTGATAAGAAAATTTAAACTGATCGTAATAAGTGTAGTTAAAAAAACTCACACTTTAACAAGAAAATAAATTCATAACATGTATTGGGATTATTTTAAAGGGGTCCTATTATGCTTTTTCGCTTTTTGAAGTTTAGTCAGTAAGTAGTGTGTATCTTTGGGCATAAAACGATCTACAAAGTAAAAAGAAATCTGAAAGTCCACTCAAAAAGGAGATATTTCATTTTTTTTAAAAATCCCTTTTCAAGAACTACAACGAACGACTCGTTTGGACTACAAAGTTGTTTTCCTGTATTTGTGATATCACAAAGCGGTCCATTAGAATATCATTAAAATAAATCCCACCTACGGAAATTCGACTGGTTGGCTGGTGGGGAGAACACTTGAGTTTAAAAATAATCGAAAACCAGTGCGGGTGTTTTTATATCTCTGTATTTCTGATGGAAACCAACTGTTTCAAAAAATTTTGGGATGTCATTTTCATTTCATCTTGCATATAATGTCTGATAAAGCAGCGGAGCTCTGTTTTGTGTACAGCGTTACCGTGGAAACCTCGCTCTCTACCACTGCAACAGCACCTCAAATAGTGTACGTCTGTGGGACTACGGTATAAATAAATTCAACTGTATAACAGTTTCAGTGCAATTCATGTTGTAATGTTAAAATTAAATAACAATAAACATAACACATATTACCGTTGCACTTATCTGTACATAGTCAGTGCAGTTATTTTTAAGCTGTTGTTGACATCCCATCTAAAAAACAACAATAACATTACCACTTTAATATATCTTGCAATATCCACGCGTGCAAAGGTTCTGCGGAAGGTGGGCCTTCATCAAACCCGGAACTAATCGAGCCGTTTATGTCAGGCTAGGGTGAAAGGTATTGTAATTAATGTAAATGATGTGAAAAATAATGCGATTTTCAAACCACCAAGCATGAGAGCATGTTCTAGTACACCCCCAAAACAAAATCAAGACTTTGTAAAAGAGCATAATAGGACCCCTTTAAATTATTATTTATATTTTCTAAAGACAGAAACTTTCAACAAGATTTAACAAAAAATAAAATAATTATTATTTGAACATTATTTAGACTTTCTGGAACAATGAGCAGTTTCTCAATGTGTATGTGACTGAACAGATTTCCCACTGAAAGGTCACTTTGTCCTGCATGACAATCCAGTCTATACTGGGTGAGTGTGCATCGGGTGGCAATTTTCTCAGTCCATTGCCCTCACATAGCGCACAGAAATAACAATCGACATGACCTCAGCATCTGTCAGCTCACTCGTTGCCGTTTGATGTTTGTTGACAGGAAGGAGTTATTGTTTTAAACCTAGGCATAATGCAAGGAAATAGTGAAGTATTTAGATGGGTTTGCATGATTTAATGGAAGCTTTGCTTGTTTATGCACAGTGCATATCTTCCTGACATGTTCATGCTGTCCGTGTGTGTTTTAAGAGGCCACAGGAGAGTTTATCAGAACAATCACCATGTTTCCACCTGCATGCTTGTACACCTGTCTACCTGTGATACACACTCACACGCACACACTGACACACTTAATAGACACAGAACATACAGAAAACCTGTCAACCTTGTTTTCTTGTTACTGCACCACCTTCATCTCCTTGTGGACTTTTTGCATGCCTGTTAAAATGTTTCGCCTAATGCAGAACTTAGCACAGTCAAAACTGTTCAAGTCCAGCAGCTGTCAATGCCAAGTATACAAGAGTTTGGATGGTTTAAAAGATGTTCTGATGCAGGACAGCATTGTATAGTCCCATATTCAGTTTTGATTTGTATTAAATCATTCAACTGTTAACTTATTTCAGTTAAAATTACATTTAGAAGTCTTCTATTCATTTAATCCACGTTGTGAGATTTGAGTTACTCTTAGATTCTTTATGGTGTAACTTATATTTAAGCCACTTTGCCATGAATCACTTAACTTAAATCAAATGAAAGAGAAGGTATATAGCTGCACATTTAAATGTAGCCGTTTACAGTGCCAAAACCCAATCACTCACGAGTCATCACATCTCACCAACATAAAAGATGGTAAATTGATTGACAATTCTCTGTTAAAATAAACCAAAAAGGGTTGCGTTAAGGAAAAATGAGTTGATGACTGCACTAAACATTATTTTGCTGTGATACTTTGAGCTCGAGCATATTAAGATAACGTGACTAAGATAAAAGTGAAGAAAAAAGCAGCTGATTGGGCGGTTTTTAGTTTTTTGAAAGCAGCCCAAATTTGGTCTACCCGCCCAATGCGTTATTCTCCGGTCCAAGCCGATCAAAAGAAGCCCAATTGGGCGGCAACCCGCCCAATCTGGCAACACTGTTCAACCATCGTTTCCAGTTACTAAAGTTAAGGTATAAGAATTTAATCTAATTAAGTAGTATTGTTCAATATTTCAGTTTATGTAGAAAAAGTTTATTAATAACCATTGCTGTTATTTTTGTTAATTGAAATAAGTTTGATGAAAAACTTTGCTTTGGCAAATAACTGAAAATATATTTACGCTGAAATAGTAAGCTTACTAAAACTAAAACTGAATTAAAAATGAAAGATATGAAAAATACTAATAAAAATAAATGTTATTGTATAATGCTACCAATACATAATTATATTAATGAATAATAATAAAAATCATAATTCAGAACGAATTAATTAATAAATAATACTATAATAACACTACTGACAAAAATACAATCCCAAATTAACTGTACTTTAATATTATTTTGAAAAGTTACATTTGTATTTAATGAAGTTAAATACAGAATTATTACATAATATTAGTTGTATTAAATTATACATTTAATGTTTTAGTTTTAGAGTTGAAAGAAAATCCAAACCTCACAACAAATAGAAGCATATCATTATAAAAAGTTGCTTAAAGTTCATGAGCAACGTTTCCCTTTTTTTAAATTGATAATGACATTTGATGTATTTATTTTTTAATCACGATTACTCTGGCAGGCATCCTATGTTCTCTGATCATAGGTCATCTGATGTCATTGGCTTGGTCACTGTTTCTGATTGTTATAAAGCAAATTTATTGCACACTGATGTCAGTCCTGAGACAGCTCTCTCAAAGCCTTTAGAAATGAAGACGAGCGCTCCCTCCTCTTCTCGCTGCATGCAGGATGAAATAACTCTTCTCTTCACAGATCTGTGTTTAAGTGATGCTTCACTGCATCATCCCTTTGTCCTCCTCCTCATCTCTCTCCTGGCATGCTGCTGTGTATTTGTCCCCGTTTGCTCGGGCCACTGGTGTCTTGCTCCATGCTATGTGTGTCTCTTACGTTTTATCTGTTGTGTTTGTCTTGTCATCTGTCGTCTTTTCACAGTGGATTTTGCATTGAAGTAATGAGTGCTCTAACAGTGCTCGTTGCCTCAAATGTGGGCGTTCCTATAAGCTCCACCCACTGCAAGGTATTGGTATAGTAGTGAAGCTTTGGTATTGCTAAACTCCACCCCATAGCTTCACTAGCGTAATCGCCGAACAGCTAATCAGTGCTCACTTCTGCAAACATGTAACTTCATGATTGCAGCTTTGATTCACTTATATGATTCATTCTTTTAATCTGCTTAGTTGTTTTAAAGAAAAAGCATTAATTGAAGTCAGTATACTGTGTAGTGCTGTGCATACATTGTAGTTCAGATACTAAACATGTTAACCAAACCATGCCGCTTTCAGTGATTCCATTTAAAGTACATCATTTCTCTTCAGTAGCATAGATCAACAGCCTGAACTGTTCACATTAACCTAATACTTGACAGAAATGAGTCCAGCAACCTCATCCAGTCAGAAATCAATACAAAAGTTGGTTTACTTTGTTGCTATACATTCCTGGAGCACAAATGAGCTGACGTCTATTTATTCTCTATTCCCTTGCGTGTGCTTTGTGATGCTTTTGTAGGGGTTTTGGGATACTTTATGATACAATTGCTTAAAGTAGGGCTGCATAATTAATCAAATTTATAATTGCAATTACAATTACGGATGCCACAATTATGTAATCGTTCAAAGCAGCAATTAATCATTCAAAATCCACTTATGTTATTCTGAGGTTATTATTAAGAGGTGTTCTTTTCTTTCTACAAATTATCTTAAGGGAATTTCCATTATTTTAGTTTTAGTATAGCATTATAATAGCATGCATTTTTTACTTTTTTATTTAAAGAAAAAAACAATCTAATGTATAGTTCACATTTGAGGCTTAAAGGCTACAATAGAAAAGCAATACAAGTTTTTCAGTTTGTGTTTTCAGCTTGTTTTTCATCAAAACATATAGCACATGATTGCTTCAAACAATGGTATAAACATCATTCAATGTAAATTGTGATAATAGTAATTAATAATCGCAATTACAATTTCAAGGGAATAATCGACAATTATGATTTTTGCCATAATCGTGCAGCCCTATCTTAAAGCATGTTTGGCTTCAGACTGATACCTCATTTAACTTGCTGATTTCTATTCAGATTTTTAAACTTCTTTTAAAATCTTTCTAGTGCTTTAAAATCTGGATTGAGGTGAAAGGTTGAGGGCATGATGTTCAGTTTGGATTGGGGCTGTAAATCGAACTAATTATGGTAATTTGCCATGTACATAATTTATCTTCAGTAGCATAGATCAACAGCCTGAACTGTTCACATTAACCTAATACTTGACAGAAATGAGTCCAGCAACCTCATCCAGTCAGAAATCAATACAAAGCTGGACTTTGTTGCTATACATTTCTGGAGCACAAATGAGCTGACGCTCTATTTATTCTCTATTCCCATGTGTGCTTTGTGATGCTTTTGTAGGGGTTTTGGGATACTTTATGATACAATTGCTTAAAGTAGGGCTGCATAATTAATCAAATTTATAATTGCAATTACAATTCACGGACGCCACAATTATGTAATCGCAAAGCAGAATTAATCGCTCAAAATCCACTTATGTTATTCTGAGGTTATTATTAAGAGGTGTTCTTTTCTTTCTACAAGTTGTCTTAAGGGATTTTCCATTATTTTAATTTTAGTTTTAGTATAGCATTATAGTAGCATGCATTTTTTACTTTTTTATTTAAAGAAAAAAACAATCCAATGTATAGTTCACATTTGAGGCTTAAAGGCTACAATAGAAAAGCAATACAAGTTTTTCAGTTTGTGTTTTCAGCTTGTTTTTCATCAAAACATATAGCACATGATTGCTTCAAACAATGGTATAAACATCATTCAATGTAAGTTGTGATGATAGTAATTAATAATTGCATTACAATTTCAAGGGAATAATCGACAATTATGATTTTTTACCATAATTGCAGCCCTATCTTAAAGCATGTTTGGCTTCAGACTGATACCTCATTTAACTTGTTGATTTCTATTCAGATTTTTAAACTTCTTTTAAAATCTTTCTAGTGCTTTAAAATCTGGATTGAGGTGAAAGGTTGACATGATGTTCAGTTATATTGGGGCTGTAAATCTAACTAATTATGGTAATTTGGTGTGTTATATAAAAAGAATAAGACATATGTATATATATATATATGTATATATATACATATACACACACACATATACACATATATATATATACACACACACACATATATATATATACATACACACACATATATACACACACACACACACATATATATATATATATATACACACACACACATATATATTGGTCCCAAACTGGCTTTAAATACTTAATTGTATATTGTTAGTTTTCATTTTAGATCAAGTTTTTGTAATCTATTCTTATGTATCATTTTTTTAGAATGTAGAATTAATGTAATTCTGTTTTTAAATATAGTGTTTTGTGTTTGCTTTGTAAGTAAAGTCTAAGTTTAGATTTTCGTCTTTTATTTTATTGTAGCTTTATTTAAAAAATGATAATGATTTAAGTTTACAGTAACAGCACTGCTACTGACTGACGGCTTAGTCTACTTTTCAATGTGTTAAACCAACTTTTTATGTTTTCCATTGTTTTATTTTTGATGTTTAATTAATGTTTTTCCCATCAAAATATGGAAAGCACACAAATCAGCAAATGTTGGTAATCAGGGTTGCATTCAAGGCTTTCATCTGCTATAGTAATATGTTCTTGAATTGTCTTAAATTTGGGGCTTTTCTGGGTAAATATTGATTTGATTATTGATTCACCTGCATATCTGCAAATAATTCATTCATCAACTTTAATCAACTTGACAGCCCTAGTTTGGGTATTAGAGTTATCAGCATTACTATTGCGAGCAAGTCATGTCTTTGTGTCCCAGCATCCAAAATATGAATTGGCATGCCATTAATGTTCAGATGAGCTTTGTCCAGTAAAGCTCATCTGAACATTAACAGCCTGAACATTAAAATGGGAACATTGCAGCAATGGAGGGGTCACATCTTCATCAGTTTTATATTGATTGCAGCCTCAAAAAAATAGATGTTGTTTGCTGAACAAACTCACAGAAAGGTCACGATGCTTCTCTTGATTTCACGGATTAGTCATGGCTCAAGCATCTTACATGAAGTTTGAGTAGATTAAGGAGGTTAAAACATGGGAGAATTAAAGGCCTGAAGTCTTTTATTTTCTGTTGTTGACTTTGGGTCGACATTTGCTCCAGATTTAGCCCCCCTGTGATGGAGGCTTGGGTTACACTGACCGTATAAGAAGAACCAGATCGCTCTTGTATCTAGAACAGCACCTGTCATCGGAACCCCTGAGTCACACAGCATGCATGGAAATGTTACTCCTCCTGCTGCCCTGTGTTAGGCAGGACATGACACGACTTTGCCTCTCAAGCAAAAGGAGAACATGACTAATGCGGCACAGGATAATGGCTTTGTTAAAAGCACTGGACACTACACCTTAATTGTAAATCCCTCTTCAGTGTGGAGACGATGATGAGCCAAATTTTATAAGGAAAAGAACGCTTGATATCAAACCTTGCAGTACTTTGTGTTCTCTAACTAACCCCTACCCAGATGTTTGCACAATTAATCAAATGCATGTATTTTGTTATTTCAGAAGAGATAGTATGCTCATGACCCTATGAAATCAAAAGTTGGATTACTATCGCTAAATCCATTAGATTTTTAGATTTTGTGATCCTTTTTTGACTGGCTTTTTGGGAGAGTAAGATCGTTAAAGCGATGGTTCGCCCAAACATGAAAGTTCTGTCATAATCAGATTTAAATTAGGGATTTTATTCATATAAAAGCTCAACGTTGCTTGCTTGCCGGAAGAAATGTATATATTATTTATATATAATTTAATAAATTTATATATAAATGAACAAGCCAATTCATTTATGCCTAAATGTCTCTTTTTAGAAGACTTATATTAATCTGATTCATCAGGATTCATTATATATATATATATATATATATATATATATATATATATATTTTTTTTTTTTTTTTTTATGTGTTGGATCTCTTTAAGGCAGGTTTTTTAATAGTATTTTTATTTAAACACCATTTATAGTAAATAAACAAATCAAATTTCAATCTGTTGACAACATTTAATATAAATCGTAATAATCTATATCATCCAGTGCTACTAGAAAGACCATGTCAGTCCTCCTACCACCTACTAATATCAAATAGCCATGTCTGAGCCTTCAACTAAAGGCTGTTGACCTTAATAAAACAAAAATGTCAATGTGAACTTCCTGTTTCAATAGAAGATTGAAGCAGGACAAAAACCTATGCTTGTGATTTCATTGGGTCTTTAAAAAAACCTTTATAGGGATAACAGAATACATTCCATAAAGATTGTCCCTAGTTCCACCCTGAAAAATGAAATCCACATTTGATTGTTTTCATATTTCTGTATCGTGCTACTGCTGATTTAGCCTTTGCTGTGGTGCAGGTGGGCTCAGTGGTGGCGGTGGGCTGGATCCGCTCCAAGAAGGCTGTGGACTGGCGTCTCTTCCGGAACATCTTCCTGGCCTGGTTTGTGACCGTCCCTTTAGCAGGCCTCTTCAGCGCTGCTGTCATGGCCCTGTTTGTCTACGGCATACTGCCTTTCGTTTGAGATGGAAAATGGGGAAAAGAGGGAGGTTATAGGAAAGTAATGACGAAAAAATTAAAACCGAGACCGACAGAAAAAAATATATCAAGATATAAGGGGACAGCCAGAGGGTGGGGAGAGTCTTCAAATGCTGCCTGGAAAAGAATCCAGAATCTTTTGACTTAAATATCCTTAACCTTGTCAAGAGTATTTATTTCCGTTTCATTTTTCTTGCGTTTTGTTGAAAAGTTACCATAAACCGTAAAATATTTGACTCGCGATATTAAATGGTGCATTTTAAAAGTTACAAAAAATAGCTCTCGTGCATTTGTGGTCCTACATGTTCAAGGGCGTAAACAGATGGAGAACAATTGCCAACATCGCAAAAAAAAATATCAGTACATTAAGAATGGGACTAGAAAATTGGTTGTATGGCACAATTTACAGTATATTGGCACAAAATATAGCTACTAACTACTCTTGGGCCTCTAAATGTAATGTTTTCAAATGTATTGTGTGTGGTGTGTTGTAATCACACCTTTATTCCCATTCGAAACTTCTACGTAAAAGACACTGAAAAGCATCCTGCTGTTCAAAACCTATATTAGCTGCATTGCTAAAATCATACCTCAGTCAACCCTTTATGCCACATAAAAGACAAGTGACAAAACTGCTATCTCATAATACATGAAATATTATAAGATGAACCACTATCAATCAGTAGTGGTTAATGTGTAGGAAATTCCCTGTTCTTTTATTGTTGTATTTATTTTTAGACATGTTACCATTCATACCTTTGTAAAAACACAAGAGGTGTGAAGACTAAATCATATTTTGAACTATGTATGCTACTATAATTTCTACTGTGTATATATTCAGCTATGGATTTTAGATTTAGTTTAGTCTTGTTTTGAGATTTTATATTGTTTCATTTAAGGAGACTTCAGACCAAGTTTGGTAGTTGCATGAAACGTATGCTTTCCAAGCATATGAAAAATATCAAATATTACAAAAGAGATTTTACTATGGCAAGATACTACATCCATAATCCTGTCAGAGTATATCAAAAATAATTATCCCATTGCCTACCCTAAAAGATACTCATATCAGTGAAAAATAAAACATTTAGCATCATTTAAATATATCAATATTTAACGAGGAGCTGGTTATGAGTCATATCTAAGGTATTACATTTTAAACTTTCTGTATCAATAGGTGATTTTTACCCATTTTATTGTATTGTTTCTCGTTTTGGAAGATTTATAGCCAAAGACTGTGAGGATCAAGTTTAATTGCCATACTCTTTGACAGTGTTTGTAATTACAATCTAATAATTTTGACACTGTATTGTGGATAGTATATAGAGGATGCTAGTAGTTCGGTCTAGCAATAATATATAATGTTCTTAGAGCCCAACGGATGATGCCAATATAAATACCTGTATGTGCCAGAAAAGCCAAAATCACTTACAGTGAACCCATAAAACCAGCAAAAACACACAAACATAGATTTACCCATATATATGATGACATATACAGTCATGGTCAAAAAATATCGGCACCCTTGGTAAATATGATCAAAGAAGGCTGTGAAAATGAATCTGCATTGTTAATCCTTTTGATATTTTATTTAAAAATTACAAAAATCTGATCATTGGATAATAAGAATTTAAAATGGGGGGAAATATAATGAAATAAATGTTTTCCTCAAATACACAATGACCACAATTAACGGCACCCTTTTATTCAATACTTTTTGAAACCTCCATTTGCCAGTTTAACAGCTCTAAATTTTCTCCTTTAACGCCCTGACGATGTTAGAGAACATCTGACGAGAGATCAGAGACCATTCCTTCATCCAGAATCACTCCAGACCCTTTAGATTCACAGCTCCATGACGGTGCTTCTTCTCTTCAGTTCACTCATGTTCTACAGGGTTCAGGTCAGAGGACTGCATCAGAAGCTTGGTTTTGTGCTCAGTGACCCATTTTTGAGTTGTTTTTGAGGTTTGTGTTTGGAAGATCCAAAGATGGCCCATTATAAGATTTCTAACGGAGTCAGTCACTTCTTGATTTGTTATCTGTTGGTATTTGATAGAATCAGTGATGTCATGTGTCTAAACAAGATGTCCAGGACCTCCAGCAGATATAGGCCCACAACATCAAAAATACAGCAGTATATTTCATTGTACACATGGGGTACTTTTTTATCCCATCTTGAGTGTTGGCTGCTAAAAAGCTAATTTTATTGAGTATTTGTTTCCATTTGAAGTTCCAGTCCTACTCACAATAGCGATTTAAGTAGAAAAAACTGACGAATGCCTTGAAATATATCATCTGATCGATGTCTTGAGGTGTGACAACCGTAGTATAAGCGGTAGTATACCGTAGTATAATCCTCCCCTTCGCGTCGTGACGCACGTCCTGATTTTGCTGAGTTAGATGTATTCCTGGGTCAACATATATTGTTGACCCTGGAACAACATTTTAATCCAAAAATGTAATCTTGACCATTTCCCTACACCTAAACCTAACCTTACCCATGAGTAATCCCTAAAATCAGAGGAAATGATAGATGAATGGCACTGATGTACAAGCAACAAACACTGATTATAAGCCTAAACTTCACAAAAATTATAAACTTGTTCTTCAAATCTGATTGGTTAATGACAATGTTGTTCATGCCGCACTTGGTAAAATCAGGTTCTGCCGTCGTGACCGCATCGCCACCTCGGGTGTGCATTATTTTTCTAATAATTCAACGGCCCGTCGTCAATTATTCCTTACAATTATTCCTGGGAATATACTTCAGAGATATTTTACTCATAAGAATTTCTAGGGGTGCCAATAATTATCCAACGTGTATTTGAGAAAAACATTTATTTCATAATGATATTTCCCCCATTTTAAATTCTTATTATCCAATAAAGGGTTAGAATTTTGTGATTTAAAAAAAATTAAAGATAAAAAGGATTAACAATGCTGATTAATTTTCACAACCTCCTTTGATCATATTTACAAAGGGTGCCGATATTTTTGACCATGACTGTATATATATATATATGATGTATGGAGAGGCAGTGTTACATGCCAGTCCTGGCTATCGGTCAGTCTCAAATCAGCTCCAGAAACTTGATTCAGACTCACTGAAAAAGCCTTCAGTACTTTATCAGAAGAGGAGTTTGTTTAACATCAGGTCAATGTGTTATTCAGTGGCACAAATGTGTCATATAACGAAAGGTCATTATGTAACAACATATTTGTGGCCCTGACACCACAAGAAACCAAAAAGTATCATGATTTCAGTCCAAAATGGCCAGGCTCACATCAAATGACCATGTGATATGGGCTTAGATGTTCATCAGACACCGTTGTAATCTGCTTCGGGATAGTCACCAGATTTGGAAACTGTACAAACGTGTGGCTTTGAACCAATGCAAAGTGTTGCTGTTTATTTCAGTTTTTTGTGTATTACTTTTGTTTTTATTATTCATCAAGAACAAATCTATGCGTATATGGCCATTTGCCTTGTAATGTTGTGCTTTAATGTTTGTTGGATACAGTAACTTCAGTACTGTGGTGTTTACATTGTAACCATATTGTAGAATAGCTCATTGCAGTTGCCTAAAAATGCCAATCAACTAACTATTAATCACAAATTAAATATGAAATAACCAGGCATAGTGCAAAGGTGTTTCATGTCATTTTGTGTTTAGCAGTGTGAATCATGATGATCGTGTTTCATCACACTGCTGTATGTAGTACACAACTTTAAATGGTGGATATGATTAAAACAATTATACAAGAAATTAATAGATATAAATTTCATTAAACTATATTTTTCTACATATATAAGTTCTACCTGGGTGGTGACTTCTCACATGGAGAGTAAACTGGGCACCAGAGCAGTGATTATGTTGAAGTACCAGTAACTATAATAGGAAGATTCAGTGCTGAATACCACTGAACAATTTCTTAAAGATGGTTATATTACAAAAGAGTCGGGCAGGGGATCGTAATGTGGATTGGTTCTATATATCCATAGTTTTTTTTTCTTGCCCAGAGACGTCTCTCTGTTGTGTGAGAGTGAGTGGTTGTGAGTTGTTCAAATTTCAACAGTTTTTCATGATTATTTTTTTGAAAAGTAAGGCTGAATAACTTTGTAATTTTGTTTCCCTGAAATGCAATATTGAGCTGCCAGAATGAGGGCAATTGAACCTCCACCAGCAGTGGCGATAACACCTTTAGATTCAGACAGGGGCACAGCAAGATTCAGTAAAATGTTTTACTAACATGTATCCGATATTTTGCATCAACCTGGAGATATAATCTGCCTTTCTGCTATGACTTGGTTTGTTTTTTAACGGCACGGCACGCCAGCGAACTTTACGCAAGTACACGAACACAGATGCCTTGCTACTCTTGTTTTGGTTTCGCACTAACAAACCTCAGTACTCAGAGAGCAGTTCATTTAAATGTTAAATATATCTGATGTTACTCTAAATGTGTTAATAAAACGTACTAAATTCTTACTGCATCATGACAGTAGTTGGTC
The DNA here is from genome assembly GCA_027564155.1 of Gymnocypris eckloni scoliostomus. Taxonomy (NCBI): domain Eukaryota; kingdom Metazoa; phylum Chordata; class Actinopteri; order Cypriniformes; family Cyprinidae; genus Gymnocypris; species Gymnocypris eckloni. Next base: position 14,335,681 of record CM050420.1, read on the forward strand.
CATAATAAATGTACGCTATTTTGTCGTGTCAGCACCCCTTTGGCAATGCTAAGAGTCGCGTTGAATTTCGTAATCGCGTCTTCATTCGGGTATTTGCGTAACCGAACATGAGGCTGCAGTAGTTTGACCACAGAGTTAGTTTTGAGTTACATATTCAAAGAATGGCGTGTGAACCACTACTATGCTGAATCACAGTCAGAAACGTCAAAGCCATTCTGTGTTTTTAGATGGACATGTTATGATTGGACAAATCCAAAGAGACTTACAGAAACAAAATCATCCATATCCACAACCAGTGTGTTGATAAAAGGTTTCATAACTGTTCTTGGCAGCCTAGTGACATTCTCCCGTAGTGTACTAATATCATTTATTAAGTTTCCATGTTCTTATCTGCACTTGAAAATAGAATGTAGCCCAATCCTCTGCTGGCCTGCTGTGTGTCATCTCTATTGCCATGATGTGAATGCTATGCTGTTAACTGTCTGGTACCCTCTTAAACCAGGGCTTTAGTTTTAACAAAATCCCCCATATCTGCATATCTGTATTGCAGTTTCCTTTCTTTTTGGAACTTTTTTGTGAAAGTTGTCTGCATTTTAACTAATTAAATTATGGGAATTAAAATTACAAAGAATAACAATTTGCTGATCTCCTGTTTTAATTTGGTGATTGATGTTTTAAAGGGTTTTTCTTTGGAATACAGTACAGCAGTGGTGCGAGTTTCTGTTTAGCCAACCAATGGATGATGGGGGGAAATCTATTTAAAAAAAAAAAAATCTGTAGAAATACCTATGCAAAGATATATTTCACATTTAAATTAAATACTTTAAATCAGCAACAAAATGTTCCATATACACGGTTTCCAAAAATGGTGCAAACTTTATGTAGAATGAAACATATTTTTCTAGGCCACTGAAATGACTGGAGACTTTATTTCATTATGAGTGAAAACTTTTTAAATGTTTATCAAAAGTGCAATTTTTTAGCCAACATTGAAAAACAAATACTCCTGTTACACACTTCTATTAATTATTTTAAGTAATGACAAAACTAAAAACTATGCAGGCTAAGTTATTAAACGACAATTAAAAGACATAGCCTTCACTCTTGCTCAACGCTTGAAGTAACATTAAATAAAGTGCCTAAGAGAGATAGTTATGGGAAAAATTAGTTGGGAGGAAAAAATACTTGCACATTTTCATAAGAAATTGGCAGATTTTCTCTAACAAAATGTAGTTTGAAAGTTTAGTTTTAATTGTATTTACCGAAAATATTTGAAATGGGATAGTTCACAGAGAAATGTGGGAAATCAAATATGAGCGAACACCGATGTCTTGCAAAAACAATTTGAGAATGCAAAAGTTTCTCAGAAGAACATTTTTTTTTTTGAGAGAGAAAGAGAAAGTTTCATAAGGGAAGAAAAAAGATTTCCCATCAACATGTGCCCAATCAAATCTAAATTGAGATCAGGTTATCCTCATTCTAGAGGTAAATATTTCAGATTTCTTTTGGACTACAGATTCATAGCCTAGGGTAATAAATCAACATTCTCCAAAAAACTCACAAGGTCCCCAGTATTCACATTCAATGATTCCACCTTAAATAAGTTGCACTAAACATCTTCAAAATCATTAAATCAAAAGTCAAAGATCTCCTCTACCAGTGCTCTTTATGACACCCGTGAGCCTTGACCATCTCAGGCGTTGGAGTTTGTGTTCTGGAGGGTCTTTGATCGGAGACGTTGGGAACATGACTAATGCTGTCCGAGTTCTCCGCCAGTACCTCGCTCTGACTACACAGCTCAGAGCCTGAGAGATAAACACATCCAGGTCAAAATGTTCTTCCCCGGAAGGATCCATCTGTGAGGGCTCCTCATCGTTTTCACAACGAATGGAGGAAGACAGGTAATTTGCTGAACCGTGATGAGGCGAGGAAGGAGAAGAGGGCAGCAGAGATGGAGGAGCGGTGAAGAACGGGTAAGGACTCCTGCTGTCGGGAGGGCTGGACAGTTGCAAAGCCGCTGGGATTTGCATGTGAGAATGAGGCAGCATTGTAGGAGACAGCGGCTGAGGAGGGGAACACGGGGATGTGAGAGCTTGAGGAGAACCGGGCGATTGGAGCCCAGACTGAGCGCTCTCCACCCAGCGTGAGATCTCCTGGAACAGATCTCCAGGCTCGACAGGAAGCTTCTCGGCGCTTCCACCTCTTGGAGCAGACATGCTGTTATGCCTCCAGTGAGACAGGTCCAGTATTAGCTTGGGTTCAGAGTAGTGCTGCGGCTTCCCTTCCCGCCACGCGATCTTATCCAGGTAGGACGGAGAGCCCACCTTTGTAATCGCAGGAGCGGCCGCAGTCCAGCTCCGTGAACTGGCCACAGACGCGCTCCAGAGATGAGTGGGACTGCTCCAGGAAGCGCTCTGCGGAGCTGCTGTGGGAGTATTTGCGAGGGTCTACCTGAGCCTCCTCGATGTGGGCTGCTGAACTCGCTCGTGGATCTCTTTGAACTTCGTTGTCTTCCGCTTCTCCCAGTTCAGAGACGCTCTGCATGCAGCCGCAATGCTCCTGCTGCGGCCAATACACATCTGACGATAGACTCCCATCATACCTGAACAAAGTGTATACAGTTAGCACACATAAGAAAATTTTACAATGTATAACGAGGTGCATATTAGCAATTAGTCAATGCAATATTTTTTAAAATGTTTTTTATAAACACCTCAATCTCTTTTTCCACAGTTTTTTTTTAATTGACAGTTTTTTATAAAACATTAAGTTGTACAATGCAAGGCACTGCACCACCAGCATAAATGATAAAAAAACTTTATTAAAACATTTTATTTTAACTTCTATTAATAACTTTTAATAAAACAAGCATTATTAAATAAGATTTGCAAACTATATACTTTTAATACTAGTGTATTTATTTACTGGATTAACATTAAAATACATAAAAGGATACAGTCCTGTTCAAAAGTTTTGGTCAATAAGAATCAAATTAATACTTTTAAGCAAAGACATCTTAAACTGATCAAAAGTGACAACTAATGTATCATGTTTTCCACCAAAAATACTAGGCAGCACAACCGTTTTTGACATCGTTTCTTGAGCAGCAAATTAGAACGATTTCTAAAGGATCATGTGCCACTAAATATTGGAGTAATGATGCTAAAAATTCAGCTTTGCTTCACAGGAATAAATTCTAGGTAAAACAATTGGAAACCGTTTATTGGTGAACATACCAGATTTAAAACATAAACGTTTTATCGACCAGCATTTAACACAAGCTTGTGTGGACTAATGTGATCAAATTAATCAAGCTTCTGTGCTATCAGTTATTTCAACGTCTGTCCTGATCAATGCAAGGGCATTACTTTAAGCTCAAACGTTATGTTAAACAAAGAATAGTCAAACTGGTGGTAATGAAGACCATCTATGGCACAGATCATTTCTTTGCAACAGCCGCATTTATACACTTAATAATTTAACGTTTCAAGAGTTCATTTCTGTTTCTGATCTTTGGTTCTCCTCCCACTGCTGGCTGTGATCAGTAATGAAGAGCTTCTGTCAGAGGAGCCCATATGGCTACATAGAGGACAACAGAGACATTCTTAAGTTGTCACAGAGATATAATTAAGCAGGGGTTTGTATATTTGAACAGCACTCTGCATCACTGACAGGTCCTCGGGGTATTTCAGTAGCCATCTGTGTAAACTGCCTTTTACATGACCCTTGTTTTCACTCTTCCAGCGTTCATGTAGCCACAAACTTTTAACGATCAAACTTTAATCATTAAAGAAGCATGAAAGAACGAATGCAGAATCTAATTTGTTCTCCATAGCCTACATTTTTTCTTGTTTTCATTATGCTCTAACTAATACTCAAGTACTGCATTTTATTGGGTCCACAATAGTTTTTTGTTTGTGTATTTTTTACGTTCTTTTAAAGTATTGCTCATTGTACCCACATGGTAACACACCACTTTATTTGCTTAACACGTATATGATGGTAAGATGCTTAATAACAACAAGAACAAAAACATGAAAAGCCTTATCTTGGTCATAATATGTCCTGGTATATATTTGAACATATTTTGGGGCTTTGTACTATACATCATTTGGAGAACTTGTTTTTCCCTTTTTGCTATGGAGAGCCTCAGAAAATAATATTCAAATATAATATTTGTTAGTGAGTAATCTTATCAAAGTCAAATAATGTTTTATTATGAGAAATATGTTTGGTGCCAAGAAGCAACATTGTGTGACAGTGGAACAGTTTCTGTAGATCATATATTACCATTAATCATACAGAAAATGTTTGCTTTGCCACCACATAATCATTATAAATTTAATTTAAAAATATAATTTAAATGTTTCACAATTTTAAACCAGAATATTTCATAAACCCTTACTGTTTTTACTGTACTTCTGATTAAATATATAACTTATTAATATAAATATAAAAATGTACTTTTGAGCAGTTGTGTCTAAATTATTTAATATTAATTATTTACAATTTATTTAAATGTTTTATATCATTTTTGTAACAAGGTGCTAGAAATATATATATTTGAAACATTTCATTTATAATACATGCACTAGAGTAATTATTAAATATGGTAGGAATGTAGATTGTACTTTATTTGAAACTTTAAATCATGAAATAAAAATGAAGTTTGCTCTGCTATATAGATTGCATTCTTTATAAAAGACTAAGAGGGTTTTTAAACGGTCACAGATGGTCAGCAGCACTAGAACTGGAACAAATGCCATCATTGAACTCTGGGTGTTGGTAAGTCTGAGAGGCTCGTGTTTGACATGTGAGCGCTGTACCTGTCCCAGTGGGAGCTGAGCGCGTGACCGTGCTCCGTGACCAGACTGTCCTCCAGCTCGTCCTCTATGCGGAAAGGCTGCAAGGAGACAGGCTCATCCAGAGGACACGAGTATCTCTGCAGGTATGGATGAGACAAAGCCGCTTCTGCGGTCAGCCGGTCCATGGGATTAAAGGTGAGGATACACTCCAGGAAATCAATGGCTGAAATGTGGATTCAGTGAATAATGCTGTTGAGACATCACAGTATCACATGTGTTAAAACTATACTCAGCTTACCTTGGTCTTCCACCTCTGGCAAAGCTTTCGGAGTGACCTCTTGACCTTCCACCCTTGACCTACAAAACAGGGCATGACCTTCAGCAGTTCCTGTCTGTCCTCCTCTCTAATAACAGGCACAGTGTCCAAAATCAGCTGCATCTGCTCCAGTTCATGAGCACCTTAGAGAAGAGAATCAAACAGAGAGGCGTCACAACTTTGTCCTTATCATTAATTAAAAATATATTCTTGACACTGATTTTGTTGCATGTATTGATGCTTTGGCAGTATTGCATGCACAACAATCATGTACTGTGAAATTGAAATAGAAATCGATTGATATGTCAGTTCTCAACGTCTGTTTTTACTTTACCACCTATAGCCACTAGAGGACGCTCTAAGACTAGTCTGGATAATGAAGATTGATGTTCTTGCTTCTCAAGTGAACCGCTAGATCAATACAAAACCAATAGAGCAACAGAAACACCTTTGCTCATTACTGAGCGCTGTTCTAGTTTTACCTGCAAACAGCATGCGTCCTGTGAGCATCTCAGACAGAATGCAGCCCGCGGCCCACATGTCAATTGCTTTAGTGTAGTTATTTGGAGACAGCAGCAGTCTTGGTGAACGGTACCATTTAGTGACCATTCCTTCTGACAGATATCCCTGCAGAGAAAACATAAAATGCCATCCATATATAACATGCATAACTATTAAATGGTGTACTTAACATGATAATAGCCATTTCTATTGTCGTTTTTGAGACAGCTTTTTAAAAAAGGAAAAACAAATCTTGATTGTCCAAGATTACTAATTTGAACAGAAAATTAATAAACCTAATAAAAACCTAAGGTAATTTATATAAATATGTTTTACTCTTTTTGTACATACATATACATACTGTATTTACAAATAATGCAGCCATATTATTTTTATCCAAAATAACTGTTTTTACTTTACTTTAAAATGTACATTTATTCCTGTGCTGGCAAAGCTGATTTTTTCATGAACCTTCAGAAATCATTCTAATACGCTGGTTTGATACTCATTTCTTTATTATTATCTGTTTTGACAACAGTTGTGTGCTTATTTAATATTTATGTGAGTCCTAATACATTTTTCAGCATTCTTTGATAAATAGAACATGTTTAAAAGAACCGCATTTATTTCAAAATACAATATTGTTCATGTAAATCTAATTTTATAAATGTACATGTGTTGTGTAAATATAAAAAGTAGGGTGTAAGAAAAGCCATGTGACTAAGCATCAGTGTAAAGTCTGATGAGAAGCAGCTGATGTACAGTAACCCTATGACTCCCAATACCCCCTCCTACAATCTCCTTCAGCTCATCCTTCATCCTTCCCTCTTCTTTCTCACCTCCCACTCTCCCCCTGGGCCCAGGTGATGAATTATTTGTGAGATTTTAGCAGGCAGCCTCAGTTGGGTGGATCTGAAGGATGATGGTGACACAAATGAGAATGATATTTACATATCCTGCTTACAAAGAGAGCCTGTCTTCTCACTGGAGCCGATTCACGAAGACCTTTGAAACCGCTCACAAGCCAGACGGACAAAGACTGATAATGAGCAATAATAAGAAAACCCGACATCTTGACCAACGAATGTCTGTGATGCTGGTTTTGTGCTGTCGAGATCTGTCAGTGTAACTTACACGCTGAGAAGGGCAGAGGACTTTCTGCTGTCAACATCTCACATTTCACTGTCGAAAAATCAACAAATATGATAAATACTATTTTTTGAAATTCGTAACATTAATAGTTACTTTCATTTTATTTTATTTATATATAGACTTTAATATACAGTTAAAGGTTACCAATAATACTTTAAAATAACTGAGCACAAAGTCAGCAGTAATATTGATATTCAGTAAATTCAGCTTTGCTATTACAGGAATACATTTCATTATAAAATATGTGACCCTGGACCACAAAACCAGTCATAAGTAGCACAGGTACTTTAAAATAACTGAGCACCAAATCAGCAGTAATATTGACATTCAGTATTTGTAGCAATAGCCAACAATACATTGTATGGGTCAAAATTATCAATTTTCTTTTATGCCAAAAAATATTAAGGATGTTATGTAAAGATCATGTTTCATGAAGATATTTTGTAAATGTCCTACTACACATATAATAATATGTAATTGTTGGAAAGTAATATGTATTGCTAAGGACTTAATTTAAATGCAATTTTCTCAATATTTAGATTTTTTTGCACCCTCATATTCAAGATTTACAAATAATTTTATCTCAGCCAAATATTGTCCCATCCTAACAATAGGGCAATAGCTTTTAGATGATGTATAAGTCTCCATTTCGAAAAACTGACCTGGTTTTGTGGTCCAGGGTCACATTAAAATAATAAAAAATATTACAAATTTTATTTTTAATTGTAGTAATATTTTAATCAGGTAAATGCAGCCTTGGTGAGCTTAAGATAGGTCTTTCTAAAACATTAAAAACTTAAAATAATTAATACATTTTAATTATTGTTATGAATTTGAATTATTCCAAACTTTTAACATTAGTGTAATATCTAAAGATGTGTATTCATTTGTTTTTCAAGTTACCAAAGAAATCTTAAGTTAAATCTGTTACAAAGGCAATCATAAGTCTTATAATCTATGGAGTATCTATTTATAATTGCTACGTACGCTGGTCAAGCCATCTTAAATGAGCTACTGAACAGGACAGTGGACCCACTGGTTCCTTATTTAAATTATAGATGACGTTCAGTCTCCACATCATTTTTATTCTCCATGTGATACTGAAGGAGTATAATCTGGGGCACTCTCAGTCGCCTGCCTGCACTGCTAGCATATGTGGATCCAGATGCTTCCGTAAATCCATAGTCCACTTATCTGTGATCCTCTAGATTTGGGAACTGAATGTTCCCTCCATGCTGAGAGGGGAACATATGCTCTCAGCACTGAGTGGCAGAGTTGCAGGAACTCGATAAAGTAAATGGTTGAAAGGAACTACTGCCCTTAATTCACTGAAGCTCACTGCACACTCAGAGGTCCAATGACACACTAATGATTCTTTAGACTAATACAGCCAGGAGTATCATGCACCTGTTTTAGAGGATGCACAGGTGGAAGTCCAGGCTCATTTGGTATCCCTGGTATATGAGACATGACCAACATATAAGAGTATTTTTCTCATAAGGGTTACTATAGTAGGTGGACAATATACCGGCAGACATAATTTACCAGTAGAAATTTGTCAACCCGTAGAGATTTACATGCTCACGTGGCTTTGCGGTCACAAAAATGTATCGTTTGCATTGCGGTTCAAAAATAAGTAATTTTAAGCCGTTGAAAGACAACAGCGACGAAAGACAACTCATTCCACTACATGCTGTCTAAGAGATTGTTTCGAGCGCTATCAGAGAGGCACACGCACGTGAAGACGGTGCTCACAGAGCACAGGAGTATTGAACGGAGTTATTTTTGCCACTTTATAGGCCTTGAACGGTTAAATACACACTTGTATAATGCCCGTCTTTGCAAGTATCCTCATAAACACAGTAACTCTTAAGTGAAAGCAAACAGCTGAGAAAGAAAACACTCGTACAGTTTTGCCAACTAATGTTCAGGGAAAGTTGCTAAAGGTAGGTTGATTTGTTGCTAAATTACGTCATTATGTAATCACCAGTGTTGGTTGTAACTAGTTACTAAGGTATTAGTTACTTTAATTTAATTACTTTTCCCTTGAAAAAGTAAAGGGATAAAAGTAACTTCTAATGTAATTGAACTTAACAGACTTCATAACATTTATAATACAATGCAATAGTGATTTAATATCAAATTGTAAAGTCTAACCTTAAAATGCATGCTTTTTATGTACCCTTCTCACTTTAAATACTTTGGTGAGTTAATAAGTATATTGTTAGCCCTTTAATGTCCAATTCTAATTATTAACTTATGAATATTACAGGGATATTGGTTGTTTGTTGTTACTTAAAAAGCACATATTAACGTCTTATTCTGCAAGACCTTAATCCTACCTAAAACTTAACAACGGCTTTACTAAGTATTAATAAGCAGTAATCAGGTCATAGTTAATAATTTAGTTAATAGTTAGAATTGAACTCTAATCTGAAGTGTGACCAGAATCATGTATGTAGTTACTTGAAATAATTAAAATAACCATTTCATGTCTTTCCTTCCATCATTAACTTGTCGAGGTTGATATAGGATTTGGAAAGTAATTAGTAATAATAATTAAATACTTTCTGGAGAGAGTAATTTGTACAATAATATACTTACACAGTTGAAGATGTAATTAGTGACTAGTAATTAATTACTTTTTCAAGTAACTTTAACTTACCCAACACTGGTAATCACGATGCACAATTATGTCACTACATCAAATCTCAGTCAAAAATATATTTTGTGTTCATTTGGATTTGTTCGTAAAATAATATAAATGCTAATGTAATATTAAAATATAACTTTGTAAATACAAAATTGTATTATTGTTCAATAATTCAATTAATTAATAATCTTACACATTTTTTAACGATTATAATTTAAGTTGTATATTTTTATTAGCTAGTAAAACTACACATTCTGAACAATTATAGTTTCAAGCAGTGTATTAGTAGTTAGTTAGTGTGCTACACTAAGTATGAAAATAGGTCACACATATTAATATGAAGGAATTTCCTTAATTGATTTTTCACAGGTTTTTACCTGCATTTTTAATTACACATTGTATTTTGTGTTTTCGGGTTACAATGGATAACGGATAATATCCTGGAAAATTACTATATAATACCTTAGTGTATTAACTGATCAACAATCGCAGGTACAAGCTACTAACAAGGTGTATCATAAATGAACAATGATTTAATTATTATGATTATTAAATTTAACAATAGCAAATAGCAGCTAACTTAATTCATGTGATGTGTGTACTGCTAGGCATCTTTAATTTCCTCTTTTTGTGTAATTTAGATGGAAAATGCATGCCTTATTATAGTTTGAGTCACTTAATAAAAGTTGCTAAAAGTTGCCAAATAAATATAAAAAATAGCTAAACTTGTTGCTAAGTGCTTTTGGAAGAAAACGTTGCTAGGGTAGTCTGAATAGTTGCTCAATTTAGCAAAAAATTGCTAAGTTGGCAACACCTGCATGTGTAAAAGTATAGTGGATTCGGGCACATGGATAATAATATAATAATCATGTGGCTCAGTGGTAGAGCATTGCGTTAGCAGCGCAAAAGGTTGTGGGTTCAATTCCCAGGACACAAAAAATGTATAACCTGAATGTACTGTAAGTTGCTTTGGATAAAAGCATCTGCTAAATGCATAAATGTAAATCAGCATTAGTTGTTTATTTTTGAACTTTTATTTTTCTAGGATTGATTCTAGGTTTAGCAAGATCTGGCAACAGCACATATTCCACTAATTTTTCCTAATCAGAAAATATCTGCTGAATACGTCTTATTTATTTTGCACGATATGTCTATTGTTAAACATACAGAAAACCTTTCTTGCTTAAAATGTATTGCCTATTTGTTTGTGTAATAAGTGTGGCTAACGTGTCCAAACACTTTTTGAAGCCGCTGAACAGAGAGCAGCTTTGACATTTTTATAATATATGCTTATTTTGAGTGACATGAGAGCACAAGTCTGCAATCTCAGCTATCTTCCTATCAGTGCATGGCATGTTAAACAGGGCTCCTCAAAGAATAGACTTCCTATAATGTCCTGGGCTGTTTTTATTCTAGCGGTTCCTTCAATCCCAAACTGTGACTATCCTCCTTCCCTGATCATTCACCCCACTTTTGTCCTGTCTGACACAAAGCTCTCCATTCATGCTGTCCTCCCGGTCTGCTAGTGTTACACAGTGAACTCTGCTAAATAATACAAAAGCACAATGAGACAGTAAAGTGCCACATTAATCTTTCAGCTCCCATAACATCAAGATAATGGTTCATAATTATTGTGTAACGCAATAATATAATGTTTAAATTTGAACACATCTATGGGCAATGCACGGAAATATGAAGTAACTATAGATTGTAGTTGTTATTATATTAATGTAAGGCCACCAGGATCAAGCAGGCAATAATATCTGCATAAAAAATCATTATGCCCCCCAAAAATGCTTAAATAAACTCTTAACTCCAAAAATCTTTATCAATCAACAGGTTTGAATGAATTATTTGGTGTACAAAATTGAAAGCACTGGGAGAAGGTTTTGTGCAAGACGAAAAACAATAACAAGTCAACAAATAATAAACTGTCTTTAGATATAGACTGCTTTAACTTGCATATGGATAATAATATAAGAAATTGTTAAATCTCATGTAGTATAGCAGACACTACTGCTTAAAGGGATAGCTCACCCAAACAATGAAAACCATCAAAAGACTGATTGAAAGCAGATAATCTAAAGTATTTCTGTTCCTAAGGAGGTTACGTTGAAGATGAAGCTGATGTTCTCATGCTGCAGGAGGCGGGTGATCTTCACTTCTCTCAGAGCGTGTTTTATGCTGACGGCATCTCGCATGACCAGCTTCTTGACCGCCACACGCAGGCCGCTACGCCTGTCCACCGCAGAAAGGACGAGGCCGGACGCTCCCGTGCCAAGAGGACGCAGATCCTGGTAATGTCCCCCCAGGTCAAAGCCATATCGGAATGGGGATGTATTCTGCCAGGCCATAGCTTAGAGAGGAGCAATTGGGGATTGTCTGTGAGAGGCTGCAGAGAGTGAGGAGAATGATAAATGACCAAATAATGCAATATTCTATAACAAAGCCATAAAAAACACTGGATTATTTTTATTACAATCTACAAGTCAAACCACAGCTGCATGATGCAAAAATGAACCATTCTTCTCGAAGAGAGAGATCTCACTGTTGCACACTATGAAAGCAATGGGGGCGCAGTCCTGGGTGGAATACAACTCAACACCCTGGTACAGGGCAAGTGTTTCCATAGCAACATCCCACAGTCAGCCAGTGCCTGCTGCACACAGCAAACACTCTGAAGCGCAGTCTCCCAGGAGTCATCTCTACCCCAAAAACACTCTGTTATATCCAAACGCAATTACACTCCTGCACGGGAGTTGGAGATTCTCTGATGTCTGACTTTACGTTAGCGGCAGGTGAGTTTCATTTATAATCCAAGAGCTTTCACTTGCCGTCTCCGTCTCCAGCCTGTCCTGTTCCCTCCATGCTCCTCACGCAGCTATGTGTCATGCTTCTCATGCATTCCCTTCAATGGAGAAAACGAAAGAGAGAGACAGAGAGCAGATGTATCATTAGAAACTGATCACAATTACAATAACATTTTTACAATTTTACATTCATAGCTATTAAAATGTTTCAACTTGGTGGTTTTATGCATTGTTATATAAATATGCATCTCACTTAAAAACTTTCTTGTTTCCCAACTCAGATGGTTAAAATGAACTCCTTTTCCTTTAGTTGGCTCTTAGAGCACAATAGTGCCCACACATTTTTAGGTGCCCTTGATCCAGAAGTTCTCTTCCATTAATTTTTCCCAGAGGGATTAAAAAAAAAAAGTCTCATTATCCATGAACCAAACCAGCCAGCTACGTATGAGCGAATCAAAACATTACACTTTGATTTGAAGTAAAAAAAATATTTGAAAATTGGACAAAAACACAAGACAATCTACTACAATCCCATAAAGCACTGCAAATGACAATCAAATAAAAAAGATGGAGAGTAAAATATAAAAATATTGCTTTAAATATGTTAATTGCATATATAGAAAGAACGTATTTATTTTATACATATGTATATATACACAAATATTTAAGGTATTTTGAGAGCCTAGGGAGACTAACTCGATTCTGTAATCCGCAGTGCCTCATGGGAGTGAGCCTCATGGGATTACTTTCCGAATCATGGGTAATATAGTTTCATTCCGCTGATAAACACGATTATTAAAAAAAATGAGTTTGAAAATAAAATCGGCAAAATAGATTAAGCAGACTGACATCAAAAGCACATAGTAGTCTTGAATGTCTTTGAACAATAGAACTATGTTTAAAGTTAAATAAATTATCTTTCAAATCAATTCCCCTATGGCAGGGTTCCTCAAATCTTTCCCTGGAGGTCCAATCTGCAGCAGAGTTTAGCTCCAGCCCTGATCAAACTCACCTACCTGTGACATTCTAATGATCTTGAAGATGCTGATTAGCATGCTCAGGTGTGTTTGATTAGGGTTAGAGCTAAACTCTGCAGATTGACCTAAATGCATGCAAGTGTTTTGTTTTACCAGCTGCAGCTTCTCCACAAGCAAGCTGTTTGTTCATATTTCATTTTTTCCTCATACTACACACCTGTATGTAATAGACACTGGCCACTGCTTATTTAGTTTAGATGTACTTGTATTGCTTATGCTTTGTAAAGTGCATTGAGCACTAATTAAAAGTTTTATATAAAGTTAACATTATTACTAGTATTATAATACTACTATTATAACTCGTCAATTTGTATAACACCATAAACACCACAGGTCATGTGATGTCAACAAGGTAGCACCCATGAGGGGACGGACCCGCTCCTGTAAACTAAAAACGCTTTTCTTGGACACACAAGTTTAGAGTATCTCATATAATATTTTATTGATTTTAAAAAACACACACAGAGTGCACGGAAAAATCTAGTAGAAACCAATGGACCAGACTGGGTGAGCCAAACTTTATAAATAATGCATAGGACTATGGCGCTGACCGTGCAAGCGGATGCAATTTATTGTTGAACGTTAGAACAAAATGTATAGGCTACGTTTTTTACGCTGAATGATTTTACTGTTCATATTTATGCCCAACGTTTGGTAAGGTGAAATAAAATCCGAGAACTTGTTAAGCCTGTGAATGAAGGAAAGAAAGCACAAATGAAGCTGTGGGTCCAGCTGAACACACAATAAGCAGCGCTGCATTCATTCGCCTTTGTGTGACAATAGTAACGCCTGTATTTGGTTCTGAAATTGAACGGATACATACGCAAACCCGTGCGCGCATTATAGTACGGAATAAAAGCAGTTTCACTCGCAAGTGTATTCAGAAGAGCCTATACACGCATGAAACATAGTATAAAATCAGATTTTGACAACACTATCTTCTTATCTTCCGGCCCATCCGCAGAGAAAACTACAAAGGCAGCGATGCTCCTGGATCTCTTACCGTCGCCTGCCTTTGTCAGCTGCTCCACGGGTTTGTTCTATTTTCGTTGAAAAAATAAAAACGAACCTAGTTTTCCATCGGGAAAGTGGTGTTTTCGTAGTTCAGAGTTTGTTATTGAAGCTTGGCACTGGTGCGGTCCGGTAGAAGGGTGTTTTAGTCTGTCAGTTTGCTGCTGCCGCTGCCGTGAGGAATTTTCCGTGTGTGTAAGCAGAGAATAACATTAGATCTTACCCTCGATAGTGTCACCGGGAGAAACCGCCGAGAGAGCGTTCCTTTAAGTCACGCGCTGCATTTGTTTGGCTGCCAATGTCCCTCTTCCAGTGTGGATCTACAAGCTTTTCTTTGGCAAAAGTCGTTGGTGCCCCCTCGATGACGTCACGCCCTCCCCGTCCATCAGACGGTGATCCTGACACCTGCGCGCTCGTGCAGGACAAACACATCCAGTGCTCTGCATCAGGACTGCAGCTGGTCTTTAATGCTCAGGGCAACTGTTTTTGACATCTAAGCGTCAAAACTACTCAACTATTTTCAAAGTAAATTTTTTTGTGGACAAAAATATTACTAGATGCGGACACCAAATGCATTTTTTTATTTGTAGGCTACTTCATAGCAAAGATTGTACACTGTAATTTGGGAAACAAATACAGTAAAACTAACTTTATTGCTATATTACATTACTATACTGACAAGATAGTGTGTGTAATTGCACTGTAAAATAAAATAAAATATTTGTGTGTATATATGTGCACAACAAATATCAGATGAAGTGAGTCATACTATTTTTATCCACTTTTAACTTTAATGTTCGGTATGTCCACCTGTTACAGCAATTAACACATCTCTCTGGCACAGTGTTTATATATTTCCTGAGAACTTCAATACTAATGTTATCCCATGCCTTCTGCGACTCAAGCCTTTCCTATGAATGTACAATAGATCTGTCCAGTTTATTTTCCAACTTGCCCCAACTTTGCTCGATGGGGTCGAGGTCTGGACTTTGAAGGGGCCAGTCCATCATTTTCAATGTTCCATATTCTTTCCATCACAGATAGTTCTGGTAATAGTTTGTTTTATGGGTATTGTAAAGGCCAATTCAACAAAATCATTACTATATAAATAAATAGAAATTGCAAAGCTTTATTTATTTTATAATCAATACAATTATTATTTATTGAGAAACATTTATACATTTTATACAGTGAAACTTAATTGGTTAACTTTTTGCTTTACTATATATGATGAATTTTAATGTGTGTGTGTGTGTCCTGGTAAATCCTAAGTTATGGGGATAAAATGTCTCCACAAAGATGGCAATATCCAAAATCCTTGTGGGGACATTTTTTGGTTCCCATGAGGAAACAAGCTTATATATTATAAAGAATACAATTTTGTAGATCTAAAAATGCACCAAGTGTTTTGTAAGGGGTAGGTTTTGGGTGTAGGGCGATAGAAATTACAGTTTGTACAGTATAAAAACATTACGCCTGTAGAATGTCCCCATAAAACATGGAAACCCAACATGTGTGTGTGTGTGTGTGTGTTGTGTAATACTGTGATAAAAAAACTGATGTAATTTCCACGAATAAGTTTAAACATATAACTGTTTATTTAAATATATTTCCTATCAGTCATTGTTGTAATTTATGCTGTTATTTCCCGAGAAGGACGCATCAGATTATTTTCTAGCTCTTAGTAGCATGTGCTGCTAGCATCGAGAAAATGTGTGTATCATAATAGCTTTCAATTCATTCTGATCACATTTATCTTTTTTCTCAAGATTTATTGAACCAAGGCATCCGTGATTAGGTCTCAAGCTCTGCTTCTTTGATTTGTGCTTGCACACTCCCACTTCTCTCACCCTCATTCTGTTTATGTGCCTTCAACTCCTTGATAAATTGCTTAAAGACCTTCCACTACTAACAAAAAGTACAGCGGTTCCTGGAAACAAAATGAGCCCCTCGGTTCCGGCAGTGCTGAGATGCAGAGATGCAATATCTTTGGATTCCTCAGCAGGAGAGACGGGGTGTTTGGCAGCCCTCCAAACGCTTCATCCTGACTGAGGTCAAGTTACCGCACTGAGAGTCAGTGTTGAGAGGAGGAAATTAGTAAATGAAGAGCTCGTCTACATTTCCTCTGTCCAAACACCTGAGTCAGCTCTGTGAGAGTGAGAGGGCAAAAAATATGTATGTGGATGCACATGTAGTGTGCACATTTCTAAAAAAATACATAAATGAAAAGAAACCAAGGCAGAATGTTGTTTAATTACTTATACATCAATTATTGATAATTTATATTGTTAGCTTATACTTAAGCTTTTATGCAAAATAAAAAAACTCAATTGTAAACGATTTAGAATCAGACACTCATATTAGTATGTTTAACAAAACATTCATTTGTATCGTATATTATATTTATAAACCACTAAATTCAGCAGGTCTTGTTTCGTTCTTTTAGTGTTTTCTGATTTTAAAAACTCACAAAATATAACTACATTCTAATTAGTGCTGTAATTATGTGGTGTTAACAGATTTTTTCTCTCTCTCTACATATGAAGAACCTTTTATAGTACTGTAAACACTGAATTTTGTATTCATTACATTCAACTTAAAGTGAAGGTGAATATTTGAAAACACTGCTTAAAACTATAAAGTAAGTGACGGCTTGTTCATTTTAAGGGTGTCAAGAGGGTTTACACAATTCAGAGATTCAATACATTTTTGTTGTTTGCATAAAAAAAAGTGGGCCAGCAGAGCTCTCTCATAACTACAGTTCAGGACTTACTTTCATGAGCGATATCGTCACAAATGTGTCAGTGTGAGACAGATAACAACTAAAGTGTGCGCCCATAACTTATCTAAATTCACATGTGTATTTTCTCAGAAATTATGTTGATGAACAACAGTCATTTGAGGATAATTATGAACATGAATTTTGGAAATCTAGAAAAATGCAGAAATGCACTCAGACCAGTTTATTTCCATAATTTAATATCCTTCTGTTGTGCTAAATCATTTTAACGAATATAATAAACAGATAACTATAAGACAAATATAATTTGAACAGTAGCAAAAGAAAAATATTATTGCACTGCATGTAAACAGACAACTATAAGACAGATATCATTTGGACTGTAACAGCAGCAACAGCACAAAAACAACAACAAAAACACTGAATGTAATGTAGAAACTAAAGCCCACAGAAACACAAAATCCTTAAAAATGAAGTGCATCTATCAACTCTAAAGTTTGATCTACATTTTATAAACATTTGGTGAAGTGGTGCTATAACATTTCCTAGTACTTTTGTGAGGTTGGAGACATAGGCTAAATATTTGTCAAGGGTTAACATAAACCTGTTTTGCAGGAAAACGTTAATAGTCAATACTAAATGTCACATGGTTTTCAGACACCTCTTTAATAATTTTCAGTGTTTTTCTGACCACAAACCTGTGCATTGCTTCAAGTTCAAGCTAAACTTTTAAATTCAAACCAAAAGGCTTTAAAACATGTTTTGAAACTAAATGTTTGGAATAATGCTACACCTTCAAGCCGCTGTTGTTTATGGTGCCAGTGAGGCTGTGTTTAGCTGCATAGTATCGAGAATGTAGAGACTGTCCCAAGAGAGGGATTCAGAAGATTTTACTATCACGCGTACAGAGGCTGATAGTCATTCTTCTTGCTTCTGCAGGCAATGACACAGATGCTGAGCATCGCAAACAGCTGAAAAAGACACAAAACAAGTTGCTGAAAATTCATTGTCTGATAAACAAGGATGAAGAGGAGGCTAAAATGAGCTGATGTACCTTAATGATGGCAAATCCCAGGATGACCAACATTGCATAACTAAGCACATCCTGAAGCCACTGCTCCAGTTTAGCTTCACATCCCTGTAGGAACAGAGTACAGAGGTTTCCACAAAAACTCTTGAAAAACAAATTACATAATATGCTGATCTGAATAAGTGTTGCAACTAAAAACAAAATATTGTATTATTTATCTGAAATAAAATAAAACATGCATGAGCTTAAGTACAAAAATGTCAAAAAGTAAGTAAAAAAACATAAATATAAATGCTAAATAAAATAAATGCATTGAAAATGTTAAAATAGAAGCTATTTCAAATTATTAAATACTATACTATCATATAAATAATACTAAATAACTGAATAAAATGCACAATTTCAGATGTCAAACCTGTGTGTTCAGAAGATCTACTTGGGTGAGTTGGCCAGTGCATTGTGTAGCATTTGCTTTGCAGCAGGAATGTGGCACAGAGTTGTTATGTTGGCTATACCATGGTATTGCAGTCCAGTCAGTGATGTTATTCACCCCACAGCACTCCAACTGGAAATGTAAAAGTAAAGAAGGACGAGGGGAGAATAAAGAGAATGAGAATCCTTCATGCATCTATTGCGTCTGTCATTTCCTGTGTAACCAAAAATGATTGCGATGACATGAATGAACCTTTCAGCCTTACTTGAGATTGCAAGTAATCCACTGCGTGGTCTTCATTGTTCACACCGTCATATATTTGAAAGACGCCGTTCATGGACTTTTCTAAGTCACCCTTAATCTGTAAACATCATAAGAAACAATTTACAATGATTCATATTTCTACACGTCATACATATTATTCAGAAGTACATCATTTGAGAATGACTTACTCTTCCCCTGTAGATGAAGCCAAACACAAAAGCGGTCACCTCGGCTGCGAAGATTATCATGATGATGACAAGAAACTAATGCAAATTCAGAGAAAAGTACAATATTAAAAATGATGAAATGAGTAATACCCCAGGGGCTTTCAAGAAGGAATAGAAACCACCACATGGTCCCTACTTTCTATTTTGGATTAAATAAACTGAAACAAAGGCTTTGGGCACAAAAGGTACAAAGACAGATGGCCCATACTTACAAAGCCTAAACCGACTTTGGACTCCCTCAGAGTTGCACAGCAGCCAACGATCCCGATGACAAACATGACCACAGCTACACCGATTATGATGGCTGCTGGGATGACAGAGTACTTATCAGACACAAAGTCTTCGAAGCTGTTGTAGCTCTTTATCAAATAAGAGCCAACATATGCGAGGGCAGCTCCAGCAGCCTGGAGAAAAAAACAACAGGTGGGGTCAAAGACATGATCCTTAGATCCATTTATGTGTTCCAAAATACATTAAATATGACTTTGAAAACTTTATTAAAAGGTAAGGTAAATTACTTCTACTACACAACATGACATTAAAGCAGTGGTGCTCACCCAGCAAACCAACTAAACATTTACTTAGGTGTAAAAAAAAAAAAAAAAGTGTTCAACACATGATCTGTTCCTTCAGTAGTCAGTCACGAGACTAAGAGTAACCTTTTCCTGCCCTCTAATCTTTCCTGGAACGCTAGTCTTGTGCCTCAGCTTGAACAGAAGCAGCACAGCAAAATAGAAACCCTTGAGGTATGAAGGCACACATGACAACGGCAATACGCCAACTTTCCACAAGACAAAGATGCTAAAATAAGAACTTTCAGTTCCAGATTTTGTTACTTACTGCACTATTAGAAAGAAATAAAAACTGTTTCACAAAACTAGTTAAAAGTAGTGTTTTTACAGAACTCACTTTCCTGCCCATTGAAGCCTAAAATGATTACGCGGCAGCACTAAGCCAAGTCAGATGACTGGGCCTACATGATGACAGAAAATATTGGCAGTGGCACAAACACTCTTTATTTTTAATTTTCATTGAAATCAAGTTAGAAGCTCTAAGAGTTACATCAACTCCGATGTAAACAAGTGTGAATACCTTTAAAGGCTGCAAACAACACAAGCTCGTTCATATGGTTTTATTAAGCATATAAACAAAGAGCAAACAAATGACTCGCCCTAAATTAAATTACATTTTAGAGAAGAGCTCGCAGTCAGAAGCAAGTTAATCTGACTAAACATTAATTTAGTGTCTGGAGGAGGAGGGGAGACAACCTATGGCTGAATACAAACTATTGTGATGCTTATAAAGGACCCTTATTCCTACAAATAGCAATCAACTAACAACAAAAACAATAACAACAGTGTGGGTGTGTAAACCTTGTAGAGTGCATTTATATCTTTCTATAACAACATAAATTGTTAAAAAGAACAACACAAACTTACCCAAAATATTAAACTGAGAATTAAAAGAACAGTTTTAGATGATAGAATTCCGCAATCCATGTTTGCTGTTGAGTGATGGGCGACCAAGCTGTGAATGTTTCGGATTTGTGACGTTTGATTTCCTCGTGTTCTATATAGTTGAGTTTGTCAGTCAGTCACATGCTCCTCTCAAGCTGTAGGAGCGGAATCCCCCAGGTCCTAAATACCGTAGGTCTACGTGATTTACATGAAAGAGATGCGTGACGCGTTGCGTAGGGAACGTGACCAGAGATGTAAAAGCACTGAGAAAGTGGGACAGTGTAGATCCATGATAGAGCACTGATAAACGCTGTTTTTATGCTACAAACCTTTGAATGTAAATCTAGGCTATCAAGACTTTACTATTTAAAGTAGGCCTAGTATAAAGTATTATTAAAGTAGTAACCTTTGACACTGCATTTCACGATGTTGTAGCAAAAGTGGGACATGTCAACTTGAGGTGGTCTAGCTCAGTGGTTCTCAAACTGGGGGCCGCGGCCCCCTGGGGGGCCACTAGATGGCACTAGGGGGGCCGCAAAGAAATTCTGGAATATTACTTTTTTTTTTTTTTTACCTGTATGCAAGTCAGGATTGTACGACGGCGTTTAATGCCACATAAAAAAAAAAATCTAAGATTACGAGATTAAAGTCGTAATATTTCGAGAATAAAGTCGAAACTACGAAAAAAAAGTCGAAATGTTACGAGAATAAAGTCGAAACACTTCGAGAATAAAGTGGAAATGTTACGAGAATAAAGTCGTAATATTTCGAGAATAAACTCGTAGTAATATGAGATTAAACTCCTAATATTTTGAGAAAAATCACAGAATTGCTAGAAACAATGGATGTGGAGGATTTGGTTAAATCCTACTTTAGATTAGGATTTAGCAATAAGGAAATTCTTTGAAATAACGACGCCGCCAGTACTTCAGCCGGGTCCCAACGCGTTGTGGCATTATGGCATATTCGAGAGGCGTCGAGCGCCGCAAGTTCAACTCCTTCAGGGTCGATTTCTTTGATCACCATCCTCACAGTCTCTTGAGAAACAACATATCCTCTTCGACTAGCACGCAGATGTAACCATCGATATCCTTGGAGTCGACCACTGGTCGCCATCTCAGACTGCACAAAAGAGGACATTTCCTCAATGTCTGTCTGATTTTTTCTTCTGAATAAATTAAGTTTCCTACATAACCGCTGCAGTGTCCTTTTACTAATTATAACTCCGTGCTGATGCGCCAAAAGACAAAGAATTTCCTTATTGCTAAATCCTAATCTAAAGTAGGATTTAACCAAATCCTCCACATCCATTGTTTCTAGCAATTCTGTGATTTTTCTCAAAATATTAGGAGTTTAATCTCGTATTACTACGAGTTTATTCTCGAAATATAACGACTTTATTCTCGAAGTGTTTCGACTTTATTCTCGTAACATTACGACTTTATTCTCGTAGTTTCGACTTTATTCTCGAAATATTACGACTTTAATCTCGTAATCTTAGATTTTTAATTTTTATGTGGCACTAAAACGCCGTCGTAGGATTGTCCTATCTGAACTATGATGTATTTAAAAAAATCTAAATATTTAAAACATATCAATTATGCGCAGCACACTACGCTGAAACGTCACCAAACCGTTGACATACTAGTGAACACATCGACACGAACACACTGATAAATGCTAAGACTATTTAAAATGTACAAGTTTTTAGATAGAGGATGCAGTGTCTCAGCTGAGAAGGTAAATACAGAAGAGCCCAGCGTGAAAAAAACGAAACTGCGTAAATTTGACTACTCGTACATAAAATATGACGTTATGGAATATAGTGACGGCAGAAAACAGTGCACACTGTGCTTGAAAATGTGATCCGTTGAAGCACTGAAACTCAACCGACATGTCACAACAATTAATTGCGAATAAAAGTAAGGATTTTTTTTTCAGAGAAAGAAAGAAGAATACATCAAGCAAAAGGTACGACTGACTAACATATCACGACAATACACGAGAAAGCACAGCAAGCATCGTATCCTGCAGCCCTGCGTATATAGCCAAATGTAAAAAGCCTCACGCGATCGGGACATGTGCCGAGTGATGCTCGGGGAGGAGCAAAATCTGCATTGCAAGATTTCTTTTATATTGTATATGTCTTCTATATTGAAAAACGATTTCTTTTTTAAGTAGAGCAGACATTTTTTCATATTTCTTGCAGAAAAACAGATTGCTGAAAAAACAAACAGATTGCTGTTCAAATTGCAAACCAAACTTGAGCCACTGTCATTTACTCCATTCAAATGTAAGAAGTTTAATGCACTTTTTTACAAATCAAATGTAAATGAACTTTTCAGTATTGATCTTCTACTATGGACATCCTAAATAACTGTTCAGTATTTAATACTTTTGTTGCACTTACCAGACAATATTATTGTTAACTGTCAAAACTATTTTATAACAATTTGTTATATTTTATGAAATGTAGCCTTTAACCAATTTTGTATATTCAACATCAGAGACATTAGGCTACAAACAGAATTGTTGTTCCAGCATTGTTAATTTGTAAATTAATTTGTTTTTGGTACAATCTAAAATTTGTAAGTGAAATTGTAAGTTTGAGGATGTTTTCGTCATGAGTTTTCTTTTGGGGGGGCCACAAAATAATTCACCCTACGCAAGGGGGCCTCCTCCTAAAAAAGTTTGAGAACCACTGGTCTAGCTTGTTTTTGTTGCATGGTAACTGGGTTGTTAATGGTCAAAGGTGTCCTACTTTTAATTTGTTTACACAGCAGCTTTGAAATTTCAGTTTGTAGGTCAGAATTCATAATTAGCACCAGCTGGGCTATAAAGATTCAATAGGCTACCTTAATGCACAGTACACTTGCGAAAGCCTCACTTTATGTTGAACTTTGCCAAACACAAAATGTTGTGAATTGGATTGGATTAATGAAGATGTTCAGTTCATAGAGCCTTTATTGAAGCACAAGTAATACAACACAGGGTTTTAATTTTAGTTGATCACAAAACCTCTCACAAACTGAGCATGTTTGATTAAAAAGGAGCAAAAAAATGTACGCTCATGTAACCCTCAGATATCTATGAACATGCAAAACAACCAAAAGGGTCCTTTTAGGCCATTTATCATCCAACTGACATGGCATCAGAGATAAGGTTTTCAGCAGTCTGGGAGACACCCTTCTGGTGTAATAACTAGAGAAGATCAAACTTTAAGAATGCTTTTATGAATTAAACTAATATGATTTTAACATTTGAAGTTTTAAATATCAGCCACATAGACACAATGGATGTAATGAGTGAAACCTGATAGCCTCAGATCTCAGACAATCACACCTAATATATCTGAAAGTGTTTGCACCTAAATAAAATGTTAATAATATATTAAAAATATAATTAATCGTTGTCATTGGAGTTCTAATTACATTTATTCTGCGTGTCAGTGTTTTTGTAAGGCCATAATTAGCTAAAAGTGAGAAAAATGAAAATGTGTTTTAGTTGGCTAAAATAGCATTATTTGTTGAAAAACTCTGCAAAATATTCTATTTTTTAACTCATGATAATATTAAATATGGTCCAATCTCACGGAACAATTGCACATAATAAGCAAATAATCTTTTTAAAGGCATACAATTCTAAAAAGTCTAGAAACTGTTCAGTATTAAAACAGCATGGCACACCGATTCTTCACATTTGCAAATAGAAAACAAGTTTTAAATGTATTATTAGAATGCTACGTACAAGTTAAATATTATTGTGGCACTTTTTTATATTTTCTGCTTGACGATCCGGGTCGTTATAGTACTTTAAAAAACAGAAAACATACTATTTCTATTAGGCGGAAAACACAAATAATTGCGGCTCATAAAAAAGCGCTGAAATCATGATTACTAGAGTCTACACGGTTCTCATGGTGACTATTTTAATTGCACGCGCCCGCCCTCCAACTCAGTCTCATCAGACATCTCCTTCCAGCTGACGTTCCAGCTCAAATAAGCTGTCAGTCATGTCCTCAGCCGATCCATCAGCCCCATCTTCTGCTACTAAAACGACAAGACGAAGGTCCAAGGCCAAGAAGTCAGGAGCCAGCGTGTCTGATCTGATCCTCAAGGTCTTGTCATCTTCAAAGGAGCGCGGTGGCGTCTCTCTGGTGGCTCTGAAGAAAGCTCTGGCTGCCGGTGGTTATGATGTTATAAGAAACAATTCGCGCATCAAACTGGGAGTAAAGCGACTGGTGGCCAGCGGTCGCCTGATTCAGACCAAAGGCACTGGAGCATCTGGATCATTTAAGATCGGCTCGAAAGCTGCTATAAAGCCCAAGAAGCCAAAGGCGAAGAGGGCAAAGAGAAAGACGGCTAAGAAACCTGCTGGGGCAAAGAAATCACCCAAGAAGAGGAGAAGTTTGAGAAGTCCTGGAAAAGCCAGCGAGACAGCTGCGGTCAAGAAGACTCCAAAACCCAAGAGAGCCAAACGAAGAGCTTCCAAATCAAGCAAAGCAAAAACGGCCAAAAAGTAATTGACAGGATAATAACTGTTGCTTATACTTTAAGCCTTCTTGCATCCTTTTAATGCTTTGTAAAAATAAAATAATTATAATTGACAAAACCCTTTTTGTCTCTTGATGAATTCAACTTGGTTATTTTATTAGTATAGGCTAATAGTACTTTTTTTACACAACACATTATTTTGACAAAATAAATTACATTTATGAGGCTACATTTAAATATATTTTGTTTACAACAGACCAAAGTTCATATTAGCCTAAATCCCATATAAAGCTAATAAACAATTAATAATCCTACAATAACCTATTTATCATTAACACAAGAAAGAAATCTTACATCTTTTTATCTTACATTTCACTGCTGGTTATATTCTGTATAATTGTGTATGTGACGAATACAAATCTTGAATCTTAAAAAGGCAAATAATACAAACGGATGGACATTAAGCCTGGATGCCCAGTCCATTTAATATCTAACTGATGAATGTTAGAAAATAGCCCAATAGTGAATATTGACTTGTGTAATTACACACGAGCGTTATACAGGTTATTCCACTAGATGGTGTTATCTGAAAAGCAGTAGACTGCTAACCACATCTCATGCTAAGTGTTTTAGTCATCCTTGTTTAGACATTGGGGTTAGAGCACTGGGGCTGGTGTTCAAATATCACCATCTAGTGGAATAACCTGTATAAAGGCCTAAGTCCCTTTAAGGATATATGGTCCTTGATAAAGCTTGGTGTAATTATGTCACTTGTTCCTTTAAAAAAAAAAATATTATGTTCAAGCAGTGGTGGACAGTCATGGCAAGCAGTCGTTCAAGCAGTCGGGGGCAGTCGTGGCCTAATGGATAGAGAGTCGGACTTGTAACCCAAAGGTTACTATATACTTAATGTTCATGTTAATTAGCCTTAATTAACCCGCACTCCCATTTGCGTGTCTCTGTTTAAAAGCCAGTAGAAAATGAAACTAAATGCGTAAATGAAACAGTCGAACATGTTATAATGTACTGCAGGAATTATAATGCTGAATGCTGAGTTGAAAGAGGAACTAGAGAATAAGGGTGAACAGTTTACAATTAAGAATGTATTAAATCCGGAAAGAAATACTAAATCATTATTGTTACAATATCTAGAAAGAACTGGTTTGAACAAGCGAGTAAGTGTTAATATATATATATATCGCCTTCCAGCTGGGGATGTAAGGATTGTACTTATATATGGCATATGAATATACTCAAAAGAATGACAGCACAGCATGTAAAAATACTAAGATATGTTCTGGTGGAACTTCAATGCAGAGTAAAAGAAAACTAGACAAGAATGGCCTGCATGTTAGGACAGCTTGCGGAATACCACTCAAGAAGAACATAAAAAGTCACCTGATAATGCTAAAATTAATTAGGATATATCTGTGAAGTTCTGGAAGAATGTTTTATGGAGTGCTGTGACCTTTTTGGACTCATGGATCAGTGGTATGTTTGGTGCAAGAAAGGCAAAACCTATGAGCAGAACTCACTTAAAAAAAAAAGGTGCTTCACTATATCCTAGAACCTTGAACCCTTTTATCTAAATGCTTCAATTAAGAACCTGTTTCACAAAAGAAAGAAGGGTTTTCAGATTATAGAAAGGTAAGAACGAGATGGTTCTTTAAAGATCCTTTGACTGAATGGTTCTTTTTGGAACCAAAAATGGTTCTTCTATAGCATCGCTGTGAAGAACCTTTTAAGCACCTTTATTTTTAAGAGTGACGGACACCATCTCCATGTTCTTGTTGTTGCAGGAAGTCTTGACTCGGGACATCATGGATTCTTTGAAGTATCAAGCCATTTTGGCAAAGATTGTGATGTTTTTGGTGCAGAGACTGAAGCTTGATGATCAATGGTGTTACATCCTTGAGTTGTGTTAATGTCTCTTTTATTCTTCCCCCAATTCTCTCTTCTTTTTTACTTTATTCAGCTTTTCTTATTTTTGAACCTTGTGAATTTCCTTTTTTAAGTGTTTCTTTTTTGTTTTGACAAGCAGTAAAAATAGCTATGGTATATAGCTATCAATTAAATAATAGCTATGGCTAAAATGCAAGCAAGCCAAACAAACTTCTCTTAAAAGCTGACTGTTGGAATGCTAGGAAGGATATTTTAAACTTGTTACATAATACAATCAAACTTTGGACAAGGAATTAAAGAAACTACGACAGTGCATAATAAAGCATAACAATTTCATAATTATCTTAATAAAGTTTGCTGCCAACAGACTTTATCTTTGAGACACAGCCAAAGACACAACATCACGTGTGTTTGGATTGTGCTAGTGTTTGCAGTCAGATAAAATTAGGTCAAGGGTGTGCAAATTATTGAGGAAGTGGTCTACACAATATACTTTAAGCACTTTGGATTCTGCAGTGAATATCATAAACTTCTGCTATCACGTTCAAGGTATTCTGTTTATTATAAATAATACATTATAATAAAACATTCAAAATATATAAAATATTATATTTCATATTCCCACAACAATGCAAAAACCATGAACCCTTTGAGTATAAATTATTTTTGAGTCAAGCGGTGATATTTGTTCCTCTTTGGGTTAATTTTTTGCTGTACAGACTTCTATCTCATCAAACAATACATTTGGTACAAAGGGGAAGATAAAATCTCTTCTTGCATATGCTCGGGTTTCCACTTTTTTATATATATTTATTTGCATATTTATACATTAAGTTAAAAAGTGTATATGATTGCACCTTAAGCCAAGAAAACCGGGACAGTCTTAAGAAGAACCATCAGTAAAATAAGGCGATAAAACAAGGCATGCATGCATAAATAAATAACCTGAGTGCATGACTTGCTGAGACAGAAATAGCAATGTAACGGTTACACTAAGAGCAGTGATCTGTCACTGTGAATCTGTCCATCACAATGTATGTATTTTGGTTTGTCTGAATCATTCTCTACAGGTGATAAGAGGTTTAAAAAATATTGTTTTTAAATACAGGTACATCTAAAAAAAAATTGAACATGGAGAAAAAGTTAATTTCTTGTAAGTTATTTCAAAAAGTGAAACTTTCATATATTTTACATTAATTACCTGTAAAGTAAAACACTTGAAACGTTTTTATTTTATTTTGATGATTAGAGCTTACAGCTTATGAAAGACAAAAATCAGTATCTCAAAATATATCTCTTGGTGGGTTTTCATTCGCTGGTTTTCTGTCACAGAATGCAAAGATCAAAGCTGAATGGTTTGCAATGTTTTGGAAAAACAGTAGATTGTATATTTTAATTTTGTGAATTGAATATTAATTGTTATTTACGATTTGTTATTTGTTAATAAAAAAAACAGAAGCCCTTGAGCATGACATCATATCCTGCTCACTATATATGCATTACTGTATCTAAAGTCCATAAATATAAAACTGTGCCACCACGTGATAAAAAGTGATGATGAAAATGAAACCTATTGAGGGCTTTTCATCTACAACCACAGAAACTTCTGAATGTTTCTAATGCTCAAGAGGATTTGAAAAGGCCTGTGAATACCATGCTCTAAATGAAGAAGCAGCAAACAATCTCATTTCCTCTTCTTTTAAAGTGAATGGTTAAAAAAAAAACATATCATCAAAAAATATAGGACATTATGAAAACCCAGAAAATTGAGAGGAATTGTATTAATAAATATACCAAAGAATAGACTATAATGCACAACAAAAAAATATTTGTTTCATTCTGTCCATGAAACTGTCCTTCAGCTGAATGTAACAACACAGGTTGAAGGTTATTTTGTCTGTTTGTGACTTCAAGGTAGCAATTTATGAAGAGGAAGTTCATAGTCTCGTGACTTTATTTTCTGACGGATGTGAAACACAGAAGTTGCTTTATTGAGGAACTCCCGAAAGATTCTAAAATCTTTCAGATATAATTTATTGAAGGTCACATTTCTTTACAGTGGCAAAGTAGCGTGAAACACGCATCTGCTGATCATGGAGTCGAGACCCTTCTGTCTGCTGATGTTCTGCTGTTTTATCAATGTCTGCAACCTTCATCCTCTCAACCTTCATCCCAGTAATGGACTTCGTTTGTGCCGCAAAAATTCAAGTCTATCAGCGCTGGAGGTTCTACCTGGAGGAGGCTGGGATAACCTGCGAAACATAGACATGGGCCGGGTGATGAATCTGAGTTATTCCCAGTGTCAGACCACAGAAGACGGTGTCTATCTCATTCCAGATGAAGTCTTTGTCATTCCACAGAAAGTGAGCGGAGTGGAAACAAACTCTGAGATCATATCGACATGGCTGGAACAAAAAAGCTCAACTTCAAGTTCCATCAATGCAGATGTTTCTTTTTATTCAGTGCTCAATGCAAAATTCTCCACAGAAAACCAGCGTATGAAAACCCACCAAGTGAAAGACAGTTCTGTAACGGCACGAGTTCAAGTAGGTACAAAAGTAATATTGAGAGTTCTGTGTAGTACTATATAGACAGGCAGGATGAATGCAGAATTTTTAAGTCTTTCTAATTAGTAAAAATGTAATTTGGAATTATGGCATCATACAATTTAAATACCAATTATCATACCAAAGTAAATAACACCTTATTTGATGAGTGTCTAAAATAATAATAATGAAAGACTATTTTCAATTGCAATGCTAATAGTCAGTGATTATTCCTTTTCTCATATTACCAAATAATTGTTTCTAGGTCCGTAACCATCTGTACACAGTTAAGGCGTATCCTGACTTCTCTCTGGACTCCCGCTTTGCTCGACAGGCAGAGGAAATCGCAGATGCTATTGAAAACAATCAAACTCGTCAAGCAACATATCTGTCAGAGAAACTAATACTTGATTATGGCACCCATGTCATCACAAGTGTTGATGCTGGTGCCACTTTGGTGCAAGAGGACTATTTAAAAATGTCTTACGTATCTAACAGTCAGTCAGACGTGTCTTCTGTTACTGCATCAGCAGGAGTTAACTTTTTTGACAAGGTTAAATTTGATATTGGTGGCAGTACATCCCATGGAACCTCTCAAAACAGCGGTTATCAGGGTAACATCACATATTCGTTAATTCAGAGCCACGGAGGGGCTTTATTCTACCCAGGTATCACTCTGCAGAAGTGGCAAGAGAGTACGCTCAATAATCTGGTGTCTATTGACCGCTCCGGGCTGCCGATTCACTATTTTCTGAATCCATCAACATTCCCCGACCTCCCAGTACCAACAGTAAATAAAATGGCTTCATCAGTTCGTCGGGCTGCAGAGCAATATTATAAAGTAAACACAATTCCAGGTTGTGTAAGTCCAGATTCCAAAAATTTCAACTTTCAGGCAAATGTAGATGATGCATCTTGTGAGGGTCCAGTCACCAATCTTAGCTTTGGAGGCATTTACCAACAATGCACTCCACTGACGTCAGATGGAAATGCTATCTGTGATGAAACAGCACAGAAAAACCCAGTTACTGGAGACTATTCTTGCCCTCAGCAGTACTCCACCACCCTGTTACGCTCTGAGACAGTAGAACGAGGTTATAATCATTATGAATGCCACAGTTACTGTCACAAATGTGGTTTCTTATGGTTGTCTACTTGTTGTGATAAAACATGTGGTGATGCTTACCGTGTTCGTGGTGCAAAAGTTGAAACTTACTGGTGTTCCTCAACTCAGAAAACCCCTGAGTATTCTGGATATCTTTTTGGAGGTCTATTTAGACCAGGCATGCAAAACCCACTGACCAAATCCAATAGCTGTCCTCCAAACTTCTTTGCTCAAAGGTTCTTGTCTAATGGCATGATGGTTTGTATGAGCAATGATTATGAGGCCGGAACAAGATTCTCTGTGCCTTTTGCTGGTTTCTTCAGCTGCCAATCTGGCAACCCTCTTGCAAAGGGTCAAAATCGTTGTCCACCTCAGTTCAGCCAACATCTTGCTGCCTTTAGTGATGGCTGTCAGATATTGTACTGTGTCCAGTCCGGTGTGTTCACTGGTGGTCATTTAATGCCTATCCGCCTCCCACCATTCACAAGACCACCAATGGTCAGCATGATTGCAACAAACACTGTAGCTGTAATGACAGAAGGTGATCGTTCTTGGGTGAGAGTTGGAGAAACTAAGATGTGGAGACTGGCAAAGCCTGGTGAAATTAATCAAATGGCATCAATGTTTGACACATCATCTTCTTCTCAAATGTCTGGAGGAGAAAAAGCTGGTGTAGCCATTGGTGTAATGGTTCTGGTTGCTCTTGTGATTGCAGGAACAGTGTTTATGAAAAAGAGAAAGAGGTTTTCCGCCATCAGTTTGAGCAGAGGGTATGAAGAGCTTCAAAGCGAGGGGAAAACGAGAGCAGGATAGAGATTCAGAGAGAACAACCGAATGAGAATGCAAATGAAAATCCCACTCAAGCCTTACTATCATAACAATCTTTTTAAGATGACTGTTCAGAGATTTACAGTTACGATTTAGAATGTTATAATTAGACAGAAATAGTTGTCAGATGCAGAAACAGTTACAGCAATTACACTAGTAGTGATCTCAGTCAGTAAGCATTCTTTAAAATCTACTTTTGACATTTTTTTACAACTAACAATCCAACCATTGGAGTAAATCTAAAAATAATATATATTGTATTTTTTTATCTGAACATCATAAAAAAATTATACAAATTAACAAAAAATATATAAAATGATTTCAGTGAGAGAAAAGACTAGTAAATGTTTCAGTAGTCTATTTTACAGATTGATGTGAAATAAGAATACTCTGAAATGAATTAGTTTTGAATTAGACGCTCAGGAAAATACATATGAGTTTTTTAAATACAACATGATTTTCTACTGTTTCATTTGACCGATATATGTGTATGTCTCTCTTTTTGAATTGTTGTCACTAATAAAGAGTTCTTAAAGATATGCTGAGAAAATGTCATTACTTAAACATGCATTACGATCAGAGACCTGACTTAATGAATAAAAAGGAATAAAATAAAAAATAATAAATAAAAATACTGGTGAGTTTAAATGACTAAATTCATAATTGTACTGGTTGCTTTATTGGTAGGAACTACAAGACAAACACCGTAAGAATATCATTATTAATCTCCAAATCTCAGTTAATTGTCTTCCTCTATCTTAAATGATTTCATACTCTAGATTGTGCCAACTATCTTGCTTTTGCATGACACGAAAGCAGGTGATAGCACTGCTATTGTTTGCCCCTAGTAATCAGTTAAATAGTGTTGATCTGGACAACGGTCATTATTCAAAGATGTCATGTCTTCCAAGTCTTATTTCATCTCACCCACACATGAAATAACAGGAATTAGGAAAGTCTAGCCTACCTGTTTATCTACCTAAATATGCCTTTAGCTGAATATAACTACTTTCATTTAACGAGTTTCTGTACTGAATTCTAGTATCATGTCAACTTCTCGTAAGTCACAACACAAGTTTTCAAACACAGTGAACAACCAAAACCAGTGAGTAGAAATGAACAGTGGATCTAATAGGCCAGGGGCGCGGGAAGGTGTTTTATGTAGGGGGTGCTGTGGGGTGGGGGGTGGGTGGTGGGGGGGGGAGTCAATTTCTGCGTATAAATATTACGCCAAATAGAAACAGAAAATCGTGCTATAGCCTACGCACTTTCATGAGATCGTGTTAGACAACAATTATCTATTTTACAAATGGGAATGGCTACAATGAATTCATAGCAATGTTTTACATTCAAGCTACATTCAAGCTTAAAAACCCTTAAAATGTATAGTGAAACGTTCTTTTAAAAGCATCTGGAATGCACTAAAGTAATTGTAAAGCTGTTTCTAAAGCATTTGCTGCATGGATTAAAAAGATAGGCCAATAAATAATTCACATAGGCCTATCAGTCAGATAAAATTGCATTGCAGCAAATCCTTTAAATTTCAAGGACAAAGATTTACATACTTTTTTTTTATTGTTGAATACAATTATAAAATAAAACGCAAATTGTAATCGGGCCTGTTTTAGGCTTTCCCTTATTTTTATATTTTAGATGGTGAGGTGACGGGAAAAATGACTCGCCATCTCATTGGACGCAGAGAGAAATAAGCATTTTAACAGATTACATAGGCTAATGAAGACTTTTTGCTTTGAATTATTTCGTTTCAAAATAGTATTTGAAAGCTTTCTATAGATATATTTATCATATCTCTGAGCCAGTTTCGAGTTGCCGAGTTTCGATTCATCATTGAAGCGCTCTTGTTCAAAACCGGCAGAAAGTTTTCCTATATTGTGAATGCACACAAATAAAAGTAGACCCTTTACAGTTCCAAATGATATTTTACTCTTACCTTTATTATTTTAAAGGTAATTTATTTTAAGTTGTTTTAAGTTGTTTTTACTGTAAGAAAAAAATCCTCCATGTCCTGTAAAGCTCGCTTCAGCTCTCCACACAAAGTGTTGGATATTGCACATTTATATAGGTTAAACATTTAAACTAACACGGTGATATGCTTGAACTGTTTATAGGCCTATCTATCGATTTTATTTTAGTCGTGATGATTTGATAAGGCTAAATTAATCAAACATATAGGCGATCAACTCTGATGCTGGCCGCTTGGTCGTTGCTTAAAAGAAAAAGAAAAACATTTAACGAACACAAAATGCTCCCAAGGTTTTTCTAAATTAACATTATGAAAAAAACGAAAC
Organism: Gymnocypris eckloni scoliostomus; assembly: GCA_027564155.1. NCBI lineage: Eukaryota > Metazoa > Chordata > Actinopteri > Cypriniformes > Cyprinidae > Gymnocypris > Gymnocypris eckloni. The sequence continues at coordinate 14,369,300 of CM050420.1, forward strand.
ATAGTCTAATCACTTTTCCATTAGCCTACATACAAAACTGAACTATTTTAATAGGTAGTTATAAGCTGTTTTGGGAGAAGGAAAGACTCATATCGCTGAGAACAAAAAATAGTTTTTTTTCTACCAGTACATCCATGATATTTCCATGTTCCGCTTTTAAGCCACAACCTACAGATCCCACAACACAAACATAACATTCACAAACATAAAAGCAAACATTGGCAGTGCTGCGTGCGTGATTTGGCAGGATGTGCGCAACGCGTGCATCAAACAGCCCTGCATCAGTTTAATAACTTTGATAACTTTAATTCTTACAACTGTTAAATTAATGGGGAAATGGTAAAATATGTCGATCACATAGAAATAGATAGCGAAATAGCCAATGTAAACCAAATGTTATAAACATCGGAGCAACCTTATAGCCTATATCTTTTTTTTTTCACAACAGTTTACAGTTGCCCACAGAAAAAACAGGGGGTGCTGCAGCACCCTCAGCACCCCCTGTTCCCACGCCCCTGTAATAGGCTACATTATATCACCCCACAAAAAACAGGCTACAATTTATATATATAAACAAATATTATTAACATAAAATTAGTATTGTTATAATAATGATAATAAGTATTATTATTACACGAGTCACGTGACCATGTCATCCTTCTGTACAGAAGCTGGACCGGATATCTCTCACACAGAAGAAAAGTTAAAAAAATATTATTGTGGGAAAATACACTACCTAGGCACACAATAACTTAATTTCTAATTATGAAACCATCAACGTTGAACACAGGGAGCTAGTTTAAATAGCAGCGTAAGCTTCGTTTGAAGGCTCACTTTGTAAATCAGTCGCAGTTTTCTAGTCCTTCAGAAAAACATGCCGTAACAGTCTCTGAACTCAATAATCAAACACGCCATCCTCGAGTAAAAGTAACTTACATTTTACAGAAAAGTGACGGCTACTTTGTCTTTTTTCCCACTAACGGAAATAGTCGACTGTCCAGTGTCTTCGACTCTGCGTAAAACTCTCAAATTAATCCGTTCCTCGATGAATCTTTTATGAACAAATTGTTTCGTTGACTCACAACATCATAATAAAAAATGTAAAAAAATTGTGACACCTACTGGCGTAATGATGTAACCGCACTGACTGAAAAATCCCGACCAACACCTTTCTGTTTGACATTAAAATGTATTTAATTAATCCTAATAGCTTTTTTCCAGGCATTTACATGGACTGTTATAATGTAATTTTCCTCCATAAAATGTATATAATAAATAAATACAATTGTATTTATAATTCAATTAATTATATTTATATAATTATATTTATTTATAAATAAATAAAAACATGACAGTGTGTTTCCATATATCCAAAATATTCTGACTGGTACTTTCCCAAGCAATATGCTGAGTAGGCCTATGATTTTCATTTCATAATATCCATTGTCTTGCAACTGCAAGTAAAATGAATAGGCCCTATGCTACATTTTGTCATCCACAAGCCCTATTTGATTCATCTTGACCTTGCACTTCATCTTCAATTCCTTCATGCGAAGTCTCATGAGAACCCTCCCCCACCGCACAGCTGGTATTCACAAAAAACATAAAAGAAATCTAAACAAAACCAGTCAGCGGATGAAATCTGTCCAGCACAGAAGAAAAGGGCTGACAGGAAGACACTCCCTTCGACAAAAGCCACAGTCTTCACAGTGCTCCTTTTACAGCAAACACATTTCACGAAGAAACTGTAATTTGGAAAGGAGAACAGAGAAAAGGATTTTTCTGAAGTAGGTCAATATGGTGGTGTAACAGCTTGAACAGACTGCTGCATGAAAGCTACTCTTGGTAGGTAAAACTTAACTTGATGAGCTGATGTTTTTTAACAGATTTCAATGCACTAAATGATCCAAACTAAATTGCATTTTGGACTTTATTAGGTCTATGCATTTTTACAATAAACTTCTTACATTATTATGATTATTATTATTATCATTAGTTAAACTTTGCATGTATATTGCCTCATAAATCTTATTCTATATTAGAAATGTGAAATTTTTGCATTTGAACCCTCTGCATTTTCTCGTTAGGCATCATCATGGAGACAAATCACTGTGTTTTCCACGTGTTTTCCTGCATTTCTCTGATCTTGACACACTGGGACAAGGCTTCAGCTTGCCATACAGGCTCTCAGGTAGAATGTGAGAAAGCCCCATTTGTGCCTGGTTACAACCTGGTGGGCGAAGGCTTTGATGTTGTCAGGATGCGCCGTAAAGGTGCATTTTTGATTAATGTGAAGTCACACATGGATAATGGCAATTGTACAGTCTGCAAGAACCGCTTTCAGGGAGGGCAGATACAAAAACTTCCCTCAGCTGTGCTGGACTGGCGTCCCTTAAGCCGCTGCAGCAAACAGCTTTCTAGTGCTCTTCATCATTCTGTTGACTCCCTAATGAAGAGTTCAACATCACTCATGAATAACAACTGGGAAATGGATCTTAGCCTGGATGGCATTGGAAAGGCAATTTTTGGAGGGAGCCGTTCAGATATTGCTAAATTTGCCCAATCTCAGAATGCAATGGATAAGGCAACATTTGCCCTCCATGAGCTCAGCTGCACATATTACAGGTAAGTCCATATGAGTTCATGACTATATTTGTAATGACTTTTTAACTTTTCCACAGAATTATTACAGTCTGACCCTTTCTCAGTATCTATGATCAATATTGTTAGATGATTTGATAACTGAGAAAGCACATATAGGCCTACAATTAATGATCTTTATACTGTTACATACTTTGCATTTATTTAGCGGTCTCATATCTCATCTACGGAGGGCAAATTGAAATCCTAAATAACATATAAATTAGTCTGTTCAGGCTAATAAGGCTTCTGTTAAGATTTGGGATGTCAAAATGACTAATTTCAAATTATATATCATACAATAATCTCAGCCATTTTGGCAACAATACACTGGTCACTTATCTGGATGCTTGTAAACTATGTAACAGTTAAAAACATATTTTGAAAATATTTAAAAATGAAAACAAATTTATGTAACAGTCTATGTAACAGTTAAAAAAATTTGGCGCTCAATGCCCATGTATCCCAAAGAGAGGGACATAACCTGGGCTAGTCCTTCTAACATGGCTCTGATGTCTCTGTAGTGGTTAAGAGAAGATATAATTCATTCTGGGTAAATCTAACAGGTAATCTTTGGTCTTTATTCTATTGATATGTTAAAATGAAAACAGGCAATGTTTGATATAATACTTTGTTTCATTGTAATATATGTACGTTCCCTGAACTACATTTCTGCGGCTAATAATATGCTTAAATGAAAACGAAAAGAGGCAGTGGTGTTTTATAGCCTATATTTCATCTGTAAATACAGTGAGGAAGATTGCAGTAGTCGAGGCGAGCTTACTGACGTAATCAAGTACGCTGCTGCTTGTAGAATTACTGGACTTGCGTCGTTCCATCCACTGGAGCTCACACTCCCGAGTCTAACTCGTGAAGTCCGAACTACCGAGGATGAAAGTCAGAAATTTGCGTACTTGGTATTGATAAACACATGCAGACCTAACGTTAAGTCACCAGACTATTTGCCTAATCTTCTCTGTAGTTTAGACCGCGATGGAAACGCAAACAGCAACAGGTCTGGGGGAACAAAAAGTTCCTGGAACATATTGTTCCGTGTAATTTCGGTGGAAAAACGCCTTATGTTTCACAGAACTAATCGTTGCCTACACTGTTAGACTTTTTATTGTATTTTTGCGGTAACTTACTGGCAGCACTGTTGCCAGTAAGTTACTGTAACTGTCCCTTTACAGTACTTTAACTGTAAATGTGTTTTACAGTATGATGCCCTTACCGCAGTTTCATTTTGCAGTATGATGCTCTTACCGCAGTATCATTTTACAGTACAATACCCTTACCGCAACTTAGTTTTACAGTATATTGCTACAGCAATTTTACTATAATTTATTTTACACTATTTATTATACTATATCTTTATTTTGAATATTTTACATGAATGCTATTGAATTTAATAAATTCCAAAGAAGTAACTTGAGTCAATGCACAGCAGTAAATTTTTATTCACTGTCACTGTCAATTACATTTATTTGATTTACTTATTTATTTAATCATTGTGATGCAACATTACATATATATATATATATATATATATATATATTAATATATAGGACTAAATTCATAACAAATCGCATATAGAACTGAATTTATATAATTTAAATCATAACAATGTGTTAACAATACATAAAAAAAAAAAAAAAACTACAACAAAAAAACAAACATGTAAAGCATCCCAGTTGGCTGGCCTCCATGCTGGTAAGCCACTGATGGCTATATAACTGAATTCATAACAACAAATCATGACAATATCTAAACAAAAACATGAACAAAGCATCCCAGTTGGCTGGCCACCATACGGGTAAAACACTGATGGCTGATCTGAAACAAAACAGAGGGAAAATGAGGGAGAAATTAGTTTATCTCGTTATGTTATACTTTACGTAACAACTTAGGTAACAACTTGTGCAACAGCAGTTATTGCCAGTATTGTTTCTGTTTAAATAGTATAGTTTTTTGCACATCCTTGTCAGAAAGCGCCATTAATTGCCTGAATGTACAATGACGTTAAAGGTACACTAAGTAAAAGTGTTTTTGCTTTCAGTAACATTGTAACTGTATTTTTGATGGTTAGACATTCTGTTGACTATATATAACAATGTCTGTGTTTTCGTGCATGTGGGATCTAAATGCCAAAAAGTTTTAAAGGAAGCAGGACATTGCTCATTTCCACAAGCAAACCTATGGTTTGCTGTGTGCTGATGTTTTTCACATGTGTCACGTGAGATGAGGTCGAGGACTCAAATGCAGGGGAAAAGTTCTTTTAATAATAAAATAAAACAAAGAAGAACAAAAACCACCCGAAGGGGAAAACAAACAGGCAGGCAGAAGACTGGGGCACAGTCAGACATGAAACACTCACACGACATTAGACACACGAAAGACAACGGATCAGCACAGGACTGCAGACACAAGGAGAACTATATAGGGAGACAAACGAGGGTAACGAGGGAGACACAGCTGGAGCCACTGAAACAATGATTAAGTAACAAGATGGGAGGGGACAGACAATCGACATGGGAGCACATGGCACCAACAAACAACAAGCCATGTGCTCAACACAGAGACATCTGGTGGCCAGCCTGGGCACACCAGCAGGACCGTGACATAACCCCCCCTTTAAGGAGCGGATCCCAGACGCTCCACACACACTAAACAGAAAAATGTCTAGGAGGGAGGTGGGCCAGGCCCGTGGAGTGGAAGAGGGCCTGTAGCAATGGGCACACAGGGGTGCCAAGGTGGGGCTGGCCCTGGAGCGGGCTCTGTGAGTTCCCAGACCGGAGCGGTGTCCAGGACTGGAGTGGACTGCATGGGCTCCCGGACTGGAGCGTGCTCTGGAGCGGACTCTGTCGGCTCACGGGCGGAGCGGGCTCTGGAGCGGACTCCGTGGTCTCCCGGATCGGAGCGGACTGCGTGGGCTCCCGGATCGGAGCGGACTGCGTGGGCTCCCGGAACGGAGCGGACTGCGTGGGCTCCCGGAACGGAGCGGACTGCGTGGGCTCCCGGAACGGAGCGGACTGCGTGGGCTCCCGGAACGGAGCGGACTGCGTGGGCTCCCGGAACGGAGCGGACTGCGCAGCGGGCTCCGTGGGCTCCCGTACTGGAGCGTGCTCTGGAGCGGACTCTGTCGGCTCACGGGCGGAGCGGGCTCTGGAGCGGACTCCGTGGTCTCCCGGATCGGAGCGGACTGCGTGGGCTCCCGGATCGAGCGGACTCGTGGGCTCCCAGATCGGAGCGGACTGCGTGGGCTCCGGAACGGAGCGGACTGCGTGGGCTCCCGGACGGAGGCGGACTGCGTGGGCTCCCGGCGGAGGCGGACTTCGTGGGATCCCAGAAGCGGAGGCGGAGTGCGTGGGCTCCCAGGAACGGAGCGGGCCCTGGAGTGGACTGCGTGGGCTCACGGGCGGAGCGGGCTCTGGAGCGGACTCTGTCGGCTCACGGGCGGAGCGGGCTCTGGAGTGGACTGCGCCGGCTCCCAGAACGGAGCGGCTCGGGAGTGGACTGCGTGGGCTCCCGGAACGGAGTGGACTGCGTGGGCTCCCGGAACGGAGCGGACTCTGGAGGGACTCCGTGGGCTCCAGGAACGGAGCGGGCTCTGGAGCGGACTGCGTCGGCTCCCGGAACGGAGCGGGCTTTGAGCGGACTGCATCGGCTCCCGGAACGGAGGCGGGCTCTGGAGCGGACTCTGTCGGCTCCCGGAACGGAGCGGGCTCTGGAGCGGACTCGTCGGCTCCCGGAACGGAGCGGGCTTTGGAGCGGACTGCATCGGCTCCCCGGAACGGAGCGGGCTCTGGAGCGGACTCTGTCGGCTCACGGGCGGAGCGGGCTCTGGAGTGGACTGCGCCGGCTCCCAGAACGGAGCGGGCTCGGGAGTGGACTGCGTGGGCTCCCGGAACGGAGTGGACTGCGTGGGCTCCCGGAACGGAGCGGACTCTGGAGGGACTCCGTGGGCTCCAGGAACGGAGCGGGCTCTGGAGCGGACTCGTCGCCTCCCGGAACGGAGCGGGCTTTGGAGCGGACTGCATCGGCTCCCCGGAACGGAGCGGGCTCTGGAGCGGACTCTGTCGGCTCCCGGAACGGAGCGGGCTCTGGAGCGGACTGCGCCGGCTCCGGAACGGAGCGGGCTTTGAGCGGACTGCATCGGCTCCCGGAACGGAGCGGGCTCTGGAGCGGACTCTGTCGGCTCCCGGAACGAGCGGGCTCTGGAGCGGACTCTGTCGGCTCCCGGAACAGAGCGGGCTCTGGAGCGGATTCTGTCGGCTCACGGGCGGAGCGGGCTCTGAGCGGACTCTGTGACCAGCGGGCTGGAGTTTACTGGAGACATGCCGGCTGCCCGACAGACCTCATGGGGGATCCTCCAGCTTACATACCCGCCTCGGGATCCCAGGGTGCGCTGCAGCTTTGACGGCCACCAATAGGGGCACTGCAGCGCCATCTGCCACCACTGGAGGAGCTGCAGCCTTGTCGCCCACCACCTGAGGCACACCAGCCACCTTAGCTGGGGAACGTGCCAAAGCCTCAACAAATTCCCCAAATTTGAGGTGGTCCAGCCCCTCATCCTCCACCAGCTGAGGGGCTCGTCAAGGCGCTGTTGAAGAGGTCCTTGAGGGCCTCATCATTGTAATCTAGCCCCTCAGCTGCACCACTGAACTCCACAGCAAACCTCCTCACGTCATTGCCCTGCTGACGGCAGGAGCTCAGGGCCTCAAACTGGAGGATGCGTTGGTATAGGGGGCTGGAGATAGTGGCGGGTGGTGGGTGGTCCAAACCCCTCCTCTGCTGAGTCCTCATCTTGGCTGATCCGTTCTGTCACGTGAGATGAGGTCGAGGACTCAAATGCAGGGGAAAAAGTTCTTTTTAATAATAAAATAAAACCAAGAAGAACAAAAACCACCCCGAAGGGGAAAAACAAGCAGGCAGGCAGAAGACTGGGGCACAGTCAGACATGAAACACTCACACGACATTAGACACACGAAAGACAAAGGATCAGCACAGGACTGCAGACACAAGGAGAACTATATAGGGAGACAAACGAGGGTAACGAGGGAGACACAGCTGGAGCCACTGAAACAATGATTAAGTAACAAGATGGGAGGGGACAGACAATCGACATGGGAGCACATGGCACCAACAAACAACAAGCCATGTGCTCAACACAGAGACATCTGGTGGCCAGCCTGGGCACACCAGCAGGACCGTGACAACATGACTGCAGAAAATTCTTAAATCTGAAACACACAAGCTGCAATACTTGCACCTGTACATACTTGCATGTGCTCTGTTTTTTGTTAAATTTTTCCTGGTGGCTTTGCGACGTGTTGTGGATGTGTTGGTCCACCTTTGTCCGTTTCTCAAACTATTCCTTACTCTCTCTCTCTCTCTCTGTTTTCTGGTGTGGCCCTTAAAAGAGCCTTTGGGTTCAGAGGTAGTGCCTGCGGACACAAAAGCAAAAAGAGGAAATGAGGAAACTTCACTGAACATGGGAGAGATGTTGTATATGTTTGTGTAAAACTTTTTCCATCAATGACTATTTACTAATCTGTATGTTATGAACATGGAAAATCACAGATGTGGGATTTGTGGGACAGATGTTTGATCATCTGTCTTTACAATACATTTCTGATGACTCTAGTTGTTGCATAACATGCAGTTAATCTAATGTCAAATACTGTATCTGATAGTAAGTCAAAACATATACTTACAAAGCCAAAGATGCTCAGTGGTGTGGCCCTTAAAAGAGTATTTAGGTGTAGTGCCTGCCTGACACAAAAGCAAAAGAGAGAGAAAGAATAAACATAATTTTCATCAGTGATTATTGACTATCACCATATGTTATGAACATGATAAATCACAGATCTAGGCTGACTGCTAAATGTATCACTTACACAATAAGATGACAGTCAACACTGAAAGAAAAGATAGAAGAGAATATTTAGCATACAACAGCATGTAAAATGTAATTACTGGTACTATGAAAATTTAAATGCACTGACTTTGAGACCTTCCTTCTATTAACAAATAAGAAGCCATAATAAAGAACGATTCTTAATTATTTAATGATTTGTAATTTTCATGAAATTACATTTAATTGGAATTGCTATAAGTAATGTATATGTTAGAGATACTGTCTGCTGTTTTTTCTCTCTCTTATTTTGTACTCATTTATTATCTCCTTTATTACTTTGGTGGTGTAAATATATTCTGTATTTTACACATACTTCAAATGCTTTGGCAATACTTTAATTAAAATGTAATGCCAGTAAAGCAACTTGAACTTGTGTGTGTTCCCTGAATAGAGCAGACGCACAGAGAGAGAGAGAGAGAGAGAGAGAGAGAGAGAGAGAGAGAGAGAGAGGAGAGAGAGAGAGCGCAAGGGGTTAAGAGCGCACGAGAGAGAGCCTTTGAGACGCGCTACTTCAAATGACGTCACACGCATTTAACGGTAACGTTATTCGTTTAATTGACGAGTAAAATAGGCCTTACACCATAACTGGCCGTAAAAAAGACGGAAAACCATTATTCGTGTAAATATTACATTCGGTACGTCTACTGGAATTGGCAGTCAAAGCAGCAGTTTTTGAGGAAAACGAACAGTCCTGCTTGTCATAGCCAATAATTCGATTTTATTATTTGCTTTCTTCATATATTTTTATTGAATTGATATTGGTAATGCTTTACGATCAAAAAATAACTAATAAAATACATTTGTTGAAAGTTTGTAAACATAAATAAAAGTAGCCTACTTACCTCAGGAAAATCTGCAGCTGGCGTCTGGCGATCCATTCATAAGGGACGTCCGGCGCACTGGACACAAACCTCAGTTTATATAACCTCTGCCAGGTTGTTGGCGGGCTTTGCACGCGAGTAACAGTTTAAATTGTGTGATGTGTAAGTAAAGTTTATATATATATATTTTTGTTTGTAATAATTTACAAATTGCATTTGTATCACCACTTGTGTATTACCATGACATTACACAAATAATAATAAAATTAAATTATACCAGTCTGTATTTTTTCTGATAGCCTATTTTGAAAACGGTGGGAACCCAATTGTGGATTTATTATTATTTATTATTATTATTATTGTTTATTATTATTTCGTTATTTATTATAAATATTAATAGAACATGCGTATGGGTGTGTGATTTTTTTTAAATAAATTTTAAAATGAGAAAAATGAATGCAGATTCATGATTTTCTTTCGAACAAGATTATAAACTATAAAACATTATCATATGACATTTTAATAGGCCTATATGTGCATATTGTCTTGATGTTTTCAAGAATCAATTGAAATCGAATTGGATCGAATTAAAGAATCGGCTAAAAACACATCTCTTCTATCTTTATTTGACCCTCTAACTCTAGCAATCTCTATTCTAATTCTATGCTTTAAAAAACTAACAGTAGCATTTCTAATATTTTTGTATTCTGTTTTCTTTTTGTTTATCATACAATTAACAAAAGCAAAAATGCCTCTAACACTAGCTTGCTCTATTCTTTTCTGCTCTATCGGTTTTCTTTTTATTTATTATATAAAAAACCTTGTTAGTGTACTGCCTAAAGCTAACTGAGACTTGTCATAGCTCTTGTATATCATTGCTCTTTTGTTGATTGCTTCCATTGTCCTCATTTGTAAGTCGCTTTGGATAAAAGTGTCTGCTAAATGACTAAATGTAAATGTATGTTTTAGGCCTATTAAAATGTCCGCAGCACATTCAAGAAACCTGTCTTCTTCATTTACAGTAGCACTACTGCTTTTGTGTAAACAGTAAAATACTGCAAATTCACATATACAGTAAATTACTGTAAACTTAATAAAAATACCCATAATGCAGTGTGTATTACAGTAGTTAACCGTAAATCATATATATGGTATTTTACTGGACTTTTTACAGTAAATAACTGTAAAATTACAGCAAAATACTGTAAATTCCATATACAGTAAATTACTGTAAAATTAATACAGAAATACCCATAATGCAGTGTGTATTACAGTAGTTAACCGTAAATCATATATATGGTATTTTACTGTACTTTTTTACAGTAAGTAACTGTAAAATTACAGCAAAGTCTAACAGTGTAGGTTGCGTAGGCTATGTATATGTGGGGTATGGGCGTGTTTGTTTTGGTGATTTCAAATATCAACATTGGCTTCCATAAATTGCTTACACTGCCTTTAAGCTAAACGTTCCGTGTCACAAACAATAATTGTTTGGACCATCAATCATTAAAAAAGGCAGGCCTCTGGGGAATCATAAAAAAACTTTATTAATTTGTCAATCTGCTCTAATAAAATGTTGTGTATCCATGTGTACATCTCTAATCATTCATCCGCACAGACAAGCAGCAGAGCCAAAGAACAACCAAAACAAAGTTATTCTGCAAGATGCATGCAGTTTATTTTTTTAGCCACGAGAGGGCAAAGCCACATAGTGTAGAAAAAATATCAGAGCAGGTGGAAACTCCAAACAATTGATGTTAACAATGTGATGTTCATTCATAGGCTTAAATGTTGAATCCAAAGAGATACACAAAACAGATGCTCAATTGCAGTTTACATTAGGCTACTTAATTTTCTTGAAGTTAATGATAAAGGGATTTGAGAAAACCTGCTTGATATTATAAAATAAGTTACAAATTGACATTATTTCAATTTAATCCTTGTTGGCTGTTCAGAGACAGTGACTTTTGAAGGCTCATAAGATCCTAATATGTGTAAAGGTAGCAGCAGTGCAAGTAGCTTGTTAATTTAATATCAGTGCGTTTTTTGTGAGCATTGCGTAATATGATGAGGAAGAGACATAACCTCAAAGATGCTTAGATTAGCATCTATCTATTCACTTGAAAAGTCAGCCAAAACCATGGTTTTATCTGAAAAACAAACCCAGCCCTGCTGAAAAAAAACAATAGAACCCTAACCAAAGCACAATAGAAAATGTAATGGATTTAATGGTTATAATGGGAATTGTATTAGTTTTAATGGAAACTATAATGGTGTCTACTAGTATATGATGGATTCTATTGGTGGGACATTAAATCCTATTGGAAAAATGCCCAAAAACAGGACATTTTACTGGAAAAAGTTAATGGTTTATAATGGAAACCATTGGAATTTCTGTGATGGTTTCTATTGGGCTTCTATCGTTTTTTTTTTATCAAGGAGAGCATGCTTAATAAGTACTTTCTTATTGTACATTGACCAAATTACTGTCAAAAACAAAGTACAGTCTTGTTTAGAAACCACAGCCAGAATCTGCTGACAGATGACTTGTTGTTGTTCATTTAAAGTTTCAGAGTTACAGACCACCCAGAGCTCAGCACTGAATTCTCAAAACACCTCCAGCGACTTCCGACACAATATGACGAGGAAACAAAACCCCTGTACCGAAGAACTATAGATACTTACGGCACTCACTACATACGTCAAGTCCATCTGGGAGGGCGAGTGAGGCGGGTCACAGCTTTTCGAACATGTCTTGCAACCCTGAAGGGCTTCTCAGAGACTGATATCAAGAACTGCCTGAACATTGAGATAAAGATGACTTTGGGGTTTCTCCCAGCTAATGCCTCGCTTTCCAACAAATGCTCTCAAATCCTTAAAGATAACATGAGCATGGGATTCTACCAGGGCTTCATGACACACAAGATTGAGGTGCTGGGAGGTGAGAAATACTTTCCAGACCTTGTTTTAAACCAAAGCCCAGCTGAAGCATACTCAAACTGGATGATGAGCTTGCATGACAATCCTGAAATTATATCGTATGCAATTTTCCCTCTACATCATCTGGTGGCTGATCCTGATGTTAGTGCCATTCTAAAAAGGTCAGTAACTGAGTATATTGAAGAAAACATGCTTTCTGTAGATCGCAAGGAGAATCAAGGATGCTCACAAACACCAAATCTGGACCACAACTGCTGTCCTATGCGAGTCGGCCGTGGCAAGTTAGCAGTGTCGGTGCAGAGAGCCGCAGGCCTGAAAGCAGACCTCTTCACACGTACTGATGGTTACGTGAAAGTTTGGTACAATTTCATGTATGAGGAGACTGAGGTGGTTATGGACAATAATGATCCCGAATGGAACAATAGCTATGATTTTGGATCAATTGAGTTTGGTCATGAACTCATATTTGAGGTTTGGGACATTGATGTCATTTATAATGATATGGTGGGGAGATGTGTGGTCAGCCCTGAACGTGGAACTCATTCACACAGCTGTAAATTAAAGAGAGGCATCCTGTATTTCACCTACAACACCTCTTGTGATGCTCATCTGACTGGACCCAGGTGTAGCAGATATTCCCCAAAACCATGAGACCTTGTATTTGTATAGAACAAATAATACGAAGAGAATATTAAGAATATTTATAATAAATAACTTTTATGCATATTGCTTTTTAGTTAAAGGTGAGACATCATATAAACAGAGATGTATAGAAAAATAAACAAATATAAAAAATCATTATTATTTTTATAATATATTTCCAGTAAGTATAGTGTTTAAATTAACTTCACATTTTGATATCTCTAGTGGAAAAAGAAGATGACTGCAGAGGTCTTAGCTGTTTTTTTTTTCAAGACTAATAGATTTCAGAAGATTGTTACTTCATTTGTTCTGCTACTGCAGAAAATAGCTTTGCTTTCGGTGGTCTGATTCCTGTTCATGTTTGTGGTTATGTATTTCAAAATGAAAAGTACAAGATCTTTTTATGTTCTGTAACAGATCATTCATTAAATCTAAACTGTCTACTGGTTCAATGAAGACCGTGCACAATGACTTTTCAATATATACGACATGCAATTCTGTGCTGTGTTTATCACGCCAAGGTCACTGGTTCGTTTCCCAGGGAACACACATAGTTATAAAAAACAAAACAAAAAAACTATACAAAATCTCTCAGAAATGCAAATGGAAAATAGTGGTCTTTCATTTTGTTGTTGTTTTCCCAGACCAGGTTGTGTTTTGTAAAAGCAATAAGTACATAGAGGCTGAACAATATTCTCCAAACAGGTATCCCAAAAAAGAGGTTGGGTACGTAAATATAGTTTAATATTTCTGTATCAAAAACAGAAACTATAACAATTTAGACTTCAGCATTCTACCATAACTTTAAATAAATGGACAGAACATAAACTGAAAAATAGATGATGGTTTTAATTTTACCCAGGTGAACAAACAACACACAAAATGAAAAATGAGATTTTTCAAAACTAGTAATTTCCTATAAAACACCCTCTAACACTTGATGGCTGTCAAGTCTACATTCTCAGTTCGGAACTTGGGTGTGCTATTTGAAAGCAATTTTTCATTAGAAAGCCACATTTCTAACATGAAACTAACATCTAACTGCATTTTTTTCAATCTTCAAAATACATTGCGACATTTGCTCTCAATGTTAAATGCAGAGGAGTTCATTCATGCATCAACGACCTGGATTATTGTAATGCTGTAATGGGTGGCTGCCCTGAAGGCTTAATAAACTCCAACTGGTCCAAAACACAGCAGCTAAAACTCTTACTACAGGTAGGAAGTATGACCATATTTGCCCAGTTCCACTAACACTGATCTGGCTCCCTTTTAAACCTTGCCTTCATTTTAAAATCTTGATGCTTACATAAAAAGCCCTTAATGATTTAAATTCTGAGTACCTGAGCAAGCTTTTGTCACATCATAGTGCTGCATGTCCCCTGCTATGTTAAAATTCTGGCCAGTTGAAAAACCTAGAATATCAAAATGGACTGCAAGTTACAGATAGGCAACTTTTCCTAGCATTGTTCAAAAGACAGGCATACTCCATCAGTTTACATCTAGATTAAACACTCATCTCTTTAACCTGGCATATACATGTGCATCTCAAAAATTAAAATGTCGTGGAACAGTTAATTTATTTCAGTAATTCAACTCAAATTGTGAAACTCGTGTATTAAATAAATTCAATGCACACAGACTGAAGTAGTTTAAGTCTTTGGTTCTTTTAATTGTGATGATTTTGGCTCACATTTAACAAAAACCCACCATCATTATCTCAACAAATTATAAAGGTTATATGGTGACATGCCAATCAGATAATCAACTCAAAACACCTGTAAAGGTTTCCTGAGCCTTCAAAATGGTCTCTTAGTTTGGTTCACTAGACTACACAATCACGGGGAAGACTGCTGATCTGACAGTTGTCCAGAAGACAATCATTGACACCCTTCACAAGGAGGGTAAGCCACAAACATGCATTGCCAAAGAAGCTGGCTGTTCACAGAGTGCTGTATCCAAGCATGTTAACAGAAAGTTAAGTGGAAGGAAAAAGTGTGGAAGAAAAAGATACACAACCAACTGAGAGAACCGCAGCCTTATGAGGATTGTCAAGCAAAATCGATTCAAGAATTTGGGTGAACTTCACAAGGAATGGACTGAGGCTGGGGTCAAG
Organism: Gymnocypris eckloni scoliostomus; assembly: GCA_027564155.1. Taxonomy (NCBI): domain Eukaryota; kingdom Metazoa; phylum Chordata; class Actinopteri; order Cypriniformes; family Cyprinidae; genus Gymnocypris; species Gymnocypris eckloni. Next base: position 14,384,377 of record CM050420.1, read on the forward strand.
GCATCAAGAGCCACCACACACAGACGTGTTAAGGAATTTGGCTACAGTTGTCGTCAGAGGCGTCTTAGCTGAGCTAAATAGAAGAACTGGACTGTATTTATTAGGCTGCATAAATTTGGTCAATAGAAAATGGGAGCTGTCTTGTCTCTGCCTGAACCTTGTTTCTTCCAAGGTTTTTTTTTTCTCCATTTCTGTCACCAATAGTGTTTGGGTTCCTGCCACTGATGCCTTTTGTCTTGCTTAGAAGGGGACAGTTAATATTGACTTGACAGCACAGACACTTTTGGCTAACTAAACTGAGCTGGATGACATCACTCTTTTCGTCAAAGTTGCTTTATAGATGAATTAAACTCATTCCATATTTTAACTGTAAAGTGAATTAACTGTATCAACAATTAACTGATTTCAACTGAATAAAAACCGTTTACGGTTTACTGTTTAGAGAATTGACTTGGTTTGCATCACTGAATCATTGCCCCGTTTATAATAATAATTAATTACATTTATATAGCGCTTTTCTAAGCACTCTACATTGTCATAGAGTATCTCACCACCCACCACCAGTGAGCGGCATCCACCTGGATTGTTTATCCCTGTAAAGCTGTTTTGAAACAACCTGTATTGTATAAAGCGCTATATAAATAAAGGTGACTTGATGCGAATCCAATAGTGATGAGATTGAATGGAATTGGTATGCAAAGATTTTAATGGCAGTAGTACTCAAACTTGCAATACTCATTGCATCCTCATTAACAAGCAAAAACTTAAATTAAGGAAATTATAATTATTATCTTTATTTAGAAAACAATACAAGGACACAAATTATAAACAACAAAACTGTTACAGTACAAGTATAACCAGTTATTTGCAGCAGTGCCTGTAGTCTATAAGGTCACAAATCCGGAACCAACTCACCAGTCCTGTGTGGGCTAAACTGAGCTGGTCGGGTGAAGTACAGTCTTTCAGATGGCACATATGACATAGATCTCCAGTGTGGAATATTAACAGGAGTATTTCAGGTGATCCCTGAGTAACACAAACTCCTCTACCACCAGTACATTGGTCCAAGATTTGTGCGCATTTAACAACTGACCTCTAACATTTAAACATGGGAAAAAGTGATAGTCCTTATCAAAACCACATCAAATCATTTTCAAGTTGCTGTGTTTGTGCTTGACGAGTGAGGAAAATGCACAGGCAACTACCACTCTGACTTTATCATTCTTCAGGTTTCAAAGGCCCAGCGAGACTTTGAGCAGCTCTGCCATTTGTTCAGTCATAGCGCCGTCCTCTTCTAAACACAGCAAAAAAGAATTAAAGAGATTTTAATCTATAGTGAAAACAGATACAAATAGTAAAACCACCACAATGAAAGTTTATATTTTAATACATTAAAGTCACTGGATTATCCAAATAGGACTCAAACAATTATATAATATGAAAATGTTTCATTGACATTGCAGCAAAATGACATATGCAATACAGTGATAACATTTTAAATATACCATGCACTAATCCTGGAAGGGGAGGGATTTTAAAGTTCATCTTGTAAATTGTGACCTGTAGACTTGACAGAGTTTGTGTTCACGGACACTCACCTCCATCATTAGTCATGTCCTGTTCCAGTTTCAGCTTCTCCTGTCCCACACGGAGCATGCAGGCCTCAATCGAGTCTCTGCTGATGAGCTTGATCACATGCACTGTTCTGCAATGCAAATACATTATCATGAAACACATTTTCTTTTTATGACGATCTAAATTTCCTTTTGTTTATACTTGCCTGGTTTGCCCCATTCGATGACAGCGGTCCTCAGCTTGTTTATCATTGAATGGATTGCAATCAATGTCATGCAGTATCACTGTGTTTGCAGAGGTGAGGTTGATTCCCAGCCCCCCAGCCCGAGTCGACAGGAGGAACACAAAAATGTCAGGGTTTGTATTATATTTGTCGATGAGACCAATCCTAGAAAAGCCAACAGGGTTGAATTAGATTTGTTCAGCTGTTCGAGATGTGTATATATATATTAGGGATGCACCGATATGAAAATTTTGGCCGATACCGATAATTCTTTATATTTGAAAGCCGATAACCTATATTTTGGCCGATAAATCTATATCCAAACTTTTATATACTTTTTGAGAGCCTGATTGAAAAAAAAGGTCTCATTAAAAGCCACATCCTAAACACTTCAACATAAGCAGCCTAGTTTGAACAGAGTAAGTTTAAAAAATATATATTTTCTCTCCCATTACCAAATTTCGCCCATACATTTTTTTCTCACAAATAAAATAAAATCATGTGTAAATAATGCAAACAAGTCATTGGACATCGTTACATGTGTAAAGAATCAAAATGCATGTGCCATGGATGAATACAACGGAAGAGCCATCTGCATGGACAACAATAAAATTATATTATTTACTAAACCATATTGTTCATGAAAATAAGAGAAAATAAAAGTGGTGGTTATTATTAATAATGCTTCAGTGATTTTTAGACAAATTAAACAAATTAATAGGCTACCACTGTTTTAAATAGCAACTGTTTGAGCTGCGTGCGCTGTATGAAGCTGTATGAACAAACTAAACTAAAGCCCTTGTTATAGCGGGTTAATTAGGCTACATGAGAATCAGATATTTATAGAACATAATAATATTACAACTTATATATGCACACAAATAAGGAAATACACAAGTTATTTTGAACTAAGTTATGCGCTAGTCAGATGTGTAACTCATGGACACGCACTTGGCTTCCCATAACAACACGCTAAAAAACACGGCAACTAAACCCAAAGAATTCACAACGTTTTATTATAATAATATTCTCATTAGAATGTTATATACACGACAGTCCCAATCATAGTTATTAGTTGTGCGCTGCTGTTTGAGCTGCGTGCGCTGAGCTAAAGATGATCACGGCAAACTGAAGCACTCTATTAACGCTCTATTAATTAACCAAACGCATTCTATATGAGATAAAGCAGATATACATCAAATAAACACAATATTACTACGTACAATTGCACAAAAGGCTGCAAATGCACAAGTGAACTTAACTGTCATGGAGGTGTAGCTCCGTTGTGGATGCGCTCAACGCACGCACAAAACACAGCACACAAAGATTCCACAACGTCATTTACAGTAATGTTCTTATAATAATTTTATGTAGCCTTTATGACAGACTCGCTCTGCACATGTTGCACATATTGTCCTTTTCAAAGTGATTCCAATCATATTTCAAGCATTGAAATATTTCAACCATCATGGCAAACAGCACACATCTGAAGTGTCTGAAGGAAATTATGCATTATTTATCGGCTTAAAGATATCGGCCAAATTGTCTTATTGGGCCGATAACCGATAACAGAAAAAACACACACACATCTAAAAACATTTAGGGGCATTATACACAAGTGTAGTGTGTACAGCAGTGTCTGAATTTATACATTTAGTTTCACATGCAAATCCAGTAAATATAAATAGTGGATATTGAGATAAAATGAACTGTCTGAATGATTAATCAAATCAACTACATTTCATTGCTTGCAAAGTGACAGTCTGAATCTGAATTGAGTGCAGTGCAAACAAAGTGACATGAGGTACTGAAGAACTTAATAACCAAGTCACACCCACCTTTCTGCCATAGGAGTAGAACCATCTAGTCGAACAAACTGATGGTCAAGGTGTTTGAGTAAAATCTCCAAAATGTCCAGCACCGTGGTGAACTGACTGAAAAGGACAACCCTATCACCCTTGAAGAAAAATAAAGTTGTTATAAATACATCAGCAAAAATAAAAAACACAAACAAAAGTTCAAACTTATGAGACTGTTAAACATCCAGACAAACCTTTTCTTTGAGCCTGGCGAGAACTTTGGTTAAAAGTGCAAACTTTCCAGAGTCTAAAATGAGCTCTTTCTCCAGATGAAAACTGCTGATGGCGCTGTACTGCTTACATAAATTATGCAGCTCAAAATCAGACATCACCTCCATGTCCTCCTGGATCAGCGCAGGGTCTGCATCAAAATGTGTCGGCTCCTGACATAAGCAGAACCATGTCAGCTCAACAACAGTATGCAATGCAGCGGTGGTTCTCAATGGGATAGTTCATCTGTCATTATTTACTCAGTCAAGTTTTTCAAAACTTGTATCTTTCCTCTGTTGATTTTAAAAAAACGTTGGTAAATGAACAGTTGCTGGTCTCTAATTGACTTCCATAGTATTCTATGGAAGTAAAGTCAGTGGCGATCACAAACTATTTGGTCACCAACATTCTTCACAAAATATTTGTTTGTGTTCAGCAGAGGAAAAGAAACTCATACAGGTTTGGAAAAAACTTCAGGGTGAATACATTTCACTTTCATTCTCAGAACAAGTAATAAGTTCCCAGGGCTGGATTCATGATAAACAATTTTGTTTTTAAATGCACAGTTCAATCAGTCTCCTTTACACATGAATCTCCCAGTCCTCACCTTAAGCATGGCTTTACTCATGGCAGCCAACTTTTCACTGGTGTAATACTGGCGGTGCAGTAAGGGATGATTAGCCATCTTTCTCAGCTGCATCATCACATTGCAAAGCTCCCGCTCTGAGGACAGAGAGGAGATAGGAATTGTGGTATAGAAAATTGTTTTCAATGTTCACACTTTGTTTTTCAGATCCTCCAGCTTAGAAGGAACATTTTCTTGACAGCCCCTGTATAATTTGTCAGACAAATATGAATACAGCATAGGCATACAAAAACACAGAGTGCAATACTCCTAGACAGCACGTTAGCTTAACAAAATGAATAGCACATACTGTCTCCATTCGGAGCCTTCTTGAGTCTTTTGAAAAGTTTGTCATACAGTTTCTGCTGGGCATCACTCATGGGACACATTTCAATGTTCTCCACTTTTGGTGGAAGCTGTTTCAACACCTAGAATGACATTTGAAAAGTCACAATCAGGGTGGGCAAAATGTATACTGATGTAATTTTCACTACAGAGGACTGAATGCAGATACATTTACTTTGGTGCATCACTTTTTCAGTAAAATTTGCTCAGTAATGAATCAGAACATAATCAATGAAAAAAGCATCTACCTCACTCTTGACTCTTCTCAGAATGAACGGCTTCACGATAAGTCTGGCCTGTGCAATTCTTGCCTTGTGAAAACTGCTTTCTTCCTCTGATGACTTCTGAAACCAAGCAGATGGGCAGAAAGTGAGAGCATTTTGTATACAATGATTGCTGTATCCATAAAAATTTAGTAAGATTTAGATACATTTTTGAAAGATGGCACGTATAGTATTATAATTAGAAGTAATGCATGCACTGTCTATACCGTAGAGAACATTTTGGAGATCTGTGAGGTGCTGCTGGAGAACATGGAGGGCATGATGAAGTTTAGGAGTGACATGAGCTCCAGCAGGTTGTTCTGTAAAGGTGTTCCTGTCAGCAGCAATCTGTGCTCAGCCTGTAGATGACAGACACAAATGTACAATCAAGAGGTATAGACGAGTACAACTTTACTACCCTTCTCTTCATTAAGCACTTCTCAAACTTGCCCACAAGAACGAACAATGGCAGTGAACTGAATTTCTTTAAATTGTATTGCAATATTGTTTAGACACAGAAAACTGCTTGTACTGACATTGATGGCCATGAGGTGGCGGTAGCGTAGAGAGTTCATATTTTTCAGCATGTGGCCCTCATCAAACACAGCATACTTCAGCCTCAGCTTGCGGAACAGACTGCGGTCATGGTCATTCCCTATTGTGAGATTGTAACTAATACAGATGAAAGCAGAAAAGGAAAGGCAAGTGTTAACACCACTGAATAAGTGACTTTTAATAAGTACACAAGTCAGTACAACAATAAGTACTGTAAAACCATGTACTTACGTGGATACTATGATGTTGAACTCAACTAAGCCACTGAGGATGTCTTGTCGCAGGTATCTGCGGTCTTCCACAGATCCTACAAGTATAAACAAAAAAAGAACAGAGCAAGGGGAAAAAAATTTCTGTATTAACATATGTATTACTTTGCACTGGGTTCTGAGACCACACTGAAAACAGTAAATGACACTGAAAACAATTTTTGTTAAATCTGCTTGTCTGAAAACTAACTCACCATAGTAAATAAGAACTTTAAGACTGGGACACCAAAGACCCAGCTCACGAACCCAGTTATCTGCAAAGAGAGAAATGCATCATCTCAAGCAACACTACAGGGACAAGTTTAAATGCTACACTCTCACTGAAATAAGTGTCTCTTACCCAGTGTGGACGAGGGTACGGTAATAAGATGAGGGCCCTTGATTCCTTTTTCATACAAATGAGCAAGGAAAGCGATAGCCTGAATAGTTTTACCCAGCCCCTGTGGAGAGATCAATTACTTATAACCAATATCCGCTTTGTTTTAAAGGAATCAGCAGCCTTCTTGGATATCATGCCTTTGAACTCAATATGACAGTGACTCGCCATTTCATCTGCCAGGATGCCACTCAGGTTGTGCTGGTGCAGAAGAATCAGCCACTTCAAGCCAATCAGCTGATATGACTTGAGTTTGAAACTAAGAGAAGTCAAAAACAAGAAGTTAAAAAAATAGCATAACCGGATATCTCAGGTGTGTATTGTAAGAATAGATAAACTCACTCGCTAGTCAGAATTTTGGGTTGCTTGATGGAGCCCATGCCTGCTTTTATGACCTGGGTAACATCTTTAGTCATTTTCTGTGCAATCTTCTCACATCTTCCCATAAGGTCTCTAACCACCTGCCTCTCCTTAAGCACTACCTTGCATCCATGTACCAGATCTATAGACAGACCATTATACTTGAAGAACTGCTCTTTCTGAAAGGAAGAGAAACAGAATTAGGAGTTTTCCACCTTGTATAGTTAACAAAGCTAAATAGTATACTTCTATACTAATTAGGGCTTGTGAACGTCAAACCCCCAACCCCCAAAGCTTTTCCACCAGCATGGTTCACTCGCCTTGTCTACTGATAGCTAATGTCACTGAGAAATTAGTGCATATAATGGTTTGTAATTTCCTAATTTTGTTAGCAAGACATTTCAAACTAGTGTGACAGATTTGAACACCTCATTTAAACAATTAGATACAACTGTCTGTGGGCATGAATACAAATCTGCCAAATATGAATCACTGCCTTCACAGCCAGAAGAACTAAGCCCCTTTGAACACTTCAAAATTCATTCAACCACAAAAACATAATTCAGTGACAATTAACATGGCAGCGCAGACTGCACACATTCGATTCTTACCACATCTTTCCAAGTGCTGAAAGGCCTCAGCGAAATTATCTTCTGGGCTTTTTTGATTGAGCAGCCAGATATTAGAGCAAGCTCATCTAGGGAAGCTTCTTGGAGAAACTGAATGATCTTGTCCTGGAGGTTGCCTGAGATGCTGTCCTCACCCTCGGAGTCCAGATCATCAGAGATACTCTCAACATCACTGTCAATCTCCTCTTCATCTTCAGAGGCACTGACATCATTTAACGGCGATTCATCGCCTCTCTTCCGTTTAAAGGATGCGTTTTTGGTCATGCTTTTGCTGACTGCTGATTTTTGCATTTTTGGAGTAGACACACGTGCGACTTTTGGCACGGGAGGCGGTACCGCCGTCAGCCATCTTGACAAGCTGTCAGTCTTTTGAGAGCTTTTGTCTTTTTTTTCCCTGGAGTGAGATGGTTTTGACTCTTGTTTTCTCTGATCTTCTGGTGAACTTGAATCTGAAATTAAAAAGCATGGATGGCTTAAATTCGGTTCATTTTCAAACTAAAATTTCTATGTGGACAAAACCTTTGACTGTAGCTGAAGTGCAGTAATAATTACCTGTTGAAGAAAACACAAGCAGTGAACCCAAGGCATTCTCATAGTCCCAGTCATGCTCTCTCAGGACATCCCTCAGCACCTATTAGAGAAATTGAAGACACTTAAACTCACCAGAACATTGCAATGCTTTTGCATCAATATTACTTTAAACCTTAAGCCTACCTCTTTTTCTATATCAGGCAGTTTCTTCTTCAGCTTCTTCAATAGAGCCTCTTGTCTCTCTCTGCTTGGCTCCTGACTCTCCTCATCATCAGAATCTTCCTCCTCCTCATCATCCTCATCCTCATCATCCTCCTCCTCCGATTCTGAATGCTAATGTTCAATGCTAATGTAATCTGATGTTGCTAAGTCAACAGCCATTAAAAGGGTGTTCACCACATTAAGGAGATGTTGGGTTTAAAACATTGATTCAAATGGCTCACTCACCACAGTTTTTCTCCTCTTCTTTGGTTGATTGTCATCATCATCATCATCTTCCCTATGCCCTTCTTTGCCTTTCCGCCTGCCTGAATCTGCATATATAAAACAGTTTTGATTTGAATAAGTTACAATATTGTGCCTGAATTATAAATAATCGTATTATTCATGCAAATAAAAGACGCAAAGATGTCTGACTGCAGAATGCTGTGACATCACTGACCAATAATAATTGAGTAATACAGAAAATTAAATGAATGGGTGAATGTGTAGCACACATATGTTTATTGTACATACAAATAATAATAAACGCCTTACCATCATCTCCATAAATCATCAAACAATGTGCTATAGCTCCCTCCAGTGTGCTGGTGCTGTCAACTACCTATCACAATATAAAGTGACACAACAGGATAAACAACAGGACAAACCACAATGTTCACCTGCTTTATCAAGTTGATATTACATAAATGATGGACACGTTACCTCCAATAGATCTTTCTTGCTCTTCTGAGGGAATATCTCCAATAGTTTGGTGATTTTATCCTCCATATCCTTGCTTATCTGTTGCTTGGACTCTGATGTTGTATCCCTGTGAAATAGCTACATGTCATCACTTATTACGGACCAGTGAACATACAAATAGTTAACAACTCTCATCATGTAACATTAATCAGCAAGCTTGAAAAAGTGTGGAGCAGCAAACGTGTCCAAGAGAAGACGCTACGGCCTCACTTCTGACAAACTCATAGTCTTGCTTACTTGCTCATCCGGACAACTTTGTCATCTGCAGAAACACCCTCTAATGCATGTCTCGATGCCTTGCCTGATGCACATCGACCATCTGTCTTTCTTTGGCGGGCTGGAAACAGAAAATTCGAGGCCGAATTAAGGCATTTTGACATACAACATCTTGCGACTACATCATTGTAACATGACAACTGTTACTAATATGCTGTAAATGGGGTCCGATATACTGGAAAAACAAAAATAGAGAACATGTTATTTGGAGAATCAGCGTCAACCCCAAAACAAAGGTGAGAAGAGAAAAATCTGATCAGTGGCCACCCACAATAAGAATCTGGAAATGGGTTTAACATCACAGCTAACGTTACAGTACAATAAAAACACGCATTCCATCTCTTATCAACATAATCACAGATAAAACACGTTGTCTAGGTAGAAAGCACACCAGGTTTTGAGAAACATCCATTATAAAAGCTGAACAAAGCGCCGTCTGGGATATGGCAATTTTTACTCACCCCGTTTATTCTCCTTATCCGAGTTGGATCCGTCCGACAATTTACAGTGACTGTCTGCTGCGTTGTCCCTTTGAAAACGGAACCGGTCTAAATTGAAAAAGCTCATTTCAATATCAAATTTTATTTTTCCGTTAGGAGAATCCTCTGTCTCACGCGGTCTTACTGTAACGTACATCCGCCGCTGATGCTCGCGCTCTTGACTGTGTTCGATAATAAAAGCTTCAGGACAGCCTCATAACCCAACCAATATCTGATAACAATATAACACCGAACTGCCGAAGTGACTTGACCGTTAATTTAATTAAATATTTCAGGTTTAAATGCTTTAGCATTGAAGAATGACAGTTCGGTAAATTCGGAATACAGCAAATAGCACATTCCCGCCACCGACTGACAATGCGTCATTTCCGCTTTAGCGCCAATAACAACACAGCGGCGTTTCCCTTTAAATTGTAAATCAGGATCATACATATTAAACGTTACTATTTTACAGGTCCAATTGTTTAAAACAGAAATTAAGAAGTATATAAAATATAACAATGTATACTATATACTTTTGAAATAATTTGGGTTATTAAAATAATTTGGAGAAATGTTTCAAAGGCTACAGCAGTGCATACATACTCTAAGTTATCTGACCACTCTTAATATAGGATTTTGGATTTTTAGCAATACGCTAGCTTTTCAATAAGATTAATTGTGAGATTTTCAATAAGATTAATTGTGAACAGAGGGAATTAATTACCTTGCTAACGGCAGTAATTGTAAAATATAGATATATGATAGATAGATAGATAGATAGATAGATAGATAGATAGATAGATAGATAGATAGATAGATAGATAGATAGATAGATAGATAGATAGATAGATAGATAGATACTTTACAATTCCAATATTTTTACAGTACGAAATAAATACCAAGACATAATCACCCCATCCATCCACTAGGTGACACACTTGTATTACAAAGCTGCTGTTAAATCTCTTGCCTGTCCATAGAGGGCGACACTGAGTCTGTTTCTTTCTAAACGAGCACAAGAATCCTTAAACAGACTGGCAACAGGTTCCTAAAACCCCAGTGAGACATTTACAAAGGTTTTTTTTCTTGTGGGAAACTGTGTATATCGATTTTTCAAACAGTACTTTCCTTTGCCACTTCTTGATTTCTTAAACACTATTATTTATTTATTTTTTGGTAAGGTTGAAAATATTTGATTCATAAACGAACAAACTTTGTTGCAATGGATTAAAGAAAGGATCCTTATATCTCAACATCACCCAGATTAGATAACAAACATGATTATAATCCAGTGTTTACTAACTGTGAAACAAATTTCAAATATTTCAAACATAGATCATATTTCATATCATGTCAGATCATATTTTCATTCTGCAATTCCACAATATAATTGGTTACTTTAATACTAGGATCGAGTTACTCATCTGGACAAATGTTTCAAAATTTTAAAAACCGCAGTGCAGGCACAGACTTCCTGATCACTGTTAATATATTAGACTTTTAGAAAGATGCAAGCTTTTCAATAGGATTAATGGTGAACTCAGAGAGGGAATTATTATTTACCTTGATAAACAGTGGTATTTACAAGAAGAGTTGGCAACTATCCACATACTACTGTAGAATCCATTTCAAAAGTACATGTACGCAGTATGCAGTCCTGAATTGTGCTGAGTATTCCATGCCGCCACTCTGTCTCCCTTTCCTTGTCACTATGGAGATTCCTATAACTTACACTAGTGCCATGTACACAATGGGCACACTGACATTGAGTTTGATCAGACTCCTGACCCTAAACAGCAGGGAACTGAATCAGGGACCCCAGTTAGTTTTACTGCAGTCTCATGGCAAAAACATCATCCCAATGTAAGCAAAGTAAAGATAGTTGCAACATTAAATATTGGACAGTGAAAGTGTGTTGAAACGTTGTGATGTTCATGCAAACTTCAACTATCAAAAGCTGTACAGAATGGAAGTTATCGATGGCCAGACACCATCCGTGCTCATTCTCATCAGCTCACTGTGTCATTGGCTGATGTACGTTACATTAAGTGCCTGACATCCCTATGGAAGTTTGAGGAATTGAGCTCAAGGTTGACCTACCATCCCTGTGGACTTGTCACTTTGTCTGTCACTATCCAGTCTCCATGGCTCCCTGCTTGTCCGAGACCCGACGGCGGCAGGGAGTACCTTATCACCGTAGCAACATGTCTGCGATTTGGCTTCTTCCCACCCCCTAAAACGAAATACCCGCCCTTTCCAAATGGCAAGATCATCACAAAATTAATTGCCATTGTCTCAATCCACATTCATTAGACATTATCCAAGAACTGTCAAACAAGGCTTGACATGCTAGGATGGACGAAGGGCAGATTAATTATGCTGATTTATGTTTGGAATACTCTCACATACAGTTGACATGATTGGTTGCCTTAGACATGTATGCTACCACAATCAATGGGCAGAATAAGGAAAATGTAATATTACGTTGCAATGATTAAGAAATAAAATCATTGCCTATGGAGAAGAGTTTGTGGGCAATAAATTATATATATATAGATATTTTTTTGGGGGGTTTTAAAACGGCCTGCATTCTTTGCTCATTAAAAGTTTTGACCACACTTCATATGAGAGGGCCCTCTAAACAGCAAAGCTTTTTGATAGCATAGTGAATTTGGAAATGCCATCATGTCAGGTCTATGCATCATGTTTGTCAGGAATGGATTACCTTCCAATATGGGAAAATGTAGGCTTGAATATACGTGTGTGTTTGTTTGTGTGTGTGTGTGTGTACGCATCTACAAGCAGTAAATAACAATGTCTCCTTGCGCCACAGCTAGAGGTCCCACCCTGGCGGGTGAGGTCCAGGGTGGTGCTGCTGGGTATTTTTAATTAAATCAGCCTACAATGAGGAATATGGAAGTGGAGGGAAATCAGGGAGGAGGAGGAGGAGGAGGAGGAGGAGGAGGAGGAGGGGGTGGTGCTGGAGTTAGTGAGGGGGATCTGACCATCTCCAGGGTAAAGGCAGTGTGGGAAGAGAATGTGCTCCTCCTTGCTGTGTCTTCTCTTTGTGTTCCGCCACTTCTTATATACTGTGGGAATTCCCAAGGAATGAGAGGTGAGAGACACACATTTGATTTGAATCAAGTTATATCATATTGCTCTTTTGATGCATGTAATGCTATGATATGATAATAATTATTCCCAGTTTATAATTTTGGAGTTCAAATCAGCTACTGAGCTATAATTGACTGAGCAGACTGACATCATTCATTTTGCATACTTAAATATTGACTTGTTTATATTAGCAGCAGACAGCTAGAATGATTTATTTTATGACCAGTGATTCAGCAAGTTCTCAATAAATATGTCAAATAATAATAATAAAAACAATATATTATTCTTTATATGCATTAGGAATTTGGTGAATCACTAGTCAAAACAAAATGTTTAATATTTCAAATTTATGGAATACATTTAAAGTAAAAAATATGCTTATGTGCACAGCATATAATTGTATATACACTGAATAAGATTATAAATGCAAATTATAAACAGTTCTGAAAACCAGTCAGTATTAAAAATCCCATGACACTTCTCGTAAAGAGTAGGGGTGTAAGCCCGGTGTCCTGGCCAAATTCCCTCCACTGGCCCTTGTCAATCATGGCCTCCTAATAATCCCCATCCACTTGACTCTATGACTCTCTCTCCTCTCCACCTGTAGCTGGTGTGTGGTGAGCGCACTGGCGCCGTTGTCCTGTGGCAGCTGTCACATCATCCAAGTGGATGCTGCACACCGGGGTGGTTGAGGAGAGACCCCCCACCCCACATGATTGTGAAGTGCTTTGGGTGTACAGCAATACACAATAAAGCACTATATAAATGCATCATTCATTCAATATACTAATGTAAACAAATTAAACATCACTGTAATGCTTTACAAAATTACTCGATATTAATTAAAATAATCATTGTCATCAGTGAACAGTGAACTTATACTGGTGCATCTCAATAAATTAGAATGTCGTGGAAAAGTTCATTTATTTCAGTAATTCAATTCAAATTGTGAAACTTGTGTATATACCAATACTTGGGCTCATGTTGCTTTAATTACTGCCTCAATTTAGCGTGGCATGGAGATGATCAGTTTGTGGCACTGCTGAGGTGGTATGGAAGCCCAGGTTTCTTTGACAGTGGCCTTCAGCTCATCTGCATTTTTGGTCTCTTGTTTCTCATTTTCCTCTTGACAATAGATTCTCTATGGGGTTCAGGTCTGGTGAGTTTGCTGGCAAGTCAAGCACACCAACACCATGGTCATTTAACCAACTTTTGGTGCTTTTGGCAGTGTGGGCAGGTGCCAAATCCTGCTGGAAAATGAAATCAGCATCTTTAAAAAGCTGGTCAGCAGAAGGAAGCATGAAGTGCTTCAAAATGTATTGATAACCAAGTGCAGTGACGTTGGTTTTCACAAAACACAATGAACCAACACCAGCAGATGACATTGCACCCCAAAACATCACAGATAGTGGAAATTTAACACTGGACTTCAAGCAACTTGGGCTATGAGCTTCTCCACCCTTCCTCCAGACTCTAGGACCTTGGTTTCCAAATGAAATACAAAACTTGCTCTCATCTGAAAAGATGATATTGGACCACTGGGCAACAGTCCAGTTCTTCTTCTCCTTAGCCCAGGTAAGACACCTCTGATGACAACTGTAGCCAAATTCCTTGACACGTCTGTGTGTGGTGGCTCTTGATGCCTTGACCCCAGCCTCTGTCCATTCCTTGTGAAGTTCACCAAAAGTCTTGAATCGATTTTGCTTTACAATCCTCATAAGGCCTTCGGTTCTCTCGGTTGGTTTTGCATCTTTTTCTTCCACACTTTTTCCTTCCACTCAACTTTCTATTAACATGCTTGGATACAGCACTCTGTGAACAGCCAGCTTCTCTGACAATTAATGTTTGGGGCTTACCCTCCTTGTGAAGGGTGTCAATGATTGTCTTCTGGACAACTGTCAGATCAGCAGTCTTCCCCATGATTGTGTAGCCTAGTGAACCAAACTGAGAGACCATTTTGAAGGCTCAGGAAACCTTTGCAGGTGATTTGAGTTGATTGGCTGATTGGCATGTCACCATATTCCAATTTGTTGAGATGGTAAATTGACGGGTTTTTGTTAAATGTGAGCCAAAATCATCACAATTAAAAGAACCAAAGACTTAAACTACTTCAGTCTGTGTGCATTTAATTTATTTAATACACAAGTTTCATACTTTGAGTTGAATTACTGAAACAAATGTACTTTTCTACAACATTCTAATTTATTGTAGATGTATGATAATGAAAAACAAGTTTAAAAAGGTAACCACCATATTCTTTGATATTAACTGCACAGGTACAGGAACTGAAAGCTCTTGGACAAGTAATGATGACATACAAAGCATGAAGGCCCTCGCTCTCATTATTTCCCACTGGAGGGGCACTCTGAAGGCTCGACTGGGACTGTGACGCAGGGAACACACCCCTGTTGGTTTGTACTGGTGGGGTCAGTCTGAGCTGGGACGGGCCCAGTGGGGAGGTGGTGACAGTCACAGTGGAGGAGGAGTAAGGAAGAAGGGCCCCACCATGGGAGTCAATGTTTGACATGACCCTTCCCAGCGTGGCCTGCAAGGTCTCCAGAGGCCATCATCAAGCTCTGGACCGGTCGTCATGATTCTCAGTCTTTTTACCATGAATTCTCCCTTTGTTCATTCACTTTGCCAGTGTACTTCATTGAATTAGTGCTGCTATGCTTCTGATGTTGTCTTGAGTTTAATGGGCAACAAGCCCATTTGATCAGTATCCAAGCACTGGATCAAGATCATTCCTCTTTTTATAATTATTAAAGCATTCAATATGCAATTACATTTTGGAATGTGCACCCCCATCTGTGTCTTTGTGTCCTATAAACTGTGAGAATTACCAACAAATAAAAGGTGAGTGAGACACACTAATGCCTGTAGAGATTATTGATTTTATTATAATGATAATTACTATTCCCAGCTAATAATCAGACCCACATGGATTGGAATATCAAAAACGTATAAGCATCCATAATCCTTTGTTCTTACTTTTTGCTAATGATGTGAGATACTCTTAGCTTAACAAAGATGTGTTCTAAGAACATTTTTGCTAATGTTCTCAATGAGTTAAGAAAATGTTATTTCTGAATGTTCTCTAAGTGTTGAAAATGTCTTTTTGGTTATATAGAAACGTTAATGGAAATGTTTCTTTTGAATTTATTTGAACACTGAAATGAGTAGCAACATTTACAATGTGTTAAAAGATGAATTTACAATAAAAAAAACATTCCATGAATGATATATAAAGTTTTTGTGCTAAGGTTTTATAACATTATTAAAGACCAGATAACTTTGAACAGACTTTCTATTAACCTCACTGGAAGAATATTTTTCATAACTTTGAGAGAAAGTTACCAGAACGCTCTGAGAATATTCTCTGGGTTGACACATGCACGTTTAAATACATTCTTCAGACTTTCCCTGCGTATCCGTGCTAATGTTAATCAACTTCAGAACTACATTTGACTGAGCAAATGAGGACTGACACTCAACAAACCACATTTATAAACAACATCTTGCATATACTTAATGAATACTTGTTGATATCAGTTGGCGCAGCTATATGAAGAGCTAAAATGATATTTTCTTCCACTTATCCAACATCTGGACCAGAAAAGCTTTTCAAGAACTCATACTTTCTTATAGTTGGGAGAAAAACTGGTTTTCTACATGACTTAGTTTATACCCCTGTTAAGAATTACCTCAACATAACTTACATTCTAGCTGCTATTTACCATCTGATTAGTCAAACATTTGAACTTAAAACACTGATCTACACTCTTAAAAACAAAAGTTACAAAATGAGGCTTTAGAAGAAGATCCATTCTTTGGTTCCCCAAAGTTCCTTAAAATAACAATTCTTAAAATAAAATAAAATATTCTTAGTGTAAAGAACATATCTAAAGAAAATTTTTCCTCTATAAAGAGACCTTTTCTAGAATGGAAAGGTTCTGTGGATGCTAAAGATTCTTCATGGAACCATAGATGCCCATTAATAATCTATATTTTATAGAATGTATCCTCTAAGTGCCAGTATGCATATTCTGAATGGTCCTCAATGTGTCCTGAACATGTGTATTGTGTTGTAGCTCTGTGATGTTTCCCTGGTTTTGAGGTGTGATATTCAGTCCTGCCCACAAACCTGGGAGAGGAAGTAGCCCAGACCCATTCTTTCTTTTATCTCTCATTGACACAGAGTAAAAAAGAAAAGAAATTGATGGACATGACAGGCATGCTCTTGTGTAACCTAAGCTTAACCCCACCCCTTTACCTTCATCCCATTAACCCTCCTCCCTGTCAGTGATCTGGTCAATCTCAAGGTGCGCTAGGATTCTTCATGAGCGCTTCCACCTCGGATACCCTTCTTCCTCCTCATCTTCCTCTTGACCTTTCTAAGTGACTCTGCTTTTCTCTCCTGCTCTTTCCATACCTTTCTCTTTCTCACTCTGTTTTCTAAACCAGGGGGCCGTCTGGACTGCTCCCACAAAGCCTCCACTGTGTCACTGGCAGCCTCTCTCCCCACGTCCCCGTCCGCTACTGTGGGAGTAGCAGAGCGTGAATCAAAAAGGAGGAGCCACTTATCTCCAGCCTGCCCCCCTCCGCCTCACCTCCCGCTCCCCCTACCTCTCAGGCACAAAGGCTGTGCCTCTTAACAGCACACAATGATGCTGATCTAAAAGGTTACTTTGCTCTGTTCCCCCTCCCCAGCACCATCATCCTCCCCCTGCCTCCCCTCCAGTCACCGGCCCCTTCCAGCAGCATGCATGAAAAGAAAGTCTAATGGCGCTTGTTAGCCACTCCAGTGGCTGCACTGATCCGGCTTATCTGGCCCATCGGTTGTACCCGAGATGTCTGCATGAATGTCGGTGAGATTCAGGCCAGGGTCATGTTTTCATTCACCCAATCGGCCTCAGGGCTGATAAGACAATTTGTCAGAAAGTAATCAGAGAAGGGGGCTTCGGCCATTAAAGTTTACCGTGAGATGGAGACCTCGGAGAGCAGAGGTACCACACCTTGTATTTTCCTCTTGCATTCTGAGTAGGCTACTTTGGGTCATGTAGTCCACAGGCTATTTTGGTTGCTTTGACATTGTGCCTTTATCTTCCTCCATTTTAGCTGATTTGTATTAACACTCAAGTTATTCTTGGGGTAGTTCTGTATTCATAATTATGACCACACAGCCTGTTTGCATGTTTATATCTACCAATGTCTTTATACAGTGAGTACACATATAAATACACAGAGAAAGAAAGTGTATCTTATTTATATACACATATATTACTTTTACTATGAGCACATTTGTTGGATTGATTTTAATAGCTTTAATAGCTTTAATGAATTGTGCACCAAACACTAGGTATATACAAGTATCAGATCAGGACTTGGTATCGGCAGATACACAATATCGGGGGCACAGAAAATCTGATCGGGACATCCCTAACTAATATTACACTATTTGACCCCAAACAAAGGCAGTTTTTATATTAAAAGCATTGCAAAGCTGCAGTGAAAGTGAAAGCCTATTTGAAGTCAATAATGGATTTTTAACCAGGGGATTATTATGTGGTTGTTGAAGAGAAAATAAGAGGAAAATTTACTTTTATTACTAAAATAGTGCTTTAACTGACCCCAGATAAAAGCAATTATTAAACTAAAAGCATTACGTGTTGGATACCAATCACATGTCTATATGAACACCTATGTTGTGATAAAATATCAACAATATCGGTTATCAATAATAAGCATAATGAAGAGGAAATACATTTGGTTAAATTGGTTATCCAATTGCATATGGACAAGGGACAACTTTGTAGTGTTAGTAAGAATATGTATCATAAGGAGATCACCCCAAAATGACTATGTCTTTCCAAACCTGTATGACTTCCTTTCCTCTGCAGAACACAAAAGAAGATATTTTGAAGAATGTTGGTAACCAAACAGATTTGGAGACCACCAATTTCCAAAATAAAACACTGAGCCATTTTTCAAAATATCATCTTTTGTGTTTCACAGAAATAGATAAAGGTAAAATATCCATAATATAAAGCACATTCTTTAAAATGTTCTCTTTACAGCTGTAATGTTCTAAAGCTTTCTGGATGTGTTCTTTTTGCCTCTTCCTCTCACCTCCTCTCTGATCAGTATGCCTCCCCTGTGGTCTCTTTCCTTCTCTGGCCCTTAATCCAATCCTGCCAAGTCCCCATAGGCAGTGGACTTTTGAATTTTCTCTTTATACCCATGGAGTGCGCTCTTAATCGTCGGTTATTGCTCGCGATCAAATTTGTGGAGAGAGGGCAAGTCTTTAGTGATGTGATTTCGCGCACCCTAACCCAATCTGCTTCCAGAGCCTTTCTTTTACACTCTCCCTTTCATCTTGCCACAAAGCGATGGCATTTTAATTTTCATTCTCGTGTTACACTTTATTTGTTTAGTGGGCTGTTTTTTTCTCGCCACCATACAGATCCAGGTTGGTATTGATCACTGGAAATGACATTATTTTCCTCAAAGGAATTGTGGAGAGTATGTTTTTCTTTGAGATTCTTTTAAGGCAGACACGTCTCTGGTTAATCTGGGCTGTGGTGAAGAAAAGACAAGCTGGTAATACGTGTTTATGGATGTAAGAATGCTTCAACATGTGATATTGACTGTGTGTAATGTTGTTTCATGAGTGTTTCTGGTGTACAATAATTTTAAAAAGCAGAAGTAGAATTGGTCTTTGATATTTTCAAAGGGTGAAACTATTTTATCAGTTGTTTATTCTTTAATGGATACAAATATTTTACACAAGGGGAAAGACAAAGTACTCATAGATAGACAAGACTGCACATTTTCCTTGATTATTTATTTATACATTTTGATTTTATTGGAACGGAAGTCTTTTGACTGTCAAATTACTTTGTTTCATTTAAAACATAATATTTACATGATTAAAACGTTAGCTCTTAGAGATCTCAATTAAATATGTGTGATAACGAAATAAAGAAAAACTGACATATGAATGTCTCCTAAAAAGAGGCTTATTTTTGCAGGTTTAGTTCCCTTTTTGAAGTTAAACTATTGTTCGTAAACATTACAGTAAGCTTAGTCATTCTTCCCATGCCAGACAGTCTACTAATTCAATCGTAGGTAAACAGTGATTGATCAGTTCTTCCTTCAGACACATTCCCGGACATGGATGTCTGGGGTATAGCCTGTGGGATCGGGGAGGAGAGACGGCATTAACAAGCTTAATGAAACATGTCAGTGTGTTATTTTCTGCCTCCTGCCTTAGTCACAGCGAGTCAAAGCCCTCCCGCCAGGAAAGCCCATTGTTAGGATGCTGGATTAGCTTTAAGTCCCAGGAGTCCTGCTCCTCTTCATCTCCATCCGTCACTGTCAACACCCAAAGAGTTTTCACACACACATGCACAATCATACATTTATCTCTTGACCTTGCTGACATGCATTGCCTCTGCTCTAGCATAACATATACACTCGTAGGTGGACGTTTGCCCATTAAGGCCAGCAGTGCGTTCTGTCAGGTGGTCAGTGGGTACGCCTTCTGTGGCAGCACCTCTCTGTCCGTAGACAGGAATGGAGGGGGTTATGGCCCATGAGGTCAAAGTTCTTGACATAGGTTTTCACACAGTGGGCACAGGCAGTAATTAACAAGCTGATTGACAGGAGTATGACTGGAACAGGGAAAGGAGAATAAGTCGTCGCACCACTGCCACTACAGACAAAAGTGACCCTATAGATTCTGACCCTCTGTCATGAAGCTCCAATACAAATTAAAATTAATCCGCATCAGTTCAGTTTAAAGCATGGGATACTATGGTGTGGTTTTCTAGCTCTGTTTTTAATGATACATATTCATATTTAATGGAACTGATTTTTCTCTTTAAATCGTATATGCACAGAAAGACTTTGTCAACATATGACAGACATTGAATAATAAGTTTGTATTTAATAATATTCTTGAAGATATAAAAAAAAGTCAAAGTCAAAAATAATTTAGTCTTAATAAACTATCCTCCATTTCTTCTTTTTGTTTTGTAAAGGATGTTTTATAAATTATTATTCTGTATATCATTAATAAAATGATATTAAAACTGTCTATTAAAACATTTAATAAATACAAATTGAATGAAATGCATAACACATGTGACCCTGGACCACAAAACCAGCCATTAGGGTCAATTTTTTGACATTGAGATTTATACATCATCTGAAAGCTGAATAAATAAGCTGATTGATGCCTTTGATGAATGGTTTGTTAAGATAGGACAATATTTGACAGAGATACAACTATGAAAATCTGGAATCTGAGGGTGCAAAAAAAACCCCGAAATATTGAGAAAATTGCCTTTAAATTTGCCCAAATTAAGTTCTTAGCAATGCATATTACTAATCATGGCTATTGCTATAAATATACTCGTGCGACTGGTTTTAGATAGATAATAATAATACATGTTTTAGATGCATAAACAAATATATAAATGCATAAATAAATATATCATTTTAATATTTCATTAAAACAAAAAAATAAATAGAGAAGCAAACTTTACTTGGGTGATAATTTTCTTTTTAAATTAAATTATAAAAAAGTGAATGCACTTGCTGTCTGGTTTAAAGTGTGACACTAAGTCTAGGACACAGCCTGTCTATCAACTTTATATCTAACAATTACAAAAGAGGGTTTGCCTCGTCCCAAGAGGTAACATAGCTCTTTTATAGTTAACATGTTCACCTTTGAAGAATACACTTTAAAATCAGAGGAATTAAATGGTGTGTCTCCCCCTTGCTTCTGAGGGGACATTTTATACTGTGGCACAAAGGGACAGGGATCACATTGCAGCGCTGCATTCAGAGGGCCACTTTGCTTTCAAATGGTTTTGTTAGTTGTGACACTGCAGACATCCAACACCTTCCAAGAATCTGAACCACACAAAGCTCTTGTTCTATGGTGGGTAACCCAGAAACAGACCCGGGGGGCTAAAGGCTGTGCTGTGCTGTGTCACAGTAAAAAGTTTCCCTCAGGTGATCTTCCTTCCTGTTCCTGCCTCCAGGGTTGCAGAAGCGTTCAAGCAGCTTAACACAGGCGCTTAACACTTCCATCTGAAGAGAAGAGTGTCTTACCACCATCATCTCATGAGAAGAGTACCTTCATCTGATGTGAAGATGTGCTTGCTGTTTCACACGTCCCACTCAAGCCTACTTCTTGACCTCTGACATATCTGAAGACTTGAAAGTGGGCATTAACCAACTTAAAGGGACAGTCCAACCAAAAATGAATCATTTGATCATCCTTATGTTGTTCCAAACCTGTATGACTGACTTTGTTCTGTGTAATTTCAATATGCTTTGTCCATTCAACACATTTGGTTACCAAAATTCTTCAAAATATCTTATTTTGTTGTGTAGAAGAAAGAAAGCCACACAGGTTTTGAATGACATGAGCATAAGTAAATAATGACATCATTTTCATTTTTGGTTGAACTATCCTTTAAAAAGACATTCAGATTCTGACACTAGGGGAAATGGTTCCATTTAAAGTTTTCTAATTTAAGACACTTTTCATGACAATTTATATTAACAAGAGCTAAAATAAATTTGAGATTGTCTTATTTGGTTAAGCCCACCGTTTGCTTTAATGACAGAAGCACTTGAGCAACATAAACTATGAAAGTTTGTGTAAAATCTGATGATCATGTTCTTCAGCATGATTTTATAGCATGATTGATCTTGTGCTTCATGAGGAAACATGAATGTGTTTGTAAAGAGTTTCACAATCAATGCCACAAATTATTAAAAAACTTACAAAAAAGATTATTTATCTTACAAGTCTTACAAATTAATCTTAAAAATACAAAGAAGATTGATACATCTTTTAATAATAATTTTATATTAGTTTCCTTGTTTAAAAAGTTTTAAATCCTAAAATTGTTTATTTCCTGTTTAAACTGTTTTGCATGTATTATGAAAGCGGGTTGTGAGTGACTTTTCCCTTTAACTAATTTATCAATGATAACAGCTGCATTCTGTGGCATAATTGAGTTTCAGAAGGTCAACAACCTCCACAGAGAAAGAATGTTTCCAAGATTATACACTGGGCGGTAAAGGTATCTTTCCAGAAAGACAGACAGACAGACAGACAGACAGAGAGTTTAGTGTGGGCCATGGACGCAAGCAGCAGAAAGACTATCCACTGCATTAACCTTCTCTGGTCCTGCCAGAACTCTTTCTGCACTCTTCTTTCAGCAAGACCCAAGGGAGGGTAACTCTGAGCCCGGCCCATTCTCCGTGAGAACTTTGATTTCCTATTAGGTTCCTGCAGCGGCGGGGGGACCCACTCGTCTCACGTTCGACGGCAGGCTCTGCACAGGACAATGGCTAAACTCGGCCTGGATACAGGCCCTTTTGTTAGCCGTGCCATTTTGTTTTCGCCCCTGTCTCCTGGCAGGGCAGAGCCTTCAGAGCTCATGCTCTTCCCAAAGTACACACGTTTGGATGGGGGGAGAACAGGGAGGGGGAAGAGCTAGACTGCTTGTCTGTACATCAATACAGAGGAAGAGCAATGCCACTGGTAAAGGTTTTGACACGCTGCTCATCATCACCTCACGAAGAAAGCTACAATGGTCAGTTTATCCAACATCAAAATTATATGGTCTTAGCTAGTACCTGTACCTGTACCTGTACCTGTACCTGTGCCTGTACCTGTACCTGTACATGACACACAGACAGACAGACAGACAGACAGACAGACAAACAGACAGACACACACACACACACACACACACACACACACACACACACACACACACACACACACAGTATATATATATATAAATAATCTCATAATGATCAAGAGATTTCTAAGAGGTTGATGTTATATCAGTTTATGTGTGCTGGTTTCCTAGGATTTTTCAGTCTAATACATTTTTAAAAGATTTGTCCTGCATGTCAGTTGTTTAACAATGTTTTTTGGGCCTGTTTGCATTGGATTTCACTGTGTAGTGATTAAAAGTTGGGAAATGTGTGACTTATTGAACTACAGAGTGTCATGTATCTCAAACTGAAACATGAAATAGGGTGGGAAGAGGAAAAGCGACACTGATTGACAGGTGTAGTGAGGCAGCACTGATCTGTAGAGGGGGAAGCAGCCCTCAGGAGAACAGCAACTGGATGTGGATTGAGCCTGATGATGTCAAAACTAGGGATAATCTGCAGGGAGGGAAGACAAGTTCAATATGAGAGACAGCGAGAGCTTTTCCCATGCTTACCTGAACAAACAGCTCCACAACAATCAACTCAGATCCATGTGATACTGCATCCACCGCACATCACATCTTCAGAAATAATCTATAATGATCAAGAGATTTCTAAGAGGTGCTGATATTATATCAGTTTATGTTTGGTTTGAACCTGTGATTCTTTTTTTAGGATATTTGGATTAATAAAATGTTAAAAGAACAGTGTTTATTCAAAATAGAAATGTTGTGTTATATTATACACTACTATTTAAAAGTCTGAGGTCAGTCATTTTTTCTTTCTTTATTAAAAGAAATGAAAAACATTCAGCAAGGATGTGTTTAATGGATAAAAAGTAATAGTAAAGACTTATATTGTTAGAAAAGCTTTATATTTTGAATTAATGCTGTTATTTTTGTTCATTGAAGAATCAAATAAAAAGGTTTTACAGGTTACAAAAAATATTAAGCAGCACAAAAGTTTCAACACTGATAATAAATCAGCATATTTAGAAGGATTTATGAAGGATCTTGTGACACTGAAGACTGGAGTTATGGTTGATGAAAATTCAGCACTGCATCACAAAGTATATTAAAATAGGAAACCAATATTAGAAATTAAAATAATATTGCACAATATTACTTTTTTTCCTGTATTGTGATCATATAAATTCAACCTTGAAGAGCAAAAGAAACTCCATAAAAAAACAATATAAATCTTATAAATATAAAACTTTTGAACTTTGTGTATATAAATATAAATAGATACAAAATATAGGTGGAAACATAGTTTTCATGCAGCTCTTATCCACCTAATGAATGTTTAAAACCCACCACTGTCAAGCTCCAGAAAGTATTTTTTTTTTAGGTGTCCAAAATTGTCAAAAAAATAAAATAAAATGTTTCAATGCCAGTTTACACAAAATAATATCATACAATCAGCTGTAGTGAAACTCCTTAGAACTATACGGTCTATCTATGAATGTAAGCTGCGATGACACTTAAAACAAAACGGTACTATGCTGATTTGTTCTTTATTTATTAATTTACCACTCTTGTACCTTTTGTAAAATCTTTTTTTAATGTTTAAAACTTTTCACGTACTCTATAGCACCCCCTTGAGGTCCCTCTGTAGTTCACAGACTGCTGTTATAAAATCTGTGCTATGCATTGCTCTTATTGTGGATTTTCTTGTGCGTTTTTTCTTCAAAAGTTGACAGATACAGTCCTTTAATAAACTAAACGTTATTTATTTTATTTTTGTGTCACATAAAAAATAACAGCATACAGGTTTGGAATGTTGGAGAGTAAACAACGGCAAGCCTCAAATCAGCAGAAACCGGTTTCAAACTTCACTAAATATAGCCCTAGTGTTTGCCGAGTAATGTTTTGGAGGAGGGGAATGGTGTGTGATGGTGCTGAAAGGCTTGAGTTGCTAAGAAGCCTGCTGGCTGGTTAACTAATTACTCAGCTTCTTTTGTATCATGAGTTAATTTGGACTGTAGTAATGCAACAAGGAAGTTGCTCTTTAAGTGTTGGGCACAAACTACTTAGAAAGGGGTCTCGTTTTCTAAGTACACCCTGCAGGCACCAACTCCCTCACCTCCACTCCTGTGTCTTACATTCATATTGCAGGGATGCTAAAAAACAAGAAAAACACCAAACCCCAAAAGTATGCTTACTGAGGAACCAGAGAACAATTGTGACTGTATATCCCATTGTTTTTAATTTAGCAGGTGAAGCTGTCAGCTTGGAACAAACTATACATTTCAAAGAAGGTGTACATGCTAAACTTGAATACTGATTTTGACTGGTCATTCAGCTCAGGTTTTACTCTCATTTTCTTGTAAAAGACCGAAACCTTGTGTCTGATGACTCACTGGTGATTCAAACATCTCATTTTTTTCTTAGAGACAAAAAAAATAAACAAAATTAATACACTCATTAGAAATGACTCAGCCATTCTAACTGCTGTCTGTCTGTCTGTCTATCTGTCTATCTATCTATTTATCAATCAATCAATCAATCAATCTATCTGTCTGTCTGTCTGTCTGTCTTCTATCTTTTCCATCCCTTTGCCCTGCCTGAGACTGTTCAATTTGCAAAGTTACTTTCCACAACTCTCCATTGTCAGAAGCTCCTCTCGGAGTGCTGAATAGATTAATAGAAATGGGGAGGAAAAAAGAAAAGGGGTCGGACATGTATCCCTAATTGGGAATGGGAGGGAGAAAATGTGGGCGGGGGGCACGGTTGTCTCTGTGTATAGCTGAAAGCGATATCCTTGTCTCCCCCAGCTTGCCCCACTCCCCTCTGCTCCACCCACAGGATACCTGAGAGTGAGGGTCTCTGGGGAACTGGACTAGGGGAGGCTTTCAGCAGCCATGAAAGGAGAGCGGAATAAAACACAAGAAAACTCCTGACAATATACAGTATACCTCCCTTGAGCATGGCTCACAGCTGAAACACTATCTGTGCAGCCACTGTACAATGGGGGCAAGAGTCCCTTAATAGATGCGTGGCCTTCACAGGTGAGTGGGTGGGACAGCCAGTGCTCTCCAAAACTGGCAGAGTTAAATGAGTTCAAGGCATTGAGAGAGATGAGAGGGGCAAGAGAGGTCCTGCTGCAGGACTTCAGTTTATTCGCTTTCCGTTAGGAAGAATTACAGATGTCATGGACACTGAATTAAAATGATTTACCCCATTTTTCTATCCCTTATCTTTAAAATATAAAATTACACATTATTTACTTTTATGTTTTATAATTAATTCTTCCTATGAAAATAGTCCTAGATGTAAATTTCGGATAATAATTGCAATAAATTAGACCTTAAGAATTTTGGTGGATAACAGAGAACGGCTGATCAAATGATTTATATATATATAAATGGAGTATATATATATATATATATATATATATATACTGTATGTGTGTATATGTGTGTGTGTGTGTGTGTGTGTGTCAGACTCTCTCTCTCTGTTTCTTGTGTTTCCTCCTCTCGTGCCCATATTTGGTCAGTTCCTGTTCTTGTCATCATTTGTAATTATCAGTTCCCAGCCCTGTGTCTTCAGTTGATTAGTCCCCAGCCCTGTGTTATTAATTATCTTGTTTGCTCCTTCATTTCCTTCCCTTTATAAGTCCTCAGTGTTCCCAGTGTCTTTGTCCAGTATTAACGCTCATTTGGTGTGTACCTGTTCTCCAGCGATCTCTGTGATCTCCGTGTTGTTATAATAAAGTGTTTCACGGTTCCGTGTATCCTCGTTCCTGGCACCCCTGCACATCCGTGACAGAATACTGGACCCGAAAATACAGTGACCTCTGTGCCACTTCCACCCGGTTTTGTTTTCCTCCCGCTTTTGAAAGTTTTGTTTCCTGGTTTTGCTCCGCGCAATGGACCTCCGCCCGGCGCTCGCCCTGCTCGCTGCTCGCGGGAATCTCCGCCGCCGTCTGCGGCTCGTCCAGCCGGTTGTTTATGCGGAGATCCGCCACCATTCGCGCCACCTCAAGCCCCGGACCATTCGAGGCTCACGTAAGCCCGCTGGTGTCTCTACTGGCTCCGCCCAGCTCATCTTCGTGCCGCTGGTCCTGCCCAACCCGTCCAGATCTGGTGCGAGAGCGGCGACAATGCCCACCACGAGGGAGCCTGCCGTGGACGGTGTGAGTGCGGAGTGGAGCTCCGCCCCTGCACCACGGGCGGAGATGGAGCTGATAATACACCTGGGACTGCTGGACATGGAGGAGGATTTAATTGACTGGGAGACTGAGTTGGAGCACGAGATGCTCCTCTCCTTCCTCCGTCGTCCCCGCTGGTCCCGTCCAGCCCTGAGGGGGCTTCAGATTCTCTGGTGCCTGCTCCTCGCCAGCGCCCTCCAGTGCCTGCACCTCGCCAGTGCCCTCCAGTGCATGCACCTCACCAGTGCCTCCAGTGCCTGCACCTCGCCAGCGCTCCGGTGCCTGCCTCGCCAGCACCCCAGTGCCTGCCCGAGACTGCGCCTCCAGTGCCTGCACCTCGCCAGTGCCTCCAGTGCATGCACCTCACCAGTGCCCTCCAGTGCCTGCACCTCGCCAGTGCCCTCCAGTGCCTGCACCTCGCCAGTGCCCTCCAGTGCCTGCACCTCGCCAGTGCCCTCCAGTGCCTGCACCTCGCCAGTGCCCTCCAGTGCCTGCACCTCGCCAGTGCCCTCCAGTGCCTGCACCGCCCAGTGCCCTCCGGTGCCTGCACCGCCAGCGCCCGGTGCCTGCTCCGCCAGCACCCCAGTGCCTGCCCGAGACTGCGCCTCCAGTGCCTGCACCGCCAGTGCCCTCCAGTGCCTGCACCTCGCCAGTGCCCTCCAGTGCCTGCACCCCGCCAGTGCCCTCCAGTGCCTGCACCGCCAGTGCCCTCCAGTGCCTGCACCGCCAGTGCCTCCAGTGCCTGCACTCGCCAGTGCCCTCCAGTGCCTGCACCTTGCCAGTGCCCTCCAGTGCCTGCACCGCCAGTGCCCTCCAGTCCAGTGCCTGCTCCTCGCGCGCCCTCCAGTGCCGGCTCCTCGTA
This sequence comes from Gymnocypris eckloni scoliostomus, assembly GCA_027564155.1. Lineage (NCBI taxonomy): Eukaryota > Metazoa > Chordata > Actinopteri > Cypriniformes > Cyprinidae > Gymnocypris > Gymnocypris eckloni. The sequence continues at coordinate 14,412,795 of CM050420.1, forward strand.
AGTGCTCATCGATGCCTCCGCTGGTTCCGTCCCAGCTCATCGATGCCTCCGCTGGTTCCGTCCCAGCTCTTCAGGCGCCCCGAGTCAGCAGCACGCGAGTCAGCAGCAAGCGAGTCAAGCGTAGCGAGTCAGCGGCACCCGGCGTAACGAGTCAGCGGCACCCGAGCGCCCGTAAGCCAACAGGTTCCGCTCCGCCGGAGCCACGCACTCCGCTCCGGCCGGGAGCCGCACTCTGCTCTGTTCCAGGACCCCACGGATTCCGCTCCGTTCCGGGAACCCCTGCTGGTCCCATCCAGCTCTCCAGACCCCTGCTGGTCCCGTCCAGCTCTCCAGAGCCCCTGCTGGTCCCGTCCCAGCTCTCCAGAGCCCTGCCGGCCCGTCCGGCTCTCCAGAGTACCTGCTGGGAATTTCCCCAAGAAATTTTGACTACCATGGCCTCCCATGCTCCCGCTCCGCCATGGTCTCCCGAGTCCCCGGATCCACCATGGACACCCAAGCTCTCCGATCCGCCATGGCCTCCTGAGTTCCGGATCCACCATGGCCACCCAGAGCTCCCGATCCGCCATGGCCTCCCGAGTCCCCTGACCCGCCATGGCCACCCGAGCTCCCGCTCCGCCATGGCTCCCGGGCAGGCGCCGCCCTGGAGGCCTCCTGTCCTGTCCTGTCTCCGTGTCCCTTGAGGCCTCCAGGCGCCCACCCTCCCTTTCGATGTCATCACTGGGACGCGCTATTGGAAGGGGTAATGTCGAACTCTCTCTCTCTCTGTTTCTTGTGTTTCCCCTCCTCTCGTGCCCATATTTGGTCAGTTCCTGTTCTTGTCATCATTTGTAATTATCAGTTCCCAGCCCTGTGTCTTCAGTTGATTAGTCCCCAGCCCTGTGTTATTAATTATCTTGTTTGCTCCTTCATTTCCTTCCCTTTATAAGTCCTCAGTGTTCCCAGTGTCTTTGTCCAGTATTAACGTCATTTTGGTGTGTACCTGTTCTCCAGCGATCTCTGTGATCTCCGTGTTATAATAAAGTGTTTCATTAAGTTCCGTGTATCCTCGTTCCTGGCACCCCCTGCACATCCGTGACAGTGTGTGTGTGTGTTTATATATATATATAAGTTTATGTTTACATACTATATGTGTGTACTGTGTATATTTACTATGTACTGTACAGTATATATAACTACACACACATGCATGCATATATTAATTAAAATATATTAGATATATATATAAAATATTTATATTTATATAGAATATAAATTATATACAAGTATAAATGTATATACTGTACATATTTTTTTAGATATGTATATACACACACACACACACACACATTAAATATACATAGTGCACGCACATATAGTATGTAAACAAACTTTTATTTTGAATGCGATTTATCCAATTTACAATTAATAAAGTAGTAGTAATTACAAAGAAACAGCGACTAATATTTGAATGAAGTATACATTTGGTAGAAAGACTGAAATAGTATTTACTTATAAATCATACTCCAATAATCTTTATTTACAATTATTGATGAGCATTTGGCTTATGGGTGCATAGAAATGTTTTTATAGAGTTTCTATGATCATGAAGTTCAGAACTGCATATCGACTCTGCATTCAAAGGAAAAACTCACACAGGAGGGTCTTAGATGTGGTTTACACCACACATCCAATAATTCTCTGTGCCTGCCCTTGAAATCTATATAAGTCAAAGCATTCACAACTAGTCTTTAAAGGGTCATATAATGCTACATGCACTTTTACAAGTTGTCTGAACTGAAAGGTGTGTTGGCAGTGTGTGTACACAACCACCTATAACGATAAAAAAACCACCAGTGCTTTTTTTAAATCTACTAAAATCTTTATCTCTGTCTCAAATCAAGCTGATCTCAGATACCTGTCTGTGTGACGTCAAACGGACGAGACCCCTCCCACGATTGTTTATTGACAGCATTTCAGCACAGACTGCACTGGTGTCTTACCTCTGACCCGCCCTGAGTGAACTGTCATCAGTTGTTTCGACGCCGGAGCAGATGTAGAAAAGAATGAGTCCTAAGCGATTGAGGTGTTTTGTTGTTGGATGTAATAATGAACACAGTAGTAGTCATTTACTCCTGTCATCTGAGCGGCTGAAGAGTATTACCTTTGGTTTTGAAGGGAAAGCGCCCTCGATCTACCTAAATGTGTCTATGTTCGCGCGAATCATTCATGATCCAGCTTCACCTACAGAAGAAGTGAGTACAAGGTTTTTTAAATGAATCTTTGCAAATCGTCTTTCCTAATCATGTGCTAATTAGCAAGTTTCAAGATGGATGTGGCTAAAGTAAACAGTCCCTCAGTGAGGCTGGAAGAGAGGGGCGGAGTCAGCAGAGCTCAGCAACATTTAAAGGAGAATGACACAATATTGTTTGCTCTGAAAAGAGCTGTTTTTGACAGGGTAAATACAGTGTTTTTTTCACACTACCAAAGATACATTTTAACCAAACTATGTTACAGACTTTTCATTAAGACCATAAAGAATAATATAAACTTGTGGAAAATGGGCATCATATGACCACTTTAAGTAAGAATGGCCCCTCATGTTCTGAGGTGTGACTCGAAAAGTGCCTCCAGCACTAAGAGAACCAATTTTTTTTACATCAACCATTCACTACCGCAGCCTCTCGTTCATCGGAAGGGAAAGGCACGCTGGATGTAACACAACGCATGAGGAAGTCGACAAAAAGAATAAATGCCCCTACAGTTTAGGTGTTTCCTATACATATGCACACACATCCATATCCTCACAATGAATGTAACTGATGCTCAAAAGGCATTGAACGTCAATATAATTGGCCTCACCTTTGTATAACTTTGAATGGGATGGTTACCCAAGAAGCCTCATGTTGGTGTAGATACGTCCACTTTGAACATTTGCAGACACAAAAGGACAGCCACAGGAGGAACAAAGATGTGAAGAATCACCACTGCCCTTGCAGTTTCTTTTTACGGCGTGCTGAAAGACATTGAGATGAGGTGGACAAGGTTAGCTAACAAATGGCTAATCCTTCCAGTTTTTCTGCAAAATTACTTTAATAAACTAATGTGATATATAAAATCACATATATGTTAAAAAAAGATTTAAAAAAGGTTGTCAGGACCAACACATTAAGTTCAGTCAACAGAATTTGCAATGAATGCTGATTACCACAAAAATACATTTCAAGCAAACAAAAATATTACAGTGAGGCACTTACAATAGAAGTGAATGGGGAAAATTCATAAACAGTTTTACGCACTTCAATAGTACTCACCTTATTTTGCAACACTGAAGGAAGCTATTTTGTGTGAAAGTACGAGACCTGCAATTCATTAGCTGCTTTAGGTAAATATCTAGAGGAATAACAATGTACAATACAGTGTAAAACTATCTGCGCTACTAACCAGTCTGTTATTATTACGGTAATAGAAAATAATTGAGAACAAATGCCAATCTGCAATACAAAGCAGCATAACTGACTGTTTTTGTACAGCTAAATTAACTGGTAGCAAATGACACTGGAAGACTCGTATATTCATGCTACAAATGGCCACAACTACTCCTACTTAAAAATATGATGGATGGACACAAGACATACACAACAAGTGTGTTAGCTTAATTTTAATGCAAAAAGAAAGAATACAAAAATAATCTTATTAAATGACTGTCCTCCTCCATTATTGAGAGTATTGCAACGCATGCGCATGCATTCCTTTGCTTGTAAGCAATGCTCAGCGAATGTTCAACGTCAGCAGCACCATGCGCATGCTCTGTGATACTCTACATAGGGTGACGTGGAAGAGAAGAATTGTTGAATAAAGTCAGTATTTTTGTCGTCTTTGTGCACAAAAACGTATTCTCGTAGCTTCATAAAATTTTGGTTTAACCAGTGTTGTTACATGAACCATTTGAATGTGTTAGTTACGTTGTTGTGTTCCTGTGGCTCAGTGGTAGAGCATTGCGTTAGCAGCGCAAAAGGTTGTGGGTTCAATTCCCAGGGAACACAAATACGGATTAAAAATATATAACCTGAATGTACTGTAAGTCGCTTTGGATAAAAGCATCTGCTAAATGCATAAATGTAATGTAAATGTCTATGGAGGGTCAGAAAGCTCGCTGATTTCATCATAAATACCTTAATTTGGGGTTGAACTATCTTTAAAATGGCCATACAAATGACAAAAACAACTTTACAGTTAAAATAATTGAACATTTAACAGAATAATTTGATGGATTAACAGAACAGTTAGTTTTTCTGGTAATCAACATCATGGAACAAATGCTTTTGAATTAGTTTAACTTGTATTGAACCTGGAATATTCCTTTAAAGGGTTAGTTCACCCCAAAATGAAAATTACGTCATAAATTACTCAGCCTCATTTCATTCCAGACCCATAAGACCTTTGTTCATCTTCAGAGCATAAATTAAGATGTTTTTGATCAGATCAGAGAGCTCTCAGACCCTCCATAGACAGCAACGCAACTGAAATGTTCCCAGGAGCAGAAACCATAGTAAATACATTGGTAAAACAGTTAAAGTCCATGTGACATCAGTGGTTCAACTTCAGTTTTGCGATGCTACGAGAATACTTTTATTTTGGGGTGAATTAACCCTTATGTGCATTAATAACTGTTGCATTATGTTCAACAGATACTTTAGAATTGCAAAAAAAAATTCCAAACTGTTTACAAATCTTTTTTCCTTGTTTTGCAAGATAAGAGCATTCATGGATAACATTATCTATGATTTCACAAGAATAATCCTGGCTATGGGTTACATTGATACGCATCATCAGAGACTGCAGACTAGTGTTCACAGGAAGCCTATGCATTATTCATACCTCTTATTCAGAGGCTCATGTGACGTTTTCTATTATTTTCTTCCCTTGCTTAGATAACAATCTTTTTTCAAACGCCACAAAGCTTTAACCATGTAGTTGTGCTACATGCACAGGTGTATGCGTATGTGTCAACAAAGGCCTCTAATACATTACTTGACATTAATATTTAATAGCGTTGTATCCATAAGCTAACATCCAAATGCTCTTTTGACAATAGCTGGATGGGTAACAGTTACCTGGCACAAGTCTTTCAGATCACTGCACAGTTGAGAATGATTCTCGGTCTGCAATATAACATGCACCATAACAGTGGATTTCTTTCTCCAGTTATCATCCATTTCTGCACATCTTTTTCCTCTCTTTTGAATGCCTTGTACACCTCACCCCCACATGCCCTCTTTCTCTTTTTCTGTCTTGCTCTATGGTTGTTGCTACAGTCTCGAAGCAGATGGAGAGTACGGCCCAGTTTTAGCTTTTGTTCCAATGTCCCCAGAGAGTCCGAGCCCTTTCCTTGGCTCCTCCCACTCCCCTATCTTCAATTAAGTTTAGGAACCTCACTTTTCAACTAAGCATAGGAATGAGCATGTGCTCTGCAGGCAGTTTACATTGTTTACTCACTTAACACTTTACCTGTTCAGTAGTCTATGGATGCAAGTTTGTCCAGTACTGAATGAGGTGGAGGTTGGGTTGATCTTCATGGTGGAGGTTTTTCATGACCTTTCCATCATGTTGAAAAATGGTTGAGGAACTAGGACAGTAAAAAGCAACAATTCCCCACCACCTCAAACACAAACACACCAGGAAACAATAGAGAGAGAAAAAATATATATTTCACAGCATTGGAATGCATACAAAAAACGATCTACTGTTCATATTTTGTCACTGTCAAACAAAAACAAGGGGATGTCTAAACATCAGGTTTGAGCCAATAGTGTGAAGTTGGGATAGATCCAACTTTTTCTGCATATAGCATATTAATAAAGGTAGCCAATTGAATGAGACACATTGTGTTAACATAGCTACCATAACTGTTTTGGAATTTTCACTGAACACATACAGTATGTTGGATTTGTAAGTTATATAAAGGTTAGCATGAAATTGAAAAGCAACACGATAGCAACGTTGCGCACGAGCCTCTCGGATTTATGAGCCCGCGCATTGCGTAAGGGAGGGGGGTATTTGTTTATGTTTTTCCTTCAACGCTCTACCTCAATATTTAATGAGATGTGAAACCTCAACTCAGGCAGTCTCCCAGCTGTTGTCAGGAATACTTTATGAGTAAAAAAAAGAGTAAGGGCTACAGGTTGATCAGTCGCCTCTGATGTGGTAATATAAGGGCACGCGGGGGTCATCTGCAACCTCATCTGACAGTTAGCTATACACTTAAAACACGAAAATTTAAACCGCTAAATATATTTTTTAAACGTATTTTTTTTATCTTCTCTGTAGCGCCTAATACTTTTTTCTTTTAAGCTAAATGTTTCTGTATTAAATCAAGCATGTTTTAAATGGGCACCATGACATCATTACATACTAATTATCTTTCTCGTTTAGGGTATTGTTGATGTAGCCTAATTCGAATCTCAAATCCAACAAATCTGAACAAAAAATCCAACAAAAAACATGTAATGTCCAAGCTTCTATCTTAAAGAAATATACTTCAGAATTACATAAAATGAAATACAAAATAGAAAGAAATTGTTTTATAGATTTTAGTGGGATTCGATCGGTAGGCTATTATGGAAATGCTTTCCACACGTGTTTTTCCCACCAAAGCTAAAACAATGAAACGATCAAAATGACGTCAACATTAATGATGAATGAAAAATTGGACCATGAAGTTTGTTAGATACAACAATTAAATGTTGAATATTTCAAATGTTGCAAGTGCACTAGGCTACTGTGAGTCTTAGGCTAAAAGGAGCAGAACCAAAAAGATAACTACAAATCCCTTTAAAAAGATTTATGTTTAATGACTTTAAGCGTATATACAAAATGACGAATGTTTTCCTTGTTTGGTAGCATCATCCACGCTATTTTTGTGTTGAGGAGACAAACTGGACATATCGGTCAAAGCACTGGTATTAGTTCAGCACGACTGGACCTGCCAGCTCCTGTAACTACAAGTGCTACTTATAGGAAACTGTTGTAAAATACCAGAAGACGTAAGGAGAGAGATGCTAACATAGGTAAGCACAGCTTAAGAACAATCATACTAATTGCGACCATAAGTGCAGGTGATAAACTTTTCAGCTAGTTTACAGTTTGTAGGCGTCGCTACTCCCCAATTTACAGGCGCGTGGTCGCGAAATTTGAGCGCGTTTGTCGTTGAGGGTCGTATGTAACAGGACAGCACAGATGGTCGCGCGCGGTTCACTGGAAGAAAAAGATATTATGGATAAGGTTGTGAATAATTTAGCGTGCTGAGCGTGTGCATGATATTGCCTATTATTCTCGATGTTAATCTGGATAGGGATCGCAGACGCACGGCTCAAGTGATTGGTTAAACGCAGGGGTGGAGACACAAAAAAGCCTGCTTTCATTAATAATTCCTGAGCAATTCCAGCTAAGTCTTTGAAGGGAGCGGACAAAAAAAGTTTTGAAAAATACTTATCCCTTTCTATTCCTAAAGGAAACTCTCTCTGAAGCCATTTATCATGGTTGAAAAGTGCTAGAATAAACAAACATAATGTATTTTGTAATACATTGGGGAGGTTCTGAAAAATAAAAGTGTATAACACATTATTTTAGAGGTCTTTAGTTATTTCAGTTTCAACAACAACAACAAAAGAAGGCTATTTGTAAGACCCCTTTTAGAGTAAGACAAGGCGCGTGTTTGTGTGTGCACGTCAGCTCGTGTACTTTGGTGCGAGCGTGTGTGCGCGCGTGTGGCAGACTCACAGAGCGAGTGTATAGTCTCTCGAGTCAGGTCCTGTGGGACTCCACTCGTTGCGCTCACCAGCTGACAGCGCGTGCTTCCAAGAGGACACTCAACACCCCTTGCCACGGGTCGGCCAACAATTTTGGAACAGTTAATAAACGCTTCAATTACAGTTAACACAATTCCTTCAATAAACACGAGGCCGCGTATAGATAAGAAAACTATTAAACCCGTTCATACGCAAAATGAAATAATTCATGATGTTTGTCATGGCTCGAGGGTAGAGAAGCTGACAGTTGTCACGGGGGCAATTGGCAGTATACCAACATGCATATGAACCACATAAGAAAACCTCAACTTATATGCGCCAAACGCCTTTAGGAGAAGTGCTTCCAAACTCTGACTGAAAGAAAAGATCAACAATGAGACTCGATCTGACTTAAAGTTCACATTTGAAGACCATTGTTGAACGAACAGCTAAATTAAGTTTTCTTCAGAGATTGGGTTATTCGTCTACTTCTAAAATTGTTGTAAAATAGGCTATACGAATTAAATCACTAGAAATTCGTTCGAAATTTCCACCTCGTGAAATGCCACCGTTATGATTCGTTATGTTTTCTCATGAGATTGGATTGTCTTTAAACATATGAAACAATAGCAATATTATTAATGCAGCCTAAATAATGTGTTTACAGTTTATTTGCTAACTAAACTTCAAAAGAGAAAGACATAGTTTTTTTTAAAGAGCCTCAGAATAAACATGCTACATAAAAATATATGCTAAACTGATATTATGTAACTACATTGGGTGACGGCGAGTTGAATCAATGTGTTTATTACTTTTTAATTACTGACTGTGTTCTAGTGTATTGCTTTGATGATCTGATTGTCATGATTTTTGTGTAAATAATACAACAAAAATTAAATGTTTTAATTACAGCCAATTGCTGTTGCAGCCTGCTGCCATATAATATTTTGTATAAGCTCCAAAAATAACTTTAATATCTAGTTATAGAAAAATTATGTTCGTAAAATAACCAGGAACCAATACACTGATCCGAGGAGTCTATAATGTGAAATTAAGAACTTTATGAACCAAATAACCAACTTAAGAAAGTGTTTAAGAAGATGGTTCACTCTTTAAAATGTTCTTTATTGGCATTGATGGTTCCATGAATATCATTTAACATCCATGGTGCCTTTTCATTCCACAAAAGGTTTATATTGGATTTTTTTTTAGATTATACAAATATTCTTCACATTAAGAATAAGAGGGTTTATAGAAAATGTTCATTGAAAGGTTCGTTGCGGAACCAAAACAAGTTATATGGCATCGCTTAGAAAACACCCCTTGGAAGTGTTTTATTTTTAATTTTTAAACAGTGCTGCAAAAACACTGTACTTGACTAAAGTGCACACTTAAAGGTTTGTTTGGTATGTATCAAGATCACCCTACGTTTTGATACAAAATTCATATAAATACAGTAAAATTTGTATTATTAATTGTTCGATAATGTCACACATAATTTAAAACCATAAAATGTTTCACACATAAGTGCTCGTTAAGGGCTAAACCTTATTAAAATTAAATTACATTAAATAAAGCTGGTGCCCACATATTAGTATTTACTTTATAAAAAAAAAGATCTAGATTCTAGAAAAGTTATTTGATCAAATCGTAATGAAAAACTGATAACGACAATCACACAGAGACATGAGACATAAATCATGTTAATTTTCCGTTTTTATTTCTACAATAAACAAAACATATCAGTAGCAAAACTGCTCATTTTCAATAACGCAAAAAAAATTGACAAGGCAAACAGAAATAAATAGCTTACTTCAGCTACAGAAGCAGAACTTCTTTACATTGAAAACAAATATTAAAAACGAACGGTTGATACAAAATCTAATGGCTATATTAAATATATTCATCAAATTGGCATTACTTCTACATAAACACAAATTTATTGTTCCATGACAAAAGAGTGTTTCTCAAGCCTATGGCCCGTTTTTAAAGTGCACGTAAACTTTAGAAGTTGCAAATTCTTACAGGGTTCAAAATCAATCGTATCTGTGAAATTAGGCCCATGACAATCACGTGTCAAAACAGTTAATGGAAGACAGTTTTATGCATGACATTCGAGCCCATGGCACTGCTGCACGCGGCAGTTTCACATGGCGTAGGGGTCTGGTCAATGTCACGAGAAGGCAACTAAATCTATTGGCGTCAGGCACAACAGCAACATCACGGTCCAAAAGATCATACACAAATGGATAAATAAGGCAAACCATTACAAAGCCCAAATATGCGATTGACACTATTGATGGACAGTCCGGTTGGTGCGTTTCCTAAAAAGCGCGGTGCTTGGGCAGTTTCAGTTCCGACAGCTCGTCATCGCACTGCATCTCTAAGTGCGTTTCGTCCGAGTCACTGAAGTGCGAGTGAGGGGAAAACTCTCCGTCGCTCCGGTTCGACCGAGGTGAGTTCTTGCTGGCCTCCGAAACAGACTTGCTCGTTCCAGAGGGCGACTGAAGGTCTTGCACCATGAAAGAGGCGAAAGTTGCGTTCTCGTACTGGTACGGGTAACCCGCGCCCGCGCCTCTCCGACAGACGCTCGGCGATCCTCTGGGAGAGAGGTCCTCCTCGAACACGTTGGCAGGCAGCAGGTCGCAGTTTGGCGGGTCGGCTTTAGCAGCCGGGTCCTGAAGCAAGTCGGACAGGGCGTTGATGTAGATCTGGGCCATCTGTAGGGTTTCGTATTTGGAGAGCTTCTTGTCATTTTCTAAGGCTGGGATGACGCTGCGCAGCGCGTCGAACGCGTGGTTCAATCCGTGCATCCTTCGCCTCTCCCGGGCATTGGCAGCCACGCGCCTATGTTTCTGCACGACGTTGGTCGCTTTGCTGGACGGGGCCCGCTGTCTGCCATCATCTGCAGCCACAACTCCTTTAAGCCGGCAGAGCTCGCGTACTTTGACAGGACTCTTGCTGCTCTTCCTGAAGTTGGAGGCAGAGGACACGCCTTCCGCGCTCGAGCCGGGCGAGTGCAGCAGGTATTCGGCGTGTGCCGCGCAGGTGCCAGCCTGCACGGGAGCCAGCCAGGCGCGTGGGTCACTGCTGGCTATGAGTGCCAAAGCTGGTGGGTACTCGCGCTGCTCCCCCCGCGCCAGGCTCGGATGCTGGACGTCGAGTTCAATCACCTCCCTTGTATCCGTGCTTACGCCGACCACGTTCATTCCATCCATGTTGTTGTTTGTGCTTTTTGGAGGAAAGTGGGTAGCTATGGATAAGGGAACGGGATTTTTGCCGTGGAGGATTTCTCTTCTTACACCTGTGGTGAAGGGGATTTCTTTACTGATGTCTCAGGGCGACTTGTCGGTTTTAAAAGCGGCACGCGCCGGGGAGCCCCTTCTCAAGCTGGTCGCGTGGCACTTTGACCAATAAGAGGACGCGGGGCAGGCGCGTGTAGGCGACCAATGAGAAGTCATAGTAAACCCGTATTATGCCCAAACTTTTTTTTTTTGGTAATGTCGCGCTTCAAACCTGTTTAACTAGAGAATAATGATAACAATTGGTCGTCCCACAGGACGCACTCAGAAACTTAGAGACTGACTCAAGTTATGTGGCGAGCCTCCACACACGCTATGTTTAGGAAATTAGATCTAGTCTATAAAGTGCAAAAAAGTACAAATAATACATTTGTCTCGACAGTCTCAAATGAAGTGAAAGGGGTTATCAAAACTCTTTATTTGAGACCACCGTGCTTTGAATCTGCTTGTGTCCATTAAATGCTCGTGATAATATGCAGCCCCATTTTATTGAAGTAAACCTTTTGTTCTACCTTTTTAAAGGAGAAAGAAGACAATTAGCTACATTAATTTGATATATTAGGCACTGTATCGTCATGCTGCATGAAATTAACCATTTTTGGCATTTGAACTTGTCAACGAAATTTAGGCTAGTTATTCGCGAAAGTTATTTATAAACACGTTTTATTAATTTAGACATTTATAATTTGTTGCATACTTTACGTAATAATGTATATAATTTTACTTACATTCGTACATAAAGTCTAATATAGGCTAATAAAACAAAACACTTATAAACAATATACAAATATAATTCTTTATTGAAAAAAATCTCAGTTGCGCAACATGAACATTAAATAAATAGCAATAATTCATTATTTTATTGATGCAGGTACATTCAATAATAAGTGTTAATACCAGATTGAGTTTCGTTTTCTTTTTGAACAAATTCAAAACCTTTTGATCCGATTTAAGGAACGCCCTTTCAGCAAAAGAGCTTCCCAAAGATCCGAAACTTGATCTGGAGGCGCGACAGTCCCTTACTGCCACGAGCTTTAGAAAGGGCAGTGATATGATAATACAAAAATATTATAATTAATAATAATAATAATACATGTTGATGATGGAGCCCTTTTCATGATTGCTGATCAGACACTTTGATTTTACTGTAAAAAAGAAAACCTAGGCATTTATTAAATTAAATTAGCTAGTTAGGTACATAAGCTTAGCGTGATATAAGAAAAGGCATTAATAGTAGAAGTTAATTTGTTGTAACGTGGAAAATGTGCAGACAGCAAAGTGTGCATAACTTTTTGACTCGGGCTACAGCTGCGTTCCCTGGTTAGTCACTGAAACAAGTATTATAATGTAAGGCAGTGATGCACAGGGCCTTACTTCCTGTTTTCTGGCATTAAACATTTCACAAGACTCTTTTTACATTTATTCATGAATTCATAGAGCGCAGAGGCTTGCGGACTGGCGCCTGAGCTCGCCCCAACTGGAGCCTCACCCAGGCGGCTTGTGTGTCTTGGACTAGGTCCTAAAGCAAACAACAGGTTGGGATTGCTGCCGTCGATTATTAAAGTGTCCCAGGGACAATAGAGACTCAATGTTCCATTCGATACGCCTGAAGAACTCTTTGGAAAAAGGGCACAAAATGTGTCTCGATGGGGGCTTCCACCGTGATCGAGTCTGCGTGCTGCTTTCTTCATTCCTGTCTCCTGGGAAACCCAGAGATATCGCGTGCTTGATAAAAGTCGATAAAACACACCACAGGGCTCCTCAACACACAGTAGTATTATTAGCAGCCTAACAATGAATTTCACAGCTACTCCATTCATTAAATATATTATAAATAACATATTTTTTTATCTATGTAACACATATTTACAAAGATAAAAGTAATAATTTATATTAAATTTAATATTTTATTTTTTATTCATTATCCAGTACATAAACCTCCTGATGTTACAGTTTAACACGAACTTGCGTATACACAAGCGTTTAATTTGATGTTATGTATTCCATCATACATACAACAAATACAATCTCTGATTTTCTAAATATCAGAACAGGTGCACACTTTAGTAAGCATCTCTTTACAGCTGTGGGAAACTGAAAAAGCCCCAAAGGCGACATCTAGTGGACTTGCAACTCACTTACCGTAGATCAAGTGCATATTTTCTTCAGAACTTGAGAGTTTTTTAATCGGAGAGAAAGTCTAACGTTATCCTCTGTTTACTTGCAGAAAATGTCTGCTATTTAACATGGATTCGTATTAGTCCTTGAAGAGTTACAGGTCACAATTGTCTGCATCTCAGCTTTCATGGTGGGTGCTATGCAATGTGCTGTAAGTGTAAGCTTTTTATCGTTTAAAATGAGGGAAAATATTCTGGTGCATCAGGATTTGGTACAAAGTGTAGCAGGCAACATTACAACCCATGCTTAATATTACATACAATAAATAGCATAAACAGACTCATGTACAAGAACTTGGCCTAATACATGTGGGACATGACAGGTTCAGGGTTAGACTTGTGGCGACAAACTCTTCAATCACTAGAGCATGACTTGAAATGCTGTGGTGCCTTTCACTTTGACCTGTAGAGCATGAATCTGTTCACAAAGTCAAAAGCCAACAGTGGCTAACCTTTGACCACAAGCTTCATTGTGTTCAAATAACTTCCTGTTGATGAGCTCATCCTGAAGTGGAAGGGACGAAACAGAACGCGTTACTCTTCACATGTACCACTGTACTGTTCGGGACATTATTGTGTCTGTATGTCATTTTTGATGATACAGACAATACAACAAAAACCACTGTAGAAAACATGTTTATTAGACAAATTATACACAGAAAGCTTTGCCACTTTTAACAGAGGCCTCAGTTTGTTCCATTTGAATAATATGCAACACATACAACAAAATAGGCCTATATTAAATACTGTACATTATAATCAGTTGAAAATGATGTAATCCTGTACAATTCTATGAATGAAATTAAAAATGTTACAGGCATAGCAGGTTTTGCATGCTTCTTTTACAGAAAAAAAACCTTGCTTCCTTTTTGACAGATTTGGAAATTAAACTGAAATGAAGTTGAATGAGAATGCCTTACCATCAGAAACCGCGAGAACTTGTAATGTGATAGTGGCTAACTGAGCTTTAAAGACTCAGATATTATACTCTATATCTTCTTTAAATCCAACAAAACATTATCTGCATGTAAAATATACACTTTAATGTCTCTTCATTTACTCTAAATAAAAATCTTTAAACTGATACTAAATAAAGTTGCTCCTATAGTCTTTCAGTAATCGTATCTTAAGAAAAGTACATCTAGAATGCTTGCGTCAAAACACTGTTGCTGTTCTCTACACACAACATTTGCGAATTAGTCAGAGGATAACAAACTGAAAGCTCATTCTAAACAACTAACATTAGTAAATATTAATACAGTTCATGTTAGTGAAAAGGATTGGTTGTTTTCTGTCCTCAAAATGTTTCTTTTTTTTTTAAACGCTCACCCCACCTCGATGGCCTTGTTTAAACAACTAGCACTTAAAAAAGTTAGATAAATAATACCCCTTAACATTTACGAAATTAAATAGAAATATATTTCAAATAACCATATCAGCGTTTTCAGATAGTAACAGGTTGAGTTACTTCAGATAGTAACACTTGAAAAGTAAAAAAAAAGCCCTGTCTCTAAGGCTCGTGTTAAGAATTTGTTTAAAAACCCTCTTACTCTTTCATTTCCAAAATCTGACACACAGCCGTGAGATTGTGGCATATACAATAAGCTATTCTACACATTGTTTTTGTCGAATCCTGGAGTACGACTACAGAAGCGAATACAAACTCTCAATGGTGCAAATCAATGTAAAATGATGGCACTGAAGCAATTTCAAAACTAATCATTAAAAAAAAGAAAACTAAAACTACAGACAGCTCTGAACACTTTTTTGTTGTTGTTAAAACTCTCTGACCAGACACATTCCACGCATTAAAGATTCGTTATACTTAAAGTCAGTAAGAGACATTTAGTAGCATTTGTTCCACAGTATAATAACTTTACATTTTTTTATTTTAAAGTTCATCAGAGTCTTTTCCACAGAGTGTCCGGTTAAAGACTCAAAGTAGATCTCAACTTCAGGGAGATGGCAGAGAGGATGAGAGGTCTTTAGAAACACAGTCACTCGCTGTGACGCTTCAGAGAAAAGCAGGTTGTTTTCTCTTACGGTCACTGAACGTTAACCGAGTGCTAAGATGAAGCAAAATTCAGTCGATGAGTTGACAAGATTCTTCCAAACTGAGTTATTGCAGATCTGGTAAACGCTATAGTCTTTTGTTTTTTTCTTCCTGAAAAAAAAAATTCCCAAAAAGGTAATCATTGCAACATTTGATTTTTTTTCTCCCCACGAAATCGAATGTAGCAAACAAAAGGCAAATTCATTTAGTTCACAGAGAAAATCTCCCGACAAACCACAACGACAATAATGATCATTTTATTCCACCTTCATCCTGTCGGCAAGTTCGTTTGGGATGAACAAGCTCCATCGCGAAGAGCAAAGCCAAGAATAAACGACAACCGAAAAGGACCATTTGTATTTACATATATCTCTTTTTTGTTTTCAACTCACAGGCCCAGGAACCCTTGCAGTCTATATGGAGGTGCCCCTGTCCGGGTCGTTGCCGTAGCTGAAGTTGGGGGCTGGGGTGGGCTGATATGGGATGCTGGACATTGTCTTGACGGGGCTGCGAAAGAAGCCGCCGTTGGGGGCCCGCTGCCGGAAGTGCCCCCCAGTCCGGTGGTCCTGCACGGGCCCGAAGGCGAAGCCGGCCGCCGCTTTGGCCGACAGGGTGCGGCTGAGAGTCTGGATCTGCTCGGGATGAAGGTGGTGGTGGTGATGTGCGTGTTGCGGAAGTCGCTGATCTGCTCCAGGGCCTGCCGGGCGGCCGGGAGGGAGTCCATATCCAGGGGCGTCAGGTCGATGGAGGAGGTGGAGAACTGTTTGTGGGGGCTCTCATCCTCCGTGCACAAGCTGTTAACCCGGTGATGAAGGTGCTCCAGGTCGATCTCCTTATCATCCTGGAGGAGGGGAGAACAGGAGGAGGAAAGTGGAGTGGGGAGCGGGAAGAAAATAAGGAAGGAGAGAAGAACAGGAGGAGGAGCGAAGGTTGTTACAGGATCGGAGGAGAAAAGAGGTGTAAAGTGAAGAAAAGGGGTGTGTAATCGTGAGAGCAGATACAGTGGGATGGGTTAGTGAAGCGGGACGGAGTCAAGTGGTTAATAGGGAAACGGATGGGCGGTGGAAGTGGAGGTAGTGGAAATGCAGGCAAAGAAAGGCGAGAAAAGGAAGGAGGTGGTGAGCCAGTGAGATGGAAGGAAGTGTTCGGATGCGGTTGGGAATGGATGGAAACATAGAGAACATTTAAAAGAAGGTTGAGGTTGGGTGTCGATGGAGATTTAGCAGGCCGATGAGGTTTTAGCGTTTGCATGGTTAGCAAAACAGAAAAAGAGGGGAGAGGAAGGTAGAAAAAGGGAAACATACTGAGCTACGGTAATGAAAACACATCAGTCTTAACTACTACTGTCCTTGGACTTATCGAGAACTATCAACAATATTAATGCCATTGCGTGACACATGGATCTTTGGATATGTAGATACAAAACCTACAAAACATTTCCACTTTCAAGCAATTCGAAACCACTTTCGATCTACTGTATATTATGTTTAACTAACATAATCACTAAAATATGTGGATTGTTTAAAACAAAAAAACAAACTCACGGGTGACGTGGGCTGACATTGTGGCTGCAGTGACATAAATGGCCTCTGGATTGGACCAGCATAAAGCACTTTGTTGAATGCAGCCACCAGCGGCAGGCAGCGTGGATCTGAGTAAAGAGGGGCGGAGGGGAAACCTGGTCGGGCTGAAGGGGGCGGGAGGTCGGGGGCAGCCTGTCTGTACCTGTCCTACCACCACAGTGGAGGAATGCAGTATAAAAGGGGTGTAAGAGTGACGGGAACAGGGATTGTGGGAGGGCTGTTACATGACAGGACACATTTGTGTTGTTTTCTGGAACTAATGAGGACCATGTGCTTTTCGGATTACTTTGTGTTTTAAAATAATAAATACCACTTGCGTTTTTGTTTGTGGGGCAGGGTAAGATTGCTCCAAATATAACTCTAAACCAGAGATATGGATGTGACACTAGTGAAAATCTTTAAACCAGTGGTTCTCAACCTTTTCAGCACAGTTATAATGGAGCTACATTCTGCATCTGTTTAACTTTATGTGCCACAATGTGAAACTGAATATCTGACGGATTAGGTACACACGTATCACCTTAGTCTTCTGAAGCACATAACATTAGGTTACATGATTGAGATCTATTAGTCTAGATCTATTAGACTTCACAAAGGCCTGAGTGGTATGATTTCAGTTTATATTCAATTTTAAAAAGTCTTATTATTGCTCTAGTTTGACTAAATCTGCATGTAAACACTTATTGTGAATATATCCTTTGAAATAACATGTTCTTGTTTAAAAACTAAGTCTGTCAATACATGAGTTATTAATTATAAGAACTCTGTATGCAGAAAAATGTCCTTATATTTGTCTTTAAAATATATTTATATTTTCAAATATATAGATTTTTCTGCTCTATTGGAAGTTAAGTATACAATTTGATTATACATATTACAATTTTAAATATAGACATCTTAGAAATGATATTATTAATACATATAAACACTTTATTTGAAGTGTGCTGAGGCCCCCATAATTGGAACCACTGCTTTAAATAACATCTTACCTGTTGTATCGACTGTATTGGGATTCTGGGATTGAATACTGAATTAGGCACTTAGTCTGGCTATGCAACACTAATCTAAATATTGAACAAGTTTTGCAAATGCTGGGCAAAAGCTATTTATATGATTTGCTCCACTCCAAGGTGCTGTGCAGCTCAAATAATAGTTTGCGCTGTAATTTTATGCCAATTTTGCCTAGTCTCTTTGCAGCTTGGCACTAATGTGGGTTTAAGATCAAAACTGAATATTGGTATTCGAAAATAGCTGTATTTTGCATTCCTGAACAAAGTAACTGTAAATCTCAAGGATTTCTGGAAATAAATGGTAACAATCTTCTTTGTAGCACCCTGCCAGATTCTCACTCAGCAGCAAATATGCGACTGCTCAAGTCCGTACAAAACGTAATGTAGCGCATTTGGTCCCGGGGCCAATTTCATAACCTACGTGGGCTCGAGGCTTGGAGAAGAGTGGAAAGAGAGTAGCTCAGTGCTGGCAGAAGACAGTTCGCGATGGGATGGCGAACGTGTGCCTCAGCTTGGAGTCGAGGGGTGTGGCGCAGCATGCAGGTGACAGGTGATTGGAGGAAGGCCTGAGCGTGAGCATGATGTCAGTCTGCGGCTCATGACACGGCTCGTCTTGCCTCACAGACGGCTCGTCTGCTTGTGTCTGTGTGCGTGCGCGAGCACGTGTGAAAGGACGAGCCAGGCAGATGAGAGGATGGGGAAGAGGTTGTTTTCAGAGAGGTGGGGGAATGAGTAGAAAAAGACAACAAACAAACAGTCAGCACACAGATGTTTTTTTTTTTGTGTCCAAGGAGCCAGATACCTGGAAGTGTGAGATGGTAAAAATGGCATTTTGCATTTCTCTCCCACGCCCGCTTTAACCCCTCAACACAGAGTACTTATCTATAAAACAAAATCAACAAAATAAAAGATGTTTCAGGCTTTGACAGAAGAAGAATAACATGACTTTTTGGTCTTTTCTGAAAAGTAATCAAACATTTTCAGAGTAATGACTGACACAAAATGCTGTTTGGCGTTCGGCGGCCTCAGTTAATTATGCGGCTGCATGAGGTCTGACTTTCAAATATTCACTATTAAAGCCAATGTGAGTATAATTTTAATACCTTAAAAGACGGCATCATATATTTATTCCTTTTTTTCTTGTTTTTAATATGGAAAAACAGTTGGGTATTTGAATGCAGACCTTATACTGTGGCCTAGAAACGAAGAGGCACCGCAGGACTCCAGACAGCCACAATATCAATGACACAGCAGACATCAAGGTGAAGAACTTTTCATCATTTAGTTTTTCAGGAAGGATTAGGACACAAAGCTTGGCATGTGAAATGACTTATTCACACAGCAAAACCTCGGGTTCTCTGGACCGCCTACTCGTCCTCTCTGGATTGACAGGTGGTGCGCTATAAAAACTTGGGTGGAAATACGTAATTCATCACTATGAGTTTGAACTCGTTTTGACGAGTTGTCGTATCAAATTATTTCAGATCAATTGTGACACCACAGAAGGAGCCGTGACGGTGAGATCACAGAGAAACAGAGGAAACAGGGACAAACTAACACCATGGCATATGCAACGTGTGTGTGTGTGTGTGTGTGTGTGTGTGTGTCAGACACAGAGACACAAGTACAAAGTCATTCTATTGTTCTGATGTGCAATGAACTCAGTGTTAGCCAGGTGTCAATAAATATTACAAAGAAAAGAGGAAGCAGTCAGGAAGAATTAAGGATGTACCAAGACACTAGGACACACCAAACGGAAAGTTTCATCATGCTGAAAGATGAAAGAATGTTTTTAAGGATGACAATTAGAAAAGAGAAAATGACAAGTACTACAAAAAGCAGTATTTTTGCATTGTTTTCCAGTTACATTTATCCAAATATCCTTAAAATAAGATTTTTTTCATTGACATATATAATAACTTGTTATTTATTTTCTGAATACATAGATAATTTTAAACAAAAATACTGTATTTTTTTGCAGTAAAGGAATGTGGATAAAACTCTTGACATCTACAAGCCAAAGACCTTTAATTGTAGAACCGAAAACCTCTGTGACATGAGTGTGATTTGTGCTAATATTTTGTGTTTGTTTTGTCTTGGTCGCTTTTGGCATTAACACTTGTCGCTCACTGAACCATGCGTGTTAAAATGCGTGCTCATCAGCATGTCAGTGTGAATATTTGTGCAAAACTCTGCCAAACTTCTACTCTGATGGAAGCGTCTGGAAGAGTGCTCTGAGGAATGAGCCCAACTCAGCATGATCCAACCACTGGGGCTGAAAGGAGCGGGTTCAAGTGTGATCAGTGCCAAAACGCTCCACCCTACTTGATAAATCCTCAGAGAAAATCATCTCTGTGCTCAGTCTTATATCTTCAACTACACCACTATGTTATCTGTAATTAATCACTAAACATGCTTACAGTATATACAGTACAAGGTCCAATGCTAACTCTCTGGAACAAAGGCCAATGGCAGGTGATTTTACAGCTTATAAATATTTATGATATAAGTGATTTTATTTTGCATTATTTAATATATATATACATATATTAGATAATAATTTAATGATGAATTATTATAAATAATTTATATATATATATATATATATATATATATATATATATATATATATATATATATATATATTAAATAATGCAAAATAAAATCACTTTGTGAAACAGAATGTAATATATTAGAATTATTTCTGACAGTTGATGTTACACTAAAGACTAAAGTAATGGCTGCAGGATATTCAGCTTTGCCATCACAGGAATAAATTACATTTAACATATATTCACACAGTTATTTTAAATTAAAACAATATTTCACACTATTAATGTATTTTTACTGTAGTTTTGTTTAAATAAATGCAGCTATTGTGTGCATTAGAATTTCTTTTTCTGAACATTAAAAATTCTTACAGACAAACGTTTAAATGGTAGGGTATTATTTGATGATAGAAGTTAAGATATCTTAGATAAAAATGCCCTGATAATAATTTTTTACATACAAAAAAAAACGGTCAGACTATCCTTATTACAAGTCGATTTAAACCATGTCATTTCACAATTCTCCCAGCCATTTTAATTCCGTGTTAAGTTGGACCTTGTTCATATGAGAGTAAAAATGAGTCATTCAAATTTTTATAAGACTTAAATCTACTATTTTTGGCATGCCATAATAATAATAATAATAATAATAATAATAATAAAAAACTAAACTATATTGAATCCTGTTAAACTAACAGGATTATGCTCATCTGCCATTTCTAGAAGAAACAGATGAGCTACACTAATGTCAGAGCACGATGAAGACCAGCGGAGTGGACAACGGCCTTCAGAGGAACAGGGATGAAGGAGAGGGGCTCTCTTTGTGGGGTCACGAGCGACCTGCTGCTACCCGACAGATAAAAGCTGCTCCATGGCGGGAGCACAGAAGACAAGAAAAGGCCCCTGACCACTGATCAAAAGCACTACGGAGATTGTTTTTCAGGTGGAACGCTGGAGATGAAATGCTGTTTTTGGCCTGTGGAGAGTCTGATGACACGGACCGGAGGGGTGTGAGGAGAGGTCATGTGTGTATGTTGGGGGGTGGGTGATGGGACTCGGTTGGAGTAATGAGGGAGATGGGGATGTGATACCAGGAAAGGAAACACCCACAATATGACAGCTGCAGAAGATAACAAGGAGCTATAAACTCATAAAATCAAAGAAATGCGTCAAGAGCAACATCACAAAGATTCATTCGTAGCCATATGAATGTGTTGTCACTGTTACCTGTCAAGTGTTTTCATGTAAAATACAAGTGTTTAACTGCAGAGTGTGGGCTCATTTGTTAATTGTCGTTAACTGGATGCCAAAGAAACATAGACAAACAGTTGTAAAAAAAAGAAAAACAATATGTGCAAACACATTAATCTAAACTGATCTTCACAAACAGAAGGATGGGATATTAAAGAAGTCTTAAAGCAATTATCCAGATATATGCAGCACATTTATAAATGATAAATCTCAACAGAGCTCTATTACAGTTAATGTGCTTGGCAGGCAATTAAACAACATGTGCTCTTTTTGGAGAGATTCGCTTGAGTGTGCTATCAGAATTTTTTGTTGAAAAAGTGCTATGTCTGCTGTTTGTAATGCTGATTATTTCTCATTTTAAACTCTAGTCTTTTTTGTTGATGTTACTAATATCCTCCCAAGGCTGGGTGGTATGATGGTGTATGACCAGCAGAGATTTCTTAACCGTTACATATGTGTGGCTATCAGGATTTGTGTTATTTACAATTAAAATGATGAAGAAACTTATTAAGTAGTGTATCTTTTATATTGGTTACAGTGGCCGAGTAACTTTGCAACTCAATATTATAGAATGATTTGAGGTCACAGGTGTGTATTACAGCCATTTTACAACAGCATCAAATGTTGCAATTTTCTTCATATTACTATCTTTTAATTTGCATCCATACATTACATAAGATTAAGTATCTTTAATTTGTGAAGTATAAAATCCATTGCATTATCCAAAAATTTGTATAGCCACATAGTTAATACAACAGTAATTAATAATACAATGTATATTTTATATTTATTTTATATAATTGTTCATTTTTATATTTTATATATTTAAATTTTTTTATATATATATATATATATATATGCAGCAGTTAACTTGATATAAACTCATATTATCATAATAATTTTGCCATACTGCTCATTTTTATGACCTTTTTTCCTTATTGTCCTCTTTTAAGTGGAAATTTAAGAGGGATGTTGTTGAACTTGAATTTCAATAAGAACTGGATCCCATCTGTTCTTGGGCAGTTGGAAAATCTCCCACACTCTTGTGTTAATGATATAGGTTTATGATCATCCACATGCCTACATTAACTGTCAAGACTCTCACCTCCTTTGACGGCACTCTGGAGCCCCTTCTTCGGGTCCACCAGGTCTCCACAGTGGCAATAAGACAGGAGAGCACCACACCAGCTGCTAGTACAAAGAAGACCCCAGCAAAGCTGTGGATGTCCAAGGCGCTGCCACTCTTTCGAGTGCCCACAGAAGAGTACAGGTCACACGGACTGTCCCGCGGCCACCACTTCAGCTTCAAGATGTCCATGTCTCCATTCTGCTGAAGCTCCAGGATCCTGGACACAGACAAACATACAGATGATTCTTTCTAGTTAGGGGCACTAGACTACTTCAAACTGCATCTACATTATAACATTTATCCTGCAGCACGAATTGTAAATAATCCATAACATCACATATTTAGTCCAAATAGACTTTTTGGAAGCCTTGGACTTCCTAACAAAACAAGTTATCTTTCAACATATGAAACAAAGACAAATAAATAGTTTTCTTTTTGAATTATTATAAACTGTATATGTCTCTTAGTCTCAACCAAGGGGACTCAGCAAAGCTTCCAGGGGTCTCTTGAGTCAAGTAGGTTGAGAATCACTGATATTAAATAACAAATGCTTAATGACAGCAATTCATTTAAATATCTGAGGTCAGTAATTAATTAAAAACAATAACCCTTGAAAATGCATATTAAAATAAACTGATTAAAAAAGGATTTTCATGAATATATGCAAAGCTGAATCTTACAGAACTTTTATACATCATGGAGTTGAACAGACAATTTCTGCACATTTACAAAGAAAAAAAGACATAAAATTCATTATAACCCACCATCTAAAACTAGAGCATTTGTCTTAAAAACTACAGGAGACAGAATTGTTCCCCTAACTGAAGAATCATCCATTTGCTCAGAAATAACTTAGCTGCTTCAAGTCAACTAAACTAAGACAAATATGAAGCTTCATTGGATAACTGAAGTGCTGCACTCCATGCTATTTACTACCAGCCTAAATATATGCACGATTATGTGCAATTTTATTGTGTGTTGCATTTCAGAAATGGACTGTGTTATTGATCGAAATTTAATGTCAGATTGCTTCATTTTTACACATCAATTGAGCCACTGAGCTCTGTGTAACACTCTATAAATAACTCGGAATGGTCCCAGTCTGTTCAGTTGCATCTGTTGCTACAGTGACTGACTTTTTTTCCAAACACCAGAGGGCAGTGTCTCCAAAGCAATAATGGAGTCTAGCTCACCATAAAGAGCGAGTGTGTTCCGATGTAGTGATGGGAGTTTGTACTAATGCCAGTCCAGCGGCTGCAAATGAATGATAATGAATACAGGATACAAAGGTTTAGGGGAATTTGCCACATTGATTGGCTGATCTGTATTATGTGGCGGTCTCTCTCTAGCCTGATTGTCAGCAGTCAGGAGTCACAGCACAGCTTCATCCCCCGAGGAGGAGACTAGCGAGCTTCCAAGAGCCCATATTCACATCCAAACTGCAGCTGCTGCAAACACTTGCCCAAACATCCACGCATGCAATGAACATGTTCAGTATTCACAGTAACACACAAGACTAGGCTATCTAAAACCCTGTTCGACATTTATTCAGAAAGATGTCCTTCATTTTTATACCCCTATCCCTGTCTCATAACATAATGCAGGAGTAAAAAATGTCCTATTTCATTCAACAGATGGAGAATGACCCTTCCATATTCTGCTATGGACACAGCTCACAGGACTCACAACAAGGTGGGCCAATGTTGAGAGATTTGCTTTATAGACCACTTTTTAAATGTGCCAACAACATTTAGCCACACAACACTGCCCACATATGTTTCTTCAGAGGTTTCAGAGTGTGATAGCATAGACCTGAAAGCACAATGAGGACAATTCAAGAGAACAGCACAGAACATACCAGGGGAGCTGTGATTCAGTGCCATTACACTGCCAAGTACTGTGACTGAGTAAGCAAAGATGTAATCATCATGTCATTTTCATTTAAAGAATTACAAATAAGTTTGCCGTGACTGATTTAATGATACTCAGCATGAGATTGATGTAATATAGCCTACACTGAAAAAAGTCTAGAAACTATTTTCACTCAGAAATTGACAGTAATTTAATAATTTGTAAGTAACACATTAAAGTAAGCATGGAATTTTGAAGTAGAAAGACTTAAATAGTTTTTTCTTCTATAGATGTTGTTCTGGTGTAGGAAGGATGCAGGAGGTGGACAGCAGTGTTGTTACAGTATTATTTCAAAATTATTATACTATTTATTAATATAAGATTTTTCAGAATTAGCTTTTATTTTTAATACATTTTAAGTTTTCATTTTAACTTTAGTTGTAGAAATTTAGTTGCGCTTGTAATTCTTTTAAATTTGGAAAATTATATATATATTTTTTATTTGTATTATTATTTAGTCATTTAAGTTCTTCCAAGTTAATTTATTTCAGTTATTTACCAAGGCAACATTTAAAATCTTCTAATATTTAATATTAATATTTTATTTTAACATTATTTAAATTACTATACACCATTTTTAATAGTTAGTTATCAATAACATCACAAACACTGTTTCTGAGCAAGGTTAGATAAAGGTTTCCTCATGGTGGTAATAGATATGTACATTTAGCCATTTGAACATTGGTGCATATTCCAAGTCATGTTTTCATTTTCCATGGTATTAAACTACTGTGATGAATGAGTTCTGAGATGAGATGTCTTGGTCTTCAGTAACAGCTATTCCTTTAAGACCTCATTTCCACTGGAGGTCAACACAGAACAACTATCACAGGCATATGGATCGGCCTACCCTTGAAAAATTAATCTGTGGCATTTATGAGTGTTGCCATGATGGATGTGGCTCTCGTGGGTCAACAAGCTGCGTGCTGCTTCAGGGCTCAGATCGTAGGTTACATCCGACCACACTGATGGGATGACAAGGAAGAATGATTCAAGCATGGATTTAAAAGAATGCCTTGAGTAACCATTCTTAAGGAGACATTTTATTCTGTTCTACTCTTTCTGTGACATATTTCAACCCGAGTCTAAAATAAGTCTCGGCCTTCAAGGACTCCTATTAGATAGCTTGTTTCTGACCTTGTGGTTTTCCGGCAGCTGGTCCTGAGCAAATTAACAGTCTCTGTGCTTAATGAATTAACACCCTGGTGTTTTTAACAAATGAGGAGCGGTGCGATCCACAGGAACTAACACCAGGCTCTTTTCCTGCGAGAATCAACTGTCCAGTTTTGCCCTTGAGGATACGCCACATGTTTTTCGTCTTCAGGAGTCTCAGGAGAGACATGACAGTAGACATCTCAGAGGGGACCAGATTTTATCTTGTTTGTTGAGAAAATAAGCCCACTGAGGGCCATATGCTGAAAGTAAGTTGTTTTTAGCATGCTCACTTTTGCTAAACTTCTCTAGAAAAGTTTGTAACTTGCCATTTTTTTCAATCAAACAAATCAAATCAACCGATGAACAAGGTCTCTTTCTTGCGTTGATGCATTTTCTACTGAAACAGGAAGTTTGGGCTTTTTTGTTTGCATATTTTTGTTAAATATTGTATTTAAATAGCCAAATATTTAATCTAATAAGCTCTTTACAAATAAACCGACTTACTAAAAAATAGGGCTGCCCCCTCATTGTCAGCTAATCGTTAGTTGACCAGAAAATGCTTAGTTGTTCAACTGTTTCATTAGTCGCTTAATTGCAAAAACTCCACAGGAACTGGCGAAGTCACGTAGTCTATGATGGACAGATCATTAACAGCTGGTCTGTGTTGTAATTACAGTACATCGGTCAAGACATCCAAAGGTTTGTTTCAATCATCGACTGCAAATGTGGCTTATCATCTGAAACATTTAAGTAGCAGTAACATTACATGACTACATGACTGCTCTCCAACATTATATATAATTTTGACCCATTATGTATTGTTGGCTATTCCTACAAATATACCCCAGCGACTTAAATGGATACTCCACACCAAAATTAACATTTTGTCATTTTTCACTTACCCAGCAGCCATATCACCCTGCAGCCAAAGACTGGTTGCCCACTGAAGCTAAGCAGGGTTGAGCCTGGTCAGTACCTGGATGGGAGACCTCCTGGAAAAACTAGGTTGCTGCTGGAAGAGGTGTTAGTGGGGGCAGGAGGGGGTGCTCACCCTGTGGTCTGTGTGGGTCCTAATGCCCCAGTATAGTGACGGGACACTATACTGTAAAAAGCCTCGTCCTTCGCATGAGATGTTAAACCGAGGTCCTGACTCTCTGTGGTTATTTAAAATCCCAGGATGTCCATCGAAAAAAGTAGGGGTGTTACCCCGGCATCCTGACCAAATTGGTCTGGCCTCTGACCATCAAGGCCTCCTAATCATCCCCTTACACTGATTGGCTTCATCATTCTGTCTCCTCTCCATCAGTAAGCTGGTGTATGGTGGACGTTCTGGCGCACTATGGCTGCCGTCGCATCATCCAGGTGGATGCTACACATTGGTGGTGGATGAGGAGATAGCCCCCTTACTATGTAAAGCGCTTTGAGTGCCTAGAAAAGTGCTATATAAAATGTAACTAATAATTATTATTATTAATACCCCCATGTTGTAAAACTTTGTTCGTCTTTGGAACACAATTTAAGATATTTTGGATAAAAACCGGGCCACAAGGGTGTGCTGTTTGCAAATCAGCATGCAAATCGACGAAGACGATGCATCCCTGTGTCGAGGCTGATACAGAAGACTTTACGCATTTTGTGTCCTGGCGATAATCTCTGATAATCAACTTCGTCACTGCAGCCGGAAATACAGAAAACACAAATTATTATAATGTTTACGCAGTCTTCTTGCTGTTTTTTTCCTGACACATTCATAATCATTACTTCTGGATGCATTGTGGCAAGCTGTATGTGTGCTTGAGTGCTGATTGGCTTTAGGTAATTAAAGGCGTATTAAACATTTATATGGTTTATTAATATAAACATGCAATTAGTCGACTAATCGCTTCAAATTAATAATTAGTCGACCAGAAAAATCTTCAGTCGAGGGCAGTCCTACTAAAAAAAATATAAAAAAAAAATGAAATAAATAATAACATGATTCTACAGATATTTTATAATTTATTTATTTATTTTGGCTTTAGTCCAATGACAGCGAAAAAGAATTAATTTAATTTTTATAGCACAACATTATTTTTCAGATTAGTTTAATTCTATTTACACAGGGATCCTTGGCATTAAAAATTATGAAAATATCTGCCCTAGCATAAAGATGAACTTTATACGCTACCTAAAATTCTATTTTGATTACATGAGAGCTTCAAAAATGTGCCCTTTTAACACTTAAAATCTGATGCTCTCCCTGCAGGCTCTCACAGAGAAACAGCTTAGCAACAGCAGACATTTTATTTGTTCTTTATTCCCTCTCCTCCCAAAACGAAGTGATGAATGGAGGGAAAGGTGAGTGAGGATGAGGAGAAGGAGATAATCCGTGTGCGTGCCGAACAAGTTGTGCTCGACTGACAAGCCAGGGCAAAATGCAAGCAACAAATTCACCTGTGTTTTTGTCTTTGAGCTACCATATCACTGACCACAGTCAAGAGAGTTCAGCTGGCTGTGGTCCATGTTCAATATCGGGGGCTAAACACAAACACTTGGCCCCGTTAACAACCCAAGTCCAGATCAACCTGATTCTCCATGACAACTGGGTGATCTGGTAACTGCAACAAGCTTTTACTTAAGACCTCAGTATGACACTGAGCTTGATTCTGTCTCTTTGGTGTGCCGGGTTGCGGTAGCGCTTCAAACTCATTTTTCTGTTCTTCAGGGATAATGCAGGTGGGGATTTACGGTTTCTCCTCAGGTCTGTCTGTCATGCAGTCTCCTCACTCGCCTCTCGGGCCCTGTGCGCTGATTCGAGTGTGGACTGCTGGAGCTGTTGCTATGGCAACCAGCTGCAGCAGAAATGATCACGTTATTAGATGTCTCTGACTGCGGAGAGACAAACTGCTTGATAAGAGCTGGGAAAACACGATGAGAAAAGGAATTAAAAGACAATGGCAAGCAGTTTTTTTTGCCTTGGAAATAAAGAGGGGATTTCTTCTCAGCTTATCAATATGAATCAGAACATCTGAGGATGCTCGACATCTCAAAAGATTGAGAAAGACAAATATCAGTATAACAGCCACTCTTGATTTTAATCTCTATGCCGAACATATCTATACTATATATATCCATTAAAGAAAAATTGAAGATGCTTTAATAATTCTAAATTTCAACATTAAGTGAGGGAACATTCTGCATTGCAGTGCAAGTTAAGTTAAGATTTATGATTTATTCATCATTTGTGTCATAATGCTAATTACGTGTCCTTTATTCTCTGTATAAAAAGTCAGCAAAAATCTAGGTTACATTAATACACTTACAATGGAAGTGAATCTGTGAACTCCCTGTTTCAACAGTACAGCTACAAGACAAGAACAATATGCATGTTAACATGATTTTAGTGCGAAACAAATCCCTTGCTAACCTTTTCTGTGTAAAGTTATATCTTAGTTTCCAAGCCAACATAATATCATAAAGCCATAAAAAATCATTCAAATTATGATTTATACTGCTTAAATTAAAGCTCATATAATACAAAAACTTGCAACAAAATAATTAATTGAATTGTTTTTATAAACTTCACATTTTTTTTAAAGGGGTCATGAACTAAGAAAACTAAATTTCCTTCCTTTAGAAATATGAGAGGTCACTGTGCTGTAAAAATATCCTATAAGTTTCAGAACTCAAAACTTTTGCGTTGGTCTAAAACAGCTCATACTGAAGTCAATCTGTCAAAAAAACAGCTTGTGGAATGTATGACTTCTGCCTCCGCAGAAGATCAATGCCTGCTTCTACATCGCTGCCTATTTAGCCCCACCCACCGATTTACATGAAGTGTAAAACACGAGAGAGGAAAATGTAGGTCTATGCAAAACCCAAATTATAAAGATGGCTTCGAAGACAAGAGCCAGGTTGTGGAAAAACACAATCTTTGCATTGCCTTCCTTCTGATCCTAACATTAGTAAAAAGTGGATTAATTTTATTTTGAATTAAGTTCCAGACTGCATCAGTAAGAACTTGTTTCTTTGTTAACGTCAATTTGCCACAGATTTGTTTACAAACAAAGCACAATTCAACAGGTTTTTCAGAAAGATTGAAAGTAAAAGACGATGCTGTGCCGACATGACGGTAATGTCAGGGCTCTGTCACAAAACCATGAATAACACCAGACCGAAGTGACATAACCTTGACAAAAATAGCCTAATATTACTTCTAAATTATGTTTTTAATGTAAAAATCTTGATAACATTATAAGTGGACAACAGAGAGCAGTAATAAATAATACAAAAAGGCAGTAAAACCTTGCAAACATTAAATCTTCCCAACACTTCATTCACTTCTATTGCAAGAAAACATTGGAGACGTTTTGTGTTTTTTGTTTGTGGCAATCAACATTTTACCACAAATGTTGTCAATTGAGCTTAACTGGTACTGAACCTAGAATATTCCTTTAAACTGAAGGAAAATTCACTTCAATTAGTCAATAATTAGGATAATTAAAAGTGTAATGGTATGCGATATGGGATTCAATTCCCCTGGTGCTGTTTATGTTGAACCACTCATGTGGTAGAAATCTGCAGTGTTAACATTGTATTTATTTACCAACTCAGCGCTTTCAACGACAAAAGAGTAGTGCAGCTCTGTTCTAATGATTTCTATCAGCTGGACAATGAGTCCGAAATGTCATGTGTTCCCAGCACTATTTGCTGAGGGACTGACTTTGTGTAAACAGGCGACATATGGCCATAACCAAGTTGACATGGGTATCTGCCCTGAGGAGAATAAGCAAGCTCACATCTGTCCAGGAAATTGACTGGCACTGTGGGCTGCAAATGTCAGGTATAAGTGGCGATCGCTCTAGAGTCTGCCATTTTTAATAGGGTAATTGGTCTTCATTCTTGGTCTTCACTCCTCTAATAATCCTGCTGATGACATCAACAATATGCAACTAGATTTGTATGGTTTATGAAGGAAATATGAGTAGTGGTAGCCTGCACAAAATGCACTGCCGTGATGCTAAGGTGTCGGACATGGTTGTCATGCTCTTATGTTGCTGTTCTGAGTGGTCTTAAGCACATTGCTATGGCATTGCTAGGGTAACCTTAAAAATCTAAGTATGAGCTTTAGTAATAGCGATTACCATATTTCAGTCATGACAACTCTCGGAAGATTTTAGCATGGTGATGGATATGGCAATGTTAATTTATTTGGTCTTGGCTGAATAGATCTGCAACATTGCTGCTGAATTGCTGCTGCTGTTGATTATAGCTGTAGTTGTAGATTATTGCTGCTGCTGTAAGCAAGTACAGGAACTCCATATATGGCGATATGGTGTTTAATGCCGAGTTCACACTGCACGATTTTCAAAGTCATCGGATCACTGCTGTTTTCTGGGGTAACATTCAGTCGCTGCTGTTTTCACATTGCACGATGGATCGGCGACAGGAGGTTTCACACCGCATGACTTTACAATAGGAAGAATCGCCGACAACTCTGTCTGGTCCACAAACTACAGCCAAATGCACACGAGAAGTGAAGGAAATAACGCAAGATCACGCTGATATTATGGTCTATAAGTCCTCCCTGAACACACAATAATGAACAAAGATGACTTGTTAACAAACACTTCTGCTGGGAAATTCTTATATACACAAATCTAAGTAGCCTACTTGAAAGTGAAACTAACGTGTTGTGCATTTTATAATGAGTTTATTTCTTATAGCCTATAAAAGCCCTCAAAGTGATGAAAAATTAAAATGCAATAAATCTATTGTCCTTTATAGAAGAATATTATTTACAGGAAAAACCCTAGCCCCTTCTTCATCTTCATGTAGCCTATACCTGATCTGCATATTCTAATGCCAAAATGTATGCACGCTGTTTGTAAATGGCTATTCGCTTTGCAAAAATTTTAATAAAAAAGTCCTCCCGAGCTTCCAGCTGCCCTGTATCTTGCTCTCTCATTGGCAGTAGGTCATCGCTGATGTATTTTTTCAGTCAGAACTCATTCACACAGCAGGATTGTGAATCACCGACAGCTCCAGATATTTAGCATGCCAACTATTTCCCAGGTGTCGGCGACACATCGGCGATTCCCTCAGATTGTGTCTTTTGTAATTCACAATGCTCGTGTGAACGAGCACCGATTTGCCTCCGATGTCGGGCATTTGTCGGCGATTTATCAAAACCTGTCAGCGAGTGAAAAATCGGGCTAAAATCATGCAGTGTGAACTTGGCATAAGACATAATGCTACTGCACAAATAGCATACAAAATAACCAATAGCAGATCTATACAGCTTGAGCTGGGGAAGGTGGAGGGCTTCAGAGATACTCTGAAAGCGGGCTGCAGGAATGTCAAGTGAATTCTACTAGCCAGCCATATAAATTCAAAGCAAAAAGCTCATTGGCTGCATATGCAGCATGAACCAATCAGCGTGTGCCAAGTCGTTTAACTCTATGAATATCATCAGTTACGTTAACAACTCGTCAGTCTGCGCCATCTAGAGTTTCATGACTGAACTGTATTATAATACAAAATAAACAAATAAATAATTTTAAATTTGTTGTAAAATAAAAAACAACACTGTTTCCATATAAAGATGGCGACTGTTTAAACATCTCAAGACATATCAAATACAACCTGAAAGAAAGCACTCTCCTTACTCTAAATGCTAAGCATTCATTCAAAACACCTAAAATACTCCATCTGTCGCTCTTTATTTCACACCCTATGTCTCTCTCTCTTTCCCATGCCTCCAGTTTATCCAACACACCAGGCAATAATGTGTAATTTAGAGCTCAACCTAAGAAATAATGATTTTGGAATTGCCCATACATGTCAGATTATAAAGCGCATGTACTCAAACAATAAACTTCCTGATATTTTTGGATTGGTAGCAGACTTCATCAATCTATACATTTACACACAAAAACACGTTCACACACAAACCAGTGGTTACTGGAGATTTTCAAGAAGGGGGAAACATGAATGTCATCTATCAAATGCATATAAAATGCATTTAAACAAAGAAGCATAAAATACCAAAATACTACTAAATAAACAACTTAAAAAATATTTGTCCAAGGTCATAAATATGTTTCAACAATATTTACAAATAGAAATATGCAAGGAATAAAAACATCATAAATGCTACACTAAATGTGTTACTACTTCTGATGCATTTCTCCCTCCCTAAGCAAAAATACAGTGCTCAAAAACTGTTGTGTTATTGACATGCCATATAAAATTTGGGCTGCATGATCTTGGAAAAAAAACC
Organism: Gymnocypris eckloni scoliostomus; assembly: GCA_027564155.1. Classification (NCBI taxonomy): domain Eukaryota; kingdom Metazoa; phylum Chordata; class Actinopteri; order Cypriniformes; family Cyprinidae; genus Gymnocypris; species Gymnocypris eckloni. Next base: position 14,445,942 of record CM050420.1, read on the forward strand.
TGCCATTGCAATATTTAGATAGAGATATGACAAAATACAGAAATTATTACTAAATGACATGAACAGCTCTTACTTAAAATATATTTAATCATTCTAGAATGAACGGGGTAAATTTGTAGAGGAGAGAATCTGTAAAATAAAAATAATTTAAAAAGCTGAAACAATTTTTTCACTGATATTATTTTTTATTCATTTATTTTTATAAACCATCATTTTAAGCCTGAATGATTAGTTTTTTGCCCATTAAATATGACTATAAAATAATAACCATGTTTTTGTGATTATTGTTAAATAAAAAAACACTAATAATACAGTGACATATACAAAAACATACTAATATATACTGTACATATAATACATTTAGTCTAAATGTCTTTTTTTAAACATGAAGCCATCAAGCTTTTATTTTGGTGGTTTTCTGGCAAATGAATACATTTGTGTTCATCTATAAAGTGTTTCTGTGGACTCAAAGTGGCTTGGTTCACAATAAACGAACTGAGCTGCCATGAAACGCTGAACACAGTATCATGAGCACTAAACCATATTAGCAATATCGATTTTATTTCGATATATCGTGAAGCCCTAATACAAATTGTAGTTTATCCAATACAAATAACACTCATCCTGCTCTCACAGACCTCCACTAAAGCACAGCATCCAGACTGAACCAAGAAAATGCTACATTTAGAGCCTTTTGATCAATCAACATCAATCTGTTCCTCTATTAATTAAATCTATGGTTCAGGTGGCTGCTATAACTCCAGCTGAAGAACAAATTCAGTGGGACTCTATGGGCTGGACGTCTACAGAATTCTACAAAGCAGATGCCATTAAATATGTAATTGTTTTCTTACTAAAATTGAAATGTTCAGTTAATTATATATAATTTACACAGATTATTCACATATAAATAATTTCATATAAAAAGCTATACATACATCCATACGTCTCTTGAGAATACAGTTTACTTTGTGTATATTATGGAAATGTGTGTACTGTATATTGTGTACAATTGTCTATTGTTTATTGTGCAAATGTGTATCTTGTGTAAAGTGTGTATATTGTTGTTATATTGTACATTTTTCATATCTTGTTACTTGTACTGCCATGGCAGTGTCTTGTACCTAAGAATTTCACCATCAGTACTCTTGTGCACATGTGTGACAATAAAGAGACTTGATTTGAATTGAATTTGACAAGTTGCCAAGAGTTTTTATGAGATTTCAGGTGCATCTGTGCTTCCTGTGCAGTATCCTGACAAAAAAACGCATGCATTTAGTCCCATGGAAACAACAGATGGAAGAAGATGGTGATCTGTGGTTTGGAACGGTAAAAGCTCTTCAAAATCCACAGGATTTTACAAAGAACATTTGTACCTAGAGGACAATGTAAGTGATTAAGGTGCACTTTGACTACAGTACGGTTTCTATGCATATTTCCTTTTGGTACCTTATTACCATTTTAGTGTTTAGTCAAGTTTTCCTCTCTTTCTCTTCCCTCTGTAGGCTGCTTTACTTATGCACTATGGCAAATGTGTTCAGCTACAGCACTCGCATGTTCTCTCTTCAGACTCCTGGCGATGAGTAAACGCAGAGCATGTATCGACTTTTACCCCAACAATAGGTCCATCACACCATGCTATCATATTTTCTAAGTCTGTCACTATACTCATTTCATCACAGCAATTTCACTCAGAGTGAGCGACTTAACATGGCGTGGATCTCTATTCAGCTCCCGATATTGTAGCAGCGGAGCGGAAAAACATGTTCCTTTCATTAAGAATTGTATGTTGATACGTTTGTTCTCTCTCCATAGGTGCTATATTTACTGCGCAGAGGCAAAAGAATTTGTCTTTTCACTTGAAGAATTGAGCTCAATTGACTGGCTAAATTTGAAAGCCTATTATAAAACACTCATATAATTCTGCTAAGCAATTTCCTCTCCATTGTTTCAGAGTCCATAGGAAACTTTTTAAATGGCTCTATTAAAATTAAAGTTGATGGCTGTCCAAGACCACAACAATGACGGGGGAAAAATGTAAATTAATAGCCTCACACTACTCAGCACATAGATGGAAGTAAATACAAAGAAATTGTGAGGCCCAACAGGGAAGTGTTTTTAAAATCACAGACGCCAGACCTATCATTAATGAATTTTAACAGGGGAGACCATGAATATTTGTAACACTTTTTATGTCGTTTTTTGTGAAATTGAGCTCAAACTTTGGGAAACATTTTTCATACTTGTATGCTACAAATGATTATTATTATTGTAAATTGGACGGGTTTTAACACTAAAAGAACATACAATTTTTTTACATTTTAAGTTTTGCATATGCATTTATTTTAAATAAATTAACTTTTTTAAATGTATGCATGTTTATATATAAACAAAAAAATCAACAACTTTCCTCCAACTCCACCCAATTTTATTTTTAAGCAAACAATAAAAAATACAATTATAAATGTTTTTTTTTATAGAAAAATTTAAAATATACTCTAAAACAACAAACTGGTAAATATATATATATGTAACATTACAACACAAAACATTAATGAACAACACATGACACATTTATACTATTTGAAACACCCTGTCCTACTTTGTTCCATCCTTGTACGTCCGGTAAAATTAAATGAATAAAACAATGCTAAAACTCTTTCTTTCTGATTAGGAATAATCATTCTAGTTTTGCTTTTACATTTAGATGAAAGTTTTAAATGAGGGTGCAATTTTAAATCAAACAAGAGAATAAGAAGATATATATTTTGTCCTTAAGCTGACCAAATTTTACCTAAAAATACTCATGAATATTTCCGTCTATTGTCACTCATGTATAATAATGATTTAATTCCTACACCTACTTTCTAAGTGGTTAAAATTACTGTTAATTCAGCCCATGTTACATCCATCCATGGTCTACCCTATTTTAGAAATACAAACTCTGGCTTTAAATTCAAAATTTAAATTTAAAATTCCTTCTTGTATAACAGAAGTGCCCTAGAGACGACTGGCTACATATGGATAATAGGAGTGTCATCATACAGTACCTCTGAGAGAAGATGTCCCTGTAGGGACTGCCATGCTGCATTGCGATGCCGTAGCCCCTGTCAGCCACACTGTTGCTCACGGTGTAGAGCGAGCAGTCCTCGTCATTAATGGCCATATACTCCAGCACAGCTGCATCCCACACAAATGCAAAACGTCCGTACTTCACCTAAGAGGGTGAGAAAAAGACACACGTATGTACACAAAAGAACAGGAGAGTTTTGAGAGACGTGATTGAAATCACGCTCAAAGAAAAAAGAGAGGCACATGAGGACGAATTCAAAACCAAATCAGGTGGGAACAAACTGTCCATAAATAATGTGACCAGGTGCTGGACATATTAGCAAAAGTGGCTAGTCCACATAAAGCCTGAATTAAATAACATCCCAGAAGGCCCTCACTACTCTTTTACCATTAATTGTTTAATAAGTACGGCTGAGAAGTGATGCACAAGGACATTTTACATCTTCAAACTTTGTCTGCAGAGTCGCTGTTTCTAATTTTACTTCTACCGAAACAAGGTTAGCAAAAAATACCCTTGATACAACAGAGATCTCTAAATACTTGCAATATTTCCTCTTGAGTGAAAATAACAATTTCATTAACTTGAGACTTTTATCTTAAACTCTATGAATGTACTGAATTCTAAAAAAAGGCCTATGTTTATTCACAACAACAGACAAAAAGATATTCTTGAACAAGTCAAGTGAATGATGGCCTCTATCCTCTGAGAGAACATTTCAAGGTTACAAAAGCCTTGCATAAAAAATCAATGTGCTTTTAATGAAAACCAGAGAGCTTTCTTTTCTCAATCTGCAGTTCAACATCCAAGGATACATTTTATAGCGACCTCATTCTCAGATATGGTAAACTGTTCATGTAAAATATGTACACACAGTTGCATGGGTATTTTGGTAGTAGACGAATCTGACTTTTTAGGCAGAAACATTTTAATAGCCTGCTCATGAAATTTTCATGCATTTCAAAACAGTCTGCAACAGGACAGAGCTAGATCAGAGAGAGTGCCTTCAGAGAAAATCTGCTATTAAATGAGTAACCATCTTATTTACTCCAAACGGCTTACCAGACATAGTGTGTGACTAGAGGTCAGTCTGCTAAAGCACTAAAATGGGCTTCGAGTGGCTCCTGGCTTCAGAAAACACTGAATATTCTCACATCGAGAGCTTATTTTGATAAGAGCAGCAGTCATTTCACTGCAACGAATGCAGATGCAACTTCACTGCTTACAGATATGAGTTTGCACTGCAGGCTTCAACCGATAACTCTCCACCTCATCCGGAGTCCTTTCAAAGGTGTTCAAAATGCTTGGGTGCTTGTTTTATACTAAAATGCAGAGCTTTACAAATGTGCCATTTAAAATTTCAGTTATGTGCACCATATAAACATGCGGCAAAATAAAAAGATGTTCTAATATGGCTAGCATCCATTTACCTGCTTCATGAGCCACTTTGATGTCTTACTCAATGAAGCATGATACTGTATATCATCAGCTACTAGCCTTGGTTCAGCTGTTGGTTTTTGGTTGATATTGGCTATTTAACTGTACATATAATTTTCCCAATTAGCCATCATCTAACAATCGCCTCAAGTTTATCTTTAAAAACAATAATAATGTGATACCCAAATTCACTTGTAGCATTTATAATGATACAAATAGAATTTAATTTAAAACCATAAATAATAATACTAATAAACAGTTAAATATCTCGAATGACCATTTAGAAGAACTGGCTTGATGTTACATCTCCTAATCAATATTCATGAGCCAGGCTGATATATATATACATACTGTATATATATATGTGTTTGTGTGTGTGTGACTTTGGACCACAAAACCAGTCATAAGGGTCAATTTTTCAAAATGTAGGTTTATACATCATCTGAAAGCTGAATAAATAAGCTGTTTATATAAATAAGGGTGCAAAAAAACAAAATCATTGGTAAATCTCCTTTAAAGTTGTCCAAATGAAGTTCTCAGCAATGCATGTTACTAATCAAAAATTAAGTTTTGATATATTTATTTTCGGCAGGAAATTGACAAAATATATTCATGAAACATGATATTGACTTAATATCCTAATTATTTTTGGCATAAAAGAAAAATATATTATTTTGAATATACAATGTATTTTTGGCTATTGCTACAAATATACCCCAGCGACTTAAGACTGTTTTTTTTGGTCCAGGGTCTGTATATATATATATATATATATATATATATATATATATATATATATGATGCATAAAATATCATTACTATATTAGCTTTTGGCCAATATTAGAGATATCTTTTTGTTTTGTATTTATTGGTTGATATTAGATATTGAATTGTGTAGCCTATTCCTTAATTTGCCATAATCTAATGGTCACTCAAAGTTTTTAAAAAACACTAAATAACATTAATAATGTAATACCTAAATTTACATGTAAATTTACACAATACATTTAAAATGCTAAATATAGTATTGAATTTAAAATCATGAAAATAATTATTAAACATTGGTTAAATATCTTACTGAATGAACATGTAGATGAAAAATACATGAAATATATATTTAAAATGTGCACCCTGTGTGCTACCTCTCTGTAGTAGTATGTATTCATTTAAAAACTTTTTTTTTACACAGACAAAAAAAAAAAAAAAAAAATCACAAATAAAAAGACCTCACTACAACATAATAACAAATTGAGAGGCCGAATGAAGATTGTTCTGTTATACCGGAGGCCTTTTCTATTGATTCTAATTCAATTGAACTTAGACAGCAGAGGAAAAATTGCCCGTGGTACAATCAATTGCAGTTGGTAAAATTGTCACAACTGCATTATAAGTGTCACAAAAGGTGAGCGAAAGAGAAAAGTTCTTGACCTGGAGCACATTAAAGACAGGAAAGTGAAGCATGTCTCAGAGTCCTGCAGCCGTAGCAATCAAAGGGGCTGTGCTTTTAATTGTGCCAAGGTAATTATTTCAGGCCATTTTCCCTAAAACAAACAATGCTCAGTGCATCCTAATCAGTACATTGTTTTTAAAGGAGGCATGAAGCACATGCCCTCATTAGATTCATATTCACCCATACATATTCAACGTTTCCTCCTAACAACAGGCCACTGAGTTAAAGTTAAAGGAATACATTGGATGCGATTGTATTGGAAATGTGGTGTTCGCAACGCTCTCATGGTTTCAATGGCTTGGGAAAATGACAACACTCTATAAAAACAGCAGGTTTACTCTGATATTTGGTGAGAAGTAAGCCCTATGGTATGAAACGAATCAAAGCTTTTATGAAATCAATAACTTCCAAAAGGACACAGATGCATATTTTGACGAGGTACAGAGGTTGTTTTTTTTCTCTCTTTTAAAAAACCTAGTTCATTCAAGTCATCCAAGTGAATTATGTACACACGAATACTGCTTCACCTTTATTGCGGAAACATATTTAATTTGGAAAGAGCTTGGAGAAATATTATATCTTCCCCAAAAGAGCAGTAAATGTGAGTGCTAAAAGGATATATAGATATTGCTCCAACATTATCTAAGGCACGACACACATTTCCCAAAATGCAGCATAGTTTTACTTCTTTCACCCACGTTTGTTAAGGTGTAAGTGTAGTAGGCGTAATTTCAGATATTTTCCAAATGCATTTGCCTGCTAGTCATCATATCCTGGGTTTCCAGCCACATATTTTTTATGTGAATTTTGAGATCATATTAAAAGTGCTGGATACAAACACCAAGATGTGGATACAATTTCCAATATGTGCAGAACAACTTTTTAATCAGTAAGACTGCATGCGCATAAACAATAAAAGATGACGGATTTACTGAAATTCCTAGATGCACATCAACAATTTTCTCATTTTCTTGAACACATAGAAATGCTGCCTTAACATGGATGAAAACATTTGTAGTATCCATCAGACTGGTTTTGAGTCGCAGGGCAGAACATGTTGGATTTATGTGGTCAAGATGAAATATAACTGGTCATGTTCCTATTTGAAACGGTAAGAGAAAGATTTTTCCATTTATTCTAAAATAAAAAACCTTCTCTAATCCCCCTTTCAGTTCTTAGTTTAAAACCCCTTTATCAGGTTCTGACTCTAAAAGGTCAAAATCATAAGAGGCTTCAGAAACCGTGCTCTAGAGAACCAGAGGAAGTGTGGAGAGAGGTCTGCTTCATTTGATGAAGGAGGACATTCCTGCTGAGTGATCATCTCCCAGGACGACATTACTGAGAGCCAATCAGCTTTGTCCTCGGCTTTCCTGCTGAGACTTCTTCAAAAGGCCTGGGCTTAAGGTCCCAGAGGCCATCTTTCCAGCCACAAGACTTTGTACCGAACAGCCTGACCTCCATTAAGGTCGGCTTCGTTCTGTTTCAAGAATTGGTCCCCAGCGATAAAGTAGGCTCACTTTCTTTTCAATCCGAGGCACTTTTTCATTAGATCCATTTATGTTTAAAAGATCCATATTCTTTCAGATTATTTTTTTAGCCCATGATTACAGCCTTTACCGAAACAGCCATGCATTTTTAAATGGATCTAAAATAAAATGTTTGTATAATTGCTACTTGCCTCAACTGATGTTGCTTATTTAGAAAAAGCAGACAACATTCATAAATTCAAAACTTCAACGGAGCTGAACTCGCTGTCTAAAGGAAAAAAGGAGAAAATATTTAAATTTATACTTTAAATGATACTTTGCCTTCCTTTAGAGATGCAAAGTGGTTAGCAGTCATTAGAGGGTCTGCTTTAACCAATGTGCTGCTTAAAACGACAGTTCACTAAAAAAATGAAAATTCTGTCATCATTTAAAAAAGATATTTTGAAGAATGTTGAACGTCTAGGTTACGTACGTAACCCCCGTTCCCTGATGGAGGGAACGGAGACGTTATGTTGTGACGACATAGGGGATTTACCTGGAAGCCCCGAACATCTCTGACTAAGAGAAAACGCCAATGAAATTGGCTAGTGGATTTTGCATACCTGAGCCACTCCCCGTGCATACGGGTATAAAAGGGCGACAGGTGCATCCACTCATTAGGTTTTACGCTGAGGAGCCGAGACGAGTCCCTGGCAACCAGCGATGGTTCAAGATTGTGGCATGGGGACATAACGTCTCCATTCCCTCCATCAGGGAACGGGGGTTACGTATGTAACCTAGACGTTCCCTATCTGTCGGTCACTACGAGTTATGTCGTGACGACATAGGGGTCCTATGGAAAGCGCCACAAGCTGAACCCCGTCACAACCTTGTGGCATGCAGATGTTGACAAGCGAGTGCGTGACAGACAAATGCCATGCAAGAGGTTGCAACCTTCCTACCGCTCCAGTGCAAATTCGCTAACCTTGGTAGGAGTAGGGAGGAGGGCTGCCAGCAGAACCTGACAGAAGCTCTGTCACAGGGAAGACACAGGTTTACCATGAGGGAAACCTTACCGTGGAAGAATACACATATGGGATTACCCGAAGGGGAATCAGGCCATACGGACACCTAGCCCAGTACAGGGGCTGACCGGAGACCCGGGCGAGCTAACACCAGTACTGGGCCTGGCGTCAGACTGCTCCGCCCAGTCTGACTGCCGGGGGTGCTTGGAGGATTCCACCAGGGTTCACCATCCGGGGAACTGAACTGGGGGAGAAAAAGGCGCTCGTATCCCCGGGTGAGGGGGAATGGCGCAGCAAGCGTGACACCGGCCAGTTCTTCTCGCCCATTACTTACCCAATACACGGGAAGAAACTGGCTCAACGCGAAGATTGTAGAATCTTGCGAAGGTGTTCGGTGTCGCCCAGCCCGCAGCTCTGCAGGTGTCTGCCAAAGAGGCACCGTGCGCCAACGCATGGGAGGAGGCAACACTCCTGGTGGAGTGAGCTCTCACCCCCAGGGGGCATGGCTCACCTTGCGACTGGTACGCCAAGGCGACGGCCTCCACTATCCAGTGGGCCAACCTCTGTTTGGAGACAGCCTTCCCTTTCTGCTGCCCTCCGTGGCAGACAAAGAGCTGCTCGGAGCTTCTGATGCTCCGGTGCGGGTCACGTATATGCGCAATGCTCTTACGGGACACAGCAACGCTAAGGCTGGATCTGCCTCCTCCGAGGGCAGTGCTTGCAGGTTCACCACCTGATCGCGGAAGGGCGTGGTGGAACCTTGGGCACGTATCCAGGCCGGGGTCTCAAGACAACGTGAGAGTAGACCGGCCCGAACACAAGGCACTTTTCGCCTACCGAAAACGCCTGGAGGTCCCCGACCCGCTTTGATGGAAGTGGCGCGGTCAGGAGCGCAGTCTTAAGAGACAGGAACTTCAGCTCGACTGAGTCCAGCGGCTCAAAGGGGCCCCTCTGAAGTCCAGCCAGGACGATAGAGAGGTCCCAAGAGGGCACAAGGGGAGGCCTGGAGGGATTCATCCTCCTGGCCCCCTTCAGGAACCTCACGATGAGATCATGCTTTCCCAGGGACCGGCCGTCCACTGCATCGTGGTGAGCCGCAATAGCGGCTACATACACTTTCAAGGTGGAGGGTGACAGCCTACGCTCCAACCTTTCTTGCAGGAAAGAAAGCACTACTCCAATCGTGCATCTTCGGGGGTCTTCGGGAGAAGAACACCAAGTCGCGAACAGACTCCATTTCAGTGCGTAGGGTTTGCCTTGTTGAAGGAGCCCTAGCCTGAATGATGGTCTCTACCACCGGTGGTAGACCACTCAAGTCTGCCGCGTCCGTCCAGGAGCCACACATGGAGGTTCCATAGATCTGGACGCTGGGTGCCATATGGTGCCGAGCCCCTGAGAAAGGAGGTCCTTCCTCAGAGGAATGCGCCAGGAGGTGCTGTCGCGAAGGAAATGAGTTCGGGAAACCAGGTCCGGGTGGGCCAATGGGGCGCAACCAGCAGGACCTGCTCGTCCTCCCTGAGCTTGCACAGTCTCTGTGCGAGTAGGCTCACTGGGGAAACGCATACTATGCGTAAGGCCCGAGGCCAGCTGTGTGTCAGTGCCTGTGCCGAGGGGCCCTCGGTCAGGAGAAGTACAGCTGGCAGTGGGAGGACTCGGGAGGCAAACAGGTCTACCTGAGCTTCCCGAATCGACTCCAGATCAGCCGGATCGTCTCGGGATGGAGTCGCCACCGGGAACGTGAGGTGAGCTGTCGTGAGAGCGCGTCGGCCGCACGATTGAGCTGTCCCGGATGTGAACAGCACGCAGTGATTTGAACTGCGTGTGACTCCAGAGGAGGAGATGGCGGGCGAGCTGTGACATGCGGTGTGATCGTATACCCCCCAGCCGGTTGATATACGAGACCGCCACAGTGTTGTCCGTGCGGACTAGCACGTGCTTGCCCAACAGCAGTGGCCGGAACTGCCGCAAGGCTAAATGCACTGCCCACAGCTCCAGGCAGTTGATGTGCCAAAGCAGTTGGGGCCCTGTCCAGAGCCCCGAGGCTGCCTGCCCGTTGCATGTAGCGCCCCAGCCCGTGCTGGAGGCATCTGTTGTGACAACAGTATGCCGGGACACTTGTTCTAGGGGCACCCCGGCCCGTAGAAAGGCAAGGTCTGTCTAGGGGCTTGAGGGCGGCGACACTGCTGGGAGATACCTACTCGCAGTGTACCGCAGCGCCATGCCCACCTCGGGACCCGGGAGTGTAGCCAGTGCTGAAGTGGTCTCATATGAAGCAATCCGAGCGGCGTGACTGCAGCTGCGGATGCCATATGCCCCAGGAGCCTCTGAAACTGTTTCAGTGGTACCACATTCCTGCCTCTGAAGGAACTCAGGCAGTTCAGCACTGCTTGGGCACGTTCCTCCGTGAGGCGTGCCGTCATACTCACCGAGTCTAACTCCACACCGAGAAAAGAGATTCTCTGCACAGGGGAGAGCTTGCTCTTTTCCCAGTTGACCCGAAGCCCCAACTGGCTGAGGTGCCGGAGCACCAAGTCCCTGTGATCGCCCAACTGCTCTCTGGATTGGGCTAGAATAAGCCAATCGTCGAGGTAGTTGAGGATCCTGACGCCCACTTCCCGTAACGGGGTAAGGGCGCCCTCTACAACCTTCGTGAACACACGGGAGACAGGGAGAGCCGAAGGGAGGACTCTGTACTGCCATGCCCGACCTTGAACGCAAAACCGTAGAAACGGTCTGTGTCGCGGAAGGATCGAAACGTGAAAGTAAGCGTCCTTCAGGTCGATCGCTGCAAACCAATCCTGGGGCTGAATGCATTTGATCATGCGGGCCAGCATCTTGAACGGGAGCTTGTGCAAAGCCTGGTTCAAGACTCGCAGATCCAGGATTGGCCAAGGCCACCACCTTTCTTGGGTACGATGGCGAAGTAAGGGCTGTAAAACCTCATCTCGGCTGGAGGGACCGGCTCGATTGCATCCTTTGCCAGGAGGACAGCAATCTCCTTGCGCAAGACAGGGGCGTTCCGGACTGCCACCGACGCCTCGAGAACGCCTGCTTGAACTTGGGAGGTCGCCTGGCGAACTGAATCGCGAGCGGTCGACTGTGCGCGTGAGCCAGCGAGACAGGCTGGGCAGCGTGAGCCACGCCTCCAGACGCTGTGCAAGCGGCTCCAACGGCACAATCGACGTACCTGTGGTGGTGCAGCGAAAGGGAGTAGGGGTGGATGGCACAGAAGGCGGTGCGTTCTGAGGCATCCTCACCGAACTCCCTGGGTCCCGAACAGGACTGGCCAGAGGTGCGTGGAGAGGAATGTCGTCCCCGAACCGTACTCTCTTGGCTACTGGCAAAATGGGTCGTGGGCGAGAGTGAGGAGGCAGGGCGTCGCACACTGTCGTCCCATGGACCTGAGAACCCGGAGGAAAAGGAAATTGCTCTTTCTTTGAAAAGGTGGGTACCGCTGGCCCTTGGACCAGTGGCGGAACAGAAACAAAACGAAACAGAAGATTCTCCTCCCGGCCCTCCACCGGGGGAAGGAGCGGCGCTGTTCTCGCTGATCTCCCAGAGCGTCAGCCGGCGATCCTCTGCTCGAGCCAGAGAGATCAGCACGGGTGGCGGCAGAGGGTGCCAATCCTTTCATAAAGGAAAGGTGAGATCGCAGCGAAATCATGCTCATACGCCCACAACAGACGCATGAGTCATCCACGAACGCAGCTTCAGCGTGTCGGCGGCCCAGACACTGAAGACAACGATCGTGTCCGTCATCCGCAGACAGAAAACGACCGCAACCAGAAGGACACGGACGAAACGGCATCTTGAAAAGACGCGATCGTCCGTGATTTGCTCTTTAGAATTTGCTCTTTTAGTTGAAGTGCCCAGGGAATCGCTGATGAGAGGGACTCCGCTGATCGCACCGCTACGCCAACCGGGAACAAAACAAAGATGAACGGCTTTGTGGAGATCAGCACTCTTCTCATCCACTCGGCTCCGAAGCAAAAATCTAATGAGTGGATGCACCTGTCGCCCTTTTATACCCGTATGCACGGGGAGTGGCTCAGGTATGCAAAATCCACTAGCCAATTTCATTGGCGTTTTCTCTTATTCAGAGATGTTCGGGGCTTCCAGGTAAATCCCCTATGTCGTCACGACATAACTCGTAGTGACCGACAGATAGGGAACCTATTTTTGCCTATACAGCGTTAATGGGGTCCAAAACAATGACTTTCATTGCATGGACAAAATTAAATATATAATATTAATTTAATTAATAAATACAATTTAGCGTTTTATCACTCTCTCTGTGCCTCTGAGACAATATAAATGTACAGATCTGCATGCAACAGAGAACCAGTGAAATTAATTCGATATACAGAGAGCATTGATGAGTATCATTAATTAGCAGTTTTCAGAGAGGGATAGCTGAGCAACGGTCTTCACAGGCTCTTACATAGGGTACACTGAAAGAACACACCCAGGTGGCCGGTGCTAGGATGTGCATTCGATGGAGACAACACGGAGAGACCAATATGTGACAACTTCCTCTCCCGTGCTTCCTCTCCTCTCTAATTGGCTTTGAGCTGTCATTAGTACTCTCTATCCTACAGAAAATGAAGTAAAACCAATTAATAGTCCATCATAGGCCATATGCAAAAGGACGTACCTCTTCCCAAAGACAGGATCTATAAGGGAGAGAGGAATAATTAGGCACAGATGTCTGAGAAACAGTCCAGGACAGCTCACTGAGCTAGAACTGAAATATTGTTGCTAATGGGATATGGCGCGAATCTTTATTTTTTTCAGTCTTCTTTTTCAATCTGTTGTTTTGCAATATTACAAATATGGTCCATAACTCCTTAAAGACTGATCTAATATGAAGAATAATGAGGGATATATGCAAAAAATCTGGCTTTAAAGACAGTTTACAGTGCAGTCTCTGTAAGTTAAAGAGATCTTGCTTTGCAAGCCAAACCATAACAAGCCTTTAAGATCACCTGATGCCACTTATTATTTCTTAAAGGAATAGTTCGCCCAAAACTATACTTCTAGCATCATTTACTCACCCTCATGTAATTTCTTACCTTGTAGAATATACAAGACAATATCGAAGACACACCGAGACAGTCTTCATAATATCTTTTTCTGTGTTTTACAGAAGGAACAGTTTTTATTTTTGAATAAACGATCCCTTTACAAAACTATTGCATAATAGATCATTTCAAAAAGTAGGAAGCAGTATTCAGTAAATATAACAGCTTCCCATATTTTTTCCCAAATGTGAAAAAAGCTCATTATGTCAAAGTCACACTTGTAACATTTTGCAGTCATATACTTGTCAATTTTCAATAATACTCCAGCATGAAAATGGCAAACAGCAGTGCACTCAGCAGGGAGGGAACATTTGAGAGAGAATATGACGTGCAGGCTATTGATTGCTAAAACAGATGAATTATGCCTTTGACATTTAGTGGGAGTGGTGAACCACAGAAAGAAGTGTAATTCTCATTTTGGATTTATTTCTTATAAGAAAAGCATTGGCTCTCAAAGAAAATTGCTCTCCTTGGGAAAATAAATAAATAAAACAAAGAAATCAAGGCCTATATTTAGCCAGGGCTGGTAGAAGAGCTGATTCCTTGACAGGAGACACCCACGCTGAATCCGACCAGTATTATATGCCAAATCTCATCACTGTCACCCAACTCCCTTTCCATTTAACAGTTTTCACTCTGACTGTCTTTCCAGACTGTATTGACTAATCGATCAGTTTTGAGACAAGTCTGGGCATTCGGTTTTTGTCGGCTAGCCGTGGATCAAGTGACTTCATTTGCGCTTGTTTGATACATGGTGACAGTAAGAGGAAACCTGTTCATCCACAAATGTGTATCTGTGTGACATTAGTTTTGTTTAAACTACAATGGCAAAATATCTCTGGAAATGCAAAAAAGCACATTATAAGACATCGGAGATGTTTAAATACAAGCTAAAATTCTTGCAAACAGCTCTCAAATTACTCAAATGTTGCAGTGGCTGACAGGAAGTATAAGTGAGAAGGACACAACTGTTTTACATGGTTAATGACCATGGCATATTACATACTTTAGTTTCTCATCAAATCATTTCAGATCTCTTTACTCACACATTTGTGTCAACGCTGCACTGACAAGAAGATGGTTCACATAAAGTTGTTTACATTCTGGGAAGATAGGGTGAAATGGCTAGTCAATTTTGAGCAACTTACATTTCAGATAAAATACTGTCACTAATGTTTTTGTTCGCTCTACCAACATAAATAATTTCAAACAAAAACACAGTTAAATCAACCATCTCCTGAATGAATCAGTGTGCTCTGAACAAATTGTTCGGCTGTATGATTCAATGTCTCTTGTCATCCCCTACAGGGGCAACGATGTTGAAAGAATCACTAAAAACACCTCAACCACTAACAGACAAACTGCATTTTCTGCATTATTTGAACAATGCTCAACCAAACAGCTTCCTACAGCAAGGTTCCATCTCTCCAAGTCTCTGAATGTTTGCATACAAAACTAAAATACACTGCAAGGGTTAATTTAACTTTGAATTTGAGGCTATGTATAAGCTGAACTGTGCTTTTGATCATTTACTCAAACACACCAGGGTAAGACACAGCCTTCAAAAGAAAAGAAAAGTGGGTCTGCTCATATCCTTTTGAGCTTCCCACACAAAGGGCGAAAGATAAAGCAACTAAGATAGCCATGAGACTGCAAGTTTAGCCTCAGAGAATGTAGAGATTGATTGTAAAGAAAGTCATCTAGCTTCTCTGCAACAACACTTCTCTTCTCCCCATAAAACAAATATTTAACATTACTTTAGCAATCATTCAGTTTTAAGGACAGCACTTTGCACAACTTTGTGTGACTTTTGTGAGCCATTAATTTTTTTAATCAGTGTCCTGTTCCAAAAACATTATTTCTTCCATTTCATCTACTTAATGAGAAATTGTGAACTTGGAAAAATTGTATTCTGTCAGAATATCAGCAGAGGCATTACCACCAGCCAGAACTTATGGAATAGCTGACCCAAACATTTGAATTATGTCATAATTTACTCACCCTCATGTTATTCCAAACCCATAAGACTTTGGTTGTTCTTCAAACCACAAATTAAGATATTTTTCATAAAACCTGGGAGGTTTCTGTTCTTCCATTGAAAGTCCAAGTAACTTAGAAGATCGAAAAAGGTCGCAAAGGCCTCATAAAATAAATCCAATGGAATCAACCACTTAATCCAAGTCTTGTGAAAAGATGTGATCACTTTATATTATAAACAGATTTAAATGTAGGCTTTAATTTATATATGTGACCCTGGACCACAAAACCAGTCATAAGGGTACATTTCTTGAAATTGAAATAAATGTCTAGCACTGAATAAATTGACTGGTTTGTTAGGATAGGAAAATATTTGGCAGAGATGCAACTATTTGAAAATCTGGAATCTGAGGATGCAAAAAACAAAACAACTAAATATTGAGAAAATTGCTGTTAAAGTTTCCCAAAAGAAGTCCTTAGCATTTCATAGTGTTACGGTCTGTGTCTTTGGTATTTATCTGTGCTGTGTTGTGTGTTCTTTCTCCTCCTCCTCGTTATTTCTGGTCTCTGATAGGTTGTCCGATGATGGGATGTATGAATGAATTGGCGGTTCAGACGAGGCGTGATCTTTAGAAGGACGCCTCCGGCATGCATTGTTGGTTCGATCGCTTTTGGATTGAGAGCTCCTGGATCCCTCCGATTATCAAATTTGTTAAACTCAAGTAAAGTTTAAAACCTGTTGAGCACGTTCATTTGATCTAAAATATTATGATTTAAGAACTTGGAGCGAAGGGGTGTCCCTGCCCATTTATTTTGGCTGGCTCGTTTGGGTTTTGTTTTTTCGTTAGGGAGTTAGGGAAGTAAAATGTAATTTTATTTTGTCATTCAATTAGGTTATTTAATGCTTCCTTCCTTTTCGTTCTAGATAGGTTTTGTTTGTTATTTTGGCTTTTGGACATCCCAAATAGATGCTCTATATTTTCATATGCTGTTTTTATAAACCTAATCACCTTCTCTGATTAATAGTGTGTACTTTTTTGATTATTGACTGAGTGATTTGAATATCTGAGATTTATTACACCCTGTTTAGAGTCTATTTCTACAACCCCTAGGTGCTGATCAAAAATATATTTATTTTTATATATTCACGGTACTAAATATATTAATGGAACATGATCTTTACTTAATATCCTAATGATTTTTGGCATAAAAGAAAAATCTGTCATTTTGACCCATGCAATGTATTGTTGGCTATTGCTACAAATATAGCCATGTGACTTATGACTGGTTTTGTGGTCCAGGGTCACATGTAAACAGTGATCGATACAAACATATAGCAGACAAGAACCCCTTAGAATGTGACATTAACATAAACGTCTTTGTTCACCATTAAATCAGTTCCGTTTTGAAGATTAACCAAAATGCAATGAGTTTGGAATGACATGAGGGTAAGTAAATGACAGAATTTACATTTTTGGGTGAACTACCCCTTAAAATCCTTGCACAAACCTACCAAATACAATAGGGAGAAGGAAGGTAGTGAATTCAAACTAGAATTCAAAGTTGGGTCACCCTCCACCACGCCACACACCGGAGTACAAGCTCTACCTGCCAAGAATTGCACCACAGTTCATTTTTTGCCCATGATGTTGATAGGTTACTGTTCTAGTCCAGAAAGTAACAGTGCTTCTGGTCTTCTTTAGATTCTCTTAGTCTATTTGTGATGATAGCATGGATCAGTGGATGCATCTTGTCCACAGAGCAGGAAAATACAGGCTTCACTAAATCCCTGCAAAGATGCGAGAAAAAGCTGTCAAAAGTCCCTAGGACACAGACATCATGACATTCTTAGCACTCACTGATAAGAGTGCACACATGTACGTCTTTGAACGCATGCATGCTCACACACCCTGCTGTATAATCAGAGTGCTCCCCATCGCTCATGCAGCTGTCATCTGCCGCGCCATCTCTGGTTCTCCTCACAGTTGCGACATACACACTTCATGAAGCCCCTGTCCTCTGCATCAGGAGTGCCTGTGATGTGACATTTTATGCGTTTTACTCATGCTGAGATTACAAAAGATATAGAGCTCCAGCAAGCCTGTCCTCTCACAACTGACAGCACACTTTCTTCAGACTTCAGAATAATTTAAGGTCACACACTGTGGCTCTGTTCCAAAATAGAGGAAGCTTCCTCCATAGGCAATGTTTTAAGGTATAACAGGAGCACTCCAGATGTGAAGGCTGTAAGCATGTTGCTAAATTAAAGGTATGATTACACCTGTTGAAAAAAATAAATAAACAGCATATGCTGGTTAGACATGATTAAAGCATGGTAGCTTGTTTGAGCTGGTGTAATCTGGTCCATGGTTTGTCATGAGCTGGTTTAAGCTGGTTCAAACCAGCTACCATGCTTCAAAACATGCCTAACCGGCATATGTTTATTGTTTTTACAGGAATATTAGCAAAATTTCGCAATTTGTGCAAAAAAAGGTTGTATTGTATATTGTTCTATTGTATATTGTCAATAGTGTATAGATGCAAGAAGCACAGCTCATACATAAGTAATTTTCAAACCAAGCAGCTTTCTGTTGGTCTTTTGGTTGAAAATTCACTGAATAACGGTAAATGTGATCACACCTTTATATTTTCATTCCCCTTTAGTTTTTAGTAAATTATACATTTCATTTATAAGCCTCATTTCTATTATCCTTTATGTGTTCTTGGATTTATTGGTGTAAAGGGCTAATCAAACCAAGGATGAAACTATAACCATAAAGTTTTGGTAATTGTTCTAATTCCATGAGAATAGGTAAGTTTGCACCACAACTATAATGATAACACAAATGGACAATATTGTTGAAATTACTTTCAGAATTCTTTGGCAATGAATGTTTGGGGCTTACCCTCCTTGTGAAGGGTGTCAATGATTGTCTTCTGGACAACTGTCAGATCAGCAGTCTTCCCCATGATTGTGTAGCCTAGTGAACCAAACTGAGAGACCATTTTGAAGGCTCAGGAAACCTTTGCAGGTGTTTTGAGTTGATTAGCTGATTGGCATGTCACCATATTCTAATTTGTTGAGATTTGTGGGGTTTTGTTAAATGTGAGCCCAAATCATCATAATTAAAATAACCAAAGACATAAACTACTGCAGTCTGTGTGCATTGAATTTATTTAATACACGAGTTTCACAATTTGAGTTGAATTACTGAAATAAAATAATTTTTCCACAACATTCTAATTTATTGAGATGCACCTGTATGCCGCATTTGGAAAAATTAGACCATTTTTTTCATAACCGTTGATACACACAAGAATACTCATGTTTTGGAGGTAATAACAAATGGCTTGTGTGTATTCATGTTCATGGGAGTCTGAGTGAGTCTCAGGTAGTTTTACTATGAATAGCAGAGGTCATTTTCTAAAACATGTGCTGGCAAGACAGAAATATTTAGGACCACTACCCCTTTTCTACGTCTCCTTACTCGACCTGTGATGTATTATTTTCTTTGCTTTCCAAAAGTGCATTAAGGCCTGGCAGTGGGCCATCTTGTCTCCCGCAGACAAAGATAAAGATGTGGTGGAGGGGTGCAGGGACAAACAGAATGAGAGTCAGCAGGGCATCACTGGAGTTTTCCTGGAAAAATACACACACTCTCGACCTCGTGCTCTGCAAACACATACTCCCTACAAAATGTATGGGGCTTCTGACACCTAGATAATGCTGCTCCGTTCTTTTAATTAATTTACAATTCAATATTTGAACTTTGTCTCCTAAAAACAAACCGAATAGAATGGGGGGTGGAGGAGCCATTATCCTTCTCACGTCTTTGCAGGAATACAGAAGTGAAATTTAATGATCCAATTTGGGTCATCTTGCTGGCAGACCGGAGGGTTGTTGAGCTGGAGATTAAACTTATCCTTTAGAGGCTGTTTGTCTTTTGCTTTTTCTCACACTGATTTTTCTCCCTGCAAATGTATGCCCTCTGCATTAGTAACGTTCCCCTAATTTCTTTCTCTCTCCGTGTGAAGGTGCTGCTGTGTGGGCTTCTAACCAGCTTTCCATTTCCCTAGTAATATAGCACATTTGTCATTAAGATTCACCGGAGTGACTCGTTAAGAGTCTGTTTGAGAATGTTTATCTGCGTGAAGGAGAAACATCGCTCAGAGAAATGGCAATGTGAGCTCCAGAATTTACTTTTAAGTCAGTCGTTTCTACTTTGAAAAGGACATTTCAGCCTTCGCAACAATTCAACCCTGTCATAATCCCCCTTTTTGGAGTGTCACACCAGGAATAAGAGAGCTCAGATGTAGCGCTGCCTTCCAAGTCCTCCTGGGAAGTTGCTACTTACGGGTTCGTAATTCTGATGTTATGTGCATACAGGGGATTTTGGATATAATAAAATGTTGGGCAATGTCTCTCTTGCTAGCTTTCTGACAGAAAGTAGCTTTAGTTCCAGTACAACATATTGAAGAGGAAAATATGCATAATGATCAAAGAATTATATCCTTATTGTGTTCCCACAAATAATGATGGGACATGTAGAGCATTATTATCTAAATAAAAAATATATATTTATAGCACAAATACTACTTACGATTAATATAAAATTTGTTTCAGTCTCAGACCTTTTCACACCCCTGACTCTGTTGGTCAGGGCACAAAAAATCGTACTGCCACAGGCAACGATTCATTTCTAAGACTATTCTAGTTGTTTGTGATTATGCCATTAATATTTTAAAATCAATTTACAGACACCGCCATTTGTATGTCAGACACAAATCTTTGGATTTTAGCAATTTAAACTATTACTGCTCATTTCAAGTCTCCAAAAAGATGGAAAAAGTGTCCTGAATTTTGCAGCATGCTGAATGATCTTTCTTCATCAGATAAACTACATAAATTGCCCTGACTTTTAACATTTTAAAAAGCCTTGAAATCTGAAGGCTTATAGGCCTTACAGACAGAGACAAACATTTGTATTTAGTTAATGTTTCATCATATTAACATACATTTTTAGACCAAGGTAAAATAATTCTTAATTTCCCAGAATCAATTACCTAAGTTGAATTTCTTTGCATTGCAATTCAGTGAATTCCTGTGTTCGTGTGCGCTTAGCCAGCATATACCTGACATTACTTTCATTCAATCTGCAGCATTCTGTCAGTGCCATATGGAATATTTAAGGACATGTCAAAGCTCAGAAAAAAGCTGTTGACTGCATGACATCAGCACCGTATACCCATGAGGTTCCTCAGCAGAGTCTGTTTTGTTATCGCTAACAGCATTTAGCAAGTTTCCTTGCAGAACGACTGATGCACAGGGAGAGAAGAGAGACTGAAATATGACGCGAGGAGTAGAAAGTGTGTTTTGTAAAATATCTTCTCCATGCAGACAGATGTCCTGCCAAGTGGATTCAACACTTTGAGTTTAGTTCCTTTCCCATATTGAGACAGATAATGGGGCCTAATTTCATTTTAGATTAACCCTCTTCAATTGGCTCTTTTTTATTTCAGTTTCGCTCATCAAATTGCTATATATGGATACGGGTGCACAGAGAAGTCAAATACACATCAGACCCCTTAAATACAGCTTCACAATTAGCACCACCTCTTCTCTCCTTTTTTATTTTTTTGCAATCCTCTGAACTTTTCTTAACACTTATCCTCTCTCTTTGGGTTCTTCTGTGTCTCTCCCCGGTCCGCCCCTTCTCTTGAAGCTATAACACCAGCTCATTCCATCAGATGCCTAGCAACAATGCTCTACTAAATCTATCAAGAGGAAGACGATAAGTCTCGCCTAATTCCCGTTAAAGCAGCACTTTCATTCTCACCTTCCTCCTCCTCTATTTGTATCTTCCCTGTGATGTCCAGTCTCAATGATCTTCCCTTCCACATTTCCTACACTATCATCTCCCTTGCTTCCTATTTTGGTGTCCAAAGCTCTCTTTTTTACTGCACTGTCTTTAGATTTATCTCTCTGTGTCTGAGTGTTGTGGGTGGAGAAGGGTTCGGAGAGTTGCTGTAGTATAAAAGGACTAATATAAAGAATATTTACAATATGTAAAGCTACACTTGTTATGGGTCAGTAAAATTAAATTAAATTAAATCAAATCAAATCAAATCAAATCAAATCACCTTTATTGTCAATCACCACAGCACGTGTGCCTTGGTGAGTGAAATTCTGGAGAGCGTGCTCCAGACAGTGCAGAAACAATTTACATATAGACAGTACATACTTACAGACTTATACAGATGACAATGTGCAATATACATATACATATACTCAGTACACACAGTGTACTATTAGACATACTTACAGTTATCAATTCACATTGTACACCGTATGTGCACATTCTACATTGTGTACACATATAAATACAATAATATGCGAAGGTGCAACAGATTATACACAAGCTGCACACGCAATGTCATGGCTGTGCATTGGATGGTATCCAGTGGTAGCAGATAGATTGTTGTATTAGTGCAGTGTGTGGGTGTAGTCCAGTTTGAACTGTGTAAGAGTTAAATTGCAGTGCATGGCATACCGTAAAGTGGGAGTATGCTGTTGGGTGTATTAATTCTGACTGTTCATTAGTCTGAGGGAAAAAGCTATCCCTCAGTCTGGCAGTGCCGGATCGGATGCAGCGGAGGCATCTTCCAGAGGGCAGCAGAGAGAGCAGTCTGTGGGACAGGTGGCTGGAGTCATTGATGATCCTCCGGGCTTTCCTTATACACTGCCTGGTGTAGATGTCCTGGAGGGAGGGAAGCTCACCTCCAACAATGTGGCGGGCAGTTCACACGACCCTTTGCAGAGCTTTTCAGCCGGTCAGGATGCTCTCCACAGTGCAGGTGTAGAATGATCTGAGGATGCTGGGGCTCATTCCAATCTTCCTCAACCGTCTCAGGAAGAAGAGATGCAGATGTGTCTTCTTCAGCACTGCATCTGTGTGAGCGGACCTTGTGAGATCCTCAGTGATGTGAACGCCGAGGAACTTAAAGCTGTTTACCCGCTCCACAGGTGTCATGTCGATGGTGATGGGTGTGTGTTCTCTGCTCTGTCTCCTGAATTCCACCACCAGCTCCTTGGTCTTGTCGATGTGGAGTGAGAGGTGGTTCTCCTCACACCATTTAGTCAGGGTACTCACCTTCTCTCTGTAGGCTGTCTCATTGTTGTCAGTGATGAGGCCTATCACCGTTGTGTCGTCAGCAAATTTGACAATGATGTTGGAGCTGTGTGTGGCTGTACAGTCATATGTGTGCAGGGAGTAAAGGAGTGGGCTGAGGACGTAGCCCTGAGGAGCACCAGTGTTGAGGACAGGGGGAGATGAGGTATTGTTGCCCATTCTGACAACCTGACTTCTGCCTGTCTGATCCAGCTGCACAGAGATCTGTTTAGTCCCAGAGTCTGGAGCTTCGCAATCAGTGTGGCAGGCAGCGTGACACTGTGGTGTTAAATGCTGAGCTGTAGTCCACAAACAGCATTCTCACATAAGTGTTCTTATTTTCCAGGTGGGAGAAAGCAGTATGCAGGGTGAAGGCAATAGCATCATCTGTGGAACAGTTGCTGCGATATGCAAATTGTAGCGGATCCAGTGAGGCAGGCAGCACAGAGCAGATGTTGTCTCTGATGAGTTTCTCATAAACACTTGCTGAAGATGGATTACTTTACTTTCTTTCTAAAAATGCTACTTTTATTAAGCAAGGACACATCAAATTGATCAAAAGTAACATTATCACAATGTTAAAAAATATTTATATTTCAAATAAATGCTGTTCATTTAAATGTCTTATTCATACTGTTTTTGACATGGATAATAAAAACTGTTTCTTGAGCATCAAATCAGCATATTAGAATGATTTCTGAAGGAGCATGTGACACTGAAGACTGTTGTAATGTCCGATGAAAATTAATTTACAACATTACTGTTTTAATGCAAGATATTTTGATGAATGTGTGCAACCAAATAGTTGATTGACCCCATTGGTTTCACAGTATTTTGTCTATATGGAAGTCAGTGGGGTCCATCAACTTTTGATTAACCACATTCTTCAAAAGTATTTTATATTGTGTTCAACAGAAACAGATTTGGAACAATTTGATTTTAGCAATGATAGTTGGACAAAAGTGTTTTTAAAATATATTGTTTAATTCCAATTGAAATCAAACCTTTTTAAACACATTTAGAGATCTGAAACCTGACATGTTACCAAAATCACAGAGCTTCAGTGACCTTTTTACTCACTGTTATTTAATCTGCATCAATTGAATCACTGTCAGTTTGAAAGCCTCTTTAACAAATAACCACTTCTCTTACTGCACAGTACTGTGTTTTGGATCTAAATTAGAGTTTAATGCAGCTAATACAACACTCTCAGTTTCTTATACAAATGAGATTAACACAAACTCATTCACACTAACATATCCCAAAGGTCTAAATATCCGCAAATCAACAACAGTAATTTCTTGTGATAATTGTGAGCAGGTGCACACGATGAGCGGCGTGACTCTAAACAGAGTTCTATGCAAACACAGCAGGTCTTTTTGATCTTCGTCAAAGTTTCTCAAACGCACCAAGTAGGTGTTAAAGTATTTTAATCTTTCCCATAGAGCAGGCCTCCTAATGCGTTCACTTTGCCTCAGCTGGTGATGACTCAAATCTCATCATTACACTTTCTAAACAATCACCGTCCGACTTCCCACATGCACTGCACTGTTTTGTGCTGTTTGGTGTGACAACAAGCTAATGAGCAAGCTGGGAATGAAATGATAAATAACTGTTTGTGTAAAGAGAGGAGAGCGGCTCTTTGTATAGCGTTTGTGTGAATCTGAGGAGGAAAGAACTAAGGAAAGATCATAAGTTGCCCTCTGTAATGAGAATTCACTTAAGAAAAAACTATTTCACCCAAATGTGAATATTTTGTAATCTTTGACTTACCTTCTGGCCGTTTGAAATTTATAAGACCTTTTTCTTCTGTAGAAAACAACAACAAAGCGTTACACAGATGTAGATTGCCAAGGTTTTCCCTCGACTCCTCAACAATTTTATTGATGAGGGCGCCACTGCGAATATCTTCGAATATCGAAGGCATTGTCTGTGAATATGACAATTATTGCCCGATCCGCCTGCTCTGCCATGCCATGAAGATATTTGAGTGTGCAATTGATGCCAGTCTCTGGAAGATTGTGTCCATCAGTCCCAATCAGTGTGGATTTGATGCATTTGATGCGATCCACACAATTAGGCTTCTGAGGGAGAGGCACCATGAGAAGAACCCGCCAGTACACATGGCTTTTCTTGAGAAGGCATTCAATCGCATGCCCTGGGACCTCATATGGCATTCCTTACACTCTCATGGCACCCCCAAAATGTTGGTGTGATGGAACCAATTCCTCTATGCCAACACCACCAGTGTTTTCTTATGCCCAACCGCCTGTCCGAACTGTTCCAAATCCCCGTCGGCGTACACCAGGGATCTGTCCTGTCCCTGCTTCAGTTTATCCTTTGCATGGACACGGGCACGGTGGATATTCAGGCATCTCAACTCTGGTCACTTCAATTCACCAATTCTATCTTCCAAGCTGATGAAACCCATTGTGGGCTTGAATGTCAAGTGCAAGACTGCAGCGGGTGGCTGGACATGCATGGATTTGAGCCTCAGCATCAAGAAGACTGAGAACATGAAGTGTGGGCCTCAGACTTATGGGATGATCAGAGTTAGAGGGCAGACACTGAACAAGGTCACCAAATTAAAATATCTTGTTTCACTCTTTAGAAGTGACAGAAACTCCCTCCGTGATGCCTGCACCAACACGGGGATTACGGGCATTCTCGATGAACGCCAAATTAGAAGACTTCTCTTGTCCTAAAATCCACACCCTACCCAAATCGACCCAAATCAATTCTTACCTGAATCCGAGAATTAGTAAATTAATTAATAAAAACTGGTGCAAGATTGAGCGATTTATAAACCAAAATTAATATTTTAAATTCAGCTATCAATTTTACAGGCAACCATTGAAGATAAATCAAGATAGTAGAGATTTGCTGAAATGTATGAGTTCCAGTCAAAAGCCTGGCTGCTGCATTTTGGACAAATTGTAAACACTCCATAGATGAGCAGTTAATCCCATAAGAAAGTGAATTACAATTGTCCAAACGAGTACTGACAAATGCATGAATTACATATCTTATACTTATAAGACTTATTGCCCATTTGGAAAAAGCACATTTATTTTAAAGTACCCGAGGACCTCTGGTTTTTGGATCCAAGTGGACCCGTGAAGACCTCTATGCCAAATGCCCATGCCACTCAAGTGCAAGATCTACAAAACCGTTGTATGCCCAGTCGCACTGTACAGTTCTGCATCTTGGCCAGCAACCACTAAGCATGAGCAGACCCTTCGCGGTATGGAGATGAAGATGATGGTCCCTCTGCCCTCATGTAACTCAACCGCGTACGAACTAAGATGTCTGAAGGCGCATGGGTGTGGAGCCCATAGTCAATAAGATGCATGAAGCCCAACTCCATTCCCATCACAAGTAGCGATGATAGAGTAGTGAAAACGGCCTACCATCTATCGATGGCCAAAGAAGCAGTGGCTCGATCGTCAGGCGGAGGACATTGCGCACAGTCAATATTGCCATGGCGATGCCCTGGACTGAGCCAAGTGGCGTAAGGCGTACAAACAACGGATCCTGCACTAAGACGAGACACATGCTAGAATGAAGACAGTTTTAATTGTAAATTTAATCAAAGAAATGCAGCCTTGATTCCCCCATCCCCACGAGAAGCCATTACCCGTGGTCCAGACACACTCAAAAGCCGTAATACACACAGGAAAGGACATTGGCTCTATTTAGCCACGATCAAACTGTTTCAAAATAGAATTGATAAATGATTATACTGTCAGTGGATTAACATATTAAATCATTTTAATATTGATTCTGTAACAGTTAATTCTAAGATCTGATCTAAATATTCATAATTGATTATAAACAGTTATTATTAATTATACATTTCCCTTTTGAGCTAATTTGCTACAAATCAGTAGTTCATTGTAAGTCAACAGAGAAGAGAAACAAGTAAGAACAGACATAAAGGTTTGGAATGACATGATGGTACATAAATAATGACAGAACTTTGATTTTTGCATAATCTCTCTTTCTTCACATATATCTCCTTCTTTCTTCCACCTTCCTCTCCCTCCCAGAATCGTCTTTGCTCTCTCAGATGTGTCTTGCCCTCAGTTGCTTCTTCCTTTCTCTCTTGGGCAATGGACATGCTGGCCATATAAGCCTTGGATAATGAAGTATGTGTATGGTGAAATATGATTTAAATCCTTTTAGTGCTGGCTTATATCAGCTCTCTTGTTTGTAGTCAAAGGCACCTCTCTCCCCTTCTCCACACCCCTCCGCTCCCCTCTCTTTCCATCATGTTTTGATGTCAACTAATGGTCTACGTACAAAATTCTCCTCTGGTGGGTACTGAGCTAGACATAATGGGGATATCTCATCTCATGACCTGAAACATTTCTTCCTAGGACGCAGACCTTCTCATGTCCTTCTGCGAGTTCTACACTTTGCTGACGAAAGTATAACAGAATAATATGTAATAAAATAAATATTTTTTCCATCTCCCATAGTTACCTAAAAAAATAAAAACTTTTACCAAGAAGACAGTCATGGCAACTTGATATTCTAAGTTTAGCCATTTATTTAAAATAGTTATTAAAGACATCAATTCAATTCAAAGAGAAAAAAATCATACTAACTTTTGCCTTCTTTTGTCAACTTCAGTTCTAGGGACACCTCACTTTTTACACTTTATAAGACCTATGAAAATTCTTGAAACACATTCATTTTGAGTGAAAGTGTTAATGTTTTGCAATGTGGGTGAAAATGTGCCATAAAAATAGAAATCTTGTATGCTCTGCTCATGAATTATGAAAGCATCTTCCTTAACAGTGAAATGGAAATTCCCAGTCTGCTCCTATTATTGAAAAATGAGACAAACAGGGACTCTCAGCATTAGCACATGACTAGCTCACAGAAGAGATGAATACAATTGAGAATAAACATCGTAAATATTTGCTGGGGAAATCAGAGCAGATGTTTGTCCAGTGTACCAGATACTCATTTATTATGGATCTCACAAGCCACGACAAGTACTGCTGTTACACAATGAATTCTACGGCTGTTCTTTGATTCTTCAAATGGATAATTCACCCAAAAATGAAATTCATCATCATTCATTACTTACGGTCATGTTGTTCCAAAACCTTTATTTTTAATTTTTTTGTTCTTTTTTAACCTGTAGTACACAAATGGTCTTATCTACACAATACTTTCCAAGCTGCTCTTTTCTATATAATGAAAGTGAATGATGAAAATGCTATTTTTTTCAAAGCATTTTTTATTTTTAAGCAATATTTTCACAGCCATACTTCAAGTGACCAAAACAAAAATATACTGTTTGGTTTCAGAAGACTTCAAGTAAGTTATATGGGCTACTTTATCATTTTTAAGCTTGAAAGCACCTGTCCCTCATTCACTTTCACTGTATGCAATATAAAAGCTCAGACATTCTGCTAAATGTATCCGTTGTTGTTCCATGGAAGAAAGTCAATGAGTAAATGGTGAAAGAACTTACTTTTGGCTGAAAATGTAAAGAAGAACATTTGCCTGTGCTTATAAAAAGTCTGCAAGGCTATTTATGTTATAAACGAGAAGAGAAAATGTCAGAGAGGCAGAAAGGCTTCTGTTACTAAGAACCTGCCACTTTTCTCCACTTGTTATTTGTTGTGTATTCTTAAACAGTCGTTGAGTACAATATATTTGCCAAAAAGTCAGTTCGTGATTTATTTTAAAATCATCGTTTTAATATCATTTTCTGCACATAAAAAGTGTGCCAAAAGGTCAACATTGTCTCTGCTCAGAATTCGTTTAAAATCAATATTGCATTTAACAACAACACATAATTGCACACATAACTGTTTCCCCTCTACAGAGTTACATACATTTTTAAATGCTTTTGGAGGCTTAAAGATACAGTTCACCCCAAAATTCTGTTATCATGTACTTGCCTTCATGTCATTCTAAACCTGTATGGCTGACGATACGAAGATACTTTGAAGAATGCTGGCAACCAAACCATTTCATACTTACTGAAATGCATTGCATTTTTGTTCATACTATGGAAGTCAATTGGAACCAAAACAGTTTGGGTATCGACATTCTTCAACATATCTTATTTTGTGTTCCACAGAACAAAGTCAGTCATACAGATCTCAAACAACAAGAGTAAATCATTATATAATTTTCATATTTGGGTTGTGTATTCATTTAATACTGCTTTTATGATGACAACTGAAGGATCACCCAAAAGGAACACTTCAGAAAATAAGGCAAGTTTAACATTTTTAGCTTTTTAAACTTACATTTTAGAAAAAAAAAATTCACAAACAGTCAAAATATTTAAAGATTAGTCATTTTGGTGCATACTAGCTTGCTAAAATACAGAAGCATGTCTTATAAAATTGCTTTAGTTGAAAGCATCAGTTAAATGGCTGAAATATAAATTGCGTTGTGGTCATAAATACAAAAGAAATCCCAGGAGTCAGTCACAAGGGGGCGCTCTGAAGCCTTCATGCCACAGAGAAAGATAGGCAGGCGAGACAGAAGAGGCAAAGGAAGTAGAGGCTAAAGGAGGGTGATGCCTCTGGCAAGACAGAGGTCTCACCTTGTCATACAATATTCAACTGAACACCTGTAAGATGATCTCACATCAACAAAACCCTCTAGTCAGCCATTTCTTCTTTAGTATTCTCACAAGATCTGAAGACGGAGCAGACCCTCTGCCTTCATACTTCACATGTCTACCAGCCTTTTTAATTGCAGCGCTCAAGCTCGTTTAAAATTCCAAATGAAAACACGCTTGGAAGAGAGGAATAAAAATCGTGGCTAAACAAATAAGGCATTAACCCGCACCTAATTAGTATGGGAATTCGGTGGGGGAATTTTCTGAGTTAAATCATTCATAACTCAAGCACCATTAAACAACATTAGCGCATTTTTGCTTTGATATCTCTATTCAGAAAACATTACCGCTATCTTCACAAACCGTTGCTTAGTTAAGCACCGTAATTAGATAAATGGTTGCGGCAGTCATAGCTCCCGGAGCACCCTACCTTCCGAATGCCTTCTTTCGATTCCTCCACGTTGTTTTCGGCTCCTCCTGTCCGGTTGATCATCCTCCACATCTGCGAGTACATTGGGTCCCTCTCGAAAGGGTTCATGCCTTTGCTGCGGACCTGGTCATAGACGGCCGAGTCCAGAACTGTGCCATACGGCAAGTCTGTCTGCTTAGCCAAATCCTGCAGAGACCTGGAGGGGAACATTGAAACATATCACAATCGGAAATTGAGAAAAAAAACATTATGGGTTGATGCCTGAGGACATAATAATTGAACGATTAAAATATTATTTGCAACATCTACAATGTGGATGCATGAATACCCACACGTTTCAGCCTAATTGTACCAGTGCAAGTGAGTATAAACCCATCCAGCAGCTTTGTTGCGCAGACACTCACCCACTTTTATCATGTCGAATACTGTTTATTCAGCAATTTGTGTTGGTATCTTACATCTAATTAAAAGTTAGCCAACCAAGGGACAGTAATATTTATATTAAGCAAATCATTGTAAAACACAATAAAGATGAAGGCTTCTCTGTTTCCCCTCACGCCATGATCAAACTATTACAGCTCATCAAAGCGTTTCATTAAGTCTCACTTCATTTAGAAAACTGATAATGAGACAAATTAGTGCTTTCGTAATCTGTTAATATTCAACATAATTAACTTTATAGTAATATTTCTATACATTTGAGCATCATGTCATTTAGTAGAAAGCGTGGGTTGGTGCCACTGAGATTCCAGCAGATAGTTGGACTGACCTCTAATTTATCAAATATTATTACATCAGACAGCTGTCGTCGTCTTCAAGTACTTAAACCCTTTGAAGGTTTAATGAACTTGCTCACAAATGTTAATCTTTTATTGCTCCCAATTAATCTCGGCACTTAATCCTCACCCCTCCCTAAGACTTGTGGTTATGTGTCGGGTGTCATTTGCAAGGAGAATTGCTATAAAAATGACCTGTGAGTACCCTGCAGTACTATAAAACGCCACTGAAGGAGTACTGAAAAATGCTTGTACGGTCCGTGAAATTTATCTTTTGTGTTCTACTCTGTGGGCCACTGTGCACCTAATATAGAAGCACTAAAAGCAGTTTTCACTCCTGTGTTGACATATTTCTTAATAAAATAGAAAGTTAGGGTTCGAAACATACAGAAGGACTTGCCCCTCCCCCATTTTTAAAGTAGCCAACAGGCTTTTATGTCACAATCATAAATGATGATTTGCTTCTTGTTATAGTCAGCCACCTCATACTGCTCCACTTCTTAAACTTCAAAATTCTGAGAAAAATAAAAAATCACAAGACACTGATAATACAGTTAGAGAATGGATAATGGATATACAATATATATTACAATATGTAATGCAATAATGATGCTGAAAATTTAGCTTCACCAACATAGCAATACATTACTTTTTACATTTGTATTTATTGTTTTACTAATTTTAGTTATTTTTAGCATTCTAGAGAAAATCTGGAGAAAATCTGTGTAGTGCAGGATGAGTCTTCAATATGTTAACTTTGTTTTCCTAAACGAGAAAAACTGTGTATTTCATCTACATCAGGGATGGGCCACTTTAAAGAGTGACAAGGAACAGAATTGTTCTCCTTTATACCAAGGGGCCAGATTACTAATCCACGCCCAAACACCTTTTACATCGTCTTACTCAATCTCCTTTTTTATTGAAAGAAATGAACGTATAATTAATGTAATTTGTTTTTAAAGATTTATTAACAATAAAACTTGTGCAGTTATGCTTGTTCAGAAGAGAAAGTTTGTTGTCAGTTGACAGAAATATTACCCAACAAGTCAATGTAAACATCTCATTGTCTGTAAATTTGCAACAAACAAGTGGTCCTTTCTATTATTAGTGGCCTACAGAACATTCTCAAAACAACCTAAGAAGACAGTTAAAAAATGTCTTATTCAATAATAATAATAATACTACAAATATTATTCCAAATGGTACCATAAAAAACAGGTATCTGCAAGATTTTCAAAATCAATTTTAAGACCTTTAAAGACCTTTTAAAGATCTGCACTTAACATTTCAGCCTTTAAACATTTTTTAAGAGAAGGGATGATTCAAAAGTATCAATGAATTATTATATTAAATAATATATAAATATATATTAATGACTTAATTGTTTAGATTTTTATAATGCATTAGATTTTTGCAGATCCACTGGTTCACATTTAAAATATGTAGCAAAAATCACAGACGGGCTTATTAAAAATGCATATTCGTTCTCTGACAGCAGGTTTCACTTTCAGAACGGCAGAATATAGCGGTTTCCCCCTTAACCGTGGAAAAGGCTTTGAAGTTTAATCATCATATTAATCCATATAGCAATTCTTGCCTTTATAATTGAGACTTTTTGTAACATTTAGGAGTTTTCATGGCCTTATATTTAAACAATTAAACTGAAGACTTTTTAAGGACCGCAGAAACCCTAAGAACAAAGTTCAGTGCAAACATTTCAGTCATGCATTTGGCAAAAGGTTTTTGTTGAATATTAATTTTACCTTTGAAATTTGAGGCAAGTGCAACTCTGCATCCTGTTGTCTGTGCGCAGTGGTGTGATGGCGATTTAAATAAAAATCCCAAACAATCCAAACATATAGATATCCCCTTGAACTTGTTAACAATCCTGACTGGAAAATACTGTTTTCATGGTCTGTTTTTCATTTATTATTTGCTAATGTTAGTGAATGTTTACACTGCGCTGAAATTAATACGGGGAGCGGCTGGAAGCTAGCGACCTCTCCTGGTTGAAGATAGTATTAACATCATAACACTGAAAGCAATATTTACGTAACTTACTTTTAAAATGTATTTCAAATTGATCATCCGAGTGTAATATAATCAAGCGGGCCATCCTAAAATACACTAGGGGCCGCTGGCCGCCAGTTGCCAATACCTGATCTACATTTATGAGTACACTAGAATATAGACAGATTCACAGTTAAATAACAGGCAGTAAAAGCAAGAAAATTAGGTCTTCAAACAGGGCCAGGGTTGAACAAGTAGACTGACTATTGTAGATTTTCCCTAGATTGCAATATTTATAGATTCAGTTGACTGAAGTTAAAACCATCTCGGTAAATTTGAATACTAGTGGAACATTTGCAATGCAGCAATGTGTTCTTTTTACTGCAAAATTCAGTTAGCCTCAAGAATAGCAATGTATCTGTGTATATGCTTTTTCACACCCTTTATAGGTGACCATCTGGCTGCATTCAAATACTATGGCCGCTTCTCTTTGCTTTGCCCAGGAAAACTGTCATCATGGCACAGAGTGACTGTGACTAGCCAGACCGCAGGCATACTGGCATGGCAGGCAAAAAGCACAAAAAAAAATTAAAGGGAAAAATTCTCAAGGAGCCTGTAGCCTGGCCCTCCTTCACCTTCACAGATGGATGCATCTCACTGCCATGTTGAAAACGACACGTATGGAGCCGCATTGTACAATCTGTTTCTTAAGCCATTTTTATACTTCTAAACCGATTTAACAACATACATGAATATTGAAACACGCTTCCTCACAAGGGCACATTGTAATGCAGATTTAAACATTAAGGCTGCAGTACAGTCTTTAGTACTTTCCTTTGTTAAAAAGGCAAATTGGATGACATTTTCATGCTGTTTTGGGATAAAACAGAACATCAGTGACAAGTTTCTTTTTTTTGCTAAGCTGTATTACATCCAGCAAATCAGAGGCACAGTTTTTCAAATCATTCAAAACAATGGCAATCAGCACATACAACATCCGTCTGAAGTGTTTTCCTCACACACAAGATGATAAATCCTCTCTAAACGTCTACAGCTGAATCAGAGCCATCACAGTGCCAGCAAGTGCATAATGTGAAACAAACAAACAATAAAGAAATCAGTTTTTACAGTTACATTTCAGGCATTGATTTGTGCTTTTGATACTTACCTCAGAAATCAGACGCACTGAAAAGTTTCACATAAATGCATTCGATATCAAATAAGTACAAAGCGTTGATTGAATTCCTCGAGGACCAGCCTGATGAATTAAACGAGTGAATGCATAGATTTTGTGTTTACTGGTTAAGAGCTATGTGGGGTAAGTGAGAGTTGTCGATAGGTTGATGTCGCCCTGATTTAATTAACACTGGGTTAGGATCAGTAAAGTCGATAAAAAGAGACTGATGAACTAACGCTCCTCCTTTCGTACCCTATCCATCTGGCTTAAAATTCTCATAGCAACAAAAAAATATGATACTAAACAAACAGTACCAACTTTAAATCTATTAAGTTATGTTTCTCCTCTCAAGACAAAACTATGCAATTGTGAACTCACCCCAATTGTTGGTCTCATAAATCTTTCAGCCCATCCTGACTGAATTGTGTATTTTAAATACAACAGACCCCTGAGTGTGGAATTTAGGCTGTGATTATTTCTGTAATGACCCTGCCACCGTCTACACAAAAGATAATTAATTTAAATTTATGGAAATCCTAATTAGGTGCATAGAGCTAGAATCAAGCGATCTAAGCACAAGCTCATTAATGATAATCTAATGCAAAGAAAAATAAACAAACTCAAAATAAATACTAAATACTCTCATTTTCCCTATAATGCCCTTCCCAAATCGCCTACATGGTTATATGATGTAGACGAGGATCGTTACAAGCACAATTAACTCTATCACTGCTAGTCATCGTTGAATTAGATTAACTACATGTGAGATATTAGAAAACACAGAGTACATGTTATTACAAAACACAGCTAACTCTATGACCGCTGGGCACTGTCTGATTAGTCTAATTACTGCACTTGATTAGTGACATCTCATACTGGGCAGAGTTAAGGCAGTGACTGGAAAAGATTAAGATAGTTTATAATTTTTTTTTTACTAAAGTAAAAGGTCTCATAGTATAATTCTAAAAATCTCCACCTTCAGGTTGTTACAACTTTCTGTTGTGAAATCTTTATTTATTTATTTTTTATAAACTTTTTTATAAAGTAAATGTAAGAATACATTTTTGTTACAGTATATTATATAAGAACACATTCTGGACTGAATTAACTTAGGTTTGCTTGATTATCCATACATAATTTTTGTAAAGAAATGTTATAATACAAGTATGAATTATGATGGATAAGGGTTTTGAGGGTTATATATATATGTGTGTAATGGGTCTCTCTCAGCTGCTCCGAGGTGGCTCTCGAACTCCTGCATGGGAGGCGGACACACTAGCAAGGAGGCTAGATGGCTGCAGCCACTAGTGTAAGTCGCTAGTGCGTCTCTTTGAGATCAGGGAGTGAGGTTTGCCTGCACAGCATCTACTCGCTATGAGTAGATATGGAACGTTACATATATAAAACATTACAGTATAACATTTCTGTAATATATATACCTACCAGTCAAAACGTTTTGAACAGTAAGATTTTTTATGTTTTTTAAAGAAGTCACTTCTGTTCACCGAGCCTGCATTTATTTGATCCTAGATACAGCAAAAGCAGTAATATTGTGAAATATTTTTACTAAAAACAACTGCTTTATATTTGAACATATTTTAAAATGCTATTCATTTCTGTGATCAAAGCTGAATTTGCAGCAGCATTGCTCCAGTCTTCAGCGTCACATTATCTTTCAGAAAAAAATATATAATTTGCTGCTCAATAAACAATTAATTATTATCAATAATTAAAACAGTTGAGTGGATTTTTTTCAGGATTCTTTGTTGAATAGAAAGACCCAAAGATCAGCAGTTATCTTAAATGTCTTTTGTAACATTGTACACTATACCATTCAAAAGCTTGGGGGGGGGGAATAAATGTATACTTTTATTTCGCAAGGATGATTTAAATTGATCAAAAGTGATGATAAAAACATTTATAATGTTTTAATGTAACAGAATATTTATATTTCCGATAAATGCTGTTCTTCTGACATTTCTATTCATTAAAGAAACATGAACAATTATAATCAGCTGTTTTCAACAATGATAATAATTTTTTTTTTAGCAGCAAATCAAAATATTACAATTATTTCTGAAGGATTGTCAAGTCACCTTTAATTATATAGCGCTTTTAACAATAAAAATTGTGTCAAAGCAACTGCACAAATATCAAAATAGGAAAATAGTGTCAATAATGTAAAATGACAAGATTAAACACTTAATTTTCAGTTGAAGGCATTTTACAATTGTGTGATGATGCTAAAAAATTGCTTAGAAATAACAATAAATTACATTTTTAAATATATTAAAATAGAAAAAAGTTATTTTAAATAGGCTTGTAAAAATATTTCAATTTTTTTTACTGCTTTGCTGTACTTTGGATCAAATGCAGGCTTGATGAACAGAAGAGAATTCTTTATAAAAAACATGAACAATCTAACTGTTCAGAAACTTTTGACTGGAAGTGTATAGGCAACTATTTTTTCTCTTATTTCTAGCTTTTAATTGGCTTAGAAATCAGATAAATTGCTGGATAATAACCAATAATAATATTTTTTTTATATACAGTGCTCAGCGTAAATGAGTGCACCCCCTTTGAAAAGTAAAATGTTAAACAATATCTCGATGAACACAAAAACCATTTCCAAAATGTTGACAAGACTAAGTTTAATATAACATCTGTTTAACTTATAACACGAGAGTAAGGTTAATAATATAACTGAGATTACACATTTTTCAGTTTTACTCAAATTAGGGTGATGCAAAAATGAGTACCCCCCACAACAAAAACTACTAAATCTAGTACTTTGTACGGCCTCCATGATTTTTAATGACAGCACCAAGTCTTCTAGGCATGGAATGAACAAGTTGGCGACATTTTGCCAGATCTATCTTTTTCCATTCTTCAAGAATGACCCCTTTTAGAGATTGGATGCTGGATGGAGAGTGATGCTCAACTTGTCTCTTCAGAATTCCCCATAGGTGTTCGATTGGGTTCAGATCAGGAGACATACTTGGCCACTGAATCACTTTCACCCTGTTCTTCTTCAGAAATCCAACAGTGGCCTTAGATGTGTGTTTAGGATCATTGTCATGTTGGAAAAGTGCACGACAACCAAGGGCACGGAGTGATGGTAGCATCTTCTCTTTCAGTATAGAGCAGTACATTTGTGAACTCATGATGCCATCAATGAAATGCAGCTCCCCGACACCAGCAGCACTCATGCAACCCCACATAAGAACACTGCCACCACCATGTTTCACTATAGGCACCATGCATTTTTCTTTGTATTCTTCACCTTTGCGACGCCATACAATTTTGAAGCCATCAGTTCCAAAATCATTGATCTTGGTCTCATCACTCCAGAGTATAGAGTCCCACTAGTCTTCATCTTTGTCAGCATGGGCCCTGGCAAACTCTAGGCGGGCTTTTTTGTGCCTGGGCTTTAGGAGAGGTTTCTTTCGTGGACGGCACCCATGCATGCCATTCCTCTGCAGTGTACGCCGTATTGTGAAATAGTCACCCCAGTTTGGCTTTCTACTTCTTTAGATAACTGCAGTGAACTTGCATGTCGATTTTCTTCAACCCTCCTCATCAGAAGACGCTCCTGATGAGGTATTAACTTCTGTGGACGACCTGGACTTCTCTGTGAGATGGTTGCAGTTCCTTTTTTAAATGTTTGTACCACTTTTGCTACAGTATTCTGACTGATAAGTAAAGCTTTGCTGATCTTCTTGTAGCCTTCACCTTTCTTGTGTAAATAAATTATTTTCTTTCTCAGGTCTTGTGACATTTCTCTTCCATGTGGTGCCATTGCTGACAGCATGAAATGGGAAGGGGTTTTCTTTAAGTAACACCCTTTTATAGTCAACTGTCAACTGAACACCTGTGTAATGAATAATTAGTGGTTGAATTCTTGTTAAATTAGATATTTGTAGTCTAAAATTTAGCTTTGCTCCAGAGACTTTCAGTGGGGTGTACTCATTTTTGCATCACCCTAATTTGAGTAAAACTGAAAATTTTGTTGAATGAGAATGAATGATGCATTTATATAGCGCTTTTTGTGTATTGTTGTACACCCAAAGCACTTTACAATCATGTCTCCTCAACCACCTTGTTCTCTAAGTTATATTATAAACCTTACTCTCGTCTTATAAGTTAAACAGATTTTATATAAAACTTAGTCTTGTCAACATTTTGGAAAATGTTTTTGTGTTCATTGAGATATTGTTTACTAGTAATTTATAGACTAGTTTTTACTAGTATTTATAGAAAGGACATATTCCTGACTTCTGAATTCTAAGAATAGAAGGCCATGATCTTCAAAACAGGAAGAGCAGCAGCCGCTCTGCTTTAAAATGTACCACCTCATCACTAATGAAATGTACTTTAGAAATACACTTGGAGAAATGGAGAAAGCAGTGTTTTCTGTCGGTCTCTGTGCACTCAACCAGGCGGTTAAATGAATCACTGGTGCAGAGACATCTCACGTCATTCTCACTGGAATGATAGATTTAATTTGTGCCACAGGAAATTAAAACAGGGCGTTTGCATGCCCCAAGGAGATCTTCTACGAACACACATGCACAATGTCCGGTTTAACTAACTTCTGGGTACAAATTTGTCCCCAAAAATGGTAAGGTAGGCACACACGCACGCACACACACACCTACCATTATGCAGAGAGACATTTAAGAGGGTTTATTCTCCAAATAAATTTACATTCACGTTGCTGAAAAATGTGTTAATGTTATGTATATGTTATGTTGGTTTTTATGGTTTACGGGGACTCTCCATAGGCGTAATGGTTTTATACTGTACAAACTGTATGTGCTATTGCCCTAGACCTACCCTACACCTAAACTTAGCCCTCACAGGAGACTGTGTATTTCTACTTTCCCTCCAAAAAACTCACTCTGTATGATTTATACAGTGGGGCAAAAAAGTATTTAGTCAGCCACCAATTGTGCAAGTTCTCCCACTTAAAAAGATGAGAGAGGCCTGTAATTTCCATCATAGGTATACCTCAACTATGAGAGACAAAATAAGAAAAAAAATACAGAAAATCACATTGAAGGATTTTTAAATAATTTATTTGCAAATTATGGTGGAAAATAAGTATTTGGTCAATAACAAAATTTAATCTCAAGACTTTGTTGTATACGCTTTGTTGGCAATGACAGAGGTCAAACGTTTTCTGTAAGTCTTCACAAGGTTTTCACACACTGTTGCTGGTATTTGTGACACATTGGCCCATTCCTCATGCAGATCTCTCCTGAGCAGCTAGCAGTGATGTTTTCCAGGGGCTGTCGCTGAGCAACATGGTTTCAACTCCCTACAAGATTTTCTAGATTGAAGTCTATGGGGTGTCATGGGCATCTGCGGAAAGACTGGCTAGAAATGCTTCTCCAGGACCTGAAATCCTTAGTGCCGAGGCGGTCATCTTGTCTGTCGTGCTGATTGCAGGCGGTGTGTTTGACCCAGCCATTTCATCTTCAAAGACCCAGCCACGTCTTTGCCCTGCCCTTGCTGCCCTTGCTGATGGAAGGAGGTTTCCTCAAAATCTCATGATTCATTCATACACTCTTGGCCCCATCCTTTCTTTCCTTTACACAGTCGTCCTGGTCCCTAGTCCCCTGCAGAAAAACAGCCCCCAAAGCATGATGTTTCCACCCCATGCTTCACAGTAGGTATGGTGTTCTTTGGATGCAACTCAGCATTCTTTCTCCTCCAAACACGACAAGTTGAGTTTTTACCAAAAGTTATATTTTAGTTTCATCTGACCATATGGGGGACACGCCTGGCACTGCAGGATTTGAGTCCCTCGCAGTGTGTTACTGATGGTAGCCTTTGTTACTTTGGTCCCTGCCTCTGCAGGTCATTCACTAGGTCCCCCGTGTGGTTCTGGGATTTTGCTCACAGTTCTTGTGATCATTTTGACCCCACGGGGTGAGATCTTGCGTGGAGCCCCAGATCGAGGAGATTATCAGTGGTCTTGTATGTCTTCCATTTTCTAATAATTGCTCCCACAGTTGATTTCTTCACACCAAGCTGCTTACCTATTGCAGATTCAGTCTTCCCAGCCTGGTGCAGGTCTACAATTTTGTTTCTGGTGTCCTTTGACAGCTCTTTGGTCTTGGCCATAGTGGAGTTTGGAGTGTGACTGTTTGAGGTTGTGGACTGGTGTATTTTATACTGATAACGAGTTCAAACAGATGTCATTAATACAGGTAACGAGTGGAGGACAGAGGAGCCTCTTAAAGAAGAAGTTACAGGTCTGTGAGAGCCAGCAATCTTGCTTGTTTGTAGGTGACCAAATACTTATTTTCCACCATAATTTGCAAATAAATTCTTTAAAAATCCTACAATGTGATTTTCTGGATTTATTTTTCTTATTTTGTCTCTCATAGTTGAGGTATACCTATGATGAAAATTACAGGCCTCTCTCATCTTTTTAAGTGGGAGAACTTGCACAATTGGTGGCTGACTAAATACTTTTTTGCCCCACTGTAAGTGTTTTGAATTATGGGGACACTGAAAATGTCCTCATAAATCACCTTCTCCTTGTAATACCTATGTCATACCCATGTCATTATACAAATTTGTGTCCTCATAAACAACATAAACACACACACACACACACACACACACACACACACACACACACACACACACACACACACACACACACACACAGTTAACTGATTTGTGAAGCAGGAGCACCATGAAACCTGTACTGAGGTCTCGTGAGAATGTATATACACAGTTGAACTGAAAACACATTTTGTGTCTGGATATATTAGACACATTTTTGTAGCAGAAAAATAACAGGACAGACATTTTCACTGAAAGAACGTTGTTCAATTAATACCGTTCCTATCCAAACATAATAAAAGCCAGACAATCCTACCTTTGTTAGTGATGTTTAAACTACACAACAACATATTTAACTTAGATGAAGATTGAAAGCTAAAGAAAGTTGTTTGTTGTTTTGTTATTGTGCGTATGATTACAGTGTTTGATGCTAGCTGCAAGAGTGACACTTTGAATAAATGTGTGCACTCACTGAATGGAGTTCTCGATGCGGGAGATAGTGAGGAAAGCAGCCAGATTTGCCGTGTAGGAGGAGATGACTATCAGAGCAAAAAGCCACCAAACCCCCATCATCATCCTTGTAGCCAAAGTCGTGTAGGGCACCTCACCACCTGTAGAGAAACAGGAAAAAGAGCAAACAAAAAAGGCTGATGATTGTGCCATCTTTGAAATTACATCAGACATGTGAGCTGTCAAAATATCTTTTAAATAAACATCAATCTGGCAAAATGCAGCCAAATCTAGTTTATTTCATCATATGGTGGATCAAAAGAGTGATTCTGTGACATTTTAGCAAAATGTGAAGAATATAAAAAATGATGACTCAAAACTTAATTCAATATATATTCACGAATTATGTTTGTATATTTAATGCGATCATATATATTTAATATGTTCAAATGTTTAAAATTTAATAAGACATAGTAAATAATCTGTATTACAATCATATCCATATGCTCTGTCGGGTGCTCTCACTCTCTGTTAAAGTATACACAGAAAATATACCAGAAATATTCAAATAAACCTGTAACATATTTTGGATGTTTAGATTTTGTCCCCCTGTAAAATAGGGGGAAAACACTGATTATTATTATTATTTTTGAATTGCAAACATTGTGAGCATCTCCTGAAATAATAATAAATAACATGTCATGGTTGTCCCCAGCTACAGTGGGGCAAAAAAGTATTTAGTCAGCCACCAATTGTGCAAGTTCTCCCACTTAAAAAGATGAGAGAGGCCTGTAATTTCCATCATAGGTATACCTCAACTATGAGAGACAAAATAAGAAAAAAAATACAGAAAATCACATTGAAGGATTTTTAAATAATTTATTTGCAAATTATGGTGGAAAATAAGTATTTGGTCAATAACAAAATTTAATCTCAAGACTTTGTTGTATACGCTTTGTTGGCAATGACAGAGGTCAAACGTTTTCTGTAAGTCTTCACAAGGTTTTCACACACTGTTGCTGGTATTTTGGCCCATTCCTCCATGCAGATCTCCTCTGTAGCAGTGATGTTTTGGGGCTGTCGCTGGGCAACATGGACTTTCAACTCCCTCCAAAGATTTTCTATGGGGTTGAGATCTGGAGACTGGCTAGGCCGCTCCAGGACCTTGAAATGCTTCTTACGAAGCCACTCCTTCGTGTTGTGGGCGGTGTGTTTGAGATCATTGTCATGCTGAAAGACCCAGCCACGTTTCATCTTCAATGCCCTTGCTGATGGAAGGAGGTTTTCACTCAAAATCTCACGATACATGGCCCCATTCATTCTTTCCTTTACACAGATCAGTCGTCCTGGTCCCTTTGCAGAAAAACAGCCCCAAAGCATGATGTTTCCACCCCCATGCTTCACAGTAGGTATGGTGTTCTTTGGATGCAACTCAGCATTCTTTCTCCTCCAAACACGACAAGTTGAGTTTTTACCAAAAGTTATATTTTAGTTTCATCTGACCATATGACATTCTCCCAATCCTCTTCTGGATCATCCAAATGCTCTCTAGCAAACTTCCGACAGGCCTGGACATGTACTGGCTTAAGCAGGGGACACGTCTGGCACTGCAGGATTTGAGTCCTGGCGCAGTGTGTTACTGATGGTAGCCTTTGTTACTTTGGTCCCTGCTCTCTGCAGGTCATTCACTAGGTCCCCGTGTGGTTCTGGGATTTTGCTCACAGTTCTTGTGATCATTTTGACCCCACGGGGTGAGATCTTGCTGGAGCCCCAGATCGAGGGAGATTATCAGTGGTCTTGTATGTCTTCCATTTTCTAATAATTGCTCCCACAGTTGATTTCTTCACACCAAGCTGCTTACCTATTGCAGATTCAGTCTTCCCAGCCTGGTGCAGGTCTACAATTTTGTTTCTGGTGTCCTTTGACAGCTCTTTGGTCTTGGCCATAGTGGAGTTTGGAGTGTGACTGTTTGAGGTTGTGGACAGGTGTATTTTATACTGATAACGAGTTCAAACAGATGTCATTAATACAGGTACAGTGGAGGACAGAGGAGCCTCTTAAAGAAGAAGTTACAGGTCTGTGAGAGCCAGCAATCTTGCTTGTTTGTAGGTGACCAAATACTTATTTTCCACCATAATTTGCAAATAAATTCTTTAAAAATCCTACAATGTGATTTTCTGGATTTATTTTTCTTATTTTGTCTCTCATAGTTGAGGTATACCTATGATGAAAATTACAGGCCTCTCTCATCTTTTTAAGTGGGAGAACTTGCACAATTGGTGGCTGACTAAATACTTTTTTGCCCCACTGTATTTGTATAGTTAAATGCATCATTATATTTCTCTATGTAGTTTGAATAAAAAGGGCTTCGTCTTTAGTGGTGCAGTACTCTGACAGACTGGAAACAAATGGAGCTATCCGAGTGTGCAAGATCCAAACAACTGAGACTTTAACGATGGAAAAAACTCCATTTGAGTCAGACAAAAAAGGCCATCAATTGTAATGTCAAATCTACATTTCCCCAGTCCCACAGTTAGAGCAAAAGCACGTCTGTTTATTCTGCATTTCAGATCCCTGCTAATTCACCAGCCAGAAAAGACAGCGGCTCTCTAAAAGTACCGCACACAACAATAATGATGGATGTGCACAATTCAAGGCTCGCAGCAACACTAAAAACTGTTAAAAATTAGTCTCATCTATCCTCATGGCTTCCTGTATCATTCCAGCCTTGTGTGGTAAGTGCCAAGCATTTCAGCACTCAATAAGTTATCTGACAACTCTATTTCTGTAGGGGGTCCGCTGAGATGAGCTGTCTTATTAAAGAAAGTTTTTAGATGACTCACATACATACGTCCC
Source organism: Gymnocypris eckloni scoliostomus (assembly GCA_027564155.1). Classification (NCBI taxonomy): domain Eukaryota; kingdom Metazoa; phylum Chordata; class Actinopteri; order Cypriniformes; family Cyprinidae; genus Gymnocypris; species Gymnocypris eckloni. Next base: position 14,489,490 of record CM050420.1, read on the forward strand.
GCAGGCTGTGTACTCTCTGCTCCAGACAAACTTTTTTGCAATTTTAATTTCAGCAAACAAGTCCACGAGAGCAAGTTGGCCCACTCATTTTTTTATAATAAAAAATCTTGTGTTATCAGACTTTAAGGTTAGGGAGTGTCCTATTTAAAGGGCACTGCATCCTTCATCTGCTATGTAAACCTCAGAGATTTTGGACTTCAATTTAAGCAAATGTCAGTGAATACTCAACAAGCTTCTTTCAGCTGACTCCAGTAATTCGCTTAGAATAAATCACTAAATCTGTCTGTCTGTCTGTCTGTCTGTCTGTCTGTCTCTGTCTGTCTGTCTGTCTGTCTGTCTCTGTCTGTCTGTCTGTCTGTCTATCTACCAAAGTTTTATGAAAACAATTCAACAAAGACATCAGTAAACTATTATAGGAAGTTTATTAATACACATTTGAGTAATTCTGAGAATGTAAAGTTGTTCAAAATGGATAAATTAAATAAATATTATGGGCTCTAAACATTCATGCACAATAATATTCAACCCCTAAAAGTCTTTGTGCAGAATTTTTTACACTTTTAATAAGCATGGGCCGGTATGAGATTCTGATGGTATGATAACCTTAGATGAAAATTAGTGATGCATCGATCCGATACTCAGGATAGGTATCGGCTCCGATCCGGTCATTTTCTGCAGATCGGGTATCGGTCAGACGAAACCGATCCAAATCCGATGTTGTGCGTATACTATTCTGAGTTGTTGTTAAGCCGCACGAAAGTCACATAAACATCATAAAGCACCATAAAGTGTTTGTGCACTATATTTAAGTGTTCTGAAGCTGTTCCATGGTTTAATCTGAGGTACAGATGAATATTTAAGTTGTTAAATACAAGTTAACTCGTCTTCTCAATACTGCGTCTGTCTGTCATCCTCCATTCAGCATACAAACTGCTCGTTGTGTTCGGTTACTACAGTCAAACTCTCTTCAAGAGCGCACAGTAACTGAGGTTGAAAAATTTAAAAGAAAAGGTTCAATAAACTAACGCACATATTTAATACACTACTTATCAATATCTCTTCCTCTGTACTTTTATTTTCTATGCGGACTTGGAGGGCTGCGCAGCCTGCGTGCTGTGACTCCGTGTTGTTTCGAGCGCATCATTCTGCGCACGGGATGCGCATTGTGCCGCTCTGTATTAGAGCCTTTCATTTTATAATACTTTTGCGCAATGAAAGATAATAATAGTCTTTCTTTTACTGTCCTATCTATCATATGTTGCTGCCTTATTACTGTGCTATACATTTAAAATAAAATTATTTTAATTTAGTAGTATATATTTATATATAAATGTATTTGCTTGTTTTTTCATGAATGCATTTTACAATACAAAGAGCAATGTGTGACATTTTACCAGATTTAGTCTTACACATATTAACTTTGAATTGTAAATAGAAATGTTTCAATAGGTTTTATAAACATATTGTGCACCCTTGATTTTCCTACAGTATATTTTGCTGCTGAATTATCCACTAAACTATATATATATATATATATATATATATATATATATATATATATATATATAATATAATATAATATAATATATTTAAAACAATTAAAACAAAGCAAGTTTATTTCACAAAAATTAAGTTAAGACTGTTAAGGATATGATTGAATGAACAGCCTAAAAGGTAAGGCTATTAAATAGCAGTCCCAAACAAATTTTTGTTAATACAATTAAGTTGGTATGAGGCACCACATTCATTTAAACATATAGCCTACAAAATGACACAAAGTGAAAATAACATGGTATTTTTGGGTTATGAAAACAACCAAGGTGACTGTAAATGAAAGGTGGAAACTGCTCCTGAATAGAATTAATATCATATCTTCATGCAAATCCTTCCCAGCGAACACACGCAGTACAGTTATGTGATTTATTGGTACTGTACTTTTATTTCACGCGGTGCATGCTCGTAGTTTCTGCGCTTTAGTGAAGTGATATACAGCACGGCATCGCAAGCAAAATATAACATCTGACAGGACAGGATAGTTTGTTTTTTTCTGAGGTGAGAGACTTTTTATTTCATAAAAAGTTACAAAAATAACGATAGAATAATGACACTGACATTAAATCTGTCAACATCTCATCTGACTTAAGATACTGAATCGGGACAGCGTGTTTTTCTCAGGCACTCTATCTTTACTTAAACTGCATCTAAAAGAAGTGTCAACACCTTTAATGCACGTATTTTAAAATAAAAGTCTAGCATCAGAAAACCATTTAGAATTGCGCTTTTTGTTTATATCGTTTCTTTGGCTGTATACAATCCGCGACCCACTCAGAATGGTGTCGCGACCCACTTTTGGGCTGCATACCCAGGCCAGCACTTTTGACCAACCAGTTGAGAAACAGTGTAATAGATTGTGTTTAACAAACAGAAAAGTGACAATCAGGTCAACACAGAAAAGTATAGAAATTCTATATTGCTAAAAAACACACACACACACACATTGATTTAAAAATAAAACTGTGCTGGTATAGGATTTGATCGGTATCGGTCGATCCTCAGGATTTTCGGTATCGGATCAGTTCTGAATTTTATTTATTGTTGCATCCCTAATGAAAATACCACTGTTTCACTGGATCACGGTATTGCGATTACAACTTTAAAATATATTATTTTTAAATGTCTGGGTAAAAAAAAAACTTTTTCCCACTGAAAACTATTTATTTTATTTTTAAGAAATATATAGAACATTTTTGGTACAGTAAACATGTTATGTTAAATAATTAAAATAAATATTTGAATTCTTCTTAATTAAATTAAGTGCAGTCACGTAAATGAGCCTAAACCTGCAGTTCAACAATAATCAGAACATAAATAAATAATTTTCATTAAAAAATAATAATTTCTAAATAAAAATAAAAATAAAATGCAGTCCCTTAAGTGAGTATAAACCTGCAGCTCAATAATCAAAAACATAGTCAAAACATAATTTATGTAAAAAATAAATAAATATGCAGTCATTAAATCTGCAGCTCAACAAGGTTTTTTGAAACATGCTCATTTTCTACACATTCATCTTTCAGGCCACAATTATGATGCAGGAATGTTTACCTTTCCTGGATTAAGTTTGGAGCGGTGAGGTATGAGGATGTGTGCATACACAAAATAGAAAGAGAGAGCGCGAGTGTGTTATTAACACACACACACACACACACACACACACACTCAAACAGTAGAAAAGACATCTGAGAGCCAGCAGTTTGTTAGTTTTTAAATGCCGTGATTTTGAACAGATGTAAACAATGGCAGGAGGCTTAAAAGTATAGACGTGATAACAGCTCAATTTAATTATTGTACTAAATTGCAGAAATGTTGTACTTTAGTCTATTCCCGCTCTGTGAAGTAACGTGAGGGAGGAAACTAGTTAACGTTTGCTAGTTAATTAGCCAAGTTATCTGCCCCCGTAGCAAGCCAAACAGCAATTATTTCAACACTGAAACAAACGGCAGGTGGGTCTCTGTCTTGATTGAGGATGAAATAGGGAGAACTGAAGATGACACAGACATATAGTTTATGTACAATCTGGAAGTATTTATTTAGTGATCTGTGCTAAAAAGTCATATGTACCGAACATCGTTGTGATTAGTCTATCTTACCGAAAACTTTACATATGGAAGACTTCGTCTTTTTCGACGGGGAAAAAAGTTTCAGAGATTCACCTCTTTCGGCCATCCTACACACAGGTGACTCCCACTGACTGCTAGCACTATCCGGAAGGGGAGGGGTCGTGTGACTCGTTACACTCGTCGCTAAACACAACCGAGGGAGTCCTGCACTTTCCGTCTTTGACAACAAACATAATCTTTTTTTTATGTTGTCACGATTTTCTTTCAATTCTACCAAATATTTTCAGTGAGATTTAAATTTGAAGGCTGAACAGGCCTTTCAAGAACAGTCCATGACTGGTCCCTGAACCAAATTTCAGTAGGTTTGGATGTATACTTTGGGATAGATGTCCTGCAGGAAAGTCCACTGATCATCAATTCTGTCATACGGTAAATATTTCCACTTCATGTAACAGTAAAACACCTCCATAACAAGACAGGTCCACCTCCATGTTTGACCATCTGCTCATAAGCTATGCCTTTTTATCACCAGACATACCACTGATATGTGAGTCCAAAAGTTCCAATTTGATCACATCACTCAATAAAACATTCTTCCAGAACTCCACAGGTATTTCCAAATAAATTTTAATTTATACAAGTTGGCCTCCTACGTATGGTCTTCTTGGTCAAGAGTGGCATTCAGCAAGATGTCCATTGTTCAAATGTACCACATGTATGTGTTTTATTAACCACAGAATGAATACCTATAATGTATATATACAGTGGGGCAAAAAAGTATTTAGTCAGCCACCAATTGTGCAAGTTCTCCCACTTAAAAAGATGAGAGAGGCCTGTAATCTTCATCATAGGTATACCTCAACTATGAGAGACAAAATAAGAAAAAAAATCCAGAAAATCACATTGTAGGATTTTTAAAGAATTTATTTGCAAATTATGGTGGAAAATAAGTATTTGGTCAATAACAAAATTTCATCTCAATACTTTGTTATATACTCTTTGTTGGCAATGACAGAGGTCAAACGTTTTCTGTAAGTCTTCACAAGGTTCTCACACTGTTGCTGGTATTTTGGCCCATTCCTCCATGCAGATCTCTAGAGCAGTGATGTTTTGGGGCTGTCGCTGGGCAACACGGACTTTCAACTCCAAAGATTTTCTATGGGGTTGAGATCTGGAGACTGGCTAGGCCACTCCAGGACCTTGAAATGCTTCTTACGAAGCCACTCCTTCGTTGACCGGGCGGTGCCTGCTTGGTCCCTGCTCTCTGCAGGTCATTCACTAGGTCCCCCCGTGTGGTTCTGGGATTTTTGCTCACAGTTCTTGTGATCATTTTGACCCCACGGGGTGAGATCTTGCGTGGAGCCCCAGATCGAGGGAGATTATCAGTGGTCTTGTATGTCTTCCATTTTCTAATAATTGCTCCCACAGTTGATTTCTTCACACCAAGCTGCTTACCTATTGCAGATTCAGTCTTCCCAGCCTGGTGCAGGTCTACAATTTTGTTTCTGGTTTCATTTGACAGCTCTTTGGTCTTGGCCATAGTGGAGTTTGGAGTGTGACTGTTTGAGGTTGTGGACAGGTGTCTTTTATACTGATAACGAGTTCAAACAGATGCCATTAATACAGGTAACGAGTGGAGGACAGAGGAGCCTCTTAAAGAAGAAGTTACAGATCTGTGAGAGCCAGAAATCTTGCTTGTTTGTAGGTGACCAAATACTTATTTTCCACCATAATTTGCAAATAAATTCTTAAAAAATCCTACAATGTGATTTTCTGGATTTTTTTTTCTTATTTTGTCTCTCAAAGTTGAGGTATACCTATGATGAAAATTACAGGCCTCTCTCATCTTTTTAAGTGGGAGAACTTGCACAATTGGTGGCTGACTAAATACTTTTTTGCCCCACTGTATATATATTAGTGGTGGGCATAGATTAATTTTTTTAATCTAGATTAATCTTGGAATTAATCTAGATTAATCTAGATTAAAATGGCTCATTTGAATTCTGTCAAGGCATTCAGAATATGTGTGCTACCCAAATTATGACTAAAAGTAAGTCTTTGAGAACGGGTTTCTCAAGCCAGGTGGCGATTAGACCAGGGGCTCATCTCCTGTTTCCAAAATGCATCACAAACTTTAATCTCTTCCCGTCCCAATCACGAAAAAACTGGAGGAAAATCCCGTTCCACTCCCGGAAGAATGACTCAATCCCTCCCACTCTGTTGTTTTTTTTTGTTTTTTTGTCGATAACTGTCAATTACAGTAAAAATATAGTACAGATCATAACGTGCCCACCTTATTAGTTGAATAAAACCCCAAAATGTCGTTTTTGTTATTATATTGAACGCTCGGTTACGTATAACCCTCGTTCCCTGAAGGAGGGAACGGAGATGTCACGCCGGATGACCGACGAATTGGGATCTCGCCAGAGACCTATCCACTTCGAGTGTAACTAAACGAGCCAATGGACATTGGCATGCGATCATTGCATCCAGCTGCCGCTGATCACAGCGTGAGTATAAGAGGCAGCCGGTGCACCGATCATGTTTTAAGCCGCTGAGGAGCCGAGCCGAGACCCGCCGCCCAGCGGTGGTACAGCAACTGTGGCGACGGACGTGACGCCTCCGTTCCTCCTTCAGGGAACGAGGGTTACATACGTAATCGAGACGCCCCTTTCAGTCGGTCACTCCGAGTCACGCCGGATGACTGACGAATTGGGATCCCTACCAAAGCGCCACAGGAGCTGCCCTTCCAGCGCCCTGTGTAGACCTCCTGATCCTTCCTATAAGGCAGACGAGGACCGGGCTACACAGAGAAGGTCGACTACTGCTGTCCCTAGAGCAACCCAAACAGTAGGACTTGAATAACACTGGGAAAGTGTGCCCTTCCACTTGGAAGAGGCACACTGCGGAGTCACCTCCTCCCAGCGGGGGTTAAGTGACATTACTCACGTGAAGTAACCCCGTAGGGCCCAATGCACATGGAAGTCTCTGTGATGGCTCAGGCTGCATCATTAGAGACGGCAGAACATGGTCTACCTGGGGAACACGGTTCTAATAAGCATACCGTGGAATACACACATGGGATTCCAACAGGGTCACTCATATGGACACTAGCCTCACACCAGATTTCAAGAATGAATTGGCTGAAAGGCCTGGCGCCGGACGCTCCGCCATGTCTGGCCACCAGAGTGCTGGAGGACTCGACAGGGTTTGCCCGGCCAGGGAACTCTCTGGAGAATTTAGCCGTTAAGGACGCCGCAAGCCGACTCTGAACCGGGCCTCTCAGTGCCACTACCCATTTGAGGTGAGAACACAGGAGGAAACCGGTTCGACACGCAGGCTATAGAACCTAGCGAACGTGTTAGGAGTCGCCCAGCCCGCAGCTCTACAGATGTCTGCTAGTGAGGCACCACGAGCCAGCACCCAGGACGATGCGACACTCTTAGTGGAGTGAGCACGCAGCCTGAGTGGGTAGGGCACACCCTGTGCTTCATAAGCCAAGGTGATGGCATCCACTATCCAGTTGGCCATCCTCTGCTTGGAGACAGCCTTCCCTTCTGCTGTCCTCTGTAGCAGACAAAGAGCTGCTCTGAGGTCCTAAAGCTCTGAGTTCTATCCGTACTGTCGCAGTGCGGACGGACAGAGCAAAGCTAGGGTCTGCCTCCTCCGGGGCAGCGCTTGCAGATTCACTACCTGGTCCCTGAAGGAGTGGTAGGAACCTTGGGCACATAGCCGGGCCGGGGCCTCAGTGTTGCACTGGAGTCAGCCGCCCAAACTGAAGGCACGAATCGTCGACAAAATGCCTGCAGGTCCCCCACCCTCTTGATCGAGGCCAATGCAGTCAGGAGTAGGGTTTTCATAGATAGAAACTTCAATTCGACTGACTGCAAAGGCTCAAAGGGGCAGTTATTAGGGCTCTTAGCACCAAAGCCAAATCCCAAGAGGGTAGAGAGGGGCCTAGGAGGGTTCAACCTCCTGGCCCCTCTAAGAAACCTGACAACCAGGTTGTGCTTCCCACCGACTTCCCTCACGGGTCGTGGTAAGCAGAAATAGCGGCCACATAAACCTTAAGGGTGGAAGGGACAGCCTACGCCCAACCCTTGCTGTAAGAAGGAAAGCACAGCTCTGATCGAGCATCTCCGGGGTCCTCCTGGTGGGAGGAACACCATTCGACGAACAGGTTCCACTTCAGAGTATAGGCCCCTCGTGGACGGTGCCCGTGCTGAAGTGATAGTGAGTGCTACCTCCTGGGGTAGGTCAGCTAGAACCTCCGTCCCATCCAGGGACCATACGTGGAGTTTCCACAGGTCCGGGCGCTGGTGCCATAGGGTGCCCCTGCCTCTGAGAAAGCAGATCCTTCCTCAGAGGAATTGGCCAGGAGGGGCTGTCGCGAGGAGCATGAGTTCCGGGAACCAGGTCCTGTTGGGCCAATATGGAGCCACTAACAAGACCTGCTCCTCGTCCTCCCTGATCTTGCACAGTGTCTGTGCTAGTAGGCTCACTGGGGAACGATATTTGCGCAGGCCCCGGGCCAGCTGTGTGCCAGTGCATCCGTGCCGAGCGTTGCCTCGGTTAGGGAGTAGAACTCTTGGCAGTGGGTGGTTTCTGGAGATGCAAACAGGTCGACCTGAGCAGCTCCGAACCGCCCCCCAAATCAGCTGAACCGCCTGGGATGGAGTCTCCACCGCCTGAAGTGCTGCTCGAGACAGCTCGCCGGCCGCCCGATTGAACACCCTGGGATGTGGATGGCACGAAGGGACCTCAGATGCTTCTGACTCCAGAGGAGGAGGTGGCGGGCGAGATGCGACATGCGACGGGAGCGCAAACCGCCTTGCCGGTTGATATACGCAACGGTCGCAGTGTTGTCCGTGACGGACCAGAACGCCCTTGCGCTGAAGGCGCCTCTGACGGCTCAGGGCAAGGCGTGCTGCTAGCAACTCGAGGCAATTGATATGCCAATGCAGTTGGGGACCCGTCCAAACCCCTGATACTGCGCGTGCCCGTTGTACGTGGCTCCCCAGCCTGTGGTCGAGGCATCTGTGAATACCACAGCATGCCTGGATACCTGCTCCAGGGGCACTCCTGCCCGAAGGAACGAGGGATCTGACCACGGCCTGAAGGTCTTGGCGGCAGGCCGGTGTAATCTGAACCCGTAAGTGCCGTTTCCACGCCCACCTCGATTCGGCCATAGAGCCAGTGCTGAAGCGGTCTCATATGGAGCAGACCGAGCTGAACTGTCACCGCAGCTGCAGCCATATGCCCCAGGAGCCTCTGAAAGAGTTTCAGTGGAACCGCCGTCCTGCCTGATAAGGTCTTGAAGCAGTTCAGCACTGACTGAGCACGCTCCTGGGTGAGGCGTGCTGTTTGGTTGACCGAATCGAACTCCATGCCGAGAAAAGAGATCCTCTGCGTTGGCACGAGTTTGCTCTTTTTCCCAGTTGACCAAGGCCCAGCAGGCTGAGGTGCTTGAGCACCAGGTCCCTGTGTGCAGACAACTGCTTGCTAGACTGTGCAGTATGAGCCAGTCGTCGAGGTAGTTGAGAATGCGCACCCTTGTTCTCTCAGGGGACAAGGGCCGCCCACGACTTTTGGTGAAGACGCGAGGCGACAGGGACAGCCCAAGGGCAGGACCTTGTACTGATACGCCTGTCCTCGAACGCGAAACGCAGGAATGGCCTGTGTCGGGAGGATCGAGACATGAAAGTACGTCCTTCAGGTCGATTGCTGCAAACCAATCTAGGGACGGACGATCCAAAAATGCGTTTCTGCATCAACATCTTGAACGGCAGCTTGTGAAGTGCACGGTTCAAAACTTGCAGATCCAAGATCGGTCGTAACCCACCACCTTTCTTGGGCACAATGAAGTAGGGGCTGAACAACCCCGACCTCATATCGGCTGGAGGGACCGGCTCTATCGCGTGCCTTCGCCAGTAGGACTGCGATTTCCGACGCAAGACAGGAGCATCGGCGGTTTGACTGAAGTGAACCGGATGCCCTGAACTTGGGGACGCCGGGCGAACTGAATCGCATAGCCGAGTCTGATGGTCTGTAGGAGCCACCGAGACGGACTGGGAGCGCTAGCCAGGCTCGAGAGACCGTGCCAGCGGCACAACGGAGCCACCGACGTACCGTGGTGGGGCAGCGATGTGGAACACAGGGACCCGGCCCGGGGCCTGTGAAGGCCTGGCCTGTGATGGCAGGGGGCGGGGTCTGGGTGTGTAGTGTAACACTCACCTGATTCCTCCTTGTGTGGGAGGAAACGCAGGAGCCCGGCTTGCGTGTGACGACTTGTAGCGGGGGCTTGAGTGCTACTGCCCTTACCCGGTTCCACAAATGGGCAGGAGGGGTGCTCTTGGGCAACCCCCCCCTGCCTGGCGAGAGAGGAGGAAGGAAGTGATCCCGTGATGCACGGTACACCACTCTCCTCTTGAGACCCAGAGACTGAGGAAACTGCTCTTTATTGAAGTTTGGGTACCGCTGGCTGCTGGGCCAGCGGCGGAACAAAACAAAACGAAACAAAGGATTCTCCACCCGCCCTCCTCCGGGAGGGAGTGGTGCGGTCACCATCTCCCGACGAGCAGTTCCCTCCATCTCTGGGTCGCCTGCCTCAGGGCCTCTTGCACTTGCGCTTGCCGCCGGTCTGGCGGGGCCTGGACGGGCTGGGCGCCCTGTCTGTGACCGGCTCCACGACGCCGCAAGACGGTGGAAGGCTGCTGCGCGGCGGGAGCGGGGCGGCCACAGGGGGCGCCCACGGCGACGAGCAGGCTGAGGGGCTGCAGCCGAGTGGAAGCAGCAGCGGTTTCCTCCGGCGCATGATGTGCTTAATCGCCTCAGTCTGCTTCTGTGCTGCCGAAAACTGCTGGGCACAGCTCTCGACAGCGTCGCCGAAAAGGCCGGTCTGTGACACGGGAGCATTCAGGAACTGTACCTTCTCCTGCTCCTTCATGTCAGACACAGCCAGAGATGGCGCTCCTGGACCACAAGCGTGACATCGCACGACCCAGAGACTGTGCGGTCACCTTCGCCGCCGGAGCGCGAGGTCCGCCGCAGCACGCAGCTCATGTAGAACCGCCAGGTCGTGCCCACCCTCGTGCAGGTTTCTCAGTGCTTTGGCCTGATGGACCTGCAGTAACGCCATGGCGTGTAGGGCAGAAGCCGCCTCCCACAGGCTCTATAAGCACTGCCAGTGAGGCCTGACGAGTAGCCCACAGGCCCGTGAGGGAGACACGGTTCACCCGCAGAGTGGAAGCGACTGTTGGACACAACTGCATGGCCACAGACCGCCCACAGAGGGGATGCCCGTGTACCCCAAAGCGGCTCCACCATCGAGGGTGGTGAGGGGAGGAGCCACAAGGTTTATTTCGGCAGTAAAGGTGCCTTCCATGACCTTGTAAGCTCCTCATGCACTTCCGGAAAGAATGGCACCGAAGGGGGGCGCTGAAAACCAGCGCGACCCCCCCCGAGAAACCACTCGTCCAACCTAGAAGGGTCGGGACGCGGTGGAGGATTCCACACGAGCCCAACGCTCGGCGGCCCGGGAAAGCATAGCCGTCATCTCTGGGTCTGGCTCGGACAACGCTACCACACCCGAAGGGGGCAACGCAGCCGAGTCGTCATCCCCGGAGAGAGAGGGCTCGCCCTCCGATGCAGCGACCGACATCTGGTCATCAGGGGAGGCACCGAAGGAAACGGGTGGGGTACCCCACTCAGCAGAGGCCCCAGTCCGAACCAACGGTACCCCCGCCGGCTGCGGAGTGCCTGAGGGGTGAGAACCTCCACTTGGGGAAGCCCTCACCGTAATCCTCAGATCACCTCTGACTCCACCGGATGCTGTGCCGCCCCGTTTTGTGCCAGGACGAACGCCAGATCGCGGCAGAGGCAGAGGGACCCCGCCATGTTTGACACAGCGGAGTCTATTGCGCAACTCCGAGATGGTCATGTCCCCACAAGAAGAACATGAACCATCCACGAAAGCTTCCTCAGCGTGCTGAATGCCCAGACACGTGAGGCAGTGATCGTGACCGTCCTGAGGCGCCAGAGATCGACCACACCCAGAAACGCACGGGTGATAAGACATCTTTAAAAAGACGCGATCACCCGTGTACTCTTTTAGAGAAATTTTGCTCTTTTAGTGCTGAAGCACGCAGGGGAGCTGGCCACCGCACACTCCTGTGTGACTGTCTTCACGGACCGTTGTTCTCCCGTGAGACCGCGACCACCGCTGCTGTGCCGCAACGCCCGCACTCGTGAAGCTTCTCGAAGGCCAGGAAGAGCAGTAGTGAAACACCACCGCCGGCCCGGGCGAAAGGATGATTAATGCGTGCACCGCCGCCTCTTATACTCACGCTGTGATCAGCGGCAGCTGGATGCACGATCGCATGCCAATGTCCATTGGCTCGCTTAGTTACACTGGCGGATAGGTCTCTGGCGAGATCCAATTCGCCGGTCATCCGACGTGACTCGGAGTGACCGACTGAAAGGGAACTGAAAACCATCTTATGCACAGTGTTGCACAGATTAAATTTCATGTAAATCATCCATGCTAACACACACGCCTTCTATTTTTATTTTTAGACATTTCACTCTATAGATATATTTTTCAAAGACGGAGTTTCTAAGTTTCTCGCTCAAGTTCACATGAGACCTAAAGCGCATCCTGTTTGCTTAAAAGCGCAACGCTTCGTTGTTATTCTGAGTGCACACAACAAACGTAGAGTCTTTACAGATTCGAAAGATGTATTAGGCTACTTTTATCTGTATGACCAAAAATGACGGAGATGTAAGAGCAAGTGAGCGCACCGGAGCCTGTCCTGCAGCAAACGCGCCCACACAAACACTTCAATAGCGACATTTCTCTAGGTTAACATCATATTGAGCGCCATGTAAAGTTGTTACTACATACATCTTTCAGATGAAAAGCCATATTTGAGGTTGATGAATGATAGGTGAGCGTGTGGATGTCCTGCCCGATTGTATTACCACATAGACCAGCCGCTAACAATCTGTCCATCACGGATGCGAGCCTCTAGTTCAAGACTCGCTCGCCCCCTACAGTGCAATTCGCTAGGTATACATCCGCTAAAATATCAGGGTGAAAGTCATCATAGCTATGTAGTATAGACCCAGCTCCCAACCCAACTTTGAGAATAGATTAACGGCGATATTTTTTTATCGCCGATAAGAGTCTCACGTTAACGCCGATAACGGCTCACCACTAATATATATATATATATATATAAATATATAAATATATATATATTATTTATCAGCCCTATCAAGGAACACAATGACACTATAAAACAACATAATGGATAGAAAATCGAAAAGGTACATGGATCCTTCAAGGAGATTATTTTTTTCTTTTCTGGATAATGAAACTTTAGTTTCTAAAAAAAAATAGGCTGAAATTTTGACTGATTCTTTTCCTTCCCAAGCGCATCTGTGAAATTAAAAATAATCATACAAACAAAACCAACATCTGTCAGAGTTCTCGTGAGAACATTTGTTCAAAATCAAGGCAATCGACTAAAATGCTCATTTCCATATTCAACAGTGCTTCAAAAAGAAGATAATGGTAGGATTTGGATCGTAGCACAATGAAATATACGTTTTAATGAAGATAGGAGAGCTATAACAGAGGTTTATACCTTACAGTGCTTCTGATATCCTGAAGCACATATGTTACAGCAGAAAGCAGGATAAATGAAGGAAAACAAATTCTAACTATAGTTTAGGAAATAAATGTTTTTAGTTGAGTGCTCATACTGGTGCAGAAACTCTGTCTTGGAGCCTGCTAATGCAAAATAATGTACAAAATAATGAGTTTGAAATTAGACTGAACACAGCTACAGGAGACACTCTCAATTTGAACTTTGAAGTTACAGCTTAGGGAAATATTACTGTAATGATACATACAAAATAAGGATCTAAAAGTCCAATCTCACACTTGTATGGATATGTGAGCAATGCCAAGCTGCAGAAAGGGAAAAGCAAAAGTGTCAATAATACTGTGCTGTTAAGGATTAATCAGAACATTTTTATGCAAAAATAATTCTATGAGCTGAAGCCAGCTGGGAAAGCCAACTAACCAACGGGAGGAAAGATTGTGTGCTGGTGTGTAAAGTAAACCCAAAATGTGTTTCTGTTCACGATGCAGCATAACAGAGCTTGAGTATATGATTATTTCAAATACAAAAGACTAGATTGACTCTGAGTAGGGCTGTACAATTATAACAGAAACAAAGGAAAACTGCATGTTGTACTCTCTGGCCACATCCAAAGCAAGTTGAAAACTGTGATCCTGAATTACTTTTGCCATTCTATGCAACTGCAAATCAAAACTGTGCCAAACTAATCAATTTCACATTGGCCGTCTTATTTAATAAATCATATACCATACGCAAGCAATGTGAATATGGCATTATCACTAACACTATAAGTTCACACAGAGTAACTATTGAGCCGTGACTTCTGAACTCTCATTATAATCAACAAAGTAGAATAAACCTCCATTTACACCATGTGGACATTTTGTTGATCCTAGCGTTCTTGCAGTGTTTATTGGGTGTTCCACCATCTACATTATAAGCATGCAATCATATTACAACTATAAAATAATTCCAAATTATATTTTATTTGGATTCTAAAACTTATTTTAGAATGTCAGGTGATATTTCTTCAACTTTCATTTTTGTGTGCCACTGCAAAAAGAAGTTTAAACATATGACATTTAAATAATTTGTGAATAAGATGCTGATTTGTACAAGCTGTAATCACTGATTATAATCTATAAATTATAAAATGTAATTAAAATTAACAAATACATTAAATTATAACCTAAATTAAGCAGCTCTGATGTACACTGTGCAAATGTCCAATAGTAGTAGTCACTGCTTTTTTTGACAAATAGGCCTAGTTAATTTTTCCTTTGTCATTGTCTTTATTATTAATTTGATAAAATTTGAAGCCCTATTTTTATATTTTTGGGTATCAATAAGAACAATACAAATGACTATTATACCTCCATTAATAATGCTTGCACCAGAGTAAACTTTCAATACATTTTGTATAAGTTTATATAATAAGTTGTATAATAGATTTGTGAAGGAACACCAGGGGGTCATAATTTGATGAAAAGGTAACTCAATAAATCATAAGGATGTAAAAAAAAAAAAAAGAACAAAGATGAAATATTCTATTCTAAATATTCTATTCAATATACACTAACCTACATTGGGTCCGTGGACATTCATGTGTGATGCTAAATATTAAATCTGCAGTCTGTAATTTATGCCTCTTTGTCGTCATCTTTGTTTGAAAACATGGAATTGCAGTTACTTGCGGAATTATCTTCCTTGCGTGGGATATGCTCCGGCACGGCTGCAGCACAGATGAATCTACTGTTTTGAGGTGAATGTGTTGCTGTCATTCACCGCACCAGTGTGGATGTTTACTTACTTTGCAAACACAGCTTTTCTAACCTACGGCTTAGAATATATGACCAAAATAAGAATTTTCATCGTATATTGCCTTCTGAACAAGTAATTAACAAGTCTGCCATGTTTGTTCTGACCAACTGAGAAAAAAATTATACTACAATAAATATATTGTTGTAATACAAACACAATAAATCAAGCTACCAATGGTGATTTAATCTAAAGATTGGTCAGCTCATATCACATCAAACCGTGCAAATCATTATTATTGTCATACTTTTTTCTCAATTCGAATTCCATTTGAATTTTATATTAATACATTATTTTAACCCAAAAGCAAATTATGCTCCCTTCAAACTGGTTTTCCTTAAAATAAAAATCTTGTGTATTAAGGCTTTCTGTAATCAGAAGCACATTTAAAACTGGAATATAATTTAATTTCCTTCACGTGTTTCATAAACACATATTTCTTTCTGGATTACAATCAGTCATCAAAATGATACATTTAATAATTCCAGCTGCTGTGAGAAAAGGCTTTAAATGATCCGCCACCTGCATGATGCTCACATGCGATTGCCTAGTAGCCAGGACAACTTCTTTATGTTTACAGACGGATGTAATGACGCAGAGCCATGCTCGAATTTCCCACAAAAACCTTCCTGTGCCATTCAAATTAGAAAACATTATTATTAGCAAACCGTTGTGAATTGGGCTAAAGTAAGGTGATAGTTTTGAACACTGGCTGCTTATGTACTTGCTCAAATTTTGAACATTTTTAACCAAAAAAAGTTACGGACTGCACCTTTGACTTAAAAACCTTAGGGGATATTTATAAGCAGTGCGGGGTAACGCGAGTTACATAATATTATTACTTTTTCAAAAAAGTAACGGCAGTTACTTTTTTCCCATTTATTGACTGACTGTGCGCTGTGTGAACAAGATCTTATAGTTCTAGACTAAATGTGAATGTGTATTAAATCATCCCACTCGCAAAAATCAGATTCAGTATTCATCAAAATGAATTAAAACCTGCAATAATTACATATGTTAAACAACACAAATGTATCCAATCCCATTTTATAAACCAATGTGTTTTCTGCTGACCTTTAATGATCCAGTTCAACCATACAAGCAACAATTACTTTAGATAAACTAACAATTGTGCTTCATTGTTTTATTTTATTGCTGAAGAGTGTTGAATCTTCTCCTGCGTTCTACAGTACAGACGTAATTTACTTACTACGTCATTACACTTTTTGGTGCGAAAGGGCTTTTACATTTGCTATAAATAAACCTTCTTGTATTAAAACAAACAATCAAGCCCTGCTCATATTTAAAAAGTAATGTGAACGTAACGCAAAGGTAACGTAATGCATTACTTTCCATAAAAAGTAACATAAATAGTTACTTTTTTAGGGAGTAACGCAATATTGTAATGCATTACTTTTAAAAGTAACTTTCCCTAACACTGTTTATAAGTAAATATTATATGTCAAAGGGATTTAAAAAAAGTTTAGGAATGCCTGCCATAGGCCATGTTGACAGTAGCCCCTCACTGCAGAACAAAGATCCAGGGGGAGAGGTTGGATCCACATGTAGGAGGTGGAAATGGTAGAATTATGGTTGGAGATGGGTGGGTTTACGGATCAGGGGGTGGAGACGGGTAGGTTTATATACATGTAAGGTGGGAGGAGTTGGATCTGGATCCAACCTCGCCCCTGGATCTTGTTCTGTATTAAGACCATCTCCATGTTGATGAAAAATGTTCAGTCCTGCACTGGTAATGATCAGCGGCGAAGTGTGACCGGCAGTAAGCGGAACATTAATAGGAAGTAGAGCTGCCAGAGAACAAGCTACTGTTATCAGATATGATTGGCAATGAGAATAGAATCGTGGCTTGTCGGTGCTTTAGCGTGGGCTGATTGCACACCATTCTCTGTGGCTGCAGGATGCTGATCTTTAGAAAATGAGCAGGACGGTAATGTAGCTTTTATCTGCACACCCAGCAACTGGGGTTCAAAGCCGCCCTGCCACGCACATCAAATCAGCAAGCCCTGTTTCCAGCAGGTTTCTCACTGCTTGCTTTTGATTCAGCACCAGGCCAGAGGCTACACACTCTCGACCCTTGCTGTGAGCTAGCACCTACTGAGAGACAGAAACAGAGGCAATGTGTGGATGATGGAGACAAAAAGCTTGTAAAGAAGAAATGTGTCTCTTGGTAGTGTCTGAGATGTTTGTGCATTCATTTTTTTTTTACTGTTTTATTATATTTAAGTTGTAACAACTAATAATTTGTTATTCAACTGAAATTGCATGAACATGGCATATGTTCAAGGTACTGTAGATGTTTAAAGTGACAAATAACTTTGGTGTGTGCTTGGACTCTGGTTCAGGATCTGAGCAACCAGGACACTCCAAATTAAGTGGATTCCCAAGTGGCACAAGTTGCCATGAAACAGTCAAGAGCCCTTCATGGCTGTAAGAAGCCTTGTAAATATAGCTGAGGACGAGTGCATACACATCTCGTCAACACACTCTACAAGAGAGGTTGAAGAATGCCAAGAATGTCACAGGATTTATTTCCAAACATCTTGACAGATGGAATATGAAGCACTTGCCTGCTGACTTTTACTTCTTAACACTGAACATATCCTAGCATTAAGACGTTATGATCACAATAAGAATATGGACATTAATCATTAGATACATTCATATATAATAACTACATCGTTAACATTATTACATGTTAAGAAAATGTTCCCGGAAATGCTGATATTGTTAAATTAAAACCAAAATTATTCAAAAATGACTGAAAGTAAACTGAAATAAAATATAGACTAAAACTAAAATAAATTGCTCATATAGAAATATATACACATCTACATTGCTTTTGCATATACATTGTGATAATTTCACGGGAGGCAAAATATTGGCAACTGATTTATAATGTTAATTGTATGTATTTTTCAGTTCTGTTTAATCTTGCTTGTGGCACTGAAACTACATTTTTAACTAAGAAGAAAGAGAGAGAGAGAGAGAGAGAGAGAGAGAGAGAGAGAGAGAGAGAGAGAGAGAGAGAGAGAGAGAGAGAGAGAGAGAGAGATCATTTTACCAAATTAGCAGATTTGAGTAAAAACTTCAAAAAGCCCCAGATTTATGTTGTTGTTGATAATATGTAAATCTCTGTAGTTTTTTCATGGTTTATAAACAACAAAAAAGTTCAAAAGACAAAAACGTCTTTGGTCTGAAATGTTCTTGAAAAAAGGGTGAAATTAAGTTTTTTTTATCCTGTTTTGAAAACTTGATCTTCTTCAGAGCCACATGAAAATGTACCTCTCCAGTTCGTCGTTTCTCAGCAGTTAAAGCAACTTCAAATAAGCCCTTTGAAACCACTGGTGCTGAACATTCAAAGGTTTATACATTGCTACCTTGTAAAGCCTTAAATCTCTGCAGCACCTTGAGAGCTGGAGATTGTAGCTTCTGATGAGTGCTGTTAGTTTTATTTATTTATTTTCTTTATTTCCAAAAGCACTCTGCCGATAAATAACTTAAGGAAAAACATGTTACTCGTTTCGCTGGAGCACGCGCATCCTTGCAGCATTTCACCTTTATTTCCCTTTCACCACACCAGACCTGCCAGGTTTGAGTGTGTATATATATATATATGTGTGTGTACAGTATATGACTGCTATTTATTAAGCCATCAACTATCCCATTATGGGGCTGCTGGAAAATATTGCCATCAATTTGCATACAGTTTAACGCTCTGAAGTGCAACCCTGAGTGCCGAGCCGCTATCGCAGCACGCAGCCACTCTGGAACTTTCAATGCTGTAAATCATCAAAATAAAAGTAAATAAACCAAGAGGTGCACCTCCGAACACATCTCTTCAGTCACAGCTGATGAGATAGCAAAGCTAGCATGCTGGGTTCAGACATATGGTGCAAGAAACATATACACAGGGGTAGAAGATAAAGGGGCAAAGGGGGGCAGCTTAGGTACGCCCCCCAATATGCCCCCCAATGGAACAATATTTTCAGAGAAAACTTTCCAACATATAACATTTCAACTCCATCTTATGCGTACAGCGGTATTTGCTAGTCAAACGGGATTTTATAAATTTTTAAATAGTTTTCCAGCAATATTTATTTAATTTTGCCCCACTGGCTTTTTTTCATAGCAAAAACATTTAAATAAATTAAATTAAATTAAATAAATATATATATACTGTATACTACTATATACTTTTATTATTATATATAATATTGTTATATATATATACACATATATATATATATATATATTATTTCAGGATATGTTTTAACTGAAACACTACTTGCAAAGACTGGTTAAGAAAAGGATTAAGGCCCGTTCACACCAAGAACAATAACTATAATGATAACTATATTAGCATCCACACCAGCAGACGATATTGTCTGTTTATTCTCAACAATCTACCTCTTTAAATTTTGGAGCTTGTGACAGCAGGATTGATTCTGATTGGCTGTCAATATGTTTATCGTTCATCAGCTGGAAAAATCGTTCTAAAAGTGATTCCAACGATATCGTTTCCCTGTCTTTATTGTTGTGGTGTGGATTCTGTTTTCTTTAATATTGAGAACGAATTTTACAACTATGTCTTTATAGTTATAGTTCTTGATGTGAACTACTCTATAGCATTTTTCCATATGAATACAAACAGAGTAGAAACATGAATGCTAAAAAAAAAATCCCAATCAAAACACATGCGTATTCCTACAACTCACCATTTGAAATGATCTTTATCTGATGCTTCAAATTTAATTTTGACATAAATAAATGGCTTTGTGCCAAGTGAAGTGTGGGGAACCATGAATGGACCATGAGTGTTCACGATGCATGTCAGAATGAGAGAAAGTGCTTTAGAAATGCTGTTGTCTGATAAATGTGTCAGAAGAGCCAGAATGCTACACACAAACTGCTTTCCATGATCCCTTATCCACCCAAACGTTCTCTAAAAGTGGCCATGTTTTTTTTATCTTGTCATATCTGGCTGTCAATTTTTTTTTACACTACACTGGTGTGAGGACACATTGTCACGACTTTCTGTATGACTCCTTTTTGGGCTGAAAAAACTAAACTTTGGGCTCAAAACAAAAGCTAAATCAAATCAAAACTTTCTTAAATGTTATATCTACATCAGAAATTGGACACAGATGTTTTACAACACCATGTGAAATTTTGGCTAGCTTTCGAAAGGTTACGACCTTCCACTTTGCTTCAAGTTAAATGCTGGCCTAAGGTCATATATAAAAGCACACAGATGTACACATACACACATGTAATCATGAAATATGTACACCCACAAACCCAGTAAATCCGCATGCTTTGCTAGGAGGCATTGTAATTATGATGGTACTGTATGGAATGCAAAGCGAGATCAATTTTGAACACATTTGTGCAAATTGTGCACATTAACTGTTTTTTTTTCAAAGATAAAATACTGTTTCACCAGCCGAGCATGCTGAAAACTAGTTGAAAATTATGTTAGAGTGCATTAAGTTGACATTTATACTCTCCAATAACTTATGTTTTATCCAAGATATTACAAGATACTGAAATAAGCAAGACAGATATAAATGTTCCTCTTAGACATACTCTCTCTCTCTCTCTCTCTCTCTCTCTCTCTCTCACACACACACACACACAGACACAAGCACACGCGCACGCGCACGCACACGCACACGCACACACAAAATAATAAAATCACCTCCCTTTCTTCAAAAGATATGTAGTGAAATGGAAAATGAAGCTTTAAAACAGAATCCCCAGTGAGACACTGCCTCAGCCTGGAACAATGCTTATGAAATGTCCCACAGATATGTCTGTCTATAAATTGACAGCTTGAATCCACTGCACATTTTCTTGAGTAATCCATATGTAATCCCAAATGAGTGCTCATAATGTGATTTAATTCCATTAGATATTGTAGGAGTGTATCATGACGTACTTCACACAGTAGAGGACAACTTGTGGGTTGTGTCGCTCCTTTGATAGATAAAATGCACAGCAAGTGTTTGGTTTTCCAAACATACCATTTATATACATGGTTTGGCTATTTGAAAGTGTTTGCATAATTACTGAGTCATCAGTGTGTGGCTATATGTGCCGTTACAGACGTTGTAATGAGCTTAGACTATAATTAAACACGTTCAAGGCTGTATTTAATATGATGACAAGTCCAAATGTGACCTTATTCAAGTAAGAATCCCTTCATGGTTAGGTTACAACATTCACATCTGGACATGGCTGTTTACTAAACACATGGCTGACCTGCTAACCCACGCAAGCTGTCAGGAGTGATATAGTCATCCAGCTCAGTTAACTAGCACCTCAAAGGACATGGATTTCACATTTAAGCATGTTACACAGCAGTTTCTAATTCTGTAGCAAAGACATTTATGTCAAAGAACATCTTCATTACTTTTAATGCGCCTCATATGTAGAATATGTAGAACATGCCCATACTAATCAGTCACTAATGTAGTTAAGAAAAGTTTTTTTTTCTCATGCACAAATAAATGCTAAATAAAAATACAAATACTAATTGTGATGTAACCCCTACAGATATGAGTTGAAAAGGGCTTTGAAGGGATAGATGACCAATATTATTTTTCGGTAATTGAAATTAAACTTAAATAAATTAAAATATAAATGTTAAATGAACAACTTAAACTTAGACTTGTCCAGGAATTTTTTTTTGTTTAATATAAAACATAAAATAAGTAAAGGTATATAGAAATATAAAAAACTACTAAAAATGACAAAAGCACATATCATAATTACTAATACAATAAAATTATGTTTTCATGCTAAAGTTGTTTTTCTCATTAAATTCATATTGTCATGGAATTGCAATTTCAGATTTCCTGTCTTTACCTGGAATTATGTGATTGTGAGAATAAATGGATGCTGTGATATAAAGGCATAACAGAAGCAGATATTGAAATGCATGGAAAAAACAAGTGAGCTTTCACAGAAAGAGATCTCTTTCAATGCATGTACTGGGTACTCAGGAAAGAGATGCAATACATTATGCATGTCTACAACAGACTAGATAATCTAGTGTGATACAATGTACATCTCTGGCGTGAGGATGTGAGACTTTGTCTTGCAAAAGCACGGTTGACAGCATTAACTGTGGATTACATTAGGGACAAATGATCTCACTCTTGTTTTTCATCAAGAAGTTCTCTAAAAGAAAGATATAGAGGACTTCAGTTTACTCAGAGGCTGCATACAAATATCTGAAATTAAGGAGAAAATCCCACTAATTTACTTTCACTTTTTGATGACTTTGATGAATAAAACCTTTTAAGGAAAGAATGACTGATTCAGCAGATACTCTAGTTTCACTGGTTTGTTTCTCATTTTCAGAATCAATAAACGTGATATCATTTGAGAGTCCGTACCAATATGAAAAATTACTTCATTTTCCCACTTGAGGAGAAACATTGTTTATTGTGCTTAATACAGATGTATGCTGAAAAGGCCACAAATCCCATCAGCCAAACTGTGTTTATTTTCTTTATTATTTCTGTTTTTAGGGCCATTTTCTCTATACTAGTCCACAGGGACCCGTATAAAAGCCCAGCATTAATTCTCTCCTATCTTGTGATTTATAAACGCTTTAAATAAACACAGAGACGGCCTGGATTCTGGGCATGCCCACACTCCTCTCACCATCCTTTGCTGTCATTGCACAATTCTACACTTGAGTGTACCTTTGGCAAATGATGCGGTACTTTTCAACAGTTTGAAACAGCATAAAAACGACCACCTGTCAATGCCACATAAAAAACTTTGGTGCAAAAGTAGGACATAAATATAAACTAGGAAAAACTCTGCCAAAAAGTTCCTTTAAAACTGCTGGTTTTTGTCGATGTTAAAATACTTCCTATCAGAGTTTAATGTGCAGAGACATTAAGTAAGTCATTAGTAGGCTGATTTCCTTGAAAAGTGTAAACACTGTGGCTCTGTCGTGCTTTCAACATTGCTCAGTTTCCAAGAGCATTACAGTCAGCTCTGGCAGAGACATGTGACTGAGAAAACAAGCAGTCCACTAGAAAAATCACATGCCAACAAAAGCTGATATAGCTTCATGCACTGCTGTAAAGTATTTTAGCATATACAAGCTGACCAACACATCTTTATAGTTTCAGTGTGATGAATATTTTCTCTAGAATATTTACTCCTGTTTTAGTTTAATATGCAGAGGTAACTACTGTAGCGTGGGAATTGAAGATCATATTTATATCTGTTTGCAGAGATACATTTCTGTGGCCAAGTCTAAATGGAACCAATTGATATATTTAAACAGGCCCTAAATGTTTAATTGCAATCATAGAAACATTTTGATTCAAATTAATTCAACAGTATTTCATAGGTTATTCCACTGGACTTGGAATCTCTTTTTTTATTTTATTTTCTCAATTTTCACGGGAGATTCTAAACATGTATTTTTCCGTTTTCTTTCAATTCTTACATTTGCATCCTTTCCTGTGGTAAAAAGCACTTTAGTACAGATCCCTTTTTACTTGGACATTCTATTCAACACAGTTTCTGCTTGTTAGGCATTGGTACATCCAGTTCATTTCACATGTGCCTGTAATTTAGTTTAGTGTAATTTATGTTTATTTTTTTATCTAACATATATAAACAATAGCTTAAACACTGACTTTCAATGTATGAAAAAAAATATATATTTTTAAAACATTACAGATTAACAAGTTTAAAATGGGTGAACTTATCGCTTAAGACTTTAAAAAGGTAGATAAAACACTGCCACAAAAACCTCCAAAGTTATCTTGCACTGACTGACCCCATAAAAGATAAACGATCTGTACTGGAGGCATTGCAGGCAATTATTTGAGACTTAAAGTATCTATTGAAGAGAATGGTGGAAGCTGTGGTATCAAACGATTCCAGCAACATTCTTATTTGGGCTTTCCCCCAAGAAGGCAGTGCAAATCAGTGTCCTTAAGTTCGAGGCGTCTGCGCTGTCAGTCTGTGTGCGGTTAATATTTAATCCCCTCATTGTCACTGTCAACTTTTCTCATTTTATTTAATCAAAAACTGGAGGGCAGGGGATGCGGGGCCTCATGAATTTATTTCAAAAGGGTTTTCATTTAGAGTGTCTGATTATTTCATCTTGATGAGTCATTTGTGTCATTCATATTCTGGCTGGGCAGAATGAATTATGAACTCAAAAGGCCACGGTTACAGCAAACACGCCCAGATCTTCATGCAAGCGCCAAGCCTGGGAAATGCTGTGTGAAGTAAAGTGTGAATGAAACAAAGGCTTCTGTCCTCCCTTGGTGGAGGTGGGTTTACACTTCTTTCAGAAGGAGGCGCAGAGTTCATCTGACTCTAAATTCCCACATCTGAGTGAATGCTAGTATAATAGCAGAGATGATTGACAGATCAATTATCCATCTAGAAAGGCCAGCTGTCACTGACCATTTTCAATCTTCCTGGATGGTGTTTGGATCTAATTCACTTAGTCACACAGTGCTGATGTGACAGGATTCATCAAGAGCCAGCTTTGCCAATGGCGTACACTTTCAACTAAAATAAAATACAGTGAATAATTCATGGTTTGTGACAGTAACACTTACACATAGTACACTTACACATACGAGGTCTGACTCTGAGCTTTAAAAGGGTCAGGCAGATAAAAAAAATTGGTATATCAAACTTATGAACAGATGACCAGGTTAACTATTTTGGGAATTTGTCATTTGTGACCAAACTTTGGATTGTACTGTATATGAACATCATACATATATAATTCACACAGTTTGAAGATACTACACCTGTGTGTATATCAGTGAGAATCTCTCTTCTCTTCTTTATCTGAAGATAAAGATGAAGTATTCTCTCAAGCACAAATCTTGATCATACAGATCATGACTCATTCAGACAACATATAACCTCAAAAGTACTTTGCTTATGCAGCACTCACTAACTATGCTGCACTTTGCAACATAATGCTCACACTAGCATGAGGTGCAGCCACGTTTTGCCTCTTTCTCAATGACATGCAGTAAAATTAGTTTCGATTTCAGGTGGGTGTCGGGAAGGTTGAGTAAATTGAGGTAGGTGTCATCCATCTAGCATAATACAATGTACAGTTAACTATATAATTGTTGCACATCTATGTGGATTTTGGAGCATGGCTTGTTACTAAAGGCAGGATTATAGCGCAGAGTCGCAGACATGGCACACGTGTAATGAATATTACAAACTGCAGTAAAAAGAAATCAATGTTACACAGCTATAAGCATAATTTAAGAAAGATCTATTATATTAAAAACAGAGGTTACCCTAAAGAGAGCCTGAGTTGCAAATATTACATCAAGGAGAACTGCATAATTGTACATACAGTATGGTAAATTTAATTAGGATCGTGTAGGCCTCTTAGTATTCGTGTTACGAGCTTGGAGGCAGGCTGGATAAAATGCAAAACACATGAACAGGTTTTACAATGGTATATCATTTTTAAAAAGATGCTAACCAGAACATTAGGATGTCCATTTCGGGAACCTTCTGAGAACTAGGGCTGTAGTCAAGTCCACCTTTGTCGAGTCCAAGACAAGTCCAAGTCCAAAGAGGTTCGAGTCCGAGTCAAGTCCAAGTCCAAAGAGGTTCGAGTCCGAGTCAAGTCCGAGTCCAAAGAGGTTCGAGTCCGAGTCAAGGGTCAAGTCCAAAGAGGTTCGAGTCCGAGTCAAGTCCGAGTCCAAAGAGGTTCGAGTCCAAGTCCAAGTCCAAATGAGACGGTCAAAACAGAGAAAGAAAAAAATCTTCTTCAAAACCACATAATTATTGATAATTGATGTGATACGAGAGACGGCATATCTTCTATTCTAATATAATAATTTTGCATTATTGTTTGTAATGATCTAAAGCATGTGCAGCAACACTGTAGGATCAAATTAGGCTATTTTATTTCTCCTCCTGAGACCCAGCGATGGAGTTGTGTCTCTGTAGTGGACATTCTATTTTAGTGAATTTCTCTGAGACCTCACATGTCACAGTTATAAGCCTGGATGTCCTGCACAGAGCTCATTCAGGGCTTTATAGAGATACTAAAGGTTTTTTAAACCCTCTCCTATGCCTTTAAAGATGGCAATATTTAATTTAGTGAAAAATTGTACATCCTTATGGAAATATGATTATATTCTGTAATGTCTTTTAAATCTGAATAATTTTCAGATTGTTTGTCATTAAGCAACATCTCAGGAAAATGTTATGGGTTTTCATATTCAAATATAACTTCCTGTTATGAAACAGGACATAATTTCATACATGCTCAATGTAGAGGACACCAGGACTAAAAGCATGTGTATTATGCATTTTGGGAGATAACAATTGAATAGGGAAATAAATTATATATCAGTTTGCTTATGAAATGTCATATATTATTATGAAAATCTGGCCATGTATTACTCCCATTATGATTTTTTTTTCAACATTCTGTCCCAACAGCAACACATTAATAAGTAAATTAGATATAGTGTATAGGTACACTGTGTTTAATGGGAAACCAGTTTATGGAATTTTTTACACACATATTGCATAAATATAAATGGTATATCAAATCATTTTGTTATACATTTTAAAACATAGTTGAGAATCATCCTTAAACAAAGTTTAGTATAAAAATCCTGAAACCTATAAATGTATTTGGTGATTTAAAAACTCCCATTGATTTTGTTGCTTATTCATGCCATTTAATTTTAGTCCTTGTGTCCTCTACAGAGGACATATAATCAAATATGAATACATATTTTTTTTCTTATGGTCTAAACAATGTAATGACATGAACACTTTTTTTGTGGGGGATATTTTAGGTTAAGCAATTTCACTTATATTTGACCAATTCTCGATTTTGTAAGATTTTATCTAGTCAACTTGAAAATGTAACTACAACATGATTCAATAAACTTTCTCTTTATTAACCCTCTAGTTAAAGAAAAGTATATTCTAAGTGCACCACACATGATGTTATCTTCATGATGTAAATGTGAAACAAATCACTAAATATCTTTGCAGAAAAGATGAACTACAACTACATCTTGTACAAACTTATATTATGCATATTAGGCTATATGTTCTGAAATAATACAAGACAAATGCTCAAAAAAACTCAAATAATTCAAAATGACTGAAGGTATAACACCTAGAGTGCTATTATTAACTATAAAGGCTCTGTAAAACAATGAACAGCAGTTTTCAGCCTGTCACCCTGATGCAAACCTGAAATATCAGATATACAGTACATGTACAGTAAGTTTCTTCACGGGTTTTGTATTCAATTACGCTGCTTTTCCATTGTTTTTTCTATGTAAACATGGACGTGTTTGACGGTTGCGCTCGCGTCTCTTGCAGCCTCTCGTGCATGAAACGGCTTTCTAAAAACGTGGCACTCTAGTTATTAGAGTCTCTAGTTATTTCCTATTCCACTGCCCGCATCAACACAAAAGCACACTCTGTGTGAATGGCACCTAGAGAGCATCACACGTGAGCGATTAATCATGTGCACCGACATGCGTTGGATTGTTCTTTTCTCTTTACTGTTATTATCAAAGTGTCTAATTCTAGCGTTTGGTAATATTTCTATTCAAAATCACGATTCCTCGATTTATAAAAAATCTAATTGTGGCAAAACATTAAATTCGATGTATTATGCAACTTGCCGACAGCGTGTCTGTGGCCAAAATAAATATGACGCAACTGTGCATTTAACAGGGGACCAATGACAATGCCCGTTCTAGATGGAGTTAAACCAATGGCAATTACATTACCCATTTGCGGAACAAGCGAGTCTTTGTTTTGAAAGAGAAAAAAAGCATATATTGCTGGACTCGGTCGAGACCAACTTGAACATTTGGCGAGTCCGATGACCAAGTCCGAGACAAGTCTGAGTCCAAATACCAATGAGTCCAAGACAAGTCCGAGACGATAGAAAAACGTCTCGAGACCGGACTCGAGTACTACAGCCCTACTGAGAACCAAAAACGTACATTTCCAGAATGTTCTGGGAACCAAAAAGAAAAGGTGGTGCAGGATTTACTTTAAAACTATTTTCACTCAGAGACCGCTAGTAAATTTTACAAAGAAACAGCACTTCAATAGCACTCTCTAGTAAAACATACCCCAATAATGTATATGTACACCTTTTTAATTCAGCAGAGAATGCTAGGATGTAACTTCTGGGAACATTCTGGGAAAAAGAACTTGTGAAGTAAAGTGAATATCCTTTTAAGGCAAGAAAACAACAACACAACAAGTTTCCTTTCCTTTCCTTTCCTTTCCTTTCCTCTCAGCAAACAACAACAACTGTCACTAGACAGGTCATAAAATGTCAGGACGTCTATTCTGGCAACTTTTTGAGAGTGAAACACTAACATTTTAAACACTGCTGTGTAGGCTTTAAAGCCAGAAAACAACAAAACAATGAGTTCTGAACTTAAAATACTGATGAATTAGAAATGCCTCTTCTACCTGACAATAGTCTCTTTTGTCAGGAGGGGAAGGCGAAATAACTAATTATGCCCCTTTGCTCCCTGTGTGCCACCTTTTGTGAAGTGCCACCCACCGCGTCTGATTAGGTGAAACAAATAAGATGTCAGCGCTGAGATGGGTTTACGGTCATACTGTGTGTCCCCACCACACTCCTCTGGATGAGGTCAGCGGGGAGGCGGGGCTGCCTGAGCGTGTCAGTAATAATTATGACTCCACACAGCTGAGGGCCTACGCACCTCTCGGGCTGTCTAAACGGGCCAGACTAATGAAAGGAGAAAAGTGAGGTGAGGCTGGAAATGAGTAATCTTTCACATGGGCTGCGTGGGGCTCCCTGCGAGAGTATAGAATGAGTGAGGACGAGTCTCGCCTCCCTTGAACTGCTTCAGTCAACCGCTCTCCACTTTTCATCTTTGTTCTCACCACTTTATTCTCTCATAGCAGTGTAACAGTATCCCTGACAAAAGACTCTACTGGGAGTGAAGAGAACCGCGGGTTTGTGTGTGTGCGGTTACTGTATATGCAATGATTTCGTGTCCTAACCAATGCTGAGGAGAAACAAACAAAAAATAGCGACACTTACCTTAATTTTTTTGTAGACTGAAAGCAATTCAGATGTTTTTCAAGTAATTAGAAGTAGATTTTCTAGTAACAAGCTGTATTGTTTAGTGTGCTTAAATGCCATTTGTAATAGTCTTGACACAACTAACCGCTCCTGTTCTCATATGTACAGTTTCATTCTACTGAATCGATTTTCTTGGATGGTTCATATCACAAAGCACAAAAAAATGCTATTTACACTAAGTGAAAATAGCCTGCATTGTTGGTAGAGGCTATTTACACTAACCCGCCCACCAACGTGTAATTTGGCTAGTCAACAAAATATGGCTTTCAAACATCAGCTCAACTTGCGTAGATGGTGAAGTGTGTGCCACAGTCTTCTTGACATTATCAACCTGTGTTCGAATTTTTTCCCTCCATTTTAAAAAGTCGTGTCACATTGGAAAGGCATTCATTTTCAATAAAAATGAAGGAAATAATAAAAAGTTGAAAATAAAGTATCAGGTAGAGTTAGGGTAGGTGTAGGAGGGCTTTATTGTGCCAACAAGGTGGCATCCATTTAACAATTTGAATTAAAATGATTATTTACACTCAATAGGTTGTTATCGCATACTGTTTCATGATGTACTACAATACCGAGATGCAGATAATTGCCGCTATTTGATATTATTGAAAAAATAAGGTGGGAACTCATACATATCATGTAAAGCAGTTTTCAGTTTGTGTCTTATGAGTGTTCTATATCACACAGTGTGTGTGCATGCAAAAATTATGTTTGTGTGAATGCATATTTATGCTTATAGCATGTGGAGCTGAGTACTGTGGAAGCACTGCTGTGCGATAGCTTACATCTCGGATCCCAATGGCCATTCACAGCAAGGTCTGAAATCATACACTAATCTCTCTTACACATACACGATGAATCATATAGTGCCGAGTTATGCTCCAATATTGCATGCATTACATCTATGCACAGTAGGGTTGGAGGATGATGAAATCAGTTCCATGTGCAGGAAAGAGGAAGGTCAGTAGAGGCGATGTGTTGCCCAATGTCCGGGGTCTTCAACAGCGGGTCTGCAGTGGTGCAGGTCCGCCAATTATTGTTTTATCTGGAACTAATTTTTGACTAATAGATGAAAATATATTTTTACCAAAAAGTTTAATACAGCTAAATTTTAACACTTTATGACACTTTTTGTTAACTTAACTACATTAGTTAAGCTAATTCTAAAGCATTTCTTAATCTTAGTTAAATGTTAATTTCAACATTTGCTTAAAAAATGAAAAGTTGCATCTGTTTAATATTACTTAATGGACTAACATGAACAGTTGATTTTTTAATTACAAATATTAACAGATGAATTAATACAAATGTATTGCTCAGATTTAGTTAATGTTATTTATGCATTAATTTGAACAAATAGCACCTTTTTGTAAAATGTTAATTGATTCTCTGTCCCTCATAGTGTTCATAGTGAATCAATTCACATTAGTTAATGCATTAAGTATCATGATCTAAACAAAGACAAATACTGACTTCATTAAACTTGGATAATGTTAATTTCTACATTTTCTAATACATTTCACATTCCAAGTTGGCTAAAATATTTTGAATGTATACAAATTGACAATTAATAGCATATTTAAATTAACATTAAAATAGTTTAGTAAATGTAATTTTTATTGTTTGTTCATATTACTTAATGTTTATTAAGCAATTCTGTTTAATTTTAATTTACCACAGTGTCTGCCAGTGTATAGAATAAATATATTTAGAATAATAGAATAAATATTTTAAAATGCATTAAAAGTATATTACTGTGCATTTTAATGATTATTTCAATGGATTTGGAATGCAAAATTCATAAAACATGTATGGAAATATATTCATATGTGCTACATGAATTTTATTAGGCCAGTGTCAAAACGTAACTCCCACTTTTAAGTATTACCCAGCAAGGGGTCCTTGGCCTGAAAACAAATCCCCTGGATTAAAAAAACAGCCTCTGAAACATTTCAAAGCGTGCAGCCTCTCTAGGGTGATATTTGCGACAGGATTTAATGCACTTCCTGCAATGTATGCCTTCTCGCTTTGTCTCATTTTTGACTAAAGGGTCAACTGGGGTTTGACTTTTCCTGTCCATGTCTGTGAGCACCCGCCTGTAAGCTCAAATGCTGGAATGACGAAGACCATTGAGGGTGTTTGTGTGCTGGTTTTCCCATGGTTGTACAGATTAAAGCTAATGGTAGTCAGAGCAAATCCTGTGCCATGCTGAGGAACCCAGCGCTGGGTCTCTGTGTGACAGCGATAAAGCAAAGGACATGTGGTATGGGGGAAAAAAGACGAAAGAGAAAAAAATAGCTTGTTCTGTTCTCCTCTCTAAGTGTCAGACAAAAACAGGCTTCTTCAAAGCCATTATAATGTCTCTCTCCAGACTGATGTATGACGCGGCTGAAAAAAGAGAGCGAAATCTACAACGCTGGAGTATGCGCTTTTCATATTTCAGACTTGATGGTGGAACGAGGGCGAGCTCAGTCAGAACGAAGATGAAAGGAATAAGAGAGAAGAACCGAGATGAAAGCGCTGATAAGGGCCTGTGGCCTTCATATTCATTGTGACACTACACTTTTTAGTGTGTGTATGCATGTAAGGGTTGGTTTGAGGAGTGGGGGTCGAGTTAAACAGATGTGTGAACACAACTTGGGGGGAATGGAGAAAGAACTGAATGTTTATGTGTGTGTGTTTCTGAGAACATATCGAACTGTGTTTTGCATCAGTGAGCCACAGAAACTCATCTAATTGCAAGGCACTTGAAAGGTAGGATGATTGAACCTGCCATCTATACCTCTTTCTATTTTTTCCACCTCCCTGTAGTCTGTTTCACTTCATTCTCTTCTGATGCCACAGTACTTCGAATTAACCCATCTCTGTGACGACTTGTGAACCGCAAGGGAAAACGCCCTTGAGATATACTATCAAACAGAACCATGACTTTCCTGTTTCAGTGGATAAACTTTGTGGAAGAATACGCGATTTTTATATTTTCCAAAGAAAATGTACTGTATGTGCCCAAACCCT
Source organism: Gymnocypris eckloni scoliostomus (assembly GCA_027564155.1). Lineage (NCBI taxonomy): Eukaryota > Metazoa > Chordata > Actinopteri > Cypriniformes > Cyprinidae > Gymnocypris > Gymnocypris eckloni. The sequence goes on from CM050420.1 coordinate 14,521,748, forward strand.
AACAAAAGTATATTAGAAACCACTTCTAAGTTGTACAAAATTTAACCAACCTAAAGGGCTTTTCACACTGAACGTGAAAATTCTGCATGAATGTTAGGCGCGATGAAGCTTTTGAATTGAAACAATAGATCCCTATAGAGCTATTCACACCAGGTGTGATCATTCGCGGCACGAAAAAGTAAGATTTTTTCGTCCAGTGTGTACATTTTTCCCCCATCGCTCTGCGAAGAAACGGCCCATCCAATCAGATTTGAGCTAAGATCACGTGCCTGGAGAGTCTTATTGGACGGCCCGTGTTTTCGCTTTGCAAAACTGAAAAGATTTGTCGGACTGGACGAAAAAAAAAACATTAGCATTTTCAGTGCGCGAATGTTCACGGTCTATGTGAAAGCATCCATAGGAAGCTATTGTTTTATTCTAAAGTGTCATCGCGTCCGAAATTCTCTTTCCTTTTTTGCGCTCAGTGTGGAAAGGCCTTTAGCGTTGTCGTTTTAGGTGTGTTAAATCAACCTGAAATAAAATAAAAATATATATATTCTTATAAAAACTAAAAACATGAAATGTTGCCTTGCTTAGAAATGTTATAAGATTAAAGTAAAAATTACGGTGGCGGAGAGAGCTCAACGTGCTGCAAATAGAAAAAGCACCTGCAAATCAAGGACACAACTTCCTCAATTTTACAACGCACACGCTTCAAATGCTCACAACACAACCAAAAAAGAAACGTGCTGCAAATAGAAAAAAACACCTGCAAATTAAGAAAACAACTTTCGTCAATTTGACAATTCACATGCTGCAAATGCTCACAACACAACCAAAAAAGAAACGCGCTGCATACACAATGTATTTGGTTGTGTTGTGAGCATTTGCAGTGTGTTTCTTTATTTGTTTGCGTTGTGAGCATTTGTACCATCTGCTGTCAAAATGATGAAAATGTTTTCTTGATTTGCTGGTGCTTTTTCTATTTGCATGTGTTTTCTGAAGTTGCAGCGCTTTGAGCTCTCTCGGCCACCGTAAAAAATAAATAAATATCCTTAAAAGGTTACACCTGCTTTTAAAATGACAAGTTATAAAATTGTATATAATATTATACACTTTTATAGTCTGAGCTGTATATACAGTATGACAAAGGTTGAATTTAGCAGGCTGTTAAAATGGATGCTTGAGACATAAATAAAGATCAGATTTTCTAAAAACTTGCAGGTTTTGCAGAAAACAACACATTTCTTTGGGGATGTTGACAACAGAAGGCTTCAGCAATAATTTAAACAAGCTTTCATTTTCTGCAGAATAAACTACAATTACAAATACGTCTGATTTCCAGAACAGATTGCAGCTTTGAATGATTTTGACTGGGCTTGAAAACTTTGTGGGAAACATAAGGCAATTAAAAAAACAAAAACAAAAGCAAAAACAACACATTCAGGGCTTTACTAAAAAACATTTGGGGCTTAAGCCTCAGAAGCCTCCCGTAGCTCCCCACGCCCATTCTGTGTATGAATTTAATAACGAAAAATAAGATAATGCAATGTTGAATTTTGCATAGTTTTTTGTGTGTTGCAGTATCTATAGTACAGTAAAAATTGATGTTAGTTAAAGTGCTTATCAAGACTGTAATGGAATTATTAAAGGGAATTGTATTGTTTACCTCCAAAACAAGGTGTGCAACCATAGTACAAAAGCTATGCTTGATGGCTTCAAAAATAGGGATTTTTACTTTGTGTTCTCAATAAGTGAGATAATAAACATGGTCCCATTTACACACCATCTACATGACTTTTTTCAAAGGACACATTCTTGCGTTTAAAAATATCAATCGAAAATTACATGAAACTGAACCGAGGGTATGATTCATGTATCGGTAAATTTACTCCTATGCACCAATAAATGCTTATTCTAATAAATGTAAACTAAAGTCTGGATTACACAACATAACTTTAAAATCAGAACATATGTTAAAACACTAGACATTGTAAATGTGTTATTTTTAAACGTTATAAAGAAAAAAAATGAAAATAGGGCAATTTACAGTGACACTAAACATCTATTGAACACATATTCATACTAGCATTTTAATTAAATGAAGCAGTACAGAATCAGTTGAGTGAGGGCAAAGTCAGCTGTGAGGCAGATGAAAGTGACTCATCAAAGAAAGCGACTCTAGCTATGCCATTCCAGCTATGTCCCTTCTCTCTTGTTTTAGAGATTGGGTGTATTTATACCACCGGCTCTCTGCAAAACATGAAATAGGGCTGCAAGACAAAGGATGATAGTGTTGTTTTGAGTGGTTGGGGAATGCATCAGAGCACACAGCGCAATTGTTCATATACATTTTCATCTATTTGATTCTGGTGCCGTAGCCTATTCTACAGCATGTAATCAGCTCCATTTAAATAATTTCATCCTAAAAAGATACCGATCTCCGTTCAGTGGTCTGATGAAAGCGCAGTAATAAAATGATTTCTCACCATAATGAGCATGTTTCAAAAAGATGCAGAGATTGCAATTAGAACAGAAATGGACCCTGATACAAGGGGGCAATTAGGCTGTCTTATTATAATCATCATCATTATAACCAGCTCATGTAAATGTACTGATTTTTGGTTAAGTACAACTCCATACAAATGTCAACCTTTCCATTGGATAATGAAGTGTTTACCCAAAGAACGAAACCTCGTTTATGTCTCAATTTTACTTTATTAATGCTTTCTAATGGAATTATTAAAGGGAATTTTATTGATTACCTCCAAAACAAGGTGTGCAACCATAATACAAAGCTATGCTTGATGGCTTCAAAAATAGGGATTTTTACTTTGTGTTCTCAATAAGTGTGATAATAAACCTGGTCACGTTTACACACCATCTACATGACTTTTTTCAAAGGATACATTCTTGCGTTTAAAAATATAAATCGAAAATTACATGAAACTGGACCGAGAGTATGATTCATGTATCGGTACATTTACTCCTATGCACCAATAAATGCTTATTCTGTCCATAATTGATCCCGTGTCGTAAAACTAAAGTCTGGATTACACAACACAACTTTTAAAACCAGAACATATGTTAAAACACTAGAAATTATAAATTTGTTATTTTTTAAACATTATAAAGAAAAATGTGGGCAACATACACTAAAAAATTGAAGATCACATACTACCAGCCTTTCAATTAATTCAGAAATCAGAACATAATTTATGCAAACATATGAGCCGTATTACTAGGAGATGCATGACAAATGAAAACACCTCAAAATATCAAACATGTTCATTATACTAAGAGTTGTGTAGTGTATAGATATAAAGGACATCTGTCTGGCGCACATGGATCTTAAATAAAAGCACATATTGAGATAAATTCCTGAGTGAACAGCTCTTTTATAACTAATAATGTCCATATTTCACTAAAAAAGACAACAATCATCACAAACACAGGAGAGGCAAACTTTCATTCGGTAGGTATTAGGGGTGTCAAAATTAATCGTTGCAATGATGCATTGCGATGAGGATGTGGACGATTCTGCATCGATGCAGTAATAGACCATAATCGATTATAGCCTATGACGTCATTCGCATACGCACTTGTCACGCGAGTATTAAAAATGCACTCTCTATTTTAATTGGCTTTTTCCCGCCTTTGGCACGTGTGTGCACTAGAGACAATCGCGGCGGGCTTCATTGCACAGAATATGCGCTGTGAGACACGTGCGTGTTGCTTGACAGTGCTTCCACTCGCCGTTATTTTAGTCTTATTCTTAAGATATGCTTTCATTTCTGCCGTTTGGAATGCAGTACGTATTAGATGCATGAAACTCATGTACTGACAGACTTTAACGTGCGCTTTGTGTTTGTTTGCTCTGAAGTTTGCAGCTGTGGTTAAGTGGACTTTCATCTACTTTTATGATACGAAATTGATGTAAACACAATCAGTTATGTTTTCAGAATAGGACAAAACATCTGATATGTGGAAACAGATCGTGCATTCATGTGAATGCAGTCTATTAAAGCTGCCAGTGTCTTATTTCATCAGCAATAATCAAATGGCAATAATGCTGAAGAAAAAAGAAAATAACATAACTGTGATTATCTGTAAACTTTCACTTGTGATGGTTTTATTGTCATTTTTTTTGTTCTCATGTTCTATTATGTTCTATTATTCTCATATTTTATTAATTGTCTTACTATGTAAAGCGTTTTGAGTGCCTAGAAAAGCGCTAAATAAATGTAAAAAATTTAATTATTATTTTTATTTATTTCCCCCCTTTATAACTTTATATTTACTTGTATGTTTTGAAGCTATATTTTATTTTAATTCTTAGAAATAATTATTTATATATTAATTAATTAACAATTATTAAAAAAAATAGGCAGCTTATATAATTTAATAAAAATGCACAAAATAAATTTGATATACTCGTGATGCATCATGATATCGAATTGAATTGAATCGTTGACATGCTAATCGTAATCGAATTGAATTGGGAAACTAGTGGCGATTCACACTCCTAGTAGGTATTGTTGTTATTGGATTCTGGAAGTCACAGAGCACATACAAACAATAAATCTTCATTTTTGTCCATACCGCATGTTAATCGCTGTAAAATGAGAAATAAATCTAAAGCAAGATCTGCAGGAGTTTATAAAAATGCATACAAATGGTTTGCAATAATTAGTACATTCCCTCAGAAGCTCAATTTCACATTGTGACTGCAAATGTCACATCTGTAACATAGGAATTGGCCTTAAGTTTCCAGAAACCGTCTGTAGCAAAACATGCCAAAATATTGCTGGTTATTAATGACATCAATTGATGATCGCTCAACATGTTGAGGATACAAAACCCTGACAGCCACTGATGTAGTTTCCTCATCTTTCTTTATTTTCTCGCTTCCCATTTCTAAAGATTACCCTCCCCTTTCCCACTCACACTCTTCGACTTTTCCATCTTTTGTCCAAAAAACAGATCTTGAACCTTTAAGAATTTGAAAGGAAAACCAGAAAGTGCATATATAATTTGCGTATAATTTCAACATTCCCTCATATCTCTGTATTTTTCTATCCTTTTGTCAAATATAATCTTTGGTGCAGAAAGTGAGCACTTAAAATGATCTCTCTGTCCTGCTGTTCTCTATATCTCTACTTTTTTCTCACTCTTGAATCTCCTTTTTTCTTTCAACTCAAAGCATATCATACGCTCACGCACAAACTCACCCTGCTGAACGAAGGAGCCGTAGACAAACCACATGGAGTTGTAGAGGGTCGTGGAGGAGACCGAGCCCATCGGCAGTCTGGGAGGGTTCAACCAGTTGAGGAGATATACCAGCGTGCCCACCAGCAGCACTGTGCCGGCTATACAAGCCCACAGAGACAGGTCGAAAGGGGCCAGGCACGCAAACATATCCACCGTCTTCTCCGCCTTCCTCAGCAACACACCGACGGAGTAGTCCATGTAGCGAGTGGTGAAGTCCACCACGCTCTCCCGCTCTGGAGTGATGGTCAGGCTGACAGACCTACATCTGCTCTCTGCCCAACAAAAAGACACACAGATAACCGACATTTAAAACCAGATCACACAAAGAACAGATGTGTATGTGCATCACACTTGCAGCATACAACTATACAAATATTGGGCCAATCCAAACACCAAGAAAGTGCAACTGAAAGCAGATTTTTTTTATATTGACATTTTTTATTTTTTATAAAAAAGTATATATCTATAAACAGTAAACAAATTGGCTGCAAGAAATAGAAAAAAAGAACGGTGTTTTTCGCTACTGTGCTTTTACAGACTTGTGTAAATACACTCTTTAAATGTGAAATTACCCTTTTGCAAAAGATGTTTTTGCAAGTTAGTGTCAATTAATCTCTTTGTGAAGAATGTTTTGAGATCCCCAAGTTACGTCCATAATAAAACACTTTTATCACATAATCACTGGTAAATACTGCTCCAGTAGCAGAAGAGCATGGCACTTGCAACATCAAGGTCAGGTTCAACTCCTGGGTTCAGATAATTAACTGATAAAATTTCATATTAAACCAAACAAATACATAGTTATTTTAGATAAAAAGTCATTTAAAATATACCATTATTCATTGTGTGTATATGAAGAATCACAGTAAATTCAATGTAAAATGTAAAAATGAATTTCAATTTGCAATCTAATCTTGAAAAAGAAATCAGCTTAATGATAAATGATCATTTCCATTATGTTCAATCGGTAAACGTGCAAATAAACAGCACTTCTCATTGTCCCAATCACATTCAAAATAAATAAAAACATCCAGTGAATACTGCGGTAACACTGTCTGCTGCCAAAACTAAAATAGTTTATACGGCTTTTAAATGCTAAACAACATCTAATTTGTGTTTTCTTTTTGTTTGGCAGTTCTGGAAATTATTGTGACTAGGTGCGCACTGCAACGGTGAGATTAGATGAGACCTCTGCAGCCTGAGAGAGTTCCTGTCAAGAGACATTACCATCGGCAGAACAAAAGCATGTCATTATCATAGGCCGAGAGCCAGTGTCACCTGTCTGACTCCCATTAACCCTCCTGGCCACCTTCAGAGATCAGGGACCGCCACAGGACCTCTGTGTTTGAGCAGGGTTAGAGAAGCATCCGGCGTTCGGATCACTTCTCAAATGATAATCCACACAACAAGTGCCTCTTTGATTGTCTTGACCCTGAAACTTGGTAGATCCAGACTGCCTACTTTATAACAAGAGCCCGACAAACTACTCTTTCAGAATAGAGAGAATAACGAGGACTGGATAGACTGACTTTATGTGAGTGGTACACCTAATATAAAGCTACTGAACTAACTTTTTGTTGAATTTTGACTTAAATCTAAGGGGTCATATGAGAAGAATCCAATTTCCTGTGATATTTTAAGATAAAATTGCTTGATAGTATTCATTTGACACTAACACATCTCAAAACTTTAGTTTAAAAAGTGCTCTTTATGATCTACACTGCAAAATAGTTTTAGTTTGATTTAGTTATTTTTCTTTCAGTTTATTAATAGTAGTTCTGTAGTTAATTCAACAGCAAAACAATACAAAATACATATTTCAAACTGCCCCATAGAGGCACTGAATAATTTTTTTACTTGTTTGAAAAGCCATCATTTGAAGAATAAATAGACATAAAATCCATACTACCTGTGATATTTATCCAGCGTTAACTACATTATGAGCACGATTAAATGAAATGACAGCTAAGTATTGATGAAACACTAGCTGACAGCCCGCAATAGCTTCAAATACAAATGGATGATTTTGTAAATCAATCAACAAATGACACTCATATAGCTGTGTAAGAAGAAAAAAGTAATGTACATGAAGTAAGCACTATGTCCTTATGTCATTTTATGCCTCCCCCCCACACACACAGACACAGACACAGACACAGACACAGACACAGACACAGACACAGACACAGACACAGACACAGACACAGACACAGACACAGACACACACAGACACACACAAACACACACACACACACACACACACACACACACACACACACACACACACACACACACACACACACACACACACACCTTTTTTATTGCACACTTAATTTTTGAATAAAAACATTCATTTAAAAAAAAAAGAAATAAATGTATCGTATTGACCCCAAACATTTGTAGTTTAAAGAAAAGTTATTCCCATTTGTAATGCCCAGGCCTGTTGTATCATGTCATAACAGTCTTTTTAAAATAGTGTTTTTTACAATATTAGAACACAAAAAGCAAACGGAAAATCAAAACCTGAAATACAGAATTGCTATAAAACATCAAAGGTCTTGTGTATCATGAAAGCACAGAGATGTGAAGTTGCTGGAAAACAATGTGTCAACAGAGAACGTGACAATGGGATTAGAGCTCCTTAATATTTTCCTTGCATTTTGGTCTATCTCTCTGGAAATGAAGATAAGCAGCAGTACACTGCGGCTCTTGTTTCTATTCCTCTGACCGAACAGTGGCGAGGAATATTCGAAGCACAGGAAGCAGCAGCAATGGAGGTGTGCCACAGAACTGAAAAAGCCGTGGAATGGAAAACAGCAGGAGTTTTGGAGTAATGGCCCTGAAAATGTGTATCTGACCTCACACTGCTGCGTGATTTGCCTTTTGTTTATCTGCCAGCAGACAGCATTTCAGTATGAGGTTTTCCCTCTTTCACATGTAATAAATCTGCGCTCTTCTTTATCAAAGTAGTGCAGACTGTTTTGGAATACTAGGGAAATTGAAAAGCCCAAGATAGCCAATGCAAATCACACAAGTCTGCAGCATTCAGCCAGACTGTATCAAAATCAAAAGCAGTGCTGACTGCGCTAAAATAATTCTGCATCATTAAAATAGTTTGAAATGGTACTTTCAGCTTTAAATAAGCATTAACACTTAAAGGGTTGGTTCATCCAAAAATGAAAAATCTGTCATTAATTACTCAGCATCACGTCATTCCAAACCCATAAGACCTTTCATTTTCAGAACACAAATAAACAATATTTTTGATGAAACCTGAGAGCTTTCTTGACTTAAGACGTTCAAGGCCCAGAAAGGTAAAATACTGTTAAATTTGAACTATCGTTAAAGTAGTCCATGTGACATCAGTGGTACAACTGTAATTTCATGAAGCTACAAGAATACTTTTAATAAGAGAGCAAAAATAATTAAACGATCTCATCTCTTCAAGGTTGATCCAACGATGTCATAAGGACTATTTTAACAATGTCTTTACTATCTTTCTGGGCCTTGAATGTGTCAGTTGTGTTGCTGTCTATGGAGGGTCAGAAAGCTCTTGGATTTCATCTAGCCAACTCATTATTATAAGTGATGGTCACATATAATAGCTTTGACCATGTAGTGTATATACTGTATACATAAATGAGCAGAGTTTTGTAAAATTTAAAACTGAATTTTAAACATGTCAGTTATTTGTCTTCTAGTTATTCAAGGGTGAATTTTCAAGTCAGTCAGACAGACAGACAGACAGACAGACAGACAGATAGATAGATAGATAGATAGATAGATAGATAGATAGACAGACAGATAGATAGATAGATAGATAGATAGATAGATAGATAGATAGATAGATAGATAGATAGATACATCCAAGATAGACATTGTGTCTTACCTTAAAAACCAGTTCTCCCATAAGACCATTCCAGGTTCCATCAGCCTGCTGGCTGCCATATTTGTGATCAGGGGCCACGTAGATCTCATATTTGAAGCCAAGGTAATTGGCCAGAGCATCCAGTACATCGATTGAGAAACCCTGATACTTCTTAGGTTTGCCAAGCACATTTTCTGAAACCATCACAAATGGTTCTTCCTGGAAAGAGCAATAGCAGAGAAATCATTATATCATCTTATAAAGGGTCTAAATCATTGAGCTAAAAGCAACAAAAACAGTCAGAGTATTAAGAGAGACATACAAAAACAGTCCAACGGTAATGCCTACGGACACTGAGGTAAGTGAGGGCACTGGTTTTAGAGTCAGCAGGGTATCATAAATAGTCTACTGAGAACACAGCTTGACATTCATGATTCCGAGGGTGGCAGATCTGTTCCTGGAGCTGACACAAGTGTTTACCTGAAGCAGACACATAAGCTCCTACAGTGGCTTAGCTAATGCTCATAATTTGATTTGATTTTCAGCAGGAGGCAACGCTGCTGTATATGGGCTAAAGCTTAATGTCACTTGGCTTTAACCTCCTCTTATGAGCTGTGGAATAATTCAGAGAAAAAAGTCGGAGGGGAATTAGTGCCATGTCATATCCAATCAAGAGTAATGTGAGGAAAGTAAATATGCGTAGCTTTGTTTTAGGGTAGTTGAGTGAATTTTACAGATAATACAGGAGGATCTGGGCTGATCTCACAAAGACTACGGGTTTGAACACCAGCCAGAGAGGAACTAAAAGAACCCTGGAAAAGGATAAACAGTAGGCCTTTAGAAAAAAATTACAAATCACAAATAATCTTTATGATACTATTAACTTATCAAGACTGTAACATAAAATAATCTAAAAAAAGAAAATACCAGTAGTACATACATAGTAGTTTTTATTTATATATATTTTTATAAATTTTATAAGTTTTATACCTTTTTATAAATATAAGATGACAGTGTTCTCTTGAAAAACAGAAAGACAACAAATAGAAAAGTGTAGATGTTTTTAATTAAAATTATGTCAAGTTATTCTTTAAAATATGCATTTTCTTTTCCTGTTTTAATATATTTGTATACATTTAAAACATAAAATCTATAAATTATTTATATAATAATGCTATAATAATGATAATGTCATTTTGATCAAATAAATAGGAAACAAATCAAATGAAATGGAAATAGAGTCTAGTCATGATCTCTGATTCATTTGAAAGAGGAAATGGTCTCGCTGTCACACCAGGGCAGAGCGGCCTTAACAGCACTTCCTCAGCAGTGACATGCTAAATTAATAGCGTTCCAACATTATCATACTAAAAGTAGTGAAAGTGGAGTTTCTCCAGACATTTACATGGTTCACTTCAAACAGTTTAGTTCATAAGTTCTTGGAATGAAAATGAAGGCATGGATACTGAAATAATAACAAAAACGTCAAGCTCAGTAAGAAAGGGGTCAGAACAAACCATTCTCTCTCAATTCAATATAGAGATTCACATTTATCAAAACATTACTTAACTTGATGGTGCTTGTCAGTCATACATTATTCATAGTGGGTTCTGACTGACTCATACGATCCCTAATGCTCAATTAGGGATTTAAGGTTTTACTGTGCTCACATCAAAGAAATTAAGTCTTTACGAAAAGGATTTTAAATGAAAAATATATACCCGGATTCACACTCATCATACAAGCATTAGCTCTGCCTATGGCTGCAGAAACTGTTCTTCTGAAGCAGCGAGACAGGCCGATTAGTGGATTGATTTTATCGATTAGTTGTTCTCCACTGATAAAGACGAGCAGAGTCTCCTTGGATCTCCAAAACCAGCTTGGCAGACTATTGTGGAGGTGGATATGATGCGATTTGGATTTAGTCTGAGCCTTGGGCCTACTGGTGTTTCATAAATGGTCTACAAACATTGTCATACACTGCCAAACTGGCTCTGGAGAGTTTCTGAAGGTCACACAGAGAAAATGCATATTTTTTTTATAAGGAGGAAGTTTAGCGAGGACTCTGAGCAGTGGAAATGTCTTCAGTAATGCCGAAAAGAAAACACTCAAGGACAAGCAAGTTCCCAAAACTGTGGAAGTATGACATTATGTACATTATGTATATGTACATTATGAAGTTTAGAAATGAAGTTTAGAAACTAAGTTCGGGAGAGCACGTCAAATACTCAGGCTAATTAGCACAGGTGGTACACAATCTAGGTAATCAACCCTGGGACATAAATACAGCTGTCTTACCTCCATCTAGTTGACGGTTAAACAGCATCCCTCCACCACCCCTTCTCCACCAATATCACTAGAATTCTAATCACACGGGGGGGTTCACTGGGTTCGGGCCATTCCCGGCTAGGAGCCCTCCCCAGGACAGCACGCCTATAACGTATTACCATACATGCCAAATACGCATTACGTTTATCGTGCTAGTAGATGTAAGTGTGAAATCGTGAATGAACTATTCCCTCACAATCCTATCAGTTGAATGCCTGGGAGGGTAGAATGAAAATATATTGAGGGGGTTTCTGAAAATCAAGAGGCTTCTAAAATAAGGACTGCTCAAGACTAACTTGAAGGCCACAACACTAAGTTCTGAAGACTGAAAACTCAAAATTACAAAGGGAAGGAGTCTTCAGAACCAGATTAAAGTATCACAGCGGGCACATATGGTTCTTCTAGCCATCTTGATCAAAACCAAAAAGACCAAAGGTAGCCCCGCTTCTTATGTTTCTCAACACACACTCAAAATATACCTCTCAAAAGCCATATTCTTTCAATATACTGTATCACAACCATTTATTCCACATTTTTTCAGACTCAAGACTTTCAAGCTCTTCACATCTTAAAAGCTATAAAGAATCACTGTATTCTGGGCGCTACATTCCAAAGAGAACCAGAAGAAAAACTGTCAAATTAACCCTTTAAGAATCCAGCATACCGCTGGCGGGACGCCTAGTGGTGACAGGGTAAAGTCATCAGACACACATAAAAAACACACAAAAAAAGTTGAACATGTCATATATCTATGGAAAGCTGAGACTCTTGTGATTTAAACTATGTAAACTTTTATGTAAATTTTAAGATACAATAAACACAGCATGTACAATCAGTGTCTTTATCAGACCACTTTTTGTTGACATAATGCAGACATGCATGATAGTACAGACATATAGTACATAGGAATAACACAGTAGGGATGCAATATAACACCAATATAAGAAAAAACCCACAAATTAAATAATGTACTATGTACAGAAATAGAAATATAGGAAAACAAATGTATTTAGATTATAAATTATAAATATATATGTAATTCTAAAAGTGTACACATTTTGGATTCTATAAATAAATGTCACTATAATGTGTTTATGCTTCAGTTACTATGTGTCAGCAATTATTGACAGTGAATCTGGATGAGAAATTGAATAGCTCTAAGTGTAACCTTTCATTAGAGCCCAAAATGATGACTGTACATTAAAGCATTCAAGAATTACAGCATTGTATGTGTCATTGGTTACAAAGGGTCACTTGGAGTCTCCCAAGTGTACTTTTTTGGAAGCGCCTAGACATAAAATTAGATAAACATGTGTAAAACACTAATTTTCTAATATATTGTTTATCAAATGCGAAATTTGGCTTGGTAAGGCTTCCTTCTGTGATCCCAATATATTTTCCTATAGTTCATACCTCCCAGCTATAGTCATCTGCAGGCTTCTATTTACAAATAAAATGCAGGCGGAATTATTTTTTTCTTTTTTTGTGTGTTCAAAATGCTATTACTCAATATCAGTAAGACTTACAGTGATTCTGACTGTTGAGAAACAAACCTCAGAGTGTCACCTTTCAAATGAGACCAATGGACACCATGCATATCATCCAAATGGCCCAAGAACAGCATGCTATTTACTTTGGGTATGCCTTTTTTAGGACGTTTTAGGCAAATTTTACAGGAATCGACAAATTGAGTCTCATGTCATTTCAAAATTTTATGATGTTAACATTTCTATTGGACACAAAAGAAGGAATTTTACAGAAATTAAATGTGCATTTATTTCTATAGAACGACTGTTCATGTCAACTTTGAAACTTTGAAAACTCCAAAAGTTTAAAAAATGTTCAAAGTATTCTGAAGCCATATAATCTGTGTGAGGAACATGTCCTTATTTTGTGAAAAACTTCCCTCCCTTCCCTTATCAGTGAATAACGGCTTAGAGGCTATATTTGAGTCTAAATGCAAAATAAAGACATACAAAATAAACCACAGACCAGCTGGAACTCTTTCCTTTCCCTTTACCATCATGAAGTTTGAATATAGTTGAATTCCTATATTACTGAACATCACAAACAACAACTTTTTGTTGAAGTCCATTAGAAATCACCCTAGCATAATATCAAATCACTTGACAACACCAGCGTATTACACACCCTCATTTATCTGCACTAAAAAACATGCAAAGTTGAACATCTGAGCTTAACTTAGCAAGGAGCTTTATCAGGTCTGAATGGCTATATTCAACACACAGCTGCTAGCTAAAGGCCAATGACCAACCATCATGTGACCAGCAAACATCTCCTTCCAGAGTATCCAACAGCTCCACACACACGCGAACCAATACCATGCTAGCGTAGCGCCGGCAGCCCAGTGAAAATAATAGTCCGCTGTTTATTTTTCATATTCTCTTAAACAAATCCCTATTGATGTCTGAAGTGTTTCTGGGAATATGTCAGGCAGATTTATCATGGAAGGAGCATTATTGACTGCATGCAGCTTGCACATTAAGCCAGCGCTTTCTAATCCTCACCAGACCCCCTCGCTCAATAAGCTATTAGAGGAAGTGAGGATATGCATGCCAACTCGCACTATAGCCAAGAGGTGCCATCTATCAGTCTTCCCTCTGAGGGGCCTGTGCAAGACCCCTGCCGGATTCTCCAATTGGCCATCAGCACGATCTGAAGAATATCTGTAGCACTTAGACCGGGGGCAAAATCACAGCGACAATGACCCTTTTAACAGGATTCCTCCAGTGTCGTTTTTTTATCTACATTGAGAAGTAGTCTTGCTCTTATTGAGCCGGCCCAGAAGGGGTACGCTCCCCACACCCGTGTTCAACCCATGTTGCATCGATTTCCCCCTCATTATACGCCCATACCTTCCACACGACTACATGTGCAGTGATTCAAATTCACACGGATCTTGTGGACAATCTCTGCTGCTGCTATAGAAATCAATAGCAGGCATGGATCAGCACAGGCTATGGTGATGCATGCTGCTAACATAAACATAATTCTGTAAGTACTGTTGCAGCATGCCTGCATGTAGGTTGATGTTGTGACACTATTTGTAAAGGGAATTGGTCATCTAGAAGTGAAAATTGTACTCACCCTCAGGCTTTTAAAGAGAGTTATTTTGTTTGTTCAGAGGAACATATTTTGATTAATTTTGCATTATATCACTTGCTCACCAATGGATCCTCATCAGTGAATGGGTGCCGCCAGAATGAGAGTACAAAAAGCTGATAAAAACATCACAGTAATTCAGAAGTAATCCACATGACTCCAGTCCATTAATTAATATCTCCAGAAGCAAAGTGCTGTTTGCAATACATATATTTATCATTAAGACTGGGAATTTATAATTAAAAGCGGAATGACTTTTCCACTACAGAAAGCATTATTTGGGATTATGGACTCCAGAAGAGATAGTTTAAAGTTAAAATGCCTTAATTTTGGATTTGTTTCTTACAAAGTTACAGCTTTTCACTTCACAAGACATTAATTGATGGACTGGAGACATGTGAATCATTGTGTTTTTTCTAATCAACTATTTATACTCTTATTCTGAGGGACCCCATTCACAACAGATGATCCATTGATGAGCAAGTGATGTAATCATACATTTCTCCAAATCTGTTCCAATGAAGAAACAAACTCATCAACATCTCAAATGGCCTGAGGTTGAGTACATTTTCAGCCAATTTTCATTTTTGGGTGAACTATTCCATTAATATATTCAAAACTACATAAAACTCAATTTGAACATACAATGATTTTTGCATTACAATTTAATTTGATATTGGAAGCATAAAACCAAGCATTTCTAGATTATGCAAATGTCCTGATATCATGATAAATAAAACAAAAAATATAGTTAAAATCGTGATATACTTTTTACTGTTTTTTCTTAGAAAATAAATATGTATGAAAAATAAATCTTTAGTCTGCCAAATCAAATCATGCAGTGCAGGAACACAGAACAGGAAATGATATCATAGAGAGGATTCCCGCATGGCTCCTGTCAAGATCAATAAGTCTCTTTAAACTAAATTTCAAATCTAAAAAAGGTTATTTAAAATATTTATGACAAGGCTAGTTTAGGTTGTAAAATCTCATGTGATAATACAAAACAATGCAATGAAGACTATGAATTAATTAAAACAATATTCATCATTTTTGTCTATTTATGTATTCATTAATAATTCATATTAATTAATATAATGGATTACAAATTCATATAGCTTCGTTATTAATTTATACAAATATGCTATACTACTTCAGTCTTTTTCCATCTTCTTCAGACATTTTGAAGAGTCTCTCATGCATGCAGCTATGATCCACTGGTGAGTAAATCAAAAACATGTGTCATGGTGCATTGAGACTGCAAGGTTTCACGGCAGATGTGTGTGTGTTCTCAGTCAGTTTTAGTGTTTGGAACAGCACCAGCATTTCTCAGACTGGTGAAGAGCTGTCAGAGCTGGCACGTCACGTATCCTGACACCCTGCCACTGGGGCAGCTGGGAACAGCAGGGAGTTTAAGTTGCAAGGATCCGGCGGGCCACTACCAACTAGCTGTAAGACCGAAGGGAGCGCTCCATCAGCCACCAGCAGGGAGCATGCGCCTTCCCCATCCACCTGAAGGTTTACTTTACAAACGACAACATATCCCATGGTTCCAAGCTCCCCGCCTCCCTAACCATATGTTTCACCACAAGGCTTTATGGTACTGCACTGGCACTCTATCTTTCTTAGATTTTTCTTTAATTTTTGAGGAACGATTCATCCTGATTTTAATACAATGTTTGAACTAGAAATTAAAATGTCTCACTCTAGGACATCACAGCTTCAATTAGTCTCTATGTAAAGACTGTAAATTAATGTCTGGCTGGAAAACCTGTGAACTGCAAATAAAAGTCATCATCTTATTAATTCCGGGGTCTTTGAGCAGAACATTCAGTGCCAGTGGTACAGATAAGACAAACTCTGCTTCATTCTTAACAGATACATAATATTGACATGATAGCACTATAATATAATAAGATTAATTGATAATGCTATGTTCAAACTCTACAAAAGTGGCCCAAATCTGTTTTTTGTCCTCATGTGACTGTTATTTTCCGTGTGAACAGCACAAACCAAATGAAATCTGAGTTTGCATCTGAAAACTATGAAAAGTAGAACTTTCTTCTCCTTCTCATCTTCATTATCCCTATTGCCTGTGCATACATTCACAGGCCTCTGCAGCACATTGGCTTATATAAGAAGCCAAGTGTTAAGCACTGATTTTAGTGTCCTCAATGTTTAAGTCCCTGCTTATATTATTATACACATTTTATACACATATACACATACTGCACATTTTATTTTAGTGCATATTGTATTCTTAATTTAATTTTTTACCTATATTTATGTATATTCTCTTGTGTTGTGTTAAATATAATTGCACTATCCATTGAGCGGACCTGACTTACATTTCACTGCTGATTATATTCTGTATAATTGAGTATGTGACGAATTAAACCTTGAAATCCTATGTCTCCTGTTGAAAACAAAAAACAAACAGCATATGCTGGTTAGGTATGTTTTGAAGAATGGCTGTTGGTTTGAGCTGGTTTAAGCTGGTGCTTAGCTGGCCGTGTGTTGGTCTTAAGCTGGTCCTAAACAACTAGCTCCTGCTCAGGACCAGCTTAGGACCAGCACATAATCAGCTTAAACCAGCTCAAACCAACAGCCATGCTTTCAGATTTGAGAACTAAGGCTTGCAGGAAATGATATCAGAGATCCCCCCATGAGATCGATTAGTCTCTTTAAATATTTAAACTATATCAAAACTTTTTTTCTGACAAGACAAGTTTATTAAATGTAATTATATTTAATAATGTATGATATTTGTTGGAAATACTTTTTGCTCTGAAAAAAAATGGAAGACATACGTAATATAATCATTTTTTTTTGACTATATTGCTTCAATACATAAAAAAAAATATTACTGTATTTTTTGTTTCAACAAAAATAACATTTTAGTTAATAATAATGTGAAAATAAAAAAAAACTCTATTCTTCAATCACAAGACTAGTAACTTCGAGTTGTAACTTGTAGTTCGAGTTCAATTGGTTTTATGTCTGCTAATTTTACTGGAGCTAACAAACTTATTTAGACTAGATAAAAATGGAATCACTCATCTTTTATACAATCCACAGATCCACCGAGTGCATATTCACAGAAGTCTCCAGATAATGTCTGAGCCACACAATATTTCAGCTCTCAAATTAAACTGGGAGACCCTCTTACAGTCCTCCAAGATCTACAGTTTTCCAAAATGCGCATGCGTACTTTAGGTTCTATTCCACCACTTTATCTGCCACTGGGGGTAATTAACGATTGCTCATTGTTAGCGATTGTGGTTGCAAGTTATTCACAGAGTACTGTCACGGTGAGAAATCACAGAATAAAAGAAAAAGAGGGTAAAGGAGAGTAAGAGGAAAGGCGCAGAGAAGCAGCATCACTGCTATCTTCTTCGACCGACTTCAAAGCAGGGATATGAAGAATTTAAACCTCTGAATCTTTAAAGAACTCCAGGGACTCACTCAAATCAGCGCTGGAGGGTATATAGCAAAACTCAAATCTTAATATAACTTGTCTACCCTGGTCTACGTTCATCGAACCCCAAAATTCAATCTTAATGAACTTCGAGACGGGTGACTTGATGTGAACAGACCTCTGGAGCTCACTTGAACGAATATGGATTACTCTGGGGTTACTTCAACCTTATGAGGTCCAGTCAAACAGAGGAACTCTAATTAAAGTTAATTAAGTTCTAATTAAGTCAGTATGATGTCATTTATATTAGAGAGGTAAAGGGAAATACATCTCAGAGCAATGGTGAATAATAGAGCACTGACACCTTGTATAACTTTGTAGTTATGTGGACTATTGTAGCTGCAAGAGGACGTATAAAGCCCTTGACTTGACATAACTATAACAGTACGTACCAGTACAGTGACCACCCGCAGGACCACCCCGCGCATGTTGTTCTCGAGCTTTCGATCTGTCAGTGTCCCGTTCAGTCCGTGGATGGGGTCCCAAGTGCCGAGCTGAAGAAATGCACAAAGGTCACAGTAAGTTCATGGCATGCACATAAAGATGTATTGATTACACTAACAGCCTACAGATTTTTACATGTAAACGAGTTTATTTCAGAATGTCTAATGACTTTTTCTTTTTTCGCTTCCATCTACTGAAAAGATAGAAACAATTATAAATATGAACTGTTGATATCAGTTTCCTGTATACTTCAATAATACTAAATGGTGATTAAATAGACAATGCTTGGACTTGGATCTCAGACTGTTTTTTTATTTATCAAATAAATGCAGCCTTCTTGATCGTTATATATATGTATATATATATATACATTTAAATAAACAAAATCTTACAAACCCCACCACTTTTCTTTTATCCCCAATAATTCAGATAATTTTACAGAGGAACTTCTGAGCATTCAAATATTCCTGTAGGAATTACTAAATTAATACTTTTTGTGAAAACTAGTTATTTGATTTGAACAGACGCAACATATTCATGTTATTCCTGTCATGTGACAGAGATCTCTGATGTGTTTGGTTGGTTCCGTTTTGAGGTCGACCGATTATCGGCGCCGATATTAAGCATTTTTACGATTATCGATATCGGCCATTTTCAAAACAGATTTGCCGCTAATTTTTTTAATTTTTTATTATGCAAACAAACATACTATTTACAGGTGACATTATTTATTGGTGAATAAATAATACAGGTGAAATTATTTAATGTTTAAATTAGAGGTGGGCATAGATTAATTTTTTTAATCTAGATAAATTTTGGAATTAATCTAGATTAATCTAGATTAAAATGGCTCATTTGAATTCTGCCGAAGGCATTCAGAATATGTGTGCTACCCAAATAATGACTAAAAGTAAGTCTTTGAGAACGGGTTTCTCAAGCCAGGTGGCGCATTAGACCAGGGGCTCATCTCCTGTTTCCAAAATGCATCACAAACTTTAATCTCTTCCCGTCCCAATCCCACGAAAAAACTGGAGGAAAATCCCGTTCCACTCCCGGAAGAATGACTCCCATTCCCTCCCACTCCCGTGTTGGTTTATTTATTTATTTTTTGCCGATAACTGTCAATTACAGTAAAAATATAGTACAGATCACAGCGTGCCCATCTTATTAGTTGAATAAAAACCCAAAATGTCGTTTTTTTGTTATTATATTGAACTGAAAGCCATCTTATTACGCACAGTGTTGCACAGATTCAATTTCATGTAAATCATCCATGCAAACACACACGTCTTCTATTTTTTTTTTTGACATTTCACTCTCTATACTATAGATATATTTTTCAAAGACGGAGTTTTGAAGTTTCTCGCTCAAGTTCACATGAGACCTAAAGCGCATCCTGTTTGCTTAAAAGCGCAACGTTTCGTTGTTATTCTGAGTGCACACAAATAAACGTAGAGTCTTTACAGATTCGAAAGATGTATTAGGCTACTTTTATCTGTATGACCAAAAATGACGGAGATTTTAAGAGCAAGTGAGCGCACGGAGCCTGTCTTGCAGCAAACGCGCTTCCACACAAACACTTCAATAGCGCATTTCTCTAGGTTAACATCATATTGAGCCATGTAAAGTTGCTACTACATACATCTTTCAGATGAAAAGCCATATTTGAGGTTGATGAATGATAGGTAAGCGTTTGGATGTCCTGCCCGATTGTATTACCACATAGACCAGCCGTTAACAATCTGTCCATCACGGACTGAGCCTCTCGCCCTACAGTGCAATTCGGCTAGGTATACATCCGCTAAAATATCAGGGTGAAAGTCATCATAGCTTGCGTAGTATAGACCCAGCTCCCAACCCAACTTTGAGAATAGATTAACGGCGATATTTTTTTTATCGCCGATAAGAGTCTCACGTTAACGCAGCACGTTAACGCCGTTAACGGCCCACCACTAGTTTAAATGCACTATTTGGCTCGATGCAGCCTGTCTGAGCTCAACACTCTGTGAGAGTGAGGCGATCTCTCAATCTCTGAGAGCAATCTCCGCCCACCGCTCATCTGATATGTAGGGAGTCACGAGTCGCGGAAAACTGAAGGCAGTCTCACACCGAAAGCACATGCTAACTGGAGCTGCCTCAGTGATCACGCATTAGTTGTCTCTCAAAGCTAAGGCAGCAGCAGACGTTGCTAAAGTTGCAATAAATCACAATCCACTATGATGTCCGCGATGCGGAAAATGCGGGCGGAATCGCGGAATGCAGTCATATAATAGAATTTACTGTATAACGCGGAATGTCACGGAATGTGTCAAAGTTTGGATGAATTAATCAAAAGTAGGTCAGTACACTTAAATCGACTCGCGCTATGGACTAGTATCTATAAATATTAAGCCGCAAAAACACTTTAAATATGAATCCTGCATGTTCTGCATCTCTGTTAATGAATGACACAGATGTGCGGTTTCATTTACTGCACACATACATACTCGAGCGCGTGCTGCTCGCGGTGTTTTCAGCATCTGCCGTCTCACTAAATGAGGACATAAATACATGAACAACATCCCCAGAACTGCTCGGAGAGTCACTTTATGAGCTTTATTCATTTGAGTAAAACGATCGTCATATCATAGATACATAGGCTACAGAAACTTAAAAGGTCCTCATGGCAACCTGTCAAAATATAAGTTCGGTTTTGCTGAATATATTACTGTGGTGCAGTAGAATATACGTAATACAACTACAACAATTATTACAACTTTTGTTGAGAATAATCACACATTATGCTAAATACGTTTACTTTAAATTTTACAAAATGTTTTCAGAATGCTTCTGGGTGATCCCTGCACTTAAGTTATTATTAATATTACTGTTTATTTAATGTTGTTTTTATTAACAGTTTTCAGAATTAAAGACATGTTTAAAAGCATTTAAAGAAAGTTTTTTTTGTCAGAGCTCTTATTATTATTAATTTTGGCATTCATTTTCATTTTTACACCAGACACGTATATCGGTTCAAAATATCGGTTATCGGTCTACTTGATCTGTAATAATCGGTATCGGCCCTGAAAAACACATACCGGTCGACCCCTATTCCGTTTGATGGCTAGTTAAATTTGCGACACATACGCTGTCCTTTTAGAAATCCTCTCCAGATTCAATGCAAAGATGCAACCATTTTCTCCTCCAATTGCATCTGAATTTAATGAGACCAGCTGCCCAGATTGGAATACAGTCAGTGAGCTTTTTATCTATTGACCTTTCCATGTGGTGTTATTGTTAATGTTTATTTTGAAAAGCCATGACACATTTTAGTCTAACAATGCTTGGCTTTTGCAACACAGCTCATATTGTCAGACACACACACACACACACACACACACACACACACACACACACACACACACACACACACACACACACACACACACACACACACACACACACACACACACACACCACTTGGGGTTCTAGCTATTTTTAAACCACAGCAAGATGCAATCATAATATGAAATACAAAATTTGCTGAATACCTCATATTTTAATATTAAGTACATATCCGTTAGACCCGCTAAAAACAACAACAATGTGAAAATCAATTACTAATACAATGCAACAGGAACACACGCACACACAAACCAACAAAACAAAGTTTTTACATAGAAACACAGCAAGGAGCAAACAATCATGATTTAGACGAGTAATTTAGGGCTATGCTTTAATACCCAAACACAAATCTGTTCACCAAACTCTAATTACACTTAGCTAATGTGTGCCGCATAAACAAACAATTCGTTGCCCTACTGTGCTCATTTTTCCTCTCGAGGAGGATAACAACAGAAAACAACTATTGATTTATTTGCCCAATAAAACAGCAGCGTTGAGAGAAAAAGTAATACTTCCTGAAGTGCATCAAGCTACCTGTGAGAAAAATAAAAAACTTCTCCACAGAGATCAACATTTCCCAGTCCCCTGTAAGAGAGTGTTGGAAAATGATTTTCCTGCTCAATCAAAACATGATATGAAGAGGATCGGAGGGCGGGAATGTAAAAGACTATGATGCTTTTGAAGTTTCCCATGAAAGTACTCTTATTGCAGAATACAAACTGCAATACAAATATATGTGGAATAATAAACTGCCATATACACTTGCATGGCCAGCTTTGTACCAATACAAATGTCACGCTTTGTCCGTGCAATACAAATGTCACCCTTTATGCATTCATAAACATGGCACCAACACAATCTTCAAAAAAACATCCACTCTTTGGATCTTGGAAGGAAATGAAACTCACCTTCACAAACAAGAGAGGTCTGAAACGCGTCAACTCAACATATCACTGCACAGTGCACACTATGAGTCGTATTATCGTGGGCTCCGGCTAGTCATTAGCATAATATTTAGACTGGGATTAGACAGGGTACCCGGCATTCCATGGAGGCTGGGATGACAGAGCCTTTACATAACTATCCACTTCAGAAGCGCTGTGGGCTTCTTTTTTTTTTAACCCAAGGCAGCCATTTTAAGTTCATTCTTATCAACTCTGAAGTACCAGTCTACTATCATTATGTAATCAAATCATCTAAAATATTAATGGACTGGAAGAAGTACTTGTGTGTGAATGTGTGTGCATTTTCTTTGGCGTGACTCGAGAATCAATATTGTTTAATATCAAGCTGCATCAAAGAGCCAAATGTTGTGGGTAGAAAACAGTTTGTATCCTAACCTTTGAGACTGTTTATTCATTCTTATCGAAGGTTTTCTGCCCTTAGTGGTTTATCATCAATTCAGCCAGGTAGTCAAGTCAGTTCAGAATATAAATACACAAATTCAATACACCCAGAGCCAAAAGCGTTCTAAAATCTAGTAAAGCAGGCTTGCTCCCTACATTGGGAGCTGACTTCTAAGGCACCCTATCTGAAATACAGTAAAACAATAAGTGACTGATCTGGAGAGAACATGTACAACTCAACAACTGATATATCATATACGTATCAGAATGTGTAATAAATACATATAAACAAATATATATAGACATGCTACACACCGTTCACCATATTGGAATTAATTTTATTGAGCTTGTTGCAATGCATTTTGGGATTAGGAAAGGTATCTTAGAAGGCAGCATACAAATATTGGACCAGCCTATGGTCAGTGTTGGAAAAGTTACTTTGTAAATGTAATAGGTTACAAATTACAAGTTACCCTATTTTAAATGTAATAAGTAGCATAACTATTTCAACTATTTTATTAAAGCACTGTAGCTAATTACATTTGATACATTTTGATTACTTTTCTAACAAATGTTTTCAACTGTCAATCATTTAGTAAGGGTTAACCTAACAGTAGTACTCAACGTTGATTACTACCAGACCATCTAGATTATAATAATTTAAAATTAAAGCACAGCACCACAAAATCAGACTTTAACACCTCTTTTTACTTTGAGATGATTCTGAGGTTAAATACAGATTTAAAACCATAGTTTAATAGTTATGATACTCTTTTTAAAATCAAATATTTGCATAGGAAAGAGGAAACACTGGCAGCTAACAATGCTTTGGGAAAAATTGTAATCTTAAAATAAATAAAGTATTCACACAAACCCGAACAGGAAATAAAATGAATATCAAATAAGCATGTGTCATTCTGTGTCCTGAACTCCTGAAACATTGGTGCCTCATATTTTAAAGCATTCAATGTAATCTGGGAAAGTAATCAATCAAATCTGTATGATAAAATATTCTTTGTAATCTTTAACATTTTCATAAGCAACTGTAATTTAATTACACATTTAAACAGTTACATTTATTTTGACCTCAGATGATGCCAACCCTCAGACAACATACAAAACTACCAAATTGTGCTATAGGTTTGATCGCAACATATAATCATTGATGTTAATATTGTTCACCGTCTGTTTGATTACATGACTTTAACTAATTGCTTGATTTTTACTTTACATTTCTACCATATGGACATCAACTTGAGCCACCACTGATAAGCTATTACTATGTAGAAACTTACAATTTCTGTAAATCTTTTGCATCGTGAAAAGGGATATACAAATAAACTTGAATTGAATTTTGTAATTAAATTATGTATTTCTGTATAGTCAGGGGCAGACTGGCCATCCGGAGCACGGGGATTCTTTTGCGTAAATATATATAAATAATGAATTATAGTAAGTGCACCTAGACTATATTGATCCATTGGCCCATACTAATCGCCCGCATGGCCCATTTGAGTCTAATTAATTTAGCGTGCTCAGGGCTCAGTGCAGCGGCTCAAAAGCGGCAATCAAAGTGTAGAAGGCAGTATTTACTGTTCACGGAGCTGAGCTGTGCACGACTTGAATGCAAGCTGACTCTGAAGATGTAAGCAGCTAAACATGACGAGATAATTCAGCAATATATGATAACTATTTACGATGAAAACTCCTAAACGACAGACATTCATTTTCAGGGGTGCAAAGAACTAATGGTCTTCTCGAATTTCTTAAATTAATGCCACGTTATTCGTCACAATATAAGATAAGAGTGAATGTTTGTAAATCTCTACAGGCTTTCTTCAGTAATTTCACGTGTCTAAATATAAAAATATATATATATATATATATAATTCTCAGACTTACTCTAGAACATTGTAAATCTGAAGACTTTCACTTTTAAGTGCTGTGATAGGAAAATGATATAGCCTATATTAATACAAATATAATTTGTTAGTTCACATGCATTATTTTATATACAAACTAGCAATCAAATGTTTGAAATAATTAAGAATTTTCATTTATTTCGTTTTTGAAAGAAGGATGAATTTATTTGATCAAATAAATAATATGATATATTACAATTAAAATATTGGTTTTCTATGAAAAATATTTTTAAATGTAATTTAATTCTGTGATCAAAGCTGAACTTTCGGCATCATTACTCCAGTCTTCAGTGTCACATGATCCTTTAGAAATCGTTCTAATATGCTGTTTTGCTGCCTAATTATTATCAGTGATTATTTGTGATCAATTAACCTATTACTAATGGTTTTCATTATTATCAATACTTAAATCTGTTTTCACTTAATATCTTTGTGGAAACTGTGATAATTCAGCTTGTTCATGATTATTTAATGAATACAAATTTAAAAAACAGCAATTATTTGAAATATAATTCATTTGTAATAAGTATAAATAACTTTATAAGTATGTTTTAATATAACCCTAAATAGTAATGTATCACACTTTCCATAAAAATATGAAGCAGCACAACTGTTTTCAACATTGATAATAATCAGAAATGTTTCTTGAGCAGAAAATCAGCATATTAGAATGATTTCTAAAGGACTAATAGAAAGGCACCATAAAAACAGTCCACATTCTTCTAAATTATTTACTATTTGTCATATAAACCAGAAAAAGTGCCAGTCATTAATTTATGTTAATGATAATAGTTTCAACAATAAAAAAAATAGATAGCATTTTATTTATGAATTGTGTTATATGTTAGCTGGTGAGTTTATGGTGTGGTGTGTTGCAGACCGGGTGTGGTGGGCCGCTCTGTGCCAGAAAGTCCAGGGCCACTTTTTAGCCCTAGTCCACCCCTGGTTATAATTACTCCTCAACACTGCCTATGATACCTTGAAAGGTCTCCTAGAGACACAGCACAGGGTTTGCAAAAGAGCTAGCGTTACTTTTCAGTCAAGCTAAGCTGACGGACATTTTGCTTTCAACAGGTTGAAAGCATAAATGTAAACTTTCTGTCTACACAATTCAAACAGATCTATGCACATAATTAAAAGTGAGGAAGGATGAGTCAGACTCATGATCATAAATTCAAGCTGAAGCCAAACATACATCTATATATCTAAAACATGACACTCTATGTCTGGTCTTGATCTTCCATATAGATCGGCATCTGGCGCAAATAAAGAGAAAGAATGCTGTTTCTGTCTCTTTTACTCAGATGTATTTATAATCAATAGACAATCAACCTTCACCTTCAGCCATTAAACGTTTATTATTAGTCCATTTCCTATCCTGCGGGAGAATGTGGAATGTTTTTATGATGTATGATTGATTGATTCGCAAAGCTCCATTAATTAAAACGAACCTTTTTGTGGTAAGGACACTGCTATGCTTTTAAGAGTCTCCGTATTGATCTCAAGGAACGGGTCGGGTTTGAAGAGCGGCCATGGAAAGCAGATCCAAAGCAAATGTGTGTCTAAAAATCTGTAATTATGTTTTGATTGCGAAACAATGTAATATAAAACCCCAGCACTGTCCATGGAGGCCAAATACACAATATCCGATAAAGGTCTTCTTGAGCACGTCTACGTAAACTCATAACAGCTATATTTACAGCAAGCGAGGCATGCTAAATGCCTGTGAGAAATTTCAAGCCTGGTCTAATCAATAAAATATTATCCACCGTGGGAAAACATGCAGCCATATTGCTGAATCGCTGCCGCTCACTGCGTCAGCATGACTCGACACATCCATCGATCTTTGGACTCATCGCTCATCGTGTTGACTTCTGGGAATGGTGAGAAACACACAAGGCTGGCTTGGTAACGTTCAAAGCAGAGCATTCTAGGTGGTTCCATCGTCACAATCGCTGGAGCACAACTGTCATTCTTTTGTTGTTTAGTGTTTCAAGAGCTTCAGCAGGGGTATTTCTGAGGCCATGGCGTGACAGGAAGTGCTTCTGTCATTTAAAATTAGTTTTGCATGCTGAATCTCAAACTAGCGGTGGAATGTTTGTCATCCTCTAACAGTTGGGGTGAACTGCGTCTTCTCGAGAGACCGTACTGTAAATTTCAAGTCTAAAAAAACAGAAGCAGAAGAGAGAGAGAGAGAGAGAGAGAGAGAGAGAGAGAGAGAGAGAGAGAGAGAGAGAGAGAGAGAGAGAGAGAGAGAGAGAGAGAGAGAGAGAGAGAGAGACAGAGAGGTCTGCCTCTTATCTTCAGAGGGACAGATAAGAGCTCATTTCTCACTGTGGAATAGAAACAAGCGGGCCTCTCCGGGCTATCTGGCAAGAGAATGATACCATTAGCATCCCATAATGCCTTGCTCTATTCTGCACATACCCATTTTGTGTGCAGGCGTATCACCGACTGCTCTCACCGTTTCTGCACTTCATGCATGGATCTGTTCACCTTTATCAGATACGATTGCCGCCACTCTGCCGCAGAGCAGGAGTTAGCAGATAGTTTCAAAGGTGAAGTGTGGATACGAGTAACCTCGCAGCTGGTAATGCCAGGGTTTCGATGACCTCTCGGGATGATGATGGAACACTTTGTGGTAGTGCAAGGCAGAGGAAAGTCAAAGCCAAGGCCATCATCAGAAAGCTTGTTGTATTCCTATTGCTCCTACTATTTACCCCTGTATATGCGACTAGTGACACTATTTTTTAAGCTCTTAAAGGAATAGTTCACCCAAAATATATTTGTATTTAATAATTTATTCCCCCTTATGTCATTCAGAACATGTATGGTTTTCTTGCTTTCACTGAATACAAAAGAAAGAAGTCATACAGGTTGGGAACAACACGAGGATGAGTAAATCACAGAATTATCATTTTTAGGTGAACCATACCTTTAAAACCATGACAGACACACCATGCTCTCAAAATAAAACAAAAACACAATATAATAATATAATATAATATACTACTAAATAACATAAATGCAAAATAACTAAATAAAAATACAAACCACAAAAAATTCCATTGTAAACCACTTATTATTAAATTGTTGTTTTTATTATTGAAAATTAAAAACCTAGATTAAGATAAACAAAAAAAGATTCAAGTCAATTTTTTTACAGAAATTACTAAAATAATTTATTCTGAAATATTAAATTGATCAAAACTGAGAGTAAATAATTTAAAATATACTATTTTTATTTCAAATAAATGCTGTATTTCATCGTCTATTCATCAAACAATCCTAAAAAGAGTTAGTTTTCTACAAAAAATAAATATTAATCAGCATAACTGTTTTCAACATTGATAATAATAATAAATATAAAAAATCAGCATTGTAGAATTATTTTAGGCGGATCATGTCACAAAATTCAGCCTTGTCATTACAAAAAACATTTTAAAGGTGTACTGTGTAATATTTACACCAATATATTGACATAAAAGCAATATAATATACATAAATATGTTTCAGAGGTGTATAATGACCTTACTAATAAACCGTTATGTTTTTATTACCTTAGATTGAGCATTTTTTATCTACATACACCGCGGGTCCCCTTACATGGAAGTCGCCACCATGTTTCTACAGTAGCCCTAAATGGACAAACTGCTCTACAGATAGAGCATATCTGTACAGATCTCTACAGATATATATATATATATATATATATATATATAACTCCTTAATTTACATCTGTAAAGAAACATCTTTGCTCTCTGCTGTCTTTACCAACAACATATTCACCTGTGTCGGCCACCGTAGCTTCTCAAACGGGAGGGGTGAGCGGGGAACTGAGCGGTTGGTTGCAATGTCTGTTGTATGTATGCTGAAGCTCCTCAAACATTAAGCAAAATAAAACAAGTAAAAGCATTTTTTTTTTAAATTACTTTCAAAATTTAGAAATACATTTCCTTCATTTAATTAGTTTGAGAGTGCAACGTTGCTCTAAATGTGTTGGCAAATCAACGTTATACTTCCTGATCCTTTTCCGCCCGTCCTACGAAGGCCATCTTGTTTAATTCTAGGTTGAGGACACTTCGTATACATTATGCATCCTACAGAGGATGCAACCTCCAGAGGATTCGACCTCCAGAGGACGAAGTCTTCTAAATGAGACACAGCTACAATTTCGGTTTTAGAAATCGTTTCTATTTCTGTGACATCGCAGCTGGAACAGCATCATACAAACTATATGACAGCGATACTCTCTCAGGTACTGATTATGCACTTTATTCAAAGTTAAACGTGTCTAATGTGAGTTTGAGTATCATATTGCATGGCATTTATAGCCATACTGAAAGCAAAACAGATAGTTTACCTCAGATCTTGAAAATAAATAAAAGCAAAGATGTGTGTTAAAACTGTGAACTCACTGCGAACCAACAAGCGTATTCCATAACAAAGACAGTACTTTATCAATCACTCATTTAAATATGTTAAAAAGGTTTAATACTTATGAATTAGAATATAAACATCAATTTTGTTGAGTGCAGAGCGCATCCAGAGAGAGTCCGCCCACGCACGCTTGGATTGATATTTGATGATTCTGTCACGTCACGTGTCCCATCACGTCTAGTGTGTGGACACCGAATTACTTGTTGCTATATTGTTGCATCATGTGCAGTTAGGACACAGTGTTACAGACCTCACATTTTAAAGTGGTAGTGCATGTAAGTTAGTTGTAACTTTTTTTGTAAACCAAAATGTGGAAATAATAATCTAAAATTACATGCATACATTTATGAAAGATGACAATAAATTATAGTCAGTGCAAATCTAAACATGAACAAATTGTCAGACAGGGCCAGCAGAAAAAAAATCCACTTTTGAGGCCTGTTTTCTCGGTTTTCAATTAAAATCACACCATGCAAGTAATTAACATACTGCCTATACTGACCTACACTTCTATTGAGTTCTCCACCTCACTGCGCCCATGTTCACAGGATTAGAAACTGTGTCTAGCAATTCATTTGAGCAGTTATGCCCTCCTACACCAGGACGCTCCACTGGGACCTTATGAGACGTATCGCTTTACTAACATATTGCAGGCAGGGTCATATCAATAGATCCCTGCCTCAGGCAATTTGTAAACAGTACCTCACAAGTAGTTTGGAAAGCAATCGACAGAAACAAAACGCTGACAATGCAAAGCAGCACCAATCATGCAGATAAGCACACAGGCTTATTTAAGCATCATCACGACAGTCATCTTAAATCAAAGTCATCTTGAGCATCTCAGCATGCATATTTCAAAAACACCTCAATTCTCTGGCTGACGTGTGGTTTTGCCATCAAATATAGATGAGTGGGCTTTAGTTTTGCAGCAAACTTACAATTATGCTCAAAGTCCTTCAAGAGTCAAATGAGGTTATATTTCTTATATTTTCTAAATTATTTATTTAATTTGTTTTCTTAATGCATTTGTGACGTGTGGTTTTGAAATCAATGGTTCCCCTTCATGGGAACTTCGAACTGCGTCCCCTAGGGGCCACTATGGGGAACGCCTCCAGCGTGACTCGTGTCTGAAGAAACATATGAAAAAACACCATCCGTTGGCCGGCGACAGCCCATGACGTCACTACCGGCGCGACCACAATATAAGGACGGCCGGGCGAATACATCATCAGCTTTTTCGTCTTCACTGACTGGTCTGTTTGAAGAAACGTGCATTCTGGTAGGAATACAGTTTTCCTTTATTTATCATGGCGAGCACTAGCAAGGCGTTTGAGATTGTGGATCCGTGTCCTCGTTATTTGACACCCGATGACACACACGATCGCTGTGTCTTTGTTTGGGCGTGAAGACGCACGACGCGCGATGTCTTTGAGGGGCAATCTGCGTGCACTGTGAGAAGCTCCGTTCTCGTCTGTCCCTCTTTTCGAGGAAAGAGGGGCAGCCGTCTGCTTCCCGCGATTCGATACCCACCGCTGCCGAGGCACGGAGGCGATTGAAATCGCGGGGTTCGCAGTTGGATATGGCCGATGAGTTAGAGAAGGACCGCCCCTTTTCGCGTGCGTCGGCCGAGAACGAGAGTGAGCTGCTGGATTGTGATGATGCGATCTTTCTGACATCATCAGATTCAGCGGTTAGTGCTCTGCTGGGTTATGCCCAGGAAGAGCAGGAGATGTTTGAGGGTGAGGAAGTTGAGACTGAACCCTCTCAATCCTCCTGCACTGCATATGAATGAGTTTTTGGAGGTTATGGATCATAAAAATAAATCTTTCTGGCCATAAATCCCCAGCTCGAGCGAGCCTTCCTTTCTTCATAAATCTCGATGTGGAGGTTGAGAAGGAGTGGAAAAGCTATTTTTCTCGTATTCATAGGTTTCAGCATACTAGTTATGCTGACATTGAGTGCATGAAAATGGCTATGAGGGGATGCCCCTGTGCAAGAGATGATAGCCAGCTTATCTCGCTGTGGGCTTAGACATCCTCTCAAGGCTCCCCTCCTTGCCATCTAAGCCCCTGAATCTTGCTTAAATGGCAGGGCATATGCAGCAGCAGGTCAGATCGTCGCCTCGCGCACACTGTGGCGGTGCTTCAGGCGTACCAGACTGATCTGCTGAAAGACCTGGATACGGCTTTCTATAAAGTCCAGGTATGAGCCCGAACAACCAGGGTCCTAGCCCATCTCGGTCTGGGGATCAGAGGCGGGCTCAGAAGGCTAGTCTCGCGACTCATGCCCCTCCCGCCTGCGGGTAGGGCTAAAGAGGCATGGGTCAGAGAGAGGCAAAACCTGAGGGAGGTGTTCCGGATGAAGCGTCCTATATGACACTTTCGTCCGGACCAGAGTAAGACATCTACTCCTTTCCCTTAGGGGGGCATCGGCCCTCTTGATCCTCTCTAATTCCCCTGCAACCAATGGATGAGTACGATCCATTTCTAAAGGCTATCGGCTATCGCAGTGATTACATCACTCGTCGATACTAGATCCAGGCTAGTAGCGCTTCCTGTGGGTTGAGCTAGCATTGCTCCCTCACCATAGAGGGTCACCTATGAGCATGCCGCTCCCTTCTGAGCGTCTAAGTCTCCACTCGCCAGAGCTCGTTGTTGGTCGAGCTAGCATTGCTCCCCTCAACTAGAGGGTCACCTATGAGCGTGCGCCGCCCTTCTGAGCATCTGAGTTCTCCTCTTATTCTGAAGAATGTGTTCTCCGCTCCCCAGAGCTCTGCGATTGGTCGCTCTCCTGTTGGTCGAGCTAGCCTTGCTCCCCTCACCTTAGAGGGTCACCTATGAGCATGCCGCTCCCTTCTGAGCGTCTAAGTTTCCTCTCATCTGAGGAATGAGTTCTCCGCTCCAGAGCTCGCTGTTGGTAGAGCTAGTTGCTCCTTTCACCTAGATGGTCATTTATGAGCATGCCGCTCCCTTCGGGCGTCTGAGTTCCTCTCATTTCTGAGGAATGAGTTATCCGCTCCCCAGAGCTCTGTGATAGATTGCTCTCCCTGATTGATCGAGCTAGCCTTGCTCCCCTCACTATGGAGGGTTAACTAGGAGCATGCCGCTCCTTTCTGAGCGTCTAAGTTTCCTCTCATCTGAGGAAGGAGTCCTCCGCTCTCCAGAGCTCGCGGTCGGTAAGAGCTAGCATTGCTCCCCTCACCTAGAGGGTCATCTATGAGCATACTGCTCCCTTCTGAGCGTCTGAGTTCCTCTCACTCTGAGTGTCTGAGTTTCTCCGCTCCCTAGAGCTCTGTGATAGTTCGCTCTCCTTGTTGGTCGAGCTAGCATTGCTCCCCTCACCACAGAGGGTCATTTTAGGGCATGCCGCTCCCTTCTAGGCGTCCCTCACTCTGAGGAATGGTTTCTCCGCTCCAGAGCTCCTCATGGGTAGAGCTAGCACTGCTCCCCTCACACAGAGGGTCACTTATGAGCATGCCGCTCCCTTATGGGCGTCTGAGTTCCCTCTCATTCTGAGGAATGAGTTCTCTGCCCTTCAGAGCTTGCTGTCGGTAGAGCTAACTTTGCTCCCCTCACCTAGAGGGTCATCTATGAGCATACCGCTCCCGTCTGAGCGTCTGAGTTTCCTCTCATTCTGAGGAATGAGTTCTCCGCCCTCCAGAGCTCGTGCTGGTCGAGCTAGCTTTGCTCCCCTCATCTAGAGGGTCATCTATGAGCAGGCCGCTCCCTTCTGAGCGTCTGAGTCCCCCTCTCATTCTGACGAATGAGTTCTCCGCCTCCAGAGCTCTGTGATAGGTCGCTCTCCGTGTTGGTCGAGCTAGCATGGCTCCCCTCACCATAGAGGGTCACTTATGAGCATGCCGCTCCCTTAGGGGCGTCTGAGTTCCCTCTCATTCTGAGGAATGAGTTCTCTGCCCTTCAGAGCTTGCTGTCGGTAGAGCTAACTTTGCTCCCCTCACCTAGAGGGTCATCTATGAGCATACCGCTCCCGCCTGAGCGTCTGCCTGAGTTTCCTCTCATTCTGAGGAATGAGTTCTCCGCCTCCAGAGCTCGTGCTGGTCGAGCTAGCTTTGCTCCCCTCATCTAGAGGGTCATCTATGAGCAGGCCGCTCCCTTCTGAGCGTCTGAGTCCCCTCTCATTCTGACGAATGAGTTCTCCGCTCTCCAGAGCTCTGTGATAGGTCGCCTCCGTATTGGTCGAGCTAGCATGGCTCCCCTCACCATAGAGGGTCACTTATGAGCATGCCGCTCCCTTCTGGGCGTCTGAGTCCTCACTCTGAGGGATGGGTTCTCCGCTCTTAGAGCTCCTCATTGGTAGAGCTAGCACTGCTCCCCACTTAGAGGGTCACCTATGAGCATGCCGCTCCTTCTGAGCACCTAAAATTCCTCCCTTCTAAGGAATGAGTTCTCCTCCATTAGAGCTCTGTGAGGTTGCTCTCCTAGTTGGTTGAGCTAGCATAGCTCCCCACCATAGAGGGTCACCTATGAGCATGCCGCTCCTTTCTGGGCATCCGAGCTCCCGTGCTGGAAGACTGAGTTCTCCGCTCTCCAGAGCTCCTCTTGATAGAGCTAGCACTGCTCCCCTCACTGTAGAGGGTCATCTATGAGCATGCCGCTCCTCTCTGAGTCTGAGACTCTCACCCAAGGGATGAGTACTTCTCCGTTCAAGTGGAACGTAATACCATATATATGCACACGTTAAACTCTGGGCACTTTTCTAAAATCCACTTAGTGGTAAGATCGCACATCAAGTGTTCTGCTTTCTTTCTAAAATCCATGCTATGGTAAGTGCACACGCTAGACTTTGGGCACTTTTCTAAAATCCACCCAGTGGTAAGTTAGCACATCGAATGTTCTGCTTTCTTTCTAAAAATCCCGTAGGGTAGGGGTTACGCCAGCAGCTTTATTTGAGTTGGTCAGGCCCGGCTTGTGCCTTGGGCTCCACTCCTGAGTGTTGAGTTCCCTCTCAAAATGAGTTCTCCGCTCTCCAGAGCTCGCTATTGGTAGAGCTGGCGTTGCTCCCCTCACCTAGAGGGTCACCTATGAGCATGCCGCTCCCTTCGGAGCGTCTGAGCTCATTCTGAGGAATGAGTTTTCCGCTCCTCAAAGCTCTGTGGTAGTTCGCTTGCCTTGCTGGTCGAGCTAGCATTGCTCCCCTCGCTATAGAGGGTCACCTATGAGCATGCCGCTCCTGTTGAGAATCGGAAGTTTCTCCACTTCCAGAGTTCGGGGTAGATCGCTCGCCTGGTGGGTCGAGCTAGCATTGCTCCCCTCATCTTAGAGGGTCATCTATGAGCATACAGCTCCCTTCTGAGCATCTAGTTCCCCGACATAGAACGTAAAAATAAAATATATATAAGTGCACACGCTAAAGCAATGGGCACTTTCTAAAATCCACTTAGTGGTAAGATCGCACATCAATGTTCTGCGTTCTTTCTAAAATCCATGCTATGGTAAATGCACACGCTAGACTTTGAGCATTTTTCTAAAATCCACCCAGTGGTAAGTTAGCACATCGAATGTTCTGCTTTCTTTCTAAAAACCCTTAGGGGTAGGGTTACGCGCGCAGCTTCGTGCCCTTATTTGAGTTGGTCAAGCCCGGTTTGTGCCTTGGGCCCCACTCCATGTAACCAAATATTTTGGTTTAAAAGGGTAATGCTACCAAGGGGTCTGTTGAGACAGCTCCTCAGCAAGCTCATGTAGAGCAAGCGGTAGCCCCTAGTGACCGGCCAGGACCTAGTGGCTACCACTAGGTACTTGGCCCTATCCCCTTAAAGGAATCTTTCTGTATAAGAATGATTCCAAACCTGTGAGCTCTACCTTGGGTCCGTAATGCCGGCACCTAGCAGGTAAGTACTTCAGGTATGCAGCTCGGGTTTTGGCCAAAGGAGGATAATGTCACTGACAGCATCAACCGTCAAACAGGGGCAACTCCTGAGCCAAATGGTAGAGTTAACTTGTGCTCGCCTCCTGCGGGAGTTTGGCTTGCATTCCCTCAGCATGGCGGCGTGGGTATAACGTTCCCCATAGTGGCCCCTAGGGGACGCAGTTCGAAGTTCCCATGAAGGGAACGTCTCAGGTTACGTATGTAACCATGGTTCCCAGTGGGGAACGAGACACTCGTCCCTAGGCTTTGGGGCCATGCTTGACGCAAGCTTCAGACGAAGAAGCGGATGATGTATTCGCCCGGCCGTCCTTATATTGTGGTCGCCCGGTAGTGACGTCATGGGCTGTCGCCGCCAACGGATGGTGTTTTTCATATGTTTCTTCAGGCACGAGTCACGCTGGAGGCGTTCCCCATAGTGGCCCCTAGGGGACGCAGTGTCTCGTTCCCCACTCGGGGAACCATGGTTACATACGTAACCTGAGACGATCAATGGTTGTGAAAACAACAAATTAGTCACCGTTTATTCATTATACTATATATTTTGTTCATGACAACTAGAAAAAAGAATAGACATATTATTCTCAATATTTATTAATAGTATGATTTTATACTGTATGACATGCTGTTTTAGTTTAAGTAAAAAAAAACATAAAGACAAAATACAACTGATCCAATATGAGACAAAACTACAGAATGTCACATTTTATTATTGGGTGATTTAACATAGATGTTTTACCAGCTAAGAAGTTCAGCACTTCTGGAATTTCATCTCTCTATCAGATGTGAGCATAAGTATTGGAACAGTTGCCTCACATGTCTTTCTAAGTGATCAGCTGTGTCATGTTGCATTAATTATTCAGATATTAAAAGCAGGGAAGGTATCGTATCAGTTATATCCATTGCTTCTGAATTCTGAGTCTTGCATTTGATGATGACACACACGCGGACTATGATTTTGAGAGAAAGCAAGCAATTTGGATGCTAAAAGTTGTTGGTTGCTGGTGGTTTCCAAACTCTTGATTTCTCCATGCCCTTTGTTTTTGCTATAGCTCTAATTGACTTCCTCTTTCTCGACCTGATCGGCTGAGAAAACAACAGTAGTTGATGACAGACAAATCATTAAAGCTGTGAAAATGAACCCTAAAAAACGTGTTTGTAAAATCACCAACAAGCTCCAGAAAGCTAGAGGGATGCTCTGACAATCTACTGTCCTCAGGAGACTT
This sequence comes from Gymnocypris eckloni scoliostomus, assembly GCA_027564155.1. Lineage (NCBI taxonomy): Eukaryota > Metazoa > Chordata > Actinopteri > Cypriniformes > Cyprinidae > Gymnocypris > Gymnocypris eckloni. The sequence continues at coordinate 14,558,440 of CM050420.1, forward strand.
TGACACAGAATTACAGATGCTACACAGCAAGATGCAAACCTCTGACCAGCACCAAAAATAGAAATGCAAGATTAGTGTTTGCAAAAAAAGCACAAAGGTGAGCCAGTAGAGTTTTGGAAGTTTTTATCTGAGTTTTATGGACAGATGAGACAAAGATGAACCTTTATCTAAGTGATAGGAAAGCAAAAGTGTGGAGAAAAAAAGGAACTGCAAATGCATACAGCCTCATCTGTAAAGCATGGTGGAGGTAGTATCATGGCATGGGCATCCATGGCTGCCTCTGGAACAGGCCCTCTTAACTTTAATGATGACTTCATGTATGATGACTTTAGCAGAATGAATTTAGGAGGGTAAAACCATCTTGGCTAACAATATTCAAGAAAATGCCACCAGACTCATCAGAAAGTGCTTCATATTGCATCAGGACATTGAGCCAAAACACCCTGCCAGTTCAGTCAAAGAGTTTATCAGGAAACTAAATGCAAAGTCTTAGATTGCCCAGATCAATCTCCAGATTTAAATCTATTTGGACATTAATTTCACCAGCTGAACATGAGACTAAAGGCAGAAACTCCCCAAAACAAGCAACAGTTGGAATTAACTGCATTAAAGGCTTGGAAAAAGCATTAAAAAGGATGAGACCAAGAGTCTGGTGATGTCTATGGGTTGCAGACTCACTGCTAAATAATAGCTACTAAACTAAATAATAGCTTTTAATCTTTTGCATCTGCCTTAAGTTCAACTGTCCCAATACTATTGCACACATCAATGAGTGGGTTGAACTCTAAAAGTGCTATGCTTTTTATTTGGTAAAACATGTATGTGTTGAAACAGCTAATAATAAAATGTGACATTCTGTAGTATTGTATCTTATTATTATTTTAATCATATTTGCAGATGTTGCAGGCAACAAGGCAATTTTGTCACTTGTACTTTGTACTTATGGAGGGCACTGCATGTATACAAATAGCTTTTTATATTTAAATTATATTAAATGCAAATATTTTTTACTGTTACCCTTTAAATTATAACATTCATAATATTATTAAAATGATTATAAAATACGGAAATATAAAAAAGCGTAAACCATATTTCTTAAATTGTATAATATTGTTCTGTAAATATTGTAAATATTATAATATAAATTGAGTATTTTATATAACAGAATAACTAACTCTCCGAGTAGTTGTAGAATCCTTTAATTTTTTACATTTTATTCATTTAGCAGACGCTTTTATCCAAAGTGAGGACATTATAGAAGAAATCAAAACCAACAAAAGAGCAACAACATGCAAGTGCAATTACAAGTCTCAGTTAACGCAGTACACATAGCAAGTTTTTAAAGAAACAAGTAGATAGAATAGAAAAAAAGAAAGTTAGTGTTGTTTTTAAAAAGAAGACAGATAGATCAAATAGAATTTGATTAGAGAGGGCTAGATTTAGAGGGTCAAATAAAAAAATGTTTTTTTTTGTGGCTATTCTTTAAGATGGCCATTAATAGGCTGAACGTAGCAGATGCCTCCACTCTACCTCTGACACAGCTAAAATCTGAACTACCAGGCGGTCTGTTGGTTCCTATCAATGGTATGAATTGATTTTACCCACAAACACACATCAATGTCTGATAATGAGCTTGTCTAATGAGATAAAAAGATTCAGCTAAGGCAAAGTCCCTTCAGGGTTTCCAGTCTATTCTGTTTCATTCAAGAGAAACCACACTGAGGTGTACCACAACCGCCCCGTGGAAATGAAGTACAAGACATGTAACAAATGTTCAATAAAGTAACATTTTCTCTCCGTGTGTGCTAATCTAAAGCAGAATTACGGCTGGAAGACTGCAGGGTTGTGACACTGCACGCTAGGGACTGCTGAAAGGAGTGAGGAGCTCCAGGCTGTACATCAAAGTTCAGTCTGCACTCTTAGCTGGGCAGATCCTGTGTGAATGGAATAAAATCACACTCAAACGGACTGAAACTATTGAGCTATTGCAAAAAAGATTTTCTTAATGGTTTTTTTTCTTGCTGTCCAGTAAAAATATTTAAATATCATTCAAATAAGATGCTTGAATAGCAACATTGTGTAAGATAATATGTTTTTGCATAATATTTAGTTGGAAGCAAAAACGGTATTACAAGGTCACCAAACAGTTGCAAAAACAACCGGTAACCATTTAGACCTCTAAAATTCTCATTATTAACTAGTTGCTTATTGGCATGCACATTACTAGCATAATGGCAGTTTATTAATATTTATAAAGCACATATTGTTGTATTTTTCTGACTTTTTCAAGCTAGAAATGTACTCCTTATATTCAAGTTCATTTCATATTGGTTTTGAAAATCTTATTTTATAAAAAAAAGCTTCAGTTTACTCTAAATGTTATGTGGTATAACTGTCAAGTTATAACATCTAGAATACATGTGAGTGTACAATTCTTAATAATTTTTTATTTAAAAGTTATTACTAGCATAATGGCTAGTTATTGGCTAATTATTAGTATTTATAAAGCACATAATACCTTTTTCTGCATTGCATATTTTATATTACTTAATTCAAGCCCATATCTAAAATTAACAACTACTAAATATTAATAAGCAGCAAATTAGATGTATATTGAGGCAGAAGTCATAGTTAATAGTTGGATAATAGTGAGAACTGAACAACCTGTTTTTTTATTCAGGTTTCCTATACAGACATACGGCATATCTTATTGTTTGTGTATTGTTTTGCTATAATTTGAGGAATTACAAAGTGTAGCTGTTTTCCTACAGACAAACATGCTTTCTTTTGTTAATTGAATTAGGATATGGTTATGTCAGATTTTACTCTGCTTTACCTGAGTTAAACTATAATTAAACTATGAAGAGTAAACGTGCAGTACGTAAATTCAGATTGACAATTATTGATGCTTGCAAACACATTCGTAAAATAATTACAAAGTGGAAAAAATAATGAAAATATGTTTCCGATTAAAAGAGTTTTGTAAACACAATTATCGGTTCAAATGAAATATTCATTTGAACTAATGATTGGATAAACAATAATGAATTGGACTGTAATGCTGGACTAAAGCCATTCTATTTAATATTTAATCTTCAGACACAGCACAGGGCTTCAGAGAGGTGAACGTGTGTGTCGTTATAATAAAGCTTTGTGAACAGAGTCAATTAGTTCATACAAAAGATTAAAAACAATTCTAAATTGGGAATGAAAAATTGTCCATGTTTTTCAGTGCAAACGCAAAATCAAAGATTAATCACCTGAAGCATTCACTGTGTCCACTAATTCATTTTTGAAGTTCCCAGAAAGGCCATGTTTGAGCTAACAAGTAAGCATTATTAATAATTATTCCTTAGAAATTTCATTATCGGAGAAAAAATTATGTTTGTAATAAAATAAAGACAAATCTCTATACACTGTGTAGGACAAAACAGTGTCTGTTTGTAATAGGCCAGATCTGAATTATGTTGTATACTGTTTCTAACCGAGACACACAATTCTGTAAACTTTAAATAAACACACACACAAACAGATGTATATCATATGACATATATTTTGGGAATCTATACATTATAATCTATTCTTCTTTAGAGTTTATATAGCATTATGAGTTATATTAAATGTTTTATTTTAAACATTTTGATTTAAAGTTAAGCCAATTTATAATCATGTATAATGTGGTTTTGTTTTATTTGAATATTTTGTCCAAAGCAAGCAATAAATGCCAATATTTGATGTAGAAAAATAAAGATTGCTACAAAAAAATACTGAATAATTGAGAAAAATCCTATTCAAAACAGAATCAATGAATTATGATTAGAAAGTTTATAAAGAGAATGAACAAAGCAAAATGAAAAATAAATATGCTTTGTTGAAATGTTGAAATTATCTTCATCTAATTCTGCCTGTACATGCACATTTGGATATTTGCAAAAAACAAAACATTACTGCATCCATATGATGTTTAAATCAATACAGATCTAATATATATTTGATCCCGACAAAAGCAAGGACTCTTAATGGAGTGTACTTCCTCCTTTGTCGCCATGTTAAAAAATAGAGCTGGGTACAGACTATCATCCCCTTCAGCAATATCTAGGGCAACTGTGAAATGCTTCCTCCTCATCCTATTAAGACATTGACAGAGTGTGGACTGACTCATCCTTCTCCAACATTATGCCTCCCAGGGAAAGCGAGGGCGCGAGCGAGATTGTGAATGTCTCTCTCCTTCATATTTAAAGCAGTTTTAAAGTTGATGCTGCCCTTAATTCCTGCCCCAAAACAGCATTATGAGGCGGCTGAACGGGAAAGTCCAAAAGACTTGCGGGATTCTGACCCCGGATCCCTGTATCCTCTCTTTATCTGCTGCTCGAGGCCTGAGGCGGTGGGCTTCGGGGACACTCTAATTCAGTCATGAGGAAACGTTCTGTATATGGGATTAGCCCACATCATAAAGCCTGTATGATGCAGCCTCACTTCCTGCCGGCAGATAATGATGTGGCCCTGTTGAATATTTCAGGCTGTGGATTGTTAAGTGCTTTTTCACTGGGAACGCTGTCGAGCGCTTTTGCTGTCTAACTGTGGCGTGATGCTACACCCCCCCAACCCCAGAGGAAACACCTGGAAAGAGCACTGACCCTTATACTAAGATGCTCTTCAATTACTGTGTGTTCACACCGCTGCCGGCGAGAGTGTAAAAATTCACCCTGGCCGCCCTGCCAGCAACGCTGTAGAAAGATTTGTAGACGCTCTGACGTATATCGAATGCTTGTCATCTATTTAAAGGAGCCGCAAAGCAAACAAGCACGTTGATCTGACCACAAGTAGGGTATAGGTTAACCTCATGAAATATTTAAAATGTGAAAGTAATAAATTGATCGATGGAAACTTAAAAATTACAGTTGCATGTTTGCTAACGAAATAAACCAATTAAAAGCCATTTGTGTGGTGTGGCTTTTGTGTTCATGGTTAATTTCAACATGCAGTTTATAGGAGACGTTTACTAGCATTGGTCTTTAATTAACATTAACGTTCATTTGTGCAGCCTACATTACAAACTGTCCTGGTTGAAGTGTAGCCTTAATGTAATTGGTCGAATCTATGTTGTTTTGAGGAAATGAATAGCATCCCTGCTGAAAAACAAAGCGTTCCTCTAGCGCTAAAATGCTTGGGAACTAATGTGGTCGGAATCAAAGTTTACAGTGCTGCGTTCTCTAGAATCCTCTCAAGTGGAGGACTTCTACATTCCGATTGGCCGGCTCACATTGAAAATGAATGACTTCCTTCCACTTTGATGCTCTCGCCGCCTGCGGTGTGAACGCACATTAGACTTACTATAGGGATGGACAGGGAATGTTTTCTCTTTTCACTCCTCTTCTTTACACTCATGAATCAAATTGCAAGCATGAGGAGTATTAAGGAAGAAATGATTAAATATGCATGTGATTTAAAAGGACAGTTCAGCCTCAAATGAAAACCACATATGACTTATGGAACCACTTTTATGGTGATTTTTCATCCTTTTTTGAAGCTTGACAGGGCCAGTTTTCATTGACTTTCATTATATGGAAATAAAAAGCAGCCAGGATATTCTTCAGAAATTGAGCAGAAGATAGAAAGTCACATGGGTTTGGAAAGTCCAAAGTACAGTAAACAGTCGTTCATGACAAGTGAAATGGAAAATCTTTTAAAAATCTACTTTAAAGCACAAGTGGCAAGCTAGAAATTTACTCTTTATATTCAAGGTCATTTCATATGGTTTTGAAATATGTAATTTTTTTCAATTTCAAGCTTCAAATTCCTCTAAATATCATGTGGTGTAACTATCGAGGAAAAGTTCATAACATTTCATTCTTGAATACATGTGAGTGTACAAATCTCAATTATTAAAAAAGATACTGAAAATATATATTCCAAGGTAAATACATATCTATATTTTATCAACTATTAATTAATTAATATCATTACATTTTTGGGGAGTTGCACACACTGACAATTTACTTATCTTGCCTTGTCATAAAAATGTAATATGTGTATTATTATGACGATATTTAAAAAAATTCTGGAGAAATTTCAGAATTTCATTAGAATAAGGGGTAATAAATAAGAGGTCCCCTCTATGGCATAATGTTGGTAACATTTACAAAGCTTTACTAAAATAATAAGCAGTAAAGTAGTTTGTTAAAATATTAAAACTAAATCTCAAAAATAACTAAACTAATTTTAAATTCAGAAATAAAAAAAAACACGTTCATCACAAAATACACTCGAGAGCTGGAAGGATACATTATTTTTGCCTTTTTGTCCAGTACAGACAATAGCCTTGGGCATTGTGTTGAAGAATGGGGACGAGAACAGCCACGTTTCTCTTTTATGAAACCTATGACATACAACACTTTTCATGTCTGAGTTTCAGAGTTGGCACTGAATCAACCGTACTCTTTGCTTTTGTGATAAAAACACTTGGGGATTTCACACCTTTGCTTGACCTTTAGTAAAGTAGACACAGCACCTGTAACACACACTAGTTTTTATCTGATGGCTTCATCAGCACCTGGTAATTACTAGCAGAGGATCCTGTGGTGATCAAAGTCTCAGACACCAAAGAAAGGGGAAATAATGAGAGAAAGAAGGTGAGAAAAAACTGTCAAGTCTGGGAGCTGAAGTATGGAGAGGAGGAGGACACTATAGACTCGCCGAGTTGTGTTAATCCAGCTGGACCAGGAACATGGGAATGTGCTGATCCACAGAGGCATGGAGAGTCTAAACGACACCTCTGCAGTAATCCTTGGGTTTACATGCTGTAATTCTACAGGAACATGGCAGGAGGGCACACTGGGGGTCTGATCTAGAACGCCCACCGACGACCAGAGCGTTCAATACACCCTCTACTCATTAACAAGGTTTCTTCAAGTTTTATGAACGTAAATTAAAGACTTAAGTTTTGAAATGACCAAATAAGAGGGTGCACACCTATCTATCTATCTATCTATCTATCTATCTATCTATCTATCTATCTATCTATCTATCTATCTATCTATCTATCTATCTATCTATACTCTGTAAATAATGCTTTTAAACCCTGTGATTTATTTTTTCTTGCCAAAGTTCTTGGCGAAACAGCATCATAAATACATAAGTATTTTGTTCGGTACCCTGTAATTATTCCTCCAACTAGAATGGATGTTTCGCTCACTACAAGTCTTAAGATGTTTCCCAATGCTAAAAAAGATATTTGTTCCAGCAAAGTCGAGGCGTTGACAGGCACCTCTGCTTTGAGGACTACGCTTCTCTATACTGAGGGACATTCATCTTGTAGGAGGGCAAGAGATGTTTATCTCAATGACTATTCACAGCGTGCAGCCACAATACAAACACTAAATACACAGCCATAAATAAATAATGAACAAAAAGGAAGATTTCAGATTTCTGAAACATTAAAGAAGAATATGCGAAGAGCATGAGATCACATTACAGAAAAATGTGTTATGGAGTTGACAGCGCAGAATTTGTTTGTTTGGATTTTCATGTAAACAACTAAGTTACATTGTGTACATATGAAAATGAGGGAGAGAGAAAAATTATACACCTCACATTGTATTGCAGGCGTTCACAAAAATTAACCATCAAGCCTTAAAGAGCCACCAACCGCTTGTTGTGAAAATCAAGTCTACCTCTATAGGACCTGTTTCCAACCATCACTTATATGGAACAATCCTCTTCTACTTGTAGGATGGGGCTTTTCATATCATTACTAAAGTGTTTCTATCTAAAGATGTTGACTTTTAAAAGGTAGGTATCTGAGATGGCAAATGGTAACATGCTTTGTATATCACTAGCAATACATTGTTAGCTGTTTGATAGCGTTGTCAAGCCAAAGGCTAATGATATCAATTACCGTTATGTGTTTGATGTTTAGAGAGTGATACATAAAATGCATTACCATTCTGATCCATCAACTTGTAGATGGCCCTGTATAACTCACTCTTACTTTTCTTCTGATTTCTTCAGAATCAGTTTCTGGTTCAAATATAAATGGTGAAATTAATCTGACATTGGCACTTGCTATTGCGCAGAGTTCAGTACTTCAGTTAACTAAGTAAAAGTGGAGCAGGTCCGAGCTGATCTGACTGAGTGGAGGCAGGGACTAATTTGCATATACTTGGTCCATGTATGCAAAATGAGGTAAAGTTGTGGGGTTATATTAAAGTGATTTTTAAGGCAAGATGAGAAGAAACTATGCCATTTTGATTATGAAAGATACATTTTAATGATATCTATCTATCTATCTATCTATCTATCTATCTATCTATCTATCTATCTATCTATCTATCTATCTATCTATCTATCTATCTATCTATCTATCTATCTATCTATCTATCTATCTATCTATCTTCACTCTGTAAAGAATGCTTTTCAACCCTGTGATTTATTTTGTCTTGCCAAAGTTCTTGGCGAAACAGCAACATAAATAAATAACAAGTACTTTGTAAGGTACCCTGTAATTCTTCCTCCAAATAGAATGGATGTTTATTTCGCTCACTACAAGTCTTAAGATGTTTCCCAGTGCCAAAATAGATATTTGTTCCAGCGAAGTCGAGGCGTTGACAGGCAATGTCAAAAGTCACATGACCAACCATAACCCATAGTGAAATTTGCATGGAGAAATATTTCACGTTATGCATTTTTGTATTTTACACGCTCAGAAAAAGAGGTAAATAGCTGTCACTGGGGAAAAATCCTTACCAGATTCTAATATGTACCATTTAGGTATTAATATGTACATTTAAGGTACCTATGTGAATCTTTAAAAGGTAAATAAGACAAAAGCATATCTTTTGAAAAGCTCAAGGGACAGCTTTTGTACTTTTTCTTTTTCTGAGAGAGTAAGTAAAGTGACCAAAAATAAATATATTTTACTGGCAGTTCAAGTAAAAGTGTAATTTTAAACCTCAAAGAGGTTTAATCTGACATTATTCCCATTATAACTTAATTCATTAACACAACCAGGACTGTGACCTGAAATATCTATAACATTATATTTAAGAGATGGTCTTAAAGAAAACTCTCCTAGCCAAATTCTATACAAGAACAAGAGGGACTTTAGCTCAATAGAATAAATACAAAATCGCCTTCAGGAAAAAAATAAATAAAAGGTAATAGATATCTGTATAAGTCTACAAAGTGGAAGTGAGGAGTGGTGTGGAACAAAGAAGTAAAGATGGGAAAGCAGCGAACAAAAGCGCAGCTATGCCCAGCTTTTCTTCCATATCTATTCAATCACTTCCTCCTTTAACAATATGATAATACAATTCATGTCACACATGCAGAAGATAATTTATATTTTCTACTCTTGGAAAATTTAAGAGAGACTGCTGTTGAAAAGAGAAACCCAGGGCATTTAACACATTGGCAATCTACAGGGAGATGTCTAGACAAAATGTGCCAAAAAGTGTGCAGCTCTAAAGCAGCACAAATCAATGATAGCCTTGCTCATCCGCTCTCTCTCTCTCTCTACCTCCAATCCTACAGGCCGAAACAGCTCCTCTCAAAGAACATCTGAATCTACCTAATGGAATGGAAAATTGGGGGAAATGGGGAGTCAGACCCGAAGGGATATCTTTCCCCACTGTACAGTTTTCACATATTTAACACAGGCGCTTCTACAACCTTGCCTTGCGCATCGGCGAACACATTAATACGCATCACCCTGTCGTAAAGGTGCCAGGGCCATTTACGAATATTAATATAACACACTCAAAGTCACGCTGTACTACTCTGGCCATACCCTGAGGGCCGTCTTTACCTAGTCACAAAACAGAGTTTGTTTCAGGTCTTAAATGCTGTGTAGCTCACTGTTGTGAATGATCTAAGTGTACGAATGCAGGATTTTTTAGCTACACAAGCTCAGTTTTGTGATGCTGAAATGTGTCAAACAACAATCTGCTGCAAGCATAAGCTTTTATCTGAAGTCAGTTTTCTCGTTCAGGTCAACTACTGTCACGAAGAAAGATAATCTTGTTAAATCCGTTAGCTAAAGCTGCGTGGTTTAATTAGCCAGCAAAACAACATCCGAACTGATGGCACACACATTTGACGGTAAGCTTAAAACATCAGATTCATTTGCGCAAAATAAATATTTTCCATCGCAAGTAAATTCAACCACAGATGGCGATAGAGAGCCCAGAATTGCGTACTTGTGCAAACTACACTACTCTTCAAATGACAAAATTCAGATTTAAAAAATGAAATTAATATCTTTATTCAGCCAGGATGCATCCAAATGGTCATAATTTGGCAAAGACAATTATAATTTTACTATAGATTTGTATTTGCATAGTGATTCTTAACTTTTTAGCAAAGAATGCTGAACACAAAGTATCACCGTTTCCACAAAAACAGCACAACTGTTTCAACATTAACAATAAATCTTTCTTAAGCACCAATTTGGTATATTATAATGATTTATGAAGGAGCATGTGACATTAAAGACTGGAGTAATGGCTGCTAAAAATTCAGCTTTGTATCACAGGAACAAATTACATTTGAAAATATATTAAGTTGGAAAACTATTTAATCCTATTATTAATCCTATAATTTAAACAATATTGCTGTTTTTACTGTATTTTGATCAAATAAACGCAGCTTTGGTGAGCATAAGAGACTTCTTTCAAATAGTAAAAATCTTACCCACCCCAAACTTTTATCTGTAATATATGTTTCTAAGCCAATGATGTAGCAGATGTTAGCAACTCTATATGTAAGTTTTAACTACCCTGGTGCTTTCTGATGGTCATACATAGTTAATAAGTGGCTGATGCTGATGGGACGTTAAGATGGCTAGTAATAGACTTTCCTACCTCTCTGTTCCCAGTGACCTCTACCTTCTTTTTCTCTACACATTTCCACACCTCTTTCTGCTCAGTGGTCTTTCACATTAGCGTAAACTCCATCACATATTCTCTACTGATTGCTCGACCTGCGCTCTAATACGTTTTCAATGAAGGCAAAAACAGAATAATATTTTGTATCCCAGCAGGGATGATTAGCCAAAATGGCTAAGCGAGCAATTACAACACAGTAAAGCTTGAAATGTTTTGATATATGGAGAGGTGAGCTGAATGTAGCCAATGGATTTAATGATGTGGAAAACCAATTCTTGCATGGTAAGGTAAAACTAATTATGGCAGATTGGTTTGAACCATTATAATGGAAATATGGACAAAGTACATATCTACATATCTCCGTAGTGGTGTATACACAGGGGTCCCAAAAATGGTGATTTAAAATCAAAATTACAGCTGGAAATAAACATAATTTTTGTATTTTGTGAAATGCAAAACAAAGATTTTAAAACCTTATTGTATTTTTTCCCAAAACTTTTCACTCAAATTTCAGTGCATATAATATAATTTGTATCAAATCAAAACTACCAGCCACCTTTTGAATATCTGAGCTGGAGGTAAGTGGAATGATGTAAATCAGGATGCTGAAACATGGCCATAACTCATTACCCTGGAGTCACCTTCACACCAATTTCCCCACCAATGTCTATGTCAAAAGCCATTAAAAAGCCTGTTCAGAAGGGGCTGATAATGCTTTGGACAATTGACCATATGAAAAGAGATTTATTGTGACACAGTTAAAATGTGGAGCGAAAAACTACATATTTTCTTCCTGTAAGACTCTCAAGAGTGTTTGCAGAGTTTTTCAGCAGGCTGGAAAAACATCCCCCTCACAGGAGGAAGCTGAGATAACTACTGCTAATGTGTTAGCAGGGGGTCACATTAAACAGGTTTTGTTTTCTGGTCAACATCAACAAGTGTGGAAACATATTGTGTATGTCTGGAAACACAGCAGTTAATTGGAGGGATGTTTTAAACACAAGTGGCTTCAATATATGCACAGTACTTGTGAAAAACTGCCATTCTGATTATCTATACTTCTTGGTTGAAAATGATCAAGCCAGTGTAAATATAGATTGTTCAGTGCTAAATAAATTAACAAGATACCTTATAAAGAGGCGCTGAAATAGCACAAATCAGTTCTTAATTAGTTCATGAAATATTTGAAGAGCTCTTTTCCAAAACGCTATAAATCCATTTTAATAGTTTTCATGAAAATTACATTTTTTTACCTAGACCCATACATTTTGTTAATATTCAATTTATCATGTTAAAATGGTCTGTTGGCTCAGTCTGAACATGTTAAACAATGATTGTTAAACACCCCCGGGTCCGCACCATCACACCGAACGGGTCTCGAACCCAGGTTTCTGACGCGGGAGGCGGGCGCTCTAACAAGGAACGCCAAAGGCTACAGCTTCTAGCGTCAGTCGTTAGAGCACCTCTTTGTGAGGTCAGGAGAGTGAGGTACATTTTAAACAAGGAAATATAGCGATTTGGCATGAAACATTGATGGAGCAGTGAATAGGTTCATTACACAGCAAAATGGCATGACGAACTCATTTTTTTTTTATTTGGCGTTTATCGCGTTTTGGAAAAGAGCTCTTCATTTAAACATCATTAAAACAAAATACATTTACTAAAAATTGAGTGTCCAAATTTCTTGTTTAATCAGACTTCATTACGTTTTATTTGATTTATAGTTAAAACAATATAACTAACAGGGTAATAAAAATATCCTTAACTCAAGATACATTTTATATACAAAATAGTATTTTAATGCATTTTGCTTCAAGGAAACCTCAAGGGCCATCTTAAAGGGATAGTTTACCCAAAAATGAAAATCATGTATATACTCACATTTGCTCACTCTCATGTTGATCCAAACCCATAAGACCTTTGTTTATCTTCTGAACACAAATTAAGGTATTTTTGATGAAATTCAAAAGCTTTCTGACTCTGCAAAGACAGCAATGCACCTGACATAACTGATATTGTTAAAATAGTCCACTTGATATCAGTGGTTCAACCTTAATTTTAAGAAGCTATGAGAATACTTTTTGTGTGCAAAGAAACAAAATAATGACTTTACTAAAAATTCCATCCTCTTCCGTGTAAGTCTTAAATGTGCATTCACGAAAGAACCACAATGCATGTGTGTGCATTACTCTGCTTCTAAACAAGCCACAGCGCATCCAGGTTCTATGTCAGAACACCAGCTCCTGCATCACATGCATGCGTCGTGATACTCTCATGAACACGTGGTAAAGACTGCCATGGAAAATAATCGTTGAACCACTTATGTAACATGGACTATTTTAACAATGTCCTCGCTATCTTCCTGAGCATGGAACATGGTAGTTGCATTTCTGTCTATGCAGGGTCAGAAAACTCTCTGATTTCATCAAAAATATCTTAATTTGTGATCCAAAGTTGAACAAAGGTCTGAGGGGTTTGGAACAACATGAGGGTGAGTAATTAATTATGGAATTTTCATTTTTTGGGGTAAATAATCTCTTTAACTTATTTTATAATTTTATATGTTTTATGAACATCTTTATCCAAAATATTTAAATTAACAACTGCTATTTAATATATCCCATATGGCTTAAAATGGCTTAATCATTCAAGTTTCAAGATCAATATAATCATTAATAAAATTAAAACAAGGGTAAGGAACACTGGTGGCCTCTTTACTGCATTCTCAAATTAAAAATATCTTTATCGCTTTCCCAATAGTAGTGAGTCAGTATAACAAGCCTTCCTTCTGAAGCAATTATTCACTCTGATTAAAGAAACTTGCTTAATGTAATTACTTTGTTCTTAAAATATTAATTTCATCTTTTGGAAGTGCAGTACAGATCTTGTTTGTGTCAGAGACCATTATCTTTAATGAAATCTGACATTTTAATTTGTGCATGATGGCAGTGAGGTTGCAGTGAGTTCCAGTGAATGAGAGGAAGTGGCATTATTAAAGGACTCTACCCTGTTGTCTGATGGCTGTCTGTGGACTTTGGCACACCGGAGTTCTCAAGGACAATCACCGACCCTCTGATTAACATCTCATATCAGATCCAAGTCACTTCACATGAACGGCACTATGACAGCACGTTTGGCTGTTTGATTTATAAAATAGTTTACTGCACATAAAAACTTTGCACTTGTGACTTCAAAAGCACAGTACTACATGTACTACAGGTCAAAAATATACAAACTTCTGATGGCAAATCTTGCACTTCATTACAAGATTCTTGAGTCAGAAAGTGTCTTTAATGTGCAGTTTGAATTGCGCACATCACTTACACTGGTCAGATCTTTAAAGAAATAGTTAAAAGAAAATGTTACCCTCAGGCCATCCAAGATGTAGGTAGGTTTGTTTCTTCATCTGAACAGATTTGGAGAAATCTACAATTTTATAACTTGCTCACCACTGTATCCTCTGCAGTGAATGGGTGCCATCAGAATGAGAATTTACACAGCTGTTCTTATTTTTGGGTGAACTATGCCTTTAAATTTTTTTATAAATAAACAATGTTTCAGTTCATAAAGTGACTGATTACCACGCGAATAAGAATTATATTTACTCAACAAAGCCATTTGACGATTGTTTAGTTTGGACCGTGTTTACACCAACTCCACTAGCTACTGTAGGTTAATTTGGTTTCTGCTCTGATAAACTGTGCTGTAAAACTAGTGTGCCAGAAAGTGGCTTTCAATTTAATTTGTGTTTTTAACTACTGCATAAATAACCTTTTCATTGACTGTTTCAAAATTGTAGAAAGGAACGCAAAATCTCATGTGCTTGCAGCCTAAATGCTAAAAAGTGCGACAGAGTGCTTTTGTGTAATCACAAGGAACGTACAAATGACTTCCTGATTAGCAACTGACACAAATCAATTATTTCATTTATTCCAGTTAAATAAACAAGTCCAACTTATTTCTCCAGACGGTATTGGGGTATCCCCATCTGAGAGTGTAGCCTGATCTGCACATTATTCAGCGGCAAAGCTGCCGTTCTGTCATGAGCAATTGATCCACATTCCGTGGGGAAGACAGAGACAGATTAGGACCAATATTTGAATGAGCAAATACACATAAATATGACTAAAGTAATTAATGACAAACGAATGGAAAGAACAGATTAATTATCTTGCGGATCACTGGGGGACAACTCTTATGTTACTGCTGCTTAACTACCTCCTCACTCCACCAAAGCTGAGATGAACAGACGAGCAAACAGCATAAAACTGATAAACAATGTGTGCTGATGCGCTGTGCTCTCTGAGGGGGGCTGATGGAATTCATTAGGCTTCTGTGATTATCAATTAAAATCCAAAAGCTCTTTGAATTAAGACAATTGTGTTTCAGCAAGCGTCAAAACTGATATTGTGGATGTTTCTTACCCGGCTGACTCCACGGCCACGGTCCTCTCCATAGTTGGTGCCCAGGATCTCAAAATAGATGTTGGGGTTAGAGCCATTATCATTAAACTCCAGCAAGCTGGTCAGACCATTTACTCCTCCCTGCAAAAAACAAAGTGATGTATAAATCAAATGCTTAAGTTTGACTTATAATGTGTTTGACATGGCTGCCAACGAATGAAAACCATGTGGATAAAAATGTCTAATTAACCACTTTCACATTATATATGTGTGTAATTACTAGTGTTGGGGAAAGTTACTTTTAAAAGTAATGTATTACAATATTGCGTTACTCCCTAAAAAAGTAACTAATTACGTTACTTAGTTAATTTTTATGGAAAGTAATGCGTTACATTACTTTTGCATTACTTTTGCGTTACTTTTTAAATATGAGCAGGGCTTGATTGTTTGTTTTAATATAAGAAGTTATATTTATAGCAAATGTAAAAGCCTTTCACAACAAAACGTGTAATGAATAAACCTCAGGCTGAAAGAAAAGTAAATTCACGTCTGTACTGTAGAACGCAGAAAAAAAAGTTTCAACACTCTTCAGCTATAAAAAAAACAACAACGAAGCACAATTGTTAGTTCATCTAAAGTAATTTTTGCCTATTAGTATGGTTAAACTGTAACATCAAAGGTCAGCAGCAAACACATTGGTTAATAAAACGAGATTAGATATAATTGTTTAACATATTTAATTATTGCAGGTTTGCGTCATATTCTGAGTTTGCATTTCACTGTTTTTAATTCATTTGGATGAGTACTGAATCAGTTTTTTTGCAAGTGGGATGAATTAATACACATTCACATTTAGTCTAGATTAGATCTACAGTAAGATCATGTTCACACAGCACACTGTCACTCAATAAATGGAAAAAAGTAACTTGCGTTATTTTCTAGTAAATTAAAAAGCAATGCGTTACTTTACTAGTTACTTGAAAAAAGTAATATTATTACGTAACTCGTGTTACTTGTAATGCGTTACCCCCAACACTGGTAATTACCAACCCACAAGAGGCACCACAGAGAAATGCAAATTAGGGCTTTAACAAACTCCTGTCATCAGCTAGAAAGTCCCGCCCCTAAGCCACACCATTGGTTGAGTCGATGTTGTTGTGTCAGATCACCCAAACAAAATGGACAGAATGATGACGCCAGAGAGGTCTTTTAAAGGGTTATTTCACCCCGAAATTAAAATTATGTCATTAATTACTCACACTCATGTCGTTCTAGACCCGTACGACCTTCGTTCATCTTAGGAATACAAATTAAGATATTTTTTAACTAGATAGATACTGTAGATTGAGCTGAAATGTTCCCAGGTCCAGAAACGTAGTAAATACATTGGTAAAACAGTCCATATGACATCAATGGCTCAACTTCAGTTTTCTTTTGTGACGCTACGAGAATACTTTTTTGGCACAAAGAAAACAAAACTAAACTAGTTTACTCAACCTTTCTTCTCCCCGAGTTGCGTCTTCCTTCATTTTAGAAAGTATCACAACATACACACACTTTCCCTAAGCGCAAACAACGCTTATTACGTCAAATACGTTCTTGGGTACTCTCCAAAATGGCAGGAGACGTAACTCGGGGGGAGAAGAATGGTTGAGTAAATTATGTTATTTTAGTTTTCTTGGGGAATAATGGCTGCTAAAAAATCAGCTTTGCGATTAGAAATATGTTGCATTGCAAAATTAAAATAAATAAATTAAACAAATACAAATAAATAAACTAATAAATAAATAGTTTATATTTAATAACCTTGCCCTCTTGGGGGGCAAATGTTACGTCATAAAGAGGGAAGAAAATCTCTTTAATGCCTTTAATCAGAGCATGGCGTGGTTTGTCCACATGTTCCAACATATTACAGTAGAGAGCTCGTGTAGCAGATGAGTGTTTGAGTCCAACTTATGAAATTTGCTGATTATGCCCCTCTTGTCCCTACCATTTATTCCTCCTCTCTCTACTGTCTCTATGAGCAAAAAAAGGCCCGTTTAGTCAGCACTCTTAATTTGAACTCCAAAATAACTCCACAGCATCGTTCCAACCTACAAAAATCCTCAGCACTAAAACGCATCCAAAACATGTCCTGCCCAGCAACAACCCATGAACAGACAGCTAATCAGACAGATTGTTGTAAATTCACTCTACCAATACCAGTGCTGACAGAACGAATTAGACAGACAATTATAAAAGTTGATGAGCGTTTTCCAAATGAGTTCACCAACTGCTGCTTTGTAAAGCCGATACACATAAACTTCCCCTAATTAAGCTCTAAAGCAATGTTCCAGTCCAAACAGTGCTGTGGGAATTGAATACAATGCCATTATGAAGCTGATGTACAGTAAAATAAGTGTGTAACACTCCGTACCATTTCAATATATGTATATATTGCATGCCTGCGCTCCAAGACATCCCTTCGAAACGAGGTAGTTAAAATCTAGGCAGATTCAAGGTGGTACGAGCCAGTGTGTTCTTGCGGTCACCCAGTGTCTGAATAAATCGCCCTATCTGCTTTAATACCACTGAGAACCAGCCGAGAGGTGATATCTCTACTGTGGGATGGAAGGGAGAATCAGATACATGTGGATACAGGAGGAACAGTACATCCCTTAGGGGGTAAAGCCATTCTCCACGAAGCACAGCGTTAAACTCATCTCACCCCAGGCAATGAGCCATTTCTATGGCCCTGCTGTACACCAGACAGATAGAAGGGAGGAGAGTTTCACTGTACCACAACATTCCCCCTCTCCCAACCAGCACACAGATAGAGTGTAATTCGGTTTCCAATGCAAATGCATCCAAGGTCAAACTCCCACTCAAACACATCTCTTTAATCACAGCAGGGCTCAGAGTTTGGACCTTATCTGTTGGCCTGGTTACGTTTTGCTCCACACTGCCAACATTTTTCACAGGCCTTTATAGTTTTAACAATGTTATGGATAGTTCACCCAAAATTGAACATGCTGTCATTATTCACGTCGTTCCTAACCTGTATTACTTTCTTCTATGGAACTTTTCACATATAATGAAAGTGATTGAGACTGGTGCTCTAAAACTATAGAAATGGAGGGAAAAACTGTATAAAAGTAATATGACTTTTGAACTATATTCCAAGTCTTCTCAAGCCAATATGATAATTGTGTGTGACAAACAGACCAAAATTGAAGTCGTTATTCACAAAAAATCTGGCTGCAAGTAATGATGCCTGATTCATGGATGAATCATTATTGTGATTCATATCAAAGTAATTTATTGACACACTTCACCAAACTGGTTTTCCACTTGGATGGTGAGTTATTTTTATATTTTAATCCTTTAAATAAATGTTTTCTTTAAAAATAATAATGATAATATATACATACATACATACAAAAATACAGTTTCAAGTTATAATAAATTCAAAAATATGATTGCAATATTTTTTATTTATTATAACTTAAAACTGTATTATTATAATAAATTAATTTATAAATAATCACATACATATTTTTTTCCTGAACGTACTGCAATTTTGTTTTTACATACAATAATACTATTCATAAAAGTGAAAAATATTAATACAAATAAAATAGTAATATAAATGTTTTTGTTAATTACAAAAATACTGTTAATAAAAGTAAAAGTAAAAATGAAATTTAAAACAATAATACAAATAAATGTTACCTATGACAGCTATAAATTCATAAATTGTTAAAAAAATTCAGTAGCAATTTACTTGAAGCCTTTATGTATGATGCATTATAAAAGTAGTTTTAATGCATGAATTATGCCTTGTAATATACCTTATCGCCCATATCACCCTGCAGCCCAAGACCAGTTGCCCACTGAAGCTAAGCAGGGTGGAGCCTGGTCAGAACCTGGATGGGAGATTCCTGGGAAAACTAGGTTGCTGCTGGAAGAGGTGTTAGTGAGACCAGCAGGTGGTGCTCACCCTGTGGTCTGTGTGGGTCCTAACGCCCCAGTATAATGACGGGGACACTATACTGTAAAAGCACCGTCCTTCGGATAAGACGTTAAACCAAGGTCCTGACTCTCTGTGGTCATTAAAAATCCCAGCATGTCTTTCGAAAAGAGTAGAGGTGAGACCTCTGGACAAATTTTCCGATTGGCCTCTGACCATTATGGCCTCCTTCATCCCCATATCTATTGGCTTCATCTCTCTGTCTCTATGCATTAGAGTATGCAGTATGCATTAAACATTGCATTTTAAATTGTTATAATTATTAACAACAAGATATAATGTATTACACTGCACATTGAGAATTATTACAACAAATTATACCCTTTAATAACCCTTTATAATGCATATATATATAAGACTTATGTAAGTGTAAGACTATTACTACTAAATTTCACAATCTACTTCTGAATAACCAAAAGTGTAAGTTTGCATACTGGCCTCGGGCCAGCAGGTCACGTTGATCGTAAAGCCCTATACAGTACTGTACCTTCTTCACGGTATCCAGCATAGACTTGCCACCCTGCCAGGCTTTGGAGCCCTTGCGTATGCACGAAAGACTCGCCATGCTGTGCCATTTCCGGTCCTCCAGCTTCCTGTGGAAGGTGTTGGCCAGCAGCAGCACCGTGTCGTAGATGTAGCGGTTGGTGATCTGACAAGACGACAAAAAGCAGCAGGGAAACAAAGACACAAAAAGAAAAGGAACAGACAACGTGAGTACAGAGAGCCAGAGACACCAGATTAATATTCTCTTACAAGAAAAAGATTTATGTCTGAGTGGGTTCAGCTGAGATGAAAGGTCTCTACAGTGGAAATGACAACACGCATTGAACGAGCCCTGGAAGACAATGGAGTTTAATAAGCAACAGAAAGAAAAAAACACACTATTTCCATCATGATACACTTTTATATGTATACAGGCTTTAGTGGTATTTTCTGACTTGGGACATCAATTGTAACCGCACAATATGTTTTTTTGTCACCTTGGCATGGTTTTAATGTAAACAATCAATTTGGTCTCGAGTAAATGTAACCAGGTGGGGCCAATAAATGGCTTTGCATCAAGATATCAATATATGGAGTCTGTGTATTGAGTTCTGTAGCATAAATGCATACTGCCCTGTTGCTATTCTGGGAAATGAGACACACTAAGTGTATTCAGAAAATATAGGATACTCTTAATCTCCATCTGAAATTTAAGCAAAAACATGCGTGGCAACTGACATTTTAAACAAAATGTATTTACACTGTTCAAAAGTATGATAACAGTTTTTATTTATTTATTAATATTCAATACTGTAATGTTTAATAATTGTATTCAGCAAGGGCACATTATATTGAACAAACCTGACAGTAAAGTCATTTATAATGTAAAAATAAAAATTTAATAAATAAATACAAATATTCAAATAAATATTGTTATGTTGAACTTTCCATTCAAAGAATCATGGGACAAAATGTATCATTGTTTCCACACATACATTAATAATATTAATTACATTAATAATATCAATAATACATATTTCTTGAACACTAAAGCAGCATATTAAAATGATGAAGACAAGAGCAATGTTTGCTAAAAAATCAGCTTTACCATCACATGAATAAATTAGCTTTTAATATATATTAAATTACAAAAATTCAATTTAAAAATATTACTATTTTTACGGTATGTTTGATCAAATAAAGGTAGCCTTTTCAGTAAATTTGTTCAAGCAACCTGAAAGTTTGATTAGTCATAAAAAAAATACACCTTCAGGAAATTAAAGGCCAAATGCATTCAAATAGCACACAACACTGTTACCTTAGATACGATTCCGCATTATACAGGGCAATTGGCAACCTCACTCTTACACAAGCTCTAACACTTCGTGTGATGTCGGCACAAAGGAGAAAGTTAATTCCACTCTAATCGATTGCACAGCTCTGATCTAGCCAGAGTGTTGTCTCCATTTTAATGAGAAGGTAATAAATAGAGTGAAGCGGTCATTAGGTTTCCAGCGTTGTTTATTAACCCGCGCTGCTCCCGCATACTTGACACTGTATCGAGTGTCTGAGTAATCCCAACCATGTTGACAAATAGCTGAGAAAAATCTCTCGCTATCAACTTTGGTTTGCCATAATTGTCAAGGACGCAATCCGTTCAGGTAATCTATTCGCATACGGCCATAGCCTTGACAAAAATCTTCACCAGTAAACAGAGAAGCACAAAGGAAAGGCTATTCTAATTATGTTAGGAGTTACTCGGTTGGCTCCATCAACAGGCATGTGCAGGTATGAGGCTTTAATGGTTATGAGAGCTGCCAAACGAACTGCCAAAGCAGACTGGAGAATAAGATGATGGAGTTGACGGGATGACGCTCCCATCTTGTTTCTCGAGTTTTATCCCCCACTTTTAAAGGGAATGGGCTTCGCCATCCCATGACAGATCGGAAACACTGGAGTTTACTCTGTTTACTCTTTCTGACTCGCATAAAACAACTCTTCGTATACAGAGAGAATGGGTGTACAAAAAGAGCAATGACCCAAAGAAACAGACTTGACAGGGATCCACAAGACTACCAAGCAACAGCGATGAGCTGTGTGGCTTTTCCCCATTCGCTGCATTTTTCATCTTCAAGAACAAAAACATAAAGGGCTTACTTATTGATTTATGTTTCATGTCTTGGAAACAAAGTGCATTTTTTGGGTGGGCTGTTTTTCGGGAAGGCTATTTAATGATATAGCATTTGCAGGAGGAGTCGAGACCACCGTAGCAACAACAAAGCTGCCACTGCCAAGGGGGTAAACAGACAAAGACAGGGGTTAAACTCAGGGGGGAGAAGATCGGCTGACCAATGAAATCCATTAAGTCTGTTTGAAGTGCAGGACTTAGTGGGTCTCTCCAGGGAAGATGAGTGATCGGTGGTCTAAAGGGAACGGAAGGCGCAAAGGAGTATTCCAAAGGGAGGGTGGGATATATGTCGAGAAAGAGGGATGTGATACGCTTCATTGCAGGATAAAATAGGGTTGGACTCCTGAATACTGAGCAAAACTGAATCCTTAAGGTCAAACATGAGCTGCTTTTACAGTACGCTTTCAATTTTACATGGAGAAGAGCACCTGTTGCCTCATATTTAACATACTGAAAATAATGGCTGAATTACAACTTAATATTTTTCTACCTTTTGATGAAATTCCATACATACAGTGGCCCCAAAAATGTATGTGGATACAAACAAACAAAGTTAAAAATAACAATTATTCACTTACAAGTTCATTTTGAGATCCATCCTCATTTGTTTGCACATGCCATGTGGATTAATATTCTAAGAAATATCAATATTTATATGTTTTTCTATGAAAAAATTTCAACCAAGCAGCCATTGTAGCAAAGAATAAATATTGTAAAAAAAAATATATATAAATATTCAAGTCATGTTTTACTACATATTATTCCGACTATTTAATCATTAAAATTTATGGATGAGAAAATATAAGGCAATAAACATCAGTATTTACATACTACATATGTGTTGTTTATTAAAACCATGCAGAGACCTCTGTAAAGTGATAACGCAAACTTTTCATGACACATTATTCTGGTAACTTAATGAACAAATATAAAAGGTATTAAAATCATCGTCCTGTTTTGTGAATATCAAAAATATCTCCTGGCCCTGCTGAATATATATATTTGTCTTGTCGATACCAATATACCCACGCAACTATGAATTAATATAGAATAGGGGTTTTGAAAAAAAATATGTGTATTGATATACCGTGCAGTGTTGTTTACCAGTAATGAATGTGGCTCAATCCACAACACATCTGTTAATTTATGTTGTCATTTGTGTAAATGTACATGTGGGAAAATGCATTTAGTTGAATAAATAGCAGAAAACAGGAATGGCACCTACAGGCACAGTGAAAGAACTGAAAACCCAGGAAAACAAAAAATTCTAGTTTTCTAAGGAAGTTAGCTCAAAGGCTAATGATGACAGTTAATGGAGACAATCAAAAAAGGAAATGAATGCAAATGATTTATGATTAACTTGAATGCATGAGTTATGAGCATTGGGGAATCAATCACACCTCTAACGTCTGTGCCTTCGGGTCTTTGGGGTCACAGAGGGACGTGTTGATGCGGTGGTTGTTCCGGACGCAACGCTGGCTGCTGTTCTGTGGGAAAGAGAAGGTCTGTCTCACCAGGGTCAGGCGACCTATAGACTTCATCACCAGCTCCTGCACGTCCATGTCTGAAATCTCCTGCAGCACACGAGAGGAAAAAGCACAGAGAAAGAGAATAATGTCAGAAGAAAAGGGATTTTCCATGTGCGGTGAAAATAGGTTAGAAAGATAAAAAGTATCTTGCTGAGAAGAGCTTTTTTCCACACTTGACTGGAAAAGAAAGAGCACAAGTAGAAAAAAAACAATCGTGATTTTCAATTTAGTAAATAACCAACTATAACTTTGTCTCAAATTCGGTTTGAGAGAAAGAAAAAGGGGTAGAGATTAAATAAGAAACAAAATGTTATCCTTTCGGTTCCATTACTTAAGTGCTTTATCATCTTCCAAATATGTCAACATGAATCATGTAGCAACCGGAACATTTCTACCAGCTCTATAAACCTTTTTTTTCTGACTCACTGTGACTGTATATAACTGTAACAAATGTCATAATTGTAGACATTAAAATTCTATACTGAGATCATTTTAACAGCTAAAATCTCAATATAGCATGGACTAGTGTTGTCAGAAGACCTGTTATTTCGGTACCAAGTCAGTACAAAAAAAAAGGAAAACATCACGGTTCCAGGTTTTTGTAAGTACTGGTGGTACCGAGTACCCGGTCAACCCGGTTCTTGAACAGGAGGACATGATGGTATTTGCTATTTTTACTCACCAGAGGCTTTTAAATGAATTGTGAATCTAAAATATGTGTTAAAGAATGTACACTAGTGTACACTAGTTAGTTAGTTGTTATTCTTGGCTGGATAACAAGCAGGTTTTAAAAGCCCTTTAAAATTAAGCATGTACACAGTTTGGATTAAATGAAAGCACACTCAAATTGTATCTCCTCTATAGATTTTACAATAAGATACCAAACACTTGATAATTCATGTTTGTTCATTGGGCATTAAATCATTTTAACAGACTGAACTTTTGATTTTATGTATTAGTCAATTTTGAAATTAACCCTAAGAAGAAGAATTGCTATATAACTAATGTTTATTGATAGGTCATGTTATCGAACACATGTAATCTTATTGTAAAGTGTTTTCAATACTACAGTTTCCATCTATTTGATATACACTTGTCTTAAAATATATGCAATCTTATCTAAATTTATTATAAAAACTGAGGTTTGTTATTTACTGAAATGTTATGTTTTAGCCAGAGTCAATGATCTAATGTTGCATTTGGTAAGACTCAGCCCATTGCTTTACTTATATTTTCCTTTTACAGCTGCAGGCTGAGGAAGATCATGAAACACCCCAGCAAACCCTAAAACAAACGAGAGTTGACAGTTGTTTTTCAACGGCAGCAGAAATATGACAAAAACGTTTTGGTGAAACCTACTTTTATTACTTGAGGAAAAACTTGAAACAATTTTAAATAAGCATAAACAATGACATTGATTTTTGTACAGTTTATTTTTGTTTAACTTAAAAAAAATTGTGTTTTTAACTAGCATGTTTTTGTGTTTTGCTTTGGTACAGAAATTGGTACCGATAACCATGGATTTTCACCGGTATACCGAATACAGACATTTTGGTACCGTGACAACACTAGCATGGACTATACGACAAAAGATTATTTGGTTAGCCAACTAGAGAAAAACCTAATTACATTAATAATTAATAATAAGTTTACTATTAAGAAAATAGTAAGTACATCTAGTAATTGATGAACTTTATTAAATATTATAGCTCAAAATATAAAAATGAACAGTACTGATCAGGGTCACAAAATAATACAGGACAAAGATAGCACCAAACATATGAAAAATGCCCTAGATATTAAAAACATGAAGCAATTATATTTTGTAAAAAATCTGTAAATCTAGTAATGGATTTAAAACAGATTACACAGTACAAACAAAAATCAAATCAAATAATTTTAGAACAGTGTTCAAATTAAAAATTCATTTTAATAAAATGATTGAAATGAAGTGAAATGGACTACACTTTTTATCTGATTAAAAGAATTCACCAAGGTTAAAGAAAGAAAGAAAGAAAGAAAGAAAGAAAGAAAGAAAGAAAGAAAGAAAGAAAGAAAGAAAGAAAGAAAGAAAGAAAGAAAGAAAGGAGAAATAAAGAAAGAAAGAAAAGGCTGAAAATTTGTCCCAGTTAAACATATAATGCTCCTTCATTATAAATGTGGAGTCCTGACACCAGTACTGACACAAACTAAACTATCTTCACACATGGTTAGTTTTCCTCTTTCATCAAGGTCAAATTCTCCACTTTCCAGTTAGATAAAATTGGGCACAATTTAAATACAAGAAACATAAATATGTAAAAATCATCATTAGTATTACAATTATTCTCATGAATGGTTATTCAGAGTGCTGCCAAAAGGCAGAAAGACATGACCGCGTGCGCTCGCGTGTCCTTGCGCAGCCTTGGGAGGAATGATTGCTAATTTTAGCCCGAAGCCATCTTTTCCACAGGCGGGCAGACTGAAGTGAGTGAGCTGGGAATGATGTGATGAGAATGGACAGGGAACGTACCCCAGTGAAGGTAGACTTCAGAGCGGCCAAGCTGTTCCCTCTGACAGCCTTCACTTTTGAGTTTCATTCACACCTGCAAAGCTGTGATTGCTGGTGACTGGCTCTCATGAAGTACGTCATTAAATCTGAACTTGTGGCACGCCGGCGAGGAACTTACTTAGAATGTCGGTTCAGCCTTCTGTACGATTATAATTAAAGCTGTCTACAATGCAACCTGCTCTCTGAAAGGTAATTCTAAGGTTTCTGATTGGACGAATCAAAATCTTGCCTGACGCACAGTTGAACACTGTCAAACGATGTTTGTGCCGCTGTTAATTAACATGGTAAGAATGACGGAAGATAATTTAGGAGGCATCATGAGAGGGCATGTGAGGCCTTTATAGTGTGCTGCACAAATTTCAAGAGCAGAGAGGACATCACGCTTTTACAGACCTGAAAATACCAACACTGAGTGGCTTATTCTACCCCCGTATGACAAACGCAAAGGCCCTTGATGCTTAATTAGGAGCACTAAATTAGAATGACACAAATATGAGCCTACAGGGTTATGGCCCAATTTTAGGGTTCAGGTTTTGGCAGCTGCTTGTTTTGTCCCCTATGAGTGCTGTCAAGTAAGGCCAACCATGAGCAATATGTGTCCATACAGAGACATGTCAAGGTAATGTCATGTGCCTTTGTGTTTAACATACGAGGACATAAAACTTTCCTCGGATGCATTAATGCTCCACCTGCCTAAACTTGTGAGTTCTAGAAAGCTGACAGCATTAAAAGATTATCTCCCAAAAATAATTACACAGTCAGATAATGTGAGTTGCACATTTTTGGGCATTTGAATGATCTTTTATAAATCAGACTTTAAAAAAAATGTTTTTGTTTGCTTTAGTTTTGTTTTGCCACAGTCCTTTTATAATGTTAGACAACTTATTTTGTGCCAGAAATGGTCATCATTAAATGACTATTCCTATGACCCTAACAGAGTTTTTTGCTGTTATGCCTTTAAATAGCAGCTGTCAATGTCCTGTTTGCATGTGAAATGAGATACAGCCCTTTGCTGAGTGGGCTGTTGCCAGTGCTCCATTCTTCAATGAAAGCTGCTAAGTATTGAGGACATTATAATAAAATGTCAATTATTAAAACTATTAAAATTAAAATAAATAAATTAGTTAGTAACGATTATTTAGATAATCGAGTAACCAGTCAATTATTCTGAAAATGAATCGAGTAATTATAATATTATGTATGTTTTTTGTTGTTGCAAGAAAAACAGACTTTACTGAACAACAGCCTTTTAAAAGATTTACAATATACATATATATATATATATATATATATATATATAGCAATGAGGCTATAATAATTAGGTCAAATAAAGTATCAAAATCACTTAATCTTATAGTTTTATTAAATGTTTTGTATGAACAATGTATTTTAAACGTTAATGTACACTATGAATTATAACAAATGCCTGCAGGGGGCACCAACGGCCTGACGATTGTTTTGCTCTTTACTGTACGATCTAATCCTTGTATAATATTGACTAAACAACATTTAATTCAAATTCCCACGTAATCTTAAATATGTGGCCATTTCTTAAATACTGAAATGCTACAGCTGTAATTTCTTGAATATGTGGACATCAAAACATATAAACTCAGAATGAGTGTTTAAACTTTTATTTTGAAATTGCGCTGCAGTTATCATACAATGACTAAACTAGACAAATATTTAACAACTATAATACGGATTTCTCACTAGAAATAACATCAATAATGCAGAAATATACATTTACACACTTAACTAACCACCAAAACACAACTTTCAGATGCCATATTTATTTTTGAGCTTAACTGTCACGGAATGGAACGCACAGGATTGTGGGATATAAAAGGCAGTCCTCCGCTATCGAACTAGCAAATTACCAAAGGGCAAGCGGGTTTTGAGTTGAGCAAGCGGTGCTGAGCGTATTGAGCAAGCGGAGCGGAATCTTCAGAAAGGCGCTCTCCGCTCTGGAGGAATATGAACGCTCCGCTCTCATGCACTGGTTGACGCCGACGCCTTTAGCTTTTAAGAACTGCCAGGTGTTCCGGTAGTAGGCGGAGCTAATGCACAAACGACAATCCCATTGGCTGGCGCTGACCTTTTATCGTCCCTGTTTTGATTTCAGCAAATCAGTTCGAGCGAACACACACAACCTGATTAATATTCATGAATCCAGCAGCTCATTAATCCTTGATGCTTTTATATTGTTCTAAGTATAATTAATTGTATTATTACTATTAATTTGATCTTATCAGAAGGCTACTATTGTGTTTTTTTACAGAAACACTGAATGACCAAAAAAGCACCTGCAACTTGGTTACCAAGTTTTATAATATATAAAAATATACATATAAAATAAAATTATATATAAAAACGTAATTTTTGATTAGTAGTATGCATTGCTTAGAACTTCTTTTGGACATCTTTAAAGGCGATTTTCTTAATATTTAGATTTTTTTGCACCCTCAGATTCCAGATTTTCAAATAATTTTATCTCGGCCAAATATTGTCTGATCCTGACAAACCATACATCGATGGGAAGCTTATTTATTTTATATTCTTTACAGAATTTTGAAGAAATTGACACTTAAGCCTGGTTTTGTGGTCTAGGGTCACATATAGCCTATATATATATATATATATATATATATATATATATATATACATATACATATATACATATATAAATCAGTCTGGCGAGTAAACTAAAAAATTACTAGCCAATGGCAATTCAATTGCCAAGGTGTGAGGGTTGTTTAGTAAAGTGATTTCCACTTTAATTAAAGAATATATAACAAACACAATTAATGTAAATGTTTTAAAGAAAGAAATGTGTTTTGTTATTGCTTTTGGAGCAAGGGATGCTCACCCTGCAGTCTGTGTGGGTCTTAACGCCCCAGTATAGTGACAGGGACACTATACTGTCAAAAAGCACTGTCTTTCGGATGAGACATTAAACCGAGGTTTAACCATACTCTCTATGGTCATTAAAAATCCCATGGCTCTTCTCGTAAAAAGTAGGCGTGTAACCCCGGTGTCCTGGCCAAATTTCCCTCCACTGGCCCTTGTCAATCATGGCCTCCTAATAATCCCCATCCACTTGATTGGCTCTATGACTCTCTCTCCTCTCCACCTGTAGCTGGTGTGTGGTGAGCCCACTGGCGCCGTTGTCCTGTGCCAGCAATCGCATCATCCAAGTAGATGCTGCACACTGGTGGTGGTTGAGGAGAGACCACCCACATGATTGTAAAGCACTTTAGGTTTACAGCAATACACAATAAAGTGCTATATAAAGGCATCATTCATTCATTAATTAACAGCCCGTAAATTAGCATATTAACATAAAATGTTACACCACTACTGGTGAACGAGCTAGTGTAATGCAAATATGTCTAAAAGATCTGACATAAGATGGCATATGAACGATACTATATGAAGCGTTGTTTGTTTACATCACGTTGCGCCTCGCATTATGAAAACAATGTTTGGGATACAATGATCAAAATTTTGCGATGAGGTGATATTGATATACATATTGTATATGTTAAATATTCATTCAAATATGGTGAAAACCAATACATTTGTGTGTTAAAATACCATTTGTGTGTTCAAAAAGTAAATAAATGCTCATATTACTTTACTGTCCAGCAGAGCGAACCAACCCTGTGACGTCATGCGGTAGTACTGCAAGATGGTGGCGCGCTTGCTCCAAAAGCTATAACAAAACATCCTTTTTTTCTTTAAAACGGTTACATTAATCATTTTGTTAAGTATTTTTTTTTTAAAGTAGAAATCAATTTACTAAATGATTTTAACTTGACTGACTGCTTCACTTCCACTTTAACCCTTGCTTTGGAATGCTGCCTCTCCGAAGGCAGCATTTTAGAGCTTTCAGACGCAGACATCGTATTCTGTGTTTGCTTAGGTTTATAAATGATTTATCTTACAAATCTGGTGAAATGGCTAATGTTGTGTTCCCAGATTAATCTTTTAATAAACCCACAGCAATATGCAGAGATGGAGTTTGAGACGCTCCACACATGTAAATGATAACAGTTCGTGTGGAGCAGTATTTATTTAATGTGAATGTAGCCGCTCGGGCACACACGTATATAGCCTACATGCATGTAAATAATTAAAGTGGATATATTAAACCTGCATATATGTAACTGAATCGTAGCGTTTGTGAATTACGGTATTTTGGGAGTACTCAAATTGAATCAGGAATCGTGACAGCCCTAAAACGTATTTTAGCCACTTTTTCCTAACTTTGCAAATATGTGCAGAGCAGCTAGTGCCGCACAGACAGGAACAGCCTGTTTGATGAACAAGTGTTTGATGGACGTTCCCAAATTTTACACCAAGTTAGTTCTTCTAGTCATAGAAATAACAGAATCTATAGAAATTCCTCCTTACTACCTAAACATGACTGGGTAAACCTAGTTTCTGAACATCGAATCCAGCCAACTTCAAAATGTTGTAAATTTTTACATTGAGTTTCAATACATGGTCTTTTGGGTTGGGGAGTGAATTTGTCACAGTACAATTTCACAGTGCACTCAACTCTATTATTCAAAAATACCAAACTGATTTATATGACCATTTTAAATAAAACCAGAGAGATTAATAGACGTTACCATAGAGAGTGACTTTTAAGTTACTGAAATAGCTATAATTCAGGCAGATCCATATCTTCATTGTCTTCTCCTTGTCACAGGATCATTTTGGAAAAATGCTTTATTCGCTAAGGAAAGTGCTGAATTATTTTAGAGCGCTACTCCCATGCTTGCCAAATCTAATTTGAATCATTGAGCTGTAATTTGTCCTTATCAGGCCACCTTCATCAGGCTCCAAATGAGCCCTTGTCCGCCTCACTTAGACAATAAAGATATAAAGATGTAAATATTTGAAAATGTGTTTACAGAAAGAATAAACTAGATTTCTCACAAAATAGCTAAAGAACCCACCTCATTTATGATGATCCAGTGACAGTCAAAAGCCACAAGATTTGTTTCCACCACCTAGAGAGAAAGAAAGAAACATTTGGCCAATTAGAAACTGAATATTTGGAAGATTGTAAGGCGAACTGTCCCTTCCAATCATGTGATTCATTTATTATATGAAAGCAATGACAGCTGCAGGGTTTCTGCTGAACTTAATGATTGCTCATCAAAGGTTTAATAGTGGACAAGTCAAAGGTTTACGAAATTTGGCATCTATAACAGAGTCACTTAAATATCCAAACAGTATTAGAGCCTTTAAATATATGTTGTAAACTCTGTTCCCATATGTATCTTAAAGTGCCCCTATTATGGATTTTTGAAAATGAGAAAAGGTTGACTCTGAATCATTGAAGTGAGTCGTTTTTAAAACAAATCCCAAGCCGTTTCATGTTGACATCAACATGAAACATTTGTATATTGCCCGTCCACTTGTTGGTCTTTTAGCATTGGTCTGAATGAAAATGCAAATTAATTTTTGCCACTAGGTGCCACTTTTGAAGCGATAAAATAGCTGTTTCCTCAGTAATGCTGTACACAAAGCAGCACTGCGCTCACAAACCTCAGCTTTATCTGGCATTACAGGCATGATGAAATGAAAATGAGACCAATCGGAAAAATCACAGCAGATTACGTCATGCAAAGGAAGGGTTTGTAAAAAGTCGTTGAGCGAGTAATGTAAAAATAAATGCATATTATAAGACAATGAACATTTCATTACCCATAATTTGGACACTTTAAACTACACACTGTTCCTCCCATTGAGTCCCATTTTTGGTTCTCTCTCCACACCAACACGACACAAAAACATAGTACCCTTCACCAATGTTTCTCCTGCCCACTGTACCAGCACTGCATTTCACTAACCATAATTTTGTAGGTGACTAAATGTGGATGACATAAAACATTTTGGTCATAAACAAAAGGAACAGCTGGAGAATCTGACGACTGAAGCGCTAATAGTGTTTTAATCTTCCACAAACACCTAATAAAACTTTATAATTACAAAAGAGACAAGAGTAATAAAAGTTTCCATCAACTGGTACAAGATGCCAGTACTTAACAGAGCTTGGCAGGCTTTATGCCTGGGGTCTTCATCACTTACTATTAAATAGGAGAGACTGGGGAATGCTGTAACATTTTGCCTTTTTGTTATATTATTTTTTATATAAAATTACCATATTTTTCTGCAACAAATTAATTAAGAATATGTTAATAAGTGTCAAATGCAAGCATGGGTGCTAACCCAAAATAATTGTGATAATACATTTACTTTTTAAAAGAAAAAATAATTCCTAATCACCACCATTGATCCCATTTAATTTCATAAATATTTCATTCAAAGTGATAAAGTCTATATACATTTTC
The DNA here is from genome assembly GCA_027564155.1 of Gymnocypris eckloni scoliostomus. NCBI lineage: Eukaryota > Metazoa > Chordata > Actinopteri > Cypriniformes > Cyprinidae > Gymnocypris > Gymnocypris eckloni. The sequence goes on from CM050420.1 coordinate 14,590,854, forward strand.
AATCAAATTTGGGAGAAAAAGGGAGAACAATCTAGACAAATGTATTAGTTTTACATTTTTATAAGACAGACAGACAGACAGATAGACAGATAGACAGATAGTCAGATAGATAGATAGATAGATAGACAGATAGATAGACAGATAGATAGATAGATAGATAGATAGATAGATAGATAGATAGATAGATAGATAGATAGATAGATAGATAGATTCCTGAAGTTTCCTTTGAAAATGCTAAGATCAGCTTGATATGTTAGCAAGATCCAGAAAAAAAGTACATCATAACCACTTGACACCAAAACAGGAGTAGACATAAAGTGGCCACTGTTATTAATTACATGGTCCAACCATTTTGATTTCTAAGGCTTTGTGAGGTCATTAAAGTGGCTCATGAAAAGTGTGTGCGGCTCAAAGAAGTTGTGTATATACAGTCAAAAGTTTCGAGGCAGATGGCTGAGCTTAATTAAAGCATTGGCTTAACTTATACTAGTCCAAGATGAACCTCTAAGGCATGTCTTAATGCCAAGAAGAAATTCAAGGTTGTTACAGAGCACGCTTGACCCGCACAAATATGCATCTATATTAGACATGTTAAAAGGCTAAATATTTGAGTGGCTGCATCCATGCTGTTTTTTTCTGTTAAATGTGCAATTAAAGTTGATGGTGAGTGGTATGCCGTCCATTGCCAAAGAGGAAGGTATTGATTCTGGCAGTTAGCTGAAAGTTTGCACAGATGAGATTGAGATCACACAGAAATCTAGGAAAATCCTCAAGCAAAAGATCTATCCAAGTTAAACAGAGTCATCCCATGGGCAGAATCAGGATCAGGAAATTAGCAAACTGACCTACAAGTCTGATGTTCCTTAAAGGCATAGTTCAGAATTCTGACTCTCTCATGTAGTTACAAACCTCCATGCTTTACTTTCTTTCTTTTATTAAACACAAAAAAAACCTTGTTGAATGTACCGTGAATAGAAAATGAACTGCCAAGATCCAAAATAGCCATATAAATAGTAAAAAGGTGCCATAATAGCATCATAAAAGTAGTCCATCCATTTCAAGTGCTATATCCAAAAGTATCCTGAAGCCATTTTATAGCTTAATGCAAGGAACAAACCCAAATTTCCAAAGTTCAGTCTTTATTCACACGGTATATTGCACAATTAGGCTATTTTGTGACGTTTTTGATATAACTGACTTCAAGAAATTAAACAGCGAGAACCAATGGGGTTTGGTATCAAAAGCATCAAATTATATTCTGTCATTGGAATCTAAGGATTCTGGAATCCCATGAGGATTTCACTCAAGTTCAAGTGCACTGACCAACAGAAATCTGCTTGTTTGAAAGTGACTTCTATATGCGCTGAAATTCATACATCATACACTATTGACAATGGGCTTCAGGCATTTTGTGACGCACCTTCGCACAAAGCTGTTGTATGACTTCAGAACATTTGTGTTTTGAACATAAAGTGCACAACTTCTTCTATGATACATTTCTGATTTTTTTATTCTTTTTGAGAATTGGACATTTTCACAGACACCCCATTAATTTTTTTATTATATGGACAGTGTGGTAAGGATATTCTTCAAAAATCACATTCATGTGTCTCCTAAAAAAAGAGCCAGACATAAAATAATGACAAAACATTAATATTTTTGAGTAAACTATGCCTTTAAGGACCACAAAGAAGCAAAATTGGTAATTTCAGTGTGATTATGAATATCTGGGAATATGGTCTGAGTAGCTGTTGAGCTGCAATGACAACCCTGAATGACAGTGGCTTGACGTAAAGTCTTATGCCTGCGAGATCAAAGCCTGTAATCACTGGGAGATGCCTACTCTTCCGAAGTGCTGTCAGCTGTAAATCTACTGAGAATTAGGAGGTCATGTGAATTTACATCCAGATTGTGGTTTTGAGTTCCCTATTAAGAGAGCCATCACCTCAGTACTAGAGGTCTCCAACTGCATTAAGTGAAAACCCAGCGAAGAATAAGCAGCTACTGTTAACCACAATCCCAAATCTCTTTAATTTTCTTCCTATTATTCCTTTTCTTTGCTTTATAATGTGCCCGAGTGGTTGCAGCATGCATTTAACAATTCACAAATTAGAGAAAGAAAAAAAAACTCAAAGAGACACATTCAAGTTCTATTCACTTTCAAATACAAATAGTTGTTTAAATTATATGGTGAACGCAATGTCCTTCAACCAGGTGCTTTCACAGAATGATGACTATTGTTCCCTATCAGTCAGTCACGTTCGACGTAACGTCAGAGTGACTGACTAATGGGATCTCGCCGGAGAGCCCAATCACCTTCGAAAAGTGTTAACAAAACAAGCCAATGACAGTTGGCGTGCGTGTTTAAATCAAGACTCCGCCCGGTGCGGGTATAAAGGAGGCGCGTGCAAACGCACATCAGCTTTTCGCCGGAGCCGAGCCATTGCAGTCTCCAGAGTGTCTGCAAGACAAGCAGCGTTGGTGTTACGGGCGTCAGCGGAGGTCGCTATCCAGTGCTGATTCCTCTTCAAAGAGGCATCACGCTGCTACCTCCTCGGCGCTTCAGCGCTCCTGAAAGGGAGACTTCACAAAAGAGCAATCTAAAGAGCTCCACGAGCGACGGGCGTCTTTAAAGATGGCTTCCGCTCGTGCGTTTCTGGATGTGGTCGTTTCCTGACTTCATCTGATGGTCACGATCGCTGCCCTGCGTGCTTGGGCTTTAAGCACGCTGAGGCAGCGCTCGTGGATGAGTCATGTTCTCACTGCGGGAACATGACCATGGCGATGTTGCGTTCCAGATACCTCCTCGCTAGACGGGGGGGTATCCCCCTTGCTCTGCCCCGTTCTAGTTCCTCCGGCCAGAGGACTACTTCGGCTCAGGGCCAGGGTGACCTGAGGATTACAGTGAGAGCTTCCCCGTCGAGTACGTCTCCGCGGGCCTCTCACTCCTCCAGCACATCGCACCGTCTGGGGTTCCCGGATGAGTATGCGGGGTCCTCGGACAGGGCGGGGCCCAGCATCTCATTCGGTGCCCCAGCAGATGACAGGTTGTCGATCACTGCATCGGGGGATGAGCTAGGTTCTGGAGAGGACGATTTGGCTGCGCTGCCTCCGTCAGGAAGAGTAGCGTTGCCCGAGTCAGATCCAGAACTGACCGCTATGCTTTCCCGGGCTGCTGAGAGCATCGGGCTGCACTATAGGCGTCCGCCTTCTCCCGAGCGCTCAAGGCTGGATGATTGGTTCCTGGGGGCGCAGGCCGAACGTCGGCAACCGCCTCCGGTTCCTTTCTTCCCGGAAGTGCATGAGGAGGTGACTAGGTCATGGAAGGCACCTTTTTCTGCCCGAAACAGGCCTAGTGCCTCCTCCGTCCTCACCACCCTCGACGGCGGAGCGGCCCAAGGGTATGTGGAGGTCCCCCCAGTCGAGCGCGCCATTGCTATGCAGCTCTGCCCGCAAGGCGCTGCCGCCTGGAGGGGTAATCCACGCCTTCCGTCCAGGGCCTGTAAGTTCTCGTCCGCTTTAACGGCCAAGGCTTACGGCGCTGCTGGACAGGCCGCTTCCGCCCTGCACGCCATGGCCCTCCTGCAGGTCCACCAGGCCAAGGCATTAAAACAGTTGCACGAGGGTGATGCTGACCCAGGTGTGATGCAGGAACTGCGCACAGCGACGGACCTCGCACTAAGGGCGACGAAAGTCACGGCGCGGGCCCTGGGTCAGACGATGTCCACATTAGTGGTCCAGGAGCGCCACCTGTGGCTGACCTTGGCGGATATGAGGGAGTCCGACAAGCACCGCTTCCTGGACTCCCCGATCTCCCAGGCCGGCCTATTCGGCGAAGCGGTGGAGGATTTTGCCCAACAGTTCTCCGCCGCACAGAAGCAGACGGAGGCGTTCGACATCATGCCTCGGCGGTCCGCTGCTGTCTCCACCCCACCGCCGGCTGCAGCCCCTCCGCCTGCTCGTCGCCGGTGCCCTCCTGCTGCCTCCACCTCCGCTCCAGCTCGGCCACAACAGCAGCCTGCACTACGGCCGCAGCGTGGAGCTGGCCGCAGGAGACGGCGCAGCCCGCCTCCGCCCCTGCCAAGCCCGTGAAGCGCCAGGGCAGGCGGCGTCCCTGAGACGGGCGACCCGGAGCCTTTGGATCCTGCTCTTCAGGAGATGGTGACTGCCACTCCTTCCCCGGAGGAGGGCCGGGTGGAGAATCTTTGTTTCCTTTTGTTCTGTTCCGCCACTGACCCCGGGTCAGTGGTACAAAACTTCAATAAAGAGCAGTTTCCTTTTCCTCCGGGTCCCAAGAGGGCGAGGATGGCAGTGCACGAGACCCTCTCCACATTCCCCGTCCCCTCTCTCTTCGCCAGTGGGCAGCAGGGTCCGGTCCGAGGGCCGCCTTCTCCCGCATCCCCTGCCCAACTATGGAGCCAGGTCAGTGTCACACCACACTCAGACCCCACTTGAGACGCACTGCCTTTCGAGTCGGGCCCTGTGCTCCACTCGCTGCCCCACCGTGGAGTGCGTCAGTGACTCCCTGGTCCCGCTTATGCGGTCCCTGGGGGCCTGGCTAGAGCTCCCAGGCCGTCGCTGGCTCCTGAGGACTATCAGACTCCTCACGCGATTCAGTTCGCCCGGCCCCCCAAGTTCAGGGGCATTCGGTTCACCTCAGTGTTGAGCAAGGATGCCCCTGTCTTTGCGTCAGAAGTCGCGGTCCTACTGGCGAAGGGCGATGATAGAGCCGGTCCCTCCAGCCGAGATGAAGTCAGGGTTCTACAGCCCCTACTTCATCGTACTCCAAGAAAGGCGGTGGGTTACGACCAATCCTGGACCTGCGTGTTCTGAATCGGGCCCTTCACAAGCTCCCGTTCAGGATGTTGGCACGAGACGCATCTTTCAATGCGTCCGTCCCTCGATTGGTTTGCAGCAATCGACCTGAAGGACGCCTACTTCCATGTCTCGATCCTCCCTCGACACAGACCGTTTCTCCGCTTTGCGTTCGAGGGGCGAGCATACCAGCAAGGCCCTTCCTTCGGGCTATCCCTGTCGCCTCGTGTCTCACCAAGGTTGTAGAAGCCGCCCTTGTACCGTTAAGGGAAGCAGGCATTCGTATCCTCAACTACCTCGACGACTGGCTCATTCTGGCCCAGTCTCGCTCAGTCACCTCAGCCGGTTGGGACTTCAGGTCAGAAACTCTCCCTGTGCAGAGGATCTCTTTTCTCGGCATGGAGTTGGATGCCTGGAGTCTCTTCAGCGCGCGGTTCCACTGAAACATTTTCAGAGGCTCCTGGGGCATATGGCATCCTCAGCCGCTATCACGCCCGCCGGATTGCTTCATATGAGACCGCTTCAGCGTTGGCTTCCACGACCGAGTCCCGAGATGGGCATGGCACCACGGCACATACCGGGTCTCACTCACCCCGTCCTGCCGCCGCACCTTCAGCCCATGGTCGGATCTTGCTTTCTTCGGCAGGAGTCCCCCTAGAGCAAGTATCCAGGCATGTTGTTGTTTCAACAGACGCCTCTGCCACAGGCTGGGGGCCATGTGCACGGGCACGCAGCGGGGCTCTGGACAGGGCCCCAGCTGCAGTGGCATATCAATTGCCTCGAGTTGCTGGCAGTATGGCTTGCTCTGCGCCGCTTCAAAACGCTGCTACACGAGAAGCATGTACTGGTCCGTACGGACAACACTGCGACCGTTGCGTACATCAACCACCAAGGCGGTCTACGCTCCCGTCGCATGTCGCAACTCGCCCGCCATCTCCTCCTTTGGAGTCAGAAGCATCTGAGGTCGCTTCGCGCCGTTCATGTCCCAGGCGAGCTCAATCGTGCAGCCGACGAGCTCTCACGTCAGCACGCCTTCCGGAGAATGGCGACTCCACCCGAGGTACTCCAGCTGATTTGGGCGGCTTCGGGACGCTCAGGTAGACCTGTTTGCCTCCCGGACACGTCTCACTGCCAGTTGTTTTCTCCTGTCCGAGGGGACCTCGGTACAGATGCACTGGCATGCAGCTGGCCTCGGGCTTACGCAAATATCGTTTCCCCAGTGAGCCTTCTCGCACAGACCCTGTGCAAGGTCAGGGAGGACGAGGAGCAAGTCCTCTTGGTGGCGCCTTACTGGCCCAATCGGACGTGGTTCCCAGAACTGATGCTCCTCGCGACAGCCCCTCCTTGGCAAATTCCTCTGAGGAGGGATCTACTTTCTCAGAGAGGGGGCACCCTCTGGCACCCGCGCCCAGACTTGTGGAATCTCCACGTATGGTCCTTGGACGGGACGCGGAGGTTCTAAGTGGGCTACCTCCAGCGGTAGTAAACACTATCACTTCTGCCAGGGCCCTGTCTACGAGACAAGCTTACAGGCTGAAGTGGAACCTGTTCGTCGATTGGTGTTCTCCCCGCCGGGAGGACCCCCGTAGATGCCCGATCGCAGTCGTGCTTTCTTTCCTGCAGGATGGGTTGGAGCGAAGGCTGTCTCCCTCCACCCTCAAAGTGTATGTCGCCGCTATTGCCGCACATCACGATGCAGTAGACGGTAAGTCTCTGGGGAAACACGACCTGGTCATCAGGTTCCTCAGAGGGGCAAGGAGGCTAAATCCTCCGCCCTCACCTGGTACCCTCTTGGGATCTCCCTCGGTCCTGTCGGCCTTGAGGGGGCCCCCTTTGAGCCTCTGCAGTCAGTAGAGCTTAAGTTTCTGTCTTTGAAGACAGTGCTCCTCTGCATTGGCCACAGTCAAGAGGGTAGGGGACCTGCAAGCATTTTAGGTCGGCGATTTGCGATTGGTACTCGGCTGACTCTCACGTTGTCCTGAGACCCCGGCCTGGATATGTGCCCAAAGTTCCCACCATGCCCTTCAGGGACCAGGTGGTGAACTTGCAAGCGCTGCCCGGGAGGAGGCAGACCCAGCCATTGCTCTGCTCTGTCCCGTTCGTGCCTTGCGCATCTATGTGGACCGCCGCGAGCTTCAGGACCTCAGACCAGCTCTTTGTCTGCTTCGGAGGACAGCAGAAGGAAGAGCTGTCTCAAACAAAGACTCGCCCACTGGATAGTGGAGGCTATAGTCTTGGCCTATCAGGCCCGCGCTTACCGTGCCCCTTGGTGTGAGAGCACACTCTCGAGAGGCGTTGCTTCCTCTTGGGCTTTGGCACGAGGCGCCTCAATAGCAGACATTTGTAAAGCTGCCGGCTGGGCGACACCTAATACGTTTGCGAGGTTTTACAATCTCCGTATAGAGCCAGTGTCCTCCCGTGTACTTGTCTCGGATGGCCAGTAACACTGGAACCGCTCGGTGTCAATCACGCTTGCTGCGCCATTCCCTCTACGGACCGGATACGGCGCCTTTGTTGCTTCTCAGTTCAGTTCCCCACGGCGAACCCTGTTGAAGTTCCTCCGCACCCTCGGCAGTCAGGTGTGGCGGAGCACCAGACGCCAGGTCCAGTACTCGTGACGCTGCCCAAGGTCAACCCCTGTGCTGGGCTAGGTGCCCATGTGTAGTGATTCCCCTTGGTGATCCCACATGTGTATTCTTCCACGGCACGGCTTCCCCTTGGTGAGCCCGTGTCTTCCCTGGCAGAACCCTCTGCCTTCTCTGCTGTAGCTATCTCACCCCAGGCGGGCTGGGTCTACCTCAGAGACTCCCATGTGGTACTGCCCTTGGCCAGTCCATCGTGTAATCTCCACATGATACCTCCTTATGCGGGATGTGGCTCCGTAGCGTTTCCCCCTACTTGGGGTACGCTTTCCCAGTGTTATTCTACCCACTGGGCGGAACAGCAGTGCGGTTATCTCTGCCTAAACCCTGTCCTATCTTCCATCCCAGCTGGTGTGGGGGGACTTGCCGGCTTCTGCAGAGCACTGGAGGGGGTCAGCAATAGTGGCGTTTTCCAAGGGATCCCATTAGTCAGTCACTCTGACGTTACGTCGAACGTGACTGACTGATAGGGAACGTCTGGGTTTGCGTAACCCCGTTCCCTGAAGGAGGAAGCGGAGACGTAACGTCCCGTCGCCATAGTTGCTGTACCACCGCTGTATGCGGCCGGGCACACAGTCTCGGCTCCTCAGCGAAAAACTGATGTGCGTTTGCACGCGCTCTCCTTTATACCCGCACGCGGCGGATCGTGATCGAAACACGCTGCGCCAACTGTCATTGGCTTGTTTTGTTAACACTCGAAGGTGATTGGGCTCTCCGGCGAGATCCCATTAGTCAGTCACTCTGGACGTTACGTCTCCGTTCCTCCTTCAGGGAACGGGGTTACGCAAGTAACCTAGACGTTATTATCTCATATTTTCCACCTGCCTGAGCCCTGGAAGTGGAAGGTGAGATGGCGTGTATTCATTAAAGAGAGCCAAAGGGAGAGATGACCAGAATTAGACATTAACTTTTAGATCCACCAACTGCACAAAGATGCCTCCGCACCACCTCTTTTTACCTCATAAGTGACCCAACGGATCCAAATGAGAGCTAAAACTTTTGCCAAGACATTTTAGTTTCTATGTTGAGACAGAATATTTTAAAATTCATATTAATCTTAGAAATGTATTTGCCGAGAAAATGGATTAACTGAGTCGTAATTATACCAAATGTAATGTAAATGTAATGATAGAAACACCTATAATATCATGTTAAATGAAATCTAGATAAAAAAATGTATAATTTAACACAGTTTTCAACAAAGGGGATCCTTAACCCATCTACTGAAAGCATTCCGTTTAGCATATTTGTAAAGAAAACAACATGGTACTATTTCTGTACAACAGTACATGGTTTATGCTTAAACAGTATACAGCATTTCACTGCCATAAGCTTTATTATTATTAATGTTTAAAGAATACTTCTATTTAGGAAGCATGCATTTTAAACTAAATAATATTACAAAAGACATCTAAATATTACAAAACAATTATATTCATTAAAAAAATCATGAAAAATGTATCAACTAAAATATTGATAATATTGTTTGTTGAGCATCAAATCAGCATATTACAATGATTTCTGAGGATCACGTGACGCTGAAAATTCAGCTTTGCCATCACAGGAATAAATGTACATGTATATAATATATTAAATCAAACAAGCACATGGTATCTCCTACCATTTCTATGCTGATGACACACAGCTCTATCTCTCATTTCGACCTGATGATCCAACAGTAGCTGCACGGATCTCAGGCTGCCTGGCGGACATCTTGGCATGGATGAAAGAACATCACCTACAGCTCAACCTGGCAAAGACTGAGCTTCTTGTCTTCCCAGCCACTCCAATTCTACAACATTATTTTACCATCCAGATAGATTCATCAACAATTACCCCATCAAGCTCAGTCAGAAATCTTGGGGTAATTTTCAATGACTAGCTCACTTTCAAAGACCACATTGCAAAAACTGCTTGATCTTGCAGGTTTGCATTGCACAACATCAGAAAGATCAGGCCCTTTCTTACACAGCACGCTGCACAACTTCTTGTCCAGGCCCTTGTCATTTCTAGACTGGACTACTGCAATGCTCTTCTAGCTGGACTTCCATCATGCACAATCAGACCTTTACAGATGATTCAGAATGCAGCATGACTGGTCTTCAGCGAACCCAAAAGGGCCCATGTCACACCTCTCTTTGTCTCCCTGCACTGGCTCCTAGTTGCAGCTCGCATCAAGTTCAAGACACTAATGCTTGCATTTAGAACAGCCACAGGCTCAGCACCCTCCTACTTCCATTCACTGATGACAATCTACATCCCCTCCAGAAGCCTGAGATCTGCGAGCGAGCGTCGCCTCATGGTGCTATCACAGATAGGCACAAAATCACTTTCCAGAACGTTTTAATGTACTGTTCCTGGCTGGTGGAATGAACTTCCTTCGTCCCTGACAATTTTCAAGCGATACCTGAAAACTCATCTCTTCTGTCTTCACTTGACTTCTGCTTCTTCTTCATAAAAAATTCATAAAAAAACTCTCCCTATCTAGCTAGTTTTTGCTCTGAACAATGCCTGAAATGTTGTATTACAAGCACTTCCTGTGACTGTTTGCCTCTTTATAATGTATCGCTTATTGTATTCCTCAATTGTAAGTCGCTTTGGATAAAAGTGTCTGCTAAATGAATAAATGTAAACGTAAAATTAAAATATTAATTGTATTTTGAGTTGTATAAATGTTTCACAATGCTACTGTTTAACTCTATTTTTGAAAATACAAAAATGTTACAGACCCCAAAATAATTTAAGAATATTTAACTGATTACATTTTTAAATTCAAATTTTAAATTCAAATGACCCATTTTAAACTTTGGCACATCTTTTAATGATTCAATGTAATGAGCTCTTACACAAGTTTTGCAAATAACTATCTCTCATTGTAACAGCTTAATAACAAGACAAGACTTTTGCTTCATGTGCAATTTTTATTTAACATATTATTATGGATTATGAGATTACTATGTGCTGTGAAAAAATGCCCTTTTTGCTCTTGGCAAAGTTGACAATACAAAATCTTGTAGACAAAACAGTCTGTACTACTAACCACGAACGCCATATGTGACAGCAAAAGAGATCCGGTAGTTTTCTGCTCTGAGTAATTCCTCAAATGGCACATTATTCTTCAGAGTGAATTCCAGCATGTTATGTACTTAGCTCACACTTGCTCGAGCATGAGCACATTAAATACATAAGAACTGTTCTGTGTCACAATTGCCATTTTGCTTTAATGTCAGCAATCCTCGCTGTGAGCTGTGGCTTTAGTCATGTATAATTCATCCACTGTGAGTCTGTCAGGAGGGTGGCCCATCTCACTGTTGTAGTGTGACTTTTTACAACTCACACTGCTACTGACACACACTTATCTTGCCATCATCTCTGAGGGTGCAGCACAGTGTCTCCTGTAGCGGAGGGTTGATGGTGAACGCACACGGCAACACACAAATAGGCACATACAGAAACACTTAAACTTGTTCATGCTTCGTAATTATGCCACTTGTGTCTCTGATAACACAGGGATCATCTAAATTGGATGTGGGTATGCTGTGAAATTATAATCACATAATCATGGAGAAAAAAATGAAATACAGAACAAGCCAAGCTTTAAACAGCTATAGTCATGACAAGAAGTTTCAAAACACACTCTGTGAAATCTCATTGGACATCATCAGAATTATGTTAAAGTCTTTATAAAATCAAAACAAAATCAAAATGGACCCCATTTACTTCCTTAATGTACATTAAGGTCTAAATGTGAACGATTCATTGGTGCATGTTATTCCAAAGATAAAAATTGTTTTCATAATCTTCACTCAAAATGTAATAACTTGCTCTTCTTTTCCTGAATAATGTTATGATCTGGCTCCATTCCTGACAGTTTTTCCCCCTTGTTGAATAATCAGTTTTACTTGGCAAATACATTAGATTACAGGAGAAAAGTTGGTTTGAAATAATTAAAATCAAATTTTTGATAATGCCTCTTGGCGTATGTGTATAAATATCTCACCATTTTGCTGTGAAATGTGTTCAGGTTTGTACACTGCCATCATTCAAAATATATATTAAACAATCCATTAAAAAATTAATGGCAAAACATCTATTGCTAAAGTCTGAACCACAAAAGTTTGAATGAAACTGACAGCGGTTTCAACACAAAATCAATCTGATCTGACCACATATACAGTAACTTAATAATATATATAATCTGTTGATTCTCAGCACATGCTTGTCTGACGCTTTAAAGTCTCGAGCTCGTGATAGCAGGATGGATTCTGATTGAGTGTCAAAGTTTTTATTATTCATCAGTTGGGAAAAAAATATTTCTGAAAGTGATTCCAACAATATTGTTTCTCTGTGCATTTATCGTTATAGCTGTGGTGTGGACTCTGCTATTCTTTAATATCGAGAACGATTTTTTCACTTTATCTTTATAATTATCGTCCTTGGTGTGAACAGGCCTTTATTGACATTAGCTACAGAAAAGGCTTTTTTGGGGGTGTGGGTGGGACTATTTTGTCCAAACAACAGAAGACAGGGAAACCTGCTAAAACTTCAATTTGGTACTACTAATGCAATTTATATCGGGATAATTTATATAACACAAACAGAGCAAAGTATGTTCTTATAAGGAAACAGGTCAGAAGCCTCTTGTTTGTGAGGACAATGGCTTTATCCTTCTCGCATCCCCCCCTTAAGCTTAATTACCCTGAACTGCCTGTATAATTCCATCCTGATCTCAGTAAATATGCTGCTGATTTACTATGGCTATAAACCGGCACTCTGGCCTCAAGGGCGAGCCAGAGCAAACACATGACAAGTGTCTGGGTGTCATGACAAAGAGCAACCTTACACAGCTATTGATCATTTGTGTTGAACAATCAAGAGAACAATCAAGCTTCTTCACTCTTGACAAATCAGCTGAAACAGCAAGCCTGTCTTTGCTGATTCTTGCTTAGTTTAAGTGGCAGGATTTCCCATGGTTCTCTTTCCCTGAGCAGTCATCTTTGCAGCTCCTAACATGAAATAATTATAATGTAGTCAAATAATTGCCTCGCAGGCTCATGTGTTGACAGCAGAGGCAAGAAGCTGTAACGGGCAACATGGAAGTAATTTCTCTCCATTACCATGTTTGATCCACGCTGAGCAAAGTGTGGAACAAGTACGACAGCAGTAGATAAATAAGAATTTTCGTTTTATTTTTACTCTGAACATCCACACTACATTGAATGTATGAAAAGGTCAGAGCTGGTTACTTTTTGTATTACTTTTTTTTCAATCAGGGTATATCCTCAAACAAGCAGACAGCTTTTTAGTGTATTAAAAAATACATAAAATGACAGACATGCGTACATACACGTTTACATTCATACATATAGTTTTGAGAATAATCTTCCAACAGGATAAGAATAAAAGAAAAGAAAATTGTGAAATTGTTGATATATTTTGAGAAAGATTTTATTTCGAGAACAGTCAAAATGATAACATTCAACATAGCATTATGGACTAAACCGGCAATAAGACTAAAAGTAACCTAAAAAATTTGATATGTAAATTTTAAATAATAATACAAAAATAAAAGTGACCTTAAAAACGGGACATTATTCTGAAATGTTTTTCATGTTAATAATTTTAGAAGAATGTCTTATTGGATGTTTCCTTACAACTGTATTATAATCTCATAATGCCTCATTCTCAAATATTAATATTTTATGTTTGCAATGGCTTTATTTTTAAAACTATGATTTCTCGTAAAAGGTCTAGAATGGAAGTTTTATTCTCATTCACGTGTATAAGAAATGTAGGCATATCGATTCAATTATTTTAGTTTTCACTTTTTTATTTTATTTTAGTATGGCACTAATATGTGGTGGAAACAAAAAGTTGACAACCTTTTCTCTTCCTCTACACAAAATTTGTGCAGTACAGCTTTAATAGAGGAGCTACAGCTGTAATTTCACTCTCTAGCCAAATTCAGACGGTAATTGTGTCTCATATAAACGTCTGTAAAAATACATTTACATATCACCTCAGTGATAAAACTCATGGATTCGGATGGCGATTTATTCACAGCGGAGGAGCGAGTTCTGTGGTCCTACAAAACCGGGAACGCGCCGCACCGCTCACGTCTCCTGTAAATAAAAATAATTTCATTTAAAAATGTATTCTTATTAATGTGTATAATATGTATTTAAAAATACTTATGTAAAATGTATTCTTATTATTCCAAGCATATTTTATAATATATAATCGTATTTATTATTTAAATCTTCTGTTTAAAAATAGGAAAATAGACATGCTATAGTTGTTTATAATTATACACAATATAGTTATGTATATATCTGTTTATAATACACATTAAAAATTTGAATTGCATACCTTGCATACCGCTGCCACAATAAAGACGCATTTCGAATGTTTACGGGCTTTCTTCTCTTTCTGCTCTCACTCCCTGTGCTGGAGCATTTATGAAGGAATTTTTATTAAATATTTCCAGCATTTCATAACTAAATATGTAAGCAAATTACACTGAAGTACAACAGTTACCGTACGGTGTTCAGGAGTGCTCAAAAAGGGTTTAAACGCTGCATTTTTAATCGATTTCTTCGCGTAAACTCAGAGATGTGGATTCGGACGGCAATTAAATTTACATTAAATGTCAAATAGTAGGAAATAGGAAATTTGTAGGAAAAAGTAGGACATTTGGCCAGGCCTTTACGGGTGGTGAGAGATAAACACCGACATTCTGGTTTTGGACGGCAATTAAATAACCAACTACCCCTGTAAATGGTCAAAATCACTTAGGCTACGTCTCCATGAGAAACAAATACTGTCCAAATAGGGCTTTTGTGAGAAGATAACTCACAGGGTAAGTTTAGAGAAATATATGAACATTGTCTCAACTCACCTCTATCAATGTCCCTGTCAGGATCGTGCTATTACTTTACAGTTTTATGAGCCTGAATATTGTTATAATTGATGTTTGCTCTCAACACTTTTAAAAATAAAGGTTATTTATTGCCATATATGATTACATGAAGTACCTTTAACATCCATAGTGGAAAAGGGCTCCTCAGATTATTCAAATGTTCTTCACACTAAGTGCAAATGGTTCTTTAAAATAACTATTCAATTAAAGTCTCTTCAGGGAACCCAGAAAGGTTAACTCTATTGTATGGACTTACTGCAAAACTCCTCTTTTGGAACATTCATTTTTAAAAGAGTGAAAAAACAGGCATTTATGAGAGAGAGAGAGAGAGAGAGAGAGAGAGAGAGAGAGAGAGAGAGAGAGAGAGAGAGAGAGAGAGAGAGAGAGAGAGAGAGAACAATCTGCAAAATGTAGAAATGTCCACAAGCCCCCATTCACTCAGGGCTCAGTTTCAGATTAGGGTCCAAAACAGCACTTCGAATAATCAAGAGCTCCCTTTATAAGTGCAATAGTTCAGTCCAGTCCCGGAGGTCTCACACCAGAGCACTCGGTGCCAGCGTGTCGCCTCTCTCCTCCTGACAAAACTGCATTAATCCAGCATCCAGAAATCTGCCACAAGAGGAAGGTCCCAAGATATCATCTAACACTCCAACAGAGTGCTGTTTGCACCTGGCCGACGGTGGCAGAAGTAAAGTATGATGGGTGGTGACAATGCAATCGTGACCTGGTGTGTGACCCCTGCATGGGTCTTTGTGCAGTGGGTAATGGGACCACGAGCAGGAAGAGGATTATGGGAGTAATCCAGCCACTGTAAGCTTATCAGCACATACCATGTTTGTGTCACTATTCATCAAGCTCCTCTTTGGGAGACTTGCAGCATTAATAGCAAAGAAATAAATGAAAATACATAGCATTGAAATAAGACTGTCCCGAGGTAACGGCACAAAACTACAAGTAAATCCAATGCAAATTCCAAAGGAGGCAGGACATTTTTCGATTTGAAGGAGCACAGGCTTTCCATCTGTGAATTGAAAAGTTGCTGATGATGGTAATAATCGTTAGAATTTCATTAATCCATAACATACCTGTGAATTAATAACAATCGATGACATTCCAGATGCTGTTGCCCATGCAAAAATAAATATGTACCTAAATAAATGTAAATACACATTTCGTCATTCTGTCGGAAAATGGTCTGCGGCAGTTCCATCTACGTCAATGGAAAATTTATGAATATACAATGCACTTCTCCTCTCACCATCACAGACGTCTTAGTAGCAAGCTTCCCATTTAAGTAAAGTGCATGAATTAAGGAGAAATACTAGCGCGAGTAATTTCATTCTTCATCCTTCATTCAACTTTAATCGAAAAAGCCAGCACTAGCTGAGTTATCTATTTTCCAAAGACTGCTTTATGGCAGCCTGTTTGCCCAATCAACAGGATGCCCAGGGTGATATATTGTTTCCACAGACCCATGTAAAATGGCTGAGCTCTTTGCGACTGAAATTAAACACAATGTAGAGATAATTAGATTGAGATGAGAAAATGGCCATGTAATGTACAGGAACGACTCTGAGGATGTGGCGAGCGACAGTGGTGCAAGAGTTGTAAATAATCTATCATGCGGGCTGAAATGCTCTCCAGCTGACAGCCGTGGTCATCCACCCTGATAAAAAGCTTACACGTCAATCAGTGCCTCCACCCCATCTCCAAGAATCATCTCCACTCGTAACATCCCGATCAGCTGCTGCTGTGGCCCGGTGATCACGCGAGGATGAGGTTGCCGGCCCTTGCGCTATAAACACCAGCCTTTGCTCACACAGCACTGGATGATTTACTGATGTTTCAGCATTATATAAAGGAAGTCTTTTTTATGCAACAACAACAAATCATTGTGTTAAATAAACAGGGTCTTTGATAGACATGATGATGATTGACAATACTTACAATAATGAACTTATTGGCTGTACTTTCATGACTCAGAAGATTCAGAGTTCTCAACTATATTTCAATTAAGCTAAAGTGTGTCATTTTTCTTAATTTTAATATACTTTTCCTCTCCCACCTTAATAACCAGAGTTATGTTTGTAGGCTCGGCTGATTTATCCATAATGTGTGTAAACATTATGCTATCAAACATTGCTCTTTCTGAGCATCCTGACTAGTAAAATCAACTGTGTTGTAGACATTTCTACTGCAGTTCCTATTAAACAGAAACAAGCCAATCATTGATATAGGAATATAAATTCTGTAAGAGAACAGAAATGCTCATATTAAAATTGATTGGAGACGTGGCATTTGAATTGTAAATGACAGGAAGAGGAATGTACTGAATTGCAACAGAGTATTGCATAAATTTGTCATAATACCCAGAAACAAGTCAGTCCAGAAATCAGTGTGGTTTTTGAATGAGTTTCGGGTTAAATCCCTAAAGTAAGGTCATGCTCAAATTTTTTTCATGTTTTATTTTACAACATAAAATACAGTACGTTATATAAAATCAGTTATACCCCACTATGGCTTAAGGCTGGTCTCTTATCAGATTTTCATAATGTGAGAGCCCACACAAGTAAAAAATATTTAAAAATAAATTCATTGTTTTAACAGTTTTGTTCCTATAGTGTGTGGAGTGCCACAATTTGACCAAGAAAGCACACCAGAGTCCCAACTGTGAACACAGGAAATCTTGTGTGACCAAATGTGAGTTTACAGTAAATAATGGCAGACGATGGCGATTACTGTATTTTAATTTCTCTTTTACCAAAAATTGCACAAAGGTTTGGATGGAGTCGTAAAGATGGAATGAAGATGGACTTTACATAGTACAGCGCAAGCTGGAGGTGAATAATGCTTCTGTCAATTTGCTTTCTGATTGAGAATTGCTTCACTCTACAATCAACAGCTTGCATGCACACTTGATCTCAGGGATTCCCACACACAACAGATTTTCTGATCGGAAATATTCAATGTGTTGGATGTTTAAAATCAGTGTGGCCTTGACGTTCTTCCGAGCAGATCAATCACTCTTAACACACCCCACACCAAAGGAAAATCGAATAAGATAATCTGTAGAACCATCAAGGAAATCATAATTTTACCTAGGATAGTCAGAAGGGGATAATTTGTCTTAAAATTGAGCTGATAATATTGCACTGTGTGATCGCTAAAAAGTGGCTAAATGGGACTACGGAGGTTGTTGGGGACATTAAGTATAATCATGCCGAAAAGGAAAACTCACCTACTCACTAGTCTGCTTCTACAGCCTTGCTGTGTTTATAACCGTGTTCTGGCAAATTGTAGATTTGTAGATTGTAAATTAAGACTGAAAGAGTCATCAAAATATTTACAGTTATGATTCTAAAGTCTGAATGACTGTGGTGTAGTTAGTTATAGCCTAACTTCAGCTTTTTACCATTGGCGATTGTATTTTATGCTTCAAAAATCATATTTGTTAAGATTAACATGAAAAAAAGTGTAAGAATCATAAATGTTTGTTGGTCACATAGTTTATTTTTACAATGACAAATAATAATGGAAAAAATATTGGCTTTTTGTCGATAGAACCAGGATGATGTTCAATTTTAAAACCACTTTATGACAGAAATTCAACAAAGGTAATGCAAAACATTATGTAATGCATTATTGCACATTAAGTTATTTTACTCTCAATGACAAAATTAATATATTAAATGTGATGACTTTTTTTCAATGAAAATTTGTCATGACAAAGAAAACTTTGTTAAAAATGAATTTAATAAATTTCTTTGAATTTTCTTTGAGAGAGAGAGAGAACGAAAAGAAGCAGGAAACTTCAATAAGTTACTATTCTGATTCTCCATTCAATCTCCTTGCTGTCCAAGTAAAACAAGTGAAATCCTAAAGAGATTTTCCTTTCCTATGGGGAATTTCATAATTTTATTGTCACATATGAATTTATGGATTTAGATAACCATGTTGTCTCATGCATTAAATCTTTGTTAATTCCTATGGCAAAAGGGCAACGCTGCTCAATACAATTCATCACAAAGACTCTTTGTACCAGGTAAGACTCTCCTTGTCTGTCACCACCGCACAGGCACCAATGATGTCAGGCCCGCTATAAAACATACAATGAATCTGAGTAGTCATCATCTCCTGTCCTCCATTTTAAATAATGTATTTGAAAAGGCCTCTCCGTTTCCTGCTGCTGTGGGAAAGGATTTGTCTGAGCAGCAGAAAAGTTTCTCATACGTCAATCAGTATAAGAGCTCAACGGAGTGTGCACATCCAAATTGTCACCTTGAATGAACACCTCAAATATAAACTCTCATGTAAATGGGGAATAAAGACGCCTGGCGACTATCTAAAATAATTTTAATGACATAACTACCTCGCAAATTCCGTTTATTATAACTTTATCAAAAGCGACTCCATTGAAGAGGAAGCAATCATCACCTCTTGTCTGTTTAACCTTCAAAGCAGTTATGAACATCACCCTTTTAGTCATGTGTTATCTTGTCACACTTCTGTAGTGTCTTTCTTTAACCTTTATTTTGCAACTTTTTTTCCAGTGCAGACCACACAGATGCTCCAATTTCCCATTTGCAGTGTTTACCTCTTATCCAATCAGAGCTCTTAAGGTCACAGCGAGTGCCGACGGAGTTCACCCGCTGTGTTTGTCTGCTTCTGTGAGCGTGACCTTGGGTGGTAGTTAGAGAGGCTTGTCTAAACACGTCTGCATGTGTGTTTGCGTGTGCCTGTGCATGTTTCTGTGTGAGTGTGTGAGGACAGGGCCATCAGTCACCACTGTAACCTTGAGCCAGAGTGACCACAGACGTTAACGAGTTAGTGAGGCCTGTGAATCACACATAGTCCACCGGCTGATGAGAAACAGCAGCTGCCACGTCCTGACAGTTTGAATGTAAATAAATGAATAAATATTTTACTGTGATAGTGAGAGGAAGGATTGTGGAACTAATGTGATGATTTGTTATCAGAGCTACATGGTACAACAGTACTTTAATATTCATTTCTGAAAGCAAACTGAAAATGATCTGACGAAGCTGGCTATGCTGAAATCTTGCACGCGTCAGATTAGTGTCTGTATGCAAGATTATTCTCTGTTGGCTGATTATGACAATGTTTGCAAATGTTGATGATGAAATAGTTCTTAGGCAGAGTCTTGTACGCGGGTGTGTACCCGACAGGTGAACCGCTAAAATTGGCAACGGGTGGAATAATATTTATGTGTCGGGTGCGATATGGATGGTGACAGGCACAGGCATTTGCTATTTGGACTCAATCTGGTATACGCTGATAGGCAGTTGCTTGCAAAAGGTCCCGTGTTTGTGTTCATGTTCTGTCTGAAGACCATGTAAAGGCCACATGGAACACGGCAAGCAGTGCAATCGCTGTGCGGCTGCCGTGTTCTCTCGTAGTGGAAGTGTTTTGTGCAGTCGAGGTGTTTGCGACGACAACGCCATAGTTGCAAACCACAAGGTCACCTTTGATTTGACTAAAAACTAAATAAACAAAACAGGCTAGTATATGTGTTGTTTGCAATGTATGGCATTATGACAATGACTAGTAGTTTTCATGTCAGACACATAACCATGACATTTTACACGTAGCCTAGTTGTAGCCTAGTTGTATTTTTACCTGGCAAACCAACTCGTACACACATGCTCTGGATTTCTTTGTTCTTTATTTAGAGCTCTGTTAAATATTTTTGATGGATCATACTAGGGATGCTCAATTAATCGAATGCAATTGTCATGCGCATCATGTCAGTAAAGCCGGTTCTGTAATCAGTAGTAAATCTCCATCACCTGCTTTCAGATAGAGGAGCATTTAATACACATGTCCGTAGTTCACTGAAAAGCACGCAATATCGCATTCATAATCGCACACGATATAATCGCACAATTTTGAAATCGAAGAAATCGTTCTGCGATAATGACAGCTGTTTGCGTACCTTCTCTGTGAACTACGGCTCTGTGTATTAAAAAAATGCTGCTCCATTTGAAAGCATGTGAAAATAATACCATATTTAATAACATGTTTTTACTCCAAACTCACTTCATTACGTCGGTCGAGTGTTTGAAAAACCTTCTGTGAGATGACGTGGCTTCTTACACGGAATAAGGTCGTGAACAATGTCGATTAGCATTGAATTATTATATACTTTATTATAATTAAAATTATAATAATAATAATAAGAAGAAGAACTCAGATAAACCATATATTGCCATAGTAGTGTGTTTATTAGTCATGTTGAATCAATGAAAGCAGTTAAATCTTCTGTTTATTCAGCTGCAGTGAGACTTCTTCTGCGGGGCATATTTGGAGTTTCAGCATGAGAGCGCCCTCTGTCCATCGGATGGAGATTTACTGCTGATCACAGAACCGAGCTTCAATGACAAGATGCGAATGACAATCGCAGCTTTTGCCTAATCACTATTGCGATTTCATTTCGATTAATTGAGAAGCCCTAGATCATACAACTTTATAAATAAAAGTATAAAAATAAATAGGTGATTCAAAATCTAGTTAAACTTTGTCAGGTTGTCAACCATTGTGACCCTAATTGATAGAAAAGCTACTCAAACCCATCATGTTTCCTCAAAATTCTACACCTTAATTGTCCATTGGAGTGGATGGTTTCCATCCATAGTTTGACAGCTTGTCAGTGCAAGTGTGATGGACATGTGTCTCTGACTGTTTACCATACACACATCACACAGACAGGCGGCTGGTCGAACCATGTCCTCACCTCTTGCCTCACTGACATGCTCCATCATGTCTTCTGTTCGTCCACAGTGAGGCTGATCTCCTCCAGTTAAATGCCTGGCCTGGGACCCTTCCCCCAAGAAAGACCTTTCGTAATCTGACTTCATCACTTCAATCCCAGACTTCCTCTGACAGGTAACACACACGCTACTGAATACATTTGAGCTTTGTCTTTGCCGATGCTGGCCAGGACCCAGAAATGATTTGCTATGCTTGTCCTCTTGCTGAATATGCAACAAGTTTGAAGGTAAATTACATGCATTATTGCTAGCACATAATTATCCAATGCCCAATAAACAATACAATGTTTCCCCAATGCAAACAAAGCTCATGATGCTTTCATAAAGTGTGTGAGCAAGACCCAAAATGACTTGTTTAGAGCCATCAGTGAACATTAATCTTGACACGTGCATCTACCATCGACTGTTTAATGGGGGTTTATGGGTCGTGCACAGAATCCGGTGCACAGATTCGCACACGGTAAAGTTTGTCTGAGCTTGTAAAAGACTCTGTTAGACTTCAACAATAAGAATAAGAGAGCATAAATTACTTCAATATATGTGACTCACCAAACTCTAGCATAGCACACTGGAGACTTACACAGAGGCAAAGCCTTTTCTGATGATTTTTTTGTTGAGAAACTTCTGAAGGTTGTTTCAAACGAACCACATTTGGTGAAGCGCAGTCCCGCAACTAATGTGATTCCATATTTTCACATTATTAAACACCAGCCCTAGTAAAATATGTTCACAATTGACCATAAAACACACGAGAAGCAGCTGCATGCTGAAACATGTCTTCTAATAGGAGCAATTTGTCTCTAACTATACACAGAATGTCTCTTGTACAATGAACTGGCCTTTAAATCAGCTTTATAGTGCAGACAAAAGACTTAGATAAGCCAGATATGCTGCTTTTATGTGACAGTTCCTGAAAAAACCAGAACACTGTAGCTTTACACTGCATGCTATCAAAGCCCAGGAATGAGGCTACAAATCTCTACTGATTATTTATTATTATTTGTTTTAAATGCATAGTGCAGTGTTCATAAAGGATTATTTTATTATTATTATTTTTCATTTTTTTACACAAACATACTATATATGGTATACATTAAAATGTTAAATTGATAATGAACATACAGTTAATAGTAACATAATATTAATTACTAACTAAACATTTATTACTTTTTATAATGATAGACCTTATGTTGCCCCTTTTTAGTGCTGTGCACTTTGTCTTTTGCCTTCTGTCTGTACTTTCAGCTAATTTTCAATTTTTCAAAACAAAATTCACCCAAACAAACAAACAAAATAATTGATGTGGTATTCAGAGTTTTTTTAATGCTGAGCTTATATATATATATATATATATATATATATATATAGAGAGAGAGAGAGAGAGAGAGAGAGAGAGAGAGAGAGAGAGAGAGAGAGAGAGATAAGAGAGAGCGAGAGATTTGAGATTTCAAACTTCCTTTTATTACAATAAAATGTACATACAAAAATCCCCAGATAAATCAACCATCCATCTTGCACAACCCTAAATTACCTCAACAGAAAAAAAACACAGCTCTTCTTCCACTACTTCACAAAGAATCCTCATCAATGCTGCTCATCAATGCTACGTATCTGCACTACAAACTATTTGACAGCATATCCTTCGTAAGCTCTTTGGGTGTCATAAAGGACTCAGACATTAATTTAAACCAGCTGAGAGGTCGCTAAAAACAGCTCACGTACCAATTATCAATTCAGGTTTAGATTCTAATATGATGGGAATTGGTGTGATGTCTGAGTGACCTCCTTTCAAAATACATGCCTGAGCAACACATGGTTCCCAATGTATTCCTGCAAAATAATTTGTTCCCAAAAGGTAGCCAAGCATACTGAGAGAATAACGTTTTCCCAGTCAAATCCAATAACAAAAACAATAAGCTATTTGAAATTTCCTGCGATGATTCCCCAGCTGAAGTGTGTATCTTTAAGACTCTGAGCTCCCCCTGATCAACTTATCATCCACAGACCTAAGAGTCATTACAGCTGCCTGCAGTCTCAACCACTACTGATGGTTCCTGTCCTATTCCACATTCAACCAAAATTGGATTTTGATTGCTTTTCACAGGATATTTTTAATTAAAGGCGAATGAGAATAGCATGTGAGATTAAGCAATACTTCATGGTTTAATTCCCAGAGAGAGTTATCAGAGAGAGAACAAAGCCATTTAATGGCTTCCTTACAAATATTGCCAATTAAAACAAGTGACATTTTTCAATCAGAATGAATTACTATGACCCATTGGAAGAAAGGGACTCAGGCCAACATAAAAAAGCTAAAGCTTTGCATTATAGTAAAAAAGTGACTGTGTCAGAGTGAATGTATTGACACATGCTGTATTTTATCAGCCATAAAAGCACTGAAAATATTACATTTACCATGACATCATATCCTGCCTGGAGCTGTGAGCCTCACAGATTCACATAATGGGAACTAGTTAAATGCCGGTTGGAATGACAGATTGAAAGCCTTGCGTTAAATGCCTGCTGGCTGGATTTGAGGGCCACTACTTGCATCTGTGCAGTGCAAAGAAATCTATTAGTGTAACGGCAGCCATTTGAATGAAATGTAAGTGTGAACATTTACGGCGCTGGTGTGGGATATGTATCTATAAGTCTGTGTGTGTGTGTGTGTGTGTGTGTGTGTGTGAGAGAAAGTGAATGTACCTCAGTAATGAAGGCCTTTGCTGTGCCGGGGCTCATGAACAGCACCGCACGCCTCAGTGTGTCCCTGTAGCGATGCAGCTCTTCCACCCTCATGGTGCGGAACATTCCAGTGATCATCATGTTAATATTGGATTCCACCTTCTGGAGAGACACATCCATCCCCTGCTGAGATGTCTGGTCCAGGAAGTTCTGTATGCCCCGGATATCTGAACATCAACAGACAATATAATTCAAACTACATTCATTTTTTGACCTGTCACAAAATGTTACTTAATGGCAAAGAACGTACATTTGTGTGATTGTCATGGATTTATACACATGTTTACAGAACATTTATATTTACTGATGCAATTGTAGAAATGCAATATTAAGATTTTTTAATCTGCAGGTTACTGAAAAAGCAAGTAGTGGTCATGGCTGGTTATGTGACCTCAACATGGCTGCCCCATGAGGAGACCTGCTCCATGTGAAATGAAACAACTTCTAGGCTACTGATTTTACTAAAATCTTCACGTCATGCGAGTATACATGATTTTAAACATACACTACAGTTCACAAGTTTGGAGTCAGTAAGATTTTACTCTTATTCAACAATAACACCCTAAATGAATCAACTGTTTTCAACATTAAAAATAATATTAATAAGAAAAATAAATGTTTTTGGGCATCAAATCAGAATGATTTCTGAAGGATCATGTGACACTGAAGACTGGAGTAATGGCTGCTGAAAATATAGATTTGCCATCATAGATGTACTTAATTTTTTTTAATAATTAGTTGTTTTGAATTGTAGTTTTTTACCTTTAGAAGGTGATTAATAACCTTGACAGGTAAGCCGTTATATTAGTTACAATAGTTAAAATAGGAGTTACATAAAACATGGATAACACTATACTAATCATTATTTCTTTCAAAAACACAGAAAGTGTTACACAGATATCAACAGGAAAAAAAACTTAAAGTTTGCTTTCAGTAAAATGTCTTTTTAAATTACTTTAAGTGCAACATTTAAATGCAAGAAGCATAAATGTGTCCTTCATTTACTTAAAATAGTATTTTTTTTAAATGTAAAAGAAAAGAAAAGGTACAAATCAATAAAAGTGATTAATTATTTCTTTAGCATGAAAATTGGTGCAAATTAATGCATAGCACAACCTTTGAAGTAAACAAACATTGTTAGCAAATAGTCATGTAAGATAAGAGCTATTTCTCCTGCTGCTCAACTGAACCTGAGCAGAAATGCTGAAAGGACACAAGCAGCTACAGAGCGTTCAATCACAGCGCTCATTCAAACAGACAGTGGTGTTTGCAAGAGAGTTTAGAGAGAGTTATTTCACACTAAACAACGATCAAGCCAAATGTGGCATTGGCAAAAATGAGTTGTGTGACACTTGTTGCACATTCATTTAAATTAAAAGTTGTTTAAAGCTTGATCATGTTCCATAACTGCTGCTGTTATGATAAACAAACAAATGTGGGATAATTTAAGAGCCCATTAAATGTTCAATTATAATGTCTACCCATTTCACCTTAAAAAATAATTGTATTCATTAAGAAATGTCAGAAATGAAATCAATATTAGCAATAGTATTACGTATCAACTCCCTAACGCCTGTCAATATCAACCATTTTGTTTTCACCTTCACTATTACTGTGACGACCATGTAGCACAGGAACGCATTAGCATGTGTGCTAACAGCGCTCAGGAGTGGGCGGCAGCAGAAACCTGTGTAGAACATTTATCACTGCGGTGTGGCGAGGCAGAAGTGCTGTCTCAGGGCTACGCTAAATAAAATATGTATTTCACAGAGGAAGAGTTGCTGCACACTCATCCCTCTGCGCAGGCGGCCTTTCCCTACATCAAACCGTTTCCACCGGAGCACGGAGGCGTTGAGAATGCAGGATCAAAGCATCCCTGAAAGATGGGACTGGGGCGAGGGAGCTGGGGGAATTAAGGTGGGGGGTGTTGAAGGTGAGACTGACTGTGTGACAGAGATGTGAGCAAATAAAAAAAGAGACTTTCAGGAAAAGCATCAAATGAAAACGCCTTTACAGTAGGTAGCCCTTCAGTCATGAGCCGCTAAAAAAGACTTAATATCATGCTTATATTTAGATGCATAACTGTAGCAGAAAAACAACATGAAATGACTGGGAAATCTATCTTAAGCTAATAGCATTAGCTGGCACACCCTAGTCATTAGCCACAGTGGATAATCTTGCATCTGCAAAAACAGGTACCAGATGGTCATGGTTGTTATTTGGAACATGGTAAGATCAATGACCAGCTTGGATCAGCTAAAGAGCTAGAAAACAACTAAACACCTATTATTTCAAACAAGATTTTCCAGAAGGGTACAAACTGTTATTTTCAAAATTAAGTCTGTTAAAACATCTCATATTTTCAGATTTAATTGTCAGGCTACAGAACTTGATATTTCCTACTATTTGCAAAATCGATATTGCATTACATCTTAAATTATACATGTTGTAAGATATACCGGGTTGTAGTAGCGTTGGGGAAGCTACAAACCAATCATAATTTGAATTATGTAAACTACAGTCAAGCTAATGTTTTTAAAATAATGTGTTTATGTAAACGTATTGTATTTTAAGTTTAATTGTATTAACTAAACATTATTTTATGGAAAAATGTCACATTTTACACATATCCACACTGAACGACTGAAGTTAAACAGGAAGGGTTTTAAAAATTAAAAACTCAATGTAAATAAAAAAATCTGTCCTCTATATATATAATTCAAATCAGAATCATTTGAATCAGGGGATTTTAATTTAAAAATAATGCCAGTGAAAATAAAACGATATAAAATAAAATTAAACTAATAAAATAGTTTAAATGTATAAATAAAACACCTAATTTACATAACAAAAATGTACTACATAGTATAGGGACTGTGATATTATTTCCTCTGGTCAGACATTAAACACAGCATTCTAGAGTGCTGCACTGGTGATAATTGGATAAAGTACCTTGTTACTGGAAAAGCTACACTGTTAGGAAAGTAACCGAACTGCTATCACACTGCTGAAAAATGTGGTCAAGATAGTATAGTGTTACTACTCGAAGTTAATTACCTCTCAACACTGCTGTAAAATTCTCTTTTGAAGTACCATTTAACTGAAATCTATTGTTTTTAACTTTCAGGACACAAGAAACTCAAATCAGAGTGGTTTGGCTCTTGGCTTAATTAGCAGGGTCATCGCCGCCTGCACCTCCACTGAAACTCTGTCACACGATGCAGCTAAAAAGGGAAGACGAGGACAACATCCACAGCATGCTGGAGGAGGGTCAAAAGCACCAGTGCCTCCATCTGTGCACTAGATCCAATTTAAAGCAAATCTACGGCTGCAGTTCTGCTGGAAATCTCTTATTGGGTTCCCCTGCTAGTGCGAAGGGCAGGGCTCCAGCAGACAGCAGCTTGTGTTTATAGCGGAGGAAACATAGGGGGACCCTATACGGTCCCTGTGCTGGAGTGGCATCTGGGTAGGAGCTGTTTACGGCAACGTTACAGGGCTACGATATTGCAGGATGGGGCTGCAGAAGGCAATGGTGTGTTAATGTACATGGCTTGTTATTTCTCAGTTATGACTCTATGAAGTCAGGACATTACAGAGCTCTCATTCAAAGATGAGGAGCCTGCTTGACTTTATTACTTCTGTCTTAACAGGAGAGGTTATAGCGAGAGAGACTAATACAAACAGACACACAGCACAGTGGTAACGCACCAATGAGGTCCTTTTCATCTTACACATGTAATTATAATCAGCATTAGTGTCTCCATTATTATTACAGGCTCTGCCCTCACTTTCTCTGTCAGAAATCTCAGTTTGAACTCTAAGCATTACTAGCATATGCTACTGTGCTCAACTTTAAAATAATAACTTTCACACAAAGCGCTTTGATTAATAGCTCTGCGTCATCTTGTGGAAAATTATGGTTAAACTAATATTTTGGCAGATGCCTATATATTTTAACTGACACCTTTGAAGCGAAACTTTGACGCCATGATTTCAAACCAAAAAGTTGATCTGTTTTCTGAAGACTGGTTGAAAACTGTTTTAACAGTAAAAATGAAAATGAATGTGTAAATCTGCATATCCCCTACCATTAAAAGCCTGAGGTCTGTAAGATATTTAAAAAGTATCTTATTCTCACAAAGACTGCATTTATTTGATAAAAAATATAGTAAAAGCAGTAATATTGTGAATATTATTACAATTTTAAATAAGTGATTTCTATGATGTGTTTTAAAATGTAATTTATTCCTGTGAATTTTCAGCAGCTATTTCTCCAGTCTTCTGTGTCACATGATCCTTTCCAAACCTAATATGCTGCTCGGTGTTCAATTATGCTACTGAAACATTTCATTTTATTATCAGCTTTTGCTGCTTTTTATTATTGTGGAAAACACAATACATTTTGTATTTGGTAATATTAATATTAATAGTAAGTCTTTACTGTTCCTTGTGATCAATTTAATGCATCCTTGCTGAATAAAAGTATTAATTTCTTTCAATAATATCGTACTGTGCCCACATTTTTGAGCAGTAGTGTCATTTTGTGAGATAAATATTTATTACATTTCTTTAAGTATATGCCTGTCTTCATATGACGTTTATTTACTTTTCTGCCAAACAATAATGAGATTGAATTAATGCAGAACGTACACTGAAAGATAAAATTGCAAGAAAAGCATACAGTAAATACTAAATACTTGAGAAATATAAAAACAAATGTTCAAAACATATTCAATAATACTACACCAAATAATAATACAAAATATACATGCACACATACATATACATCCGTCTATACATACACAAATATACGTCCACGTATTCACATACAATAAAAATAGAAAATTATGAAATATGCAAGAGCAACTACAAAAAAGGACCCTAAACCTCCACCTTATATTCACTGAATAATCTATACCAAAATAAACGGAAGTAGCATAACAATTTATCCTTGCTATAAATAATAGCAAATGAATTTGCTTCCTAAGAAGCATAACATTTATTTCATAATGATATTTCCCTCCATTTTAAATTCTTATTCTCCAATAAACGCTTAGATTTTTGTGATTTTTTTAATAAAAGATCAAAAGGACTAACAATGCACATTTATTTTCACAGCCTTCTTTGATCATATTTACCATGGGTACCAACAGTTCTGTCCATGGCTGTATTAATGTGTTAGTAAATCTCTTGCAATATGCAATGTTCAAGAACACAGCATGTTACAAATTACAACAAAACATATTGGTTTAACTTCTCTAGTTTCTTCATCTAACAGTACAGAAAATAACATTTCCCAGATTTTGGCTTTGATATGATAAACACAAATAATACAAAAGCCAGTTAACTAATTTTGCAGACATTGTCTTTATAATATAACTCTTAATATTTTTCACACACACAGTATAAATGTTTCTTCCTTTAATAGGAAAAATAAACAGCTGCCTTTATGTTTTGGCAAATAGGATCGCAAAGAGATCAACATATTTGGAGGTCCTTGGCATCAAGAAGTTTGAAAGCATCTCCTAATTGGGAACAGTGAAGAGGGATAATAAAAGTCACAAACTACTCCTCTAATGTCTTCAGTTTACTTCTACCTCTGTTTATCTAACAGAGAACTAAACTGGTGTGGGCTTGATTAGCGTTCGTCCACCCCTGCCTAAGACTTAAGTCACTCAAAAGCTTGACACGAGTCAATACATGCCAGTTTCCGGTTCGGTCTACTGATTACTGATTAGAGGGAACCGGCACTATTTTTGTCTGATGGGAGTCCTTTAAATCAAATTCCAGAGCTAGATAGATGCTCTGAGTGACACAGTTATATGTGGCCCAGTAGGAACTGTGAGTAGAATCCAAAGGACCGGATCTGAGACCCGCAGCTGAGCGCTGATTGAGTGAGCTCTCACGCTGTGAATCTCCCACTAGCTGCATCCTCTCTACTGTGTTTAATGTTTCCACTAGGCTTTACGACACTAGCGAGCAACAATGTGGGCTAAAAACAAATCTTCATGTCACAGTTCGTCTTGCTGAGAAAGAAACAGGCAGACAGAGACAGAGAGATAGAGGACGTCCCTGATGAAAAGACTAGCTTGGACTAGCATGTTGCTTCAAGACGGCTGTATATTTTGAAAACTACAATAAGGAATGTTTTTTGTCAATAAGGAAAAGGGGAAATTTACAATTGAATTCTTACTTCTGACCCACCCTACAATAGAGAGGGTGACGTTATCGTGAAAGGATAATAGGGTCATTGGCCTAAATCATTATTAATTATCTCTTCAAAAGAGGGACTTAATTTCCTTTATCTTCTTCATCCACGTGTCTGTTAACCATGAAATCATCTCATTTGGACAAAGTGCTAGACAGGTTATTCTAATATTATAAGTGCAACACCATAGCTGTTCAGACTGAATTTATAGAAGGTGGTAATCGTATTAGAGGTCACAGACTTCAGCCTTAAGCAGTGAGACACCAAATCATGTTGAACACATGTCTCTATTACTTACTTGCATAATCTACATTCAGAACAGGAATTCAAATTAGAACTTGACTTTTACAAATTGTAGACATCACATTATATATAACAATCATTTACATTTTCTCTGAATTAAGTATTAACAATTGGTTGTATTTTCTCTCCATTTCTCTTACATTTACATGTCTTCAGATGTTGTTAAACAGATTATTGGAGATTATTATATTTGATAAAAAATACTATTTCAGTCTTCAAATTTCAAAATCTCAAAATGTAAAATGTCATGTTTAATTCATTGTTACGAGCAGTTTCTTTGTAATGCTGTAGTAGATGAGCAAACTAGGGGACCTACATCACTCTGCATATGAATGTCAGTTAAGCTAGAAGTGTGCATTTTGAAATACCTTCTAAAAGAATGCAGCATGATTGCAAAGAATCATGGATAGCAGAAAAATGCTATCAATTCAGACCCTTTGAAAGTCACAAAGATTGATCAATCAGCATCCAGGACTACCATGCATCAACAGGCTATACAGTATACATTGTATACATTTTCTACAGTCCACAAGTATTTGATTATTTTTATTTTATTTTATATTCATTTTAATCTGTGAATATAAATAAAGCTTAATTGTCAGCAGCCATTACCCCAGCCTTCAGCGGCAGCATTTTCCTCAATTTAATATGCTAAGGTGTTGCTCAAAAATACATTTTTACCAAAAATACAAAAAAATGGGAAAATGGTTGTTCTGATTAATTTTGTGCGGAAACCTTGATACAGTGTCTTTATTCAGGATTCTTTGATGAACAGTGAGAGTTAAAAAATAATCAATTTTATCCATTTAATGCATTATTTTGAATAAAAGTATACATTTCTTTCTTAAAAAGATATGTGACCCCAGCCTTTTAAACAGTATATATTTAGCAAGAAAAAAAGACAACCAAAATTATTCGATAACAATGCATATTATTGTTTGTGAAGTTGCAGTTAAAATCCACTTAGCTCAAAAAACTCTTCAATATATTTCAAAATCACTTCCATTTTTGAAGTCGCCTAGAATAACAGTTACAGCAGAGAATACTGAACATAGAGAGGGAAACCTCAGATAGCAAATTGATTTATATTTTTTGTTTTTGTGACTTCTCCCAGAACCACAAGTCCTGAAAAATAAGAGATACCAAGGAGGCACAATCAGTTTACCAATGAACTCTCTTTTGTCCAAGTCATCTTAAAAAGCCAAAGCAATTTAGGAACACTTTGTTCTCTCTGAAAGATCTCTTGCTCAGGTACCAGCTAATCAAATGTCTGAGGACTCTATCTTCAAAGTCACCGGTCAAGCTCTCCACACACTTAAGGCGGGCGGAGGGGAGAGGATCTTTAAGGCTTCATTACTATAGCTGCCCAGGGCACATGGTCCTCCGGACATGGCTGAAATCATATCGTTTGTCTTCGGGGACATGTACTTATTCATCCGCACCATAACCTGCTGCAGCGGAGCGTGCCCTCCAGAGGGACCATCAACCATGGAGTTCTTTTCACACACAACTACACTCTATTCCACCATCTTATATCGCGCTCCCTTTTTCTCTTTAACCCACTGACAAACACAAATGCTTTGTTCCAAAATGTAGTAAACTACCTACGCGGGCAGGATTTTAAGGCATCTTATGTGTTCCAGAAAGCAGACATTTTAATTATGCTGCCTGCTAAGATACTTTGTTTTAGCATTGCATGGCTGCATCCCAAATTGCAGGTAGTTATTTTAATAACTTTGCAGCTGTTATAAAAGCATCTTCGACATAGTGTGAATGTGTGTATGAATCTAAACTGGATGTGTAAAATGACTGTAAGCAGGCAATTTCTTTAGATGAACACATGTTTATTAACAACTGGCAACACACTCCTCGTGCTTCTTGTCACTTATAGCAACAGTGATGAAAAACAAACACACTATCACATTACAATTATTATTTTGTCATTGTCGTGACCTTCCATTGTCATTTACGTCACTTCACTGTCATTCCCAAATTCCCCCCTTTGGCTTCATGGGATAGTATAGTCTCTATTAAAGTGTCCATACTTCAGAATCTACTGTTTTATGATTTTGGACACACGACTCTGTTTGCATATTGTTTTTCATCTACTATACGGACTTTCATCTTTATACTACACATACGATAAGTACTTAAGCGTCAGTATCTAGTTAAGAATAGGTGGCAGTATAGCACATTCGACCTGATTTCCACCTATCATAAAACTGAGAAAAAATAAATACATTTGAAAAAGAATTATGTTGAAGGAGGTGACTAACAAAAATTAGACTTTCGTCAGCACCTAAAATAGTTTGCTCGCCAGTGTGGGACATTTTTGGATTCTGTAAAAAAGGATAGAGGAAAGGGCGAGCAACGATACATTATTTTTGTTATGCTTACAAACTCGTTCCACCTCCATACACTTGTATTTTGAGTGTGATTCAATTCAGATTGCCTCAAATGGTCAAAACCGAAAGTATTTTCTCAATACATAAACATTTAAACACAACAAATTAAATTCACAATAAATTACAAGTCTTTCTTGTTGATTGAACACCATACCCTAGTAAAAAACAATCCCATCATAATTTATTTCAATTACATTTATTAAATACTAAGTATTCTACAAATCCATTAACATGTTTGACTTATTGATATAAAACAGGGTTCCTACCCATTTTCCATTTTAAAATTCCATACTTTTCCAGACTCAAGTTTCCAAACCTCTCAGTAGATTTTCAGACCATATTTAACATAAATGTTTCATAGAGCATTATTTTCGGATTTATATTTGGACATATTTCAATATTTCACATGTATCAATATTTTTACCGCATACTTTGTGGAGGCCAAGAAACCACACTGCGAAATGGGCTGATGGCACAATACACTCTTAAAAATAAAGGTGCTTCACGATGCCATAGAAAAACCTTTTTGTCTAAATGGTTTCATAAAACACGTTTAACATCTGAAGAACCTTTCTGTTTCACAAACAGTTCTATGTGGTGAAAGGAGGTTCTTCAGATTATGAAAAGGTAAGAAAGAGATGGTTCTTTAAAGAACCTTTGACTGAATGGTTCATTGTGGAACCAAAAATGGTTCTTCTATGGCATCGCTGTGAAGAACCTTTTAAGCACATGTATTTTTAAGAGTGTAGGTGGCTCATTGTGCATTGTCCTATATGCTACGTTTTATGGTTTCTCGTGCACACATAAAAGTCTGCATATTTTTTGTTTTTGCAAAGGCTCTGAGGTTATATAATACGGTGCTAAGAATATTGTGAGAAGAAACCCAAAGCTGACATGAAATCTCACTTCTTGTACATTACATTTATTTTCATTACATTCCTAATTTTCTATTATACAAACTAAATAGAAAAAGTCTGAAAAGACTGAAAAGTCAAAAGTCTGGAAACAAATATTTTTCCATACTCTGATTTCTTTTTTACATACTTTTCCAGACCTGAAAAATACTTAAATCAAATTCCATACTTTTCCCAACCCCGTAGGAACCCTGATAAAATTATAATTAAACTTTATTTGGAGTATTTCTTTATTATACAATGCACATTTCTTAATATGTCTAAAATGTGTTTTAATATCGCTATTAATAAGGATTTCTGTATATTATAAGACTTTAAATGCAATATAAAGTGTACCTGATGTATACTTGCAGTAGTTCCACTTTAGCACTATCAAATATACATCAGTATATCTTTAGTTGGATTTCAGCACTGCTTCTGCACAATTAAAGTGCATTAAGAACAAAATTACAATAGTTATTCCAATTTAGCAGGCTTTAAGTATAGAAGTTTAGTATTCTAAAAGTACAATTGCAGTGCATTTTTATTAAGCACATACACATGAAAATATGTATACAAAATAAATTTATTTCGAATACATTTTAGTATTTTTTTCACTAGGATAGTTACGACTACAACATTAATTTTAAAACATGGTTTGTTTTCCCTCGCATCAATATTTCTCCAGCTAATGTGGGTAATTAGTTATAAGATTGTGGAAAATATCAGCCACCTTGATCAATGAGAAGGGTTTTAATCTGGTAGCTGGGTAACTGCCCGACTAACTGCACCTGCGGGCAAATCCTCACCCTCATCTACTCTGCTCCTGTCAAAACCTGCCATATGAAGAAATATGTTTAACGTGTTTACCCAGTTTGCTCAGTCAGTGAAATGCATTGTAAGGCCAAGAGGAACGCTATGAAATGCAATGGGTAAAAGCTCAAAAAGATGTTTGCTGAAAAATAAATAAATAAATGAATAACAGCTTGAAGGCCTTGGACTTAAAGGCCTGTGGGCAACAGCCCAGTCGGCTCTGTGGTTAATCCGTGAATGCCCAGAATCTTTTTTCCTCACTCACAGTCATGCACTTTTCTCTCAAACACATTCAGAAAAAATTGCCTTAAACACATAATGAGCAATGGAGGTAATAATGTTGTATAATTTCCTCTCGGTGGTGGTAATAAGGGGGTGTTAATGTGGGGTCACTGATTGGACACACTGTGAGAGAGCTCCTTACGGCCATTTACTACTGCCATCCATAAATTGAAACTACTCACCATAGTCAGCGTCATAGAAGATAATGAACTTCTGCCAGGTGTACTCCATCACCACTTGGAAGAGGACGTCATTTAGGTAGATGGGAGGCCGGACAAAGAGAGTGTAGTCGTCTGGTTGGGTGTGACTGGTAGGCGGGCAGCTAGAGCGAGGAGTGCCCGCGGGTGCCCTCTGGATGAAGAGGTGCGGGATGTGCATTGCGTCACATAAAGACTGCAGCGACCCCGCGGACATACAGCCAATAGAGCTAACCAAGGCTAAGATACCTCTGTTCATCAACTCGCAGGCTGTGGGCGACAGAGAGAGAGAGAGAACAAGATTTATTATAACTAACTAAATCTTACGTTCATATGCTTTAGCTTTTCAGAACTTCACAAAATGATAAATGATAGGTGACACTCTTAGTAACAAAATCATACGATAGTACACATATTTGTTTTAATTGTCTCAGACAAAGAGTATAAAATGGGAATATGACTAGGGAATGTGAGAACCTTCATATTTATATATATATATATATATTGGTTTGCTGGTTTTGAGGCACATTCACACCAAGAGCGATAATTATAAAGATAACTAAATTAGTAGGGATGGTAATGTTCTGTTAATTTTAAGTGCATGCTGCAGTTGTCATGTATCACATTAAATGTTCAAGGTTTTTAAACTTGATTGGATTCTGATTGACTGTTAGTGCTTTTATTGTTTATCAGCTGAAAAATAATGTTCTAAAAGTGATTCCAACAGTACTGTTTCCCTGTGTTGTAATTGTTGTGTTGTGGACCCCTTATTGTCATGTAATTAGAACAATTATTACAACTTTATAGTTATCAAACCCAGTCAGTCTGGTCTGTTGGTTGGTTATCAGTTGTTCATGAAGACCAGCTGCCGCCTAGCTAAACTGGATAAACACTTGCTAGACTAGTTTAAAAAGACAATTTGCCCAAAAAACATTTTGAGAAATGTGTGTGTGTGTTTTATTTATACAAAAATTCGAAAAGTGTTATTTATTCATTCATACAATCTTCAAAATAACTTATTTTGCTAAAAAAAATTGGTTAGTGATGAAAGATTTGTCATTTTAGGGTGAGCTATAGCTTTAAGTACAGACCAGTCTGGGAGACCCTATTAAACCAGCTAAGACCAGCCTAGCAGGTTCGTCTAAGCAGGTTTCTACTGTAGATGAAGCAGATTAAATAAAAGATGCAACTTTCTCAGAGAGTTTGATCATTAAAACTGCTTAACAGCTAAAACACAGCACAATGTTAGCATGTTAATTAAGCCACCAGCATTAAATACATAAAACTGAAAATAAACAGGTTGATAGGTTGTAGATAGGCTGCTTTACTATTGTGACCTATCCCTACATAAGGTAAGAACATATTTCTCCAGTTCTTAACATTTCTATGACACTAGTCAAGTTCCATTTTGTTCAGTCAACCATGTGGCTTGCCATCTTGGAGAAATATATTTTATGGCTCTATCCCTGAGCGTAATCTCAGGCTGGCAGCCAAAGGTGGTGGTGATCAATATGTCTTTACCAATGGCTTTAATTACAACTGTGCAAATATGATTATTTCCCCTCCACTTAGAGCTTCATTAACAATTCAGCACTTTTAGAGACTCTCCCATCTGAATACTATCAGACAAAAAAACATTTGGGGGTCTATCACACAGGCTAGGGTGTTTATAGAAACACATACAAGGAAACCAGCATTCTTCAGTACAAATACTTAGTTTTGACATTTTAATTTGATAAACATTCCATTCATAAGCACTAATACGGTTTGCATAAACAAATGCTCATCAGCACAGATGCAGCTTTAAGAGCGCTGATTGGTTCTTCTATTTTTTCGCTGCATGAATGCTTTAATGCTTGACTATTCTGATTGAGTTGCTGCAGTGATTTCTATAATTACACTCCACAACCTACTACATAACTCCATTTTATAATGAAGAACAAATCTATTTCCAAAGAAATGAAAGTCCCTCCCACGAATAACCTCACCCTTTTTGCCCTTTTCAGTTTGTGGCTCCCGGATGTGCAGTAAAGCTGATGTCAGACATGAACATTCATCTCACTTGACTCATTTTATTTAGCGTAACTGAAGTTTGGGAAGGTAAAATGCAGTATGTCGAAGTGGGCCATGGAGCAGTGTAATTTTGCCAACTCTGGCAAAAAAAAAGAAAAAAAGAAATGATAGTGTCAACCAGGGGCAGAACGAAAGGAAGAGAAGATGCAAACAATAGTGCTGAAAAAGCAAACTGTGAAATGAAATGGACAATTGAGGTTCATTGGAAAACCGTGCCTCTACCTACTGTACATTTTTTCAAAACTATACAATTCAATGCATTTTCTAGCTGGAATGAACTCTAGTGGCAGTTAAGCACACCAGCAAATTGAATTTCTTTTCACATAATTTATGCTTACAGGGGCAGATTATTGATTAATAAAGACCTACTTTTGCACAATTCCTTGCATTACACTATGTTATGACCCCAAAACACTTTTACCATAGTGTGTAATTTGTAAACCAGCTCCATACTGTGGCTTTTCAGACAACGCAAACTTGCTTGGTAGCTCACCCGGTACAGGACTACACTTGCAATGTAGAGCGCTTTCATGAACCCCGATCAACATCACAGGAAATCAAAGTATAGTAAAAGCAAGATAAAATAGAATGGCTTTTATCTTACGCTTGTTTTGGTTAACATCGTTGGTAAGGTTTAGGGTAAGTGGTACAGTATTTTCAAATGCATTAACCTTTTAGACCCACTCACCTAACATTTAATTTACGGAATGCCGCAAAACGCATCTCAACCAATGTAATGAAATGTTGCCAGATTCAAGTTCATCTGTTTCGAATAAAACTGAATGCACCTTTACCGTCATTAAATGTACATTTCACTTTGAAATTGCCATGAAATATATAAGCAACATTATATTTTTCAGAAATGTCGATACTAGCTTTTTGAAGCTTTGATGATGGGCATATCTAGTATCAAAGTAATCTTTGTGTAATATTTTTAATTAGTTTACTTTTGCTCTGAAAAAAACACTACTTGACTTAAAGGGATATTCCACCCCAAAATCTAAATCATTTGCTTAAGATCATTTACTCATCCTCATGTCATTCCAAAACCGTTTGCATTTCTTTTTTTTTGGCTGAATATTAATAACCAAAATTTCAGTACCAATTCACTTTCACTGTATGTTTTGTCCATAGAAGTCACTTAAACAAAAAATATTTAGTTACCAACATTCTTTAAAATATCTTCTTTTATTTTCAACAGTAGAATGAAATTCAGGTTGGGAACAAAATAACAGCCAGAATATCATTACAAAATCGTAATTTTTGGATGTACTATACATTTAAGGCTTTAACAAAATGCTAGCAACATTTGAGAATGAAAAGTGATCTGATCAACCAGAAAGAAAGAAAGAAAGAAAGAAAGAAAGAAAGAAAGAAAGAAAGAAAGAAAGAAGAAGAAAGAAAGAAAGAAAGGAGAAAGACGTTTGAGTTAATTGAGTTAATGTTTAAACAGAGTTTAAACAGTCATTTAAACTCTGCAAAACAAAAGGAACTGTCAATCATTCTAAAAATTCACCATAATGAAACCTTGACATCTGATCCCACAAAATGAGAGGAATTATAATGATTAACTTAACACATGCAACTTAATTGATTAAATGCACAAGTTTTAAGCTGAATAAGCCGAGCTCCAGTTAATAAGATCGTGTTTAATGAGGTAGAGCGTTTTGCACTACCCCGCGTTATGGATTGGACTGACTGAAAATGGAAAGGCTGTCTAATCCTTACTTATTAAAGTACTTCTGTGAATTAGTGCTATGATCTGCCAGTGATCCACATTCCTCTTAGGTCTTGCTAACTATGTTAGCGAAAGGCAGGGTTGATCAATCATTACAAATGAAGTCTTATAATTTAGCCATTTGTTTGATTATATATGATCCCATCAAGTCTTGACATGGTCCGTTAAGTCTTGATTATTAAACCTTCAACTGAAGTTAAAAACACAAGCATTCATATTTACACAAATTCACACCAGGGACTGCACTATTGCCTGACTCTTTCAAAACACTGCAATAATGTTGCATTAAAATAAAAATAAAGACTTATTTTTCTTTGAAATTAAACAGTGATATCCCATTTAAAGGGCATTTACTTTATTCTCTCAGTCCCAGCATTGCCAAGCCTGATTTATTTCAGAGAGAATTGCTTATCTACAGTATGTTGGATTAGTTAAAAAAGCTTTTTTAATGGTAAAAGAACATACTTAAAGAGTGATTTCTATCACTGTGTTTTTGAAGTTGACTCAATTAGGATGTTTACTGTTAATTAGTGTAATTTAGCATAAGTAATTCATGTTCAATATGTTTCTTTCCAACCTAATTGTGATTGTGTTGATTATAAATTAGTTATGCATTGTTCATTTACATTTCATTAAAAATACAAAGCAGACAAATAGTGTTTACGTATCTGACATATCTCCCACATTAGTACCTGAAGTACCCTCCACATACAACTAATACACAAACATTAAAGTTCCCCTTTAACAAAAACACAACATATTTCAGATGGGAGACTCTAAATCAATGAATCTTTATCCATTACTCTCATAAACATCAAAACAAATACTTTTAATAATTTACATGAATACAATTTTGCTATACTTCTAATACAATATAAAGTAAATGTTTTATTTTTAAAGAAATAACACATTTTATTAAGCAATGATACATTGAATTGTTCAAAATGGATAGTAAAGACATTCATAATATTATAATTATTTCAAATAAATGCTTTTCTTTTGAACTTTATATTCATCAAAGAATAAAGAAAACATTATTACCGTTTCTGCAACAATATTAAGCAGCAAAACGTTTTCAACACCAAATTAATATATAAGTATGATTTCTGTCGTGACACTGAAGACTGGCATAATGGCTGCTGAAAATTTGTTTTAAATTAAATAATAATAATACAAATAATATAATAAAATACAATTATATTATGTATTGTAAAAATTATAAAATCTAAAATAAGGAAATAGAACACACACACACACACACACACACATATATATATATATATATATATACAATATAATATATTACAACAACTATTTAAAGTAAAACTTAAATATTGCAATAGTATTTAACATTACTACGTTTTTTTATATACTTTATCAAATAAATGGAAACTTGCTAAGGAGAAGAGGCTTAAAAAATATAAATAAATAAACAATACTACATACCAAATCCAAACTTTTGAACAGTGGTTGAACAGTCTAAGAAATAAAATTATCATTTTAACAACCAATCAAATCAATTAGCCAATTCATAAAAACATAAATCACAATTCCTTTGTGCACTGGACATCACTGCTTCAAAATCTTTCTTCCTGGACCTCACATGTAGTCCTGCGTTTCCAATAAACATTAGGATGTGCAAGTCTTAGCAAGTCCAGAGTGCTACACACAAATCCCATCTGAGAGACCCCATAGACTCCTGACAGATCAACATGAGCAAAACCTATTGTAAATCTCAGCAGCTGCTGTCATGCTCGCACTCCTTTTTTCTCCCAACATGCTCAACTACTCCCTTGCTCAGACCTGTGGGTGTATTTGTTCACTTCTAGCTTGAATAAATAGATCTTTTCGGATTTATAAATACATGCAAAAGCAGGAGAGATGAAGTTGAAGACAAAGAAACACAGGGGAAAACAATGTTGAGAGATCTCGTCTAGCACGTAGCTTGTGGCCTCTCACACCGGTCTATTTCAAGAGTCCTTAACGTTTCTTGTCATCACTTAGAGACACACACACACACAAATACACTCTCTCCCTTGAAAATCTAACACTGTTGAGCACTCCAGATAAATTTGTCCCAGGAGAACACTGGCTTTTCTTTTTATAGTGGAGGCTTTTGCTGCTGTCATTTTTATGAGGAAGATCGGCAACTCATCCGTCCTCCCTCCCTCTCTCTCTCTCTCTCTAGCTTATCCTTGCTACTGAAAGGTGTTTCATTCTTATCATCGGAAGGAATTGGGCACAGTGCTGGCTTAGAGCAAACAGATATTAGATATCTTTAGTTCCCCTCCGGGAACATCGAGCTGCGTCGAGACGCTAGGGGAACGCCATCAGCGTTGTCCAGCTCTGAATCATATGTGTAATCAGTCAAAATTGACGGCCAGACGTCAGGTGCGGTGACGTCATGACCAGGATGCTTAAAAGCACGTGATGTGCGGCCGGCGCCAGCTTTTTGTCATTCAGCAAAGCTCTCTGTGTGTGTCAGTCGAATGTGTTCTGTGAGTCTGTTACTATCAAGATAGGAAATAAGAAAGTTTATTCTTAAAAAGATAGGCAAAGAAAGACTAGAAGCAGACATATCAAAGGCCAATGAGGGCGAAAGTAGATCACGTTACAGACTGTGTGTTCCTCTCTGACTGGAGGCGAAAACTCTCTTTGAGGAGGGAGTTTTTCACCTGCGTCCTCGCAGCACCTGCCACGCTGCCGCTGAGGCGGAGCAGTGGCTGTGCTCGCAGATGGATTAGATGGAAAGATTAAGACGGGTGATCCCCTATCTTCCTTTCCCATCAGATCCAGCGTCCCGCCGGGCACGCTCCGAGGAGTGTGTCCGTGCCTATGATCTCCCAGTCCCGCTGCTGCTGAGGCACCGCGGTGAGCGAGATCACGGGGATCGCACATAGATCTGGCGGACGGGTTGGAGACGGGTTCGCCCTATTTCCACCTGTATTCCCCAGGTCTAGCGCTCTCTCGGGATACACACAGTTTTTGCGATGATCTGGCTGGAGGCGAAAACTCTCTTTGAGGAGGGAGTTTTCACCTGCGCTCCGCGCAGATGGATTAGATGGGAAGATTAAGACGGGTGATCCCCTATCTTCTTTTCCCATCAGATCCAGCGTCCGCTGCAATGCATTGTGCTCCCGCCGGGCACGCTCCGAGGAGTGTGTCCGCGCCTATGATCTCGCGGTCCCGCGGCTGCTGAGGCACCGCGGCGAGTGAGATCACGGAGCGCACATAGATCTGGCGGACGGGTTGGAGACGGGTTCGCCCTATTTCCACCTGTATTCCCCAGGTCTAGCGCTCTCCCGGGGCGGAAGCCTAAGCTATAGTTCTTCCCCCTTGAGTGAGAGTGCGCTAATCTGCAGCAGTTTCTCTCCAAGAAGATTTATTTGTTTTGTTCCGAGCGGCTCGCGCGTTGCCGAGGCAACGCGCGCATTATGGTGATCCTCGGTTCATTTATGCACTGTCAGACCGTGTTTACTTGTCTGGGTGTTTGACTGCATTTAATTTTGAATAATTAACTATGCATTTTATCCGACTATGAGAGTTAGATATATATTTATACATTTATATATATATATATATATATATTGTAGAGGAATATATACAATTATATATTGTATATGACCTACAAGAGCCTCTTGGGATACTTCTCAAGTGAGAGCACAATGTTTACCTCTTCCTCCAAGGAGGTTGAGGTGGTCAGCTTGGGCGGCTGGGCGGAGCAGCCCCAATTGTGTTCCAGCTCCTTATTCGGGAAATGTCACTGTGCACTCGCCAGAATCGGAGTCAGAGTGACGCGCCCGGTCAAGACAGATCTGCGGATCGATAGTCTTCGGCCAGAACGCCCTGATGCCATGGTCCAGGGCCTTGAGGGCCGGCCCTCTGGGAAGAGCGGTGTACACCGCACACGGTGCCCGCCTCCTCAGTGCCCTCAGGAGATCAGTCTGCTAACCCTGCCAGTGTTCTAGGGCACAGCGGTCTCCAGCGAGCGCTTCTCTCAGTCTCTTCCGCCCAGAAATGTAGCGGAGATGGGAGGCTCGCCACCCCTTTGGGGGTCTCTAGAGCAGCTAGATCGGCCGCCCCTGCCGGTCCTCCGTTCCAGGGCACCGAGCTAGCCGCTCTAAGTGCACCAGAGGCCAGTCTCAAGAGACTGGTTCCCTTAGTAAGTCACCTGTGTGGGAGCCCTTGCCAAGCGTGTTTTTATTGGGATCTGCCTGAGCAGACTCTGGTTCCTAGTCTTCCTTAGAGATGACGGTCTGAGGACTGTCATTTCAAATAGGAGGCTTCTGAGGCAGTCCTGATGCCAAAGCCCAGGACTGGTGAGGGCAGGCCCCTCTGGGGAAGAGCGGTATACACCGCATTACACGGTGCCCGTCTCTCCTC
The DNA here is from genome assembly GCA_027564155.1 of Gymnocypris eckloni scoliostomus. Lineage (NCBI taxonomy): Eukaryota > Metazoa > Chordata > Actinopteri > Cypriniformes > Cyprinidae > Gymnocypris > Gymnocypris eckloni. Next base: position 14,634,055 of record CM050420.1, read on the forward strand.
AGTGCCCTCAGGAGATCAGTCTGCTAACCCTGCCAGTGTTCCAGGGCGCAGCGGTCTCCAGCGAGCGTTTCTCTCAGTCTCTTCCGCCCAGAAATGTAGCGGAGCTGGGAGGCTCGCCACCCCTTCGGGGGTCTCTAGAGCAGCTAGATCGGCCGCCCCCCTGCCGGCCTCCGTTCCAGGGCACCGAGCTAGCCGCTCTAAGGCACACCAGAGGCCAGTCTCGAGAGGCTGGTTCCCTTAGTAGGCCAACCCGGCAGCTTGGGAGCCCCTGCCAAGCGTGTCTCATTGGGATCTGCCTGAGCAGACTCTGGTTCATAGTCTTCCTTAGAGATGACGTGGGTCTGAGGACCGTCATTTCCAATAGAAGGCTTCTGAGGCAGTCCTGATGCCGAGGCCCAGGACTGGTGAGGGCAGGCCCTCTGGGGAAGAGCGGTGTACACCGCATTACACGGTGCCCGCCTCCTCAGTGCCTCAGGAGATCAGTCTGCTAACCCTGCCAGTGTTCCAGGGCGCAGCGGTCTCCAGCGAGCGCTTTCTCAGTCTCTTCCGCCCAGATGTAGCGGAGCTGGGATGCTCGCCACCTTCGGGGTCTCTAGAGCAGCTAGATCGGCCGTCCCCTGCCGGTCCTCCGCTCCAGGGCACCGAGCTAGCCGCTCTAAGTACACGGTCTGAGGACCGTCATTTCCTTAGAAGACTTCTAAGACAGTCCTGATGCTACATTCCAGGACTTATGAGGGCAGGCCCCTCTGGGGAAGAGCGGTTTACACCGCATTACACGGTGCCCGTCTCTCCTCAGTGCCCTCAGGAGATCAGTCTGCTAACCCTGCCAGTGTTCCAGGGCGCAGCGGTCTCCAGCGAGCGTTTCTCTCAGTCTCTTCCGCCCAGAAATGTAGCGGAGCTGGGAGGCTCGCCACCCCTTCGGGGGTCTCTAGAGCAGCTAGATCGGCCGTCCCCTGCCGGTCCTCCGTTCCAGGGCACCGAGCTAGCCGCTCTAACACCAGAGGCCAGTCTCAAGAGACTGGTTCCCTTAGTAAGTCATCTGGCGGTGTGGGAGCCCTTGCCAAGCGTGTCTTATTGGGTCCTGCCTGAGCAGACTCTGGTTCCTTAGTCTTCCTAGAGATGACGCGGGTCTGAGGACCGTCGTTTCCATAGGAGACTTCTAAGGCAGTCCTGATGCTACATCCCAGGACTTATGAGGGCAGGCCCCTCTGGGGAAGAGCGGTTTACACCGCATTACACGGTGCCCGTCTCTCCTCAGTGCCCTCAGGAGATCAGTCTGCTAACCCTGCCAGTGTCCAGGGCGCAGCGGTTTCCAGCGAGCTTCTCTCAGTCTCTTCCGCCCAGAAATGGAGCTGGGAGGCTCGCCACCCCTTCGGGGGTCCCTAGAGCAGCTAGATCGGCCGTCCCCTGCCGGTCCTCCGCTCCAGGGCACCGAGCTAGCCGCTCTAAGTACACCAGAGACCAGTCTCGAGAGACTGGTTCCCTTAGTAGACTATTCGGCAGCGTGGTGCTGCCAAATGTGTCTCGATGGGTCACGCACACTGTAGACAAGGCTATGTGGCGCTCTGCCGCAGCCTTTCTACGGGCGAGCAGGCTCTGGTAATGGAACAAGAAGTGAGCACTCTCCTGAGGGAGGAGACCATCGAGGTGGTCCCTGCTCTAGACATAGAGTCCAGGTTCTACAGCCGTACTTCTTGTTCCGGGGGAAGGGGTTGCGTCCGTCTTAGATCTAAGCTAACTGAACCGCTCAGTCACACGACTGAAGTTCAGAAAGCTCTCTTCAAGCACGTGTCTCTCACCAGATCCGAGGACTGGTGGTCACGAGCGATCTAAAGATGCATACTCCTTCCCCATCACAGGAAGTTCCTGAAATGTGCTTTGGGGGCAAAGCGTATTAATATCGGGTTCTTCCCTTCGTAAAGGAGCAGCCATCCTGTCGAGGCAGACATCCAGCTCCGCTAAGGGGCTGGATGCTATGGTACAATCGTGGCTGAGGCTTCGTCTGTACGCCTCCCCGATCGCTCAGCTCCTGGGAGTTCTAGAGAGTGCGCATGGACGGGGTCCTTCTATTGAAAAACCCTGTTCTGGCCGGGCCGAGTATAGTCTCTGACCCGATTTCTCTCCTCGGCGGCTCTCCATGGGGGATTCCCGTCAGGAGGGATCTCCTCTCACTGGCAGCGGGCATGATCTTTCACCCCGCTCGGAGTTGTGGAACTATGGGTGTGGCTCCCAAGGGGCACAACTCATAGCCTCTGGTCTCTCAACTGAGGTTGCTGAGACCATCCTCCAATCTAGAGCTCCCTCAATAAGGAAACTGTACGCCCTGGAAGTTGAGACTCCGGGTGCGGAGACCGCCAGCTTGATCCAGTTAACTGCCTGCTGAGACAGTGCTGGAGCTCTCGCAGGCCCGTTTCTCCATGAGAGTTAGCCCACTCCACCCTGAAGGTCTACGTGGCGGCTATAGCACCTACCACGCCCCTCTTGGTGGCCTTTCAATAGGCAAACTCTCTTTATACGCTTTCCTCCGGTGGAGGCCAGGGTGTTTATGCTAAGCAGTGGATCTGGATGCTCTCCTATGACCTCGAGTCCTCTGATCTCCCTCGGGAATCAAGGCTCACTCTACTTAAGTATGGCGGCCTCCAAGGCCTTCTGGCAGGTATACCTGTGCAGGACATCTGCTGGTGGGTGGTCTCGCTAACTTTCCAGGTTCTACGACCTGGCTCTGCGAGCCACCCCTGGCTTGTCTTTTCCCTTGCCATAGCTGTGCATTCCACACACTAAGCAGGGATTTGCAAGTATGGCGGCGTGGATATCTCGTTCCCCTAGCGTCTCGACGCAGCTCGATGTTCCCGGAGGGGAACGTCCCAGGTTACGTATGTAACCCTGGTTCCCCGAGGAACGAGGCGGCTGCGTCGCAGGGGCCATACTTCCGGCATCCCTACTAGAGCTATGCTTCATTCCTGGAAGCTGGCGCCGGCCGCACATCACGTGCTTTTAAGCATCCTGGTCATGAACGTCACCGCACCTGACGTCTGGCCGTCAATTTGACTGATTACACATATGATTCAGAGCTGGACAACGCTGATGGCGTTCCCCTAGCGTCTCGACGCAGCGTCTCGTTCCCTCGGGGAACCAGGGTTACATACGTAACCTGGGACGATTTGTCTTCAGCTCATATTGTAATGTTTTCAATTGCTTATTTGGGAATTAGATACTTATCAGTTGTTTAATTAGAGATGGAAGTCCTGGACATTGTTCTCTAATTACCCAGAGAGCGTGAAACCATTTTTGAGAGGACTGAGAATTTGTTAGCGATATCTCCCTCATGGTGTAATATTGAGCAATGTAACTATTTATTTTCAGCAAGTTACACATTTAAAGAGAACATGGAATCAAAATAGAAATTTGTTCGTGTTATTGTGAGAGGCTAATTGGTGCATGTTACTCAAAATTGTTATTTATTTTAAATAAATGTGACCAATTGATGAGATCATGTGTCACAAGAGAGAAGCCTGTCATTAAGATTTAGTATTGATAATATTTTCATTAAATGTTACGAGAGCAAATCTAAAAAAAAATTCATAAAACATATGCATGCAATAGTTAAAATTAATTTAACATTTAGAAAATATAGGAATTAGGGTGACCTTCCATTTCATGTGGAGTTCAATAATAGTCCAGTATGGATCAAATCGAACCACGTTTAATGAATTATTTAGTGATTCCCTCATTAAGAGACTTGTTCATTTCCAAAATGAATCAGTGTTTTGAACGAATTGGTTAAATTAATAATTCAATGACTCTCTCATAAAGACATTAATTGATGCTTATGAACAAATCGGTTGAGCAAATGATTCAATGGAGGCTCACGAACAAACATGCTGTCCCCTAATGGTGTAACGATGGTCTGTCTGGAATCTACAGGCCTATTGTATATACATTATATTTGTATTTAACCTGTTATTAAGACCTAATTATCACCATCTCTGTTGGCAACATATCTGCCACTTTTATTGTATTAAATATGATTTAATTCTTCATTGTTTAATGCTCCATTGTAAGAGAAAAATAACATATTGAACATTTGTTTGGTAATTCTGAAACTTATAACTTTACATTATGAATCCAAGATAAATGTATTTCATGTCAGATATCAGTAGATTAGTAAATAACGTAGTTTTTTGCTCTCGTTTTAACAGGTTGTATCCCATGTTTTCAACCAGATGTCTCCACCCAAAGAAAACAGAACCAAATGCCAAAAACATCTCTGCTACAACCTCAGCGTGCTTTTGCACGGCAGATGTTTGCCAGCACACTCTACGGGAGCTGTTTAGAAATGTGCTGTGCAGTAAGGGAAAACGAGTCAAACAGTCCCAGGTGGGAGAGTCTCCAAATGTCAGGATGTAAGTGTTTGATGAAGGGACGGTCTCGCAGCATTGACGGGATCTGTTTCGGTATGCCTGTTTGTGTAATGCGCACGCGTGCGCAGGTTAGCACGCCAGCTGGCTGCATACGAGAGGATCAAATCAATGCAGTGCTGCAGGCACACCTGGTGCTGTGCACTTAAAAAATAGGTATAAGAAAAGCATCCACAGCCAAAAATAAAGTCAAGGAGGGATGAAGTGAAAAAAGAACTACGGGAAACAACTCTGAACTACCAAATCCCTGCGGTTAAACCAAGTGGGTGCCTATTTTGAAAGGGTGTTCTTGTGCTCCCTGCTGAAAATAACATCCTGAGCTGGTATAGGCTGGCCTAGTTGGTGTTCAGCTGGTTTGCCAAGCTGACAAGTGGCAAAAACAAGCAAACCAGACCTGCTAATGAGATCTGGCTGGTTTAGATGGTTTCTTATCCATTTTTTTGTGTGAGCCTGTACTTGTGTGTACTCCAATATGACTAAACAGATCTGCAAAGTTTCACCCCTGATTGAAGTACTGAAGGAGTCATTCATCACGAGTGATTCTGCACATACTAACACAGACGGAATCAACCTGTGACTCATTAGAAATCTCCTCTGTATCAATCCTCCCTCTCCTCCTTCTCTTTCATCTAACTCCATTCGTCTTATTTAGCTCTCGCTCTCTCTCTTCCCCCTGCAAGTCTCTCTGTGCTTTGGTCTTTTCTCTGTTTTTCTACACATTTCTCTTACAGTCCTAGTTTTAACGATCTTTTCTTTCTCTTCCGTGAGCTATTCGATCGCGACTTGTGATCACGAAGTGACTAAGGACAGCGCAGACAGGGCTAACTCTCAGTGGAGGATGGGAAGGGTTACATGTATAGCCAGTCTGACAACTAATCTGAGCCTCAGAAAAAAGACTCTGAAACCTCTAGCAACACCGTAGACCAGCCTTCCTCAAATCTGGCCCACTCCTGCAGAGTTTAGCTCTAACCCTAATCAAACACACCTTGAGCATGCTAATCAGCGTCTTCAAGATCATTAGAAAATCACAGGTAGGTGAGTTTGATCAGGGTTGGAGCTAAACTCTGCAGCAGATTGGCCCTCCAGGGAAAGATTTTAGGAACCCTGCCATAGACTGTAATCATAACACACACACACACACGCACGCACACGCACACCTACACACACACACACACACACACACACACACACACACAGCACTGAAGCAGTCTCAAACTGCTAAATCCATGTGAAGACTGATCAAGACATGAAGTGAATGAGTGATGCTGTCAGAATAAAAACAAAACAGGTTTCTTCTATTTGGAAAGACTAATTGTATTCTAACCACTAAATAAGTTTTACACCATAAACAAACATAATGTTTTTTGTCCCACACAGATAGTATCTCTCTGAACAACTGAATAATTGCACATGCCACCTTCGCGCAGGACCAGCGCCAGCTATAGGCAGAGCAGGCAATTGCCTAGCGCCTCGGGTTTGAGGAGTGGCCTCCAAAACCATAACATCCCCTATATGCCAGTCCATGGACAGCAAAATACTAGCCTAATTGTTCATTGGATATTGTTGAATTGTCACTCACCTGCAATTAAACCAGCTAATGTTGCCGTTTCAAAGCGGGTCCTGACTTCTGAATGTTTGCGTAACGAACGTATCCTTCAGGTGCTGAAGTGAAAGGCACAGCTCCTAATGCAGTGTGTGAGTTGTTGTCGTCATTTATTTTGGAGTGATTGCAATGTATTCTAAATATAAACTTGTTCTGATGATCAGCATCGTTTCTGGACAGATCATTCACCAACTTATAACGTGCGGCCTGTCACGAATCCGAATGCGGCCCACCATGCTAAATGTTACAGTCTTATGTGTTGAACATAATAAAAAAATAACTTTCAGTTTTACAATTAGTTTTAGTTTTTACATTCATTTAAAAATGTACTAAACAAATATAAGCTAATGTTTTTGTTATGTAAAATTATTTTGTTTTTCATATATTATATTTTCAGACATGAGCAGACCTATGTACTCACGTAGCCTAATTAATGTTACGCATTTAACACACTTACAAGCACGCACTTTGGCAAAATTAAATTAAAATAGTCACCAGCAGACATTAGTTCTGTAAAATTGAGCATCAGAATGAACAAATTTGTTAAGGGACAAAACTAAATGTGGAAAATGCCAGCGAAGAAACGCATTCAAACAAGAAAAGTCTCAGCGGTGAAGAGAGTGATGGACTTACTTTCGGTTTGCCCAGCCACCCACTTGAAGATGTTCTGGCAAAAAAGAAACACCCATAAACTACTACGCAGCAATCATCCTTATTACAGAAATAAGGCAAAACATCTCTGGAGAGAACCTCAGATTATTAAATTTGAAAATTCTTTCCATATTTGGATCGACATAGGCTACATTAACAATGCACACCTTCTGCAATGTCACGTGTCGCTTTCCTGAGTGTCTTACAGACTGCGATTTACAATCTCAACTTTGGTTTGTATTGATAATATGTAAATGACATGCATGCGGCCCATGAGACTTGCACTTGGACCATAGTGCGGCCCGGTGGAAAAAGTTTGAGAACCACTGATCTAGACCATTTTTTAATGCTTCAAAAAGGTAGGCTACCTCAGATGCGTGTAACTTCTAAATTGTGCTGATTTAAGGTAGCAATACAATACATAGGCTAAAATCATATTTATTTATATTAATAATATTACAATATCATTTGTTAAATGGGAGGGAGAAATCCTGCCTATACCCAGCAAGGAAATAAAAAATATATAAAAGCACTGATGTTCATTTACTGAAGTGGTATTAAGGACCTGTGAATAAATTACTGAAAAAATTCCTGCAAAATAATAATACTAATAATTGTTATCATGGCTATAATCAGTGGTGTAGTTTCTACTACACCAAAATTAACCCCCCATTAACCAAAACTAGCTATTACAATAATCATTGTGAAATAGAAAAGTAAATAATAATAATAATAATAATAAAATAAAAGCATTAATTTAAAATATAAATCTTTTGTAACAATACAGTTCAATTCAGTGGGTCAGTATTTTAAGAAAGAAATTAACACTTTTATTCACAAGAACGTGTTAAAATGATGCTGAAAATTCAGCTGACTCACAGAAATAGATATTTAAAGTATGGTAAAAATAAAACACCATTATTTAAAAAGTTTCACAATATTATAGTTATTTCTGTATTTCTGATCAAATAAATGCATACTTGATGATCATAAGTGACTTCTTTCAAAAACATTAAAAATAGTAATGTGTCCAAACTTTTGGCAGTTACTAAGTAAAAAATAAATGAAATGAAATATTGTATAAATAAAAAGGTCACATTTGTTTCAAGTGTTTTTTATTGGGGGGTGGGGGCCTCCAACATGAATTTTTGCCTAGGGCCTCCAAATGTCTAGAAGAAGCCCTGCCTTCGCGTACAACCTTGTTCAAACACTCAATATCAGCTGAACAGCAAAAAGACTAACAAGGCAGAGCGAAGTCTCTTAACAGAAAATAGGCCACTCTAAAAAGGTACAGAATGGTCCCTTCAAACAAAATGGTCTCTTAACCATACTTTGAGTTAACGTGACATCAAAATTGTCCCCATTAGATGTACATGCTCAGGTATTAATGGCCATCAGTGGAGAAAAATGCTCTAGCAGATGAACCAGAGGTTCTTTCTTGTGCAGAATGCAAAATGTGATTATTTCAAAACATCTTCCTTGGTGTTCCACAGAAAGAAAAAGGGGCGTTTTTGACATGGAACTACACAAGTAAATGATGACAGAATTTTCATTCGTGGGTGAATTATCCTCTTAATTTAATTTCAGATATGTATATTTTATATTTTAAACCTCCTTTATAGGACATGACTGGATGATATTTGGTAAGATTGGATATTAGAAGCTTAATGCTTCTATTACCTTCAGAAAAGGCCATGGATGGCCTTCCAGGCACTATACAATTCCTACATGGTATAATAGAAGATAAAGGTCCACATTGTTTAATCTCTATTCCACATTACTCCTCACAACCACTATATCATCCTCCTAAAGTTCCTCTAATCTACCGCCAGGGCTGATCAGGGACAAGTCTTTACCCCACAACATATCTTAACCTATCAAGTGCACATGAAATATGTTCTTAATGATTATGCAAGACAGAAATAATCAGTTATTCTTTGTTTGAGTGTGGGATGGATCTGGCTAGTTTTAGACTCTGTGAGTCATGGATTGATGGATTCAAGCAGATTCCTACACTGCTGTTATGTGCTGTTGGTTTGCATTATTATCTAAGGTGAATTTTATTATTTTACTTGAATGTAGAAAAGAAAGAAGAAATGCATGTGGTATGATGTAATAAGACATATCCGGCGTAGGTTGTAATATGCTGGTGAATTTTGAATAAAAAGGAATTGTCTTGTATAATAGTTAGTATTAATAATGTAAAAATACAAATGATATATTTTCAATCATACACATAACCTCTTTTTGTTATTTTAAATACATTTACATTTATGCATTTAGCAGATGCTTTTATTCAAAGCGACTTACAATTGCATTCAGGTTATACATTTTTCATCAGTATTTGTGTTCCCTGGGAATCAAACCCACAACCCTTTGCGCTGCTAACGCAATGCTCTACCACTGAGCCACACGGGAACACATTAAATAAACACAATAAAAAGATTATTAAATACATATCTGCTTAATACAATAACAATATAAAAGCCAATTATTTTTGTTTGCTTTATAATATGAAAATACCCAGCTGCCTTTATATTTTAGGATATCATTTTTGTGAAACTTTGAAAGATGCTGATCTAGGATATAATGATTGCAATTGTAACCAGCTGTTATATAATGTAAGGAATTAAAATCTTGACTTGGGCCTCATACATAAATCACAAGAACAAATTTGTATGTAAATCATCTATTGAGGCATTCTTTTGTAATTTGTCACATTGAATTGAATGAGACAATTCACGTAAGAATAGTTTTTAGATTTGCACACCAATTCCGTTCTGCTCATGTAGCATGCATGAATAAAGTGAACTGATCTCTTCATTCTTCAAACCTGCAGATATGTTTAGTATTGCTCTGGTGCTCCGAGCCAGTTCATGCACATGAACACAACAAAGACAGTTAGCCCTTTCTTACTCTTTCTACTTCACGGACAGCCTTCTCAACGTCCACCATGCTCCATCTTGAACCTGGACAGATGCTGTGTTTAATGCCTGAATTCTTCTCACTGTCAGCAATCCAATCTCTCTGATACTTCAACACCGATTCCAATTTAAAAAGAGCCTGTGATCCAATTTGGCGACTGGCAAGTTCCCAGTGCCCATGCTTGGAGAGTCATTTGTACGAGCTAAGCTTCCACTAAAGGCTCCCGGGCACACAGTGCTAGTATTTAATTAAGTAGCAATTAGGATGAAAAAGAGACTACAGTGCTCCGATTTACATTCACAGCAGAAGAGTACTACTGGAGAACAAAAATACAGATATCTATACATAATATAAAATAATAAATACACAAGTCTCTGGAGTTTCTAATGTTTTCTCTTCATTATTCGGCCCTGGTTGCCTTCCTCCCCTGAACTCCCTAAAGATGTCCATGTCAGCCAAGCCAGTGTGCAGCCAATCGAGAATAGAAAGAAAAACACTTAAGGCAAACATTACACATCTGTTTTAACTGTGAGATGAAGCAGAGGGTATTTCTTGGAAGGCGAAGCAGGAATCATTATTATAACTTAAGTACTTAAGAACATAAAACGAATGTTTTCGCCCAACCTAAACCGGCTTTCTAGTGTCAAACTTAAAAGTAAAAAATACCAAAAAACTATAAAAACAAAACACCAAGAGAAAACGTGATTATAGTGTGAAAAGACTAAATTATTGATGAGAAAATGGGTATCCCACTGTTACCAAAATGGAATCTCCACCATGACAAACAGCTGAACAACAACACAATCAGGGCAGACAGCAAAACAAAGCCTGGACACATTTGTGTGGATTTATGCGCACAGCCTCGTGCATTATGTTCAACTGACACGGAATGAGTCTACAGTAGCTTCGGTGATGGGTCGTAATCAAGAAGGGAAAAAATGTCAGCGTTGCTCATTCCGACACCGTCAGGCAGAATTTCAGCTAGTATAATTGTCCGTATCTGTCCCGGTGGTTTGGGCAGCTCTGAGAGCCGCTTACATTATTGTTAAAATGAAGAGCAGATCGTTCCCTCACGATATTCTGATGAAACTCACAGCTAGAGCCAATTTACATGCTTGTCTGAAGGAGCGAGATGGAAGGGAGAGAATGAGATCTTTTTTTCTTTTATAAATAATCTAACTCAACAGCAACACTAAATAGACATCAGAGCAGATTACCACATACATTTGGCTATTGTGCAGCAGCTATGGCTTATACTTGGCCGACAGCGTGCAGATTTATGACAAAACATGGTATACTGAATAATTTTGCGATATGGGGAAGCAGATGTTGTTTTTGCCTTTTGCTTTTATCAATAGTGAATCGTCAAATACTATATGACAGGACCACAGGGCAGCACTGGAGACTTTGTGGTCATGGGGAATGTGTCTTTTTCCACATCATAAAGAATGTCACCCTATGAATGTCACCCTATTCTCTCAGCGGTGACAAATGGCAACCTGGCGATTCTGTACTGCAATCCCTGTTCACCCTCCTTCACTTTCACCGCTCATCCTATTAGAATGCTAAAGCATCAGAACCCACTTTGTTGAACAAAAGAGTGTATAAACAAATAGAATAGAGGAGAATTCAAGGAATTTACGCTGGAGAGAGAAAGCATGAGAGCATGAGGAGGGAGAGAGAGAGAGAGAGAGAGAGAGAGAGAGAGAGAGAGAGAGAGAGAGAGAGAGACTGCTGTGGTTGCCATGGAAATACTAATTCAATTCCAAGGCTAGAGGTTGGGAAAAAAGACAACTCCATATCACTTTGACTTCTTGGTTTCTCAAAGGCGTGAAAAACAAATGGCTTGCTTGTTTGATGCCGTTGTGCTGATGGCACTCATGTCAAAACGTTCTTGACTCTGACGGTCCCTCCCTTTACTTGTGCTCATTAATTTAAACATCCGTTGTGATATTTGCTCATGGAAGAACATAAAAATTGGAGTTCTCGCTGCGCAGAGAGGGAGAGGAGTAATTTTGAGGTGCCCTCAACGGTTCGTTAAACAGGCTGATAAAAGTTTTAAGAAAAGAAATAACATGCAGTATTCACATTACAGAATAATTCTTAACATTATTGTTGTGGAGAAGAGTGTGCAGGGTACAAATTACTAAATGACCTTTGGGGGAGTTATTCATTTATTCATTTAAAAATATATGCTTTAATAAACACTACATGTTAGCAGACAACTTGGATTCCTATTTTCAGTTCAACAGCATTCAGTTTGAGAGGGGGATCTTTAGCATTCAGCTATGCAACACACAGTGGCATGCGAAAGTTTGGGAACCCCTTGCAGAATCTGTGAAAATGAGGGCTGTGCAATTAATCGCATGCGATTTTCATGCGCATCTCGTCAGTAAAGCCGGTTGCATGATTGGCAGTAAATCGCCATCAACTGCTTTCAAACGGAGGCAGTTAATACACATATTAATACAGTTAATACAATAGAGCCGTAGTTCACTGACAAGCTAGACAATTTCGTGTTCATAATCAAATGCGATTCATCTGCGATTATGAACGCGATATTGCCTAGCTTGTCAGTGAACTACGGCTCTGTGTAGTAAATGCCGTCCCAGTGCTGTTCATGGTGAGTGGGGAAGAGCAGAGGGGTTTCTCCTGAAGTCCACGATCATCTCCACAGTTTTGAGCGTGTTAAGCTCCAGGTTGTTAAGACTGAAGCAGACAGCCAGCTTCTTAAACTCTGTCCTGGATGAGGCCGGTCAGTGTGGCATGGTCTGCAGCCTTCAGGAACTTGACCGGGGGGTCCAAAAGGAAACACGATGCATTAAGAGCCGGGGTGGGGTGAATTTTTTTTTTTGAAGATCAAGGTAAATTGTACTTAATTTGTCTTCTGGGAAACATACAACTATCTTTTGTTACTTCCGAAGGGCAGTACTAAATGGGGAAAAAGGCTATTTCAATAAAATAAGAAATATTTGCTCCAAAAAAGCTCCACAGAAAGTAATTTAAATAATTAAAAAAAGTGAAAATTCAACGTCTATGTAAGAAAGTTACATTTTTACTTAATTGATATAAACACGATCCTTTAGAAATCAAATCTGTTCATTAAAAAATGTCCACATACTTTTGGCCCATGTAATGTATATTTCAGGCCTTAATATGATAGCCACTACCTCAGCATGACAACTTCAGAAAGATACAGGTAAAACTCAAATCCTTCCCCTATTTTCTCTCTCATTCTTATACAGTTATCCATTCCCTACATTTTCTCTGATAGATCTTTGCATCAACCGAGTAGAAAAATATGGAATGAGTCTCCCTGTCTTTTCATCTGGAACAAAAAACCATCTGTTCTCAGTGGAGGCAAATATTAAGACAAGGAAAATGAGAAATAATAGTCATCAGAGGCAGTGAGGAGAGAAAGACAGGAGTAAATGGGATGCAATGAGTAAAGTAGAAAGAGAGTTGCCGAGAAACCCGTGGAGAAAAATTCTTGCTTAGAATGTGAAGATTTGTTGTTGCCTTTGAAGTGACTAGGACTGTTGATTGGACCCTTTTATAACGTATATATATATATATATATATATATATATATTATAGCACAACATAAAAGATATTGTCAAATACAGAAACAAAGAATCATTTTATTAATCCATAGATGCTTGTGGTGGTACTGCTTTTATCCAAAAAGGTGTATTCAAAAGACAAGTTAATATTGAAAAACCATTAATTATTAGCATGCATATTATTAACATATTGGCTGTTTATTAGTACTTATAAAGCATTTATTCTACATGGCCAAATTCTACATCCCAAATCCTACTCAACAGCTAAACTTAACAACTACCTACTAGCTATTAATAAGCAGAAAATTAGAGTTTATTGAGGCAAATGTTGTAGTTAATGGTTTGTTAGTGAGAATTGAACCTTAAATTAAAGCGTAACCACGTTTTTTAACCAGTTAACTGAATGAATGATTCAATGACTCACTCATAAGTTCAACCACTAGAACTGTATCAGTGCTCTGAACAAACAATTTCAGATTCATTCATAAAAACAGTCATGTGTTTTAACTATCCATTTAAATGAATAATTTCATGAGAGTCGCTGAATTCAGAACTGCAAACTAACATAATGCGCTTTCAATTTATTCCATATTAAAATGTAGTCAAAATAATTAGAGTTGTAAGCTAGTATTCGCTCTGAATTCACTTGTTTAATTCATTAATTACATCAGTGTTTTGAATGAATCATTTAATAACTTACTCATAAAGACAACTACTGAAATCGGAATTGCATACTAGTATTTACTCTTTCAATTTCTGACATATAAAGAAATACTAAAAACATAAAATACAATTAAATTACTATGCAAATTCAGCAAATCACTTTGTTTAATGCAAAAAAAAAATAATAATTGTTTTGAATGAAAATGATGAAAAGTATGTAATAATGTTAATCCTTAATACACTAACACAGACAAGTAAAATAAAACAAACAGTGAAATGACTCAGTGAGGCTGGATTGTATATCAGTGTTCTTGGAACGCGACCAATTAGATTAGATGAGAACATAATGATCAACTGATGAATGGGCAGGAAGGACCATTTCCCCATCTAATCATTCATCTCAAGATCAGACTGATCCCACCTTCCACCGGCCATTTCTAACAGCAAAGCAGAACATAAATTGGCCTAGCACAATTACTTCTCCCTGCCGAACACATGCTGCCATTAACAGATGTCCTCCAGGGTGTTTAGCGAGGTGTGCTGAAATTCGTTATTACAATGAAACATTGACCTTGATCCTTTTATTCAAATAGATAGAAATCAAAGTCCTCTCCCAATGGTTGAAGAACAGAAGAGACCCAGGCTGGTGTGGGCGAAAGTATCAGATTAGGCGAGAGCTTCAGAAAGGGTGCTAGCTTTCTATTAGCCTTTGCTGTGTGTTTGTATTCATTTTATTTTAAACCCGTACTCTCATTCTAAAGTACTATTGAAAGCAAATGAGTAACGATGATTGTAAATATCTAGGGAAAGCTGTATGACGCGTTACAGGCGGGCCGCTAAAACATGCGCCGGGCGGGTTTTAATCTAAAGACTCATTACAGTCCTAAAAGGTTTCAGATCCTATAGTGGGTACGTGAGGGGAACAGGGGCTTGGGAATGTTTCTTGTTGTGGGAAAGAGCTAATTTGTCAAATTAAATCACAGCTTTCTCAAACCTTCTAAACTGGTCTCTACTGCCAAAATCATCTTCTGCTGGTTTAGCAGCTCTTTTCCAGATCAAGTCCAATTTGTGTGATCCATGTAAATTCCCCGCAAACTACATTTGACACTTGCTTTTGAAGCCAGAAGTCAGAGGAAAAAGAGCAAAGGCGAGCATTACGCAAGCAGGTTTTATTTACATACACACAGTATACTCTGATTTTTCACATGCGAGCGTCGATATCTCGTACCGCAGCTGTGTGCCATCACCTCGGCTAACCTGTGGCAGAGCGATTTACAAATGCTGCTTTCTCCACCCGCCGGAGGAAAATATTTATTTTTTCTCATTTCTATCTGCAAGATGATCGATCAAAGCTGCTTGTTTGAAGATAAGGCTAGTGATGGCAAATCTGCTTGAGTAATTGTGCGGTTAAAGATTGCCACAGTGCAACCTCTCCATCACTCTCCACAATCAAGCTGATAAATCCTTCCGCCCCCTCCTCATTCGCTGGCATCTGACTGCGTACCTATCCTTCATTTCGGCTGAAGGGGATGCGGTGTGGAAAACTCCGGAATCAAACGCTGACTGCACAGGAAGGGAGAGGTCTCCTACTGCACAATTTCATATGCTTCTGCTCTGTGTTTATCAAAGGACATCATGACTTTGAAACACTTTCTAACAATGAAAATGTCATGCAGTGAACAAAACAGGAGAAAGAAAAGAACTATGCAAGGGTTATTTTCCCATCCATTTCACAAGTGGCCCTTTCTTGGCCCTGTAATTTTTTTGTGAGTTTTATATGATCTGTGATTCTATTTTTCCTCTCAATTATTTTATTTTTCCCTGTCAGGTACTTGCAGTGCTGCCGTGTTAAAGCAGTGCATCATGGTGCGAAGCTCTTATGGCGATTTTCCACTGCATGGTACGGCACAGTACGGTTCACTTTTGGGGGGGGGTTTCCACTGGGTACTGTACCTGGTACTGTTTTAGTACCACTTCGGTCGAGGTTCCAAGCGAGCCGTACCGTTACCAAAACGTGACGTGTAAACTCTGTTGATCACTGAATGGCCGGAGAAAATCGTCATTACTGCGTCATTGAACTTGCGACACGAGACCCTCCTCTACAGCCCTACCCACTAGATTTAAATCAGCACAGCCAGCGAAGGAGTGGACGCAACTTCTGTTTAAACAAACGCACATTTTTGCATCAACCACAAAATAGCAGTGTCGTTGTCTGTTGAGGAAGTTCAGACATTCATCTCGTTGATAGCCGAGGAGCGGATCCAGCGAGAGCTTGATGACGCGACGCCGAAGGAAAAAGCCTTATGTATAACGTTACTTTTGAACTTGCTATATTTTCAGAGTATGTTTTCTGTTTATATTTTTACCTCTGTATCTGTGTTTTGCTTCAATTAAAAACAATCTGATCAAATAAGTGTACCTCCAGACTATATTAAATATGTATCATTGTATGAGCACGTAATGAACCTCTTGAAAAGACAAATGATTAATGTCAATTATAAAAACCATCACATAAATAAAAAAAAACAAGGATACATTGTAAATTTTGAAATATTCAAAAGTTTATTGATAATTCACTTTACAGAACATGCTGCATGAATAGTTAACTAATCAAGTAACGCAGCACCTGCACGAACATCCCTGCTCTCCTCCTCTACAGCCCGTGTCACTGTCACCACAGTCTCTGCTGCTTAAATCACAAGCATTCTCACAGACCTCTCCATTGCTGTTAAAACATCCATATGCCGAGAGTGAAGAACACTATTCCGTCTCCTTTCTTTGTTGTGAGTTTGTTTGTGGACGATGATGTCACGGCAGTAGGCGGCGCAATTATAACGACGCATGAATAATCCCGCCCATTCTATAGCGGTACTAAACTGCGGTGGAAATGCAAACCGACCCGAACTGAGCTGTACCGTTCCGTACTGTACCGTACCGTGCCGTGCCGAACCGTACCGTACCATGCAGTGGAAAAGCGCCATTAGTAATGGCCTTCAACAGGTCTCTCAAAAAAAAAAAAAAAAGCCAAAGCGAAAACTGTAATTAAAGCACAAATAACTACTGGGCATAATGAGAGACTAATTTGGCATCCTGAGTAAATGTGAAAAACACTAACAATACATAAAATTCATCATTAGTCTAGTCTGGCAATTTGGTTGGTGCCTAAAACGTATCAAACTCGATACTTAGCCCTACTGATAATTTCTTTGTCAGTGAGCAAACGTACAACATCAGCAGGGGATCAAATAATTTTGTTCCCCACTGTAATGCTGAGAAACAAAGTAAAATTTATGAGATACAAAGTGATAACTCAGTGATAAAAAGTCCTATGTAAGGCCCTACACTCTAAAAAATGCTGGGTTAAATACAACTAGGGCTGCCGCTAATGACTATTTTTTATTTAGATTAATCTATCGAATAATTTATCGATTAATCTAAACAATTAATTTCCCACAAAAAAAATCTACAATTTTACTTAAGAATATTTTATTAAACCAAATCATATTATTAAATCAAAATTTCTAATCACATTTATAATCAAAAAACACTTTTTAAAGGAGTATTTACCAGAAATGTTATTTACCAGAAATAACATTCTTTTATTTAAGTCTCGGTTGATGCAAAAATTATGATTTTTCAATGGGTTTAATATATATATATATATATCATACATCCTAGGAAAATAATCTAATAATGTGTTTTATGGATTCTTGTCCGTGAAATGCACCACTTCCGGCATTTTGCTCGTTCGACACGAGCAAAATTAAGTCTTTGATTTTTAAAAATCGACTAGTCGACTAAAATTGATGAATCATTACAGCCCTAAATACAACACAGCGCTGGGTAAAATATGGACGAACCCAGCGAGTGGGTTGTTTAGACCCAGCAATTTGGTTACTGCCCAGAAAGTTGGGTTAAACATTTAACCCAACTTTTGGTTGAAAACAGCCCAGCATGTGTTCTGTCCAATATTTACCCAGCACTGGGTTGTATTTTACCCAGCATTTTTTAGTGTATGATTTCCGCGATGCAGAAAATGTGTACGGAATTGCGGAATCCAGTCATAAAACGGAATTTACTGTATAACGCAGAATGTCACGGAATTTTGGATGGATGCATCATCAGTACACTTAATTCAAAATGCGATATGGACTAGTGTCCATATGAATGGCACAAACGCACGGTTTTGTTTACTACACACATACTAAAGGGTGCGTGAAGTTCACTGTGATTTTGGTGATACATGAGCACACAAACATAATTTCTAGAGCTGGTCTGAGAGTCACTTCATGAGCATTTGACCCATTATTTTGAGTAAAACTATCGTTATATCACATACAAACAGAAAGCTAAAGGACTTCACAGCAACCTGTCAAAATACAAGTTTGGTAAAACTTGAATTAACTGTGACAGAAATATTACTTAATGTAATGATAGTACTACTAATAATAATAATACAATTATAATTAAAATATTCTTTTTAAATGAATATTTACCAGAAATATAAAACATTTCACAGGGCCTTACAATTTATTTTTTGTTAAACTTTTAATAAAGTGATGTTTAATAGTGTAATTTTCAATTAATTAGACATGCCTTTGAGTAATACAAATAAATGTAACCATTAAAACAGTCTATACAAATTAAAAACAGAAAAAAATGGAATCCAGACAAAAAAAATTATATATAATTTTTTTTTAACAGATTTCATAGGGCCCTACTTATGTCATAAGTTACTTGTTTAATTATAATTTCCCCCACAATTATGACCTTTATTTTAAGCACATGCTACAAGACTAGGTCTCTCAGCCTTTTTGATTGTAGCCATGATCCTGAAATACGCAAGTTCTTTCTTGACAACACAACAACATGGAAGAATGGCTTGTGGTCATTTTTACACTGATACATACAAAAATAAATAAAATTGATGAGTGCTAATGACACGGGAATATAATATTTTTACCTTTTGACCTTAAAGAATAATGTGTTGTACAGCAATAACAGTAAAAGATGGATGGAATCTGCCCAACAATTCTCTTATTCTGCATTCTATGTATCAAAGAGATGTTTAGGTTTAGAGCACACAGAGCAAAAACTAAGTAATAATTACACAGCCAATTTTGCTAATGTGACTTTTTACATCTATAATTAGGTTTGTCCTTGAGTCTTGACAAAACTTAAGAAAATCAGCATTCAAAGCATAAACTATTTATTTTATATTATTTATTTAAACTATTATGATGGCATGTGCACATGAATTTGCTTTATTCTCAGCGGAATGATGGACAGAGTGTGTCAGAGGCTAATGAGATCTGATGATGTACACTCGTTCTAAGTTTATCCTCATTATTGAAAACGAGAGCTTTATATATAGCTGTCTCTAGCCATTTAGAAAATGCTATAATTAAGGCATTTGACAGCTGTTCTATCATACTCCATTATTACAGCATTTTATACTGACAGAGGTGTACAACTGGGAGTGCAAAGCAAGAAAACCTTATTCTGCTTCATCATATACTGTACATACAACAGCTCTCAATCACTAAGTGTGTACACAATCCAAACACAAAATCTGAGTGGGACCATTTCACACAGAAATCATAATTCATCGATAAATCTGCAGATTCATTCCACATGACCTTGAAATTATTTAAGCCAAATTGCTTAATTATTTGTATTTTTGTCATAAATTGAATAACCAAGAGACCCTACCATAACTATTCACATATATCACAATGCTACAAATTCTGTACTTGAATGGGGATGAGTTTTTTTCCTGCCTCAGCTTTTGATATCAAAAGCACTTCTTCTGGTCACTTGATGACATGATGCATTTCCCATTTCCAACAATAGATGGTGTTCTCAAATAGTCTGTTACAGAGTCTTCAGAGTGCAATAGTAAGTATTTAGATTAATACGTATACATTTGAGGTCTAATATTTATATATAAAAGGTCAACAGCTTTATTCATTATTATCTTTATTATTATAAAAATACATTTATAATAAAAATAAATAAATTGTTAAAAACAATGCTATCTCACGACCAATTTATATGCATTTTACGAGGTGGCTAAAGGCCTAAGTATACTTCTTTTTTTTACGTGTACGTTAGCGTATGCGCACAGTCGTACGTGCAGCCTTGCAAAGTATACTTCATTTGATTCTTACAAATACATAGACGCATGCGCTTTGCGCCAAATTGCAATAGTTCTCCTGGCCTAGCGGGGCCCGTAGGGAGCAGTTATGAAGATTACAGCATGACAAAGGGCACGGAAGAAAAACTCATAGAAGTCCGGTAAGCACAGTGAAAAGGCTAGCCGTGACCAAATATTGCTGCAAGCTACTATTTGGGAAGCCGGGCAGTGTCTAAGCTTATTCCGGGGGTGTGTGAAGCCATATGTTTATGCAGTTTTTGATAGTTCACAGTTCTTGTGAATCGATACCCCCACGGCAGCGTTTCCACCTTGCGGATAAACTAATTACAGCAAGAGAGTTTAATGCGCATGTGCGACCTGGGCGTACCAAAAACCGGGGGTGCGCGCTGCGTACAGTACGTGCGTACTGTTCTGATGACGAAATTTGCACGCGCACTGTACACTGTCCTTCATGTACGCGTACAAAGTGAAGTATACTTTGGCCTTAATTCGTAAGAACTCATACAACGTCAGTCGTACAATTTTTACGATTTTCCTAAACCCCAGTGACATGTAGGTTTAGGGGCGGGGTTAGGTGTAGGTCATTCGTACAAATTCATATGAATTGTGCAACTCATAAAATACGTACAATTGAGCAAAAATCATATGAATTTGTACGAGTGAGGTTGTATGAATTCGTATGAATAAGCCACCTCGTAAAATATGTATGAATTGCGTGAGATCGGGCTGAAATGTATTCAATTTGGTTAATTCAGTGAAAAAAAAATCCTAATTTTACCATTATAAATGACTAAATACACTATATTTTCACCATTTTCCAAATTTCTATATTAAAATCAATTGATGACATTATCATTCAAACTGTTCGACACACACATACATAGAGAGAGATAAAATACACCATTAACTTAACAGGAAGCAAATATTTCTCAAATAAGATTTTCAATAGTTTTAATTGCTTTCGCTGAACATGAATACAACTAGAAATAATAGGATACATCTCACTTTAAGGGATAGTTCACCCAAAATGTAATTCGGTCATTAATTACTCCCCTCATGTCATTAAAATCAGAATACCTTCGTTCCTCTTCGGAACTCAAATTAAGATATTTATGAAATCTGAGAGCTTTCTGACCCTCCCAAAGACAACAATGCAACTACTGTGTTTAAGGCACAGAAATGTAGTACGGACATTTTTTTAATATTCCATGTGTCATCAGTGGTTCAACCTTAACGTTGTGAAACTACAATAATACTTTTTGTGCAAAAAGAAAACCAAAATTACAACTTTATCCAACAATTTAATCTCTTCCATGCCAGTCTTTGACGCATGAGATGAGAGTAATTACTGTCAAAATGTTAATTTTTGGGTTAACTATCCCTTTAATATTTTGAGGAGGGTATGACCTTGACATCAAAATGTTTAAAACCCATAGGCCTGCGTATGTTCATAAAGTGTTAGATGGTTTTGAGAATGGCATATTTGACTTGGCCTTGCTCAAATATCTCGGTCAAGAATACGAGAACACATTAGCACAGAGTGACAAATGGCTGTACAGGAGCAGTTGAGCGGAAAGTCCTTGCGTGCATATGGTTTGGGCGTGTAATACTAACTACCTGCGGGCATGTGTGCCCTCGTTTAGAATAATATGGATTTATCAACATTAGAATGAGGGTGGAAATTTTCTGTGAGAACCTTTTCTGTATACAACTTGTACACTGTTATTAATGAATGAGACCAAATCTAAGATACTTTTAGTATCTCGGCATAGGTGAGTGCTGTCAAGTGGTTTGTGCAGTGTTTTGGAATAGCACTATCCCTCAATCTCTCATCCCGCTTTGGTGTAGGGAGGTGAATTAGACTTCAAACCCATCCTGGAGAGACTTCCCAGCAGTCAGAGCCTGACATCTTTATGTCCCCTCTCTCAAAATACCTTTGTTTGACTTCAATGTCACACTCAGAACAGATCTGCAGACCTTGACTTTAGCTCCTCTACTCTTCTTTATATATATATATACTTTTTTTTTTTAGCCAGAGCAAACTTTGCCTTTCTCCTGTCAGACAAAACAGGGTGCAATACTTCACTACTGTTTAAAAAAAAAAAAAATTCACCGGGGTCTTCATCACTGCCTTGTTGGATATGGCCTACAGGAATTTGTCATTTTTCTGTAAAGATGAAACATGTCGAGGCTTTGTACATGCCCAACATGCCTCTGAAATACCACCTTTCACATTTTCTATGTTTCCAAGATATTCTATTTGCTTAACAGCAAGCTGCACAGTCCTTCAAAAGGGCAATTGAGAGACTTTTTACATAAATAAACCAAACAGCCACAAATCACTGCATAAAACTAGTCATGACAAAAATGAGGACCTTAAGATTGCTTAACAAGATACTGGGTTAACTTGATAAAACATTTTTGTATTTTATAAGTTTGGCAACTGTAATTAACACATTTCTTTGTGGAAATGAAAGTATTTTCTTACTTGATCTTGTACACTACCGTTTTTTATTTAAAGAAACTAATACTTTTATTCAGCAAAGACAAACTGATCAAAGCTGACAGTAAATACATTTACATTGTAACCATTGTAACCAAATAAAAACTACAAAAATATATATTTCAAATAAATGCTGTTCTTTTGAACTTTCTATTCATTAAGAATCCTAAAGAATAATGGTTTCAACTAAAATATGAGGCAACACAACTGTTTTCAACATTGACTATTTTATTTCTGAAGGATCATGTGACAACAAAGACTGAGGTAATAACTGCTGAAAATTCAGTCATCACATGAAAAAATAACATTTAAAAAAATATATTAAAATAGAAAACCAGTTAGCCTTATTTTTAATTGCAATATGTTTTTACTGTATTATTATTAATAATATTTATATCAAATAAATGAGCATGACATGCTTTAAAAACATGCTTAAGAAAAACAGTAGTGAATAATTTTGGCAACATTGTTAAATTCAACACTTTACATATGAATATATGCCAGATTGTGTCTATTATTGTAACAATCTATCTCAGACTGCTCCTCCTCTAAACAACATAAACTATACAAACTGTGATTAATCACTTTACATGCCATTCAGATGGATCTTCCGGGGCAGTTCCTCACTATCTGCAACATGGACTAGTCAAAGATCCAGCTACATTAATGCTCCACAAGGAGCGTTTTTACTTCAAGTAGCTTGAGCTTTTATTCTCGATTGATTAAAGCACAGCTGCACATGGTAATACCTGGCTGGCCTTCAACAATCACAACCTAAATGTACACACAAAAAGTAAAGAAATGGGTCATTTCACGCTGGGTCTATTCACTTTAAATGTATTTAACAGTTCTAACAAGACAGGAGTCGATTCTCTACTCGATATAATCACCATCTATTCCCGTTTAAACTGAATTTGAAGCTGTTTTCTTTCAACATGGAATGAGATGCGGCTCCTCAGTGATTTTTATGGTTATCCCTCAATCAATTTCAACCAAATGTGATCACTGCTTGCCATGGCAGAATTTACAAACAGCAGGATGGAGGAAGAAGCCAGATTGCTGTTTTTGCATGAGTGTTATATAGTTATTTAAACAAGTCAATTTCATGCAAATGTGATCACTGCTTGCCATGGCAGAATTTACAAACAGCAGGCGGACAACATTACACTTCTCAAACAATTCTGTTCTCTCTCTCAAACATGCTCCTCTCTTTAAAAAATGTCCCTGAACACAGAAACACATTTTCTCTCTCCTTCCCTTTCTCACCATCTTTCTCTTTTGTGTGTATTGAAATGTTGTGATGGGAAGGTGGTCAGAGCAGGAGCCAAAGACAGAGTCATTAAACAATTATCATTTTCACATAAACACGATTAATGGCATAATTAACCCTTTAATTGGCCTCTCGGCCATTTCGTAGAGCACATTTTTGTCCTGATATCTTTTTGAAAGCTTTTTTTTGCACTCATTGCAACCTCGTTGAAGCATGTCTACCACTTGGGTGCTGTATTTTAAGCACAAATAGCAAACAAACACAAAAATACTAATCACTGCATTCCTGTGCTTCTGCCACAAGTATATTCTGATTCCATATAGTTTCAGAGGCTTGCTAAACAGATTGAAACAAAAAAAGTGGTTGATCATTGGGTATTGCATTCTATATAATTATAAAAAAGCATATACTAACAATTGCTAGAAAAGTGCTATATTCCCTCAAATTCAGAAGCATGGTTTGCAAATTTGTTTATACAACATATGTGGAAATAGACAAAGCTAAATGGTATAACACAGTAGGATTCATTTAAAGAGAAAAAAGTAGGAAGAATCAATAAATGATTAATAATATACTGCCACTGTGTGTACATAATATTTAATCATGTAATCCATAAAAATGTAACTGTAACATGATAATGAATGTTTTGAAATATAATACACTCTAATTACAAGTACTTAATTTTTGGGTAACATATTTCAAGGTGTCCTTGTTACACGTTACATGTACTTACTAAAAACAAGTGTGCCCTACATCAAACCTTCATACTAACCCTAACCATATAGTAAGTACATGTAGTTAATTCATATTACTCAGTACTTACATTTATAATTGCACTGTAACAAGGAGCCCTTAAAATAAAGTATAACACATTTTTGGAATCTGATTAGGTAATCCATATTACATGTAATTAGATAATGCCCAGCACTGGGAATAATGGCTGCTGAAAATTCAGCTTTGCCATCAAAGGAATAAATTATATTTTAAAATATACTGAAACTGAATTATAATCATATTGTATTCCACAATATTACTGCATTTTTGAATAATGCAGCCTTGGTGAGCGTAAGAGGCATCTTTCAATCTTTAAAAAAATAAAAAAAATACAACATAAATAAAGGAGAAAGAAACTTATAGGCCCTAAACATTAGTTATATATTTTTTCAAATATATATTATATACTACATAAAACTAACATATTGGATAATGGTAGTGGCTAATAGTAAGTTTTACTACATTAGTGTCCATGGTTACCATGGTAAATTTCAGTACGAGAACATTTTATTTTAAGTTTTATGATTAATGGAATCTAATCTAGTCCCAAAGGAGCTTCAAATAAATATTATGTATTTTGTTGCTCATCATGAGTTAAGAGTATAGGACTATAAAAGAGAGAACTTTATATATTGTCTCAAGTGACTTTGAAGTAGCAGTTATTGTGGAAATCAATATTCACTAACATCCCTTTCCCATTGCTGTCACTAGCCTTCTCAGCAAAGCCTTTAAACCCCAACTACATGTATTTTGCCCTTATCATTGTTTTTTATTATTCTACAAAAATAAAATTAAGGATTTCATGGTAAAATATTATCATAAATTATCCCCAAAAACTGTTCATAGATATTGGAGCTACTTCACCAGCAAGAAAATGATAATAATTTGTTACAAGTCAACACTACTGACATAAGTGGAATTCCCACCCAACAATTAGTATTGGTTCTCCTTCTAGCAACTTCTAATGATTCAATTCAGAGCAAAGACATTACATTATCAATGTATCTTGATTGGATGCAGGAACAGAGAGAAAGACCTGTAAAACTGTATTTTTTTTCTATAAAATATATCTCAGGAAACCTCCCTGACATATTTCATGCATATAATTGTCTCAGCCATAACCCTATGGCTGTGTAAACAGCAAAAAACAATGTGCTGCGAAATCTGGCAGAACTAAGCAAAATATTGCTTACAGCACATTTAATTTTCCTAATATCACTGTACACTTGTTTAGATGTCAAGGAAATTAAAAATTGTCATATTACTTGATACGTTTTTTCAATCCCTTGAGGGAACCCACATTATATCTCTGGTGCTGAAGGTACATTAGCTCTGCTGATTTTTAACATGGAAACATCACAATTTAAATCTTTAAGGCGCAGCTCATCTCAACATGAAAATTTGTTCAATCGTTTAATCATAACTTTAACATATAGTGAAAGCCTAAACAGTAAAAAGTAAATTTAGTAAAAAGTAAATAAACAATAATTATTGCAAAAGAAAGTCACACAGGTTTGGAATGACATGAAGGTAAACAGTAATAAAGGTAAAGGAGAAAGTGACCTGTTCCTTTAATTTGCTAGTAGAGTGTCACTTTATTCCTTTATTGGCTTGTACAAAACTTTGATTGATAATAGATGTAATGTAGATATGGGAAAAAGGAGGCGGGAACCGCAAACATTTAAGACTTTAATAAAAAATAACCAAACACAAAATAAAAGACGACTGCCGCACACAAAACACAAACTAAAATCCAGGCCTGGTCCTCTCTCGTCTTTCACTGTCATCACTCCTCCTTTTATCCTTCCGAAGCTCCTTCGTGGGACTCGAGACCGGTGAGTGGCGCAGGTGTCGTTCATCATCATTTACTCCACCGGCCTCGCTCCGTTCCCACAGCTCTCGGCCCCGCCCCACTGGTCACAATAGATAGCAATCGTATTCCCTGAATTGGATATTCATAAGAGACTCTTTCTTGCCTTGCCAGTTCTACGAGACCGAAATAAAATGCTACTAGTTGTAGGGGCAGACTTAGCCATTAGGCAAAGGTAGGCGACTGCCTTGGGCCCTCAAAAGCCAAGGGCCCCCTAAAATGCGTTTCATATACAAGATGCGCATTGAGTTAGGATATGCGAACGGTTGCTGTTTACATGCTTATTACCACAACAACCGTCAGCATGTCCGAGCTGAACGTGCTTCTTGTGTATCCTGTTTGTGGCAAATAAAAATATTATGCATCTGAAGATGCTGACTACCGCGAGAGCGCGAGGTCTCTCTTTCCCAGCGCACGCACACCTCTCTCTCTCTCTCACTCTGCATCTTTTCTGTTCCCGCGAGCGGCTGAAAGGAGCTGCGCTTTCCGCTTTCAGTTAAAAGCTATGTGCTTTTCTAATTTTACATGCAAGTATAGCCGAAATCTTAGCACAGCTATTGTCTTTATCTCATGTGTAGCCTTTTTGATTTTGTCAGACAACGACTCGATTATCAGGATTTGTGCGCAGGTTAACGTCTTGGAAGTGAGAGCTGGTAATGTAGTCTTAATGGGTCGCGTTTCAGTTAATATTTCATATTCATTCCGTTGTCTGACAATAGAAAAATAAAAATATATCAATGAAAACGGTTTTATTGAGAATTTAGCCGCATCAAAATACAGTATATGGCAAAGAGAGAGAAATAAATGTAATAATAAATAATTACTATACATTTTTCCTGTTCAGAAGAAGAGCCTGTCATGCGAAAATGTAAACCGGTTTGTGTAAGTAAATTTCTCAGTGCAGAGAAAGAGAATAAATGGAATCTGGTGTTTCTTTTTTCATGTGTCTAATAGACATGAACAAGTTCTTTGAAAAACATATATGATCTTTGAAACAAGTCTACTCATCATGCTCTATGTTGACTATGGTTTCACTAATAAAACACATATATTGCATAAAGCATCCAAATTTTTCCATGCCCATGTTGATTAGAGTATAGAAAACATGAAAAGCATTAATTTAAGGTACATTTTGAACAGATACAAATGTGTGATTAAGTTGTGATTATTCACGAGTTAACTCATGACAATCATGCGATTTAATCACGATGAAATGTTTTAATCATACGATTGACAGCCCTAAGTTAACTCATCAGTGGACTTACCTCGTCAATATAGGCTATATTCTTAACACTTTTCTCATTCTCACTAATTCAAGTTTTTATATGAATGAATCTCTGAAGGGAACCAATTGTATTCAGAAAAGTTTTGATGGCATTTCCATTTTACCTGATAAAGTATATTTATGAGCTGAGCTCTGCTTTGTTTACAGCCGTTACCAGGGGAACCTCTGGTAACGGCATATTTCTGACGTTCCAAAAGCACCTCCTACTGGCAGAGAATGAATGCATTTTCAATAACCAAGTCTGCAGTTTTTGTTCAGACCAATGCAAAAATCCTCCCACATAAACCCGTTTTAAATAATATCATAATTTATACTTCTGACTCATCCATTTTCTTAAAAAAATGGCTTCAATGTTCAATTGTGATGTTTATAATTTTATAATTGATTTAGTGTTTTGTTAAAACTTGTATCTCAATGGTAAATAAAATGCTATTTCATGGCCTACAACATGAGATAATAAAAGTGTCTTCTAAATGAATAAATGCAAATTAAATAATCCCATTCTAACATGTACATGAAAAATGTAGAAACATTGGACACAACTATGGGGCACCATTGTGCAGCAGCAAGCATCACAACAAAAAAGGAACCTCAAGGTTGATCTAGGTAAATATGTGCAAATATATAGGGGCCCATTCCTATATTTGCCTGGGGCCCCCAATTCACTAAATCCGCCCCTGCTTTGTTGCATCAAACGCTTGCATACAGCATCAGTAACACAGAGAAGGTGAGTTTATAAATGCTCGATAGACCGTAATGAACACAAGTGAATTTGCATGTGAATGCAAATGTTCTTTGTTCACATTTTACATCTTGTGTTAATAGTCACAGGCTTTGTATTTTATTATAAAACTGTGGATTGCTAAATATGGAGTAGTACTATGCAAATTAAATGCAAATAATTGAGTTATTTGTATGTTTATTTTCTATGCAAATATTTTATAATTATATCTAATTATTTAAATAAAAAAGCAAAAAGCTAAAAAAAAAATGAAGTGAAGTGAATGTATGCTTAAAATAAGAAAAAAATCATGGGAAAATAAATATATTTTTATTCAAAGGGTAACCAATTGTTTTGTCAGTTTTTCATAAAAAATACTTATGTCATTTTGCTTCTTAAGTAAAGTTTGATTTAAGAATGTTTACATATTTTTAAAGGAAAACCAAAATGGAAATGGTTAATGTGAAACCAATAACAAAATATGGAGTAAAATTTTTTTATTGTTATTATTATTATTACTATTACTACATATGTGTAATTTCTGGACCGCTAGTAGCACAAAATATAACTGCAAAAATATTGATTATTTTATTATATTTTTCCAATTCCTTTTGTTAAAATATGACAGCATATGAATTTTGGGTAAACTGTTCTAAAATAAATAAATACACACTTCACTTTCAAGGAACAAAGGTTGCCTCTCTTCAAATCTTAGTATGTTCTTATCATTGTGGCCTCTAGTAAAGCACTTTATTCCAGGTTGCTCAAGGGGAATTTTCCTTTAAAAAGACACCTTTGAAACGCTCCAGCTACAAGATAAACAACAAAACCCTTGGACGCTTGTGAAAACATCTAGTTCAACTTAAGTGGACTTCTCTGAAGAAAACACGTGCACATTTTAAACGTCTCTCTCTGGAATATCAAGCCACGTGAAACGTCTAGGGATGTAATTGATAATTCATCTGTTGTTGAATGCCAACTGGTGTCACTGTAAAGTGTTTGTGGGGCTCTCAGAACATTCTTAATGGAATCCAGCCATATAAATCTCTCAGTTTCAGGCCACATCACT
The DNA here is from genome assembly GCA_027564155.1 of Gymnocypris eckloni scoliostomus. NCBI lineage: Eukaryota > Metazoa > Chordata > Actinopteri > Cypriniformes > Cyprinidae > Gymnocypris > Gymnocypris eckloni. The sequence goes on from CM050420.1 coordinate 14,663,527, forward strand.
CAGAGACGCTGACAGCACAACTCTCGCAGCCCTCCCACAGTGGGGCTTGAGACATCGTCTCTGAGATTTATTCCCATATTGCGCTCGATCAATTAAGCCCAATCAAGTAGGTGCTATTTGTACTCAGGCACGTCAGAGCTTCTCATTGTGCTTTATGGAAAGTGCGGTGCTGATTATTACCTAAAACAATAAGTTTTATGGCTGGTTTGGGAGCTGGCGAGACACATTCACATTTTCCTGTCTCCTACACACTGTCAATATAGAAAGAAAAGACTGTTTAATTTGCAAACAAAAACTGTCATTTGGAGACTCGCACCTTCAACGACCATTGTACTGTACGTGAACAGTGATTTCTTCTTTATTGGATCATCATTTGGCAAATACTGATCACCTGCCTCTGGGCAATTACATGGTTATTACTCAATTGTCTGTGAACAGTAATTTCCATAAATTAGTCCCGTGACTTCATGAATTTACTTGATTACATATTCTGTCTCTGTGCCTGGCGGTCTATGAATTTGGAAGTCTAATCAAAATGTTTTAGCATAAATATATTCATATATCATATCACAATCACAAAGTTTAAACTTGGTATTAACATCAGCCTTAGGTGAGCTGAGCATGTAGTCAGCGGTAAATCCACATGTAGCCTAAATAGTCCTAAACATGAAACTGTATGTCTACATGCCACCCACTCACTTTTAAACTTTTCCAACAATGAGTGACTTTAAAATGAATATACTGTATATATACACATTTACAGTCCCAAGTTATATTATATATTAATACTGTGGTAGAATTCTACTGTGGTAAAACCAACTAGGAGGAATTGTGAAGCGCTAGTAATAAAAATTAAAAGTACTTGACACTCTACAAATAGGACTAAATTGATGAAAAATAGCCAATGGTCAACTGGGCATACACAGTATCATTAACCTTGAGAAAGAGTACCAAAGTGTTTCAAGGCTGTTTTTTGTTTTGTTTTGTTTGTTTTTTTTATGTTTAGCACAGCAACAGGAAAAGCAGCTGAAAACCAGGGTTTGTATATTGTGCACATGAAGGAAAATTAAACGAAAATTGATAACAATGATAAACAAAATAATGATAAATAATAATAAAATGTAACTTTATATTATATAATTATAGATTACACACATAAATATATAGTTTTATCAGACTTATTTAATCTCTCACTCTCTCTGCCTGTGGTTCCCTCATGCTTTAAAACCGCAACCATCGTGCCAATACCAAAGACAGCTAAAACCACATATTTGAAATGTGCGATTAATTAAATGTTTTTTTTTTATCGATTGACATCACTAATATATATATATATATATATATATATATATATATATATACACACACACACACACACACACACACGCACACACACACACACACACACACACACACACACACACACACACACCACAAGAGTAGGGTGAACTATTTCTTTAACACAAATATCTTGGCTATTTCTTTTTTAAAAACACACAACACTGTTTTTCTGCAATGTGGTCTTCAATCTTCAGCAAGTTGAGGATTTCAAAGCAAGAGAGGCATGAAAAAGAGTGGAGGGAAACTTCAGTTAGGACCTGGTCATGGGCCCCATTTCCGTCCCTCCAGAGAGAGCCAGGGAGCAAGGGAGCAGAAAATCGATGGCTAAAAGACATCCACGTTTGACTGAATCCAGCTTGCCTGTTCATCTCACACCGGGGGGTCGCTGCTTCATCAGTATTGTAGTTATCGGGGTTTGCAAGATTAAAAAGCACATTGATAAGATCTTCTCATGGTCGAATGAATGGCAGCGGCATGGACGCTGAGTTCGGAGATTATCACAATGTCCCTGTCGAGAACGCAAACCTACAGCCCCGACGAATCCTGCCTCTGTTTACGCCTGGGATAGTCATTATATAAAACCTCAATATTGCCACCATAAAAAACATGCTTGGTGTGAAAAGCAGCTCAGACTTTAGAGGTACTGTAAAGGCAACAGTATCTCTCAGCGTGGGGGAAGATCCCTTGGAGGGCATCCAGAGACACTGCATCAGAGAGATAAAGCAGACACAAGTCTGCTGTGGATGATAGGGTAATGAACACAGCCTTGTTTAAGGAAGGGCTTGAAATTGAGGTGAGCTTTCAGACACCTTGACAGCAAAAAGCATGTTGTTAATTGTGGATTTTGTGAAGACTGAATCCAGTCCCAAGAGTTTCTGTGTGGACGAAGGCCAAGTACTGATCTAGCGTGCTGCTACACAAACATCAAAATTTACTTTGCGTCACACTTGCTATGGCAGGGCTCGGCAAGTAAGTTTGGCATCGGACCAAAAACAAAATTCGCAAATAGATGGCGGGCCAGAACATAGTCAAATTATAATTTAAGATATTATTTGATGAAAAATGCAACTAGAATTTTTCCTACCACATGGCAAGCTTGACAATTGCTGCTTTTTACAGTGCAAATATTGTTTGTGATGAAAATAACAGTACGTTTTCGTCAGTTATTTTACCTTCGGATCGATACATTTCTTGCAGATTTCTGCTCATTTGAAATCGGATACAGATGAAGTAGCACTGTAAGATAACATTTATTTGAATGCATTATCGAGAGAGCGATTGCGTGTGAATAAGTGTTGTAGTAAATCATGATTTCAGCTGAAAATATTCAGAAGGAACAAACTAATTCCCTGAGAACTATAACTTCCCACTCATGTCCACTGCAGTCATCATAGCCTTCACATTCTTTCTGATTTGAGTGACTCTTTTCTACCTAGCTAGCTAAATATGTTTAACACGTGAATTCTGTCTAAATATGCAGTTATATTACGGGCCATTGGCCTTGAATTGTACTCGTGATGAAGCAGTGGTGGAGCGCTTTTGGAGCGAGTGAAAACCACGACGTTCCGACTTGTAAAAAATCCGCTCCTCACTCCATTCAGAATCACACTGCTCTTACTCTGATTGTGAGTAACCGATGCTGTCATGACAGATCTATTTCAGAACCAGCCGCTATCAAAATAATCTGGCTAGAAATTATTGCTGGCGGGCCAAGTATGGGCTGCCTTTTGCTGGGCAAGTGAACTGAGAAAATTCATACCATTAAACTTTGTATTAATTATTGTTATTACAATTATAAAAATTCAATTTATATTTTTACCTTTTGTTAACATTTTAAAGGGGACATCGAATGTCCATTTTCCACAAGTTAATATGATTCTGTATGGTCTTCATGAAATGTCTGCAACATACTTTGGTTAAAGTTGCATATTTGCAATCTCTCTTCATTAAAGGATTTCAAAATCCAGCTGAAAACATATATTTTTTTTACTTTATGCTATTCTAATTTTCCTGTCTCCGGATCTGTATGTTTTTCTCTTACGTATGCCTTTATTTTGCTGTCATGTGAATGTGGAATTACTGTAGGGAATTTGCAATTATTGTACAGCAACCTTGAGTTTGTAGAAATTAAATTATTATTATTATTACAGTCACTCTACCTCTCACCAATGTTTTTGTTGTGTATTTGGTGGCACATTACCATCAAAAACAAAACTGATACACTGTCCTCACGAATGAAGACTCTTATGTTCACTTTTACATCCAACTACAAAACACCTGGATTTTTACGAGACATTGTTGTCGCTAAATCTGCTCGAACACGGAGAACGTGACGTATACAATTGGCTAAGAGCAAAAATAAATAAACGGACTGATAATGGAGAATGAAATGAATAAATAAATTGTAGTTTTTTTCTGGTTATGACATTATGATTATTTATCTGTTCATACTTCGTTCCTTGAAATTAATTCACTTTAAAAATATGATATATTTACTAATGCTCTTACAATTTGATTTATGCTGCAGTTCTCAATTATGTTTCTAGCCACTGGCAGTGTTTTATTTACTTGCCAAAGCCAATATTTACTTATATTTGGCAAATGTTTTCTCTGTCTCTCTCTCGCTATCTATCCATCCATCCATCCATCTCTGAATTTTCTTTTAAACTGATGCATAATGAATTCAGGTCTATTTAGAAGCATGTGCGACCAGACAATTTCATATAACTGGATAAGGTAAAGATCTCTGCTCATTTAATAATTAACGAGTCACATAATCACAATGAGGAATTGTGGAAGTTTGCTCAAACCAAATTCTCTACCCAGGCCAATTAGAGCATATGCCACAGCCAGCGATATGCCACAAAGTTCCTTGCTTAAAGTCACAGGAAGTGCATTTGCATCTACTTAAGTCAATCAATATGCAGGGTCAGGATAATGTGAATACAGGGCTAATGTAAAGCAAGCCCATACACACTTCAGATGATAACCATGACCCTTATGGGTTTCAGCTCCACACTGTTCGTTGTAATCACTTAAACAAACAGCATCTGTAATTACTGTCTGATCTTATTTGAACATGAGCCAAATTACATTTCAATTACAAATTCAATGAGCTCCTCATGTCATTTGGGAACAGTACCTCAGTTTGTCGGCCTAATCTCCACTGTTGGTGTGTTCGGGCAAAAAGCAGATTTGTAAAAGGTTTCAAGAAATGTCAAGACAGATATTTATCAGGAGAAGAGGACTGAAAGGTGCTGCAAATATTAAAGCGGGAATAAACCATCAGCTCGCTTCCTGAAATGAGGAAGGAAATAAACAACCATCGATCATAACATTCACTTCATTTCAAACCCTGCCAACAGGTGCCCCAGAGGGGAACTCTTTCCTTATTATGAGGATGTGTCAGACCAGATCGACCAACGGGACTCGGTTATATCAGGAGATATGGCAGACAGAAACGCACTCTCTCGCCTCCTGTATATAAAGATTTAAACAGAACACGTCTCTAACTAAACTCAAGGGCTTTTAATTTATTAAGAACAGCAGTTCTAATGCAGCACCTGCTAATTGTACTGTTGACACAATCTTCAGGGTAATTTGATAAAGAAAACTAGAACAACAATACCATAAACAAGGTATGAATATGAATATCAACAGTCAACACAAAGCAGAATGATTGGGGGAAAATTATTTAGGAAATGGGAAATGGATCAATGACATTTAAGAGTGCCTTGTCATAAAAGGTCAAATTATTTGATATTTTAAGAAACTTATTGATCAAAGACACAAAGTCATGAAGGTCCTCGCTATGATATAATTTCCTGTTTTATGTTTTTCTTTTTCTGCTTGACATTACTTTGATTTTGCAGACAATCTCTTCTTAAGGGTTTCTTTTCCAGATTTGTTTAAACGTATTTTTAAATAAATTAATAAATATGATGATTTTCTATTATTATTATTATATAATTATAAAATTAACATTAGAAAATGTATGTATGTATGTATGTATGTAAATAAATCCACACATTAGAAAGGACAGTAACCATTTAACATAAAACATTGAATGAACGAATTAATGAATTAATGAATTAATTAATGAATGATGCATTCATATAGTGCTTTATTGTGTATTGCTGAATACCCAAAGTGCTTTACAATCATGTTTGGGGGGTCTGTGAATTGTACATTACACATATATATACTCAATGAATAAAAGTTGGATAATATCCAAAACACAGTTTTAGCACAGATTAATCATGTAAAACCAACTCTTCAAACACGCAATGTAAAGATTAGAGATATTTTCACAGATTAAATAGCGCAAAACAAACTGAAAACAGATGGTGAAGGCGGGAAGTTCAGCAGGGTGCTCCGTATTACAATGTGGAAAATCCTGTTGTTTGGAACCACGTTCTTACATTTACAAACATTTAACAGACCCCAACTGAGAATGAGCATGATCAAACGTAAGGTATCCACACACAATGAGAAACTCCGATGCCAGTTCACAAAGCAAAGCATGCTGTAATAATGCATATAGTCATGTCGTGGCAGGAAAATGGAAGATTTTTTCAACAGCTGGCAATAGTGGCGGACCAGGTGTTTTCAGCTAGTTCAAATTTGCTCAGACATACTTCCATGGCCAAGAGGCTTGCTATCTGCAGGTGACTAATTAAATACATAGCCAACAGTGTAGACAAGGCCAGCACATTGGAAGGTATCTGAGAAATTAAAGGTGGCATGTCCACGATCAGACAAAAACACAAAAAGCCTTTGTTCTATATGGCATCTGACAAATGCTATAGAAATCTACAGATGAATATAAAACCATGTGGTTCTCCTTTGTTTTCTCAAGCGCAGGGATTCACATACCTCTACAGTTTACGAGAGAATTACTGCACCCCTGAGTCTGATACATAACAGTGTTATTGATTAATCATTATCTTTATATTTACAGTGTTTTGATCCATATTAGAGTGTCAAGATCACCTAATTGGGTTTAAATTATTCTGACCTTTGCTGAACTATAATTAAGTGGCTAAACATATCCATTACTGTAATGTCTCTTGGATGTCAATGCTTTTCTATGAGACTATATCACTGGAGGGTTGATAGTCTGTTGTGGGGTCATTTATTTTGGTAAATATCAATGTGTAAACATAATATTGATTAGCAATTCCATATTTACTTATTGTTCATTCATATACAGTACACATTAATCCTTCTTCTTTCATAAAAAATATGGACTTTTGCAACATATAATGTGATTAACCATCTATTATAAATAATAAAATGGTTAGATCATTCACCAGAAAAAGGAGGGAAATGATTTGTGAGGGTATTTTTGCATGTAACAATAAGTCATAATTATCTTCATCAATATAATTACCCTATGCTTCCTCGTCGTTGGTAGCCTGCTGTAACCCGGCATTACAGCTACTCTTCCCCAGCTGGGCAGAAAATAGCCATGTGGGCAGAAGTATTGTTGAAAGACAACAAAGGATGTGTACAGAGAGGGACTATTCTTTCCTTTGTGCCAATACAGCACCGGCTAAACGAAAGGATGGTGGTACCTTGTGGATTGCTGGACAAAAGCAAATGACACAACGACATGTGACTTTCATGGGTTTTCTGTCAATAGCTAGGATTTAGATTCAGCAGAGGTGCTGGAGGTAAAGTGTGGAGGAAAATGCTACAGGGAATACTGTGTTGTACTGAAACCTAAATGGATAATAGCAATGGGCAGATAGTAACAGTACCACTTTACTACTTCTACTCAGGAAGAAAACACAAATCACAATGCTTACACGATCATCTTCAATATTCAGCTCCTCTTCTAACATGCTAAAATAGTATGTTGTGATTGTTTTCTCTGGTGGCAACAAGGTGCAGTATTGGAGAAACCCATCGGTTTCCATTCATTCAGGACCTCAATTTGTAAGCAATGTGAAATCTGCCAATAAATCTGCAATTACTAAAAGAACAAAGCTCTAAATATGAGATCTGTCTGTCTGTCTGTCTGTCTGTCTGTCTGTCTGTCTGTCTGTCTGTCTGTCTGTCTATCTATCTATCTATCTATCTATCTATCTGTCTATCTGTCTGATTCTGTCTATCATTCAAACGCAAGTAAGGATTCCACTCAACTATAATAAAATACAAGTCATCATGTTGCTTGCTTTTGTCATATGAATAATTAATTAATATTGAATGGTTGCCAATTTAGAAAGGTGCTTTTTATACATTTAAAAGGTAAAGGGGTTATGCTAAACAGCCATAATAAAAAAATGGTGTAGAATTTACTTTGAAATTATTTTCACTCAGAAATTGCTAGCAAATGTCATTAATAATAAAAGACATAAGTGAATTAAATATGAATGTTTTCAGTATAAGACAAAAATACTCTTATCTTTTTCTTTATTTTTACAACTTGTAAAATATATTTTTTTATAGTGAGCTTAAACTTTAACCTTTTGGTAAAGAATTCATCCTTAAAGAGGTGATACAAGCTGCATTTTAGTAAAGTGACTCAAAAGCAATGCATATTCAAAAGGTTTAATTCTAAAATGGTGTTTCTTACATGCCGAAATAGGAGCTCTGACAGTAAAATAAGTGAAATGTTCCAGCCATTGTTGTTACTATAAAATCTGACATTATGGGCTTTTTGAATGGTCCACAGAACGAGACATTCTCCTCAGTGCTTGTTTCATAAAACAAAGATTTGGCATTGCGATAATAACTTACTTATGGCAAGTTCAGTTTAATATTCAAATTCTTGTAAATGTTTATTTGAAGAAGCACCAGGCCATGACTGCTCACAAGCAATGAATTTCAATATGCATGTGTGTTTTATCTCTATATGAAACATGCACGCAATTTTTCTCTTTCCTACTGTGCTCTAGGATTCATAAATCAGTGCAGTGACATGAAACTGCACTTTTATTTTTCTTCTTATGGCTGTCATCATTACCATTCTAAGCTAAGGCACACTGCTCCCACTCCTACATCGTTTATCACCCGTCTGCTTTTCTCTCTATTGCTTTTTGTCTCTTTATCTGCTCTTCTGCCTTCTTTTCCTGCACAGGAAATTATGTCACACTAAAAATGTGCCCATGAAAAGCCTGAACTGTTTTAGTCCCATTAAACGTATCTTTAAAAAGAATAGTTCACCTAAAAATAAAATAAAAAGATATCTGTCATCATTTATTCACCCTCATGGTGTTTCAAAGCTGTATGAGTTTCATTCTGCAAGACTGCAGAGAAATTATGATGACTGTGCTTATCCTTCTTTTCCATGCAATTACAGTATAATGGAGGACTGAATCTTTCAAGCTTCAGAAATATCATGGTCATTATGGCTTGTGTGCTATAATACAATACAAAATATAAAAGCCTTCTGAAGCCATTCGATATTTTTATGTACGAAAATTGATTTCTCCTCAGCGCGCTCAAGAGAGAGGTAGTGATGTATAATTAATAAAATAATTGCTGTTTTGATTTTGGATCTTTTCAGTTGCTTCAGTTCACAGATTCAACATTTAAATCCCTGATTCGCAAATTAATCAGACTAACTCAAAACTGAATTTAATTCACTGACTCGATTCAGTCATGAAGATTTAAAAACTGGGTCAATAAATTGTATTTTACTTTTAGCTTGAAAGCTTCAATCCTCATTCATTGCATTTGTATGAAAAATACTTCTGAAGAGAGAGAGCCATAGAGGTTTGAAATGATAAGAAGGAGAGTAAATAATGACAGAATATTCTTTTTTTTGGTTGAACTCTCCCTTTAACCACCCACTTCATATGTTCCCCTGTGAAATACATGATCACAGTAAAAGAACACTTTACGAAGTAACAACAATTAAAGTCTATAAAGCCATATATTTCAGTGCCACAAAAACATCTGCATCCATTTAAAGCTGCGGTAGATCAGAAAATAATAGTCTTTAATAGTAGACAAGATGTGACTATGTGTTGATGGTACACTCAAAGAGTTCCTCCTCTTACTCATAATTACTCAACTAATAGCAGTCCAGAATATGTACAGCATCTTTAATGCTTTCGCGAGGCCTTTCATCCACAGAAGATGCTGGGTTGAGGAAGTCCTGTATTAGGTATGACTCATCCCAGCTCCAAACCAATGGCTCCTTTTACCTGCCAGATCTGACTACTGTTTTCCCAGCGTCATCCATGCCAGGCCCCATACTTAGAATAACACAAAAATCATCCCTTTGAGAATTCGCCAACTAGCACACCAACTTGTTAATTACTTAATTAAACTAATGAGTTGGCGAGAAGCGCAAGAGCTTCAAAACAGAGTGTCATCTCGACACAGCAAGTCAGTGTCTCCCTATTGCTAATCTCTGCGGACCGCTCCGATCATTAGAACCACAAAAAGAACAGGACTCATCAGACAGATACCTCGTGCCAAAACAAAAAGAGAGGCGAGAAATAATTTGTGCTGAAAATTGTTGAATTCATTTATTATTGCGGCTTTTCTGATGCAGGCATTTCGCTTTGGGTTCAATTTACTCTTACTGTGACTAATCCCTATTTGTCGGCTTGCCGGAAAAGGATCTAAGCTTTACTCCAACATTATGGGACACAAAGGGAATACATGTTCAGCGACAACCACCTTCTGATGTGAAAGTCTACATATTTATGGAAATATGCCATGTAAGATGGATTCGGGTGAATTCTGATACTCTCTCACAAAGGAAAACTAGATAGCTATATCTAGTGGACTTTGTACTCTGTCACTCTATAAATAAATATAATGTACAGTAATTAGTCTGTAAATAACACAGGGACTTTTCAAGCATCTCTGCTCAGCGGTCTTTGATGTCTACCTGAAGCCACAACAGCATGGAATACTGTCAAAATATTACACAGAGGATTAAGTACAAGGTAGCATTTTGAGACTACAAAGAAAACACTATTATTTGTCAAACAGCGGGTATACACAAATACCGTACACCAGGGCAGAATAACGCTTTAGAAAGCCAAGTGCTATGGCCACAAAAATGTAAACTAAAGTTTTTCTTTCAGTTAAAAGAATAATAGGGAAAAAAATGAAAAGTTTGTCATCTTTTACTTATCTTCAGGTCATTCCAAACCTGTAGGACTTTCTTCAGTATATACATAAGGTCCCTGTAACTTATGCAATACCATTCTAAAATTTGAGGTTGGTAAGATTGTTTTCATGTTTTTGGGAGAAGACTATTACGCTGGACAACACTGCATTTATTTGATCAATATTCAGTAAAATAATATTGTGATATATATATATATATATCACAGTATAGTTGTTTGTGCTTTCAAATACGGTCTGTATGATATCAAAATAGTTTTATACAATATAAATTCTTGTCCCCAGTGTCATTATCACAAAAAACATACACTAGCCTAAAACAAATAAAAATACCTCAAGCTCACTGAAGTCAGTGATTAAATAGGAATGAGAAACTAATTACAAAGCAATAGGACGAAAAAAACTATAGTATAACAAATAAATAAGAAATGCTACATAAATTGTATAAAGTAATTGAAATTTAAAACTGCATACTCTTCACTGTGTAAATGAACTATATTTTCATCGTAATAAAGTTGCCAACGTTATTTAGTAATGAGCAGTGAGCTATTTTCTCTCTGTTATTGTATGATTAACACGAATGACAGACAACGGAAATTTTAAACGGCTGTCACTTTAAGTGCTGCCCAGATCAAATATACTGTTGCATGTTGTCTCTCTCAGCTGCTCAGTTGCTTTCACTTAAGACCTACTATGTTTACAATTATCCTTGCAAAGATGGGCATTTTGACACATAAAAGTGTGTGTATTTTACCATTTAAGGCCTATAAACCAGCAACAATAACTATAACCCATGTTCTATGAGCAATGCCTTCATGTGTGCTCACCTCTGACATATAGCAAAATGGGTTATCTTTTGCTGCTGATTGCATTTCAACTGCAAAAAATCACTTGTTTTTAAATCGCAATAATAGAAAATATGTGCAAATAATGTTTTCGTGGCCACATAGCACAGCCATGATATGTGACTGTGTAACCATACAACATCTCTACCAGTTGACAAATGTCTACTGGGTAATCGTGTTTACCAGTATATTGCCCACCCCTAGTAGTACAGTATAGTCTATATTCAGACTTGTCAAAGTTGTTTAGAGTAATTTAGCCTTTTTCTCAATTTTATTTGTTTTTGTTTTTTGTCTTTGTTCTGCATTTTTGTTCTGAAATATATTTCTATAATTGAATAAGTATATTTTCTATCATTTATAAGGTGTAACTTTTATGCACTAAAGCCAGTGGGTGCTGGAGATTTAAATTTGGAAACTATCAGGAAACATTTGACCGTGATGTGAATGATGGGGAAGCCATTCTGCAGCAAAAGTTCAGTTCCACAGGAGCTGTTTTCTTGGCAAATGTGCCCCAACAGCGTCTTTACACTGATGAACAACAGCAGCTCTGTCATGGCAATCAGTGAGTGTCTTATTTTCTGTCCGCTGTCTGTGAACCCACAATCAGCTTTTGCTTGTGATCATGGCATCTGTCTGCCGTAACTGTGAATCACTGTAAACACATTACCTTTGTGTCTCTGTGTACATGCAGAGTAAAGTCTATGCATTCTCAGAGGAAGAAAACAAAGTTACAAAAGCTGTCACTGCGGCAGTTCCTATGCAAAAGGTTCATCATTGTACCATATTTACCACTGAATTGTAAATATCGTTACCTTAAAGGTACACATTGGACTCTAAAATGTACATATCCATTCCTAAATTGTACATATTAGTAGCCTATCTTTTGAAAGGGTCTTGCCCCAGTGAGTTTTTCTGAGTGTGCAGGGTAAATTTAACCAGAGGCTCAGACTGTGCGAGCTAAAAAGTGCAGCATAGACCTTAGTCAGGTGGCAGTATATAACATTTTTGACAGGAATGAAAATGAGGCTGTGATGGACTGAAGTACAGTGTGTTCAACGGATTGTAATGTTGCATAACAGCAGACTGCGCAGCTGATAAAATGTCTTTTTGAAGAAAGAAAAACTGTAAAATTCAATATGGCATTTTTAAGGTAAGGTAAGTTAAGTTTAGTTTTGCTGGTTGACAAAATTATGACCAAAGTATACTTTTTGTAGACACTGTCCCTTAATTTTTTCAGTTCTGTCTAAGGTTTAGTTTTTGATTAGTTTGTCTGATGCCATCATGTAAATTATTTCTCACAGAAGGCACATGAGCAGAATAAAGCAACATCTCACTCTCACCCTCTGGCCTAGCAGTCCAAGTCATTAATAATGGGAACGATTATACATCTCCCGAGGGGTCTTAGCCCACACGCACGCACACATATGCAGACGCATAGACCCCCCTGTGGGCTCTTTAACGAGCACCTCACTCTCTGCCTCATCACACCCCCATTAGTTGGTCCCTGGCCACAACACATGCAAAGCAGGACTAAAAAAATCATAAAAGAAAGGAAAGAAAATGGCTCGGTTGCAAAAAAATTGACCTTTTCATATTTTCTCCTTATTTATAGGTGTTACATTCTCAACTACCAGAGTTGCTGGTTAAACAATTAAACAAGCACATATAACAAATACATTTGATTCAAAGAGTTGAAATGTGATAGTCGGTTGAGAACCTTCAGCCTGTAATTCTAATCTAGATCACAAAATAAGTCTTACATTGTGACACACTGTTAATGAGATGAGGTCACAGTAAATGACTGGCTCATTTTGCAAGCTATTCAACTACAAAAGCATTTATTTCAGCCGGCAGAATTTTCAAGTTAATCTTATTTCCATCTGGAAAGGAGGAATTAATGTATTTTTAATGGAATTTTAAGCATGACCCTCGATCGTTCAAATATTGTACAGTTAACCACAAATATATATACATATGTTTTATACATTTTATATTCCAAGTAATATCAAACAAACTGCAGTTATTCTTATGTAAGAATAACTTAAACAAATGCAGGTAACTTACAAAATGAAACTTCATCGAAAGCCTTTTTTATATATATATATATTAATTAATTCTGTCAGGATCACTATCATTAAAATGATAGAGCATATAGTTTGGCACACTTAGCATACAGTTTGGTTTGGCGATAAGGTTCTGTTCTGGGCAAAAACTCTCTGCCCATCCATGCAGCCTGTCATGAAGGAGCAGGGAGAGCAGCAATAATATCCCCCCTGGGGTAAACAGAACAGAACAAAGCAGATATCATTAATGTACTTAATGATTTTTAAGTGTAACACATTATTCAAGATAAAGGAGTCTGATTCAACCATGAATATGTAAGCCAAGTCCTGACTGTGGCGAAAGGGGGAGTTGGGGATGGAGGAGGGTAATTACTCCTGAGCAAGCAAAAGCTGCTGAATAACACTGAATAGAGCTTATATAGGAATGCCATGAAAGGTGATGTATTCCTATAGGTAGATGTGATCAGCTGATGCAAGCTTGACTCATGTGACCTGCCAGAACTAACGTTATTCGTTCCATAAGTTTGTTTTATAGCAAAAGCAGAAAAATCCAACAATTGTTTTTGGGCAAAATCAGATAAATCCACATTTCCAGTTTCAGAGTTACAAAAAAGGAAAACACTAATTTTATCTTTGTAATCTCCTATATAGGCTTATATAAAAAAACACACGCATGCACATACATATTTAAGAAAAATATGCTATGTTTATATATTAAATGTATTTATATATAATAAAAACAAAACAAAAACAAAACTGCTTCAGGTTTTCAAATTCATAACCTCATGACCCAGAGCAGAATCAGTAAAATAGCTTCGGCACACGCCACAAATAGAAAGAGAAAGAAAACAGTCAGACACCAAACAAAACCGAAGTAGAGGAGGAACAGAACTCAGCGGTGCTTTATATTTCATCCCACTTTTTCCCCTCTATCTTCCTGACCCGGGGCACTGTTGAAAATCACACTTGAAAACGCTGCAGGCTTTTACGCCTCTGCACCCAAAGCCACCAGAGGGATTCAGGGAAGGGGGCGGCTGGAAAATGCGGCGATAATACAAAAGGGAGACCCACTAATGCATCAAATAAATAATGTGAATAATGAAAAATGATAAAAGCTTCAGTCAGACGAGCAGTACATCGTAGTCTCTCAGTGCTTGCTGCATATTTATTCTGGCCTCATCCTGAGTACACATACAGCGCCCAAGGACTAAAGAGATGTTTCATTTGGATGAACGTTCATCATCTAGCACTCACTTTCTGTCTTTGCAAACAGCAACGAGGGTGTGGTTTTTCAAGAGGAAACGGAAAACAGAGAAATAAAATGAGAAAAAATGAATGTGTATTTGTTCCCTTCTTCAGAACCATGACTACTATCCATGATGGATTACACTTTCCGTCGGCTCCGGTAAGGTAGCTTCTGTATTTTAGCACAGTACATTTTAAATCAACCGAATTTCCATGTAGGATATGGAGATTTTATTACATTTTCTAACATTAAATCAGATTTCACAAAGCATAAAACAGTTGGGTGTGCCGAGCGCTAGAATCGCCATACACCTGGAAATAACTGTGTGCCTTTGCCTAAGACAATAAACCCTTGTCCAAAACCCCCTGGGGTTGCTTCATTGCTTATATATAGACTTGTACCACATGGGGCCGTTTCTCAACCTGCATCCATTTGTACTCTGTGTGACACAGGTAGAAAATGCCTAAAATAGCCAAACTACAAACTCTGTCCATAATGGATCACGTTCCAACCTTTAAATCACATGGACTGCCTTGAGAACAGATCTTGTCAGGATATTTTTAGTGCTGTAATAGTGCACACATGCTTGACGATGTTACCTCTGGTGACCACCATCTGTCTCAATCTGAACTCAATAACTACATCAGACAAGCTATATCCACTCCAGTTTGCCTAACCACAAGTGTTTCCAGCTGGTTTCATCCCATTATGAGCATCTCGTGGGAAGATGAGGTCCTATATAGCAAATGCTCTCTTGCTACCATGTTAGAAATGAACACATAACCTAGGTGCAACAGAGAGGCAATATCCAAAGAATAGAGGATAGACATATTATGTAGCCACAGATCTACATTTTGGCAGCATATAATTATGTCGATTAAAACCTGTATGCTGCTATTTTCTTTGCTAAACTTAAGCAAATATTTAGAGAAAAATTAGTGACTGGGGAACAAAACATCATAAAAATACCATAACCACAGTTCATATTATTGATTTTTAATGCCAGGCTCCTCCAAATATGATTATGCCTTGTTTGGGACCCTCTTATACATTATGAGATACATATTAAATGTGTTGCTTTCAGAATTAAAGACTTAAACCAAAGCAAATGGATATAATATTACACAGAAAGTATTTACTTCAGTTGGCAGTGATCTTCTTTCCCCACTCATTACAAAAAAATGCTCAAGAAGTGAAAATATATTTTGAGTTTGTTTATTTAAATAGGGTTTTAGGTTTGTATTACCTACTCCAAAGACTAGGGCTGTCAACATTATGAAATATTTGCAATTAATCTCATGATTTTTGATCACTCTTCTGACCAGTCAAAAAGCAAAAATCATTAATTTCAATAGCCAGAATTGTTTTTATTATTATTGTATTAAACATCCCTAATATCTTAAATTCACAAGTTAACTTTGAATGCACTAAAACCACAAAGTAAAAAAAAAATAAATAATAATTCCTATGAGTGCCAAACACCCACTGTGTTTAAAAACCACAGGACTGATGTGCTACATCTGAAGTCTTCTGAAGCCTTATGATAACTTTGTATGGAACGGACTAACATTTTAGTAAATTCACAAATGGAAGCAGAACCAATGAAATTTTGCAATCAGTGGTGTCAGGGGAGTTTTAAAATCAGACATGAGCTTCAGCAAACATCTTATATTTCAGTCAATGTTTCACTCATACAGCTTCAGGAGACTTCAAATATAGTGCTTGAGTTGTACTGGACTACTTTTAAGGTGTTTATATGCACTTCTTGGAGTTTAACAGCCTTTTATAACCATGAACAGTAAAAAATAACAGTATACAAGATTGGAATGACACGAGGGAGAGAAAATCCAATACATTTTTGAGTGAATTGTCTCTTTAAAATTCTAACTTCAGATAAATGACAGCCATCATCACATCAAAAGCCACGAAACAGCATATGTGAGGTGTGAGATGCTCACAAGCTAGGTAGAAGACAAAAAGACTCCCCATAAGAAGGTCATCCCATTAAACTCCCTAGAAACAATGCAGAGATGTACATTGACAGAGCCTGCCACTCCTATATCAGTCACTGTCAAACCACAGACCACCTAGAACACAACGTGGACTGACAATTGCCCTAAGGAGACTACATGTGCGTGTTCCTGCATGGTTACCCACGAGCACACTGGGAGATGCCAGCTTGAGTATTCGGTATGCATATGATGTGTGTGAGAGGTAACATGCCAGTAGAGGGCTGTATGTCTCTTGTTACATTACATCGAGTCTAGACTTACCGACTTACTTTGAACACTTCTCCAATAAAAAAAAGGCACAGATCACGACTCTACTTCTCAAGACCCTTCACTCTGCTGTATGTGCATGCAAAGAGAATTGCGAAGAAAAAGAAAATCACAATTGATGATCTGTCTTAAAATACAGAGCGAATGCTACAATGTTGAGTGTGAATTTATGGATTTGTGTCTGCTGGTGGGAAGAAAGTGACACCCACATGTTTCAGGTGCAGATGTGAGTGCTATATCTTTTGTAAGCATGTAATTAGCAGGTTTACATGTGTAGGGCTGCGTGGGTCCTTGTGGATGATGAGCTACACGTGCAAATGTCGGCCTGACAGCGATACGGCTGTGTTAGAAAGCAGACTGTATGTGTTCGTGAGGGGCTGAACGGACCGTCCACGCAGCTCCTTTCTTCTGAGTTTCCAGCTCCTCCATTATCAAATGCAGAAGAAAATTGTCTTATTAATTATTTCATGGTCAATTATGTAAGCTCTTTTAAAGCTAGAGGAACTGCAGAAATGGCTGTTGATATTGAACAGAGTAAAAGTGCAGTGGGAGTACATACATTTTTTATAAATGAATACCAAAAAATGATGGTCGATTTGAGGCCTCAAATAGGACTGAGGCCAATATCTGAGGACTTCAGGAAGTGAGCGCCTACTAAAACCTGAGGCAGATTGGGCTCTATGCACTCCCTCTACACACGTTTTAAACTTAAAACTAGAAAACAAGGGACCTTGAACAGTCCAATGAATGAAAATAATTTAAATGCCTCATATGTGAATTAGCATGAATTTTGGTAACTTGTTTAAGCATACATTTAATTTCCTATTCATCTAAGCCAGTATTTTCCATTCTTTTTTGTCCTCCGTAACCTCAAAACCCTATCAATGAGACTCAAGTGCCCAGAATACTGTCTGTCTCTCTCTCTCCAAAAAAAATCTGTTTTATTAAATAAAATTTTATAAAATAGCTTAAACTAAATTATATCACTAATATATTTAAACAGTAATTATTTAAACTATATATTAAAATATTTCATAAATTATATGTAAAACAACTATTATAACTATTATAACATCTGTTTTATATATATATATATATATATATATATATATACTAGATCTATATTTTGGGCAGTCAGATTAAACTGGCCAAACGTGAACATGTATAAAGTTGGTAACACTTTAGTATAGGGATCAATTCTCACTATGAAATAGTTTCTTATTAGAATGACAGTTATTATCATATTGGGTGTTTATTAGTACTTATAATGCACAAATTATTCATGGCCATAGTCTACATCCCTAATCTTACCCAATACCTAAACTTAACTGCCTACAGTTATATTAATAAGCAGTAAATTAGGAGTTTATAGACCCAAAAGTTGTAGTTAACTTCAACATTGATAATAATAAGAAATGTTTCTTGAGCAGCAAATCAGTATATTAGAATCACTTTCAACCTGTTCTTCTTCAGAAATCCAACAGTGGCCTTAGATGTGTGTTTAGGATCATTGTCATGTTGGAAAAGTGACGACAACCAAGACGGAGTGATGGTAGCATCTTCTCTTTCAGTATAGAGCAGTACATTTGTGAAAAATAAATGCAACCTTGGTAAGTATACACTTCAAAGACATTTATAAATCTTACCCCTCCCTAAATTTTTTAATGGTATTTTAGAAACTGTTATTTTTTTCCTTCTTGGATGAAGATAATGAAATGTATGCTAATTAGTTATTTACAATTTAGATTAAACAGGTTAAACATCCCAATGCTTGGAACTTACACAAAATCCTAGCTGCAAAGCACTGATCTAGAAATTCAGCAGAGCTGAAAAGACTTGAAACATCATAACAACAACAACAGACAGCTTAACAAGCAGTCACAATCGTGTGTGGTGAACAGAGTGATAGAGTGCCATGTTTTCACTGTGGGGTTTTTCAACTTTTTTCCTCAAATCAACATTCCTCTTGACATCACCAGTAAGCAACATGGTCCAAACAGGAGGTATCTGAATGTGTCCTTGTGCCTTATACAAGGACATAAGACACATGTGCCTTATGTCCTGTCTTCCATCTTTTAAATGTTTGTACCACTTTTGCTACTGTCAAGTAAGTGGAGGGCTATTATGGGCTGGACCCCATTGGCCACCTCCTCACTGCTAAATGGCAGACTCCAGCCCACCGCCCACATTGATTGGTCCTGACAGATGCTGAGGGCTCTTTGTCAGCCCCTGCCCTTCCAAGTCCATGGGCAGGTGTGTGGCAACTCTGCCAACATCAGGGTCTGCACCCACTGGCTATTTTAGACATCAGAAGTGTATCATCTTCAGTTCAGCTGGAACATTTTAAATTGTTTGTTCAAGCTTTCTATCCAGACTGAAATGACAACACTGACTCAAACAAATGTTGTGTGTTTGGGACAGAGCTACATTTTGGAGCTGTTGTAAAGAAAATGCTGTATTTCCATTCAATTGCATTTTAATATATAGATTTAATTGTTAAAGTTCAAAGAATTCAACAGTTTTTGAAGACAAATTTGTATTAATTATAAAACAGACTATAGTAGACAACATTTGAAGTGGATCAAAAAAGTTAGTCAAAGTTGTCTGAAGACAAGAACATATTTTAGTTTTAGGTTTCAGGACAACTTTGATGAAAAGTTTTGATCCACTTCAAATGTTGACAAGTGTAGAAAAATACAGAATTTGGGGCGGGGATCAAATTGGGGGGCATTTCTTAGGGTACTATTATTAGGGTACTTCCTGTTGACGTGGAAGCTTTGACTGAAATGCTAGTCATCACTGTACAAGGGCAGGAGTAATATAATTGAAACTATGCTCTAGTCTAGTCTATTCTAAGTAACATAAGGAACTGCTGTATGCAGGTCAGGATTCTGCATGATGATCTGATGATATGAGATATATTCAGGAAGGCACCAGATCAGAATAGTTTGACCTTGACATCAGACCGGCCGTAATCTTAATGCAGAATACCAAAAATGGATGAAAAATGCATCATGAATCAATGTGTCTCTAAGATCTGGCACTACATTTTCTGTGGAATAAATTTAAATATGGAAAATGTTTTACTCTAGCTGTAAGTCATATTAAATTAACTTTACTGACAATATCGTAAAATGCTTGTCTTTATGTTATAAACAAATGTCAAAATATTACATTTCATATATTATTTATAAATATAATTATAATTTTGTTTAAATATTAATTATAAAAATATGTTTGTGTATGCTGAATGATGAACATCAAAATTCTGGGGAAATCTGCTGGGGTTTCTGTTAAAATCTACAGTCAAATATTATGGGCAGGCCAACCCATAAGTGCTTCTTCTTGCATCAGTGCTGCTTGAAGGGCAAATACAATTCCTCTGC
The DNA here is from genome assembly GCA_027564155.1 of Gymnocypris eckloni scoliostomus. Classification (NCBI taxonomy): domain Eukaryota; kingdom Metazoa; phylum Chordata; class Actinopteri; order Cypriniformes; family Cyprinidae; genus Gymnocypris; species Gymnocypris eckloni. Next base: position 14,683,780 of record CM050420.1, read on the forward strand.
TCATCTTGTCAAAGCTCAGGAAGTGGAGTCCTCTCTATTCATGTCAGCAGACATAAGAGATCTGAATTTGAATGTGCACATCAAACATGCCCAGGAGAGCCGTACGGTGCCCCTCATTTATGCTTCACTCACACAAAATCAGTAAGTAGACAGATCAGTTTGCATCCCTTCTAGAGCCAAGGATGAGTCTACTATCCAAAAAGGGGCACTATGGGCCGTGTGTGTAGCATATCTATGACTAGTGACACTACACACTAAAAATTTGTGGTCAGCCAAAATATAAGCCAATATTTTCAATAATTAACACTGGACCATTTTTTTCTGTTTGGCCAATATGTCAAAATTATGTTTTATTTTGAAATTGTCTACAACTGTCATTTTTACAGCACTGACAAAAAAACAGTACCAGGGTGCACAGAGCTCCCATCTTCATTAGATTGGAGTCTCAGTTTTACAGTTCTGACTAATAAAGTACACATACCCATTACTAACTTTGTTTAAAAGTTCTATGAATGGCATTTGATTTCTGTTATTAGTAACAGAAATATAAATCCTTTACTTCTCTCTCATCACGTTGCTGAAGTGAAAGGGCTCCCTACTTAAAAAAAAAAGGAAATACTATTTTAACTGAAATTAAGGTATCGCAGTAATAGGTATTTTACATGGAATCCACTAGCTATCATATCATTTCCTTTACAGCACATGCCTCAATGAGCTTGTTTACTCAACATTTCAATTGATTGGATATGCTTTTTTATTATAAAAAATGAAATCCAGATCTTTCAGATCTACAGATTTCAAAAGACCCAATTTAGTCCAATGTCCAGGGTCTAGTCATGCCTCTAACTTTCACCTGTTGACATTGAAGCTTTGACTGAAATGCTAGTCATCACTGTAAAAGAGCATGAGTAATACAATTGAAACTATGCTCTAGTCTAGTCTAAGTAAAATAAGGAACTGCTGTATGCAGGTCAGGATTCTGCACTATGAGATGAGAACTATCAGACATCAGACCCTATTTAGTCCATACTCAACATTTAAATAGCCTGGTTCAGTGTTCACTGTAAATTGGTCCTGCAGTGAGAGTTCATCTGAAACCCTCCACCTCCCCCAGCTTCACATGTCTAGATCTGCTACAAGATTTATGTTATGTGTCTGTGTATCTATTGGCAGTAGCTCCACTTGCTGTGCCGCAGTAGCAGCATGTAGTAGATCTAGTCCGCCAAGACCAAAAACATTATTGTGATAGTTCATGCAAAAATGAAAATTCTGTCATTAATTACTCACCCTCATGTCATTCCAAACCCGTAAGACCTTTGTTCATCTTCAGAACACAAAGTAAGATATTTTTGTTGCAATCCGAGATCTCTCTGACCCTTCATAGACAGCAAAACAACTCCATTGTTCCCAGGTCATCGGTAAAATAGCCCATGTGACATCAGGGGTTCAACTGTAATCTTACGAAGCTACGAGTATATAACGACTTTATTCAAAAACTCTTCTCTTCCTCATACGCCGTCTACAAGACTGGATGAGGAGAAGAACAGTTGATGAATAAAGTTGTTATTTTTGTTTTCTTTGCGTTAAAACTATTAACTAAAAGTATGAGTTTGTGACTTCAGCAGAAAAGGAAAGTTGTTTTAGAGTGCAAATGATACCGGGGGTTGGGATAGGCAGATTGGGCAGAATAATGTGCCCCGAGGAATCATGTACTGTATGGCCAGGACTGCACATTAAGAGAGTAAACAGGGTCAATTTGGGCTTCATGTTAAATAAACTAGAGCTCTATCTAACCAACAGAACAGGACAGCCAACTTTCCTCTCACTGCCTTTTCTTTTTATTTCAAATCTGGTTCACATGACTGGCACTGTTTGGCGTGCTGCAGGGCGCCCATCACTGGTCTGTCTTTAAAATGATCGCATTAGCCAGTTCACCACGCAATTTTCAGCCATGTGCCTCAATGATACAGGACACAAAAAGCTCTGCTCGTGTTCCGTTCCAGACATTTCATGTTTGCTCTGCTGCCTTTCATCTCTTTCACATGTAGAACTACTTTTCACAGAGTCTGAGGCCGGTCCAGGGGCGTCTGCCTGGGAAGTGCCAGACGGGGATGAGCTGAAACCACAGGAGGCTGAGCCAGGATAAATGTGGTGTGGCAGAGAGCCCTCTCCTCAGCTTAGATAGCCTGCTCCATTAACAACACATGAGAGAACTGTAAAAGCCCCTCGCGCTCACTGTCTCTTGCCACGGACTGCGGAAAGCTCTCGGATGTGTGTTGCCAGGAAACCACATCTTACAGACTGCAAGGCACCCAGCTGGGGAATGGACACACGTAGCTGAAACACATCTGGATGCACCTGACAGGCAGCGGCAGAGCTGGGAACAGCTAGTCCGCACCCACTGGGAGGTAGTGTGTGTTGTTGTTTTCGCACGCAGATGAACCATGCATGGGTGAGCGAAGGCGCCAACATGGGTGCAACACGAATAAAGGGAAAATAAAGGGAAAAAGGGACATTTCTATCATTATTTACTTTCCCTTGTGCATTCCTTGTGCCATTCCAATGCAACCAAATTATGCTTCAGTTGTGCTTCAAAAAATAACTAAAAAAGTCCATAGGCCAATGATGTGACATTCATTATTGACCAATCTATTAATTTATTCAAAAACACATCACAATTAAATATAAAATGACTTGAATACACCTCTTCTACCATTTTCCCCCTTTTTAGGTAATATAATGATTGTATTGATGCATTTATTCATTAATAACATTTGTTTAAATATATTTTACTACGAGAATAATTTTTGTATACTTATTCAAGTTGTAAAGAAAATATATGACCACCACATAAATTACAGAATCTTCCAACTATATTAAAAGTCTTAAGCCATAAAATGTATTCTTTTGAACTAAACTATGTTATTATTTACAGATTCATTTAATTTTCACCTTTTCTGCATCAAATCAAATATGATGCCCATTGCATGGTTTGAGTCAATTCATCACACAAAGCTAATACACGGCTTCTGAAGACTTGAAACTTAAAGCATGAGTCATATGGACAATGTTTATGAAATATTACAGTGTTTTATGCTGTCTTTTACTACAAAAAATAATAAAGTACTGTTTGATTAGATAATTTAACATTGGTTGGTCCCCTAGCTACGGTGGCCCAGTAGTGCACAACAAAACGAAATTAAAAAAGCAAACATAACCTCACAACGAAATTAAAAAACACAATGCATTAACACAATGCAATTAAGCCAAAACACAACGGAAATGCTCCCGACCACTAGGGAGCAGTGTTGGCAGTGAAACACGATACTTCCTCGAGATGCCACAAGATTGATCTTAACGTGTGCAATCGACTTTTTAAATGTGTTTTTACGGAATGTTTTGGCTCTGATACAGTTCATAAAGAGCAATGCTGAAATCACTGTGACTTTGCATGTGTTTGAGTTTGTGTTGTAGAAAAACTGTGCTATTATAAACAGAGACTCGTGCAACATGTAGCCTAAGCCATAAGAGACATGCATGCTTCGACTGGCTGTTGTCATGTGTATTTCTGCTGTGTAAAAGTCTTAACATCTTATGCTGTGCAACTAATAGCATGTAATAATTTGTGGGTAACACTTTACAATAAGCATCTTCAGTTAACAACATTAGTAAACATGAACTAAGAATGAACAATACTTCTACAGCATTTATGAATTTTAGTTAATGTTAATTTCAGCATTTACTAATGCATTATTAAAACCAATGTTGTGTTTGTTAACATTAGTTAATGCACTGTGAACTAACACGAATAAACAATGAAAAAAATATATTTTCATTAAATAACATTAACAAAGATTAATAAATACATTGTTCATTGTTTGTTCATATTAGTTAATACATTAACTAATGTTAACAAATGACACCGTTGTAAAGTGTTACCGGTTTGTGACATCCGTCTCTCCATTCTTAAGTTGACAGGTATATATTACAAGTATTATACACAGGGCTAGGCGATATGGCCAAAACAAATGATCACAATAATTTTTGTTTCATATCAGCCGATATTGATAATTATCACGATAAATGTCAAATCTTTATTTATTTCAAGTTGAAAGCTGTAGAAACTAAACCTTTTATTTGTTTCCTTAACATAATAAATATCTAAATTGAACAATTAATTTCTTAGTTTCTGCATGTTCTAATGAGTGATATTGTTTCAAATAAAAAAAACAGGTTTGGGTTGCCTGATAATATTAATAATACTAATAATAATAAATGTACAGTGGGGCAAAAAAGTATTTAGTCAGCCACCAATTGGGCAAGTTCTCCCACTTAAAAAGATGAGAGAGGCCTGTCATTTTCATCATAGGTATACCTCAACTATGAGAGACAAAATAAGAAAACAAAATCCAGAAAATCACATTGTAGGATTTTTAAAGAATATTTTTGCAAATTATGGTGGAAAATAAGTATTTGGTCAATAACTACATTTCATTTCAATACTTTGTTATATACCCTTTGTTGGCAATGACAGAGGTCAAACGTTTTCTGTAAGTCTTCACAAGGTTTTCACACACCGTTGCTGGTATTTTGGCCCATTCCTCCATGCAGATCTCCTCTAGAGCAGTGATGTTTTGGGGCTGTCGCTGGGCAACACAGACTTTCAACTCCCTCCAAAGATTTTCTATGGGGTTGAGATCTGGAGACTGACTAGGCCACTCCAGGACCTTGAAATGCTTCTTACGAAGCCCGGGCGGTGTGTTTGGGATCATTGTCATGCTGAAAGACCCAGCCACGTTTCATCTTCAATGCCCTTGCTGATGGAAGGAGGTTTTCACTCAAAATCTCACGATACATGGCCCCATTCATTCTTTCCTTTACACAGATCAGTCGTCCTGGTCCCTTTGCAGAAAAACAGCCCCAAAGCATGATGTTTCCACCCCCATGCTTCACAGTAGGTATGGTGTTCTTTGGATGCAACTCAGCATTCTTTCTCCTCCAAACACGACAAGTTGAGTTTTTACCAAAAAGTTATATTTTGGTTTCATCTGACCATATGACATTCTCCCAATCCTCTTCTGGATCATCCAAATGCTCTCTAGCAAACTTCAGACGGGCCTGGACATGCACTGGCTTAAGCAGGGGACACGCCTGGCACTGCAGGATTTGAGTCCCTGGCGGCGCAGTGTGTTACTGATGGTAGCCTTTGTTACTTTGGTCCCAGCTCTCTGCAGGTCATTCACTAGGTCCCCCCGTGTGGTTCTGGGATTTTTGCTTACAGTTCTTGTGATCATTTTGACCCCACGGGGTGAGATCTTGCGTGGAGCCCCAGATCGAGGGAGATTATCAGTGGTCTTGTATGTCTTCCATTTTCTAATAATTGCTCCCACAGTTGATTTCTTCACACCAAGCTGCTTACCTATTGCAGATTCAGTCTTCCCAGCCTGGTGCAGGTCTACAATTTTGTTTCTGGTGTCCTTTGACAGCTCTTTGGTCTTGGCCATAGTGGAGTTTTGAGTGTGCCTGTTTGAGGTTGTGGACAGGTGTCTTTTATACTGATAACGAGTTCAAACAGATGCCATTTATACAGGTAACGAGTGGAGGACAGAGGAGCCTCTTAAAGAAGAAGTTACAGGTCTGTGAGAGCCAGCAATCTTGCTTGTTTGTAGGTGACCAAATACTTATTTTACACCATAATTTGCAAAAAAAAAATTTTTAAATCCTACAATGTGATTTTCAGGATTTTTTTTTCTTATTTTGTCTCTCATAGTTGAGGTATACCTATGATGAAAATGACAGGCCTCTCTCATTTTTAAGTGGGAGAACTTGCACAATTGGTGGCTGACTAAATACTTTTTTGCCCCACTGTATTTAAATTTACTCTGACTAAAGTTTTTAGCATTGGTCTCCCATAGTAGCATACATTTAAATCACAATAAACACAGTTAAAACCACACATATAGCACCTCAATACCATGGTAAAAAATATAATAGTGAAAAACATTAGTCTAAAAACATTTAGTATAATCGCGGATATGCTATAGCTTAATCACAAATACATACTATAATTATATACCATTATTCCTGTAATCAAATTCAGTGTGAATATCCCAAATTTCTGCCACAATACCATGGTGCAGTGAGTGATACTACAGTAAATCCATGATAAATTAGGGCGATTTGTTGATTTGAAAATCCGTCTGACTGTCTCATTACACACAGTGTTTCTCCTGATTGGCTTTAACCTATTTTAAATCACAGAGTCATTTGTGTTCATCGTTGAATTCAAGCGCTTCACACTGGATCTCACAGCTCTGCTTAATGCTAGCGTGACCGAGTAATCTCTAGTGAACTTGCGCCGCATGGCAGTTTGAACTTTCTTCCGAGCAGATAATCGGTCCGTGTGGCGCATTTGTCGATTTCTTCATATCATTTTATCAAGGAAATTTATATCGCGATAATTATCGTTATCGAATTATCGCCCAGCCTTATTTACACAGAAGGATCTATCTTCACTCTATGCGGCACATTATAAAAATAGCCCCAAAACCCTACCCCAGCTCTGTAATTTTACCTGCGAATGGCAACATGGGATCACCCGCTGGCACCCGCAAATACTTGTGACATGTGCAACTTCCCCTAGTTATCGGAAATATTTCCATTGTGTTGTCGCTTAATTTCATTGTGTTGTGGCCGTATGTTTGCTTTTTTCATTTCGTTGTGTTGTGAGCTTATAGTGCATACAGTTTAAAAATACCTTGATTGACAGCTAGCAAGGGCTCAAGAGATGAATCCCCCGTATCATTGCCGTACACTATAGGTATGCAGCTTTTTAGCAGTTCTAAGTGAGAAGGACTTCATGTTGGTCACATGTCCCGTGAGGTCCTGATACCAGAGAATAACAAATTAACACGCTGAAATCCCATTTCGTGCAGGAAATGAAAAGAGCTGCAGCCTATATTCTCACAAGTGGACTGCGTATACTCTAAAGTCTCACTCTTTCACTATCTGCCTTTCAAAGTAAGTCCTTGGTAGTGAGCTCTGTTATTGTGGTGGGATTTTAACTTGAGACTATGCTCTTGATTAGCAACATTCTTCTTGGCTCTCAAAACTTCATAAGCATTTCATCACAGAGGAGGCTGCAGTACAACACTATTTGTTAAGGGAAACAAATGGCAGTGTGTATTCAAAGTGTGCATTGTTCAGTCAGTGATTATGCAGATCACACACAAAAAAAAACACAATATTGTTGGTGACTTAAAATTGTGTTATGCTACTTGTACAAGGACACCGGAATGAAAGAATGGAGATATTTTTGTCTACAACAATAAACAGCTTTAAGTATCAAGGATTGTACATGTCCAGATTTAATGTCATAACTATATCCACATGGAGCATGTAAAGGAAAGCTCTGCAGATTGCTTCAGAATGGAAATATTCCCAAGATTCGACATACACACACACACACACACACACACACACACACACACACACACACACACTTGTGTTCATTACATGTTTAGCTATTTTTTGTTGAGATTGCTACAACTAGATGATATCACAGAATATCACAGAACATACTGTACCATATTTAAATCAACTCATGTAATATTCTGCAGATTTTACCACAAAATCAAACACAAAAATAGCTTAAATACTATACCTGGACCTGGGCATGAAAACAGCATTTAGAAACATCAATAAAAACTGTTTTTGACATGTAACAAAGTAATACCTTGGTAGAAGGATCATATACATATTGATAGCAGAGTACCATTACATTACCATCTAATACCATTACTGCAGTATTTGTATTTATTTATTTATTTATTTACCATTTTGCCATAAAGACTATGGCAAATAAATACTTCTTACTTTAGATAACTGCTAAATACATAAATGTAATGTAAATGGGAGACTATGACTTCACTTGACGATATCTGAAGCAGTTATGCCAATAAAGAAAAAAAAAGTAAAGTTAGAAAATAGATTCCAGTATTAAAAATAGATTTCATTCATTTAAATAAATCTCAAGTGAAATTAAATATAAGTATTAGCTGGAAAAAGAACAAACTTAAATGAAAAATAGAAATTATGCCTTGATATAAATAAAAAGTACTAAAACTACTCTAACTAAAACGCTTAAATAATAAGAAAAATTGAATGAAAGTTAAATACTGAAAAAATAGGCTATTACATAACACTAACCCAACATATAAATTGAACAGTCCTTACGCAAGTAAAGATGAGCATACCGAGTCTCAACTACAAGGGTGTGTAATACGACCACCAGCACTGATTGATATAAAGCTGAAAGTGTTGTCAAGTCTTTACTCCAAACTCTTTGCTGATGAGTCTCACTTCTTCTCACCCGGCTGATGACTCATTCACACCCCATCCTGTACTTATCCATCTGTTTATACTTCATGACTACTTCCCTGCGTTCCACCAGACACCAGAGCAGAACGCTCTGTTGAACCCGGCAGGAGTTTTTCACTTCTACTCACATTTGGTTCAAGCTATAATACGTAGCAACAGCAAGTTAACCTTGAGAGCGTTTTTAAAGGGCTGCTCCTGCAGTGCCAATAGTCAAAAAATAACAGTAGTCCATAAAGTTTCCCAGCAATTTCATTGACATAAATGAAAAGTGCAAATCGCATAATGTTTCCATGAGCTGACAAGGCAAGTTTGAGCGTCCAAAATAAATCAGCTGTCTGGAGCTCACCAGAACACCAGCATAGAAAAGAAACTGCTTAAACACCATTCATCATGTTGCTTTTCTATGAAACATGTGGGATGAGCACCAAACAAGTAAATTGATCTCTTACCTGTTTTCAGATGTTGGCGACGCAGCAACATCAACACGAGAAAGCAAGAGGAAAAGAAAAGAAAAGGAAACTGTTAGAATATAAACTTAAAAAATCCACAATAAACCATCAGAAACAAGTACACAAGTCATTTTAGAAAATAAGTGCCATGTCATCCTTGTGTACTGATCACAACATATAATCATTGCTGCTAATAGTGTTCACCGTCTGTTTGATTAAATGATGTTAACTAACTGCTTTATTTTTACCATACATTTCTGCCATGTGGACATCAACTTGAGGTAGTCACCACTGATAAGCTGTTACTAAATATAATAGAGAAACTGTAATTTTCTGTAAAGCTGCTTTGATTTGCATCATGAAAAGCGCTATTCAAATAAAACTTTAACTGAATTTTAGCAAATGTGCACATTTTGATGGAAAACATCATTCACTAAAACGCTGAAGCTCTGAATGAGTGTTCTGTTACCATCCTATTTTTCTTCTTTTATAGTAATAACATACTCCATTAAAATAATAATCATATATATATATATATATATATATGATTAATTAATACATTTAGCAATGCATTTAATTAGCACTTAAAAATTACTTGAAATATGTCATATTTAAAATGAAAAAGCACTTTAAAAATCCCCTCATCACCCGTTTTACAAAAAGAGCTGCATACTGTACGTATACACCGCTTATTTGTATAGTATAAAGACAGACAATTCAGACCTCTTTTGGGTGAAAATTCCTGTCTTTTACAGTACTCACAGATGATCAAAAATCTCCAGTACAGAGCAGTTTGGTTTTCTGTTAACAAAATGATGGCAAATTAACCTCGATGACAGCACAGTTAGGTGCATTATTAAAAAGTCAGTTGATAGTAGCTTTATTTCGTTTTAAAAGTACTCATCTTTGAAGCTACCACTTTGTAGAGCAACATCGCATGGAACTGTTGAGAATGAGATAAGGGCTTATTTAACTCGAAGACGCCACTTCAAACAACAGCACAATTACAAAGCATGTTCTTGAAAGTCCTTCAGTGAAAAGGTAAGTTTTCTTCAAAGACAGTGTACGTTGATTGACTAAGTAAAGGGGAGGTGTGTCTTTGCAGATGTTTCGAAATGCCAGACCAACAAAAAGCACCGCAGTCAGTCTTTGAACAGATTTAAAATAGCTTATACAAGGTTCTCTCAGCTATTGAGCTGGGTTTTAGCTAATCGATCTGCTGCCCAAAACCCAGCTAAAACCACCAAACCAGATCTGTTTGGACCAGCTAACCACTCTGGGGTGGTTCCAGATGTTTTGAAGCAGGAAATTCATATTCTATGAATGTTTTTAAAGGCCGACTGCTTACACTGCAGTAACAGCAGTCGGGCCGGAGACAGCTCCTTGTTTGTGTATGATGCACTCCAGAATTCACCTATTATTAAAACTGTGTTTTGAAGAAAATGCCACAGTCTGATGATTTTCCCATTTGGAGGAGCGAATAAAACCTAGATTATTTCCATAATTTGCAATATCCAAAGGAATGCTGCATGAAATTAATTTCTGTGCAGATTTCGGCTACAGCAGAGGAAAAAGACATATACATTTTAGTTATCTTTAATATACAGGAAAGACGCTTCATTTAATCTAGATAAAAAGCTGAACCTTGAGTTTTTATATGGTGAGTCATACCATCATGAGGGTTAACGCTGAAGCATATTCAATGAAATCAAACACTGCACCAAAGGCAGTCAATAAAATACTTTAAGGATCTACTATAAAATTATTTGCTCTAATAGCGCAAACTCGTGCATTTCTGGTACTTGAATTTAAAATAATAATAACCAAATCTAATATTTGCTCTAGTGTTGCGTGGCTAATTTGAATGGATTCGCATGTTATTTTCATTGAATTTTTTTAAATTATGCTGGGTAACTGAAGGCTGAATCCCATTCAAATAAGTAACATGTTAACTAATCAGTGTGCATGCTCAGATTATGAATGCATCGAAAGTTACGTGTGCCTTCAGCCTTAAAAGCCATTCTAATTGTCTTTCTAAATAGGACATTCTGAAGTTGTAAAATGTGCATTGTTCTCAAAGAAACAAGCAACCGCAATCATAATCTTCTTTTCTAGTGCATCAATGCCAATATCATACTATTACACCCCAAGTTTTCTTCTGCAGCATGTTGTACATAAGCGGAGCTTTTAGAAACTGTCAGAAGAATCATATGTTTGTCAAACCGCATTTGACACACTGTCTCTCACCTCCATTAAAGAAAGATGGTCAAATCAACCAGCTATCTTAGAGTGTGAGATAAGCTTTGAAGAATCAATATCCTTGAGGGTAATTACAGTGACCCCAGATCTTACTATGTTAAATGACGCTCAGCACAACATTATGTGAGTGAGAGAGACAGAGAGTGAGAGTGAGAGTGAGAGAGAGTGTGTGAGAGAGAAAGAAAGAATGAATGAATGAAAGAAAGAAAGAAATGCCAGTTTAATGTGGGAGAAGGTTGAGCTCATTAATATTAATATTAATATTTTGTTTGTGTGCTACCCTGTATCTAAAATACGTCATATTCGATTAATATTCTTGTTCTCATTTTATATTTGATAATATTTTTCACATTACTTTTTAATATTATTTTACACATATATTTTAAAGCTCACCATCACTGCAGTAAATTACATTTTAAAATATATAAAACAGAATTTGAATTGCAAAAATATTTGACAATATCACAGTGTTTTTGAATAATAAATACAAATAAATAATACATGATCAAATGAAATAAATGCAGCCTGGGTGAGCATTCTTTAGATTACTTTTACACCTTTAAAAATCTTAACGACCCCAAATGTTTAAGTAGTGTAGAAAACCAGTTGTAACTGCAATAAAACTACAACTGTCAATAGCTAATTTAATGGCTTTTTCTCATCATAAATCTAAGTTTGATCTCCTGAAACCAGAAATTAGCATTTTATTCTCTCAGTTCATAAACACAAATGGGCATTTCTCTGACTTCTTGAATACACCTGTCAGGAAACAAACTTAAATGCAAAATCAATGTTCATCTAACTGACTGTATACTCTGAGAATTTAGTAGGTCTAATGATAAATTCATAGGAACTGCTTTTTATATAGTGTACGGTAAAAATACTATTTTAATTGGTTGAATAATTATATAATTGAATTATATATCTAACATCAGCCACCTAATTTTAGACAAAAATATATACATACTGTACTGGCACCCCAACTTATACACATAAAAACATATAACTGAGAGAAAATAGAATGAGAAAACGAATAGAAAAAGGGAAGGAAGGGAAGGAAAAAGTACAAAACTTATAGACATTCAAGTCAAATCAAACAGTACTTCAGAACCAATATTTCTATCTTGCAAACACAAAGATTGTAATACAGATGTAGGAAAACTGTCAACAGTCTTCAAATTGTGTGGCTGTACTGTAAGATATGAATAATATGATCTAGTGTGATAAACAGCAGGCCTTCAGTGAGACACTGACATATTGTTTCACATTCGCTCAGCAGAAGGCAATAATTGTGAAGCTAACCTATTTGAATGACAGTGATTAATACAGCTAAGGGGTTAACTTGGCATGTGCCACTCAAAAATAAAAAAGAGGCTGTGCTGTAATCAATCAACAGACTGTCACTAATAATAGATTCCAGCCAAATGCCAGTAAAACTGAGGTACATGAATGTTGTTCCTGGGAAAGCGAAACATTGATTTAATTGACAGGATAAACATTGCCTGTAACCACGATAAAACAGTCGAATAACCCACCATGGAGGTTGGTAGAGAAAAACAAGTGCTTGGTTGAATTAATGAACCCTTATGAAAGCTAAAATTGACCAAAAAATGATTTATGTAATGTTTAAAAGAAAAGTGTTACATTTTTGCCTACATGGTCCGTTGTAGACACACTGGCATTATTTTTTTGTTTTTTCTTTGTTCACTTTCAAATAATTAATTGGTCTTAAAGTCACACCATGAAATTATTTCTAAACACACCCTTAAGATGTTTTTTTAAGCAATCATAGCTTATTTCCTCTTGCTAAATCAGACTTAAAGATTAAGCATGTAGGCTACTTATTATATTAACATACTTTCTCCTCACTTTTTAATGCCAAACACGATCAGTTTGACCAGGGATGAACTGCTGAACATTCAGCAGAACACACCACATAATCTTTTCCTGGATTTCGATTATTCAGACGTTTTGCTGGACATTGTAGTTGACGGAGCTGCGGTGCTGTTTAGACGCTTCAGGACGCGCAGACGGGGGAAACGAGCCCGAAATGAAGCTTCGTCAGCGCGGATTAAAAATGGCGTTGCCTAGCATCCATCTAGCGAATCTCCACTCTCTACCCAACAAAACGGACGAATTTCTTCTGCTCTCCCGGACAAGCTAGGATTTTTCAAACTCTGCTGCTCTGTGTTTCACGGAAATCTGGCTGAATGACACCATACAATGCAGGGCAAAGCATAATCAACGGGGAAATCGCGTGGTGGCGGGACGTGCTTTTACACCAATGAAAGGTGGTGTACAGATGTAACTGTGTTAAAGAAGATGTGTTGTCCTGATCGGGAAACGCTCTTCATTAACTGCAAGCCGTTCTATTCGCCACGGGAGATTTGTTCGTTCATTCTCGTGAGTGTCTACATTCCACCTCAAGCACACCTGAGCTCAGCTTTACAGAAACTAGCTGATCAGATCTCAGAGACAGAACAAAAACACCCGGACTCTGTTTTAATCATTTAATGAACTTTAATGAAGCAAATCTCTCCCGCCAACTGCCAAAGTACAGTTGGACCGCTGCTCTCCCCCCACTCACCATCATGAACAGCTGAACAGCTCACTGAACAGCTCACTGAATTCAGATTCATGGGCACCTCAATGTCTCAGGACCTGAAGTGGGACAATCACATAGACTCCATTGTGAAAAGGCCCAGCAGAGGTTGTTCTTCCTTCGCCAGCTGAGGAAGTTCAACCTGTCAGAGGAACTGCTGAAACAGTTCTACTCTGCCATCATTGAATCCGTCCTCTGCATGTCAATAACTGTCTGGTTCAGCTCAGCTACCAAATCTGACCTCAGAAGACTACGGAGGGTAGTCTGGACTGCTGAGCGAGTCATTGGCACAACCCTCCCCACTCTCCAAGAACTGTACTCATCCAAAGTGAGAAAAAGGGCTGGCAAAATCACTCTGAACCCCTCATATCCAGCACACTCCCTCTTTGAACTGTTACTGTCTGGTCGATGCTACAGAGCTCTGTAAAGGTATATGTAATCATAAAGATAATGCTGAAAATAATAACAGAGAATAATGCATGTTTTTGCATCAAGCACAGTACGGGTTATGAGAATCATAAACATGTCATGTGATGCATGAAAAGACCTTTAAATGTTTCGTAAAGGTTGCCAGTGTGAAACTATAAGCTCACTTGTAACTAACAGCAACACTAAGCACATTAAATGCTAATTAAAGTACACAAATATATTAGTTGTTAAATGGTTGTTTAAAAAAAAACATCATGCTAAATTTTCTTCTCATTTTAATTGCCATGCTTTGATTAATTTTAAATAAATTATTACTGGAATATTTATCCTGCATTTGTCTTTATTATTATTACTTATTTCAATACAAAGTAGATTTTATTATTTTCAATGCAATTTTTTTACAGCACATCTTATAAGTGAACATTTGCCAAAAACAGACCAATTCTCACTATTAACTAGTTGCTTTTTAAACGACATTAAACATGGAACACACAACACTATTATACATAACTTATTCATCACACATAATTCTTTTCATTTCAAATTTGCACATATCAGCCCTGTACATAGATAATTGTCTATATTATATTATTGTGTTTTTGCTTTTTTGTACATTGCCTGTTTGTATATTTGTATATTATTCTTTATTATAAGTGTCTTGTCCTGTTGCTGTCATTCTGTTGCACTGTAGAGCTTCTGTCTTTATATCAAATTCCTCGTATGTTTGGTTTGATTCCAGTGCTTAGTCTTAACCTAATTTTTGGCCTAATAAGCTATTCTTAATATTCCAATTATATATCCTATTATACTACGGGGCCGTTGAATGCTTGAATCTGATTGGCTGGTGAAAGTTCTAAGGTGTGCAATTATTTTCAGGGAAAAGCATGGCAAACATTGTTCCGGCAGGTCTTGACCACATTACATGTCCATATGACTTCGCCAACTGATTTGCTTTATTTCAAACGTCCTTACATCCAAAACAGCAAAAGAATCAAAACGACACTGGCCAAACAAATAAATATAGTAGACAAAAGTATAAAAACGAGAGATCCTATCCATATTTTGCCACTAAATTACGTTTTATCATGTACGGAATGCAAATACTCTCTCTCTCCCGCTCTCTCTCCCTCACAGATACACAGTTTGAACACATCCTAACATTAGCGCTAATGTTGTTAGCACAACTCTGATGATTTTATCAGTAACATAGTTTAACAACGTTAAAACTTCTTGACTTCTCACAAGCGAGGTAACAACAATGGAGCTGTTCGGGAAGAAAATTAACTTTAAGTTCCACTACAACTAACGTTAGAGACTTTGCTGCCGAACACTTTTGAGTGACGCACAGTCTCGCAGAGGTAATCTCTCTCTCTCTCTCTCTCTCTCTCTCTCTCTCTTTCATAACTCAGTTATTAACTGCATTGGTCTGCTATCAACGGCTCAAGCCTCTGTTACGGTTTAAAATTATGTTTTGGAATTAGCAAGGGAGGTGTTGGATGAGATTTGGAAGAAATAATCCTACTCACAATAGCGGTTTAAGGAAAAAAACAGACGAATGCCTTGAAATATCATCTGATCGATGTATTGAGATGTGACAACCGTAGTATAAGCAGAATAATTGACTTCGGTCCGTTGTCAATTATTCCTTACTTAAAACATCCTATTTTGCTTTGCTTGGCAAATAGATAGTCACACCCCAAACTGTCTTTTTTATGAATTCTTTTTAGCAAGGATGCATCAAATTGATCAAAAGTGACAGTAAAGACATTTATAATGTTGCAAAATATTTCAGGAAAATGCTGCTCTTATAAATATTGTATTTATCAAAGAATTATGAAAAACTGATGCGACTGCTTATAGCGTTGATAATAAGAAAAAATATATACATCAGCACCAAATCCACATATTCATAAGATTTCTGAAGGATTTAACAATATTACTGTATTTATTGCATATACTTTAAAAATATATATTAAGTAAATATCTCACCAACTCTAAACGTTTGAACAGTAGTATATGTTTACACTGCTGAGGGAAGTCAGGCTAAAAAAATGGTTACTTAGTTATATACAATTATTTTGGACTTTAAGAAAATTGTCTCCTTATATCTAGAATGACTGCTTTTCAGCTGATGATCAGATATGAGAAATCACCAGTATCTGCTGTCAATAGTGTGACCACGTGTAGGCAACCATGTTCTTTTATATGGTATGAACCTTCACAATTAGAGGTAAATTAAAATCAAAGCAAAGCTCAGCAACACAACCGGGTTTTAATTTTGCTTGCCCAAGCAACGCAAATTGCATCTACACGCATTCTACGCCCTCCTTCAATCAAAATTAAATCTATCCACGGCTTTACTTAGGGAGACGTCGACTAGAACAAGGTACGAGAGGGTAGGATGCCATTGGTAATATTCAAGTCAGGGTCTATGTATGCTGTTGTTTCGTTTACCCATTTAATTAAGCAATCATCCCATTCTTATTGGAGAAAGGTAATGAGTTTGAAAGTAGTGAAGCATGCCATAAGCAAGCCTCTGGAGTGTGTCTCCTGTTGAAGCTTCTGAGGTCGGCTCACCTTTAGACCCCACAGCTTTCCCACTATCCCAGTACAAGCATCACCCCCCCCCATTCTGTGCTCATTAGGCCAATCCAAACAGCCTTAAGCTGGAACAAAAACGTTTGGGTGCTAGTTAAGGCCATTACTCTGTTTGCTGTCAGCCACTCTCAAGGGTTCATTACAGGAAGTACAAATGCCTTTTGTGGTGCTAATAAACACAATTGATCTTTGAGGTTTCAGCATGAGACACTGGCATGCAAAAAAAAACAACACTTAATGGGACTTCTGAGAGAACAATCGTGTCCTGGGTCAAAAAGCATCCCGCAGCATAATTTCTTCTCTTTATATTCAAAACTACTTTTGTTTAAATGAAAGGGAATGGCTTAGTATTTACATGCAGTTAGGTTTAAAAGTCTACATTCAACTCCAAATCTATAATACAAAATCTAATTTACATTTTGAAATGTGGGGGTCATGTTGTGCTATGTTATGCATTTATTTAAAAACAAATAATGGCTGTGGTAAAATGTGATTATAATGGGCATTCTCCTTGTCTCTACTTGTGTTGCAACTACATTAATACCATGGTACCATCACCACACTAAGGCTTTTACTGCCCTTAAGCCAAAGATATGGAGCTGTAAGTTGACAGAGAGCGCATCAAATAAAATTACCCTGACTCTCTCTCTCACTCTCTGTTTGTACATTTAGTGGCTGGTACGCATTGGCAAATCCATTTTTAGTCGACATTCATGACCTGTCTCTTCATAATGTCTTTTCTCACACAAGCCTATCGTAAAGTCATCAGCCAGCTATAAAGTATGGACGTTGAGTAAATAGGAAATTCATGCATGGCGGTAGAGAGAAGGAATCCCGGCCCAAGAATAATGAACAAAAATTGGAATGGTGAAACATATGTTAATGATATTGACAGAAGCATTCAATTCAGAAGTGAGCTTTTGCATGCCTAAGTAATAATATAACAACAACTAATCATAAAGGCAATGCTGAAAATAATAACAGAGAATAATGCATGTTTTTGCATCAAGCACGGTACGTGTTATGAGAATCATAAACATGTCATGTGATGCATGAAAAGACCTTTAAATGTTTCGTAAAGGTTGCCAGTGTGAAACTATAAGCTCACTTGTAACTAACAGCAACATTAAGCACATTAAATGCTTTAAATGGTTGTTTAAAAAACATGCTAATTTTCTTCTCATTTTAATTGCCATGGTTTGACAGTAAATAAATTATTACTGGAATATTTATCCTGCATTTGTATTTATTACTATAACTTTTTTTAATACAAAGTACATTTTATTATTATCAATGCAATTTTTTTACAGCACATCTTAAAAGTGAAAATTTGACAAAAACGGACCAATTCTCACAATTAACTAGTTGCTTATTAGCATGTCTATCATTAAAATATTGGCTGTTTATAATAAGGTAACCAGACATGCCACTTCCCGGGGACAAGTTCAGCACAGGATTTCTAAATTTCTAATTGAGGTTTTTTTTTCAGCTGGGCGGACTCCGTTCTGGATTCGGATCCAGAGGGAAGTCAATCCGGACCCACGTCCATTTTGTATTTCAAGAGCACTAATTATATTTCCTACTTTGATAAATGCAGTTAAACTTGTAAATCCTTTAGTAAACATGTTTTTTTTGTCTTTTTGGATTCAAAATGAAAGCGAAGGCGAGATTTTAAAACTTTTCCTTCATGACATTTGTTGTCATGACATGCAGTGAGCATATGATGTTTGACATTATCTGACGACATTTCACTGCTAATATTAGTTGTTTTTTATCACTTAGATTATGGCCATTTGACTTTTAGCAGTGTCCAGGTGTTTCCCATACATTTCTTGTGGCAGCCCGTCAATATCAAAACTGGCTGCCACAAATATATTTTCCAAAGGGTTTATACTTTGTTGAATAAACTGAGCACTCCACATTTCAAAATTAAAATGCAGTGCAGGTGTTTTTACATGAAAAGAACCGACAGTCTTCAGAAATTCTTCGATGTCATTTTCATTTTGTCTTCCCTGCTGTAATGCCTGATAAAGTAGCGTTTGTGGGGATACATATCTCGTGAGCGCAGGCGGGAGTGGGCGGTCAGAAAATTTTGCGGGAGACCCGCGGGGAACGGTGGGATTTGGCGTGTAATAGAAATGGAGTCACCACACGAAGTTGAGAAGAAAATTAAAGCGGCCGTTTACTTGAAAAAAGTAAAGCAAGGCAAGTCAGACATCTGGAAACAATTCTCAACGGTCACTGAAAAAATTGGAAAGAGTTAAACTTAGTAAGTTGCCATATATGTGCAAAAGTGTTTGTTTACAACTGACATAAATCTGGCATCTCTGCCCTGAGTCAACATACCTAATTTACAAGTTCTATTCCTTAATTTATTTAATAAGTTAAAGTTATTTCATATTGTGCTTTGGCTTATTTACTTAAACAGTTTTTTTAACAGTACAACTGTTGAGTTAATCGTTTGGTGAGTGTGTATGATGCAGTACGTTTAAAAACGTACTAGTTGTACAAACTACAAGCTAGTTTTTTTTTTTTTTTTACAGTTTATATTTTAAAACGCTAATTACAAAAATTCTCAATGTTTTTGTCACTTGTGGTTCTTTGGTTTAGCATTGCAGCATTTTATTTAAACGCAATCATGTTTAAAGCCCGTTATTCTGTATGTTAACTTGAACGAATATTTAGTATGTGTGTACTTTTTTTACAATCTCAGAGAAAATCCACGGGAGCAGGCGGGAGTGGACACAAACATTGCAGGAGCGGGCGGGACTGAAACCCGCAAGTTGCGGGCGGTCCTGGTCAGAAATTCAGTGGGAGTGGACGGGTGCGGGTTTAAGAAAACAGTCCCGCGCTGGGCTCTACCATGTATAATTACTATGAATTAGGGTTCTACATAACCATCATGTGCCCTGTAATAATAATTTACTCAAACTCTCTTTTATATAAAAAATAAAATAAAAAATCGGCCAAACATGTCAGCCAAAAAAACAGCATTTATATATCAGCCATCGGCTGCGCTGATTTTTAAATATCGGCCAGAGGAAAAACCCTTGTCAGTCGACATCTGTTGCTGACGCTTAAATTAATTGTTTTGCCACTTTTGCGCTTGTAATATATTTTGAATGCAAAGGGCACTTTAATTTTTCACAAAAATAATGTTTATTTTTTATGCATATTAGGTATGTTTATGAAAAACTAATTTTGTCCGGTCCGAACCTTTGACACTGATGGAAAATTCAGATTTGGACCTTTGAATGTAGACTTTGAGAACCTCTTAACTAGAGGTATGTGGATTACTTGTGGATTCTTGTAGAACTTTAATTTTACCGGTACCCATTCACTGCAGAGCATCCACTAGTGAGCAAGTGATTTAATACTAAATTTATCCAAATCTGCTCCGATGAAGAGACAAACTCATCTACATCTTGGATGGCCTGAGGGTGAGTAAAGTTCCAGCAAATGATAATTTTCAGCTAAACTATTCCTTTAAGATGCATGGCTGACAGGGTCAGCGGTACAGCACTTTCCCACAGGTGCCACCTTGCTTCTGTGCGGTCCTTACAATAGCAGATATATAACGAAAACACAGTCTGTGTTATCATGCCATCCGCCCACAGGGACTCCTGTACAACCTCAATAGCCAACAAAACTATTGTTTTCAGCCACAATTATGTTACGCCACATAAAACAATTTCCAAGGCTGGATGTGTTTGTCCCTTTCCAAACAAGGTTATCTGATCAAAAATATGTGGCCTCGGTCTGATAAAAATGCAAAGGGAAGAAACCAAGACGGAGATAAAGGAAATAGTTTTGAGCTTTGGTTTTGCTTTAGGCCTTCAGCTAGCTGATTTGGTGTGGTGAAGCGTTGTGGCAGTTCCAGATCTCTTTGAAATGTCTCTGACCTACACTAAACACATGCTTAATAAGGAGGTGGACACCCCTGGCAACTCATCAGATAGAAACTGCCAAAACATTGTAAGACTTAGAGTTCAGACATAGGTTGGGGGTGGGGTGGGGGCACAGACTCTCATTTGGTCCCGTTTCAGTGGTGATATTATCTACGTGTCAAAGCAGATCTGTGGGTATTAGGAGAGCTGAGATGTGATGAGGGATAGATAATCCTTTCACTGGTAAGGGAGAACTCTGGCCCAGATTTCACACAATAGCTTCCCCCCACTGGAATTATTTTGAGTAGAGAACAAATTCCATCATGTTTGGAATAAACTATGTTATTGTAGTGTCACATCGATTTATTCCCAATACGAAACACCCATTAAACACATTTGATGGCTTAAGACTGCAAAAGGCACCATTAAATTCACTCGAGAAGCTTCTAATCAGTCACAGCCTGTTTATAAACCACTGTAGGCTGTGAGGGTGTATGATTTTTAAGAGAAAATTACACACAATGCGCTGTTATTATGTAGTGGGAGCAAAAGTTGCATAATTATTTTAACTGTGTTTAGTACCTGTTACGACGATGCCTTGAGGGAAAAATATAAAACGTCATGGACCAGACATACTATATTTATTCGGTCAGCACTAGATATTGAAGCTTGGAAGTTAATTTCATCATGAAAATATGTAGCTGGGGGCGATAACTGGTAAAAAAAAGGTGCAGTTTGGAGTCTTGAGCTTCATTGACGATAAAAAGCAGATCAATCAGTGTTTTAATGCATCTCAGATTTCACCAACATTCTGAAAACTTTTCATCTTCTGCTGGACATCGAGGTTATGCGTTTCTGGAGTTTTGGTGTTGGAATTTGGTCCCATTCTTGCCTGATATAGGTTTCCAGCTGCTGAAGAGTTTGTGGTTGTCTTGGACGTATATTTCGATGCGCCAAATGTTCTCTATAGGTGAAAGATCTGGACTGCAGGCAGGCCAATTCAGCACCGGACTCTTCTTCTATGAAGCCTTGCTGTTGTAATAGCTGCAATATATGGTTTTGCATTTTCCTGCTGAAATACACATCGTCTGGAGGGGAGCATATGTTGCTCTGAAACCTTTATATACCTTTCAGCATGACACAATCAAATAGTGGCATGCATTAATGCCGCAAATGTGTCTGCAGTGTGGAAGCATTTAAAACTGTCAGAGAAAGACACAAAACTCATTACAAGCACGAAGCACTGACTGCGAGACTGTTTATCACTGCATCTCATGTCTCTGACTGTATGATGATTGAAATCGCGAAATGGCCTCAATCGATTAGTAAATAAACTGCAGAATGTTATGTTTTCTAATACACGCACAAATTGCATGTAAGTTATTCAAAAAGCGCTGCACAAGCGATACGTGCAACAAACATCTTCCCAAACTCGTCAGAATCATTTATAAATCTGCTGTCAACAGAAAGAAGCACTGAGATCTTCCTGCAGGTTTCTGCCAAAATAAAAGCTCTATCAACATTCATAAATGTTAGTATTGCAATTGTAATGTTGTTCTGTAAAATAAAATAAACAAGACAAAAATAATGCTAATAATAATTACCCTACAACAGCTCTAATACTTTTATTATATCATTCACACAGTGTTCAAATTGGGATCTGTAACATATTCTAATGTTTTAAAAGAAGTCTCTTCTCAGCAAGGCTGCATTTATTTGTACAAAAAAAAATACATGCCTGTCTCAAAAATGGCCAAACATTGTGCTTTGTTGGTATAATGTCTGATAGAATGTAAAAAATGTTCAGTGTTAAGTAAATATTTTTAAATAGTTGTTTTGTAATTGATTGTTTTATTTGAAAAGCAGGACAAAACAGTAAAAAGCAGTTAGTAGTTATTTCTACTGTTAGTAGAATGTCTAAAGTGGACTTTTTCAATAAAGTGTTACCGGGTGGGCTATACTTGTCTTCTAACTGAGGAAAGACTGTAAAAAATATGACATACAAAAAGAATAACTAGTGTATGGAGCCTCTGGGAGCAGAACATTTTGGGGTAACATAAAACTATTCTAAGGACGATCATTGTTTTGTAGCTGAACAATATTTACAGGAAAAATTATGAGAGAGAATATCTTACATGTTTTTCTTTGTTGGAAGTGTACACTGCACACCCAGAGCATTGCATGCATAAAACCACCAGGAAAACAAAAAGCAGAATGCTTCTGAATAAACAAATATACTATATTTACACATTTAAACACAGTTTCCACCCAGCAAATGCAAGACAAACACAAATAAACACACATAAATATATTATATCTTGTATATAACATAAGTCCCAATGCTTCAAATTATTTTGCCTCCTCATTTCCTTCCCATCACCTATGCTACTCCCTCAACAGACCCATGATTGTTTACTTTAACCTTTTCAGCCTGCACAAAGATAAACTCTCAAGAAGCAGAAGAAACACAATCTTAAGAACATTGACACGGTTGAACAACATTCCTATTGACAAACATAATCAGTTCTGGCACAAAAGCAAGACTGTTATTGTTCTGAAAATTCAACACTACTTTTGTGGTATTGCTTTTATACAACAGTTCAATAAGTACACATTTTATATCAAACAACTTACATTACAACCAGTTTCTTTGTCTACTTTCGCTATGTCCAAACGAAGCCACAGTAAAACCATCGTTTGCATCTAAGAGTGAAAAACACATTAGTGGATGAATCAGTGTTGTGAACAAATTGACTGAGTGATAAATTCAATAACTTACTTATCGCTCCTGAATAATTAAGTGTTTTGCTTTCATACTGATCCAATTCTTCCTTCATAAAGGCAGTTGTTTGTCACTTATTGTTATTACCAGAGTAATACACAGACTGACAGTCTGTCAGGCTTAACTAAATAATAATGCTTGACCAAGCATATTAGAATGAACTATACTATACTATTATACATTCAGGAAATATATTGGGGAAATGATCAGAGATAATATCTTGCATGGTTTTCTTTGTGGGGGAAAAATATCCAAAATGATTGAAAGTGAATGGACAATCAAAATGTAACACTAATAGAAGTAATTCAACACTTCATACAAGTGACTTTCCTAAAATGGAGGTGACAGCTACATCTAAAGGTGTTACTCCACCAAGGTGCTATGTTGCTGCCCAGACATAATAGCTGTTCAGAGGGCTTTGGTTGCCTCAGTGTCCTTGTGCTGACTCAATCCCTCTATAATGGCTGATAAGAGGGGTCAGGATTGGTCCGCTGGTTGAGGCATGTTTTACTGGGTGTGACATACAGCATTTGGATTATAAATGTTTTTTTTTGTGTGTGTTTGTCTCCTTGTTTTACAAATGTAGACACATTATAAAGAGTTTCAACACCAAAATAGATTAAAATGTCCAGAGAATAGAACTCTTTTTATATATATATTTAAAGGTCTTACATAATGTAAAATCAAATGTTAATGTTCATTACAGAGATACACAGTTCAATGCTATTCAAAAAGGACTGCAACAGTCATCTACACTTTTGCATTGCCTTGAAAAGCTTTTTAAAGCCAAATGAATCAATAACTCAGTCATTGCTATTTACAAAAACATTTGTAATAAAAAAGAAAACAAAATGCTAAATATCTAATTTACTTGTCAGGTAAATGTCATCTAAATGTGCCCTTTTTAACCTCTAGATGTATTTGTCAAATTGTGTCAGCGTTACGTCAAACAAAATTTATCGATCAATCACAAAATCAATACTCACAGACGTGCCTCTCCACAGACATGTCAAAATCCTAGAAACAGGTAGTCCTTGCCTTAAACAAAAAGACACTATTTCTGTTTTGAGTGGCCTAATCATACAATATGGCAGGGTGAAAGCATGGAGATCTTGAGTGTGAAACAAGGTCCTATATAGACAGTGCCAGATGAAAATGTTTACCGGCTCTGTACTGATATGTTCATTCTGATGAATATATTCCAACTTCAAATCTCTAAATGCCCTTGCAATTTAATAAGGTAAAAAAAGGCACAAAAAGAAAAAAATACATCTGCTTTAGCCAAGTATAAGCTTGGCTGTCTTATCCCCATGGTAACACCACATCTGCAGGCAAGGAAGCTTTCCACTGAGACAGCTCATCAGTAATGTTAGTCACACAGTATTAAACCATCAGTAGTGGTTTCAGTCCTTCTGACCAGGCGAGTCTCAAACAGTGTGTGTTTGGTGAGAAATAAATCATGTTTTCTTCATAAACAGACTGCGCTGAGGAATAGCGATGTGCAAACATTGAGATGAGACACAGCCAGGGGCATCAACGCTGGCTCAATCTGGCCAGCCAATAAAACTGTATTTTTCTCCACCTGTGGAATAAATTATGTAATTCCTAGTGTGTTTCTATATCCATGTTTTGTGATGGCTGCCTCCATGCCATTGCCAGCTGATGACATCTTCTAGCGTTTGTGCTGTGACACATATCCAAGCTGTCTTTGTGCTGTTTTCTATGCATGTAGTGTCTACAAGGCAACTGGCCCCTTGACAGAAGAAAGACTGTGAAGCTGAAAAAAATATAGAGCATGCAGTTTTAAAACGAATGAGTAATGCTGTATGTGGACGTATGTCGACTTTGGTAGTGTGACTGCTGCCAGAACACAAGGCAGTCTCCTTTGCTCATTTTGTAATAATGATACATAACATCTGACTATATGAGGTTTAAATACATTTCAAGGATTTACACAAGACTGGTTTACACTAGAAGTTAACTGGTTGGACCATACTGCATGATTGCATGTGATTTTGCTTTTATAAAACAGTTCAATAAACAAATTTATATTGAGGGACATTTTAGATAAAAATATGCTACTTTGTCAATTTCCGATATCCCGATGAAAATATTTTCAAACAAAGTCACAGTTGATTAACTGTTGCATGTCTACTACAGTAGCAACAAATGGTAATGTGTTGCTCATGGAAACATTTTTTTTTTTTTTACAAATAGGTTGAACGAATGATTCAACCCCCCTCATACAGCCTGAATTCAGAACTGCATATTAGCACATTACTCTTAGTATTCCAGCCATAGCAAAAAAAAAAAAAAAAAAAATACTGTTTTTTTTTCAACAACAGTCATCTGTTTTGTTCCTGAATAAATCAGTGTTTCTGGATGATTCACAGGGCCCTATGAGTTCCAGCAATGCGGAAAACTCAGACGGAATTGCAGAATCCAGTCATAATAATGGAATTTACTGTATAACACGAAATGCCATGGAATTTGCCAAATTTTGGATGGATAAATGAAAAGTAGGTAAGATCCAAACACAACATGGACTAGTGTCTGTGAATGTTAAGCCGCAAAATACTATTTAAATATGAATCCTATATGTTCTGCACTTCTCTGTGTGAATGAATTTGCACAGACGCGCAGTTTCATTTTACTATACACATACTCTGCTCTGAGAATCACTTCATGAGCATTTTACCATTTCTTTTGAGAAAAACTATCATCATACATGCAAACAAATACAAAGGTCTTCACAGTAACCTGTCAAAATAAAAGTTTAGTGAAAAAACTGTGACAGAAATACAAACCCGATTCCAAAAAAGTTGGGACACTGTACAAATTGTGAATAAAAACAGAATGCAATGATGTGGAAGTTTCCAATTTCAATATTTTATTCAGAATACAACATAGATGACATATCAAATGTTTAAACTGAGAAAATGTATCATTTTAAGGGAAAAATAAGTTGATTTTAAATTTCATGGCATCAACATATCTCAAAGAAGTTGGGACAAGGCCATGTTTACCACTGTGTGGCATCCTCTCTACTTGCTGCCCATGCCACATGCACTTATGCAACCCTATACCATCAGAGATGCATGCTTCTGAACTGAGCGCTGATAACAACTTGGGTTGTCCTTGTCCTCTTTAGTCCGGATGACATGGCGTCCCAGTTTTCCAAAAAGAACTTCAAATTTTGATTCGTCTGACCACAGAACAGTTTTCCACTTTGCCACAGTCCATTTTAAATGAGCCTTGGCCCAGAGAAAACGCCTGCGCTTCTGGATCATGTTTAGATATGGCTTCTTTTTTGACCTATAGAGTTTTAGCCGGCAACGGCGAATGGCACAATGAATTGTGTTCACCGACAATGTTTTCTGGAAGTATTCCTGAGCCCATGTTGTGACTTCCATTACAGTAGCATTCCTGCATGTGATGCAGTGCCGTCTAAGGGCCCGAAGATCATGGGCATCCAGTATGGTTTTCCGGCCTTGACCCTTACGCACAGAGATTGTTCCAGATTCTCTGAATCTTTGGATGATATTATGCACTGTAGATGCACTGTAGAACTTCAAACTCTTTGCAATTTTCGTCTGAGAAACTCCTTTCTGATATTGCTCCACTATTTTTCGCCGCAGCATTGGGGGAATTGGTGATCCTCTTTCCATCTTGACTTCTGAGAGACACTGCCACTCTGAGAGGCTCTTTTTATACCCAATCATGTTGCCAGTTGACCTAATAAGTTGCAAATTGGTCCTCCAGCTGTTCCTTATATGTACATTTAACTTTTCCGGCCTCTTATTGCTACCTGCCCCAACTTTTTTGGAATGTGTAGCTCTCATGAAATCCAAAATGAGCCAATATTTGGCATGACATTTCAAAATGTCTCACTTTCAACATTTGATATGTTATCTATATTCTATTGTGAATAAAATATAAGTTTATGAGATTTGTAAATTATTGCATTCCTTTTTTATTCACAATTTGTATAGTGTCCCAACTTTTTTGGAATCGGGTTTGTATATTTTGAATGTAATGGTAGTAGTACTACTGCAACTACTAATACAATTTGTATTAAAACATTATGCATGAAGGAATATTTAGAAGAAAAAACATTTACCAAAAAGTGTGAATACACAAACACAGTATTTCTGAAAAAATATATAAATGAATAAATAAAATAATCAGAGATGCTTTTGATTATTAAAATCTAATGAAACCATTAAAATTGGATCCAGAAAATTATTGTAAACAATTTAGTAAAAAAAACATTACATAGGACCTTGAAATGTATTTTTTTGTAAAAAAAATTATAAACTTATACATATAAATACATACATATAAACATACAGTTCTCATGAAAACATCTGCAGGCTAAACTCAAGCTAAACTCTGCAGGACACCGGCCCTCCAGGACCGTGTTTGGACAGCCCCAAACTAAATTCTTGATTGTCCATCAAAAGTTTTGTTGGACAACCGTAGCAAATCCTGTTATTTCTTCCTAAAAGTGCTCATTGTATCAACCCAGCACTTTGTAAACTAAATTTTAACAAACAAACAAAAAACCTGGCCAATCAGACTAGAGCTTGGCAGTTCAATCGAGTGCTTTCTAGTTGTTTGTGAAATATGCATTAGGCATTCCGCAGGAGTGCTGTCTGAGGCTGAAACTAGGATTTACATAGGCCGATTGGGCCTTTAGAACCAGCCGTAATCGAGTATATCTCTAAGAGACTGAACCAAAATAGATCAGATCGAGCTGGAGTGAATGATTCTATCTTTGGCTAACAGCGTGATGTGAGTTCAGTCCGCCTGACCACAAACCGGGAGTTGGAATGATATACAGAGGTAGTGGGAGAACTTTGCTGGCTCACAGATTACTCTGACAAACACTCTGGAGAGAACCAGCAGACTCTTGCCCATCACCAGTCCAAACAAATTTGCACGAACAGCTCGCATCCTTCAGTCTAGCGGATTTCTGTGGGGAGGAACTGATGAAATGATAGAAGAAAGAGGCGGCAAAAGAAAATACCCTTTCAAAAAGCTCAAAGCTTTATAGCATTGTGATGTCCCTTGGCACAAATGGTTACACAGCTTTCGGTGAGGGGATTACCTATCACCTCATGCTTATCTGTACCTCCTTTGCCGTAAAGTTAATCCTTCAAAATCTTTATGCTCAACCCATAACCAGCAATTACAGTCGGCTGAGATAAACTTCATAGGTGTTTTCAACAGCATATAAAATAGCCAGTTAAATACTTCTGAAATAGCTTGACGGCATTATACTGTAACAGAAAATGGGGGGGGAGCATTAGACCTTATATCCGAGAAAAAACTGCATAGCAATGGCTTTGTGTTTTTAAACAGAAGAGAAGTCTCTGTAAAAAGACAGGTCCCCATTGCAGCAAGATTTCAACAGACGCCTCTTGCTGTTTTATTTATTGGATTTTATTTATTGTCTGGCTGTTTGTGCCACTATTTGTTTTCCACGTCAAATTCGGCTAAGATATTCACAAAGACGCCCAGCGCAAAGCACACACACTGACTTATGGGCACTACATCACAAGTAATGTAATTTTCTTTCAGTAATCCATAGCTATGTGCCTACAAAATCATATTTCTAAACAACCGCATCGGATTCCCGGCCGATGACCTCACTTCCTGGCAGGCAGTGAACCTCGAGCCCATCAGGTCGCATTAAAGAAGTAGTAGTCTTTTGATCTCTGGCAAAAACATCACTTTGGTGTGGGCACTGAATGAGACGAAGGAGGAAATTGTGGCAGAATTTGAGCTTTCTTTTTAATTAGAGACTGACATTGCTGTTATTAGCTATACAGTACATTACACCCATGGCAATGCATTACTCTCCCCATTGGATGTTGCAGGACATTCAGCATGACGCCTTGAATTATGCTGTTCCATTAAGAGTATATATCCACAGAGTAATGTCTTAAGAGGCCGTGCTCCATTCTTCATTTAAGCATCATCAGGCCAAACTTCTCCCAAGCCATCTCTGCAAGGAAGACGATAAAGAAGGTTGTGCAAGGCAAACGCAGGTCTGCTGTTTAACAGGATGAATGCTATAAAATAATCCATTATTCATGGGGTAAGACTGATATGAATATTGCATAAGTGGGGCTTGAAAAAATTATGTGAGAAACATGACGGTCAGACTTAAACATGGATAGTGAATCAGGATTTGCGCCTCGAAGACAGAAAGAGACAGAGACTGGTGGACAGTGAAAAATAAAGAAAACATTTAAACCCTGGACTTCATTAAAAACATTAAGTTTGTGTAACATGTAAATTAGATAATCATTCAAAAGTTAAGGATCGATAAGTTTATTATTATTCTTTTTAATAACTGCTTTCTATTGCAGCTAATTTATTCCAGTGATGGCAAGGCTGTATTTTCAGCAGCGATTACTTTAGTCTTCGGTGTCACATGATTCTTCAGAAATAATTCTAATATGCTGATTTGAGGCTCAGTAAACAATTATTTATATAATAACTGTTGAATAAAGTTATGCTGGTTAATATTTTTGAGGAAACAATGATGCATTTTCTTTTCAGGATTCTTTGAATAGAAAGTTCAAAAGAATAGCATTTATTCATAATATACATTTTTGTAACAATGCAAATGCATTTAACTATAACAATCCAATGCATCTTTGCTGAATAAAAGTACTATTTTCTTTTTTTTTCAACGGTAGAGTATATACTGTGCAGTATATATCACATGCTTACAAAAATATCACATCTATTACTGAGCCTGTAAACAAAGATGAACTACTATCCCCCGTTATTTTATATAGAAAACAACTTTGAAAAATGTCACAAGCTATATGCTGCCTCTGAGCCGATGTGATTAGCTTGCTGCCGCTCTCCTTTCTCACCTGAGAGAGTAACATCTAGTCTCTTTTGTAAGAGCGAATACTGAAATGGGAAATTACATGAGCTATAGTACACAAATACATGAGCAGCCTTTGTGCCTAAAGAACCAGTTTTGGCTTTAATAATGGTTTTATAAAAATACATCTTTCAAAAAGAAAAATGTAGAGTGGGAGACAGTGACTGAGAGATGAAAAACATGTATTAACAGAAAACGGAACAAATAGGCTCCTTTAATGAAGGCATGATGGTGAGACATTCTGGCCCAAATAGAAATCTGTTTTACATTCACATCACTCTTGTTTAAGACCAAAATAGGCTCAAAGTTTAAAGTTTAAGCTGAGAATGCGGTCTAGCAGCCAGCAGTAATTAGCAAAGCTGTTAGGAGGTTAACCGTGATATTATAGAAAAACTGTCCTAATGATATAAGATACAGTTTCCTGCTGAGAGTCTAAATGATACAAGTTCCAGATTTTGAACAGATGAGATCATGGTGCAAGTGTCTTTTAGAGCTAAATAAAGTGCTGCAGTAGATGAATGAAGTGCATGTGTTTGTGACACAAAAAAAGATTAGCTGTTGTGCTATTGGGGTATGTAAAAAATTTGTAAATAGGCCAACATTATATCATATATTGATTTCCGTTCTTAAAGACTGAAACTTAAAGAAATGAAAATTAGGCCTACCCCACGGTTTACTCACCCTCAAACCATCCTAGGTGTATATGACTTTCTTTTTTCAGATGAATACAATCGGGGTTATATTAAAAAATGTCCATGTTCTTCCAAGCTTTATAATGGCAGTGAATGGGGGTCCAGATTTTTAAGCAAAATAAAGTGCATCCATCCATCCTAAATAACGTGCTCCACATGGCTATAGAGGGTTAATAAAGACCTTCTGAAGTGAAGCGATCCGTTTGTATAGGAAAAATATCCATATTTACACATTTATTAACCATAATCTCTAGCTTCCACCTAAGATGGCTTGAGGGTGAGTACAACATTGGGTACATTTTTAGGTGAAATATCCCTTAAAGGTGTAATTTAGGAGCGACCCCAAATAGTCGACGATTCGATGCTTCAATAGGAGGAGCCTGATTCGACTCACAATCTCACAGTCGAATATTCGCGGTGTTATGATCATGCCATTTTGGCTATATGGGGGTACTCAAAGGACTGATTTCACAGAGAACTACCGGTTTTCTCCCAATAAGTTAATACAGCCTATTATGATAATGCTGAAAATAAGAATCTAAAAAGAAAGAAGCTATAAATAAATATTTTATCATGCATGAATAAATCCAACCACCCCTATAGTTTTAAGTTTCACTTTCATAATACGTGACCGACAGAGGAGCATGGCGGCAGGGATTTAAATATTTAAAAAGACTCAAATTGACACAGGCAGAAGGAAAGGACAGGTTTTTTTCAATCAGGTAGGGTATAGGTTATTTAAAAACTATTTTGGTCGCTTTTTATATTGTGTATATAGGCCTGCTATTATTTATCTCGTATGAGATGCACTTGGTTGAGTTGCGCTGCAGTAAAAGCGCTTCATTGTAGTACTACGGTGATTAGCTCTTCAGCAAGCATCGTGAGCAGGACAAAAACAATAATATTAATGACTATGACTCGGACTGTCATAAACATATAATTATAATGAGAACACTATTATAATAAAACGCTGTTGATTTTGAGTTTAGCTGCTGTGTTTCTGCATGTTGTTGCATGAAGAACGCATCCACAAAAGGAGTTCATTCAGAGCCGCTCAGACACGTTCACTTGTGCACTCTGGGAATTTTGTGCAGATAGCCTGTAAAGCCGTAACATAAATAACGAAGCGTATTCTGTATGAGAGAAATTAGTTAAATCCCATTCATTAAAAAAAGAGCTATCATATGCTTAATTTTACTGGTCATCTTCAGCGAACAGCTCAAAACAGAAATGCAGATCATTAATAACTAAGTCATAGAGCCTACATAACGTTATAATAAGAACACTATTTAATTATGTTTTTTGTGAATTCTTAGGGTTTCGCTAATGTTTGATGTTAACTATCTTTTAATCGAAACAAAACATTATTGACCCCTTTGTATCCACAAGATGTCCATTACACATTTTCCGTGTGTGTTATAGTCAGTAATAATTACTGTCGAATGTCTGACTTGACTCTTGGTAATGTATTTTTTGCCCCACCCCCAAACATATGATTCGACTATCAGTCGAATATTGGCAAGATTAGAAAATTCCAATTCGACTATGGAAATCCTTAGTCGAGGACACCCCTAGTGTAATTAAAGACAGACATATTTTATTTGCTAATTCTCACAGTATGGGATGTGATGGGACACAAAGACAGAGAGTGCACATTGCAAAAATGTATTGTACTGAATGCTTATTTGATAATAATTATATAAAAATGTGGAATGATCACGGTCATGACAGAACGATTTTACAGCATCCAAGAAGAAAGCTAAAAATCTGACTTGAAAGTATAAAAAGAACCTCTCATGGTGTCAAAGTCTTTGGAATCTATGCTATCGACAAATTTATCAGCCCATGACTGATGCTCATGGATAAGTAGTGGCAAGCAAATTGTATAGGTCAATAGCTACAGCAAGCGACAGAGCCAAATCTTTAAATTCCCTACCAAGCCTGAAAGTCCTTAAATATGCAAGCCATTAACTTAAAGAGACAGTGTTATCTTTATGTGAGAATCGTTACGCTGTTCCTCTGGGTGGCATGTGTGGGTGCATACTGTATGTTGGCATGTATATGTGCATTTACTACCATCCGCGGCCCTAACGATTTTACTGTCACAGTTATATCTAGTGACTCGACGGCTAGGCAGAAGCCTCTCTGTGGTGAATAACAAGAAAATGCTGAATAATGAAGCAGATGGTGAAGGAGTTTGAGGTTTCGGTCTGGAACGCAAAGTTGTCTGGGGTTACAAGGGTAAAGACAATGTTGTTAGGATGGCTGATGGGACCGGACCATGACAGAGGAGACTCATCCCAAAAATGTTTAATAAATTAATAAGGTCAGAAGGACAACACTACAAATCCTTATTGGGTCACATATAAACATGCAGTACAGACACACAGGGTCTGCCTCAACCCATTGCTCACCCTTCTATTGACTGTTTATGTGGTTGCAGGGTACATTATTGATTTGTCTTAAACAGATTTAAATGAACAATTATTACACTGAGCTCTAGACAACAAGTAAATGTCACAGTCTGAAGCATGCAGTTCCGTATTAATGATTGCATTTATTTATGGCACTACCTAGAGGCCAAACCGTAAATGTCCTCCCTCCCCCCTCGTTTCCACCCTCTTAGGTACTGTCTTACTCAACCGGTGTCTATTTTCTGTAACACCCCATACCAGCAAGCCACTCTCTGTGTGAGATCATCAGGCTGACGGTGACTTAATTAGCTATTAATTTTCCATGTACACAATTATTAATTTAGATCTTAACTGAACCCCTGGTAGCAGCCAACAAAAAAACAGCTAAGTACATGAGCGGGGGAAGGGAGGTGCATTGTCAGCGGTGTTGAAACCTAAAAATAAGGCTTTTTTGTTGCAACTCACAGGACATTTCTATTTCACTATCACAGAGAGCTCCTATTTCCAATCAGGCCTCAAGCTGGGGGAGATTGAGTATGATTGGGCGTTGTTTTCCCCTGTTTCACTGCATTACAGTTACACAGCAAAGCACATATAACCTGACACATGAGCCTCTATGGAGGAACCAAACAGGAATCAGCTGAGAAGAACCGCTATGAGACAGTATGGGATAGAAAAATATAGTAAAAGGGATGTAGTTTACAACACTGTTGGGCCTAGGGGTTTGTATGGTCTGTGGATGTTATTATGATGTGGGGAGATACTAAGTCACATGTTTGGGAACAATATACTATCTTTTAGTAATCTGAAAACCTTGATTCTGGTTGATCAATTGGAGGAGCAGTGCTGCTAATGGATGGTTGTGAATAAAGAGCACAGCAGCTCCCAAACACGTTTTATAGAAGTATCTCTCATTCATTTTTCCCATAGGATTTTTAAAATGTCTTAGTTATGAGTCATGAACCAAACCAACCAGCTATGAAGTCAACCACAACATTACAAACGTTCTAAAAAAAAGTAGAAAAACAAGAATCCTGTGAAAGAAATGTGATTTATATAATCAAAAACATTGGAGAACTGTAAATATATTGATTTAAATATATTTATTATATCTATATTATACATATTTATTTAAAAATAGGCATAGTACGCATACAAATATAAAAGTTGTTTGAGAGTGTAAGGAAGTTGACTTCATTATGTCACTTGTAGTTTTTCAGGTAATTGGGTGCGCTCAAATTTCTTTCCCCTCAATTTGCTTGTTTTATTTATTTACAGAATCATGGGTAATGTAGTTTTTACCAGGAATTCTGCTGTTGAGCACAATAATAAAAAAAATATGAAAAGTACATACCATCAATTAACAACCTTGTAGCTCACAACAGGTCTGTATTTAAAGGTTTCATTACATTTATTTTATTCACAGGGGAATTGCTTTTGAACTTATCATTCAGCTGTTGCACTCTATTGTAACTATATTGGTTTCTTACAGTTCATAGCTGTTCATAGTTGTTTGCTTTTGGATTATCGTCTTTCTCAGTGAAAGCTATTACATGTTGGAACACTCTATCGTAAGACATAAGGATGTGCACATCTATTGACATCTTTAAATTGAAACTAAAATCTTATTTAAAATCAACTCAACTCTGTAAACATTGACATGGTTATGGAGTGGCTCTGATATAATGTGTATAAGTATTATTGTATTGTATGTTTTTGTGATTTACTGTGATTGCGATTACCTGCCAAGGGACTGCGGATGGAAACTAGCCACTGGCTAAATTCAGTACAATGCATGAAATGGAAACATTTATGTTAAAATTGTGCTTGGTCCCTAAAAATTGTTTATTTATTTATTTGGTAAGTGACAGGGTAATAGGTGGGATAACGTATAGTCTACCCCTTTGGGCCTTTAAGTCCTTATCACCCTTATATTTTTTGTTAAAGATTTGCTAAAGTACTTTACCTCTTACATACTATATAAAGAAAAACAGTTAAAAACTGTCAAATACAATCAAATGCACAGAAATATACACATATGAATATCAAAATCAATGTATATACCACAGCATCTGATACATATCTTCCATTGTTCTTGTTCCAGTGTATGAGTGAAATAACACTTTTATATGCATTTAATGATTTAATGATCAGTTCCCCTGCTGATGTTGGACAGGGAGCATTACGGTATTGTGAATATTTCACCTAACGGGGTAATTTTGTTCAGTAATGTTCATATTCCTGTACAGTATCATGTACTGTAGCTATTAGCCCGTATGAGTAATGCTGACCCCTTTCTACACAGGAGTAAAGCCCATTAATTGCACATAAAAGTCTGGCAACATATGAGATGCTGCAATGCCTGCCAATGAAAAACAGTAGTACAGTCTCAGAAAGGTTATTAAAGCCATTTGTAATTCATGCCATCAGAGGAAAGCCTATTGAAAACATCTTTAACTATTTTTTTACGCCCAAAGACAATAGAGAGAATATTAATTCATGGTTTACTTCCATGGACCACATTATGGACAGATGCCTGACATTAAAAAAGAACCACAAGTAATTTTTCACCATCAAAGTGATTCTCATAAATGTGACATCTTGCATATGACGGAATTAATTCAATGCCTTTAGATGCTAATGACTTTACAAGACATCTCAAATTAGGACATCTCCACAGCATTATGAAGCACGGTTCCAGATAAAATCCTAATCTGCCACAAATCTAATCTCAAAATAACTGCTGTTTAATTATCCTGGTTAAGTCAGGCAGAATTAGCACTGTAGCAACTGAACACCAGTAATACGCCTCTGTTGTAAGTTGAGTCATCTGTGTGTAGGCGACCGCAACATGTAGGTGGCCCCTTTGAAGTGAGTTACCCTGAGACAATATGAAGTACCCATGGATTCCTCAATGAAAGGTGCAATAGACAGTACATGCAATCCATCACCATTAGAAGCTTCACGGAAAGGCTCAGGGCAAAGTGCTTGCATTATTGTTTTCTAAGCAGCCATAATTCCCAAAGCCCAGTGTGCTCAGACAAACACTGCTATCCATTAGAGGTACCAGCCTATTCTTGGGATTCAACTCCCTAGCAGGCTGTATGAGTCTAATTGTAGCTGGTGAAGCCAGGCTGGACTGGACTGAACTTCTCATTTGGACAGAACAAGAAAAAGAAACAAGTACAACTTGGAAACTTGAATTTGGACGTTGGCCATTTGTGGATGATTCTTTATCTGGACACTTTTGGCCCTGTGAAATTTTACACTTTGCACTATTTTATTTAGTTGTGTCTGCAGAGAATTAAATACACGAATCAAAGAATAATTTGTGTCTTTCATTTTGAAACATATTATGAAATCTGCAAAGTTGTTTAGAAGGACAATTGATTGTTTTCAATGTTTGAATGCTTACAATGACAAATGATTTGTTATTAAGTACTGTAATCAAGTACCAAAGTCAAATTCTCTTATTTACTCATCATCATGCCATTTCACACTTGTCTGATTTTCAGTGTTATTATGAATTAATATTTGTATTTAATTTAATATTTGTTTTCTTTAATTTATATAAAGCTGAAATACAATTAAATATAAATAGTAAATAAAAAAAAAATCAAATGTTGGCCTGGTTTAAACTGATATAAAATAAGTTTAAGTTGAGGTACCAAACTTAATACAACTGAAACACAAATAAATACTAAGCTTATTCAAAATATACTAATAAAACTATAATAGTGTAATAATAAATCTGAAGCAGAATGACTTTCATTCCATGGACATATATATAATTTCCTTCAAAATATCTTATTTTTACATTCAGAAGAAAGACAATTAGGGTTTGAAACGACATGAGGGTGAGTAAATGGTTACAATTTTTAGTTGGACTATCCCTTTAACATTTGCACATATGACCTCATATGGCCTTGTAGTTTCAGACAAAACTTTCATTTTCTAAGGATATAAACACTCCTAGAGCTAAAGAACTATGAAGAATTGCTTGGCACTGTGGGGTTCACTTTGACTGCTAAAATGATCATCTAATTTGAATAATCCGTCTATATCTTCCTTATAAATTTATGATGTTGCCATATTTTTTGCTGCTTTTTTTCAATGGATGTTCTCCAAATAAAAGCACTAAACATTTCCAGAATAGCAACACATTTTATTGGACCATATGAGCGGATCACTGCTGAAAATAGAGCTGAAAACTGTTGTTGTCAACATGTTGACCGCAACACCTGAAAAAACAGTTTTGAGGAAAATAGATTAAATGTTCAACGTAATCAGCTGAATGAGATGGTAGGCGATAAAACAAGAGTGGGAGGTAATAAGAATAAAACAAATTCAGCCGGAAGAAACAAGGAGTTGAGGATCACAGGAGAATTAAGAAAAAAAAATCTAGCAATGAGGGAACGCAGGGCCATTCAGTTGTCAGCCAGGATTGTGGAGCAATTGATGGAGAACCTGTTTTGTGCATTAATGGATCTCTGTGGAGCCATGGAACAAAAATACAATTTAGAAAACAGGCAGAGGAAATGAAAAAGTATAATTTGCTATTGAAATGAAAAGCAAGAAGATTCAGCTCCTGTCTTACCATGGAATATTAGCAATCACATTTCAGACCAATGCTTTTAGCACCCAATGAGTGCTGGATGAGTAATGCAAAACCACTATAAATATTTGCTACATTGCGAAATGAAAAAAAAAACCATCAACCATTTCCAAATGAATAAATGCATTTCCCCTAAAACTGATGGTTTTAAAATGGATGCAAATTCTCCCCATACTTACAGAATCCTTTCATCCCTTTCTATTTCACAGCTGTTTTTTTCTCACCTTCTGCCGCTATGAGAACTTCTTCAATTCTGCGTTTTGTCGCCATATTTTCTACAAGCTATTACTTTGTATGTATCGCATATAGCAAACTTTGTGTTTATTTACTATTATTTCCAATCAATTGAATGCATTTGGCAGATCTATGCACTTGGCTATTCCTGTACACAAGCTAATCTTTTCATGGCAACTAATAGCGTAGCAAGCACACTGTTTTCTTTGTGCTCTTGAGTCACTCTATTATGGAAATGAGAACGTATTTGAATTCCATGCTTATTTCCCTAGAAATGGAAGGGAAATTTCCGCTCGTTTTTTTCATCATATCATGACTTCATCATAAACAGCCCTCTCATTTTATGCCTTATTGGCTTAACATTTGGAGAGCAATGAGGCATTCACACAGTGGCTGGAAGGGAACTGGTGACCTGGTAAAGGCATGCTATCACAAGCCAATCAGTCAGCCGGACTAGGCCCCTAAACCTATGAACCCACGGGAGTACCGTCACATGCTTATATCTGGCTGCCTACCAGACCTTCCCACATAGGGTCCTCATTTGCCTTCCATCCCCTCTCGCCGCCTACTGCTAAACATAAACAATGAAAATTATTCCCCACAATGCCTTTGTGTGCTCTATGATTTTGGTGCTGCTTCATCTACATAACCAATATTATATCCCTCCTGCTCCCTTTCTTTTCTGCTTTCATTTAGAGGGCATGCGAAGTGATTCATGTCATCGCAGGCAGCTTTAGTATTTTTGCTCTTACTGTTCCGATCACTAGAGGCTCCAGAGAATACACAGGCAATTCCTCCTCCTAAAGAAAATTTATGAGTTTAGCCAAGCCAGGCACTATCCTGCTGACCATATAACCTTTCAGAAAACAAAACACACAAACAAAATAGTCTTTAATGACTGATTTAAGTGATAAATCCTCTTAAGGTGATGTTGAGTGTGTAGAAGGCAGAGTTGTGCCATCTGCTCATTCATTTTGATTAGAGCTGGGATCCGAGAACCAGTTCCATGAAAAAAAAGGATCTTACAAGCTGTTTTTTCGTAGGGTTGAAAACATACAGGGGAACTAATGAAGTCTGATTTGAGCGAAACCATACAGCATGACTTTTGGAGTCAAATTTTTTGCCAGTTCTTTTTAGTGAATCTAAAACATAGACTGTTAAAGTCTGACTACCAAGCTAGTATATTTTTATGAGTGTGTTCTTTTCAGTGAATCGAAACCACGTAGCATGACTTTCGAAGTCTGACTCACAAACTAATAGATTCTTTTGAGCAGGTTCTTTTTAATGAATCAAAACCATACAGCACAACTTTTGGAGACCATTGCCCAAGCTAATAGACTCTTATGAGCTGAAAAGTAATTAATCTTGCCATGTCTGGATCAAAGCAATTTATGAAATATATGCTTTTAAAGAGTTACTGAAATTATTCTACAATGATTCTATCATTTTCCTAATATTTCTTCCTCAAATGAATCATTCAAAAACAGACACGGCATCATTTCCTACATTATTTCCATGTCTAGTTTTGATAGATTTGTCAGTTAGGTTAACTTTTAAACAATGGCAATAAGTCAGAAAGGTTAAATTTGTGGGTCTTGAATTCTTGGGCATAATACCCTGAAGTGGTACAACAAGCCAGTCTTCTGTTCACTCAACAACACCTTAAAAGGATGTATTGCTGAAATCAGTCATTAAAGACCCTGTGTCTAATAGCCCCTTGAGAGTTGACAAAAGGATAGAAGGACTAAGCCATCAGCAGCTGTTGTGTGTATGTAGCGTCAGCCAACATTTCACATTGACTTTAAATGTGTAATTTAAATGTCAGGAGATAAAGCAGGAATTTAATACCTAACAGGAAGTCAATAAAGGTTAATTAACAGTGAGAGAGAAATATATGTTGAAGGTTCATAATAAAGTGGCAGATGGAGGAAAATATCTTCCTCATTATCAGTCCAAAGGGTTTTTTAAAGGTTTTTTGTGTGTTTTTTTTGCATTTGCACCACTGATTTGGAGGAAATCAAAATTCGAACATGGTAAAATGTGTTAAACAGAGCTGAGAATAGCTCTTAGGTAGCTGAAAGCATAATCAAAGAATAACATATTTTTTTCAAATGTACAGTCAAGGAGCAGAGGACAGAATTCCACGTAGAATTATAACCCCTCATAACCACTACCATTCAAAAATGTGCCATGAAAAAGAAGAGTGAATGAGCAAAATATGTCTCAACAACTGCAAATGTACACCAATCTAATAATATATATATAAATATGTATATATATATATATTTCAAGCTAAAATAATATTTAAAGCTTTTAATCAAAATGAAAGCAAATGACGATTGTCGACCACAATAAGTGGATGATAATCTTACAATAAGGAAGTCCTAAACCCTCAGCATATCATTTCTATCCATCTTACTCCCTGACATAATTGCATTATTCTGCACATTTCATATCACACAGAGGTGTGGATTCGCGGCGGGAGGCAGCAGGTGTCCATCCGTCTCACTGAACAGCACGATGACAGAACTTGACATGAACACTACAGCAGGGGTGAGATACAATTTTGATTCTGCATTGTGTTTACACTAAATGTTTTGGGTCAGAAATGTACTTTGCTTATTAATTAACAAGGACACATTAACTAAATGGTGTTCTTTTGAACATTCTATTTATAAAGCAATACTGAAAAGAAAAGTGTATATCTTTCCACACAAATATATGAAGCAGCACAACTGTTTTCAAAATCGATAATAATAAGAAATATTTCTTGAGCACCAAATCAGTAAATTAGAAAGATTTAAGGAGCATGTGATCATGTGCATGGTCGATATGAAAAATTATCACTTTACAGTTGGCCATTTAAAATAAATTCAGATCATGACCACACGTACTGGCTAATAAAATGATGTAGATCATATGGGCGTCATGTCATGTGGAGCGTTTTAACGTTTTTCTTCAACAGAACATTTGCAGATCTTTCCAGTCTCTAAGATCTTTTTCCGAGTGTTACAGCCTCATTAGGATGACTGTGGCAGAGTACTTGTTTGATTCACAGGTTTGAAAAGGCCTTTCATGTCACTATGGAAAAAGACGCAACGAATTGGAGTTAATTGGATGTTATTTGGATGCTGAAGCAGGTAACTATGGTGTTCTATGGGAGTCAGATTTATGAATAATGAGCTAAAAGGATGTATCGGCAAACAAATACTGCAGCAAAACACATAAAACAAAGTCAAATGAGTACTGCAAAAACAAGGCAAACATCTAACCATGACAGTGCAACATCCTGCCACTGCGCACCACTATTAATCTTCATTCACGCTTTGAGATATAGCCAGGCTATGAGGAAACTAGCCCTGCTACATTTGTCCTTGAGCAGAGAAATGCACACAAATGCAGACCAGAAATAAATAAATAAACAAAATAAACCCAGACTATAGAGACTTTAACAAAAGTAGACAAGTGACCCCCAGGTCTTGGAACATTGAATTTGAACCTGAGGTTTGTAGACTTCTTTCTCAGGTTCAGTGTTTTTCATTTGACATGATATGAAATGTATTTTTCCACGCATTGAGGGTATATGAAGAAAAAATACATCCCTGGACATTTGCCTCTCCTTGGGAGTGTGACCCAAATCAAATCTATGTTAAAATGATTCATATTCCCCACAAGATTCTTCCCGCCATGTTAACACAGGCTTTTCATCACTATGCAATAGTCACCACCCTGTATGTGTGAGGCTGCACGCCATTGCACACTTGCGATGGGATTAAGTATGCACACTGAGTCTGAAAGAGGACAAGGATCAATACCCCTGCTATATTTTCTCTCTCTCTATTTCCTCCGACCCACCGTTTCCTCCCTTTAAACACACCTGACTTATGCATCATGGCACAGAGCTATCATATCGAGAAAGCTTTGTTCATTTTAAAAGCATGGTGAGACGTGCATCTGATAAAACAGGGTCTGATTGTTGGTTCCAGTTGACTTTTAGCACAGACTGCCATAATAGTAGATGACTCATCGCAGTTTCCGTACCCTGATAATCATGGGTAGCCCATTAGAGCGGACAAGATGAGAGCAGCCTCCAGACTGAGAAAACATCATTAGTGCTCAGCAGCATCACACAGATGTGCTGGCCCACTGATCTCCTTCACTGACTCCTCTGATAGCTCAACTCTTTTTTTAGGCCTTTAATGTTTCTGAGGGTTGCAAGGTTGCCCACAATAAGCTCATAGAAGAATAACAATGCTGTCGTCTTTATTTGAAACACCTCATTGTCCTGTTTACAGGATTGTATGGGGGTAGGGATGGATGATAGGGATGGGATAGATGGTCAACAAGTTGACAAGGAGACCACTAACTGTCTTGTTAGTAGATGACTCATCGCAGTTTCCGTACACTGATAATCATGGGTAGCCCATTAGATTTAGGTGTTGAGGTCCACCGATAGTGGATTTTACCAATAGCTAAGTAGGACCACACTGGTCAATACCAATGAATCAACCAACAGTTTTTAAAATGGATACTGAAAGAAAAATAAAATAGTGCTTCTACTATCTATAAAACAGTACTGAGTAAGTTTGGTGTTTAAAAAAAACAGAAAGAGAAGTGCGACCTATATCATAGCTCTCTTTATGTAGCACACAGACTTTAATAGAGCCAAAGAAAGATGAATGTTTCACAAAAAAATGCTCAATACACAATTTTCAGCCTAGCGTGAAGTCATTATGTACATTAACAATGATTTGGGACAAATATTATGCAATTTAATGGGAGGCGGTGTGAATGGCGCTCTGTGGTGCGGCAGGATTTCTGTCAGCTGAATATTGCTTTCTCTTGTTTCAGCTTTAAATCTGCAACCTAACAAATGCATTAATGTGACCAGCTGGATATAAACTAATGTGAATACATGGCAACAATCGTGACATTAAACATTTGGGTTGGATTGGCGTGTGTTTTGGTCACATCGATTTAACTGCTTGGTAATAATAATATTCACGTCCTATCAGCCTTGAAAGCAAAGTGCTGATCTTTCTGTACCAATTCAACATTTAGTCAACACATTAATTCGGGCAGGCAAAGTAAGGGTATGAAAACATGAACTGTAGT
Organism: Gymnocypris eckloni scoliostomus; assembly: GCA_027564155.1. Lineage (NCBI taxonomy): Eukaryota > Metazoa > Chordata > Actinopteri > Cypriniformes > Cyprinidae > Gymnocypris > Gymnocypris eckloni. The sequence goes on from CM050420.1 coordinate 14,727,142, forward strand.
AAACTGTATGCCCACCATTTCGTTGTCTGGACAATTGTCCCACTCTGTGCAACGCACAGTGTTACATGTCAAAGCATACAGAAGTGTCAGTGATTTCCACCTCTAAAGGCCGCTCTCGTACTGTCTAATAACAGCTGACCTTCTCAGCCGCTTTAGCAACAGACACAACCCTGAAAACTATCAGCATGGATTTTTGCAAATAGCCAATAGTTCTGGCAATCAACTATCAGTGCCGATTATCCGGCAAAACCGATAAATTGGTCGAACTCTACATTCGTATCCACTATCATTGTTAAGCGTTCAAATTTGTTTTTATATACTACTATTAAAGTTTTATTTTTGAATAATTGAGTTTTTCAAATATCATAAATTAAAATAACTATTTTCAATATTAATATTTAAATCTATTTTGTTCCTGTGACGGCAAAGCTGAATTTTGAACAGCCGTTACTCCAGTCTTCAGGGTCACGTGATATGTATGCAAAATGGATATTTATTTAAGAGATTCATTAAAGATTACATTTTGCAGAGTTGTAAATTATTTGTGTTTTTATCGGTTAACTTTAGGTGAGCTTTACATAACAACAAATGTAATCTATATGTAAAATTAGGAGGGTCCGCAAAAAAAAACACAAAAAAACAATGCATTTATAGGGCTACCAAGATTAATGTTCTAACTTAAATGAATTGAATATGTTAAATAAAAAATGTATGAATAAATAATTAATAAATAAATAAATGTTTTAAATAAATTATTTTATTCTACTCTAAAAAGCATGCCCAATTAAATATCTAATATGAACTGAAACTGGTACCATCCATCCATGATTGAAACGCTTATGTTTTGTTCCATACCCTATTTTTGAACTCAAGAACACATGAACATCCCCATTAAATGCATGTATGGTGAACATGATTCTAACCACCCTAATTCTAAACATCTTCCTTCAGACAGACTAGTTGATTATGCAAATGTATAGTTTTGCAGATCCTTAGTTCGGAGCCCCTTCAGACTGACTGCACACACCTCTCCTTTCCTCTTCCCCCACCTCCATTAAATGTTGGTAAATATTCCCTGATCTGCCTGAGATGCGCCAGTAGTTGTATAAGAGCAGATAGGGATTCATTAATGTGGGACAGATTGGTTTTTTCGAGTTTGGAAGGGGGAGATCAAAAGACCCTTTGAAAACGAGACTGCACTTTAAAAAAGGCAGAAAATGAGACAGCTACACAGTCGTCTACCTTTGTGTTATTAAAGCTGATAATGAAATGACACGGCATTGTGGCTCCTGAGCAGAGGCATTTAAAGAGCACTGCTACTTGACATGCTGTAGCACCCTTATTTGGGCTTAAAAAAGGATGGTAATGATTGACGCACGAGAGGAGGGGTGATCGCAGTGCTAGAACGGCTCCCTTTCACAGACAGATAATTAGGATTTAGACTCCGTCAGGCGTCTGCCATGGATGATAATGGTTTGAACTATGCAGAGCCATGAATGTTTGCCACATTCATCACTGCTGCCTAGCCGTTGCCAGATCAGCCTGATATATTAAACAGTGACACCTATAGACTCTGATAAGGAACTGCACAACTGAAAAATAATGGGTACCTCAGCACAGACAGCCTAAAACCCCTTAACATATGGGCTTCCACGTCTTGATATGGGCTGATAACCTTCGTCCACCACCAAGCACTGCGGTCGGGGTGCAGTTGAGGTGTTTTTACGATGACCGTGGGTGTTTTTTAATGAGCTGCTCTCAGCTGCCGGCCCCTCGAATGCAGTATATGTAGCATCTGACGCTTGAGCACAACCATGTCCGCAGACAGCATTAGGAGGAGAGCTATTTGAAAAGCGGCCAGAAATCACAGGCATCCATGTGCACAAAGCGTTTTTGAGAGAATCCCAGGACAATTGCAGTTGCTTCAGCTGCCCGTATTTGAAAGCAGGCCAACTCCGAGGAATTGTGGATATGTGTTAAGAAAACGACAAGGCTTTTAAATAGTCAGCTTTTTTGTTCCAGACGTCATCCAGACGCTTAATCTTATATGGTCAGTGCGTCTACTGATTTATTCATTCTGTCAGTAAAAAGGAATACTTTTTGTTAGAGAGTTGTGGAATATGCAAACGAAATGTTTTCATGAAACTTGTTTGCCATAAAAGTTTAAAAGCTACAGAGACAAAAGAGCTTTTTTTTCTTTTTTATTTGCAAGAAAGGGATAAGAAAACCGAATGAAGTACGAGTGAAAGAAGGTTTTACAGGGAGCTTTGCACATGTGACTGTTTGCGGTCAGTAGAGGCCTACACATTCAATCAACCTGCTCCTTATCTGCCCACAAGCAACACAGACATTTGAACCTCTGCAATAGAGTGATACCATTACGGCGAACTTCCACACGCTAAACGCTTCGCTTTGCGGGGAATAGTTTGATAATATTTGTTCCTTTTCTTCCCCCAAAGAAGAAATGATAGATTGCTATCGTATCAAATAGACCGCTCTCTTAAAAAGAAGTGTTGCTGGTGCAAGAACTGCTCATTCATCAAAAGAGCAGTACAGTCAATGTTGAATTTCTGCCATTCTGCTGTGAATTTCTGTTCAAAAAATAAAATAAAGACTGTTAAAATGCAATGAACAGTACAATGACACACACAAAGTGTAGTAGGGGTATTCAAAAGTAGAGTCAAACCAGGGTTCATGGTTTTATCCTATTAAATGCTTGTAACTCTAGCAAATAAACTAATATAATACATCACATTTTTTGATTTTGTGAAATAATATAAAGTGGTCTAATATAATATTAGTATTTTTATTTGAGTTTTGCCTTGCCATTGTTATCTGAATCTTGTTCATTTGGGGTTTATAAGGCAATATTCTTAGTAAAACTAGACAACATATATTTGTTGTGAAAAGTGCAATACAAATAAAGTTAAACTGCAAAACTTTTTCAAGTTTATTTATCAAACACCACTCAACAAAGAAGTACAACTCTATATAGATCAATACAAATTAAAGGCTTTATAGATAATCTTGAAATAGTTTGCTTTGGCTTTAAAGAAATAGTTCACCCAAAATGTTATCATTTACTCCAAACCTGTATAAGTTTCTTTCTTATACTGATATTTGTAAGAATTTTGAAGAACCAGCTGTTGGTCCCCATTGACGTCCATAGTAAGGAAATTCATATTTTTCACCATGGGTTTAATTAACAGCATTCTTCATTCAAAATATCTTCTTTTATGTTCAACATAAGAAAAAAAATCACAAAGGTTTGGAACGACATGAGGGTGAGCAAATGATGACCATTTTCAATTTTTGGTGAACTATCCCTTTAAAATAATAGATAAAAAAATCAAATTATATTCTTATTTTTCACAGTCTGTATACATAAAAATGTATAGCTAACTTTTTATTTTTTCTTACAGAAAACAAAAACAAAAAAACAAAACCTGATATAGAGGACACACACATATTCATATCAGAGCTAGAATATCTAAACTAGACAGCTACATTTACAGCCACAATGAGATTCCAAATTAATCGCATTCAACGGAGCAGGCACACGATAATATTTCACCAATCACACACTATATTCCACATGCTAACAATATTAGCACTCACCCTCTAGCATATTTTCAGTTCCTGGACGAATTCCCTGCTTTATTGAGCTCTCTGCACAAGCCTACAGATGTTGCCGCTCACCTCTGGCACAAGGATATTTATAATCACAAACATTCATAATGAAATCAAATGGACATATGACCTAGTTCTTACAGCTCAAGCACATCATCCTTCATGACTTTCGAACAGATGACTGCTAAAGCTGCCAAGATCTGCAGGCCCTGACATATCTCTGAGGATTATGGAAATTCTCATTACAAACATTGCGTTTGACACCACATGTCTTTCGATTCACAAAACACTTACTGTTTCATTGAAGAATCAATGAGAGGTTGTGTGTCTAAAGTCATTTCTCAGTGAGAAAAGCACAGAATTGCGTTAGCTAGACGAAGCAGTCTCAACACCCGTAACACTTCACAAGCGCCAACCTCTTAGGCTTAGAGGCCTGAGGCCTTAAGCCGTCCATAACATCTGGATGTGAGGGGTATTGCACCCTCAGAGACCCTCAGAGCTGTTAAAAAGCAAATCTTTATATTCTCAATTCAAACACTTCTTCCAGAGCCAGAATGCTTAGTTCAGACTACTGAGCATTGCATGAGCACTTGCTGGGGATGCTAACCTATAAATCATAAATGAAGACTTAGCATTAACTTCCTCTGAAAATAGACTGATTCCTCCAAAAACAGATGCACATTTCTCTCCCTGCATCAAAAGGATGGCGCTAACCTAGAAGACCTGTTCTACAACAGGCCTGTTTGTGTTGACAGCTGGCTATAATGTTTATATTTAGCGCTGCGCCGCGGGCTAGCGTTTAAACCCTGAATGCATGTCAGAGGCGATGAGAAAGTTGAGCTATGATTTCTTGTGATTGATCCATTCTTGTCCATGCCCCATATAGCAAACTGCTGGTGTGTGTAGGTGCACAGGGGCATCCCTTTTGGAAATGAAGTACACTTTAGCATATTTTCAAGAAAACTACGCACTATGGAAATAATAAACTTTCCAAGAATATACTTAAGTGCAACCTGAATGCAATGCTTTTGGTCACTTAAACACATTAAATCAAAATGTGAAATGTAAAATTGAACTAAGAGTGTTTTTGTCCCACTTAAGTACATTATTTATGTATTTTCATAGTTTTGTCTGTTCGATTTGAAATATGCTTATAGTTCACTGCCAAATGTACTGACAAGAACTTAGTGTATTGTAACCAAGATATTTAAATGCAATTTTGATTGAATCTTGGAGGTCATGTATTTAAAAATATTTGCAAATGCCCATTTATAAAACTGAAGTTGCAATTTAGTACATTTAAAAATATATATTAACTTTAAACGTGACATTGAATAACAAACAACATTTAAAATTATGGTTGTCATCACATATATGCATATTTAAGATTTTAAGCAAGGTTGTTATAGTTAACTATAATATTATTTAATACCATTACATTTTTTTTTACTTGCAATAAAATACACTGAAATAAACTAATTTAAATGAAATAAAATACTAAAAAGCTATTTACAAGGCAAAATTTCTAGTATTTTTAGTCTAACTTGATATACTAAAATAACTGAAAAAAAAAACTATAGACATACCTATATCAAAATAGTCAAAAAGTATTACAAATGTCAAACAGAACAAAATCACTAAGACTAACATTTTAATTAAAATGGAAAATATAAAAATAAATTAAATTTAAATATTCATTATAATAACAGTATCTCAATCATACTTAAATGACACTGATTTAAAATGCACTACAAGTTTATTAATTAAGCATACTTATTTTTCACAAAGGATATCTGACCATCTCATTTTGCTGTCGGTGCTGGTTATACGTGTATAAATGAATCTGTGCAGATAGACCAATTATCAGTCTTAATGCGCATGAGTCTTTGCAGAGGGGTTAAAAAGTGAGATTAGCCAGGAATTGTATTCATTTCAAGGTCCCTTGTTGTTTTGGAATGCTGCATGCGGTCATGGCCATCAGCTGATGCCGTTTTTCAAGAAGATGACATGATGTATTACCCTTTAAGCGGATATAAAGGTGTTATGTCGGTGTGAACCACAGCAGGGTGCCAAACGTGGAAAGTGTCACTAAGCCGACATGATTTCCCAACAAATCTTTGGCTGCACAGTGTATATATCAATGTAAACGACATGGAATAAGATCTATGACATTTTGCGGCACAGGGAGCCCATTAGTCTCTAGTTAAGCATACATGCGAAACACTAAGTAATGTTGTTCAGCACTGGTACATAGAAGGAATGAGCAGCGCTTATTTAATGCAAGCGCTGACATTGTTAGTCTTTGCACTGTCAGTTTGGGTTTACATATCATCAAGCTAAAGCAACCGACTCTGAGCAAGGGTGCCGAAATGTTGGTCGGGTCCTAACCTAAGGCGGTACTCAATGTCAGAATGCTTATCTGAGGAATAAAGTGAGTTGGACTTGTCCCACTGGTTCCTGGTATTACCATTGCTGCAGCAAAAGAAATCCCATTCAGTGCTGGAGAGGTGTGAGATCTCAGCCCAGCAGGCTCAAGAGATCAGCTGAGATCCGCAGATGTGATACCCTATCATTACTCCACTGAGTATCTTCTGCCTCGCAGACAACAATTTTGAGACTTGGCATTTTGTGTGTATGTTGACAGCACAGGGAGCTCCAGGAACACTGGAACAATCTTTCTGAACGGAAACAAGGATTACATTATTAATACCCAGAGGTTTAAACTCAAGAAAAAAAAAAAATGAAATTACATGTTCACACTATTTCTTATTATTTTACAAAATTATAGCTTGATAATAAATTATGCATAATAAATGCACATACACACACACACACACACACACACAAAACCTGGTGGCGTTTTGTAAAACTTATTTTTTACAACTGTATAATCATTAATTATTTGCATATAATCGTCACAATAAACATTACAAAAATTTGTGTTTATTTTATTCACTATTTGTTTAAAATATCACAGTTTTATGCATAAAACTTTGTTTATATAATGGATTTTCATGCTTTATGATTAGTGATCGACCGATATTGATTTTTTATAACCGATACCAATACCGATTATTTGCATGTTTATGTACCCGATAACCGATATTCAGAACCGATATTTATTTACTGTTATAAAGTAAATAAATAACAGAGTGAAGTCCATTCTTTGCTTTGGTTTTTCCACCTTTCAGTCATCTTAACAACAACAAAAAACTGTTGAAAATTAACATTCCTTATCTGTCGGTCACTACGAGTTATGTCGTGACGACATAGGGTATTTACCTGGAAGCCCCGAACATCTCTGACTAAGAGAAAACGCCAATGAAATTGGCTAGTGGATTTTGCATACCTGAGCCACTCCCCGTGCATACGGGTATAAAAGGGCGACAGGTGCATCCACTCATTAGATTTTTGCTTCGGAGCCGAGTGGATGAGAAGAGTGCTGATCTCCACAAAGCCGTTCATCTTTGTTTTGTTCCCGGTTGGCGTAACGGTGCGATCAGCGGAGTCCCTCTCATCAGCGATTCCCCTGGGCACTTCAACTGAAAGAGCAAATTCTAAAAGAGCAAATCACGGATGATCGCGTCTTAGGACAGGAGTCATATCAGCTTATTTAAACTACAGTTTTAGGTTTATAAGCTGTTTAATAGACTAAAGAGTGAAGAATAATTCAATGAATAATATTCTCTGGAATATTGAAATAAGCTATAACAAACAAAACATCATATTTTATTGCATTTCTTAACTGGCACGTTTTATCAGAATTATTAAAATGTTTTTGTCATTCTAAATTATGAAAATTGCTGACAGCGCGGTTTATCTATGCATTTACACAGAACTATAGTCAAACGGCGTTCGCTTGCGGAGAAAATCAATAATTAATTTCGATAGAGATGTTTATGGCGAAATAATGGTTCTATAGTAAATGTTAATATAATTTAGCGCATTTCAAACAAGTGAATCTTGTTAAAAGTTACATGCGGTGGTTGTGCTGGAGCATTTCCTGAGTGAACAGTGTCCACTGCTCCAAGTGTGTGGATGGGTGACCCACTTGAATGGGTCAAATGCAGAGAACAAAATTTCACTGCTGGTTATACTCTGTATAATTATGAATGTGACAAAAAATATATATATATTTTTTACAAAACCGATAACCGATTATGGTAAAATGCTTAAATATCGAGAAAAATATCGGTAAACCGATATATCGGTCGATCTCTATTCATGATTGAAAGTCTATGTTTTGAACAGAGGTAAATTAAAATCTATATGTAAAACGCATTTGAATAGTAGAAAAAAATTAATAACCGATTTTTTAAAGGGCTTTTAAAAGTTTGAAATGGACATTGTTTCCCCCATCTGCTACCTCTCACCACACAGCTCAGGATAGTCACTAGTGAAGCTGCTAATTTCCTGTGGCTCAGGTGATTGGCTCAAAATGGAAATGCAAGGATAGCTTTCAGATATCATAAACCTCTTGGCTAAACTAATAATTTGAATCATGCTAGAATGGTGTATGATAAATCACATGCCTTGCACTCCATTTTGAAGAACATAAGCAGACGGAAAATAGAAGCAGCAGCTGTGGCTCTGGACCCCCAGTGCTGGTGGCTCCTTTTAATGGACTTTAATTGTGCCTGCTAGCCAAGGGAGAGGGCAGACTGGGCGAGACCCAGCACACGACTGCACTAATGAGGACAAGAAGTAAATCACAGCTATTGTCCTCACATGGGTGCCCTCCTCTTTTCATATTTCTCTCACAGAGGTCCCACTTATTTTCACTCAGACCGGAAAGATCATCTTCACACACATCCCATTAACATGATTAATCTGTTTATTAATTATTGTTGCTGACAATATTAACGCTGCTTCTGACAAGCTGTTTAAAGGTTGCTGTGTATGTGTGTATGAAACAGAGACTTCAGAGAAGAGGGGCAGAGAAGAGGGTCTAGCCTTTTTATTTGGAGATACGAGAATCAGTGTCCAGGTTAGAGGTCTGCTACCCGACCCGAACCCGGGTCCCGAAATACTGTCGGGTTTGGGTCGGGTTTGAGGTTAATGTTTAATGGATAGCCTCGGGTTCGGTCGGGTTCGGGTTTGTAGCCAAAACTATATGCAGAGGCTTTGCTGCTTTCACAGACGCACGCACACACATTGCCCACATATATCAGAGATCGCAGAGCACAAACATCACGGACACTTTTATTAGTAAAATAGCCGACAGGCTACTGACTCGCAAGTCACAACATTATATTTATCTGCAATGAGGCGGCAAAATCGCTGTTTTGAAGTAACTAAGCCTCATTGCTTGTAGAGAGAGCGCACAGACGCAGGTTCACACGCACGCGCAACATTCCACTTCTCTCTCTCTCTCTCTCTGCTCTCTCTCTCTCTCTCTCTCTCTCTCTCTCGCTAATTCAAATAAATGATTAATGCATTCAAATAAATACAATCTTATTTAAGATCTTATGTCTGATTTAAAGTAGACAGAATGCTAACGAGCCTTAACTGACAAAATGACCATAATTTATGCGGTGGAAGAATTATCTTCTTGTCCATACAAAATTCATAAACTCGGCAGAATGTATGTCGACCGCTGCACCTGATGTTCACAAACTTTCATAACTGGTAAATGTTTGTGAAATGGCAGAGCCTTGATTAATCTATTTCTTTGCATGCAATCGTGAAATGCAGCCTTTTTCCTTTTTTTGTTGGCTATTCGTTGGGGATCTCGGTCGGGTTCGCTCTAAATTTAACCGTGCCGCTGGGTCGGGTCGGGTTGGGTCAGACAATCTCGGTACGGGCCGGGTTCGGGCTTCAGTTTTGAGCCCGTGCAGACCTCAGTCCAGGTGCACTGCTCACCTAGCCCTGTTTTCAATTCTTTGGCTTTTATTAGACACATTGTCTTCTTGGGTCACACAACAGCTCCTTTGAACACAGAATTGTATTTTTCCTTTTGGAGAAAGATGTGAAGCATTGTTTTGTTGAATTATGAGCCAGCTTTATAGTGCTTGAAAGGATTATCCAGATTTCTCAGGTCAAGGATTAGTATTTCAGCAAACTGCATTGCTTTTGTCTAAAAATTATTCACTGTCAGCGAATAATACTAGACAGACAACTAACAGAATTGTTTTAATTGGTTTATCTGTGACCATTCAAATTCAAAGTAAATATCATCCTTATATAAACAAATACATTTAGAATTAAAATATAGTATATCTTTTATATAATTTTTAATTATATACACTCACTGACCACTTTATTAGGTACACCTGTTCAATTGCTTGGTAGCACAAATTGCCAATGAGCCAATCACATCGCAGCAACTCGATGGATTTAGTCATCTAGATGTCGTGAAGACAACTTTTGAAGTTCAAACCGAGTGTAGAATGGGGAAGAAAGGGGATTTAAGTGACTTTGAATGTGGAATGGTTGTTAGTGCCAGACGGGCTGGTCAGAGTATTTAAAAACTGCTGATCTACTGGGATTTTCACACACAACCTTATCTAGGGTTTACAGAGAATGGTCTGAAAAAGAGAAAATATCCAGTGAGCAGCAGTTGTGTGGACGAGAATGCCTTGTTGATGTCAGAGGTCAGAGGAGAATGGGCAGACTTGTTAGAGATGATATAAAGGCAACATTAACTCAAATAACCACTCGTTACAACCAAGGTATGCAGAATAGCATCTCTGAACGCACAACACATTGAACCTTGAAGCAGATGGGCTACAGAAGCAGAAGACCACACCGGGTGCCGCTCCTGTCAGCTAAGTACTGGAAACGGAGGCTAAAATTCAGAAAGGCTCACCAAAATTGGACAATAGAAGATTGGAAAAACGTTGCCTGGTCTGATGAGTCTCGATTTGTGCTGCGACATTCAGATGGTAGGGTCAGAATTTGGCATGAAGAACATGAAAGCGTGGATCCATCCTGCCTTGTCTCAGCGGTTCAGGCTGGTAGTGGTGGTGTAATGGTGTGGGGATATATTCTTGGCACACTTTGGGCCCCTTTGTACCCATTGAGCATCAATTAAATGCCACAGCCTTCCTGAGTATTGTTGCTGACAATGTCCATCCCTTTATGACCACAGTGTACCCATCTTCTGATGGCTACTTCCAGCAGGATAATGCACCATGTCACAAAGCTCAAATCATCTCAGACTGGTTTCTTGAGCATGACAATGAGTTCACTTTACTCAAATGTCCTCCACAGTTCAAGATTAAAGGTTTTATTCGTCATATACTCAATTATACAGAATATAATCAGCAGTGAAATGTAAGTCAGGTCTGCTCAATGGACAGTGCAATTATATGTAGCACAAACACAAGAGAATATACATAAACATAGGTAAAAAAAAAAAAGCTTAAAAAACAGAAAATTTTAATGTGCAATAAAATTATATGTGCAGGACAGTATACTGTAGACTTGATAAAAATTATAATATAAGCAGGTAGGTGCAAGAAAAATGTGCAAACAGGTTGTAAAGGGTATAAACATAGCAGCAATATGGATGATGGAGAATAGTGAATATCTTACTGAGTATTAAATGGAGTCATGCTGATGTAATGGGACCCAGTTTAAATTTGCATTTAGGAGCCTGATGGCCTGAGGGAAAAGGCTCCTCCTAAGTATCTCAGTTTTTGCCATCATGCTACGGAATCACTTGTCAGATGGCAGTAAACAGAAAAGATGGTTACCTGGGTGATTTGAGTCCTTGATTATTTTAGCAGCTCTGCTTTTGCAGCGTTTAAGGTAGATGTCCTGCAGAGAGGGGAGAGCAGACCCTGAGATGCGCTCAGCTAAGCGCACAACTCTCTGCAGGGCTTTGCAGTCCTGATTGGAGCCGTTTCCATACCACACTGAGATGCATTGAGTCAATACACTTTCTATGGCCCCTGAATAGAAAGTTTTCAGGTTTGTTGGTGAGACCCTGAATTTCCTCAACTGTTGCAGATGGTAAAGTCTTTGCCTGGCTTTCTTAACCTGTGTTTGAATGTGTGTAGTCCAAGTCAGGTCCTCTGAGATGTTTACACAGAGGTACCTGAAGCTGCTCACCCTCTCCACAGGGGTCCCACTGATCATAAGAGGAGTGTAGGGCCGCTGCTGTCTCTTCCTGAAGTCCACAATCAGCTCTTTAGTTTTGCTCACATTCAGAGAGAGACAGTTGTCCTGGCACCATGATGTAAGTCCCTCTACCTTATCTAAGTATGCGGTCTCATCATTGTTGGAAATGAGGCCCAGAACCACAGTATCATCAGGAAATTTGATAATAGAAGTGGAGCTGTGAGAGGACACACAGTCGTGTGTGTAGAGAGAGTAGAGCAGATTACACGCACGCACACACAGTACTCCAGCTCAAATTCACACACCCTTTGACCTTTAACAGGCCAGAGCCAACAGCATTATAGACCTGTTGGATAAGCCCTGTAAATAAATAAAAAACATTTATGTCAAAAGTCAATCACTGCTTAATTAAATTTATTGCAAGGTCAATTTCTTGGCCGAGTTAACAGGGTCTTACTGTACTGTGAAAAAAAGCATGGAGGGGGGATTTATGACAACAATTTACTGTCAGTGTAATTTGCATAGAATTCCATTTCCTGATCTGCAGAGAATGCTAATGTCAAGCCGTTTCTCTTACTTACTAGAAGCCTTTGCAGTTGAGTGAGGCTGTACTGTGTTGGTTCAAGGTGCAATCAGTATTCATGTAGACCTCAGGGTTATGATGTGCTACTGCTTAGTATCAATAGCAGGAGAAAGGAAGAAGGAAACTACCTTTGTGATGCTAATAGAAAGAAGATTACAGAAGCGATGACCAAAGTTCATTGGTGAGAGTGAAAGTGTTTCGCTCTGGGTCAAGGGAGCATAAAAAACAGAAAGGAAGGCGAATATAGCAAAGAGAAGGTCGACACGGTGAAGCTGTAAGGCTATGAAAGTATTTCTGATGACTTTTTATTAGGGGTGTATCGAATCACTCATTTCCCCAATGCATAGATTACAAACCCTGACGATGCATATGCATCGATCTTGAAACAAAGATTTTTGAATCATGAATCGTCAATTTTGGACAGTAATTGATTTAAAATGCTAAGAATCGAATGAATCACGATTTCTATAGCAGTTCAATGCTTTCAAAATATATACACATTAAATTATTAGTCAACTGAAGTTGAGACTCGGGATGTGGAAACCGCCAGCTTGATTCAGTTAACTGCCCGTTTGGTACAGTGCTGGAGTTCTTGTAGGCCCGTTTCTCTGCAGGGTTAGCCCACTTCCCCTAGCATATCGTTCCCTCAGGGAACCATGGTTACATACATAACCTGGGATGATTTTTTTTATCTGTTGGTATTTTATAGAATCCATAATGCCATGTGTCTAAACAAGAAGTCCAGGACCTCCAGTAAAAATATAGGCCCACAACATCAAAAATACAGCAGTAGATTTCATTGTACACATGGGGTTATCTCTGTGTTCACCAAACTCATCTTGAGTGTTTGCTGCTAAAAAGCTAATTTTTTATATTCATCTGACCATAGAAGCCAGTCCCATTTGAAGTTCCAGTCGTGTCTGATAACTGAATATGCTAGAGTTTGTTTTTGGATGAGCTAGGATAATTTTTCTTGAAACCCTCCCAAACAACATGTGGTGACGTTTGGCAATTTCTTTTAAGGTTTTCTGACCCCGAGACTCAACTATTTTATGCAATTTTCCATCTGTGGTCCTTGGAGAGTCTTTAGCCACTCAAACTCTCCTTCTCACCATGCATTAGGACTATACAGACACACGTCCTCTTCCAGGCAGTTTCATAACATGTTATGTTGATTGAAAATTCTTAATTATTGCCCTGATGGTGGAAATTTGAATTTTTTGAAAGTTTTTCTGAAAGTCACTTCACTAATTTGTGAAGCTCAGTTATCTTTTGCTGCACATCAGAAATATATTCTTTGTTTTTTCTCATTGTAATGGATGATTAAGGGTTTTTGGACTTTTTTCCCTCCAATTTATATTTCTGTGAAACAGGAAGCCATGGCTGGATAGTTTCATGCTCATAATCACCCTGGAGTGCTCAAACTTGTGAATATGAATGGTAATATACCATTTCACTCATAAGAATTTCTAGGGTTGCCAATAATTTTATCCAACATGTATTTGAGAAAAACATTTATTTCATAATGATATTTCCACCCATTTTAAATTCTTATTATCCAATGAAAGGTTAGATTATTGTGAATTTGTTAAATAAAAGATCAAAAGGATTAACAAAGCACATACATTTTCACAGACTTCTTTGATCATATTTTTCAAAGGTGCCGATAATTTTGGCCACGACTGTATATATATATATATATACACATCTGTTTATCATTATATAAAATGAAATTTTATTTTATATATATATATATATATATACAGTATATATACACATTAATAAAATGTTTGTATTTGACATTTCCATCACTTCTGAAATGATGGCTATACCCCTTGTATGACAAAATGTTAGCGTACGTAATCATTTTTATTTAAAGCTCTTTTTTAAATCTTGGCTTACAGAAATGTCTTCATATGCCATGTCTTGCCATCATTAAACTAACATCTAACGATGGACAAAAGTGTTTTTTTTTCTGACTCCATTTAAGCATTTAAAGAATTTAGGGGAAGCATATAAATAATCCTGTGAATGCACTTAAAGAATGCTGAATTGAATTATTAATCGAATTGAATTTAATTGGGAATCATCTCGAATCGAATCGTTCTGAAATTACAAAAATGTTCTTGAATCGAAAACAATGAATCATGAATTGAATCGGGTCTACACAAAGATTCACAGCCCTATTTGTTATGCTAGTCTGTCGTCTCAGGATTCTAAAGAGTCGTGAATATCGTTATACACACCTACACATGCTAAAAGATGATGAAAAACAAGAGGACTGCCGGATCACATAAATGCCATGACAAAATCAAAACAGACTGATCTTTGGAATCTGCAATTTGCTCAACTAAACATGGATATTAAAGACCGCTTTAAGCGGGTGCCAAATAGCTGTGATATTCTCCCATGGTACGTTCAGAAATAGCAATAACAGCAAAATGTGTACCTACAGATTACATTTGAGGTACATCTCCCATGACACTTTCCACTCTGCCTCCCACTTGCTGCTTTCAGACAGGAGATGCTAGCCATGTGATTTTCACTTGTCCTGGCCAACAAAGTTTAATCAGTCAACACCAGAGCATGAGCCTCAATCATGTCTTGTTTATAATAAACTAGCTGCAGCCCCTGGCGACTGTAAAATAACTTATTTTGATGTTATGACCTTGTAGCAAGCCAATGGCCAGATGTTAAAATAGCAAACAGAAGTGACATATCTCATAGTCCAGCAATAATAGGAAACAAAAGTGAATTTTCGAAGAGTACATTAAGTCACGTCCACTACTTTAAAAACATATTTTTTTTTTAAAGTATTGTCAGTAAAATCTACTTTTTAAATACTTTAAATTCAACTATTGACAGCACCTGTGCTAGATAAGTGCTTCTATCTAATTGTTTTGCAAAAGGTACACATACATACATTTCCCAACAGTTTTAACTGACATTAAAGATGGAGTAGGCAGTTTTGGTGCTAAATGTGTCATCAAACATTACAAATATAAAGGCATGTTTCAAATAACCATCACAAATGCACTTTTCACGAATTTTCTATCACCAAACATCACATACACAGCTCTTATGGATCTAAAAAGTGAAGGCATGTCTCAACACATAAAATTAGACTACTTTTAATTAAGCATCCAACATAAGAATACTTTGAACTTGATTTTTAGCCAATTTTTAGCTCACCTGCTAAGAAACTCTGCAAGTTCGTCATATAGTTTGAAACTCAAACCTTCCATCATGTCCCTCAATCTTGTAAGAACACTGCCTGTGTTTACCCTTGTTCTACCCTGTTGTCTTGTCTCTGTGTATATTAAGAAGTCTTTAAACTTTTGGCTTGCTCTTCTGTAACAGAATCTGAATTTCTTTTTCCAGAGTATCTAAAAAAATCACCCTCTGGCTCAGCCTGCCTGCCTGCTGCATTAGCCACGCCCCAACCTCTCGCTATTGGCTGCAACAAATCCACAGGTTGACAGGCAGGTAGGGCATCCTATCATTGCATCCGAACTGAATATTATAGTCCTTCGCTTTCTAAAGAATATGTATAAATAGACCATTTTAATTATTGATTGCTTTCAGGCTGTGGAGAGACTTTCAACCTGTGTAACAAAAAATATTTATGAAAAAACTTTACATTCCTTATCTTTAACATAGTTTCAGGTAAAACACCAAAAATGTTTTCCCTTTTCAAACTAATTATAATTACTATAATGTGAGCAAATATGCTTTTTTACAGTAAAAATAAGAATATTTCTGCTAAAACTGCTAATTATTTTATAGTTTTGCCATTTTTAATATGTCCTTAATATCACTTTCCATCCTTTTGTAATATTTATTGAATATTAATGTAATATTCCCTGTAATCAAATTTCCAATCCCTCTCTGTGCAGTGGTTAGCTTTAGATCTTTATTTACATCCTGTTAGACTCCATTAGGCATCCTGTTAATTTTCTTGTCATTGTGTAAATAATCCATTTATAATTAATAAAGTGTCTGAACTTGAGTCTGGTAAATCCTTTTATAGAAAGTCTTCCTTGAATTACAACACAAGCATATTTATTTTTAAAGCTACGGAGCTCAGAATGTACAGCATGTGAGGAATGACCCAGTCCCAGTTTAAAAGCATGATTTAGACAACTTTAGAGATTAAATAATCACTTTATCACTGAATAATTCAAAGTGCTTTAACAAATTAACAATAAATAATAAAATAAAAAAACAAGCTTCACATTTTTGTTGTTTAACCCAAAGGAAGTTTGTGTATTCAAAGCCACAGTGTAGATCAATATCTGTCTGATGAAACATGCAGGCTGCTTGTGATCATGCAACACTTTTTCAACATCTATTACACTCAAATCTATTTCTCTCATTCGTAATCTACATAGTAGAGCCAAATATCTACACGTCTCATCATATCCAATGACAATCCCAGATTTCACAAAATTCACAAAAAAAATGTGATTTGGGGAAGCTGAGCATTCTGACATATCTGCTTGGCATGAGGAATCCATTTAGGAAACAGGAATAAGAAAATGTCTGCTATGGAATTTGAGGCCACTCTTTTTCAATATAACCTGACAGGAAGAAATGATGCTTTCTGAGTCAGACATTAAGAGGTTGTGCTGGGAATTTCAACTCCGCTCGCTGACCATCTATGACTGCGCATTAAGATAATGTAGCTACGGGGAGAATGTCCCATCTTTACCTCTGTGACTCAACAGGAAGGACTGTGACTCAACTGTAAATATGAGGCTGGTGACATTGTTTTAGAGAAAGTTATTTCAAAGCATATATAATGTTGAGTGACGTGCAGAGGAGATGCTCAACAACACTGCAAGTATGCTGCCACCGGATATGTCAACAACCCAAAGTTAATTCTCGCTGCATCATCTCAACTCAATGACCAGAAATTGCCCAATATATCCAGCCAGAGCCAGTTCACTCAAGAGCTTATGCTGATATGTTGTACAACAGAGGTTGCGTTAAACAAAAAATGTGCATTATTTACAGAAGAAAAAAATAGACGCATAATCCAAGATATTTTTTAGTATTTTGATAGATTAAAAAAAATTAAGTACCCAGTCTGTTGCATTTGCCTGCTTTAGAAACATTCCCACAGTAAAGGATGCTTGTAAGGATTAAAGTGAAGAAAAGGGGAGAAAATAAAGTTTTAAAGTGCCCCCCTGGAAACAGACTGAGAGAGAGAGATGTGAGTAAGGATTTGGGGAAAGAAAATAGAAATTGTAAGAGTCCAGTGGAATAATTCATGAGATATTGTTCACTAAATCGGGTGACCAGATCGCATAACTGCAACATCTGTTGCTTTTTTCACATTGCCAGAGTAAAAGAAAAAGAAAAATGCAAGATAGACTAAAAGAGCCCTAGCCAAATAAGTTCTTGTGATATCAATATCACATACAAAATGCCAAGTGTTACAGTAACTTACTGGAGGATGAAATAGATCAGAACATTTCAGTCCCAATGTTTATGAAATGTAATCTGTTTATGTATAACATATTAAAAACAAACAAAGTAATAAGAATAAGAATGTTAAAAATAAATTATTAATGATAACAAAAAAAAAACTCACCATTACATGTTCATGGACTTTACAAAAGATCGTATGAAGGTGCACTTTCTCATAACAAGAATTTAATATATATATATATATATATATACATATGGGGTCAGGTTTTTTAAGGAAATTTTAAGGAAATTAAAACTTTTATCCACTAAGGATACATTAAATGAATCAAAGACAGAAAGTGCTGTTCTTTTGAACATCCACTATTCATTCTATTCTTATAAATGTATGCATGCATATGAGCGTGTGTGTGTGTGTGTGTGTGTGTGTGTGTGTGTGTGTGTGTGTGTGTGTGTGTGTAGGGTGTGTGTGTGTGTGTGTGTGTGTGTGTGTGTGTCTGTGTCTACAGAATATGTACACACAAACACCTTTTTTCATCATTTATATATATATAAAATTATATTTTAGAATTTAAAATATAATATTATATAAACAATTAAACCATTTATTTTACATTTTGCCAAATTTTTCATATCAGGTGCTTTTAAATATATATTTTTCAAATATATTTATAAATATATATTCTATATAATATATTACTAACTAGCTAATCTGTTTACTTATAATTATGCATTTACTTATAATATAATACAATAACGTAATCTGTAAACATTTAAGTGATAAAATTAAACATTACATACCATTTTTCCAAGTGCTGTCTGATTGTTATTCAGTAATAATAATAATAATAATAATATCTGGTATAAAAGAGGTCCATGTATTACCTGTATAGACTATAATACATGGTTCAGAATTGATATTAGTTATTCAGGGTTGATGTTCTTCTCAGTCTTTATTAAAATGAGAAGAATTAATTCAGTAGAGATTTAGCCATTTATCTCAACCTGTCGGAATGGTAATCCTAATAAAACTGCTAAATATATTCATACAATATAAAAGTCACTTACTCAACCCTGTATCAAAATACAGGTTACTACAAACCAATATGTAATCATACTAAACGATTTTATATACATATACAGTATGTGTGTAATATCAATAAAACCACTGTATCTATCAATGCCATCTATCTTTGCCAGATGAATGACAACTGTGTCTCATTTAACAAGCCCTCAGATTGGAATCCTTTCAAGGATGTGATGGAGCCTAGCGTGTGAATTGATGTCTTTAATTAACATGTGATGTAAAAGTGGGAAGATTACACTCACATTTCAGGACTTTAAACACTGCCTCATGTCACACCGATATTAGTCACCACTCCCTGGTAACTTCCAGCAGCACTGCATTAAACTGAGAATAATCTCTGCATTCGGACCGAACATATGTACTCATGTACGGATGAGAGGATAGTAAGCAATGCTAGAACTAGTTAGCTAGAAATGCCGCAGCTAAGAAAGCCTGCACTAATGTCGCCTGCTGAGAAACAAGAAGGCAATTAGTGTCCCGTGGAAGCTTGCGGAATCAAAACAGACATTAAATACAATAGTCTCACCATATATTTACCTATTGTGACAGTTGTAATTATATTATGTTGGCTGCGATGGGACATTTATTCCGTAGAGTTTGTCTTTGGAGTCAAAGCTTTCATTACGTACAGACAGCTTCGTGAATCACTCCTTGAGTTTCCCCCATTTGTCATTTCTAAAGGCCTGAGTTTGAACCCCGGCAAGAACAAAACTAAAGTATTAAATAGCCTCAACTACAGTACAGTGGGGAACAGTTTGACCATTCAGCTGGGAAATCTTTTCTTCAAAGCTCAGGGTTTTAACAAACAGCATTAACTAATACAGCTGAAATGGCATCTTTACAATGTCATATACAGGGGTTATAAAGCCTCACCATGCAGCCTCAAGCCAATAAATCTATAGAGTACATGACCATAAAGAGCTTGCTGCCCTATTCTCTGAGATGTATTTCTAGAAAACAGCTGAACATGGCTAAACAAGGAAGTTATTTTTACTTAAATGTGCTTAATGACAGCTTAAATGCTTAACTGTCTGCCATATCATGATGTAGACCCAAAATACAGCAATATAGGGCGATTTCAAGAACTAAACTAATTATGCTGCAGTAATCCACACAGTTTTGTAGCACAAATATAAAATGAATATGAAACAGCTATTGGATATGTTCATTTGTATGCAAATATATGAAATCAACATGAGGTAAATCAAAGTAAAATACCATACGTAACTACTTTTAATTGTACTAAATCTGCATCATATTAACTTCATATTAACTAACACATCCATCATTCATATTTGCAAAGATACAAATGTACAGGCACTGGGCTTTATGAAATTTCTGTACACATAAATATTATAACATCATATGGATTATTCATGCTTTTCTGCACAGGGCCAATTTGAGGGTGACTGGCTGAATGTTTATTTATGGCCTCTAAAAATCAATGGTTGCATGCAAACGTTGGCTTGCTAGACAAGTACAAATTGATCTTCATTTGTCAAAAAGTGTTTTTATGTCTAAACAATTGGTGTATAAATTGACAGTTCCTCTTTGCACAGCTGAACCTAACCAACTAGCAGCCATTTATCAACCTCGTGCATCTGTAACTAATAGCAGTGACGATGCTAACTTCACAATATTTTTAAGAGAGACAAAAGCTCAGCTGTATTAAAACCGCTCTTTCTATAACAATCAGTGTGCCATAGAGTGGTTAAGCACATATTTTTAAGTTGAGTCAAGATATATTGAGATATATATTAATAACTCTGTTTAAATAAAAAAAATGTAATACAAATAAATACTTTATATTTCTCTCCTTCCCTTGCTAGCTTGTACTTATTTGAACAATGCCTGAGACTTGTTGTTATGAGCACTTCCTCTGTCTGTTTGCCTCTTCAAGATGAATCGCTTTATGTATTCCCCAATTGTAATTCGCTTTGGATATAAGCGTCTGCAAAATTACTAAATGTAAATGTAATCTCATTATTCTGTATTTTCAAAGATATTTACACCTTAAATAGTTTCAATTTAATAAACTTTTTCTTAAATTAGGCTTAAATTATCCTTCCCAACATATAATTCACACACATACATAAACAAAAGTTCAGTAATTAATATTAAAATAAAATAAAAACACAAGAAATAATCACTAGATAATAATTCAAGGGACTGACAAAATTACCCAGAACAGGAATCAAATCCATTCATATTTTTGAGTGACTTGTGTGCTATTCCAGTCTTTAATGTTGACTGATGGGAAGCAGTTACACTGTGACACGGCAAAATGATCGAGCCTGCTCTTGTCACTCTTTGATATATGCTTGCCATTTTTGTAGCTAATTCTTCATTTGCATTGGCCTTATGTGCACCAAAACCGCCAGTTCTGAATAAAACATATCCAATTTATAATATCCAGAAATATGGATGAATATTAAACACTGCCTCTATTTTTATGTGTCTCTGTGCATCTGAAGCTATTGAAATATAGATTCTGCTCTTAAGAGAAGAAGTTGCTGGAGAGTGATGTCATAACTCTGTGGCCTTCAACACATCTTAACAGACAAACACGTAGGCTAATATTCAGACTGATGATTATTTACATGCGATGCAGCTCAAGTGACCCAGTTACTAATGCCATATATATTCCAGAAATCTTGTCCAATATTAACTGTTTGATTTTTAAATAAATGAACTTTTGCTAACAGGAACTCTAGCAGGGAAAGGAACATTTACGCATCCTAAATTCTTCAGGATAAAGCTGTAAAACAGTGAATTGAATCATATGGATTATTAAGTTAAAATACTTTTCTTTGTGCAATAAACCCACTAATCAGATTTTCAGTGATGAATAAAGCAAGACACCAGAATTGCCTCAAGCAAGGATCCCAGCAACAGCAGGTGGGTCCAGCTTTAGCTCCTCAGGGGTCGAGATGTTGCAGAATTTTCTCAAGAAAAACTCAAACCCTCAGTTCTGTTCATAAATGTAACCAGATTGCATGATGTTACGGTCGAAAACACAGCTAAAAAGTTTGAAAAAAGTGGTAACCTGCAAAGTGGTTACTTTTAAATATTTTACCTGATTTAATACAAATGTATTTTGTTGGTATAACTTAATTTTATTCTTTAATTTAACTGAATTCAAAATCATTTGCATTCAGCCTGCACTTTGCAGCAATTAATTTGATGCAAAATAATATTTTTAACTGGAATAAAACAAATTAACAAAAAATAAAACTATGTTTTAAATTGACAGTTCAACTTATGATTCATGATGATTTTCTCTGGGGTGGGGAGGTAGTTCAGGTTGTAAAATATCTACATATTATGATATATATATATATATACACACACACCAATGCCGTTACATGCACTTGCATAATGAAAATAAGTTATTAAAACTTATTCTATGGTTTTACTCAAACATTTTTAGACTGATTAAATTGAAAGCTCTCTTGAAGAAGGAATGACTTGTGTATGAGCTGTTGGCTATATCCTTATGGTTCGAGTCTGACATGGGTCCTGTCCTGATCACATTCTGCCCCCCGCCCCCCAACTTTCCTTTCCACACCACACTTTCTTCTATAATAAAGAAAAATTGCCAAAAAATGCTACACGGGAACTTGTTTAGCATCATAATATGGTTTTAGTGCAGGCAGCAGAATAAAAATGAGCGTGCTCCACAGCATTCCCACTGGAATACTTTATCACACTTTGAAAATCTTTATGCTGATTTATCTGCAAATGCTTAGACTGGGAGACAGCGAGTCTGACACCCTGCCTTCAGCCAAAGAACCAGGGAAGGGAGTGCATGAGGGTGCCTGCTAATGAAGAAATTACCTCTGGGATACACTCAGGTCAGCACTGTACAATCACAGGCAGCACCAGCAATAATAATCACTCAGTAAAAGCAACGGCTCCTCTGCAACGTGCCATTTGCCTTCCCAGCAATTATTTGGATTAATTTATTAGTCGCAATGTCGCTCAGAAACTCGCAGCTGCTTTAACAACCCTAACAGAGCATCTCCACAAATCACCTAAATAACAAAAGATCCCTTCCACAAATCTGCAGTATTACCAGCTTTAATCTTAACCAGTCAGATGAATTAGCCGAGCAAAGCCACAGCCTGTCAGGTTGGTGCTAGCTTTATAAATGTTGGTTCAAATGCTGAAGCTGACTCCTGCACAAAGTTCAATGAGGAGATGTTGACTGTGTCAGAATATGGCTATAGGCAAGGCACCCTGTCTCTCGGAATCTCTTCTTTCTAAAAAGCTTGAATAAACAAGTGCCACAAAGCAGAAAAGTACAAACAACACCAGAAAAAAGTAGTAAGTGGTGGAAAAATGCTGATATAGACTTTGGGAGAGGATAAAGAGAAACGTCAGACCCTGATGGGGAAGTGGAAAATATTTACGTGCATAGGCAGCTGGAGTTTCTTTTTTAACTTTTTTGACTGACAAATTCCATTTTGGTTCTGCTGTTCATTTCTGGAGTTTGAAGATGTTTAGCACGATAGTCTGACATATTGACCTTTCCCATCACAACAGCTCTTCACTCACAACTCTGAAACCATAAATCATACTGCAGCAGAGATATCTATCAGTGGAGAGGGGCAGATCTGGATATGTTTGCACCAGTCTTACTTAGATTGGGTCAAAAATTCACACTGAGGATTTAGCAAATTATGGTTTTGTACTATTGGTAGCATCTTTTTTAATTGTTAAATTCAATCTCTATTACAGTGGATAAAATGGTAACAAATGAAAACAAAAAAAACAGTTTGCTCTTAAAGTTTTAGTTTTTGCTTATAAAATGGAAGTCCAATGTTTTTTGGAACTCTATGGACTTTCACTACTGTATATATATATATATATATATATATATAGTTACAACTTTGCCATCCTCACTGCAATATATGCTCCAACCAGCACTCATTTAGTGATTATGCCAAAGAGCTCAAACCCTTTAACATTCAAAATCGCGTATAATATCATCTCATTTGGTTGCTCTTTCATTACCTTCACCTGGAGAATCTTTTGAGCCAGCTGAGGGAGCGCACCAGTACCCCCTTTCACTTCCCTTTAGTTATAATTTTAAGCATAGAGAATACAGGCACCTTAAATGTAAGCCTGCGTTTGCAGTGGAAAGTGAGAGGGAAGCGCTGGGAGGGGTAGGCAGCGTATTATCCCATGAGAGCTTACGCCGTATCTTTTATTCAGTGAAAGTGAGTGAACTCGGCTTGCTCCATTCATCAGAAAGCCAAACAGAGGAAAAGCTCAATTCAGGTGGGATTCCTCCTTATATGTCCACAACCCCACAACAAAAATGTTCCATTGTGGAGCCACACCGGCGGACCAGCCATAATGTAATGGGGTTAAAGTAGTGATTAGTTGATGTTGTGGCTTCTGAGGGCCTAATGAGCTGTTGGACTCTAAATGGATCGCACACTTGAAGCAAATCAATATCTTTTCCACCAGACCAGCCGAGGAAGGGATTTCCTCAGGGAAGCTGAGGTAGGTCTGTTTACCACATGCATTTCCAAATCATTGCTATCAGCTCAGTTACATGGATCACAAAAGCGCCATCCATGATTTCCACATGTGGAGATCAATATCATAGAACAACCTTAAAATCAGTGGGAATTTATGCTCATTGAAATGGCAGAGACACAGCCAGCTTGTCTCCACTATAAGGCTATTCTCGTTTGTTGTCTTTCCCGAAGCTGCTTGGACAGGAAATTGAATAGGGGAGAGGAGGAAAAACAAAGTAAAATGGATGTTCTTGTTGGAGGCAGTGACCATTTTGCTTCCCATTCAATCCTTCAGTCCAGTTTCTGCTGCACTGTAACAAGTTCATGTGGCTCTGTTATTGGCAAGTGCTTTTATTTTCTCTCAATTTTTATTTTCCTGCTAAGTCTCTGTGCCTCACTCAGTCAAAAAATGTAATAGAGCATTCAAAGCGCCTCGCTGACAGAAAATCTGCTCTCCTGTCTTTCGGAGTTATATGACGGATGAAAAGTGATTTCTGTGTCTGAATTTCGGCTCAGAGGAAAGATTTGTTTCAAAGACAATATTTTTTTCATGGTCCATTGGTGATCTAAGCATGTTTCTTTTTAAGCTTAGTTTTTGCTGTTGTTTTTTGTTGTTGTTTGTGCCATATGTCATTGGCTGAACATGTAGGAAAGTAGTGAGAAATATCTCACCGTGAACGGCATCACTTCAGTCTGTGAATTTGTATTCACAGACATTTGGATATAGGCTTTATGTTTTAGTTTTATTTAAATAAATAATGTATTCAGCAGGGATACATTACATTTATCATATTCAAAATATTAAACAGCACTGCTATTTTACATTGATAATTATAAAAAATGATTTTCTGCACCAAATCAGCATATTAACACACTGAGGGCTGGAGTAAGAGTGAAAATTGTGCTTTGCAATCACAGAAATAAATCGTATTTTAAAATATTTAAAATAATAATAAATAATATACTATTTTAAATACCATTTTAATATACCATAATGAACTATTTTAAATATTATCATCATATACTGTATATATGTATGTATATATTATTAATGAGACTGTATATATTAAATGATGCCGAATTAACTTTAATGTTTTTTTTTTATTATTCTTGCGAAAGAAATGTAATACTTCTGAACGGGTTGAATACAGCACCAGAAATCATGCACACAGGACAGAATCAAATCAGTGATACTGTCAAATTAGGTAAATACATTACTGTAAATAAACATAGGAGTTTGACTATATTTAATGTAATTGATTAAAAACAATTAAAATAAACCTATGAACCTAAACGTTGTCCATTTTGTGTATGCTGGCAATATGTTAATAATGAAAACATGAAAGATGTATTTTTGCTAGAACCAGAAGCTCATGTTAAAAAAGCTCCATATTGAAACATGGTGATCAGTTCATTGTCCTCTAAAAACAAACAAAGAATGCATTTTCACCATTCAGCTTCCATCAGACGACTTGGTTCTGATGTGCACTTGGGCATTTTGTCTAATGCGTAATGTTTTAATCAGTCATCCGTGTCTAATAGCTGACTTGCCTGGTTAATACAAACAATGAGTCTATGTCAAGGAATGATCCAGCGAAAACATGCCACCATATCACAGGACAGGCTAATCCATCAAATTCCTTCCCAGCATGCATCTGTACCACTCTTTAAAATGCATACGGTAGCTTTGGTGGAACTCAGTAGAAAGTATATGGAAAATGTATGATGTCAAGCTCAGACAAGGTAGAAAATCATCTGTTTGTCTCAACTGAATATATTTGTGATTTTTCATACCCAAAAGGACAGTGAAGCAAACTGGACAAGGACTACAAAATTGTGGAGGCTGTAGATTCATAATAACCTCCATGAAAACTCCTCTCCCTGAAGAAAACTTCCTTCCTTTGTCTTCCTCCCATAAATCATTCCAGCCCAATGGCAATGTCAGTTTGTCGGACACTTTGAAATACAGAACATGACTTTTCTTTCACAGAGCTCAAAGGAAACCCTGGTTGCAGGACGGTTTCTCTGGAATACAAATTTAAGATGTCTGTTTGTAGAGAAGTAGAAATGTCCACTGCTCTTCCAGCTCTCCCGAGAATCCTGTTATGACTCACAAATCATAACGTACAGCAAACAAAAGCAGAAAATAATGACAAAATGCTGTTTCTTTGAGAAAAATTTGAATTTAAAACTGAAAAGCCAATCTAGAAACAAACACAAAAGCATTTAGTCATAAATGCCATGTGACTAATCACTCAGAAGTACAAAATTATGTCATATATCGATGCTGATTGGCAGATGGAAATGCAAGAACACAAAAAGTGACAAACTGTTTTCTAATGACAACTCTGAGCTGTGACGTCAAAAGCAGCAGACTGGGGAAAACGTCCATTTCACACTAAGTGGGTTTATTAACAATAAACTGCTACTTTTAAATGGTCGTCAATGGAGAAAGATGGTTTTCAGAACCAGATGGTGCAGTTTGGTTATGCTAACCAGCCCAACCTTAACCCCTTTATTCTAGTGTGTTTAGCGGGCATTACCCAATTTGAGCATTACACTCTCAATAAAATTGTATTTAAAAAGTGCTCAAGTTTAATTCATAGCCTAGACCATCGTTCTTTGGGACAAAATACAGCCATAGTGAATTTCTTACTATCGGCTAAAGTGTATAATTTTGCCGTTCCAATGGATTCTCAAGGTATTTCTTGTCCATCTGACACAGCGTAATTACTATAATAAAAGCATCATTAATAGTTGGCATAGTACATCTATGGAAATGAGCCATGGTTAATTGTTAAAAACAGCTGTTAGAAAAATGTGGCATTTAGAATAATGTTAGTCCTTATTGAGCATCATCTGGCAATAGATTCAAACATGAGTCATCTTTATCGAACTGAACAAAAATACTGCTTTCTTCAGACATAAACTTTAAGAAAACAAAATATAATAGATTAAGAGAGTTTTTGAATTTGTATAGTTAAATTCTGTTCACATCTCTGTTATAGTAGTCCAACATCTCTCCTGTTTTCATGCTGTTGAAAAGATAATTACTGCAAACAGGATCTCTAAATCCATACAGTGAAGCTGGAATTGTTTTCTTATTTTGCACAATATTGTATAATCATCAGAAGGTAATTTCAAAGTCAATAACAGAAAAACAGTGTTCAGCAGGACCCATCAAAACACTACAAAATATAAATGAACTAAATTAATTAAATGTTGCAGGTAATTCCCCATATGGCGAGAATGTGGGCAGCAATTATAGCATGAATGTGATTCTTAATGTGAGAAGAATGAGTCATTTAACTAACTAAATAAAAAAGGTGTTGCTTTTGGCTACATAAGTATAAATTACATACAGTTCAAAGTGAAAATAAAACACATTTGCATCTGTCAACATGATTTGATCTGAATCTTAGGGGGTTTTCTATCATCACCAAAGGTGTAAATGTGATATTTTCTGATAGAACCTATTGGAAAGTGTTTTGTTGCAGCAAGTTCAACTAAGAAAATTGTATTTTAGCTCTTATTTAGCTCTGGCCTTAAAGTGTATCCACTATATTAATTTCACAGCATGCTTTCTATCCAACTGAGGAGTCGCTGCCTCATTGGTTTTTACAACTTCATAAAAATTACGCAGCTATTTCTTTTATCAAAATCACTAACCCTGTAACTCTAAATGGCACTTTGTTCATTGAACTGTACAGATTCTGAAGCCAAGTGATCTTCAGTCCTTTAATTTCTCAGTTGGGTATGGGCAAAGTTACTGTAGAATGAAAGAATGATGGTGGAAGTGAGTCAAAGAGAGTTTGGGTTTGAGGAAGAGAGCGAGGCGAGTGTCGAGAGACAAGAGAGATGTCATCCCAGTCAAAAACACCTCCACACTTCTCTATTACACAGTGGAAGGGGTCAGTACAAATCAATAGCACACAAAAGAAAGGCAATTATAAATTACATGATCACATAACACAGAGGACTCCTTTTATTTATTATTTACCTCAAGTAAACCCTGAAACTGCTTTAGCTGCATCAATACCATAGGAAAAGGAATATTTCTTCTTAAACCGAAAATTGTCACCATTTACTCACCTTTTGCATTGAACACAAAATAATAAAACTAATAGAATTGTACAGGTTATTTTCCATGCACTTACAATAAAGGACTTAACAATTATTGTAAATGTCACTCAAAGCTAATGAATTGTTTAAAAAGACTGATATAGTGCACAAGTCGTACATGGACCTTTTTTGAGCTGTGTTCATAAAGAACGCCTCAGTCCTCATGGGGACCAGTTGCATGGAAAAGTATGAGAACTATTTTTCTTTTTGTTCCATGGAGGAAAGAAAATCTTATAGTTTTAGAACTACATGATGGTGAGTAAATGATGACAGAGTTTTAATTTCTGGGTGAAATATTCATTTTAAGCAGTCCCCAGGTGCCCCAGCTCAGTCAAATGTTTCCCATACCATTTCCCAACCAGGAAGCTTTGAGGTAATTATGAATATAAAATCCAAAACTGATTTTTTTACCTTCAAATTAAAACTGCCTTTCACAAGGAACATAATACAATCTGCATATGCCTGCAGTATGTCTCAGTGACCTTTTCTTAGACTCACTGACAGCCAATTGTTAAGTAACAATTCATCATAACTGAACAATACACATAAATAAGCCCTGGTTACCTTGGTTACCATGTCCTTTAAGTCCGGTGAGGGGGAATTAGAAAAGATAAAGAAAAGCAAGAAAAGCAAGCATACTGACCACCACCATGAAAATGGCAGATATTTGAGCAGAAATCCAGGTTGGCTTAACGGTAAGACGTCTGGCTCAGGAAGCAATTCTTGTCCTTGACTTTGGCTTGCTCCCACTGTATGAATTAGTTTGGCCATTCGCCTCAGAAAAGAACGAGCACTTGATCCTTAGGCACATAAAAACATGAGCAGAATTTATACGTTGCAGTCCACATATGCTGTACTTAGATGGTGCACTGCTTTACAACACCATATTAAATATTTAGAATGATTTAATTATAAGTTATATTAGAATACAATAATCTGCTCTTTATATGAAAGGAGTGGCTATGCAGAAACATCTATAAACAAATTCAAAGACTCGTTAAAAATGTCATAAAACAAAATGGATCACAAGGAGGAAAGGAGCTGATGTTATTAATGTAGCTGTGCTTCCCCACTGGAGTTCTAAATGTTCTTAAACGCTGAGGTTCTGGGAGAAAAGCCAGCGCAGCAAGTCTGATACTATGACAATGGATTCCCAAAGGAAAACTCATGCGGACATCAGTACTCTCAACTGGAAGCACTAAAAGACACAATGATATATATAGTAGGTACGATGACCCAGCCATGGACAATTACTTTGGAGTAGATCCCTGGAGATGTTTTCCACCTGTGTGTCTGCAAGTTTACAGTTATACATCTGTAGCACACTATTATGTATAGAATGTTTTGTTTAATGAAAACCTGTAAAACTTTACAATTAATAAACATTAGCTAATGCATTAAACATCATGAACTAACAATTCATTTTTCTTTTTACTAAAGTGTTTATTAGTATAGTGCCAAATTTGCACTGCAAAGGTGGCACAGAAATACTTCTGAAGTGGCATTTAGATATCTTTATCTGGATTGTTTAATGCTGCTCAGAAGTGGCATGAATGCATTTACACTGTATTTGTAACTGTATACTTTAACACTAGAGGCTTAGATGGGTTTGAGCAGCCTTCATACTGAATTTGGAGCAGCCACAGAGCAGCCTTAACTCAGATGTTTATTTTAATTTATAATTATAATATTGTTCAATGTAAATTACGTTTAATGTATTATTACATGCCGTTATTAACATTGATATGGAACAATACATGCTATGAAGTTATGGTTCATTGTTAGTTCATGATACCTAATGCATTAACTAAAGATAATGATTTGAAACTGATTGTAATGTATCTGTGAATAAAGTAAAATAAATAAACTGGTCCATATGGAAAGCAGATAATTTGACAGCTTACTATCCATGTTCTTTTCAGTGTCTTGGTGAATACATGGTCATATTAATAGCACAAAAATACATACTTAACATTTACATACCAGCTTGATAATTTATGGTTTTTCCTCATCAGATAAGAACTGATTATAAACTAAATTAAATAGAATTAATACATCAATACATAATATTTAATAAAATTAGAAATGTATTACAAATGTTTACTTTTTTTGATCAACTACACATTAACTGCTACCTGTATAAGTCATACCAAAGCCCAAACTTCCTATTTGAATTAATTCTCTCTCTCTCTCTCTCTCTCTCTCTCTCTCTCTCTCTCTCTCTCTCTCTCTCTCTCTCTCTCTCTCAATGTTGGCACATTATGAAATGGAGTAGAAAAAATAACTCCTCAATTTACATACCATAACAAAAATCAGCTGGGTGGGGTACAAAAGTGAATTTGCTAAATAACACTGTCAGTGTTGGGAAGTCTACTACACAGGCTTAAGTGACCGGGCACTTGACAGCACGTCTAGCAAAAGCATCCAATCCAATAAAAGAGCTAAGTATTACGGTCCCTATGCTACCCACCCAGCCCTACAGCGCATCCACGCCAGAAGGAGAAATCAAATAAAGGAATTTGAGAGATCCGAGTGGACTTTAAAGCTGCCAAACAATCATTTGCAGTCGCCTTGTCAGACAGCAGGCCAATATACTGAGCTCATATGTCTGTCTGTCTCTCTCCAACCCATGGCTGTGTTCTGCTATTGAGATGCATGGCTGCCTTACTTAATAGCCTACATAAGCACTGATGCCTCCATGCCTGCTGGACGTTTACTGAGATGCAGGTCTGACAGCGCGGGCCTGTTCATCATTCTGACACTTCATAAACACAATGTTGCATTTAATTGACAAACGAATGGATTCTGGGTGTGTCAGCCCGGGACAGCTCTGATCGGAGGGGGTGAGGAGTGGGTGTCTGTGTGTCTGTGTGTATATGAATGTGTGGAAGCATGTGGGTGTCTGTGCATATTGTTGCCTGTAAAACTTTACAATTAATAAACATTAGCTAATGCATTATTCATGAACTAACATTTATGAACTTCCTTCAATTAACCTCATTCTTTCATAGTGAGTACTGCCTGTCACAGGAACCATCATGAACCTAACTTTGCATTATGACTTCAGGATGTCTGGAACTGGAATTTCGGTTAAGAAAAAAAAAAAAAAACAGACATGTCTCGATTTTGTACTTTTCTTATGCTTATGCTCTTATAAAGTTTTATATTTTAGTATATTTTAAGATGTATTCCTATGATGCAATGCTGAATTTTCAGCAGTCATTACTCCAGTCTTCAGAGCCGGATGTTTATTTAATTTATAATTATAATAGTTCAATGTCAGAAATAATTTGAATTATATGCTTATTAACATTAATATGGAATAATACTGCTATGAAGATGGTTCATTGTTAGTTCATTCCTAATGCATTAACTCAATGATTAAAACTTATTATTTTGGATAAAATTGTATGTTGGAAACTGGTAATTTTTTTCAGGATTTATTGATAAATATAAAGTTCAAAAGTATAGCATTTATTTAAATTAAAAACTCTTTACTGTCATCTTTGATCAATTAATGTATCTTTTCTGAAGTTAACTATTCATATCTTTAAAAATGTATTGTTCAAACGCTTAATTAGTATTTTAAATGTTCAGAATTATATAAAATATAAAAATAAAACCTCAAAGCATCAATAAATACACTTTTCCCTTTTACATTCACAACTAACACCTTGTCATAAAATACAAGAAATGCTTTTAAAAAGTCTCCACACCAGTCCTATTTTGAAAATAAATAAATAAATAATAAATAAATAAACAAATGCTTGAATTAATACATCAATAAATATTAAATAGAAAAGTCAAACAAGTGCAGTCCTTTTTGTTCCACTAATTTTTCAAGATGCTTCCCACAGTGATTTGTACTTTTTTTCTGCTTTTGAGTGAAAGGAGAGAGGCAGAGAGAATAGAAGACAGGATGAATGGTGTGAGTCATGAGACATTTCTCTCTCTCTCTCTCTCTCTCTCTCTCTCTCTCTCTCTCTCAATTTTGGAGCTGTGCCACCGTGACAAAGGCTTGCTGAATTTACATACTGAAAAAGCCGGGCACTGTGGGTACAAAAGGTGAATTGGGCCTGAATAACACTGTCTCTGCTGGGAAGCTGCTACACAGGCTCTGTTCCCACTTGGAAACCCTCAGTGTCATCCAATCCAATAAAAGAGCTAAGTAAGGCTGACGAGTACCACAATGTGCTCTCTATGCTCAAGAGGGTCACTAGATTAAGTCACCTATGGTATTATCGCCACGCCAGTGGACTTTAATGCCCCAAACAATCATGGTAAAGCTGCCTTGTCAGACAGCAGGCCAATATACTGAGCTGAATGAACTACCAGGATGTAGTAAATAAATGTGTTAATGAGAATCTCCACTCAACATATCTATTGATCAGCATTAGCATTATATCTGATGAGCTTCCTGTTTTTGTCAATAGATATCAGGGTTAGCTTTTCTCTCTATCCACATGATATGTGACACAGTTAAACACAATTAGGGATACTATACTTGGCACTTTTTCTACAGATAGGGTACTAAAGGGGACCTGAATTATTTTAAAGGATTTAAACAAATGATCAGTGAAAAGAGGTGCTCGAAGGGTTGATCATCAATCTAAGAATGTCAAACTAAAAATTATAAATAACTGTTTTATTTATTCATACATTTTCCATGAATATAAATATTTGCAGGTTGTGATTTTTTAAAGTACTACACTCTTAAAAATAAAGTTTTTGTAGTGCCATAGAGAAGAAACTTTAACATCCATGAAATATTTCCATTGCTCAAAAGTTTCATTATAGTGGAAAAATGTTCCTTAGGTTATTAAAATGTTCTTCACACTAAGAAAATCTAAGTTTAAATACATAACATTTATCAAATTAATGAATGAAAGAAAGAATGAATAGACTTTTAAAATGCTTGAAGGAAAATCTTATGCTAACATGAACATTTTTGGAAAAAATATAAATATCATGTCTTTTGTATAATCTAAATAAATAAATGAAGACTTCAGATTCACAAACCTCTAAATCCTGCTGAGATTTTTCCTTCAAATTAGTTTTTTTTGTCAGGCTTCTATGAAAATATAATAGGACATTAAAAAGGCTTTAAATAACTGGCTAATAAAATTTTTTTGCCTTTAAAATGAAATTACTGAACCTAAACACAGGAGCCTGATAAAAGCGCTCATTTAAAAGAAAAACTCTAAAAAATCTAAAAGAAAATTCTGACAGACTTAGAGGTATTTGCATCTGAAGTCTTCAAATAAACACACAGAAAATAACGGTTCACAAGATTGGAAAATGCATAAAGAAATACAAAATAATGACATCACTATCTAAATATCTGATAAGCACTGAAATAGAGGCATTCTGTCTCTAACGTTTTTTTTTTTTATCATGGGACACCAAAGTGTACCACATTTATGGAAAGTGTCACTATACTGAAACCCAGCACTTTCCCTCACGTTTATAGGATGATTGAAATTCCACAAGGAAAATCTGAATCTGCCTATATTTTGAAGGTCCTTAGAGTGTAGCTCAGGGCTTTGCTCTCTACAAATGTGCCTGAGGCTCTGGTTCGGTGCGTGGCTAATGGTCAGTGAGCCTCACTGCTTTCTTTAACTGCTCTAAATGAGATCAAATGTTTTGTTTCTCTGAAAGGCATAATCCAAGACTGCTCCAGTGACTCCAACTAATTAAGGCTCTGTTTAAAAAGGGAATTAAACACAGGGGGAATATGCAAATGGAGGTGGGGGAGGAATGACAAAACAACCCGGAGGGACTCCAGATGTCAGACGTTCCTTGAAATATGATGATCAATATTCAGACTCATTTCCAAAAATCATTTTGAACCAAATCCAGAGGGTGAAGCGCCTTGTAGCCATCAATCTGGGAATTACTTAATGGCTGTCATAAGTATGCAAAAATTTATGTGGGAGACCACACTGCTATCACACATGCATATCTATCAAACAAAAGGCAGCTAATTGAGCTGAAAAAAAACAAAGCAGCCTGACCAACGACAGATTAGGCAGAAATAAAATAAGATAATACCTATCAACCTCTACATTGACTGAATTTGTATTGTACTGTTTAGTTTAAAAAAACGCTCCTATGGGAGGAAAAAAGCCTTTTCTGAGACCACTTCATCCTTATTGGCAATCGATGTAATTTTGTCATGCACGATAAATGCTTCTGTTATCTCACCACTAGTTGATAGGCATCAGCAAACTCTATTTAAAATCTAACGATCATTTATGCATGTACACTGGGGGAGCGGTTGCATGAGATAGACCACCAAGCATAATGATATTCATGTCAGAAACATACTTAGGGCCAGATGGGTTGTGCAGCAATGCACCCCTCTGAGAGAACAAACACTGAGCATGAGCGAGAATTTATCTGTTGTTGACATTTTAAATGTGTCAGGTACTACTTGAGCACAAGTAAGCAAGACTAAGGCTAACATATTGTGTTTTAAGATGGATATTACTCACATTGTTTTGGTTTTAGATCATAAAATGCAACATAACACATTTCCGTATGTCATCTGATTCTACCACTTTGACAGGAGGGCAGGAGGTGAATCATCTAAACAGAAAGGAAAGCTATGCAATTTGTTTCGCTCATCTTTGTTGTTTTTTCTGAGAGGTGAAGGCAGTGAGCCTCACTCTCTAAATGAGATCAAATGTTTTGTTTCGGGAAAAATGGAGGTGGGGAGGAATGACAAAATTCCTTGAAATATGATGATCAATATTCAGACTCATTTCCAAAAATCATTTTGAACCAAATCCAGAGGGTGAAGCGCCTTGTAGCCATCAATCTGGGAATTACTTAATGGCTGTCATAAGTCTGCAAAAATTCATGTGGGAGACCACACTGCTATCACACATGCATATCTATCAAACAAAAGGCAGCTAATTGAGCTGAAAAAAAAACAAAGCAGCCAGACCAACGACAGATTAGGAGAAAGAAAAGAAGATAATACCTATCAACCTCTACATTGACTGAATTTGTATTGTACTGTTTAGTTCAAAAAACCGCTCCTATGGGAGGAAAAAAGCCTTTTCTGAGACCACTTCATCCTTATTGGCAATCGATGTAATTTTGTCATACACGATAAATGCTTCTGTTATCTCCCCACTAGTTGATAGGCATCAGCAAACTCTATTTAAAATCTAATGATCATTTATGCATGTATACTGTAGAAGCGATTGCATGAGAGAGACCACCAAGCATAATAATATTCATGTCAGATACATGCTTAGGGCCAGATGGGTTGTGCAGCAATGCACCCCTCTGAGAGAACAAACACTGAGCATGAGCGAGAATTTATCTGTGTTGTTGACATTTTAAATTTGTAAAAAAAGTAAGCAAGACTAAGGCTAACATATTGTGTTTTAAGATGGATATTACTCACATTGTTTTGGTTTTAGATCATAAAATCCAACATAACACATTTCCGTATGTCATCTGATTCTACCACTTTGACAGGAGGGCAGGAGGTGAATCATCTAAACAGAAAGAAAAGCTATGCAATTTGTTTCGCTCATCTTTGTTGTTTTTTCTGAGAGGTGAAGGTTAACATTTTTAGCTGGGAAAGTTTTTAGAGGACATTTAGGTCTGCTGATTACAACTTTGTATTTGTGGTTAACTTCATTGTCCAATTTTGCTCTAGGCAGTCAGTGATCCAATTGAACAAGCCATAATGGAAAACAAACAAGCTAAAAAAAAAAAAAAAAACTTATAAAAAAAGGACCTGTCAAAGCTCATCTGCCTCCTGTGACTCAGATATGAAATGGGAAAGGCACAGTATGAAATCCCATCATGTCTACATCCTAAAAGTCCTTCAGGCACATTATTTTACCTTAAGTGCACAATATGTTCAAAATTGCATGCTGTCACACAGTATCACATTGAAAGATGTCACAATCGTATGTTATTTCCTCTGTCCAGTTGTCAACTAGCTATATTGCCAACTATATTGTTTTATAACCCAATCACTGCACTATATATATACATATATATATACACAATATATAAACAATTGAGTTAACATATTTAATTTATAAACAATAATAATAATAAAATAATAATAATGTTAATAAACAGTGCATGTGCAGTATCTCACAGAAGTGTGTACACCCCTCACATTTTTGAAAATGTTTTATTATATCTTTTAATGTGACAACACTGAAGAAATGACACTTTGCAACAATGTAAAGTAGTGAGTGTACAACTTTTATAATAGTGTAAATTTGCTCTCAGCCATTAATGTCTAAACCGCTGGCCACAAAGTGAGTGAAAATGTCCAAATTGGGCCCAAAGTGTCAATATTTTGTGGCCACTATTATTTTCCAGCACTGCCTTAACCTTCTTGCATGGAGTTCACCAGAGCTTCACATGTTGCTACTGGAGTCCTCTTCCACTCCTCCATGACAACATCAAAGAGCTGGTGGATGTTAGAGACCTTGCGTTCCTCCACCTTCCGTTTGAGGATGCCCTACAGATTACCTTTACCTCAACTTCTTTAGCAAGGCAGTGGTCGTCTTGGAGGTGTGTTTGGGGTCGTTATCATGTTGGAATACTGCCCTGCGGCCAAGTCTCTGAAGGAGGGACCATGCTCTGCTTCAGTATGTCACAGTACATGTTGGCATTCATGGTTCCCTCAATGAACTGTAGCTCCCCAGTGTCAGCCTTACTCATGCAGCCCCAGACCATGACACTCCCACCACCATGCTTGACTGTAGGCAAGACACAATTGTCTTTGTACTCTCTTGGTCTCATCAGACCACAGGACATGGTTCCAGTAATCCATGTCCTTAGTCTGCTTGTCTTCAGCAAACAGTTTGTGGCCTTTCTTGTGCAACATCTTTAGAAGAGGCTTCCTTTTGGGACAACAGCCATGCAGACCAATTTGATGCAGTGTGCGGCGTATGGTCTGAGCAGTGGCAGGCTGACCCTGCACCCCTTCAACCTCTGCAGCAATGCTGGCAGCACTCATATGTCTATTTCCCCAACACAACTTCTGGATATGACACTGAGCACATGCACTCAACTTCTTTGGTTGACCATGGCAAGGCCTGTTCTGAGTTGAACCTGTCCTGTTAAACCGCTTTATGGTCTTGGCCACCGTGCTGCAGCTTAGTTTCAGGGTCTTGGGAATCTTCTTATAGGCTACGCCATCTTTATGTAGAGCAACAATTCTTTTTTTCAGATCCTCAGAGAGTTCTTTGCCATGAGGTGCCATGTTGATTTTACAGTGACCAGTATGAGAGAGTGAGAGCAATAACACCAAATTTAACACACCTGCTCCTCATTCACACCTGAGACCTTGTAACACTAATGAGTCACATGACACCGGGGAGAGAAAATGGCTAATTGGGCCCAATTTGGACATTTTCACGTGGGGGGTACTCACTTTTGTGGCCAGCGGTTTAGACATTAATGGCTGTGTGTTGATTTATTTTGAGGGGACATCAAATGTACACTGTTATACACGCTGTACACTCACTAATTTACATTGAAGCAAAGTGTCATTTCTTCAGTGTTGTCACATGAAAAGATATAATAAAATATTTACAAAAATGTGAGGGCGTACTCACTTCTGTGAGATACTGCATGTTGCATTATGTCAGTCCTTGTTGTTTCCATTTCAAAACAACTAGACATATTCTGGCAGATAATTATATTCTTCCATAACTGTTTGAACTTCAATTGGAGATTTCTTTCCATTACAGCATATTTTAGACTGTTTGTGTCAACTGTTTTATAAGAAAGGTGAGAGAGGCTGTTCTAATAAAAGTGTGGCATCCCACACTCATAAACTTTAAATTTGATATTGACTGTAGGAGTGAAGTTTTGTGAGAAATATGAACTTCTTCTTTGTTTTTGTAGTAAAAACTGAAATATCTATCTTTATTATGTGGCACACAATTGTTGTCAGTCTGTCACAACTGTTTTTGTGATGGCGTAGTGGCTAAAGCTCAGGGCCTTGAGCAAAGCACTTAACCACAGCTCAAGTTTTTTTTTTTTTTTTAAAAGCACCTATGACTACTAAGAGCTTCTTTCTCATTACATGGCAAAGAGCCACATGTACAACATCAGAATGGACCATGGCTAAATATTGAATAAATGTTTTTAACAATAATACATTATTTTTTTTTCAATCATGTTTCATTTGACTTCACTTAGTGATCTGTAAGTACTATTACTGGGCTCTTTAGCCCAGACACAGATAAATTATGCAAAAGACCAGATATACTGAGATTCAAGGTGCTTTGGCACAGACAGTGCAAAGCTTTGACATTCAACTTGTGGATAAGGAATTTTTTAGCATTTAGTAACCTGATCTATGCTGAATCAATGATGCTTTAATCTCTTACTATAAAATCAGAATAGTTTTTATGTGTGTTAGCGGTCAAAAATTTGTATATCCTGAACATTTCATCCACAAGGAGACTACAGGATGTACAGTACATTTATTTCTCCCTCATCAATGTGCATCCAGACATATTTTTTCCACAAGCACACACACACAATCTAACAACCTCTGGACTTGACAGTACCATCACTCACTACAGGGGTGCTAAGAATGAGATGGGAACATGTTCTGCTCCTTTCTGACTGGGCGACAGATAAGGATGCGGCAGGTGAAGGCTACTTGATGAAGATCTGCAGCTATTGTAGTGAAACTGTAAATAATTAGCGCCCAAAGGGTAACAGGGTTGATGGAAGACGCCTGCTGATGTCAAACTAATTCCACACTGCTGGATGACTTGACCCTGGTCAAGCAGAGGCTTGTTTCCGATTGCAGTCTGATAGTGTATGAAAGCAATATCCTCTAAAGCCCCAGGACATCTCATAGGACAGGGATGAATATTTTCTGTATATTTTGGCTCACTTCTCAAGCCTGTGGAGTCTCTGCTGTCCCTGGGGCTGAGACAGGAGACTATGGAGAAAGCAGGTGCATCTCCATCTGCTGAGGAGACACAGAATCCCATTTTGTCATCAATCCATCCTACCAGAGCTCCATCTGGTGACATCTCTAGATTTCTTTCACTATTTCCTGCCTAGGTGTATCGACCAGGTGCATTTGCCTACTCGTCTATGTTGCCCTGACAACAATACACCAAAGTATTGCCTAGTTGTCAAACTCTAGAGAACAATTTCAGTAATTAATTTGGACAAAATTAATTAGCGCACATCTCTTTAATACTAATCTAATTGCATCTGTTTTAGACTCTCTGGTAATTGTAAACTATCTATTAGATAAAAATTGATAGCAAATGTACACCATCAACGAGTGATGATTATGTGAGAAATCAATGATGGACAATTTGTAGATCTACTAACTGGGAATAATGTCAGGAAAGAAAAGAAAAATCTATTATATTGAATACAAATATAAAGGAATATGTATTAATATAACATAACATAATAATATAATATCATATCATATACATTTGGATTTATAATTATGAAACAGAAAAAGTAGAAGTATATATTAATAATCATAATATAAATAAAAATCATAGTATAAATAGAAATTAGTTTTACATTAATTTGAAAAAATAAATATGTATATAGACATTCATTATTGCTATCCTCTAAAATGTATTAAATGGAATATTTCTGTAAACAGCACTAGCCTACATTAAACATTTTAAAAGAGGGCATACAAATTAACTTGTAAGATACAGCAACAGTATTTATGAGTATTTTTTTCCCCCTTTGCACAGAAGCAGTACAAAGGACACAAGAAATCCCGACACAACACAGGCCATAATCTCCATGTGTGTTAACCAGTACGCCACAGTTCTGACTTTTTTCTAATTGTTTACTTATGAGAACACAACAACACTATTCCCGCAGCGGTAATACTCACTTACAGAAAAAGCAAAGACCAAAAATGCCCTTTAAAGACCTAATCTTTTTGGAACCATTAGTAATACTGAACTCCCGCTGATGAGTAAATAGAGCAATTTTAACATTCCCAGAATGTTCTATTTCTGTCGCTAGCAGGCACCATGAAAAATACACAGCACAAACCAGTTCTTGTAGAATGTGTCTACAACCTTTTATAAACTATACGTTGCACAAATTGCTTTTCATTGGATAACCTCCTTCAGTTTTCTGCTTTGAGGTTAAGACCAAACGACCATTAGCAGCAACTGATGTTGTCAGCATGTGTTGGATGCTTGATGACCCAGGGGCGGTTGATAATGAGCTAAATTGTGGTGTTTTTTGCCTCAGGTGGGGCAAAGGTGAGAAATGTGATGGTTATGCTAATTCAGGTCAAGATCCCGAGTCTGGTACTCAGTTAGGATTAAGGGGCCAGGCCCCCTCAGGGACTCCAATCTCCACCCCTGCGTGTAAAACTGACTGGATTGTCAGAGTGCGCTCAGACAGAGACAAGATGGAGCATCTGAGTCTTACATGGGCGTGGGTGGCAATCAGGCAACTGTACCAAGACCAGTAGACCATGCTCCATTCAGTCAGTCTGACAGAAATCATGTTGATCTCAAGTGTCGTTAGGGACCTCGCTTAAATAAATGGAGTCAATAGTCATTCTGGAGGCAGCGAAATCAATAGGCTCAAGACCGGCATGGAGGGATGTGCTCCAACTGTGCCTTCAACATCAATCTACCATCTGAAGCATACGAACCATTACTGCAAAGTGCTTTAAGGAGACAAAGATAGAAAACAGCTATATAGCACCTTCAATTCACACTTTTTCACTTTATTTTCCATGAAATCCTGCTTAAATTACACACTTAAAGTGCACACTTGCATGCCTTCACAGTACTTAAGGCAAGCATACTTGCTTTAACACTTCTTAGTCACATTCATTTCAATTTATAGTAAACTATAGGCTTAACTTAGCCGGACGTAGCATGCTTTTAATTACAAAATAAAGGTCACTCGTATTATTGAGATGGTGAGCTCCATGGCATCTCTGGAGTATTGTTTATTGCTCTGTGCTAAAGTGTCCCCTTTGGAGCTGAAGGTCAGGTGTCTGCTTCCCAGTCAGGATGTCACCCAGCTCACATCGACCTACTGCTGCTGCTGCTTGTGCAACACCATCAGATCTACCTGGGGAGGGAAATACTCAGGCAAGTAATTTTTGCTAACACTTGCTTATTTTGGCTTGAAATCGTGGTTAGATGTAGTTAAACAAGGCCTCCTGTGGCACGATACAACAGTCAACTTGAAATGAAAATTCAAGCCTATATATTTATTTCTATGTGCTTGTTTAGATCTTACTGTGTACAGTTCATCTGTGTGAGTGTTTCATATGTTATAAATAAATAAATAAATAAATAAATAACTCATCATTTTTAAAGGGTTAGTTCACCAAAAAATGAAAAGTCTGTCATCAATTACTCACCCTCGTGTCGTTTCAAACCCGTGAGACCTCCGTCATCTTTGGAACACAAATTAAGATTTTTTTGATGGAATCTGAGAGATTTCAGACCTTCCATAGACAGCAAGGGTCCTTACAAGATCAAGGTCCAGAAAAGTAGCAAGGAGATCAGTAAAATAATCCATGTGACATCAGTGGTTCAACCGTAATTTTATGAAGCTACGATAATACTTTTTGTATGTGTAACCCCCGGTCCACACCATCACACCGAGCGGGTCTCGAACCCGGGACGCCGGCACGTCCCTTTACACACAGCCCTTACTGGCATACATCCGTTACATATGCAAAGAAAAAAATTTTCCATTTACTTTTCCATAAAGTACAACTGACAAATCTCATAAAGTGCAGCTTTAATCACAAGCTGTCATTTGAACAACCAGTCAGTAGTTGTGCTGTATTTATTTGTTTCACATATGCACATGTTTGATTCATGAAAAATAATTGGCTCATCAGTCTTTAGGGGACTGCACTGCACTGTGTTTGATCCACTACAAAAAATAAAACTGAATTATTAATTTAGTAAGTGACTGCAGTTGATATTCTGATATTCAGTCTCATAAGAGTAATTTGTTTGGGAATTGGACTA
Organism: Gymnocypris eckloni scoliostomus; assembly: GCA_027564155.1. Lineage (NCBI taxonomy): Eukaryota > Metazoa > Chordata > Actinopteri > Cypriniformes > Cyprinidae > Gymnocypris > Gymnocypris eckloni. The sequence continues at coordinate 14,769,595 of CM050420.1, forward strand.
TACTTGTTGAGCTGCACGTATGTGTTTAATTCACATATAATTGCCTCATTTGTTCGTGAATAAGAGAGCACTGTGCTGTATTCATTATAAATCATTGTGGACTGCAGTGCCTGAGCTACATGTGTTTTATTCACTAAAACAAAAAGAATAAAGTTACATAAGTGTTCTTGTGGCTCAGTGGTAGAGCATTGTGTTGGCAGCGCAAAGGTTGTGGGTTCAATTCCCAGGAACACATACTGACAATAAATGTTTTACCTGAATGCACTGTAAGTCGCTTTGGATAAAAGTGTCTGCTAAATGTAAGTCATTTATTAAAAATCAGACTTACACTGTATCCTTTTGATAAATGAAAAGAACCAGTTCATAAGAATCATTCGCTGGGGATTCGGACTTCACTGGTCGCACTGGTCTGTTTCATTTGGTAGTTTCAGTAGTGATGTTGCAACATTGCTGAGAAGAAGTGTGGGAAAATCTTTCAGAGTATTTTAGAACAGTGCTTAATTTGCATCAGTGGAACAATATGAATGTGATAACCATTAACGAAACCACTCGCTTCCTTAATAAAAAATAATAATAGATTTCTCAGTCCCAACCCTAAGATTTGGGAGAAATAAGATCTAAATGTTGAAGAGAAAAAAAAGACCAGTGCCAAGTTACGTTTTGTGTGATTCCAGGGAGATTGTTACGTCAGTCAGCAGGGGATCACAGAGTAAAAAGGACCCAGGTGCAGTGAATAGTGGGATTTCTTTGATGACTCTGATGCTCATTCTCTTTCTCTGGGTCAATAATAAATATCAATGCAGAACTGTTTTGCTTTTGTCATAGAGCGTATAGTCTGTTGTTTTACAAGACCCATCAGCTTCCTTTTTTTAGATAAAAGGCACAGATACACGGAATCCATTTTGAGGAGAACCAGGTGGACACTTGTATTAGCCAAAACTATGGCAGTAGGCAGACATGTTTCCTCTCTCACAAAGAGACAGAGGATCTTTTTGTGCTTTAATGCACTTTAATGGCTGCATTTGTGACGGGCCTGAGAGAGAAAAAGAGAGAGAGACCCTTTCATTGCAATGTAGAGCAGCAGAACGAGGTGAGCAGAACTCCATCAGCAAGGAAGGAGTGGAGAGAGAAAGAAGAAAGACAGAGAGCAAGATGCGGAGACACTGATGAGAGTGTGGCATTGCTATATAATGCGATCAAAAGCAGTTATTTTATAACCTCTCATCACTTACATTTCATCAAACTCCTTTCTCTTATTTCATTTAGCTTTTATTACTTGTCTGCAGAGACAGTTTTTGCCTTCACTGTGGATAGATGTAATATTTATACCTGTCACACACACAAGGGCTAGAAAAATGAGAATATATCCCCAGCAGAAGAGACGTGATGGGGATACAATGCTCGATGGCTGCTGTCTGCAAAACCTCAGCACAATATGATTCCTGACCCTCTCTAAATCTCCTCATATCTTCAATCTGGCCCAAGAATGAATGCTGGCAGATAGCAATCTCATTACTGACCTCTGTGCGATGTGTAACAGCACACACACACACACACACACACACACACACACACACACACACACACACACACACACACACAGTCTGCTTCTCGTGTGTAATAGCTTTCCATGAAACACACATGCACATTCACCCACACACAATCGCCGCATGCAGAAATCGATTAGCTCGCAGGAAGTCTCTGCCCACGTACCCAGTTCAAACCACGCCAAAGTCAGCGCCTAGCGACAGTGACACAATGATGATGACATTGCCATGGCAACATACTCCTCTGGTCTCCTGCAGCAGTGGAATGAGAGCTTTGAACACCCTGGACAGCATTTTCAGGTGATGGAGACCTTTTGGGAAACAAAGTAGAGTCACATGCTTCCTGCTGCTCTGCCGAGTCGAACGGGAGACTAACAGATAACTCTCCAAAAAATCTAACGAAAATGCAATTAAAACAATTTTCTTGGTTCACTACAGTTCAATTCAGTCAACATTATTCCTGACTTAATGTTGATTACCACACAGTAAAAAATATATATACAAAAATACAAATTTCCTGAAGCTGAGGTTAAACAGACACCCATGAAGTGAAATTGATGAATTTCTGGAGGATTTAAAGGCAGAAATATGAAACGTATTATTTTCAAAAGAACTTACATTAATTATTCTTTCTAAACTTTAGCATTATTTGAGCTGTAAAAGTTGTGCAAACCATTGTTTTTTGTGGTATTACAGGGTTTACGCTGTTATATCATAACAGCTGTAAAATTGGACATAAATGTACACAGAAAAGATTAGTAAGCACATTTTTTACACTAACGACAAACACTTCTATCAACATTTTTGCAAAACTACAAAAACATGTTCATGCATACAGTTCATTGCCATTTCCAGCTGAAATAATGGGCTGGGTTAAAAAATCATGTTAACATATTGTTCATGTTTTGTGTCTATAGAAACATTGAGAATTTCAATGTTAACGTATAGGCCCTTTAGACTTCCATTGTAAGTGCATTACTGTAACCCAGATTTGTTGCTTCTTTTTTTAAAGAAAAATAAGAGTAAAGGCGTTCACACCTATGCACTGCTTATTATATTTGCACACTGCAATTTTGTCATCTCTCGCATTAAATCGTCAAGCTTTGGATGAATTATGATTGGCTGTCATTTTTATTGTTCATTCCTCTATGTTAACATTAACATTATAGCTGTGGTGTAGACTCTACTATTCATTTAAATGTGTTATCGATATAACTCTCATCCTTGGTGTGAATAGAACTTTTGTCCATTTTATGTGGTTAAAAAATGCATAAAGACTATAGCTCACCTTGTATTGAACCCAGAACTTAAATTAAATTTTAATTCGGAATTGAAATAGCCCACATTTGATTACATAAAGGTCTCATTATCCAGGTCAACATTTTATCCGTCTCAACAAGACACAGAGCAGAACGCCATACATTTATTTTCCCACCATGTTTCAACACAGGCACTTCATATTGGCACTATCCCTCTCCTGGCTGTCACATGAAGAGAAGTTAATTCAATTAAGAGACGTGAAAGAGTTTTTTTATGGTCCAAGCACAGGGAGCTATTTATCGTATCTAACAAAAGCCAAGCAATCCTCTGGACTGCATCACCTATAATATTAAAAAACATCCTGACATTAAAACTCAACAAAGCAATCATCTCTCTCCAGAGACACTCTCCTGAGAAGCAGAGAGCCAGTAACACGGGCCCTGGCATTTAGAGTCCTCCACCGCTGCTGTGGCGTGAGCAGTGCTGGAGCATTTTTAATTAAATAAACTCAGGCTGGGTTGATATGCTCAGTTTTGAAAAGTCACCTCATTAGTTTCAGCAGGAAGAGACAGGACTGAGGTAGAGCCTGATTATAAACACTTTAAGCAGCCTGGAATCAATTGAGATACGATGGAAGAGCAGACGGTAGCGGTTAGGAGTATTTTTAATGGTTACCATACCTATGTTCACTCACTATTCACATTTAAAAGCCTTGACTGTGTGAGTGCTATATATAGAGTCAATTTTGAGCAGTAAAAGAACTGACGGGCTTCAAGGAATGAACGGTGCCTGACATGTATGGTGCCAGAAGGTTGGATGAAAAAGAAAAATGGTCAAAGGTCACTGGATCTGTGTCATAGTAGAAGGATATGCCAAAAGGAAGTGTAATGAAAAAATAGATATGGGCAATCATGGAACCAGGCCATCGAGTTGCAGGCCAAAAGAATGAGTAACAGTACTTCAGACCGCAAGAGCACATTTCTGAGTCAAATATGAGATTACAGACCACCTGAAGCCTCAGTGCAAATAAAAACACCAAGTCAAAGCGTTTGAATAAACAGTGTGGATCATCATGACAATGTTATCAATGACAAATGCAATTTATTTTTGGTTCGGTGCAGGGTGCACACAGACATGACACAAACCATATACCCTAAACTGTGGCAAAGATGACATTTTACAGCTTTTACTGAGTTGTTTTGGTGTGGTACATGTGGCCAGGGGCGATTGTGGGATTTTAGCCTTAGGGCTTGAGCCCTTTTCAAGACTTGTGAGTTGAACTGGTCTGGAATGACAGAGTGCTTCTAGCCTATAGAGTGAGAAATTGTGGGTTTGAAATTGTTTGACTATATTTAAAAAATATATATAATAAAAAAACATAAAACAATGATAGTGAGTGTATATCATTAACAATGTACATTCAAAAATATTTAAACTGTACTTGTTTCACAATTGATGTCCTTTATGTAATTACTGAACTGAACTGAACTGAACTGAATCATCAAGCAGACTTGATCTGAATAATGACACTATTGTCTTTTAGAGCTGCTTTACAGCAAAATTGAAAGAATTTGAAGAATCTGTTATTTTTACTGTATATTAAAACATGTATATATATATTCCAAAAAGTTTGAGATTCAAGTGGAACGGAGCACTGGCTGCTGATAAGGGACAGATGGGGTCAGGATCTGTCCCACCAAGAGAACATCTCTTCCCTTGGCCTGCCACTGAGAGGTGGATAATACAAAATATAATGAACTTTACAATTGTACAGTGACTGCTAGGGAGAGGATTCAAAGTGAAATAATCTCAGAAGACCCTGTTTGTATAGTCACAGATAGACAGTGAAAATTCACCTACTGTGTGCATGTCGCACTGTGCTACATTTTTTAGCGTCATTGTATACTGTGTTCCTGTGGCTCAGTGGTAGAGCATTGGATTAGCAGCAAAGGTTGTGGGTTCAATTCCCAGGGAACACACATACTGACAATAAATGTATAGCCTTAATGTACTGTAAGTCGCTTTGGATAAAAGTGTCTGCTAAATGCATACATATAAATGTAAATCTATACTAAATTCACAGTCTAACAATTAAATGAGTACATGAGGCTGTACACAGTAAAACTGCTATTTCTCACAAAAGGACATTTCAATAATGTGCTTAACCTTGTCTTTTAATGCCTCAGCCTCTTGTCTAACCTCCAATTTCACATCTCTTAACCTTCAACAGTGAGCTAAGCGCTTATCAGAGGACTTACAATAACGCAAGTTACCTTCACTGCCATTAAGCAATGATGAATATGAAAGTTCACGATCTGAGGGTCAGCATCTTAAATAGCCTTCCAAAGATCGGTGTGGTTTAATAGCTGTATGTTAATTTATGTTCTCTCAGAGGGGAAAAAGACCTTTCAATTGACCAATATATGTTGACATCATAATAAGAATTTCTCCGTGGCCTTACACAGTTTTAGACACTTAATGCACGGATAGGTATTAAAATGTCAAACCAAATTGCATTAATTTAACAAAGGATAGTACAAGATACAGTATATTCAAGAGAAACAATTTGATTTTAAATTATAAATTAAAAATACTGTTCAAAATGTATGACTAAATGATCCAAAAAATCATTAAAGAAATTACAAAAAATTAAGTAAGCTCTGACAAAAGGCCTGGAATCTTGAGCATTTTGAAATGCCTTTTGCTTTTATATACTGTCATTTACAAAAGGAAAATGTGTCTGACAAAGATGGATGGATGGATGGATGGATGGATGGATGGATGGATGGATGGATGGATGGATTCACTTCCTTGAACATATATGAAAGACATGTCCTCATTCACAATCAAGTCTCCTTGAATTATTTTCTGCTGGCTGTAGACTTCTGACTCAGCCCTTTACCTTGAGGTCTAGTGGACAGTAATTATAAAGATAAAGACTGAAACTATGCAGAATTAATTCTCTGATTAATTATTGAGGTTTTGATTCATACCACCAGTGTCTGAGAAGACCACTAACTCAGTCAGGTGACTGACAGCCTATCCCAGATGCCAACAGCTGGGGATTCTAATCACTGGCAGAGTGATGAATGACAATTGTGTGTTGGCAAACAGGGCCTTACAGCTGCCAAAAGAGGTGTGGAGACGTGAAGATTACATGAGGGACAGTGTAGGGATAAGAGTGCGTCCTCCTCCTGGATCTACACTGAATAGCCGGTTGTGACAACACATGGTGTCACATTTCAGCACAAAACCCAGATCATCCCAGGATCATCCACTGACATCAAAATGCTCAAATGAGACTTAAATCTGAGGCCTTTGAATAAAGGAGCTGTAAATTATTGAGTACAGTGCATGCTGCTAGAGGATTGTAAAAGGATTGAGGCCTAGAGAAACCTTGCAAACCTCCTTACCTTGTCTGAGGAACTCTTGACAGTGGAGATCAATAGAAAAATAGTAAAGTAAAAGAACTAAGGCCAGCCGTGACTTCTGAAGACAATGTCTGACCTCCAGAGGTGGACAAATCAATGGGAGATTCATTGAGTAATGCTTAACCTTATAACAATGCAGGACAATCTGATGTGAACTTTTTTGATTGCGGAACATTTAGCCACTTCAGTTGAATGGCAATATTTCAAGTAGTTTTATTATGCTATTTTAACCTCCTAATTTTTTAGGGATACCAAAGTTCGCAGGTTAATATTATGATATTAATTTTTATAATTTAATATCATCAACACAATAATACAATTAAATCATAGAAATAACTAAATGTTCGAAAATCACAAGATCACAACCACAATCATATTTATTGTGAAAAGTGTTACACAAACTTTTTAACTGAATTTAAAATGTTTATTACCAAGTTTAACATGAATAGCTTTCAAGTAAATTTGACTAATACAAATTTGATATTTTCCAAATAATATTTGTATAATATAATTTTGTAAAACGACAACATAAAAGCCAACTATACAATTTACAAACAAAAAAGTATTTAAAATAATATCACACACAAAAAAACTAGTAAACTAGTATATTTCAGGTGGAGAATGAAAATAAACAAAATGTAAATAAATATTGTATAAAATAAATACATAAAACAAATTGAGAAGTATCCAGGGGCGGAAGTGTTGCAATGCCCTACAATGGTAGCCCAAAACTACTTAGCAATCTCCACCTGTTACTGAAAGGTACTCAACTAGTTCAAAACTGGTTCAAAGAATGAGGAATAAGAACGTGTGCCTGAAAGCCAAGCCATGAGCAGTCATGGTGGAAAGATGCATGACTTGCACTAATGAATCAATACAACCTTTCATAAGGCCCTGGTCATTATAATTCTCTGAGTGATTCAAATCACTGTGAAGGGAACTAGAGGCTTATTTGTATTCCGTTTTTGTGCTGGAGGGGGAAGGAAGGCCAGTCGGCAGTTTTCACAATCAGGTTCCCAGCAGAGTGAAGGCGGTCTGGTCAGGAGAACCTAATTCTCTCTCTCACAACGGCTCAGGGGGATCAGGCATGAGAAGTGTCATTACAGTGACAGAATCCAATGGAATGATATGAAAAGAGTGCGATTGAGGTTGAGAAGGAAATCTGTGAAATAAATGAGAGTTATTATTTCTGCTATAGCTGTGTGGAGAGAAAGACAGAAAGGGAAAAAAAGAGATGGAAGGAGGCAGGCTGGTTAGTGAAGGCAAGAGGCAACCGCTTTAGCCCCAGGGTGATTTAACCTCTCTTTTCAGACAACTGAAAGCTGTCTACGCTTTGGACAATCACAGCATGGGAGGAGTTAGTGCACACACAGAGAGAGAGAGAAATCAGGATAATGCCAACAGTACGAATAGCGTTACTTCTCAAAATCACAGACTTTTACTTTATTAAACTTTTACTTTATATTGATTTTCCCTCCTGTCTTTCTCTTCTTCTGTGGAACACAAAAGAATATATTTTGAAGAATGCCTTATATTTTGTTCACACAATGAAAAAGCAAAATACTGTCATTTTGACAAAAAAAGTCAAAATATCTTCTTTTGTGGTCTACAGAAGAAAGTTATGCAGTTTTGGAACAACATGGGGGCAAGTAAATGATGACAGAATTTGTGGGGTTTTTTTTTTTCCGCTTTATGCAGCCCTGCTATACACATTAATTGCCTTGGTCTTGATTTTATGTGTAATTTCCTCATATGTATTTCTGAAACCCCTCATTTTTTCCCCAATTAAATCTGAAAACCAATTAACTTGCATAACACTGGTGTTTGAGACCATCAAGTGCTTGACTCCTCTCACAATAATCTGCACAATAATAATTTCCATCAGTCGAGCCAAATTCCCACTCAGCTCAGACGGTCTGCTCTCAGCAGGAGTAGGAAGCCGGCTACCCCTCCTGTGATGTCCAATAGAGACATTCCGCCAGCTGCTGTTTTCCCATTTTCCGAAAGCGCAAAGAAATGTCCCACCATCATTCATGGGAAACTTTGAAAGTGCCAGTTTGCCCATTGAAGAAGTGCCAAACTTCACATTTGGAAGGCCAAGTTCCTCTGAGATGCCACCAAAACACAGTGGTGGGGTTTTACCCAGCTGTCAGCTGTAGAATGCCATCATATCATCGCTTTATTACAAATGTCAGACTCTCTGCTGGAAACACTCCCCATTGATTAGAGCCTGGATAATTGGATTGTGGCTCTACCTCAGAAAACACTGGCTGGGGCATTTAGAGGCTGAAGACCATGAAAGGCAATATCAGGATGTGCGTACAGAAGAACCGGATGAGAAGAACAACAATAAAAGGTGAGGGCATGTACTTGAAGAAAACTCTGGTTAAGAACATTGCATTCTAAATTCTTCAAAAAATTAAACAAGAAAATGTAATTAATTAACTTAAATGAATAAATTATTATCAAATAAACCAGAATTTAATATATAACTATTTTATTTAAAAAGTTATAAAAATATAGTTACCGTTTCTGCGAGTTCAAAAATAATGTGAATGAATGATGCATTTATATATGAATTAATGAATTAATTAATGAACAGTGTTGGGGAAAGTTACTTTTAAAAGTATTGCATTACAATATTGGGGTACTCCCTAAAAAAATACTAATTACGTTACTTAGTTACTTTTTATGGAACGTAATGCGTTACGTTACTTTTCGTTACGTTCGCGTTACTTTTTAAATATGAGCAGGGCTTGATTGTTTGATTTTAATACAATAAGTTTCATTTATAGCTAATGTAAGCCCTTTCACACCAAAAAGTGTAATAAATAAACCCCAGGCTGAAGAGTAAATCACGTCTGTACAGTAGAACTAGAAGAATAAAGTTCAACACTCTTCAGCATAAAAAACAATGAAGCTCAATTGTTAGTTTATCTAAAGTCATTTTTGCTTATTAGTATGGTTAAACTGGATCATCAAAGGTCAGCAGCAAACACATTGGTTAATAAAATGGGATTAGATACATTTGTGTTGTTTAACATATTTTTAACATATTTAATATTGCAGGTTTGCATCATATTCTGAGTTTGCATTTCACTGTTTTAATTAATTTTGATGAATATTGAATTTGTTTTTGCGAGTGGGATGTATTAATGCACATTCACATTTAGTCTAGATTAGAACTACAGTAAGATTATGTTCAGACAGCACACTGTCAGTCAATAAATGGGAAAAAGGTAACTGCCATTACTTTTTTGAAAAAGTAACTCAGATATGTTCTTGTAAATTAAAAAAGTAATGTTACTTTACTAGTTACTTGAAAAAAATTATATTATTACTAGTGCTGTCAATCGATTAAAAAAATGAATTCACGTTAATCATGGACTGTAATTAATCATGATTAATCACAAATTTAAAATACTAGGATTAATCTGTAAATGTGTTGAAATAAATAAATGCATGACAAACTAGTTTAAGGAAACAGAACCTGAGACATTATCAGACAAAATCCTTAGTATTCTTTTGTTTTTATTCAGCCATTATCAGCCTTTATACTGGCAATAAAACATTTACAAAGCCACATTACTTCAATCTCAATATTAAGTTGCCAGGTATATATTCCAAGTATAATACACATTAGTAAAAGGATCTATTTTCAGTTTTATTTGTCTACATACACTTTAGGCAGCTGCGGTACATTATAAAAGTAGCCCAAAAACCACAACCCACGGCTCTGTTATTTTTCCCGCGACTGTAGTATCAAAATAGCAAACTTATTGTGCCGCTACCCTGGCAACACTGGTTCGCTGTACCCTCATCACACACGACAGATACTTCCTCGCTGCGATGATGGCAAGAAGTTGGGAACAAACCTTATAATGCTCTTAATTTGCATAAAAAAAATTCACGTGTTACAATTTTTAGATTAATTGCATGCGTTAACACGTTAATGTTGACACCTCTAATTATTACGTACCTCGCGTTACTTGTAATGTGTTACCCCCAATACTTTGAATGAATTATGTATTTATATAGTGCTTTATTGTGTATTGCTGTACACCCAAAGCGCTTTACAATCATGTGTGTGTGTGTGTGTGTGGGGGTATTGTTTAAGTCACGCATTATTACTGTAATGTTTTAGGAGCAGACAGTAATTTCAGTTTGTTTTTGGCATGCAGTTATAACTTAAGATGCTTGAGGCTTTCTTTGAAAAACCTGCCAAAGCCAGAATCCCTCTCTTGTAGTTTGACATACTAGTAGTCTTTCAAAACGAAATGCTTTTTTGTAAAAGTCATTTGAAATAGCCTAAGGCAGAGTTTGACAGCTGTAACTCCCAAAAGTGTTATCAACCTAATTGATTTATGGAGTAAATGATAAAAATAAATAAACTAAATAAACAAAAACAAATTTGCAGCGGTTCCCAACGGCAGAGGAAGACCAGCCTGAAAGTCAGCTTGCCTTGCTATCCTTCATCAATAATAAAAAGCTTCAAATCAAACAGAGATTTAGTATCAAATCCATGAAATTAATAATTAATATAGGCTGTTTTTAAAATGTGACTCAGCTAAATTTAAAGAGCCAATGCAAACAAAACAGAGATGATGAGTCGTCTGGGACAATTTTAGCTGCTTCTGAAAAATGACACCAGACATCACCTTTTAAGTTGTTAAAATGTAATCAATTTTACTATTCTGCCTCAAAATCCCCCTCATTATAAGAAATAAATGTTTAAATGTAAAATGTCTGAAATGCATGTTCAGCTGCATTTAAATAGCTTCAGATCTTCACTCATCATTATAATCAATCCATTTATCTTTCTCTTAAGAGTATATTTCTATTTATAACCTGACCCTGCATTATAGATCTCATTGTCACCATTGTTCATAAAGAAAAGTAAAATCTCCCACAATGCACCACACTTCATCACAATGTCAAACCCATGACATACTGTAAAAAACTAGCAGAATATTGTAAAAACAACAGTTTAATCACAAAGGACCAGATTTAATTTGAACAGCAATGTCATGATACCAGGCAGCTTCAGTACACAGTTTTATAAAAATATTATATGGAGGTCTTCTGACTGACACACTGTAACGCTTCCAGGAAAGATGTTTTTACAGCTCCATAGTGTCCATAGTGACATGATTTTAAACTCACGGTACATATATCAGTCTGTACAAGCCTGTTTCCACCACACGATAAAAAAAAAAAAAATTTGTGCCTTGTTCTCTCAATTCTGAGTTTACATCTCACATTTTGGACTTTTTTTCAGAATTGTGATATATAAACTCAGATTTGCATGACAAACTTAATTTCAATCAAAAACCTCATATGAGATAAAAAACTGTGTGAGATTAAAGAAAAAATTGCCTTTTAATAAAAAAATGATTTGGTGGTGGAGGATAATGGAATTACAAAATATAATCCTTGCAATATCTGTTTTTGTGATCAATTATTTTTATTAAGCAGTCATTTCAGTACAACACAAAATATAACACACCAGTCCAGACTGCGACCCACACTGTGCCGAAAAACAAGACACTGCAGTGGAGAAAAGTACAAAGTGCAATACCCAATCACAAGATAAATAAAAAATATACACAAATAAAAAATACATTTTACATCAAAAAGAAGAAACAATAGATTGAACAATGTCAAAAATAGCATTCCAGGTCTTCAAAGTTTTTGTCTTTGCTCCATGAATACGAGCTACAGATAGTCCATAGAAACAATGCCAAGCAAAGATAAGCCCCATACACGTCTGGTCATTAAATGGGGAGGAACCCAGCGACTGACTAACATCTTCTTTGCAGCAGTGAGAGCAGCTAAAAGTAAGTTTCTCTGTTGCGGAGACAGAGCCAATTCAGAAAAGTTATTTAAGAAGAAAAGATCAGGCATCAAAACCCCATCCTTTTCTAATAGGAATGGTATGTCATGAGCAAGCGGAGACCAGAAAAGAGAAAGTGCAGAGCATTCCCCAAAGAAATGTAAATAAGTACCAATTTGGGGAAGGTTACACATGCATATAGAAGCGTTTTAAAGGGGACAGATAGAGTCTATGTAGTAATTTCCAATGGATCATCTGATGATTTGGGTTTTTTGAGGATGATGTGATTGTCTCCCAAATTTGATCAGAAAATAATGTTTGTAAGTCTCCACTGATATCCTTAGATCAGATAGTTGTTATGGATAATGGTTTGTATGATTGTTTGAGGAGAAAAGAGTAAATAACTGAAGCAGATAATCCTTGCAAATTTCTGAGAAATATCAGAGATGTATGCAAAGTATGCAAACTTTCTTTCAGAGGACACATTTTAATGTAATAGAAAATCTCAACCATTATTAAAAAGGATGTGTATAGTGAGTAAAGTATGTAACCAAATATTAAAGGCTAGAAAGGACCAAAGATATCAGTTTCAAGAAACTGTAAATGCAAACCCATATTGATCGACTACTAAATGTGGACGTGCCTGTCACAGTGTCTACATTGGTTACAGTCCTGTTTGTGTGTGTTCTTCAAAATTACAGGTTCTGGTGGGTCCACAATGCACATATTAGCATTGGTTTATGGTAATTGGCCTTTGAAATAAAATAAATCTATACTGCATAAAGCACTTGGATGTTTTCTTAGAAACTAAATATGTGAAGGGCCTGTCAATTCACCAGTCATCCTTCAGTGCTTCTGACCTTTCATACAGACATACTCTCCAGTGAGCCTGATGATGCTTCATAGAAAAGGACAAAGCAAGATACATCTATGTAAGAGCATAGTGTAGTTATTGATATGAGTTCAAAGAGATGCTGCCAGTCTTAGATGGCAGACCAGAGGAGCCGCTTATGGTTAAAAACTCACAGCACCCAGGAAACTACACAAACAAAGCACTCAATGTGCATGGACACACACATACATACAAATACAGACAGACAGACAGACAGAAGTAGTTGGGAACAGAGTCCAATCTGGCCAGTGGCAAAGACATGTACACGATAAATATAGACCCTTAAAATAAATTATAAATAAATAATTCTTACTCTCTTCGATTCCTTAGGGCTGGATGAACCATGACAGTGTAGTCCTAAAGATTAGAAGACAGGAATTTCTCACTCTGCTACTCAGGTTAAAAACAAAGTGACAATATACATATATTTTTTTATGTGTAAATCACTCACTTTAGCCTTTTTTCCACCAAAACACACTGTAGGGTGTGTAGCGAAGTCATTATTTGTACATGTCTGTATTATCTGTCTCTTTTGCTAAGAAGGAAATTCACATTTAGATTAAAAAGAAGGTGGAAAAAACAAAGTAAAGACCATTTTAAATAGCAAATTTGTATTACATAATTAATTGCATATATGCTTAAAACAGAACTATATCAATAAACTCTAAATAATCAATAAAACTAACTAAATACATAAAAAGTCAATTAGAGGTAATTCCATTTATCAGTTTCATAAAATTATGCCTTGCATAATTAAATTATTCTCTATTTTGTAATTAATATCTGTAAAAAAAAAAAGTTCTTTTTGAATAAAAAATGTATTACCACCACCAGAACTTCTTAAAACCAGTTTGCCAATTAAATCTACTGTTGCTTATTTATTCACATACTTTAGCCTATTTTATACACGCTGGTGGTTAAAAGTTTGAAATAATTAAGGCTTTTTATTTATTTATTTCTTTGAAAGAAGATTTTATTTATTTGATCAAAAATACAGTAAATATTACAAATATTACTGAAATATTACACTTAAAATAATGGTTTCTATTTAGGTTTGTTTTAAAATGTAATTGATTTATGTGATCAAAGCTGAATTTTCAGCATCAGTACTCCAGTCTTCAGTGTCCCTTCAGAAATCATTGTAATGCTGTCTAATTTGCTGCTTAATCAGTTATTATATGTGATAAATTATTAATATTGGTTTTATTATTTCTATGCCTAATGTCATGGCCCAATGGTTAGAGAGTCGGACATGTAACCTGAAGGTCACGGTTTCGAGTCTTGGGACGGCAGAGATTGTAGGTGGGGGAGTGAATATAGAGCACTCTCTCCTCCTTCAATACCATGCCTGAGGTGAGACCCTTGAGCAAGGCACCGAACCCCCAAATGTCCCCTGGGTGCCACAGCATTGGCTGCCCACTGCATCCGTTCATGGTTGTGTGTGCACATGGATTGTTCAAATGCAGACCAAAAATTCCGAGTATGGGTCACCATACTTGGTCACATGTCACTTCACTTCATAATCTTTGATTTAATGCAACATTGTTGAAGAAAAATATTACTTTATATTTTTTAATCTTACCCAAGACTGATCACATTTCACATGGTATCACATTTTCCACAAAATTATGAAGCAGCACAACAGTTTTTCAACATTCATAATAATCAGAAATGTTTATTGAGCAGCAAATCAGCATATTAGAATGATTTCTGAAGGATCATGTGACACTAAAGACTGGAGAAATTATGCTGAAAATTCAGCTTTGATCACAGCAATCAATTATATTGTACTATATATTCGCATAGAAGACAGTTGTTTTAAATTGTAACATTATATATTTCACAGTACCGTTTACTGTATTTTTCATCATCAAAATAATTTGTATACTCTTTTCACAATTGGAGCTATATTCCTTAAAATTATAGATGTCAAGCTCCTGCAAAAAGGACAAATATTGTATATGACCAATAAAAAGGCACCATAAAAACAGTCCGCATTCTGCACTATCCAAGTCTTCTAGACTATACCAGAGCAATGTGTCATATCGATTAATAATATTGGTATTTAACTTTAGTGATTTTAAACTGTCCCTCGTAAAAATTATTTACAATTATTTACTATTTGCCATATACACCAGAAAAGACAAATTATAATGTCAAGAATATGCCACGAAGAAGCTGCAAACTTTTGCAACAGTCCCTGCAAGAAGCAGCATGCGTGAATTAATCCATTAATCAAGAGCTATAGGAAACAGACACACTATGAGTTTGAGCTATACGCATTAGAGAGTCTATTAAATCTGTCAAATCTTGGGATTATTCTACAACAAATGTTGTTGTTTTTTATCTCTTGGCCTGTTAAAAACTTCCAAGCTAGAACAGATTGTACATGAGAGACAAGCTTTTCTTGATGCGTTTAATATAATCTCACAGCAGGAAGCTGACTTTGAGAAGATAAACAGATGTTTAAACAAATGAGGTATACATAACCAGGTCCAGAATCATACATCCATAAGAAGCAGAAATTGCCTGCGCTCATGCTGAACCACAACACATGTGTACCTGTAATTAGGCTCCCTCACTCAGAATCTTACAATAAACAAAAGAAAGATGGCAAAGCACACAAGGGGATGTTACCTATTGAGCATGAGTCTAGCAGCCATGTACTTTTTATGTACTATTTTTTAATCAAAGCCCTGTATCATTAAATGTGAGATGATTTTCCCAATAAAAAAATACAAAATGTAACAGATAACAATAGTTAAACAGCTGTGTCATGTAGTGTACAGCACTTTAGCTCATAAACCTACATTTAACAAACTAACCACCTGCAGTCCAACTTAACTAGCCTCTATTTATACTGCCATT
Organism: Gymnocypris eckloni scoliostomus; assembly: GCA_027564155.1. Taxonomy (NCBI): domain Eukaryota; kingdom Metazoa; phylum Chordata; class Actinopteri; order Cypriniformes; family Cyprinidae; genus Gymnocypris; species Gymnocypris eckloni. Next base: position 14,785,426 of record CM050420.1, read on the forward strand.
GTCATTCTTCTCAGCACAAACATGCCTCAGTCAGTGCCATTTGCCTAGTCCAATTAGTGTTGAGCTATTACCGCCTTGCTAAGCAGCCGGTAAACAGACTTTTATTGAAAATAGGTGTTTGTGCATATTTTCTGTTGATCATGGTGGCAAAATTCATCAAAATGATGATTAAATATTGGAGATAAAGAGCACGATGAGACATAAATCCATGCACGGTGTAGTCGAGCTCATTTTAATGGTGCAATTTAGATCCTCCACAACCTGGTACTTAGAAGCAACCTGTATGATGGAGAACCGTGCTACACAAATAGTTCTGATGAGCACATATTTTTAGGCTTTTTGTGCTATTATGTATCCTTTAGTGAATATTGTGCAAAACAACACAGACAGCTTATGCAAATAAACAACATACCACCATAATCCCTACTTAGCGATTCCCCCCTGTGTAAAGTATCACACAATGTCTGAGTTCAGTTCCTGGTCTGTTTGAAACAATTTAGCAGATCAATCCGTTATTGCTCCTTTGTTAAATATAGTGAAACAGGTTGGCAAAAACCTTGGAACAAATAAGAACAAGCATATAAACTTTCTTGTAAGATAGTGGGAGAAACACAGGAAGATGCCAAAGTTAGATTAAGTGCTAGTTAACTGAACTCTGCGATTGTATGGAGCACAGTGAACCTGCTGATGCATGAATGGCGGCGTTCCAAAGGCCTTGCACCTTTCCTCCTTTCTTGCAGGATAACAGAAAATGGCTGCTCCAAGAGCTAACAGCACTAATTTGTGGAAACCACAGCATCATGGTATTATTAGATCATTCCAGTGATCTTAAATCAAATATTAGAGGCTGAGATAATGTTGACCTCTGAATGCTATGAAAGTGTTAGATCCAGACAATTGCATAATCTCAGGCCAAAGCAAAAAATATAAAGTGGAGGACTGAGGCAAGACTTTATTCTCATGATTAAAAGAGGCTAATAATTTAGCAATACTTGCCCTTTAAGATACTTCATAGGTTTAACAAAGCTATTTACATCATAATATGTATATTTATAACAGCAAGTAAACTAATGCAGGGCTATTCATGTCTTTTGTCTTATGCAAACATTATTTGACTCTCTGGAGGTAATGGCTCAGAGCAGAATAGTGTCCGACTTAATTAATATCATGTCTCCCACCCTCTCCAAGGCATGTTTGCTGAAATGAAGAGTGCATTCAGCAACAGAGTGATCCGTCCACGGTGTAACAGAGGGTGCCACTGAAGGTCATTCCTGCCTACTGCCATAAGACTTCCGCTGTGTGCATGAAACATTGACTTGTTTTGACTCCTCTGCCTACAATTGTTTGTCTCAACAACTGCTTTACATTGGCTCTGTTTATAACATTTAGTACCCACCAGTTCATGTGTGTGATGTATTTTTGTATGTACTGTACAGTATCTATCCACCTATCTATTAATCTACTAAAAATTATTTAACTTTTTTCAAAATCTTAATCTTTCTCTTTATCTTTCTCTCCTTCCCTTGCTAGCTTGTACTTATTTGAACAATGCCTGAGACTTGGTGTTATTGGCACTTCCTCTGTCTGTTTGCCTCTTCAAGATTAATCGCTTCTATGTACTCCACCAGTTTATTGTAAGTCGCTTTGGATAAAAGCGTCTATCTATCTACCCACCCACTCATCGATCAAATGTAAATGTAAATGTATCTATGCACCCACCCACCTAACCTATCTATATACACAAATCATTGATCTATCTAACCTAATGTACTGTATGTACCTATCTATGTAACCTATCTATTTACCCATTCACCGACCGACCGACCGACTGACTGAGGTAACCTACTCTATCTACTTACACACCAGTTTATCTAACCTGTCTATCCATCCACCAGTTTATTTAACCTAAAGTAGGTATTTATCTATGTGACCTTTCTATCTATCTACCCACCCACTCATCGATCAATGTAACCTAAAGTACATCTCTATCTACCCACCCACCTATCTAACCACTCAATCACCAGTTCATCTAATGTATATACAGTATATCTACCCATCCGCCTATCTATACTATTTATCTACTCACTCACCCACCAGTTTATTTTACCTATCTATCTACCTGCCCACCTTTCTATAATACCTACTCAGCCACCTCTCTCTAACCTATCTGGATACCCACCCACCTGATCTGTCTAACCTATCTACCCACTCACCAAACTACAGTAGATGCCATCTAACCTCTCATCCACCAGATTATTTAACCTATATATGTACCCACCCACCTATCTATACCATCTATATACTCACTCACCCACCAGTTTATCTTACCTATCTATCTACGCATCCACCAATTTATCTAACTTGTCTAACCTATCTACCCACTCACTGATTTGTCTAACCTGCAGTACACATATATACCTACCACTATTCTGTCTACCTATTCACTGATTATTAATTTAATGTAGATATCCACCCACCAATCTATTCATCTATCCCTCTGTCCATCCAGCCATCGAATTTGTCTTGTTCCCCTCTAACTATCGTTTAACTTAAATTGAGGAGGCACATGCTGTATTACATTTTTGGGATTTTTTTTTTTGTAATTGCTTCTCATATGAGCCTCACATTTAAAAGGGATGAGTCCAGAAATGTGCAAGAGTATGTTCTGAAAATATATTTAAATACTCAAATGACTTACCTTCTTGCACTGCTTGGAAAGGGTTGTTTGCATCTACAAACTCCACGGACACAGTGATCTTCTCTGTCTCCAGGATCTCGTTGTTGAGGTTGAGATCTGCCACCGCCATGCGGAACACCTCATCATCCTTTTTGGCAGACTCATCAAAAATGGCCCCTAAAACAAGAGGATTTAAGGAGATTTATCATATGGTTGACAACAGAAACAGAAATTTGAAATGAACTTATGCAGGATCTAAATTGCTCCTTAACACTTTTACCTAATTCCTGACCAAAGTGAATTCTCATGTGAGAGAAGCTCTCAATTTAATTTTTATTTTTTTTTAATTTTATGTTATTTATATCTGTTTAGAGAACATATATCCTGTGTTGTAAACTGTAACAAACACAGCTAAGATGATAATAAAATGCAAATAAATGGATATATAAATATGAAAAAATCTGTTATCAAAATGCCTTAGTAGCAAAAAATTATACATGACTAATTACATACTGAACAAAAAACGTAGAAAAGCCTAGCACAGCACAAACATCATCACTATATACAACATAAAATGAGTTCCAGACAGCAGCACTGTGCCAAAACAAACAATGCTTTATTATTATTACTCTGTCTGGCTTCATTCAGCACCTTACTTTATTAATTCAATAAATTAATCCAGGATTATGTAAAACAATATATGCCAGCTTTTAGGTAAAGAGATATTTTTAACTGACAACTATTTGAGCTTCAGACAGTTTTAAAACATGCATATAAATAAACACACAATGATCTGTACATACAATATGTGCACGTCAGGTCTATAAAAGTGCCCACAGAGTGGAAATGTTTCTCTAAACAATTTAATCTATACTTGTTGGTCTCTACAGATCCAGCTGCAATGGAAAACAATATGTCGGGGCCTAAAATTGAATCTTGTATATCTATGTACAAGTAAATTGAATCTTGTCGACCTGTATACATGAGAGCTACGTCAAAATTGTCAACCCTCAGCGGTGATGTGGGAAGTAGGCTGGAGCAGAGTATTTTCACAGTACGTGGGGACAAATTGGTGTTCTTTCGATGAGTGGCACACAGGAGATAGTCAATGTGCCCATATCACATTAGAGTCTGTGGTCAGCTGTGAATAGACCAAGTCAAGACACTACCTGCAGGACACTGTGAACACTGTCAGGACTTTATCAAAAATATCTCAGAAAAACACTCACTTTGTCTCCAATCCCCTGCAAAACATCATAATGGGTCTTTTATCTGAGGACAGAATAGAGTTGCCATAGAAACAAAACTCAAGGTGGAAGCTTCTAAAGCCGCATATTTCATTCGTGGCGATGGGAAATGCTGTAGATGGGGCTATTATGCTCAAGTCCATGCACATCTGCTTTGATTTGTTTTGTCAACTAATAAAACCATCTATATTTCAAAATCCAGTTAGGTTGGACTGAGAATCTGTTGTAATTGCAAAATTACTTTCTTCATGAGTATTTAATAATACTAAAACATCCTTAAAACTAGATACATTTATTTGTTAAACGTACCTTGTTGCAAGGGTGTTTACATTTTTTTTATGGAAAACAAGACAAAAATACTCATTAAGAAAATTATTTTTGCTGAGAACTTGCATGACAATAACAAGCACCTTGTGGTCATGTTTCTATTATGTTTAAAAACAGAAAAGACAGACGGCTCAGGATGCTTGAAAATGAAAAATAAAATCTTGAAAGGACACAGATGCTTGTTCAAATTGCGGCAAAGACTTTCTCAAGCACTTAGATAGCGTGATTGAGAACAAAAGGTAATTCCACAATAAAGTGCTCAAGAGCCTGCAGCAAGTCCTCATAAACAACACTGGCCAGATTAATATCCTGCAGCCACTCTCAAGAGGAATAAAGCATCAGGAATCAAATTCTTGCCTGTCTTAATCAGTGCTACTTCCTATCCTGTGGGGGCTTCTCTACTTCGGATGAGTGAGAGAGTGTAAGTGTGCGCAAGTATGAGAGGGTAGTTGCGAATTCTGATTTACAAGCTGCTGGATTGCGGCTCTAAGCAAGCAGAGATGCAACAGCTCTTGAGCAACTGAGTTATGAGGCAAAAGACAAATTCATCAAATAAATCAAATAGCAAAAAAATAGCACTCAGTCTGTCCCAAGCTGACACACCAAGGGCATCTGAACTCATATAGCCATAGAATTCTGTGCCACCCTAGCAACTTATTTATACAGTTATCTACTAGTAACCAGTTTTGGTTTGATTATTAGTTTATTATAATCTGCAAATAACAAATTATTGTACCTGGTGTGATAAAATGTGCTTATTTTTTAGTTGATGCTATTACATGTAAATAAATAGAGGAATAACAAAGCTAAAACTATTTGCAGTACAATTCAAAGTATTTATGTATACGTAAAGAATAGTACGGTAAATTCATCTTAAATTTAAATAATATGATAAATACCAATGTGCAACGCAAAGCAGCATAAACGACTGTTTTTTAGTTATATAAAATAACTGGAAGAGGCTGACAACAGAAGTCTTGCACATTCAAGGTTGAAATTGTTGTGTCCACTCAACAAAAAAGTAAATTAACTGCACAACATGTTGGTTGTAAGGACATCATGTTATTAAGTAAGATTATCCTTTTTGACCTCGTTGAATGACTGTATCGGAAACACTTTATTTTATGGTCCAATTCTCATCATTAATAAACCATTAACTTTTGCCTTTAAACTCCTAATTTGTTGTTTATTAACAGTTAGTAAGATAGTTGTTGAATTTAGGTATTGGGTAGGAATAGGTATGTAGAATATGGTCATCAAAGTATGTGCAATATAAGTACTAATAAACAGTCAATACGTAATGAATAGGCATGCTAATAAGCACTTAATAGTGAGAATCGGTCCCTATACTGATGTGTTACCAGTGTATCCTCTAGTAAAGCTAGTCTGGACATGCCACTGATCAAGTAATAGTAATTTATTGTTAAATTCACAATTTAAAAGGCAAATATCTTTGAGATTTAACTGATGTAAAAAAGAAAAGAAAAGATTATGACCATGGAACAATGCAGCAATAATTATGTCACACTGATGACAATAACACACTGATCTTCTCAAACAATGTCAAATTCATTGGAGAAAGAGCTTGCATAATTGGCCTTAAGCGGGTATTACAATGTGTTTTCTCTCAGCGAACTGCCATGACCTGAAGAAAACGAAAGACGACTTCCCTCCTACACTTCAGTCAGAGCAGCTAGAGGCTCTATATTGGTGCACACTGTCAAGCCTGTCACTGTCACAGTTTGAGAGGACCACAGCTGGGTGAAAAGTCTCTGCAGTTCACCATCTTGCAAACCCTAGTAAGTAGAGTGGCAGTGTAATGGAGCTAAGACACATGTTGCATTTGCAAACAGATTGCTGTTTGAAAACTCTCTTTGGTGAGTCTTGGGATGCCTGTAATACCTGGAGAGAGGTATCCGTAAGCATTCATCTTAAAGGCACTGCTCAAATAGCATGGTACCCCCTGGGAACCTGCAATATGAACTTTTTCTCATGGGCACGGCATTCCAAACACTTTACTAGCAACTATCCACAGCTGCTCTGTCAAAAGCAGCAGACTGGGAAAAATATACACTACAGGCCAAAGGTTCTGAATGATTAAGATTGTTTTATGTTTTTGAAATAAGATTTTAATACTCAACAAAGCTGCATTAATTAGATAAAAAATACTGCAAAAACAGTAATATTGTGAAATATTATGACTACTAGTTTTTATTTTAATATATTTTAAAACTGTTTATTCCTGTCATAGCAAAACTAGAATTTCAGTAGACATTTCACCAGTCTTTTTCAGAAATAATTATAATATGCTGATTTGGTGCACAATTGTTATCATTGTTTTTGGTACTAGGTTATTATTCTTGAAGATGGTTATTGCTGCTTATATGTTTGCAATGCTTTTTTTCAGGATTCTCTCATGAATTGAAAAATGTATTTGAAATATTTTGTAACATTTTAAACTTGTCATTTTTGATCAATTTAAAGCATCCTTGCTGAATAAAAACATTACTTTGTTACCCCGGACATTTGAATGGCTTTAAACAAATGTAAATATACATTTTGTGTTACAATATACACTACAATTCAAAAGTCTAGAGTCAGTGATTTTTTTCATTCTTTCTTTTTTTAAAGAAATTAATACTTTTATTCTGCAAAAATGGGTTAAATGGATAAAAAGGTGATAGTAAAGACTTATATTGTTAGAAAAGATTTATATTTTGAATAAATGCTGTTCTTTTTAACTTTTTATTCATCAAAGAATCAAAGGAAAAATATCACAGGTTCCAAACAAAATATTAAGCAGCCCAACATGTTCAACGCTGATTATAAATCAACATATAGAATGATTTCTGAAGGATCACGTGACACTGAAGATTGAAGTAATGGCTGCTGAATTCAGCTTTGCCATCACAGGAACAAATAACATTTATACTAAAATAGAAAACGTCTCGGTTACGTATGTAACCCTCGTTCCCTGAAGGAGGGAACGGAGACGTCACGTCGGAGGACCGACGAATTGGGATATCGCTTAGAGAGACCTATCCACTTCGAGTGTAAACTAAACGAGCCAATGCACATTGGCATGCGATTATTGCATCCAGCTGCCGCTGATCACAGCGTGAGCATAAATAGGCAGCAGGTGCAGCGCATATTCAGGTTTTCGCTGAGGAGCCGAGCCGGGGCCCGGCGCTCAGCGGTGGTACAGGAGCCGTGGCGGCGGACGTGGACGCCTCCGTTCCCTCCTTCAGGGAACGAGGGTTACATACGTAACCGAGACGTTCCCTATCAGTCGGTCACTCTCGACGTCACGTCGGAGGACCGACGAATTGGGATCCCTACCAAAAGGCCACGGATACTGCCCCTTCCAGTGTCCCGTGGAGGCCTCCTGTGCCGTTATTTTCTGGCGCAGGTTAGGGCCCCCATAGGAAGATCCGTTACTGTTGCTATGGCACTACCCACTCAGTAGGACTGGATAACACTGGGAAAACGTACCCGTTCAGCTCAGAACAGAGACGCTGCGGAAGCCCTTACCTTCCCGAGGGAGGTTCAGAGGCAGTTACACATATGGACAATAGTCAGATGCATATGGAAGATTGGAGGTGATTGTAACCTCTTGGAGTAGCAGGAAGTCTGCCGGAAACACGGGCTCTAAGGCTAACCGTGGAAATACACATATGGGATCCGAACGGTCTCTACATATGGAACCCAGCCTCTACCGGTTCTCAAGGATTCATCGAGTGAGGGCCTGGCGCCGACGCTCCGCCCGTCCAGCTGCCGAGGGATGGAGGAGCTCGACAGGGTCTACAGTGGACTCTCTGGAGCAGTTTTAGCAAGCCGACCGAAACCGGGGCCCCTCAGTGCTTCTACCCGTTTGAGGTGAGAACACAGGAGGAAACCGGTTCCACACGAAGGCTATAGAATCTAGCGAATGTGTTAGGGGTCGCCCAGCCCGCAGCTCTACAAATATCTGTCAGTGAGGCGCCACGAGCCAGCGCCCAGGAGGACGCTACACTTCTCGTGAGTGAGCTCTCAACCTGAACGGGCAAGGCACACCCTGTGCCTGATAAGCCAGGGTGATGGCATCCACTATCCAGTGGGCCATCCTCTGCTTGGAGACGGCATTCCCTTTCTGCCGGCCTCCGTGACAGACAAAGAGCTGGTCTGAGGTCCTGAAGCTTTGCGTCCTGTCAACGTAGTGTCTTAATGCTCGGACGGGACAAAGCAAAGCCAGGGCTGGGTCTGCCTCCTCCGGGGGCAGCGCTTGCAGGCTCACCACTTGGTCTCTAAATGGAGTAGTGGGAACCTTGGGCACATAGCCGGGCCGGGGCCTCAGGATTATCTGGGAATCCGCGGTCCAAACTGTAGGCACGAATCGTCGATCGAAAATGCTGCAGGTCCCCAACCTCTTGATGGAGGCCAGTGCAAGCAGGAGCAGAGTTTTCATTGAAAGAAACTTGGGCTCAACTGTCTGCAAGGGCTCAAACGGGCCCTGTTGTAGTGCTCTAAGCACTAAGGACAGGTCCCAAGAGGGTATAGAGGGGGCGTGGAGGATTCAGCCTTCTAGCCCCTAAGGAACCTGACGACCCAGTCATGCTTCCCCACCGACTTCCCTTCCACAGGGTCGTGGTTGGCAGCAATCGCGCCACGTAGACCTTGAGGGTGGAGGGAGACAGCCTTCGCTCAACCCTTGCTGCAAGAAGGATAGCACGACTCTGATCGGGCATCTCCGGGGTCTTCTCTGTGAGAAGAGCACCATTCGACGAACAGGTTCCACTTCAAGGCGTAAGCGTGTCTCAGACGGTGCTCTCGCCAAGTGATGGTGTCAACTACCCTTGGGGTAGGTCACCTAGAACCTCCGCGTCCGTCTAGGGACCAGACATGAAGTTTCCAGAGGTCTGGACGCGGGTGCCATAAGGTGCCCGTCTCTGAGTCAGTAGATCCTTCCTCAGAGGAATCTGCCAGGAGGGGCTGTCACGAGGAGCATCAGCTCTGGGAACCAAGTCCTGGTAGGCCAGTATGGTGCCACGAGCAGAATCTGCTCCTCTTCCTCTCTGACCTTGCACAGAGTCTGTGCGAGAAGGCTCACTGGGGAAATGCATATTTGCGAAGGCCCGCCAGCTGTGTGCCAGTGCGTCCGTGCCGAGTGTTCCATCGGTCAGGAGTAGAACAACTGGCAATGCGACGTCTCTAGGGACGCCGAACAGGTCTACCTGTGCGAGTCCAAAACGCCGCCAAATCAGCTGGACCGTCTGGGGATGGAGTCTCCATTCTCCGGGAGCGCAGCTCGTGACAGCTCGTCGGCTGTCCGGTTGAGCAAGCCCGGGATATGAATGGCGCGGCGACCTCAGATGCTTCCGACTCCAGAGGAGGAGGTGGCGGGCGGTTGTGACATGCGACGGGAGCGTAGACCACCTTGTCGGTTGATGTACGCACGGTCGCCGTGTTGTCCGTGACGGACTAGTACATGCTCGCCTCGTGGCGCCTCTTGAGACGGTTCAAGGCCAGGTGTACTGCCAGCAACTCTAGGCAGTTGATGTGCCAGTGCAGTTGGGGATCCGTCCAAACCCCTGACACTGCATGCCCGTTGAACGTGGCCCCCCAGCCCTTGGCGGAGGCGTCTGTGTAAACCACAGCGTGCCTGGAGACCTGTTCCAGGGGCACTCCTGCCCGAAGGAATGAAAGGTCTGACCACGGGGTGAAGGTTTGGCGGCAGGCTGGAGTGACTTGGACCCTCAGCGTGCCGCTCTGCCACGCCCACCTCGGGACTCGGCCATGGAGCCAGTGTTGAAGCGGTCTCATATGGAGCAGCCCCAGCGGCGTGACCGCCGCCGCCATATGCCCCAGGAGCCTCTGAAACTGTTTCAGTGGTGCCGCCGTCCTGTTCTTGAATGTATTCAAGCAGTTCAACACCGACTGAGCGCGTTCCTGCGTGAGGCGCGCTGTCTGACTGACCGAGTCTAACTCCATACCGAGAAAAGAGATCCTCTGCACCGGGGAGAGTTTGCTCTTTTCCCAGTTGACCTGAAGGCCCAACTGGCTGAGGTGCGAGAGCACCATGTCCCTGTGTTCGCATAACTGGTCCTGCGACTGAGCTAGTATAAGCCAGTCGTCGAGGTAGTTGAGAATGCGCACGCCCTGTTCTCTCAGGGGAACAAGGGCTGCCTCCGCTACTTTCGTGAAGACACGGGGCGACAGGGACAGCCCGAAGGGCAGGACTTTGTACTGATATGCCCGTCCTTGACGCAAACCGCAGGAATGGCCTGTGGCGGAAGGATCGACACGTGGAAGTATCGCGTCCTTCAGGTCGATCGCTGCAAACCAATCTTGGGGACGGACGCACCAAAGATGCGTTCGGTGTGAGCATTTTGAACGGGAGCCTGTGAAGGGCCCGGTTCAAAACGCGCAGATCCAAGATTGGTCTTAACCCACCGCTTTTCTTGGGTACAATGAAGTAAGGGCTGTAAAACCCCGACCTCATATCGGCTGGAGGGACCGGCTCTATCGCGCCCTTCGCCAGTAGGACTGCGATCTCTGCTCGCAAGATGGGGGCATCCGCTGCCCTCACTGTGGTGGAGTGGAAGCCGCGATACTTGGGAGGTCGCCGGGCGAACTGAATCGCATAGCCGAGTCTGATGGTACGGAGGAGCCAACGAGACGGGTTGGGGAGCGCTAGCCAGGCCCCCCAGAACCGTACTAGTGACACCAACGAACCCACTGACGTACCCGCGGTGGGGCAGCGAGGGGGAACGCAGGGACCCGGCTCGAGCGTCTCGTTGCCGGTCCGAAGCGGGGTCGGCGTGTGTGACGCACTTACCTGCGTTCTGGCAGAGGGTGCGTGAGTAGTGCGATTGACCGCCCTCTCGAACCGCCCACAGCTGCCCACTGGCGAGAGGAGGGTGAGTGTAACTCAAGTTTGACTGCTCACAACCCCGTCCCTCTGGGGACCCAGAGATAGAGGAAACTGCTCTTTTGCCGAGGTTTTGGGTACCACTGACCGTGAGGCCAGTGGCAAAAAGGAAACAAAGATTCTCCGCCGGCCCTCCTCCGGGAGGGAGTGGTGCGTTCACCATCTCCCAAGAGCAAACATCTCCATCCCTGGGTCGTCCGTCTCAGGGCCGCTTGCGCTGACGCTTGCCGCCTGGTTTGGCGGGGCCTGACGGGCGGGCGGCTGCCCCGCGGCCGGCTCCACGGCGCTGCTTGGCTGGAGGCTGCTGCGCCTGCTGCGCTGGGAGCGGGGCGGCGGCAGGGGCCGCCTCGGCGACGAGTAGACCGAGGCACTGCCGCCGGGCGGCCGGGTGGAGGCAGCAGCTGCACGCCGGGCAGGATGTGCCGGATTGCCTCAGTCTGCTTCTGCAGCGGAGAACTGCTGGGCGAGTTCTCCACCGTCGCCGAACAGGCCGGTCTGGGACACGGGGCATTCAGGAACCGTGCCTTGTCTACCTCCTTCATGTCAGCCAGACACAGCCAGAGGTGGCGTTCCTGGACCACCATGGTGGACATCGACGCCCAGAGACCGCGCCGTAACCTTCGCCGTCAGAGCGCGAGGTCCGTGGCGGTCCGGCTCACTGAGAACTCCTGGGTCGTGACCACCCTCGTGCAGGTCCCTCAGTGCCTTGGCCTGGTGAACCTGCAACAACGCCATAGCGTGTAGGGCTGAAGCAGCTTCTCCGCAGGCCGCATAGGCACTGCCGGTCAGGGCCGACGAGTGCCTACAGGCCCGGGAGGGGAGCAACGGATTACCGCGCCAGGTAGAAGCGGTCCTTGGACACAATTGCATCGCAACCGATCGCTCCACCGGCGGGACCTCCGTATACCCCCGCGCCGCTCCGCCGTCAAGGGTGGCGAGGAGGATGAGCCACTGAGCGGTTTCTGGCAGTGAAAGGTGCCGCCCACGTTCCAGTGAGCTCATCATGCACTTCCGGAAGAAAGGCACCGGGTGGGGCCCTGAGAACCAGCGCGGCCACCCGAGAAACCAATCGTCCAGCCTTGAGGGTTCGGGACACGGTGGAGGCGTCCACTCGAGCCCAACACTCTCAGCGGCCCGGGCAAGCATAGCCACCATTTCCGGATCCGAATCCGGCACCGCTGACCGCCCGGAGGGTGGCAGCGGTACTGAACCATCATCTCCGGATTGGTCTGACTCACCCTCCAATGTAGCGATCGACATCCGATCGTCGGGGGGAGCGCCAAAGGATACAAGCGGTACCCCCCCTCCATGGGAGGGGCCAGCCCGCTCCCTAGGCAGCTCCATCGGTAGCGAAGTGCCGGTAACAGGAGGAGCCCTCGCTGTACTAGGGGAATTCCTCACTGTCACCGTAAGACCAGCCCGGCTACTGCCGGAAGTAGCCTCCCCCCGGTAGCCACCAGGGGGAACCCTAGATCTCGGCAGAGGCACGGGTACCCCGCCCCTTTGCAGGAAACGAAGCCTGGTCCGCAGCCCCGCGACGGTCATCCCCCCGCAATGGGGGCATGACTCGTCCACAAAAGCCGCCTCTGCGTGTTCAATGCCCAGACACGAGAGGCAGCGATCGTGACCATCACCCGGCGCCAGGTAACGACCGCATCCAGAAACGCACGGGCGGAAGGGCATCTTTAAAAGACGCGTTTTAAAAAGACGTTCCGCCCGTAACACTCTTTAGAGAAGTGTTTTGCTTTTTAGCGTGCTGAAGCGCACAGGGGAGATGGTCGCTGCAACACAACAGGGGTAGTGCAGCCTGATGTGTGCAATCCACTCGACGAAGGAGACCACCACCGCTGAATCGCCGTCCGCCAACACCAGAGTCTTGAGGCACTCTCAGAGGTAAGTCTGGAGCAGAACGATAAACACCGCCGGCTCCGGGTTTAAGCTGAATATGCGCTGCACCTGCTGCCTATTTATGCTCACGCTGTGATCAGCGGCAGCTGGATGCAATAATCGCATGCCAATGTGCATTGGCTCGCTTAGTTTACACTCGAAGTGGATAGGTCTCTCTAAGCGATATCCCAATTCTCGGTCCTCCTCCGACGGACGCCGAGAGTGACTGATAGGGAACAGTTTTTTAAATTTCAATATTTCACAATATTATTCATTTTTTTTTACTATTTTAAATAAATGCAGACTTGATCATTTTTGTTTGACCATCAATACGGAAAGATCAGAGAGGCCAAATTAGACCATACTAACAGGCAAAGCTTGACCTCTTAGGTCAATCAGATCAATACTCTTCAGTACGCCAGTTAGAATAAAATACACAAGGATAAAGTACTTGTAACCCCGATCCCCTCTTGTGGCCTTCAGTGATGATGAAGTCAGCTCAGCCATTGGCAAGCCCTGATGATGATGATGATGATGCATTAGATTGCGATGGCATGAGGATTCCACATCTTAGGTCAGATTTACAGCCACAGGGGCGGGTCTCTAAAAAGAACGGCCGGTTTGCGGTGACACCTCTGAGACAAGACGGATTAATGAGCTTTGCAGACCACTGAGTGCAGTAATGGTCTGATATAATATGTGATATAAAAACAGCAACACCGAGCACTGTTTGTCACACTGGCAGCGGCCCGCCACGCACTGTCAGCCATTAATAACTCTCAATTTTTGCTTTGCACTCGTGTGGACCTCTTGTCGTCTGCCAGCATGTAAACAAACGGTGCTGTTCTGGCTTTTGTTTGAGGATGTATGGGGGTCTACCTTCAAGCCTGTGCCAGCATTTATTGGGCCGTGGGTGAAATTGTATTAAACTGCCATGAACCCCGCTGTGGTTATTTGCAGTTATTTTTAACAAAGTCCATCATCACCATATTAAAACAATGATGGCACCCTGCTGGAAAGACCTCCATAAATATGCTGTGTTTTGGATGCTGATTCCCACCATGGGATGCTGATGTGCAGGTGTCCCGACCACGCTAGCTTAACTAGAGACTGCATTGAGGAAAAGAAATATAAATGATTTACATTCAGTAAATGCAGATTGCTCTGTCCCTGTTTTCTTAATTTATTTGTCTTGCAGGTTTAAGACCTCAGAAAACGCTTGTTTACACAATGACCATAACAAATTTATTTGCGATACGTGCGTTTGCCTTTGCTGAAAAAAGGCCTGGATCAGATCCGAGCATAACAATGGCTTCACAGTTCTTCAGTGTGAGGTTTTGGCAAGCCTGAGTGATGAAGTTCCTTTAAGGCAAATCAGTCCATTCTGAAGTAATATTTGTAACACCCCTGGGCCATGTGAGCTCCTATCTACTTGAATGGGGAAAGACTGAAATCTATGTTGCTTGTTGAAATTGTACTTTAATAATATATTTCAAATCAAGAATAAAATCTGACAACCGTGTAGCAATGTATTGTGCTACTGAAACTCAAATCATAAAAAAATTGAAAACAGAAATATTTTTTCAGGCAAGCTCAGTTCAAGGGATAGTTCACACAAAAATGACAATTTTGTCATAATTTCCTCAGCTTCATGTCGTTCCTAACCAAATATGTTTCTTTCTGAACATATAAGAAGATATCTTGAAGAATGCTGGTAATTAAACAGTTGATGGTCCCCACTGACTTCCATTGTATTTATTTCCCCACTATGGAAGTCAATGGGGACCATCAAATGTTTGGTTCTTCAAAATATCTTATTTTGTGTTCAACATAAGAAAGAAACTCATACAGGTTTGGAATGACTTGAGGGTGAGTAAATGATGACAAAATGATCATTTGTTGGTGAACTATTCTGTTAATGTGCACACTAAAAATACATTTTAAATATGTTTTCGCTCTTTTTTGGCCTCGTTTTCAGTAAGAAATATTTGAAATCTCTCAAAATATATAATTTGTTTTGGAAAGCAAGACCACATAAGTTTATTAAGACTTATTTTCATATATTGTATCTAAATTTTAAGCATATTTTGAGATGTTCTTGCTTGTTAACTTGTTCTTACTTGATAACAAAATTATGTTGTTATTACTTGATGGCAAAAACTGAGAGACTTAGGAGGAGCTTCTTCCCTCAGGCCATCAGGCTCCTAAACTCAAACTCAGTCTAATAACATCAACATGACTTTAATAAACAGTAAGATATTCATTATCCTCCACCATCCATATAGCTGCTATGTATATACCCTGTACAACCTGTTTGCACATTCCTCTTGCACATCCCTGCTTATAATATTATTTATTAAGTCTACAGCATACTGTACTGCACAATTTATTGTATTGCACATTTAATTCTTCTTTATTTGTTCTTATTTTTTAACCTATATTTATGTATATTCTCTTGTGTTGTGTTACATAATTTGCACTGTCCATTGAGCGGACCTGACCTGACTTACATTTTACTACTGATTATATTCTGTATACTTGAGTATGCAAAGAATAAAACCTTGAATCCTTGAGTTGAACAGGACTAAAAATTCTTACAAATTCTAATATCTTATGCACTGCTGCTATTCATGCAAATTGATCTTGTTTCAAATAATTTTAGGTATTTTAACTGGAAAATAAGACAATTTAAAACTCATTATTTATATATATATATATATATATATATATATATATATTTTTTATATATATTTTTTTGCACGCATTAGAGCAAACAATTTGCTCTTTTAAGCTGGTATACTGAGAATTGCAATTGGTAGATCGGGCTTATATCCTACCCCGACTATTTTAAAAGCCCCCCCCCCAAAAGAAAAACATCTGTATTGCCAGGCGAACCAGTTTTCACATGCATAAAGAAACTGTATCAAAACGTCAATTAGCTCTTTTCACTAAAAGCAAGGTCTTTCATTCAACGTCATACTAAGCTTTACAATTGGCGTGCAAATAATCTTGTGCCATACGAAACCCGAAACCACAGTCTAAATCAAGAGGTAAAACCGTTTTCATGCGAAATAAGTCACTATGGGTTAATTGAGTGTAAAGAAAACTGTAGGCACTGTTAATTTGTGTTTGTGAGATTCTTACAATACAGATGTTACAAGACAAGGAGCTGTGATTGAGTCACAAGTGGTTAAGACTGTTATGTATTCAGCTTTACACCAGGGCCCATTCTCATTCAGGCGACTGTATAATAGCTAGGACTTTGGCAGTAAGAAAAAAAACACCAGTGAAAGCTTTCCCATTTGTCGGTTTGACACGACCTGCGTGTGCAATGAGACACCTCCTGTGAATTACCCTTTTTGAGAGTGATTTGAAAAATATTCCCAAAGACGGTATTTCTTCAGCAAAAGACGCTGCATGCTTCCCTCCCTCAGGCTCTGACGCACTTTCATTATTACAATGTAAATTAATTTCCCTTCATCATTAATGCATTGAGCTGCCAGCTTCCCCTGCCCCTCAAAAGCTATTTCCATCCTGCATCGCTGTCCTTCACCTTTTCCTTTTGCACACATCTTTGCTTCTGACATTTAATCAAACCTGGCTTAAACGGGGCTGCTGAGTCCTCAGACAGATGGGCACGTGAAGACAAGACTCCTGTTAAAGAAGGACCCTTTGACATCATTAAGAGAGTGACAGTCCAACAATGAGTAACGCTGTCCACCAGACGAAAAGTTGCGGAAGAAATGAGAGGAGAGGTCTGGGAGAGTGGGATAGACCAAGAGTTATTTTCACCTCTGCACACGGCTCCCCACTGCATCCTTGTCGTCTATGTTTGTCGCGAAGCGAGAAGCTGAGCTCACATAAAACAATTCCAAAGGGGCTATTAGTTCCCGCACCTAAATCAGGAAAGCGATTTCACGGCTCTGAGGTCCAAAACCTTTGTGAGTGAAAGTCTTAACCGCCAGTGATTTTGCAAGCCTTCCCTTAGGAAACTGGTTTCTGACAAGCTTCAAGGCACCATAATGCATGCTAAATTATCTAGAACAAATTCAAGAGAGTTTTAGACATTACTAGCCAAATATTTAATAACTATAATGCCTTTTAAGGTGCTAAGATCTCTGAGCTGAAATGAGTCAAGTTGAAAAAATTGTAAATTTACATTTTATTTACTTAACTACTCCAAGTGCAGTGACATTGTGGGTTTCACATATTTAGAGTAGCTTTTGCTGTTTTATAATGGAAATTGATCTTGAGCCTCATTTGGATGCTGATTCCCCATTTATTAATTAATATTTTCCCATTGGTCCAAACGGTCAATATACAGCATTCATCAGAGGGTGATGTGACGAGGCTGAATCCAGTTACATATTGATGCTTTTCCATCTGCCTTAAATGGTGGCATGCTTTAACACATCCCTATCTGTAGCGTCGTTGCCACACAACAGTTGGGTTGAATGTTTAACCCAACCGCTGGGTCTAAACAACCCAATTGCTGTGGTGGTCCTTATTTTACCCAGAGCTGGGTTGTATTAAACCCAGCATTTTTTAGAGTGCACTAAGGATTTTAAGGAGCTGTTTGTTCAATGCATTCAAGGGTGCATTAAATATACCTTGAGCCTTCATAAACAGTCTAACGGTCTATAAAAATGCAAAGTTTGAATAATTTTTTTTCCATTTCAGTCTTTTTATGGACAGTTGAACTTGACATATGGAACAATACAGATGACTCAGCCAGACCGGGTCATACTGCACCTTCTGCCCTTTTCCAGATGGATTTTCTTTGGCATATTAAGGGTTGCGCTAAATATGACTACTGGGGTCAGAGCCATCATGCCCTCATCAGGAGCACTCTGACATGTTTTTGTGCTTAAGGTGACCCATGTTTGAACCTTCTTTGCTATCCCGTCCCCCTCTCTTTCCCATATGGCTTCCTGTCTACTCTATTATGTTCTATGGTAGTAAATGCAAAACACTGCAATGCAAAATCTATTGGGGACGACACACTGTTGAAGAACTGAGGATATATAAATAGAGAGAGAGGGAGAGAGAGAACAGTAACAATTGTACAAACTGTATTATCTTCAATACTTTTTGTAAACTGACCCAATTTTAGATACAGATGAACAAGGCCGATATATTGTATTATTGCATTACATTTATTAAATAGAATCAAATAAATTTCAAATAAAAGGTTTTAATTTTAACTTTCTACTGATGTAAGAATCCTAAAAATACAACTGTTTTCAACATTGATAATAATACATTTCTTGAGCCCCAAATAAGCAAATTATAATTATTTCTGAAGGAAAATCATGTGACATTGAAGTCACTCCATTTGGATCCTGATCCACTTGGATCAAGTGACATGTTTTTATATATATAATGAAGGCTTGGTAATAATTATATAATTGTTGTATATATAAAATACATTGAAAAAATAGTATCAATACCAAAGATAATTATATCACTAAATGCAAATTCAGATATTTAGTGTAATTGTATATATGTCAATATGGGCAGCTAAACACTACTAATCAGACGCCATGACTGCCATTTAATAATCACTTAACAATCAGTAAGTTACCCATTATTCTCTACCATTCCTATTGCTGCTACAGTATGTAAATACCCTGTACAAGCTGTTTGGACATTCTTCTTGTACATTCCTGCTTATCTTAATATTTATTAAGTCTACAGTATACCGTCCTGCAAATTTTTTATATATATATATATTTTATTCTTTATTTTATAGTATTGTATTTTAATCCTTATTTTATTTTATTGTATTCCATAACTATAATTTATGTATACATTATTTATTTGTGTTCGTATTCCATAATAATTCCACTGTCCATGGACAGTGTATTTACAAGAAAATGTATTTTCTTACTTAGTATCTTTGTCTTGTGTTCCAGCACAAACATCTAAACATTCCTATATCACAACACATTTACTTAAAAAACAGAATGACTTTATACTTAAAATAATATCTGTCAGTGGGACAAGAAAATGAATCAAATTCAAAGGGAAAACAAGATTCTTTTTCTTACCCTGTTTGCACATAATATATATTGTTTTAAGCATACACTCATTTCATTGTTATATATTTTTACATCTGATGTAAATGTGTCTTGATTTAAGAATGTTTAGATTTTTATACTGGAAAACAAGACAAAAATATAAAGTAAAAAAAATGATTTTTTGCTGTGTGGTTTGCTGCTTTCAAACAGAAGCCAGATAAAAGCATTTTGACAGACATTGTTGCCTTCCAACCGTTAAGAAGGCAGTGTTTTTCAGCATTCAGACACATCCGGTGTGTGAAAATGCACAGGTGGTCTCAGTAATGAGGTAGAAATGTTGCTTTTTAACTGTGGCTCTAAGTACTGACATTCTCAAGTGAATCCCAACATGAGCCCCGATTCCTATCATTGAAGAGACCAATTTATTAAGATACATAAGGTGCATGTGGGTGAACGTTTCTAGGTATGTGTGAAAATCAACAAGAATTACAGGTTAGAAGACTCTGACATCCTCTCTAAACCTAGACAGCCCTCTCAGTGATTCTCAAGCGGAGTTGCCAAGCACAAGCTTTCACTACGCAAGTGCATTTAGCTTGTTGTGACATTTTCAAGCAGATAGCCACACTCGCTGAAACTCTCTGAAACAGGTGATGATAAACAAGGATCATGACACTTTAAGTAGGTGTATGTGCTCAGTTAGGCATCTTTAACAGTTCTTAAGACTACTTTGAATAAGGCAGCATCACAGTCTGGCAATATTCCCTTATTTATAATGCAAATCCATCTCGGCTGAAGGATAAATTATCTGGAAGCGTTCGCCTGCTTGACACTGATGTAATTCGGTGAAAAATTCTGCATGAGAAGACACAGTCTTGCTCCACTCAGTCTGGGGTGTCAGAGAATGGAGGACGAGGAGGAGAGGGAGGAGGAGGAGAGTGAAATGGGATGGATTAATTTAAAAGCAGGTTGGTCAACTCCTGACAAGCTTGGCTGAAGATATGCAAGATCTAACACAATGCGCCCAGGCTCATCATCCATCATCACCGAGCACATCAAGCATGGGAAGAAATGGGATCAAACTTAAAAGGTCCACCAACAGCATCCACCCACCCAATATGGGAGTCTCTCTTTCTCTCTCTTCTCCCCCTGACCATGTAACTCAGAGCTCAAGGCCCAGTTTACTTCCTTTTCTTGTATAGAGGGTCTATTTACAGCATGGAAGCTTTTCAATGGAGCAAAGTATTCAAAAGCCATTTGACCTTCCCCTGGTGACCTGCGTGTGAGTATGTGTGTTACCAACCAAGGCGCTACTTGTAAGCGTAGCCGCGCTTGTCTGCTGCTTCATTTAAAACACAGATAGTCAGCACAAACGTAAAAACCCGCGTCTCTTGTTTTATTCATCACTGCAGTAGAAGTGGGTGGCCTGGAGGACAAGAGAGTGGGGGAGCAGAGGAGATGAAAAAGCAAGTTCTCCCAGACAGCAGGCTCTACGCAAGCCTCAAGTTCTCCACTCGCCCACAGTCTAACAGCTTTGCAGCTCCACATATAATATTCAGAGCAATACGCTGGAATTTAGGTCAAATTTATAGTGGACAAACACAGGGAAGGTGTAAAACAACATGTTGGAGATAAAAAAATATTATTGCACCTACGTATGAATAAAAACTGCACACTGCATAAAAAAGATAATGTATTAATTATTATTTTATGTTCCAAAAATATTTAAACATATTTAAAACAAGATGTAATTTCTTGGGAAGAAAAAATTGCTTGATATTATATTATCTTAAATCTTGTTTTGCAATATTTTTGCACAATTGTTAATTTATGCCTAATATATATATATATATACAAAAATATAATATATTCATTATTATATAAATATATACTGTAATAAATATTTGGCTAAGAGGGGAAGATAAATAAACTGATCAAAAGTTCAAAAATGTGTGGCCGCCCGGTAAGATTTTTGTTATGTTTTTGTCTCATGTCTTTTATGTTCACCCACCAAGGCTGTATGCAGGAGTATACAGTAAATTAGCAATATTTTGGAATATAATTACAATTTAAAATACCTAAAATGTTACATGTTTTCTATATAAATATATTTTAAATGAAGTTTATTCCTGTGATAGGAAGCCAAATTTTCAGCAGCCATAACTCCATTCTTCAGTGAGACAGATCCTTCAGAAATCATTCTAATATTCTGGTTTTGGTGCTCAATAAATATCTTGTAATTGTATTAATACTGAAAATAAAAAGAAGAAGAATGGAAAAGTGTCTTATTCTAATGATGGATGTGTGTGTGTGTGTGTGCGGCGTGCGCATGCGTGCGTGCGTATTTACTTACTAAAAAACGTACACAACAAAATACTGAAGGACAAAGTGTTTTGAAAAAGTTGATCAAGACTCTCCACTCTCTCAAATTACTACTTAATGGGCCCGACACCCTTCAGAAGCATTTGTTGACACACTGAAGAAGCTTACTCTCATAGAAGAGCACTTAATTTGACAATTTACTTAACAGAAATCTAAATCAGATCAAATGCTCTTTGTCACATCTAAAGTGAGAAGGATTTCATGTTACTTAACTGAGGGTGTGATCTTGGTCTTCTCAGCTTTCCTAAACAAACAGCACTTGAAAAACGAACAGCTTAACCCATTTCAGATTGCATATTTCACAAGTAATCATTATGTTTTAGCGGTTCAAATTGCATGTGAAATTGTAATCTGAAACGTTAATCAATTGTTCGTCCACAGCATGCAATGAATTTGCTACTTCCATTGGATAAGGATCCTCAGACAAACACGCTTGTATCAAAATACAGAGAGAAATTAATTACTTGCCTTATTATGATAAACAAAGTGAAAGGGGGAACGTTTTAACATTTAATTAAATGACCAAATATATATGCAGAATTTTTGTTCAGCCTAATGTCTTTGGTATAGGTCAGCATACTCTTTAAATGTCCTTTTCTCCATCTGTTTATAGGTCCATTTACATACTTTCCTTTTTACCAAGATACATTTTATTTGTGCCTGTGGAAGCTCTCCGCATTGCAGCCAGCAACAATTCCTTTTAAACACAAAGTCAAAATTCAAGTTGCACTGAACATATACCGTCCTGTTAACAATGAACACAAACATTCAGGTGAGGTTGCTTTAGCAGCCAGCCAAGAGCTGGAAAAAATGATGAAAGGGACGGAGTGCTTAGCATAACAAAAGTCAAGCATTTACATAAGTACACGCTGCTTCTGTACGAGGATATTTCTGTGTAAACAAGGAACAAAACATCACTGTGATGAGAAATGACATTGTCAGCTTGAAGAAAAAAAGATGAATCCCTGCCAATGCAACATTAGTTTTGAATGAGCTATACTGAAATTATAATTATTGGACTCATATAATGAGATCAAAGAATTGACACGAAGTTTGGAAACGTGGAAACCACTGCGTTAAAACCATAAAAAGTGATAAGCATTGCATAATACTTGCAATACTTTACAAGTATTGCAAGTACTATACACAAAATGCTGGTTTTGTATTTGTATTAAATAATTTATGGAGCCTACAGTATTAAGATAAAACATTTTCTGTACTTATTGTGGGGGGAAAACTGTGGAATTGGTTTAGCCTAATTATGGTGAAATGATCAGTGAAGCAGAGAGTACTGCACTCTAATTGTTTCAGAAAATATTATTCAATTAGTCTAACGTTTTTAGCAGAAGTGCCAATTTAACATGCTAATTTATTTAGTATCATGATTTAAAATAAACCATAACAGTTAAGCATGTCTCTTGACCTGTTTATAAATTACAAATTAAATAATTTTCCTACCATCAGAGCATTTTAATGTTCGTTATCTTACAGTACATAAGAATGTTAATCACTCACGTAATATGTTTTAAATAACTGACTGCCAATTGTCAATATATAATCTTTTAAAAGCTTTTTTTTATGTACATATTTAATCAAAACTCTTTTTAAAATGTAACTGTAATAAGGATTTCTGTGGTTACATACAGACTTCTGTCCAGAAAATGATCCATATATTAATAATCCAATTTACAAAAAGTGTAAATCACAACTTTAATAGTGTCTCACACTTGTTCATTTTTTAATCCAGCCACAAGTTCACCTTCCTGCAGCTTTTTAAAAATTGTCATTAGGTGGTACATGTGTCAACAGATGATGATGTGAAAATCTGTTGTGTGTGCACCGAATGCCTTCCGAGCAAAATGTGTGCAAACGTATACAGGCTGGTTATCCCTTTGAAGAAGAACATGTAATCCTTGAATGATTAAAATACCATCATGAGCTTCGATAACAAAGATGTTAATGGGGAGAGGCTTTTGTAAGAGGAGGGATAAGCATGCTCTCATCTTGAGCACTGATGTATCCATACAGTGTGTTGTACTATTGTTCTGTTTCCCCCGAGCTGTCAGGAAACCTGAATCTGGGCTTGTCTGAGAGCTCCCAGTTTTCTAACACTATTACAAGATAAAATGGCATATATTTCAAACGTTTGTTTGTTTGTCTATCTGTTTGTCTGTTGTTGTTCTTCTTCTTCGGCAACATATATATATATATATATATATATAAACTTGAAGAGCACTGGACAGAACCTTTCAGAGTTTTGTATAAGAAAGAGAGACATTTAAGACAATCCAAATTTCTAGAATAAACCAGACATGGACAAACTGATTTCAGAATAATTCACTTTTTAATCACTACATAGGAGAATGAAGAGAGCTGTGTAAAATAATTTCACTACAATAAACAAACTTTACAACATTACATTTGAGAAGGACTTTAAAGGACAAACTAATTTCCTAGAATCAATAGGACTTTTGGGAGCTAGGTATAAGAGATAGAACTGGTTAGGGCTAGACAATTCTCTAGAATTAACTAGATTGTACAACACCACATGTGAAAGGGTTATTTAGAACAAACTGATTTACTAGAATTAATAACATTTTCCAACTCTTCGTTTGAAGAGGACCGTTTAGAGTGAATCAACTCGCAAGAATCAGTCTGACGTTTCAGTGAAATTGAAAGTTAAGTGACACGTGGCCAAGTATGGTCACCCATACTTGGAATTTGTGGTCTGCATTTAACCCATCCTAAGTGCACATACACAGCAGTGAACACACACACCCAGAGCAGTGGGCAGCCATTTATGCTGCGTCGCCCGAGGATCAGTTGGGGTTCGGTGCCTTGCTCAATGGTCTCACCTCAGTCATGGTATTGAGGGTGGAGACTGGACATTCACTCCCACCACCTACAATTCCTGACGGACCTGAAGACTTGAACTCACAAACTTTAGATTACGAGTCCGACTCTCTGACCATTAGGCCATCACTGCCCCCAATTTCAGTGTTACATATGAGGTGAAGTTGCATGCGGAACCCAACATTACAAAAAACTAAATACTGATATAGCATGTGGTTGCTTTGAAAAAGTGTAGCTTGTTAATAGAAAAACTATTTTAAAAGAATTTACACTACTGAAAAAAACATAGTAAAGTTTCTAAAGTAATTTAGTACACTGCGAAATACAAATTACACAATGTTTTTTTTGTAATTTGTTGATTGGTTGGATTGAATAAGATGTGCAAAAGTGCCCAAAAGAGAAAAATTACAGCACACAAACCACAAAATGCATATCTTGCAGTTTGAGCTTCAGGTGTCAGACCCTGTGAACATACACAAAAAGCTTAAAGCTCTGACTTTGCCCAAGGCACCTGAGGCTGTTTGTGCTGAAGTGAGCTATCAGGGCAGAGTTCATCCTTCCATGGAAATGCCTGAAAGCCGCATGCCAGAAGTGTTCAATAATGAACACACTGTGGGTTGTAGAACCACATTTTAGTCTTTACCACTCTCTATTTCCGTCTCCGCAAAATGTCAGTCAGGCCGCTCGCAGACGGGGTTATATCTTGATGCGCATCTAAGAATAAACAAATAAAAACGCGATAATCAAATCGTCAAGCTCCCACCCACCTTTAAACTCCCTTTTCCGACTTTCAATAACAAGTTGCCGTATTTCGCAGAGAAGCACATATCTGAGGCGCAATACAGCCGAGATATATGGGAAATGTCATGTCGCGGAAAAATGAGGGAGGATAAAAGGAAGTTGGAGAGTTTTGTGCATGCACCTCTGAAAGCAGAACCCACCAGAGCTGGGTTGTTCTCAGCTCAGGTGGGAGTGAATTGCCAAACCTCCGAATAAAAGCTCTTTCTGCCATTGACAAGCGTGATAGAATACTGAGAGTGTCTCACCTCCAAATGGTGTCGGCTCACGCCTTTTATCCGACACTGTTAGCCTGGTGAGCTTTACACATATGTGGCAGCGCTCCTTAAAGATTCTCTATGAAACAGATGGAGCCACACTGCCCTTGGTCTCTCAGCCTTCCTTTTTGAGGTCTCCCAACTCGCTTTAATCATATCCAGCTCGAGATCAAATGGTGCACATGAATCACATCAACTAAGTCTCACTGTAAAGCACTGGCAGAGCATCAGGACATATGATCCTCATTAGAGTAACTAATACTCGTAAATGACTCCTATATCCCTCCCTGGCACTGAATGTATTTGCACTGCTTTGTTAAGTGCAAACATGTTCACCGTGTTGCAGAAGCCTGCCAAACCACACATGTGCTAAATAGCACGTGTAATGTCAGATTAAGAAAACGCTGATGCCTCCGTCGCTACTACAGGGAATTTGCACATGCTTTGGCCTGGAGGAGTCAATAGAGAGGGAAGAATGTGGAAAAATCTCTGCAACTTAATATTCCGCGTGAGAAATGCTCTCTACATCACGGTCACTGAGGGATTTTACGAATCAAGCCCACTTTTCCGCATTTTAAACAGTGCTAAGGATCTGTTAAAGCATCTATCAATGTAATATGAGGTTAATGAGGTTCCTGTATTCCAAAGACATTATAAGTATCTGCCTCATCATTCAAAGCAAGCCAGTGTGTAGAGCTGCATTCTGATATCCAAGCAAGCAACTTTAAATGCGGTTGTGCCAAATACCCAGGGGACCGCCTCCTCAAGCCTGTGGAGGAATGAGCAAGATGCCCCGACATTAAAATGTAATGATATAAAGAAGACTATTCATTTCATCCCACCATGCTATAGAAACCGTGACCCAGTTTTGGATATTTAAATGGGGATTTGATATGAAGGGGCATATTAATTGGCACAGATGCCTTCTCAATTATTAATATCTCGCACAGTAGGTTTGTATGAGCTAAATCTACCCATTATACATCTCATTCTATGCTCAAGACGAGGTCTTAATCAAGGTCCAAGCAGATCACATGCTATTAAATTGTAATGTGAGCAGATGGATGTTTACCATTGAACCGTCTATCGACGCTCCCTCTGGCTGCAGATGATAAAGAGCCTACAGCAGTGCAGTATTAAATACACCACCATGTGGAGGAGCGGGGAGCAGAGCGAACTCAGAACACTAAAGTTACAGTTAAAAGAAAATGTCCAACAAAAATGAAATAAACAGCAATTAACAGCAAAAAGTGCCCTACAATAATAATATATAATATTATACAATAGTACACACTCAGAGTTTCATAAATATGATTAGAATTCTGCCATACAAATAGCAACTAGACATGGTTGCCTTGCACTAAACTTCAAATAAATAAATACCTGGAGAAACCACTTATTTTTACTTATTGACAGATGGCAGCTTAAAACATTTACAACTTGTCTGCAATAAACATAGCAATAGCAATAACACGGGACTTTGCAGAAATTCAATGCCATTAAACATACTAGTTTGTGCATTAACTTCTGTAGTTATGAGAAACTAAAATAAAAAATAAATAAACTAATAATGTATAAACTGAAAATAACATGTAAAAAAAGAAAATGACAATAATTGGACAATAAATTAAAACTAAACTGAAAAGACAAAAAAGGCAATTATAAACTACACATTTGAACTGCATTTAAATCGTTATCAAAAGTGAAAAAGTAAAAAAAAAAAAAATTCAAGCCTTGGGTCATCAAGACATCTTCTTACTACATTTTCTACAACCTAAAGGTTCTTGCAATTTTGCGACACTGTTGTCACTATTATCACAGTGGATAGCAGAGAGAAGACCGCCATTTGATGTCTGTAAAATGCAGCTTCCTTATTACTCCTAGCAACACATTACATCCAATATCACCGCCGGGATCATTCACATGGCCTGAGCGGATACCACCAAAGTGCATATATGAAAACACCGCCTCTGATGAAGAGGTATTACATGTTTTCTCATTTTTCATTTATGAAAGTCTTAGCTTTCACACCAATGAGATATGAGGTGAGCATGGGGGAGGACAACAGGAAATCATTCCACTGGGAGAAGAATATATGAGCAGGGACCGTAGGTACAGCCTCTTGTAGTATTATGAGATAAGCTAGTCCAAGAGAAGACGAGAACCCACATACATATACATATAATATATCAGGGTTGTGCAACATTCAAAATTGAATTGAGAATGCCATTTAAATTCTGATTTCCTTCATTTGAATTTGAGGTAAACGGGTTGCAGAATTGTAGCTTGCTTTTAAGAATACAAATGAATTAACATTCAATTAAATTAACATCAAATTTTAAATAGAAAAGCAAAGTTTGTCAATAAAAAGTAGGAATGTTGGATTGACAAATCATTGTTTTAAAGTAAAAAACAGAAAAAAGAACACTTAATTTCCCAGAATGCATTATCTGGATGTATTTCTTTGAATTCCTCTTCCTGACATGCCAATTAAACTTCCAGTTCAGTTTCAGACTAATACACGGATATTATATTACACACACACTCTTAAAAGTGAAGGTGCTTCAAAAGGTTCTTCTCAGCAATGCCATAGAAGAACCATTTTTAGTTCCACAAAGAATAATTCAGTCAAAGGTTCTTTAAAGAACCACCTCTTTCTTATCTTTTTATAAGATGGAGAACCTTCTTTGCCACAAAGAACCTTTTGTTAAACCGAAAGGTGCTTCAGATGTTAAAGGTTCTTTATGGAACCATTTAGACAAAAAGTTTATTCTATGACATCATGAAGCACCTTTATTTTTAAGAGCGCACGTTGGGTTTCTAAGTTTTATTGGGACATGTCATAGGTGTAATGGTTTTTATACTGTACAAACTGTATATCCTATTGCTCTACATCTAGACCTATGCCTTATAGGAAACCGTGCATTTTTAGATATTCAAAAAACGTAATTCTGTATTATAGGCTTGTTTCCTCATGGAGGCCAAAAATTTAGGACCCCATGAGGACTACACAAGGACAAGTATTTCGGATATTGCCATATTTGTGGGGACATTTTGTGTGTGTGTGTGTGTGTGTGTGTGTGTGTGTGTGTGTGTGTGTGTGTGTGTGTATATCATATCAAAAATATATATATTACAAAGACAAATTCATTTGACAGGCAAAACGGCAAAATTAAAACATATAAAGCTTGAAACACACGGAAAAATGGAAGAAGATCAAGTGCATCTTGTTTCATTTGTCCGTGTTTCAAACATAATCCTCACTAAATTAAGTAAGGCTTTGAAAGAATGTTTAGATGCTGTCCTGGAAAACAAGAAAAGAATATGGTTGTTTTTGCACAAGCATATGCAATGTAATTTATGTGAAAGACCAGACTCTCACAATATTAAAAGGCAACCATTTTCATAGCTTTAAATTAGAATTCACTCCTCTCTTCTGATTGTTCAATCTCGACTACAGTTTGCCTCTGCGCTTGGATTATATAACGTATATCAATATGCACGGGCTCTGTATGCAATTGTAGCCTTGAGTATTTAAGAAAGACAGATTTAAAAAAATGCCCTTTCACATTTTTTATTTTGTCATGACTGTTGTCTGGGAACAGTGGATATTTTGTCATTAACTCACATTACTGGGTTACACTGTGTTCTGCATAAACTTGTTCTTGTTAAACTCAGGTTGGCCAGCAGGGGGCACCCAAGCCTTACACTAAGTATCAGTAGCTGACTAAGAGAATAGAAATAGCATTCAGTACGTGATGAGTGTCGGTGTACACGCAACGGAAAGCGTTCCTTGTTTAACCTGTGTTTTTCATGTTGTTTTAACAGAAAATAAATGTGTTGCCATAAGAACGGACATTGCATCCTTCTTGAAAGTGTAACATATTTTGTCGAGCGACCCAGCAGTTGCCAGTGACCCCATCATCGGCTACAACGTCATTGAGGTCATCATCAACAGAAACGAAAGAAAGACTAAAGGTGAAAAAAAACAGTTGGCACACAAAGTGAGTAAAGCCTTCGCAATAACAGTGAAAACTGCTCATCGTGTGGTTAAGTTGATGCAGAGTGGTGATTCAGAGATTGGTGTAGTTCGTACCGGCAGAAAAAGAGTGTCCTTGCCTGCTAACCAAGTCACCACTGTCTACATAAGAGCACATGTGAGTTCACAAGCACAAGGCCAACACATGGTCTTTTCACCTGACATGCTTAATTCTCCACCAGAAGGCTTGATCTACCATGATGTATTGGTGCAGATCCCAGAAAGGAGAGTGCCATACATACCCATCTCTGTGGTCAACACTACTGATCGCACCATCTGTCTGGACCGTCATAGAGTGATTGGACACCTGGAACCCATCAAGACCATATACACAACACCTGTGCAAATGAAAGAAAATGAGACAACAGCTGAAACGAGGGACAGCACAGAGACAAAGTCCAGTGAAGCAAGTAGCACACCACAGTCAGAAAAGCAAGCAAGAAGACCAACCTCATGGGACCCCCTTGTGGATCTCTGCCATCTCTCAGAGGGACAGCAGGAGGCTGTAAGGAGAGTGTTGTGGGAGGAATGTGAGGCCTTTGCCTATGACAGTGATGATGTGGGTTGTATACCTTCTCTCAAGATGCACATCACCCTCCATGATACCAGCCCAGTGCAAAAGACCTACATGTCCGTCCCAAAGCCTCTTCACAGTGAAGTTAAGGAGTACCTGCAGGATCTATTGAGAAGAGGGTGGATCACACCTTCCAGATCCCCTTATTCGTCGCCGGTGGTATGCGTCCGCAAGAAGGACGGTGGTCTCCGTCTCTGTGTGGACTTCAGGGAACTCAACCGTAAGTCAGTCCCCGACCGCCATCCGATACCAAGGATTCAGGACATGTTGGATGCTCTGGGTGGGAGCTCATGGTTCTCGGTCTTAGACCAGGGGAAAGCGTACCACCAGGGTCATCTGGATGAGGAGAGCCGGCCTCTCACAGCATTCATCACACCCTGGGGGCTCTACGAATGGGTGCGTATACCCTTTGGCTTGAGTTCGGCACCCGCAGAGTTTCAGAGGAGCATGGAGTACTGTTTGGCTGACCTGAGAGACACGATTTGCCTCCCGTACCTTGATGACAACCTGGTACACAGTCACAGCTTTGAAGAGCACCTAGAGCATATCCGTGTCGTCCTTCAATGCTATAAGAAACATGGTGTGAAGTTAACCCCGAAGAAATGTGAGCTGTTTAAATCGAGTGTGAGGTTTCTTGGCAAGTTGGTGACAGAAGAGGGTTACACAATGGACCCCGCAGAGATGGCTCCAGTGATGGCTCTCAAAGAGAAGGCACCTGCCACCGTTGGTGAGTTACGCCAGATGCTCGGGTTCCTCTCCTATTACAGACCCTTCATCTCCAACTTCTCCCGTTTGGCCCACCCGCTGTATAACCTACTCACCGCTCCAAACCCCGAAAATCACACTCCAGACCCGACCGTGAAGAGGCCCAGTAAAACAGGAAAGAAAAATAATGGTCACCTACCATCACGGACACCCATACAGTGGACCAGGTCTCACCAGGAAGTGTTGAATCAGCTTGTAGAGGCACTCACAAAGCCCCCTGTCCTTGGATATCCTGACGTCACTCAGCCATTTGTATTGCATTGTGACGCATCCCAAGTTGGTCTGGGTGCGGTGTTATACCAGAGACAGCAGGGGAAGATGAGAGTGATCGCCTATGGCTCCCGCACCCTGAGTCCATCAGAGAAGAGGTACCATCTACACTCTGGAAAGCTAGAGTTTTTAGCTTTGAAGTGGGCCATCTGCGAACGTTTCCGGGATTATCTTTACCACGCCCCATCGTTCGTGGTATATACAGATAACAACCCACTGACGTATGTGCTCACTACCGCGAAACTCAATGCAACAGGACACAGATGGGTGGCGGAGTTGGCTGATTATAACTTCACAATCAGGTACCGCCCAGGCAAAAACAACTCGGATGCAGATGGGTTGTCACGGATGCCGTTGGACATTGAGGACTACATGCATAGCTGTACGGCTGAGGCCAGTCAAGATGTAATCAGTGCATCTATGGAGAGGGTCGTTGCGGAAAGAAGGAATCCTTGCCAGGGCGTGGGGTTGATCCAGGTCAGTGCTTTGAGCCTGGTGAAAGACAGTGAGACCAGCCACCCTCTCACCCCTGATCAAATCCGCAAAGCTCAGGAAGAGGATGAAATCCTCTCAAGAGTTCTCTGGTACAAGTCACAGAACAGGAGGCCAAGTAGAGCTGAAGTGAAAGCAGAGAACCCTGCAGTGGCCATACTGCTGAAACAGTGGCTAAAGGTTCTTGTGGGTCAAGATGGTGTTCTGCGCCGTAGAACATCCCGTCGAGAACAACTGCTGCTCCCCAAAGCTTATCATCAGCTGGTCTTTAAAGAGCTGCACCAGGATATGGGTCACTTGGGGGTCGAAAGGACACTTGACCTGATTCGAGAACGGTTCTACTGGCCACAGATGAGTAAAGATGTTGAACATTTTGTCACAGAGTGTGTGAATGTCTCAAGAAGAGGAAGCCGAATAAGCAGACACGCGGCGCTATGATACCGATCCAGACCACCTACCCATTCCAGCTCATCTCCATAGACTTTCTGCATTTGGAGAAATGTAAGCACGGTTATGAGTATATATTGGTGGTCATGGACCATTTTACGAGGTTCGCGCAGGCCTATGCAACCAGGAACAAAGCGGCCAAAACAGTAGCTGACAAGATTTTCAACGACTTTGCACTTAAGTTCGGGTTCCCGAGCAGACTACATCACGATATGGGCAAAGAGTTTGAGAACAGATTGATGGCCAGCTTGAAGAAACTTTCTGGCATCCAGGGCTCGCACACGACACCATACCACCCCCAGGGTAACGGGCAGGTGGAGAGGTTTAACCGTACCCTGTTGTCCATGCTGCGCACCCTGGAGGACAAGGATAAGGAAGATTGGAAAGAGTCCCTCGCTAAGGTTGTCCACGCGTACAACTGCACAAAGAGTGAGGCAACAGGTTACGCGCCATATTACCTCATCTTTGGACGGTCTCCTCGCCTGCCCATTGATCTGTTGTTCGGACTTGGAAGGGATGAGTCTCGAGACACGTACGATGACTATGTGAGTCATTGGAAAAAGAGGATGCAAGAGGCCTATCAAATTGCAGCTAAAACAGCCGTTAAGGCAGCAGCTCGGGGAAAAGTCTTCTACGATAGGAAAGTTCAGGGAAGAGACCTCCACCCAGGTGACCGAGTTCTCCTCAAAAACCTTACCCCCAGAGGGGGGCCAGGAAAGATTCGGTCCTACTGGGAGGATCAAGTATATAAGGTGAAGGAGAGAAAAGCAGATGGCAGTCCCGTTTATGAGATCAGCCCAGAGAACGGAAAAGGGAGGGACAGAGTGGTTCACAGAAACCTCCTGCTGCCTTGTGACTTCTTACCACCCGCAGAGACTGTCCAACCACAGAAAAACTCCCTGGGCTCATCAAAGGAAAGAACCAAACCTCGACATCAGCAACGACAACAGCCAGAACAGAGTGACACCTCTGGCGATGAATATAGCGGCACCTGCTATTGGCATCTCAGACCTGGCAGTGGGAGACGGCAGAGACAGACTTCACTGAATCCTCTGGCAGAGCCTTTCCAGCCTCCGCAGATTCTTCAGAGTCATGAAGAGGATGTGCCACTACAAAGCGAAGAGGATGTGCCACTACAAAGCGAAGAGGATGTGCCACTACAAAGCGAAGAGGATGTGCCACTACAAAGCAAAGAGGATGTGCCACTACAATCTCAGAGACCTGATTTGAGCTGTGACAGGCCTGAGTATGGTGAGTCAGGGGCAAACCTTCTAGCCTCAACACCAGAAGAGCAACAGACCGTTAGACAGAGACCTCAGAGACTGAAACATCAGCCTGTGGTACTGAGTTATGAAACACTGGGTCAACCATCCTTGGTACCACGAAACTGCTTGGTAACAGAGACTCAGGTAACACAGATTATAGGTTACTGGAGGCCATGGATGGTTGAGGTGTTTTAAAAGAAATGCTTTAATTGTTCCCGGAAATGTCAGGAGACATTTAATGTTGTGGGGGAGAGTGTAGCCTTGAGTATTTAAGAAAGACAGATTTAAAAAAATGCCCTTTCACATTTTTTATTTTGTCATGACTGTTGTCTGGGAACAGTGGATATTTTGTCATTAACTCACATTACTGGGTTACACTGTGTTCTGCATAAACTTGTTCTTGTTAAACTCAGGTTGGCCAGCAGGGGGCACCCAAGCCTTACACTAAGTATCAGTAGCTGACTAAGAGAATAGAAATAGCATTCAGTACGTGATGAGTGTCGGTGTACACGCAACGGAAAGCGTTCCTTGTTTAACCTGTGTTTTTCATGTTGTTTTAACAGAAAATAAATGTGTTGCCATAAGAACGGACATTGCATCCTTCTTGAAAGTGTAACACAATGCATAGCTAAAAATAAACACTGTGCACAATCACATGCCTCTTTATATCGCAACCTATAAAATACAGTACCTACATAAACATTCTGTCTCTTCCCTTCCAAGGCGAATTGCTCTATATGCGCCGACGTCTTGGGAGGAAGTCAAGAATATTCACTTTGGTTCAGCTACTCGGCAGAAATTGCTTTGTATGATGGTGTGGCAGGCAGTGAATCTTTTTTATAAGTTTTCTTTAAGATTATGTAAATGAAGTCAGAGGACAGTAGGATGGCGCTACTCTGTTTTAAAGGAAGTGTGGGGGAAGTCCTCAGCCACGGCACAGCAATTTCACACCTGTCATTTACAACACGGCTACTCTAGAGAACCGTAAGACCCGGGGAGAAACTCTTCAAAGGGACTTCCTGTTCCTCCACTGCTCTACTCACAGGTAGATTTGACACATGGCACTTTAATTTCACCCTCCAGGTGATTTTCAATCAGTGTTGCGATGTGAAATGTGATGAGTAGATCTTCATAACAGCAAGTCAAGGAAACAAACATGCAAAGACGTTTGGAATGTTCTTTCTTCATGACTCATTCTCCATTTCCTAGTTATATTCTAATTAACCCTGAAAACACGTTAAACTTATGATCACTTGACCTTCAGAGGAGAAACTCATTATTCATTCAGCAGTTGGGATTTAAATCAAACCGAATACGGCGACCAGTCGTGCCGGCCAGACAAGTGTGGCAAAACATGAGAACAATTAAAGAACTACGCCCTACAAATTAACATTCCACTGTGACAAACCAATAAGCGACTGTTGTAAAGTCAACCGTTTATGATATTGGATTTACTGCAGTGCCACAGATAACTGCCATTTTACAACTGCAGTAAATAAAGAACTAAATGCAAAAATCTACAAGCATAAATGTCATTAACAACAGTCCTGGGCATCCGACAATAAAATCCCTAATTATACATCAACGCCGTGATGATATTTCGGTCACAAAAACAAATAAAAAATGATGGCTGCAACAAAACTAGTTAAGTAAATGTCTTATGAAACGCATTCTAATGCATCTGTGCGTCCACCTGAATCGTTCAAAATAGGATGGCATTTAAGGAGTTGTGATTTTCATTAATATCAAGGTCGTGCTCCAAAGCAATTCCTTCACAAAAGACCTACTGAGGCGCTCAAGGACACTATAAGCAGCATATTTTCAGACAAAACTGCATTTGTATCACAAAAGGAGAGGATCTGAGTGCCATCCTCCTTATGATGAGTGAAAGAAAGCACAGAGAAATCCTTCCCCATGGCTAGGGCTCGCAGACGATGCACTGCCACCTACACGCCAACACTCAATCAACATCAGCATTGCACATGCCGCAACAATGTCCTTGCGTTCCTTTGACCAGAATAGAATTCAATACAATTCCACCAAGCTTTTGGCACCTACTCAGGAAATGCAGAGAGAGAAAAATCTGGGAGGGTTAAATAAACACACGTGTATGCAGACGTGATATTAAGCACTACATATCATTCTTAATTAGCTTTTCACATAATGCAAATCCATTACACATAAATACAAAGTATATAGTTTTCGAACAAGTTATCTGAACTGCTATTCCTCACAAAGCAGTTGAGCTTCTCTGGATCAATGGAGTAATCTGCTCTCCTTTTGTTCCTATGCCAAGACTTTAATCAAATGAAGAGCTAGACTGGCACAGCGCTGGTGTAAATCTGCAGTCCTCGTGTAGCTTTGCTGTAGGGCAGCAGTGAGCGACAGAGAGCACGCTAGAGGTCACGTCTCGCCGGCATCTCGGGTGAATCAAAGTACACGAGGCCGAGAGAGCCGGACCTGAGCTTCACGCAGGCGCATGGGGGCTGAGGTGAGCCCTCTGGGTGACAGCTGCGAGATAATCGCCAGAGTTTTGTTTCTCTCTGAATCAGCTCAACGCACATACACACACATCTTATAGTGGAAATCTCTTCTGATGATGCAGCAGTGGTCTTTGCCAAAGCTTGTATGTTTCAATTTACAATCAGTCTGTGAAGGATAAATTGTGATTTCTGCATGTCTTAGGTTTTGAAATGTGACAAGGTTGCAACATAGGCTCATTGGAAATATGTGCCTACATTTCCGCAAAACTCAAAAAACATACTTATACATACGAATCACTGCAGTTTCCAGTTGAAATGAACACTAGAGTCAGTAAAACTCCCACAGCTTTTATTCCTTTTCACACAAAGTATGATGTGCAGGTCCACAGGTTTCGATGACTAAAGCCTAATTTTCGCATAATTACTTGAGGAACATTATGATATGAATTCAAAACAATTTTAACATGCTGTGAGATTTAAAACCGATGCATTTGAAGGTTAGAATCACATATCCAGCTTCATATGCATGAGTTTTCTAATTCAGTAGGTTTGCTCAGTTGCTTACGCGATACGGTGTTGCATTCGGGTGATGAAGAGCTTTGTAGGGCTATATAGCTCCGCCATAGAGAGAACTTGTTAAGCTGCTGTATGGTTCTTCAGTGGTTCTTCAGTGGTTCTTTGGGGTGATTAAGGTGCTTTATAGCATCACTGCCCTACAAAGAACATGTTAATCCCCTCTAAAGGTTCTTTACGAGCCAAAGCACCATTTTTTTTAGCACCATTTTTGTGGAAGAAATACATTTCAATATGGCACCTCTTATGGTTCTACATAGCACCATTTGACAAAGGTGCTGTACAGCACCTTTAAAGATATGGTGCTATATATCTTTAATATAAGAACCACTTTTAGTGCAATAGAGCACCATTTTTGTTTTAGAGTGATAGGTTTAGGGTTGGGTTTGGTGTAGGGTATATTTCCAACATGATACAGCATTCCCTTTCAGCAACATCCTCCGATATTTGAATTATGAACCACTGCAATACGTACCTGAAGCAATGTAATATAAACACAGCAATATGTGCCTATATCAACGTAACAAAAACATGCCAGGGTCACGTATTGAACCAGTGTTTTAGCGACACTGACTTGACATTTCACTTTGACACCGCCACGAAACATGCAGTAAGGTACGTAATAACGGTGCTGCAGAAATTTATTTAGAGGCACATATTTCGAATGAGCCTGAGTTGTAACAAGTTGTGGTAAAATAAAATAAAACATTCAAAAGTTTGGAGTCAGAAAGTATTTTTTTGTTAGTATGGATTCATTACATTTATGAAAGTGACAGTAAAGTTATTTATATGATGTTAAAAATGTTTTAAATCTCAAATAAATGCTGTTCTTCTGAACTGTCTTTTCAGCAAAGAATCCTGTAAAAATGTATCAGTTTCCTCGAAAACATTAAGCAGCATAACTACCTTTAAAAATGCATCTTTAGTGCAAAATCAACATATTAGAAGGATTTCTGAAAGATCATGTGGTAATGAAGAGCCACTGAAGTAACAGTTGATACAATTCAGCTTGTGCCATCAGAGAAAAAAATTGCATGTTAAGATATATTACAAATGAAAACCATTCTTTAATGTTTTATTAATATTTTACAATATTCATTCAGACTTCATTCAAAATCAATCAATCAATCAAATCAATCCTTACCGACCCCAAACTTTTGACTGGTAGTGTACTTTCTAACTTTCCAACCAATATTGATGTTATTTGGATTTGAATACTGTGGATTTTACATTTAAACTGTAGAAACTTTTTTGTCCTTTCTTGTATTTTTGAAAACAAACAAACAAAAAAACAAAAGCACTTTCTCTTTTCTTACAAACAACATTAGAAATTCAACCCTTCATTCCCATACCTGATACGTCATTCAGATGAGAAGAAATAGTCTTTGATTGTAAACAAATACACATTGATGACAAAGACGAGAATGTCAAGTCAGTTACTTGTAACATGTTGTCACTAATCTGTCACTGAGAATAATGTGCTTTCATCTGCAACGCATTTATAAAATTTGTCCTTATTTTCAATTTTAAATGCAAGATAAACATCTGGAACAAATAATTAGAGACAACCACGCATTTTACTTTCTCTTGACAGCAAAGAGACCGGTTTTCACAAACTCCAAAACTCGCTTCTAACTTTCATTAACTTCATATCATAAATAAACTTCAGAGGTTTTGACAGGTTGCATCAATTTCACACACCCACTCATTAGGTGTCATAAAGTTGTATATTACTGTATATGCTAATTTTATTGGCAAGAATATGCACTACAGAATGAAAAAAAGATGTAAAAATGCAAGTTTCCATGACAAAAAAAACTGTTCTCTGCACATTCGATGATGAATAATTAACTTGCCCTAAAGAGACACTTATTATTTACAGATCACTGCGACAGAACAGGCTGTTCTTGTGACAATAGCAAAAAATGATTGAATTGAATTAAGTACTATTTAGTGTAAAAAAAACAGGCAAATATGTTTTAATGCCTTGAATCCCTCGATGAAAAATTAACATGTTAACAGCTAAAAATATCAGTTTGATTTAGTCCTAATTTGAGTTGATGTCTATGTGCGAATACTGCAAATATGACATGAATATCATTACAGACAACATGTACAGGTATTTTCACATAATTAAAATCATCAGTTTTCATTGCATGGCAAAGACTTAACAAGAAAAAGCTTTTAAGAATTAATAAACATTTGTGTATTTAGATCTGTATTATTATGTACTACAGCCTGTAAATTAATTATTGTTCCCATAGCCATATAAATGTGTTCGGTTCTTTATAACGCTCAACATTTTCGACAGTCACTACAAAGAACAGGACCTCAGCCCGTCATTCTGTCATGGTCCCTAAAGCAATCAGAATTCAAGGCACAGAAACTAAATCACAGCGAATACTGACTCAAAACATGCATTCTACTGTAGATCCAGATCTCTCTGGTGGTTTCTCATGGCAATCTCGTCAGATGACATCTCATTAATCTGTGCTCTGCTTACTGTAGATCGTCACCTCAGTAGGGAAAAAAGATAAACAAACAAGTCCCAGATTACACGTCGTGCGAGGCCGGGCTCAGCCATTAGTGCTCGTCATCCCTTAGATACCACAGGCGATGTCATAATTAAATCAGTCTGTTTACTTTTTCTCGGTGCTCCATCAGACTGTATTGTTTTCATATTTTTTTGAGATGCGTCTCAGAGCCGAGCCCTGCCAAAGCTGCCCATTTGGCATTTCTGAAATTGATTTGGGGAAGAAAAACAAATGGCTCGACTTGTGTTTACGTTCAAGCTCCCTCCATTTATCAAACCCTGTCTATGTCTTCCTGATTAACTTCATTCTTTGAAGGAAGAAAGAAGCATTTCTCCGGTGGGAGCCCATCAAGACTGAAATCCTAGAATCGACTCTAATTAGCTAACCATTACAACTATGATTTATACAGTTATTGATGCAAAGACATATTTTTTTTTAAGTTGAGCAATTCATCTTGCCCTCAAATACAGTGCCCTCCACTAATATTGGCACCCTTGGTAAATATGACCAAAGGCGGCTGTGAAAATAAATCTGCATTGTTTATCCTTTTTATCTTTCATTCAAAAAAATCACAAAATTCCAACCTATCATTGAAGTAAAACAATTGAAAGTGGGGAGAAAATCTCATGATGAAATAAATGCTTTCACTATTTCATGTTGGCCACATGATGTCACGCGTGCTTAGAGAAGTAACGATGCCTGAGATTATTTTCCTTGAGAACTGCAGTTTTGTACTTTTAGATCAGGTAAGTAATTTTATTATTAAGAGACAGGAAACATCAGAAACTATATAAAGAATAAAAATACTTCGTAATCAACATGCACACAGCTTTTGTAAACAAAATATTTTTTCTGTAATCAGATGAGAAAAATAAAGTGGTGAGTAGCTGTTTAGTGTTATAGTTTTCATCAACTGAACAAGTGCAGCTTTTCCAGTGCAGAAAGTTTCGCTTAATATAGTGAGATTGATCCACACACACACACACACACACACACACACACACACACACACACACACACACACACACACACACACACACACACACACACACACACACACACACACACACACACACACACACACTATTTATCACACATTATATAGATCTCTCTCTCTATATATATAACAAAACTGTTATAAACTGTATATATATATATTTTATAAACTGTTTTGTTTAGAAAGGATGCATTACACTGATGCATTAAATTGATCAAAAGTGTCTAAAATAAATGCAGTTATTTTTCTATTATCCAAAGACTTTCCAAAAAAATATTAAGCCCTACAATATTAATATTTTGTAATATTACTGTTAAAACTTTTTTATGAGAGACTTCCCATAACAATATTTTACATTTATGCATTTAGCAGACGCTTTTATCCAAAGCGACTTACAATTGCATTCAAGCTATACATTTTTCATCAGTATGTCATTATGTGTGTTCCCTGGGAACTGGGAAACAATATACTGCATACATTAAAATATACTGCATACATTACATATTTACTTTATCTATAATATATAATTGACTCTTTTTTGTTTTACATTTTACTTCAAAAATAACAATATTATTTTTTATAATAATATAGCTTCTCAAAATATACATGGCTTCCCAAGCTTATCTATAGTTGAGCAGTGACAGAGTGATTTATGCTCCTGTTGTTCAGAGAGCAGATTTTTTTATATTTATTTAATTTCACTTCATTTTCAAAGGACAGAGCACAAATCAAAGTAATTTACTGTTACTGTAATAATACCACCATTAAGCTCAGGTGATTTGCAAAAGCTCCATGGTGTTTCCTTTATGAGAACATAACATCTGAGATAATGAATACTTGTTACAACCACAAAGGTTAATGACTATTTGACCAGCCACTCGATCATCTTTGAACGTAGCTGGAAAAAGATGGTCTACGACTAGGCCTTATTTACTTGGTCAACAAGCACAATTTCAAAGCTGGAATAAGAATAAACAGTGCAGCCAGGTATACCTGCAAACGGAGCACATGCACAATCATTTGTACTGCTGCTCCATTATAAAATGCACTACATATTGTTCTCTCATTTCATTACTCCTACAGACCAACACACACCTTGTATGAAAATCAAACAGTGTACCCATAAGCTCAGCATCAACACCGAAATGCACAGCAGCACATCACAGCGAGAGAGAGATCTCTAGTGACACGTTTCCTTCAGAAATCACTAAATCTGATAACATCAAAATCACTCCGTGACAATCTTTTTAATTGAATTTTGATTGCTGTGAAATCTTCATCCTGTGTGGATACCAGGAGACGAGCCCTATGAAGGCAGGTAAAGTAAATTATTTTGAAGCTACTTTAAAACTGCATCTTGCCGAGCTATAAGCTACTCACAATTTAAAGTATCAGTTACAGTTAAGCTACTGCTTTGGAAAATTTGCTAGCTAAGCTACTAATAAAAAATTACTACAGTAACTACACTCAAACAACTTTTTTAAAACCAATCTTTAAAATATATGGCAGTCTGAAACTAATTTGCAAAAGAGTAATTGGAAAAAAAACGTGCTTCTATTCAAAATTTGTTACAAAACTCCAAGAACGTACATATACAGTCAACTGCAGTTTCCAGAACTAAAATAAACCCTAGTGGTAGTAAAACAGCAACAACTTTTATTGTGTTTCACACAAATTATGATTACAGAGGCAGATTATAAATTAACACAATTATTTTTGCATGGTTTCATGCACCGTATTATGTTATCACCTGAAACCATTTTTACCACAGTGTGTGATCTTTAAACTAATACGTTTACAATTATGCATTTAGCAAACGCTTTTATCTAAAGCGACTTACAGTCTATACATTTTTTTATCAGTACATGTGTTCCCTGGGAACCAAACCCACAACCTTTTGTGCTGCTAACGCAATGCTCTACCACTGAACCACAGGAACATACGTTCAGCAAACATCAAAATACATTTTAATGTTTACATCACATAACCAGCTCCATATGTAGTAAACTTGCTTGGTAGAGCACCTGATACAGCACTACACTTGCAATGCAGAGCGCTTGAGAAACACAAGTCAGTTATTGTTTATTATTATTATTTTATTTATTTTTGTATCTCATATTTGCTTTTATTAACACTATCGATTAGGCTTGGGGGAGAGTTAAAGGGTTATGTCATTGAAATAATGAAAATTATGTCATTAATTACTCTCATGTCGCTCAAAAGTCGTAAGACATTTGTTCATCTTCGGAACACAAATTAAGATATTTTTGATGAAATCCAAGAGCTTTCTAACCCTGCATAGACAGCAAAGCAGCTACATTCAAGGCTCAGAACCTTAATTTTATAAAGCTACAAGAATAATTTGTGTGTAGAAAGAAAACAAAATAAAGACTTAAACAATTTCTTCTCTTCAGTGTCAGAATTCGATTCGTGTTCATGGCAGTACCACGAGACATACGTGTGCATCCCTCTCTTTGCAAACAAGCCGCAACGTATGCACAGTGTTCTGACAGAATTTTCATTTTTAGGTGAACTATCCCTTTAAGTGTAAGTAGTACATTCATTTAAAATTCAATAGAGAATTAAACGTTTAGCATCACTCACCAAACACTTAATTTAGGCAATATATACAACAAACAATGTAGATTCAAGTTTATTTGTTTCGGGAAAAAATGAAAGCTCCTTTAGCATCACGGACATAAAAGAAGTGATTTTATGTACATGCTTTAATTTCCCCCCCAATTAGCCTGGGTTGCAAAACACACTTTCAAACTTGACATGCTGTTTGAGGGAGAGGATGTTTACCTCGGTACACTCAATGAGCTGAGCTACTGTCACGCTAATGAAAATGTTTTAAGGTAGTAATGCTGCTACTTTTTATTACATAATGAACACTGTAGCTGATAATATTTCAGCTGCAGTATTTATTTAGCAGAATTTGGATAGTGCATAACTGGAACGACTCAATCTTTTGATCTTAGAACTACTAGAAAATTCCAAGTTTCCATTTCCACTACTAAGGGATTACGAGGCATTAACCATGCAACTGCTACAGTCTTAAGAAAGCTGGCTTCTAATCTTATTAGCATCCTGTGATTTTACTCTCTACACAGCATGAACTAGTTGATGTTTTTCATGTCTGATTAAAAGATGGATATAAATACAGTTAAGATCTATCAAAATGTTGGAACTATTAAACTACAGTGTCCACAGATCTAAACTTAGCATATGTCATTTTATCTTAGATGTCGGTTAGATTAGCAGATGCATTGAAATATCATTAGATATGAAATGAAAGCCAAATTAGGTCAAATTCTACTCTCACACTTTTAGAAGGATCCCCATATTACAGTCATTTTGGAGGCATGAATATTTCATCCACTCACACAGTGTTGAAATGCAATATTGAAGCGCACTGGAATCCCATGTTCTGATTTTGAAAGCTACGTAAAGTAGTTTCTCACTGAGCTTTTTCCAGGATCCAATTATCAGTGGAAAGATGGGTGGCCAGAGAGCACGGCAAAGGGGTGGGGAACTACTGCGAAGCAGACGGAGAATAAAAAGTGTATTTCGAGGCTTTGCATCAGCCAATGGGTTTCCCTGCTTAAAGTCTCAGACAAAACTCTGCATTCAGCAATCAAGGCAAATTAACTCATATACAAATTCCAATTAGCTAGTGACTCAACGAGTCATCGACTGCAAACTTTGACTTCCCAATAAAGGCGAAGCAGATGGTGTATTTTGCTATGAGGAAGCAGTTTTATTTGATTCCTCTAAAGCAATTTTGAGGCCTGTGATCAGACTCTCTCAAGGGACTTCAGACCACATCAGTGTCCTCCCAGCTGGACAGAAAAACACAACTAGCACAATTTGAACTGACCAGAGGAAACAAGGGACAAACTGACCAATGAAAATGCCAATGTTTTGGAAAGGGCAACAACCGCTAACAGCGATAGTCTCCAATCTGTTGTTTTCCCCTTGCGATTCCATATGGAAATTACATTACGTCCACATTATCCTGCAGGCCATCAACATGCAACAGTTGTTAGAGCCAATATTTAAGATCTCTGTTTTAAAAATGTATATTTTTGCTGATAGAAAACAAGGAGATTGACAAAATCTGGAGAACGCTATTCGTTAGCATCCCCTTTTATTCACAG
The DNA here is from genome assembly GCA_027564155.1 of Gymnocypris eckloni scoliostomus. NCBI lineage: Eukaryota > Metazoa > Chordata > Actinopteri > Cypriniformes > Cyprinidae > Gymnocypris > Gymnocypris eckloni. The sequence goes on from CM050420.1 coordinate 14,829,377, forward strand.
TGACACTTGCTTGGGTGGTGCAGGGCCTCCCATAAATATGCCTTCTGAAAAATCTACCATCTTTTATCATGGGACAACAGAACTACCAATCACCTGAGCCATAAATACCATGTGACTAATTACCAGATAGAGCTGCAGGAAAATGATTACAGTCCCAACACCTTCATTAACGACTATCTGTGATATATCACCCCTCTGCCAAATAAAATAAAACATCTACTACACTATAATTAAATATGAATGATATATATGTAAGTTATTTCTATCATAATACACTGTTGCCTTTGAATGACTGTAAATGGAGGAATATTTTTTGAACCAGATGGTATAGTTACAGAAGCGGGAGCTAATAAGGCCATGCTAAGTTGCTAACCAGCAAAACCTTGACCCCCAGGTAAAAACAGCATGAGTCCTAGCAAGAGAATAGCTTTGAAAATATTTAATGAACAGCTTTTACATAATCATTTTTATGCGTATACATAATATGAGTGATGGAGATTCATGAAAGAATGCCATAATCACAAATGGAGCCCAAAATCATATACGCTGTAAAATGATAACACAAAACGTTTAATTTTTTTGTCTCTGGCTGCTATAATTGTAACATGCAGTTCTAATAATATCCCCAGTGTAATCTCAAAGCCCGCTATGATAAACACACTGGATTTTCTCTAAATGCTTATTTCTTTAAGCATGAGCGTCTATGCCGAGCTTCATGTGAAGAGCGATATCTGATAACAAGAAAAGCAATTTCCCTGTTAGATGACATGAATGTGAGCAGAATGGGCAAACTCTCTAAATGAGAGCTGAGTAGATGGAGGCTCAACATGGTGGCAAATTGCACAGCGGACTGGCTGTGTGACAGACTAGCAGGCCGCTCCAAGCAGATCAAACAATTCACAAAACACAGCTAATTTTGCTCCAAGAGACACGCAATTCATCATTCCGTCCCCGTTTGCCCATTTTAGGCCACTCTCTCCTAACACTTCCTCTTCAATTAGATTGGTCCACCCAGCTCTCAAATCGCCCTTATAATAGCACCGGTTTGGTGGCGCAAGCCAATTATCAGACTATAACACGATGGGGAAAAACGGTTTATAGACCTGAACTCTGTAGGGACGTTGTATTTTTCCTTTTTACCAGCACAATTACTTGGAGACATTTTTAGCTTGGGTGAAAAAGTGTGGTGTTGTGAAATATCTGAGTAGCTAAAATATTCAATATGGACATAAATTAATATTGCAAATGTATTTAGGTCATTATGCTTCATTGCCCATATGGCATTGCCGACGCCACGTCATCCGAGCACTTCACAAGCAACGCTTTGCTTGTGTGAATTGCATAAACACAGCAGCACTAAGCCACAACACAACTGCTTGTCGGTTGCCAGCCAAGTGTACGGAGAAAGTCTAAGGACACAGAATGTTCACATAGATCAAAGACCACAGGACTTAAAGGAGCACATAGAGATGAAGGAACATGCACCGAGTTCTGAAGGAAACCAATGGGAAATCAACTCGAGATCAAAACTAGCCAGCCAAAGCGCTGATGGCCTGACTGGGTGGTCACACGGCATTAAACAGTGCAAATGAGAGTGATGCTCAAGGCTCCAAGAGGATGAAAAGGGGATGATGGAGTAGGTCAAAGGGGCCGCTTGAAGCTGTGAAACTGGGGTAGGAGCAGAGGTTAAAGAGGAGATCTCCCAGACTACAGAGGGGGTCATTTGGAAATGGCTAAGGCTTATGAAGTAGTCAAACCAAGTCCAGCAAAGGAAAGTCAGATGAGCTCAAGTACAAAGCTGGGAGTCAAAGTGTGAGAAAGCTGCTGAAGGTAAAGATCCAGAAAGATAATTGCACCTTACAGTTGCTGACAGAAATATAAAGGAAGATAAAGAGGAGCAAGGGCCTGTTTAAAGGTAAAGCTTTTATTTGTTCAATATGCAGAGATAACTATAATTAAGCAACCTGTTGGTTGATTTCCCAGAAAGTGTAAATTATATTTATCTGGGTCTAAATATGGTTTTGTTTTTCTGAAAAAAAACAGCAAGAAGTGCTCAAATAAGAGCGTGAGTTTGTGCGTTTGGTACACTGGCCCAAGCAACAAATATAGATTACTGTTCAAAACTGATTTGGGATCAGTTTGAAATCCATTTCAAGTAAATGCTGTTATTTTGAGCTTTCTATTCAATTTTCTTTGATTTATTTAGTTAGTTAATTTATTTATTTATTTATCAGTTTTTTTTCTATCCATTATAATCGTAAAAACATAGGTTTCACCAAAATATTAAGCAGTACAATTGTTTTCAACATTAAGACACTGAAGACTGGAGTAATGCAAATTCAGATTTATCATCACAGTATATATAATATATATTAATAAAATATATTAAAATAGAAAACAGTTATTTTCAAATGTAATATCTTACTGATTTTACAATTTTTTAACCAAATCCAGAACGATTGGCTTAAATTTATGGCATGAGTTTGGTATGAGGCGCCGCCTAGGATTTAAATCAAACTTTGCTTATCAACACATACATAAAACACGTGCATATACACCTATAAACACTCGCACATACATATAAACTTCCATGCTTATCAACACATACATAAAACACGTGCATATACATATAAACTTCCATGCATATACACCTATAAACACTCGCACATACATATAAACTTCCATGCATATACACCTATAAACACCCGCACATACATATAAACTTCCATGCATATACACCTATAAACACTCGCACATACATATAAACTCGCTGCACGCATACACACCCATAAATGCTTCAGCTGAGTATATACGTGTATGCAAGTGATTTCATATGTAGATGTGCGTGAATTTTTCAGTGCAAACGGAAGGCATTTCAGTGTAAAAGGAAGCAGCGGCACTTCCGGCGGCATCTCCAAATGCCGGGACATTTGAAAATTCTTAACGTGGCTTAAAACAGTGTTTTTAAAAGACCAAACCCAATAAACACATTTTAAGATCAAACTATGTACAGTATAGCATGATTTAGTAATAATGTGTTTATTGAGTTTGGCGGTTTAAAAAAAAATGATGTCGATATAAAGTTGTGGCATATTAATTTTTTATATTTTTTAAACGTGTATTGTAACAGTAAATTTAAACTGGAGAAAATTTTTAAGCATATTGTGCTCGATGGTTAAGGGACCTTCTGACAATTCCGTCTGGGTTAAAATGTCCGATGTATTTTTAATTCAAAATACTTTTAAAATAACACATTGTCAAACTGTAAAGCTTGTATTAATTTTATAGTGATTTACAGTGAGTTGTTTGCCTATATATCCCTTCATAGAGTACAGTAGGCTACACAATTATTTAAATAACACATTTCTGTAAATCCAATTTTTCATGTAAAATTATTGTGTAGGCTTACTGTACGTAGGCTACAGTAAGGGAAATATTGGAAATATTGTTTAAAGCGAGATATTGGCAAATATATTCAAATACATTCAGTCAGTTTGCCCACTAGGCAAATCTCCAGATGCTCGGAAATTTTAAAACGCTTAACGTGGCTTAATGCATTAAAACAGTGTTTTTAAAATACTAAACGCAATACACACGTTATTAATACTAAATAATGATATACTGTACATAGTATGTATTTAGTATAGTATTTTAATAATAATGTCGTATGGGCGTCGGAACCATTGTGTGGGTGGGACAGGAATATTATTGGACTTTTTGAGACCCACTTTTACCGTCTCTCGTTCATGTCTGTGCACTTTTCAGAACGCCATCATTCAAATCAATTCCACACGACATGACGAATGATAAATGAATAAATTAAACTTCATTTAGCTACAGCCTCCACACTGCTGCTTCCTCAAATCTATTGCACTTGGCTCATTCAGAGTCCATAGAAATGAAACAGCAAAGTAAACAATTGAGCGTACCTGCTGCTCCGATACACCTAATCCTCCTACCCGATACTTTATTTAAACTTTTCGATTATTTATTTAATTTTTTATTGAAAACAACTGTCTTTCCAATATAATAAGAGATGTGAGGGAGAATGATCTCGGAAAAAGACGGGCGCGAACTCGTATCTCGAGCGTCTCTAACACCGATGGTACATGCTTTACCTCTTACGCCACTGAAAATTCATAGAACTAGTCGTGTTTTTTTATTTCTAACAGTAGTGGACAAAGGTAAATAACACCTGTCAAACAAGGCGGACTATTTACACTTTGTGTGAATAGACACGTTCTTTAAAAGACACCAGACTACAGAAAATGTCAAATACTCCAGTATTTTTTTCTGGGGAGGACCCACCCACATTTATTTAGCTTCCGACACCCACATAACGTTGCAAGCCAGGTTAGCGTATTCCTTAAGCTTTACGCGTAATTAAACGCATTACGTTCTTATTCTGGATCTGCTTGTCTATACATCGTATGCTTTATTAATAATGTGTTTATTGGGTTTGGTCTTTTAAAAACACTGTTTTAATGCATTAAGCCACGATAAGAATTTTCAATTTTCAAATGTCCCGGCATCTGGAGAAGCCGCGGAAGTGCCGCTGCTTCCTTTACACTGAAATGCCTTCCTTTTACACTGAAATGCCTTCCGTTTACACTGAAATGCCTTCCGTTTATACTGAAAAGGCCTTCCTTTTACACTGAAATGCCTTCCGTTTACACTGAAATGCCTTCCTTTTACACTGAAATGCCTTCCGTTTGCACTGAAAATTCACGCACATCTACATATGAAATCACTTGCAATCACGTATATACTCAGCTGAAGCATTTATGGTGTGTATGCGTGCAGCGAGTTTATATGTATGTGCAGTGATTATAGGTGTATATGCATGGAAGTTTATATGTATCACAGTGTTTATAGGTGTATATGCATGGAAGTTTATATGTATGTGCGAGTGTTTATAGGTGTATATGCATGGAAGTTTATATGTATGTGCGTGTTTATAGGTGTATATGCATAAGTTTATATGCATGAAGTGAGTGTTTATAGGTGTATATGCATGGAAGTTTATATGTATGTGCAGTGTTTATAGAGTGTATATGCATGAAAGTTTATATGTATGTGCAGTGTTTATAGGTGTATATGCATGGAAGTTTATATGTATGTGCAGTGTTTATAGGTGTATATGCATGGAAGTTTATATGTATATGCACGTGTTTTATGTAGTGTTGATAAGCATGGAAGTTTATATGTATGTAGTGTTTATAGGTGTATATGCGTGTTTTATGTATGTGTTGATAAGCAAAGTTTGATTTAAACTGCGGGCCTCATGGGATTTAAATCAAAGGCTATCAACACATAAAAACAATATACATGCATCGACCTGCAACACAACTTCCATGCATACACTTCTAAACACTCGCACATACATATACACTTCACTTTCTCGCACACACATATACACACACACTCCACACAACACATAATACATATAAACTTCCATGCATATACACCACATACATATAAACTTCCATGCATATACATATGCCTCATATTACAGTATATATCTGATGCACATACATATAAACTTCCATGCATATACACCTATAAACACATACATATAAACTTCCATGCATATACACCTATAAATCGCACACATATAAACTTCCATGCATATACACCTATAAACAGCACATACATATAAACTTCCATGCATATACACCTATAAATAACATACATATAAACTTCCATGCATATACACCAAGTGATTTCATATGGCATTTCAGTCATTATTAATAAAGCATACGATGTATAGACAAGCAGATCCAGAATAAGAACGTAATGCGTTTAATTACGCGTAAAGCTTAAGGAATAAGCTAACCTGGCTTGCAACGTTATGTGGGTCTCGGAAGCTAAATAAATGTGGGTGGTACAAAAAATACTGGAGTATTTGACATTTTCTGTAGTCTGGTGCCTTTTAAAGAACGTGTCTATTCACACAAAGTGTACTTGTACTTTTGTCTACTGATGTTAAAATAAAAAAAACACGGCTAGTCTCAAGAGTTTTCAATGGCGTAAGAGGTAAGGCATGGACCATCAATGTTACTGACGCGAGAGACCCGAGTTCGCGTCCGCCTTTTTCCGATATCATTCTCCCTCACATCTCTTATTATATTGGAAAGACAGTTGTTTTCAATAAAAAATAAAATAAATAATCGAAAAGTTTAAATAAAGTATAGGGTAGGAGTGTATCGGAGCAGCAGGTACGCTCAATTGTTTACTTTGCTGTTTCATTTCTATGGACTCTGAATGAGCCAAGTGCAGTAGATTACTGCGGTCAGGCCAGCCTCCACTTTGAAAAACAGTCATTCTAGTCGCCACGTTATTTTCTGGTGCGCGCGTATACTATGCGTTGCGGTAATAGCGTGTAACAACTCAGATTACAGGAAAAGCGATCTCTGGCATTCATTTATTGAGGCAGTTTCTCTGTCAATAACTAATAAACGAATTAACTAATACATTCCACTACCCCAGGGTGTCACTCAAGCCGTTTCCAGACGATCTAAAGTTGTATTACATAAAAGCACTCCAAATCTCATATTCCACCTCTTCTGTCTGTGATTTTGAATGGCTCTAAAATAAAGTCCATGCTTCCACAGATCAATTTAAATTCAGATTGACAGTCCACTACACCAAGATGACACTCAATCAGTTTCAAGACAATCTGATGTTTAATTACAAAATAAAAGCACTCCAAATCTCATATTCCACCTCTTCTGTCTGTGATGTTGAATGGCTCTAAAATAAAAGTCCCTGCTTCCACAGATCAATTTCAATTCAGATTGACAGTCCACTACCCCATGTTGACACTCAAGTAGTTTCAAGACAATCTGATGTTGAATTATATAATAAAAGCTCTCCAAATCTCATATTCCACCTCTTCTGTCTGTGATTTTGAATGGCTCTAAAAATAAAAGTCCCTGCTTCCACAGAACAATTTTAATTCAGATTGACAGTCCACTACCCCAGGGTGTCAATCAAGAAGTTTCAAGACGATCTGAAGTTGTATTACAAAATAAAAAGCTCTCCAAATCTCATATTCTACCTCTTCTGTCTGTGATTTTGGATAGCTCTAAAAAGTAAACTCCCTGTTTCCACAGAACAATTTTAATTCAGATTGACAGTCCACTACCCCATGATGACAGTCAAGTAGTTTCAAGACAATCTGATGTTGAATTACAAAATAAAAGCTCTCCAAATCTCATATTCCACCTCTTCTGTCTGTGATTTTGGATAGCTTTAAAATAAAACTCCTGGTTCCACAGACTAGTTTCAATTCAGATTGATAGAAGACTCTCTGTGAACTTTTAGCCTAGATGTCACTCACCCAAACTCAAGACTATCTGATATTACATTACCAAATTTATGCTGTTTAAAAGCTCATTTACTTCTCGTTTTAAAAGACCCTTTTCATTTCAGATTGATATTAAGGTACACAGTATCACTCAGACAGTGGTTGACGATGAATTACACAATAAAAATAATTATAAAACACCCATAAAATGTCATATGGGTACATAGTGCTTTCCATTTTTTCTGATTAATAATACAAGTTTTCCTGTTTTACAGATGATTTTATCCTTTAGAAGGATTTTTTAGAACTAAAAGTTGGCTAATAGTTTATTTCCAACAGCAAGACACTCTAAAAGTGAAGATGACAGAGGATGCACAAGAAAGAAGTCATTCTTATGTTCTGAAGTGCAACACTTAAATCAACTCTGTTGTAAAGACTACTCTGGAAGAGACATATTCCTATGGCCTCTTTCTATATGTTCTGCCATTTCATGGAGTTTGGGGCACAAGTTTCTCATCTGTGTTGACATCATTCTTAAATATCTCTGTTGTGCAATACAAATGTAAATTGTCTATGAAACTTGTATGTGTTAAATGCATCTACATCTGTTGTATCACGGATCAATAAAATGTTAGTAAATTCAACTTAAAAAATATTGGATCTTTGACCATGTTACCACATCATGCCTACCACTGGTTGGTATGACTGCTTTATAAAATGTTGTGGTTGAAACTTTGGATGAAGATAGTCGAGACGAAGGATGTTTTAAGAATAAAAAGTTTTTATTGAAGAATCGTCTTCAGCCCAAATGATACTGAAAGTTTCACAAGTGTTCTACCGGCAGATCATGTGAAAACAATGCCCTCGCTCTAGCAGCTCTCTGCCTATATAGACCCCTAGCTCCTCCATCCTGCTGGTGTCATCTCGCACCACCCTCGGTTTATCTAACTTGATTTATGGTGTCTGGGAATCTTCCACCACAGACTCATAGGCCTAACTTACAGCTTAACATTTTGTTTTAGAACACTTCTTAATGTGAAACATCCAATGTGAGACATTCATAGAAACAGACAAATAATTATTTTAACATATTCAACATAAACATGAGTATTAAATGATTAAAATGATTATATGATTAACAAAATCATACTGTTTTCTTCCACAATGTATATAACTGTTTATTCCTTATCAACCATCAGTTCTTCTCTTCCTCATTGTTTTCTTCTCTTTGACTAATCCCAACGATTAGAAGATCTTGTTTTTGTATTTTTTTTGAAGACAGGCAGTTTGTGCCTTATTCACATTAAACTACAATTTCAATATAACAAATTCAAGGTACGACAAATTCGTATACCCATATTGTGCTACCATTTACTTATACTCCACTTCTGACTCAAATTGTTACAGTGCGAGCAAGGGACACCCAGGAGAAACAGGGGTCTGGGTCCAAATGCAGGTACGTACGGTTTATTGAGAAACAAATAGGCCAACAAGGCAAAAAAACAAAACAAGATACAAAAACGGGACACCACTGATGGCATAACAGTGCTGGTGTCCTCGAGAGCATAGAACAGTGTTCACTGCAATACACGACACAATAACACATACAATTCTACCAGACAGAGCAGCAGGAGTGTGGTGTATAATAGTCCATGGTGATGTGGAACAGCTGGGAGTGTGAGGAGTGGCAGGTGTGAGGTATTAGAGCAATTGAGTCCAGGAAGATTGGAGGTGGATACCTCTGGTGGTGAGAGGGATCATCGCCAGACCTGGACTCATGACACAAATATTGTATTTTAAATAACGGAGCTCCAGGGGCTTTTTCGAACATTGCCAGGCCCAGAAACACATCACCCTGGCGGGGTCGAGTGTGCCCCAACGCCACTTACTCTGGTTGTCGGTCACGATGAGAGCTAAGCTCCAGGGGCTTTTTCGAGCGTTGCCAGGCCCATAAACCATCACCCTGGCGGTGTGACCCAACGCCTCTTACTCTGGTTGTCGGTCACGATGAGAGCCGAGCTCCGGGAGGGCAGGGAGCGTGCCCAACCGCCCTCACCTTTCCGGATGCCGAGGTATACGGGTGACCAGTGGCGGGATCGAGGCTCCAGGGTCTCTTCAGCGAGAGGCATGACCGATGAGGACTCGAAAGAGGACCCGACCATTTTGGCGCCGACCCTGGATGAATTTCGGCCCGAAAAAATCACTAAGTATGTCATATGGGCTTCGGTCATAACAACCACCCTCTTCGAAGTGCCGGGCCGGGTTAGGCGCCTCGTCCCGGGTCGGTTCCGGATTCGACCGCGACCCTGGAGGTCGGTCCGATGGAAGAAGCCGTTTCTATGCGCCATCGCGATTTCGGCGAACCTGTAATTTTGTGTACTTAGGTTTTGAACGCTTTGGCAAAAATACACACGGACCTCCAAAGCAGAGGGGCGATGACAGGGATCGCCCCTGCCCGGCCCTCGAAGGCGTGCGCTTCGGGGTGCCGGGCAAGTTCGCCCCCCTCTGATCGATTGGAATGCGAAGTGCATCCGAGCTAGGGCCCCGCCCGGTCGATGAAGTGACGGTCATCTATTTTCAAACAGACCTCACCGGCCGCTATAGGTGAGCGGGTGTCTAGGGCAAATTGGCAACTTGTCCGTTATAACGCGCACGAGACGGCCCCCACGGGGGCCCACCCTTCATTGGGAGATGCAGACGGCTGGTCTATCTTCAAAGGTCCGCCACCAGCGGAGGCACAGGGGCCTGCGGTGAGGGTTTTAGGTGTCCGCCCCTGACGCTATGGGCGTAAGCCGCACTCCTGCCATCCCTGTGAAACGCACTTTTCCACCTTACGGCTGCGATCCAGCGGCCACCCCCAACGTCGGTATGTGTTACCCGACGGAGGAGAGGCCGCCGCAACGTCGCCCTATGAGCGGCCACACTGGTTCAGGACCTTTTGGCTAGGGGACTGACCCCCCGACCTGGACGTTCCGCGTGGAGCGAGACCCGTGTATAGGACTCAAGCGTGCTGCGGTTGTTCCCCTTTCCCCCTCGCCGGAGGGCCCATTACCTGGTTGATCCTGCCAGTAACATATGCTTGTCTCAAAGATTAAGCCATGCAGGTCTAAGTACACACAGCCGGTACAGTGAAACTGCGAATGGCTCATTAAATGAGTTATGGTCCTTTGATCGCTCCACCCAGTACTTGGATAACTGTGGCAATTCCAGACCTAATACATGAAAACGGGCGCGCCGACCTCCCCGGGGCGGGACGCGTCGCTTATCAGATCCAAAACCCATCCGAGGTCGGGCTCCTTTGGTGACTCTCGATAACCTCGGGCCGATCGTGCGGCGCTCTCTGCGGCGGCGATTCTTTCGAATGTCTGCCCTATCAACTTTCGATGGTACTTTAGGCGCCTACCATGGTGACCACGGGTAACGGGGAATCAGGGTTCGATTCCGGAGAGGGAGCCTGAGAAACGGCTACCACATCCAAGGAAGGCAGCAGGCGCGCAAATTACCCATTTCCGACTCGGAGAGGCAGTGACGAAAAATAACAATACAGGTCTCTTTCGAGGCCCTGTAATTGGAATGAGCGTATCCTAAACCCATGGGCGAGGACCCATTGGAGGGCAAGTCTGGTGCCAGCAGCCGCGGTAATTCCAGCTCCAATAGCGTATATTAAAGTTGCTGCAGTTAAAAAGCTCGTAGTTGGATCTCGGGAGCCACCGCCTGTCCCGGACCCTGCCTCCCGGCGCCCCCCGGATGCCCTTAACTGGGTGCCCGGAGCGTTTACTTTGAAAAAATTAGAGTGTTCAAAGCAGGCCGCCCGTCGCCGCTGAATACCACAGCTAGGAATAATGGAATAGGACTCCGGTTCTATTTTGTGGGTTTTTGGAACCCGAGGCCATGATTAAGAGGGACGGCCGGGGGCATTCGTATTGCGCCGCTAGAGGTGAAATTCTTGGACCGGCGCAATACGGACGAAAGCAAAAGCATTTGCCAAGAATGTTTTCATTTATCAAGAACGAAAATCAGAGGTTCGAAGACGATCAGATACCGTCGTAGTTCCGACCGTAAACGATACCGACCCGCGATCCGGCGGCGTTATTACCATGACCACGAGTCTTTGGGTTCCGGGGGGAGTATTTTTTGCAAAGCTGAAACTTAAAGGAATTGATGGAAGGGCACCACCAGGAGTGGAGCCTGCGGCTTAATTTGACTCAACACGGGAAACCTCACCTGGCCCGGACACGGAAAGGATTGACAGATTGATAGCTCTTTCTCGATTCAGTGGGTGGTGGTGCATGGTCGTTCTTAGTTGGTGGGGCGATTTGTCTGGTTCATTCTGATAACGAACGAGACTCCGGCTTGTTAAATAGTTACGCGGCAGGTCTGTGATGCCCTTAGATGTCTGGGGCTGCACGCGCACCACAATGGGCGAATCAGCGTGTGTCTACCCTGCGGTGATTGGGACTGGGGATTGAAACTATTTCCCATCAACGAGGAATTCCCAGTAAGCGCGGGTCATAAGCTCGCGTTGATTAAGTCCTTGCCCTTTGGACACACCGCTCGTCGCTACTACCGATTGGATGGTTTAGTGAGGTCCTCGGATCGTGACAGCCAAAGGCGCGGTGGGGGCGGGTGTGGCGGAGCCCGGGGGCTGCACCGCACGAGACCTCGGAAAGATCATCGCCCGGCAAAGCGTTCGGAACCGACACGTACCTTCAGATCACTCGGCTCCTGCGTCGATGAAGAACGCAGCTAGCTGCGAGAACTAATGTGAATTGCAGGACACATTGATCATCGACACTTCGAACGCACTTTGCGTCTCCCGGCACGTGCGTTGACCGGGGCGGACTGTTCTCAGTCCTTCTCCGACCGCGCCGCGCCATCAGGGCGGGGATCAGGCCCTCGTAAAGGGTGCTCGAGGTCCGCGGTGAGGTCGGCCACCCACCCAACCCGTCTTGAAAAATAAGGGGGGCGCACCACCAGCAAGTTTGGAGCAAGAGTGTGTGGCGTGGAATCCTAGGGCGTGGGTGGAGCCGCCGCGGGTGCAGATCTTGGTGGTAGTAGCAAATATTCAAACAAGAGCTTTGAAGGCCGAATATGAGAAGGGTTCCATGTGAACAGGAGTTGAACATGGGTCAGTCGGTCTTAAGGGATGGGCGAACGCCGTTCGGAAGGGAGGCGATGGCCTCCATTGCCCCTGGCCGATCGAAGGGAGTCTGGTTCAGATCCCAGAACCCGGAGTGGCGGATACGAGCGCCGCAAGGCTCCCAGTGCGGTAACGCAAAGGAACCCGGAGAAGTTGGCAGGGGCCCGGAAGAGATCTCTTTCTTTAAGAAGGGCCGGGCACCCTGGAATGGGTTCGTCCGAGATAGGGGCCCACGTCCCATAAAACAGAGGGACATAGGGGACTTTTATCTTTAGAGCCATTCAAAATCAAAGACAGATCAGTTATAATGTGAGATCTGTAGATTTGTTATCCGCATGAATGAAAGCTAGAAATGTGGGTCTTTTATAAAATTCGCTTTATGTTTTTATAAAAAAAAACTATAAAAACATTTTTTTTTATTATGTAATACAAAATCAGATCGTCTGGAAACTGCCTGAATGTCATCCTGGGGTAGTGGACTGTCAAACTGAATTGAAATTGTTCTGTGGAAGCAGGGACTTTTATTTTCAGAGCCATTCAAAATCAAAGACAGATCAGGTATAATGTGAGCTTTGGAGAGCTTTTATTATGTAATTCAACATCAGATTGTCTTGAAACTGCTTGAGTGTCATCCTGGCGTAGTGGACTGTCAATCTGAATTGAAATTGTTCTGTGGAAGCAGGGACTTTTATTTTTAGAGCCATTCAAAATCACAGACAGAAGAGGTGAAATATGAGATTTGGAGTGCTTTTATTTTGTAATTCAACATCAGATTGTCTTGAAACTGCTTGAGTGTCATCCTGGGGTAGTGGACTGTCAATCTGAATTAAAATTGATCTGTGGAAGCAGGGACTTTTATTTTTAGAGCCATTCAAAATCACAGACAGAAGACGTGGAATATGAGATTTTAGAGCTTTTATTATGTAATTCAACATCAGATTGTCTCGAAACTGCTTGAGTGTCATCTTGGGGTAGTGGACTGTCAATCTGAATTGAAATTGTTCTGTGGAATAAGGTACTTTTATTTTTAGAGCCATTCAAAATCACAGACAGAAGAGGTGGAATATGTGATTTGGAGAGCTTTTACTACGTAATTCAACATCAGATTGTCTTGAAACTGCTTGAGTGTCATCTTGGGGCAGTGGACTGTCAATCTGAATTGAAATTGATCTGTGGAAGCAGGAGTTTTATTTTAAAAGCTATCCAAAATCAAAGGCAGGTCAGGTAGAATGTCAGTTTTGGAGAGCTTTTATTTTGTAATTCAACATCAGATTGTCTTGAAACTGCTTGACTGTCATCATGGGGTAGTGGACTGTCAATCTGAATTAAAATTGTTCTGTGGAAACAGGGAGTTTACTTTTAGAGCTATCCAAAATCACAGACAGAAGAGGTAGAATATGAGATTTTGAGCGCTTTTATTTTGTAATACAACATCAGATCGTCTTGAAACTTCTTGATTGACACCCTGGGGTAGTGGACTGTCAATCTGAATTAAAATTGTTCTGTGGAAGCAGGGACTTTTATTTTAGAGCCATTCAAAATCACAGACAGAAGAGGTGGAATATGAGATTTGGAGAGCTTTTATTATATAATTCAACATCAGATTGTCTTGAAACTACTTGAGTGTCAACATGGGGTAGTGGACTGTCAATCTGAATTGAAATTGATCTGTGGAAGCAGGGACTTTTATTTTTAGAGCCATTCAAAATCACAGACAGAAGACGTGGAATATGAGATTTGGAGAGCTTTTATTATGTAATTAAACATCAGATTGTCTTGAAACTACTTGAGTGTCAACATGGGGTAGTGGACTGTCAATCTGAATTGAAATTGATCTGTGGAAGCAGGGACTTTTATTTTTACAGCCATTCAAAATCACAGACAGAAGAGGTGGAATATGAGATTTGGAGTGCTTTTATTTTGTAATTAAACATCAGATTGTCTTGAAACTGCTTGAGTGTCATCTTGGGGTAGTGGACTGTCAATCTGAATTTAAATTGATCTGTGGAAGCAGGGACTTTTATTTTAGAGCCATTCAAAATCACAGACAGAAGAGGTGGAATATGAGATTTGGAGTGCTTTTATTATATAATTCAACATCAGATTGTCTTGAAACTACTTGAGTGTCAACATGGGGTAGTGGACTGTCAATCTGAATTGAAATTGATCTGTGGAAGCAGGGACTTTTATTTTACAGCCATTCAAAATCACAGACAGAAGAGGTGGAATATGAGATTTGGAGTGCTTTTATTTTGTAATTAAACATCAGATTGTCTTGAAACTGCTTGAGTGTCATCTTGGGGTAGTGGACTGTCAATCTGAATTTAAATTGATCTGTGGAAGCAAGGACTTTTATTTTAGAGCCATTCAAAATCACAGACAGAAGAGGTGGAATATGAGATTTGGAGTGCTTTTATTATGTAATACAACTTTAGATCGTCTGAAACGGCTTGAGTGACACCCTGGGGTAGTGGAATGTATTAGTTAATTCGTTTATTAGTTATTGACAGAGAAACTGCCTCAATAAATGAATGCCAGAGATCGCTTTTCCTGTGATCTGAGTTGTTACACGCTATTACCGCAACGCATAGTATACGCGCGCACCAGAAAATAACGTGGCGACTAGAATGACTGTTTTTCAAAGTGGAGGCTGGCCTGACCGCAGTAATCTACTGCACTTGGCTCATTCAGAGTCCATAGAAATGAAACAGCAAAGTAAACAATTGAGCGTACCTGCTGCTCCGATACACTCCTACCCTATACTTTATTTAAACTTTTCGATTATTTATTTTATTTTTTATTGAAAACAACTGTCTTTCCAATATAATAAGAGATGTGAGGGAGAATGATATCGGAAAAAGGCGGACGCGAACTCGGGTCTCTCGCGTCAGTAACATTGATGGTCCATGCCTTACCTCTTACGCCATTGAAAACTCTTGAGACTAGCCGTGTTTTTTTTATTTTAACATCAGTAGACAAAAGTACAAGTACACTTTGTGTGAATAGACACGTTCTTTAAAAGGCACCAGACTACAGAAAATGTCAAATACTCCAGTATTTTTTGTACCACCCACATTTATTTAGCTTCCGAGACCCACATAACGTTGCAAGCCAGGTTAGCTTATTCCTTAAGCTTTACGCGTAATTAACGATTACGTTCTTATTCTGGATCTGCTTGTCTATACATCGTATGCTTTATTAATAATGTGTTTATTGGGTTTGGTCTTTTAAAACACTGTTTTAATGCATTAAGCCACGTTAAGAATTTTCAATTTTCAAATGTCCCGGCATCTGGAGAAGCCGCCGGAAGTGCCGCTGCTTCCTTTTACACTGAAATGCCTTCCTTTACACTGAAATGCCTTCCGTTTACACTGAAATGCCTTCCGTTTACACTGAAATGCCTTCCGTTTACACTGAAAAGTTCACGCACATCTACATATGAAATCACTTGCATACACGTATATACTCAGCTGAAGCATTTATGGGTGTGTATGCGAGCATATGTATGCGGTGTATATGCATGGAAGTTTATATGTATGTGCCGTATTTATAGGTGTATATGCATGGAAGTTTATATGTATGTGCACGTGTTTATAGGTGTATATGCATGGAAGTTTATATGTATGTGCACGTGTTTATAGGTGTATATGCATGGAAGTTTATATGTATGTGCGCGTATTTATAGGTGTATATGCATGGAAGTTTATATGTATGTGCACGTGTTTATAGGTGTATATGCATGGAAGTTTATATGTATGTGCGCGTGTTTATAGGTGTATATGCATGGAAGTTTATATGTATGTGCGCGTGTTTATAGGTGTATATGCATGGAAGTGTATATGTATGTGCGAGTGTTTAGAAGTGTATATGTATGTGCGAGTGTTTAGAAGTGTATATGCATGGAAGTTTATATGTATGTGCGAGTGTTTATAGGTGTATATGCACGTGTTTTTTGTGTGTTGATAAGCGAAGTTTGATTTAAATCCTAGGCGGCGCCTCATACCTCATAGTTTGGTACACTGACCCAAACAATCCAATTAAATATACATTACTGTTCAAACGTTTGGGATCAGTTTGACATCTTTTTAAAATATTCGTTCTTCGTCAACTTTTTTTAAGGCTGCTGAAAATTTGACTGAATTACTGATTTATCTTCACAAAAATAAATTACATGTACATTTTAAAATACATTAAAATAGAAAAAAGTTATTTTAAAATGTAATATCTTACTGATTTTACCACATTTTAATTAGTCATCAGTCATTTTTGAACAGTAGTGTACAGTGTGAACACTCACAGAGCAATCACAGCATGCTACAATGCATGACTGGGTCGCACTGGTTATTGTTTTTGTGAGCTTAACTTGAAATGCATTTTGTTTGTACTACCTTTCATAAGTCATCTGATTCAACATTGAAACAAAGCTTCATTCTTGCCTCACACAATAATCATCAAATAAAATGTGCAACCATAAGTATGGTTAAAATCATGTGTGGAAAAATGCTTTTACTGTGTAGAACAGCAGAACTGAATTCCAGTCCTCGCATACCCCCGCTCTGTATATTTTGCATGTCTCTCTTAGTTAACACACCTGGTTCAGATCCAGGGCCGGCCCGTGGCAAATGCTAGGGTACCGCCGAAACATAGGCCGCCAAAACGAGTAAAGAATTTTTTTTTTTTATTTTTTTATTACCAATTCTACTTTAATACTATACATTTAAAATGTTACACAAAAAGTGATCGTCCCACAAAAACAACTATTATTACTCTCCTCAGTTTGACGCATGATCTTCCCCTGCACAGCCGCACTTCCACATACACCAGTTACCTGATTGTAAAATATATTCACTTATAAATGATCACTATGTCAAAAAGAACGAAGCCCAACTTCCATCTGGTGCCCAGGGAAGAAAATTAAATAAGAGTAAATTAAATAACACTCATGTGGAGTGTTCCTGTGGCTCAGTGGTAGAGCATTGCGTAAGCAGCGCAAAAGGTTGTGGGTTCAATTCCCAGGCATCAAACTTACTTATAAAAAAATGTATAGCCTGTATGCACTGTAAGTTGCTTTGGATAAAAGCGTCAGCTAACTGCATAAATGTATTGAATGATTATGGTCAAATAAACTAGCCCTTTAAATCCATGAATGTTTCGCCAATCATGATATTCATGCCTTTAGAGATCTGTATATATCCAGCAAGGCCGAATCTCTAAATGCTGCAATAGCAAAAAAAAAAAACACTCTCTTTACACATATTTACACATAATAAAAAGTTATCTGAAAACAGGTATTCTTTTATATTTTATTATTATTTGCATTATGTTGTTTGTAATGCATATATTGAGGAATAGCCTACTAAGACATTTGATGTCTAACTTTAAAAAAGGAGGGACAAGGTAGTGAATGATCTCCCGGTTCGCTAAAGACATAGCATGCATTTAAGGGCTCTAGATGAGGTAAAAGTTTGTGAACAAACTATGTTAGCCTAGTCTAGAAAGCCTATGGTCTAAAAGTTTTAAATAGGATAATAACAGTGTCTGGAGTTCCAGAGATCCGAGATTTTGTAACTTAAGTGTAATTTTTCGTGTACCATGACAACACGTTTTAATCATATTTTTACACTACAGTTGTGTAGTTTTGGGGGATTTATTGTATTTTTATTTGGATTGGCAAATTTAGTAATGTTTGTATATGACTATAACTGGACTTATTAAACAAGTATAATTAATAAATACTGTTACAAATGTATTGTTCATTGTTAGTTCAAGTTCAATAATGTGAGGCAAGGGGAACCGGGTAAAATCTTGCCTAGGCCTGTGTTCCGATTGCAACCTGGTCTCATGGAATAAATATACTGTACCTCTGTGCACTTTTTAGCGATACCATATTTACGTAACTTACTGCACGTTTCGCCGCAGTTTCAAAGAAAAATGTCCATTGAGTAGCGCTAAAACATGGGTTCAATACGTAAACCCTGGCACGTTTTATTACATTGATATAGGTATGTATTGCTGTGTTTTTATTGCGTTGCTTCAGGTACGTATTGCGGCGATTCAGAATTTAAATATCCGGGGACCGTCGCAAAACATTAATGCTGTATCGTGTTGGAAATATGCCCTACACCAGTGGTTCTCAAACCTGCCCTGGAGTTCCCCCAGCCCTGCACATTGTGTATGTTTCCTTCATCTATCACACCTGATTCAACTCATCTGCTCATTAGTAGAGACTGCAAGACCTGAAGTGGGTGTGTCAGATATAGGGAGACATACAAAATGTGTAGTGCTGGGGGTACTTCATGGAGAGATTTGAGAAACACTGCCCTACACCTAAATCCAACCCTAAACCTAACCGATAGTGTTGACAAATGCAAAACTGATATAAAAACACATTTGTTGATGCAACCATGCTATTTGAACTTCCTTATATGCAGATTTGAACTGTTTTGTCGAACCACAGTTAAACAGTTCGAATCGGAGCTCCTCACTTCTTATGTACTACGTGAGCTACCGAGCAAACAGTCTATGAAAACCCATAGATATGAAGCTGGACATGTGTAATGCTAATGTTCAAAAGCATCAGTTTTCAAATTTTCCAGCATATTAATATTGTTTTGAAGTCATAACATGATGTTCTTGAAGTAGCCTAATTGTGCAAAGATTACGCTTTATTAAGGTAAACTGTACATTTTTGTTAAAAGGAATAAAGGGCGTCAGAGTTTTACTGCCTCTAATGTTCATTTATTTTTTGAACCTGCAGTGATATGTACTTATTGGTACATATTTTGCGTCTCTCTAAAAAGTGTGCCCAGGTACGTTTATGCCATGGTCCCTACACAGTGTCCATTGCTCCCTACTCCCTGAGCAGGGGAAATCCATTGAAGTTTACTTCACTTCGGAACATTCATTCACGTATTTGCGCTGCACAGCATCTTAACACACAGACGAAACTTACTAGCGAAGCGTGAAGTGTGATATATTATACCTCTGTAAATAAATATTATTTAAATTCATGTCTCGCACACTTATATGCCCTTTGAATGAAACATATATGTTCGCTTTGAACTGGAATCATGGCGGAGTTATGAATTACAGTCGAATAGAACAAACGTCTAAGCGATAAGAGAAACATACAAAATTTGCAGAGCGGGGGTACGCAAGGACTGGAATTGAGAACCGCTGGTGTAGAAGCTGAAAGGAGAAAAAAGAAGCACATCTCATTTTGGATGCTTCTGCATTCTTAAAACACTTCTTTTGGATCAAATCATCAAATAATTAATCACTCCTGCATCAGTAATGCAGTCATCAAATACAGTCCAATTCTTGCAAAAAGCAAAATGGAATCTGAATGGTTGTTGTCAGCATTTGAGCACAGTCTTAAATCGTATCTAGTGTTAAGCACTCACAAATAGCCGTCGCTCCAATATACCCTTTTATACAGCAGATGATGAGGAACCCTGTTTGACACAAGCTACAGGAAGCTTAAAGTTGCCAATAAGTACATTAAAGCAGATGCCGTTTTGGACCAAGTTTGAGTCTCATGAATCATGTTACCACACAGTCGCCTCAAAGTAAACAACACAACCAACATTTCCTCCTCCCTCCAAACCTAAAGGGAAGGGTTTATCCTCTTTTCATGGTGCATTAAATCGAAATGGAGGTTGTCCCAAGAGCAACATTAAAAAGCAACAAAAATGCAGAATCTCTAGCAAGAGCCTGAGATCAGTGTTTAGCCCTGCACTTCCCAGGCTGGGATCCGAGCCTTGAAGCTGATGCAGTCTTGCCTATTGGAACAAAGCTCTATTATCCAGCAGCAGTGTCTAGAAGTAACATCCCACTGACTTCCATTTTTCAGCATGAATATACAGTGGTTTCACTGCCTTTGGCACTATAGAAACACACAGGACATCGCTTCAGAAAACAACTACACTTTTAAACAACTCCATTCTCTGTTGTTGCTGCTCTACATCCCAATTTTCATTTCCCGTTTGCTTCGGATAAACACACCTGATTTAATACCGGAAAGACACAATCACATGCTCATAACTAAATTGCATCTCTCCGCCTTATTCGCCCCCGCTATACATTGTTATCCGGAGCTTCTATTGTTTCCAATTGTTCAAATTGCATTATATGTGTGTGCTGTAATTTTGTTACCTTTATTGACTTATGCAGAGGTCTCACAAATAATGAGGCAAGGGTCTACAGTGGCATAAGTAGGGAATTGACTTTTAAGGAGAACAAAGGCAGATGCCTCATTTCAGGGTCAGGAAAAATCAGAGGAATTAGTGAGACTAAACAACAATATCCACACGATTTAGTGCAGGCTTTTTCCAAAGAGGATTTAAAGATTAACTTTTTAAGATTTACAAGACGTATGCTTAGAACAGAGTAATTGAATAAGGCATTTGCATAAGTATTGCAGCACAATTAAAAACTTATAACATGCACAAATATATTTGTATCTACCATGTGATACCATCATATCAGAACGTGATGGAAGCCTGTTTCCAACTCAAAAAATGAAATAGAAAAGGTCATTGCAAATGTATTTCTTGCAACTCAAAACTGAAATTTTATTGCTTATGATTACATTTTAATATCTCACAATTCTCGCCATTTCTCATAATTGTAACTTTATATCTCACAACTAAGACTTTATGCATCACAATTACATCTGTAAATCTCACACTTGTGACTATTTTCTCATTATTGTGACAACATACCTCCCAATTGAGACTTTAAACCTTACAATTATAAATATCACAACTGTAACCATTTCTCATAATTGCGACTATTTCTCATAATTGTGACTATTTGAAATAATTAGAAATTTGCCTCACAATTGAGCCTTGATTCCTCAAGACTTTATATCTTAGAACTGCATTTAATATCTCATAATTGTTACTTAATTTCGAATAATTAGGAATTCATATCTTACAATTGAGACTTTATACCTCACAATTACATTTGTAAATCTCACAATTGTGACTATATTTCTCATAATTGTGACATTATTTATAATAATTGTGACTACATAACTCATAATTGAGACTTTACAACCTCACAAGTATACTTTTAAATCTCAAAGTTGTCACCATTTATCATAATAGTGACTATTAATTGTCTTATTTCTAATAATTAGGAATGTATATCTCACAAATGACTTTATACCTCGCAATTAAATGTTTATATTTCACAATTGTGACAATTTCTCATAATTATGCCTTTATTTATAACATTTAGGAGTTGATATCTCACAGTTTAGAATTTATACCTCACATTTGAATTTTTATATCTCACAATTATGATAATTTCCTATAATTACGACTTTATTTCTCATAACTGGGACTTTATATCACAGTTGAGACTTAATTCCACACAGACAAGTTTTCGTATCACATAAATGCGATATGAACATATTTTTTTTACAGTGAGGCAAAAACAGGTTTCTAACACAGAGAGAAAAAAGCCTAAAACCATTATATGCAAATGAGAAGACATCTTTTTTTTAGAGACATGAGGAGAAGTGCACCATTTTAATCAGGGTGCGTGAGAGAGATGGTGAAAGATTTGTCACGAGAAAGCAATAAAATCAAATGTGTAAGAAAAGAAAATATATGTTATCTGCAGTACAGATGAAGCGTTTCTTCCTCAGCAACCGGCTACCTGCAAATGACTGCGATTCACAATGAGATGACAGTAAACAAGCATATGACAGCGCTGTATTTCACACATCCAGCCTCACTACTACCCCCTACAGGGAACTGACTGTATAAGAAATGTAAGAAATGCAACCCCAAAACGTGTGTGCTTTCGGAGCAGATCAGAGCAGAAAGCTGTTGAAGGGGACCAAGCAAGCAGGTGGGAAGCAAGAGAAATAGAAAGCTACAAGAGAGAGAGGAAAGCCAAAGCAGGAGGCCCAAGGCTCTCTGTGCAAGATCGAGCAATGATCAGAGACACAAGTTCTCAAAGGGGACTCGCTCCCTTTAGAGCGGTGCTTGAAAGGTGGCTACATGTACAGTATGCTTGTTTACAGGAAGACTGACGTTTCACTTCATCTGCACAGATTCGAGGAGTTTTATAAATCTTACAACAGATGAAATGTCTTTCTTCGAGTAACAGCCTTTGTTAGTCAGGAGCCACCCATACTTTTGTGTTGTTTTTGTGTTCTGCTGACATTATTACAATAAAAGCCTCGCATTTGCATGAGGATATTACAGATGATCGAGTAGTGGTTAGTGAGGCGAAACCCTCTTTTCAAGCGCATGTATTGTAATTGCAACACTGTAACAAACCATAACGCCCGCAGCAGGGCTTGATTGACGTGTTCAGCGTAGCGCCGCATTACTATCGACTGGGAGCCTCTGTGCTAAACACACAGGAAATCACTCAATGTCTTGGTGTCATGAATTCAATGAGACAAAAGAGGAAAATCACGTCCCTCATGTTCTCAAAATTTCATGACAGCGGGTAGATCCTCCCGAAACTTCAAAGTAATGTGGAAGATTGAAACAAACGAGAGCACACAAAGACACGCAAGTTTTCTCCTCATGAGTTCTGCTAACATAATAACTCCCCATTAGCTCTCGTGTTCTGTTTGGGGCTTGAGAAAACTCAATGCTCTAATCTTAAAAATACACTGAAGATCAGGTTACTTTATATAATCTTATGAGAACTGAAAAGCAAAAATTATCTCTAAATAAAATTTATTAAACATCCTCAAAATGTAAGGGATTTTAAAGAGTCTACGTTTAAAACATAAATAAACCTATCATTTTTATTCACACAAAGGAAGTCAAGTGAAGTAAGATTTAGTTTTTTAAGAAATTAATACTTTTATTCAGCAAGGTTATTCGAAATTAAATTGATCAAAAGTGACATTAAAGACCTTTATAATACTACAAAAGATTTATATTTCAAATAAATGCTGTTTGTAGCACCAAATTAGCATAGCCTATTAGAATGATTTCTGAAGGATTATCATACAATTATTTTAAATGGTAATATTATTTCACAATATGGCTGTTTTAACTGAACTTTTGATTAAATGAATGAAGCTTCAGTGACAAAAAGAAATGTTGTCCAAAAGCATTTAAAAATAAAATGACAGACCCCTATAGACAGACAGACAGACAGACAGACAGACAGACCGATAGATCGATATGAGAATATTATAAAGATGGTTCTTAGAGCATGACACGATTATTCATACACTAGTTATTTCAGATAAAGCACTTTTGATAGTAAATGCTATTTTTATATATTTATTTATTTGTATTTTTTACTTAGATTGTGAATATTGTCCATGATGCACATGACATTACGTGATAATATTTAAGGTAACAAACAATTAAAAGCTACAAACTAAAAAAGTGCCAATATCATTCCCTCAATCCATCCAAAAATCCAAATGATCTTTGCAGGGTTTCAATAAACCACAGATTAGTGATTTAGAAGCATAAAATATCAAGAGTTCCCCAATGTGTCTGGGACAAATTCCAGAGTAAGAAATGCAAATGTTGCAAGCGGCACCCCTAGAGGACAGCCTTTATTTTGTTACACCTTCACTTTGCTTTCAATACAATTACTCCTTTCATCAGCTGAAAGAAACCAAAGTAGGGCCATGTCAGCGTAATTACCCATGCCCTTACAATGAAACTTCTGTAGTCCAATGGGAATGAAAGGTGCTTTTTTTGTTCTTGTACTTATGTACAATATCAGGCATCAATGGCATCAATGGCAATGGCAAGGAGACAGCAATTACAGAAATTATGCTTCTAACAACATCCAAAACTCAGAATGTTGCACAACGTGCCAGTTAATTGAGAACATTTCCACTGAAACATAAGGATTTACTCTGCTAATGCCACAATAATAACTCCATCCTAAAACTAATCATCTTCAGAAGGCTTCTATATCTAGCGTTTCAACTTTTCATTATCTGTTACAACTCTTGAGCTGGCACAATACACCCATCAAATCAAAACAAAACACATTTCAATGCATGGCTTGTAATTACAAGACCTTTACAAGCATCGCTCCTCATTACCTCTATATTATATTGTAGTACTAGGACAGAGAGAGCGCTTAAGCGTCACTATGAAGGATAGTCTGCAGGCTAGCACATCTCATTATCATGTTCTTGGGATGGGGGCCACGGCAGTTTGGTCCAGAAATAGACCAATGAAATGGCTCTACCCATCTGTCCCACCTACAATGCAATGCTCAGGATTATATTTTACAATTTCCTCTGGCTTTAGAGTTTAACATGTAACTAACCATGACTGTGCAGAGGAAAGGGATAATGATTTGATTCCCTGACCAGCTTTGATATTGTTCCCCCCTCCGTCTATTATCTTCGGTTGTGCAATAAATGTCATACATCCAAATCCAACCTACATTACAAAGAAGCTTCAGCCACGAAAACACATACTGTCAGTGGAGAGTGTTGTGATATCCCCTAAGAGCCCCAGACGTGCTCTCAATATGTCAAATCTTCCTGAGAATGAGGGCGATCCACACCATTAAAACTGTCTCAGACAAAATGAACATAGACGGTGGTGAGTAGACTTCATTCGAATGAAACAGGTACTGCAAGATTTATATAATGAGTTCCCAACCAATTAGACGACTGAAAATGTGCATCTGAGGGCAATTTTTTTATATTACATGGCCTATCTTTGAAGGCTTCACTATGCTACACTATTCACAAGATGAAGAATGCAAATACCCTTCAAAAAGCATTCTTAGATGTGCAAAGAGCAGGGTTCTACAACAGGAGGTCTGCAGTTGGTGCGGCAGGGGGTCTGCCAATTATAGTTTGGACTCAAATAGTTTTTGTGAAGTAAATATATATATATATATATATATATGACTACATTTTTTTATTTATTATTCATTTACTTCACAATAATTGTCATATTATCCAATATTTAAAGATTATATGTATGTAACAATGGTTTTCTAGATCTACCAAGGTACTTCAAACTGAAAAAGTTTGAATACCCCAGCAGTACAAGTTTGAGGAGAGCATCGCAGCCACTAGGTACCGAGATAGGAACCTTGATCAAAATGAATCAAGTACTAGTGGCCAAAGCAAACCAAACATCTATACTTATGTTGTGATAATTACCTAATCATCAATATCTAGGTTGGACCCAATTTCAAAGCTGGCCTATGCCGTCTCCTGACACTTCTTGGTCGGTACTAAAGGGCGCGTTTGGAGGTGCACCCGCATACTGCTGGACACTCTGGGCTTTCCACACACATAAATCACTGTGACTTTCTCAATGGGCTCCTAAAGGAGCTGCAGCATTGTGATGCAGCGCACGGCGCCCGAGATACTTCTCTTGGTGTGCACATCATTAGAAGGCTCCTCTGCAATCAGGTAAAGCGTGTGTGATAAAATGCCTTCATCAGTCGTCTCTCTGAAAAGAAAGGATGCCGTTTTCGCATTCAAATGAATCACGTTTTCACCAACCTATTGCAGAGAAAATATTAGGAGGGCATTAATAATGACAGGCAAAACGGTCTATTATCAACGCATGTCTAGATTCCCTCTGAAACACGCAGAAGCATTGTACGGTGTATAAGAGAAGGCATGCTTCTGTATCTATGTTACCATAAAGGCAGAGGACTGTGCAAAGAACCAGATGTAACAATTATGGATTAAGATAAAATATTCAGAATGTCTTGAATATCCACCTGTTTGCAATGGTAAGCTAGTTATGCACTATAAACATCTTTTTTCCCCATTAAATTATTACAACCTGCATCGATCAGATGGTTAAAATACGTAGCCTACTACATGGTATAGAAAATTAAAAAAAGTAAAAATTGGCAGCTGTCTCTGCCGTTAATATGCCAATGGACGAATATAAATAGTTATAAGTATTACCATATGTTTTTAGTGAATGGGTTATGTCTTAACTGCAAGTATCATTAAACTATGTACGTTTAATATATCAACATACTTAAGCTTACAGGTGGTACAATGGAAGGTCATATGATGACAAAGAACATTGCAACTGGCCTCTCCATCAACTGTGACCAATCAACAAACAGAGCATAGTGCTACTCATTCAAACCCAAATAACACTAAACAAAGGCGTGACATTAACTAAACAACAGAATACAAGAATAAACTAACTTTTGTAAATAAACGAACCACACTCCGCAAGTTATAAGCCAATTCAAACTTTTTACTCAACAGTTGTACTGTGAAAAGACGCATTGCCTTGTTTATATAGCCTATAGGATATTTTATATATACTATTATTATTTTTTAATCTGACATACCGGTACATCCAAATTCATTTATTTCACGGACATTAGCCATTTCCACTCTTGAGAATCATATGAAAATTTGGGAATGTTTTATTCATGCCTGCATAACGCGTGACTTATTTAACCAACTTTCAGGCATGCACACGCCACCAAGCCAGAAACACATGCGCTACAATATTTATTTGTTTAGTGCATCAAGCCTTAATTAAATTAAACACGCGCACGCTCCCACGCCAAACTGACTTCTGCCAAATCCCCAGCACCCCGGCCTCCACCTCCACACAGTGGCCCCTCGGAGGAACCCTCTCTTTTACAGCTCTGATTTAAGACCTCTCTTGGACCCTATCCGATCTCGAGCGCAGTGCCAATCCTCGTACCCATCGCGAAAGCATGCACGCGCACGTGCGCGCTCGTTCAGCCCTTTTACCAAGATTGATCTCTGCCAATCCAAGTTTGTGTTTTTTTTAAACGATGTCATAACGTGGCGCGCATACAATGCGGCGTTGCGAGGAACCGCTTCCAGTCAAACCACCTGTTCTCACCCACCGTATAGACTCGATAATGGACGCATTGATGCGTAGAGATGGAGATCTTCATCTCTCTAACCCAATATTACAGTCGCAACCTTATTTAAAGGCATCTATGCATCCACTTCAACGCGAAACTCGATAAATGTATGTTAACTGGACCGCAACATCTTAACGAATTGCACGACAATGCACATATCTGCTCAACTAGTGCACTGAACAATCGCAGTCACAGATGGTGCATCTGAGATCTGAACTTACCAATGTGAATAATTGAATCGGGAAGCACAGGCTCCCACTCCAGACTCCAAAATGTGATCAGAAACAATACTGCCGGAAAAACTTTCATCTCTCCCTCTGTTTAAATCTATGCTCGTTAGGTTCAGAAATATGCCGAAGCGACTGTAGTTTTAAATCCCGTGCAGAGAGGCTGCTTGTCCTCCTTTCAAACTGTGAGCCGATGCTTTTTTGCCTCGGATGCGCTTCTGTTGGAGGCGAAATCTTCAGTAACCCGTTTGGAGAGCGCCCGTCAAAACATCCTGATGCTCAAGGTCTCCCAAGCAAATCCGAATCAATATCAGACAAAGTTAAAATGTGCCTCATACACTGTTAGGTTTTCTATTCTCCCCGTCAAGGCGAATAATTGGGGTTCCGTGCGCTAAACACGACGCATCTCAGATCATCACCAACCGCACGACTGAATAGAACTTCCTTCGCGCTGATGCAGAAAAGCGGCACACTCACAGCCACGAATACAGTTGAAGAAGATTTTTGCACTGAGCCCTTATTCCGTTGCAGTACTGCGGAGACTTTTCTGCGACAGAGACCGAGCGGCTCTACATGCGGATTCTCGAGCTGTGATGAGTGGGAGGAGGCCCCCAGGATAGATGCGACTACACGGGCAGCAGCATCAGTACCCGGAGCTGTCCAGAACTGAATTAACAGAGGAAAGAGAGACGAGGAGAGAGAGAGAGAGAGAGAGAGAGAGAGAGAGAGAGAGAGAGAGAGAGATCCACAATGGGGTGGGCGGAGGTAGTTTATGATAATAGAGAGGACTCATCTATGAAACTGTGGCCCCTCCCTTGTCCATCAACTGCCTATCATTTAGTCTGCAACTACCAGTTTTCTAAAAAAATGAATGAATAAATACATTAAAACCGTTTTTGGTTTAGTACCTAACTGTTTTTTTAAATAATAACAGTTTTGATTAGATTTCTAGACCTCAATTTCAAGTCCTCTTAAAAGTCTGCAATCAATCTGTGAGCCACCTTAAAAATCTATGATTGTGTAACAGGGCTCCAGACAAAGAATGTATACAAGGGAGATTTAGTATTCAGTTATGTAAATTATTTTTTGTACTAGCTGTATTAAATATTAATTTATTATATTTAAATATTAAAAGTGATAACTGTATTTGTGCTATAAAGAATAGATAAATAAAATATGGATACAATTATAAATAGATAGACCAATCGATATATAAATAAAACATTTTGTAAAAAAAAAAAATTTCACCTGTTTGGGTGAAAAAGGGTAAAATGTTGTGTTATGGCTTCATCATGTCACCTAAACAGACATATAACCTTATTGTTTAAGTATACTTATCACAGTAACAGTTCCAGGTCCATTTTGAATCGGACATACTGTTACCCAAAATATGCAGTTCGTTGAGGAATCAGTCAGTAATGGTTCAGAATGATTCACACATGGAAGCTGATTATTATTATTTTTTTTAATTAGCTTATTAAAAAGAACCATTTCATTTGCGCAGTTTTCAGTGAATTGCACATAATGGCTTGCACTTTGTTTGTTCTTGAGTGAAGGAAACACTGATGCTCTCTAACAAAATGGCATCGTTCCTGACAAGAATGTAAATTGCTGTCATGCGTCTTTACTTTTGGCTGCAGCTGTGACCATCTTTTCATGTGTTGAAAACAGTGGCTGAAGCTTCACTATGAAATCCTGTCCTTGCCAGTACCTAAAACATTTGTTACATTCAACATTCTTAGTCAAGCGAGATTCAAACTTACAACCTCTCAAAGCAAGAGGCATTCCTCTGAGCTGCAGCAGCTCACATTTGGATTCGTGGTTGGGCCACCCAAAGGCTGAAATCCTAGAATCGGCCATGATGACAGTCAAAAACTGAATTTGCACTGGTCATTGAGCACAGAAGTATAAAGACTACCCTCCATATCCATCAAACGCTCCCTGCTCCACTGGGATAATTTGTGTCTGCTTAATAGCACTGTGTCATGGGCCGTCTCCACTTCGCAAGATAAAACAAAGTAGTTCAGAGTTCAATTTGTACTTGTACTCGCCACATTAAATCCTCTTGTTTATTTATCCATGACCTTCAGGTGATGTGCCGATTGTTTTACCTCTAACTTGACTTTCATGAGCTTGCAGTCCTGAAGATAAAGCAAAGATCACACTGAGAGTAGACAAACAATGCTGCCTAATGCAAAGTCAGCATCTTAAAGCATTGTTTTATCAGGTAAGGCTTGACATTTTTGTCATTCCATCACATCTTGCAACCTAAAAAACAAATGACAACTTTGTGTAGTTTGACTCCAATGACCTGTTTAACCATTCAATGGCATTGTTGATTTTGGTGTGATCCAGGGAACCGAAAGGATTATGTGAGACAGGAACACATAGCCGTTGTCTGTATGCTTAGATCAAATCCAGAGAGCAAGAGCAATGGCTCATTAAAGACAGAGATTGGATCAGACATGTGACAAAATTGGAGGAACAGAATATCAATGTATACTGAAAGAACAGTACAGAGGTCAAAAATAGCAAGGCTTCAGGCTTCAAGCAGGCTGCCACTTGATATGCCATTTACTTAATTCATACTAAGGCACCAAAGCTGTCCATTAGAGATGCATGTAAAAGTATGTGGGATTCTACTTGTTGGGGTTCGATTCACCTTTGACTCCCCGTCCTCTCTTCTTTTAGCTCCAGACATGTATACAGTAAATGTTGATAAGCCACTTAATGGATGCCACGTAAACTGCATGGGAATAAAATGGCCACGTGAAGGGTACATCGTCACCCTTACTCAAAACAGATGCAGTACTCTTTCTTCACCCACCACAAAATGTGTCTTTTATGCAAAAACCCCCAATTTCCATTCTTTTAGATTTTCCACCTGTGCTCATTTCTGAAATACAGCTCACGCAGCCATTCATAGCTCACCACAACAGTGTTTTCTGAAAATGAATTATGTATTAGCAAGCAAACAGAATGGTCACAGGGTTATCTGCTCACAATGTCATGGCCTGAGTTTGACTGAGCTAAGCTGGGGATGATAGTCAGATGTGGGGCGCTTTAGAAGATGTTATGGAGCTTGTTTTGGCAACTGGAGCTGTGCTGATATCCTCACCAAAATATTTATAGGTCTTCTAGCATCAGAGGGTTCATTTTTAGATTTGTGTGTAAGAGAAGAGACTTTCCAAAGAAAAGTTTCCAAAGTTTCATTAATAATAAAACAGCTTTTAACTAGAAAAATTGTGCAAAGCTCCGGGGGACTTACGAAATAGATGCAAAACAACTGCCCAGGTGAATAAGGTGGGAACGGCATAAATTGCGGAGATGATTAAATATGATAGTTACTTTAAACTCTTGCTTTGTGGCAATAGCTATTAGAAAGGCAAGTTTTGAAGTTGGTAGATTTACTTTGCCATTCATAATATGTGCAACAGACTTTAATATTTGAACTGAAACCCAGACAGAGCTGGCTGGCATGCACTATGAATACTAATTTAGAAACAGATTATTGTAACATTAAGATGAGACCTTCAAGTTTGATAGACTGCATAAAAATCAGTTTCAAAGCCAATGTTTCAGAATGAAGAGAGAGCACTTCAACTTCTATATGTTACAGTCCATACATTATTTATAGCACCACCTGTGAGCGAAACCCTGCAAGCCTCTGTCAGGCCACTTAATAGCTGATCACTGGCTCAAATAAAGGCCAAGAAATAAAACACACAATTGCAACTTTTTTTCTGCACACTTGGCTTATATTCACTCCCATTACTAAATAGCATTAACTGCTCATAAATGGAGCGAAATAGCTTTGTGATTTGTGGCTGTTATGTGTAATTTGCTGCCTGGGCATAAAAGTTGGTGGATCAATTTTTAGCTATCTGCTCCTCCAGAAAATGTGATTCCATTGACAAAACCTGCAAGCCAGAGCCTGGACTTTGCTGGACTACGATGACAAGTGTTTCCAAAGACATCATAAAGTAGCTGTGATCTATAAATAAGAGCCTATTCACTCTTGGTGGTAAAGGAGCTGTCCTCTGCACAAGGGCAGTGCTGCTGAAAGAGAGTGCACACGACTCAGGGAGCTGTTCACTTCTGGTGGTGCTGAATTCCAGGAAGTCAGTTTAGATGGTGTAGCATGTTAAAAGTCAGTGCTTTGGCCAAGACCTGCATTTGCTGAATTATATATAGATTTTTAAAGTGATAACTGACACTGAAGTGCATAGCTGAAGCTGACTAACTGTAACTGTCTTGCGTGCAAGAGAAAACTAATAGGTGGAAAAGCAGTACCTCTTGATAAACAGCAGAGGGCTCCCTTCTATTTGAGCTGCCTCACATTTCACTTCTACAAAAGAATGCTTTGAAGTAACTGAATATTTGCTGGAGAAAAGGAAAGTAATGAGACTTTCAGGATGCTACGCTTTGATTTGTTGATAAAAAAAAGACTGCTCTAAACATAAAAGCATACCGTTCAAACAGATATGACTCCCTCATAATTAGACTTGCCCCACAGGAAGAGAGGTCACAAATTTAGATTATAATGTCATTACTAAAATATTGACAGGTCTGCTCATATGGTGACTGTGTTATGTCCATAAAGGGACGGTGTTGCAGTGCTCGATTTTGTGCAGTGCTTGGGTCAATACGTAGGTGGAGAGGTCTGAATAAAGATGAGTTTCAGGTTATTTACAGTTGCCGCACCAGGACTCAGACACTCTTTAGATCAATCACTCTCTGTCCTCAGAGAATGAGACAGAAAGACCCCAATCACAAAATGTCGTGGCAGCTTCGGCATCTGTCTGTTCTTCCCCCACCCCACATGAGCAGGGACATGTCCTCAGGTCAAGAAAATAATCTGCGCGAGCCAATGATAAGTTATGGCCTCTGACAAAAGAGCAAAGACGTTTGTTTCAGTGGAAACAACAGTACAGGTTTGGTCTCCTCAAGCGTATAATCAATCTAAACTCGGCTATTTACTCTTCCCACCATTTATTAAACCAAATTTTTCCTGTCACAAAGTTGGGTTACATTTTTCAAGGGCACCAAGAAGTGTGTTTAAGTGCTGAGCTAGGACACAATGTGCCCCCTTTGTGACAGACTCGTCTCCCCCATGGGGTTCGCCAACCGCCAGGCCAAAGGGGGCCAACAGACGCAATACACCTCCTTGGCACTGTCCTTCAGTGTGGAGATTGTGTTGTATGATTAATGGAGCACACTGCACATGGACGTCTCCGGTCCGCTGCCTGGAGTAAGGCTCCGACTCTGTGTGGAAGAACCAACTAATCTCGCACGTCTGTTGCAGAAGCCCGGCATAATCGAGCTGGCAAGATTCTGAAAACCCAAAAGAAACTACACTATCAAACTAGCAACAAGCAAAAGATGGCTATTTTCTTTCATGTCAGAGATGCGGGAGGTAAAGTCACAACGTCCAATTTCCATTTCCCCCATGAGAATAATTGACTATTCCGCCTGTTAGTGTATAAATCCATCAATCCTCCTGTGATCTTGGAGCTGAGCCAGGCGTTTTCGCTGAGCTGTTTTCTCCAAATTTGTTCGTGAATTGTGTCTTGTCGCTGTGTCTCTCACAGTCAAACCATTTCACCCACCCTTTCAGCAGGGTGACAGAGTACTTGGAGAAATTGGGTCACACATTCACGTATCCTGAATTTGCTGCACTTTTTGAGGGATAAAGACGCAAATGCCATGATAATTTATTGTGGCTCTTCAACAAGATGAAGACAGTAAGCGATACAGCGATTCTTCAGTAATAGGCCATTGCAGGAGGTGAAGTCTGATGCTACGCTACCAAAAAGGACTCTAGGGTTGCTGGAGTGAGACTATAGTATCACTGCAGGCCTTAACCCCTCTCCCTTTCATTCAGGTGATAACGGGAGGCTGAATAATTGGTTTTCTGGCTGACTGACCCTGAAAACATAGAAAAAAGTGAGTTGAAATGAAGTGAACTGTCTGGGGTGGATGGATTGAAATGCTGAGTACTCAAGAGTTGATAAGAGCCATTTGCATGGACAAAATGCTCATGGAGGATTGCAGTGAGACAGCAGAGCAAGGAAGAGAGAAAGAGGCCTGAAATGGAAAGAAAGAGTTTGGAGTCTCCAGGCTTCCAAAAGGCCTCTGGTACTATGAGGGTGGCAGAGAAGAAAGAGGACGGATTCACCAAACTCTCAGACGTTTTCTTCTGCCATGAGGCTGGAAGAGAGGGTGAGAAAGTTAGTTTTGTTTGCAAGGCTACTGGAAAAAAAACAAGTTTAAAAGAAGAGGCTGAGGGACCTCTCTGGAAAACGATTAGCAGTAGGGACTTAATTGAAGCAGGTGGGCACCAGCATGATGCCATTTGCTTTGTAATATCACTGCGCTGCAGATTACAAGTAAACACAAGTCCACGGGTCATCACTATCACCAGAATGCACAGGTGCTCTCTGCCGTTAAGGTCTCTCTGGAATCTAGAGCAACCACATGGCACCTGAGAGCCATGGTGCTGCACAAATAGCACTGATGAAAATGACGAGGAAAAAAATAGTAATATTTTGAAATATCATAACAATTCACAATAGCTGCTTTGTATTTTATTATATTTTACAATTAAATTTATTACTGTTGATGGCAAAGCTGAATTTTCATCCTTCATCCTTATCCTTCAGAAATCATTCTTATATTCCGATTTGCTGCCTAAGAAATATTTATTATTATCAGTGTTGAAAAGGGTTGTACTGCTTAATACTTTTGTGGAAGATATTATGCGTTTCCAACACTCCTACCCCACCAACCCCATAAATTATAAATACTGTAACATTATAAATGTCTTTACGGTTTCTTTTTTGGTAAGTTTAATCCTTCTTGCTAAATAAAAGTGTTAATTGCATCCAAGTTAATCAAATAATAATAAATAATAAAAAACACAATGACCTCACACTTTTGAAAAATAGTGTACATTTGCACAAAATTAATGAATGAGTGAACCAACTTAAATGCTAGTCAGAAATATATGTTCTGCATAGAACACACTAAACCACAATGAATAAATAATGCATTAAAATTGAAAATACTTTATTATAATGTATTCATTGTAATGTTGTTTCCCAGTAGTTTTCACACATTTTTGTTAAATATTTGTACATACTGTAAATGTTTGAATATTTGTTCTGATTTTGCAACTAAACTAAAAGCAATGTTCATTGGCCAAAATGTGCTGCCATTTTAGTCCCAACATTTTGCAAAATTGCCTCAATTGATCCATCAACCGGAATCTCCCGCAACAGCACCACAGTGCCCTGCGGTCTTCAGTTTTGGGTAATATGTAATGCAGCTTTGCAGGTGTTAAGGAGGTTGCCGACTCACTGTGTTGGTGCTGCTGCTGCTGCAGGCACTGGCTTTATGAGTCCTCAATGTGAGCAAAACCAAGAAAGGCATATTCACAGCTGAATCATTTTGCTGATGGAAGATGCAAATGAATTTTGCGCCATGGGTGGGAAAACAACTTACGAATGTATCCCAACATGCATCTCTACGCATAAGTACGCTCATACTTTCCGAGTTATCGAAATCACCCTCAATGTGCTTCGCCTGTTATCTGATACGAGGATGCTTTAGCATCTCAGCCTGACAAGGCCCTGGACCGCAAAATTGATAAACATGAAGTAAATAAATGGGGTGAATGGGGAAAAATAGTGGCTGCGCATCGGAGAGGGAGTGAAAGACAGATAGAGAGAATGAGAGTAATTTGACTCTGTTGCTCGCTATGAGAAACCTGCTGATAATCGCTGAGAGCAAATGAGCCCCAAGTCCCCGCTGTCCTCCCATGATGGAACAGTGGCGTCTGTGCCGGTGCTCCACGTCTGATTATTTCTTATATCCCTGGGTCATTTCCAATTAAAGAAGCACGCTATCAAAGCGAGTCGATATTACACGACGTACCCCCATGAAAATCACTGAATTCCTGTTAGAGGAAGAAGCTGACGATAACAAGAATCTTTGGTTGCTCTCTTTGCCTCATCCGGCAAGGAAAGGAATAATAACCACATTATCTGTCATTACCGGCACCCTCCATTTGTTTTGGATGAGTTTATGCAGAGAGCTGTTTGAACATGGAGCGATTGAGGGATTGTAGATCAGCGGAGGTTACTGAGAAAATTAAACAAAAAGAGACGTCGTTTGATCAACAAGCCACAAGATATGTCATAGCAGATGATATTAATAATGATTGAAAAGCTGCTCGCCAACCATGGCAACATACCGTAGAAAGAAACGCCACTGCCTTTACCACCCAGGAGCTGTGTGGGCTGCTCTCGCTCGTCTCCCACTGCTTTGTTTCATTCCACAATTGTTGGAGAGAAAACAACACCCTGTGGGAAAAGTAAGCTGGCAAGCCTGTCTCTTCTTGCTTCCAAGAATGGCTCAGTATGCCAGCGTGTCTGGGCAGGGTGAGAGTAGAGGGCATCGCTCCGGGCACCATGGGGAGATGGGCATGCCAGTGGGGTGCAGCGGGCAGCAGTCACAGTTGCTGGCCCACTGCGACCTTCCGTGAGTTTGGGGGGCATCAACTCAGCGTGGGTACTCTCATTGGCAGGCCACAGGCCCTGAGTGTTTTGGACATAGACAAGTTCAGCAATATCAGAAGTAGCATCTGGTCGTTCCCAACCCGGATGACATTCTTTCTTGTGTTGAATACAAAAGGAGAAATCACAAGGAATGTAGGTTGCTCTTTTCCACACAGTGATCGTGAATGCGGGACGATATTACAGCATCGGTGACAAACTGACAAGTTTGGATATATACAAACAGTAAGGGACAAGTTAAACCTTTTTAAAGACCCTTTCACTTTCATCACATTAAATAAATATGACCGGTATATTGTTTTCAGTACAACCTTTTGGATTTCATAAAATAAAGTATATAGGTTGAGTAAGGACATTTTCAGACCTGTTGTTTGTTGTTATAAAACTGCATTTTCTCTTAGTTTAGTTCGCGTTCATAGTTCATGGATAAATCTTATAAAACTTCCATTCAAAAGTTAGGTAAGATTTTTGAAATAAAGTAAATAAATACTTTTATTCAGCAAGGATGCTAATTGTAATTCACACTAAAGACATACAATGCTACAAAATATTTATATTTTAAATTCTGTTCTTTTGAATTTTATGCTCATCAAATAAATCCTGAAAAAAATTATTTACACAATATTAGGCAACACAACGATTTTCAAGTACTCAATATACACTATATTGCCAAAAGTATTGTGTCACCCCCTTTTAATGAACAGCTTTGACTATAGCAATTTCCAAGAGTACAAATCTTAATGTTTAAGCATATAATGACATTCTAGAGAATCGTGTGCTTCTAATTTTATAGAAACAGTTTGGACAGGATCCTTTTCTATTCTAACATGACAGTGTCTCTGTGTATACGGCAAGAATCAAAGAGAAATGATGATTTAGTCAGTGTGGAAGAACTTGACTGGTCTGCAGAAAGCCAAGTCCTAATCCCAGTTGAACACCTCTGGTGTGACTTTAAATGCAGACCTTGAGCCAAAAACTCATCACCAAACACCAATGACTTGTGCAACAAAGATGGAAACATAATTCCTGTACTTAAAAGTTGTATTTCCACCTCTGTTACACACTCACTTGACACCATCTGAACCAAATAAGTTTATCTTGGTCTCATCAGACCACAGGACATGGTTCCAGTAATCCATGTCCTTAGTCTGCTTGTCTTCAGCAAACTGTTTGCGGGCTTTTTTGTGTATCATCTTTAGAAGAGGCTTCCTTTTGGGACGACAGCCATGCAGACCAATTTGATGCAGTGCGGCGTATGGTCTGAGCACTGACACATTTACAAAAAAATGTGAGGGGTGTACTCCTTCTATGAGATACTGTGTGTATATACATACACACATATATATATATATATATATATATATATATATATATATTACACAAAGTATAGCATTGATAAGCACCTTTTCTCAGGAGATTCATTGAAAGAAGAGCCATGTTTGCCCCAGTGATCAGATATACTTATGGTTGTCAAAATTATATATCATTTATCAACCTCACCTTATCAGAGTGGATCATATCTTTTCCAGAGTTTATATGTTTGTTCTGGTGCTGACGTAAATTTGATGGCCGAGTTCATACACACATATACAAAAAAACTCTGGTTTGCCCATCAATGCTCCAAGGCATGAAAACACCCTAAATTATGACATGAAATATCACAAAGTCACACCTTATAGAGATGCAGATTGAATGAACAAGACATTATTTTAAAAAATAAATGAAAAAAGAAACTGTAGAATCAGCCCTGGCAACAGTGGAAACAAACCATTTTGGAAAAGATTCTTGAGAATTTCTCACGCAGATGTCATACATAACCACATCGAATTTATGAAGACACAGATGAGCAGTGACAGAGAAATACACCTCTGTGCATCAAAGTCAGCCCACCGCCACATCAAGACAACAAACACTTGTCATTCCCAGAGTTCTACGGTACCGGTTTTCCTCCCTGCGGAGCAGTACAATTACTTTTGCCCAGAAGTTGACGGTCTCCCTCTGCCCTCCTTTAAGCTGGAGAAAACTTGTTATGGATGACTAAGAGTAGCAACGATATGTGCTGTGAAACCTGGACAGTAGAAGTGGACTGTAAAGCCTGAACAGAAATCAGAGAGAAAGAGTGATTTAGACAGGGACCATGTGAAGTTCACACAGACTTTTCAGCCTTATAGTCTGATGCAATACACTAAAGGAAACACAATAATACATTTCCAGAGGACGTTTCGAGAAGGATGACATCTATTTTACCTTTTCACCAAGAACAAGGGCAGGCCAGAGAAAACGCTCACTTTAGACCGCTGCGGGCCATAAAAGCAATAGCATTTTGCTGCCTTGTTTCCAGAGATGATGATTGTAAACAGTAACATTGCTTACTGTGTACCCTCCTCGAACATTAAAAATAATGTCAAACATCAAGAAGCAGGTGTACTGATGGAGCAGTGCTGGCAAAACAGTTAATGGAAAGCTTAAATGTGGAAACTATCCTATTAACAACAAAAACCAGGACTTGAGTGTATCAAAACCAATTCTTATTTGAAT
This sequence comes from Gymnocypris eckloni scoliostomus, assembly GCA_027564155.1. Lineage (NCBI taxonomy): Eukaryota > Metazoa > Chordata > Actinopteri > Cypriniformes > Cyprinidae > Gymnocypris > Gymnocypris eckloni. Next base: position 14,868,020 of record CM050420.1, read on the forward strand.
ATCAGTCTTTAATGAATGAATATTACATTCAGTGAAAATCAGAACATCATAATGAAAACCACCAGAGAGAAAAGATACAGATAAATGTTATTTCAAATCTCATTAGGGTTGAAATCTCTTAAAAGTGTCATTGTTATGCAAACCCTGTACATACTGACAGAAATGTAGAATACATTTTTTTTTTTTTAAATCAAAATGATGTAAGAGACGATTTGAGCATAGCAACAGCATCTGCAACGAAGACAATTTCATATGCATTTATACAGACCAACGAATACAAGCCTAAGTTGATAGTCCTTTTACAATATAACATAATAAATAAGGCCAAATAAATATCTATTCATCGATAAAGTTTTCTGAAGTCAGAAATGTGACGGCACATATAGTCATGTTAATGATCGAGTCACTCTAGATCCACGAGTTCCCGCTCTTGCACAGATTCTACCCATGATCCTGCATATTTAAGTCTGTTTAATCGTCAGTCCTTCAATCGTCATGGCTCAAACGTGTGGTTGAAAGTCATATCAAAGACACAAGGGAGGCTCAGGAAGGAACAAGGACAATTCCTGCCTCTGGGAACACGCATTTAACATTCACCAGTCACAAACTGGCACCCACACAGAATTTAAACAGTATTGCTGACCGCAGTTATCGAGGGCTGAATTGTCTCAAATTGGCTAACAGCAGTCTGCTCTCCTGAGGTCATTCTGAAATACCGTAAGCAGGCTCCAAAATGAACTGTTTGCCTTGCACTTGATGGATGCATGAATTAAACCGATTTAAAAATGGAAAAAGAAAGTAAAAAGGTAAATAAGACCATGGTCAATAAATTTGACAGTGGTTTTATGGAGTATATTTATTATTTATTTTAAATAAAAACAGTTGTATATTATTTTAATATGTATAAAACAATGTGCAAAGTATAACTTTAAAATGTTGAATAACTTTAAAACATGAATGTATACATTAAGTGCCAGATTTACTAACAGCTTGTAACACGTCTTAAACTATTTTGTGCCTGTGTCATAAAGTAGATCAGCCGCACCTGATGAGCATCGGCTCTATTTATTTGTGACTATGCTAATTTGCGCTGTGCTTGGTATATTGCGTTGGTCGATATGTAAATGAGATAATGCTTCTGTTTTCTTTAATTTGCGTTGTCAGTGAATTACCTGCATACATTTCCAAACCCTTTGCATGGCGCTGTTTTGTAATTGCGCTCTCTTGCTAATTTTCCATTTAGTAAATCTGGCCCTAAATGTTTATTAGATTATAATAACTATATACTTTTTATCAAATTCTGATTTTTATAGGCCAAACCTTAATAACATTTCCAATAATTTAATTTACTGTACATACCAAAGCCAATTTAACTCATATTTAACATTTGTTTACCAAATTGTTAATTTTGACTTTCAATTTTGATTTGGATCCTTAACAAGACAAACACGTTCCAGTTTAGGGAGTGTGGTTTCAGTATCGGAGCATGTAGTGGTGAGACTGCGCTAAAGCCTTTCTCTCCCTGAGCCTAATGCCTGAGCTGGAAGTAGGTCTGGGAGGGAGAAGGAGATAGAGAGAGAGGAAGAGATGGTGCTCCCAACAGATTGCTGAAATTGGAGCACTGGACCTCAGGGAGCAGACCTGCTGGATGGATAGGACTTCATTTCTTCAGGGTTTCCTTCTCCTCCATGCGTCCTTGCTTGAGCTCCTGATCCGCAAAGCCGGGTCATCACTGTCCCAACGTTACACCAACGTTCTCCCAACGCTGCCAAAATGAGGCCATTCCTCGTTTCAACCGCCTGTCTTAAGAGTGTGCACTGTATGAGGCTGTCTATGGCAGTTTTATACTTACTGAAGTTACTGACATGTTTAATTAAATATACTTGCCATCTTTTTTAATGAAAATTCAAAGTCTCACCTATGTCAAATGTAATAATGTATTTCTCTGCAAAGAGGGTTCTACTTCTTTGATTAATGAAGGGCATTTCTTTCTTGAAGTTCAGCTGCCTTGAGGTCTTGAGAAGTGTTTTTAGCTTAGATTCAGAGCGAAAAAGCTTTTATTTTTGTTTGCAGCAAAAGAAAACTGAAAAAGAAAGGGTAGAAAAGGGGTCTGAAAACACGTAGGGTTATTCTTACTGGCAGCAAGAGTTTCAATGCCCTCTTAGACCGAGGATTGATTTGGCAATATACGAATGGTTCTTCAGTGTCATGTTTCCGTGTGCAAAACAACGTGCTAGACTATTTGTGTGACCTACTATTATAAATGTAAATACTGATTGGGCTTAATCTAATAAGCAAGTCTATAGTTGTGAGTATAGGCTAAGACTTGGAGTTAAAAAGGTTTTGAAAACTTTAATAGTTTCTACAGGGCCCAAAATTAATTTTTTGGCACAAAAAGTTTTTTTTATGAATTGAGAAACCAGCCAAAAAAGTTTGGTACTCGTCTTGAAGCTGTATTTTTATGATTAGTACAAAATTATCATTTTTTCCCTCTTAATCGCATGTGCCAGTTCCTCGCATCTTTCACAAAAACATAATTTTGTTCACAATAATTTGATTATGGATTAATATGAGTAACATTATCAAATACATCACATTCAGATGTTTGGGGACAGTATGTTTGTTTTTTTAAGAGATTATTTTTATTCAGAAAGGATGCATTCAGTTGATTTATTCAAAAGTGACAAACACATTTATAATATTACAAAGGATTTCTATTTCAAATAAATGTTGTTCTTTTGAATTTTCAATTCATGAAAAAAATCCTGAACACAAAACATCACGGTTTCCACATAAAAATATTAGGCAGCACAACAGTTTTCAACCTTAAAAATAAGAATACATGTTACTAGAGCAGCAAATCAGCATATTAGTGTTTTTGTTTTTTTAAGGATGATGCAACACTGAAACCTGGAGTAATGGCTGCTGAAAATGTAGTTTTGCCATCAAAATAATAAATTACTTTTAAAATATATTAGTTATTTTAAATTATAATATTTAAAAATATTACTATTTATCATTTTCTTAATTACATAAAAAGCCTTGGTGAGCATAAGCAACCAGAAACATTGAAAAATTTCCTGAACCCAAACATTTGAACTGTAATTTGTCACCAAATGGAGATATGGAGAAACATAAGAACATTTTGGTTTTAATAGACTATTCTTATGTCCGAAATTGAATTGATCACTTGCAGCAGCAAAGGTCAGATTATCATTCTTATAATTCAATAAAAAACACATAATGTGAGAATTCCTAAAACAGTTACTAGGCAAATATTTTTATTTATTTTTATATTTTTCTTTACTTGAATTTGAGTCTTGCCAAGTGTTAATGTTGGACCCTGTATTTCTTTTAATGATATAATGGAATTTAAAATGTCGACATCCTCTAGCATTTCAGCAGAACTGTACAATGTGACAGTGCAGCGAGTGAATCCCTCACCTTAATGGACCGTCAATCTAAAGTACTTATCGGAGCAGCATATACTATTTCTTCAAAAAGGCTTAAGTAGTGCAGACGGATTGGTTTTGACACTTAATATAGATGATTACTTTAACTCCATGAAGGATAAGAGTCTCTGTGTGCGGTTAAAGTTCGGTTGAGGTTTGAGAGGAAATGTAGCCTTAAATGTAACTTAGTACATGTGGGTCTGAAGGTACTCGGGGTCACTGAGGAACTCGTATCCATCTGAGGCATGTATCAGTGTTCGGTGTGTGTGTGTTTTCAACCGTCCTGCTGAGCGAGAGCCTGCAGTTCGGCTGTATGGAGTGAGTGCTGTAGGAAGACGTTCTTTCGGCTGTACACGTGTAAAGACAGAGGCCCACGGGGCGGTTGACCCAGGCGGCCGGTAAAGGAGGACTGAAGCCTGGTAATAGGGCATCGCTCGCTCCGTGGCCCCCGTTCGCTGTCCGAGGACAAGCTGCGTGAGGGACTAGCCTTGCTGGGGAGGCTCACGCTGCTGCCGGCCACGGCGCGAGGGATCTGAGACGGCCCCGGGTGCTCCGTCTTGCGAGGCCCGGATACCTCAGACACGGACTGCCCACCTTCAGCTCTCCGTAGCGGCTCCCTCAATCCTACTCCACCATTGCTGAAAACCCTCTCTTCACAAGGCCGACTGTGCTGGTCTGCAGCGGACGTTCGCGCTGGCCTTCGCTCCCTTGTGAGGCTGCTGCTGGGAATGTTGCTGTTTTGGCCTGTGGGTCGATTTGGATGGATTGCCTGTCGAAACAAAAGACGGGAACGTGAGAGAAAATTAAGCCACTTAATTTGCTGACATTGTGACAAAGACTCCTTGGCAGTCTAGAACCTTTTCTAATTGTTTCCAGACCAACTGGAACTGTGCCTTTTTAGGAAGAGGAGGCCAAAGGCACACATTGTGGGGAGGTGGCACGAGAAAAAGTCTGTGCTGAGAAGCTTGAGCCACCTGTTCATTTTGCACACAACACTGCCTCCTCCTTACATAACCGGCCCTCTATTACTCACAATGCTGAATGAGTGCAGGGGAAATATTGCGCATTAAAAATAAATTGGCTGAAAACTAAAGAGCGATTGTTTGATTCGTGCTATAACTCGACGTGTAACTCAGACCGAGCTGGCAGCCAGAAAGTAATTCTTGATGCTAATCGGCATTTCACAAAGTGAGGAAACCTAATTAAGTGTGATGTGGCTAATGTGGGAACTTCAACTATGACGTGAAATTGAATTTAAAATAGAGGCTGTAATTGAATTCGTACATTATGGGGAAGAATCCATGTGAGGAGTTGAGAAACGCACATGCCAATGCAGGTGAGAAAAGAGACATGCACCTCATGTGTGCTAAACCTATTTTATCATTTACTGTGTGAAAGGTCTTTTGTACTACCTTACACTTCAAGTAATGCCAGGATGCAAGATTATTTCTTTAAAATAAGCCCAGAAACAATCCATTCTGCAGTTCTAGTTCAAACATAGCACAACAAACCCAACTGGTTCAAACTGGTTTTAGTCAAACTACAAGCTTTCGATTGTTAAACCATGGAATTATATAACAACAGGATATTTTCCTAAATGTTAACTGGTAGGTATTCTTTCAGTTATAGATCATATGTGATCCTGAACCACAAAAGCAGTCATAAGGGTCACATTGTTGGAATTGAGATGATGGATAAATAAGCTTTACGGTTTGTTCAGATTTATGGTTTGCTCCACTATTTAGGCGCGATACAAATATTTGAACATCTGGAATCTGAGGGTGCACAAAAAATACAAATACTGAGAAAATCACCTTTAAAGTTGTACAAATGAAGTAGCAATGCATATTAATGATCAAAAATTAGGTGTTGATGTTTACTAGGAAATTTACAAAATATCTTTACTTAATATCCTAATGATTTTTGGCATAAAAGAAAAATAAATAATTTTGACCCACACAATTACACATACTACTTATGACTGGTTTTGTTGTCCAGGGTCACGTATTGTCTGTTGATCTATTTCACTTTTGAACTATTCTTTGAACTATGAGCAAAATTGTGCCTTTTTATTTTTTGGCCATAACATGGATGTTGTAAAGTGAACTATTATTGTTACTTTATATTTTCAAATACATGAAATAAATAGTTCATTAATATTGTGAATTGTTATTCTTATCCTAGGCATTGATGTTGTAATGTTTTTTTATAACTTAACACTACTTATAATTTCTATAATTTAAATAAATAAAAATGATTGCGATGACATCTTTATCTCACTACTTGCTTGTTTATTTTATGTATGGTTTACATTTTTGTATTATTAAACAGCACTTGAGATTTACAAATAAATGACATTTTTTCATTTAAGTTTATTCACTTATTCCAATATTCAGATCTACATATTTGCACCAAAAAAAAAAAAACACACACTTACACAGCCTATAATTTTAAGCATTCATTTGCTGGGCCTCTCTTCACAGATACCATGCTAAGCAGCGGGTGTTTGGGGACCGCAGCTTAGATTTACAATGTCTGTGTCCTCTCAAGTACGCGCTCTGCGGCATTCACAATACAAATTCAGGCGCTAGCAGACATAAATGCATAAGATGTTGACAGAGAGAGGGAGAAGTTTGGTACCTGCACTGTAAAAAGGCCATAAATGTGCGCACGCGCACACACGCACACATCTACAGAGTCATCCGGTGGAAAAACAGCAACCAGAGATAAATCAGACTGATTTAACGGTCGTAATCCATTTGAGTCTTTATTAGCTTGTGAAGAAGCTGGTCCTGTGCTAATGGCACGCTTCTGTTAAAAGCCCTCCGGCTGATTATATGCAGTAGGCTGGAAGTAGCAGGATTCAGCCTACTCATTTTCCACAATTCAGCACACCTACAAACACATACACACTCACGCACGCGTGTGTGCGCAACAAGCAACTGTTGTGAAGAGGCACACTGTCTAAGCCGTAGGCAATGGACAGCAATCCTTGTGTATTCTGTAGTACTGGACTGATAACTGAGAGCAGCGTACAGCTATCTGCATGGTTATGTATTACATAAAAAAATCCACTCAAGCAAGCAAGGATCACTTTCATATTCTCAGAAAAATATATATATGTTTGGGGAGGGAAAACAATTCTGCGGCACTTCTCATCATAGTCTCGACAGACAAGAATGTATTTCTTTGTTGTTTATTTTTTTCCTCTGGAATCATGTAAAATAAATAGACAATATGATTCTCCTGCTTCACATACGCAGAGGTTTTCTCAAATAAACATGACAAAAAAGGACCACAAGAGTTTCAACTTTTTGTGTGGTGACGCCGTATATAGAAGAGCACGCTCATCTATTCATCTTTCCAAATAAAACTTGCGTTAAATCTACCGAAACGCACTTTTGTAATCAGACAACAACAAAGCGAGTGTAAACAATTAAGCGTATTTGGGAGCACAGCGTGGTATCTTTTGTCTCCGTCTCCCAGATGCTAGGCTCTATATTCAGCCAATGAGGGGCAAAGAAGCATGTTGTCTGCCCGCAATCCTGAAACTCCATCCGTCTGAACCTAAGTTAAGATGATGAAGAGTGGCTTTCAGAAAGAGAGAGAAAGAGAAAGCGAGAGAGGATGAAGTGCCACAGTCTGAGGGTGCTTAAAGACAAATGGCTGTCCTCCTCGCCAGCGGCTGATTACAAACCACCCCTGAATATGCTTTTAACAGGCTCATGGGCTACCACAACAGCACCTCATGCCATGCTTTGACATATGAGCTCTGTACGGATGTGCAAAAAAGACATACTTTCATAATTTAAAACAAATGAATTATTAAAGTCAGTGGAGCTGTCTACATGATCTTGTGAATTGATGTTGTAGTAAAGAGCGGAAGTGAAAAGTAATAGCGTTAATATATTGGTTTCCAGGATGAATGAATGTACAGAGAAGCAAGGAAGATTTTGAGGTCGGTTGCATATTTAACAAAAAAAAAGTCTCAGGCTCACTAATGCTGCATCTACTTTCATAAAAACAGTATATATTAAAATGTCATTACATTTTCTATTTTAATATATCTTAAAATGCAATGTTTTTTTTATTAATGTGGTAATATTTTTATTAAATATTTTTTATTTTTTTATTTTATTGAATTCTCAGCAGCCATTACTCCAGTATTGAGTGCCACATGATCCTTCCAAATAATCATAATATGCTGATTTGGGGATCAAGACACATCTTAGTATCTATCTTTAAATCAGGTGTGCTGCTAAATATTACAACTTTCAGGATTCTTTGATAAATGTACATTTCAAAAGCATTTATTTAAAACACAAATTTTCTGTAACATCATAAATGTATTTATGGTTTTGAATAAATAAATTAGAAATTTAAATTTGAATTAATGAAAGAGAAAATTAAAACTATTTTACTGACCCCAAACTTTTGAACAGTGTATATGGACTAACAATTTTTTTAATACAATTGAATATTGACAAACTGATACACACTGATACAAAAATTTGATAAATGGATATTTTCTTTGAGATTTATTAAAGATTACATTGTTTGATGTAATCCAAAATATAAATGTTGTTATTAAATAATTATGTTATTGAAAATTTTTTTTTAATTCAATTTATGTGAGCATTAGATAACAGCAAATGCAATGTAAATGTAAAAATGTGCATCCATATTATCAGCCATTAATCAATATGGTTGTGATAAAGTGCGTATCTCTATTACAAACAGAGCAGTCTGTATCTGAAAATTGCAAGTAATGACAGATAATACAGACTAAACACAACCTCATACAAAACCATTAACATTCATACAAAAAAATTAAGACCTTCAGCTTATGCATGATAGCACAAATACAGCAGATGAACAGCAGATGATCTGAATTCCGACAGTAACTGCTCCTGAAAGTTATTGTTCAATTTAATAGATTTGTTACATAAGCTTTTTGACAGGCCTTTTGACAGCACATTAAACCATAAGGTGCTCTCAGCATGCTAAACTTCCCCTCTGAGAAGTTGCGAATTCTTGCTCATCCCCATGCCAAAAACAAACCAAAAAAAAAAAAAAATCTAGATAACCTAGTTGAACTCACTAACCGACTGATTCGTTCGGCAGACGATTAGCAGAGCAATCCGTACAGCGCTGCTCCTCTGCGAGAAAGAAAATGTCAGCTACAGAAAGACACCACACTTTTATGTGTGCTGAAACAGTGATCGCTTGAGAAAGACTGATCGATATTTGAGAGAAGAGACTCCAGAAAAATATAAAAACAAAATGGATGGCGACACAGAGAACAAGATAATAAATGGAAACCGTGAAGATGTGAAGGAGAAACAAGAGGAGTTGAAAGACAACGTGCACGGGGTGGGGCGCTCCGTAGACCGAGTTTCGTGTGAGCCTTGTTTTTAGATGATGAGGCATGATGGAGGCTGGATTTGATGTGTGGAGTAACTGAACACACTTCAAAGGCTCCCCCCTATTGAGCCCCTCCAACGGCTGTCAGAATTAGGGAAGATAAGATTCTTTACAGTCCTTGTCTTGTTCTCTTTGACAGCACAGGACCTGGGTAAACAATAACGGGAAATATATATCAGGATACAAGTAAGAGCGAAAGAGATGAAGGAGCGAAGGAGACAAAAAAAAAATCATAAATTGAGTTTCTATCAGATAAGGTGGCAGATGTCTTCAAAAGCTGATGAGATTGTTGCAGCTGCCTGGGTGTCATCGTAAAGCCGCAGCTGCCTGTTTAAGGACCGTCAGCTCCATGAAGGAAGTTTGTGTGTGGCTTTCCACAACAACATGTGTCACACAACTTAAGTGTCACGAGCTGAATTTGAATCAACATGACGAAACACACAAAGCAATGGAAGAAACCTACCAGCACTTTATGCTTCAGTTGGTTCTACTCAAGCAGCCTCTCCGCACCAAAACATTCACAGAGATTTGCTGTCCCTGAGTGCGATGGACAAATATAACACTCTTTGTAAGGCTTTCTGAGCCGAGTAGTCCATAAGCAACCTGGCATGATACATAATTTTCACTCCATCTGGGGCAATGGTGGCGTGGAGGCTGAACATGATTCATGGTGCCAAAGGTCTGAGAGCCCTCGGGCTGTATTGTTTTCTGTATCTCTTCCACTGGCATCTATTTGCTCCGGTGTCACTCTGTGGAGAGGTGAACTGTCATCCTCTCATGGCTGCTAATGCCGAGCTGGGCTGAGGACTCGAGCTAAAATCGATGTGATGACCTGTTCTGCAGTGGCCCAGTCCCACACTTTTATGCCAGGTGTGAAAAGTATAGGACACTCATCCTCGAGCCAAATAAGTCACCTGCGCTGACACGGCAGAGGAAGTTGTTTCACACTAACAGAACTTAATCCAACATCTGGGTCTAAGTGAGAAGACTTCATAGAGAAAACTGTGAATTTTATTTCAAATGTGCAGACAAAACAATATTTACATGACTAAACTGCAAATTAGAGAACACTTATGGTTCCTTTAATTTGATTGGCAGAACAGTATTTCAAAAGTGCTGATGTATATTAGTCCAATAGCACTGGGAGATTTCACTGTTTGCATTATTTCCATTCACCGAGAGTGGAAGCCGAGTGGAGTATACCAACTAATTGGCCAATTATGTCTGAAATGCAAATGATTCAGTAATAATTTCTTGTTTATTAAACTGTATATCAATGTCACATTCGCACACATCAAAACAAGTGTTGTGCGGCAGAACTGAATTGAGAATGCTTTAAATGATAGCACTCTCAAATTTTTTACTTAATTTTCAAATGGCTATTATTATTTTTTTTTAAATACATTTCACCATAATTTTTTGTGGACAGGGTGGGAAAACACTTTATTTCCCGGAACGCATTACCTGTGATGACTTTCTTTGAATTACAAATGGTGCAACTGTTGGGTTCCAGAAGTAAAATACCATTCATTTTTTCCACAGGGAATTCATTTTTATGACCAATCAGAGAATCAGCATGTTTGAAGCAATATTTTTATATTCATCCATTCATTTCATTTTTATTTCACACTGCTTCATCAGATTGTTATATTTTTTCATCATGAAGCTATTACTTGCACCTTTGTGTTTTTGAAAGATTTTCATTTTTTTTAATATCAATGTTTGCAGTGTTGCGATTCATCTCATAGCTTGTTGGTTTAGCTCATGGCTTATAATTTTTTTAACCCCTATGGGAAAGATAAATGGAAATGTCTGGCCACTGATGCACTCTATTCCTTTTAATGTAATTCCAATTCAACTTCCCAGCATGCCAGTTCAGTTCAAAATTCACACTCAAATTCCAAGCCAATCCTTTGATTCAGATTTTTGCACATAACATTCATATTAAGTATTGAATATCAAAGTGTATTGAGGTACTGAATGCAACAGCTCGCTAGTGTGATACTGCCTAATTGAATGTTTCACAACATCATCAGTCTTTACTCTTCAAATCTTCTTCCTCAAAGTGGAAGTTTTTCAAGTTTGCCAAAGCAGGCAACTGTAATTATTTTTTAATGAGGCAATTGAAGTTTGAATATTTCATGAAGAAAGATAAATGTTCTCCGTACCATCTCTATTTACCAATGTTTTTTTGGATGATTGCTGTTTGGATACGGGATTGAAGTGTTTGGATACGGGATTGAATAAAAGCCTCTTGATGGCGAGCATTACTGGAGTGTGGGCTTGTGCTTTTCTCCCCTAAAACACCTGTGAAAACTGTTGTCTGACCCACTACATTTCTCTGAGGCCCTCATCTCTTATCAGTAGTACACGGACTGCTGGAGGGCTTGCCTACTTCACAGCATCTCATTTCCACACCAGTACATCCTACATCTGCGTCAGACACACACTAATTCTCTCTCTCTCTCTCTCTCTTTAAGGCCTTGGAGCCATCACAAAGCCTATACTGACTGGACAAAATGCATCTTTAAAATCCATCCTAAACTCAGACTCTCTAGGATTGTTTACTCTTCCTGTGGCAGTTCTGAAGGAAGTTCTCCTTCCTGTTCAGCTGCAATGAGGGAACATCTTGAAAAGTTTCCAGATTTCATTTTTGCAGTTTTAGCTATCATTATGGTATTCAATGAGCTCAAATAACTTCAGCCAAATTAGTTTTTAAGAAAATTGTATTCAATTATTTTAATTCAAAAATACAGAAGAGCTGGTATAAAGTTTCCATTAAGCAATATAACATGCAATAGTGCAATATCTACAAAATGTCACTGCTAATAACAACATTCCAAATCATCAAGCGTTTGCATGGTGCTAAAAGCTCTATAATCAGCTCAGTATAGGAAAACAGAGAAAAGAACACTCTGTCCTTCGCAGCTCTCCTGAGCAAAGTTGTCAAACGTCACTCGGCGTCAGATGACTGTGAGTGAAGGGAAGGCTGGCCCCATGGACGCCTGTCTAATATCTAACTCACCTTGAGGGCTCTACAGTCAGGGCCCCTGCCACCGGCTACTCACACACACGTCAGTTCGCCTTAACACACGGCCCTTATTAATTGCCTCATTTATATCTACTGACAGACCATAGAGAGGTGCAGGAGACTGAAAAAGAAATAAGGACAGGTGTCCCGCTTGCATCTGCATGTACTTCGCCACGAATACACTGATCCTACTGTTTCCGGTTACCTCAGTTTAGGGGTTCAGCTGATGTTATTCCAGTATCAAACCCTATTTTGTTGTTGTTGTTCTTGATAAGACTATTTTATGTTTTATAACTACACATTGTGTCGTTACAATAGACAAAATATATAATATAAATATAAAAGAACAGTACTACGAGCTAACTGCAGCAGCGACATTAATTAAAAGTTATTCCACTGAAAATCTCAAAATATATATTTTTTGGGAGGGAGGGAAAAATTGCAAAGTGCTATTAAATATAGACCTCTTACTGAAAAATATATTCAAATTTAATATAAAACATCACTGACAAAGTGTGTTCGAAAAGGCCAAAAGTTTTTAATAGAAAGAATGAAATATAAAATGGTAGAAAATATGGTCACACTTTCTTTTAAGGACCAATTCTTGCTTTTAACAAACCCTTAACTATGAATTTTGCCTCAGTAAATTGCTTATTTGCTGTTTATTAATAGTTAGTAAGGTAGTTGTTAAGTATAGGTATTGGGTAGGATTAGGGATGTAGAATATGGTCATGCAGAATATGTGCTTTATATGTACTAATAAACAGCCAATATGTTAATGATTGGCATGCTAATAAGAAACTAATAGGTCCCATTCTAAAGACAACTGGTCCCATACTAAAGTGTTACCAAAAATACATTATAATAGAAAATATTATAAAGTCATTGTTATACTGGGTTAAAATTATAAACCAAATTCAACAACAGCCAGTAAAAAAGACTTTATATGTAAGAATAAATTCAAATTCATAAGCAATAAAAACACGTAGGATAATACCACATGAAACTAATAAACCTAAGAAAATTGTAATGTACTGTTATTGTAATTTATGTATTTTAATTCATACTGCTCAATAAAATCTATAAAACGAATAAACACATTTTAAAATGTGAAACACATCTGAAACTGCAGTACTTAATTATATTGAATCAGTCTAAATTTAAAAAACAAACATCTAAATGAATCGCTGTCAACCCAAAGATTCACACCGGACTATGCATTGTAGTAAGTGTTTTTGTTTTTTTATGTGAAAGTGTGTGGGTGACAAAGACAATTTATTCTTATCAGATGTTCTTGTTCTGCATATAAATTATCTGTATTTGTCTGCAAAACATTGCAACGATGCACCTCGAGGCATTTGTGAATGTGCAGATTGCAAAGGACTTGTTCATTAATATTTATGCTTTAGCTATTTTCATTAACGCTGCAGTAAATTTGTTTATGAGATTCAGAGGGCTTTGGCCCTCAGTATCTATGAGCTGATATATGCACAGCACGTGGCAGAAGAAACCCAACGCTTATCTAGTGGGGTCCCATCACATTAAGCTAGAGAGCAGGAAAGACCCTGGCCTATACAGAAGTGGTCCTTGCGGCGTATGAGTGTTCACGCCTCACCCTGAGCCTCTGATAGATCCAGGAGAGGCAACTCGCACTGCACCTGCCCTACTTTGGTGTGACTAATGAACCTGAGGTGTCCTGAATCTGTCCACTGGCTGGAGGGGAGGGGAGGAGAGGTGCAGAGCTGGTCTCTCAGCTGGCCACAGCCGCTCACTATAGAGTAGTGATGGATATACAGTCTCATCTCTGGGCACAGAGCCAGGCCGAGCCATGTGAACACACACACACACACACGGCCAGGTAACAGTCAGCAGGATGCTGCATCAATTAGCAGTGCTGAGTGGGGGATGACCACGGATCTAACTATAGGAAGGCAGCACACGGGCGTCCTTCTTGTCACAAGAGTAGTGTTCTTGGAAACGTGCCGGCAGCTTCATTTCCCATGATGGGAATATGCAAAGTTGATCAAATCATGTTGTATCAAAGGGGGGGCATTCTTTTCAAATGATTGCCATCATTTCACTCATTCCCTCAGAGACCCTCGGCTGGTTCTCAAGGACAGATTATGGACAGGGCCGATGGGGCCAGTGACTGCCAGCGGCTTCAAGCGGAGATAAATGCAGAAACAAGCCACTGCAGATGTAAAATTGAGATAGATAGACGAATGGTGCTCAGACGTGTCCTGATCTTTACAGATTCGAAAGATGTATTAGGCTACTTTTATCTGTATGACCAAAAAAGACGGAGATTTTAAGAGCAAGTGAGCACGGAGCCTGTCCTGCAGCAAACGCGCTTCACACAAACACTTCAATAGCGCACATTTCTCTAGGTTAACATCATATTGAGCGGCCATGTAAAGTTGCTACTACATACATCTTTCAGATGAAAAGCCATATTTGAGGTTGATGAATGATAGGTGAGCGTTTGGATGTCCTGCCCGATTGTATTAGCACAAAGACCAGCCATTAACAATCTGTCCATCACGGACTGCGAGCCTCTAGTTCGAAGACTCGTTCTCGCCCCCTACAGTACAATTCGGCTAGGTATACATCCGCGCTAAAATATCAGGGTGAAAGTCATCATAGCTTGCGTAGTATAGACCCAGCTCCCAACCCAACTTTGAGAATAGATTAACGGCGATATTTTTTTTATCGCCTGATAAGAGTCTCACGTTAACGCAGCACGTTTACGCCGATAACGGCCCACCACTAATTAGTATATATATTTTTTTAAATACATATTTTTTAAATATAAAAAACGCATTTTGGTCATTGTTTAGAATAATGAGATCCAAATGTAACGCTGAATCGGTTTTAAGAAAAATGTATGCCAAACATCTTTGTACAGTTATGATTACAAAAACACCCTCTCTACCTTCCTATACTCATATTTTTATTGTAAATAAAAACATATTTAAAAAGGTTAAAGAGTTTACTGATAGCATTATTATATTTTTATTCTATAGATGAATGTATTTTTTAGTGTAGTATAATGAAAATCTGATATTGTGACAGCCCTAATATAAAACAAAAACAATTGTGATTTTACTTTTCATATTTGGGAAAAAATACTTATGTGGTCACTAAAGAAGGCTGTGATTAAAAATGCAACAATTTGTTTTTAACAAACAAACAAAAATATGTATTTAAAATATTATCTGCCATTGTTTAGCAGTTAGGTCCAAATTGAACCAACTGAAAGCGATTCTCTGTTTGAGAATAAAAAGGTGAGTGACAAATCAACATCATTGTCTATTCTGAATATTTCAGGCAGAAATATTCTTACAAAAAAGGTAGCAATTTAAAAACCAATGCAAAACAAGGCTTCCAGTGAAGCTTGTGCTCCAGACCCTTACATGACCTTGTATAATCCGCCCTTACCCATTCTATAGAGTAAATGTATTGTCATTTTCGACAGTGCGCAGCAGAGGCATTCTGGGGTAAATAAGTTCCTCAGCAGCTCTCAGCAGCTTTGCCCACTTCGACAAACACAGTGTTCTGCAGTGATGTATTGTGTTAATGATGTGCTCGAGGACAATGAATAAAATACTGACGCAATAAAACTTCACAGATTCATTTACCTTCTTCATGTGTCTATAATGTGAACTTAATAAGCAACTCTCAGTGAAGAAATAAATCCAAATCGCAGTTTTTTTTTTACTTGAAACATAATTAGAGGAAGAGTGTATCTAATATAGTCCAGATGAAAATATGCCATGAGCAGTTGGAGAACGATGCTGGGAGGAAATGCACAAACATTTAAGTTTCAATGAGCGTTGAGATCTTCTTCTTGTATGCGGTGATTAAAGACGGTGTAGGATGGTGTAGATATAAACCATTCATCATCGTGTATCCCCTGACATAATCTCCCATGAACATACACACCATTAAATGATGATCAGGAATCCAATTTTGAATCTTCCATACTACTTATGTGTATTCTGTGATGCTTCTTAATCCGTTCTTATAGCATAGATACCATAACTACCAGAGGTTCTGCAACCTCTAAAGCAATGCTGGCAGCACTCATGCATCTGTTTTTTTAAGCCACCTTCTGCACCTGACGCACAGCAAAAGGATTCAACTTCTTTGATCGACCCTTGCAAGGCCTGTTCCGAGTGAAACCCGTCTTGGAAAACCTCTGTATGACCCTGGCCACTGTAATGTAACTCAGTTCCAGGCTGTTACCGAACTTCTCACAGTTTACGCCATCTTTGTGGAGAGCAACAATTCTTATGAATTAATGATAATAATTAATAATTATTAATAATTCTTATGAAAAAATGTGTCTTTGCATGGTTAAACGATGTATAGCTGTTATCACTTAGGGTGTACTTTTTGAAAATAATGGCTTTATGTTGAGTTATTTTCAGAGGACAGTACATATTTACTGCTATACAAGTTGCACATCGACTACTCTAAAATATATCCAAGTTTCATTTCTATAGTATTGTCCCTTGAAACGATATATTAAATTGACTGCCGAAATGTGAGGGTGTACTCACTTTTGTGAGATACTGTACATAAATACATACATACATATACATGATGCTTTAAAATGCAGCCTGTGGTGGAAAATCAATTTAGAATACGTATATACTGCCAGTAAATATCTATTTTTAGCTACCGATTTAGACAGGATTGGGCTAAATCCAAGTAAATGTAACCTTACTTACCTAACTTAATTTGTAATTAAACTACAACTTTTGGCAAAATTGCTTTTTAATTCAACTTTCATGTTTACAGTAAAGAAAGATTATGCAGTTTCAAAAGATATAAATTAACTAAGGGCTGTTTAAAAATAAAGCCAATAATTAATTAAGACACTGTGTAGAACATCCATCTGAATTGTTTTAACAGTTAAATACATGTATAGATGAGTTCTCTGCACTCTACAATATAATCTAAGCCAACTCAAATGTAACAAGGCCAAGCACAAAGCAAATAAAACGCTAAAGGTGTTATCCACAGTTGCAAATCTTTTTCTCCAGCCCAAAGTGTTCAGAGCCTACAGAAAAAGCCTACTGCAGTGGACTGCTTTTACAGTCCAGTAAAAGCAGAATTCTCACAGAGACACAATTCGGCCACAATTACAGTCCGCTTCAAGACCTGGACTGCCCCAGTCTCTCTCTCTCTCTCTCTCTCTCTCTCTCTCTCATGCATGAGATTCAGCCACAGAGCTTTTCTTTGCTCTAGTCTCACTGCAGTCCAGAAAATAATAGTGCTAATTAATTTCTAAATCCAGCCTATTCTCAGAGATGAACAAACCTAAAATCTCACTTTTGATGAATGTGCCGATTCCAGTGGTTTTCAATTACGATCCTCAAAAAAAACATCAACGCATTGTCACCATTTAATCAGCACGTAAGTACTGTATGACAACTTTGTTCCACATTTCTGATTTGAACTAATGAGTTCTTGATTTCCTAAGCTATAAATAACAGTCATTAATTGAATATTGAATTAGAAACAACAAGAAATTTGATGTTTTCCTATTTCATTCCAACATTTCAATGTTATCGTGCAAATAACCAGAAACAAAACTACTTTAGACAACCCGTTTGTGAGGAAACATCCAAACTGGTTTCTGAGAACATATAAAAGTACAAAGATATCAAGATTTGAATGAAAAGAAGAAAAGCATAACTTTTACAAATTAGTTTTACCAATTAAAAATATAAAAATATACAGAGTATATATATATATATATATATATATATATATATATATATATATATATATATATATATATATATATATATTATTTATACATTTATATTAAATAAATATAATTTTAAATAATATTTTAAATATAATAATAAAATAAATGGTACATAAGACATTGTTGCTAATTGTTGCTACATTGTTGCTAAATACAGTAAGTTTTGTTATTTAAAACTTAATTTAAATAATACAAAAAAATATGGTTTCCAAAAAAATTAAGCAGACCTTTTTAACATAGATAATAAAAATAAATGTTTCTTGATCACCAAATCAGCATATTAGAATGATTTCTGAAGGATTCTGAAGTGATGAAGCTGAAAATTAAGCTTTGCCATAACAGGAATTAACTACAAGTAAAAAAATTTCTATATAATATTCTATTCTAATAATATTTCAAAATACTTTACTGTATTTTAGATCAAATACATACAGCCTTAGTAAACATAAAAACTTTCGATTCAAGCCAAACTTGTGATACTTTACTATATAAAAGTCTAAGGTATGCAGACAGAGGAGCTGCAGATGTTGGAACAAAATATGTTACAACATTTTTAAAAGCAAATCAGGGCATATGAGTAGACTTTAGGTTACACAAATAATCCACCATAAGGGGTGCTTGGTCTTGAACTGCAATCAATGGAGTTTCAATACACGTTGACATGTACAGTATAGGCCTTTAGGCTCAAAATAATTGAAACAAAAATACACACAGATACACAGAGAGAAAACCGGCATGTCCTTATCAGCAGTGCTTCATACATGACTGCTCTTGTATGATACTGGCAAGCATTAATAGCAATATGGAGTGAGCAGCAGGTCGTGTTCTATAAATGGCAAGACTAGATTATGGTTGAAGGCAGGAACCAAGCACCCACCATAATCCCTTATACCTGACATGTAAATGTACAGTTCCTTCCCAAGCAAATCAAAAATCATACGGGACAAAGAAGTGTTGCGATAGTAACAAGCAGCACCACTCTGCATACAATCTAAACTGCGAAGGGATCACGGCGGAGCTCGGCTGCCAAGCTAAAGCAGAGCTGAGGGAAGCGGTTTGGAGATATCACAGCATGGTTAGGCTACAGATGGCTGCGTGAGGTTTTAATAGGATCCATATGGAGACAGGTATCCAGCACAGCCGTTTGTTTAAAAATCGGAGATGCACACTACAACTCCGGGCAAGAATGCACTTGGGTTTTTGACAGACTAGCAAGGGAAAGAGAGATAGAGCGGATGCAAAGGCTTGTTTTTTTTCTTCTTTAGGCAGTGTTAATATGGCCTAGGAAATTAGAAAGATGCAAGGGAATTAAAAACAAAAACAAGGCTGTGTGATTTCGACCATAACCTCACTGATACATAAATGAGCTACACGAGGGACCTACAAGGTGGTCATGGCAATTTAAAAATAATGATAAAACAGTGCAGGAAAATGCCGAACTCATAAAAAAGCAGCATTATAAAGTTTTGCGCAAGGATTGCACAAGGACAGAGACTAATAACTCAATGTACCTGTTTTTTCCATGTGCATGTGATTGATTGCACAAGTAATTTCAGGGATCATCAGTGAGAAATTATCCCACTTAATAATTCTTGAGAAGTTAAAGGCATACAGTAGTTTAGCTAAATATTACAATTATATCAGTACTCAGCCTGATGTTGCTCCTGTTATTTTTTCCAGGCAAATATTAGCATAGTTTTATTGTAGGGAGATGTTTTCTACTAAGCTCACTTTTTAACCAAAACAGATGTTAAGAGATGATAAGCTTTATATATGACAAATGTCCCAGAGAAAAAGGCTCATTTGCCACTACCCATCTCACTAGACTGTTATGGACTTAATTTAAAACAACCAACATGAAATCAATTACATTTATAGCCATCCTTTGAATGATTTATGCAGGGGATTTAATTTCCTTCCCTTGAAAAAGAAACTACACAGAAACAGTTTGTACTAAAAAAAATAAATCCAGTTTTACAACAGAAACCACAGCGGCCCTTGCCGCTTCAATTGAGGGATATTAAAAGTAATTTCCCTGGTAAAAGACAATATCTACAATGGTGCGTAGAGTATATAAACCCATCTGTCACTTGCTTAGTTTAAATTTAATGATAATATACCCTTTAATTCCTCCAACAGCAGCTGCCCAATAAACATAGTGCTGGTAAAATAGTTGAATTATTTGTATTATTATTAAAAAACAAATGTCTAGTACCAATCAAGTGTTTGGACTCACCTATCTATTCTTTATTATTACTATTTCACATATTTTAAAATAATCCAAAAATAACATACACACACACAAAATATTGAATATTTTGAATATTGAAAATTCTAGTGTTTATACTTTATCATTACTGGGGTCTGTTTCATAAGACAAGTTTACCTAATCAGCCAGCCTTGTTTCAGTTAGTCTGATTTTTTTTTTACCAAATCAACTGACAATATGTCAGACTAACTGAAATAAACCTGGCTTATTTGGTAAACTTGTTTTATGAAACAGGCCTCTGGTGACATCATGATATTGCTATTCAGCACGCTAATATTTCAGAATACATGATCAAACAGAAAAATAAGCTATTATCTACGCTGACTGACACATGATATTTGATATAATGGTATCTGATACCAGAGGTGGAAAGAGTACAAAAATATTCTACTCAAGTAAAAGTACCATTACATTACTGAAATTTTACTTAAGTACAAGTAAAAGTACCAGTCTAAAAATATACTCAAGTAAAAGTAAAAAGTAGCTCATTTAAAATTTACTCTGAGTAAAAAGTACTTAGTTACATTTTAACAATGGGAGGGAGGAAAAAATGGGATAGACCAAAGATGTCAAACTCAGTTCCTGGAGGGCCACAGCCCTACACAGTGTAGATATTACCCTAATTAAACACATCTGATACAGCTAAACTAATCATTTAGGCTTATTTGAAAACTACATGGTGTGTGTGTTGGAGCAGGGTTGGAACTAAACTCTTTAGGGCTGTGGCCCTCCAGGAACTGAGTTTGACACACCTGGGATATGGGCCTATAAATCTCAAACTAGGTGTTTTTAATTAAAGGAATCAGTTATTTAGAATAATAACACATTTAGGCTGTTACCAGGGAAATTAAATCAGTATCAACAAAATTAATCTTTGCAATGCAGAGGAAACGCAGAAGCTTCATCTGAAGTGGCATAGATGTATTACACACTGACATGAATGCATTTAGCCTGCAGTTACAAATGCAGAAATAATGTTTTGCTAAATAAGACATAAAATGTGACCCTGAACCACAAAACCATAAGGGTCCATTTTCCTAAATTGCGATTTATACATCATCTGAAAGCTGAATAAATCATATTTCCATTGATTGGTTTGTTATGATAGGACAATATTTTAAAATCTGGAATCTGAGGATGCAAAAAATCCAAATATTGAGAAAATCTCCTTTAAAGTTGTTCAAATTAAGCTCTTAGTTTTGATATATTTACAGTAGGAAATTTACTAAATACATTAATGGAACATGATCTTTACTTAATATGCTAATGATTTTTGGCATAAAAGAAAAATGTATAATTTTAACCCATACAATATATTGTTGGCTATTGCTACAAATATACCCCAGTGACTTAAGACTGGTTTTGTGCTCCAGGCCAGGGTCACAAATGTTAAATAGTCATTTGAAATTAAAAATAAATAAATAAAAAGATACTTTAAATGTTAAATTAGAACCACCAGTAGGGGTCAGGAAGTCACTGATAAGAGAATCATTGCGATTGAACAGAATCATTTAAACGGTTAATTCAAGGAATGAAACACGTCATTGCTCAGAGTCAGAGACACAAAACTGTGTATGGAAATATTTTTGTTGTCGAAATAGAGCAAAAACAGGCAATGTGTCTAAAACGTAAGTCTCTTAATTAACTTCTTGTTTTTTGAACTGTTGTAAAAAGCAAAACTACTGGCCTATGTAATCATGGTGATTTTTTGAGAAAAACGGCATTCTTCATGTGATGTTGACTTACTATATTAAATTATATAAATATATACATTTTCTGCTTCTATATCTTCAATGTTGTGATCATTCTAAACGCATTTTAACAGACTGAATCACGCAGTGAAAGAAAGCACTCCAGATGCACGCGGATTAGTCTAATCTAACATTACTAGATTTCACGGCACACTGTTTAGAGTGATTTGTTTGGTTTTTGGCAAAATACTGATAATGTCAAATCGCACATCGTTAAAACAACAATTACTATATTATCTCAGATGATATTGCACACCCTGCACCACTGTCTTTTTGGCTCATTTGTGCAAAACCGTCAAAGCTTCATTTTAACCACCAATGCAATGATGCAAGTATTTACCTTACGTTAACGTTACCTCTACATGCTTGCGAAGGGCGATGTCGAGATGTTATAAGCTGCTAGTTCGGTCTCCCGAGGCAAACACAGCTAACACTGCATAATAGAGCATGAATATATGGCCAGGGGTTCACTTCATTCCTTTGAGTTCAACTTCAGCAGAATACGACGGGGACTGGTTTTCAGCTGGGTCTGCACCATTAACGCCTGTCTTGTCCGTCTGCATCTTTCTTGTGATTTTAGCGCCAGTTTCTTCTTCTGCCCATTATTTGCTGCAGTTGTTTCCACGGAGCGATTTTTTTTTTACTCAGTAACGAATGAGTTTTAAAATGTAGCGAAGTACAATACTTCCCACAAAATATACTTAAGTAAAAGTAAAATTACAGATTAAAAATATTACTTAAAAAAGTACAAGTACACAAAAAAGCTACTCAATTACAGTAACGCGAGTAAATGTAATTCGTTACTTTCCACCTCTGTCTGATACCATTAGACTCAACAAACAGGCATTCATACTTCCTTTCTGTCCAAACTCTTTTAAATATTCATTATGCAAGACTGCAAGTCACTTTTCTCCCTTTAAGTCAGCTATTATATCAATAACACAACCATATTTGTCATGCTTTCACTTGGGTTGACAAACTCTGTCAGTCATATTCACTGGGACAAATCTTGGACATGCCATGCAACACAACTGCTTGAGATCACAGCTTATCTTTTTGCTTCTCAACCCTTTCTACCCAATATTTAATACCAAAGGCCAAGTTTTGGATATCATGAGCATAATTCCATTACACATGCCCTTGAGCTTTGACAGTAGGAGTATCGTAAGTGCCCAAAGATCGTAAAGTATTTTAAGGAGCACTAATTTTTACCAGTTTGGTATTTTACCTGTGGAGAGGGTGACATGCAGTGGATCAATACAGGCACAATCTTGGCATTTTTCCTTAAAATACTTCCTGAATTTATGGAACAGGTCCTACATACCTTCAAGCAAACTTTACAATACATCTTTCCATCCAGTGACACTTCATATCTCACCAAAACAACACTGACAGCAGATTTATGCACTTTACTGGTACCACAAAGCACATTACGCCATTAGCTCGATTGTATTACGGGGACCAAATGTTCATATTTTCTCCGACTACCATAAACAGCTAAAACCACACATTAGAGAAATGCAAAAGCAAAGCCGACAGGTTTGACTTTTTCCTGCACCCACTACATGATGCAGACATAGCAGGCAGAAATAAATATAGGTGTGATTTGCGGCTTATTGACATTTTTTCCTGTAACAGCGTTGGAGGTTTGCTCTATAAATATATATATTAGTGATCGACCGATATTGATTTTTTATAACCGATACCGATATCGATATTTATACGTTTATGTAACCGATAACCGATATTCAGAACCGATATTTATTTACTGTTATAAAGTAAATAAATAACAGAGTGAAGTAGGCTTGCCGTGATAGACGTGACGACGGTTATACTGGTGTTAAGCCGCAACACTGTTACATCACTTGCTCACCATGGCACCGTCTCCCACCGTCCTTTAGATTGTTTTTATAGTAATAAAAATAAATTCGTTCAGATAGAGGACACTAAAATTAAAACTGAACGCGCTGACGAGCAGAGTCTTGCATCACAGCAGTCTAGGTCTGCATTGCCGGCTGTCCCGACCAGATTTCTTACTCCGCTGTCCTTGAAGGACATGCAATTCTCTTTCCCTTTTTTTTGTATTATGCTTATCCTATCATTTTAAATGACAGACTGTGTCGAATTTATTTATTTTTTCTCTGCTGCACTTTTCACTGTGTTAACAGCAAGATGTTAAATGAATTTAGTGTTTTGACAAGACTAATAAAATAGCTATTAGGCTAAACCTTCATTTTTTTCCTATTGTGTTGTAGGCTGAATGTTAGCATAAAAGAGTCAAGATGGCTGAATGTTAGCATAAAAGAGTCAAGATGGCGCCGAGGATGGCAGCCGTGTTGCGAGCTCCGGGAAAACTTTGCAGTTTTTCGTATGTTTTATTTGTTTTTGTTGTTTTACGTGTTAGATGTTGTTAGTATAACTGTTCACGATAGAGACACGCTTTTGAACATTGGTTCCTCCGTCGCGCAACGCAAACCGGACTTTGAGTTTTTGAATGCCGGTGGACTGTTCACAGACACGGTATCTGAGCCCTTTGTGTGGGAAATCGACACGCGCCGCCGGCCGAAAAAGAGGAATAAGAGCTGGCGTTCTCGTCAGACTGAGACGCCGAGCTTTCCGACCTCCTCTTCCAACCATTTTACTGGCCAACGTTCTCAGTCACTGGATAACAAACTCTGTGAACTGCGTGCGGCGCATCTCATACCAACGAAAACAAGGGACTGCTGTGTTATTTGCCTCACAGAAACCTGGATGTCCGCTATGGTTCCAGACTCAGCCGAGCTCACGGGCTTCTCCGTGCACCGCTCGGATAGAGCAAAAGGAGCTCACAGGGAAAATCAGAGGTGGAGGTGTGTGTTTCTATATTAACAACTCATGGTGTGATGAAAGGAACATACACTCTATTAAATCCTTCTGCTCCCCTGATCTGGAATTTCATACGCTTCTGTGTCGACCGTTCTGGCTACCGAGGAATTTACAGCGATCATAATCACGGCTGTTTATATCCCCAAGCCAACACAGACCAGGCACTCAAGGAACTGTACAGGAATATAAGTGAGCAGGAAACCGTGCACCCAGATGCAGCTTTTATTATCACGGGGACTTTAACAAAGCCAACTTCAGAACAATAGCTCCAAAATACTTTCAACATCGCCACCATCAACACGCGTGGAGATCGTACACTCGACCATTGTTACTCCCCTTCCGGGACGCATACAAGTCCCTCCCCGCCCACCTTCGCAAATCGGATCACTCTTCCGTTCTGCTCCTGCCTGCTTATAGGCAGAAACTGAAGCGTGAAGCACCCGCCCTCAGGACAGTTCATTGCTGGTCTGACCAATCGGACGCTATACTACAGGACTGTTTTGATCACGTGGACTGGGACATGTTCCGGGCAGCGTCTGAAGGCGACATAGAGGCGATTCAGATACGGTCACGTGTTTCATCAGGAAGTGTATAGATGATGTAGTTCCGACCAAAACCATCCGCATCTACCCCAACCAAAAACCGTGGATTAACAGCGATGTTCGATCAGCCTTGTCAGCGCGACATCTGCCTTTAACCGGAAACACTGACGATCGGAAACAAGCCAGTTACGATCTCAGGAGATCCATCAAAGCAGCCAAACGAACATATAAAACAAAGTTGAAGAACACTTCAACAACAATAACCCAAGAAGCATGTGGCAGGGCATCAACAACATCACAGGCTTTAAAGGAAATAAACCAGCTACTGTGAACATTGCCTCCTCTCTACCGGACGAGCTCAACAACTTTTATGCTCGGTTCGAGGCTGATAACACCGCACACACAGAGAGCGCTCACATGGCTGCCGCAGAAGAGGTCAGTCCACTCAGGCTTTCTGTCGCGGCTGTAACCCGATCCTTCAGACGGGTGAACATCCGTAAAGCCGCAGGCCCAGATGGTATACCAGGCCGTGTGCTCAAAGCATGCGCTTTCCAGCTAGCTGGGGTTTTTACAGACATCTTCAATCTGTCCCTCTCTCTGTCTGTGGTTCCCTCGTGCTTCAAAAAATCCATCATTGTACCCATACCGAAGAAAAATAAAATCACATGCTTGAACGACTGGAGGCCCGTTGCTCTGACCCCCATCTTCAGCAAGTGTTTTGAGAAGCTTGTCAGAGACTACATCTGCTCTGTTCTGCCTGCTTCACTGGACCCACTACAATTTGCATACCGCAGTAACCGTTCCACAGGCGATGCTATTGCCTTCACCCTGCACACTGCTCTCCCACCTGGAAAATAAAACACCTATGTGAGGATGCTGTTCGTGGATTATAGTTCAGCATTTAACACCATAGTGCCTGCCACACTGGTTGCGAAGCTCCAGACTCTAGGACTGAACAGATCTCTGTGCAGCTGGATCCTGGACTTCCTGACAGGCAGAAGTCAGGTGGTCAGAATGGGCAACAATACCTCATCTCCCTGATCCTCAACACTGGCGCACCGCAGGGTTGCGTCCTCAGCCCACTCCTGTACTCCCTGTACACACGACTGTACAGCAACACACAGCTCGAATGTCATCGTCAAATTTGCTGATGACACAGCGGTGATAGGCCTGATCACCGACAACGATGAGACGGCCTACAGAGAGGAGGTGAGTACCCTGACTAAATGGTGTCAGGAGAACCACCTCTCACTCAACATCGACAAGACCAAGGAGCTGGTGGTGGATTACAGGAGACAGAGCAGAGAACACACACCCATCACCATCGACAAGACACCTGTGGAGCGGGTGACCAGCTTTAAGTTCCTCGGCGTCACATCACCGAGGATCTCACATGGTCTGCTCACACAGATGCAGTGCTGAAGAAGGCACATCAGCGTCTCTTCTTCCTGAGACGGCTGAGGAAGTTTGGAACGAGCCCCAGAATCCTCAGGTCCTTCTACACCTGCACTGTGGAGAGCATCCTGACCGGCTGCATCACCGCCTGGTTTGGAAACAGCACCGCTGGCAACCGCAGGGCTCTGCAAAGGGTCGTGCGAACTGCCCGCCACATTGTTGGAGGTGAGCTTCCCTCCCTCCAGGATATATACACCAGGCGGTGTACAAGGAAAGCCCGGAGGATTATCAAAGACTCCAGCCACCCGTCCCACAGACTGCTCTCTCTGCTGCCCTCAGGGCGACGTTTCCGCAGCATCCGATCCCGCACTAGCCGACTGAGGGACAGCTTTTTCCCTCAGGCTATCAGGCTAATGAACAGTCACAAATGACCCACCCTACAACACACTCCCACTCACACAACATGCCATGCACTGCACTTTAACACAGTTCAACTGGACTACACGCACATACAGCACTAACACATCTGCTATCACTGGACACCATACAATGCACATCCACGACACTGCATATGAATAATATGTTGCACCTTTGCACATCTATCTGCTGCTCAACCAACCAATCTGCTGTTAATTTATAATCTGTTGCACCTTCACATTATTACTATGTATAGACTACATTATGTACAGATACTGTACATAATGTAGATGTGCCCATACGGTGTATAATGTGTCGCTGATAATTGAGTATGTCTTTATAGTACACTATGTGTATTGAGTATATGTATGTGTATTTTGCACATTGTCTTCTGTATAGTCTGTAAATATGTACTGTCCATATGTAAATTGCTGTTGTTTTTTTGCACTGTCTGTCCATATGTAAATCGTTGTTGTTTTTTTGCACTGTCTGTCCATATGTAAATCGTTGTTGTTTTTTTGCACTGTCTGTCCATATGTAAACTGTTGTTGTTGTTTTTTTTTTGCACTGTCTGGAGCACGCTCATAAGAATTTCACCCACCAAGGCACTTGTGCTGTGGTGATGTGACAATAAAAGTGATTTGATTTGATTTGATTTGATTTGATTTAAACGAATTATATCCTGACAAAACAAATTATAATAGGGATAACAATTTTTGTATAACTTTTCTCCTCTCTGTGAAACTTTATTCCGTGTTGGCAGCAAAATTTTATTGACATTTTTCAGTCAATAAATTCAAGACTCTTGACAAGACGAATAAAATAAATACAATTTTGTGCAGATTAAACTTTTATTTGTTAGCCTATCTCTGTCTTTCATCAGAAATGTGAACAAACAGAATATATCGCGGGAGCGGGTGTGTGCGGAATAAAACCTAAAATAGTCCCGCGCAGACCTCTACATCACAGATCAGATTTCATTTATCACGTGAAGAGATGACAAGAAGAGTGAGATAGACAAGATGAGAGACATGAGGTGACACAGACAAGACTAGATGCGGAAGAGTTTCAAAACGAAATGTAAAAGCACCCGTTTTTAGCCTGTTGACTTCTGAGTCTGACATTAATCTAGGTCAAGGAGAAAACTCACCGAGATCTACCGGGTGAAAAGTAAATAAATGATAAAATACACATTAAATAAATAATTAAAAAGGCTTGTTGTGATGTATCTTTATGTTGCATTAATTTAATAATAATAAATAAAATTGTGTTTTATTATTATGCACTATTCACGCCGCTGTATTCAACTATATACTGAGCTGTATTCAACTATATAGCCTACTGAGCTGTATTCAAGCAGAAATATGAGTGATCGAGCGCGCATACACGCTTCGCTTATGCGCATCATTTATAATGGACACAGCGCGCGCCTAATGCACGATCATGTCACTGTAATCAGCTTTACCTTGATTACAAAACTTGCCCATCCAAACTTGTGTGTACCATTGTGACACTGGCTTTTGTTATCCAGCGAGAGCTGTAGTTTGTGTATCATGTTCTCATACAGCGGCTTTGAGCCGCCGTTCAGTCTGTATTCACAGCGCCACGAGAACCGTATTTCTCCTCCTAAACACAGAATACTAGAGAGGTGAATACGATCTATTACCCCTGATCTAAGTGATAATGTTTTAAAAAAAAAACATTCGTTTCTCATTTATTTGGTTCCACAGTATTTGCTGATTTTTATTTTAAACACTGTTTGATGCCGAATTGCTGCTGATATTAAAGTCAAAGTAAAACGTGCACGGCGCTTACAGGCTATTTAAAACCTGAGGAAAAGACGGAAAACTCAAACAAAATATCAACTTCATTTTAAACTACAGTTTTAGGTTCATAAGCTGTTATATTCTCTGGAATATTGAAATAAGCTATAACAAACAAAACATTGTAGGCCTATTTTATTGCATTGCTCAACTGGCATGTTATATCAGAATTCAAATGTTTTTGTCATTCTAGATTATGAAAACTGCTGACAGCGGATCTATGTATTTACACAGAACTACTCAAACTGCGATCGCTTGCAGAGATAATAAATAATTAATTTCGATAGAGATGTATTTATTTAGATGTTTATTGGTAAAATAATGGTTCGATAGTAAATGTTAATATAATTCAGCGTGTTTCAAACAAGTTAATCTTGTATAAAGTTACATGCGGTGGTTGTGCTGGAGCTTCTCCTGAGTGAACAGTGTCCACTGCTCCAGGTGTGTGTGTGTGTGTGCCCACTGCTCCAAGTGTGTGCACACTTGGATGGGTCAAATGCAGAGAACAAATTTCACTGCTGGTTATAGCCTGCTCTGTATAATTATGTATGTGACAATGATGCGAATTGCTGCTGATATTAAAGTCAAAGTAAACGCACGGCGCTTACAGGCTATTTAAAACCTGAGGAAAAGACGGAAAACTCAAACAAAATATCAACTTCATTTTAAACTACAGTTTTAGGTTCATAAGCTGTTATATTCTCTGGAATATTGAAATAAGCTATAACAAACAAAACATTGTAGGCCTATTTTATTGCATTGCTCAACTGGCATGTTATATCAGAATTCAAATGTTTTTGTCATTCTAGATTATGAAAACTGCTGACAGCGCGGTTGATCTATGTATTTACACAGAACTACTCAAACTGCGATCGCTTGCAGAGATAATAAATAATTAATTTCGACAGAGATGTATTTATTTAGATGTTTATTGGTAAAATAATGGTTCGATAGTAAATGTTAATATAATTCAGCGTGTTTCAAACAAGTTAA
The DNA here is from genome assembly GCA_027564155.1 of Gymnocypris eckloni scoliostomus. Taxonomy (NCBI): domain Eukaryota; kingdom Metazoa; phylum Chordata; class Actinopteri; order Cypriniformes; family Cyprinidae; genus Gymnocypris; species Gymnocypris eckloni. The sequence continues at coordinate 14,897,761 of CM050420.1, forward strand.
TCTTGTATAAAGTTACATGCGGTGGTTGTGCTGGAGCTTCTCCTGAGTGAACAGTGTCCACTGCTCCAGGTGTGTGTGTGTGTGTGTGTCCACTGCTCCAAGTGTGTGCACACTTGGATGGGTCAAATGCAGAGAACAAATTTCACTGCTGGTTATAGCCTGCTCTGTATAATTATGTATGTGACAAAAAAAAAAAAAAAAAATCAAAACCGATATTTTTTTTTTTCAAAACCGATAACCGATAATGGTAAAATGCTTAAATATCGGGAAAAATATCGGTAAACCGATATATCGGTCGATCTCTAATATATATGCAAGTCTTCCTCGATTTCACCCATATCCCACACAAATCTGGGTTTTAAATGACTACCCGATGTCTCCTTCGGTGGATATTCGCATTCAACGTTTTTCTATCTGTCATGTTTTACCGCAACGCTCAATGTCACGCTTACACTGCAGGTTTGTGATTTGCATTTTTTGTGACAATCTTAACAAAAGCGTCGGCACCGTCATGGCAAAAGCAGTTCCCACAAAAACGCCACCTGATTTGGGGAGTAAAGACAGATGATTTTGCAAGTTTGGATTAAAATAAAGCAAGCAATCAACACGTCCCCAACAGAGACGATTAGGACAGAGCTGATAAGATTAGCACGCAACAATCACCGTAATTTCATATACAGCTCCACGGCAATTAAGACATTTGCGTGTGATTATTTGTTGATAAAATTTAAAAGCTCTGCGGTTTCCCTCAATTAGCAAAGGTGAGGATTAGTGGATGAAGCTGCCTGCCTTTGATTAGAGACAGAGCCGCTCTACACAGAAATACACCCTACCTGCATTGTGCTGCCGGCGCGGGCTGCTTCTGTTTACTGCACCCATGGGAAGAGAAAGGGGAGAGGGGAGAACAAAACAACATGGAGACAGATGAACATGATGTGAACAAATGACAGAAAGGAAATTCAGTGAAGGAAGAGAAAATCAAAAGCTTTACATGCTAACACAAAACAATGGCTTGTGGCGGTTTGTAGATACGATGCATTAGCGCTTACGTAGGTATAAACAGAAGATGAAAACACTATTTGGATAAAAATTAGACCGTGATGGCGAGCAGCGGGAGAGGGATGAGAGCAAAAAGGCAGGAATGGATATAATTCGGTCACGCTGTCTCACAGTGCATTTCATTTAAACACTGAACAAAATGTCAGGTACAAGAGGTCAAGAAAACAGGCTTGAGCAATTTTCAACAACCATGCAGTAATTCCCGATAAGAAATCTGCAACACTAAAAGGTATTGAGTTTGGAATTGAATTATGATAATATGAAATGGTAAATATTTTAAAAGGGGGCTCCACAACAGCACTAATCTGCACTAAACAAAGGCAAATGCAATTTACCAATTTTCGTAGACCTAATTACATGCTACAGAGAGCAAATTATATTTACATAAATGAGAACGAGCGAAGAGGCAGAGAAAAATACAATTGATCATTCCTACATTTGTTCATCCTGTTATCTAGATTGTTTTACAGGTTCATAAAATAGTAATGAGCAAAGCAGGAGTTTGGGAACGTGTATGAAAACGTGTTTCAGGAGTCTGACAGCGAGATGGAGAGGATGGGAAGTGAGGCAGGAGATGCTAGAGAGGCTGTGGGTGGGTGACTATTTCACATTGTGGAGTGGATGGAGAAAGAGAGAAACTTGATGGAAAATATCACTGCCAAGAATAACAACGGAACTTGAAACAACTGCAAAAATGGTAATCTGCCCCGAGCTTTAATAAAAGAAAGCAGAGGTGAGGCTGGTCCATAAATTATTTCCCGTCCTATCGCATGAAATCCAGATGAAGACGGTGTGAACCCTGCTACTCCAGTAAATTAATATATTCATTGATTTCTGGAGTCTGTAGGCAACGGTAAGACCCTTATTGCGGCAATGCAGGGCAGGACTGAGTGTCCTTCCTTAAGCAATAATATATGCTGAACTCAACATGCGTGCAGAAGAACTAATTGAGGGTGTAACTGATTCAGGGCTACAACAATTAAACCAATAAAGTCGGTAATAAACAATAACAATTACTGCTGGTACAGTTCACCGTCAATTGGTTGAGTATTTGTGCCGTGTGGTGAACCACTATATAGTAGCATTTCTATGAGACATAAACGCTAACATTTTATTGTTAAATTCTTATAATACCATCACTCACATTGCACATCCTAGCAGAAAATAAGTGATCAAAGAAATCCAAAAAAGAACTTTGTCATCATTTACTTAGCCTTATGCAGCTCTAAATCTTTATGGCTTTCTTCTGTTTGTGTTCTTTGGAATAAAGAATGAATATCCCATTTGGTAAATTCATTGGCAGTACACTATGGCTGAGTGTGTCAGCAAAAAGTACATGCGGTTTACTGATAATTTTCCAAGTGCTCCAGTCGGTTTCAATTTCACAGTGTTGTGAACTTGGTTCTTCTAAAGTGTAGGAAACTCAGAAGAGAAGACCAGGAGACTTCGGATTGGATCGTCAGCAGGATTCTTTATTGAGAACACAAGCTGTTGGTATCTGTAGTCATCGAAATCTCAATCTTAAGTAACTTTACAAGGTTATTTATAGGCATTTTTGGAGGAGGGATTCTTGGAGGTGGAGACAAATTCAAACAAAGCAAGCACATGAGGGAGGCGTTAGTTTGTTACCAAACTTCCCGTGGTTCTAATCTCATCAAAATAATCAAATGCATAGACACTAATCCAATCAACCTAATGAATCCACGTCTGGGCCAGGGGGCTCCGAAAGATAGACACTAATCCAATCAACCTAACGAATCAACGTCTGGGCCAGGGGTTCTTTGAATCAATGTCTGGGCCAGAAAGCCATTTGCAGAACAGAAGTTGAGAGTCTCAGTAGTCTGACTCATTGAACTTACCATTATCATAGAGACAAAGGCACAGCTGTCTCAAGCTCAATGGTCAGGAAGCGATCTCAAGCACCTGAATTGCCTGACAATTTCTTAGTCAGGAAGTGAATAATAAGAATCTAAATTAAACATTTAAATACAATTTGTAATCCCACAACAGCAATAATCCTCAAAGGCCAATTTGGTGAAAAACAATCCAATATTGAAGCACTTTTATGGTAAAATCATGTCCTCCATGGCTGCCCTATGACATCCAGCACCATTAAAACAACAGAATATCCCAATGGATAGTAAATCAATTTTATTTTTGTGAAGCAAGAAAGTATGAAATGACATGAGGGTGAGTTAAAGATGATAAAATGTTAATTCTGTGATGAACTATCGTTTGAAATGTCTCTGTTATCCTTAAATTGCAAGTACTCTGAGTGCAATTATCAAAACAATATTAATTCCCAGACATCAAATTTCGGGTTTGAAGCCATCACAATTGATACCTTAAATCAAGTCGTACAATTAAACCCCCCAGTGTTTGAGGTTTGATAACTTCAGTTACCAGTAAGTGTTATTCTGCTTTCAAACTGTGAATTTTCCTCTCAATGTTATCAAAATAGTTCCTAGCTGCTGCCCTAAATAGATCCTCAAATCAGCACACAATGGAGAGACTGCAAATCAGCCATGTCATATTGTCAGACTTTGTCTTCCTTTTCCTTGTGTTTCCACGCCCTTATATGGTCCTTCCTGTTTCCTGTCATTAGTTAATTCATCCTCATCTGTGTTTGATTTGCTCCTCACCTGATGCTGTTACCCGTGATTATGTTATGTGTTCATAAGCCCTGAGTTTTCCCTGAGTCTTGGTCCATCAACTCGTCTATGTACGTTGGTGTAGTTGTGTATCCTGTGTTCCTCCATTAAATCCCATTATTTACCTTACCTCTCATCTCCCGTGTCCTTCCCGCTACACGACCGTGACACATATTCATACTGCAAAGGTTTGGACACATAACCAGGGAAATATTCTGAAGGGAATTCGTGCAAAATCAAATCTGTTTCCTGGGCAGCTAGAGCTGAGGAATGTGACTTCTGCCTCTGACAGCCGATTCAACAGCATGGTTGGAGTGCAACTTCGATAAAAATAAATGTGTATTTTGATCCCCATTACTGCTGAATGTCAACGTTTATATAATTATTTATTAACTTATTTATTGTGGTGCAACGTTCCAGCCTCACCCAGCCATCTGTCCACAGTGAAGTGTTGCGTGTGCATTCCATTATAGCGGCCATGAAGGGGGCTGAATAGGCTGGACCTGCGTTCACCTTCTGCTAATGACGGAGAACACCCTGCGGGCAGTCTCCAGTCGGCACTGTCCACAGGGACTCAGACCTTCTGTCAGGGCTTAGGATCAGAGTTTTTACCTTGACAAAGTTATCATGGACATGTTTATACAGGCCAGCGGAGCAAAAAACAGAAGGGCAGGAAAGGTGGACTCATTTCCACAGGAATCTAATGAGAACAAATTTGAGAATAAGAATGACACATGTAAAACAAGTTACGCTATTCAGACTGGTCTTGATACTTGATGCTCTTACCTTCAGATATATCTTACATTTTTTATGATTTGGAGCTCCAACTACTTCCTGCTGGTGAATGTTCTCACGCCACAGCAGCTCCCACACACTCGCACTCCACCTGATGCTTCTTCAACAGAAAGCCCAGATGGAGAGCCATTCTAATGACTGGCATGTGTTGCTATCTCTCCAGTAACCTTAGAAGAACTCTTAATCTATATATCCCTTTTGTGTTACAACTAATCTATTCTTTTTTTGGCTGACTTCCAAGCGCACGTCTCTTGCTCCCACACTATCAATTCCCCCATCTCTTTCTTTTTCACACGATTCCTCTGTGACTATGGGTTCTCTTGAGCTGAGAATCAATAAGTGGATCTTATTACAGTGTAACTTTATATAAAAAAATATAAGTGAAAAATGTTGGAATTATTTATTTTTCTTTTTTTGTTAATCGGCTTTACGGTTACTGAATTAACATCTGACTCAGCAACTGAAACAATGTATTACTACTCTTAATATTCATCTCTCCTTAATTCAGCATCCTGGAAAATGTAACTCCCATGTTGTACTTAATGTTTATATGAGACTTAAAAAGGTAGGATACTCAAACAAATAAAGAAATATGTTACCATTTAATCACCTTTATGATGTTTCAAACCTTTTTCTGAGGAAGCCAAAATGAGATAATTCTACATAACTATTCACTGTTTATTTTTTCCATAAAAAAAACTAATTTCATTCTGCCTAACAACTCATTTTAAGCTCCATAGAAGAGAGAAAGTCATACAGGTTTAAAATATCTTGAGGTTAAATAAAATAACAAAATGTCATTTTTATGGGTGAACTATTCTTTTAAATCAGTGTAATTATTGACTGGTTGTTCATATAATAATGAGTCTTAAGGATACAAAGTACATTTAATAAGCAACTTAGCAAGATAATTGTGTTGTATTAAATGGTACTTAAAGTAGTATTGCTTGGTTTAGTACAGTGTATAATATAATGATGTGAACATGTAAGCACACTTTTAAGCGCTCTTAAAAAGCGCACTTAAGTACCCAGAAAAGCGCTATATAAATGTAACAAATTATTATTATTCAAAAATATTGATACTTTATTTGGACAGTAATGATGAGCAAAAGTCATTTAATTTAACACATAACAATGGAAGTTTGATTGAGATTTTTCAATCAAAACTGTCTGCAGAAAATCAAGTCTTCCGCTGAAAAAATAGTACTCTCCTACATTTAGTAGTTATGTAGTATTAGTGATGAAAGTAGAGGGTTTACTTATTTTTTACACACAATACATAGGCATTTTTGTACATTTAAGCTCTACAAACCATTGAAAAAAATAATAATTTAGGTAGAATGTGTTCAATTATATTTCCTTGAAAAGCTTTTACAATATCTTTTTTCAAAGCACTATTTAATGAAATCTAACTTACAGTATAGCAGTATATACTTAAAGAACTATCATGGAATCTGAACTAGAACCAGAACCATTAAATTCCTTACAGTTCCCATTCCTAGTCCTCTCCTCCCTGCTGAATTCCCATTTCTCTACTGTTCCCCTGCAGGTGAGTCGAGTCTGGATACAGCCGTGAGGCAGCAGCAACAGGATGTGACTAGCAACAAAGCCTCTCTGAGCCTGTGCATCCTTCTGAAGGATGAGATCTCATTAGTTTGTACGAAAACGTGTAGCGACCACCTGACTACATCCTGGCCTCTGTCCAGCTCACTTATCTCAATCTCATCCTGTGTATAACGCCACAGAGCGGCACTTAATTACGAGCCAAAGCACGCTTCAAAGGCTCGCCTGCCATCGCAAGCATGCAGACTCCCAGGGGCGTTTATCACTGAAAGAAAACTACTACGCATCGGTCTAGACGCAATGCACTTCAGATGCCAGTCCGGGTAATGGCCAACGCAAGCAAAAGCATGCTGAACTCGTAAATAAAAGAAATGAACAAGCAAGGGAGGGGTTCTGGCAAAAACATAAAAGACCAAACTGGTAAGGGACAGTGTTTTGCTAATTAAATACTAACGCCAGAACAAAGCATGAAACAACTCGTTCCATGGCCTGCGGATCTCACACAGCCCGCGTTCGCTGGAACAGCATCAGCCGTATCCCAGGAGTTCCTATTCCTGTTAACAAATAGGTCAATATTGCCTGCTAATGCAGAACAGATACTCTCTTCTCGTGCGATTTTTTTGGCTCTGTACGACAGACACAATTGTACACATCAATATAAACAGACAAAGAGGATCAAAGTGTCAGAAGCTCACTGCTTCTCTGCAGAAAGCTTCTCCACCTGAGTAAACACAGAGCTTTCATCTTCCCATTCCGGTCGCCCTGGGCACACGGAGTACTGGGTACCATTCTTTCCACCGTCTGGGTGGATTACAATGCTGCACACACAGTCCACGTACGCTCTGCATGCTTCCTCAATTGTTACTTTAAAGCTTTGCCATTTAATAAGTTATGGATATCGAACAGGCAGACACAATAGTTTGGATTTGAAGTGCTGGTGCTGGCCGAGGCTGGAGATGAGTAATCCGTGATGGACAGTTAGAGAGCTCTAACTAATAACACAAAGAGATAATATGCAAAACAAGTGTCGGTTGTACAGATGGTGCTTCAAAGGAATTTTCAAGTGGCATTTGTGAGCGTGGCCATCCAAAAGGGACTGTTGGTGTACTTTCAAGTGTAGAGAATCCAGCCGTGTGCAGTGATAACCTGTGTTGAATTTTTTGGAAGAAAAGGAACTAAGATAAACAGACAATAAGGGGATAAAACAAAGGGAGAAAGCGGCTGGTTGCAGATTCATAGAAAGGAGGACCAGTAGCTCAAACCCTGGGTGGCAGAGCAGCATGCCATGCTTCAGTGGAAACACCACAAACAACCACAACTCACGGTGAGAAAACTCACATGGTCTCCTGCAAGAGGCGCTGACTCGAGCGTGGCCCTGAAAACAAAGCATATATCTTTGAAAACATGCACAGGGACAACAGGAAACCTCTATCTGGGATCATTAATTCAGCTCACCTACTTACCGTGTCTTATTAATGCACTGGCACTGAGTTTATCAGTTTATCTAACTTCTCACCAGGTCACTAAATACACTGAAGATGCTTTACAACGCTGACAAAATCAGAGACAGATAAAGCGTAAAAGTTGACGGGTCAAGGTACAACCATAATGAGGGATGACTTGCACTATTTGGAAGTCTAATCACCCAGGCCCTTTCTGCCCAGAGAGATGAGGGCAGGCCCAGACTGCAGGGTTCCTACAGCTCGAGTTACATCACACTGTATGGGGCCTCAGTCATCACCGTCCCGTTCCCAACCACTGGCACTACTTCAGGCAGAGTTATGGATAAGAGCTGCAGGGTGGAAGTGGAAGATATTTCACGCAGCTAAGCATGGATTGAAATGGCCTTCACAAAAAAAGACTGAAAGAGGGAAAAATAAAAGTAACAGAGATGAGCACTGCATCAAAACGTGAAATGGAAGATAGAATGTTCTTCATTCAATGTCTAAAAAGGGATGTAGATTAGGGCTAATATAATCATGATGGTGTTATTTTAGTATCATTGATATACTACAATAGTTTTTGTTCATATTTTGAATTAGATTTTATATTTTCATTCAAATTTTTACTAAAGTTTTAGTAATTTTGATGTGCTTGCCATTTTTATTACTTTTTGCAATATGTCTATATAGTTTATTTAGTTTTACTTGTTTACTTTATTTCAGGTAGTTGCCAAGGCAACATTAAACTTAAATGGTTTAATTTAGAATAATGGACCTGATTCACAAGCTGATGTTTTGATCCAAATCAATTTGATTTTATTCTTTTGGGTATATTTAAATTACAATGTCCATATTGCTTACATAAGAAATAAATTCCTTCACAGCTATTGCTGTAAAATGTAATTTAAAATGTAATGTACTATAATGTAAATTATTATTATTATTATTATATATAATAGTTTTTTTACAGTAATACAATTATATACAATAATAATTTCAAATATTATTTAGCAAATTAACAACAGGTCAGGACCCAAAGTATTCAGTTCAATTGTTCTTTATTTGTTAAATTAATTCAGTTTTTTAATAACATTTCAATAATTGAGCATTTTTTAATGATTCATTAAACAGACTGGCTCAGAAGAATCAGTGTTGCTCCAATTATCGGACAATTTCCTTATAATTTAATTTACACAGCAATCAGGTGACATGATTAATTGTGTCAATTGTTTTAGAGCCTTATTTTTTTCTATAATCAATCACACTAAATTAAAACGTTAAAATTGACAGCCCTAATTTAAAACCAAAGAGAGAAAAAACGCCTTGAACATACACATACAAAAGAAGGGAAACGATTACCGCTCAGCAGGCGTGTCATTCTGAGAGGCTCAGTGCTCACACTCTGACCCATGCAGAGAGAAAAGCAAGCAGGCTTGCACAATGAAGTTGGGAGTTTAGCATAACAGGTCCCCCACACGGAGTGTTCAGATGGGCCAAAGCATGACGCTATGAGACTGGGCGACCCCTCCCCATGTGCAAATTAATCTAAATAAATAAGCACCAAAATTAATTTGAAAAAAATAAAGAGATGCCTGAAATTATTTTTGGTGCTTGTGAAACAGGCTTGAAATGCGAAAGCCTCTCAGCAGGGTTGGCTGGAGAGATGAAAACAGAGCAGTGGGAGATGTCCAGTATGTTCCATTAACAGGTGTCCTATACGGACCTGACCACTGATCAATCTCCCTCACTGGTATAGATCCAACTGTTTGGGCAAGCATCAAAAACGACTTATTCTGGCTGGGAGGGGTTTCCATTTGGCTAAATATTCAAGCATTTTAATAAAACTGTCACTTCTATAAAAAAAGATTTATGACTGGAAGGGAAATAACACAAAACAGAAGCTAATCCATAAAACTTCATATCTCAGCTATGGAAGGGAGGAATGCCAGAGTAAATGAGCTCTTAAGTGCTTTTTCATTTAAGGCTGAACGGCAGTGTGGAGGGCAGAACTTAAAATTAACAGGCTTAGACTGGCATAATAAAGCAAAATAAACAGACACAACGGCGCAGTCAGGCTTCGTACAGAAGGGAAAAGAACAGGCCTTTCGTCGGGTTTAGATGTGACAACGACACCGGCTTATAAACTACAAAAAAAAGTGTTGCCTTCAAACCAAAAATATATTTATATATTATATATGTATAAGGAAAATTAGACACTAATGGTGTTGGGTAGCAGTACGGAGCCTGTAAAGGGACATTGTAGTGGAAAAAATTTGTGATGGGTGGATTGTTTTACATTTTTATTTTTTTGTTCACTTGAGACACTTTGCACTCTCGTGCAAAACCTGTTGTGTTCAGACAAGCACTTCTTGTTTATTTTACACCATGCAGTGAATCATACAACTTTGTACGTTCACAATGTAGCATTTTTTTTAGTTTTATTTTGAACTTGGACTCAACTATAAAGAAATACAGTCCGTGCTTATAGTTCAAGGCACGATTTTGGGACATTCTAAAATATCTTATTTAGAGGAACACAAATATCTTTGCAAAAGTTTCTTGAGGGACACAATTTTGAGAGAACAAAGTTTGAAAATATTTTTTCCTCCCACCCCAAATTGTTTCCACCCACCCCAAATGTATTTCACCACCATATCCCTTTAGGGCTCCAAACAGCAGAGAATCAATAAAGAAAGTCATGAGTTTGGAATTTTGAAGTAAGGGAATAAAAAAAAGAGTACAACGTGAAAGTCTCTGAGAAAATACAAGTACATCTAGAGAAAAGTTTATTTTCTTTAAAATGTTATTTAAATTAAATGTATATTTTATATTATTTAAAATGTGCATATTTTAGTGTCACGATTTTAAGGTCAAGTGCTCAACAGTGCTCCATTTATACATGAATCCCAGCCATGGCACATGGAAGATGTGCTTCACCTGAGCATTATTCATCACTCTGCCATACTACACATCATTTCTCATTCTCTTTGGACAGGTGAGCATGTTGGCCCCTGTCCATCTAGCCGTGTCTCTTTGTCCTGACAGGAGCCCCTCAGCACGAACCAGCCCCTTCCTGCTGTGCATCTGGCCGACAGAGACGGAGAAGACTTTGAGAAGTCAGTGCTGTGAGAACCGTGTAGCATTGTTGTCCGGTGCTTCCGAAAGAGGCCAGTCTGACCCCCCTGGTGCACTGTGACTCAACAGAGGGTACCAAAGCCTCTCTTCCTCTCCCTTTCAACTAATTAGCTCAGCTGGAGAGAGAAGCAGGGTGCTCCAGAAAAAAAGAGAGAAAGAACGAGGGTTAAAAAAAGGAAACAGATGACCTCCTCCAGTTGAAGCAGCCTTCGAAATAGCTGACCCACTTGTAGACACACTTTCGGATATTTTCGTGTCCTCAATGCAGTAACCCATATAGCAGTGTAGTCTACATAGGGCAGGGTGGAAATGCAGAACTCATCTCTGGCTGAGCGGAGGGGAATGAATGATGGTGTGCATCGTGTTCAGAAAGCCTGAGGGTCTCGTGCTTGTGCAGTTCCTCTCCACTCTCATCCATTACCGGCACATCTGAGGTAGACAGGAAGAAGATTCTCCCACATCCTCCCACGCGACCATTTCCACGCTGGCTGTTTTTGGCACCGCAGCAAAAAATACGCCGGCTTACTGTGAAAATGTCGCTTATCTAATGCCACAGTTCCATAATGAGCACTCTTTCTAATATTTCAGCTTTTTTACAGCACTTTTCATCAACGCCGAGGTCTGATGGAGCGGTGACGCATTAGCGCCGCGATAGCCGTGGAATGGATTGTCAAGCAATTTGAGAAAAGCCATCCGAATTCACATCACATACGCATATTAGCAGTAATACAAAGCACAAAGTCTGCAGAGATGTTAAATGCCAGAGGGAAAATGGACCATGTCTCCACGGGAGTCCAACTGAAAGCTATTTCAGAGTAAAGGGACTAAAGGCATACTAATGCGGGCACTGCGATGGCATGGAATATATGACAGAAATCTGTAAAGAAAGCCTCGATCTTTCTTCTTAACCATCAGTCAGAGATAATATGCTCATCACAAATGCTGAAAATCCACAAACATATTTATAACTAGAAGGAACATATCTCAAAAATGTGCAAATAGCTTTTAATCAAACTATCAAACATATTCATTTGGTCTTCATTTGAGTATGTGTTGCAAACGAAAGAGAGAAGACGATTTAAAGGCTGGGTTTGGGCTTTAATATCTGTTGCATTAATCTCTGTTAATGAGTCATTTAAAGTTTGGAGCACTTGAACAGTTTGCTGACTCACTGAAATATAACATCATCATTTGTTGTAAGTCATTAAAAAGCCGCCTGTGGGAACGAAAAGCACCTAGCTTTTGACCAAAATGTATAATAAAAACAAATAAAAAGGAGGATGGGAATTATTGAACAGGTGGGAGGAAAGGAGGGCAGTCAAACTATCGAAAGGGCAGCGAACAAAAAGGTTATCAAAAGTGTTGTTGAAATCAGAAAACGAAATTTCACTTTATAGATTCCTTCTCAAATTAAAAATCAACTTTCAGTGCCCTTTAGCATTAAAAGTCAGTGAAATGAAAAAGATATATGTGGGGACCTGTATTCAATTAGAAAAACAGACACAGCTCAATGACCTCAGAACATTAGCAGCATCGTCAGTAGCCTTCGTACGGTGCTTTAATGGGTACTCACCTCTGAGAGTAAGAAATCTGTCTGAGTGCTTTTGTCAGCTTTTTGGCAAAGAGATTTCGGAGCAGCACGGGTGGATTCCTGTTAAAAAGACATATGTATCAGAAAAGGGTGGCATAGCATTAACACAATTTTATGACATAAACAGTTCTCTGGAACACTTGATTTTGACTTGTCAATCTCAACATCTTGTGGTCATATAATCATTACCGCAGGAAGGGTGCCGAGGGTGCTGCAGCACCCCCTGTCGTGTAGCCCAATAAAAAATGGGGGGGTGGGGGTGCTGTGTTAAAAGTGATAAGAAGAAAATGTTGTAACAGAAAAAAAATGAAACTAATTTTATTAAAATGAATATAAAAAATAAGCCTAAGCCTACAATGACAACAAGCAACAGTAAAACATGAATTAAGTTGAATCAAATTGATTGTGAAAGTCGTTTCAACTTAAACTGACTTAGGAGGTCGTTTGTTGCCATGACTTTTTGATCATATTATTACCTGTAACATGTCTGTGCCATACCCAAATCAAGAATGAATGACCATTTCTACAGCCATTGCAAAAATACAGCAGAGAAAGATCGAGCGTCTATTTACCTCAGCAGTAACCAGTCTCGCATCTGCATTATTTAGATCTTTAACGTTAGATCTTTCCTATTCTTGGAACAAAATTAATGCTTAAGATTGATTCAGTATTACTCTTAATGAAAAATAAATAAATAAATCCCACACACAACTTCAGCAATACTACAATGACAAAGCCGCTTATATTAATCATAAAACTTTTATTAACAGAACGAATAAGATATACCCCTGTTGTAACAAATAAACAAAAGTTTTGGATTTTCCCCTTACTTCAAATTAATGCTCAGTTTGGCTCATTATTATTATTAATAATAATTAAAAAGGCTATACAATAAAATAGTACAATGGCAAATTGGCATTGGCCTATATTTAACATCTAACTTCTATTAACAAAACGAATAAGACGGATATAGCCTACTTGCGTTGTATGTGGTGTTTTTCCTCTTTTAAAACAAATGTGTTGCGGTTCATTATTTTATTAACTTTTAATGAAAACAGCAACAAAAAAGACAAACTCGCTCATATTAAACAAAGAAATTAAACTTTTATTAAAATAAATTGTGCTTTTGGATCAGTATCTCGCATCACTCTTGTCTCGTGACCCCCCCCTGCTCAAAATATGTTCCCGCGGCTATGCATATCTTCATCATATAGCCCTATAATTACGTATATTGACATATTGGCTAAACTGTATGGACTACAAGTGCCACTTAAATATAAAAATGAGGGGACAACATTTTTAAACAACTTTTAAACAAGTAACATTTAAAACCTTAACAAGAGAATACACTGATCATTTATTTCTAAACAAGACTTAAATACGGTTTAATTATAACAAAACAAATAATTAAAAATAATAATTATTACATTCTAAAAAGGTGAGTTTATCAGTCAATTTGAAAAGCAAATATTTATTTATATTTTTCAAATTAACACATTGACAATTGATTTTATTTTTAAATGGGACTCCTAGACCTCCATAAAACTGTACGTGTGGATGAAATACACACACACATACATATATAGGGTCTTGATAATGACCCTCTGATTGTACATTCATATCGGCTATGATCAGAAAAAAATGTTGAGTCTTGACTTGGAATATCAAGCAGCCTTAATACCCCTCTCGAAAGCTGCAGAACGGCGGACTAATAAAACAAGAAATATGGTGCAGCAAAATTTAGGGCAGCCATACTTCATTAATGACATTCAATAAGGACAGTAAAAATTGACAAAGACGAGCCTAGCCAGCAGGCTGCCAGTTTCACCAGTGAGTATTATTTTACGAGCTTTTGCCATGATTTATTAAGCCATTGTGGCCGCAGGTTCTTTTCCCACTAAAAATAGAGCAGAGGTCTCTGGGCGAAAGAATCTGCAAAGCGATGATGTCAATGACCGACTCTTCTTTTGATTCCAATCGTCAGCAGGATGCCACATTATGCATACGCGTTTACATGTGTTCAGTATGCATGCTTTACTGGAGATAAAACAGCTACTGCAGTTCTTGGGTCAAAACCCACATCACACAGAGTTTGAGTCATTGGGCTCTTATGGAGCAGAGAAACTGCAGTGAGCCAGTAGTATTTACCAACAGTTTTCTCAGAGAAAAAGTCTGTGACCTTCAAAAACGTGCTTAACACTATTGGGAGCACATTTCTGAATTCGGTTCTCGAAGAGAAGACAGATAAGGACAACATCAATTCAAACCTACAGACTGAGCGAAAGTCAAACTTGCAATCTTTTCATTGAACAAGTAGACAGCAATCAGCAAGAATGGAGAATGTTTAAACTAGTAATGCAATGCTGCTGCTGAAGAATAAAAGCGCATTCATTCACACAATCTCATGCAGCACCAAAGCATCCTGAAGTCATTAGTTTTCATTGAGAGTTGATGATTTCTAGAGCTTGAATGTTGACTACAAATGGCAGTCATCGTAAGCATTGATAGGTTTTAGGAAATACTTCGGGACATGTAATATAATGTACAGATCATATGAAATGCTCTTATGATGCTTTGGTGAGTGGTGCTTTCAAAAATGTTGAAAAAGCATGTAAATACATGAAAAAGTGAAAGCAGGACGAAATTCAAAATCTCATACGGTAAAGTGCATTTTGGGTGAATCTTATCCACTAATTCCTCTTGTCCAATCAGAAGACACTAAATGTAACAAATTAGCTGCACCAAAGCATGCTCCTGAAGACTATGTGCTATGCGGTGACTACAAATGCGAAGTATTAAAACTGTGGGAAGGGTATAAGAAGGCCTTTGGGGCATAGAATATAGCATATGTTGTACAAAATTCTGGTATGATACTTTTAAGATGCTTTTGCCACCTTTTTGAAGTTTGAAAGCATCAGTCACAGTTTAGTGTAAATACATGAAAAGATGACACTGAAAATCTAATATGGATAAGTAAATAACAGTTCACATTTTGGGAGAATCTTAGCCACTCGATCCTTTTGTCCAATCAGAAAACACTAAATGTTAAAGATTTGCAGCACCAAAGTTTCCAGAAGTCATTCATTTTCAATACGAGTTGGAGAGTTACCAAGTTCAGCTTTTTTGAGATGCATGACTACAAATGGGAGTCATCAAAAGTGTGGCATTTGGAACACGGAATATGGCATATGACGCTTCTAAATTAGTCTTATGATACATTTATAATGCTTTTGCAAAAGCATCAGTGACCATTCAGTGTTAACAAATAAAAAAGCAAGCGGGAAGATATTTAAAATGTCATATGCGAAAATAACATTACACAATTTACATTTCTGGGTGAATCTTAACCACTCATTCCTCTCATCCAATAAGAAGTCACTAAATGCTAGACAAGACATAAAAATTGTCATGAATTGTTTGCTCAAATTTGTTTGCTTTTACAGCCTCTTTACTGCCCTCTATTGTTTTTATTCGTCCTACCCCCTCCTCCGTGGCTATCACGCCATCTCATCCCATCCCTCTATTCAAGACCACTGCTCTATAAATCTGAGATGGACCTGTCATATTTCTCCTTCACTCGTCTCTGCCCTAGCTGCCGGGACTGGGAACATTATGTGTCTCACAGTGCATGCAAAGCACACGACGAGCTGTTTACTGCACGTTAAGTGAGTCTATCAAATATCGCCCCAGTTCAAAGGAAACTGCCGAGCGGCATCTCCATAACTTCCTAACGTGAGCCTTGGGAGAGGGAAAGGACATGAAACCAACAGGATGTTAACTCGAACTGTCAAATAAATGCATGTCATTATCCCAATGACAATGAAGCAAAGGAACCTGTTTTTGCAATCGTAAGGCTTTCTTTGGTTATGAAACTTGCGGTTATGAAATGTTACATTGAACTCATCGAGTTTTCTCACCAACTCAGCCTGAAGTCGTACAATGAGCTCGTCTTTCTCCTTCAGCTGCTGCTGCAGGATCTGGTTCTCTTCTCTCCCAGGATCCTGCACACAAAGCACACACAAACACGGTTTGAAAAAAAAAAGTCAGTGTGCGTTATTCAAGCCATCGCCCCCAGTTTGAATCTGCAGCCAAGTCGGTGGGCGTAAAACTGCCGCGGTTGAGAGGTGGAGGTGTGCTTTCTGTGCCGTGGTTTCACTCTCCTCCATAAACTTCACCTGAACTAGCAGGCACTTTCCCACGACCTTGTGCTGTCAGCATCCATTATGTGAGGCTGGGGGAGGGGAGGGCGGGACTGAAGCTTCAAGGGCAGCAGAAGAGGACCGAAAGGCCCAGGAGCAGAATACGGCCTCCACGAACGACCGAAAAGAACTGTCACCCCCAAAAACGACATCTCTCCTCTAAAAGAAGCACCGGTGGAGATTAAACAGTGCTGGCATGAGGTAGCCGGACACAATATGCATTAGTCGGGGAAGGGGATTATGAGCTTCAATGTCACGTACTTGGAGACATCGTTGTTCAAAGCTTTCTGGCTTTGGCTTGAATGCACTCCTTTTGTTGACATTACACTAACATCTCAAGGGAGCTGTAGTCCATCTTTGATGCTTCACTGTAAAGGAAGTTAATTTCTGCCTGGAGATGATGATGAAATACACAGCGACTAAACTAGAATCAAACAGTACCTACACTTTTTTTATGAACTGCTTCAAACCCATCAGCAAGGTTCAAGTAGCTCTCCATCGCTAACAAACCGAAATGTGTTCCTTTGAACTCAAATACTAGATTTAATTTAGCTGTATAATAATGACCATTAATTAACATTAATATGATTACAATACCATTAAAATGGCCATTATTACAATGAGTCACTAAAAACAATCATTACTGTGGGTGAAAAACACACTCACCAAGTTTGATCCCATTCAACGGTTTCAAACCGCTATGAAAATCTTTTTGTAATTTATGGTTTTATTGTCAAGGACGCATTAAATTGGATAAAAATGAAAGACACTTATAATTGCACAAATGTCTTCTTAAGAAAGAAGGTTAAGATATTCCTATAGAATTTTTCAAGAATTGCACTTCTCAAATATTTTCTTAAAAACATGGCTGTACTTGCTGAAGATTCTCTAATCAATTCAATGAAAACAACTTATTTTTGCGCTGCCTGCAGATGATTGTAATATAACTATAATAAAAACATACTTTCCATTGAAACTGACTTGACAGGAGTACCACACTTTTTAATGTGCCAAACTAAATTATTCTCAAGTTTTGTCTTCAGCACAATCTTAAGGAAAAAAAATAAGAATATTCTTAAGAAATGTTTAGGAATACACAAAAAAAATATTCTTAAAGAGATAGTTCACCCAAAAATGACAATTCTGTCCTCATTTGCTCACCCTCAAGCTGTTCCAAGTTTTTTTCTTCTGCTGAGCACAAAATATATTTTGAAGAAGCTAAACAGCTGACGGTAGCCATTGAATTCCAGTAGATTTTTCATGATATGCAAGTCAATGGCTGCTGTCAAATACTTGATTACCAACATTCCTCAACAAAAAAAATCTGTACTCAGCAGCCCTTCTATCCTTTCATTCAGTTCTCATTTTTGGGTGAACTATCAATTCAGAAATGTTTCGTGAATCTCTGGTCTTCAAAGGATCTTCCACTTGCTGCAAAAGCAGAACTTCAGTCTTCTAACAGTCAGAGATTCAGGTGAGGTTTCATACCATTCTTTCTCCCAGCAGAACTTTTCTTTATATCTGTTGCCCAATCTAATTTTTTCTTATTATTTTCCAGTTTCAGATTTGTTTCTTTGAAACTCTGCCTAAAGGCCAGTAGCATCTAAGAGTCTTGTATTCGCTGTTACAATTGAAGCTGGTGTTGGTGTGCACTTTTCAATGAAACATCCAGCTGAGCACCAGGGAGGGGTTTGTTTTCCAAACTAGAGACTCTGATGTACTTGTCCTCTTCTTGTTGTGAAGAAGGGCTATTCACTTCTATCATTTTTCTGTTAGATACGGTCTGTTTTCTTCTGTTGAGACTGTAGTGCATGAAATCTACCGATACTTTTGTTTAGGCATTTTAAAACCAACATTTAACTTGCAAGAGTATACTTTTGAGATAGTGTACACTTGCAGGAAAGATACTGTGCAATTTCCACACTTCATTAAGCAGCACAAACATTTGCAACAGTGTCTCAAATACCCAAATGTACTTTATACTGTATTTATGATGATCATTGGCTAAACAGAAGTTTCTTTCAGCGACACAATTTCTTTAGGATGCCAAACATTTGAACTGTACTCGATGAATATACACTTCCAATCAAAAGTTTAGGGTCAATAAGATTTCTTAAATGTTTTCTTATGCTCACCCAGCCTAGGTTTATCAAAAATACAGCAAATATTGTGAAATATTTAAATACAAGTTTTCTATTTTTAAAATATTAAAATACGTTATTAAATTAATATTATTTTAATGAAAATTACTGACATCAAACGTTGTAGCGTACATAAAATATTTAAAAATGTATTATTCATAATTAAAAAGGTAATGTCCAGAGTATGCAGCAAACAGGCAGAATGTAACCTCCTACAAATCCCTGCCTGTGGGGAATATTTAATTAGATCTTAATTATAGAGGTTTAACAAGAGGCACTTTATCTGTGCAGTGCAATGGAGGACCTCTAGAGAGGAGTTTGGTCACAGTTGCATACGCACACACGGATACACAACACAGGACAGAGAGCTGGGTCTCTACCCCGTGCTGTAAAGCTGCATTTGAGTGGCTCCTCCATCTGTCTGTCCTAGATTAAATATTTGAGGCAAGAAGAGGACGAAGGAACTAATAAATGAGAATGTCCAACTATCACAGAGCCCTGATCATAAAAGGCATCACTTAACATTGCAGCGATCGATGCAGTCAAATAAATAATGCTTTGTCACCAAGAATACGGTGAGCATTCTGTGTATCAGTCTCCTTTAATGCCACAAATATCCTAGTGGTGGGTCTGGGTGATATTTATTGAATATTTACTCTCCTAAAGACCACATCATTAGGTTAGTTTTGCAATCTTTTCCAGAGACAGAGATATTTCAATAGTGTCTAATTTAAACTTCAGTGGCAGAACTATGTTAGAGCTCCTATTCTACGTTCAAATCATTTCTGTGAATCAATTTAATTCAATTCATATTAAATGCTTCAGTACAAAAAAATATTGTTGTCCATCTGACAATCCATTTTCCAGGGATGCTGGAACCTATACCTTTAAATATTTTCTATTGGTTCAAAATAAATAATTAAATATCATTGTTTCTCAATTTAATTTACTGGAGAATGTGAGGTAAAAATGCTTTACTTATGTTCAATTATTATTATTCTGTATGTTACCTTACTCTGAATCTCATTGGCTACCATGGCTGTGTGGTTAAAAATATTCCACCAGATGGAAAAATAATTATCAAGATATTTCAAGGTAATATACACACACTAACGTTTAAAGATTTGTGGTCAGTAAGAAGGAAATTAATACTTTTATTCAGTAAGGACTCATTAAATTAGTATGATATAACTATGACATAAATATTAAGCAGAACTGATTTCAACATTATTAATAATAGGAAATGTTTGTTGAGCATTGGAGTCATTCCAATATGATGATTTCATCAGCATGTTAGAATGATTTCTGAAAGATAATGACAATGAAGACTGGAGCAATGGTTGGTGAAAATTCAGCTTTGCCATCACAGCAATAAATTATATTTTAAAATCTATCAAATTGATATGACTTATCTTAAATTGTAATAATTTTTCACAATATTACCATTTGTACTGTAAAAGTTCAACTAAATGGAGCCTTAGTGAGGTTTCTTTAAAAAAAGTCAAACTCTTACTGACCCCCAAACTTTTGAATGGTAGTGTATGTCAATATAGATTTATGTCAACAAAAGGATGAATAAAAAGAGAAAAAAATACAGGGGATATTTTTTTAGCCATATCGCTCAGCCTTACCTGGCAGTTCCATTACCAAAAATGGTACAAGATTAGAGAAGTTCAGAGTATTTCACTGATGTACTTTGAAGGTAAGCATAAAAGGGAGTAAATGTGATAGATGTCCTCAGTTATTCCTGTATAAGGAGGTTTGTGATGTTATAAACTTCAAACAGGACACCCACAGAGTTGCGGGCACAACTACACCCGCTTAACAAGGAGTTATTAATTGGCAGTTGACCGAGACACCAGGACGAATGACTTTGGATGTCCAGTCCAAGCTCATTTCCCAGGGTGCAGAGCAAGAAGCTCCATTACTCCCCTAAACGACGCCATGCTCTTGCCGCAGGAGAATGCTTTCCGCAGGCTCTAATTATTAAGAAGGTGGGGATAACAATGTTTGGTGAGAGAAGTTTTCTGTTAAAAGTAGGACGTGAAGTGACACGGTTCCGTCTCAGGTGGGTTCTAGGGCTTTATTTTTAAAATTGGGAATATTTTCCTTTTTTTCGGAATGAATCAGGACAAGTCCCACCCCTCTCCTGTCAGCTGAACACAATGTCAGAATGCATGGGGTCCTATTCTAAGCATCTCCCTCTCCCGCTGCGTGACGCTAGGCTACGGATGAGCCGGAATGTCACATGATTCACTGCCGCAACCATTCGCTTCTGTTAGCACTCCATGTAGGTCAGTAAGGAGGACAGAGAAAGACGCAGACCTCGTTTCCACTTCGCAGTATTTTTGAGCCGGAAAAAAAGTCCTGATGAAAAACGAAATCCTCTTCTACCAAGCAAAACCCCTCATACAAAATCATAAACCTTTCCCGATGACAGTCCAAGCAAGATTAGGACACAGAACCAAATAATCTCATCAAGATAGTGGGAAAATTGTTTTGATGGGGGAGAAAAATGTAACTCAAACTCGATCAGAGAGAGAAGCCTGAATGAAAAGAGCAGAGTCAGTTAGAGAGGCACAATGGAGTTAGAAAATTAACTACATAAAATGGAGACCTCTGTCTCAATGCAGTCGTTTAGCGTCGTGGTTATGTTTTATCTAAAGGCTTTGAAATCTTCAGGGAGGAAAAAAATCAAAGCAAGCTTTATAAATCAAAGTGTGACCCGACAGTGATACCTTAGCAGCAAAGAAATTGTTCATCCACAATATTAATAGAAAAGAAACACATTTTGATAACACTGAATGTGGACAATTACCTTAAAGGGGAGTGATTTCTCACTGCAGGGGCTTATGGGTAGAGAGTGAAGGCTGCTGGCGGGACTGATCTCAGTGCTCTGAAAGGCAAAGATCACACATCTTAATATTTAATGATCCAATGAAAAGAAAATAACTATTTAAAAAGACAGTTAATAATATTCTGCCCATCTCACTCTGAACTAGTTGCCTCTGAGGTTACTATGCTTATTATAAAGTTTGTTTTTAACTATCTGACCCACACATTGTCGAAGACTACAAGAACATCTTCACCAAAAGCCTTCAAAATATAATTTGCACTTACTGTTTCACCAACTTAAAAACATGTAGAAATGTATTTTAATCAAGCTCAATAAATGCTTCAAAAGAAAGGCACAAATTAAGCAACACTGTTATTACTCTAAAACTCAATAAAGAAACACACTGGGAAATTAGCTAATCTTGTACATATTATGTAATTATACCATCCAAACAGGAGAGCAGACAGCACTGTCCTCTCTGGGCTATAGCCTCAAACGCTTCTCTCCTTCATCACGCTGCTGCTGCCTCTCCCCCGTATTAATGTGAGGAAGAGAGCTGCAGACGCAGAGACACTGTCAGAGATCTGGAACACTTAAGTGTAAGTAGAGCGTCAAACAGACAAAATATTGAGCGATAATATTAATGTCAGACACTTTTGTAAAAAAAAAAAAAAATGCTGCACTGTTAAAGAGGACGATTAAAAAAATTATTTTCTTCAAATTTTGGACAAAACAAAAAACAATGCCCTATTTACAAGATGTAAGTTTCAGGTGTGCTCAGAATGTGTCTGAAGCTCCAGTTTAAAATATACAACAGAAGCAAAAATATGTTGTTTCATGTATTTTTTTAAATGCAAATGACCCTTTCAGAAAAGGTCTGTGCTTTCACAGCTTGTGCCTCGGTTACTACAGCAACAATAAACAAAACATTGGTTTGGTTTTGATTATCATCTCTGTTGCACTCATGCTCACATGACGTTGTAGAAAAGTTTATTCTTTGTATGAATTTTGAACTTTTGATATATGATTTTCTGACTGCACGGACAAAAAGTGCGCCCACAGAAAGCTGGCTCTTTCATGTCAACTCTCATATACACACAAGGTTGTGTCAAAAACACACAAAGTTCACACACAGTCAGTTATGTCTTAAAACATAAACAGATGCATGTGTATGAGTATATGAGAATTGTGAAACGGTGTCTCTGGGACATGGCGACAATACACTACTAACGCATTTCAACCAGGTCTGTACCAGTTCTCTGTGACAAGTAGTGATGCACGATCATGATTTTTCGTGGCCGATTCCGATACCGATTTTTTTCAAGCAAACTGGCCGATTCCGATACCGATTTTTTTTCCTTTAAGCAACCAACAAGAAATAATGAAAGATTCTAACAGAAATAAAGTGGTTATATAGTGAATATAGATTTGATTTAACATGTATAATATTTAATTGTTTAAAAAATATATATTTAAGAAAAAGTTGCCCCCAAATTCATGTCTGTGGTGTTTCAACAATGGATGTCACCCCTTTAAGAAAAGGGAGAATTCTATTTGGACTACTTCCTGTGTGTAAGGGTCACTGCAGGTGCTGGTTGATCTGAGGGGTGCATGGGGAGTACATTCTTTCTTATACATTTTGAAGTTAGCTAAATCTCTGACAATTTCATGTGTTGTCATTAGTGTATGTGGTGTTATGTTGATAACTTGCAGATCTGGCATATTTTAATAAAAAAAATATAAATATAATGTTGATATTTCCAAAATGTCCCCTGATCTTGAAATCATCATGATGGTAGCATCCATTTTAGAAAAGCCTAAGCTGATTTGTATGTGGTGTTACTGTCTCTGGTGTTAATGCATTTTCTGGTAACACAGAGACTTTAGTAACTTACATTATAAGGTCTTTGGTGTTATAATTACGTCTGTGGTGTTACTTCAATATGACATAGACATAAGTGGCTGTATCACAAGTTTTTGATTAAAATTATTTAAAATTCAAAATGTTCTTAAGCTTTTATTTTAATGGATATAGCATATTAAACAAATTTTAAATGCCTATCAATATATTTTATAAGAAAAAACAAACCCACCCCAGTTGAAGATGGACCAAGATGGTTTTTAAATTGGGTTGAAACTACATAAAACTGGCCTTGAATGAAAACATTAACAGTAACCATGTGAAATGGTTACAATCTAAACCACACAACCAACACACATTCAACAGTCCAAACAAAGATGTTACTTAATCAACATTTGTTGTCGTTTTTAAAATTGGTGTAAAAGAAAAAAGGTATTTACCAGTGAAACTAAATACAACCAAAGTAGGCTATATAAATAAATTATTCCAAAACGTTAAATCAAATAATGTTTAGTGCAACGAGCAAAAACAAAGATGCTACAGCTCGTGCTTGTTAAACCGAATTAAGTCAATGTAATTTTAAGGTAAAATAAAAATAATAATCTCGGACAGAACTGACGTTTATACGTTTGAACGTTTTATTCTTTACAAAAAGTAGCATTTCAGCTTTGTCACAAGTTGGTCTGTTTCTTTTCTCATCCAACATGTGAGAAGCTGCGCTGAACAACTGTTCACGGTCTATTCTTGTGCAGGGCGTGGACAGATACGCTCGCGCAAATTCTAGTGATGGGAAGTTCGGATCATTTTACCGACTCGGACCTTTGAGTCTTGTTCAAGATGAGCGAGCGACTCGAAAAACCGAAGACTCAAAAGTGAACTAATCAATTATCTTTCCGACTCATACTGCATTAGTCACGATGAGCGAACGACTCGAAAAACCCGAAGACTCGAAACAGGTGAACTAATTCCAGAACCTTTAGGATGGTGCGCATGCGCGACTGAACGAATCACTCCCGAACAACTCGTTCTTCTCGAGTCTCATTAAAGATCCGTTCAAGACCGACCCATCACTAAGCAACTTCAGCTAGAGCAGCAAAGGAAAGCGGCTCTTATTTGTGTGCCAGTAATGTTACACCAACGGCTGTTAACTTCATTGTATCTGTTTTCTGTGTTTGTTGTGCTCCTGCGAATGTATTCCACTAAATGACGTATTCGCGCACTCGAAAATCGGCCGAGACAAAACGGCCGTTGCCGATCGCGATTATAAGCAAAAACCGGCCGGTTCCGATCTTTGGCCGGTCAACCGGTGCATCCCTAGTGACAAGTAACAAATCTTTCTTTTTTAAAACAGCATAAAAAATAAAATTTAAATATAACTTAAAGCAATAAAAGAAAAGAAAATTAAATCTCTGAGCAATGCGTTCTTTTTTTAAAGCTACTATTTGTGGGTGTGTGTAGAAGGGCCCACCATGACATTCAGTTATTCCACCGGCATCAAGGCAAGAGAAAAAAACAGGCAAATTATGTGACTATAATCAAGTAGTTTCAACGGGTCTATAAATTTCAAACAAGGTACAATATCACAACCATTACAATGTCATTTTGGTAAATGTTTCACAGCAAACGTGAATGGATTTTAAGCAGCATTTCAGACTAAATAATTATTAAAGGATTCAAGACTGATCCAGCATGTGCTGCTTTGATTAATGTGTTTTCTACGCCTGCATTTTAAATACAAGGAGAGGAAAATAAAACTGTAATGAAAAGTGCAAACATATTGAGGTAAGCAATCAAGGTATGAAAGCAAAAGCAAGACAAACATTTCACTAATGCAGATTCTTCCCAGTGCTTTCAAACAAAAAATGCTAAAGGACAAAACGAAGTAGAGTCAAAATTATTTCCAGAAAAATGCAAAACAGTAATTTAAGAATATACCCTGTTCGATATTAAAACTAAAATCTCTGCTCAGAATACGAAGTAATTATCAGAATGGTTATACATGCACATGGCTACATCTGAACTGTTTTAGCTGGTGGGAAATGCAATAGTTATGTAAATGAAACAGGCAGGACGCACATACAAAAAATACAAATATTCAACAAAAAGCCAGTTTAATCCACGAAGGATGCTGTGCCAGGTTCTGAATGCCAACAGGCACTACAGTACATAATGTTCAACGATATAAGAGCTATTCAATTCAAGCCTAGGAAACATTCAATAAAAAAAAACTATGTCTGAGAGGTTAGATGCTCTTGATTCAGGCTCTGAAACCGGTCTATAGCTTTCCTATTATAGTAACTAAGCGTGAACAGACAATATATGCCACTTTCACATATGCATTTGGCTAAATCATAACCTCTCTGAACCAACAATCTCACTGTGCTGCCCTAAATTAGTCTGGAACGAGGTATCAAAAGACCGAAAGACACACAAATAATTAAAGAACAGGCTGTGCGTAAAATCACTGGTCAAGCAAATCAAAAACCACTGCAGAACTGCACAAGTCATTGTGATTCTTCTTCTGCTGAAGGAAGATGGCTAATTTACATGTTAATGAGAAGAGTCAGTAAAGAGGCCAAAGAACTTTCTCTTCAATATTCATGTTCCTCTGTTGTGCGCTGTTCGCTAGGACCTTCACTGAGGAAAGTGATTGTTATTGTGAAGGAATGTAAAACAGAGTTCATGCAGCTACTGCTTTGAGAAATGTGGAATACAAATAAGTGTGTTCTGGTCAGTAAATCAAGTTGGGTTAGCATTATTAGCTGTAAGGGATACATTTGTTAAATTTTTATTAGATTTACTGTAGTGACATCAAAGAGCATTCAAATAAAATCCCACATTACTAACACAATAGACAGTCTATTAATGTTCTGAAAATGTAGGAACGCAATATTAAAGTTCTATACAATATAAGTTCAAATTAAAATCTATGAGTGAATTCAGGCATCACAACATGTAAAATGAATATTAATTTTGAGATTTGTGAAGAATTACACTTAAGTGTCATATTATTATTAGTGTTTTTATAATAAAAAAATATTATAATGTAAAAATAAAGAAGGAGTGAACTGCATAGGTAATCTAAATGTAAAACAATATCAACAAATGCCATCAAATATAAATATAATATACGTATGTAAAAATGATGGCATAAATAAATCTCTACGAAAATCTTACAATATATACAAAAATGTAAAGTGCATCCAAAAGTATTGGATACTTTAGTAAAAAGTATGCTAACAAATAATGTACCTGTACTGTAAGTTGTATTGCTGTAACATTTTACTGGCTGAACAAATCAACACTTTGACATGCTTTTCTTCCTCTTACAGCCTTGTTTTCATTCGTGTCACATTAAGTATTGTTTCTACTCTAACCAAGGTCTACATTCTGACTGAATAGGTCTCTTCTGAGTGTGAGATTCTCCTGGTGTTCACCCTGAATGATGAGGCATGAAACTGGCAGGGCACGGAGAGCTTTTCTACCTGTTCTAATGCACCCGTGATGAAGGCCATGCAGCTTCATGAATCGACTGTCAGGGTGGAACATTACCTCCTGCAGGGTCCTGCGTAGCCGCAGCAGAAGAGTCTTTACCGCTGTGCAGTCCTGCTGCATCAGCCTGAACGGTAGCGCTTCCAGCCCGGGCAAAGGTTCATCATCACGAGACAGATAGAGGGACATCGGCCGCTGCTCCCTGGAAGGAACAAAAGAAAACAACTGAGCAAGAAACAGTCTGAGATTTAGGGTCACGATACCAGAAATTTCACTAAAAGTGAATTTCCAACATATATTGGCAAATGAGTGCACTCAATGCAATTTAACAGTATTTTATGCAATAACCATATCAATTTCAATCCTGTTCTCCACTGATTGGGATTTAAACTAGAATGAAATGTAAATAACCAAATTTTTGTCTATTGTTTGCATTGTGCAGATGAACAGATCAATCATTCATGCAGAGAATGGGATCAAATTAAACTTGATTAGAAGCGCTTCTTGAAAACGACAGAAAGACAAAGGTTCAGAGTGGAGAAAAAACCCTCAAGAGACACTCGAGAGGAACAGTCATACCCTCTTCATCAGGCCTTTCATTGGGTCCAAGTGGATACTAATCTATATATAAACTCAGACAATTAGACCGTTAAGAGGTTACAAAACATTACTTTTTCCAGTCTACTGAGATCGAATGACACAGCATCAATATCAGGGGACATATACGAAGGGGAAAAATCATCTATCCCAAAGATGACGTACACAAAATCAAAAGACTTTACACCCAAAGGTAAGGCAATATCTTTTTCAAGACAAAACCTCTTTCGTTCTTCATTTATGAAAGAACAAAAGCCAGACATATATCAATGGCATATATCAAAGATATCTTCAAAGGAAGCACAAGGTATTTGGACCGATAGAAAGAAAGTTCCACAAAAACATGAAGAGAGACCGCTTGCTAATTACAAATCTGATTCTGCTCAACAGAAGGATCACATTGTAGCTCAAGACTTGTCTTTATACGTTTCTGGATTTCAGATCGAATTTAACTCAAGGTGCTTCAGATATAATTAAGCATTTATGCTTTTTAAAAGTACACCGATAACAGAAGATCAAAAGGAACCTCAGAGTTTTGGATTAGAATTAAGCATCGATTCCTGGGAACCCCCAACGAGTTCGTAAACACATTCAGTCTTCCAAACAAACGTCTGACACTTTTGTTGTGGTTTTCCATTACCACGCTGTTTATTTCAGGGTTTTTGTGGTGAGTGTCCTTGGAGCTGCAAGAAGAAAGGGAAATTTCACTTTCTACTCCATGACAGGTTACAAGCTTTCCATCTCACACTTGTCAATTAATATCACCTCCTCAAACATCCTCTCTGAAAAATGGGAATGTGTTTTCTTGTTTCTCAATCCATAGCATCGACCGGTAAAAACATACTATCCATCTTGAAGGATATATCAATTGTTTCTGTTTTTGTGAATTTACAAAAGATTTCATAAATGGTTTGGGTTGCTAAATGCCTGAGAAAGCATAGACAGAATCCTGACTTATTCATGATCCTCGCACTGAGACACGGCATAGGAGAAGGCGTTCTTATTCAACATACTCATAAAAATATTAGAGCCTGTATAACTCAGTGTCTGCACAGAAAGCCAGCAGCAAAAGCACGGTTTGTTCTTTGTTTTTTTTTTTGACTACAGGATTTAACAGATACCTCTAATATTGTATTTTACTGTGACAGAGTCAACTGATGTATTTGTCAAAGCATGGCATGGAAAATCGATCATTGGACATGAATTATAAAAGCAGAAGTATGGAACCACACTGTTTATTACTTAAAAAGGAAGTCAGAGTGAGCACTGCAGAAGTGATTGGATATTGAGCCTTAACAATTCTAGATTTCCTTTAGCTCTGACGCCTGAGGCGTTAAACACAATTCTGAAATGTTTTCAGAAAAAAAAACAGAACTCAATTTTGCCACTTTCAAGCACTTTCCAAACACATTAAAAACAAAGACCTGGTGTTAAATGGCACCTCCTCTAATCACAACTGTCAGTGTTATCATTCTGTCTCCAAGGGGACATTATTTAATTAAAAAAAGCTCTGTGCATCAGGTAATTATCTAGATTCACTCATTCATTATAATTTTAGATGTTAGGACCTTAATGAATCGGTTAACAAGCAATGTGATTCCTCCAATAACTAGAGTAATTTAAAGTTGTGAGGTGAATCTCACTGTGACAACACTTTACCTATAAACATGCTAACAAAAATTAAGCCTTCCAATCCTATATGAATATGCAAGGCAGGAGTATAGCTGCCACCATTTCTGCCCCTTAGCTCTTCCTCTTTCCCCTTGATTCTCTTTTGGTTGGAGGGGTAGGGGTCATAGGAAGGGCCAGATAGCCCTTCAAACGAAGATTTTTCAGGACCACACTTCAAACAAAGGGGTATGAATTATCTCAGGGTAAACCGGCTACAGCGCCAACATGGCTGCCCGAGCGAACAAAAAGACACAACTGTAAGTTTTTTGCCATTAATAAAGATTTTAATGAAAAGTAATCTTTTGTTTTATGTTACATTCAATCGTAAGTTCATATTTACAGTCATGTTATTCAAAGAAATGTTTGCAAAAAAATATCGCTAAAGTTGCTGCGTCATATCATTTCAGACTGCACAGCAGTGCCACAACATATGTTCATGTCTGATCAGGGTGATAACCACCATAGACATTGAGAGGGGCTAGTCCCCCCAATAATTAGAAATCAAAACTCTTAAACCCTTAAAAAGGGGAAGGGGTATAAAATATAATTGGGATTGGGCCTTAGTGTTATGATTTCTTCCATTCATCTATTTATGAGTGGGCCATCATGTTAATTTATAATAATAAATCCTATGTAGTCTCTAAAATGCTGCCCATGTAGGCAGCTCACTAAGTTTTGGAACAAAGCCTGTATATTATTTATGCTATAAAATTATCAATTTCCATTTAGTAGAGGCGATGCTGTTATTAATCAGGTCTTGGGATGCACTTTGCTCCGAGACGCATCTAAAAGCTGCTGACCTCAGGGTGTTTTCATTATGCTTCAGTTGCAGCTTTGTCTCAATATTTACACTAACAGTAACACCTAAATATTTCACTTTAATTATTCAGTCACCTGCATCACCTCACTACAAAATATCCATTATCACCTCACTTCTGGCCATAATCTGATTATGCCAATGCAAACACTGTCAACCAAGTCTGATCTTTTATGCATATGACCTCTGCTTAGCAGGTTGACAACCCTCCTCTGCGTGAGCTCTCATTTAGAGGCTGTATGTTATTGAAAGTAGTTGAGGGGCAGAGCACTGGAGTTCTGTACTGGCATCTGTCAGATGTAAAAGACTCCCTCAGGTGAGTCGGTGTTCTGTGTTACACCTATTTGCACCGTTTTCTCGTTGGGCCATTAGCATCCTCATTAGCATTAGGCAAGCCTGGCCCTTTGTTCTTTTAATCACATTTTAACATTGCACAAGAGGAGCAAAGTCCCGCCTATGTTCATAGATGCAAAGAAATGGGTTTGGAAACCAGTAATCTGAAAGATTGCTTCCAGAAGCAGTGTTCAGATCAGAGAAATGGCTCACAGTCCTTGCTAGTATAGTAATTATTGTAATTAGAGAGATACAAAATTGGTGCCCTTTTTCTGCTGGCCAAGAAGATATGGAGATGGACTGCTGTAAACATCGAGACAGCCCACAAGATGCAGTCATCGTTGACTGTGAGCATGAGAAAGAGAGAGAAAAAAACTGTGAAAAGTGGTATTAAATTCATTTAAATCATCTTCCCTACCAGCCAGAGACAATTTTTCACACTAGGGGTGGGCGGTATGACCAAAATCTTTTATCACAGTATGAGTAATTTTAAATCATGGTAACAGTATAACTCACAATATAGTTATTTATTAATAGAAATGCCCCAAAATGCTCATATACTACCTTTGATTTGTGGGTTAGTAAGATTTGTCTCTTAAGTTTTTGAAAGAAGTCTTGCACCAAGGCTATATTTCTTAGATTAAAAAATACAGTAAAAATAAAACTGTAGAATATTATTACATTTAAAACTAACAGTTTTCTGATTTAATTTATTTTACAAGTTATAATTTTTTTATGTAATTTACGGAAACATTATTATTATTAGCAATTTGAACAGCTCCATTTATTTGTGCAAATGTCACTTTTGATCAATTTAAGCATCCTTGTTAAATTATTTTTTAATTTTTTTTAAACCTTACCAAATATGCTTTTTTTTACTTTTTTCTAATTCATAAAAAAAATAATACATAAAACATTTTGATCTCTATTTTGGTATAAGCCCTTAAAAACACATTGTTTGACAACTAACATTCAGAGACCACTCATTTCTTCATGCCATTGGCCATTTTGTTTACCCAAGCAAAACATTTTGATAAACACAACAGACTGCAACAAATTGGTCAAGTCCCGTGAATGTAAGGATTTCTGGCAGCAATACTAGAAGTCAAAAGTTTTCACACTGCCATCAACCATCTCCCTCAAACTCAATTTATTTAGTTTTGACTCATTTTCATTACGACGACTAGCTTCAGGCTGGGATCAGTAACCTTGGCAATGACATCATCTCTGTTTGTTTGTTTATTCTGAACTTTTCAACCCCAAACATCTGAAAAGCTTAAATGTGTTGATTCTGCTCATTACGTGACGTCCCTTGTGGGTTAATTGTGGTTTATTTATTTCTAGCAAGGAATTAAGCGATGATGTCAGAGAGGACGCGGTAGTGGTTGCAGGCGGTTTGTTGACATTAAAGCAATGTTTCTGGTTGATCAAATATTTATGCCTTGAGAAGATTCATTTGTTGAAAGTCTTACATGAATGAGCTTCATTTAAAATTGACAAATTCAATGGTAATTTAATGTAAAATCTTTGTTTCTCCACTCAAAAATATTAACAGCTCAAGCTAAGAGATTTTTCGCTTTCTAGATGGTAACGATTCTTACTGTAGATGAAAATTACTGTAGAGTCAACATGTCATAAAGGTCTCAAAAAATCCTTCCGCCATTTATGACTAAGAACCACTTGTGTTTCAACATTTCATGGTTTGTGGATGCACAACAGGCGAAGAGGTGGCCACCTCAGAAAAACTATGTGTCCAATCAGTGATGTCACAAGCTTCCTTGCTACATGTGACGACAATGGATTCTGCCGCTGTGACTCAGCCAGACCCCCAGGAGACTTTCCCACGAGCCAGATCGCGCTCACACACACACACAAACGGGAGAAATCAACATGACGCCACAACTGAGAGTGTGAACAAAGGTTAGGGAATAATCACACCCACAACTCCACACTTCAGGAAAAAAAAAAACACATCTGACTGGACCACCGTAATTAGTTATGCTCAAACTAGAAGTCATGTACTCCTTTAGTCACACCTGAGTTTCCTTGAAAGTCCCCTCTCGCTCTCTTTCTTTGAATCACCTTGACAGACTTAGGTAAGGAGACTGGGGAAAGTAGCACAAGGCCAGACATGCTGCCTTCTGTTGTGGAGGACCACAGCTTGCGGAGAGCTGAGGAGTCTGCCCCCTGCTGAAGCAAACCTGCTCCTGAAGGACATGAGGAAGAGAGAGAGAGAACCCAGCTGCTCGTGAGCTTTGCGTCTCAGCATTTCGCTGCTTTCTCTGTCTCTGGGCTAAAGGTGCACTCAATAAGTTGTTGTTTGCATATTGCGGGCTCTTCATCTCAGCACACTTTCATGTTTGTGCTTTATAAAACACCTAGAGCTCTGTAAGACCTCTATATAATGTAAACATTATTTTCAATATTTATTTTAACATCAACACCAACACTACTACTAACATATAATAAAACAGTTTAGCTGTTGTTTGAATTATCACTATTTATTTGTCATCCTTACTGACATTAAATATTATTATTATTAATATTATTTTAGTAGTTGTTTTTTGTAACTGTTAAATAGTAATATCATTATTAAAGACAATAACCATGAATACATTATTTAGAGGTTTCCAGAACTCCAGAGATTGTGCTTTACAAATAACATGTAATAATAATAATAATAATAATAATAAAGTTGATGTAATTATTCCTTATAATTTAATACTTTGGCAATTATTATTAATTAGAATTTAAATTATAATTATATTTGATTACATAAATTATTTATAATAACAAATCATCAGATAAATTGTAATAGCAGCAGTAGAATTGTGTTAATAAAGAGCTGTTCCGTTTAGTCTTTAACCCGGTAGATAATTAGGATGTTCTCTAATTCCTGAGTTCCCTCAGGGACTGTTAATGTGTTTTAAGAAATATGGTTTTCATTTACGAGTAAAATATCTGTGATATACATGACTTGAAGAGATGCTCGGATTTAGTTCTACAACTTTAATTACACGTTACAAATGGTTGTTTACATGTGCAGTGAATCAAACTTGCATCCTTATGGTAATCCTTATTTTCCATATTAATCAAAAATAGCTATTCTAACTCATTATGAATTCTGTTGGGAACTTAAGGCTGACGCACTTTCTGGTTTGACCTACAGATCAACATCATGACAGTCCAGCTCTACAGGACAGCAAACATGGCTGTTCATGGAAGTCACCAGGAAGGGTCTACTTGTAGGTTCCAACAACAAAATGTCTAAGTCTTACTGAAGTCAAGTCATATTTAAATAATTAGAAATAAAAGAAAATATGAATTTCTTTACGTGAAACTTTTAATGAGGAAAAATGCCTGAGTGCACCTCTAAAGAAAAGCGGAACAAAATATGATTTAGAGAAAGCGTACAAGGAAACTGAATGGGTCTTATGAACAATTCGATTTTTTTCCTCCTAGACGACCTTGCTGATAGTATAACTAAATCAGATCAAACCGCAATAAAGTCTTGGTCATTTTGTTCCTCACAAAATGGGGGGGGGATACGGTTGAGGATTTCAGTTTCCTTTCATTTAAACTGTGACTCTCTCTCTGTATGAAAGCTGTATAAGAGAAACCAAATCATAAACCTTTACACTGACTTTGGCAGTCTTTATTCCATCTTTTCCTATAGCTTCATCTTTCTGCCTCCCTTCACAGAGCAAAACACTTCCTTCTGCCTCTCATCAGAGCTGTAAAATGGGCTAGCGCTGCGTCGCTGAGCGAGAAAAACATAACACGAGCTGCTGTGCATCAGTCTCGCT
The DNA here is from genome assembly GCA_027564155.1 of Gymnocypris eckloni scoliostomus. Classification (NCBI taxonomy): domain Eukaryota; kingdom Metazoa; phylum Chordata; class Actinopteri; order Cypriniformes; family Cyprinidae; genus Gymnocypris; species Gymnocypris eckloni. Next base: position 14,931,750 of record CM050420.1, read on the forward strand.
GACGGCTGATGCGTTTTCCACCAACAGCCCAGATTTCGCCTTGGGATAATATATCTTGTCACTTAGTCAGGGTGTAGGATTATAGCCCATCAAACAGTGCATCCTCAACTCTAGCTGAGCTGACTCACAGCAGAAAACAGGCCTCGCAGCCACTGTCCATTAAAGACATCTATACTAGCTGACACCTCCCCACCATAATGACAATATACCGCAGTCCCAAGCATCTTTCAAGCCGTTTCTCTCCCGTCTTCCAAATAATGAATTTGACAAACATGAAAAAGCCAACTACTTTACTACTGTTGAGTTTCATTGTTTTCAATGCTGGGTGAATTATTAGACGCTAAAAGCAACAAAAAAGATAGTTCACCCAAAAATGAAAGTTTCCAATTATTTACTCATTCTTGTGTTGTTCCAAACTAGTATGCTGCCTTTATGGAACACATTCTTTTTCCATAAAACAATAGTTCACGGTGATTATGGCAGGCAGAGCTCCAGTAAATAAAAGAAAAATCCATGACTGGTGAGCTATATTCTTCAGAAGCTTTGTGTAAGAAACAGATTGAAATGTAACTCATTATTCACACGTTCAGATACGCGTCATATCCAAATGTGATGCATCTAAATGCACTACTGTTGAAAAAGTTGAGTTGGGAAGATTTTATGTTTTCAAAAAAGAAATCTTGTAATACTTTTAAATATTGCAATTTAAAATTACAGTTTTCTATCGTAAAATATTTTTCAAATGTAATTTACCATTATATTTACTCCAGTCTTTAGTGTCACATGAAATCCTTCAGAAATGATTCTAATACTCTGAGATGGTAGTAAAGATACACTTATTAAACACTTAAGAAACACTTATTATTATCATCAATTTTGAAAACAGTTTTGTTGCTAAATACATTTGTGGAAACCGTGATCCTTCATGAACAAAGTTTAAAAGTATAGCATTATTTTTAAAAAGTAAAGCCAATCTATAAATGTACAAAAGATGTAACTTTTAATGAATGCAATATATCAAATAAATAAATAAAAATACGTCTTACTGATATTGATACTCTATATATGTACTGTATGTGGAATGAGATTCAAGAGATGCAGTGGAGGGAACATTTCCCAGTAAACCAAAACCTAAATTTCGGTATATTTCTTACACAAAGCTATCAATCAGCTTCAAAAGACTCAAGGTATTGTGTTCAAGTCATATAGGCTACTTCTGTCATGGTGTGTTTCTGTCCTTTTGGTTTAAAGGGGTCATCGGATGCCCATTTTCCCATGAGTTGATATGATTCTTTAAGGTCTTAATGAAAAGTCTATAATATACTTTGGTTAAAATTTTCAGTGGTAGTGTAAAATAATACCCTTTTTACCCTGTCAAAACAGCTCTTTTCAAAGCAAGCTGTTTTCTTGCATGACGCTTAAATGCAAATGAGCTCTTCTCACCCCGCCCCTTTCTTCCGAGCCACTCTCTGAGAGATGGTAAACCTTAGCCACATTCATCTTGAAACTCGCTAACTAGCACGTTATTAGGAAAGGCAATTTGCAAAGATTCATAAAAAAACGTTGGATCGCGATTGATTTGCGCGAACATAGATGTACGTAGGAAGATTGGAGGCGCATTCCCTTCAAAAACAAATGTAATCCACTGCGTCTTCAGCCGCTCAGATGACGGGAGTAAATGACTACTGCTGTGTTCATTATTACATAAACTGCTATGTTCATTATTACATTCAATAACAAAACACCTTAAATCGCTTAGGAGTCATTCTTGCATACATCTGCTCCGGCATCGAAACAACTGATGACATCTCACTCAGGGTGGGTCTGAGGTAAGACACCAGTGCAGTCAGTGCTGAAATGCTGTCAATCAATCTATTATGGAAACGGCTTGATTTGAGAAAGTGGTAATGATTTTTAGTAGATTTTAAAAACACTGAGTGGATTTTATCATTATAAGGTGGGTGTACTGCCAACAAACATTTATGTTCAAACAACATATAAAAGTGCATTTCGCATCCGATGACCGCTTTAAGAACACTATGAACTGTTGTTTATTAACAAAAACTACAAGATACTGAACATAATATATTGCTTTTGTTTTTCACAAAAAAAGTAACAGCATGCTTAAAATTGCATAGGCTTAAGTAAATAAAGAGATTTTCATTTTTTGTGAGCTATACCTTTAAATGCGCTTTAAACACCGTTAAGAAATCATAACATGCCACAAATAATTACTAATAGAATTAGCTAGCCCAGCATGAATAGCAATCGCTTGGCTGACGATGAGAAAGTCTAAACCTTGTCAATAACATGGTCAGACAATCATAGCACAAATTGTGAGATCTTTATCATGATGAGAACAGAACAGTCCTGGGGTGCCATAAATGTAGAAAATAAATACAGAACTTCCTCAAATGTAGCAATAACCCCAAAAAGTAGCTTGCAGTGCTACTCGGTAAGAAATCTCATTCAAAACGGTGTCAAAGATATCAAGACAAGGTCATTCAATCACCACCTGCTGACAAGGCGAAAATACGCTTTCTAGAAGCAGCACGGCTTTTATGAGGCATTCGCTAGCTCAAATATACTATGAAATGTCATATAACAGTGTAGGTTTGGAAAAGTACTTCTCATAACCTTTAAGCAATATAAGGTAATATCTGGAACAGCAGTGTTGCATTAAAATATTAAACCGTGTACATATACAGAAAACAAATACAGGAGTTATTACAAGTAGTTGACATGTAGTAGTTCAGGTACATTCTGTAATAATTTCAAAATAACCCGTTCTATTTTAAAGGCATGCTCTAAAAACCGTACAAATAATTATAAGGTCAGGAAATGTATTCAATTTTCTAGGCTAATTTCCATGCTAATATAATTTTCTCTGTGTCCATAAGGGATTCATCCGGCTCTGAAATGACTCTGCTGTCATTACGCACGAGGATGAAACTGCCAGTCAGAGTAGACCGAGTTTGAGAGAACGTCATCAAATAATACAAAATGTCGGCGCAGTCAATGCCCATGTCAATACATTAGAGAAAGTTTGAAAGTTTAGGGAACAAGATGCAAAGCAGTGGATGAAGTAGGACTCGCTTCCACCGAGAACATGACTGTATAAATTTGTTTATTCTCACATCAACATTGTCATGACTGTATTTCTTGGCATGCTCATTAGAGATCACTCTAGTTTACTTGTTGCTCTGCAAACTCATTTCATCAAAATGCTTCAAATCTGGCTGAAGCTGTGCTTCTGTTTAACATAGCAAAACAATCCCTTAAATGAGAACTGATGCTCCAAAATAAATTCTCAGAATAACACAATATACTTATACCACACATACAGAGACTTGTATATTCATTATATGGACAAAAGTACTGGGACACCCCCTTCTTTAGAAGAGAAAAAGGCACTTCCAAACTGTGGCAACAAAGATGGAAACGTAATTCATGTACTTACTTTTATTTCCACCTCTGTTGCAACAGTTTTGAAGTGTATGAAATGACTGTATCCCATATGCACAAGTCATTGGTGTTTGGCTCAAGTTCTGCATTTAAAGTCACACCAGAGGTGTTCAGCTGGGATTAGGGTTTGGCTTCCTGCAGACCAGTCAAGTTCTTCCACACTGACTGAATCATCATTTCTCTTTGATCCTTGTCTTATACACAGAGACACTGTCATGTTAGAATAGAAAAGGATCCTGTCCAAACTGTTGCTATAAAATTAGAAGCACACAATTCCCTAAAATATCATTACATGCTTAAACATTAAGATTTGTACTCATGGAAATTACTTAAGTAGTCAAACCTTTCATTAGAAGGGGGTGACACAATACTTTTGGCAATATAGTGTATCATCTATCTTTATTTACATGATTTATGATGATGGATCATTTGACATGCTTGCTGCTTTTTTGTACGTGTCAAAGATTCTGTTACTAAATGTTCTTTTCTTTTCAAACTTACAGCCAAAAGTACAAAACATAATGTTTTATAAATTAAATGTTATTAAAATGTTTATGTATAAACATGTAATAGCTTTTCCTTGCATATATTCGTAATATATGTCATAAACTGAAGCACAGATGATTTGAATGACATTATTTCTTCTGTGGAACACAAAAGATGATATTTGGTGTATGGACCAAAACAAATGAGAAGACATTTTAGAAAAAATTATCTTTTTGTTTCACAAAAGAAAAGTAATTGACGTTTGAGTAAAGGATGAAAGAATATTCATTTGTGGTTGAACTTTCCTCTAAGAAACTATAAACGGTAAGCACTGAAATATCTGAAAGAGCTGCCTTAGAACAAATATGAATTTAATAATATCTCTGCACTGCTGACTCATTTTTGAAGATTTTAAATTGTTTTTAAATATGCCCACCAAGACTGCATTTATTTGAAAATACAATAAAAATTGTAATATTGTAAAATGTTATAACAATTTTAAATAATTGTTTCCTATTTGAAATATTTGTAAATGTAATGTATTCCTGTAATAGCAAAGCTGAATTTTCAGAAGCCTTTATTTTAGTCTTCAGTGTCACATGATCCTTCAGAAATATTCAAGAGACATTATAATTATTATCATCGATAATTAAATAAATTATGCTGTTTAATATTTTTGTGGAAGCAGTGATAATTTTTTGATGAATACAAAGTAAAAAACAGCATTTATTTGAAATATATGTTGTAACATTGTAAACACATTACTGTCACTTTTGATGAATGTACAGCATCCTTGCTGAATAAAAGTACAAATGTTTTTTTTTTTTTACAATACTTCTGGGTATTGTTATTCTGGGCTTTCTTATTTTTCTAATATGCATTTTCTTGTAGAGCCGGTGAAAATATTGGCAGACAAGCAACAATCTGAACTACAAGTCTGATTGGACCAGCAGAAAAAAACATCCTTATTGTTGATTTCTGCAAATCAGTTAATGTTCATGAAACACTTGGATGATCATTTTGTGGTTTGTAACAAGGTAAATACCATTACTGATTCATTAAAGTGGGCATGTAACATTACCCCCCCTGGCGAACCATTCATGTTCACAGTGCATCTGTGAAATTAAGAGTAGAAGCTGCAGTGAGTTTAAGATACCTGAGGGGGGGCTCCTTGGGATCTCTTCCAGGGGTCCGGTTGGTGGAGGTCTCCAGGGGTGAAGGCAGCAGGTTGAGGCATGATGCAAGGGATTGACTGGAATCCTCCCGTGAGGCTGTAATAGCTAATTTAAAAAGAAAAAAAAAGCTTCTGGGTGAAAATAAGCTTCAACTTTATTTGCCTGAAATAAGGGATTTATTTATATTTGTAAGAAATGTTTGTACAACAAACAAAAATTATGTACTTTGTTGGGTCGCCACTTGTCCAATGTGTAATCTGGGTCCTGAAGCAAAACCAGCTGAGAACCACTGATCTAAGGGAAGTTCATGCCAAAATGACTTCATGCACAGGCACTGCGGTATTTACTTCTCTTGCAAAAAAAACTGCTTTCGTAAATATCAGCAATGACATTCAGTGTTTATCTGTCTAGAGGCTTTGCCTGTGGTGCATAATAGCGTGTAGTGTCACATGTGCTGATGTAACTCCTCCAGAATATCAGAACATTTGGAAAATTAAGATGACGACATGACTAATTCATAACTGTATGCGTGCATAACTTTATGGTGTAATATTTTACAAGGTATTAAAATCGGAAGACTTGCCCGAGTCTCATCTTTTTTTATCTATGGGAAAAATCATTTCTTCAAGCGATGCAGCTATTATAAGAATGTGTAATGTGTATAAGAATGTGTAATTACTATAGCAAGATATTCAGAGATGTAACAGCATGAATATGAATGAGAAATAAATGCCATAATACATGTTTGAGAGTCTGAAGCAAAAAGGAGAGAGCCACTGGAGTCTGGTATAAACATACCATGGTGAGGTCGCTGGTCATCAGAGAGGTCAAGATCCAGCATCAGGTCATCCTCATCCAACTCAGATGAGCCAAGGTTATTCAAAACATCCTGGAAAAATGGAGAAAGACTATCATGCGAGGGTCAAAATAATACAAAATTGCTAAGGAGAGTTCCGTGAGTATGGTTCATTTTTACATTGAATGTAATAATTCACCAACAAATGGTGTTATGTAGTTGCACATAATTAATTACTTTATAGTTAAAGAAAATATTATAGTAAATATACATTAATTTAATTATTTCTTCTTACTGCAAATAAACTCCATATTTTTATACATTTAGGTTTATAATCAAAACTTACAATTACAATTTTTTTTTGTAAATACATACTGTACAAATAGTACAATTATATGACCAGGCCAATAGGGAAAAAAAGGTTCTTACTGTTGAGACCTTGTATCCATACAAGATTCATATTTTAGTAGTTATGACATATTTAGAATCCATTTTAATGTCTCTACTTTGGTTAGAGTGACTAATGACTTTCTTAAATTAAGCTCAAACCTCCAGCTGCGTGTCATGGACTCTTTGTTAAAGCAAGATGACAAAAGAGGATTTAATTTGATTTAAAGATACCTCCACAGCAACCTTTCCACACAACTGACTAAACAGTGCAAAAAATCCCACTGTGCTCTCAAGAGGCAGAAAACCTGTTTATAGCTCAAATCAAAGTGGGCTTCTGGGTGATGCTTTTCAAAGTGTCACACTGCCATCTTGTGCCCAGCATGTAAAAAACACCTTCGGATTGAAAGCTAAAGGTAAGAAAAATAAGACTAATACAGGATTGTTTATTCTAACACACAAGCCGGACTCAGCAAAGCTCTGTATGGAGTATTAATAGCTAATCTTATTTAAAAGTCCATGTAAAAGATAAAAAGCCAAAGAGCAGCTATTATGTCCTATTAAAGTGGAAAGAGCAGCTCTGTGGCTAATTAAGCAGGACAGAGCACAGTGCTGGATAGTGCATTAGAACAGAAAAGTGCTTTAACTTTGACTTTGCTAGAAATTAAAGGGTCGCTGGGCATCTTATTAAGACTCTCAGGATGTGAAACGGCCTGGCCTTTACCTCTGTGAAATATTACGATGCCAAATGACAAAATGAATATAATGCATCACTACTGTTGTAATCTCTGAAAGAACGTAATATTGATGAAGTGAATGGCCTTATTCAGTGACCTGTTCAGACAGTTTATTTAGATATATTAAAGAGGAACAGTGTCATGGTTCATAAATGTCCTTGTGAACATAAACGGAGGAACACAGGTTGTTTATGTGCATATGCATGCAAACTGTCTCAATCAACAAGGTCACTAATTACAGATATTGACAACAGAAGCACAAAGGACAAAAACAGCCAGTGATCGAAAAAAATCTGCGAAAAAAAAAAAGGTGATGATGAAAAGATAGTCTCTTTGTTTCCTCAAGCGTTTATTTCTGAGGGATTGAGGTGGTGACAGAGAGCTGACATGTGGTGTGACTCACTCTCCATCTCCCGATGTTCAGATTGATTTTTCTGATCTTTTCATGTCTGTGTCAGGAGAAAACATGCTTTACTTATTAACAAAATATCCTGCGGCCCTTGACAAAAAGGCCAAAACAGTTCAATGGCAATGTAAACAGCTTTTCCTCCTCACTTTTAAAAAATATCCCTGTGAGAAAATAAACACTGAAACGCTTGAAGAGGCAATCTTACAGGTTTCACTTTAGCAGGTTATGCAAGGATACACCCTAAGACACATTCAGAACCAGAACAGCATCTGTGCTGCTACCAGAAATTCTTATGAGTCAGAAAACATTTGCATAAATATATCCTATGGATTAGGAAATGACCCGAGCTGAACTCTTGGTACGTAGTGAGATACTGCAGTAATTGTAAGGAGAAATGGTCAAAAATTTGACTTTGTGCACAAGAGGTATTTTCATAGCTTCATAAAATTAAGGTTGAACAACTAATGTCGCATGGATTATTTTAATGATCCTTAAAAACTGTCTGGGCCTTGAACTTTGTAGTTGCATTGCTGTCTATGGAGAGTCAGAAAGCTCTTGGATTTAATCAAAAGTATCTTAATTTGTCTTATGGGTTTGGAATGACATGAGGTTGAGCAATTAATGACAGAAATTTAAATTTATCGGTGAACTATCCCTTTAAGTCAGTAGTGACTATTTTTAGTTGGTGCCGGTCATTGGTGTTATATCAATAACATTGCAGAGACAACCCAATTAAATATCATTGAATTTCAAGTCTAGGCCACAACGTATTGAGCAAAATAAGGCTTGATTCAATAAGGCAGCTTTCTCATAAGTGAAACTAAGGCCCTTCAGGCACACTCAGTTAACCATCACTGGCTGCTGCCAACTGTTTCATTCATCAGCAAGACCAAAGTCTCCTGCTCTACAATATAAAGGTTGATTGCAAGCTAAAAACAATTAGGCTGTATCAAACAAGAACCATCTTGATGCAAATGAAGCTGCAAAAGGCAAAGCCAAATTAGCGAACAACACTTAAGTGATTTACTAGCGTGTTGGCCAAAGATTACAGAAATGAGAAACTACTGTAGTTCCTCAAATGTTAATGTTTGAAGAAGACAGGGAGCAGTAACTGTGCTTCCCTTGAGAGCAGTGAGCATAACCACAATTTCTCACTATGACAATGGGATACTTCCCTTTTCCTGCCTTTCTTTGTGTTTACATAAAAAGTTGAGTCAGCCCCATAAAAAGTATGTTAATGAGCATTTCCATTCTTTGGTGATTACAGCGTCAGCTTAGATTTTTTTTACAACAGAACACCAACACAACAATTATTTCTTTTTTAAGAGGGCTTAAAATAAAATGAGTAGGTAACAACTGGCTTTCAAAATGAAACATTCGGAAAACAACTTATTTTCTTTTAAATAAATACATTTCACTATTATTCATGCTTAAGTTCATTGTGAAAACGACTCGCGCTTCAGTGAGCGAGTCAGTTATTAGACCAATTTATACAAACAACTTGTGAGTTTGGGACATGTTTGAGACGGATTCATTAAGAGCCGACTCGTTCATTCGCAAATCGGACAGCACAGATAACAATGTTCATCGTTCCGTGCAGCTTGCACAACGCAAAATGCTGCCCTTTCTCTGAACTTGACGGCACCATGGAAGAGGATTTTCCTTCAACAAATCCGTTTCATCCATCAATGAAAACATAGGCTCACATATCAATTTATCTTTATCTGGCACAGCTTCGATAATACAAGAATCTGGATCCTCAAAGTCACCCAAAACATAAAACACGTTTCCAAAGATTTCCAATTTCTGTTGACAAACCTGACCAGACACGCTGCCTTCAGGATGTAGCCTCATCCAAGAACAACTGCCAAACAGGATAATGTAAATGGAAAGGCCAGGTCAGCCCAGCCAGAGTAAAGGTAACCCTCACTCACAAATTTTGCTCGGCACATGACTTGATGACAAATTAGCAGTGGCACTTTAGCAAGCATTAAAGAACAATAACACAGGATGTGGCGTTTTCCTCCGCTACGCTGGAAAACAAGAGCAATGACTTTGGCCTCAAGCTGTGCAGGTGCAAGCTGCATTATTCACAAACATAACAAAGCCTTTAGAACTTTGTTGGAACTAGCCAAAATAATGAGCCATTGTTTTACATTACTAATTAAAAGAATGATTTCCTGTAAGGGGTTTGTCTAAAAATCACTCAAGCGTAATTCTTTATCTATCACCAATGACCATGACAACTGGTCACCACTAACTTTTTGTTAACCATTTCAAAGTTTGGGGTCAGTAAGTTGTTTTTTTAAGGAAATTAGTTTTATTCAGCAAGAACACATTAAATTATACAAAAGTGACATTTATTTATAATGTTCATAATTATATTTCAAATAAATGCTGTTCTTTTGACCTTTCTATGTCAAAATGACCTTCTTATGTTTTTTTTTTGTTCTATTTAAATATTGTTGTAATATTTCACAATATTGCAGTTTTTCTGTATTTTTAAACAAATAAACGCAGTTTTGATGTGCATAAGAGACTTCTTACAAAATCTTACCAACCCCAAACATTTGAATAATAGTGTCATTTATTTTCAAGAATTTTCAAGAAGCAAGCTCCTAGTCAATAGAGATGGGTTAGAATGGTTGACTATCCTGTTACGCATCTAATAACTACTTATGAGGTCGACTAATTCATATTTTCAGCACTGGTGCATTTAAATAGAGACACCATTTTGAAGTATTTGAGTTTTAGCATGCTGAAAGTGTGCAGTAAAATAGCTCTCTTCAAGTAAAGTCTGTCCACTAAGCCGAGATATTTGCAACGCCTTCAGGAAGCTATTTCGGGCATCCAAGGCCAAGTCGTATGTGCTTGAATAGGGAAATCTGGAAATCTCAAAAACTGCTTGCCACATCACATATTTCAAATCAACAAAATCTGTCAGAAAACTGAAAATAAATGTTTTTTGTACAAATAACATGAGAAAAGCTCATATTTCAAGCTGTCCGGTCCAATGCGCACATGCTATCAGTCCAAAGCACGGGTCTCAGGACAACGACCGTTTCTATGGCAAACAGAGTTTCTAATGGCAACTGGAGATGTGATGACTTTAACTGGCTCTCTTATTTAGAAGGCGGGACTTAGTCCACCATAATAATGCAAGTTGCGTTTTCTCCCATTCATAGTAATTTGAGTGCACCGCCTTTGTATATCTGAAGTCATTAGTAGTACTTTAGCATGCTAACAGTTAGCACTGTACATATATTTGTTCTCACTGAAAACACCACTACAGGAATTAAAGAACTGCTTGTGCTCCACCACACCACCTTGAACAAACTTCAACACAATCACTGCTGGACTTCAAATGGCCTGCTGTGAACAGTGCTCCAGTTATTACCCATAATCCACAGGTTTACTGTGAGGTCTTGTGAAAAGATTAAAGGACAACATTTTTCTGGAGTCTGCTTTTAATAAACAGTTGGTGGCTTTAATAAATACTTGCAGTACAAAAAGGCTGTTTTATATTGTGAACTAGATATTTCGCAATCACAGTATTTCTAACGAAGCTGAACTTGTGAATGAGGAATGAGAATCTATGAGACCCAGTGATTAGGTTACAATGAAGCATCACAAAAGACTGCTTCTCGCACCGTAGCTCAGGACAGTCTGCTCTAGTTAGATTCACAGCAGTACCACACTTTTCCAATTCATATTTATTGATCTATCTGCACTCCACAGCATATTCAATGGCTTGGACATGTTCTTATTTCTTATATCTGCTTTGGGCTTTTCAATTACATTTTTCAGAGTTGATTTGATGGTCCTTTTTATCAGGGCTAAGTTCTACCACAATACTAACTCACCAGAACCTGGACTTTTCAAGTAATGGTGTATTTATACTACAATCAGTTTTAACCTCATGAATACAGACAACAGCTCTTTATTTAATTACACATTAGACTTTCTTTATTCTGTGGAACATGAAAGCATGATTAAAAAAAAATACCTTGCCAACCCTTTTCAATATGATGAATGTTAATGAGAACTTGGGTACATTACTATACATATGCATTTAACAGTATATATACACAATATATTACAATAATTCTGAAGTCATACAATAGTTATTTGTGTTATTTTGCTTGAAAGCTTCAGTCCCGTTTCACTGTAATTGCATCAAAATAAGCCACCAGTACATGATTAAAAAACATTTGATTGTGTCACTGTTATTGTATTATAATTTACACACTATTACAGTTATTCATATTTCAAATTAGTTTTGACATTTATATTTGTTTCTCTACAATAACTCTGGCTTGTGTTCCATAGAAATAAAAAGTCATACAGGTTTGGAATGACATAAGGATGAGCAAATAAAGACTGAAATTTCAACCATCGCTTTAAAGATTACATTTTGCAAAACAAAATTTGGGTTTAATAAAAAATAATAGGCCCTCTACATATTCAGGCAATGGAATGTTCTACAGAGGGAAAGTGACCCATGGATACTGGCCCTGCTGACCTGCTGGGTAAAATGGTGCGAGAGGATTTGCACTGTGATTATATCACTGGGTGGGAATTTAATTCCTCGGAAAGACGCATTGCCACATCACATTTTTCAAATCAACAAAATCTGACTACATGAATCATGTCTACATCAATGATTTTACAAAACAGTCATGCATTTAAATCAGCTGATTGACTGATTTTTGAAAATGTGAGCTTGAGCAGTGGAAGGGAATTATTCTTACCAGGCTGCCCAGTTTGGAAGATGAGGAACTGGTTCTCTGCTTGGTTAAAGTGTTGCCCTCCATGCAGTGAGGATCCCTGAGATTGAGGTGAAGTATGGGTCCTCCTGCACCCTCAGAGGCCGACCGCAGGCGTCTCTCCAAGCGCATCACCTCATGGTACGGGCTCACGCTGCTGCACATGGACACTGTGAAGAATACAAACATAGATTAGGGAATCATATCCCTCAAAACAAAGAGCTTAAGAGTTATTCAGAATATTTATTTGTTATTTCATATATATTTATATATACACACACAGTCATTCAAAATCTAGGATCTGTAAGATTTTTTAAGAATGCTTTGATAAGTCTCTTATGCTCATCAAGGCTGCATTTATTTGATCTCAATCACAAAAGCAGAAATATTGTGAAACATTTTAATGCACTTTAAAATCTAATTTATTTCTGCGATGCAGCAAACATAATTCTAATATGTTTTTTTATCATCAATATTGGACACTGTTGGGCTGCTGTGTATTATACCATCATTTCAAAAGTTAGACACCCTATTGCATTCCATGGTTTTCTGTATTAGAAGATAAAAAATTATCTGGTCCATGGAAAGTCATAACATTTGGAAATAAAGCCTCAGATGAACAATATCACATGACATATCACACGGTGTCATTATTTATTTAACAAAAATAAAGCCAAGATGGAAAAGCAAAGTTAGGACACCCTATTACTCAGTTGCCTATAGCTCCACTTTTAGCAGTAATGATTTGAAGTAATCATATTCTGTATGACTTCATCAGTCTCTCACTTAGTTCTGGAGGAATTTTGGCCCACCCTTCTTTACAATGTTACTCCAGTTAATTGAGGTCTGTGGACATTTGTTTAAGCACAGAGTCAGGATGAAATCTGGATTTGCTGGTGTGCTTGTGATCATTGTCCTGTTGCATGACCTGATTTTGACCCACCTTTAGCTGTAGGACAGATGGCCTCACATTTGACTCTAGAATACTTTGGGTTTACAGAAGAGTTTATGGTTGACTCAATGACTGTGAGGTGCCCAGGTCCTGTGGCTACAAAACAACCCTAAAATCATCATCAGCACTCCACCAGCATGTGTGACCTTTGGTATGAGGAGTTTGTGCTTATATGCTCTTTAGGTTTTCACCAAACATGCTGCTGTGCATTGTGGCCAAACATCACCACTTTGATCTCATCTGTTCAGAGATCATTGTTCTAGAAGACTTGTGGTTTGTTCAGATGCAACTTTGCAAACCCAAACCGTACTGCCAATCTGCCATGCTTTTTTTTTTAGGTAGAAGCAACTTTCTTCTGGCAAGCCTTCCAAACAGGACTGGTGTCAGTTTGTGAACTTCCACTTGTGAACAATCTTCCTCACTGTAGAATGACTTCCATTGTCAGTATTACTCTTCCCAGATTGATGGCAGCAATAATTGCTTCTCTAAGGCATTGCTGATGATGTCTTTCCTCTTTGACATTGCGTTAACAAACACCTGATGGTTCCAGACCAGCAAACTGCTAAAGCATCTGATTTTATAGAGGTGCTCACTCTTGCTAATGATCAGTTAATCAAATGTATTAGAGTATCAGTGCCTGACTGATACTTAGACTCTTATTCATCATGTTAACAGTAAGGGTGTCCTAACTTTGTCACACATGGCTTTTACGTTTCGGCTTTATTTTTATTAAATAAATAATGTCATGTTTTGTTAATCTGAGGTTTTATTTTCCAAATGTTAAGACCTGCCAAGGACCAGATATTTATTTTATTATGTTCTATCTCTCACACACACTTTCAATATTCTTTGATGAAAAAAAAAAACAATAACAGCATTTTCTTAAAATATAAATATTTTCGAACAAAAGAAGACTTTACACTCACTCTTTTATCAATTTAACATTTCCTTTCCAAATAAAAATATTTCTTTAAAAAAAAAAAAAATACTGACCCCAAACTTTTCATTGGTAGTTCAAAATATTTATATTTTAAATAAATGCATGTTTGAAGAGCCTAACAAACTTTAAAAAAACAACATTAAAAATCTTACTTATCCCAAATTTTTGAACTGCATTTTATATAATATATATAAAATATTTGTAGATATTTACAAATATGATCATAAATACATATTTAAAAACAGTATCTAAAAAACAATTATCCATAAAATATTTACTAAAATTTGTGATTAATACATATTCTTATGTGCAAACATGATATCTGAATGGTAGTATACATAAGAACATATGTATCCAAGATATACACTTTATATGTAAAAGGTTTGGAAAATACACATGACTGCCTTTAAACTGCAACTGTGAATTGCACTTCTATGGAAAATATTCAAATGCAGTGGAAAAAATAAACATAGAAACCATCCATCAAGTTTCCTCCCTTTGACCGAATGATTAACATTTCTACAGTATCTTGCTGTATGTACAGAGGCAAATCTCACTGGAATTTAAATTAGGCTGTAGGTCACAATCTGAAGAATAAGTCAAACACGTAGGAAAGACATTTAATACACAAAGAAGAAGTGTTAAGCCTAGGGCACAAACTACAACTCACCCACTGCGTCAGATTTGCATAAAATACATTTAGATGATCTCTTAAACTAGATATTAAAATCTAAACAACATGAATAACAGCCTAACAAAGATTCATTAATTATATTTCAGTACAGTACTATAATAAATTATTTAATCCTAGATCCTACGGACACAAATTCTCACTGTATTCTCACACTCAGAAAATATACTGGCATTCAGTGAAAGCCCAAAACCTATACAGACAAGACAAACTGCAGAAAAGGACTAAATATATTCACAAGAATATAAAAACACAAAAAACAAATGCTGGAAATTTGAGCCAGTTTATCCAAATTAAACAAAAAGGGTTCCTGGGAAACTTGTTTAACCAAAATGATCTGCTGCCAACATGGTAAACAACAGATGTGACTGTATCCAGACATATTTCCTCCTATCTAAAGAGAAGTGAGAATGACTAAAAACATCTTAACCTTAAAAGGAGCTTACTTTTTTACATTCATATTAATGAATGACCCCAAACATGTAATTGTAAATGAAACCAGTGAGTGTAGAGTTCACTCTCTCCTGCAACAGGACCCGTAGTAAAGCCAATATCAGGTCACAACCATGGGAAATTCAATACAGCAGAGCTGGTTAGTTTCCCATAAACATCTAAGCCACAGGCATTCTGGAGTGAAAGCACTCATAAGGTAAAAGTATAATTTACAGAAAGTAAATCACATGTTATGAGAACACTACAGCACAAAGCATTGTTTCAAAAAGGAGGGAGAAGGTTGTTTTTTTTATAAAGTTCCCTGTTTTTGTTTGCATGTATAAAAATGCTAGTTTAAGCTTTCAGCAGTTCCAGAGCTGTGAAGATCAGTTTCACATTCAGTTTAAGGCTACGAGTTATGCAGAGCTATTATAGGTTATTAAATGAGCACTTCAATGTCATTTTTAAAACCACAAATATGATAATTATCTATGTGATAGATTAATTCAACACAAATAATGGCATTAATAGTATCTGATGTCTGACATCCCTCCAGCAGTAACCGTAATTATTGCCTATTACGTCTCGCTGGAATATTACATGCTGATTAGTCAATCACATCATTTTGCGTTTCAATATTTTGTATAATGACCCACACAGTATAACTGACTGTTGTTGCAATGTTTCTACATATAGCTGTGCTATATGTACTGTATATTATGTCTCTCTGAGGTCCCTTCTCTTATAATAATGACATTTTAAGTCACATCAATATTACACAAAAGCAGTGTAATAAGCAGAAAAACGTGCAGATAGCTGGTCGATCATTATCCCCATTTGATTTAGCTACTAAAACAATCACGAAGACAATTCATTTGCCTGTTGTTTATTAATTGAATTATTAATTATTATTAATTTAAACAATTACTTCATGAATACCTGTAGTACTCAGAGGTTTCCATTGTTTTTCCCCCCCCAAAAAATTGAAACTTCAGCACCCATGGCCTCATGTGATATTAAAGTGTCCAGAGCAGTTCATTATCTTGGTGGAAGCAGAAAGTTATCTAGGAAGCTCTGAAGTCATAGACCTAGAGATGAAATCTCAGAGAAATATTTACTGAAACTGGTTAAAAGATCAAAGATTAACGTGTTTCTGTCATGGAGCAAGTATGTGAATAATGTCCTTCAAAACTTGTTCATCTGAAAAACAGAAACAGAGCAGCATATATATATAAACAAACAAAACAGAAACGGAGTTCATTACCTGTGTGCGGCTTTCTCAGGTGACTTGGCCTGGTCTCCAGTTTGCTCAGACCTAATGATCTACCTGCCTGCTGGATGAGCACAGTATTCCTGGACCGCCTCTCATGGGCGTCTGGATTGGAGCTGCTGTCCTCACTCAGTTCTGGAGCTTGCTCATTCTCACTGGCCTCTGACTGGTCAGGGTTAGTGTCAGGGTTCAGCTCTTTCACTGTTTGCAGCGTTACAGGTTCCGTATGGGCAGTGGTGCTCTCGCACTGTGTGTTGGGTGTGTTGGCTGTGTGGCTGGTATCTGGCAGTAAGTGCTTTTCCGTGCTGGCTTGGGCTGGGGTGAAGGACACCTGCGAGGTAGAAACAGCTTGGCTGAAGTTTTCGGGTGGAGCAGCTGGACTGGGGGCTGGCAAAGCATCCACTTCCGAGACAGAGTCTTCGGTAACATGAACAAAATCGGATGGTGTTATTGCTGTGGTGCGGTCTTCTGAGATCATGGGTGACTGTAGAGAATTCTCAGCCAGTTCTCCAGGCCAGGAACCTGGAGTACCAGATTTAGGAGGATCCTCTGCAGCATCCTGACCTTTACTCTGGTCTGGGACTTTGGACAAGTTCTTAGAAAACCGTTGGTGAGCTGATAAGGACTTGGGCAGCAGCTGCTTCTTATGCTTGGAGGACCTCTTGCTGCTCACATCATCAAGGAAGCCTGAATCATCTCCTTCGTTGGTCCCTGAGCTGATGCAATTAATAAACATGCTTCGATTGGAGGACGGTTTCTCGAGGTCTTCTGTTTGAGATCGTGTGATCTTTTTCTTGTGTCCACAAAATCCGAATGAATGCCGGGTTTTTGAGATGGAACCATCTCGATAGGTGGCTTCAGATCCCTGGCTGTGATTGTCCAGGCTGAGCTGGGTCGGGTCGCTGTTTCTTTTGCTGTGGAAGCTGAGGGACGGTGTGCGAAAGAGGCTGCGGCGTTTGCTCGTGCTGCTGGAGCTGGAATTGGTGCTGGAGGGAGAGGAAGTGTGGACGCCATTGCCGACACCACCGGAGGAGGGCGAGGAGGGGAGCGAGTCCTGCCTCTTTCGCACGCTACGTCTAAAGATGGGAAGCCTGGAGACCAGGGTGGAGCGGCGTGTCCCTGATTCGCCCATTTAAATCAAGCACCAGATCAGACTCTCTGCAAACAGGTAAAAAGACAAACACAGAATTAGCATGACAGCCTTAAAAGGAACATTACCCTTTTTTAAAAAAATAGGCTCATTTTACAACTCCCCTAGAGTTAAACAGTTGAGTTGTACCGTTTTTGAATCCATTCAGCCGATCTCCGTGTCTGTCGGTAGCACTTTTAACGTAGCTTAGCATAAATCATTGAATCGTATTAGACCAATAGCATCTCGCTCAAAAATGGCCAAAGAGTTTCTATAAATGTCCTATTTAAAACTTGACTCTTCTGTAGTTACATTGTGTACTAAGACCGACGGAAAATAAAAAGTAGTGATTTTATAGGCCGATATAACTAGTTTTCTAGCTGCGGACTACTTTCAGGCGCTGTGTAATATAATTGCGCCTGCTGCACCCATGGTACGGCAGCAAAGTTCCTTTATTATTACGTGGGAATGAGAGTACAGTTCCTAGCCATCTCAGCCTAGAAACTTTTCATTTTCCATCGGTCTTAGTACACGATGTAACTACAGAAGAGTCAAGCTTTAACTAGGAAATTTATCGAAACTCTTTGGTCATTTTTGATTCAATGATCTATGCGAAGCTATGCTAAAAGTGCTACCGCCAGACCCAGATTGGCTGAATGGATTCAAAACAGTAAACTCAACTGTTTAACTCTAGAGGAGTTGTAAAATTAGCATATTTAAAAATTTAAGTGGAGTGCTCCTTTAACAAAGAGACACAGTCAAGATTTGAAATGACCACCAGGCAAATAGTTGCGGTAATTTTGCCAACATGGCTCACATCTGACAAGAAATTCTGCTGTTTAGAAACAAAAACAAACTCTTGAGGAACCAATTTGTTAATAGTTTAATAAACAGGCAGAGGAAACTGTTGAAAACTCTGTTCTTCTAAAGTAGAAAACTCAGAAGAGAAGACCAGGAGACTTCGGATTGGATTGTCAGCAGAATTTCTTTATTCTATGACATGTGTTGTTATCTGCAGTCATCGAAGATCTCATTTAAGTCATTTTTACAGGGTATCTTATAGGTATTTTTGGAGGAGGGATTCTTAGAGGTGGAGACAAACATCAAACAAAGCAAACATCTGAGGGAGGCGTTAGTTAATTACAGGAACCTTCCCGTGGTCCAATAAACCTAACAAAGGTTGAATCTGACTCCTTGATCTTACCATTAACATAAGAGACAAAAGGCACCGTTGTCTCGAGCTCAAATGGTCAGGAAACGCTCTCAAACATCTGTATTTCCTGACACTTTCTTTAGTCAGGAAGTGTATCTAAATTAAACATTTAAAATAAAATTTGTAATCCTTCAATCCCCTCTTTGAGAGTTCTAATAACTCTCACAAAATACAAATTTAGACACTTAAAAGTTAATTCTTGTAACTTGTAATCGTTACAGGCACAGTGTACATGTTCTGTGTTGCTTATATGTAATTGCATGCTGACACAGAAACAAAACATGCAATTAGTTTTGCTGAAAGATCGTATGTGAGTCTCTGCGTTGTGTATTTTTTTTCTTCTTCTTCTTTCTTCTTTCTTTCTTGTGTGATAGTTGGCAATGGGTCTGGTTGTTTTCTAGAGGTTGTGGCTTCATCCGCAGGTGAGAAGGGTGGTGCATATGGATCTCAGGACAGCCATCAAATGGTATCTGCACAGAGGAAGAAAGAAACACAAACAAGAGAGAACAACGGCACAGAGCAGTATTTGTAGAGTCTGCATACATTAGGGTTGTATCCTCTGTTCAAAATATAGTCTGCTATGGTTGTTCCTTCTTTCCCTATTTCTCAATTCCTGCGACACCTAAAGAACAGTGAGGAAAGGATGGACTAATGGAGGGAAAGGCCTATGAGGAAATCTTCACCTCAGGGTTGGCCCCAAGCCTGTTGCTTTCGGTTCTTCCCTGGGCTCCTCACTGGTTCTTGTGTCTGCCCTATCCTATCCCTGCAGGGGAACAACCTTAATATGTGACACATGAGTCCAAGTTTTCCTTCCCTGACACAATACTGCAGCTGCTGTAATCAACATCACTTGATGTGGTCCGCACCACTTAGGCTCTAATGGCTTGTTTTTGAACGCCTTTATCATGACCCATTGACCTGGGACGATTGTGTGTCCACCTTCTGGTGGAGTCTGCCAACACGACTCAACTCTCTCTTTGGCACTCTGCACTGCCTTTGTGAGGTTTTCACAGTAAGCGATCAGGGCATCTGAAGCAATGTGCACATCAGCATTTCTAAGATCAATCACACCTGGCATCTGCATTGGGCGTCCAGTAATAATCTCATGAGGGCTCAGTCCTACTGATCTGTTAGGTGATGCTCTCATACTACACAGTACTGCGGGCAGTGCTTCAACCCATGGTACTCCTTCCTGATGCATTTTGCTTAGCCTGGTTTTGATTGTTCTGTTTGATCGCTTCAACCTGTCCTGATGCTTGTGGCCTATAGGGACAGTGAAGGTTCCACTTAATCTTCAACATTCTAGACACTTCCTTGACTACCTGTCCTGTGAAGTGGGTACCTTGATCTGAGTCAATGCAATCTGGTAATCCCCATCTGGGAATGAAATCAGTGACAAGACATTTAGCAGTATGTGCAGCTGTAGCGCCCTGTTGGATAAGCTTCTACCCATCTTGAGAACTTGTCTATTACTACCAAAACGTCAGTTTTTCCTTTACAAGGGGCAACGATATGTAATCAACTTGCAGGTGACGAAATGGCCCTGGTGGAGCTGGGGTATGTGCTGCTGGTGTAATGGCTGCTGGTACATCATTATTTTTCTGACATGTAACACATCTCTTGACTGTTTCAGTGGCTGCGTTTCTGAATTTTGGATTCCACCATTGATTTGAGAACCTGTGATTCATCGTTGCTGGACCACTATGACCCAAACTGTGTATTTGTTGAGCCAAATATGGCAACAGTGATTCGGGAGCAACATACTTTCCCCTTTGGTCCAGCAGCCGGATGAATCCACAGTGGCTCCTTTGTCTAACCATGTCCATGCTTCATATAGAGGAACGTCTTTATACAGATCAACGATTGATTCAGGAGGTAGAATTATCTTCTGTGCTGTACTACCTGAACACACTTGTACAGTTGCATAGAAACAAGCCTGTTTAGCCGCTACATCAGCAAGAGCATTACCTTTAGCTTCCGTAGTATTAGTTGTGAGATGTGCTTTCACTTTGATCACTGCTAATTTCTTTGGGAGTTTCATGGCAAACATTAAATCTTTCACTAATCCAGCATGCTTAATGGGGATCCAGCAGAAGTTAGAAATTTTCTGGTTTGCCAAATGACACCAAAATCATGAATTACCCCAAAAGCATACCTGGAATCTGTGTAGATATTTGCAACCGATCCTGAAGCTAGCGTGCATGCTCTAGTTAAGGCTACTAGTTCTGCAGCTTGAGCTGAAAATGATCTGAAGACGACCTGAAGCAACTACTTCAGTGGTGGAAGTTACTGCATATCCTGCTCGTCTGTTACCTTCAATAACTTGAGCTGAACCATCAACAAACAACTCCAATTCTGCGTTCTCTATGGGAGTTTCTGCTATTTCACTTGTCGCTGCATATGTAAGCGTAACACAATCATGAGTCATTTCGCCTTCATCCTCTAACACAAATTCAGTCATTGCAGACATCATACATGAGGATGGGTTCGTGACTGGTGCACGCTGTATAACAATATTCGGGGCTGTGAGAGTTGCTAACCAATTTCCCCAACGGGAGGAGGTGACAGAAGTGACTTTTGCTTGATTCATTAGTGCGGACACTGCGTGTGGGCATTTTACGTTTACAGTCTGACCTAACACCATTCCTGATGAAGCCTGAAGCGCTAGATGAACTGCCTGTACTGCTCTGAGGCATGGGCCCATACCTTGAGCGACTATGTCAAGTTTACCGGAATAGTAATGAATTGGGCGTAAGCTGCCCCATGATCTTGCATTAGACATGCAGTCATAAAGCCTAAGTGTTCATGGACATAAAGCACAAAGGGTCTATCAGATTGGGCAATTCCTAATGCTGGTGCTTGACATAGTGCTCTTTTCAAATCATTAAAAGCTTTGAGATGAAGTTCTTCCATACAAACAGTATCTGAATCTTTACCATGGCCTTTCAACAAATCATAGAGAGGCTGAGCCATCGAGGCATAGTCTTCAATCCAAGGTCTACAATAACCTGTTGTTCCTAAAATGAGCGGAGTGTTTTAATGGTATTAGGCGGAGGTATGGCTTTGACTGAAGCCGCCGATCCTGTGTAATGGATCTATTTCCTGCACCAATTGTTTGACCCAGAAATGTGACTTGCTTTTTAGCAACTTGAGCTTTGTGAAAGCTGCATTTGTGTCCTTTTATGCAAATAGTCCAACAATGATGCCAATTCAGTTTGATGTACCTCATGATCTGTTGAGGCAATCAAAATATCATCAACATATTGGATCATAGTGGACTGTTTTACCGGACATTCTGGGTCACACAAATCACGCCTGACAGCCTGATGATATATGGTTGGGGAGTTTTGAAATCCCTGTGGCAATCGTGTCCACTGGTATTGTTCATAGTCAACTGTGAAAGCTAACCATGGCTGGCTGTCAGAGTGCAACGGTACAGAAAAGAATCCATTAGACATATCAATTACTGAAAAATCTTACAATTTAATGGTAAGCCATTACAAATTGTAGATGGATCTGCCACTAGGGGGGTGATTTTTTCAATATGTTTATTGGCTACTCTGTAGTCTATTGTAAGTCTCCATGTCCCATTAGATTTCTTGATGGGCCATATGGGTGAATTACATGGACTGTTGGTTTTAACTAGCACTCCTTGCGTCAGCAAATTTTCTACAATAAGTTTGATTCCCTGTATAGCTTCCTTATTAATCGGATATTGTTTGGTGACCGGAGGTGGAGTTCCTGTCAATTTAACTGGTTCTACACCTGTCAACAACCCACAATCATCCTTGTCTTTAGCCCAAATTGGATGATTCTGTAAGAAAACATACTGGAGGGGTTGCATTATTGGTAGAAATCTGTGCTGAGGAAATTTTTATGCTAGTAGATTCTGAGGACATGTCTAAAGTTAGATTTATTTGTCTCAGAAGATCCATGCCTAAAATTGCACCTGTATTTAATGGAGCATAGTAATTTTGTAGTCAGAGTTTTTGGGCCAAATTGTACCTCTATGGGCGGAGTTTCATACAAAACAGAATCTTCACCTATTACACCAGTTAAACAAAGTTTGGTTTTCTTGTATGGGATGTTTAAACCTTGTGCCA
The DNA here is from genome assembly GCA_027564155.1 of Gymnocypris eckloni scoliostomus. Taxonomy (NCBI): domain Eukaryota; kingdom Metazoa; phylum Chordata; class Actinopteri; order Cypriniformes; family Cyprinidae; genus Gymnocypris; species Gymnocypris eckloni. Next base: position 14,954,701 of record CM050420.1, read on the forward strand.
ATTTTGTAGGAATTACTGTAATTTCTGCACCTGTATCAAGCAAAAATCAATCTCTTTCTTTTATGCTACCTTTCACAAAAATTCTTTGGTCATTGTGTTGGATTACAGGGGAAAGGTAGCTACTCACAGCCCCAATAATTAGTTTTTTTCCTGGTCTTGTTGTGCTCTTAGAAGAGCCTGAACTAACTGTCCTATAGTTTCAGTGGTCACTGGCGGAACTACTTCAGGGTTGTGTGCAGGCTGAGAAGGAGCAGAATTATGCATAGCATTTCTTTTACTATCTTGCAACTTCTTCCTACACTCTTTCTCCCAATGTCCAAATTTTTCACAGTATTTGCATTTGCTTTCTCTTTTAGACCATCTATTGTCTTGTTTCGTTGTGTTAAACGTAGCTGCTGCTACTCTTACTTTTGCTTTGACATCAGCATCTCTTTCCCATGTAGTTAACCTGTCTAGGTTACTTCTGAGAGTTCTGTTAGACCAAGTTAGATCTAAGAATGGTAAAGCTTTTCTGTATTCGCTACAAGGCCATCTGACCATATACGAACCAGGGGTCCCTTGTCATCCAGCACACTTTCAGGGTCATCAACAATTCCACTGTAAATTACAGCTGACTGACAAAATCTCTCAGTATATTCACTCACAGTTTCTTCTTTCCTTTGCACACAGGTAGTAATTCTAGACCAATCTATTTTGGGTCCTAAGATATTCTTTAGGATTTTCAAAATACCTTCTCTTAAATCACCCTTACTGGCATTTCGCAGTTCAGAAGTGACAGCAGATTCAAAACTGTTGAATTCAGATTCAGTTAGTATTTGTGACATCAGCTGCGTGACTTCTGTCAACGACATGTCATAAAGACGCATTTTACTGATCAATGTTCTTCTAAATTCAGAAAAATGTGTGCGTGTTGCTGGTAAACTTTGAGATAGTCTCTATATCTTTAGGACCTAAAGCTTTGGCAACAGTTTGTATTTGCACCACAGAAGAATTGAGAGGAACACTATCAGTTTCCTCAATCCCCTGAGATCTCCTCCTAGCACCACACACATTGAAGGAATTTACAGGCACATCAGTTACTGATTGGAGAGCTACATCTGTTTCAAAAAACGCTTGTAAATCAGGGTAAATGTTATCAGGCTGACTTACTTCCACATCAGTTTTTGCCTCTTTCTTGAGGTTCAATTTCTTGGTCAAAGTGTATATTCTAGCACGGAGTTCATTGTTCTGTTTCTCTAGCTCTGAGTTACGCTGAGACTGTTGTGTCGCTAGCGTTACACTGAATTCTCTGTGACAACAGATAATGCCTTTCACATTGTTCTTAAATACATGCTCCCAGTACCTTTTACACTCATCTACAGACCAAGTCTTGTCTGGATGGATCTCATATTTCTGAGTTAGTTCTTGTCTAACTTTCTCAGTGACTATTATGTTCATTTGCACTCCTAAAAGTGATTTGAATTCGCTATCTGACCACAAAGGAGTCGCTAGACCACCTTTTTCAGTTGTGGGGATCAGTCTAGCATTCTTTCTAAACATTTTGTGAGTTTCTTTGTTATCACACAATCAAAACACTAAAACTTCTCTGATCAACAGAGGGTACACTTGTTAACACAGATCAACTATTGTTAACCTTCCCTGGCAAAGCAGAGGATAACACAATTCACTAGCACTTTACGCTAATCTTCCCTGCATGAACAGAGGATAACCAATTCTTCCCTGCCAAAACAGAGGATAACAAATATTAGCACGTAATGCTAAATCTTCCCTGCCTGAACAGAACAGAGGATAAACCAAAAATTAGCACGTAATGCTAACCTTCCCTGCCTGAAAACAGAGGATAACCTTCCCTGCCTACAAGAACAGAGGATAAACTCTTCCCTGTCTGAAAACAGAGGATAACCTTTAGTTAAACAAAACCCTACAGATGTATGTTAACTCTTCTCTGGGCACAGAGGATAGCAAAAATTTGTACTGGTCTTAGGTTCTTTGGATTAGAGACAGCACTCACCAGAGAGAAAAATTTCAGTCTGGGAATCCTTGTTCAGTTTGAAGTTTCGCTGGATTCCAAAAGATGCAGATCTTTGTTTGAGCTTGAAGTCTTCAGGTGAGAAAGCTGGAACTCTATCCGGTTCACGGCACCATCTGTTGAAAACTCTGTTCTTCTAAAGTAGAAAACTCAGAAGAGAAGACCAGGAGACTTCGGATTGGATTGTCAGCAGAATTTCTTTATTCTATGACATGTGTTGTTATCTGCAGTCATCGAAGATCTCATTTAAGTCATTTTACAGGGTATCTTATAGGTATTTTTGGAGGAGGGATTCTTAGAGGTGGAGACAAACATCAAACAAAGCAAACATCTGAGGGAGGCGTTAGTTAATTACAGGAACCTTCCCGTGGTCCAATAAACCTAACAAAGGTTGAATCTGACTCCTTGATCTTACCATTAACATAAGAGACAAAAGGCACCGTTGTCTCGAGCTCAAATGGTCAGGAAACGCTCTCAAACATCTGTATTTCCTGACACTTTCTTTAGTCAGGAAGTGTATCTAAATTAAACATTTAAAATAAAATTTGTAATCCTTCAAAACGTTGGCAAGATACATAGGAGCCTTCATTAGTTTACTGTCTTTGTTTAACAGTTCAGTCTAATAACTAAAAGACAAATGCTATATTAATTTTCCTCTTTTAAACTATGCTGCTGTATAACCAGTTTGTCAATACACAATATTGATGTCAGATATACTGTATGTAAAATGAGCATTACCTGGTCTTTATTGAAGAAAATATGATTCAGATTGAGCACAGACTTACTAGATTACTGTTGGGTTACATTATTTCCTTCCTTTTTATTCTTGTTAACAATTTATTTAACAATACTAAATAATTTATTCTACATGAATCTGAAAAATACAATGATTGATAGAATCAAGAAGTTAATATCTAAAATATAAATCTGTTTATTTAAATGATTTTTTATAATTAAAACAAATATGACACTTTTCTTACAATTGTATGCACATGTATACATGCAAATAAATATGTATATAATGTAATCCCAAGTAAGATCCAAAGTATGTTATTTTGATATTTGCACAATTCCAAAAAAAAAGTCATATTTGTCAAATATAGATAAGAAAAAAAGATTGTTTAAAACCATTTTGAACTTGTTATATTCACTAAACACTGTTATTGTATTATTCTTGGTATTTTAGTGGGAAAAGATAAGAAAATAGTACAACAACTTTAGAGGCAGTCTTAACCCTTATGTGCTGTTGGGGACGTTTTCGTCCACTAAGGGTGCTGTTGAGTGTTAATTTGGCCACAACTTTTTGTGTTTCAGCAAATGGAATGATTTTGGTGACAAATCTTATTTTAACACATATTTTAGGAAAATGCTTTGAATTTTTTCAAAACTCAACAATGCACCGTGGACAAATTCACTACCCTTACGTTATGTTCGGGATGAAAACATCCACTAAATTAGACTGCTATAAAAATTTATCAGATAAATATTTTTCAATTTTTTGCATAAATCTATTAATCAACCTCAGTCCTGTTCAAAACTACTAAAATTAAAAAAAAATCCAGGATTTTTACTCTTTAATTGCCAAGTTCATAAATGATGTCACTGATTTTGAAAAAAAAACACAAAATTACTTATTTTCAATATAAAAGTGATTGTGGACTGGATTTTTTACTTTTATCACAGTCTTGGGCATGTCCAAGATTAGGAAAAACATTGGCTTTGATGCATTTTTTAGTTTTTGAGCAGGATCAGATTTAAATTTTTCTCCCTCATTTACTGTTAAGTGGCTGTTTTTGCCCCATTGACTTCCATTATAACGACATTTTTTGATTGCAAAGCCATGACACCATATTATCATGTATTTTTGATTGTTGGTGGTTTTCCTGTTGGGAAGAGATAAACTTGACATTTTACTGTTGATCATGAAGTAGCACAATTAACCCTTTAGATAGGCCTGTGCAAAAAAAAAAAGCTTAGTTTTAGCTTTTATATGGAGTCATATGGAGTATAACAGCATATTATAGTGTGTTTGTGTGTGTGTGAGAGAGAGAGTGTGTGAGAAAGACCTTTGTGCACTTACCTTGATCGTCTGAGAAAATCTAAATATGCACCTCAGCTCTCAGAACTACATGGAGTAAACAAAAACAAAGTAAGTGTATTTATGCACCTGCTGCCTTTGATGGTGAGAAGTGCAGACTAAATAAAAACAAGATAAGTGGATTTAAACCCTTGCATACCATCCTGCTGGTCATTTGATGGTGAGAAGAGCAGCAAGCAACATGAGAAAGGACTTGACTTGTACCAAAGTTTTAGAAATTATTATGCAGCCTGACCCCTCCAGCGAGCTGCAGTGTGTATTGTCACAAATCACAGATTACAACCGCTGCAAGGGAAGTGTCGAAAATCTACACCAGGTATGTGCCATTACACATTTGTTTCTACATGCATCCTATTCTCAGTCTCAGTCTCCTGCAGCTGTCCCTCCAGACACAAATCCAGCTCAGGAGTGAAAAGGGGAACATACAAGTGGTGCAGAGGACAAAAAAAAAAGAACACTCAGCTCTTGCATCTGTTGTGGTGGACACACTTGCAAAGAGCACCAAGTGATATGCTGCAAGTCCTGCTGGAAAGACTGAACACACACACACCCACCCACACACACACACACACACACACAGACACACACTAAATACTTAGAATAATTGTTTAGTTCTCCATCCATCCTCAACTCTTGCACCATTGTTCAGTTTATTAGAAGTTGTTGTTGCATTTTGGTTCATAATAAATTATGTTCATAAATCTAATGCAGAGTAGATTGTTTACAGAAAAAATTGAAAAGTGTATCACTGAAGGATTTTAAGGTTTTAAACTGGCTTTATACATGGCTCTTTACATCAAGAAAAGACTAGCATTTCACACATAGGCCATCTGTACTTCTCACCATCAAAAGGCAGCAGGTGCATAAATACACTTACTTTGTTTTTGTTTACTCCATGTAGTTCTGAGAGCTGAGGTGCATATTTAGATTTTCTCAGACGCATCAAGGTAAGTGCACAAAGGTCACTCTCTCTCACACACACAAACACACACACACTCACACACACACATACTATAATATGCTGTTATACTCCATATGACTCCATATACAAGCCAGAAACTAAGCTTTTGTTTGCACAGGCCTATCTAAAGGGTTAATGGTGCTACCTGGTGATCAACTGTAAAAATTACAAATTTGACCTCTTCCCAACAGGGAAAACCACCAACAATCAAAAATACATGATAATATGGTGTCATGGCTTTGCAATCAAAAAATGTAGTTATAATGGAAGTCAATGGGGCAAAAACAGCCACGAACAGTAAATGAGGGAGAAAAAATGTAAATCTGATGCTGCTCAAAAACCAACAATGCATCAAAGCCAATGTTTTTCTAATCTTGGACATGCCCAAGACTGTGATAAAAGTAAAAAAAATTCCAGTCCACAATCACTTTTTATATTGAAAATAAGTAATTTTGTGTTTTTTTTCCAAAATCAGTGACATCATTTATGAACTTGGCAATTAAGGAGTAAAAATCATGGATTTTTTTTTTTTTTTTTAGTTTTGATCAGGACTGAGGTTGATTAACAGATTTAAAAATGGTAAAAATATTTATCAGATCAATTTTTACAGCAGTTAATTTAGTGGATGTTTTCATCCCGAACATAACGAAAGGGTAGTGAATTTGAACAATGCACAAGGGTTAAATAGGTTCCCAAAAAACAGCACACAAGGACCTATTATTTTAAAGGGTTCAGATTCCACTTGTCAGCCACAGTGTCCTCGGGGTCCTCAAGTGTGGGGAAATGTGAATTAAAATACTATATCATCAATTTACTAATTGTCTGGTAAAAAAATTGAAAGGCTTAAAAAAATTCCACATTCTCGTGTCTAAAATTTCCCACCATAGACACGATACAGATTCATAAGGGAAAAATCCAGTAGAGCTGCATTACTGTTTGTTGAGCACATTTAAATTACAGCACATTAAGCATACCGTGCTGGCCTTCTGCCAATGCATGCTGCACTGGAATCACAGCAAATCAGTAAAGGTGATATGAAGGTGTTACAAAACATGTACACACCCCATAACATTGTTGTGACAGTTGCAGATACACCCTTGACAGCATTACTTAGCTTGCCTGACCTGGCATGTTTTAATGGGCAATGGTAAACTACAGCACACTTAATTATATCAAAATATTGATTTTGGTAATCATAACAATGTCAATGTGATAAACAACAGACCAACTCAGTTTTGAGACACAGCAATTGCGCAATACAGACCTATTATGATATATATCCACCATATAATCTGCAATGAATGGACACACGGCGTCAGGAGACACGGAATAAGCAATACAACAGCCTGCTGCAAGCGCTCTGGCCGCAGTACAGCTCCGCACACAAACATTACCTTGAGATGAAACCTGTGTTTACAACCCGCTGAGATTCCCTGCGCTGTCCGTTTGAGCATGAAGCCGCAATGCTCGTGGCATCACATCCGGCGAGATTCACGTCAAAGCGCTAAATTCTCATGTCAGGATCCATGATAGCTCGCGCTAAAGCCACCTCAAGTGACGTGGAATGTGCTCGCGCTTTGCTTCCGCGTTTCCGCCTCTGCGCATGACGCGGGCACCTGCGTGAGCGTCATTTAAAGACGGCACACAGGTGCAGACAAGTGGCCCTTTAGTCTCTTTAATCAAATTGGTGGCTTGAAATTCCTGTTAATATGTGATTATAATATTTCTAAAATCCCCCTCAAATTATCCAAATGTCATCAGCAAGCTCTTCTCGCTTGGAAAATGTATTACTGACACAATTTATCTCATCACAGCTCTTTCATTTGGAAAAATGGAAATATAATTGCTTAAAATAAATCTTTATTTTTATCAAATTGGTTCAACAGAGACATTAATCATCTTGTAAAAATGTTTGACAATTCTGAGAATCTTTTAACTTACGAATAATTAATGTTAACTTAGTTTCCCGTACAGTTTGGGGATTCAGTTATTAAAGCTATTCCTGTTACACTTCTTCAACTTGTCAAAAGTTATATCTGTTATAATTCTTTATCTGTGACAAACCCAAAATTAATTTCAGAAGGTGTTGAGCTAACAGAGAAAAAAATGCAATAACAAACATATTTGTAATATTTTCCAAAAATAAAATATCTCCTATAGAGGGAATTTTTTGGAACTCTGAAATTGAAAAATATTGACTGGAGGAGAGCTTGGTTAATTCCTTTTAAATATTGTATTAATAATCAAATAAAAGAACTACACTTCAAAAATCGACATATTATTTACCCTTCTAAATCTTTGATATCAAGATTCTCTGATATTGATGATATATGCTGTTTTGTAGTAATGAGAAAGATACTGACTATTTTTTTTTTACTGTAATGTTTTAAACAAGTTTTTGATTGATTTTGCAGATTTTATATTTAATTTAATGAATATTAATTATTGCTTTACTATAGGATGTTATCTTGTATTCTGAACATAAAAGCAATACGGATCTAGAATTTATTGTTAACCTTTTTATTTAATTAGCAAAATGTCACATGCATAAACAAAAAAATCTTAATTCATCTCCTATGTTAAATTAGTTTTGTTCTGAATTTGACTTTTATATTTCCTCAATACTTCTGAAAAAGTCTGTGAAATGCTTAAAATACTGCACTCTTCAATCCCCTGGTATTTTATAATATCCTTATTTGTTAAAACTGAATGTGAGCTGTGCTTTTATTTTTTATTTTATTACATTTACATTTAAATGTATTCATTTCGCAGACGCTTTTATCCAAAGCGACTTACAATTAAAGAATACAATAAGCGATACATTATAAAGAGGCAAACGGACACAGGAAGTTCTAGGCAATGTTCAGAGCAAATTCTAGCCAGACAGGGAGAGGTTAAGGGAAAGAGAGCAAAGTTAAGGAAAGAGAATGAAGGTTTTAGTTTTTTGTTAATGATGAAGTCAAGTGATGACGGAAGAGATGAGTTTTCAGATGTCGCTTGAAAATTGTTAGTCTTATGTCTTATTTGTTTGTATCTTGTATTGTTATTAAATGAATGTTACAATTTTTTGCAATAAAAAGGTGCAGTGAGTCTGGGATAGTAAAAGAACAGAGTGTACTTATACAATTATCAGTATCATTATAGAAATTCCATGTAGGCTATATGAAAAATACTTTCAAAGATAGCTTTTTGCATTATTGCACTTCCTCTTTGTTTGTTTGTTTGATTGTTTGTTTAATAATTTGTATTATCTGGTACCATTTCATTTTACTTTTATTGTTTGCATAAAGTAGGCTGTAACATGCTGTTTATTTAGATTCTTTAATGAAAAAACATGTATTTTGGTGTTTTTTATGTTAATATGCATAATCAGTTTATTTCATCTTTAGGCCTATTTTATTTTTAAGGACACCGCAGAATTTTTTTTCAGGTGGAAGTGGGGCTGTCGTTGTTTAGTGATGTATTTATGTTGATATGACGTGTAACATTAACGCAGGGTAAATGTCGACCAGTCGTTTTGAAGGAAAACTTGCACTTTGAACAAATCTGGACTTTTAATTAAATAGGCTTCTTAATTATATTTTTATATAGGCTATATCCAAATCTTGACTTTTAATTATATTACAGTCTCCAGTTTTCAATTTACTTTACTTTATTATCTGTACAGAGGTTCTGGACAGAAATTCATATTTGACACTGGCATAAAACAGCCTACAATAAACAATATACATAGCCTACACTTACACATCTCTAAAACACATGAAACACACATTATCCTCATAAAAAGCAGGTGAAACAAGGCGCAATATGTGTATGCATATGTATACACACCCAAACAATATACCTCAATTAAGATTTTGGTTTAAAACATGGCCAATGGATTAAATTACCTTTTGTATATGAAGATTATTTGCAAAATAACTTTAGAACTTTAGAATCCTGTTTTTATTATGCTATCATGTTTTTATTGTGTTAGTTAGCTGTATTCTTTTGTTGTTTTTTAACGTAATCAAAATAACAGCCTACTCGTGTCAGTTTATTTTCCTGTCATGTGATTTCAGTAAGAAAGCAGTCAAATAAAGTTTGACATATATGTCAAACTATATATATATATATATATATAATTAAATATAGCCTAATTAATTTATGAATTTTAAATAAAATGAAAATGTTCCGTCAAATACCTACTGTAGGCCTAATATCTAACTCATTAGCTAATCGTGCCAGGAAATACTAAAGTGCATGAGGTAAATCACTCCTGTAAAATATTACGTTTTACAACGTTTAGAAACTTCCCAATCCCATAATTCGCTGGGCTAAAATTCCTCCGTGGCCTCCTGCAATTCTTTTGAATTCCACGTGGTGTCCCTGTTGCTACAAAATGATGCTTCTTACTGTGCATATTTCTGGTAAAGTAAACAAGTTACGTTTGAGAAGCAGCTAATGTTCATGGCATTTAAGACATCGCTGGTTATTCATTTATGATAACGTCGAGTCTAAAAATAATACATCAGCCAGATATGAAAGTTATTTAATCAGTTTTAGGCAGAATGACATGCTCAGTTAGCATACAGTGTCATTGTATGGAAATACAATTAATCTGAATTCAATTCGTGCAAAAGCAGCTATGCTAATCATTGTTTGTCTGTGTAAGCGTGACGTAGCTAATGAGTGCACAGGCTTGTGCTCAGAAAAGTGATTTTTTGCATGAATATGTTTGTCATAAACAGCGTAGGCAGTGTACACAACTGAGACAGCTATTAATAAATACAGACTCTAATAAGTAAAGTGTCCAACATACGAATAAACGTGTTATGATGTGTTATAAACATCTAGATTCAAGAAATACCATAAAGAATACCAGATTTTTATGACGTTCATATTAAAGTCTCCTGAATGGCGTGTCTGTATACTGAGTATTTTTGAATGTAATCTAAAAAGTGTCTTTAAACTGCGTCACTACCTGTTTCACTCATATCAGCACTAATAAACCCAATCTGAATCAACTCAGCTTGTGTGTGTCTGAGGGCTGATTCATTCAATTCCACAGACACACACTCACACACACACTCACACACACACACACACACACACACACACACACACACACACACACACACACACACACACACACACACACACACACACACTCACACGCACACGCACACGCCCACACACACTCACACTCACGCACACGCACACGCACGCTCACGCTCACGCACACGCACACACACACATGTTGGTTTTTATGGTTTACGGGGACTTTCCATAGGCGTAATAGTTTTTATACTGTACAAGCTGTATGTGCTATTGTCCTACACCTACCCTACACCTAAACTTAGCCCTCACAGGAGACGGTGCATTTCTATTTTCCCTCAAAAAAACTCACTCTGTATGACTTATAAGCGTTTTAAATTATGGGGACACTGAAAATGTCCTCATAAATCACCTTCTCCTTGTGATACCTATGTCATACCCATGTCATTATACAAATTTGTGTCCTCATAAACCACATAAACATGCACACACACACACACACACACACACACAAAGTGCATTATAACTAACTCTTCTCTCTTTGTATCCATTTTGTCATCATATCAAAGAAATCTAATAATGTTCTTGTTTCTATATTTAATGCATTTCTGACAGAATAACATGCTATTTAAAGGTCAGCATGGGATGTATTGTTCAAGGAAATTAATTTGTCATCTATATTACCCAGAAAATGTTGGCTCTCAGAAACAGATAAACAAAAAAAATGTCAATATGTAAAATATTCTTAAATGACAAAACAGTCAAATGCAGGATTAATGTACCTATACATTTGGTTAGGTATAGTGTATTTTACATTATCAGAAAATATATACTATAACATTTAGAGATTTTACTTAGAATAACATAGTTAAGATGAAATATGTTTGTGACTACAAACAAAAATATGTGGAACAGTCCACTCAAAAATGAAATTAGGCTACTTGATGCCAAAGTTATTTCTAATGAACATAAGAAAAAATCATTAGGATTATAATCTTTCACTGAATAGAAACTGAAGCTTTCAAGCTTTCTAAAACATGCAAAAGCATGATACATTTTTATAATAGAGCTCCAACATATGCTTTGCTTCAAGCCTTCAGAAGCAATATGGCAGGAATAGACTGAAACTTACCATTTGAATCTTTGAATCTACCTCTCTAATGAATACAAGAGCACATGACAATATTTTCAGTTAATAACTTAAATTTCAAAATTGTTCTGTAACTTATCATGAATACAACACATAGGACTTGTCATAATTTTATGGTAGTTTTATATCCTTTTTTGCAGCTTAAAATTTTCAGTCCCCATTCATTGCAATTTCATGAAAAGAGGATATTTCTCCTCCTGAAGAAAAATGTCTCATTCTGAGTTCCAAAGATGAAAGAAAGGATGGTTTTGGAGTGACATGGATGAGTAAATAATGATATAATTTTCATTATTGGGTAACAATCTCTAGTATATTGCTTTTTTAAATCCGCTTCATTCTACTCTTCTTCATGACCTCATCTTCATAATCATCATCTTCTGAGGGAGACTTCATTTTCTGCCTTTCATTTTTTGTTTTGGGTCTGAGACTACATATTTCCATTATCATCCATTATCTGACCTTATTGAAATGCTCTTCTCTGAAACATTTTAAAGCTAATAATTACCTTTTCAAGGTCTGGATTTGAATGTTTTCTGTTGTCTCTATGACTAATGCTTGCCGTTTCTTTCCATGAAAATGGTTTTATCAGTGTATTAGCTTTAAAATGTCATGGCTATGTGGAAAGCTTAAAGAGACAGTTGCTATGAGACAGACGATAGAGGCACTGCAGAAGAGGTTTGTAAGTGTGCTGTGACAGAGGCAAGAATAATGTGGCGCTCATGAAAGTGAGCACTGATCTTATCCCTGATGGAGTTGGACAAAGCTACAAAGTAAGGGTCTTTATTCCTCTCCAATATGCACTCTTTGATGGACTTGAAAAAAGTCTTTATAAAGTCTAGATAAAGTGGCAGCCAGTGCAGCCATAACCCTTTATGGCAATCTATTCCACCTCCACAGACACACAAGAAAAATAATATTTCACCTTTGAGGCCATCAAGTTTCCATCATATATAAGAGTAATATTGATTGGGATCAGGCTCCAAAAGAAACATTGAATGAGAAAATGAAAAAAAAAATCAGTCATCTGACAGATTTGTGATGTCAAGCAAAGCATCATTCTTTGGACACCTTGACACTTGCTCTCGATTTCTGAGCTCATTTAAGACTTTGCATACAGTCATGAAAGTCATTTAAAAATGTAATTCGAGTCAGATAGTACGCAGAGTTGCTGTGAGTCACAGAAAAGGATCTGACATTGCTTTAATTTAAGGGGACCTATCATGCTCCTTTTCACAAGATGTAAAATAAGTCTTTCATATCTCCAGGGTCGGATAGCAGACCTCTAGTGCTAGCTTTTGCAAATAAACATTCCCCTATTAGTACAAGCCTGTTATCTTTACACAAAACATACTTTTCAAAGTCAGTCATCGTACTGTGCATAATAATTTCACGTTTTATGAATTACACAGACAGGGAGCACAGCGATAAAAATAACAACATAGCTGGTCTCATGGGGCATGGCATGCTATCACAAACTTAATAATTCCCACTCGTGATTATGAGCTCAACTAAACTCAAGCGATTGACTCACATTGCTTTCATATGCAACTTTGAACTACCACATTCCTTTTCATGATCATTAATGAGCAGCAACAGTGAAAACAGGCAGAGACGATGGTAGCTTTAGCATCATTGGCCTTACAGAGTGCCAAGAAGATCTTTCAGAAAGGCAATTTGGACAACAAATGCGTGATACTTACTTTGTCTGGAGCTGACGTTCGTGCACAAAGTGTTGGCATTGATCCCTACACGTATTAGGGACTTTACCGATTTTTTCCAGGACATTTCCTTGGACAATGAAACTAAACCACAGTGTCCTCGGCTCAGATTGAAGGAAGTCTATTGAGACTCCTGTGTTCATTAGTGCAAGTACTCTGCCAAGCAAGTTAGCTACAGCAAGTATCAGTAATGACAGAGTCGGACCGTAGGTTCTCACTCAGGGCTGTGTTTACTGTATGCTAATATGGCAGAGAGCATCACTAATGGGCAGGATTTTTCCCCTCCGTGACGTGAACAGAGGGAGAATCTGAAACTGCTCATTCTAAGACTGTTTATGATTGTCTTAGATTATAAAAAAAGGAGTGGGTGGATTTTTACCATTATAGGCTGGTTGTTTTCACACACTGCAGCCAAACAACTGTGTTAAACACCTTATAAAATAGATTTTTGCATAAGAGGTCCCCTTTAAATGTGTGATGGCAAAGTTCTATAGGTGTCATTGTTTTCAATTCTGTCATCAATTATTTATCCTTACTAAACCTGTTTGACTTTCTTTCTACTGTGGAACAAAATATATTTCAATCAATTGTTTATGCTCACACATTTAAAGTCAGTTGAGTCGAAAACTACACTGGAAACCCATTGACTTTCATTGGATAGACATTGGAGACATTTTTCAAAACATTTTGACATATGTGACCCTCTCTGTAAAATCCAGGCTAAAGTCTCAAAATCTTATAATGAGATAACAAGCATCAAAGTTTGATTTCTACCATTAATTTCACTATAATTTCAATCTTTGACATGACCTTACTCAGTCAATATTAAATATATAAAGGTTAATTTTTCACAGAATGTTCTTTACCATATGAAGGATGATTTTTTTGTAGAAAACAGCAAATAACAAAAAAACAACTTTAGCTGGGTTTTCACAGAGAAGGTCACATATTTCCAACTATGTCTTCAAGCTATGAATGTGAACCCTACAAAACAGATGCAGTTAAGAACTGTAATGTAATATGAGTCAATGATTTACGTGCCAAAAACACATAATGTAGCTTTGCATGACCATTTTCACCCTCTCTGTGCATTATCACTGAATTCTTATGATTTGCATGCCACAAACTGCTAAAATCTGCCTGAAATCATCAGAGACCTGTTCAGTTTGACGTCAGTAAGACATGAGATCATTCTCACAAAAGAGAAGGAAAATAGATTGTTTTTATATAACTCATCTACCAGTTAGTCATATAAAAACCATTAATAATGATGCATAGTATCTAACTCTTCTTTCTGAATTCAGTTTGTGTAATATGCACATACAGTATAATATACACATAAGATTTTTTTCCTATTCATAGCGTCATAGGTCAGATACATGCCAATTCACTGCACCATAAATAACCAAGGTTTATATATGAATTTGTATTTTTTATAAATGTTGTTGAACAAAACATTCGATTCACAAATTTGAATATGTACACCAATTAAGTACAGTATTTACAATTCCGTAAACATGTATAACATACAGCCTAGTTTCAATTGTATTATAGCTGATCTCTCATCCCAGAGACTTTCTATTCTTGATGCTTGGTTTCTATAAAGAAAACTACATTTTGTCTTTTTTTTTGTTTAGTTTGAATTTTCTTAATAAGGAACTCAACCCTTCTGTCCTCCTGCTGCTGGAAGAAAGAAGCTGCTACTTTCCTCCGTAGGCGTCGAGCGTAGACCTCCAGCGGCAGCAGGGTATAGCTGAACAGATAGAGGAACACCAGTGCCGTCACTACGCTTGGGTTCAGCTTACTGGATTGGGCCTCACACACATTTGGATCAGAGTGAATGAGGGCTGTGTAAGTTCTGTTGAAGTTGAACAATTCTACCTGACAGTCTGGCCTAAAGAGCTGACAAAAGGCCACTTCTTTCCAACCTAAGATGATTAGAAAGATAGAGGGAAGAGACGAGAGAATCGTTATTATTTTCACAATGGTGAACAGTAACTAGCCTATTTACTTTATCTATTTTAACTTCTGTTAAACACAAAATATGATATTTTGAAGAATGCTGGTAACCAAATAGTTGACAGTAGCCATTGACGTCCATAGTATGGAAAAAAAATCATGGAAGTCAATGAAATCTGTTTGACTTTGACTTCCAGTTTACTTTTATTGTTCATTTGTACATTATTGCAAATTTAAAAGCAATGCTTATCCTACATTTACATTTATGCATTTAGCAGAGGCTATTATCTAAAGCGAATTACAAATGAGAAACAATAACAATTGCTCAAAGATTAATTTATTGGGGTTACATTTAATCAATAACTGTTATCTCTTAAGGAGAAACCGATGAAGCGGATTACCTTGAAGTTGACATTGATGCTGATGTTGGTTGATGGCATGTTTAAAATCCAAGGCCCACCTGATTTCACCAAGTAATACAAGAAATGATCCAGCACTATCAAAAAGACTGTCATTAGCAGATACAGAGTGATCACCATGGCAGGACCCAGACATTTGAAAAGTTCCTTTTTAGTTATTCTGAAACTGGTGGAGTTTACTCCATTTTTCACATCCTTTGCTTCAACCACAATCCCCTTTTCAGCTCCTTTCCTCCTGAGCCCACCTGTGATATACGTGTTGTCAAATCTTACAGACATCAGATAAGACCGCAGGTACATGACAGATTCGCTGAACAAATACAAAACAAAAACAGCAGCAAAAATTCTGCTGAATAGCAGTTTTAGGTCCTGTACTTGACTTTTAACTTCAGAGAAATCCTCCTGCACTCGCTGACTCAACACATGCAATCGTCCCTTCACTTCTGAAACATTAATATGGGTGGTGTGATCAAAATCCCGCAGCGTTTGGACTAAACTTCCATCCACGCTCTCCTCGGATCTTCTGACGATATTGTCTTTAATGGTGTTGATGAGGTCTGAGCTGCTTAGGAGGCTTTGAGAGAGTTTTTCTGATGCACATTTCACAACATGTGTGAGAGTTGCAATGTTGGCGGCCATGTTGGGTAGGACATACAACACTACGATCATCACGGATGCAGACAAGAGCAGTTTACGGCCCTGTCGGGTGAACAGCGTAGGGAAGATTAGCGTGAAGGCACATCGGAATGGATGGATGAGAGATGACAGGATAAACACAGCTGTGGCATAGATACCAACTGCAACCAATGCTGTCTGGATGTCATATTTTAAAAGGTCTATGAGCCAGTGGAAAAGTAGTGAAGCAGTTACAGCAGCCAATGAGAGACAGACAACAAATAGGGCAAGCAGGTGACTTGCACTCTGAGGAGTCGGAGAAGAGTAACACAACCACAGCGCCTCCATACTGCTCCTCGCTGAGGCTCTAACACACACAAACACATAGAGAGACATGATCAATTAGTATATAAAGAGAGTTCGAAATCAGATGAAAAATAAATGTTTATCTCTATAATGATAACCGAATGAGTCTTTATTAGTTTATATCGCTTACAGCAGTTTTAATAGAAAATAAACAATTTAAGCCAATTAAATCACTTCTATAAACTAAAGGGAAATAATCATATAATTTACGCACTTTCATGTCTTTCGAAACCCATTAAAAGGGATACTCCACCCAAAATGAAAATATATAAAATGAATTGCTGTAGTAACAGCAATAGCAAAATCAACAACTACACGTTTCATAAATATAGTGCAATAACATTTCTCAGTATTTACATCAGAACACAATGTTACCACTAAACTAATACAGCCTATTTCCACTTTGTTCACTTCCATTTGCTTCATGCTCAATTATGGTGCTAATCAATAAATGTATCTATCTGGAGGCATACGTATTTTATAATTGCAGAAATATTGACATACCTGAGGGACAAAATAGAGAGATGGTAGCTTCTTAAAGGCATCATTAGTGTTTGTTAAATGGAGGCTTGAATAAGATCATGGATTTATCTTGGATATATTAAAAGGTCGGTCATCATCATAGCGGAACTGGCCAGCTTCATATTGAGCTGGGTACTGAATACACACATGCTTATATAGCGTAAACTAAATCCTATGACTCTGAGCTGGATGCTGAACACACATGCACACTGACTCATTCAGTTGCTCAGATTCACATGAAACCCAAACACCGGTCACACTGCACATCCTCCAACATGGTCACTTACACAACACCACATGACATGGCAGAAAAAACAAAACTGCTCTTTTCATGAACCTTAAAAGGAAGTCATGCAAAAACATTTGTTTAAAGGGAAGTCTGTAAATACTGTGCTGGTTTTAAATGGTCTTCATAAAATGTACTGTTTTGGTCGTCTGTGCTCTTCTGTTAGCATTTCTCATAATCCCACACAGTATTTTCTCCTGTTCTGTACCTGCGGTGGTCATATTTTCTTATTTATTCATATGGATTTAAGTGTTAAATCAGTCACTGTGCCCATATAGTGGTTCGCCAATAACTCTACATAATTTCGATGGATCAATGCTTTAATTGGGACATATGGATAATGAACACAAGATCACCACAACAGAAAATAGAAATGTTACATAATTAATAATTACTGCATAAATACAACACATTTACAACATTAATACAAATGACATTAAAACAACAAATTTACCATCTAAAAAACAGATGCAGATGATACTTTATTAAAAATGTTGAGATTTGCATAAATGATTTTAACATCTTGAATTGAATAGCTTAAATCTACATGTATAAACATTGCATATTTTTTAAACATTTTTAATTTCCTGCCCCAAATTAGTGAAGTGGCATCAAGGCACACGCGGGCAGTGCTAATCAGGAAGTGAGGTCACGATAGTCCTGATCCATCAACAGTGGAAATCCCTCAGTTGAGCAATTTTCAATTTCGCTTGTCTTATATCTACAGTATATACAGAATCTGGTCCGTATTCGTCTCTGTAGTTGTTCTCTAACCTGTCATATTCATAGCTATGGTATGTGTAGCCACAGTTGCTGAGGAAGCATTTAAAGGTCTTGCCCAATCAGGGTATATGTGTAGATTGAACATATGAAGACCCCAAGTGTTCATGGCCAGAGACACACAAAGAATTCCCAGGATGTTCATCACAAACCCCGTCTTCACCTGTGAACATCACACACACACATCTTATTCGGAAACTGAAAACAACATGTGTGTGCTGTGATGTAATGTGTTTTTGTAGTTGTTTTCTCACCATATCTTTGACCATCAGGTGTCCGGAGGCAAAGGCGATTGAGTTTGGAGGTGTGGACACAGGAAGCATGAAAGCGTAAGAGCACCCAGTTGTTGCTGGGATCATGAAGTACAGTGGGTTGACGTTCACACGGATGGCCTAAAAATAAAGCATTTGGGGATATAATGTCACATTGTAATGCTACATATGATTTTGTTTTCATTTTATAAACTATGCAAACATAAAATCATATATGCTTAAAATTGGGACATTTAAGGCACACTTGCATGAATTTAATCACATTAGATAAAACATCAAATTAGGGGCCATCTTTAAATAAATTATGATGGAAGCTTCTAAAGCAATTTTTGCCATTTTAAGCAATTTTTTTATTATTTTTATTTTACTCTCTCCGATGGTTATTTCTTTGTAAAGATTAATAAAATAAAAAAACATTCTACATATACAATTCTTAAATAAAAAAGTCTTAAAAAATGTCACTTTATTTGATGGTATGGTGTGTTATTTAGTAAGGATACATTGATTAGTTGATAAAAAGTGACAGTCAAAAAAGTGACAGCATCAAAATATCACAGGACAAAAACAATGTTTGTAAATATAATAGACTAGAAAGCCCTTATTTTTAATATTATTTTTATAATATTAAAAAATTACATGTAAAATTTAAAACTAGCAATATAACTGCTCACTGTATCATGTAAATTATATTTATCTATCTATCTATCCCTCTCCTCTCTCTCTCTCTGTATATATATATATATATATATATATATACACACACACACACACACACACACACACTAACACACAAATTGTATGCGGTACATTTGTCCATACCAGTTCAGCAATGACAGGGAGGAAGATAATGATGGTGGCTGTGTTGCTGGCAAATTCAGTGAAGCAGGCGATGAAGGCTGTGATGAGGATGACTGCGGCAGCAGGAGGGACCTGGGCTAGAGGTTGCAGGTGATTTCCTATCCACACTGCTAACCCTGACTCCTATTGGCAAAAAATACAAATCTTCATGGGTCATAGGTTTTACAAAAATCGTGAGGGTCATAGGGTTTACACAATGCCTTCTAGTGAATTATCAACCGATTGCCTGAATCAGAACCTTTTAGGTATTAATTACAATTTGAATTTTCATCCATGTAATGACAAGTTCCAGCTTTTACTTCAGTCCAAAAAGTAAAAAGCAGATACTGAGGTACCTCACAGCCTTTAGCCATTGCAAATCCACCACCCAATAGCAAAATAATATTCCATGGCACAGACTCTTGAGCTTTTCTCCATGACAACAAGGGCACATATGGTGTATTTGAGGCTGGAGAGATAAAGATAGAAATGAAAATTAATAATTATGACCTCAAGCTGACTGACCATCTCAAGTGCAGATTATATGTGAAATAAATATTTAATAGTAGGACGTAAACAGATATTCAGTTTGGAGGGGGTCAAGGTGTATTCATAAAATAAAATGATTATTGAAAGATGCATATTGATTGATCATTAACCTGAATTATCCTGTGTGAATACATAAATATATAAAAGATTCATAAACATATATAAAACCACACCAAGCTTAAGGCAGTTCCAATCTACAGCTCACTCAACATTCATGTTGTTGCACAAAATACTGTGCATTTGACATCTGAATTTAATTACATCTTTTGAACTGCACAAGGAAAGAAAATTGATTTGGAACTGTTAGAGAAGAAAATGCATCTGACAGGAGATGAAATGTAGATCTTTACTTCATGTGATTGCTTCTAAAAATGCTAAATGTGGACTCCACAATGTCTGATGCTGCCACTTTTCACAGCCTTCCCTATAAACCACCACCGTGATGAACAGAAGGATTTATATTTTAACTAGAAATTTGTCAGCATATTTAGCCCTTAATACACAGGAAATCATAATTTCACAACATTCATGCTTACACGTGGTCTAGAATTAATAACTTGATGTGCACCATTAAAAAATATCAAATAAGTATATAATAAGTATTCACAACATAACACTGAAAAAATAAATAGTTCACAAAATGGGTTTTATCAATCAATATTCCCTTCATTAGTATTACTACGATGAATCAACCTCTAATGTTCAGCATAAAAATCTATATTTGCCAAATATAAATGTACTGAGCCAAAAATACAATGCTACAAATCACTTTACCACCTCACTCTTCTGATGCCAAATGAACAGAAAGCCACGTAGAAGATAAGTTGGTGACAATAATAGTGCTACAGCTTTTTTCTGACGCTCAACTGGTCGAAACAATGCCATGAAGAACCTTTTCCACTAAGTACCTTTAGTGAAAAGAAAAGTTTACGAGCAGTGACTAAATATTTTTAATCAGAGATAATTTTTTGCAGAGTAGGTTATTAAAAATTAGCAAACAGATTTTCCAAATATAAACAAAAGAAATGTACACAGTGTAAAAGAAACAGTGATAGGTGGAGAGATTTGTTAGGGATTATTATAATCTCTCTGCACACAGTTCTCTGCTGGATCTCTCTTAGACACACTAATCTGAATCATTAACATTCCTCATCTTATTCAACATGAACAACACTCACATGTACTCTAGAAACCTCTTTGAATGCCAGAATGAACTACGCTACTGGAAAGTTACTGTGGCAACGAATGCAGTGATAACGTTTGTCCTGCCAAAAACTCACGACGCATTCCGTGTCCCAATTTACCAAAATCAAGCCTAATATGAGCCTATTATGTCTTAGGGCCATGATTTATTATATAAAAGGAATAATATTGATTGATTGTTGAGTTTCTTCTATTTTAAATGTATAATTCCATAGCTCTAAGGTGTTGTAATACCAAACAGAAAATCAATAAACCACCCACTGACCTCTTGAATCGAACCACCAGCGGAGAGATGGACGCTGAGATGGAAAGAAAAAGAGGATGGAGATGATGATGACTCCAGTTACTGCGTCAGAAACGTAGCTGGAAGGAGATAAACACAGAAAACTTGTGAAGCGCTGCTAGTGTTACCTTCAGTGTTGCTTTTTCAAGCTCCAATTATAGCAACGGTAACACTTCAGAATAATGGTCCATTGTTAACGAGTAACTATGCAGGAAGTAATAGGTAGTACTGCACTAACACTTAACTTAATACTATTAACTAATAGAGAAGCAAGATTAACTAAGCAGTGAGTAGTAGCAAATTTAGTTCCTTATTAGATATTTTATCATTATTAAATAAAACTAATTGGGAACTATGACCAATTAATAAAGAATGACCAATTCATTACTAATGACACCAGTAACGTCTTAAAAGTGAACAATTGGGTTCTTTGTGGAAACATTTATGAATTTTATTTGATAAAATTGTGACTACTACTCTTACCAAAGGATGGATGTTCTCTGTTTGTTTCAAACTTAAACATAGAATAATAATAAAAATGATAATTCACTTAAAAATGTTAATACTTATAAAGTGATGCTGACAAGCTCATGGTTGAATTAGTTCACAATTATAAACTAGCTCACAATTTTGAACTAATTCAATCACTTTCTAATTATTAAAGTCTATGTGAAATCAAAATTGACTATATTTATTTTGTTAGCTCACTTTGCTATATTTTGTGGTGAACAATTCATTCCTGCAAGTCAATCCACAAAAAAAATAGTTTGCCTTCATAATCTATAATCCAAATCTGAAAATGCTCCTCCCCTCTAAAATGATGGGCCTTTTCTGATGACATCAGTTTGACGGCTTGGGCATGAGTGTGACATCCTTAGCCACGCCCCTCCAACTGTCAAGTGTTCATTTTTGAATGAAATGCCTACTTTACTGCATCCAATCAATTCGCAGTAGAAAGAAAACAAGCCATGCCCTCTATTTTCCTCTTGCAATATTCGGTTTCACTCGGAAGTACTGAATTATTAATTATTTGTATTACTATTATATATTTTTGTTTGAAATAAACAGAGAACCTCCATCCTTTGGTAAGAGTTGTAGTCATAATTTCAACCTGCAGCTGACTTATTTGGGGGATATCATATTCATAAATGAGTTTCCACAAAGAACCCAATTGTTCACTTTTAAGACGTTACTGTTGTGATTAGTAATTCATTGGTTATTCTTTATTCATTGGTCATATTTTGCAAGTAGTTTTCAATGAGGATATTTTAATTTGATAATTATCAAATATCTAGTAAGGTACTACCTTTGGCCTACCTGGTACTACCTAATATTGGCTACTACTCACTGCTTAGTTAATCTTGCTTCTATATTAGTTAATAGTATTAAGTGTTAAGTTAAGTGTTAGTTAGTTAAGTGTTAGTTAAGTGTTAGTGCAGTACTACCTATTACTTCCTGCATAGTTACTTGTTAACAACGGACCATTATTCTAAAGTGTTACCTTAGCAACATTGGGGGCAAAGTGAAGTTATTCAGTCGACCTTCAGATGATGGATAGAAAAGCTGTTTTAAATTGTTAAGCTGAGAATTCATAAGTATAGAGTCCAAGACCACTGATGCTATTATGGTGAATACTTACTGTATGAACCATAGCTTTCTATTGGCTGCATCCAAATATGCATACTTCCTGGACCCTTCTATACTGTATATAGTGGGGAAAAACATTGTGCTATGTCCGAATTCACAGTGTTCATAAAGCATACCCTGATTTGCTACTTTCTTTGAGATTGTGAGGTGTGCATTTAATGGACACTTTACTATCCCACGAGGCCATGTGAGAGGATTTGTGAACAGAACATTATTTTAACAGCCGCAATGTTATTTTGGACCCAGCCATGGTTGAATTGTTGGAAGATGGTTGTTATTTGGTTGACTAGTTATCAGATGCTTTTAATGAATTTACCATTGCAATAATTATCACACGATTTCTGAATTGTTTAATTAAGTGAAGTCACCAAATTACAAAAAAAGGCTGTTTTCTAATAAGTTAATTGTGAACTCCTGCCTCAGTCTTCCGTTGGTGGGACAATCTAAATATATTAGGGGCTAAAGAATGAGTGAGAATTAGCTGTCTGAAAGAAAGATGAATTTGTGAAACAGTTTTGGAAAGACAGCAATCAAATCTAAATGTTTATAATGAGAATAATGGGAATGATCACCAAATGTTCACTTTTGACAGTAAAAAGACATTGCATAAAACATGAAGTCTTTTACAAATGTATCATCAACAAATGTCTTATAACTGTAAGTACTTTTAGATAGAAAACTCACTCGCTCACTTTGCCATTAAATAACATACAACTGCATATTAGATATGTTGTGTGAATGAAAATGTCAAAACAATTGTGCAGACAAGGCATTAATGCAAGCAGCAATCCTGATTTCTCATCTCAGCACATTAATATGAACCACTGAATACATGTAATTGTCATAACCCTGCTAAGTGCTAACCTATTCATCATGTCATGTTCAGAAACAACGTGCTTTCAAACATAGGCCTCTCATCTACAGGTATTGAATCACCATTTGCATCTACCCAATGCACACATTATTCTGTTCTCTCGGTTTTGTCTTTAAGTTGTGGGTATATCTTGGGTGACTCGAGGTGAACTGAAATCCTGCAGATAGGGAAAGGTCAGCTCTGTGGAGGGAGCAGATCAACTAGTCCATATTTTTGAACCTCTCTGTCTAAGTGCATTAGTGTGATGGACCACAAAAAAACAAAGGAGAGGAGGAAGTCTTTATTTCTGGATGCAATTATTTACAAATGCACAGACTAATTTAATTCCTTCTAAGTGGAAACCTGTTTAAACTTAAACATAGTATATATATATATATATTTTATATATATTTAAACGAATTTTACTTTAGTTTTTAGTTAAATGATTGACATTAATACAAACAGCACTATTTAAATGTATTTTTCAATCTTCACAAACTAATTAAAGTAACTCCTAATTGCATACATTTTTCAATATGAAGAATAAATCAAATCCTGATGGCAGGTTTATTGTAGCACATATAAAAAGTGTTTGACCTTTACTTAAATGTTTAAATAAAGTGTCATTGTGTTTGTCTGAAATGTTTTAGATATTAAATTATGACAACCAGCATTCAAACATTGTCTTCACTGTTGTGACAGAAGACAAATTATACTGATTATTAGTTAGGTGAATAATGATGTTGTTAAAATAATGTTTGTTTAAAAAGAAAATTTAACATTTACCTTTTAGAGATTAAAAAGAATTGTTTCTTTAGTGGTCAATCTAATCTTAACCTATGAATCAACACCCTATAATCTGCTATTCTAAAAACCTAAACATAAAGATTAGACTTTAACAAAACGCTCTGTCAGAGTATGACACGTTTGATATTTTATTCATCTTACATGACTTAGTGTGGAAATATGACACTTGAAATACCTCCATGATTTTTCAGTATCTGCATGTCACTGTGTGTCTTACCCTTTGGTGAAGAAAACCGACCATCCTGTTACAAACTTCGGATCTCGAGTAAACAGAAGGATAGCAAAAATAATAAAGAAGAAAGCGATAGATCCTTCAGCAAATCTAGGAGCAAAAATATATTTGAACTCATGTCTGAAACAGAGTGTTTATGGTATGTCCAAATGCTCCGTGACTTACTTTATTGGGCCAAGTTTCTTGTAGTCTTCATCAATAACAGCTTCTGCTTTTGCTTCTGCAGCTGCCCGCTCATCTTGTTTGCTAATACAAAGCCTGCACAAAACAGTTACACATTTGTGACATCTAATATAGTACAGGGGTTTTCAAACTGGGGTCTAAGAAAAAAGTTGTGAAAACTGTGCAAAAATGTTAATAAATTAAATAATGCATTTATTAAATTAATAAAAATAAACGTATAATTAAATAAAAAATATGTAATAATAAAAAAGTATAAACTAAGTATAATAATAGAAACTAAATGCTGAAACTGGGATTATATACACAGACGCATACAGTTAGGTCCATATACTGTATATTTGGACACAGGCACAATTTATTTTTATTTAGCTGCTGACCAAAACATATTCAAGTTACAGTTATATAATGAATATGGTTTTAAAGTGCACACTCTGAGCTTTACTTCGAGGATTTTCATATCACAATTGGAGGAAAGGTTAAGGAATTACAGTTCTTTAATATGTACGTCCACTGAGGACAACATTGATGGATGATCGTAGGATCCTCTCCATGGTGAAGAAAACCCCTTTCATAACATCCAGCCAAGAGAAGAACACTCTCCAGGAGATAGATGTGTCACTGTCAAAGTCTACAATCAAGAGAAGACTTCACCAGATGGGTTCACCACAAGGTGCAAACATGGCCAGAATAGTCTTTGCCAAAAAAACATCTGATAAACCAGACCACTTCTGAAAAAGTGGATTAAGATCAACCTGTACTAGAATGACGGGAAGAAAAAAGTGTGGAGAAGGCCTGGAATAGCTCATTATCCAAAGCAGACAACATCATCTGAAACATGGTGGAGCAGTGTGATGGCATGAACATGTGGCGATGGGCTACTGGTGTTTATTGATGACGAGACAGAAGACAGAAGCAGCCGGATGAGTTCTGAAGTGTATAGAGATATACTGTCTGCCCAGTTTCAGCCAAATGCAGCAAAGTTGATTGCACAGTACAAGTGGACAATGACCCAAAACATACAGCAAAAGCAACCAAGGTGTTTTTGGTTGTAATTCCTACGCATTTTATGATTTTCCAACTCTTTGAAATAAAGCTTAAAGCCTGCACTTCAATTTCATCTTGATTGTTTCATTTTAATACTATACTGTTGCCATACAGGGCAAAAATTATGAAAATTGTGTCAGTGTCCAAATATATAAAGACTTCACTGTATATAGCTGCCTTTAAAAATGTTAGATGTAGAGACCCAATGATCATACTTTTGGTTCTATAGGATAGAAAATAAAACAAAAACCTGATATAGCACACATGTCATTTTCTGCATATGCATTTTGACTGCATATTTACCGTGTATTGAGTCCACCATAGAGGAAAGCAATCCAGATCCAGCCCAGAATAAGGAAAATAAGCATCAGCGGGAAGGCAAAGACAAACCATGAGCCGAAGTTTATGAGGTCACATTCAGGGAAGTAGCTACAGACACAAACATGCAAGATATTGAAAGTAGTTTTTATTGTTTTTGCTCCACCAACAAAAACAGTTAAATATCGCAAGTATCCAAGAGACATGCAGGTGTTTTGTTCCTAAATAAAAATGAATCAAACTGAATTCAAACTAATTTTAGTAAATAACCTGCTCATAAAAGTGCCACTACTTGTTGCCACTACTGGCATACCAATATAACCAGTAGAAATTGTTACTGAAAAAAATCATTAGTTTAATAATGTATTCATGCCTACGGCTGAATCACAGCCATGCGATATACAGCCATATCGTACTTCTACTCGTGTGATATTGCTCATATATATATATATTTATAAATTTGCTTCGCTAATATCCTTATTATCACAACTTTAAGATAAGGCTGTCCAGAGAACATGAAAACATAAGTTTTAATTAGATATTCATAGTAATTTCCTCCTAATTATTAATGAGTAATAATTGAGTGTCAGCTGTTTTGTATCTGTTAAGTGGCTGCCTTGATCCATCTTTTCCTCACAGAACCAGATAAATTATTAAAATGTTTAATTAAAATACACTTTTTTATTCATTCTAATATATTTTTTATTTAAAGGCCAAGACATAATTAAAAACTTTTCTGGTGATCATATCAGCTGTAACTTCAGCTCTGCTTTTGTCTCTCCTTTTTTGTCTAGTCATTATGAGACAAGATGTTCTAAGCCGATTAAACATCAGTGATGAGTTATGGTAAATGATTGGAGCCTGTATCTGAATGAGTTACTGGTGGTGGAAACACATTCAGATAATATTCACAGAGCTTAATTTAACTGCATCTGAAGTATGCAAGAAACTAAAACAAACGTACAGTGGACTGCATGAATAACTCAGTGAGTAAGTTTCGTTTGAGATGTGCAGCTCACCTTCTGGATTTTTCACAGAGAACCAACCTCTAAAATGTTAAATGTTGAACCACAACACTGCATTGTTTTGATTTCAACCAAACAGTATATACCTTTGATCTCTCACTATGAATTATAGGACATATAAGGACAATCAGTTCAATCTGATGTCTTCAGGAGGGTTCATGTTTAACCCCACCCCTAAACAAAATGTCACAGGGTCATAAGCAGATCGTATGAAAATGTATGGATAAAATTGTACAAATTGAATGAATGAATTATGCATTTATATAGCGCTTCATTGTGTATTGTTGTACACCCAAAGCGCTTTACAATCATGTGGGGGGTCTCTCCTCAACCCCCACCAGTGTGCAGCATCCACTTGGATGATGCAATGGCTGCCACAGGACAACGGCGCCAGTGCGCTCACCACACACCAGCTACAGGTGGAGAGGAGAGAGTCATAGAGCCAATCAAGTGGATGGGGATTATTAGGAGGCCATGATTGACAAGGGCCAGTGGAGGGAATTTGGCCTGGACACCGGGGTTACACCCCTACTTTTTACGAGAAGTGTCATGGGATTTTTAATGACCACAGAGAGTCAGGACCTTGGTTTAATGTCTCATCCGAAAGATGGTGCTAGTTGACAGTATTGTGTCCCCCCGTCACTATACTGGGGGCGTTAGGACCCACAGACTGATGGATGAGCACCCCCTGCTGGTCTCACTAACACCTCTTCCAGCAGCAACCTAGTTTTCCCAGGAGGTCTCCCATCCAGGTACTGACCAGGCTCAACCCTGCTTAGCTTCAGTGGGCAACCAGTCTTGGGCTGCAGGGTCATATGGCTGCCGGCAAATTCAAACTAATTAGCCACTAATTCGCCAAAACTTAAAATAGTTACAAATTGCCATGAGATTGTGCTGGCTTATTCAGCCAATGAGTTAAAAGCGAGATAAATATCTATAATATAATAAGGTTAATTGCTTTTGTGTATGTCTCTGTCTTTATTTGTATAATTTGATTCAAGACATTTTTGGCTTACAATGCATCATTTAAATGCAAGTCATGACCAAGCAAGCTCAAGCTGCAATAAACTACATCCATTTAATGTGTTCTTCAGGCTTTTCACACAGCAGATGCTATTCAGATCCACATGCTAAATCTTTTTTCCGATGCCAGCACAGTTAGACACTCAGCTACATTTTATGCAGTTACAGGGGGCCCAAAATTGGGATTTTATTCCTTCAAACCTATTTGAATATATATAATTATTTTTAAGGTTAAGGTTAAGGCATAATGAGGAAGAACAAGAAGATGCTGTATTGTTTATTGAGTTACTAATCAAATAAGTAAACTTGTTACACTGATCAGTTGAACTCATTTGTACAAAAGGTCAGACTAAAGCACACAAGATGTCCTTTGGACCATTCTAAAATCATAATAGCTAACATGGATTCATTGGGGTTTGCATGAACTTTTTGAAGACCATGCCAGCATTTCATATCTAATTAAAAATGGCTAAATATAAGCACTTTCACTTGACCCATCTAGGGCTCGGTCCCAAATGGCACACTTCATATGGACTTGAAGTTTTGCAGACTTACTTTCAGAAGCGTGTTTATGAATGCCCCCTTTGCATTACAGCATTACATCATAAAGTGTGGACAAGGGTTTTAGGGTCGCGATTTGGGACATTTTCATTATTAATTTTATGTAATTTAATGTTTAGAATTGTGTGAAAAGTCCATAAACATGTACATTAAAATTCTCAATTTGTTCTACAAAGCTGATAATGTCAAATTGCATGCAATGTCTTTGCATCATGTTTATTATTAATCACTAAAATTCTATAATTTTGGACATTTAAAACATTTGCCTAGCCTGGGTAAGAGCTGTTTTAACGTAGCTGGGATTTGGAGCATCTCAAACTCTGTGCCACTCAAACTAAGAAAATCAAGCTTTGGCTCATTGGTGACCTAATTACTAAGCTTTTTCAAAAGCCTGTGCCATCCAAAATTCTTGTTAGCGTGCATTAATTGAAACAGGGCAGTACAAGTCGCAAGCACAATCAGTTGAACAGCCAGATGATTGTTCAACACTGTTTTCACCTAAGTACAATACCTACCTGGTCTCATAGCATTTACGTATCTGGCTGCACTTTTTAGCGAGACATGAAATATGTACCAATAACTACATATTACTGCAGCTTCCAAAATAAACAAACACTAGAGGCAGTAAAACTCTGACAAATTTTACTCCTTTTCACACTAATTTACAGAGTTTTGATTAATAAAGAGAAATTTTCGATTGTTATAAAACAATATTAATATGCTTGTAGATTTGAAAACTGATGCTTTTGAACGTTAGCATCGCACATATCCAGCTTCATATCTATGGATTTTCAATTTTGGTAAGTTTGTTTGGGAGCTCACAGAGTACAGAGACATACTTTCGAGGCAAGGAGCTCTGGTTCGAATCCTGTGTAATCGCGGTTCGACAAAGCAGTTCAAATCTGCATATAAGGACGTTTATATGGCACGGTTGCATCGACAAATAAGTTTTTATATCAGTTTTGCATTATCGGGTAGGTTTAGGGTTGGGTTTGGTGTAGGGCATGATAGAGCATTAACTTTTAGGGACAGACCCCGGATATTTGAATTCTGAACCGCCGCAATACGTTTCTGTAGCAACATAATAAAAACACAGCGATGTCTACGTAATAAAAACGTGCCAGGGTATTTAACCTGTGTTTTAGTGCCACTCAGTGGACATTTCTCTTTGAAACTGCAGCGAAACGTGCAGTAAAATACATAAAACGGTGACGCACAGAAAGCGCAGAGAGGTACGTATTTTATGAGACCAGGTTGAACAATACATACACTAGAGTAAAAAATAGCAATGAATAGACCTTTGTACTAAATCTTTCAGTAGCACAAAGACAAATTAAGTCCATTCAGTGGTAAGGAGAAATTAAATGTAATTCATGTTAATTAAAGCTAATGCACTCGTTAGGATTCCATTAGCTTTAAATGTGCGAATTGAAGTCTGATCTGAATACAAACTCTCCTCTTGACTGCAGCCTGCAGATGACAGCAACATGGTGTCATCCAGCACTGATTTTGACATGGTTTAATGCTAACGCTGCCTGTACAGTAGTGCAGTCTCTTTTAAAAGACATGACTTTTCTATGTATGCTTTATTACTGAATGTTATAGGTTTTTTTTTATAATATAATAGACATTTACATTTATGCATTTAGCAGACGCTTTTATCCAAAGCGACTTACAGTGCATTCAGGCTATACATTTTTTTGTCAGTATGTGTGTGTTCCCTGGGAATCGAACCCACAACCTTTGCGCTGCTAACGCAATGCTCTAACCACTGAGCCACAGGAACATGGAACATTTCACTGTCAATCTTGCCAATTAAATATTTTAGAGCTAAGCTGAAGTGGAAAATTGTATATTTATTATAGATAATACCAATGACTGTTTTTCTGTCTTCACAAAACATCCACATCTCTTCCGTAATGCACTGTGCCTTACTTACATGTCTAGCCTGTACTCTTCAGAGCAATTTGGAACTTTGTATTGCGGCATTCATGTTATTGTCTCCTTAAGATATAAGTCACTTACATTGTATTTCTCAGAAGGAAGTTACTTTAGATAAAAGCATCTTGTAAATGAATGTAGTTGAATAAAAAATGAATGCAACAAAAAATATCACCGGTATGGTATTTTACAATGACAACTATAAAAAAATGGTATACCTTTTGAGCTGACCCACCAGGATCAGATTAGGGGCGGTGCCGGTAAGGGTTGCAGTTCCTCCGATGCTTGCAGCATAAGGTATAGAAATCAGAAATCCTTTCCACACCTTTATCTGGTATTCAGACTCTTTTCTGACTTCTTCCAGATTCTTTTGCTCTGATCTGTCTGTCCAATCCGGTCTGTGACGTTACAGAGAGGGATAGAATCTCTTAATAATTCAGACTTTATTGTTTGAGAGTATGAAAAGATCTTTTCATAAGAACATTCATAAGGTTGTTCACGTGGCATTTGGCTCAGAAAATAAAGCTATCCCACAAAGAAGTCCCGATTATTAATAATATAATTATGCTACATTTGTCGCTGCAATAACTGCAAATTCTAGAGATTTGAATTGTATTGGTAAATTTGTATCTTAAAGCTCATTGTGTTCTTTGCTGGTTCAAAGAAAGTCACAGATGAATTATTCTCACTTACGTGTTCTCTGTGGTCAGCACCTGTTTTTCACAAGGAAGCACGTGCATCTTCACTTGAGAATTACCTGCAATAGAATGTTTACTTTTTTAATTACAAATACCTCTCTAATATGAAACGAATTTCAGAATAAAAACAAGCTTCTGGCTGAATGTTTTAAAAGAAAAGAAGCATTCTCACTCTCTTTGTACATTAAAGAATTCTTAACAGATAAAAGCACTCAAAAGTTCTCCGTTCAGGTTGTATATTATATTTTCATGTGTGCAGGTTGATTTCACACACAAACAAATCCTCACCAAATAAATCATTGATAGCATGCTGATGTAATGATTGCATATGTGGCGACTTATGTTTAAAGATGTGACAGAATTCACATACTGTGTTTGTTAGGTTTCTAATGTTAGTTGGTGGCAGTGTGTGCTTTCCCTTTTAAGAGATCAGAGTTTTGTCTAGCGGGTTGTTGGGAAAATATAGTGGCTTCAGCATCCAGCTCGCATGCCGTCTCCACTCATTTAATTTGCATGAACACCCACACATTCAATAAAAACTTAACAAATAAGGACTTTAATTTCCTAATTAGCTTCTAACACAAAATATGAATTTTTCCCCACCCACCCTCTGGATCACTCTTGTCCTTGCAGTTCTCTTTTAGAGTCTCCAGATTCCCAAAAAGGCTTTCCAGAATGGCATTAGCAATGGGCAGCATCATGGCTGTTGTGGCTGTATTACTCAACCACATTGACAGGAAAGAGGAAGTGGCCATCATGCCAAAAATCAGCCTGGAGAGGAAAGAAAGACAAGTAGAGCTAAACTTAATAAACTATTACGCAACATTCCTACAATAACTAGTCCAATAAAATGTGATCATATACATGTATTACACACTGTTTTGTACCTCATAAAGCAGAGAACAATGAAATGTCAAATAAAGTTTAAATGTTTAGAAACACATTCAGTAAAAAAAAAATTTTTGAGTAAATAACCATAATTTGTTGCACTTTTTGCACCGGCACATTCATTCAGACACCTTGTAGTGTTTACAATAGGTCAGGTGTGCACATCTCAGCTAAAATTCTCCATGTGTTTACCTTCTACAATTGCTAAAACTTAGTACAAGAGACCTCCTAATTTCAACGCAGATTCTTTCTTACCAGGCAGGTTTCACTCCGACGATCTTCAGCACCTTGAGGGCTATTCGGCGATGGAGACCCCACTCCTCTATAGCAGATGCCATCACTAAACCACTCAGGAACAGGAAGTTAGTCTCAAGGAAGTACTGAGGACAGACCTTCTTAGAAGGCAGGATTCCCATGGTGGGGAAGAGGCACACGGGAAGCATGGCAGTCACCGCCAGCGGGAGCGCTTCGGTACACCAGTACACCGCCATCAGCAGCACCACAAACAAACATTTGCCCTCCTGAAAAAGAAACAGCTGGATGTGTAGATGCAGGGAAGAATCCTATATATGAAAAATCAAGTATAATTATTCATTTTACAAGTCCTCCATTGTTTTACTGACATGTCATATACATTTTCTAAAATCTATGGAAGGCACTAAAAAATATTGCATTTGTAATAAATGAAGCTTGCCCCTTTTCACAAATTTTCATGAGACATTTTCCAGTTACTTTTAACTAACTCATTCTTACTTCATTATTAACCAGATCATCCTTAGAGAGTGCAGTATTAATGATCACATTAACATATGAAAAATAACATTGGGACAATAGGCTACCTGTTTGTCATTCAAAACCTTGCAAGCAAATTGTCTGCTTCAAATGTTCCTCTGCCATCTTTCTTACAAATAAATGTCACATTTTGCCAAAAGCAAAGCCATAGTATGTGGACATGTATGCCTGTGTTTAAAATGTTTTGGAGGCCTTTGGATTTTGAGTAATCTCTGTATTTTTTTATTTTGCAATGTAGTCAATAGGCACCATAACTATTTGTTTACCAACAATCTTTAGAATATCTTATTCTTTGTTCCTTAGAAGTAAAGTTTTGGAACGACACAAAGTTAAGTAAATGATAACAGAAATTTCATTTTAGGGTGAACTGTCCCTTTAAGAAACACGTACTAATGCTCTTACAACTAAACTGTGTTCTGGAATAGGTCAATATCTGCATACATTTACATTATTTTAATCAACTGGGTGGCACAATTAGGCTGCTTTAACGCATATTTCACCATCCTCTGGAATTCAAAAGGCCAAAGCAGCATGTGGCTAAGTTTAACAACAACAGTTTTACCTTCGGTGGCACAACGAAGAGCAGCGGGAGCAGCAGTAACGGCGCGAGAATCAGGATGAGCTGTTTGCGCGCGCTCCAGAGCTTTCTGGAAAACTTTGCAGGATCCATAGCGGCATAAAACCTATTTCCTTCCCGTTGTCTTTGCACTGGGACAGGCTCTGGCGCTTGGTCTCCAACTTTATTACTTTTGCTTTATTATTTTTTAGCACAGCGGGAGAAGATTAACTATTGGCTTACTCGTTAACTCCCTTAAAGACCCCTCGACTTTAGCCTTCAACGTGAGTCAGTCTACAGCCCCAGCAAAGATGAAGAGCAACGTGTTCTGCTTCACACAGACTACACAGAAAGAGTAAGCATTAAATGTATACTCTGTTAATTAAAGAAGTGTTATCAAAGCGATAATACTGTATGACAGACAGTTAAACTGTTAGTTTAGTAGGTCCCTCGTGCATATGAGACTATTGACGTCACGTTTCTCGAGTGCAGAGTAATTATTATAGTGATATCAGTATAATTATGATATTTGAATTTGGTTTCCACATAGCTATAATATTAGGCTCATTGTTTTAACTTGACTACATTTAGTTTACTATTAGTTTTGGTTTTAGAAAGTTTGTTATACTCAATCCTTAACTGGCCTCTGGTATTTTCTTCTAGTTTGCTTTGCTATTTGCTACAAGGTTGCCAGCTGTGGTTGCCATTCATTTTAAATAAGTGCTCACAGCTTTTAAAACACTATAAGATAGCATTATAGTGGATGTATTTCATTCAAATGTATACTATACAGGCAATACAACAATAAAATTAGTACATACTAACCTACTTAATCTGTTTGGGGCCTTAAAATATACTGATAATAACTCTCATAACAGTGCAGGTGCTTTAAAACTGCCACGTGATGATCAAAGTTCATCATAAGTGACCTAAACCTAAACTGAATTACATTTGTATATTGTATAAGCAGTGTAATTACAAAAAAGTACACAAAGCTAAAATAATGCAGTAAACGTTAACTGAACAACATACAATCTTGTATAAAACACATAAATGCATATAACTATTTAAATAAAGTATGAGAAAATATACAGGGCTTTCTGGGAACTATTTGTCTTTTTAGTGTTCTTGTTTTGGAGCACATTAAGTGCAGCTGGAATTTAGTAAATAAATTGTTCTTCTTGCTAACAAAAACCTTTTTTGACTGCTTAAGGCTTTCATTTTTGTGACTACTTTTTATTAATGGTAAAAGCCATGATGTTGTCCAAGTCTGCCGAGAGGAAGTTTAGACAAATATCACCATACCTCATTCATTTTTATCAGTGAATGAAACATGTACAAATCTTAATTTAATACTCGTTCCATGGAAACACGCTGACCCAAACCTCTGCTACCAGGGCTCTCACGTCATTCTGATAATGGGTACCAGAATACACACATTTTATAATTTAGTTCACTTATAGTCTTTGAATGGAAAAATGGCTGTGCACCCACTGCATCCTGCCACCAGCAGTACAAAAACAAGTAAACTGTCTGACCCTGTAATTTATCAAAATGCTTATTTCGCCTGACAAAGCTCCTGTTTGCAGCAGTTTTGCATAAAGAAGATTCAGACTTTTTATATCATATCTACTCCTGCACAGCTCAGCTATTCTCTGCTTAACGCTGCGTAAAAGCACTGTAGCAGGTGTTTCAAACTTGGATGGGTTACAATTAACTAAATAAATAATTGATTACTGATTTTTTTCTGTAGCTACATAGATTGTTGACTATAGAAGTATTTATTAGCTAAAAAGGTTGTCCTTCCCTGGGAATATATCAGTAACCGTCTGGTGGAATGTGCATATTTTCTTTTAAACCCTCAGTGATTAACTGATAGAAAAATGCCTCTGCTTTTGTAGTTATTTTTAGTGTTGTCAATATAATTACTTTCTATTCAGCAGAGAATCTTGAAAATAATCTATCACAATTCCCTCAAAAATATTAAGCAGCACAACTGCTTTTAAAATTGATAGAATTGTTTCTTGAGCATCAAATCAGCATATTAGAAAGATTTCTGAAGGATCATGTTACACTGAAGACTAAAAAATTGCTGCTGAAAATTTGGCTTTGCCATCGGAATGATTACATTTAAAAATATTTTAGGATATATTATAATGCAGTGCTTTTCACTTCTTCCCTGAAAATTGATCTGTGCATAATAAGCTGAATTCATTATTTTACATGGAAAAATAATCAGCTTTATGGCTTTTACACAAACCTTGCCCTCCCATATTCTTAACCCAATATCAATCTCTCAAACTGCCCAACAATTGCAGAGTGAGTTCTCAGGCATTTTGACATCTGCTGAGCCTCAAGAAAAACAAGGCTTTGTCTGTCTGTGTTTTTATTGTATTGTATAGTCTCTTGGTACTAAATGAATAATAAAGTTGTTTGGAATTACGAGAAAAGTTTCTTTCCAGATAGATTGTATTGCTTTAATCTCATACTGCATCCCTCATCCTTTGGCAGGAAAACAGAAGCAACAGAACAAAACATCATATAAGGTGCACGTATGAGTACATTCATTGCCTACGCAACTATTGAGCGTGCTGTGTTTAGACCTGAATGACTGAAGCTGACAGTAAATTGATATTGAGTGCAAAAGAAAAAGAAACATTAGTAGCTCTTATAAGAAAATGTGCTCCAAGAAAGACCTTGGTGCAAAGGATGTCCTGAATTTTTGATTATAGACCCCCATTTTACCCTCATAATCTTCTCTTATGCTACAAAGACCCTTCTAGCCAGTGTCATTTGTTTGATTAAGAATATAAAACCTTCTACTGATTGAATCTGCTGGGAAAGAATGTCATAGAAACCCACTGCAGGAGGAGAAATATGATTTCATTTCATGTTCATTTTGCTTTCTTTGAAAAACAGTGACTTTTCTTTAAATGTCACTGTCACTGCTCTCTTCATATTTACATCTATTTTGTTCTAAAGGGCACATATGACAATGACTCGGCTACTCATGAGATATAAAAATAGGTCATATTTAAGATCAGGTAATGTATCCCCAAGCGTAGTATCTGTAAAATATATGGCCTGTAACTTGTTGCAGTTACATATGTGGTGTGTTATTATTGGTAAACGAAAACCATAAAAAATCATTACTTGGTAGAAAATATGCATTAACTAAAATAAACTTGTTTTATTTCAGCTAGTTGCTAAGGCAACATTTCTTATTTTTAGTTTGTTGTTGAATTTTTCAAATAACTAAAACAATATACATTTTCAAAAATTAAAAAAGCTGTAGACATTAAATATGTAAATTAAAAATTGTAAAAACTAACTACAAATTGAAATGAAAATATGCTAAATTCAAAAAAAACGATTATTGTATATCAATGATAATAAAACAACACTGGTCTTTAAAAGGAATGGTTAGAGTCTGATACTCAATGACAAATGCTCAATTGCCCCATGTACTGCACTTACACCCTCTAGTGGACTAATGACCAACGCTGTCTGATCTCCCATCAGTGATGTGTGCTCATTAAAATAAAACTGCTCCAGAAATTTGACCCAAATGGCTAAAGTGTAAGATTGTATTAGGATGAGGACAAACATGAACATTATTGCACATTTGATTGTTATCGTAGCAATAATTGAAATAAAGCACACACACTGCAGCTTAAACTACTTCAATGTATTTGAAAGAAAAGGCGATTTGTTTGAGAACAATGTCTCAAGCAGCTTTAATTCACAAAGAACATTTAGCAAAGTCTCTCTGGATCTGTATTTATGCAGGTTTGTGTGTGGGCACAGCAGGGCAATGGTCATGGAACTAACTAATAATGCGTAGAGTCTGTTCAATACGCCCACATGTATTTGAGACTTTATGCAAAGACCTTTGTAAAGTTCGAGTTATAGGTTTTGAAAACTGTGGCACTGTTTTAACACACTGCAACACCTTTCATCGTTTTATTTATTGACACTTACAAACATACAAGTGTCCATTTTGCCAAACTATTTTTTATTTAAGGAAGCATTATTAATAAGGGGAAATTCTTGTAATATTAAATATTTGCAGGTTTTTTACACAGAGTAAATATGGTTAAAATGATACAGACATTGCAGGTAAACAGCCACAGCTAATCTTCTTATGAAATGATGTGACAGCTGTAAGAGCGCATTAATGTTGTGTAATATGGGTAATGTCAGAAGAATCCATCCTCTATGAAGTGGTGCCTTTGGCTGCATAATGTCTGCCCAGTAATTCTCAATAGCTTACATAGTGCAAGAGTGTATGAAAACATGAGGCAATTGGTCTCACTTGATGAAGCTATTCAGCTTCAAAAAACACTCAATGATATAACAAAAATAAGCCACAGGAATAGGTCACACAAAAATGAAAACTTACTCAAAATGTACTCTTCCTAGGGCCATTAAAAATGTAGATGAGTTTGTTTCTTCATCTGAACAGATTTTTTAGCATTTTTAGAAATGTAGCATTACACTCTTGCTCACAAATGGATCCTCTGCAGTGAATGGGTGCCGTCAGAATGAGAGTTCAAACGGCTGATAAAAACATTGCAATATTTGTATAGAATTATTTTGGCCTCTTTTCACTTGTAAATTGTACTTAATCAGTGCATATTTCTCTCCTGATTAAGACTAGATTACTTTTTCATTGAAGAAAGCAGTAGAGGGCTAGTATTTTGGCCGAAAGCAACGGTTTAAAGTTAAAAACATCTTAATGATGTATTTGTTTATTACCAACACTTGTTTTTCACTTCTGAATGTTGACTGATGGAATAGGTGTGGATTACTTATGGATAATTATGATGTTTTAATCAGCTTTAAACAAACTCATTTGGAAAGCCTGAGGTTGGGTAAACTGTCCCTTTAAATCTGAAACTTAGTTGTATAGCCGTTACAAAACCAAGCATGGAGAGTGAATAGGCTATATTGTTATACAGTAAGGCACTGTGTACATAAGTAAATCCCCCAAGGAGTCCTGTCCATGAACTATCCCATGTCCCCAGGATAAAAAAGCAGTACTGTGCACTCTATGAGTCAGAGAGAGGTGCATGTCAGAGGGATTTGATTAAGACACAAGTGGACTCCTGAGCAAAGGTTATATTCCTCACCACAGCTGCATGTACTGACAGGGATGCAGTGATGAACGGGAATTTACGTGGATGAGAATTACAGTATATGCCTTTTTTGCTTTTAATGTCAAGGTGATTTTTGACACCCCTGTAGTCTCCTGTCAGTCTTCCACCATTCAATAGCCAAATGTTATTAGAAACTGAAACTAAAGGGCCAAGGATTTCTGTGAACTCTGAAGTCTGAGGTTTCAAAACAGCATTATTATTAAAGGAAGCATGGAAACTCTGTGTGTGATGGGACTGTAAGAAACAAAGAGCATCTAGGCATTCTTGATGTGAAGATGTTGTTTACTGCATGGTAAGAACGTGCTTTTGGTCTTTTAAATTGATTTTCATCACCTATTTGGTGTATTTGCAATGATTTAATACAAAAATGTATTAATTAGGGTGTGCAATAAATGCTATCAATGTGTAAATACTTATATATATTATATATATATATATATATAACAGTTTTCTTGTTAGAGTAATGACTGTATTTTGCAATGCATGAGAATGTGGGTGTAAATTTGCTTAATTATCCACAAAACAATGTCTTAAAAGTTATTTTCCCCCATTTTTGGGATAAAATTGGGCCTGGACACCACTTTATGAGATTCGCCAGCCCATTTTTTGGGCTGCATCCAAGGGACGAGCACTGAGAATAGTTGTAGTTTGAATCTAAATTTGTATTCCGCAGGCAATGTAGTGACCTTACTCCAATGTAAGTTCACTAGCCAAACTGTGTTTAAACACCATCAGTATTCTTTAACCCTGACCCTGCTGTATTCTTGGACATCCAGTTTTACCAATTCAATTTACATATTCGTGTTCCTGAGGTTGGTATGTCCTTGATTTATCCAGTGTAAAAGTACAGATAATGTGCAAAAAACTAATTCATTTCTCATGCCAAAGCTCAATTCATTCTGACTGAATCACTGTGTATTGGTTTGATGGTCAGGTACATATATTCAATTCAATTTAACATGCTCCATCTCTCTTATCAGCAATACAGTACTGTTAGATTAACTGATAAATGTAGCTCTTGTTTTTTCCCTGGGTTTCCTGAGAAGGCACCTAACAGAGACAGTCCTGTCAGTCCTTATTGATAAATGATTATCTGCTGGAGTGTGAACCAAGCACGATGTGAATCAGTCTGGTCTAGAACTTTACATGAAGTCACTGAAGCAGGTGATGAGGTGTGAAAAAATCAATCAATATCCTGTGGGAATACACTCATCACATAGACCCACACTAAAATCCTCACATTTACACATGCACACCCACAGGAATATACACTCAAACTCTATTATTCACTTCATATACATGTCTGTAGTTTTTTCTTGTGGCGTTTTATGCATTGTTACACGTTTCTCTCCTCAAGGTTTCACAGTTAAAGACTTGCAAAATACACTGGATACTGCATGGAATGAGAGAACAGATATTTTCTGTCTCAAGAGCAAGGACATGTCTTCATCACTGCGAGCCTGTGAAAGAGCTCAAACTAAATTATTTACTTCATTAACACAAACCAATGGTGTATAAATTATTAAATTACAAAAAAAGAAAAAGGTTTTAATGTAAAACATGGAAATAATCTTTCCCAGTCCACCAACGCCCCGCCCTCACACAACCCCCCCAATAAGTCATTTTGATTTAGAATAGATTTAGAGACATTTAGCATTGCATCACTTGCTCACTCAGCAATGAATCCTCTGCTGTGAATGGGTGCCACCAGAATTAGAGTCCAAACAGCTGATAAAAACATAACAGTAATCCATAATCAACACAACTTCAGTCAATAAATGTACATCTTCTGAAGCAAAAACTGCATGTTTGTTACAAACAAGTCCATCATTAATCATTTTAATTTTAAACCGTGCTTGATTTCTCTCCTGATTCAGACTAGATGACTTGTCACTGGAGAAGGCAATATAATAAACTCATATTAGCCAGATCAAAGCAGCAGTTTGAAGTTCAGAACATTTCAATTATAGATGTATTTATTACAAATGTGGCAATGGCAATTTTACTTAAATAGCGCTATTTATTACAACCAGAGTTGACCAATGTGGCCAATAAAACCGGTAAGACCAAGAGGAAGGAGAAAAAAACATCATAACATGCAACAAAAACTTTGGACAAGGATAAAGAGCGCTTCAACCAGAATTAAAAGCATTATCAAACAGATAGGTTTTTAATTTAGACTCAAAAATAGCCACAGATGAAGCCATTCTAATGAAAAATGTTATTACAAACATGCAACTTTGATAATTGGTGGACTAGAGTTGTGTGAATTACTTGTGGATTATTGTAATATTTTTTGTCTATTTGAACTTTCATTCTAACGGCACCCATTCACTGCAGAGGATGCATTGGTGTTGTTCTGATGACTTAAAAAACAAAGTGGATGGCCTGAGGGTGAGTATTCCACAAATTTACATTTTTATGTGAACTAGCTATTCCGATTTGCAGAATATGAATTAAGATTTTATTTCTGTGTAAACATGCACTATACTGGTGTGTTTGACTTTGCTTGGGCA
This sequence comes from Gymnocypris eckloni scoliostomus, assembly GCA_027564155.1. NCBI lineage: Eukaryota > Metazoa > Chordata > Actinopteri > Cypriniformes > Cyprinidae > Gymnocypris > Gymnocypris eckloni. Next base: position 14,996,028 of record CM050420.1, read on the forward strand.
TACACACTGTTGTTTAAATTGCATTTCAAAAGAATTTCAGTCTTTAAAATTTGAGACTTTTGAGACTCAAAAAGTTTCCTGTACCATTTATCAGCGCAGTATTTTTACATATAGCATGTTTTACTACTTAAGCATGCTCTAGACCAGGGGTCATCAAACTTGATCCTGGAGGGCCGGTGTCCTGCAGAGTTTAGCTCCAAATTGCCCCAGCACACCTGCATGGAAGTTTTAAGTATACCTAGTTTGACCTTGATTAGCTGCTTCAGGTGTGTTTAATTAGGGTTGGAGCTAAACTCTGCAAGACACCGGCCCCCAGGGCTGAACTTCGTGACCCCTGCTCTAGACGGAAGTATTTGATCCTTGGCAGGTGTTTCGCACATGAACACCACATTTTGTATATGCCAACCAACACAATGGCATATAAACATGACTCATATATGCACCACAGTGTATAAGCATTAGAAGCTTAATATAAATTACTAACAATAATAAAATCCTAAGCGTGAGCTTTGGAAAAAAATATTATATAAATTACTTATTAATTTGGATAAAAAATGCACACACCTGCCTGTTGCCATGAACTATGAATGTGTGTGTCTGTGTGTGTACGTACCCACATCTTTCATTTAAAATCTTGAGCAAACACACAAAGAGCAGGCGGAGGCTGCATGTGCTGACGTACAGCCAGTGGTTGTGAGAGAGAGTCAGTTTGCTCTGAGCCTCTGAATCACACAGCACCTCTACATAACATCTCTAACAAGCAGAAGAGCAGCAGAGGATTTTTGAAGCCAACATCTGTAGAACTGCAATATTTGTTAACTACACCTGCAGCTTATTGTTATTTATTCCATTATCTGAATCAGTTTTTTTTACTCTTTATAATTTTTCTGCATATTTTTTTTTGTTTCCTCTCTAATTACCATCCCTAATCTGCTATCTGTTCTTCCCCATCTATTTATCTTAAAACATCCTGATGAACGACTCATATCTGCAGTTTCCTAAAGGGCAGAAACCTGCAGACAGCACGTCTTTGCCTCCTAATGGCAGCACCGTTGATCCTCCAGCAGGGGCGCTGTGCGAGCAAGTTCAGATCCAGGCGGAGGTTTTTCTCACCTTGGGTATTGTGAGTCTTCTGGAGAACATCCTCGTCATCTTGGCGGTGGTCAAAAACAAGAACCTTCACTCTCCAATGTATTTGTTCCTGTGCAGCCTGGCTGCCGCGGACATGTTGGTGAGTGTTTCGAACTCTTTGGAGACCATTTTTATTGCCGTACTAAACAGTCACCTTTTGGTGGCCAGTGACCATTTTGTACGTTTGATGGACAATGTGTTTGATTCAATGATCTGCATTTCTCTCGTGGCATCAATCTGCAACCTCTTGGCGATTGCCATCGACCGATACGTCACGATTTTCTATGCCTTACGCTACCACAGCATAGTGACTGTACGCAGAGCGCTGGTGGCCATTGCTGCAATCTGGTTGATGTGTGTGGTTTGTGGGATCGTCTTCATAGTGTACTCGGAGAGCAAGACTGTGATTGTTTGTCTAATCACAATGTTCTTTGCCATGCTGGTGCTCATGGCCACTCTCTACGTACACATGTTTCTTCTCGCCAGACTTCACGTCCAGAGAATCGCAGCATTGCCCCCAGCAGCCGCCGGGAACTCAACCCCACGTCAACGCAGCTGTATGAAGGGAGCCGTGACCATCTCCATCCTCCTCGGCGTGTTTGTGTGCTGCTGGGCACCGTTTTTCCTCCACCTCATTCTACTGGTGTCCTGTCCGCACCATCCGCTCTGTCTCTGCTACATGTCTCACTTCACCATGTACCTGGTCCTAATTATGTGCAACTCTGTGATTGACCCCCTCATCTACGCCTGCCGCAGTCTGGAAATGAGGAAGACCTTTAAGGAGATACTGTGCTGTTTTGGTTGTCAGCCTTCACTTTAGATACATGTCTGATTTGAAAGGAGACTGAATGAACAAAGAAAAAGTTAAATATTTCATATATATAATATAAAGCAAACACGTAGTATTCAGAAAAGGACTGGAAATTTGTCAAGCACTATCAAGGATTTGGAAAGCTTAGCGGCAAGGAAATCAGAGAACTGGGGGGTAGATTGAATGAGACGTTTGCTGAAAGGGCAGACTAATTATGTGTTAGTCGTATCTATTATGTCTATTTATCATCCAGTGGGGTCTGACAGTCTGAAACTACATGGAAAATCTAGAATTTAAACTCTCATTAAAACCTGAAGTTTTAGGATTAAAACCCTGAAATAAATGGACAGTTTTAGGATTCAACACAATTTTAAAAAGACACTATGATTGACATTAATATGAAATATTTGAAATTCTGAATTGTTTCTATAACGATTCAAATGATTGTGACATTGATCATATGACTGTGTTTTTTCGGTGAAGCCTAGACAATCTCATAGCACTTTGTTACTGCTTTACACTGGTGAATTGGTGGTGGTGAATTAGAATGATCTCATTTGTGCATTTTCGTATGCTTATGCCCCGCTGATGGTTAGGTTCAAGTGTGGCTCTTTATGCTTACTATTTTATAAAAATCATACGTTTTTGTACCAATCAAATTGTACAAAAAAATCTCAATTTAAACTAGATCATATAATATTGAGTTCTCCACAATTGGTGTTCAATTGTTCATGCAAGCTCATTAAAGCAAATAGAGGACCAACCAAATAATAAGAGATTTTGAAAATCATATTAATTTTTTATTTGATCTTTTCCCCTAAAATTATCAATCCGCTAATTTAAAATGCAAAAAAATTACTTTTTCACTAGTGGTGTCACACTTTTGGACCCCACGGGTACCTTGTGTTCAAAATGTGTATATAGTATATTTTAGGTATCTGTGACTGTGACAGTGTTCGAGCATTTTTGGTGTGTAAATGCTCTGTTCAAAGCTGCTGTAGTGGAAACAGTCTGTGGTGATGCTTGCTGACATCAAAACAATCAGGGCACTTCCTTGGTGTCTGTCTGATATTTTGAGGTGTCACTAACTTTGTTGCTTCTCATAGTTGTCATATTCAGCTTGCCTGTCTCCAATTATCAACAATATGCTGTCAAACTCAATCCAACTACTGCAGTCAGCATGTGTGGATCATTTTTCTTCATGTCAAAGTAGCAAATTTCTCTATTTTTGCTTTTCAGTGGTGGAATGTAACTGGGGTCTCACTATTTATTTTTAGTCATAGACTTAAGACAGCAGTACGCAACTAAACATGTCAGTTCCAACACCAAAGATCTCTCATTTTGTGTGTTTTACCTTTTATTCAGAAGTGGAAAAGACCACAAAGCAGGATTCAAACTCAGGTCACCCAAAGCACAACCTCACTGTGTCAGAGCACTAACCGAATATTGGCTCTGAATAATTATCCCTCTTATTCGATTAAACAGCAACAAAGTTTAACTTTTTATGTGTGTCTAGTGCAGAGCTGATCCTAGACTTCTGAGGCCATACGCAAAACTGTGTCGACCGGGGGGGTTATGAATGGAAGAATGAAACGCATTTGTCCGTGTTTCACTCCGTCTCGAATCGCACTCGCGGAAAGTGCTTGAGAAACAGTATCTCTTCCGCGGCTCACTATGCTTTCAACATGTTTTTTTAGTCTCGAGCAAGAGATTTTACGACATTCACATTACATGATTTGACTGATTTTTACGTAGAAAGGGCGATGGCACCACATTACAATAAATCACCATTCATATTTTCATAGCCGCTGGCCAAATTCTAAAACGAAACTAAAATGAAATCATCTTTAAGAGCAAGGGAGCCCCCTGGTGTTTCAGGGGCCCTACACAGCTTGTGTATTCTGCGTATAAGGAGGATCGGCTCTCGTCTAGTGGCTTAAGTTTGATATTCTGCCTAGCTGACTTGTATTGAAAATCACTACAATGTTATTAGGACTGTGCTTGCCACTATATGAACTCCTTTAGCACATGAGATGTAATGCTTGACTTGTATCTGTGGCCACAAACTCCAGCAAATGTCTGCCAAAAAATCATATAAAATAAAAGGGTTTAGCTTAATCACGGCATGTGTTTTTGTTTATTATTCTCCCAATGGAGTTACTTGTTTGTTGTGAGTCTTAATAAATGTAAGATCAACTCTATTGTCCTGAATAAACACTTCTGTGTAACTCATTCCATAATAAACCATTAATGGTTACCTGCAGCATACAGCAGAATTCATAAAAGATTGGATCTTATGAAAAACTGCAATGAGCAGTTGATCTGTCCATCCCCTATAGTGTATTTTAGGAAGAACTAAAACTATGAAATCATGTGAAATTTATGAATGACATATACCAATATTTAGCCTGTTATGGATCCATTGAAGCATCTGTATTTAAAATATAGCAAATAAACAGAATGAACTGCTTGTGAACGTTCATTTGTCTTTTATCAGTCAAACCCTTGTGCTGAGCTCCACCAGCCAAGCTACAGAAACACGTGAAAGTAGAATGAGCCTCAAGGCTGCCACTGTAAATACAGTACCAACAGAAAGAGACAATCGGTCAATAACAAAGCTGGAGGGAAAACAAGAAAGTAATATTTATCACTTATCAATGAGGCCAGAAGCTAATGACGTTAATGATCTTGCCTTCACACTTAATTGTTGTAGACCTGAAGCGAGAGCGAGCTGCATCCAGTGATTCACTCACATGATGTCTTGGAGTTTAGTATATCTAATTGGCATCCTTTATGCTGATGCAAACCCCAAAGAAAATGAATGACTGATAACCACAGGGGTCAACAATGAAACAAAATGCTGGACTTTTTGTTCTGCATATTCTTGCCTTTAATGCACAACAAAACCACCTCCATTGCATTGCAGGGGGAAGGTCATTGGGTACCTATACACACATCAGCTATGTAACTGAGTACATGAGAGTTGGCAGAAATTCTATGACAGTGATCTGAAAGCTTCTCATCTGGAAAGAAATATTGGAGAACAAATATGAATGAGTCATTATTGTGTGCTTTGGGGCCCCCTGCAGCTTAATGAAAGAATCGGAGAAAAGGAGAAAATCTCATTAAGTGATCACTCACTTACAAAGTATGGAAGCATATGTGTAGCAAAATTCCATTTGCAATGTAATATGTAAATTGGCAATGCAATATGTAAAATGGTAAAATTATTTTGGATTTAAATTTACATTTTCCCATACATATGTGCAACATTTAGTTCAAAATGAAAATTCAATTATATAATTTAAGTTTGCCATTTTCTACACTAGCTTTAATATGCATATTAAAAACATATTTAAAATCTTTAGTTGCTAAATTAAAATGTATTATCCAAAGTGATTTGATACACTATATTGCCAAAAGTGTTGGGTCACCCCCTTCTAATGAAAGGTTTTACTACTTTAGTAATTTTCATGAGTACAAATCTTAATGTTTAAGCATATAATGATATTCTAGGGAATTGTATGCTTCTAATTTTATAGAAACAGTTTGGACAGGACCCTTTTCTATTCTAACATGACATCACATGTCTCTGTGTATAAGACAAGGATCAAAGAGAAATGATGATTTAGTCAGTGTGGAAGAACTTGACTGGTCTGCAGGAAGCCAAGTCCTAATCCCAGCTGAACACCTCTGGTGTGACTTTAAATGCAGACCTTGAGCCAAAAACTCATCACCAATTTTATTATTGCCTTACAATAATAATAATAACTAGATAAAAAAGTTTGTGAACAAACTTTAAGTTGGCTTGCGAAAGCCGGACCAGAAAGTTTTAAAAAGTTTGGAAAGTTTTAAAAGTTTTATAAGTTTAAGTTTTATAAGTTTAAGTTTTAAAAGTTTTATAAGTTTTAAAAGTTTAAGTTTTAATAGTTAAAAAGTTTAAGTTTTAAAAGTTTAAGTTTTATAAGTTTAAGTTTTAAAAGTTTAAGTTTTAATAGTTTTAAAAGTGTAAGTTTTAAAAGTGTAAGTTTTAAAAGTAGCGAATAAGTTAGGCTAGCATGATTAGCATGTTTCTAGCATGTTGATAGCATGTTTTAGCATGATTAGCATGTTTTTAGCATGATTAGCATGTGAAAACATGATTGCATGTGTGATTTTAACATGATTAGCATGTTAGCATGTTGCGATGATTAGCATGTTTGTTGATGATTAGCATGTTGTATGTTGCGCATGTTTGATTTTAGCATGATTAAGATGTTGTTGATGTCGCAGATGATTTTACCACGATTAGCATGTTGCTGGCATGTCGCTAACGTGATTTTAGCATGATTAGCATGTTGCAAAGATGTTGCTTGCAGATGATTAAGATGTTGCTAGATAATGCTAGCATGATTAGCATGTTAATAGCATGTCGGTAGCATGATTAGCATGTTGCTAGATGATTAGCATGTTGCCAGCATGTTGCCAGATGATTAGCATGTTGTTAGCATGTTGTTTGCATGTTGCTAAGATGATTAGCATGTTGCTGCATGTCGCTAAGATGATTTTAAGATGATTAACATGTTGCTAGATGATCAGCATGTTGCCAAAGATGTCGCTCAGATGATTTGCGACAAGCATGTTGCTGGCATGTCGCTAACGTGATTTTAGCATGATTAGCATGTTAAGCATGTTGATAGCATGATTGATGTTGATAAGATGATTAGCATGTTAGCATGTTAGATAATGCTAAGCATGATTAAGATGTTAAAAGCATGTCGGCATGATTAGCATGTAGCATGTTGCTAGCATGATTAGCATGTTGCTAGCATGTTGCTAAGCATGATTAGCATGTTAAGATGTTGTTAAAGATTGGCATGTAAGATGATTAGCATGTTGCTAGCAAGATAATGATAAGATGATTAGCATGTTAATAGCATGTCGGTAGCATGATTAGCATGTTGCAAGATGATTAGATGTTGCATCAGATGTTGCTGAGCATGATGATTGGCAAGATGTTGCTAAGCATGTTGTTAGCATGTCGGTAAAGATGATTAGGATGTTGCCAAGCATGATTAAGATGTGATCAGCAGATGATTAAGCATGATTAATCTTGTTGCTGGATTTAGATGATTGTAAGCATGTTGCTAAGATGTTGTTAGCATGATTAGCATGTTGTTAGCATGATTAACATGTCGCTAGATGATTTTAGCATTATTAGCATGTTGCTGGCATGATTAAGCATGTCGCTAGCATGATTAGCATGTTGGTAGCATGTTGTTACTATGATTACCATGTTGCCAAAGCATGTTGCTCGCCTGATTTAAGATGATGATTAGCATGATTTTAGCATGATTAGTATGTTTGCATGATTAGATGTTGCTGGCGTGATTTTAGCATGATTAGCATGTTGCTAAGATGATTTTAGCATGATTAGCATGTTGCTGATGTTGCGATTTTTGATGATTAGCATGTTGAGCATGTTGCTAGCATGTTGCTAGCATATTTAGCATATTCCTAGCATGATTAGCATGTTGCTAGCATGTTGATAGAAAGAGTCAATAGATCATTTCCTATGTAAAAGTTTCAACCTATATGCTGTTTCATGGGCCGCCCCTCACCATGTAAGTCTATGGGACAATTTTGGGGGCTCTTAGCCCAGGGTAAAACTTATACCCCACTGCGGGTATGTTCTCGCTCAGCTTGATAGCCTCTTCAAATGTTGTGATTCACAAGTTTCTACGAAATTCTCGCTCTGCTTCACAACCCGTCAAGTTTGCCGCCATGCATTGTCGATCGTTTTTAGCGGTTTTCGCTAATTGTACGATTAGCATAAACCCGATCGCTTAGAAAAGATATAGCACACCCCGCGAGATCAGTCTGAAGATTTGGGATGAGTTTGGAGTCTGTAGAGTTAAAGCTCTAGGAGGAGTAGCAGTCAGAAATTTAGTCTCAGAAGAATAATAATAAGTTTAAATAGGATTTCAGTAAGTTGGCTTTCACAAGCCAACTTAATAATAATTTGTTACATTTATATAGCGCTTTACATAGTAAGGGGGGTCTCTCTTCATCCACCACCAATGTGCAGCATCCACCTGGATGATGCGACGGCAGCCATAGTGCGCCAGAATGCTCACCACACATCAGCTTACTGGTGGAGAGGAGACAGTGATGAAGACAATCAGTGTATGGGGATGATTAGGAGGCCATGATGGTCAGAGGCCAAAGGGGAAATTTGGCCAGAATGCCGTGGTTACACCCCTACTCTTTTTTGATGGACATCCTGGGATTTTTAATGACCACAGAGAGTCAGGACCTCGGTTTAACGTCTCATCCGAAAGATGGTGCTTCTTACAGTATAGTGTCCCCGTCACTATCAATATGTCACTGAAAATATAAAAATAAAAGCTATTCAGTTGAAAATGCTATAATAGTATATAATACTATATATCATTCTAAAATAACACTGTTAAGGATATTTATTGTGGAAATAAATATAACAGATATAAAGATCAGTTCAAGTATCAATACAGTTTCACCATGACTGTTGCATTAAGTGTATTATTCACACTTCACAGGTAAATTCACAGATTAATTATTAAAATGATGATAATAAATTACTAAACCATTTGGCAGGTAAACAGTGGTTGGTCTTAAGTCTGTCTTCTTTTAAGTTCACTGAGCTCCTTTAAAACCTGAAAACAGAAGCATGTTATTACCTTTATAGCTTAGAAATTGGTTTTCACAATAACAGCAAGGATTAGACTTCCAGAGTCCATTTTTGCAATTATTCCTCAGTGTTCTCTTTAAGAGCTTTGGTATTTAAACATGTTACTTCCTTGTTGTGTTTAGTTACATCTACTGCTTTGCTGAACCTATACCTTTACTTGTAATAATTAAAATAAAATGCTCCGAAGATGTGAGATAGATTAGCTACATTTAGAAATACTTACCCATATGCAAATGGCACTGAGGACAAGTTTACTCACAGCCAGTCCTACACAACCCCAAAGGACAAACAGCACTGAATCATCATTCACATGAGGCAATGGGACGCTAATGTTTGCCCATGATTCATTAATAAACTTGGTGGAGAAATCAAAGATGATGGGTGAAGCTGTTGACTCACAATCTAGGGAGACAAATGGCACTACATTATCTAACAGAAATGATCTTTAACAAGTGAATCATTAGAAGAACAATGCAAAGCCATATTGTTTGTCTGCATTTGAAACTGAAAGCAATATGTATATAGACACTGGAAACGAAACCAAAATTTGCAATACTCTGCATAACTTATCATTAATTTGTTCATTTTCACAATTGTTTGTTAATATATGAAATACCTGAGATATTAAGTCCAACCCAATTTTGACAGTCCTTTCCTCCAACTTTGGATTTAAATAAACACGTGTAGATCCCAGAATTGGCAGGAGCAACTTTCCTTAAGACCAAAGATGCATTTTTATCCAGTGATGGAGAATCGTTGTGCTTATTAGTCTGGATTACATTGTCTGACTTTATGAGGAGTTCCATTGTTGTAGATCTGTCACTGCTGTTATTGCCGAGCTTGAAAAAAAGGGGAGGGGGGGGACAAAAAAACTGAGTGAGTTTATATAAGTGTTTGAATAGCTCTGGATTTGCAGCACTAAAAAGGTTCTGAAAATGAATTGTGCCTCAACTCTCTTTGTCTACTGTATAACCACATACTACCAAAATGCTTCTTTTATAATCACATTAACTATAAAAATATTTGAGATTGAATTACCTATTCAGCAGTAATAGTATATCATACTATATATCATTCTAAAATAACACTGATAAGGATATTTATTGTGGAAATAAATATAACAGATATAAAGATCAGTTCCTCAGAGTATCAATACGGTTTCACCATGACTGTTGCATTAAGTGTATTATTCACACTTCACAGCTAAATTCACAGATTAATTATTAAAATGATGATAATAAATTACTAAACCATTTGGCAGGTAAACAGTGGTTGGTCTTAAGTCTGTCTTCTTTTAAGTTCACTGAGCTCCTTGAAAACCTGAAAACAGAAGCATGTTATTACCTTTATAGCTTAGAAATTGGTTTTCACAATAACAGCAAGGATTAGACTTCCAGAGACCATTTTTGCAATTATTCCTCAGTGTTCTCTTTAAGAGCTTTGGTATTTAAACATGTTACTTCCTTGTTGTGTTTAGTTACATCTACTGCTTTGCTGAACCTATACCTTTACTATTAAAATAAAATGCTCCGAAGATGTGAGATAGATTAGCTACATTTAGAAATACTTACCCATATGAAAATGGCACTGAGGACAAGTTTACTCACAGCCAGTCCTACACAACCCCAAAGGACAAACAGCACTGAATCATCATTCACATGAGGCAATGGGACGCTAATGTTTGCCCATGATTCATTAATAAACTTGGTGGAGAAATCAAAGATGATGGGTGAAGCTGTTGACTCACAATCTAGGGAGACAAATGGCACTACATTATCTAACCAGAAATGATCTTTAACAAGTGAATCATTAGAAGAACAATGCAAAGCCATATTGTTTGTCTGCATTTGAAACTGAAAGCAATATGTATATAGACACTGGAAACAAAACCAAAATTTGCATTACTCTGCATAACTTATCATTAATTTGTTCATTTTCACAGTTGTTTGTTAATATATGAAATACCTGAGATATTAAGTCCAACCCAATTTTGACAGTCCTTTCCTCCAACTTTGGATTTAAATAAACACATGTAGATCCCAGAATTGGCAGGAGCAACTTTCCTTAAGACCAAAGATGCATTTTTATCCAGTGATGGAGAATCGTTGTGCTTATTAGTCTGGATTACATTGTCTGACTTTATGAGGAGTTCCATTGTTGTAGATCTGTCACTGCTGTTATTGCCGAGCTTGAAAAAAAGGGGAGGGGGGGGGGACAAAAAAACTGAGTGAGTTTATATAAGTGTTTGAATAGCTCTGCCTTTGCAGCACTAAAAAGGTTCTGAAAATGAATTGCGCCTCAACTCTCTTTTTCTACTGTATAACCACATACTACCAAAATGTGCTTCTTTTATAATCACATTAACTATCAAAAAATATTTGAGATTGAATTACTCATTCAGCAGTCAGTTACATAGAATCAATTTTACTTTCATTTTTATTCCAATTTTTGATAAAGAAAAACAGAAACCATCGGCACACCAACACATTTCAAAAACATACACCATGAATGTGAATTATTGTATGCTAAATTAATTCACACACAATTAAATATAAGATTATTATTATGATCATTCTTTTACTATTACTACTATCATTATATCATAGCCTCTTTGGCCTACACATATTAATGTAATTATGTTGTATTAATACTAAATAAATAACATACTTATGGTATGTTATTAATTTATTTCACCCCAATGCAAGTTAGTGTCCAAAGACATTGAAAATGCACAATATTTATTTTATATGGAAATGTTTGTCACTGTCACTGTCTGAATAGGCTACAAGTAAAACTGGCTCCGAATGAAGAATTAAGAGGAATGGCAATGGGTGTAAAGGAAATGAATGTGTGTCAGCATGTTTCCTGCTTAAAGCCACAGACATTAAAGACCGTTCACAGAACGCATTTTGGATTCAATGCGCTGCTTTTCCATTGTTTTTTATGTAATGTGCGCCAGATACGCGTGTTTGACGCGCGCGCCTCGTCTTTTGCATGCACGAGGCGTTCTAAAAACACACGTGTTTTGTGTGTGTGTGTGTGTGTGTGTGTGTGTGTGTGTGTGTGTGTGTGTGTGTGTGTGTGTGTGTGTGTGTGTGTGTGTGTGTGTGTGTGTGTGTTTTAAACGTAAAACGCATTCTGTGTTAATTTCCTGTATAAAACATAACTAATCAGACACCTGAACATATCCACATCACCAAATGTTTGAGAAAGTAGCCTAAGCATGACGTAAACATGACAAACAGAATATTCTAGCAGTGGTCATGAGATTTGACAGATGGACATGGCTGACCTTGTACCACGTTACAGAGGTGTAGTTCTGACTGTTTTTATGGCAGGAACAGTGCAAAGTTATGTCATCTCTGCAACTTGCGGTGACGAAGGTAATTTCATCGCTGCCAACTATATTAAGGGTCAACGCTAAAAACAGACATCACATGTAAAAACCCACTGCTGCGGGAAAAAAAATAAACAGCACAAAGCCTCTGACGTACGCTTAGATTGTTTGGTTACTGGGTAGACAACAAAAGATAATGTAATATATGTCGTTACATGCTGGAGTTTGCGTGTGCTGTATGTGTTATACCTTTCTTGTTTTTAAATTAAAACAAATATCTAGGGGCACTTTACACCCTTTATAATTAAGCCCAAGTACATAGTTAGTGAAAATAACAGGTAAAATAGAGAGAAATATGACTCACCCAACACAATCAAGCGAATCATTATCGCACTGGTGAAATGCGTGATGCTCATTTCCTCCCAAGTTGGCTGCTTTCCACAGTTCTTGTGATTCAAACTGTGAGAGGAAACTCCTCAGAAAAACGATGTGTGTTGAACAGTGCTCTTCAACACACGTTCAGGATCAGGATTGATACATTGCAACACATAAAGAGTTCTGAATCTGTTCTTTGTAAAGTGATTTTTCGTGAATTCAGATTTACAGAATGACGAGCGGTTCGCTTATCTTTCTAAAAGACACTGTCCATAAATGACTCTAATTTGTAAAGAGAGAGATTCAAACAAAAACTCTATGCTATGATTGGCCTGTCATTGCGATTATGTCCGCCTATTATGTCCTCATCATCACGGGGGGGAGGGGAAGTCATGTACCCCAACACAAGTGAGATGACATAAAAAGGGCACTGCACATGTGCCTGGACAACTCTCTCTTTTTATAAATAAAAACCACAAAACAATACTTGTTCTCTTCTTTCATTGTCCAAACAGACTTGTATGTGTATGTGCCACTCATATGTGTGTCTAGTAAACTTTTTGTAAAAACCACTCATGTTCTGTTTCTGCAGATAGATGGCTGCTGGTGTGGCCCTCACCGGCCCTCTCTGACCGGCTCTGGCCTGTGCTGTCAGGTTCAGGGCTGTTCATTTGCTGGCCTACTTGCCCCTGCCAGGTGGATTGGCTCTGACCTGCACTGTACTGCATCTCCTGTCTTTGACATGGCTTCTTCTTGAAAAGAAGCTGCTGTACCTTACTTTGTCCCGTTTTCATTTAGTTTTTACACAAAAACGCATTCATCAATATTACACAAATAGTATATAATAGCCATATTATCATCTGATTAAAGACAAAATAATTTAATGTGAAGTTTTCTTGGACATTGCAAACGAAAATAAAAATATATATAAGACTACATGCATAAACGTTTGTTTATTCAATACAAACAGGTGTTTACTATTCTACATCTTAATATTCCAAGCGTCAGAACGCTAACATTATTACAACTTTTACCACGTTACTGCAGAGTTGGGAAAGTGATTGTGCCTTTAATCTTTGAAACAACAGGAAGAAACGAGTTCTATTTTAAGCAATGCTGGTGCATCGAGGCAACACAAATAAGCCCAAACTCTAAAAGGAGCTTTCAACGTACATTTTCAGCTTTTCAACAGGCCTATAATTATAATGTAATACTTACAGTGAACAGAAACGTGGTCTGCAGCCTGCGAAATTGCGCTTCTCCTTTTTGAGCTGTGAAATTGACAGCATTTTACTTCAATGGCATCGTATTCGGGAACTGATTGGCAGTGAACCAGACAGTGGGCATGTGTGTTCTTCTCATAGGTTCTACTTCATGCGGCGCTACGCTGTCGAATAATGTATAACATCAGCGGCAGCGCGTGAGATTTTAAATGCACCGCAGACAGGGACGGATGGGGAGTAAAAAACGGCCCTGGATGTTCTCCCAAATAGGCTCATCACCCAGGGGCGGACTGGAGCCAAAAATTGGCCCAGGATTTTTGGTACAGAGCGGCCCACCAAACTCGATCCGCAACACACCATAAATGAGTGGCATATTCTTGACATTATAATTTGTCTTTTTTGGTGTATATGGCAAATAGTAAATAATGTTAAATAATTTTTACGAGGGACAGTTTAATATCACTAAAGTTATAAAACAATATTATCAGTCCATGACACTCTGGTCTCATCTAGTAGACATTGAATAGTACAGAATGCGGACTGATTTTATGGTGCCTTTTTATTGGTTATAAACAGTATTTGTTTACTGTTTATAACCTGTTTATAACTGTTTACTTTTTGCAGGAACTTGACATCTATAATTTTGAGGTATAGAGCTCCAATTGTGGAAAAGAGAATACAAATTATTTGGATGATGAAAAATACAGTAAACAGTACTGTGAAATATTTAATGTTACAATTTAAAATAGCTGTCTTCTATTCGACCATTTAGTCAAATATAAATTATTTCCGTGATCAAAGCTGAATATTCAGCATCATTACTCCAGTCTTCAGTGTCATATGATCTTCAGAAATAATTATAATATGCTGATTTGCTGCTCAATCAACATTTCTGATTATTATCAATGTTGAAAACTGTTGCGCTGTTTCATATTTTTGTGGAAAATGTGATAGCCTACCATTCAGTCTTGGGTAAGATAAAAAATGTAAATTAATTATTTTCTTCAACAATGTTGCATTCAATCAAATATTATACAAAAAGGGACTTTGATTAAATTGATTTAAGTGACAGTAAAGATATTACAAAGTACACATATTTCAAATAAATGCTGTTCTTTAACTGAGAACTATTATACCAATAATAAAACCATTATTAATAATTGATCACAAATATAAACTGATAATTAAGCAGCAAATTGGGCAGCATTACAATGATTTCTGAAGGACACTGAAGACTGGAGTACTGATGCTGAAAATTCAGCTTTGATCACAGCAATAAATACAATTTTAAAGCACATCCTAAATAGAAAATCACTATTTTAAGTGAATATTTCATAACATTATGCTATTATTTTACTGTATTTTTGATCAAATAAATAAAATCTTCTTTCAAATAAATAAATAAAAAGCCTTAATTATTTCAAACTTTTAAGCACCAGTGTGTTTATATAAAACAGGCTAATGCATGTGAATTAATATTATATTTGTATTAGGCCTATATGGCCTAATATAAATCACTTTCCTATGCACAGCACTCGAAAGCAAAAGTATTCAGATTTACAATGTTTTAGAGTAAGATTGAGAATGAGTTTTAAACATTTTCTTAGACACGTGAAATCACGGAAGAAAGCAGGATTTACATTGCCCTGGTGCAGAACCTGATTTTACCAAGTGCGACATGTTCCTGGATCAACATCTTTGTTCCTAATCTCATGTCTGCTGAAAACTGCATTATGTAGCCTACATTGTGACGACTCGAATAACGGCATTACAATCTGAAAAATTGATCAGCCAGTAGTAGTTTGATCAGAGGTTGATCAACACGAGACGCATATTGCGCGCGTGTGCGCTGCAAGCAACATGTGACCCTGCCTCGTGCGGCAAGCAGATTTCCATTCCACTGGCACAATGGATAACCCTGTGATGTCCCCCTCTGCCTGCTAATTTTTGAAGAGAGAACTCCCTCAGCTGTCATCACTGCACCACGTGACGCTTTGTTCAATATTTCTCTCTATCATACTGCTCAGTTACCGCTCATGCTCACCGGAAAAGCTAAGTCCGCTCAAATAACACGCCAACAAGAAATGTCTATGTAACGTTAGTATACTTGTTCCTGTTTGCAGTAGCGCTGCTGTGCTGTCATGCTGTGGTACAGCTGATCTCCTTCACTGATCGGCTCCCCGCTATGCTCTGCTCACATGCGCTGATAATACAGCTTATGAGGACATAAACACATGAACAACATCTCCAGAACTGCTCTGAGAGTCACTTCATGAGCATTTGGCCGTTTCATTCGAGTAAAACTATCCTCATATCATATAGACCCTTCAATGTTTGTAAACATGTAAGCCTAGGTATTGCAGCAACCCGCTTCAGAAAAGTTCTTTTAATAGACCGGCATATTGTGTCAAGGAGAAACAGACAAGCCTTATAGATAGATAAGATACTTTTTATTATTATTTGTACCTTTCCATTTTTGTATTAGGTGTCTGGCTTTGTTTTGTGTACACAAACAAGGAGGGCACAAAGTCAGGACTACTGAGTCAAGTGATGCCTCTCCTACAAAAAGAATTGCACACATTGATTACAACACGATCTACTGTTGTCATAGTGAAAGCGCTAATGTAAAGCTAGTCTGCTATCTGCTAAGTCTGTAGCATGCCACAGGTCACAATTTGATGCCAGATATCAAACTTCACCTAACTATTAAATCAGTCTACAGTTTACAGAAAACAGTTGTTTACTTATCATGGCTTAACAAATAACGTTGTTGGCACAATGTTGGCGCTAGGTGAGAGTAACTACTAGCAGCTGGCTAACTTGTAGCATGACACAGGTCCGTGACATTTACAACACTATTAACTTATAGCTTAACACCTAGAAAACTGTTCATGCAATCCAGGCTTTCGAGTTTAAGCAAACATTGAAAGGGATGATAAAGGATGACTTTAACGCCTCCTGATATGAAGTGAGCGCTTCTGTTTGCAGCCTCTTTGATTTGGTATTGTCCCAGTCTGCCCGTTTCAAGTCACAGTTATGTCTATTTTTGAAACGGATGAGATCCTGCAGGAATCCTGAAAACTTGACTCCAGAACTGGTGCGATTTTACAGTCCACGATGCAACAAGTAGGCATTTTGTCTAGGGCTGTGATGGTGGCCGTGATTCACCGGCGGTGGTCGGTTGCCACCGGCGGTAGTGCTACGTGTGTCACAATACGGGTGTATTTAACCTTCTCATTTAAGGCTACTTTCCTATTTAACTGTATTATTTATTTGATATTTATTTTAGTGTTTTGCAGGCTGAGTGTTCACTGACGTAAGTGCTAAATTAAACACGTATGTTTGTTAATAGATGATTGAGCCTCATTTATTTATTTTTTTTTATTTCAGAATTATAAATATAAATATATCACAACACCGTGCCACCTGTAGTAGTTGGTCCATTACCACCGGTGGTAAAATCTGCCACCGTCACAGCCCTACGTTTTGTCTTGACGAAATTCTCTGGTTAACACACAATTCAATGGGATGGAATGAACTTTGACCCGACATGCGCACTGCGCTCGAATTTTCATGTGACGTATACCGTGAAGGGTCTATACACACAGAAATGTAAAGGTATTCACGGCAACCCATCAAAATAAAAGTCTGTTCTTTTTTAATCAAATCAAATCACTTTTATTGTCACATCACTTCAGCACATGTGCCTTGGTGAGTGAAGTTGGTTATGAAGTGGGTTATGAAACCCTGCTTCGGACAGTGCAGCAGAAATATTTGTTCAGCAGAATGTACATAGGCTACTACTAAAAAAAAAATTATGAAAACTTTAATTTTTTAAGGAATGATCACACATTTCTAACATGTTTTAATTTTAATAGTAAATTCCCTTTGTTTGCCAAAAAAAGTTTAATTTTCAATAATTTAAAGATAAATGAAATTGATGTTGTATGCCTTCGTTTGATAACCAGATACACAACACATAATTTCTGAGGAAAAAGAAAACATTTCATGAGGATTTTTAAAAACAAATAACAATAAAACATTAGGTGAGAGAAAATAAAACATAACTTTATAATTGTCATTATTCTTCAACCATATAATTATTATAACACCTAAAATACATTGCATGTAAAAGTGTTTGTTTCAGGCAGTTGAAGGCTACATTGTGTGCACATGATCAGGACCTCCACCTCAGGGAAAGGAAAACCCTGTTTGCAGGACTATACATTATTTGGATAATTAGTCAAAAACAACAACAACAACAACAGTTATGTCTGATAAAAGTTGCATAGAACTGAATAAAATAATACATTGATACTTAATATTAATAAATTATCTGTCAAATTGTTCTTTCAATAAGAGTGTGGTTATTTGTTTGGCATGTGTTTTTTGCTGGGTGCTACTGTGTAACAATATTCGTTTATTTTATTTATTATATATATATTTTTTATTTATGAAAGTTTTTGTGCACAAAAAAAACAATTTGTTCCTAGATTTTTGATTACCTGTTGTGTATTTATTATTTAATACAAACATTATTATTTATTTTAATTATACAAGTGCACTGATTGAAGAGGCTTGTTTTGTTTAATAAATGTTTAATTTAAGCAATTTTATGTATCAATGCGCCTCTTCTTTAGTGCAAATCATTTGTGTTAATAATGATTTTATTTGATTGGTAATCTATTCTTCTTATTGAATTGTTTTAATTTGAAATTTTGATTAAAAAAAGCGTATAAAATACACTTTTCAATTTGACATAAAAGGTAACACTTCAAATAAAGTTAGACAAAAATGCCCCTGTAAATCACTTTTTTTTTGTTATTAATGATAAGGTGCTCCTGGATTTTTTTTACTGTGCCCCTATTTTTTTTTTAACTAGCAGCACAAGTGCTCCTAAAAATAAAAGTAAGCATAGAGCCCTGTTTAGTGCATGTGGTGGTGCTTATGAGAGGCTGCTCTGGTACGGGTGAGTATGAGGCTGGGAAGGAAAAAATTACAGTATACTCACTACAAAAAAAATAGACTACACCACTGAATGGAAGGATAAACCTACATTTAGTACAATCTATTTTTGTATATATTGCAAAGAGCCGGGCCACAATGTATAGCGGCCCACCGGGAAAACTCCCGGTGCTCCAAATGGCCAGTCCGCCACTGGGCCCACCACAACATGTACAAACAGTCGCTATATCTCACAATATTGCTGAAAGCCTGTCGCATTTATGGTAAGTAACATCAGAAAAACCATGGTGACCCTGCTGACAAAAACAATAGAAACCTAAATTCACAGAAATTATTATAATTTCCACTACAAATACCATTACAAACATTACAAACTATCAACTTTTAACCATTAAAACAATGAAATAATGGTTTCCTGTAGTTTGTTTTGGCACATATTACATTAGGATTTAGTGGGGTTTTTTTTTAAACATCCAATTACCAGTAGAGACCAACAGGCACCATTACAGTTTCCATTAAAACCAATACAATTCTCATTATAAATCAACAAAACCATTACAAATTATCTGCTGGTTTTTATTTTAAAATAAATCAGCATTGGATTGAAATAAATATATATTATTGTATGAAATAAAGTACTTGAAAACTTCATAAAAAGAGAAGAATGCAAAATGTATAATATGACAATGATAAACATAAACCTAGAATCTATAGAAACCTAATGACAATGCAAAATTAATAGACCTACATACAGAAAAAGAAAAACAGTTACTTATATGCTTTCATCAGTTTGCACAAGTTTTTTCTTGATATTATATTTGTCTTTTGTTTTCTTAATCATTTTGATGTTCAGAAACATGATAACAGCCGCACAAGCCATCAGCGCACATGGGATTATGATGTATTTAAAACGATGATCATGCGTCTTGCAGCTTACCGCTTGTAATTGAGGCCTTGTGATGCAGTCTAAGCACAAAAACAAACACACACATCTTAGTTTTTAGTTCACACAACATTATACCATTTAAGGGAAATTGAAAACCAAACACAAATGGATTAAATGAAACAAATGTCAACATGAATGTTTACAGTTTATAAATAAAGAAATGATTTGTATTGCATCTTAACATAAGTCCTCACCTGCTGAACGGTATTCACTATTTCCTTCCTGAATGTAATGACCCAGTGGAGGCCATAATGTGCATCTGTAAATGCCACAGTCTACTTTAGCAGAACTAGGAACCAGAAGAGAGTTGTCTTCCCCCAACTCATAGGAATAATTTGCAAACTTATAGAGGGTTGTAATGTTTTTTAGCAAATCCCTCAAAACAAGTCCAGTCAGCACATCAGAACCCTCTTCAACCTGTAAAAAAGTTAGCTTTTGTAAACAATATCCAAGCCAATAAATTTTATTGTATGTATAGCTCTTGATTTTGACTGGGCAAATGTGATGATTGACAGATATCATTAAAGCGACATGCAGGGGTTGCAGATTGTCAGTTACTTTTATCAGCTGGCTGTGCATTTGAAAAACTGGACATAGACCAACCTTGTACCACGTGATTCTCCTGTATTTTACACCTTGTTCAATGCTAGCTCTACATGGTATTTTAATCCAGTGGTGCTCCTTTATCGATACAGACAGGTGAATCAGATGAACTGAAAGAAATTATAACAACATTTCTACAACAGTTAGATTATTAGCCTACTGCAGCTTTTCTGTTTTGTAGACGAGAACGCGGAAGTTTTGGTAACGTACACAAACGGTTAGTTTCACTTTAGTATACGTGTTTTTTTCTTTCTTTCTTGAACCTTTTGCAATTACGCAATACGTTAAGTTGTGCATGTGCACAAATGCATTTTATACTTACAAAGAATGACGTAAATGTGCAGCATGATCAAAAGTTTTTTTTTTCCTTGCGCGTTGTCCTTTTGCTTCAGAACAAAAGAACCGGAAACTCCCCAAGATGCGACCTCATGACGATCCGTAATAACACAACACTTTCACTTTTCATTTCCATGCTATTATTTTATTTACACAATTTTATCTACAAAAAAGATGTCCAGTACATGTAAATGAACCTATTTTTGGTGTTATGATAATTAGTTTCATTATAACAGTAAAAAACAAACAGTTCTACAGTGCAGCACTTATGTTACGTTATATTTAAACACACACATACACACTCACACACACACACACACACACACACACACTTTGTTAGCTATCTTACTGGGGACATTGCCTTTGATTTTCTATCAAGTTAATGATATTTTATATCACCTAAACTTACCCATAGCCCAACAGAAACTTGTGCTGAACACATTTAAATAAAAATATATTTCGTTTTTTTTAAAGGCTACTGTACAAAGTGTGTTTTCTATTCCCTTACCCTAACACCCCCAAACCTACCCCTCATGCAAAACTTTCTACATTTTTACATTTTCAAAAAAATGTAATTCTTTATGATTTATATAATACTTGTTTCTTCATGGGGACCAAAACATATGTCCCCACAAAGTCAAAAATTACTGGTGTGGACATTTGGTCCCCATAATGTAAGGTACTCATACACACACACACACACACACAAGGCAGAAACATTTTATTATTCAAACATGGGCTAGTTATATATATAATACAATACAAATTAAGCTCAGATTAGCTTTATTTGTCACATACACAATTATACAGAGTATAACCAGCAGTGAAATGTGTTTTCTGCATTTAACCCATCCAAGTGCACACACAACTGGAGCAGTGGGCAGCCGACATTGCAGTGCCCGGGGAGCAGTTGGGGGTTCGGTGCCTTGCTCAAGGGTCTCACCTCAGTCGTGGACACTTCCTGCCAGAGCCAGGATTCAAACCCACAACCTTGGGTTACCTCAGGTTTCAAGTCCAACGCTGTATCCATTAGGCCACGACTGCCCCTTACTCCTTATAATATGGGTGTGTTTCCTAGATAGCATGTAGTAATCAGCCCAAGCTCAGCTGTCCCGCGTCGCCTGCATTGGCATGTATTATCTGGTCCGGGTATGGCCCGCAGCACTCTCTGGCTCAGGTACAGCTACCTCTTTCTTTCATTTTCATGTCCAGCTTACTGTATCACTCAGTTTGAATTCTCCACAAGCGTACTCAGTTGCATAACTGTGAAACATTAAAACTGGCACATGCAAACAGGCTTGACAAAAAAAAGTTAAAGTATCAGAATTAGATTACAGCTTGGATTGATTTTGTCTGCAACTTAACAGTAACTAGTACTGATGATCCTCATAATACACATCAATAGACAACTTAATTCCAAAGCCAATATTTCTTTGTTGAATATTTAGGCCATCTAACTGTGCATGAGAGACATATATTGACATATGATCTATGTAAGTAAATCGTAAATTATTTGTCTATATAGGGATGTCAGTTTAACATGTTCATTTTATTAATTAGTTATTGAAAAATAACATGTGATTACAATATTTTAATGTAGTTAACACACACCCACCCTGCCCCAGACCTATACTTCATTTCAGTCATGCAGTTGACAAACATGATGCAGGGAAGCAGCTCACAGCATAATGTAGTCCATAAATGCAGATATATGCCCCTAAAATTCAATATGTTGAGGCAAAAAATGCCTCATGTTTATGTTGTATAAGTAATACTATAGCAACTCATGTAATAACTGCACATAAAGTAAAAACTGCACATAATGTAATTAGTATTACATTGTTATTGTACACATTTTTCATAATGTAATAATTTTCTCAAAACGTAATTCAATCTTGAGCTCATAATGTAATAACAATTATTACATTATGAGACATTTATTACATTATAAAAAAAAATGTCAAAGTTAATAATTGTAATAGACTTTAAAAAAATTAGTCAAATTTATAAAAAATAATTAATTATTCTAATGTAATTAATTCGATTAAACATTTTCATCGACTGGCAGCCCTATAAACCTTAAGATCTATAAATTACATAAATTAGCTCCAGACAGTTAAGATATTTACAGAGGGCATACAATTATAAAATAACAGTAACACTTTAGAATAGGGAACACTTATTCACTACTAACTACGACTTTTCCCTCTATAAATTCATAATTTGCTGCTAGTTAGTAATAGTTAGTTAGAAAGTTGTTAAGTAGGTAGATTAGGACTAGGGATGTAGAATAAGGTCATGTAGAATAAGGCATTAATATGTGCTAAATTACTACTAATAAATGGCTAATGTTCTAGTAGTATGCATGCTAATAAGCAACTAGTTAAGAGACCTTAAAATAAAGTGTTACCAAAATAACTGCAGCTGTGGCAGAGCACAGGCCTAATGAATTGCAACCCTCCATGACTCTCTTCTCCCTTAACAGCTATAAAACACCCCCCATTATAGCCGTCCTTCTTCCCCTAGGAATAAACAAACCATAAAAAGTCATTAAGAATAGCAAATCCACAGAAATAAAACACAACCTAATGGTGTAAACAACCATGTAAATGTTGACAGGCTTGGACTGTTTTAACTACGCTATAGGATGCGTAAAAATAAAATGACCCCATCAGTTTTTTGTGAATCTCAGTCTTTCCAGCTTGACCTTTCAGTCTTGCTTCCCTGTACTTCCTGTTTTTTTCTTACTGTTATGACTCGATCACACACCTGTGAAAGGAAAATTGATATGAGCCAGGTTTCAAAAACACAGAAACACACACAAAAAACTTCTCCCACATACTCTTAGCAAGGAGCCTGTGGTTTGACATTTCAAGCATTTATGAAATCTAAAGGATTTTTTTGGTTGTTACAGCAACACAGTCATGTGGTAAAATTGTTTAAAGCTATAGTGCACACACTGCTGCAGCATTGCGCGCTTACTACAAGACCATCACAGGGTTCTGCAGAAAAAGGCATTTATTTCCTGTGCAAAGACTTTGTTGGTGGGGGATATGCAAGTGTGGGGGATTCCTGTGAAGCTTATAGGCCTCACGTCTCTTGTTTCCTGTTGTGCAACAGTTTCTGGAGAATTTCAGTGCAAAAACAGGTCAAATATGTTTGCTGTCGGTCTGTGAGGCATGTGTTTAAATATGCATAGGACCACTGCAATTTAATTAAGAATCAGGTCAGACACACTTTGAATGGTTGTGGCATAACCATGAAATGCCTAAAATATGTAAATGATCATTTTGTCTTTTCAGTGTAGACAGACTCAAAATAGACATGAGCTGTGTCTCATTTTAAAGCACAAAGCCTCAGAGTCACCTTTTCCGCCGCATGCATCATTGAGGCTGCCTCATTTCACAGAAAAAAAAATGATTCACTTAATTTATTACTTTTTTTTAAGGTAAGTGGTAGAAATCAATTTAATTTAAAAACATTTAAATAAACTAATTTTGTTGAACGTTAGTCAAATTCAATCAATAATGTTTTTCAGTGTTTCGGGAAAGTAACTTTAACATTGCAAAGAAATACATTTCAATAATTTATGTAGACAATTTTATAATTTTAACTTTAATAAAATGAGTAATCCTCCTAATGTTTGTGGCTGCAATGCAACTGTCAAAATGAGAAGCCATCTATGACACATGAATGAACTACCTGTACTGGATGAAATAAAAATGCTACTTTATTTTCTCATAATTCCATTTTTATCTTTATATCTCACAATGTGACTAGTATGGCTTTATAATTAGATTTAATTATAAATAGGCTTTATAAGATTGTGTTTGGTAAGTTTTTATTGTTATTATGAAAAGTCTTTTTTTGCTCTCCTAGGTTGCATTTATTTTATTAAATATACCGTAAACAGAAATACTGTGGAATATTATTTAAAATGACTGAAAGTTTTCTATTTTATTCTATTTTAAAAAGTAATTAATTCTTGTGATGTGAAAGCTACATTTTCAGCATCATTATTCCAGTCTTCAGTGTCACATGATCTTTCAGAAATCATTAGAATATGCTGATTTGATGCTCGAGAAACATATCTTAATTATTATCAATCATGAAGACAATTGTTCTGCTTAATGTCTTTGTGAAAGGATTCTTTGATGAATAGAAAGAACAGCATTTATTTGAAATATAACTCTTTTTGTAAAATTATAAATGCCTTTACTGTCACTTTTGATTGCTTTAATGCATTTCAAAATAAAAATAAATGAATGATCCACTTAACAGTAATCTAAAATGATTCTGTGTGTTTCCTGGACTCTCTGTGGCTCTTTTGATTGACTGATTGGAATGCTAATATACTCACCCTTACAGTTACAATGCAAAGAATGATTTTGGCGACGCTAATAAGAGAAAGGCCAATCACAGCCCAGGGAACAGTTAACTCTTCTACAACAGGACAGGAATCAGCATGGATCATGGTGGTGAAGGGATGATCTGTGACCACATCCAAACATTCTGAAAATTAAGACAGCCATTATTTGTTTAATGGGATACTTAGTTTTATGAGACCATGCATGCAATTTTAAATGTAATAAAGGTTTAAGCATTCCCTTAAAGATGCTAGAGTACGGTTTTGATGACACCAACATACAGAATTATTTATATTACAGATATTTTAATATCAAACAGATTTTATGGGGAATGAACAGGACTGACAGGACACTAAATTACCTGAGATATTCAATGCAATGAAAGACTCGTCATTTTGACCTCCAACCTCTGCAGCCAGGTAGCATTTATATTCTCCAGAGTCTGAAGGTTGCACATTATTTATCACCAGGCTCTCTTTATCTCCCAGAGAAACACTGGTCAAGTTATAGTATGTATTCAGTTGTTTTCCTCTTGATGATGGGAAGATTCTAGAAAAGAAAGAAGTGGCTTTATTAGGGGATTTTGTTTTTGTGGTGTGGTTTTTTCTGGTTGAACAGACCGAACAGGTCAAATGAGAAATGGTATGCCACTGAGGTGCAGGGGATGCAGATGAAATGCTTTGTTTGCTGGTTAACCATCATGGACCTTTCTTTTTCACTTTCAAAATCCTTTACACAAAGAAAAATAACAGATACACTGCACAACCATTACAATAATGTCAAGCAAATAAGGTCAATCAGTTAAAATATAAAGGTAACTCACGTCTGTTTTATACCACATGACGTAACGGTAAGTTTGTGTTCGGATAGTAGCTGTACAAGGAAGTCTGATGGTATCATTACAGTTACCCATAATAAAGTTTATGCCTTCTGTTATCCCACAGTGCAATGCTGCCATTGCAAACAACAGCAATTCTGCAAAGAGAAACAGAATGGAAAGTAAACATCAATCTAGATGTTAATACATGCACCTATTTAAATAAAAATTCTTACATGTGTTATCAATTGTAGTATAAATGACCTATAATATTAAATGTATAGTTCACCCAAAAATTAAAATAGTTATCATTTTCCCTCTTCTTTCCTCTGTTAAACGGAAAGGAGAATATTCTGAAGAATGTTGAATAGACCCTATATTGACTTTCACAGTATGTTTTTACACTCTGTGGAAGTCAATGCCTTCTAGCAACTTAAAGGGATAGTTCCCCAAAATGTATATTCTGTCATCATTTACTCGTCCTCAAGTAGTTCCAAACCTGTATGAATGTCTTTGTTCTACTGAACACAAAGAAAGATATTCTGAAGAATGAGGGAAACAGAGCAGTTCTGGGG
Source organism: Gymnocypris eckloni scoliostomus (assembly GCA_027564155.1). Taxonomy (NCBI): domain Eukaryota; kingdom Metazoa; phylum Chordata; class Actinopteri; order Cypriniformes; family Cyprinidae; genus Gymnocypris; species Gymnocypris eckloni. Next base: position 15,022,223 of record CM050420.1, read on the forward strand.
CACCATTGACTTCCATAGTATTTTTCCCCGTACTATGGAAGTCAGAAATTCCCCATACTATGGAAATAAATACAGGTTTGGAACTACTTGAGGGTGAGTAAATGGTGACAGAATTTTCATTTTTGGGTGAACTATCCCTTTAAGTTGTTACCAACATAGTTCAAGTGTTCAACAGGAGAAAGAAACTCACACATGTGTTAAACAAAAAAAAAAAAACATACAATATTTAGATGATATTTAACACCCTTACCTAAAACAGCTCAAACAAATTGTTTAACAGTCATTAGAAAAAACATACACAAAATGCATAGGCTACCTATGGAGTCAAATGAGGTATGAATATAACAAATGACCTAAAACATATTTTAAGGTACAATGCATGAATCAAACAAGAAAATAAAATATTGATTACGCGATTCTATACGCGTTCTGGTGATTTAGTGACAAAATACTAATAGTTTTGAAGAAAATCCACTTATATTGGTTTGGGACTGTAAAATATGTGGCTAAATTTAAGACAAGGGTCAAGTGATTTGTTGCTTGATTGTTTGTTTAATAACTAAAATAAATAAAACTGTTTGCTAACCCTCTCCACCTTCACTCGCTTATGATTGCTTGATTCTGTCAAATTTCACATCCCTAACAGAAAAGAGAAGTTAACAAAACAGAAGAAAAGTGAAGTGAAAAAAATCACTTGTGTGTCTCTATTTCAGCCATATTTTCACTATTTCACTATATCTAGCCACTTGTCAGCTTAAATGAAGCATACAGGAAGCACTCAAACGGACCACACAAACATCATTTCTGTCAAACTAATGCTTAAATTCAATTATAATATAAGAATGATTTATTTTAGAGTGTTTTTAAAGTAGTTAGGTTTCAAAGAGGAAAGTTTGACCATTAAGATTCAATGAGTTAAAGTCACTTGTTCTAAAATAAAGTCTGATATTTACTCACCTGAAATCTTGATATTTCTCATTCTGAGTTCCTTACAGTGGGTAAAACACAGTAAAACACTGCTGTTTCTAATCGCTCTTAATCTTCAAACAGAACGTGTCATTCTTCTAACAAGTGTGAGGTGAGGTGCTGCTGCTTTAGGAAACATGAAACTCTCATGCATGTCTCACTCCTGACCTCTGCTGAGGGTAACATGACGAGAAACAGAAGGTTGTTCATCAGACACAATAGAAAAGAAAATGAGAATCATATATTTTTTAATCAGTTTTAAACTAAATCATTGACACTTCACTGGCTTTGGACCAAAATAGGATGGATATTTTAAATATGTGATAGAATCAAAAACATTACTGGTATATCGAGGAAAAAGAAAAAGAAAAAAAGCTAGAATTTGATTTTTGTGAATGGTCTAGAGTCTCAGAGCAACATTTTTATAATAATATTTCAATCTGAGAAAATATTATTTTAATGACATTAGTACAAAAAATTAATTAATAGTCAAATAAATAATACCTTAGATTAAAAACAGATTGTGGCTAATTATCAGTTTGTTAATTGCAATAGTATTGTAATTATCCTTACTAAAATAATGTGCTTTCAGATCATCTGAATTATAAAGTAATATTTATAAAAATATAAACTGTAAAAATGTACACAAATAAACACAAGAACATAAATATCTGACTACATTCATTTACTCATATTTGCATAGATATTTTTACTATATTTAAGATTTCTAAAAATTGGATTAAAATGGATTCTCTCTCATTGATTTACTTCACATATTTAATTTGACTTCACATAAAAGTTTAGTGGTCTGTTATGTTCATAATGCTTCATTTTCAGAACTAAAACACTTATTTTCTTATTAGCACCATCTTTCGGATGAGACGTTAAACCGAGGTCCTGACTCTCTGTGGTTATTAAAAATCCCAGGATGTCCTTCGAAAAATAGTAGGGGTGTTACCCCGGCATCCTGACCAAATTCACCTACTGGCCTCTGACATCACGGCCTCCTAATCATCCCCATACACTGATTGTCTTCATCATTCTGTCTCCTCTCCATCAGTAAGCTGGTGTATGGTGGATGTTCTGGCGCACTATGGCTGCCGTCGCATCATCCAGGTGGATGCTCCACATTGGTGGTGGTTGAGGTGATTCCCACTTCTATATAAAGCACTTTGAGTACCCAGAAAAGCGCTATAAATGTAACAAATTATTATTATTATTATTTATGTATGTGTATTAATAATGATAACACATTAGGTCTATACCTTCTCTGCCCTAATAGCGTCACCACAGTCAGCCACTGAAATTTCATCTTTAAACCTACAACAATTGGCCGGGGGAAAAAATACTATTAAACACAGGGAAAATGCATTCATAAAATTCAAAAAAAAATATGTTCACACTAGTAAAATTGAATTGATCATATAGGCAGATTTGGCATATCATCTGTGATATAATGGAAATACTGACAAGTTAGAAAATGATGCACGCCCAAATATTTTCACAGTTTAGTTGCCAGGAAAATAACACTCATTTGTGTTAGTCATTGGTGTACTGTTTTGCAGAGTCTGCACTTGTGGTTTATCACAACATAAAGTTAGCCATCATCATTATATTGAACTGATGTTATTTGCAGTCGGTTGAAAGTAGACAACTTAAACACATGCTTAATGTAATGTTAATTTTTGCTCATACAGACAGACATGAAGGAGCCACCTGCTCCTGTTGTGGACGTTACAAATATTTCACAAAAGGTTTCAGAACTATCTTCACCGGTCTCTCTTTCTCTCACACTCTCTTTGGCTTGTTCTTTTGAAATCTTTGTTTTGCTTTTAGTCCCATTTGCAGTCACAAATGGCAGCATCACAGAGCCATAAAGCTGCTCTTGCATGGCAGTAAATAAGGCGTCTGTGAAAGTGGTTGATGGTGGACTTGCTTTTCCTCAGTCCGGAACTCGTCCCTCTCCTCTCCTCTCTCTGGACGCAGAGATCCTCAACTGACCGTATGACATACTCTCCTCCATCCTGTTGTTTTTCATGTTGGGGTTCCCCCACTTTTTTCTTTTTCTTCCCTCCTTCTCTCCCTCTCCTTATTTGTCCCAGTGTTTGCTTGAGTCTCACTTGCTGACAGGATAGTGAGGGATCAGGATATTAATAGGAGGCTGTATGAATAGAAAGAGGAAGACACGGAGAGAGGGTTGTGAGTACGCCATCTGGATTAAACAATGCCTGGGCTAATTCAGCACGGACACAATAAATGAGAGGACAGCGGGGGGAAGTGAGAAAGGAGAAGAGCCTCTGCTTCGTGCAGAAAACTATGCATACTGTAATCTATACAAAGATTATTACACATCTTTTGCAGTTTGTCCTCTCTAACCCAATGTTTCAGTCATTTAATATTTGGTTATATAGCATCTACTTGTAAAATTTTGTGCAATATTACAATGTGCTATTGACTACTTAGGCTGCCATATTTTCACAACAATATTTACAGCAGCTCTAAACTTACATGACAACTGCATACTGTATCTCAACACAGAATAGCGACAGACACATCATATGTGTGCATATACAGTTATGATCGAGATACAGATAATTGTGCATATTCTAGCAAGTCTTCTGACATTTATTGTCTGTCAGAGTATATGCAACACACTCTTAATCGAACGTTGATCTGCTTACGCCCCACTGATGGGCAGGTTTAAGGGTGGACCTTTAAACTTACCTTTTTTATTTCGAAAAATGTTATGTGACTTAAAACATAATACTACATGGAACTTCTGTCTCTCGGAGCATGTGCACAACTTCAAAGCAGATCAGTCTGATATGATTTGGCTACTGGATGACAGCTACAGTCATAATTTCCAGGTTGTTGTAATATTACGTTTTATTACCATTTCAACATACATAAAAAACAAGAATATCAGTCTTTCATTCAACCTCAATGACAAAATAGTGTAATGATGATGCCTGCATGAAGAAATTTGCTTTTAAAATATTTTTGTTTTCAGGTTTTCTTTTTTTTTGTCATGGAGATGTTAGCTTATAATATTTCATTTGAACCATATATCAATCTGTACATATGTATATTGTGTGTTCATTCCTCTCATCAGGTCCCAATGGAAAACACCCTGTCCCATCGATCACTTTCAACAAAATATAGGCCTAATTTCATCACTGTAATGTACAATATTACCATAATGTAGGTGACAAATTCCATTTATGAGTCCATTATGATTAGCTTATTTAGTGAATAGAATAACATATAGTGCAAGACTATAGGCCTATAGTTCAACAACACCGCTGCACTGGCATTTTTTAACAGTAGTTTGTTGTGACAGAAAATGATCTTGTTTGCACCGATGTTACAGTACAAATTTAAAAACAGAAAATAAATAACTGTTCTACAAGATCCTGTTTTTGACTATTTACTGAATTTATTACTGAAATGTTCAACTAAGATGCAAAAGCTCAAATGTACCCCTAAATGGTACATAATAGTACCTTAAAGTTCACATTAGTACCTTAAAATACATATTAGTAACTTTTGAAAGGGTTATCTTTTTTTCTAAGAGTATTGTATGTGTATTTACAGCATACATGTAAATGTATGGGAAGACAGAGACTGAATGAATTAAACAAGAATTAATTAAAGAATGAACTACAAACACTAAGAAACATATGTTTACAACATTTGTTTTCAGGTTCCTTAGAAATGTTTTGGTTGTCATGGAGATATTAGCTTATAATATTAATTTTAACCATCCAGTTATCAATGTGCATATGTATTTGGTGTGTGGTGTGTGTGTGTGTGTGTGTGTGTGTGTGTGTGTGTGTGTGTGTGTGTGTGTGTGTGTGTGTGTGTGTGTGTGTGTGTGTGTGTGAAGGCCCATGTTTCTGTCAGTGAGCTTGTTCAGAGTGCTCTTTCTGGCGTCTGATTGAGGATTTCCTCTAGATGATCGTTACCTCTACGCACACACACACACACACATAGAGGAACGCCCCAAATGTTCCATCAATACACAGCAGACTCTCAAAGCCTCCACAGCTGGGAGATTTTCCCATGCGAAAACAGTACAAAAATCCACTCGAACACACTGAGACACACACACACACACACACCAGTGACGTAATAAACATAATGTTAATACTGTGTATATGCTGACAAACATGTATAGACTGAATTCACTGTCATGCATAAATGTATATTTCAGGTCTGTTTGACAATAATTCATTCCTTTATTATACAGATATTATATGAATCTGGAATACTTTGGCATACAAAATAATTTTGTGTTTTTCTTTGATTGATTTTGGATTGCGTGACTATGATTCTGCATTAATAGATTTAGCTGATATTAGATTTGCATGTTGAAAGTCTTTAAGACATAAAGTTTAAAGACATTATTCTGGCATTGACACTTGTGTGGGTGTCTTATTGTTTGATTGTTTTCTTTCGGAAGCATCGCTAGCACGATACCGAAACTGACCCCTCACCCCGAGTACGGTTAATGTCTGGGAGGGTCATATCTTCTGCTCGACGGCATTCCGCGCTGATAGCTGTGGAGCGTTTACATTGTCCAGCAATTCCCAACTCAGGGAATTCCACTTCCAGACTCCTGAATACTGAACAAAAACAATAAGTGTGTGCGAGTGAGAGACGGAGAATGTGACGGAGAACAGCAAGCCTGTGTATTAATGATGCTTCCTCCTTCCTTCTCAAAGCTTGAGAGGTTTGTAAATGTTTGAGCTGAGCTTATAATCTTACCTGAGAAGCAATGAAAGAGAAAGAACAAGTTTATGTCATTATATTCTATTAGCATAGAATGAATGTCAACTGAATTGCCTATATATATATATAAATATATATATAGGCAAATCAGTGTACTGTACTGTACATATCAGTTATGTGATGGGAATTTGTTTTTGTCTGTATCTAATAAATTATTCTAAAATGCAGCTTATATAAAAATTGAACTGAAACTAACATTTTAAACTGTGTATTTAAAAATAAGTTTTATAAATACGTTTTTTAAAATATGTCAAGAGACTCACTACTTGTTACTTGCCATTTCTTTGTAATTGTTTGTGAAATTTACTAGCAATTTCTGAGTGCAAATTATAAACTCATTTTTTCAGATAGCCATAAAACAATGAGATAAAAAATAGGGCTAAACAATTTTTATAACATATTTTGACCTTTATATTGATAAGATAAAATATTATACTAATTGTAATTTTATTTTTACCTTGAAATATATGTTTGAAATTGTCTAATTAAATGTATTCAGTGTCTTTATACTTTCTACGTGGTCCAGGGATACAAAGTTGATTTTTAACATGTTTCTTTCTTTTACCATTTCAAATATCTTTGTTGTGCAAATAATAATGTTAAAAGTATATTTCATACATACATCTACCTAATTTTACACTGTGTGAAACTGTCTTAGTCTGTGTAATGTTTTTTCTAAAGAAACTGTCTTTTACCCTTGTTGCAGTTAGAAGGGTCCCAAAGTAGAATTAGTTTGAAACATAATGTTTTAATTTAAACATTAATATAATTGCCATGGAAACCAGAGTTCTCTTTGCTGGCCGGATAAAGTCCTGTTTGTGAACTATGGTGTCTGGGAATCATCCATGGTGTGTGTGTGTGTGTGTGTGTGTGTGTGTGTGTGTGTGTGTGTGTGTGTGTGTGTGTGTGTGTGTGAGAGAGAGAGAGAGAGAGAGAGAGAGAGAGATGAGATGGGGGCCACGGTGAGACAGTCACGGACATGCATGTTTTGCTTTCCTGTGTGCCCGTGACGACTTCCTGCAGAACGAAAACCACAGGGAGTCATCTCACATCGGACATATGAGCCAGAAATGCACACACTGGAACAAGACAGTTCTTGTCTATTTAGAAATGGTAATGGAGTTTCCATGAACACACAAGCACCAGGGAGTCTTCATCAGGTCTTCCTCAACCATTTACTGACCTGTCTGCTCTAAGTCTGTCAAAACGTGTGTGTATACGTGTGTGTGTGTGTGTGTGTGTGTGTGTGTGTGTGTGTGTGTGTGTGTGTGTGTGTGCATGTCTGGATCCACATACTGGCTGTAGACTCTGCCAAACTCAGAGGAGGGAGTTTCCTAGGCAACCACTAGTGTCAAGGTTTGGGGTCTGAGAGGAAAGAGGTTGTTGGGTTTTGTTATGAAATGCTTCGAAGAAGCCAAGTGAAAAACCCAAAGAGACCAAATCAAACCCAATTTATGAAGCTCCTCATATCATAGTTAATCCTATAGAATCTGCAGTGAAATGATGAAATCACAGCAGTGAGAGTAAGATTAGACTGCAGTTCATACAGCTGTGAGACATCAGTCACACTTTAGACACTGCGGACCGGCATTGTATGAGGGGAATTCAGACTCAGCTGCCAAAACAATAAAGTACACTGCTGAACCAATCCATTATAATAAAACATACTGTGAGGTTCAAAAGTCTGAGTGCACTCGTGAAAATGTGTCTAATATAAATATTTTCATTATAAATTACTTTAGACATTCATAATTTAATGTATGGAGTTAAATGTCACATTTTTAATTCCAGTTTTTATTTTTATAAATATAGGCATAAACCTCAAAGTGTATGTATTAAAGGTATTGAATTATATCCACAAGTATTCCTCAGCAGAAAAAGTACATTTAATTAAAGACACGTGACAACATGCCCCAATAGTGTGTATTACAGGCTTTTCAGTCAAACCTAAGCAGTAAAACAGTGAAACAGAATGAATGACTAAATAAATGAATGATAACACTTTAAAATAAGTGTCATTCGTTAACATTAGTTAGCAACATTAGTAAACATGAACTAAGAATGAACAATACTTCTACAGAATGTATTAATCTTAGTAAATGTTAATTTCAGCATTTACAAAATTATTAGTACTGCATTATTAAAATCAAAAGCTGTGTTTGTTCAAATTAGTTAATGCACTGTGAACTAACACGATAAACAATGAAAACTGTATTTTAATGAACTAACATTAACAAGGATTAATAAATAGTGTAATAAATGCATTGTTCATTGTTTGTTAATGTTAACAAATGGCACCTTATTGTAAATTATTACCAAATAAATAAATACATTTTGAACACATGAAAACTTACTTCAATGCCTTAAGCCTTGGGGTTAAAAAAAGCTCTTAAATATAATTTATATTCATTATGCTAAAAATCTACCTTCATTACTTAATTGACCCCAAAATATTTAATGTCAACATATTTTTTATATTTCATAATATATATTTGAATGTATATAACACATTTATTTTTAAATATATTCTATCTCAATATATCAAATCCCAATCATTAGAAATGGATTAATTAAACACATTTCTCAGATAAATATGGAGTTTTGATTAGACTAAATAATACATATTTTAATATTACATATTCAGATAACTTTTTATGTTTTACTATATTTTATAATACATAGCTATTTTAAACACATTAAATCTCAATCATTAATTCAACTATTATAATTTCTCAGATACATTTAGGCTGATTAGACTAAATAATAACAGGTGTTCCTGTGGCTCAGTGGTAGAGCATTGGATTAGCAGCGCAAAAGGTTGTGGGTTTGATTCCCAGAGAACACATGTACTGACAAAAAATGTACAGCTTGAATGCTCTGTAAGTCGCTTTGGATAAAAGCGTCTGATAAATGTAAATGTAATAAACATGTTATCATTACATATTCAGATACTTTTTTATATTATTACATTTTATAATCGTTTAATATATTACATCTCAGTCATTCGTTTAATCATTGTAATTGTTCAGATAAATCCGGGACTGACTTCTATAGCAGCCATCATTTTTTTAAGCAGATTCTAAATCCATTCTCGGTTGTTGAAGAAAGCGGTTGTTGTGGCCTGTTTTATATGAGAAATATGCATTCTGCATAACTCTGGAGGAATGAATGTGTCTGATCGCTGCATGCGGGATGGAACAACCGCTTTAAAAGCAAAGAGGAGAGATCAGACACAACATATTTGCTGTCTTCTGTGTTAAGGTTTTTCTTACTCAACAGTTCACCCAGGTTCAACAGTTCATCTTTTTTTTATTAACTACATAAAGAATATAGTGGGATAATGACAGTTTTACAGATCCATTTTGACTGCAAATTTAAAACACCCACTCAGCTTGTGTGTACAGTAACCTATGATCTTCACCCAAGCATCCGAGAGCTTGGAAGCTTAATCTTCACCCGGACCTTCGACCTTGCTTTCTCTTTATCAAACCCCCTCTTACACTTTCTCTTGCTCTATATTAGCCCACCCCACCTTCCAAGTTGACCCTGCTGGTGATTTATGCAGCTCACAGATGCACAGCTGCGGCAGGTCCCCATGCTGACCGAAGGGTAGTATTTACCGTGACTAATACATCCCAGATCTCAAAAACACATGCAGACAGAATGAGAGAGATATGTATAAAAATTATTTTAAAAATCAAGGGAAAGCATTTAGATTCTGGCCATGTTTGGATTTTAACCCTCAAGGAAGGGGATACAAACCCAGAAAAGCATCAGCCAACAAAAGTCTATAAATACAATTACATGATTTCAAAAACAAGTTTGACGTTTTTAAACTGAAAATCAGTTTAAAGTAAATATCAAATTTTAAAAGTTGCAGATATATAAATATTATAAGCATCTCACAAATCACTGGTTATTGTAATACATTTTTATTAATGCTTAGGCCTGCTTCTGAGGATGTTTAAGGAAAGCTCAACATAATCATACATTTTCTATATTATAAATATGAAAACGTTTAGTTAACAGATTTATTGCAGAAATATTTTATTTGAAAGAAAAGTCCTTTCAGCACAAAACATCCCCAAAAATTGATATTTTGTTCATGTGCCATCCACTCATAACTGACAGAGGACATTTGAAATTTGAAAAAATATGTTTTATTTGACCATGGTGTTTTCACAATTTGTGTATAAAATGTATAACTTCTCTTTAACAAAAAAGAAAACGAAAACGAAAAAATATTGTATGCACTGCATTTTAAATGTTCATATCTCTATACAAAAACACACAAAGAAAAAGTACAAAAAACTCCAAATGAACTCTTTGAATGGCGAGTCTTCCGAAAAATCCGTCGCGAGGAGTCTCGCTCACCTCTCGCGCTCCCTGAGTTGCGGCTTTATCTCACGCGCTGCTGCAGCTGCTACCGGCGTGTCACGCGCAGTGAAGTGATTCCCCGCATACGGACACAGTCAGTCCCGTCCTTGATCTGCGGAAACACACACAGACAAAACAAAACGTTATTAATTCAATGTCATACAAATATAAGCTAGGCTATCTCTCAGTGATTAGGGCCTATTCTCTCTTTCATATGATGTTTTTCTTTATTGGACGCTTAGAAATTTTAGGCCTTCTGAATATTGGGAAATAACTCAGTTTAGGCCTTGATAAAGATATTCAACGTTTGACAGGGAAGAGTAAACTATTGTGAGTAAATATAGATAGGATTTTTTTTGTATTATCATCTGGCACAAAAAATGTGTCCAAATACATAATCAGTAGCGCATTAGAGCACTCTCAGAAATAAAGGTACAAAAGCTGTCACTGGGCGGTACCTTTTCAAAAGGTACATGTTTGTACATTAAGAGTCCATTTTGGTACCTTAAAGGTACATACTAGTACTTCAAGTGTACATATTTGAACCTTATAAGTACAAAAGTGTACCTTTTGAAAAGGTACCTCCCCAGTGACAGCTTTTGTACCTTTATTTCTGAGAGTGAGGGGACTAAATGTTAAAGTTAAAAAGCTCTCACTGAATAAATTATGGGCATAATTACAACTAATAACATGACTTCTATTATTTTTGTTACGTAAATGTGCTTTCCTTTCGTTTATGTGTAGCCTACATTGTGCTTCTCAAAATTGTTCTCTTTATTAGTTACATTTCAAGTTTTCTTCACACTTTCTGAGGTGCGTGGATCTGCACATCCTGCCCGTGCAATTCATAAATGTTTATTTTAAAGATAAGTGTTTATTATTATACTATTTATGTATCTTGCCCATATCCAAATGCGTTATTCTCTCACGTTACTCCTTTTGAATTCTCTTACCCCTTTTCTCTGGCTGCTGAGGCAGAAAGTACATATGGTGCGCGGCTGCTTTCCTCCGCTGTCCCCCTGCGCGCTGTAAACTGCGCTCACGCACGGCTGCACGTCCTCTCCTCCGTCCCCTATCAGGAGCACATTGGCCAGATGTGAGATGTAACTGGAAGCTAAACGCAGTGTCTCAATCTTTGACAGCTTTCTGTCCACCGGCTCGGTGGGAATAAGAGTCCGTAACGCAGTGAAAGCAGTGTTGACGCTCTGCGTCCTGTCGCGTTCCCGCGCGTTCGCTGAGTTCCTTTGCTTTACTATAACCACACTGCCCACTGTGGACTTGTGCGACATCCGCCGCCGCTTCTCCGCACTGGGACAGCAGCCGTAGCTCTGCTCCGAGCTGCCGTCGCTCTCGCTGCGGTTCTCCTCATCCTCGGACATCATGGCAACATCCGGGTACGCTAGATGAGTCGCCATGGGCCGCAGCATGGCAAATGCCATCACTACAAATTCTTTGGACTGCGATCTGAGTGAAAGAGCTTGATGAAACCGAGAGGAAGTATCCAAAGTATCCAAAATGAAACGATACCTTGTTGTCAAGCACTAGCCACGCAAGCACTGCATCGCCAATCCCTGAGGTGTGTTTCAGCAGTTGAACAATCTCATCACGTTAAAAGATCCTCTTGATGCGCGTCCTTACAGTCATTCCATGCGCGAGCAGCTAAAGCTGGAGCAGCGCGTGCGGTCTTATAGGATCAGGGAGGAGCAGGCACTCATATGCAAATGGTCAAAGCTATACAAGCGCACAGAATAGCTGAATCCAATTTTAGCACTATTTTTAATACTTGATTGTATTGCTAACAAATTAAAATGCATCAAGGGATAAAGAAAACATCAACAACAAATAGAGAAATAAAGTTATTAATTCACAGGAAAGAACCTAAGGTATGTTTTTGGACAGGTAGACCTGGCAAGTATGGCATTCGTATAGGTGTCATGCACTCTCAGGAAAAAAGGTAGGCTATAAAACCTGTCACTTTGTGGCATCTTATTAAAGGTCCATATTCTTACCATTGGTAAAGTGTGCATATTTGAACCTAATAGCTACAAAGGTGTACCTTTTGAAAAGCTACCGCCCCAGGGACAGCTTTTGTACCTTTTTTCTGAGAGTGTGTAAATACATTGAGAGTTTTAGATATTTATTACAATGGTATTGCCTTCTGTGCCATCACTGTATCATGGTACTGCCACAGCAACGTATGGCTAAGAGTGTTTTATGCATGTATAAATGTATCATTTCTAATATTTATGAATTATAATATTATAAAGTCTTATATTATTAATTTAATTGAATTAGTTTATTATTGCTTGTGTTATAATTATGTTGTTGAAGGAATATTTCAGTTGTATTTCATGTTGTTTGTCAGTGTTTGTTGCAAGATCGTTTCCTTTGATCGCGGTTTTAACACTTATAATTTGATAAACGTATTTTTTTTATTTTGGTAATTAAAATAACTTGACTTACTCAGATATAGGCTACTGTAAACCCAATAAAATTGAAAACCTCAGATTAATTGCTGCATTAGACTACATGTTTAAAAAATACATTGCATTTGTTAGACTGAATTTAATGACTTCATGTTTATTTTATTATTATTATTATGGATAGCATTATTTATGTAACGTGGAAACAAAGAGAGAGCTTTTGAAATAAAAGAGCTGGTGGAGTAATACGCCCCTCACCGGGGAAACAGAAGCTGCACCTGCGAGTAACTCTCTCTCGGCCGGTGATTATCCTCTGAATTTATTGCGCGGCCATTTGACAGCGAGGCGTTTAAAACAACGCCGGGCCTATAATGAACCCGCAACAAACACGCTGGCACTGCAAAGATACATATGTTTATTTACAGAAGCACACATTTACGTCATGAGCCTAGTGAATATTAGAAACACAAATAATACGAATTCAAATGTCATATTAATTTTGTGAATCGAGGTTTTCAAGACGACCTGCAATAGAGCGTATACTTGCTTTAAAATCCGGAGCGTTTCCTCGCAGTCACATTGGGCAGAACTGATTTAGTTAAGTGAGAGTTTTAGACCCGCTGCGGTTTGTTTTCATTCAGTGGCTGAAAGAGCACGAGGCCACGATAAAGAACAGCAGGGGTCTCTCGAAAGCCTTTTCTTTTTCTCACCTTCTGTTTCTTCATCTTTTTTGGCTTCTTTGTTCTCTCATACACCCATTCAGATTTTTATTTCGTTATTAATAACCTATACAGACAGGCGGTCAAGTTTGTGCACTTTCATTCTTATTTCCCATTTGATTCCTCTGCTTCACACTCACACATATACATTTTTACTTTCCTTCCTGTCATAAATCATGACTGGTCTTGTCATATACGAATAACATGTCTCACTGCTTCACGATCATGCTCTGACTATCTTTTTAAGTGCAAAGGAATGCAAGACCTTAAATCAACCCATGGGCTTATGTGACCAAACTCACTAACCTGCGACCTCTCATCTTTGACCCCAGCTTATGTGCTCAAGCAATGTGGTCATCCTCATTTGATCTAATAATCACTCAGTTGCAATATGCATAGCTAATTGCTTAATTGGACGAAATACTTTTAATGAAAATGTACATTTCTGGGTATTTTTACATGCATTTCAACTGAATATTGGAGAGAAACTCCCCTTGTTTTGACGTCACATAACAACAGCTTAATGTGCAGGTCTCTGTAACACACAGGTTATGACATTAATAAAATAACAAGATTAAATTAACATAATTGTGTTTGTTGATCTCTCAACTGTTTGGTTTGTAGCCGAGGGGCAGAGGTTCTGCTGGGGTCTATGAGCTTCTGCTGGGGCTGAGCTCACGCAGAGATGGTTTGTTTATAGCCAGAAGCGGGTGCTGGGCAAATAAACATGAGGCAGATGTTAAGAATGATCTAAGAAAGAGAGTGAGACAGTGGCAAATGGTTTCCAGACCCTTTTTCTCTGTCTCATTTATTTTCTCTGTGTTGCCATGGCCCGTAATATGTCACTTGGAGCAGCTTTTACAAACATGCCTGTGTCACTTTAACCCAGGACTTTCTGTCCCCTCAGCTGCACCAACAACCCCCTCCTAACATCTACGACACCTACGACATTTTCAAAACACCTGCATGCTGTTTTTACAAGCCTGGTGGGCAATAATCAGTGAAGCTCTGCTGATCCATACAATGTTCAAATGTTTATCATTTAAACATTTATCAATGTTTACTTCTTCATATATTATTTTATTTTGGTAAGTGCATTAATGTTAACACATGTAATGTGTCACCAATTCTTTGCTAGTTATGTATTTATCATGCAGTGACAGACTCAATGTTCGCCTATGACATGGATGGGGTGAGTCAGTGAGCTAAGACTGCTGCTGAATACACAGATTTACAATGCCAATAACATCACGTCACAGAGAAATAGACAGAATTGTTTAGGAGGAAGGAGAGAGGGACTGTGGGTTCACACATTTGAGTGAGAAGAGCAGGTGTGTGTGTGTGTGTGTGTGTGTGTGTGTGTGTGTGTTATGGGAAGAGGGGGTAGACTACAAGAATTTTCCCTCTATAATGCAACTCACAATTTATGGTATTTTGTTAAAGGAATATTTGTGCTTCAAGTTAAGCTCAATCAACAGCGTTTGTGGTGTTGAGATGATTAACAAAAACTTTTTTTTTATTGTTTTCGCTAATATAAATGAATAAAAGTAAATAAAAAAACTTAGATTTTTGTAGAAGTATACTTACATTAAAGAAATAATTTACCCCAAAATGAAAATTTGCTGAAAATGTACTCCCCCATCAGCCATCCAAGAGATGAGTTTGTTTTTTAATCAGAACAATTTGGAGAAATTGAGGTTTACATCACTTGCTCACCAATTAAACAAAATGAGCTGATAAAAACAATATTTTGCAAGTAATCGACACAACTCCAATTCATCAGCAAATGTCTTGTAAAATGAAAGTTTGTAGTCCATCGTTAAGGCTTTTCATCTTTAAACCCCCTAAAATTCCAGTCCATAATCCACAATAACTCTTCCTCCAAAAGTCCATCACCTGTAGTCTTCTCACATTAAAATACACCAACATATGTGTTTGTTTTGGGCTTGAAAATGGTGCTTGATCCATGCACACATCTCTCTTGATTCATAGATTACTTTTCCTTTTTTTTATTGGAGAGAACAATATTATAGATAAGCAAAGGGCTTTCACTTCACAAGACGTTGATTGATGTATTGGAGTTGTTACTTGTGGATTATTGTGATGTTTTTATCAGTTGTATGAACTCTCATTCTGATCACACCCATTCACTGAAGAGGATCCATTGGTGAGCAAGTGATGTAATGCTAAAGTTCTTCAAATCTGTCCTGATGAAGAAACAATCTTGGGTGGCCTGAGGGTGAGTGCATTAATTCATCTTGTTATAAAATCTGTACAATTTGACCTATAAAGCTGTTCTCATCACTTTACAGTGGTTTAATAGTTCCATTGCAACAGAATAGTATTATTGAATATAACTTTACCCCAAAAAAGTACAATTCAAATCATGTACATGCATATTGTTTAGGGGGGTATGCTATTGAAACTGAGTATTTTAATGTATATAGATTGGCTCTATTTACTTGTTGTAAGTGCCTCACTTTTTATATATATATATATATTTTTTTTTAAAGAAGAAATCGATCGCATATATTTTTGTGGTTATCAGCTCTATTCAACTCTAAATGCTGTCAAATGAGCTCAACCGTAATATTCCTTTAATACACAGCTGTCATAGAGAAATGCACGTTTGGACTCATTCTAAATATTATTCATAGCATGCATATTGAGGATATAGAGCACATAAGGGTGAACAGACATTAGAATGAGTTTATCACTGTAAATAATGTGGTTTTGTGGTGCAGTACATCAACCGTATGACTATAGGGTCAGTGTCTAATAACTCATATTGCATATTGCGGCCACATGTGATGGAGGTGTGTGTGAGAAAGAGAGCAGGAAAACGTGTTTTCAGGACAGCTAATTCTTCACAGCATTTGCAAGGCTAATGTACATCCATCCAGAGGGGATGAGAAGTCCATTATTCATTTGCATGTAACTCCACAAATATGCTGAAATGGTTTGGTAAATTTCCCTGTGTGAATGTGCAAGTATATGTCATTATTTTGTCATCATGTAATCCCCCTGCACTGCAGCGTCAGCAGGGGATTCATACAGCGCACAGAGCCCCAGTGTGAAATCAGACGCTATTCAGGGAAATGTTGACTGACCCCTGCAGGTAAGGGTCAATGGTAGGATCCTGCCAAAAGCTGTACAGGAAAAGGAAGTCTATTCATGTCCTATTGCTCCATAACTCTTGGACTCTGACATACAAAACAAGACCATAGAGCTGAGCACCAACACACACACTTAACGGACACTTCAAAACAGAGGACACGGCAAGTCTACGTCAATGATCTGGTGTCTCTGCAATCTTTATTTTCTTTTAAACAGCACAAACTGCACGTCTGTTAATGCTGAATCCAGATAGTTCTGAAAATGAAACCCAAGCTCCACTGCACCGACTGACCTCAAGTTTGTTAATTAAAAGTTATCTATAGATGTGAAAGGTTTTACTGTCATATGCTATTTTATATAAATTATTAGAAAAATGTTCCTACATACACTTTTACATTCAATTCAATGGCGAATTTATATTAGAATTGGTTTCTCAATGATTTATTTTGCTCGTATTTCATGATTGTGATCATCTGTGAAATTTTTACTGGACTAAAAAACAATTTTGAGGTAAAACAATTTTATTTTTAATTTCATACATAGATTGTGATTCAATAATTGATGTTAAATGACTAAATTGGTATAATGAGATTCTGCCTCTGAATCATCATGTTCTCACTAATACAAATGTAAACAATTATACTAGTTTCTAAATTAATGTTACTGCACTTATTGTTTGTTTGCAAATGACATCCTCAGCAACATATATCAATGATAAATTGTGCATAAATATAGTCATTTCTACAAAATATAATTTATAGTTTCAACAAGAGGAAGGAAGATCTGCACCCAGGTGAAATCCTGTCTTGTGTCCTCGTGATTCTCAGACAGACTGGGCTTGTCTAAGAGATATGATTTCTCATGCCTGTCAAAAGCAGAGTAGAATTACACAAGTATAATGGCAGGTGCTTGTGAGGCTTAAATATTCATAAGACGCATTCTTTTTCTGTCCTCCTAGTTAGGAAAAAAAATGTGGGGGATGCAGGGATAATCTTCCGGCTTTCTTTATTTTCCCAAAAAGCAGCAGGTGTAGCCTACACTTCCCAAATTGGGTGTGTCTGTCTCTCTTTCTTTGTGTCTCCTCAATCAGTGGTTTTCCATGTCAGGAGACTTCTAAGGATACATTTTTTCCAGACCCATGTGGAAGCCAGAGGAAGTCTTCTCACACGCGACCATTCTTTTGCCAGAAATTTACAGTCAGGCAGGTTTGTTCCGCCGAGGCCCCGGGCCCCCTGTTCACTTCCTGAGGAGCCCCAAAGGGAATGCAAGATCAGGGCCAGCACCCCAGGGACTCGTATATCGCCAATGGAGAAGCTCTGTTATCTTCCAGCAGAGATCTACAAGGTAGTAATCGCCCATCACAGGCCTGTACCTTCCTCCACGATCAAAGGATGCGGATGTAAAGACATGATTCCTGCAATCAGCAGCTGCTGGTGTCCAGCTGAACTCTGTTGCTATAAGATCACATCTCTTAAAGGGACAGTGCACCCAAAAATGTTCCAAACCTGTTTGACTTTCTCTATTTTGTGGAGTACAAAGTATATTTTGAAGAATATTTTAACTGTTTGTCCATACAATACAACAAGCTTTTGTACCCTTTGACGTTTGCAATGGATTTTATTTGTTTAATGAAGTCATATCATACCAACTGTTGCAAAGTTTAGAAACACAAACAATTTATAAAATTCCAAGAAATCAAAAGATTTGTCACCATTTGTATTGTATTATTATTGACTGAGCCACCTGTGAATCTGGGTTTTCAAAGGCATCAGTCATTGTTGTGGTAAAGTCTGAGATGCCTTTTTCTATGGATATTAGGCCAAGGTCAAAGGTAAGTAAGATGCCGTTACAAGAAAGAAATCGCCGAGGTGCCTTTCCTCTGATCTCCTCTAGACAACAGCTGAGAGCAAAAATGACTGTGAGAGCAGTTTTCATGTCAGATAATTGAATGGTTCCACTATATTTCCTCTACATCAGTCTGAATGTGAGCCTCAATCCATCTATATATAGCTGTGTAATAAAATTGAGCTGCTGTATTCATTCTTTTCCTTCACTCCAGCCTGCAGAGAAGAACTCTGGCCAGTTCTCATGACACATGACCCCCAACATGTCCTGCCATTATGGATGAGCTTCAGAGAATGTCCTACAATTCTCATGCCCCTCCACTGGCACATAAAAAATTATATAAATGCTGTGCATTTAGCTAAAAAATACACAAAGCACATTGTTTGCAGTGATTATTAAAATGCAATAATTAATATGTTCAGCTTTTAATATTCACAGCAGATCTGGACACAATACAGGAGTAAAATCTTTATGGATTTGGCTGTGCCAGTCCACCCGAGAGACTCAATCTCAAAGTTGTGGTTCAGAGCACAGAGCATAACCAAGTCCAATGGTCACCAGACCAGCACACGCCTGTGGTCATCTTATTTTCTGTGGTATCTCTTTTTACCATTACTCATTTTTGTTTGTTTTTCTACATAGCAAATGTATTTATAAAATATAAAAAATGTAACTGTTTTTTTTTCTCTAACAAAAATATATTATTTAGCATTTCAAGTTTTTAAACAAATAGAAAAAAATTCCTTCAAATAGTATTGGATGAAATATCTTACTCTACTCAACGCCTTCCCAATCTGAACTACAGGAGTCCATGAGTTGATGAAAAGCTAAATAACTAAAAAAAGGAACATTACTATACATATAATCTTAAAATAATAGCAATAAAAATAATAATAATAAACACTTACTAAAAAGGACTACATATTTTATTTGTTTGACTACGTCATATGAACCAATTACAGCACAAATGTTTTGTTAAATTAATTGTGTACTTATAATCTAAAAGTTACTTAAAGTTAATATTTTAGATCAGACTGGAGGGTTTCTCTTACAAAAGTGTAGCAATCCCTGCTTTAATCAATCAGTGCTGAATTGCTGCTGTCTAGTGGTCAGACTAAAAACTGACAGATGAAGAGAGATCTGTTTAGTCATCGTGATCATGAAACATACAGCGACCAAGCTAAAATGATGTTGAATCAAAAGGAATAAAAATATCAGGTAACAGTTTTAACAAAGCTTTGATTCATAAGAATGAAACCCTATACAGATACAACCAGAGAACTGACACGAAATGATTAAAGAAACTTGAATTCCTTGACCATCGATAAAAGTCCCTTTTTCAAAATAAAAAAGTCTACATTCTTTATCAGTGTCATCAGAAACACAGTCATACAGGATGAATGTGCCTGGACATCTTCTAGATGCCTGTTAGTGCTGATTACCGCCTTGGTGCGTCTCTTTTAATGTAAGATAAGTTGTGTGTGGATCACAGCAGATTCGGCGTAGATGCTCCCAGGTAGGTGCGTAAGTCTGAGGTATTAGATTTGATGATCTTGGCTGGTATGGATTTCATCTTTAACCTCTGATATGCAGCAAATCGATGACATCCTCCAAAAGAATAGTAATAATTGCCTCCTTTTCTCCTGTGATCCATAGCACGTCTATGGGAGGCACAACAGAAATATCTGCCCCTCCTGGAAAAACAACACAGTAAAAATGACCTGCGGTGAGCTTAGATATAACATCACACTGAATAAGTACATGTAAACGTTAAATGTAGTCAATAGTGTGAATGAATTGTTACCTGTATGCTGGTCATGAGGCTTTGGACTTTCTGCTCGTCCAGGACAGGCGGAATGGGTCGTGTGATCACATCCATCGGGATGTTATGAACGTCCTGGATGTTGTCTGAATGGATGGAGCGGTTTCCTCTGCTTAAACTGCCCATGTTTCGCGTGAAACCTCGGAGTGGATTCACTCTTGCGCTGCCGATGTGCTTTGAGCAAACACCGCTCAGAGTTTGAAACATTACTAATAGTAGTTTCACAAGACAGAGAGCAGGGAAGTAGTTGTCTGCAGTGCGCATGCGCGAGTAATCCTGCCTTCTTTTCCTCTTCCGGTCCATATTATTATAAGCAGACCAAAATAATAGTCGATGCACCATATTTAAAAGCTTTTTTAAACATATATTAGTAGTAGTATATAGTATACAGTTAGTTCATACCCAAGAGTGCTATTCAATTCTGTACAATTTAGGCCTTTTTACCGTTCCAGACAAGCTGCTATTATTTATCCCTCTTTCTGCAGGTTACATCATTGCGCCAGCAGGTGGCGACATGACTGCCTTTATGAGTGAGTCGTCACAGCATGGATTCAGCCGATTCATTCAAAACACTGATTAATTAAAGAACGAAACAACTGTCTATGGATGTTTTCAAAGAAGAATTTGTCAAATATTTGCAGACATTAAGAGAGATAAGTCCCAAAGCAAGTTAATTGTATTCTTTAGAGGATTTAGATTGTATTCTTAGAGGATTTTGGTTTTATAATGTTTATAAGCCTCCTACCCCCTACTTTTTCTATTTCATTGTATGTTTTTATATATATATTTGTTTTATTGTATTTTATTTTATTTTGTCTTATCTTAAAATCATTGTGTGGTAAGTTTTATAGTGTGTAATATGATAATTTAGTGTCTCAGTCTTGATATGCAAATCTCTCAGTAATGAATGCCTCTCTGTATTGTTGTTCCATGCATTTGCATTTGAAAAAGCCACTAAATCAGTCAAGAAACAAGCGACGGTCTTTATTGAGTCACTGAATTATTCACTAGAATGATTCATTCAAAATGATTCAGTTTACTGATTCAAAACGGTCAACGGTCGTCTAGCTTTTCTTCGCTTGAATTATTTTGTTGGTGCAGATAAAATGTGCAAAGTACCGGTGATATTGTGTCTAAAATGTAAGTTGCTTAATATTAACGTATTTGAAGATGTTGTGTAAAATCAATATCGCAATGTAATACTAACGCGGCTGTGATTACCTCAGCACTCTTGCTAGTGTAACGTTAGTGATGTAATGTGATATAGATACAGGTAAAAATAAATGTTAGAGAATGAGCTCTCTGTCCTCAAACACAGACACAAACACCTCTTTTCCTTCGTAGACAATGACTTATTGTTAGTTATGACAAAATGTCAGTTGCTGTAACGTTACATAAACTGCGTAGGCCTAATGCATATTGAGTATAACTGGATATTCGTACTTTGTACAGCATGTGAGACCTGATTTTATTCCGTTTTTATATATAACATAATGCAAAATCTGGATATTTCTCTCTTTTTTATCGACAATTTGAAGATATAGTAAGTAAAATATGAGCTAATTTACAAAAAAATGTCATACTCACCTAGTGTCGGATATATCTGAATCCTTGTTCTGCTATTTCTGATTTTATTTCTAAGCTGGCCAAAAAAGTCTTCCCAGAAATGATCAATCATTTGTCTAAAAGCTGGCCTGACAACATAACCCTTGCCATAAGCCAAGAAAATCTACAACAAATGTATCTCTGCAGTACATTGGACATTTGTCATGGTGAGGAGTGAGATCTGTCTACAGTAGGTGAGAATGTGTTTTTTTCTTTCTTTCTTTCTTTCTTTTTGGAGCTCAGCTCACTCTGTCTCTCACCGTAGATTATTAATGGAAAAGAAAATGAACATTTGGATCTCTAAATGCTGTGAACTGATTCTTCTGACGGGAGCAGAAGGGACGTTTGGACCTACTGCCAGCAGGCTGTAACAGACAGATGGGTTTTCACACAAACAACAGAAAACATCAAGAGCAGTCAAACTGGCACACACAGAAGAAGAATCAGCAAAGGGGAGAAAGTCTGGATAATGAGGCACTGCTTGCAGGAGATGATAATTCACTTTGTGCTGAGAAAACAAACTGTCCACTCTGTTTAGAGTTCAACTCCGTAGTTGCAAAGCCATATGGTGGGTTCACTAATAAAACTGTGCAAATTGTCTTATCTTAATTTTACTATGAGCACCATCAGGTTTTGCAAATGTATAGTGGTTTCAATTAAATAACAATTCAATAATAAAAAGACTTACTCTTAACAGAATAAGCAACAGATATTTACTTCTGTGTTGCAAATGAAAGAGATTATTGAAATAGAAAAATATTTGTAGGGCAGGTACCCTAATGGTTTTACAAGAACCATCACTAATATTGTTGCTCCCGATTGTAGGATATTTGGTACACGAACTGTGATCTGACTGCAGTGAAAATAACCAGCAGATGGCGGGCAAACATCAAAATCCTGTTGATATCAAGGCATCAGAACCGCATATCAATTAAGTTTTGCAAGCAAAGGGCAATACCAAGTAAGTACTGACATACAGATATGCAGCAACAATGTCATTATCGGTCCCTAATTAAAAAGATGTGGTGATACCATGGTACAGAGTTGGTATCAGACGCTGTGGTGCTGTCATACACCATGGTATTTATATGGCACTTGTACTGTCAAAAAAGGTAACAAATGGGAACACAAAGAATATATATGCTGTAGATTCCATTCTCCACTATATGATGACTTATGCTTCTGAGACTACCAAAATGTGAAAAGGGTACAAAAAAATATGCATTTTGGCAACAAACTGGCATAGTTATAGGATCTCACCACCAGGGACCAGATCCAGTCAAACTACTAACCCTTTGATGGAGCACTTTACTAATGAGTTGTTTCAAGTAACACTTCTAAAATGTTAAGTGTTGGGAGGCCTCTGGGAGCAGGATTGAGAAACACTGAGCAGTATCATTGTGTTGGTCAATATCCACGTACAAGTAAAGGAAAGTCAGGGAGGATTAGGTGCTCTTATCTCTAATCAGATAAGAGGGTAATCAGTAACTACTGTAGCCTACTAAAGGCATCCATGCCCAGAGTATATGCACACACACATTTGCATATACTATTGACTCCACATGGATCTCATTATATGAAGGCACTGAAACACTGAGCTTCTCTTTTTACATTGTTCTCATTTCTTGTATTAGGATCAGTGATAGCAAGTAAAACCGCAGCGTCATGTGCTGGTAAAGCTCAGTTGGACAGAGTGTTATCAGGGCTCTTCACTGAGAGTTGAGTGGTTTAGGGTTGCATGTTCAATATTGCAGATGATGGTGTTTAATAATTGATTCTTATGAAATCTAATGGCAGCATCACCATAATAAGACTTCAGTTACACTGACCTCTTTATTCAGAGTCACTACTATACCTGGGCCAATGTTATATTCCTTCATAAGCAATGTATGTGCATACAGGTCTCTAACTATGTTTAATATAGTATAATGTGTGATGTAATTGATTCATTACTTTGTAGGTATTTCATAACATTACAATTTAAATATAATTAAGTCTAATTCGATTAAAATCTACCAGATGGAATCACTCACAAAAAAATTATTTCTAGTACCCACAAAAAATGGTTTTACTTGTAAGTTTATACTAAATAGGGGAGAAAGAAATGGCCTAACCTAACTCAAAATGAATTCAATTTTATAAAATATATTTTATTAAAACATAAAAAAATAATTAGGCTTTGTTATAAAAATTATTCAACTGTAATCAGTACTGGTCTGAGCAGCTTGTCAGTGCTTGAATTTATGAGTTAATATTAAGGTAAATGTTCACTAAATGTGATCATGGACTGATCATTTTGTACTAACTAACAAGTGTAGAAGTGTGTAACCAAGTATTAGAGATGGTCAGGGACCAAATTTGTCATTGAAAAAACATATTTATCTCCTACTATTCTGACTGAGTGGTTCTTTTTTCAATTAATGTTTATGGAATTTATGACTCTGCCTGTACATGTAGTAAACCAAGAGCCAAATGTATCCTATAGTTACATTTTTAGAAGCACCGCTTAATGAATATAGCAATGTCATCCATTAAATCAATCGGTCAGGCAGAAACCGAAGCCGCACTAAAACACTGTTGGACAGTGAAGGACATAATGGTCAACTCGTGTTTCCGGTTTCTTGTACATCAGTCCTCCTCTATGTCCTGATGACAGTCTCTCTCCCTCAGCATCAGTAATCAGTCTCATTCAGCTCTTGAGTGCTGCATCTTGGTAAGGCCAGAGTGTAACATAAAATCAATGTTTCATTAACATTTAATGACTTGGATTGGCTTAACAGCACCAGGACAGATGCATGTGCAGCAGGTTTCAGAGTGACTTTAGCTGCTGACTTGATTACAGTTTAGATGTTCTTCCGATGACAGTTAAAGCTCTGATACTTTTAGGAAAGTCTGATCCCAGATCAGCAGCGCCATTGCTGAGATGGGTAGGCATTGTCAGGGAGGAACACAGGAAGAAGTCGCTCATTCATTCTGATTTGTGACTCTGTAGTTTTGTGTTTGTGATCAGAATGTATATCGGACCAACAGTAAGATGTATAGACTACAAGTACAGTTCTATTAGTGAAAGTGAAAAAGGGAAAGTGACGTGACATACGACCAGGTACGGTGACCCATATTCGGAATTTGTGCTCTGCAATTAACCCATCCTAAGTGCACACACACAGCAGTGAACACACACACACGTGAACACACACCCGGAGCAGTGGGCAGCCATTTATGCTGCGGTGCCCTGGGAGCAGTTGGGAGTTCGGTGCCTTGCTCAAAGGTCTCACCTCAGTCGTGGTATTGGAGGGTGGAGAGAGCGTTGTACATTCACTCCCCCCACCGACAATTCCCTGCCGGCCCGAGACTCGAACCCGCAGCCTTTGGATTATGATTCCGACTCTCTAACCATTAGGCCATGACTTCCCCGTGCACGACTTAGTGCAGGGGTTTTAAATTTGGGCCAGGGTCAGAGAGTGGGATCTAAAAGCTCTAAAAGCATCTAAAAGCACTTTGAATGTACAAACTTTGAATCATGTTTAATTTTTCGAAAAAGTACAAAATTTAGTAGAATAAAAAAGAGGCAACAGACTGCTTGTGCTATTGATTTTATTGTTCATAAACATCGCTATTGGCTTTACCCTTCATAACAGGCAAAATGTAATATCAGAAGTGGAAAAATCTTTACGGTTTTACACAGGGAGGCAGGAAGATAGAGAGAGAAGGCAAGGGAAAAGAAGAGAGACGATCTGAAATCTCTCAAGGACCATATGGAGGGCTGTGAGTTGCCTACCATATGCTGAAGGCTTTTGTCATGGAAATAACTCTTTATTTTTTTGGCACTTCATATTATTGTTCAGCCAGGCTGGGCACTTCCACAAAAGAACAAAGAAAAAAAAACAGGAGAGAAAAAGAGGGACAGAGACAAAGAAATATGTGTAGATCCTGGTGAACAGAGAGAGAATGATTAGCATTGTTAATATTGCTGGTAGCTACAGCAGGTAATGAGCTAATGAAGTCCCTGATCCTGTTCAGCCTGTCCAGGGTTAAACGCCTCAGAAAAGATCAAAGCAAAGGGATCTGCTCGCATGCGGTGTCTCATTATTGCTGAGATCTATATACATACATATTTACACTTGCTTCAGGAAAAACAAGGAAAAAAGCATTCACTTTCTCAGTCTCTTCTTCAGTTATCTCCTGTTTCTGAACATTTGTGGAAAAATGATTTTCTTAAAACAAAGAGATTGTGGTAGTCCTTTGGAATAGTATTTAAAAGAGCTCATCTACATTACATCAAGCTTTGCATAATTAGAATTGTCTCTGAATTCAAGCCTTATTACAATGGAAAATATCCAGATGGATATTCATAACAGATAGTCTGTTGATTCTTCACAGCTGTGGGTGTGTCAGAAATATGAGGGGATGATTTAGGAAAAAGGCAGCATGGATGTCCATTAGGGTCAGAAATTAAAAGGATTTGGAAGAATACCACAAAATGTGCTCCAGAAATTAAAAATGATTTGACACATTTCTACATGATATATCTGTTTGATAACATCTGTGTATTTTTAATATACTCTACCGTTCAAAAGTAAGATTTTTTTTATGTTTCAGTCTCTAGTCTTTTATGACTGCATTTATTTGAACAATAATACTGTAAAAATGTTTTATTGTGAAGTTTTGTATCAATATACAATTGAATATATTTTCAAATGTAATTCATGATGGCAAGCTGAATTTTCAGCAGCCTTACTCCTTTCTTCAGTGTCACTTTAATATCAGTGTTAAAAACAGTTTATATTGCTGCTTAATGTTCTTGTGGAAGCCGTGATACTTTTTCTCAAGATTTTTTGATGAATAAAAGGATTGTTTATTTGAAATAGAAATATCTTGTAAAATGTTAAATGTCTTTACTCTTACCTTTGGTCAATTTAAACCTTTGAATGGTAGTGTATATGCTATATATATATATATATGTGTGTATGTGTGTGTGTGTGTAGATATATATATATATATATATATATATGTGTGTGTGTGTGTGTGTAGATATATATAACATTAACATTATAAATAGCGATCACCATTGTAATCATTCTACCAGTGATCAAGTATTATTTTTTTAAGTAAAATTGTCCTGAAAATCTGTTCCAGAGGGTACATTTTTGCTATTATATTTCTGACACTGATGTCCATCAGCAATGAGTGTGAAATACCATGCAGAACTCTGCTAGGACACGTTGAAACACAGCGTGCCAATGTACGAGGTCAGGAATGGGTGGAAAAGAGGCGAATAGGAGAAGAAAAGTAGGAGGAAAAACTCATTATCTATTCCCCACAGGTTTTGGCCCATTACCGAGATTGTGCTGTCCTTTTTACAATATGCAAAACGCTGACAGAGCCTTTGGCTGGTGCTGCTCGACCTTCCTCACAAGGTCAAATTCAGACTCAATTATGCTCTCAGACTACTGTCTGTCCACCAACACCTGTTAACCCTTTAGGGGAGTGGACATAGCCTCTATTCACTTTGACATGAGCTGCTTCATATATGCTGATGCAAGGTTTTTTCCTCATGATGGTGCTAAATGTTTTTTTTCAATATAAAATCAGTAGTTTTGTTTCCACTTTTTCTGCTTCACATGAGACACAGCAAGGAGACAGATGATTTACACCATCGCATTCTGATTGCACTTCTCATCCTTTCATCTCCAAACATCTTTCAGATCTTTATTATACAGGCAGCGGCACATTGGCGCCATATGCTCAGCTATTTCCATCAATACTGCCATTAAGACTCTATTTTGTTTCATCTCTGTCCCGAACCCAGCACTCCTTTCTCCCAAACACTGAATAATCCATCCTGATTGGCCATTCAGGGGGGTCATTATTTCTGGGTGTAGGATTTGGGACTTCTATTTCACATGTCACTGAAACTCTGTCATATTAATGTCATCGTCTGGCGGCCGCAGCTTATGATGGGATTTATTTGGACAGCTAAAGCCAAATTCATGAAAAATGTCATGCTGTGGGTTAGTCTTTTTATAATTGCATTCAAAACTATTGCTGAGACATAAGACAGTTATACTAAGTCTGTGATAATAGTAAAAAATTATGTTAGAAAAAGGTATTGCTTATTGCTGCTGATTTTCTTATTAAGATGTTTAAATCTTATTAAGATGTTTAACTTATTATCTGTCGAGTTCGATTTGCACTTTCAGGGATTAATATATTATTGTATGTTTTTGTTGGTGTTCACATGTTAAAGAGATTTCTCGATTACTAAATTGTTTGGCATTTGGCAATGAGATGAACTGTGATGTCACAAATGTGGGTGGAGTCACACATACACACCATATGTAGACATCCTGGATGGTCTTAGTAAGAAATGGAGTTCTAGAAACGACGAAATGGAGAGAATGGCCTTTGAGATATTAAGGAGGTTTTTGTTTATTGCCCTACATTGACTGCTAACAGGACAGCTGTGATTATACAAGTTGCTGTTCCTAAGAAGAATTATTGCCCATTAAAAACAGCATCACACCTGAATTCATCTGCTTTCAAACACTGCATACCGTCCTCTCAAAAAAACGAATAAAATCCCTCTACATTTTTAATCATGCATATAAAGATTTTCATTAAAGAGCAGCATCTTAAAAGGTCAACGGCAGTTCAGTATCCAATAACACAGAAAATAATCAACCAAATAAATAAATAAATAGATAGATAGGTACATAAATAAATAAATACACATGAAATAAATAAGAAAATGAAAATAGTGCACAAATAAATATATAAATACTCAACAACAATACTGGAATGGTAGAAATGAGGTTTGTGTGATGGCGCTTTGAGAGCGTGGACAGAGCAGAGGTTAGAGGTCATACCTGCCTCTGGGTGAGGTAATCATGGAGCAGGAAGACAAGGGGCGCAGCTCCAGGCGTCTGGAGCACATGCAGTCTGTTTTAGTGTGAGGAAGCTCAGCAGAGCGAGCAGAGATGTTGTTGAAAGTCCCTGTCGTCCGTTTTATGAATGTTTGGAGATCGTTTAGTCTTGAGTGCTGTTTCCTCCGTATGGTAAACACAGAGTGAAGGTCGCTCTGCTCGAATAGTTACTGGACATGATTGGCACAATAAATAAATAAACAAATAAATAATGAACCAAGAAACTGCAGGAAACTTTGAGTATAAAAATAACAGTTATAAATTAAATACCAAAAGTGTAACAAAAGGTTGCACCTTTTCAGAGGTCTACAATCTTTTTTGTTCTTTTTTTTTTGCAAATACTGTCATTATTCACATTTTCATAAAAAGTTAATGTTGGCAGTTGCAAAAGAATTCAAAATTAAAGAGCAGCATAAAAATACAAATTGATTTCATTTCTCAAAAAGCACAAACCTGTTGCTGTCTTTTTTATGTATTTTTATGATTTACTATAAAACATCAGGAATCTAAATATTATTACTTTATTACTTAATTATTATTACGTTATTAATAGTATTATGTTCATAAAAAATTGCATGCTAGGCCTCATAATTGTACGTATCTTTATGAGAGGGTCTTTTTTTACCAAAGAAAAAAATCCAGCATCTATTCATTATTGTCTTGTTATTGGGTTGGGTTGGTTTTTTTCTTGGTGAAAATATTGCTTTTTAAAAAAGGGAAAGTGGGGTCTGTGAATGGAGTATGTGGGGGGAATTTTTGAGAGCGTTAACTCATCTTCATCTTTTCTCTTTTGTTAATTCTCGGAGCCAGACTCGTCCTCGTCTCCGGAGCCTCTGAAGCAGGCGGACTCGTAGTGCTTGTTCAGGTAGGACTTCAGCGCGAAGGTCTTATTGCAGCGCTTGCAGCAGTAGTGTTTGAAGGCCGAATGCGTCTGCATGTGCGCTCGTAGGTTGGACCGGTCAGCGAAGGTTTTCCCGCAGTGGGCGCAGGCGAAGGGTTTTTCTCCTGTATGCGATCGCATGTGCCCCTGAAGCAGCCAGGGCCGGCTGAAGGCTTTGCTGCACACGTGACATTTGTGCTTGAGGTCGTGAGTGAGGATGTGCATGGCCAGTGCTGGCATGGACACGTAAACCTTGTTGCAGTTGGGACACTTGCGTGCCATCTTGCTGTCAAGGCTGCGGTGGGTCTGCTTGTGTCGGCTCAGGTTGGATGAAGTGGCGTAGGTCTTTCCACACTCGTTGCAGATGTGTCGGGGACCTCCGTTGTTCACCGCCGCTACTTCTTTCTCATCATCGGTGGCTTTCCTTGCATCCGCGACCTCTCCCTTCCTCCTCGAACGGCCGTCAGATATGGAGAACGCATCCATGGTGTAGCCCTCGCTGAGAGATTCGCTCTCGCTGCTGAAGTATCCGCGGGCCGTGAGGCCAGACTGGGGGCTGTCTGGGTGCTCCAGGTCCGGCTGGCAGTACTCCCCTCCTCCGCTGCTGACTGGGGAGTACAGCGGATCCGAGCTCAGCTTCATGTCGGCCTGCTTCTCCTCTGTGTATTCAGAAGAGCTGATGTAATCCTGGATGTAGCCTGCAGCAGGGCAGAGAACATGAATAGGTTATTAACTCATTGACCTTTCACCTCTACACTGAACTCCAGGTCTAAAGCAATTAAAGACACAAATGAAATACACTACAGACACAATGTGAATGTCTGACACAGCAAAACAGAAGTACAACAAGTGTATTGACAAATACACTGTTCAAAATAAAGGTTCTTTATTGGTTCCATGAAGAAGCTTTAACATCCATGGAACATTTCCATTCCAGAAAAGAAGAAAAAGGTTCTTTGATTATTAAAATGTTCTTCACACAAATGATTTTTTTTTTTTAGCACCAGTCCCTGAAAAGTTCTTTTAAGAGCCCAAAAATAGTGTGGCATTGCTGCAAAGGTTCCCCTTTTGGAACCTTTATTTCTAAGAGTGTAAATACATATTTCAGTAATATAGTTTTTATGGTGGAAAATTTAGTTTTTAACTATATTATTTGGTGCTGTTCTCTACAGTTTATTTTTTAATTTAGCCAATTACCATTTTATTAATTAATTCATTCATTTATTTACTTAATTTGACATGACCTCTTTTCTCAACATTGCAAATTTGTTTTCACAATAAGAACACTTAGCTCACAATTGTGACTTTTTACATATTGCAATGTGACTTTGTATCTCAGGTGAGAGTTTATATGTCATAGTATGGCTTTATGTCTCACAATTGTGGTGTTATTTCTGATTTTAAACTGATTTTACTATGAGGTTCAAATGGGCTTCCATAGTTTCTGGTGGTTGTTTGAGGACCACTGAGTAGCTCATTCGTGTAAGTGTGTGTGTGTGATTGAGACCCAAAGGGTTTTAAAGTGGTTAAAGGCTAATTAAGCAGGTTAACTCTGGTGGAAGCATAAGTGTCTCCCTTTCTCTCCTTGAGATGAAGAAGCCCCTCAAACTCTCTTTTGCTTTGATGCGATTATCTAAGGCCTTCCTTACAGTTTGTGCTTATTTGTCCACTGTGCACAGCATAATCTGTTAAAAGTGGAAGTAAAGAGAGGTTGACATTATGAATAATTTAAACCGTTTTAAGGAAATCTGGACTTTACAAAACACTTTCACTTCTCTCAAAGAGAACCAAGCTCTTTCCCAGATTTCAAAACATTGAAATTGTTCCAAACATTGAAGTATATTACAAATGTATTTCCTAATACAGGACATCTTATTACCTTTCTATCTGCTGAAGCAAATAAACTCCCTCCGAACTTCCCTAAACTGATTATAGAGCCCTCTGACCATGAAGAGCGAGTCTTAATGCATCGTGAGGGTCATTCAGGAGCTCCTAAAAGGATTTCTGGCAGCCGTGGGGCTCAGACGCGTTTATTGCCATTGGAATTCCACCTTCCAAGGTGCCATGTCTTCAACAAAATGGTTATAATTAAATCTGAGGGCTAAAAGGGAAACCCAGAAGGCATTTAATGCTGTGCAGGATCTGTGTAAGCTAGTTATACAGTGAGACTGAAGACAGCAATGAGCAATAAGGATGCTGCTGGCCAGGAGAAAGATCAACAGGAGCAGTAGACAGACTGAGATGATGTTATTTATATATATAACTACATTGTCCACACGTTGTCTCAGGGCTTTTTCATAATCATATTTTCTGTCAGAACATAGGTATTGTTACTAAAGTAATATTGTGGTATTAGCAAAGAAAGAAGCTTACACAGTTTAAATAAATAGCATAAATATGCTGAATATAACTATAATATAGTAAGACAATCAATAATATAGAATAAGTAATGCAATGTTCCTAATAAAATAACAGTATCAATATTTGTATGATTATACAGGAGCAAGTTTGAAATAATAGATATGAATAGAATTAAATAATATAGTGAATAGAATTAGTTGCAGTAAATATATGACATTTTGATGTGAAACTTTTTTAGGGTTACATTATTGGCTGTCAGGAAGGATGGAGTTGTTTGTCCTTTGTTTTAAGAGTCCTGATGCTCGACCTTCAAGATGCAGCAAAGATATCTTATGTATAATGTGTAATTACAGGAACCGTATGCTAATTATTATACAGAACTATCAAGGGAAATTATTAATATGCGTTAAAAAAAGAATGAATGTGTGTTTCCAATTTTGTTATTGCTTATGAAATATTACAATGCAATATTTAATAACAGCATAAACATCATTTTAAAAGGAGCATCACAGCTTTAAAAGTTCATGTAATCTTGCAATGACCTCAAAAACAGATAAACAGTCTGTTGTGTTTTTTTTGTAACAGGTGGGAAGATATCCCTCATGTCTTATCATGCTTATCTGTGAAAAACACCATAGCAGGACAGAGAGAGCCACACATCTGCTGCCAAAATCTGTCTGTGAGGACACAGAGTTCTCTGGACTCCCTTTAGTCTCTCTAGAATAGCTCAGTTTAGCTCAGCCTGTCCCATCATGTCCGCTAAGGTACGCTGGGCTTTACTCTGTGTGTGTGATGCTATTTGCCCTATTGTGCGTGTGCGTGCTGCTGCTGCATCATGTGACAAAAGTCAGCGCTGCCTCCAGCTTCTCTTTCTTTTCATCTCCCTCATTCTCCTTCGAGCTGTACAGTACAGTCCTCGGATGTCTCCCGTGGCGTCGATGATGTCTGAAACCCTACCTCCCCCTCCATCACTTATATTCATGTACCCGGAAGCAGGAGAGTGAAAAAGAGAAATAGTGAGACGAGGCAGAAAAGGAGGATGGGGGAGGAGAGCGAGAAAGAGAGTGCTGTTGGGAGGGGGGAGGGTTTGGACCGAAACTCAAGGGCAGTATCAGCTAAGGACAAACACATCAGCCCACAAAGCAGCGTGTTAGCGTTAGCATTAATTGTTACACACAACAAACTGGTATCAAGCCCGCTTCATATGGCTTTATTCGCATAAGCTGATTGCGCTGCGTGACCTGATTTGTGTCGGCATGAGTCAAAACAACAAAAACAAACAAAGTATGGGGGCACAATGGAGGACGGGGCTGGGGGTGAAAGGATGGAGGGTTTTACAGATTAGTTCGCGACAGAACGGAAAGCTTTATGTAACATCTGTCAGACTCTACGCACAATGTTCGAAACACACTACAGATATTTATTGTAGGCTAACCATTTGGGAACATCAAGCACGTGAAGTGATTTCAAAATATATTTAGGCATCACACTCACCATTTTCGCAAAGCCGGACGCCCAGGCTGGAGCGAGAGCGTGTAAAGGAGTCATGATGATGATGATGGTGATGATGGTTAGACGCTGACACGGGAGACGAGGAGAAATCATCCAGTTTGATTTTCTTCACCAGGAATGAGCGAGGCATGGTTCACACACGGTCGCACAGACGCACCAGAAATCCTTCACATCGGCCGCAGACAGAAAAAAACCCTGGGGAAAATCGTCCCGAATGAAATCCAGTGTATAAAAAAGATCCACGTCCCAGAAACGAAAAAACGGTGACTTGATAAAGAAAAATGAAGAGCACGCAGGAGAAGAGAGAGATGTCTGATGGTACAATACTGTGTGTGTGTGCCTGCTACTGTACACACACACCCGCTTACGCTGCTGAAAAAAAAAGAAAAAATTCACTTGTTCAGCACTGGATAGCTCCTGGCCTGCAGCGGAGGCGGCTGAGAGGAGGAAGAGATAGAGAAGAGAGAGAGAGACAGACAGAGAGAGGAGAGACTGAGAGACTAGCTGAGATCAGCAGTCAGGCAGGTTTTATAGAGGCAGACGGTGGGAGTGAGATCAGGTGGTACATCGCAATGGAGCTGCTCAGCATTAATCCATCAAACATCCCTCGGGACACACATCACATTACTACTGAACCGTCTGTGCCTTCACACACACACGCAGACAGACAGACCCCCCTCTGATACGCTCCCTCCCCTTCCCGAACACCCCCATTCTGTGAGAGAGAAAGGGAAAAAGAGAAGGAAAGGCCTGAAATGTCACACAGTCTTAAAATGAGTTGATACAACAACCAGCGTACATTCTGTTGGGTTCCGTTCCGCATCTTCTGTCCCGTCTGTCTCGCTGACAGTCACGTCGAACGCTGGCAAGCTGTACTCGCTTCGTTTTTCTTCTGTAAATCTGCAGTGTCAACGAGAATTTGTGTGTGTTTACGTTTGTATGCACTTGACAGAAAGCAGTGCATTTGTGTTTTCTGGGTTTCGAACCCATGACCTTGCCTTTACAAATACAATTATTAGATATTTAACTCAATGCTAGCTTTTAATTTATTGTTTTCATTTTAATGTTTGTTTGCTTTAGCAATTTTGTTATGCGCATTTGTCATTTTTATCAATTTATTTCAA
This sequence comes from Gymnocypris eckloni scoliostomus, assembly GCA_027564155.1. Taxonomy (NCBI): domain Eukaryota; kingdom Metazoa; phylum Chordata; class Actinopteri; order Cypriniformes; family Cyprinidae; genus Gymnocypris; species Gymnocypris eckloni. The sequence continues at coordinate 15,056,688 of CM050420.1, forward strand.
TTTTAGTTTGAATCATTTTAAGCTTACAGTACTTCAGCATTTCAGTTATTTTATCTCATTTTAATTTCAGTTTTCTAAGTTTTTTATATGTATTATTTTATTTAAGCTTTCAGTCACTCAGAACATTTTGTTTTTTAATTTTAGATAATAATAACAGCAACACCACTGTTTTAACTGTGTCCAGATTCTTGCACAGTTCTTGGACTGTAAATAATGATAACTGTTATGTGGAGACATGTTAGACTTTATGAATCAGATCTCCAGTACAGTATGTCACACACACACACACACACACACACACACACACACACACACACACATTCTCAGTGTGCACAATGATGACAAGTGCAGGACACAGTTACTATGAATGGAGCTTCACAGGACAGGATGATGTCGGCATCTGCCTGCATGCTGCACTCTTTATGTTCTTTATGTCTTTGTACTCACATGTAAAGCAAGTGGGAGTCTCAAACCGGCCCCCCATTCACTTAATGAAGTGTCTGAATACACCACACGCCACTCTCGCTCTCTTTCTCTCGCTCTGAGCAGTTGTCCAACATCATTTTTATACACACACATATTCAATATATTTTATATAATTTTTATGATGTTATTTCAGATTGTCATCATAATATTATTTATAATATATTGTATATGCACATGCATTGAAATATAAATATTAAATAAAAAAGATAAGATTGAAAAATAATTGTAACAATTTTATAATAAAAACTGGTTATTAACTGGTATATAAGTATTACATTATAAAAATCTCTCTCTCATAATTATAAAATGTTACATTACATTCATATTATATCCCATTAATAATAATGTTTCATATATATATATATATATATATATGTGTGCAGCTTGTTTATTTGCATATATTTAAGTAGATCTGCATATTATAGTATTATTATAATATATAGATACTTTATATATTAAAATTTATATCTGCTGTTCATTATAAATATTAAATAATATAAAAATAAAGAACTGTGTATTGATAATCATGTTTTTTTCTTTATGAGCATAATTCAGATTCTATATAGTTTTATGAATATTAATATAATATTATTGTCTTATATAAATATTATTAATGATTTGCATTTATAGAATATTTATATGTAATTGTTAATTTATGTATGCATATTTACATATATGAGATATTATTAATCTTATTCAATTATTTATTTGCATATTTATTTACATTTATCTGTGTATTAAATATATTTCCATTTGTATAATCATCCATTTTTGCAGTCATTTTAATCATCTGTCAAAATCACTGAAATTATCAACAAGTGAAATGTTACAGGTTGTGTGTGTGACCCCCCGACCTTGTTCACACAAAGAGAAAAAATCCCTATCTTTCATTTGAGCATCTGGTCAGTGCCCCAGGACAGGCGGTTCCCTCCACACCCCCACCCCAGCGCCTGCGGGCCAGAGGGCCAGATCAGGTCTGCCTGCTGCGTGCTATGAAAGGCTTTGGGTTTCATCCAGTGATTATTATTTGGGGGGATTTACTCAGTCTCTCCATCTATCTCATCCTCAGATGAGGCTACTTTTTCCTCTCTCTCTCTCTTGCTCCATCACTCTATCCCTGTTTCTTCCTCCATCACTCTTTCTGGAATGCTTCCTGTTTCTCTGATCGCAGGTGTCTGATTCTCGTTGCCTCCGTTGTGGTTTCATTTATCCGGAAGGTTCTTCTTTTCTTGCTCAAAGGAGAAACACAAAACCCACTGTGGGAGATGCTCTCCTTCTCATTACTGTCTCTCTCTCTCTCTCTTCATATCCTGCACTCTCTCGTTGTTTGGTGACTTTGTAATTCATAAAACAGCATGTTCCTTTAAATGTTTCTCAGTGATAAACCGGATTAGGTTTTTTAGATTTGTTTCTGCTGATAATTACATTTTTCTCTGTTGAGCAGTAAAAGATCAGGACTTTTTGAAAGCTCTTTCTTTGGTCTTTCATCATCTTGAACATAAAAAGGTAAAGTGCAGGCTATGTTGACCCTAAACTGTCTCTGTTTTTGCTTCTGCTTTCTCTGCTTCTTCACCATGATCCAGATTTTAACGTTTCATTGCTTAGCATCTCATTATTGACTAAATAGAGACAGTTCACTTTTAATTAATCGGGTTAGCAATCAAATTTAATTTGACATGAAAGAAAATGAATATATTCTGAAATACAGAATGCAAACGTGTTGGAGGAGTGTGAACTATTCTAATTGAATGGGATGACAGAAATGATTTATCTTTGTGTGAAGGAGAGGTCACTGGTGAAGAAGAATTGACACCTGTGGAAGGGCTCTAATGACATCACTTCCTCTGTGTTTCACTCAGTCGTGGTGGATAGTAGAGCATCCCTGGGGCTGAGAGATACAAGCACAAGGGTTTAAAGATAAAGAGAGAGAGTATAGAAGTCCTGGATAGAAAGAAAGTGTCCCTCAATGGTGCCATTTTGGGCCAGATGACAAATGGCTCCTGTCTGCATCGCTGAGGGAGAGAAGCATGCTGGGAGACTGCTCATTTCCACATAATTACCCGCCTTCTTTCTCTCTCAAGATTCAAGTTCTCTCTTTCTACCTCTGTTGCTCTTTTTTCTCTACGTTGTCCTCCATTTCTCCTTCTATATTCTCTGTCAGTACTAACAGAGTTTCTGCTCTTAGGCTGCATCTGGTCAACAAAAGCTTGCAATATTGATTTTCATTTTTCTTGTTTGTAGAGCACTTCGAGTTGAAGCTCTTTGACAGCATCGTATAACTGGTTGAAACTGACAAACTCTTCAGTTTCAGTGCAAAGCAACAGGCTTTGGTGGAATTGAAATAATTCTGATTTATACTTTCTATACGCCTCTTTCTGTCATTTTTAAAGGTTTTTGTCACTATTCAGATGCTTTGGTATAGGCTATATATTATTGGTTGGAATTGTACTGAAATCATATTGGTTTATTTAGACTATTTAAAACAACATATGTAACTGTAGGACATTTTTTAAGATAAACTTACCAAAAATTGAGGACTTCAACAGCTGGGATATAGAAAATAACTGAATAGAAATTATATATTATATTCCCTACATTGCAAGAGCTAAGTTTATTCTTGTAGCTGTAATAGAATTACATGTAAACTGTATAATATGTACTATACTAATTAAAAATGAAAGAATAAAGCCTTGCTATATTATTTATTGTAATGTCAGTGAATTTTACAATGGATATAAAATGTCATTCACAAAGTAAGCTAACAGCTACCATGCAAATTTCCTGACATCTTGATAAACAACAAAAATGCAGCTGATTCGGCTCTTTTTTGTGTTGGGTCTGAGATGTTACATACATAATTGATGGGTTAGTTCCTTCTCAAAACGTCTTTAGAGAATGAAGGACTCTTCAGCAATGCCTGCACTCAGCCAAATTACACTTAAGTACCTGCTCAATATTTTAACAGGACTCTGGAGTCTGGTGGGAGGGAGGGAGTTAAATGATGGGGTGTTGGCCGCAGGTGCCTTTATGTATCACAGAAGCACCAAGCTGAAGCTCTTGATGGCACGTCTAATGGGCCTCTTAGTTAAATACGATCTGTTCAAATCCTAAACCCTGAATAACCCGTTTAAATGAACCTCACTCTTCCCACACACTAGACGTCCATTTCATCACAGTTCCTTCCGCTTTCATAGCTGTACATTTACACAATATTTCATTTTTCAGTGTTACCCATCGTGTTAACTTTAGCACCTAAAGGATCTCATTTAAAAAAAAAGTAGTGCAAAATTGTATTAACTAACTTCATTCATGCAACTCTGAACAGTCAAAAGCACTTGATTAAGTGTCTAAGTCTGGAGACCATCATGATTACAGACCCACAATGCGGTCCAGAACAACTCCCTCAGGGTCTGGAAGGTTATTTCATTTCTTGTCTAAAACTTCCTAATAAAATAAAATGTCAATCCACCTCAGCTCATAAAAGCCAAATGAACTTGAACACACAAGGTCTGTTCAGATTGACTATTTTTATGTTTGGGTTCTCCAATTTTGGCATGAATCTCATATTTGTCCTTTAAATTGTACTTATGTAAAATTAATATACACTATCATTTAAAAGTTAGGGGCCCGTAAGATTTTCTAAACAAATTAATACTTTTATTCAGGATTAAATTGATCAAAAGTGACAATTTAAATTAATTGCATTTATTGCATTTAATATGCATGTTTTATATCATTGTTTAAGACGGTGCAGTGTCAACTAATAATTACTAATATAAAATACACAAGTAGGGAAATGTGGAATATTCATCTGTGCCCAAAATAACACTGAGATCCGACTAGAGACCGGGTGGGCTGGTTCTGATCCTCTCAGTTTTGTTCTGGTGTTGATTTGCAGCTTGTCAATGAGCAAATTGACTTTAGTCTTCTTGATTTTATTGGAGACTGACCAACTGAACCTAGAGATCTATACACCTGCTACCCAAAACACACACACACACACACACACACACACACACACACACACACACACTTAAAGAGCTAAATAGAGGGAAGAGAGACAGTGAAAGATGGTGTAAGCGTGCAGACAAGAGTGGGGCTGTTATCTAGTAAATTGGTCTGAATTGAAGCATCCTGCAGAATATGTGATGAGTGTGTGTTGTGTTTGAGTGTGTGATGGGGGTAGGGTGGCAAAGGAGGGGTACTCTTTGTTCCCAAATCCATCTGCTGGAACCTAACAAAGGGTAGTAAGGGAGGAGGAAAGAGAGGGAGACAGGGGGTTTAGGGGATGAGAAACACCACACAGATTGCCTGATGTTGGATGTTGAACGCTTGGATGGTGTGTGTGTGTGCGTGTTTGCATGCGTGCGTGTTCGTGCGTGTGTGTGTGTAAATTAAAACAATTTAATCCAGTGCTAAAGCGATGGCAATGTAAAAAACTCAGCTGTCTGCTATATTGTTGTTGTGGCTGTAAATAATCTTGAGCATTAATTAACGCTTGTAAAAGAAGAGAGACATATATTATATTGTCTTTGAAGGACACCTCTTATTGGACCTGAAGTCCCTCTCTGCAGTAAATATAAACGTGTCCATTAGCTGCTGTGGATAATTTATGAATGGTCCTGTAGTCATTTTATGGGTTATAACAGGTGCTTTTATGCTTTTTTCATCAGCATTCTCACCAAATTCTGACATGTGTGACTGAGGGACTGGAACATGTGTGGAGGCTCAAATGAACCCGATTATGACCCTGGAAACATTACTGAATTGGCCAGGCATGGGATTAATTACCGAACCACGCAGGAGCACATTAGAGCACGTTATTAGTCATATTTACATGTTCCATGTGAAGTCATTGACAGAGGAGGAATAACCTCCTGTATTGAGCCATTATTTCAGATTTCTCAAAGTATTCAAAAGCTTTCCATAGTGCATGAAAGAAAGCTCAGTGCCTTATTTCAGATCCATACAGTTTCAAAACAGTTCAGTTCATACAGTGTTTTCAATCCCTCAGCCACTTTTTCTCTCTCCCTGCCTCTGAAACATTAAGGTCAACCTTTGTAAATGTTTTCATTTGTGTGATTTCTTTGTATAAGGAGGAATTTTAGGCCTTAGGCAGTTGCTTTAAAGCTGCAGTATGTGATTGTGAAAAGTAGACCAATCGCTTAAAACCAGCTGGCTCATAACCTTAATCCAGAATGAATAGCCTTGTCCAGGTTTGTGTGTGTGTGTGTGTGTGTGTGTGTGTGTGTGTGCAAAATGATCAGCAAAATGAAGTTTGAATGACATTTATGTTTTGTTATTTTGACCTTAGAAGCACTGTAAATATCGCATAGCACAAGGACATCATTACTACACCAGACAGAACTCTCTCTTTCTCCCTCTCTCACACACACACACACACATATTCTCAGCACAAGCTTAGTGTATTCTGCTCAGTTTTCCTCCTTAGCTAGTTAAAGTCACTCTGATTCTTTCTCTGAAATGGAAATGTAGCTCTATACATATGTATGAGCACGATTTCCTTCCAGCACACAGAGTAAAAATATTTAGCATTTGTAATCATGTTTATTCAAAGGTTCATCTTTCTGCACAACTTGGATTGTTTTTCAGCGCATAAGCTGAAATATCGTCTGTTTGGGCTCAGGCTGACCTTGTGGAGTATGACAGCTGTTGTCAGATCTGACTGTGTTGCACGACTCTGCTGGACTTGTGCAACATGTGAAAGCTGCAGCCAGCGCAGCAGAAACATGCCGATACAAAGTTTAGACTGACGGTGAGCACAAGCCCGTGGGGGAGCGTGATGTGCTGTCAGCCTTCAGCTCCAGTTGAAGAGTTTGTGTGTTATGGCATGACAAAAGAGCAGTGAGGTAGAATAAACAGCAGTGGATCAGTGAGATCGAGCCGGAGGAAAATGTTGGCCTGAATCTCTCTATTGCCAGTATTCTGAAATGTGTGCATTCTCTTCTTCTTTTTCTTATTTGACCTTGCGATACAAAATTTATAAGGAAAGTCAGAAAGTGATAAAGGGATTGTTCAGCCAACAATGAAAATTCTGTCATTTTACTCACCTCAATTTGTTCCAAAGCTGTATGAATTTATGGTTACACTTTATTTCCATAGTCCACTTTAGACATTCTACTAACTAGAAGTAACTTTGTGACTATGTCAACTGCAGGTCAAATAATTCTCATTAATGTGCAACTACATGTCTACTAACTCTCTGAGCAGATTGTTAGGTTTAGGGTTAGTAGAATAAGTTGACATATACTTGAAAGTTTCTCATAGTCAGTATGTTGTATGTTGTGGACACATCAAATAAAGTGTTAGAAGATTAAGCAGACAGTCTACTAATACTCTAATGACTGCCAGTCGACATGTAGTTGCAAAGTTACGTACTGTTAGTAGAATGTCTAAAGTGGACTATCAAAATAAAGTGTTACCGAATTTATTTCCTCTGCTGAACACAAAAGATATTTTGAAGAATGTCGTAATAATACGTTTATGGATGAACTAAATGATCAAAATGTTTTACATAAACTTAAATATCTTATTCACCTATGATTGAAATTGGATGATATTGACAAAAATTGAGATTGTATCACTTTTATATGCAAGTTTGTAAATCATCACGATTCATTGGCGATAAATCAAATTCAATCTTCAATTAAATCTTCAGTTCAAAACTTATTACATTTTTAACTCTTAATGCATAATATAACTAATAATTTATTAAGAGTTTAGTTCAGATGTATCAGGATCCTTGTAATCTTGTGTCTTTATTTTTAGCAATATATCATTCATTCATTCATGTATGCAGTTATTTATTTATTGCTTAATTGATTTGGGAGCTTTTTGTTTCTTAAGATAGTTCTGTAATACGTTTTTCCTTTATTTTGAACAGCACATATAATTTATTTATTTATAGCTTTAATATTAATACATGTTATTTAGTGTAATTTCTGTTATTTAATGCAGTGGCATTGATTTATTTTAAGTGTGCTTGAACAGAATAAAGGGTGTTTAGGACACCTGTTTAAAATGGTCATTGTAGGGTCACAGAACTGACACCCTTCACCTTTAATGGAGGGAAATACACTTTTCTATGCCAGCCGGGACTGCAGTTACTTGTTATGGTTCAGAGGTCAGGGCTTTCATGGCAGCTTGTTGATTTCGTGCAGATTTAGAAAAGTGTGAGAGAAAGGGAGATTAACATCATAAAACTCAATGACAGCAGAAGTGACTTGTGAAAAGTGAGGATCTCTCTGAAGGTTACCATGGTGATGAGCTCATAGTGTTCGACTGGCTCTGGTCCAAATGGACACTCTCTCCATCCTTTCATTATGTGAAAGCTGCTAGTGTCCTTTCCAGGCGTGGGGAAAAATCATAAATCAGCAGGATGAGATGGAAGGAGAAGAAAAATGGAGGAAGAGATGAAGGAATGAAAGGAAAGAGATGAAGGTTGGTCAATAAGATGGCGGACGACAGAGACATACAGGATTGAAAGGATAGTCGGAGACTGAGAAGTCATTTTTAATGCTAGCGCTGATCCTGTGAATGCGAGAGATCTCTGTACTAGTCTTGGGGGGAGGGGGGTATTTGAGGGGCAGTGGGCTGTAGTTATTAAGTCTTCTCCCATCATTCTCCCTGTATTTGGCTGTTGATTTGCCTTGCAAACGTGGTATTAGCAGTATTAACACCTCAGTGCATAATAATTGATTCCTTCACCGGCATAATAGAGAGATAGCAGGGTTGCAAAAGTATCAGTCTCTTTAGTGCAGGTGTGTGTAATGTGGTGTTGTCTTGCGCTTCATTACCTGTCCAGATACACTATCATGAGCCTCATGATTAAAAAATATTAATAAGTCATTAATGTCAGTTCCATCAAGTCATTACGCTTCCATATCATTTGATGAGTTTGATGTAAACGTCAGAGTTAAAGTTGATTCTTCATATTTTATTTGACTGTACATTTTAATATTCCCATCATACACTTCGCTTTTGAAAGAAGTCTCAAATGCTGACAGAGGTAACATTTATTTGATCAAAAATATAGTAAAATCCATAATATTGTGAAATATTGTTACAAGTTTTAACATAATTTAAACTATAACTGATTCCTGTAACGTTAAAGCTGAATTTTCACATGATCCTTCAGAAATCATTTTACTATGCCGATATGCTGCTTAAGTAAGTTTATTATTATCAATGTTGAAAACAGTTGTGCTACTTAGTATTGTTGTGGAAATAATATCAATTATGATATTATTATTTAATAATACTTTTACTGTTTTCCAGTATAGTTTAATGAATAAAAGTAAAAAAGCATTTATTTTACATATAAATGTTTTATAACATTATACATGTCTTTACTTTTGATCAATTAAATACGTCTTTGGTGAATAAAATCATTAATTTATTTATTTTTTACAAATATTACTGAAACCCAAGCATTTTTTAGGACAACAACAGCACAAACATAATCAATGGAACTGAGAAGTTCTCAAAACTACATAATTTGGTTAGATATTATCGGAGTTTAAAAATATGGATATAAAATCAACTTCAGGTTAGCACGCTCATGTAACTTATATTGAATGTCTGGGAATGTCCGTACAAGCTGTTATAGAAATGCTTCCCTAAATTGAAGTACATAATCAAGATATATATTGAATATGGACAAATGAGTGAGAAATGACCTTGATTTTTCTATTACCCACCCAGATATATATTGTTGAGAAATGTTGTATTACATCTAGAATGCCCTCATAACACATTTCCATGAGATGATGGCTAAATGCAGGTAAAGTGACTGAAGTTCTGTTAATTAATGTGCCACGCTCATGCTAATACAGTTCACGTGCTATTCTCCAGATGTGCCCGTCGTCAAGGTCATCTGCACTCACTAACACAGTTTTAATTAGTATGCAGGCAGCCTGGAGGGGAATGTCTTAGTTCTAATCCTCCTTAGAGACAAAATAAAGCTACTGATGAAGAATATAACATGGGAACTGACAGAACTGCAAGCAGTATTTATCTTTTCCAGCTTTTTAAATCTACATTTTCTACAATTAATGATCTTGAAAGCCCTCAGAATAGTCTGTTGAAGGTTTCCTTTACTGACCTCAAACATTTACTAACCACTACAGACCTCAGATACTTTCAACCATAAGTGAGCAATAATGAAGTCACTACAACAGACTAACGGCCTCTGACTTCCTCACTGTGTTTCACATCCTAAACGGTCCCCATATGTCCCAACACACCCAGGGGCCTTAGCTGACCCTCGCTGAACCTCTCTGGTACAATAAAGGGGAGGAAACATTTACATCTGCCAGACAGTGTGAATGACACAGAGCGCAGTTTATTAAAACGTCATCAATGTTCATGCTAGCGTGACGCTTAAACAGCTGCGCACAGAAGACCAAACAGCTGATTCGGATGCAGAGGAAAAAGGCATTATGCCACAATATACCAGTTTCATAATGATGGATTTTGTAACATATCTTAAATTGTTGGATGGCAGGGAAAGTCTTGTTTTGCATCATTACAGTTACTTCTCCTCTGACAGGAACAGAAAATTACTCTCTAAATTTGTGTTTCTCAACTAATATCGCCACCCAAACATTGCAGGTCTGAAATGATAATTAATCAAGCTCTGCATTAGTTTGGTGCAAATTCATCTCTCACTTGCTATACTACAGTTTAGTTATATTAATAACTAATATTAGTGTATAATTCCATATTAAAACAATATTTGTGTTTGTTCCATGTGTTAGAATGGTACATCACACTTCTGTTTTTATACACTGCTGTTCAAAAGTTTGTTGTTGCTAAGAATTTGTTAAATAAATTATTTGATTTTTATTCAGCATTGATGCACTAAACTTATCAAAAGTGACAGTAAAGACATTACAGTATTACAAAAGTTTTCTATTTCAAATAAATACTGTTAATATATATATATGAAGAGCTCTTTTCCAAAACGCGATAAACGCCAAATTGAAAAAAAATGAGTTTGTCATGCCATTTTGCTGTGTACTGAACCTATTCACTGCTCCATCAATGTTTCATGCCAAATCGCTATATTTCCTTGTTTAAAATGTACTGCAAGATGCAGTTCTTTTCCAAACCGCTATAAGCGCCGAACCTGTTTTTAGCCTAAATGCGATATATCCTCTCGATCAATCAGAATTCGTTCGATGCAATCCAACATGACGGCGCTTTGAAGCGTTTGTTTGTGCTCAGTCTTCAAAATGAGTGCTTTAAACTCTAATAACACTTTTGATGGCCTGGATGAGCCAGTGAGACCTACACCTGGGGGTAGAAAAGCGAGACTGGACAAAGAAAATCACAAAAAATAAAGGTGTTGTTTAACCGATTGATGCTAGAGGCTGTAGCCTTTGGTGTTCCTTGTTAGAGCACCCGCATCCCGCACCGGAGACCCAGGTTCGAGACCCGTTCGGTGTGGTGGTGCGGGCGGGTTACATCAACACAAGGCTGGTGCGACCGGTTTATAGTATGAGTCCCTAATGTCATATGTTGCATGTTTTCTTTTTTTTTTAAAGACATAAACCAACATTAAAAAAAAGGATGGATTTGTAGCGTTTTGAAAAAAAAAAAAAACCTTTGCATTTATAATCGACAATATTGTTGTTTCATTTAACAATCATTGTTTTACATGTTCAGACTGAGCCAACAGACCATTTTAACATGATAAATTGAATATTAACAAAATGTATGGGTCTAGGTAAAAAAATGTAATTTTCATGAAAACTATTAAAATGGATTTATAGCGTTTTGGAAAAGAGCTCTTCATATATATATATATATATATATAGTTCAGTGTGAGCCTACGGATCTTCAAAAGGGTGGCATAGAAAGCTTTCTCATCGTCTTCCCTCGTTTGCATCCCATGTTCTCTCATTCACTGAGCTGGAGAACATCAGCGCGTCACTTTTCTGTTCACAGGCAGCGTGTTCAGTGAGTTGAGTCTTGGCTGATGGGATCGGAGACTTAAGGGCATGTTGATATTGTGGAAGTTTGGTCCAGAGCAGATGGAACTCGCAGCAGTGATTTTTAAAGAGCCCTCAACCCTCGGCAGCTCTCACGTGACCGAAAAGAAGGAAACCAGGTGGCTATGTGCTCTTGGACCAGCTGGGAGAGTGAAAGACCATCTGACACTCAGCCAGAGCATCATACACTCTCCTCAGCAAACACTTTGCATGTCAATACCATAGCAGCACAAAGGGACAGAGAGACATAGATCCAAGAAATTGAGCTAATTATCCTGATACTCGGCTATTTCTACCCCATTTTTCACAGCTGTACAATTGGGCCCTTAAGTGGAAAGTGGTTTATAAGCATCTTCAGCTCATAAAGTGATTCACAGTGAGTGTTTGAACAGTGTGAATCAGGGTTTTGCTTTATACGCACAGATCCTAGATGAAAAACAATCCAGATTTCTTTTGAAAAATTCAAAGATTCACCGATTTTATACTCTCGCTTCCTCTCTCTTTCTCTCTCTCTATACATATTATTATACGGTGTATTAAACTGTCTCACAGACAGACCCATATGATCCTCAGATGTTTCTTTGTGGAAATCAGGATGCTGATTACAGTGAGAAGGAGGCATCTGCATGATCTCCTGACCTCTGACCCTTAGGCTTTGCGTAGAGGGTAATTTAGGCTTTTTACGCCCCGTTAGGATCAGTCAAGCATTCCTGAGTGCCCAAGAATCAGGGTCAGCAGCTGACACCTCTCTCTCCTTTACTCTCCATGTCTCTCTCTTTGTCTGTCTATTGAATCCCTCTGGACAAGTGTTGTAATACTGCTCATTTTTTGTTCTCTTTATTAGTTAATCATTTCTGGCAGTCTGATCACCTGTCGGGACTCTTGCACAGCAGGAGGATTTGACTGTATAACCTAGCCAAAGGTCAGGGTTTGGTTGATTTCTCAGGGGGCATGTGTAATTTGGGGCTGATTTGCATTGCTGGATTTTGTATTTGGTCTCTGTGAGGATGTTGAATCAAATATTGTTACTGGCAAAAGTGGTTTTAGGTTGGCACAAATGGCACCGCACCCATTTTGGTATTTGAAAGCTTGACTCAAAAAATGATTTTCCTTCTCAATATTACCGTCCTGTTTTGTAGTACACACACACACATATATTTATATATAATGCATTTACTTGAGAAGCAAAATGACACAAGATATAGTCTTTTTTCTGAAAACTTTATAAAAAATATGTCCAAATTAAGAAGAAATATCTGCCAAATGTAAGAAAAATATAGTTTTTTGCCAAACAAACTCATTTCATTTTGATATATTTTTCAGAAAACAAAACTTAATATCTTTAGTCATTTTGCTTCTAATTTTGTAAATGAATCTTGATTGATTTATGAATGTTTAGATATGTGTACTGAATAAAAAAACAAGACACGCTGTCTGTTCTGTTGACTCAGAGAAGGATGTGGGCGGTGGACGTTTAAGGATTCAAAATCTAGACTGCTTGCTCAAGAGATGCCAGACTGATTACAAAACGTGCAACTCAGGAGCTGAGGATTTATTCAGACCACAATCACAATATGTACCCTTGAGCAAGACGTCGAATCCAAGATGATTATGTATCTGAAAGTCGCACGGGATGAAACACAATAAAAGTTTCCACTAAATGGCAAGTATTTGGTAGTAATGAATAAAAAAATAGATCTGAGGCTTCTCTCTTCCTAAAAACACTGAATTAAAAGATTTGTTGCTCAAAGCTTTTCAACACTATTTATATTGTAGTCATCTGGTGGTCAAAAATGAAATAGCATCTACCAAACGGATGTGTGCCATTACATCTGCTTCACATTTACTTCTGCAACTAATTCTATATTTCAGTTATTTGATGTATAAAGAAGTAAACTCGTGGCTTAGAAATAAAAGTCACAATGAAAGCGGTTCATTTGTTGTCTGTGTATTAGCACTAAAATAATTCAAATGATTAAAACAAATCATAAATGTAATCTGCAGTCTGTCTATTAACCATGCCCCACTCCTGGCTTCAATTGTTATTTCATAGTCAGGTGAACATTGTGCTTCATAAATAAATAAAGTTAAACTGCACCGGGTTTGCTCCTTTTGAACAAGATAAGGCAGTCCTGTGGTTCTCAGATGAATGCTGCTTCGGATGTCATAGATCACAGGATTTTGACAAAAGTAAATGAAGCTCAGCTACAATGTTTTAGTGTGAAATGTGTTCTTTTTAACACAAGCTTCAGAGCTTTGGTGTCAAATGTAACATCACTGGTGTTTGGCTTTTATTTCTTATTTTTGGAGCTGGTGTCAGTAACACCCTTCTGCAGTAAACCACGGGCTGTCTGCAAAAAGAGCAGTACCATCATAACAATACACAGCAAATGAGTGCCATCTAGTGATGACATGGATGTCTTGACTGTTGACATGTATGTTGACTGTCACTAAAAATTATTTTTCTCACTATATAAAAACAAACAAATATCAAGTGTACAGCAGTGCACTTACAGGGGGCAGTTGTGGCCTAATGGTTAGAGAGTTGACTCATAACCCAAAGGTTGCGGGTTCGAGTCTCGGCTCGGTAGGGATTGTAGGTGGGGGGAGTGAATGTACAGCACTCTCTCCACCTCAATACCACGACTTAAGCAAGGCACCGAACCCCCAACTGCCCCCCGGCCGCCGCAGCATAAATGGCTGCCCACTGCTCCGGGTGTGTGTTCACGGTGTGTGTGTGTGTTCACTGCTGTGTGTGCGCACTTAGGATGGGTTAAATGCAGAGCATGAATTCCGAGTATGGGTTACCATACGTGGCCGTATGTCACATCACTTTCACTTTCACAGTAGTAGTCTATGGGGCAATAAACTGCATTATAATAAATGTAAAAAAAAAAAAATAGTGTAGCAGCAAGATTTAAATAAGATAAAAATGCTTAACTAGTTGTACCCCTGCCATGACCATTCAAAGCCATTAAACCACAAAGCTTGTACATAATATGAGCAAGGAACTGTTTACATAGAGAAAAATACACCCACGAGTCTATAGACTTCTATTGTGAGCTTTTTATTGTCAGATTGAGGGACGAGACAAAATTATTGTCTTTGGTAATTGACAACACACAACAGAATCTGATTCATTCAACAAACAACATTCATTTAATAGTCAGCATTTACAATAAAAAAATAGTTAATGACGTAATCAATGAGATTTTGCTATAATATTGGAAGGAAATACACTGGTAATTCACAAATGATCCAGAAACACTTGTGGATATTTCTAGGTATAAAGAACTCACAACTTCATAAATAATAATCCACAATATAAAAAAAAATGTGCAAATGTTAAGTTAATGCATTAAAGGAGGTGCAAAATGTTCGTTAAACAATATGTCACAATAATTAGTTCAGTAAGTAGTAGTTATTTCCCGTTAGTCTTATTAAAACCTTTCTATAATGGGCATATGGTATTGCAAACATCACCTGATTGAAAGAGGTGATAGGTGTTAACCAGGGGAAACATAGTGACAGAGCCCAGCAAAGAGCCTGCTTGAACTGCTGCTCCACACCAAACGAGGGCGCTGTGACTCCTGTCCCTCAGAATCACACCCACCATCACCTTCACATAGGACAGCAGACCAGTGAAGAACACCCATGACAAAACCTGAAATGAGTTAAAACACACAAAAAAGAGACAAATGGTCATCAGGTCGTTGAATAATATAAAGGAACTGCCATGTCTGTAACAGTACATACTGTGTGAAGAAGTCAGTTATTAGGGTAATAATGCAGAGGTGTTGAGAAAGCACTAGTATATCTCACCTCAGCCCAGAATTACTCAACACAGCATCTAGTGACGCAAATACTTGACTTTGAAACTTGGGAATTGTTTGGCACACAGTTCTGGATTTCTCTACCAAATCCAGCTCCAGTCAAAGTTCACTAGGCTTCATTCGTATTTGGAATGTTAGTTTTTTATGAGAGATTATCATAAATTCCCCTTTGTTTATGCTATATTTGCAATGACTGTTTTACATTAGTTTTATTTGTAGCCTGGGGAACAAACTTTTACTGAAACATTTACATTAATCTTTTAAGATTTCATTCTGAATCGAATCAAGAATAGATTCATTTAAAGAAAACATTTAGACAGAATATTCTAGAAAAGGACTGATTATATTAAAAAACAACTCACTATTATAGCGTCCCCTAGAGGTGTATCTTGGAGTAATGGGCAGGGACTCATGGCAGCCATGGCCATATTGTAGCCTCCAAAAACAGAGCCCAGCAGACACAAGATGCCCAGAAATACTAATGAACTGGAAGAGAATTATACTCACTGTTAGTCAGACTGCAATTATGAACATTGAAATGTGCTTTAAAGTGCATATTGTAGGTTAAATACAGAAATCAATGTAGGCTCGTCCCTCAAAAGAAAATGAAACACATATAAAATGCACTTAGAAATGAAGATAAACAGAGGGTTTAACATCAGCAATGTGAACGTAACTTTTGGACTTTACTGAACACTTGAATATGAAAAAGAACTTAAGCTTATGCATTGTCTACATAATTATTAATAACATAGGTGTCTAAATACTTTTATATAATAATTTATTTGTATTTGTATAATCAAATTTGTTTATTATTTTATTGAATTATTTGTATAGTTTCAAAACAATGTGATCTAACTCTTTGCTTATATATTATTCCATGTTTTTCCATTTTTATGGAAGTTGATTGATTAAGTTGTGTTTAAGCAGTTAATCTACTTAATAGAACACAAAATAAATGCAAAATGTTAATGAAATGGTAAATAAATTCAAGATGATTCGATTGTAATTAAAGTAAAGTAGAGATACCGTTTAGGGAAAAACATGGCAATGATGCAGGCCACCGGATTGGCTACCGTCGACAGAGCGGCTGACAGGTGATAGGCCATATTTCCATATGGCATACAGGAGAACGTCTGCACTGAGGGCAGCAGTCCGTTTGTTGCACCGTTCACCCACAAAACCATAAAATAGATAAACGCCAGCTGATAGCCGGAGTGCAGTGGTTTAGAAAGCAACGCTGTGTTTCTCATCTTTTCCTCTCCCTCTGGACTGTTTGTCTTTAGACTGGGGTCCACAGGGTCTTCCAAACCCCTGCAGACTGTTGCAACAGCATCTATGTCTGGGACAAGATTTTCAGTGGATAGTTCAAATGTACGAGGCATGCGGTTTAATATGATGAAGGAGCCCAGGCTTATTGCTGTCATTACGGCCAGGAAGGAGAAGAAGATCTCAGTGGAGAAATTAGGAGGGAGGTACTGGGTCTCCACAGTGAAGTTTGGAGGTCCAGGGTCTGTGAGGTTATCTGACACGTGAGACACATTGACACATTTTGACATCCCGACCCCTTGTGCTAGCGCCACCAGGCCTGGAACCAGACCGCTCAGACCTTCTCCAATGAAGTATGTGGTGATGTATTTTGCTGGAAGTTGCATCATGAATGGCAGGAAGGTGACGGATGAGGTGCAGTCGACTAGAGCGAGAAAAAACGTGAGAATGAAAAATGCTGTGCTAAACGGTTGCCCGAGGATCACAGTGGTGTTCTTCCAAAACACAGCAAGTAGGACACAAGCTGCAACACCGATCGACAGGACCACATAGATGACCAGATGTTCACGTAGCCGTCCAGGACAGAATTTGTGTGCCAGGGTCACCAGCAGAGGGCCTAAGTTGGCAAGCTGAATGATGACTGTGAGGTACGAGGGCAAATCCCAACCCTCTGGCAGAACATTGACTATCAGAGGAAGCTCCACCCACAAGCCATTAATGGACACCCAGGAGCCCAGACCGAAAGCACATGCCAAGGCATGGACGTACAGAGTCATGCTGAACAACTGGTTGAAATGAAACGGGCAGTTGAAGAAATATCTGATGACAGACAACTCCTCTCAACTTCGGTATTGTATAAGGTGTGATGCCACTTCAGTTCGGCTATGTTTTGATGTCTTCTCTTCTTGCCTTTGTGAAGACATGAGATCACCTTCAGTGAGAAACAAAAGAGAAATGTAAAGAAGAAATATTCAAGGTCAAGACCAAGTAATTATGTAGCAATTAAAATATGATGTGACATCCCTGCGGACAGATGGATCCATTGCTGGACCTTGTGAATTAATATTTTAGAATAGAGAGAGAGAGAGACCTTCAGAAATAATTCAAACGTGTAATATGAAGAAATATTTATTATTATAATCTATCAATATGTTTTCTGGATTATTTGATGAACTAAAGGTCCAGATGAAGAGCATTTATTATGAATAGATGTTTTGTAACATACAAGTATTTACTGTCACTTTTATATATAGAGATAAAGAGATAATTTATATATAGAATTGTATTAAATTAAACTAATTATAGAACACCAAATATTGGTCAAGACTTGATCAAGATGCTGTAACATGAGTTTAAATTCAGTTTGGATGGTAATTGATAGTTGGGTGAAAATAGGAAGTTAATCTCACACTGAAATTGGTTTAATGTATATGGAGGCCAATATGATTTATGTTCAATTTACATATAAATCAACTTCATGTCAAGTTTTTCAACATCATTTGCCCAATGGATTAAGTCAAAGATGACCAGATTTACACAAATGTAACATGATAACAATAGCGACATGGTAAAAATATTCAGTCAGCATTTTTTTTTTAACTCTAGCAAAAATCTGATGCCAGTCATGTGCTACCTCACTGAAGGAGCATTAAACAAATACAATACTCACATTACTGCTGAGACAATGAGCCAGACTGAACACACTCTTCCTCCTCAACAGACATTAGTCATAGAAATGGCTGTCATTCCCCGGTCTGGTGTCCCGTTGTTACCAGTTTAACTTCTCAACTCCGTCTAAAAATGTTCACAATGATATGTAACCGTAGCATACGAGTGTGGGTGGGTCTGCCTCTCTCACGAAGGTCATCCCGCTCTAATGAGGTGCATAATTCTCTGGTCACATGAGAGGGAGCACAAAAAAGCCATTTTATCTGGTCCAGTTTTTCTGTGAAACTCTTATCATACTACAGCATTGACATTAATATGTAAAGTGAGCATCCACAGTGTTAGTGAATAGTACAAATTTGACTTGTAGGCCTGTCGTGCCTCTGAGATGTATAATGGTGAACAGAATATTCTCTCTTTTGTGGCATGTACTTTGACCCTATTCAACAATCATATCTGTCTTCAAGACGAAAAAATGTAGGGCACATTCACATAATATTTGAGCTATAGACCTTGAGTCTGAAGTCAGTCTTCAATGGAACTTTGAACACTCGTAATAGAACATTTTACACAACATTAAACTTGCCTTAGGCGGTTTCTTTTATATTATTTTTGATAGCAGGTAAAATTAAGGTTAACAAATCAGTATGAGTATAAATGCAGCTTTCTGTGCTGTGACCTACATGTACAACCCCCATTACTGATTAACGACTTCTGTTAAGCTTTGAACTTGTACCTAAAAGTGAAAAAAATACAATAAAAAGAATTATAACTATTAATACATTAAATAAAGGCATCGAGCTGGACCCATGAGAGCATGTTCCACAAAAATATTAAGCAGCACAAAAGGTTGTCAACAATAATGAGAAATGTTCCCCGAGCACCAACCATCACAGGAATACGGTTATTTTAAATATTTCACAGTATTACTGTTTTTACTAAATGTTTTGCTCAAATAAATGCAGCCGTAGTGAACATAGCAATTTTTTCAAAAACATTAACAAATGTGGTGTAACTGTTTTAAGGTTCAATTCTCACTATTAAAAAAGATTAATTACCACTTTTTCCTCAAACTCCTAATTTGCTGCTGCTAAATAGTTGGTAAGTTAAGTTTAGGTATTGAGAAGGATTGGGGATGTATGTAGAATAAATGCTTTATGAGTACTAATAAACAACCAATATATTAATAATAGACATGCTCATAAGAATCTAGTTAATAGTGATAATTGGTCCCTATACTAAAGTGTTACCAAAACATTTATGAACTTTGGAAATTGTACAAATGTAAATAAATGTTTAGGATTTTCAGATCATTTCATACTGTGAAAATTGTTCCAGTGCCCCACATACAGGCATAGATTTAGTTATGAAATATACAAAATTTGTTATTGAACTCTCAATAACAATAACATTTGTTAAACTCAAACTCCACAAAAAGTGGTTCTGTTTCTATAAGTATAAATGTATTATTTATATTTAATATTTACATAAATCTAAATCTATTACAAGTAATCTGATAACAGTGTTTCATGTGTCATTATGAAGTGTTGCAATCTGTTCTGGTGTTAACCACCTCTATTTATTTATCTTTTGGTTCAGTCCCAATGTGAAGTCATAACAAGCATTGTAACAGGTGTGTGTGAGAGAGGGGGCTGGACTTTGGAATGAAGGTAAAAGAAAAAGAACAAAATGAATGTGTCACATGAGTTCACAGTTTTCCAAATAAATGGCATCAATTTAAGTCAACTTAAAATGATTATTACAAAATATGAGTGTGTTGTTGGATGCAAACCTTTAGCTTCAAGGTGCAAGTCAAAGTTGAATGTCCATATTTGTCCTTAAATGGAAATCCAGTTATAATATTTAAAATCCCTTGAACCTGTTGTCCCGCCACCTGACAGCCATCTAATGTGTAACTCACTCAAGAATTAACATCTCCAATAACCCGACATGAACACAAAGAACACAAATCAGGCAACACATCTTCCAAGTTCTTTATTAATTTAATTATAAATATGAACTTGATGACAAACGTTTCAAAACAGGAAACAACAAAAAGGCATTAAGGCTTTATTTTCAGTTTTCAACATGTAGCCGTCCTACAAAAAAAACGTACTTAATGTGAGACTTTGAGGTGAATTGCAAAATCAGCCAAGATAGCGTTTTAAAGGCTTCTTCCAATAAATCAGTAAGAACAAACATTCAGTAACGAGTGTGAATGCCAAAGGCCATCGATCAAATGACCCCTGTGAATAAGGGATTGGCTTTACTTTGTTATCTAAGAGAAAATACAATATTTTTGAGCAAGTACAATGTGATTAGTTCACACATACTACTGCGCTGTGCGTGGAAAGCAAGGAGCCGCGACAGAAGGATGGTTTTTAACACTAATTCTGCATGTTTGATAATACAATCACTCAGTTACCACAAAACATTGCCTTATCAATAAGAAATATTACAGCAGGTGGAGTCCTTCGCAATCAGTATATTAAAAGAAAAGTATGTAACATATGATCGTCCACACTGCGCAATGTAGAATGAAGGAGAAAAACATCATAATAATACAGAATTAAGTGGAGTCAAAGATAAATGTAACATTTTACTTAAATAAATCGGGTTTAAGCTCCAGTTCCCTGTACAGTGAAAATCACTACTGGGGTGTTCTCTTCAAATAAACACCCACCAAACACACCACAACAGACCTATTAGCCCAGCAAAAATAAGTTTGGCATCTTGTTTAAGCATAGAAATATATAAGATAATAATTGACTGTCAAAAATACTACAATTTTCTACTAAACAAATCTTCCTGCATTCATAAAAGGAGGAAAATAAGATGTAACAATACATAACATTATTAATCAACTCCTATATCCTTTTTTACACTTCTGGCTGATCCTTTGTAACAGTTTTACAACTCGGAACAAATTAATTCGCTCTCTAAAACATGTTCTCTGACCTATCTAAACGTACCATCGCCATACTGACCCACTGAAACAACTATTGCTGCTGACAGTAACAAGGTTTTGGCATGAGTATTAACACAAACATAAAACTTAAGCTGTAACTTGATTAGGTTTACAGTTTTGAAGGCCTGATAATCATCTTTGCAAACAGGGTGTAAGTTATTGTTAGAAATTAAACTAAAAATGGCACAACAAAAATGATCACAATTGTTACATTTCATAAAAATAGTAATTGTTAATTTCTTCCCCCATTTCCTCACTCTTATAAGACGACTGTTACAATGGTAACCACGCACGATAAACACTGGCTAAACTACATTGCTTAAATAGCAACACAAAGCAAAGCAAGGATTTTTTTTAATTAATGAAAGATTTGTTCATATTTCTATTCATTAAAAAATGTCTAGTGCTGTGTTTAAATATAGTCAAGTAAATAATTATTTTTCTAATCCATTGTTATTGCAGCTTTATAAAAGAAAATGTGTATAACGCTCAATAAATAAGCAGTTAGTAGTAGTTGTAAGTCACTAGACAGCTAGATGTTCTGATGATTCTGTCATTTTAATCATGCTGTAACTGCCTTTAACATATCATGATATTATTAAATAAGAACTACAAGCTGTGTGATTTAACATGCTAGCGTTAAATTGAACAGTAAACTGTTTAGTAACAATGTATGCAAATCCGAATCTCAAGCAGTGGAGTTAAAGTGTTAGTTTGTGTCAGTCAGCTGGTCAATCTCGCATCAATCTACTCTACGATGAAGTTAATACAAAATACAAATAGATGAGGATCTTAGTGTCGAGTAGTGAGGACACCAATGTAGATCTCATGGCTTATTCACACTAAAATACCTAAATATTGACCTATGTGGAAATACTTCTAATATACTTGGTCAACAGCTGACTGCTTCCAGCACCTCTGAAAGCATTAATAATGAAAAGATGAATGAAGTGTAAGGATGAAGCCAAGCAAAGCAAGTTACTTGTGATTCGTCATTTAAGGCATACTGAAGTAAGACTGCATATGATGCTGCTCTGTCCGTTCAGACTCAAGCAACAGATGAAGACACGTGTTTTCAGCCCTCTGTGGTCAAAGAGACAAAATGCCTTGAGTTTACTGCACTTTAACCCCAAACAAGAGAAGGGTGAGAGCAAGGGATATCAGTCCCAAAGGCCAAACCCAAGAGCAGAGGCCAGTCCCTTAGAAACAAGCTAGTCAAGCAAAGCTTTGAGCAGTAGAAGGATGAGAAGGTATCCAGACAAGAGCCCACTTTGTTCAAGTATTGGCATTTTAAATTTGCTTGTTTTTTGCACTTTGAAGAGTTTTCAACATTTCACAAAAGTTTGAAGTTTTCAACAAGGATTTGGATGTTTGGATCTTTAGAGTGAGCGGGGTGGGATATTGCTTTCGATCGCTCGGTCAACCCCCTTTCACTTGACTTTTGCTAAGAATTGATGGCTTTCTAAAATGGGCTTTGATGTCTTGCCGTTCCTCTTGTTCTGTCTGAAGGAGGACAAATAGAAGGAGACCGATTGTTCTCCTATAAGCAGGTCTGAGGTAGGGGAGGTGGGTTGGTAGCAGAGGAAGATTACTTGGTTTTATGGGCCCATCTGAGGTCATCTGATCTGGGTTTCTCTCCTGTCAGGCTCTGGATCAGATCTTCCAGGTTTCTCCAGAATCCCAGTTTTTCTAGAGGATAGTTCAACCAGCCTGCACATACAAAGACATTTAGGTCAATGACGTACAACAGAATGATTGGCATTAATTGGTATATAATTGAAATTGTATAATTTTAAATAATTAAAAATGTCTCTAAAATGTCTTGGGGTGTACATTTTTCTTACACATTGAATGCATGTAAAGTGTACACATTTTAAACATTATTATTTTGGGAAAAAGTTTATTTTGAAGGTAATTTATATTTAAAATAAATATAAATTAAAATAAATATAAAAATACTTTTTACAAATATCAAATTAATAAATATTAGTTTGTATCATTTTTCATCAGAATCACACTCACAAGGTTCTATAATCTTCTTTATGATATAATTTCCTTTTTTGAGTTTTTTTTATGTATGTTGGTTGCACCACATTACTTATTTTTAATAAACCACATGTATTGAATGAACCACATGTATTTTTGTATATACTTACTAGACAAGTTTTTTTTAATAATGTCAGATCATAGAACCATATATACATACACTCCTTTTCAAAAGGTTGGGGTTTGTTTGTTTTTGTTGAAAGGAATTAATATTTACATTCAGTAAGGACGCATTCAAATTGATAGAAAACTTTTCCACAAAAGCAAATCTCAAATAAATGCTGTTCTTTTGAAATTTTGCTATACAGCTGTTAGTTAATATTGCTAATTATAATAAATGTTTCTTGATCACCAAATCAGCATTTTAGAATGGTGAAGGATCATGTGACACTGAAGACTTTAGTGATGAAGCTGTAAATTCAGCTTTGCCATCACAAAGGTATACAGTTGTTATAACATTTTACAATATTACAATTTTTACTGTATTTTTGATCAAATAATGCAGTCTTGGTGAACTTCAAGACTTCTTTCAAAAAATCTTACTGACCCCAAACGATAGTGTACATAATACAGACCTTATACAAAGCACAGATATGTACTGCCACAGAAAGTGTGATCAAGCGAGGAAGATACGAGCACAAACGTGCTTATTGTGTGCATGTACCTGTGGTAATGCAGAAGTAGGTTTCATGAGGGGAAACATGGTGAACTCTGTGGTGTTTCCGTGGTAAAATGATGTGACAATCCTGAAGAAACGTCACCCAGCGTGGGAGCCCAAAATATGTGTGCGACCACTTGTGAATCTGATTGGTCAATGTAACAAAAATAGCTAAAGCAATGACGTAACAGTACCAGGGGTAGTTACGATAGATCTCCGCTGAAGACAGATTGAGAAAGAGAACAGCACGATATGAGATGCAGAGTCAGAAATTAATGTGGTTCATCATTTGTCTCTCCGATGGACGGATAATATTTTTGACGTCTTACCTGGTGAGAGCATCAAGAAGTTTGCGGCCATGCTAGCCAGAGGGATGATAGTCAACATACAGTTATCACCATTCGTCTCAATGAAATCATGGCGAGTTATGGCTGTTGGATCGATGTGGTGTTCTCGAAACGGACGAATGAAGGCCTGGGATGGATATTCATTTTTTTAACTATGATTGTACAATTTAATAGTTGAGAACATTTACCTGAGATTCATATTGTCTTTAAAAGATAAACTTACAAACACAAATCTTAAATGTACTAAAAATCGAAGTGTTCTCTAAGTATTTTATTCATTGTTTTACCTTAAATAACTCTGGCAACACTTAATAACATGAAAAAGGAGTTTCACTCCTGTACCTTCCCAACGATGGGCAGATCCACTGAACCCCATGTGTCAGCACCCCAGTGGACCAAACCAGAGGCAAAGTCTGCTGTCAGGATCCCTGCCACTACACACACACGCACAGCAGAACCGGAGTATAAAATCAATCTCTAAATCCTATTATAAAACAAAATGTCTTGCAGTTCTATATAGTAAATGAAGTAGTTTTTGGTAGTCACACAAAGAATCATTCTAGCAGCTTATGGCATTCTTGAATACTGGGAATTTCAAAGTTGTAATTTGCAACTTCTTTGTTGTGCCTACCACTACTTTATTAAACACTGACGTGCATATGTGGGTTTGTTTGTTGTACCAACCGATGCCCAGGAGGATGTACCAGACGTGTCCTAGGTGGAAGTATGTTACCAGGTAACAGAAGTTGAAGGCCATTAGGGTAAAGCAAAGAAGCACACAGATCAATTCCTGACATCTTTTTCCTGTGAGAAAGAGATAGAGAGGCAATACCTTTAAATCGCTACCTTAGACAACAGGGTCCAAATATAACACCAATGCACCAAATTTGAATAAAAACTTTGGTGAGTGTATAAATATTTACTTAAAGGCACAAGGGAAGTCGTGGCCTAATGGTTAGAGAGTCGGACTCGTAACCCAAAGGTTGCGGGTTCGAGTCTCGGTACCAGCAGGGATTGTAGGTGGGGGGGTGAATATACAGCACTTTCTCCACCCTCAATACCACTACTGAGGTGCACATGAGCAAGGCGCCGAACCCCCAACTGCTTCCCGGGCGCCACAGCATAAATGGCTGCCCACTGCTCCAGGTGTGTGTGTCCACTTTGGATGGGATAAATGCAGAGCACTAATTCGGAGTATGGGTCACCATACTTGGCCACATGTCACGTCACAGTATGCAATATTCTTTTTTACCAAAATATCCAAAAACCACTAGAACACCGTTATATATTTTGCTGACTTGTGTACATTATACCAAATGTTTTTAAGAATGTATAAATCCAGAGAAATAAGCAATTTTAACTAGTTAAACAGACTGTGTCCTTGCGTCGCCTGCTAACAATGTCATACACCCTCAATTTCCGGTTTTATTTTGTAGAAAACATGGAAACACCAACTACGCTTTAATATGTTATGTGTTTTATGTGAGTAGCATTATAACAGTACTTTCAACACAAATGTATCTAGTATGATAACATTTTGCCCAGCGTAACATTTGTATGCAGCAGACGCTTTTATCCAAAGCTAAATACAAATTCAGGCTTAATTTTTTTTATCAGTGTGTGTGTTCCCTGGGAATTGAACCCAACAACCTTTGCGCTGCTAACGCAATGCTCTACCACTGATCTACAGAAACACAGCATTGCAGCACAGCACCTCATCTCATCTCACCTCACAGCACCTCACATACGCATGGACCGGAAGAAGCGGGAGTGGTCGGGTCGACTGTGGCATAATAAAAGGTTCGCTGCCTTCGAGCTGTGTATCGCGCTTGTCTCTCGAAAATCGTCCAGCATCCTCGTTTCACCTTCACGGCTTACAGCCCCACCCTGCTTCATACTACAGTCACCTTAATAAATCTTTAATACATTAGCTCATCCATGAACATGATTTTGAACATGAGCATCGGCTGTGGGGATGAAGACAACTCCCACATTTCCACACTTAAATCACAGCGTCATCAAAAACTACACCTTTGTTTCTTTGTTTATTATGAATAAGCTCCATCTAGCGGTGAAAATTGCATACTGTGCCTTTAAATGGCAATGTTGAATTCTGTAAATATTCTTTATATATGTATCTCCAGAGTGTCTCCTTGAGGTAGCTTTACTGAAGTGTGCTAGCAGCCTCAACCCTTAACCATTAGGCTACTGCAAATCAACCAAATAAACCCCATTTACTATAGAAAACTAAATCTTGCACGGTTTTCCAAGAGAACAAGTGGGTAAATACAAATCAACAATACAGCCACATGAAGAAAGTAACTATACTGGCAGCTAATGTTCCAATACAGCTTCATTATCATAGATACTGTAGTGAAAGAATCTAATATTTGAATAGATGAATGAGACAGATAGATATGCTAGGAGTTTGTAATAAAGCAATGATCTCAGTGTACGCTGTTTCATTTAACAGCTACAATTGTGTGCCATTGGCAAATTCACATTTGCCCTGAATTCAGTGCAGAATCACTTTACAGAAAATATCTGAAGTGACCAAAAACATGATTCACACCTCAGCAGACAGAATCTAAAAATACTGCCGTGTTTGTTCTAAGGTGACTGAATCATTCAGTGTTAATCTGAAACCGAAATACTTGTTCAAAACACTCCCTGAATCACCATAGTGACTGTAAACAGAGCCAAGACAATCAGAGGAAACTGATGTGACTTTAGAGAAGCACTAAATCTAATGCTACCCACATCAGTCCTGCTCCATTTGACAGAGCCGCAGCACCTCACCCACACCAACTCCAACAAACTCATACCTTTCATAGCTACACCCTCACACTGCTCTGCTTACTGTGACGTTTTGTTGTGCTTCCGTTCCTGTTCTGTTCTTGTGTTTGTATAAATCATTTGTCCCCTACACAATGTCCACTGTTCCCTGCTGGTACTGATGGAGTTCCTCCTCCAGGGTACACTCAGGTTTACTGAGCACAATCTATTCGTCTATTGTGGGCTTTTGGTTTTGTGTGAACCTGTTGTGCTAATACTATAAAACAGCATTATTTTTGTTGTTATTTACCTTTAACACATTCCTATTGATAAAAACAAAGAGTCGACCCCACACTGTCCTTATAGGTGCTTTCAATATTCAATAGTGCCAGTTTTTGGATTTTGTACTAATGATACCCATTGACTTGGTTTGTCATCTTTTTGTGTGTTCTGCTTCTGACAATACTGTTATGGTTCGGTCACATTTAGCATTAGAAATGTTGCGTGAAGACGAAAGATGTCCCATGCAGATTTTGCAATGGGTTCAAGCTGGTCACAGATTCGCTGCATTGACCAACAGAAAGCTATTTTGACTTCTGAGTTAGCAGTGCTTCATATATTACCATACTGTTGACAATGGAAAATATTCTTTTTTTATTTTAATTTGAATGCACCTTTCAAATTATCTTTACTTGTTTTGTTTACATTTAAGGAATAGTTCATTCAAAACTCTGTCATCAAGGTTTCTTTATTTGTCACATAATAAATTATACAGGGTATAATTAGAAGTGAAATGTAATATTCACTTCTTTTACTCATTTACTCACCCTCAAGTTGTTCCAAACCTATACGAGTTTTTTTCTTCTGTTAAGCGCAAAAAGAAGATATTTTGAATAATGTTAGTAATCAAACAGTTGACGGTAGCCATTGACTTCCATAATATAGTAAGAAAATACTATGGAAGTCAATGGCTACCATCAACTCTTTGGTTACCATAACTGTTTTTGGTATCCCCATATAACTGTTACATTTATGTTTGGTAAATCACATAAAACACTCGCTAAATGTGCAATGCTAAAAAATGTCCGTTGCTTAGTACAATTAGTCACGTGATGTAAATAGTATCAGCACCCATGAAGGGACGAAGACAGCTTTTAGTTTGCAAGTCACTTTATTGTTATTTCTCAAAAATACCGTATGTGTTATGTGTACAACTTTTTAAACTATAAAATAAATTAATGGACTTATCTAACGTTATGTGGTAATCAAGAAATCAAAGCGATCTCCTGTCAGTGTCTGACAGCTACAAGTACCACATCTATTTCTCGCACAGAATTACTCCCTTGAGACTATAAGAGATAGACGAGCACAAAAAGCATGATTAATAACCTATTTTGGTCAAATTTGCCCCAGACAATTATGTTCGACTCATCTGATAACTGGCGTCACTAACTTAATGGGGCGTTGCCCTCATTAAAACTCGTTGCCACATAAACATCACTCATTAATCCCATCCCTATATGCTTCAGTAATAACTGCGTTGTGTTTTCCCCCACAGACCCCTGACTGAATAAGCACGCTCTTTGCTACGTGTACCTTCAAAACACACTAACTTACTCTAGATTACGAGGCGAATGCTACGGCTCCGTGCCCGTGCTGTCCAGGGGAAACTCGTGGCTGGTAGTACGCTCAATACTCGGTGTGGGCAGAGGCGGGCGGATACCGGCGCCGACGGGAAACGTAAAACCGGCTTAAATTCTCACCTGGCGAATATAATTCCGCGAGCTCTCGAGCACCTGCATGCTGTGGACCCCATCTCGCGCCCGGCTGGTCCGATCTACTTGGCTCGGGTGTGTGAAAGTTTTCCGAAGACCCGCTTTTGCTCTCGGTGCAAGCCATATTCAGTCCGGTTCGGGCACAGCGGATGCGTTAATTCCGCATCCTGAACTCCACGCCTCTGTTTGCCCTGTTCCGCGTCTCTTCCCTCCACCAATTGCGTTCGTCCTTATGTAACATTCATCCAATCAGCAATTAGAACACGTTCCCATAACAAACATGACGACCAATTAGAAAGCAAGAATGTCCTGACCGCACCCGAATGCAACCAATCAGAAAACAGGCTACATTTATGGCGATTCATTTTAACTAATTTGATGTAAAATTGTGGTGTATACGGATCGTGGTATTTTTCTGTGCTTTGTCTAAATATATATATTTTTATAATGTTATTAAAAATCTAATTAAATTTAGTATTTTTAGTTTGCAAAACAAGTATTGCGGTGTGATCATTTCACAAGTCAAAGGAGTATGCGAAATACAATGTCGTTGTAACAAATAACAGACTTTTACAAGACAAAGAAGTAATTAGTTTATTTAAAATAAAAATATTTATTCCAAATTAAAAGATCGTTCATAATTTATTCGCCTTTATTTTGATCCAAACATTCTATATATAAATGTTGAGTTCAGTCAAGATATATTACAGAGGAAAGTCCAAAATCACAATACAAACATCTGATGTAAGATTTGCGTCGTTTGTGCTCTATAAAAAGTAACAGAATGTGTAAAATAAAATATTTGACCCTGGACCACAAAATCAATCATAAGTAGCACAGGTATATTTGTAGCGATAGCCAAAAATACATTGTATGGGTCAAAATTATTTTTCTTTTATGCCAAAAATCATTAGGAAATTAAGTAAGATCATGTTCCATTAAGATATTTTATAAATGAACTACCGTAAATATATAGAAACTTATTTTTGCAGTAGTATGTATTGCTAAGGGGCTTAATTTAGACAAATTTAAAGACAATTTTCTCAATATTTTGATTTGTTTTGCTCCATCAGATTCCAGATTTTAAATAGTCGTATTCTCGGCCAAAGATTGTCCTATCATAACAAATCATGTATCCATGCATCAGTGGAAAGCTTGTTTATTCAGCTTTCAGGTGATATATAAATCTCAATTGTGAAAAATTGACCCTTATGACTGGTTTTGTGGTCCAATGTCACATATGATATAATGATAATAAATGAGCTATACATAAAAAAAATAAATACACAATATTGGACATATTTGACATGAAAACGAATATAGACGTTGCGGGGGATGTTCAGGAACTGAAAAAGAAAAGGAAATACTGAGAGAGACAGTGAAGCTTTGAGAGGACACTAATGAAATTCAGTTAATCAGCTCTTGCAGTGCAATCCTTCACATACACACCAGATGGCAGACTAACCACACATCACTGAAGAGGCATAATCAAAGTTATTGCAGCAGCCAACGCCTGCTGCCTCTGGAACATAACTGTAATAATCAAATTGAAAGTACTGCTGAGGGTACTGAAGATTAGACAATGGTATGATGTGATATTAATCAATAATGTGAATAAAACTGATTAGCTAACTTCAATGTGTCAATATAAAGTGTGGATCATATTGCAGGATGACAGGCCAGAAGCCAATGGCAAACAAAGACCTTTAAATGAGACACACTTCCGGCGGACTTAGCAACTGATTGGTCAATACAGCATTCCAGACATGTTCATTCAGTAATATAGTAACAACTTTGTTCGGAACAAATGTTCAGCCCCTATAGAAAATCTTATTTTTGTTCTTATATCAGGGACTACATCAACTTTAAGAAATACATTGAATTAATTTGCTTAAAAAGGTTTTACTAATAGCATCTTTTTTTTATTAATCCTAGAATTTGTATTATGTGCTTACCATTTACCAAAAAAAAAAGAGGCAACTCTATCAAAGTTGTGCTTTATTGTAAATATAGTCATGCTAACCACGGCCTTAGACATGACTGACTGAACATTATCTGGTGCCTTGTTGCTTAATTACTACACAGCTCTCGAAAATACTTTATTGTAGTCAAATATTAAATATTTATGAATAATGACTGTTGTCCATGGCAACAATAACTGACTGCTCCTCCGAAAAGCCTGCATTTATAGCTGTACCCTCTTTATTTTATCAGTTTACTAAAAAGTTGCATAGAGTTCTGTCTGTAGAGTTTGTGTAGAGCACACAAAAAACTAATAAAATAAATGAAATCAATATTGCATAACTTTTAAATAAGAAATACTGATATGCTGCGCAATTACTTCAACAGATCTTATGTCTGTTGTGTGCATGCCTTATTTGTAAATAGCATATTTTTGTATATATGTATGTATAAATGTATGTATATTCTTTTTTAATTGTTTATTTTAATGTTTTTCACCTGAAGCTTCACCGAGACAAAGTCCTTGTAAGTAAAAACATACTTGACAATAAATCTTATTCTGAATCTATATTTGTCTAAAATCTCTTGGTAGCATGTGCTCCTAAGGAAAGCCTAAAGTCAGCACATTCGTATCTGTTTATGCCGTGTTTATTTTCTATTGTTATTCACTCGTATGTCCACAGACCCCACATTTGAGTTCTGAGTGTCTGCGGTCCAAACCAGAAAAACGCGTCACACCAAACAGAGATATCGCCGCCCCCTCTCATTCTCTATAAACACCCCTTTCCGAGGCATGGGAACTGACTCGAGCTCTCCAGCGAACGCTGGGCAAGCAACCTATCACCTACAAAGTCATCTAGTTATTTCTGCCGACGGAAGACACTCGAATTTTCTCGCGTGAGTTTTGCGCTGCCGTCTGACACTTGCGAAGTTATCAGGGGAAGGCGAGACCCTGATCTCCGTCCTGCCGCAATCCGGCGGGTGTAAGATCCATGGAAGTGGCCGGTTTTTACGAGAGGGACTACCTCGCTTTCAGCTCTAACGCCAGCAGCAGTCCGGTCAGCGACGGCATTTGCAAGCAGCCTACGAACGGCTCCATGACGAAGCTGCATGACATTTCTGAGCACGAGAAAGCCATAGACTTCAGCATCTATTTGGACTCGCCCCAGTACCAGCATCTGGCCAGCCAAGACGAAGCCCGGCACCGCGCACTGGGAATCTACAACGACTTTCTCTCCGAGGAAAACAAGAGCAAGAGAACGGCGTTACAGAGCTACAAGAACTACATCTCGCTGACAGAGCCGGACTCGAACCAGCTGGCGCATCCGGAGCTCCAGGAGACGCGCATAGACGCCGTGTTCAGCCCGGACTTTCTGGGCAGCTTTGCCAAAGCTAACTGGCGACACGAAGAGCCGCCAATGGATGGTTCCGGGGGCTTTGACATGCGCTCGTATATGCAGTACCAGAACGCTCCAAGCGGCAGCCTGGGTAACATTTCCACCGCGTCCTCCTCCTGCTCGAGCCCGCCAGGTACACCTGCGCCGCCAGGTAAGGGAAGATCACCTCAGTCTGGCGGCAAGATGGCCTCTGGCGGCAAAGGGAAGAAGAGGCTGGAAAAGGACAGCGATGAGTACAGACAGCGGCGCGAAAGGAACAATCAAGCCGTCCGCAAAAGCAGAGACAAAGCCAAAATTCGCAACATGGAGACGCAACACAAAGTGCTCGAGCTCGCGGCCGAGAACGACCGTTTACAGAAGCGCGTGGAGCAGCTGTCGCGCGAGCTGTCGACGCTGCGTAACCTGCTCTCCGCCACCGGCCAGTGCTAACGGGACTCCTGCGGTGCTTAGTGACTGTCAGTGACTTTCAAGAGTGCAGAATTTACCACAAAAGTTTTCTGTGGTTCGTTTGAAAACGGGCTATCGCTCGTTCGACGCGTTTACAACCGAGAAAAAAAACATGGACTGTGCGCCTGGATTGCGCAATATGCCACTGTGTGCTCGGCATTACTCTGGTAATCTGAAACCCTGTCATGTATTTCGTCTGTAAAGTATTTTTGTACGGGTTTTAAAATTAGATATCTACTGTTTAATATTCTGTTATTTAAATTAAGTTTGCCATAACTGGGGCAGTGGTTGTCATGGGAAGAGTTGTACTGCAGAGGTATGATGCAACTCATTGTAACAGTATTGGAAACGCAGTGAAGTAGTCTTGTATAAATGATAAAGGTACAACTTGTCTACTGCAATATACTATTTTATTGAATTAAATGATTTTTACTGTACTGAAATCCATGTGTGTCTGACCACATTTCATTACTGCTGTCAAAAACATATTTGCACACACACCCACCCATTTACCCACAGCTGCTGAGATTCGGTTTCCATTATGCATTGAAAACTCCTGCTTTCACTTTAGCTGGCTTCTTTTAAACATCAGTGCATATACATGTCACGCTCTGTCTATGTGTCATTCACATGTGCTTGATAGAAATCTCCTGTTTTGTGACTGGAATTTTCGAGATCTTTAGAAATCTGTGTTCATGAGTCACCACGAGGTACAGTTATCTTAAATACACAGCCAGGGTCCACAATCCAAAGAGTTCAGTGGTCCGTTAAAGACTCTGGTTCAAGGCTAGATAAGAACTGAACTTTCTAGCCCTCTGAAAACACACAAACACTTAGTTTACTCAACAGAAAGCATGTCACGGTGAGATTAAACCAAATATGAAACATGGACCTGAAATACAGACGGGACATGCAAGCACTCATATTGTTGCATATGAGTGAAAATTAGGATTGAGATAAGGGAAATGATGAATGATCAATGTGAGGTTGATTTAATCAACATACAAACTCGTTTTAATCGAATTCAGTTATTTATTAAAATTAATAAATTACAAATATTTTCCTGAGGCGTGTCCAAACCACAGATGAAGTTATGTAAACATATCTGGGATAAAATAATACACTGGGAAGGCTGCTACACACTACATCATACAAAACACCCTCTATTAATAAAAGTGTGTGTGTGTGTGTGTGTGTGTGTGTGTGTGTGTGTGAGAGAGAGAGTAAAACATATTTTAAAATTATAGCTAATGTGGACTTGTTTCAATTAAAAAATATCTGCATCAGTCAACTTATCACACATAGAAATATGGATTTAAAATTGTTCCACACTGGAGTAGGCCTACCCACTAAATATATATATATATTTATTTTGAGATATTTATTGTAGGACTTCATCATTGGTTACAGGGAAACTGGACTGTTGAGGTGTGACTGTTCCTGCTTGAGTCCTGTGGGAGGAAATGAAACCTGATGGACAGGTTGAATGACTTGTCAGTCAGGGAGGAGAATGAGTAACAGGTAGACAAGGAACAGTTCATCACAATGACAAGTGTGTGTGTGTGTGTGTGTGTGTGTGTGTGTGTGTGTGTGTGTGTGTGTGTGTGTGTGCGTGCGTGCGTGCGTGCGTGCGTGCGTGTGTGTGTGTGTAATTGAGAGAGAGAGAGGGCTTAAAATAATGTATCACTGGGTAATTCGATTAACAGCATCTAAACTTATAGAATAAATCTTCCTCTTCTCTGTGAGGAAGACTGCGGTCTGTTATGTGTACATTTCTCACACCATGAACACAGCTTTTACTGCATGTGATTGAACTTGTTGTCTTTCATAATTAAATGCCTGCATATTGATTGCACCACACTCACAGTTTTCTTAAGAGTTTTAGTTTGACATTTCGTTTGATGTTTGAAAGGGAACCTAGAACAGTGAGAAACTGATCAGTAAAGCAGGAAAAGGGTGTTGTTTAGAACAGTGTATTTCACAACGGCGTAGTGCAGGAGGATCTTAGTTGCTCAACACTTCCAACTTCCTTCTCCTTCTGTGCATGCAAGTGTGCTTGAGTGTGTAACACACGGCTGCCTTGATACTCTCTTTAATACAACTGTTTTAGTCCAACGCAGACTCCGTCTATATCTGAATATTTTTAAGATCCAAGAGCTAACAAAATGCCATATACCTTGTGAATCTATTGAATGAGATTTCTTTATAACTTATGTACTTTTCTTGAGTTTTTTTTTTGTTAATGCCAGACTAAGCAGAAGGTTAGCAAACAAATAATACTTAATGCCTGATAATTACATTGTGCATTTCAGACTATTACATAACTTAAAATATGTCATAAATGTAGAATGAGTCCCTCTGTAAAAGACAAAAATCTCATAGACATTATCAGGGCCTCTGACAAAGTGTGGCCACTAAAAACCTTTTAATGTATAAGAATATTATACATTTACCCATAGCCCTGTCAATTTAAGCAACAACACATAGGTCTGTTTAAATACTATTCCCAACAATATTTAAACAAATAAAGCGCAGATTTGACATTAAATGACCTTAGCCCAACAATTTTGAAAGTGTTAAGTTGCGCAGGACGTAGTGGCCCTGCTGTCATACGGCTGTACAATTTTAAGAAAAAAAACTACTTCCACTACATATGTGATACAGTGTCTATTACAGTGATTTATGTACACATCATAGCCTATATGTCATCATACAGAAATTACCTGTCAGCATTGTCCTTTTTTTCCTTAAGGCAGGGACCATGGGAATCCAATGCGAGATTAATTCCCTGATTAATTAATTGCTTACACTAATTCAAGTATTTTACTGTGATTTTGAAACTCTTATGTGCATAAGATTAAAAGGAGCTTGCTTATTTTTAATCACCTTTACTCACTACGAGTTTGGTTATTTTACACGTAGCCTATTATGCTTATTCTGTCCAGATTGTTTTCTTATTTTGCTTACTTTGGTGAGGCAAAGCTTTTTTTTTACGCTTGTTTCTCCTTCTAGATCTGGCTAAACTGGGTCAGAGACGTGTAGCCTCGGTTCCAGTTCGCTTTGTTTATTTAGTTTGTGTCCTAGTCTCCTGAGGACCGTTGATTGCTAACCCAGGGGTTTCCAACGTCAGGATTACAAGTTTCTTTTCCCCTTTTACTAGAGAGCAACGCCCCGCCTGCTTCCAGGCAGGATTTTACCGTCAATGGTGTTATGTCTGTCAGTAAACGAATCGCTGCGTCACGCTGCCGGCGGACCTGCTGATACCAATACGATCCAGCCTGCACTGGATTGTGAAACCCTCATCCCATGCGCTCGCGCATCTTACCTAGAAACAATTAAAGACTGCTCATATGGCCTTCAGCTACTGTCTTGGCTCATTTAGAATCACTGTACAATTTGGCTGTGAAACCTTAATCATGCCCAAATCAAATGTTTTCAATTAAATCAAAACCACATCCAAGCTTCCTCTGTATATTTTTAGCATGTGGTTGTCCTCTCACTTCCCTTAAAGGACCTTTTCCTTGAAAACACATTTTAAAAGAAAAGAATTTCTCTCAGTTGGTCCTCATTGTATAACAAACTTCTCAGGCCCTTAAAAGCTCTCCACCCTCTCGAAAAGCCAGCTGATACTGCCCCAATATAAAAATGCTATGGTTAAATATTAACAACACCGTTGTTGGAACAAACAGGGCCAACATATCAAAGGTGAATAATCCCTGGCAGACACATTAAGAGTCAATAAATATCTGACACCTTCCCAAGTGGTTAACGTCAGCATTTAAGATGATGTTGCTTAGCCTGTCATGAGCAAAACTAGAAAATGACTTATTTTTGATTGAAAAATGGTCAAAAGAAAGAGGTCAGAGGTCAACAGCAATATAATGTAGAATGTTGAAGAACGCACTGTTGATGAGAGGAA
Organism: Gymnocypris eckloni scoliostomus; assembly: GCA_027564155.1. Lineage (NCBI taxonomy): Eukaryota > Metazoa > Chordata > Actinopteri > Cypriniformes > Cyprinidae > Gymnocypris > Gymnocypris eckloni. The sequence goes on from CM050420.1 coordinate 15,093,250, forward strand.
TATAAATCTTTTATTCATTTATTTTATCTGCTCACTGTGGTGCAGAAGCTACAGCTATAGGAAGACAGTGGAAACAGGACTGAGATGTGGCCTACACGACTGGAACCTGCATTCGAATGAGGCTTATTAAGACTCCAATTATACCTTTTACTCCTCCAAAGTGTTTATGAAAAGAGCAAAATTCAAGGTGACTATATAGAATTGTTGTGGAGTAGCAAAGTGGGTTTGCGGATGGGGATGAGGTCAACCGTTTGAAAGTGCTGTGATGTACCAATGGCAGAACCTTTCATTCATCCACCACTTCCCTGTTTCTTTACTTTTTTTGTCACCATTCTTCTTTTTCTCCTGGGCTCGAGTGTATGACGCTGGCGGTGAACATCCGGGGGTCCTTGCGGCACGGCTGCCGGGAACTCAGGCGTCCACATTGGCCGTAAGAGGTGGAGCCATGACCCAGCAGGACACTGGCCCAGATTTCGACACTGTTGCACTTCTGCTATTCTTCGTTCTGATGCTTGTGCTGTGGCTCACGACGGCCGCCACGATGTTTGGTCATACCGCTCACATCATGCAGGACAGGGTTGAGTAATTGACAGCCTTCCTGTTGTTGCAAAACAACAGAATATAACAGAACAGTGATCAGGCCTCTCTGACCATCACTATAGCCATTTTAAGGGCGTTATAATTAACCACTTCAATAATCTTTAGCATGCCATAAAACTAGTCCTGTACACAAATATCGGAAATTAGACTTATAAAGTTTTTTATAACCATGCTACCACTAACTGGGGTGATTTTTTTATACAATTAAAGGGATAGTTCATCCAAAAATTCTGCTCTTTCTCATGCCGTCGAACCCTATATGACTCACATTCTTCTCTAAAACACAATATTTGAACTTTTTTTGTCCATATGGTGGCAGTCAATGGGGTCCAAAACTCATTGTTCCCTATTTAATTACATTGCAAAAACATGCAAAAAACATTTAGTTTGAAACTACATGATATCTGTGTAAATGATGACAAAATTTACATTTTGGGGTAAACTATCCCATTAAGCATCTGTCCTGTTAAGTAAAATGTCCAGGCAGGGCAACCAGCACCATAAAAAAAAAAAACTTTACATTTATTATGCAAAGTACTCTTTTTGTACATGTTTGGTTGTTCAAAGATAATCTTGGAAATTGATGTGATTCTTAAATATCAATCACAAATAAGAAAATCATCCCACTGTCACCATAAACTTGAATGCATAAATGACTAGTTATAGTTTTGGTTTCTTTATTCAGAGAGTCACATTGCAAAACGGCAAATGAAACTAGATTTTCATGTTCTTTTTTTCTGAAGAAATGTGAGTGATGTGATGCTTGCAGCGCAAAACCCACCGCCAAGATTACAGGGTGCTGTGGGTGGTTTTTAGTGCATTGCTGGGTGTTTGCATAGTGGAACAGCCCACCTATAAATCTGTGTGATATTCTCGTCCCTAGATATCGTCACTGAACAATATACTGTTCAAAAGTTTATGGTCAGTATGTACATTGTTAGAAGGATTTCTGAAGGATCACGTTTTACTGAAGACTGGAATGATGAAAATGTCATCAGTAATATTAAAACACAAAAGAGTTGTTTTAAATTGTAATAACATTTCACAGTATTGCTGTATTTTTGATTAAATAAATTCATTGCCCATAAATCTGATGTCTTAAAAAAGTAATAGCGCTCTTCTACTAGTAAGCAACGTGATTTGAGATATAATTCATGTTCATAGCACAATCAAGACTAATTCAGGTTCCTGTGGCTCGGTGGTAGAGCATTGCATTAGCAGCGCAAAAGGTTGTGGGTTCAATTCCCAGAGAACACACATACTGTGTTCTACTGGAAATACTAAATATGAGCAATTATAGAGACAATTGCCTATAACAAGCAATATTTTTTAATCATAGCCAATCACTTGTGCATGATTTGACATTTTTGAGACTAAATCGCATAAAGCATTCGTAAGACCATCATGCCTTTGATCTATTTTCTGCTTGAGGCCTCAGACTTTCTGTTGTCCCAGTAGCCCAAAACAACGCAGTGTTTTTGAAGAGATCCGTTCCTTGCACTGATGATGTCACTGTATCTTCTTCATACGCTTATTTCCATCTGCCATCTCTCTATCGCAGAGCATGCGAGGGGCTCCAGCGTGAAGGTTGCATCTGCGCTCCTCACCTCTAAGATTGAGATAGGCAATCAGTGCAGGCGGCTCAAAATAGGCCACAGTCAGGTTCAGAGGGTACTGATATTGGTCGCGCGTGTGCACATACGTATGAATAACCCCTCTTAAACTCACGTGATGGAATCTTAACTGTCTCACAAACACACCGTGGCACTCAACCCACATCACTACATTGGATCTCTTCCTTCCTGCAGAGATAATACGAACAAGACAACACAAAAATGCAGAGAGCAAAAGCACAGAAAAAAACAACACGCAAAGTCAGAATTTAACTGACGAAAGCTTTTGATAACATGTGGGGAAGGTTGCCGTGTGCATTTATTGACCAATGCACCTATATTAAAAATGTGCACTATTATTTTTGCTCATACTTAAGGCAATAAGTCTAATTAATCAACTGTGGTGCTACTCAGTTCCACACAACATAAAACCATGCAGCTTGTTGAAGTAAGGAGCGCTGTAACTTTTCGAAGGGGACTTCTAGTTTTCTACAAGCAGAATAGAGACTTGGAAGTGGGCTTAGCAACTACATAACAACACTGCAAGACGTCATATGGATGCAAAAACCAAAAATGCATAAATGTTATTTTCAAGCTTCTTAATTTCAACAAATCAATCATAAAATATTTATTGACCTACATTTAAGATTTATGTATTTGAGTTGCATATAAAATGTCCATCTGGACAGTTTTAACATTAATAACCTAACAAGTAAGCATTTTATTAACGATTTGTATCTATCTATTAAATCTATCTTATTTAAATAATCCTATTTAAAAAAAAAAAATGCTTAAATCTGGTTAATGTGTACACAATAGCTTTTATTTATTTACAAAGCATGTGTATGAATAAAAATATCTATGCGTGGAGCAAGTGATATTCAGTTATTGAAATATATGACATTCAAACAAATTGGTTTGATTGATAATAAATATATATACCTGGTTATTGTGTTTTTAAAATACATTGTATATTACATAAATCTCACCTGTTTTATCATTTATGACCAACAAGTACGCGTCACATTAACTTAGCTGCATGGTCAAAACTGTGTAATCCAAATGATTGGACATGTTATATGCAATTCAAATACTATAATCTTACATTTAGGCCTAAATATCTTTTGAGTGTAAATCTATGTTCACATAAAAAGAAACTACTCAGTCCTGCTCAGAGTTGTTGATATGTTGGTCAGTAATGAAGTCTTCACAAACATTTGATTGGACTTTGGATGAAGACCACTGAAGACACAATTGGTGACATATTGGCTTGTTCTTGAATAATGAAGAGCCCTCCCTCTTGACATTCCCATGTATGCATTTGAACTTTTAAAACCCAAAGAATGATCACACACGTAGGGTCGGGCCTTGACTTTGGGTTATCTCTGTCTCTGACCCTGGGTAGACTCTAAAACTTCCTGCAGTGCTAAGCAGTATTGTGCATTATGATGCAGTGCGTTGAGAGGAAATGTAACATTTAAAAATGTGAGCATGAAACCCCTGTGATTACTTAAGTTTAATCTCCCTTTGTCTGTAAGGAGGAAAGACTAATACAACAAAGCTCAGTCAAAGCATTTTAATGAAAGATCCCACAAATACACTGGTCTCTGCTACTGAACACTCCTGAAACTCCAGACACACCCTTTACAGCCAGACACATGACTCAGAAATTAGCTAGAAGAATATTCTTCAAAGTTGACAGGACTCTATTGCATATAAACCGCTTTGCTATGCAAACAGAGCAACGCGTTGTGCTAATATTACAGCATTTTTGTGTTGTCGTTTAAAGTAGGGTAAATTATCATGGGTCAGTATAAAGAACAAAGATTAAAGATCCTGGAATGATCTTTATTTTTATTGATCTGTATCTTAGTTACTTTCGCATTTACTAACTGTTAAATAAGCATGTTAGCTTATATCGAAGCTCCAAACTCAAGTAAACACTAACAAAGGAGACAAAAGTTCATTACAATCAGCTTATTTCCATTTGAATGGAAATGTGACTCTTAATGTGGCTCATAGATGACCCTGATGCAATCTGGGAAAGATCCCTTAATGAATTACTTAAAAGGAGGAAACCACAGAACACAAGATGATTGTATGTTGGACATTTGTGGGTTCCCTGTCATGGTCTGTGCTGCACCTGAGAGAATATCTGCTGAATCACATCTTCTCGAAGAAGTTTAGTCATGCAGAGTCATGCTAAACAACAAAATGGAAACTGTAACAGTGTCAGATGAAAGCTAACAGACTGTTACACACACACACAAAACAGTGATCGCACAAGATGTGGTCTAAAAAACCCCAGAGAGAAGTGACCCAAGAACCTTTTTGGCTACAACACTAAAGACCAGGTTTCTGATGCGGTACACAGGGCCAGATCATGGTGCCGTAAGGCCCTTTGTCATATCTTTGTCATTTACAGATAGTGGCAGACCCTTAAAGGTGCTGTATGTAAGTTTTGACTCTACTAAAGCATAAAAATACCATATTATGATTGCAGATATTTAAGAAACATGCTAAGTTAACATACTTGTTTATCTGAAAAACAATGCTAGTCGTGTATTCTCCTTAGAAAATGTGCATTCCGGGCCGGAATGTCTGTTTATGTTTTGGCTGGTGAAACCCGCCCACTGCCAGTTTACCCAATTGTATTTTGGCACCCCGGGTTGCCAGTTGACGGAAGACTATGCATTTTGTCATGTCATTCATCGTCATGTGTGCTCGTTTCTGTTGGTGTCATTAATCTGACAACCTGCTTGTGCGTCAAGTCTGACTGAACGGACTGTCCCGTATTAATTAACATATATCCACCCTCAGCCAGTTGTATGCTGTCCGTCATTTTCTCTGCACTTGAGCAGCTGTAACGGCAACAATGTCTCGTAAACAATGCAGGTATTTTGTAGTTGGATGTAAACATTAGAGTCTTCATTGATGATGATACTGTGGATTTGTTTTGTTTTTGATGGAAACGTGCCACCAAATACACAAAAAATGGAAGAGACGGTTGGGGCGAGCAGTAGCTCATAATCATTTAAAGAAACATGCATTGAAATGGGTCGCTGTGAACAGAGCTGTTTTTGACAAAGTAAAACACAATCATTGAGGAATTTTAACCAAAGTATGTCACAGACATATGATGTCCCTTTAAGGTTGTGACACACCAAATCGGTCGTTGATGAATGTCTGTCAGCTCAGTTTTTGCGGTGTTTCATACCGTTAACACTAGTCGTTTCACATTGGTGGCATTTTGGCCTATTGAGCATGTTGAATTGCTGTTGGACAGTCAGTGAGAGAGATCACTCTGATTGTTTTTTAGCTGAACCAGTACACAACAAACAACAAAGTCAAGGGGTGTAGAAATGGCTCTTCTAATTTTACATCTTAATCTTACCTGAGCTTTCCAATACGCAAATATTTTCATAGCGACTTCAGGAGTGAAGAAAGTGAAAATGGTACTCAAGCACTTTTTTGTTTACAGGATGTGTATCCACATTCCTAGTTTTCCTTTCCCGAACGACAAATACAGACTACTGCCACCTGCTGGTATCGGCATTATTCCTCTCACGCAAGCATGCATGCTAGTTGGCCATTGACTGTAGTCTTTGCTATGTGTTCAAGCTCAACCTTTTGGCCCAGGCACAGGCAATTCGAGGTGACAACACATTGCCTTTTGTTGTCGCTAGTTCTTTGGTGTTGGTTTTGTTTGCCATGTACCTTACCCGACAATGTCAAGAAAAATTGCTAAAATTGTACCTTACAGTTAAGGTTACAATCTGTATAGCTTATCTAGCCCTAAAAGGTGCATTTTAGTACCTTAGAGAACTAATATGTACATAAAGACATTTTAGGGTCCCTTCAAGGATACTGCTTTAGTGATAAGATGTTGTGCAATTTTGTGTGTGTGTATGTTAAAATGGCAGAGACAGTTTGGCTAAACAAACTGAAATGCATGGTTTGTTCTAACATTATAAAACTAATAATACAGTTCAGGGGCCACAATTGTCAGCTTTTTCTAAATGTGCTGAAGAGCACCAGGGGCCCTAGTGGTCAGTTTGCACTATTTGTGCTAAGTACTCTGGTATTTAGGTTTCTTTGACCATATATATCTGTGCAAAAGTCCCTGGCAGTTCGAGGGCCCTGGGACCTCATGCAAACCTTAAGACATTAAATCGCACCAAATTTGGGAGACAAGTTTAGCTGGAATCAAGCATATGCAAATATATACACAATTCATAATTTATGCTGCTGCTTTTTTCCTGCAAGATGTCAGTAGGCCTTGTTTAGTAGTGCAAAAAACACAGAGTACTATGCATAGGAACATGCAGTTTTTTTTCTTCATGTCCTGTGTACGAAAACATCCCCTCTGTCAATCGCATCAAGTGTTGCTATGACGGCTGTGGTGTAAAGGTGGTGAACGATAGGACACTTGTTGTGGAAGATCTTTAAACAGGTCATCGTACAGCGTTTACATGTAGAGTTTTTTTGCGCACGTCAGTGAGCTCGTGTGTGTGCGCGTGTCTGCAGTTGCAGGGGGAAGGAAGCGCTAGTCGTAAAGAAGGGGAAGCACCGAACTTGGCTGTTTACGTAAACTCTGCATATCTGTTTAATGGAGTGCATGCGCAGAGTGAACCTAGCAACAGGAAATTACAGCGCACACGCTCGTTGCTGAGGAAACCAACCTCAAAAAAACAAGATGCGGTTGAGGGGTGCCCTTAGACCAGCACCAGATACACATTGGCCAGCAGAATTGTTTTTCCATTTACTTAAGCATAAACAAGTTCAATCATGGAACCCGAGAGATGGTTTAGCTAGTTTACTCCAGTCATAATGGCAAAAACCTGATGATTGTTTTGTATATGCTGAGTTTAACCTGAGGGTTACACAGGTCATGATGAGTTTTAGTGGGTTCTGTTGTCTACTGCCAATATCGACTGTGGCGTCCTAAATGTCATAAAATGCTCTACATAGACGTCAACTAGTGTTACAGACAAACACAGGTTACAGGAACTAAACTTGCAAGTAATTTCAGTTGAGTTTAAGATGCGGCTAAGATGTATGTGGCAAGATATTCTAATAAGCAAAAACAAAATACTTATTTTTGTTTTATATTTAAAAAATGGATGGCCCCTAAGGGGCGGTTCACACAGAATGTGTTTTTGTGTAGTTATATATTTTAATGTAAACATGTACTAGACAGTGTCTGTTGTACATCTTACAGATGTCCATATTTTGCTGTCTCTCACTCAGGACACAAGATTCTAAAAATGTGACATCAAATTCAAAGTAGTTACATTTTGTAATAAACTACTCTTGAGGTTTTTTTTCAGTTCCACTGCTCCGAGTCTCGTGTTTTTGTTTTCCCTTGTGCTGCTGTTTAATAGTTTGTCTCTAAACAACACGAGTTAGATCAGGGGCCTGTACCATGATGGTAGATGGACAAATTCAGTGTTACAGGATTAGTTTTGAGTTGACTAAACAAACCACTCCAATCTGGCTTTGTTTGTACCAAGATGCCGATTATCAAATTATTTTGTCAACTCAGGCTTTGAACCTGAGTTTGTGGAGCACATGCACATGTATGTGTGACATCACTGGTGAAAAAAAACCTCAAGAGTAGTTTATTACAAAATGTAACTACTTTGAATTTGATGTCACATTTTTAGAATCTTGTGTCCTGAGTGAGAGACAGCAAAATATGGACATCTGTAAGATGTACAACAGACATATCTGTATAGTTTGTATGTACATATGGTTAAACTGTATTTATCTGTATTTGAATGTCTACTGTCAGTGTTTAATGTTAACTGTATGCACCAAGGGTCTGAGAGTAACGCAATTTCAATTCTCTGTATGTATGTACTGTACATGTGGAAGAATTGACAATAAAACTTTACTTGACTTGACTTGACTTGAACAGCCAATCACGAGCCTTGGTTAAAGGTTAAAGGTTTTACTAAAGGTTAAAGAATTGAAGAATATGACGAATTTACATTACAATGAAAATATTACTTGTTCATGAAAGAGGACACATAAAATAAATGATCTTGCTTTATCAGAGCAGTCACAAGGGAAACTTAAGTTAGTTTATATAGTTGGAAATATACAGTGATAGAGACTCAAATGTAAGGTCACGTGGTCATTTTTAAAACATTATCTATTGATTCTACAGCTTATTTATATTAAATACGATCTGTATATATTAACATTAATTTAAAATAAATGATTTATAATAATAAACTAAAATTGCTTGTGTGTAATGGATTAATAATATTATAATAATATAAAATAACTATAAGTAATTATCATTAAAGCCAGACTTTTTTTTTTGTACTAGTGACCTTTAATTTGGAGCAAGACAAACTGGGGGAGTGATTTGTTTTGTATCAGACGTGTCACTCTGCTCACATCTGATTGGTCCAATTTCAGTTTGAGATCTCTGACTCAGAACATAAGCTGCCCCGGAGCAGGTTAGCCGTGGAGTGTAAGTTACTACGGCAATGAACGCAGCTAAAAGCCAAACCACTTTCATGGTACCTAAAACCCAGGATTGGTGAAACTAAACTCAAACTCACCTGGCTGTCCAGCAAATCTGGCTTCATGGAACAGGCCCCAGGGGTCTCCAGCCCTGCTCTTGGAGGGCTACCATCCTATAGATTTCAGCCCCAACCCCAATCAAACACACCCGAACCAGCTAATCATTGTGTTCAGGGCTACATATTCATTTCAGACAGGTGTGTTGGAGCAGGGTTGGAACTGAAATCTGCAGGACGGTAGCTCTCCAGGAGCGGGGTTGGAGATCCTGGAGTTAGATGGATGTGTTTGACTGTTGCGGTTGCACATAAACACACACACAATTTAACTTTTTACAAAAATACTTTTCTAGAGCTTACTTTTTTTTCATTCTACTGGGCTGGCCTGCATTTCAGGTTTTTACAAAAAAATGTGTTTGTGTGAATAGCCCTAAGGCTGCATCCTAAACGTCATGTTAGTCTCTACATAGACAGTGACACAAATAATGTAACAGAAGATATTAGTATGTTACAAGGCTAAAGGCATAAAAATACATTGCACACATGATTTCAAACTTTGTGGGCCACACGAGTAGAGTCATGAGATCCATAATTTGTAATTGCTAAAATAGAGTTTGATTCTAACATGATTGATGCTAAGCTAACATATTGCTATTCTAATAAAGAAAAACATACATAGCACACACAAATATTAGGGAAAATGGTCCGTTTTGAATAGCATTTGTATTACTTGTATTAATGCTCACAAGGTCTGAGAACAAAGCCTCTGTAATTTCATTAAATAAGTTCCTGTGGCTCAGTGGTAGAGCATTGCGTTAGCAGCGCAAAAGGTCGTGGGTTCAATTCCCAGAGAACACACATACTGACAAAAAATGTATAACCTGAATGTACTGTAAGTCGCTTTGGATAAAAGCGTCTGCTAAATGCATAAATGTAAATCTAAAATACTAATAAAATAACCAGTTTGTATTATTATTATTTTTACTGTGTTAAAGAATCAGTTTACTGATGAAGATATTGCATAAATATCTGTGCTTTGACATTGATCAGGAGGACTGAGTCAGAACACGAGTCACTCTTTTTTTCTTTCTGGAGTTTCCTAAATCTCTTGCTCCCAGGAAATATTCCAAACGCAACGGAAATGGGAGGAGAGAGAACAGAGGGCGGTACATACAGGAAAGAGAGATAAGTAAAGGAGCAAACCAATACCATTCCTTACTTATGTTGTAACGCACACGCTATGCACTTGCCAAAACTCCCCCTTGTCCAATCCAAGTAATCAATTCACTGTGGATATACAGAGTTTCATAGACGTTGTGTTTGTTGTCAGCACTCTTAAATGCCAGAAGTAATAAGCAGCAGCTGCTTGACACCTGAACCCATAACTGACCCCAAGCCCCAGCAGGAGTTTCATGTTTGCTGTCTTTTTAAGTGGACTTCCTGTACTAAGCCCCTCCTACTCAGTGTTTTTCCCAAGTAGTTGGATCAGCCTGTCCTGTCTTGTCTGTTTTACGTCAAAGTACCACGAGTGTTAGGGAGTGCCCTGACTCACTCTCACACACATATACACACACTCATTCCCGAATAGTGTGAACCACATACGTATGCACAAACATGCATTCTTGAAAACACACTCACCTCTGCTGTACGTTTAACCCACAATAGAATGTGATCACACACATACGGACACAGTTATCAGACAAGTTTACTAACACTTCAGTCTCTAGCATCTGGTGAACTTTCTGGAGCAAAACCAATCATTCCTGTGATGACACTTCTTGTCTAGTCCAATCCTTTATGCTAAATGCTATAGCTTCCTGTTGGTTTACACCAAGCTCATTATTTAAATACAGTCCTAGTGAGTGTATACTTCATTTGGAGCATTATTTTGATCATAGGAAATGTTAGCATGTGTGTGTCAGAGTCAGATGAATCAGTCTTATCACAGGATTTATAATGACATTTCATTTCAGCACTTTTTACGCGTGGGTGTGGAAGAATGGCACTGTTTTTAGCAATGTGTGATGAAATATGTTTTTCAGAAATACATTCACGGTCTTAAATCGAGCAAAGCTTTATTTCTTTTAAACAAGGAAATAAAAACGGTTAATAAACTGCTCCCCGAAACGTGATTCCAAACTGCTGAATCACCTATAAGACAGAGACAGAGAGAGAAAATGAGTGACACTAAAAACAAGTCCACAGTTGAAGGAAGGAATGACAAATTATAATCTTACATAGGTTATGTCACAAGAAATGGGAGGAACTGCTTGGCAGATGTAACATAAATCACCTCTAATTTATACATTCCAATAGACAGTGTAGGCACATGAAGACTATGGACTTTCTCAGACCAGTAAAAACCGACACAAACCAGTAAAGTAAAAACAGGTTAAAACAACCACAAACGTGTCGCCTCAGACAAGCAGCGTCAGAGAAATCGTCATTAGTACAACTGAAACCTGCTCAAAACTGGCACAGTGTCCCGTACACTGTATAATAGATACAGTAATGACAGATGGAAGCATATTTAAGGCATCTGAGTTGTAAAAACATTCAAGAAATATCTCATCACAGAAAAGTCTGTGTGAACTCGTAAGACTGGAAATGTGCGATTTATTGGAAGCTGAGGTTTTGTTATTTTGGCAGGTAATGCTACAGGAAATGCCTGGGTACCAGCTGTACTGTGCTGACACACACTCAAGCACGTATACAAGAAAACATGACAGCCCATGACTCCTGTCATGACTTGAGCATCTTATAGATACAGATGTGTTTTCAGAAAGCATAAGGACTTATATCTGCATTTTTACACTGTGAACATGCTTGCATGAGGATGGGTTTCCTTAAAAGAGCACAAGTATTTGAACAATCACTGTTATTTGAATATTAGATCCCAATCACACAAGTTCAGGCAAGTTAAAAGTTGAATTTGCTTATTGGGGAAAAGCCCAGTTGAAGTTAAAGCCAAGGCGTGAGTTACTGGTCCTGAAGCGCTCTCTACTGGTCATATGAAGTTATTTTGCGTGAAATATATAGAGCTAAAAGTCAAAGGGCATGTAACAAAAACGTCATTTCTAACATACTTACAAGCAAAGGGGTGCTATATGAGAAATAAAAAAAATATAATTTTTAGAGTAAAATAAAAAATCGTTACAATTTAAATGGATAAAATAAAGTATAAATATTTTAATGATTTTTAATATAATTTAATGTTTATAGATTAAAAAAAATATTTTTAGATGTTCATCTCTCCTTCCTTGCATATAAAATATAAATATATACTGCTATTATATCTCATAAAGTTTTTTTTGCAGAGGTAGGCTAACATTGAAACTGAAACTGACAACTGAAAATAGTAGCTGGGGGTTGGGGGGCTCAGCGTAATTTTGCACTATAACACTAAGAACCTGGTTCACCTTTTTTTTGGTCTCAGGACGGTCTGGCCAAAGGTTTGGAGGTCCCTGCATACATTTTATTAGAATTTAAATGTGGTACCAAATGTGATCTTTAACTAAATAATAACAGGATGACGAAACAAGCTCAAACTACACATACATCACATAGATTTTTGAGTCTGTAATCTATGATTTAGAGCTTTCATTCACATTAAAGTTCTCAATATGAGATTTTACTAAATTCTGAAAACTTCTCTCATCATCACATGATGGAATTAGAACGAAGAAAGAACAAACTCAAAAAATCTGAGATTTATATGTTTATTACCATAGCCTGCTTTGTAATCAGTCCAAAAAATTACATTTCATATGTCAATACATCCAACTGGAACAAAGCATATGCATTTCTTACAAAAAAAACATGGATAAATCAGCATTAAAATAAACACAACAGGATGCTGGGAGGGGGGGAAATAATTTCTTAAGCCTCCTATAAAAGGCCAAGATATCTGATGTCTACCAATCCAAAGATAACTGAAAGACGACAAACAATGACACCGATATATTTCTCTCTATATATGTGCGTGTAAATAAAGCCGGCAAGAAGAGAGACTTTACATTCTGTGGTCCAGCAATGGGACCAGATTCTGAGAGTCACCACGATGAATGGTGGCACCCTATTACAACAGAACCTTCAAACCAAACACCAACAGCTTCAGTGTGTGAAACATTGAACCTCTACAAGCAGGAAACCCACCTAGCAACCCAAAAATTGCCATTCTGGACTGGTCAAGCAGCAGTCAATGAGTCACCGCACAATGCCACGATTAAAAGCGTTTCAGGCCTCAACACAGAAGAGGCTTCTTTTGTTTGGAGGTTACTGCATTAGACTTGCTCACAAATTGTTCAAAAGTAACAGTTCTGCAGCATGGTTTGATTCGAAGGAAATGTTTATGCCCGTCTGCTGTTAATCTCTCGATAATAATTACTACAACATTAATATAATAAAACAGTAAAACACAAAGACAGCTCATTGTCACTGGACATTCCTCTCTTTGCATTCATTCAATGCTGGTGTTTATTTTACATTTGTGGATAATTTTGACCTCCTGCACTCAACGCACACCATTTAGGTCATCTGACAAGGGCCAGAAGCATGAATGTATCTGTATTGCAGCAGAAAAAAAAGGTAATAAAACAAATTCAAACCCTGTCTCATGAGTCAGTCCTCTAGAGGGGAATACAAGTGAAAAATCTCATTATACTTAATACTGCCACCTGCTGCACATTTTTATGGTAACAATCAATCAGTCAGGTTAACTTGCTTTACCTTGACTTCAAGAGCTGGCATTAAGTGAAATGCATGACAATTTTGGTCTAGTAGGAATGCTAGCCTGATTTGAAGTGATTTTAGTCTGTCTCATTGAAAAATGAAATGTGAGTTCTGGATAAACTGAATGGCCGTAGCAGGGCCTCTGGAGAACCAGCTGATCCTTTAGATGGGATCTAACTGAGGTTTGTTCTGAAAGTGGCATCCAGCATTTTAAATGGTCTGATTTGACAAAGGGAAAGAAGAATGAAAGAACGAATGAATGAACGAGAGGCGGGTGCATGGGTCACTTGATTTTTTTTCTCATACAGAAAATGCCAGTGTCACCTTTGGGGTATAACCTAAAGCTAGAAAAAAAAGATAAGAAACAGCTTTTGGGATGTTTTCTGCTGTGACAGTAGCCTAATAGAGCACTTGATGGTCTCAGACATACCAGACTACTCATGATCTCCCTTTTCTCCAAAACACACAAATACAAACAGGTTTTCGATCATGTACAGCAGATTTGTGTTTTCAGCATGTATAATAGAGGCTCACCTCCTCCTGTGCATCTCCATCTCAGACTTAAAAATGCACAAAATAAATTGATAGAGATACATACACACACACATGAAAAGTTCCCTTACTTACTGCAGCAATAACAGTCTTTTGGATTATCTTTTACCTGTGTTTAACATTTGGGTAGCAACACCTGAATTGTGAGGCCCTGAGGTTTTAAACGGACACACGTTTATTAGATTGCAAAGAGTGTGTGTGTGTAGAGGGAGGCGACAGCAGTTTGTCTAAGAAAAGTCTCTGAAACTCTTTCCCATTGACATTCGGAGAGAGTGAGACGGGCCCAGCTGAGAGAGACAGGTCCAGCTGAGAAAGTGTGAGTGTCTCTGTGTCTCTCTTTTTCTTTTCCCGCCAACAGCCAGCACAAGGAGGGATAGAGAAAGAGACAGATGGGAAAAAGAAGGCATCAGTGGAAATAGGTGCGGTAACAGGCATAAGCACCTGCAGCCAGTACCGTGCACATAAACACACTGGTCAGCAGGGGGCTCCATGTTCCATTGGCAGCAACATGAGTGACCTCCTCCGTGGGAGTCTTGGGCGGAGACCGTGCAGGTTTGGGAGGGGCTTCTCTTGGAACAACTGGGTCATCCGGTTCGCTTAACAACGCCGTCGCTCCTACCTCACGGACTACCCGTTTGCGAAGCTCTGACCCGTCTGTGAATGTCTGGGGCGCACTGCAAATACACAACGACAAAATGTTTGTAAGTGGCTGCTGGATGGGTACTACTAGAAAGAGAGAGTTATTAAGAGTCTGACCTGTTTGCACAGATTTCTGCGCTGTTTTTTATTATCTCACTGAAGAAGTGGTTGGTGTCAGAGTTCACCAGGTCATCTTTGCAGCTAGGTGGGTCTATTCGTGGCGGTGGTCTGGGAGGAGGAGGAGGAGGAGGAGGAGTTAATTGAGGGGGGAGATCCTCCTCATTTGATAACTCCTTCCATGACTCCTACTCACACACAAACACAAACATTTTACTGATCGATGCCAGCTAAAGGTGGGTGGAATGAACAAAACTTATTACAGCAGTTAAGAGTTTTTTAAATGACAGTAACATCATACGAGGATATTTTTGCTAGACATTCAATACCAAAATGTTTTATTAAATAAAGATTTAGAGGTAATAGTATTTTTCCAATTATAATATCATTTAAATGCATAATTACATTGATTACAAAAAAAAAAAAAAGTTTTAAAGAGAAACAGTGTCACAAAATAAAATGCTCAAATGATATAGCAATGGCCACCAGTTGATATTTATAACCATGCATAATAAACTACCCTTTAAATGTTTGGGGTCAAAATTTATTTTCTGAAATAAATTAATAATTGTATTCAGCATGGATACATTCAATTTGAAAGCATCTAAAGTGGCAGGAAATTTTACAAAACATTTCTGTTTCAAATAAATGTTCTTTTAAATGATCTATTCATCAACGAATCCTGAAAAAGTACCATGGTTTCTATAAATGTTTTTATTCAGCACAACTATTTTCAATATTGATAATATGAAATTTTTCTTGAGCACCAGATCAACATATTAGAATGATTTCTGAAGAATTGCGTGACGCTGAAAACTGGAGTAATGGCTGCTGCTTTGCAATCACAGCAATTAATTACATTTTAAAATATAAAACAGTTATTTTAAATTGTAAATATTTCATTGTTTTACTGTTTTACAGTATATTTGATCAAATAAAGGCAGCATTGTGAGAGTTTTTAAGAAACTTTTAATATTAAGAAAATCTCACCAACCCAAATGTTCTAATGTTTATATACCAGGGCTCTAGACTGCGACCAATTTGGTTTAATGCAGCTCAGAGGGACATGGAGTGCTTTAACCAGTTACAAATGCATCATTTGACATTTTAAACATAAAACATTGAATACTGATATTTAAAATTATAAAAAAAAAATAATGAAAATGGACTTTAAATGTGAAATTAAACCGCCAGCAGGTGGCAACACGTCACTGTTAACAAGCGAGTCATTGCGACTGAACCTAATCATTTAAACGGTACATTGATTCATTCAGGAACGAATCACTGAGACGCAAAACCTCGCTGTAGCTGTTTGGAATAATTTTTTGTCGGCGAAATGCAGCAAAAACAGGCAATATGGTGTCTAAAATTTAAGTCTCTTGACATTAACTTATTGTTTATTGAACTGTTGTATAAAATCAATATCACATTTATAATCGTGCTTATTTTTTGTATGCGTGCACTATGTAACGTAGCTGTTTGGTTTTTGCAAAATACTCGATATTGTCAAATTGCACATTGTCAAAACAACAATTACGATATTATCGCAGACGATATATATCGCACACCCCTAGGTGGACCCCCCCTCTGTTTGGCCGCGGTCCAGATATTCCTGTACGTTTGAAGATGTGTGTGCTGCTGCAGTCAGACAGAGAGAGGTGAGTAGTAGAGATGCACGCAGTACTGCCAACTTAGCAACTTTTCAGACCCCCCATCGACTTTTTTCCCCCAAAAAAGCAACTAGTGACAAATCTAGCAACTTCTTGGACAAACTTTAGCGAGTCTCTGTGATCGCTGTTACTGCCGCAACGGCACGAGATCAGCGCGCACGCAGCTCTTTCTCTGCATCTGCTCTGTTCAGTGATTGCTTCTCTAAGTTTACATGCAAATATAGCCGAAATCACAGCACAGGAATTATCTTCATCTTATCTTCTGTGTATTCTTTGATTTCATCAGACAACGGCTCAAAATTATAAATTAGGCTTTTTGTGCAGACTAACTTCTTGGAAGGGAGAGCTGGTTATGTATTACTTAATGGGCTGCGTTTCAGTCACTTTCATATTTTTCCCCATTGACTGACAACAGAAACAGTCAAATATATAAAGTAAAACAGTTTGATTGAGAATTTGGCTGCATTAAAATACAGTATGAGCACATAGAGACAATTAGACAGAACAGTTTTTTTTTCTGTAAATACTTTTTTTTTTCATAATGTTTAGTGCAATTATTTGGTAGTCTGAGGTGGGATGGGGCGCTGGATTTTTTTTATAGGTTTAAGGGGAGGGTTTGAGAAGCACTGCACTAGAGCATCCCTTCATTCAGACACAGTGGAAGATCTGATAAGAATCAGTGTAGAGGGGACAAGTCTGGAAGATTTTCATGCTAGAGAGAGTGGTCAGCTGGTTTAGCCAAGGCCAAAGATCAAGAAAGCTAAACTACAGCAGTTGGCCATCCGAGGGGTGTGTGACTGCAATGGAGGATAGTCCATTAGACATTGAGCCATGAGATGTTCAGTTTGAAGCCCTTAAAACACTTAATTTAGATTTTATTTTTATTTCATTTATCTTGAGATGTTTTAAGTTTAAATTTCAGTTCACTTTTTCAGTAAGTTACCTTTCTTGTAGAATTGTGCTTCAAATAAAGAACTTTATCTTGACCAGATTGTCAATATTGCCTAAATGAAAATTTGGGTGCACCTAACTTTTGTGCTGGTGCACCTAAGAAAAAAAGTTAGGCGCACCAATGCATTCTCTGCTCTACATCCTAGAATACCTCAGCAAAGCATCCAAAAATTGGTTCATTAACATGACTAAACCTGATGTTTACCTGAACATGACCATTACCTGTACAGACGTGTCTCCCATTATGTACTTGGCACCCTCTATCACAGCAAGGTAAGAGAAGCAGCTGGTCAGCTGTCTGGATCAGACCCATGCGGTCTCGCCGCATTTCCAGCAAGACCTCCTGGATGCGTACTGATGTTGGATCTTTCCTCTGAGACATCTGAGAACACACAGCAGTTTTAGAAGGAATGTTTTACCGAGTTCTAAATAAAAGCAAGACCAAATCTGCCGCTGCTGGTCAGAGTGACTGTCAAGTGAAGTACACATGAGAAATCCAGACATGCAGTGAGGCATTGATTCAGATAAAGCTCATAAATATACTGCTGCATCTCAATGTATTGATACTTTTATAATATTTACAAATCATTTACACTACCATTTAAACATAAGGCTACATTTATTTTGTCAAATATTATTACAACTGTTTTCTATTTTAATATAGTTTAATCCTGTGATCCAAAGAGTTTTTTAGCAGCCTTTACTCCAGTTTTCAGTGTCACGTGATCTTTCAGAAATCATTCTAATATGCCGATTTGCTGCTCAATTCACATTCTTGATATCATTAATGTTAGAAATGCAAGTGCTTCTAATTTTTATGGAAATCATGATGCTTTTCAGGATTCTTTGATGAATACAAAGTTCAATAGAACAGCATTTGTTTAATACCATTTTTACAACAAATGTGTCACTTTTGAAATGAACACATTTGATTAATAAAATAATTAATTTCTGTTTTAAAGAAAACCATCTTACTGACCCCAACCTTTTGAACAATAGACTATATTTTAGTTTTTAAATAAAGGAGTGCTGTGGTACCAATAATCATGACATTTTATCTGCCAAATGTATTAATGTCAATGTCATGATTCTTGAAATGTAATCATAAAAGCCAATATGCTATTGTACAAGCTCTATTATTTAAAAAGATTAAATATTAACCAGTACTCTTGTCTGGCAGATCTGGCATTACATACAAGCGGTCAGTCCTCTCACCAGTAGAAGGCAGGTGTCTACAAGGCAGAACGTTCCAGAGCGGCCAATACCAGCGCTGCAGTGGACCACGACAGGACCGTGCTCTAGACTCAGACAGCCCGACTCACGCACTTTGAACAGGAAGTTGAGAAAAGATTCAGGCGACTCTGGCACGCCAAAATCTGGCCATGTGGTGTAGTGGAAATGAAGAATCTCCCGTGTTTCCTGTGTCTTTAAACACACGTGACAACAGCATTAATCACGAGCATGTGTTTGTCAGAAATAAACCCCTGGCATCTGCAATATCCTGAAACTGTTGAGTGAAGAAGCTCTAAACCAAACATTAAGAACATGCAACATATTTTGTTGAAAAACAATTTGAGCTAAATAGAAGAAAGTGACTAAAGAGGACTCGCTATATAAAACCTCAAAGCACGACTGGATGAGATGAAAGAAAGATCAAGTGTCTCACCGACAGATTTTCCAACTCGAGCTGTCGTACGGTGTAGTACGATTTCACATCCTCAGAGATCAGAGTAAGTCTGAAATTTGTGTCTTCAAAAACAGCCTCCCTCTCCTCTCGCTGAGGCCAATACTGAGCACACTTTATCTGTACATACACACACACTTCTTCATTAGAACCACACACACACATGTATGTTACATGTATTCCAGGCAGGTCTTCAAAGTGATTCTGTGTATCCATGTGGCAAATACAGGTACTGTGTGTTTCTCTCACCGAGCCTTTCTCTATAACACGATTCAGCATCACAACCCCTCGGCAGCGCTGCTCCCACACTATCTCCCAGAAATGACCACAGGTGTTTGGTAACGGACCCTAAACACAACACAACCATTACAACAAGCACATACTGTATATTGTATTAATAATACCTTTTAAACATGCATAAAATGAATTTGTCCTGCAACAGGGTTTATAAGAGTAAGCAACACCATTAACTGCCATTCAATACTTTGGTAAGATTTTTATATTGTTTTACATTTGTTTAAGTCAAAAATACTGTAAATGTAAATTATTACCTCTGATGGCAATACTAACTTTTCAGCAGCCATCGTTCTAGTCTTCAGTGTCCAAAAAACATTTATCATCATCAAATGTTAGACAGTTGTGCTTCTTTATTTTTGTGGAAACCATGATAAAATAAAATTCACGATTGTTTAAATAGAACCGTTCAAAAGAACAACATTTATTTGAAATAGAAAACGTTTGTAACATAATAATAGCATTTACTGTCATTTTGATCAATTTCGCATTAAAGTCATTTTTATAAATGTGGTTAGGAAAAAACATTCCTGGTGTGCATCTTGAGACAAAACAAAGGCACTGAGATATTTTAAGATCAGTCAGTGCAAGTTTCTTTCAGTTGAAACAGCTCAGACTTACATTTTAGTCTAGGACTAGGCTTAAGCCTTGTCTGAAACCGGGGGTTAAAGTATTAAAATTTAAGTGAGATCAATGAGATTAGCACGAGATCAGTGAGATTGGCTAACGAATGTTCTAAGGTGTGCAATTATTTTCAGGGAAACGCACAGCGAACGTAGTTCCAGACAGCTCTTGACCGCATTACATGTCCGTATCACTTCACCAAATAATTGAGTTATTTCAAAAGGTCCTTATAGCATAAAACATCAAAAGAACCAAAACCCACAATGACACAGGCCAAACAAATATAGTAAACAACAGGAAATTAGTAAAATGATTTTTTTAAATTCTATTAAATGAATTTGGTATTTTTAACTTTACTCAAGAGTGGAAACTCCTGCACTCTAATGACCTTTTCAGTAGTCCACGAAGTAAATCACACATTTGAGCAGGCGTGAGGTACATGACAGTGCGGGTGAGAATGTGTGTGTTTGTGGCTATAGCTGGCAGTGCTCTGACTGAACGAGGCCGGCAGGTTGAGACAAGTCTTCTGCCGTCTCAGAGCATCAGTGCACTAATTCATCTGTACAATAAAGAAACATGGCATGCTGACACAACTCAAGATTTCACAACATTTCCCAGAGTTCTCTCCAAACACAGGAGAGGGAAAATCTCTGGCAGATGCCACGAGTGTCCAAATGGAACGTCACCACATTATATAAGTGTGTGATGTCGACTGGGGTGTTGGCAACCTAACAGATGCATAATACAAACACCAACACAAACGTTAAAACCAGGACTTGATCAGTCCGTTATTTAGGTTTGTAACGTTACATTAGCATGGACTCACTAACTATAACGTTAGCTAGTTTTAGCCAGAGATACCTTGCTAAAGCACAAGATGAAATTAACGTTCTACGTGAGCAGATGAAAATTGTAACTTAATGATTGTATGACAACCAAAAAAGGAACGACTGCCATTGGCTAGTCTGCGTTCGAGGGGAGGGGCTTACCGATAGGTCAATTAAGACTTTTGTTGTGGGCCCTGTGAATTTTAGTGATGGCCCCAAGGAAATTAATAAAGAAGTCAGATGAAAATAAATGGCTAGATAAGATAAATATGTGTTGTGAAAATTCAGCATTATAAGCATGTTCATTTGAATGAACATCTGTTAATGCATCTGTTCAGACAGAAACAAACATTTGCATTTATGCCATTTATGTGACAGTTTTTTTACAGAAAAAAGTTCTTATTTCTCTTATCTATTGCACTGCAAAGAAAACTAACCAACCATCAAGATTAGCACTTTTCTAAAAGTGCCACCTACTGTCAGAGAGTGATTTCACATTTTTATTCTGCTTGTTTGCCATTTTTTATGCCTTGCTCTAAACAGACAGAACACATGCGAAAATTGCACCAGACATTTTGTTGATGTGAATAGGCAAATATCACAAGAAAACTTGACAAGAGATTTTTTCCCAGGATATATGCTCCTGCTACTATGCCAATGAACTCTTCAGTTCCTTTATTCTGTCCATATCATCCTCAGATTTGTCAGAAGGTGTGCAGGTGCAGATAAAACATCAGATTCAGAAGATGTAAATCTGGGGTTTAAGTGTCACCTGAGTTAGTATGTAGTTTCTCTGAGCTTCATCCACTGAGATCAGGCTGGCATTGATGTAGTCATTACTGCCGATCTGTAGACGAATACGACTGTGGTCAACTGTGAAAAGAGAGCGTGATTAAGCTGTGAGGCACATCACCCATGATGCTTTGCAAGTTCAGTGGTGGAACGACTCTTTTTCAGGTCCTGTTCTCAGTTCCCCACAAGAGAGAAAAACATTTCCCTGATGAAAACGCTCAATTGAAACAGATAAAACAGTGTCATTCATTTAGTGTGGTGTTTTGTGAGCTGAGGACCTTTCAGGTTGTTGTGAAAAAAGAAAAAGACTTAGAGAGAGAGGAAACCACAACAGCGCTTCTCTTTAAAGTATTTGTGACAGAAGAGTTAAAAAAGGGAGAGAAAAAAAGACATGACATCTTCAGTGTGAAATGACT
This sequence comes from Gymnocypris eckloni scoliostomus, assembly GCA_027564155.1. Taxonomy (NCBI): domain Eukaryota; kingdom Metazoa; phylum Chordata; class Actinopteri; order Cypriniformes; family Cyprinidae; genus Gymnocypris; species Gymnocypris eckloni. Next base: position 15,115,293 of record CM050420.1, read on the forward strand.
TTAGCAGCTCGCTGATAACAGGCCCCTTCCGTTAGGTGTCACTGACTGTGTCAAACAGGGGAAGTGGCACACTTACACGGACTGACGTCTCTGTAGCGATTACGAGTTCTGTTCTCTGGAAGTTTAGCGATCTTGCATGGTAGGTCACTGGACTGCAGCTTTATCTCCTACAGTAAAACAGAAAATTATGAGATGAAAATGTGTCTTACTGTCAGTGAAACAAACATGTGACAAATGGTTTGGTGGGGAAACTATATGGCACACAGTTATGGGGAACACCAGCAAAATGATGCCATTCATCCATCACTGTCATTAGAAACCGCAAGTGAGCAAGATTAGTAGATAGCAATAGATTCCCTCTCATAAAAGATGAACTCATCCCCCTCATCTGTATATTGGTCACTGTTTACAAATGACAAATTCAAGTCATCTCTATGTAGCGTTAACTTGTTATAACATTTATTGGAGTTAGAGAAGAAGCCGCGCAATCTGAGTTGTCAAAAAATAAACATCATATCAAAATAACAAAACAAACTTCCTTTGAATCTTTATGAATATAAAGAACATCATAATCAAGTATGGAGCAGAATCAGTCCTTTAACGTTAACGTTACCTGGTAAACGGCGTTCCAGTTCCCGAGCTCATCGATTTCCCGAAACTCGGTTTCCATTGCCGCGTGTGCTCCGCGTCGCTCGATAGATGACCCCCTGACAATACAATTTGTTATAAAGTCGATGTCAAATCACATGAACAAAATAGACTTTTAAAGTCTGCTTTAATTTTCTTACAGGACGTTTCTAATGGTACTGTTGTGTCGCTCTTACCGGAAACACGCTGCTCGCTCCTCCCGTAGCACGGCTCTCCGCTCTCTGTAGTGATCACGCCCCTCTTTCTCACATTGACCAATGAAATTCCGTGAGTGGCCATGAACTCCTGGCAAAGGCCAATCAGCGCAACGTAGTGGGGCGTTGCAACCACTTCGGCCAATCATATTACGGACCGTTTCCTCTTTATTATTGTGGGCTTTGTAGTTTTTTGTAATTCGAGGAGTTTACGCAATATGCATGTGTAGGTTTAGAAACGGGTAAGTAAAATGGCTCATGATTTCAGTTAAAACTTTGCAGTTTTATGAGTGGAATCAAGTAATATCATGTTACATCTTCGTTAGCAGCATTAACAAAGTAAATGTTATATTTTGTACATCTACATTTCAAAATTATACATGATATTTTGTGAATTTAGGCTTATTTATTGTTTTTCTGTAATATTTTTTTTTTGTATTTTGATGGGATTTCATTGTACTAGACAATATTCGCCTCTAAATAATTAGTTACACTATATTGTCAAAAGTATTGGGTCATCCCCCTCTAATGAAAGGTTTGACTACTTTAGTAATGTCCATGAGTACAAATCTTAATGTTCAAGCATATGCTGATATTTTAGGGAATTGTGTGCTTCTAATTTTGTAGAAACAGTTTGGACAGGACCCTTTTCTATTCTAACATGACAGTGCCTCTGTGTATAAGGCAAGGATCAAAGAGAAATGATGATTGAGTCAGTGTGGAAGAACTTGACTGGTCTGCAGAAAGCCAAGTCCTAATCCCAGCTGAACACCTCTGGTGTGACTTTAAATGCAGAACTTGAGCCAAAAACTCTTCACCAAACACCAATGACATATGGGTATATGGTACAGTCATTTCATACACCTCAAAAAACTGTTGCAAGTACATGAATTATGTTTCCATCTTTGTTGCCACAGTTTGAAGTGCCTTTTTCTCTTCTAAAGAAGAGGGTGTCCCAGTACTTTTGTCCATATAATGAATATACAAGTCATTAGTGTTTGATGATGAGTTTTTGGCTCAAGGTCTGCATTTAACCCTTTACGATTCCCGTAAAATTGGCCTAAAACGCCTAAAAAAGGCATACCCAAAGTAAATTGCATGTTGTTCTTTGGCCACTTGGGCCAGCACGCATTGTGTTGGTCTCCTTTGAAAGGTGACACTCTGAGGTTTGTTTCTCAACAGTCAGAATCACTGTAAGTCTTACTGATATTGAGTAATAGCACTTTGAATACACAAAAAAAATTATTCCACCTGTATTTTTTTTGTAAATAGAAGCCTGCAGATGACTATAGCTGGGAGGTATGAACTAGGAAAATACATTGGGATCACAGAATGAAGCCTTACCAAGCTAAATTTCGCATTTGATAAACAATATATTAGAAAATTAGTGTTTTACACATGTTTATCTAATTTTATGTCTAGACGCTTCCAAAAAAATTACACTTGGGAGACTCCAAACGACCCTTTGTAACCAACAACACATACAATGCTGTAATTCTTGAATGCTTTAATGTACAGTCATCATTTTGGGCTCTAATGAAAGGTTACACTTAGAGCTATTCAATTTCTCATCCAGATTCACTGTCAATAATTGCTGACACATAGTAACTGAAGCATAAACACATTATAGTGTCATTTATTTATAGAATCCAAAATGTGTACACTTTTAAAATTACATATATATTTATAATTTATAATCTAAATACATTTTTTCCTATATTTCTATTTCTGTACATAGTACATTATTTAATTTGTGGGTTTTTTCTTATTTTGGTGTTATATTGCATCCCTACTGTGTTATTCCTATGTATGTCTGTACTATCATGCATGTCTGCATTATGTCAACAAAAAGTGGTCTGATAAAGACACTGATTGTACATGCTGTGTTTAACAATCTTAACATAGTTGAAATCACAAGAATCTCAGCTTTCCATGGATATATGACATGTTCAAATTTTTTGTTTTTGTGTCTGACGACTTTACCCTGACTCCACTAGGCGTCCCGTCCCACTGGCGATACGCTGGATTCTTAAAAGTCACACGAGAGGTGTTCAGCTGGGATTAGGACTTGGCCTTTCCTGAATAGGAAAGGGTTCTGTCCAAACGGTTGCTATAAAATTAGAAGCACACAATTCCCTAGAATATCATTATATGCTTAAACATAAGATTTTTACTCATGGAAATTACTAAATTAGTCAAACCTTTCATTAGAAGGGGGTGACCCAATACTTTTAACAAACTAGTGTATAAGACTGCAGCGTACTGTTAGGACAGCAGAAAGGTTCATTGGCGTGCACCTGCCCAGGCTTCAGGACTTGTACAACTTCAGAGTGAAGAAACGGGCAGGTAACATCATCACAGACCCCTCTCACCCCGGACACAACCTGTTTGCACTTCTCCCCTCAGGCAGACGCTACTGATCTCTGTGCACCAGAACATCTATAGGAATAAAAACAGCCCCCCCATGCCATCTCCAGCCTAAACAGCTAACACAGGAATTATTACCTGTGTTCTGTAATTCAAGCCTGTAATTTATTCTCCATCTCTAATTATTGCTTCTCTCGTAAATACATATGCATATTTTCTATACAGCTGTATAAAGAGATAGTTAACAAATCTGTACATAATCTTCTGTTCCAGATTCATACACATTTATTTATTGTTAAGTCTTATTTAAAGGTTTCTGTTCTCATGTCAGGTAAGTATGTATATATATTCCTAAAAAACACAACAAATTCCTCGTATGCTTGCACACACTTGGCAAATAAAGCTGATTCTGATAATGTATCTTGTATTTCGATATAAAATAATTTAAAAACAGAGCTAAACGATCCCAATGCTTTGGAAGGGCATATTGGTGCCTTTTGATGTGAGAAATTAAGAAAATCATATCCAATACCATGGTAACCACTCGATTTCCTATATATAAATTTGACTGTGTATCTCCATTTGCTCATGAGAGTATTTTCAGACATGTACTTACTTTAATTACGTTTTCTACTTGGTTATATATTAAGACATTATCAAAGACTACGTTGTGGCAAATTAGTAGATTGTGCTCATTTTGTAAAGAAGTATTTTTAGACCATTTAGCTTTTTATAATCGTGTATATGATTTTTTTGTGTGTTCATATAACAAGTGTCCACCAAACTTTGTACCATTCAAACACACAAACAAACAAATAGATACATAAATATGCAGAATAATGATCAATGTACATGTGCTTGTGCATATTGGTCAGTGGTTGAGTATTTTAACAAGAATAAGCCAACATGCTGATATTTCTTGGATAATTAGGAATTATATAAGGATTATTACAGGTTTTTCTGGTAAATTGATGCAAAGTGCAGTAATCATTAGCATAAATCAAATTATTTGGAAGATGATTTCCAGGATTTTATAGTAAATGTTTGCATAATGTGAATATGTTAAGCCTGAACATGTCTTGAATCTGACTCCTGTTATTTCAGTTTCACACAGATAAGCCTGTTTAACATAAACATTACAGTATTTGAATGCTTTTCTGTTTGCACAACATTTTTCCGTCTCACTTTCCTAATAAAGAATATATCTGACCCGTCGCACGTCCACTCACTCGCAGCCGAGGGTCAAAGCGGTTCTGGCCCGGGTTTTCTTCCCTCTCTCGGACAGAGGGACTGAACGTGCCCAGTGCCCACACCGTCCGCGAGCTGTACATAGTACGCTAGACTGTTTTAATCTGTGTCAGTTAAGTTATTTGTCTTATAGTTTGCTAGTGAACTGAACCGCCTGGTTCTACAGGTTTCATAGAGACTCATAGCGATCAGACGCCGAGCAGCAGCAGACTCCCATGAACTGATCTCTGCCTGTCCAGCCAGGTAACGCATGAACACCGAGCTCTTCTATTATTAGCTCTAGTCGGTAATATTCATCCGTGAAAGGTGATACAAGTAACTGTATGTTTTTTAAATGAATTCTCAAATCAAACCCTGAGGAAGTGCATTAGCATTTAGGCTAGTGTCATCCGATTTGGCTAAACTGATTGAGTCATATAACAGCGATGATACACGCCGTATAATAATAATAATAATACAAGCACAGCTAACACAGCACGTTTAGCAGAACGTTTCTCGACGTGACAATACGTAAATGTTTTTTAATGGTTTAAACGTTGTTTTGGTTAGCCTGTAAGCATGCTAAGTTAACAGGATGTAAACTGGAGCAGCCAGTCCAGCCTGACCAGATATGAGCAGAAAAACAACTGATCATTTTATAACAGATTGTACCAATACAATTTAAGTTAAAACGGATATTTTTGATCTAGTTTACATTTAATTGAATCAGTAAAATAAATTATCTTAAGGGGCCCTTGGAATTTATTTTAAGGGCTTTTTCACATCATGTTGTTAATTTATTACAACACTTAAAGTGAATCAATTATTATTAATCAACCAATTAAATATGGCAAGAATGGAATATTGTGAAATCTATGTTAAGACCATCTTAACTACGTGGCCAATGTTGTTAACAACAATGTGTTAATCTGTACTTTATCTGCATCCTCTCCAGGCCCAGATTGTGAACTGTGGAACAAGGCGGTTTGTCTCCCCATGACAACGTGTCACCGTGCTGACTGCGGCTCCAACAGTGATGCCGAGCGGTGCACCTCTGATGATGAGGACGCGGAGCTCGCTGATCTTGGGCCGCTGCTGACAAGTACAGCTGAGGCGGAGAAATCAAGAGTGAGTTGTGAGGGAAAATATAACACAATACAGTTTGGGGACAGTAGTAGTATTTTATTTGAAGAAATGAATTGTATTTTGGTAAGACGCATTAAATTGTTGAAAGGTTGCAGTCAACATTTATGAAGTTCCTGAATGTATCTATTTCAAATAAATTCAGTTTTTTTGAACATTCTGTTCATCAAAGAATCTGAAAAATCAGCTGTACCACTGGAATAAATTGCATTAAAAATATATTAAAATGGGAAGAGTTACCATATTATTAATACAGTAAGTTACTGTATTTTTAATCAAATAAATGCAGCCTTGCTGAGACCCAAAGCTTTTAGATGGTAATGTACTAATAGCATGATTGTTGTTGCAGGCTACGTCAGCATTTCCGGATGAGGATGAAGAAGAAGAAGAAGGTTTGCGGGTGATTACTCTGCCCATCCAGGCACACCATGCCATGGAGAAGATGGAGGAGTTTGTACACAAGGTAACAAATATTCATCCTTAACTGTCCTGGAACTCCTATTGATGTATTTAAAAAAAATGCCATGTATTTAAGTAATCATAATGTTCATATTTTAAATTGATTGTAACTTAAATGTTGCCTATTTCTAGTCAAAGATGTTTGTGTTAAAGGGCACCTATTATGCCCCTTTTTACAATATGTATTATAAGTTTAAGGTGTCCCCAGAATGTGTCTGTGAAATTTCAGTTCAAAATACTCCACAGATCATTTATGATGTTGTTTTGAAAATGTCTGTTTTGAGTGGAAGCAGAAACAAGCTGTTTTTGAGCTTGTCTCTTTAAATGCAAATGAGCTGCTGTTCCCGCCCCCTTTTCCAGAATAGGGCTTTACAGTTCTTACATTAGATACTCTGGTAAAAAAAATTTGTTAGATTTTGATTATCATGTCTATCACACTGAAATCATGCGTTTTAAAGCCATATCAGTTTAAACTTCTGATTTACGGTTTTCTGAGTGCACACAGAAAGCAGTACTTAAGTTCTCTTTCATCTCTTATTGTGCTTAAACTGTCAAATACATGCAAGTTTATGCTAAAAATGCACACGAGTTACAAAAACACAGTTGGTTATGCCTGCGGAGGTAAGCAGCTGGGAAAGAAATTGCATGTTTATATTAGATCTGTGTATTAAGTGACAGCAGCGTAATATACAGTACCTACTGCTGTCTGCGTTGGCAATATGAGCCTAACAACAAAATAAAAACCAGTAAATAACTCCCTGCTTTTGAATGAATCATTTTTATAGCGCTAATAAGAAGACATTTCTTTCTAGAATCCTGCTTTTAAATGCTCTAATGTGAAGATAAACATGGCAGTTTGTGTGGCTTACTCAGGACGGGTCTCTGCTAATAAAGCAGTGTTTATATAGGTGCCCTTTAAAGCAAAGTCTTACCATTACCAGGTATGGGAAGGACGTTGGCGAGTTATTCCACACCATCTCCTCCCTGACTGGCTAAAGGACAATGATTACCTGCTGCATGGACACCGCCCACCCATGCCGTCCTTCCGTGCCTGTTTTTGGAGCATCTTCAGGATTCACACAGAAACTGGAAACATCTGGACGCACATGCTAGGTCTGTGCTTGTGAAATGTGACTTTGTGACATGATAATGCAAAAAATGTATCTTTTGAAATACTAGATATCACAGTAGCTTTTATTTGTAAACTGACTATCAGAAAAACATACTCCTCAACAGTTTTTATTAAACGCTATTACATATACCTGTTGCATACAATTTACTGTTCAGAAGTACGTTTTTGAAAGAGAGCCTGCATTATTTGATCAAAAATATAGTAAAATGCTAATACTGTGAAATAGTATTACAATTTAAAATAACTATTTTCCATTTTAATGTATTTATATATTTAAATTTGATAGCAGAGCTGTATATTCACCATCATTACTCCAGTGTCACATGATCCTTCAGAAATAATTATAATATGTTGACTTGATCGAGAAACATTTCTTATTATTACTATCAATGGTGAAAACAGTTTTTCTGCTTATGTTTTTATGGAAACTGTGATAGTTTTTTTCTGGACTATAGTCCAGAAAACTATTATAGAAATATTTTGGAACAATGTAAAATCTCTACTGTCACTTTTAAACAGTGGTATGTCATATAACTTCAGTGGCTTTTTAAGAAAGATAAATTGAATGATATTTGTAAGGTGATGATAATCTGATATGTGTGAATCACTGCCCTGAGGATGACACAAAGTACACTACGTAGACTTCTAATCTCACTCTAACCTCTAATTATGTTTCTGGTATGTAGTTTGAAAGGCTAATTAAGCTATCGTAATGTGTTCCTACAGGCTTAATTCTGTTCCTGTGCTTGGGCACACTGACAATGCTGCGGCCAAATGTGTCATTCATGGCGCCCGTGCAGGAGAAGGTGGTGCTTGGGGTGTTCTTCCTGGCTGCAGTTCTTTGTTTGTGCTTCTCCTGGCTTTTTCACACTGTCTACTGCCACTCGGAAAAGGTCTCCAGGACTTTTTCCAAGTAAGTGACACCAGTTTTTATGCTCTGCATGTAGGCATTTTTTGAGAAGCACATTAAGTGGCATTGTGTACACTGGCAGCCAAGAATTAGGAATAATAAAAGTTTTTGCTTTTTTTTTTAAACAAGTCTTTTATGCTCAAAGGCTGCATTTATTTAGCAAGGATGCACAAAATTTGTCAAATGTGACAGAATGAAATGTTTATTTTACAAAAGATTTCTGTTTTAAATAAATGTTGTTCTTTTGAACTTTTAATTAATCAAAGTAAAATAATGTAAAATTAAGTAATAAATAAAGTAAAAATGTATCGCCGTATCCACAAAAATATTAAGCAGCCCAACAGTTTTGAACACTGATAATAATAAGAAATGTTTTTTTCCGCAACAAATCAGCGTATTAGAATGATTGACCTTCAGTAACTTGAGTGTATTTTTATGCCTGTAGGTTGGATTACTCTGGTATCGCATTGTTGATCATGGGCTCATTCGTTCCATGGCTGTACTACTCGTTTTACTGCTCTCCTCAGCCACGGCTCATCTATCTCTCTGTTGTATGTGTGCTGGGTGTCGCTGCTATCATTGTGGCCCAGTGGGACCGATTCGCCACCCCTCGCCATCGGTCCACACGTGCAGGTAACATTCTCACCTGCTACTCCCGAGTATTGCACCTGCCTGATTGATTTCAGATGTTTCTTAAATAATTTTTCCTAATATTTAGGTGTTTTCCTGGGTCTCGGTCTGAGTGGGCTCATTCCCACAATGCATTTTACCATCGCAGAGGGTTTTGTGAAGGCAACGACAGTGGGTCAGATGGGCTGGTTCTATCTGATGGGTGCCATGTACGTTAGTGGAGCAGGACTTTATGCAGCACGAATACCTGAACGCTACTTCCCTGGGAAATGTGACATCTGGGTAAGACTCAGGGTATCTCTTTCTTGCATGTAGTATTGGAAAGTAGCGTAATAGCATAATATTCAGTTCCAGTTATTTTAGCAGTACAAAAAAAGTATGCAGGTTGATATTTATACTAATGTTATTAATTCATTTTTTTATTATAATCATAAACGCACATTTTGTAGCAAATAATTTTGATGTTTACAGCACTTTGTTATTCTCCTGTCTATATCTATTTATCTATAGCGGCTAAATAAAATTGAATAGAGCCCTGCATTTCAGCCCGGGCCCGATGGGCCCTGACTTTTTTACAAACCAAACAAAACACCTATAGAGTACACGCATACATTAGCCTACGTGATGAAATGGGTTAAACAGTGCATGTGCGCATTTAGAGTGTTCTTTCACTGCATGATTCAGTCCATTGATAGTTTTCACGTGACGTCACACCCTTATAGGAATGCCCACCTGGAGGTCAAAACGAAGCTTTACTCCACTCAACGGCAGTTATTTTTACACAGTTTGCATTAAAGGGGTCATATAATGCTACATGCACTTTGCACAAGTTGTTTGAACTGAAATGTGTGTTGGCAGTATGTGTACACAACCACCCTATAATGATAAATATCCACCCAGTGTTTTTTTATCTACTAAAATCTTTACCTCTTTCTCAAATCGAGCCGTCTGTCCGTGTGACATCACATGGACGGAGGCCCCTCCCACGATTGTTTATTGACCGCATTTTAGTACAGACTGGGCTGGTGTCTTACCTCTGACCCGCCCTGAGTGAACTGTCATCTGTTGTTTCGACATTGGAGCAGATGTTGACAAGAATGACTCCTAAGCGATTGAGGTGTTTTGTTGTTGGATGTATTAATAAACAGTCCCTTAGAGAGCGGCTCGGAAGAGAGGGGCGGAGTCAGCAGAGCTCTTTCTCGTTTAAAGAAGAATTACATGATACCGCTTGCTCTGAAGAGAGCTGTTTTTGACCGGCTAAAAGGTGTTTTTTTCACTAAATAATAATATCAACTTGTGGAAATATGGGAATTCGATGACCCCTTTAAGTAGTAATGTAGTAAAACGCAGATGTTAAAATGCAGAATTCAGTAAACACCTTATTGATTGTTCAGGCAAGCAGATGAAGCCAGAATATAAATGCAACGTGCAAAGTTTCACATTAAGTGGTTTCCCGTTGAAAACATTAGAAGGAAACCACTGAATCATTGTGTTCAAATGCACACAATAGACTAAAGCTTGCCGCAAAGCCCCAGCAAAAGTAATTACCATGAATGTGTCGGGGAAACAATAAGGAGATATTTGAATGACCAACTAATAAACTAGTGTTTTCTGTTTCACAAGAATGAAGTTGCCGATCCTGACTCGCCGTCTCCTCACACGCCTTTAGAGAAAAATGCATCTTTATGGATTGATTATAATGAAAGAATTTTGTTTTAGATTCATTTTATTTCGTTAAGTAGTCATTTAAAGTTTTCTATAGATATATAGTGAGGCATATCGCTGAGTTTCAGTTCATTTTTGTGAAGTGCTCATGTTTAAGGTTGCACCTTTAAACCAAAATATGCGAAAAACTGAACAAAATATAATCACTTTGTCATTACATACAAAACTGAAATATTTTAATAGATGAAACAGTCAGTATAAACCATTTTGGGAGAAGGGGGAAAAAAAGGCCGGCTCGGGTCGATAATTCTGATAAGCTGTCGGACACGGGCCGGGCTAGGCCTGAGCTTCTCGGGACAGGGCCGGGTTAGGGCCTAAATTTGAGGCCTGTGCAGGGCTCTAAAATGAAAGTCCCTCATAGACTGAAAATAGCTTACTTTTGCATTGCAAAAACGTTGTACAACTCATGCTCTCTGTCTGTTTTACTTCCTCAGTTTCAGTCTCATCAGATATTCCATGTGCTGGTTGTCGCGGCAGCGTTTGTCCATTTTTATGGGATCTCAAACCTGCAGGAGTTCCGCTACGGCCTGGAAGGAGGCTGCGCTGATGATACTCTGCTGTAAAGAAAAACAAATCCCTTGAACTTTGGCCAGTGCTTGCTCACTTTACAATGAACCTCGAACCCGACACAATGCTGATTTAATCATTTTCACTTGAAGGATTTTAACATATTTAAATAAGATGTTTATTTGTTAAGTTACATTTCTTGATAAATTAGGTAGTCTTGTGTATATTGTTCTTTACTATTTCAGTGCAGCACAGAATTTATTGTAAATCACTGGAATAATTACAGAGGTCTTGAGAGGCACTACCTCTCCAACACACTTTTTTTCTGGCTGGTCTGTTGGTTTATGGTTCTGTACTTTTTTCACATTTTAAGGAAAACGCATATGAACATGGTTAGGTCTCAGATTTCTCAAACATGTTTGCATGATCATTCATTAACTTTTGACCTGAAATGGGACACACTTTTATCTTTTGTTTGAGCGAATCAGGGTTTCAGTCAAAAACACTTGCTCTGCTTTTAGAAGTCAAGATATTTAAAAAGTGCAAAATAAAGATGAAACGCCTAGAATTGCTTGCTTTGATAATTAAAAGTCTTCTTTTAAAAGTATACTGACCTTTGTGTGTGTGTGTGTGTGCGCGCATGTGTATATGCTGTAACACTGATCAAATTTAGAGAACACTTACTTACAAATACCTCCCAGTTATTGGTGGCTATCTTGTGCTAAATTATTGTATCTCTCAAACCCTATTTAACTGGCAGCCTAACTTTCCAGTTTTCATTGACTTTGCGTGAACGTGAAATGTTTCCATTGAGGTCTGTGGTTTACATTACTCCAGGCAACGGTACTATATCAAACATACATTTTAAAGCTGCTGTGTTTAATAGAAAACATAACTTGCTAACAAATAGCTGTATAAAACTGCAACTGATGTTCCATTCTTAAATCATTTACAATTCACAGAATTACACACCCTTTGTGGTAGTTGTAGTAGTTATTCGGGAATAGTTTTATCTGACAGTTCTTGCGGCGTTGTTTTATAAAACTGTATATTTATAGCGAATTATAACTTTTTGTCATTTTTTAATTAAACGATTAAGTACAGCCAAAATCTGTTATTTGAGATGACATTAAGTAAACGCGCGAGCACGGGGCTTGCAGTGCGCACGCGCGTAGGTGACGTCGCAGTGTTTTGCTGGGGATGCGCGCACACGTGAGTTTTGTTCTTTTCATTGCTGAAGTAACATTGATTTAGTTCACACCTGCGAGGGTCTCCCTTTGAGGGGTGCCAGCAGATGTCCAGAGAGACCGCCGTTTGCTGTCTTCCAGTCCTGGTCCGTTTCTGCTCGGCTGTGGATCCGCTGTACGTTGTGAGTTCAAACTGAGATGTTTATGTGTGGGTTAGCATACGTTTTCAGTTAGCTTTAGCATGTAGCCTCATTTCACCTCTGTGAGGCTTAAACTCTCTTCTGATTTTCACCAACACGTTTAGATTAAGTTATACTAATACAATTATATTAAATAAGAAGAATGTATTCCTGTTTCCCGTCTATAGTAATACACAGGTGTAGTACCCATCACAGCCTACAGGTAGACCTGGTCTAAAACATATTACTGTTTATGTATCTACACACTCTCTTTTTTAAGAAGCTACTGAAAAGGTCGATATTTCCAAAATGATGGGAAGTTAGCTGTTTAATTGAGAAACTATAGGTTTATAATTTTACTGTTTTTGCAGTTGTCATTAAGGTTCAGTATCTTACTGTGATTTCTTTGGAAGGTCTTTTTGGTTAATACTTTTTAAAAATAACATTCTCATTAAATGATCATGTACAGCAGTCAACTTTTAAGCTACAATACAGAACAGATATGGACAAATAGGGTCTGATATTAAAGGAATAGTCCACCAAAAAGGAAAATTGTGCCATTTACTCGCCTCCACGTCATTAAAAACCCAAATGATCTTTTTTCTTCTGTTGAACATAAATGGATGTTTTGAAGATTATCCGTAACCAAACAGTTTTGATTCCATCAATTTTCATCATATGAGCAAAAAATACAATGGAAGTCAAAGGGAACCGAAACTTAAATCTCAAACACAAAATCATCTTTAATGTTCCCTTGAAAAAAGAATGTCATATGGGTTTGGATTTTGTGTGTATTTGGGATCAGCTGTGTTGGTCACAGATTGCTTGTGTCCTACAGAAATCATCATCCTGCAGTGCCTGAGGTTTTGTCACTCCACCCCACCCCCTGTTGTCATGGCGCCCAAGGACATCATGACCAATTCGCATGCCAAATCCATCTTGAATGCCATGAACGCCCTGAGAAAAAGCAACACGCTGTGCGACATCACTCTGAGGGTGGAGGGCACAGATTTCCCGGCCCACCGCATTGTGTTGGCGGCCTGCAGTGATTATTTCTGTGCTATGTTCACCAGTGAGGTAACACATACCCTCTATATGCACACTCATCTCTCACATGTTACACAAATCAATGTGGTCTTGGAGCAGTCTGTTCACCGAATTATGTGTTAAATGTGTTAAGCTAAATTAATGTCACTGCATTACATTGTCGATAGGGCCTTTCGCACCGCGGGAACTTTTTCATTGTACCTGAACTAATTGTGGAACTTTTCCACTGCATGGTGCAATGTTTGCACCATTGTGTAGAGCGGCTCAGTTCGGTCGGTTGCATTTCCACCGCAGTTTAGTACCGCTATAGAGTGGGCATTATTCACTCGTCTATAAAGCAGTTCTATGATGACATCATTGTAAAAGCCACAAACAAACTCACAACAAAGAAAGGAGCGGAATAGTGTTCTTCACTCTCGGCATGTGGATGTTTTAACAACAATGGAGAGGTCTATGAATGCTTGTGATTTACCCCCAGCAGCAGAGACTGTGGTGGCAGTGACCCGGGCTGTAACGTTAGATGAGAGAGCAGGGATATGCGTGCAGGTGTGCTGCGTTAACGTTATTGATTAGTTAACTATTCATGCAGCGTGTTCTGTAAAGTGAATTATCAATAAACTTTTGAATATTTCAAAATGTACAATGTATCCCTTGTTTTTTTTTAATGGTTTTTATAATCGTGGCATTAATCATTTGTCTTTTCAAGAGGTTCATTACGTTGCTCATACAATGATACATATTTAATATAGTCTGGAGGTACACTTATTCGATCAGATTGTTTTAATTGAATCAAAACACAGATACAGAGGTAAAAATATAAACAGAAAACATACTCTGAAAATATAGTTCAAAAGTAACGTTATACATAAGGCTTTTCCTTGAGTGGCCATCAAGCTCTCGCTGGATCCGCTCTCGGCTATCACGAGGAACATCTGTACTTCCTCAACAGACAGCGACACTGCTATTTTGTGGTTGATGCAAAATGTGCGTTTGTTTAAACAGAAGTTAACCATCCTTCGCTGGCTGTGCTGATTTAAATCTAGCGGGTAGAACTGTAGAGGAGGGTCTCGTGATCGCAAGGTCAGTGACGCGTAATGACGATTTTCTCCGCCATTCAGTGATCAGCAGATTTAAAATCACGTTTTGGTAACGTGCACTCGATGGAACCTCGATCAAGTGGTACTAAAAAGTATCAGGTACTAGGTACAGTACCCAGTGGAAAACCCCAAAGTGAACCGTGCGTACCGTGCTGCCGTGCCATGCAGTGGAAAAGCGCCTAATTGTAACTCACCACTGTTGGTGTGTTTGCACCGCAGGAACTAGGAACGGTTTTAGTTCTAGAAACTCTGTTTGGAAGAACAAAATTAGCTCCTACTTCAGAGTAGGGTCTAAAGCAGTTCTATAGGATCATTTTTAAAAGCCATGTAAACATATTTACTCTACAAACATGGAAAACCACGATAATGGCATTTACCTGTTGTCTGCAGTGTTGTGTTCTTTTCTTCACTTCGATGATAGCACTGAAGTGGTCATAAAAAATGTAGTCTCTTAGCCGCACTTTTTGCTCTTGCAATCATTGTGCGTTTACATTCCATCTACATTATCACGAAACCCATGACTAGGGCTGTCACGATAACTACTTTTTGTTGTGCGATATATTGCACCAAAATTAATTGCGATAAACGATATTATTGTCATTTTAAGACAATTTTATTTCACTGATTATATAATTACAGTATGACAATATAATAGCATAATAATGCAAGTGCACTCTTTCAAAGAACATTTTATTCTTAAGAATAAAAAGTTTTCAAATATTTTTAAAGATGGTTTTCAAAATGTTTAATGGCTGCATCTCTTTGGCTATATGCAAGTTACGCTATCTGTGAGTGTCGCCATTTAATCTGTCACGTTTATATTTACACTGTCAAAAGGCATCTAACAGATAACTGTCTGGAAGATCAGCTCCAGCTGCTTGTTGTTAGATTGAAAAACTGGGTATGTTATGTTTTAAGTGAGATTTTAGGTTAGTTGTGTTGCCTCTTTTCGTTGCCACTGTTTTAAACAAAGTGACATACCTCATTCACGTTAATTGGCTCTCCTCTCTCATTTGGCTTAAAGCCAAAATGTTCACAGAGCTGAAGATTGCGGCTTTGAAACCAAGTCCATTGGGACTTGTTCTTCAACTGGCTTGGTTGTCACGAAACACTTTATAACGCATTGGGTTCATGTTCTCTTCACCTGTCGCTGTCCGCTTGTGTGTGTTACACTGCCTAAGCCCGCCTCCGCCACAGAGAGCAGATGACAGAGGTAGCGCGATCGACTAAAATGTTGGTGATATTCATTTTATGTAAAATTAATATAATCATTATTTTAATTATAAAAATGAGCACGCCATATATCACGGCACCAAAATGATCGCTCATATATATATTTGATGCGATAAGTCGATATATCGACTATCGCGACATTAATGACATACAACAAAAACAGCTCTGATCACGGCATCCTCCATTCACCGTTTTTTGACGTTTGTTAATGCAGCGCAAAAAGACATCACATCGCTGTTGGCCGGTTCAGAATTCCCACTGCCGGTGCGAATGCAACCAGTAAAACGGCCTGAGGGAGAAATTGGTTCTCTAGGAACTACCCTACTGGCTAGTTCCTAGAACTACGCGGTGCGAAAGCCCCTGTTGTCACCGTCACTGGGACTTGACATGGCAGTTAGCAGACATGTTGTGCTGTAGTTCTTATTCTGAATTATTTAAGTTCAAATATGGCTCATGATCGTGCTTTTCTCGCTTCTCCTCATCATTTCCTCCCCTCTATTTTGTCAATAAAATTGGCACGAAGGTAAAAGAAATCGAACTTTGTTGCAGTTCTGCTCCTTTACAGTAGGAGGTGCAGGCAGTCTCTTTATTCTCAGACACGTTGAACTTGATTCTGAGTTACTAGAGAGAACACAACACATGCTGTCAAGCTAGATGCAGACTGATTGATAAAATGTTGTCACTAATCTCTTATAGTACAATAGAGGAAAAATAGTGTTATAGGAATATATATTATATGGTAATAGTAGTGGCCTGTAATTATTGAAGAAAACAAAGTCTGTGAGTTTATTATTCTTCAGGCTGGAATATACTACACAACTTTTAAAATCTCAACAGATTTTAAACAATATAAAAACAATACTCTTAAAATATCAAACATGGCTCAAAATGTTTGATGTCCTCTAATTGGATTGATGCATAGTCTGAAGCAAAAACAAAAATCAGAGTTGTAATCGTTATAAATACTACCTGATTTTCTGTGAAGTCTGTCAACTCAAATCTGCAGTGGCTCTGACTTTGGTCAACTGGTGTCAACTCCAGACTGTAAATCTGGGCAAATGTCATGTAGTGTATTCCTTTACACGTTTTGTTCATCATGACAATCCTCACAACTAAACACAAATGTTATACATTTTAAAGCCTAAATACAATCAGCAAAAGATAAAGCTAAACATAGGCTAAATGAACTACACCACTCGCATGACTTCAGCTTCAGACAACTTTTTTGGTCTTTATAGAAACATTGGACCCACTTTATATTAACTGTCTATGTACTTACTTTTAAAGGGTTACTCCACCCCAAAATGAAAGTTTTGTCATTATTCACTTACCCGCATGTCGTTCCAACTCCATAAAAGCTTTGTTCGTCTTCGGAACACAATTTTAGATGAAAACCGGGAGACTTGTGTGACGAGAATACTTTTTGTATGCAAAGAAAATAAAAATAACGAGCGCCATTTTGGAGATTATGCACCGAACGCTCTTCTGTATCCGCCTCAATGCAATGATGCGTATTCCACGTGTATTTACGCTTTGATTTGAATGAAAATAGCACATCCTTCCTTTTGAGGCGGATACAGAAGAGCTGCTTGCGCTCGGTGCATAATCTCCAAAATGGTGCTACGGTGATGCAGAGAGACACAGAGGAGACGAATTGTTGACAAAAAGTACATTTTCATTTTCTTTACATACAAAAAGGATTCTCGTCGCTTCATAACATTAAGATTGAACCACTTATGGCAGATGGATTACCCTGGCGATGCTTTTCATACTTTTCTGGACCTCGTCGGTGTTATTTACTTGGCAGTCAATGGGACAGTCACAAGCCTCCCGGTTTTTTATCTAAAATATCTTAAATTGTGTTCCGAAGATAAACAAAGCTTTTATGGAGTTGGAACACCATGCCGGTAAGGGAATAATGACTAAATGATAATTTTGGGGTGGAGTATCCTAATTTAATTATCCTTTATTTAATCACTTGATACAATCCACTTGTGCATGTATTTATAAAGTCTTGTAATTACATCTATAATTACACTGTTAACCCTACCTCTAACCCTAAACTTAACCATACCACCAAACATGCCCCTAACCTTACCCGTATCCTGCCTCAATAGCAGAAAAAATGTTTTGTAATTCATTGTAACTCAGTTCATTATTTTATTATTATGTAAATGGTATTTAAAGATACCTAATATAAAGCGGGACTGAAACATTTTCAATGAAAGTTTGATTTATAATAGTTTGTGATAGTGTGATTACTGTAGTGACACTGTAAAAGCAGACTAGTGAGTAGGTGAGAACTTGAAATGCTAAAATGTTAACATGCTTCCATGTTTTTGCCTACAAAAATGTCATGTTAAATATGTTTGTGTCATCGTTTTCTTGTTGCTCTATAGCTTGCTGAAAAAGGGAAGTCCTTTGTGGACATTCAGGGCCTGACAGCGTCCACCATGGAGATCCTGTTGGATTTTGTTTACACGGAGACGGTGCTGGTTACAGTAGAAAATGTTCAGGAGCTACTGCCCGCTGCCTGTCTCCTGCAGCTCAAAGGTGCAAACACACAAACCAGCTCAACTCACATTGTTATGGGATTCTAATATTACCAAACCCATTTGATTATTTGTACAACTTTATGGATTTCTTATATACACTGAAAGTAAATAACAAGATCAGCACATCTGAATAATGCACATTATAAAGCTTTTTTTTTTATTACCTGTGCTGTATATGATACTTGGGCTGTCGCGATTCGTCTATTTTTGTCGACTAGTCAATTTTTTTACATCATCGACTTACCGATTGTCGCATTTCACAGATGAGAATCCACAAAACACATTATTAGATTATTTTCCAAGGCTGCATGTCATGATATATTAAACCCATTTAAAAATCATATTTAAGCATAATTGTGAATTCACAAATGCTATGATTTAATTAAATAATCATATGTGATGCAGTTTTAATACAGTATATGTGCTTTAATTATTTACATGCGTGTAAGTTAAGTGCGTTACACAACGGCTCCGTTCACAGTATCTCCACAGAAACTGTTATCATTTACATTCGTGGAGCGTCTCAAACTCCATCACTGCGCCACGTGCGCCATTTCATCAGATTTTTAAGGTAAATCATTTATAAATCTACACATTCTTTATTTCAAAATAAAAGTTCAACGCCTCACTCTGAGTTTACACGTTTTGATGTCCACATATTCATCTAATTACAGTGGCTATAGCATTTCTGTCCTGAAGAAATGGCCAAATATTAAATATTAAATGGACATTTGAATTAAATGGTGCTTGATCAATATTTAACAAGCATTAGATCAGCAGTAATGTGTTAAAAATAATCATTGAACATTAGCTCTATTGCTGTATGATTTCTTGTTTTGATAAACTACTTAAATAAAGATTAAATGAAAATGTATCATACTTAACATTTAAGTACAGTAACTTAGTTTTTATTTAACTTTAAGTAGCTACAATACATTTTAATTTAATCTTTAAGCACAGTACAGTTTTTATTTCACTTTTAAATAAAAAAGCACTTGATAAAAACAAAAACACAGGCTGTATATGTAGCTGCAAGTAACAACAATCAGGCCACGTGTCCACCAAAGCCAGCTGAAAACACCCAGGTGTGAGCGCTTGAGAGGGCAGCGTATTTTCGAGACGCTGCGGTTGCTATGATATGGAATATCCGCTGAAGTAATATGGCAGACGCATCGCGAATGAAATGTTTCTCCAAGCATTATTTTTCATAACAATATTATTGTACTCCGGCAATTCCATCTGGTGAAGACATAAATACTCAGAGACAAGCAATATTAACTTCTCCATTGTTGTTCAGTCGTAGTACAACCAGGGTGTGACAGTATTAGTCCCGCCCCTCCTCCACTGTGATTGGCTAGCTGACTAAAAAGTGACAGTGATGAGTGCTAACATTCTTAAATTCTCGGTGCCAAGAAAAGCCCGAGTGCTCAGCATGAAAAGAGCTCCCATTTAAAACAATTAAAAATCGCTTTGGTGGACACGCGGCCTTATTTATATTTAATTCTGAGATTACTCTGCGTACCACTAGAAAGCTCACGTACCACTTTTAGATTAAACAAAATAGCAATAGTCGTTAGTGGCAGCCCTATATGATGCATTCGTTTTGGTTTATGTTAATTGTGGCAGCATGATGTGATTTTGTTGCTGTTATAAGGAAATTAACATTGAATACTTGCTGAGATCCAAGCATGATAAGGACTCACTGAGACTCTTAATTGTTAAGACGACAAACACAAGTACAAACCTGCATGAGATTAGGGGGAAATTATTGCCACAGACCTGCTATTAGAGCTCGATTACAGAAGAATCTGATTGATCTCGAAGAACTGAAGGTTTTCTCTGTCTTCTGTCTCCATTAAAAAATACAATCTGAGAAAGTATGGAATGCTTTTTTAGCAAACATTAACAGACATATTTTAAGTTAATGCACACCAGTCAGAAGTTAAGTGTATCTGCTTTTGAACTTGACGGACAAGTTTTTGAGTGATCAAGTAGCAATGGTTGCTCTGTTTTTTTCTGTAAACATGATCGTTTTTTTACTTCTTTGTCGAATAGAACATTACAAGAGTAGCCTATATGTATAAAATATGTTTTTGTAATAATGTAAAAGTATTTACAGTGAAAGTATCTACTTTACTGTTTAAACTATTTAATGAGTCCTTGCTAAATTAATTTTTTCAGTTGTATTGTATCTCCACTGAATACATCCAATTGAGCTAAAAAACATACTGTAGATGTGTGGGATAAAAAAAAGACTGGTTTTAAATATTAAACGATATGAAAATAACGTGCATCACATTTAGTCACTTGCCTTTGAAATGTGGTGTACAACCAGTCATACCCTCACCTCAGGATTAGAGTTTAATAATTGTGTCTCCTATTATGTATACAATATAATATACAACTTTGAGATTGGAAGTGGACGAAAAAGCTGTATATGGTTATAAAAAGAAGTGCATCGGATTTAGCCTACTAAGGAACACTGTGTCCTTGGAATCAAAATGGAAAACAACACATCCCAGATACTTTAAAGATCTGGCTCTTCTACCAAATTGAGTAACATGACAAGTAGAGCAATTGTACTTTGTCTGGAATAGGAGAATCTTTTCAGGCATCAACAAAATCTCTTGAGTACTCAAACAAGAGAACATTTCTGACAAAGGTTGTGACAAAAACAAAAAACAAAGCCTGAAAGCTTTTTTGAAAGTACCTCATCCTGAAAGTAATACCTTTCTGTTTGGCACAAACAAAATATAGCTTGACACTTAAGTAACAACTTCCCTTCTGTCAAGAATGACGGTGGCAGTATCAGGCAACTGGGTTGCCTTGAGCAGAAGGAAATGGTAATTGCCATTAAAAGCAGTACAACTAGCCAAATCCCTCAGGAAAATCCATTCTAGGCCAATGGAAAAAAGACTGTTCTTGAATCAAAGCAGGTTTGTCTGCCACACATTATATATGTCCAATATAAATCATTTAATTTGGTTTTCATATCTGCTTAATGCATTTTCTTGATTT
Organism: Gymnocypris eckloni scoliostomus; assembly: GCA_027564155.1. Classification (NCBI taxonomy): domain Eukaryota; kingdom Metazoa; phylum Chordata; class Actinopteri; order Cypriniformes; family Cyprinidae; genus Gymnocypris; species Gymnocypris eckloni. Next base: position 15,136,551 of record CM050420.1, read on the forward strand.
GTTAATATACCTGCTGTGGATTTAGATGTAATTCTGCTGTATTTAATGCAGATAAGGCAGTCTGATGTTATTTGTGTGTTTGTTCTCCGCAGGTGTGAAAAGAGCTTGCTGTGATTTCCTTAGTAGTCAGTTGGATCCATCAAACTGTCTGGGAATCCGAGACTTTGCTGAAACGCACAACTGTCTGGACTTGATGCAGGCAGCAGAACTGTTCTCACAGAAACATTTTGCTGAGGTGGTGCAACAGGAAGAGTTTATGCTGCTCAGTCAGAGCGAGGTGGAAAAACTTATCAAGTGTGATGAGATCCAGGTAAGATTGTCTGCATTGACCTTCTTTGCTCTTTCAGTCTGAACGAGTCAATGCCTTCAAGTGCATCTGGGAAACGTGTACCTTTGTTGGGCATTCGTCATTACAATATTCAAGTCAGAAACATGCAGAGGTAGTCTAAACAAAACAAAATAATTACATTTTAAAACCCAAATAAAATAATCTGTATTCAAAATGATGGAAATTATTAATTTATGTCTCTTATTTATACATGGTTTCAAAACTAAATGTTTTTGTTACATTTAAACAAATTGTGATTAAAACTCCAGTCATTAACTTTTTTGTTCAAAATTGATATAATTTATATTTCAAAATCTATATTACAAGCGAGTACACCATGAATCCATTTTCCAAACTGTGTTTTTGGCTTGTCCTGAATCACTACTCAATAGTTCACACACTTACTGGTCAGAGTAAGACATTAACCTGCAAAGTTTGCCCATAGGAATCACTCAGTTCAAACTGGTTTTGAGCAACATACTTGGCCACAAGTTTGAAATGGTACTTCTTTTGTGTGTTTTTATACTTTTAGCCACTTTCAGTAATGAGGAAAATGCAAAAAACACAAGTGAAGACTTGTAACCCTGTTTTTATGTCTTGTTTAATACACATTTATACAAAACACCTGCCTTTTGTGTTGTTAAATTCCTGTCTCTCACCACGGTCCATTTATTCTAAAGGTGTAATTAGAGTTTTGACTTAAATGTATGGTTACTTGGAGAAGACGCAGATCTAAAACTATGAAAATTAAAGCAACAAATAAAGTTAGTTTTGCTACAGGGGTTTCTGCCTGAACAAATCTGTGTGTTATGTGTGTAGGTTGACTCAGAGGAGCCTGTATTCGAGGCAGTGCTGAACTGGGTGAAGCATAAAAGAAAAGAGAGAGAGCCATACTTGCCCGATCTGCTGGAGTATGTGCGCATGCCGCTGCTCACCCCACGATACATCACTGATGTCATTGATATAGAGGTCAGATTCTGCTAATCAAATACTTGCTGACTGCATGAATGCACAGAATGCTGCATTTAGAAGCAAATATGTTTAATGTTCATGGGGTCGACAAAACAACCCTACAAAACATGTACACACTTCAAATATACAGATCAAATGAAATGTTCAACCTGTCCCCCACACCCACAAACCACAGCTAAATTACATAAATTAACATTATACTTAAGTAATATCAACATGAGAAAAATGAAAAACATACAAAAGTTAAAATAGGAAACTAAAGGTAATAGATCTCAAAGAAAGACAAATAGTTCTTTCATAACTTGAAATGTAGAACAATTAATTGAACAAAGTAAACAATCATGTTCTATTAAAAATATAATCAATCTGGGGCATAAAAGAAAGTTCATGATCATTCTAAAGATCAAGATATTTAAATGATTCAACATTATCAAGAGGTAAACCATCGTCAAAAGTAATATTCAAATCAAATTGTAAAGAAGAACAACATTGTGTACCAAACATCATTCAACAAGACGACGACTTATTCCGTATAAGCATATTGAGTTAAAGGTGACATATCAGGTTTTAAGTGCTATAATCCGGTCCCTAGTGCATCTACCAACCAAGGAAACGTGAAAAAGATGAACCCAGTAATGTTGTTTTAGTAAGCCTTTTTCTGCAAGCTTCTGAAAAAATGAGCGCTTCTGATTTTGGTCCCTTGATGCCGTGGAAAAGGGAGCTTATTATAATATTACCGCCCCTTAATCTGTAAGTTTCCTAATGCCATTATCAAAGTTTGACCAAAACATGCTGCCTTTGGCTGCACTGACAATCATAGAGCACTATTTAGATTCCCAGCCTCAGGGGAGACAAGAGAGCAGTGGTATTATTGATTTAGTTACACAGATCTAAAATAATCATGCAATTTATTTCCCAGCTGTTTACCTTCACAGATATAACTGGCTGTTTTTGTAACTCGTGTGTGTTTTTAACATAAACTTGTGTGTGAATGAGAACTTAGTTTAGTACTCGCATATGACAGCCGCTTTCTGTCCATGTGCTTCAGTATGTGTGCACTCAGTAAACCATATATCAGAAGTTTAAACTGGCTTAAAACGCATGATTTCAGCGCGATAAACATGATAATCAGAACCAAACAGATGTTTTTAGCAGGTACGAGCTGAAATGGCGCAGCTCTATTCTGGAAAGGGGGGCGGGAGCAGCAGCTCATTTGGATTTAATGAAACCGGCACGAAAATCAGAATGTTTCTGCTTCCACTCAAAATACTCATTTTCAAAATGATATAATAAATTATATGTAGGGTATTTTGAGCGGAAACTTCACAGACACATTATGGGGACACCAGAGACGTATATTACATATTGTAAAAAGGGTCATAATATGTCTCCTTTAAAATCAGATTAAGAATTCTGAATTTGAAACAAATCAGAATTAGTGATGTAAATAGCAGTGTCATTGGCATAAAGATGTACAGAACAATGTAAAGGCATATTTGAGGTAAATTAAAAGTTAATCAAAATAGACAAAAGTAGTGGTCCCAGGGTAAAACCTTGAGAAAACCTTAAACCAAAAATAAAATAATGTTTAGTTAAACCAAGAGAATACGGTTTATCAAGAAGGTGCTGATTGACCATATAAAAAGCCTTAGAAATGTTGATGAAAAAGGCACCTGTGGATTCATGAATTTTAAAAGAGCAGTTGTAGTAGAAAAGTTAGGTCTGAAATGGAGAGAGAATACTTGAGTTAATGAGTTAATATACTCATTATACAATGACAATTGATTAGAAATAAGTTTATCAAAAACTTTGTTAAAGAACAAATAAGTGAAATTGGACGATAGTTATTTACATCAGATAATTATCACAAAAAGCTGTAACTCTTGCACATATCCATATAGAGGGAATAGAACAAGTAGACAGAGACAAATGGAATAAATCAGCAAGAACATACATTAATACATGGGCAGCAGATGTAACAAATTTAGCTTTCAAGCCATCAGGACCAGCACTACTATTTGCGTGTATAGTGTTTTTATTTTGTGTGCATTGTATTGAGTGTTGCTTCTGTGTTTTAGTCATTGATACGCTGCAGTCTGCCTTGCCGAGATTTGGTGGACGAAGCAAAGAAGTTTCACCTCCGGCCAGAGTTACGCAGCGAGATGCAGAGTCCTCGAACCCAAGCAAGACTCGGTCTGATGTCTCTGTGTGTTTTCAGTATTTAGGCCTCAAATTAATCCTCCGTGTATAGATAAATCATTATGTCAGTTCACTCTTTCGCTGAATTAGTTTTGTGTCTTAACATGTTCATGATCTAATTGTGAAGCCTTGTATAACTACTTTTTGACATTGGAATGGGTTTTAGGTGCCAAAGAGGTTCTCTTGGTAATCGGAGGATTTGGCAGTCAACAATCACCCATTGACGTTGTTGAGAAGTATGATCCAAAAACCAAAGAGTGGAGCTTTCTTCCTGTAAGTTATATGTTGTCCATTGATTAAAAACATTTACCCAATGTCAGTGAGCAACAGTGCCACCGAAGCAAACAGCATGTCTGTCTGTAGTATTTTTTTTTAAAGATGTTAATGTGATAAAGTGTAATGCTGTATGAATTTTGACGGTAATTTGACCAGCAGTTTATTTGTCTCAAAACATATTTATGTTCCAGAACATTGCAAGGAAGCGACGTTATGTTGCCACCGTTGCCCTGAATGATCGTGTCTATGTTATCGGTGGATACGACGGCCGATCACGCTTGAGTTCAGTTGAGTGTTTAGACTACACGGCAGATGAAGATGGAGTCTGGTACTCTGTCGCCACAATGAATGTACGCCGAGGCCTTGCAGGAGCTACAACTCTTGGAGGTATCTATTCAGAATGATGACATGATGCTTGTTTTCACTCATTTGTTAGAGTTCTAGTAGTTTCTTTTGGATTCTGGGTCAAGGTGGGTTGCATTAATGAAGACTTTTAGGCACATGAGCTTTGAATAAAGCAGTGCAGTTCAGATAAGCTTGAAACTGAATAAGTTCAGTGAGTCTGAATTATGTGGGTTTGGTGGATGTACAGCAGGATGGTTTTCTTCAAACAATGTTCTTAGGCTACTTCGCCTGAAGCACTTCTCTTTTGCAAGTCGGTTGAGTAAACCAGTTTTGTGTGACTCAAAATGTTGGTATTTTTAGATCTAGTCATGCTTAGACTTTTCTTTTTTCCTTTCACAGATATGATCTATGTTGCGGGGGGATTTGATGGTAGTAGACGTCACACCAGCATGGAGCGTTATGACCCCAATATTGACCAGTGGAGCATGCTGGGAGATATGCAGACTGCCAGGGAGGGAGCAGGACTTGTTGTAGCCAGTGGACTCATTTACTGTTTAGGTAATGTTTTGTTTGTTGTAGAAGGTAAATGAATATTACTGGAAGTCTGTGGCAATTTCTTCTTCTGGTCTTGTGCTGAGAATCCAGAAATACAGTTGCTCAAATCTGGCATACATAATGGCAGGAACAGAAGGGCTTGTTCAGATAGACATGTAGCTTTTCAGACATGGTAAATATTGTGTTGTGTTGTGGATTCAGGTGGTTATGATGGTCTGAACATCCTGAATTCTGTAGAGCGGTATGACCCTCACACAGGACACTGGACCAGCGTCACCCCCATGGTCAACAAACGCTCAGGTACACTCACATGAGAATCCTTTTTAACATGTTAAAGGGATAGTTCAACCAAAAATGTTAATTACTTCATGATTTACTCACCCTCAGACCATCGTAGGTGTATATGACTTTCTTCTTTCAGAAGAAAACAATCAAGAGTTGTATTAAAGAAATGTCCTGGCTCTTCCAAGCTTTATAATGGCAGTGAATGTGGTTGAGATTTTGTAGCAAAATAAAGTGCATCCATCCATCCATCATAAAAAGTGCTCCACACAGCTCCGGGGGGTTAATTAAGGCCTTCTGAAGCAAAGCGAAGCATTTTATAAGACAAATATCCATATTTAAGTTAACTTTATAAACTATTATTTCTAGCGTCTGCTAATTGTCATATGCATGTTCACGATGGCGTTCGTGAACATGCATATGACAATGAACATGCTCATGTTCACGAGTGGCGTTCCAGCGGACTTATGCTAGTCTCACAAAAAACATGTTTTTTTACAGCAAAGGAAAACCAGTCTCCCCTTATTGAAATCCTTCAACATTTTGTACTTCTACTTCATGACTGGTGTTTTGTTTTGCTCTCTCCTCTGCGCTTCCTCGTTTGTCACTTCTCACCGGAGCTTACGCTGCACCCATGTCATCTGCTGAAACACCACTCTCTCTTGAACGCACATTAGAAGAAAGTCATATACATCTAGGATGGCAGATCTCCACTGCTATATACTGTGACTGCATTCATCTACAGGGGCTGGTGTGGCTTTGTTGAATGATCACATGTATGTTGTCGGAGGCTTTGACGGCACGGCCCACCTGTCTTCCGTAGAGGTGTACAACATCCGCACAGACTATTGGACCACTGTGGCTAATATGACCACACCGCGCTGCTACGTAGGAGCCACGGTCCTGAGGGGTCGTCTTTATGCCATTGCGGGTAAGATGTCAATATAGCTTGTTAGACTCTTATCTTTTCTGTCTTTGTCCTGGTTACTACCACAAAATGAATACGTGCGCTCAGTGGTAACGAGCCGTTAAAGAGGCCAGATGATGCGATTTCAAGTTTTGCTTTCTCTTTGGAGTGTTACAAGCTTTTCGTGCATAGATAAGATCCCTGAAGTTTCAAAAACTAAAGTCTTAAACCCAAAGAGATATTCTTTATAAAAGTTAAGACTCGTTCACGCCCTCCTAAAACGCCTCATTTAAACACGCCCCACATGTCTACTGTGGGGAGATTTGCATAACCCCGCCCAAATGTATATGCAAAGAAAGAGAGCGTGATTTTTATTCTTGCTGTATTATTGTTCCTGGAAATGCTGTGTTTCGTTGTGAAAGTGAAACTACTTTGTTTGGGCTTCCAAAAGAGGACACAACTAGAAATCAGCGGTTAAGTTGTATTTACAACACTGTTCCAGAACAGTTCAACCCAAATATTAGAGTGTGTGCAGCGCAATTTACGGAGGACTGTTTCCTGAACCTGGGAGGAGTGTAGTCTACAATGCTAGCTGTGCAATAAGGCTGTTTCTATAAAGTGCGGCAATTCCAACTTTGCAAGGACAGTCTGGCACTTCTGACTCACAGCCTGTAAGTAAGTTTTCATATTTAAAGAATCTACTACTGAGGATTCAAACGCAAATTTTGAGCTTTGTAGAGTAGCGCTTGGGATTGTCATTTCTTCGATCACAAATGCAGGCATGGTAATATTTACACGGAGCGATGCAACGCGTAAAAAGACATTAAAAGTCATTATAATCAGTAATTAAGTCCCCACTGGATGCAACAAATGCCTCGTTTACAATGGGTTTTATTGTTTTTGTCTTGTCGTGCCGGGACACACCATCAAAATGCGGTAAGGGGCGTAACATTTCCATCTCGCGATTGAGGTATTCGGCCAATCACAACGCACTGGATAGCTGGCCAATCAGAGCACGCCTCGTTTCTCAGAACGATGAGCTTTGTAAAAATCGATGCGTTTCAGAAAGGTGGAGCATAGAGGAGCAACAAAAATATACAGTGTGGAATTTTTTCTTTTTTTTACCTTAAACCACATAAACACATGGCATTACACCAAATACACAAAATAATGTTATTTTTAGCAACATCATATGACCCCTTTAATCTTTGGCTTTGATATTGCATCTGTGTTCTTTCTGCAGATATGATGGGAACTCATTGCTCAGCAGCATTGAATGTTACGACCCTGTGATTGACAGCTGGGAGGTGGTGACTTCAATGGCAACACAACGCTGTGACGCAGGAGTTTGTGTGCTCAGAGAAAAATGAGAAGAGATTTGATTCTGACATAGAGGCGCTTTTTATATCTGGACGCTGGAATCTGCGCTCACTGCTCAGCGGAGCATCAGATCCCATTGCCGGTCTTTTTATGACTCTTTTATGACAATTTAAGTTTTGTTGCCATCTGAGATCTCAGTCCTAGTTTTCCCTTAATGAGGGATACAACACTAACTTTATGATACAGTCAACATGTGTGTTTCGCCACCATGTTTTTGTCTTCTTTATACAGACTCTGTGATCTTTGGTTCCCTGAGATTCACTCAGTTGGGTCCTTTAAAGTGCAATATAATAATCCACTGGTGTCAAAATGTCTCAGAGAACAGATAAGTGTGTATGCCTTACTGCCCAAGTGACTGAACCCTTCCTGAAGAAGTGAACATTCCCGGGTTTGTCAGGATGTGACAACAGAGGTGCTTTGTGTAATCTGTCAATCCTGTCTTTGACGTCTGTTTTGACATAGTCATCGTCATCTCTGGTTGCTGGGGCTCCTCACATTGACTCGACCCTTTATATATGTGCCTGAAGCACCAGGGATTTTTCCATTATCATGTACAGAACCATCAGTGAGAAATCATGAAGCCAGTGTGCTGGTGTTTTAGATGTTTAATCTCAATGCACGAGTGAATTTAGCTGTGCGCTCTCAGTGGAACTGTGTCATTAAAAACTGGAAACTGACCAATTAATATGAATGAAGGATGACTTGCATGGTGGATGTTCTGCATTATATCATTGATGTGTTATGCAGTTTCAATATTGTGATTTCATGATAAAGACAATAAAGGAAAAGTCTGTTTATCATGTAACACAATTGAGGTTTCACATCATCGGCTTACCTGTGAGAAGATTTCTTGCTGCACATCCAAAAATATTTAAATTGCTTTTTGTACGAGGTCTGGTGATTCTGCTGTTACTTCATACAGCATTTAAAGACCCATCAAAATAGTTTGTTTTTTCTTTTTTTGCTGATGACGTATTTCCTACTGAAATGGGAAATTTGGAATAGTGCGCCGTCTTCAAGTGCACCTGGGTAACTTATACCATTCAAGAAACTTAACATGGAAGAAGCATAAATAAAGCAAAATTATTTTTTGTGAACAAAAAACTACAGATTTCAAAATTAAAAATAATAATTTATATGACTTTATACATGATATCACTGCCTTTTTTAAGCAAATCATACAAGTTGAGTGATTAACTTGTTTTTCTCTGCTCATTACTCACTGAACAAATATTGTAAATCTTTTGGCGTTGACAGTTTGGTCATTCCTGGGATTCGTAACATTTCAATTTGGAATATATATTTTTTTCAACTACATATGATTCAACTTCTAAATACCCCACATCAGTGGTGTAGTGGTGCCTGGAGAAGTGGGTATACTCTTAATTTATACCCCCAATTTTTTTTGTACGGCCCGGGAAAGGATGAACGACCTGTATCATAAAGAGTGACGTGTAAAACTAGTCTTGCATATTTAGTTCACTCCAAAATGGGCCAGTAATATTTGCACGCTGTCACTTAACTTCTGCTGCTTGCGTAAGGATCATTATAAAATAATATTATCCACAGAAGAGGTGCAGATTTAGCAATAAATGATTAAAATATATAAACAGTAGGGCTGTAACGATACGCGATATGAAACCGAAATCGCGACACTCAGATCCACGATCCTGTGTCGCGGTGTGATAAGGGAGAATCGCGACACACCCCGTGACTACCTTTCCAATCATGTGACGCCTGCCTGCGAAAGTTGAGCTAGTTGCACACAGATTTTCCCCTCAAGCATAGGTGTCATTTACACTGGGGACGCTGGGGACATGTCCCCACCACTTTTTGAAATGGCTGATTTTGTCCCCACCACTTTTTGAAAGCATTTGGTTAAAATGTTCTGAAAAATCAAGCGAACCAAGAAATGTTAAAGGTTTATTTGCACAAAATAAAACATGCAATGCAGTTTAGATACAGAAAGAAACAATGTACATTGTCCAAAAAAAGTAACTTAAACAAAAAACTATTACTGATTCTAAAATGACCCAAAAACATGCATGCGCCGATCAGTAACTTGAACAAATTCTTGACACAGTTTCTTCTTGTCCAAGTTATACATTCTCTCTCTGTGAACATGACAAACAGCCACACTGTTGAGTCGGGTTTGTGACATTGAAGAGCGCAGCCAGGTCTTCAGGCGTCTCAAGGCACTGAAGCTTCTCTCTGCTTCAGCAGATGAGGCAGGAACAACGAGCAACAAACGCAGAAGTGCCTCAACTTGACTGAAGAGACCACGGACCTCAGGAACCATGTTCCTCATGATTTCTGTCACTTCTGAGCAGGTTTTGTAGGTGTAATTGGCAGTGAACATGGCCAGCTGCACCTTTAGGGACTGGAACTGCAGCTCTGGATACAGGTCAACCACGTCATCAACTTGACCAGAGAGTAGGACTTTCTCCAGCTTGACCAGGTGCTGCAGCCCTTCCTGTTCAAACCGCTCAGCTGTGTTGTTACAATGTCAAGGACTTGGAAGAACTGTACACGGTAGTACTCCTGATCTGTGGATGGAACGTAGGGCTCAGCTGGGCCAGCATGTCTCCTCTGTGGCTTTTGTAAATGTGGCATTTTTATTGGTTCGATGTCCAAAGATGTAACGAGATCAGTTGCACTGGTGTAGACTGTGATGAATGCTTCTTGTTCGTTGGCTCTGAAAGTGTTTTTCACACAGTCAACTGCACTTAACATGCCTCCAACTGTTTTACCTCTCCCTGCAGTGAAGTGTTCAGGCCCTCTAACCCCATCATCACCTCTTTTGCCAGAAACAGGCCAAGGACTGCGGTGCCCTTTTGGAACCGCTCATGAAGGCCATTAGCTCTAGAAGCTGTGTTGGATGTGTTGGAATGCCATCTCTTCCAATGCAGCCAAGACTGCCTCATATTGACCAAGGATGGCGTCAATGGCTGGGGTGCGCACTGTCCATCGTGTTGGGCACAAAGGTTTGAGTGTGATGTAGGAACCACTTGTGGACTTTGCAACAGACTTGAAAATGGTCTTAAATTTGCCTGATTGTCCAAACAAGCACCCCAACTCATGGGTCCACTGCAATGCATCCCTCACAATCGGTGTGGTTGAGCAAGCTGCTTGTGTGACCAGGTTGACGCAGTGAGGCCCACAGTGAACATAAATAGCGTGTGTGTGTGTGTGTGCGTGCATGCGCGTGTGCGTGCAAGAGAGAGGGCCTGCGTGCCATCTTATAGTTTTAAAATAGTTTGGATTTTAGTGTGGGGTTTTTTTGTGGCATACATAATGACAGTATTTATCACGGCACTTTATATTGGTTACGCTGCGATTGACTGACTGACTGACACGGATTTCACATTTTGTGGATTTGGTTCTCTAACTGCATGTGAGTTGCAAACCCCACATTGTTTTAATTTTATCTGGTGTTATTTGATGCAGATATGTTGCGTTGTATGCTTATGGTGTGTTTTCTTTTACATATGTAATGAATTTCATTGTAATCATTGACTTAACGCGCTGCTGTTTTCTACAGTATGGTGCTTTGGCACTGTTCGGTTGAGCTGGTGTTGCAGGGACTGTTACATGTGCAGTCGACATTGTTGAGGGTTTTATGCTGAGTATTTTCGTGTTGTTGACTGGCCTACTCTATGCCCATTTTTGATGCACCGTTATTCAATATTTTTCCCGTCCTGCTGTAGTGTTTTTTCATCTGATCTTTTGTCCCCACCACTTTTCAACACAAACTGACGCCCCTGCCCTCAAGGACATCGCGTGCGTGCTCCTTGCCCAAACAAAAGACGCAAAGATTGTGTGTGTCATCGCAAATAACGAGGACACGGATCCACACACTTATTGAACGCCTTGCTAGTGCTCGCCATGATAATAAAGAAAAACTGTATTCCTACCAGAATGCACGTTTCTTCAAACAGACCAGTTAGTGAAGACGAAGAAGAAAATGATGTATTCTCCCTGCGGTCCTTATATTATGGTCGCGCCGGTGGTGACGTCATGGGCTGTCGCCGGCCCAAATTGAAATACACTGCACGAGAGTGTTTACATCTCATTCCTGAACGCATCACTGTCTTTACTGGATTTTTTAGGGAATATTTGCATTTATTCACATGTGATTGAATTAGTTACTCATATGCTGGACTGTCACGATTTGGCTAGTGCAGGACACTACTGAATGATGCGCATCAGAGGAGATTTAGAAGTGGGTATACGGAATGCTGACTGATGAAGAAGTGGGTATACGCCGTATACCTGCGTATACCCTCCACTACACCACTGCCCCACATCATGAAGGCCCGTACACACCGGGACGAATATCGGCGCACGTTATTCGCCAGCGTTTTTCAACGCGTTTTTTGTGTTCACACCCAAGCGATTATCGCTGACGATGAGCCGAGTGAACATGCAAATTCATTCCCTGACATTAGATGGCGCTTAATGTAAAATAGAAATACCCCGGTACACAAGGTGGCGTTGCTCAACTTTACGCTTCTGACACTCGCTTGTCACTCAGAAGAAGAGAGCAAGTATTTGTGCTTGTCAAAATCATACAAATTTGTCATAAAGTTATTTGTGTTCAGACACCAACGAGACCAGCAGCTCTACATTCATCTTGCCTTGCATCTTCTTTGTCTTCTTATTTCTTCCCGGCAGTGTAGATCTCACCGTCGTTTAGATTTTTTTTATAGTAATACAAATAATTTAGTTCAGTTAGAGGACACTACAATTAAAACTGAACGCTGCTTCTCAATGTAGTGCACCGAACGAACGAGAGCCGTGCATCACAGTATTGATTTTTACCTGTATTTTAAATCAAACATTGTGTTTGGGGTTATAATTGATAACCAGATTTCGCCGCGGGATTAATTTCCTGAATATAACGTGGTAACGGTCGGTAACTCTGGTGCAGTTTGAACGGGAGCGGGCGGTCTAACAATACCCCGTTCCCATACGTCCTTTCAGAACAGTATATCTGCGCTTTATTCTTATCGAGCTCCGGTAACGTTACAGCCTGCACTCGGACCGTTATGCGCGTGCTGCAGCACGAACCAGTGCTTCGTTTTATTTGCGGGGTCTGAGCAAAGCATGTGCAACGATGCAGATATAATATACAGCTCTCAATCAGAACAGACAGGTTGTGATGAGTGACAGATCATAATAAAGATGGAGTGTGAATGCGATGTCATTGAAGGACGTTCAACTCGTCTTTCCTTTTTTCTTTTTTTGTATTATGCTTATTCTATCATTTTAAATGACAGACTGTCAATTTTTTTTATTTTTCTCTGCTGCACTTTTCACTGTGTTAACAGCAAGATGTTAAATGCATTTAGTATTTTGACAGGACTTATAAAATATATATTAGGCTAAACCTACATTTTTTTCCTATTGTGTTGTAGGCTGAATGTTAGCATAAACGAATTATATCCTAACAAAACGAATAAAAATAAGGATTACAATTTTTATATAACTTTTTTCTCTCTGTGACACTTTATTCCGTGTTGGCAGCAAAATGTTATTGACATTTTTCTGTCAATAAATACAAGACGAATAAAATAAATACAATTTTATGCAGACTACACTTTTATTTGTTAACTATCTGTTCAAGCAGAAATATGAGTGAACCGAGAGCGCACATACACGGTTCGTTTGCGCATCATAACGGACATAACGCGCGCCTAATGCACGATCCTGTCACTGTAATCATCTTTTCCTTGATTACAATAGTTGTCCATCAAAACTTGTGTGTACTATTGTGACACTGGCTTCTTTTATCCAACTGTGAGATGTAGTTTGCGTATCATATGATATATATACAGGGTTTTTGAGGCACCGTTCAGTCTGTATTACACACGATAAGAAATATGTGCTGCTCCGAAACAAGAATATGTAGAGAGGTGGTACTGTAATTTATGTATAGGCTATATATTTTTTTACATGACTTAACATACGAGTCAAAATATTAGTGAATATATTATATTGTAGTTTTATCTCTCGCCCCCTGGTTGAGAAACACTGACCTAAAGCGTGATCTTCCAGCATTGTCTTCGTGATCGATCTATTAGGCATCCCTGCTCTAAGTGATGTTTAAAAAAACATTCGTTTCTCATTTATTTGAGAATTTATTTGCTGATTTTTATTTTATTCAAACAGTCCTTGACGCAGAATTGCTGCTGATATTAAAGTCAAAGTAAAACACGCACGGCGCTTACAGGCTATTGTAATGAGAATTTATTTGCTGATTTTTATTTTATTTAAACAGTGCTTGACGCAGAATTGCTGCTGATATTAAAGTCAAAGTAAAACACGGCGCTTACAGGCTATTGTAATCCCCATTGTGTGTAATAATGGGAACATTTCCTCGTCACAACCCTAGTGCTCAGCAAGACTGTTTTGTGTTTGAGCGCCCCCAGGTTGTGTTTTACTGTAACTTCAGCTGCTCCAGACACGTGAGAAAAAGCGCCAATCTCATTGGTCGGATAGTTTTTGACGCGGCGCGTCAAACCAAAAAAACGAACCCGAGGCGTTAAAAAAAAAATGACGTTTTTACGCGTGGCGTTTTTCGTGTCGGTGTGCACACTCACATTGGCGCCCTTTGTTTAGTCATGAGGCGTTAAACGTCGGCGAATAACGTGCGCGAAATTCGTCCCGGTGTGTACGGGCCTTGAGGCACATATCAAACGTAAAATAAATAATATTTTACCACCTCAGGCATTAAATTATACCTTTTATTATTTTCATTTTTTTCTGCTTTCTCAACCCCATAACAGACAAAATGGAATTGGTTTAAAAAGGATTTTAAACAGAAATTGTATAAAAAAATACATGTATTTTTCACATGTTCATGCTCATGTGTCCCGGATAACAAATGTGAACACTAATTTATTTTTATCATCTTCACATTTTTATAGGACTGAAGCTAAAAATACACACATTGTGTGTCTACGGTCTCTTTATTTTTGTAAAAAAATATATTTTTACTTTAAAATTTGAACTTAAACCACAATTTTTATGTTTTAGACCTTAACAGGTCAGATGATAATCAGCAATAAATACGTTTGTTCTTGATTGTCTTCCCTATATTTTTTCTAAAATATTAATGTGATAAGGTGTGACGGGGTTGAAGACTGTAACACATTTGAAGGGATACATTGCCTTAAGTTTTCATTTTTGGTTTTGTTTCTCTCTCATATTGTCCTCTTGTTTCTGGGTTAACATATCTGCATGGCCAACATTGTCTTTTTGCTGCAAATGTGGGTGCAATTTCTGATGAATGATGCTTGTCAACATTTAAGTGGACATATTGCATCAAAAATTATATTTTAAACAAAAATATGAGTTGTCATGATTTTGGAGTATATATTGTTTTTACTGAAACATGACTATGTTATAATTTTTCATTAAAATTATTAATAAATGAAGCAAATAACTACCTTATCACAAGTTTACAACCCTGTAGCAATGATAACTCTACAAATATTTGTGACGGGGTTGTGTTTTTTTACTCAAAATGGCCACTGCTCCTCAAGTAATGTAGGAGAGTAGACCAAATAAAATACGTATATTTGATATACTTACAGATTAAAATGAAATGTTGAAAAAGTAATATTTTCCATCTTAATTTTGTGTGACTGGGTTGGGTTGTTAAGCTTGACAGTATGCCTCCCTGACTAACATGCCAAAACATATGAATAAAAATGATCATGTGAGTAGAATGGTTAGTGTTACAAGGTTGAGTTCAGACTGAGAGACATAACTTTAAAGTCTGTTGTTTATAAAATATTTAGCTTTTTTTTTGTTGAAATTGTTTTTCCAAGAAAGGAACAAATATATGCTTACATTGCTGCTGAAAATCACGGACATTATGGTAATAATTGTCTAAGTACAATCTCAGTGAAGTGCTTCGAGAACATGACAGAATGCTTGGTTTAAGATAGATATAAAACATAATTTTATGCTTAAAAAAATAATATTTGTACTCATTATAATAGGCATCCCAAAGTTTTGTGAAAAGCTTCTAACAATTCATTTTGGTGAACCACCACTTTAGAAACTCTGGGGGACTGAACTATTACCGAATGCCAGGAATGACCCAGTTTCTTTGTTACCCGATATAATGTCCGCCTCTTTTGTGAAGAAAAGCTATCGAACACAATACATATCTGAAGCACTGCAGAGGAAATTTGAACTTTCCAAGGAAACGTCATCCCTCTCGAGAAGAAAGACAAAAAGAAAAGAATAGTTCAGTTCTCTGATATAACCCATTTTCTTGTCAGGAAAAGAAAGGCGGGAGACATGGCAAAACTCGCTCTCGAGAACGGTTAGTAGAAGTGTTGCACTTGCAATACGTTCAAATCAAAAGATGAGTGTTTGGTTACACCAATCGTACGGCGAGGAGGGTGCTGGTGCTGCCGCTGGCCAATCACGAGCTGCAGAGGGCGGTGTGAGAGCGCACGCGCTTATATAGACCGAGCCGCGCCCCTTTTGACCCCTCATTGCTGTGTTGACGGAGACACGTTACGCGTCTGGATTCAACAGAGCTCAAAGACAACTTTTGGTGATTTTCACACCGAAAGACTTTCACGTTTTCTCAAAAACTTGTATCCACGAAGACTGTCAAAATGGTAAGTGTGATTCTAATCTCTAAAATATGAATACTTCACAGATTTAATAATAAAAAAGTCATTCAGTATGACTTTAGCTTTTCCGTGGACCACAAAATGACATTTTGGAAAGACTGACATCATTCACGTTCAAAAAGATGCGACTAAAACAGGCTTAAAACAACAATATGAGGGTGATTTTAAGTTTTGGGTCTACTATCCTTTTGAGACATCGAGGCTACAAAAGCAAAGTCTCGGGTAAGACTTTTTTTAAATACTTTAAGGTAACGTTATTCTATAGTCTTAGACAAAAGTTACTCGAGTCACATTATCAACCAAATTTGTATAACGTTAACTACACATGTCGTTTTATCTCCTCTTCTCTTCCGTGTCTTCGTTTTCACATTAAATATTTTCATGTGCACTAAGAAGGAAGTATGACGCACTTTGTAAGCGATTTTAATTTTTTTCGCGGCCGGTATGTATGATTAGATCGTAGTGATAGAACTCCGAAGCTGGCTCGAGGAATTCGTGGAATTCCACCGCAGAGGCCGCTTGCGCGCGGTCCGGTGAGAGCGCGAGGCTGGGGGATGGGAGTCTGCTGACTGCTTTTCTTCCAACTTCTATAGACGTTTACCCCTCAATATACACTTGAAGCGGTCATTCTTCTAAAGTAGCCTGCCGTTACTCGGGTTGGTCGTTGCTTTGATGTTGGTGACTGAATAATAATTCTCTTGTTACTCTATTGTGCCATAGTTCAGGTTACTGGCTCCTTCCTGTCGCCCATTTTGCGATAAAGCCGAGATATCAGAGAATGCTGAGTCACTTTACTAACGTTACTTTTAAGCTTAACCTGAAAAATGTGTTGTGCTTGTTCCACAAATATTCATATTTGAATGTAATTGAGAGCGAATGATGGGATAGTTCACCCAATATTGAGATTTATGTTCTTTGTTGTTCAAAACCTGTTGGATTTTTCGTTAACACTTTTTAAAATAAGGTCCCATTAATGTATTAAGTAACATGAATGAATAATACATTTATAACAGTGTTTATTAATGAAAATACAGTTATTCACTGTTAGTTCACAGTGCATTAAAGTCTGCGTGAACCGGAAGTTTGCGACTGTTTTCTTCCTTATTGTGACGTACTTCCGAGAGAAACGGAATATTGAATATACTATCACTTAAACCAGTGGTTCTGGAGTATTTTACAAAAGCTAAGAGGGTTTAAGTTAATCTGTAAACATTATTTTATAAAGTAAAAAAAAAAAAAGCTAATATTATAATACAAACGATTTAACACCTTAGCTGAGTTAAATCAACCCTTTATGATGGGTTAAATAAACAACCCAATTTCCTGGGTAAAATTAACACAAATTGGGTTGTTTTTAACCCAGTGTTTTTTAGAGTATGCAGAGTTTGTTCTTTTTTGTGCTGCGCGAAATTAAAGCAGACGGCAGAAAGCTGCATCCTATTTTTGGGGGCTTATTTTACAAAAAAAACAAAGGTTTGTTTTTATTGTGAATGTACACACATAAAAGCAACCATTTTACAATTCCGATTATCTTCATGACTAAGAGGAGTAGTTGCGTCCACTGTTAGAAGGGGAAAAATCAAGTGCTTGCCTCATGCGCTCACATTTGAGCATTATACCTTGACAATGCAGCCTGTTCATTTATCATTATAAAAAAGTAAAACGTATGGAAAAAACACACTGCTCCGTATAAATATGTAGTAAAATCTGTGCTGTTAACCATTGTCACCGCACCGCCGTGAAGTTATGCTAAACATTTAGTTTTACATGGATATTGTAATGCGAGTGAAGTAGGCGTACATAAAAGGTAAATCATATTTTGGCATTCAAATACATCGCGAATACGGGAACATTAGATTTTGTCAAACGAAAGACCCAACATTGGTATGTTTTAGCCAAAATTAATTTGTTTTGGTTTGTCATTAATAGCTATAGATTCTTGTTTTTAATTATTGTTCTTTTCTAAATAGCCTACTGTTAATTGAAAGGATTTGGTGTAGAGTGAGGGGAACTACAATAGCCTAGATATGTTTACAGTGTTTATTATAATGTTTGTAATTCACGTCTGCCTATTTCTGAATGAAATAATAAGATGTGACTTATAGGTGACTTTTTTTATATACGTGTATAGCTTATTTTACCCATGCAGAAAACCTTTTAAAACATTTTTATGCATTACTCAATATAAATAAATATGTGACTTTAAACCGTTTAACTGATTGTATTAAAACAAACATTAAAAACAAATGGTTTACATAAAATATTTTATGTATTTATAATTTGAAAGCAAACAAATAACCCTGTTTCAGAAGTCATACCTTTCAGAAAATATAATTTGCATAATTTTGCAATGAAAACCTATTTAACAGTAATGTATATGTCCATGACAGGGTGGACATATCATATGGTTTTATTATAAAGGCCCATAATTATCTAAAAATAAATGTGTGGTAGCTCAGCTAATATGTTTCTATAGAACTTGCATGTCTGCTATTTATGACATGACATAAAGCATATGAGAAATTAAAACAAAAATGTTTTGAGTATTGTGAGGGTTGAAAGGCACTCTGGTGATTATTGACCCATTTACTGGATATTAGTCTTGTATTCTTCGGTCTTCGGATCAGACCAAATAATGGTTAATTCAATCACTAAATGCAATAATCTCCTCTCTTTTCTAGGTTTAGGTGGTTCCTTGGTGCAGTTTAGTCTGACCTTACAACTCCACTTATTTATTGAACTGTAATTCTACTTTTGTTAATTCTAAATTGTGAAACTTGTGTATTAACTAAATTCAGTGCACACAGATAGAAGTAGTTTAAGTCTTTGGTTATTTTAATTGTGATGATTTTGCCTCATTTAACAAAAACCCACCAATTCACTCTCAACAAATTAGAATATGGTGAAATGCCAAATCAGCTAATCAACTCAAAACACCTGCAAAGGTTTCCTGAGCCTTCAAAATGGTCTCTCAGTTTGGTTCACTTGGCTACACAATCATGGGGAAGACTGCTGATCTGACAGTTGTCCAGAAGACAATCATTGACACCCTTCACAAGGAGGGTAAGCCACAAACATTCATTGCCAAAGAAGCTGGCTGTTCACAGAGTGCTGTATCCAAGCATGTTAACAGAAAGTTGAGTGGAAGGAAAAAGTGTGGAAGAAAAAGATACACAACCAACCGAGAGAACCGCAGCCTTATGAGGATTGTCAAGCAAAATCGATTCAAGAATTTGGGTGAACTTCACAAGGAATGGACTGAGGCTGGGGTCAAGGCATCAAGAGCCACCACACACAGACGTGTCAAGGAATTTGACTACAGTTGTCATCAGAGGCGTCTTAGCTGAGCTAAGGAGAAGAACTGGACTGTTGCCCAGTGGTCCAAAGTCCTCTTTTCAGATAAAAAAATCAGTATATGAACATACTTTCCAGAAGGTCAACAATTCACTAAAAAAAATGTATTGGTCTTATGAAGTATTCTAATTGGTTGAGAAGTGTGCATTGAATTTATTTAATACACAAGTTTCACAATTTGAGTTGAATTACTGAAATAAATGAACTTTTCTACGACATTCTAATTTATTGAGATGCACCTGTATGTAAAATACCTTTAACATTGAAAATGTCTAGCCGTCATGTACTAAGATGACCGGGTTTATGTGTCTGGATCCTGCAGTCGGTTGGCAGCCATTTAATGCCTCTTTTTATTTGTGCAGCGTGAGTGCATCTCCATCCATGTGGGCCAGGCCGGAGTACAGATTGGCAATGCATGCTGGGAATTGTATTGCCTGGAGCATGGCATCCAGCCTGATGGCAATATGCCGAGTGATAAGACCATTGGTAGAGGAGATGACTCTTTCAACACTTTCTTCAGTGAGACTGGCGCTGGGAAGCATGTGCCACGAGCTGTGTTCGTGGATCTGGAGCCTTCAGTCATTGGTGAGGGCTTTTATTTTATTATTTGAATTAGTGGTTTAATAAATTATTACAATTGAACTATCAATCATCATAAAACCAAGCTTGTAGCAAATCAGCTACACCTGAAATGTTGAAATTAATACGTGTTATGTCCAAAATCCAGAGTGGTTGTAAATGTAAGGTAAAGTGTAAATGTCTGGTTTTATATTTTAAAGAGCTGGATGTCAAAAAGAAATGTAAAATATATCTTATGTTTCAGATGAGGTGAGGTCTGGAACCTACAAACAGCTGTTTCACCCAGAGCAGCTCATCTCTGGGAAAGAGGATGCAGCCAACAATTACGCCCGTGGCCATTACACCATTGGCAAGGAAGTTATTGATATAGTGCTGGAGCGCGTCCGCAAACTGGTATGAATTATGATTGAGCTACAGAGAAATGCAAAGTAGGAATGCGCTCATAAGTCTATACAAATATAGACTTATGGCCTTAATACTTTATACGTTATGGCCTTTATACGTTTTTCTCAACTTCCTTAAAAGGGAAAAATAAACTGTTCTTTTAAAATTTTACTAGTGAACTTAGCTGTCACAACTGTATGTACAGTGTGAAAATTAGTATTTTGATCTTCACTAATGCTTTTAATTTTGTTAAAGGGGTCCTAATATGCGCTTTTACAAAGTCTTGAATTTGTTTTTTGAATCGAAAAATGCATTATTTTTTACATTATTACAATACCTTTCTCCCCAGCCTGACACAAACGACTCTATTAGATCCGGGTTTGATGAAGGCCCACCTTCCAAAAAACTAAATGTGTTGAGATTGGTTAGCTGTCCCAGTGCGTTGTGATTGGCGAACAGCTTAGATGGCATTTCAGTATTGCCCCGCCCCTTACCAAAACAGCAAGTTCGTCAATATTGCCATATCTATTCAGACCTCGAGAATATTGAATAAGAGGATCGTGCAGAACCTTTGCACGCACGGACATATTGCAAGATATATTAAAGTGGTAATGTTGTTGTTTTTGGCTAAATCCCGTTTTAGATGGGATCTCAACAATAGCTTAAAAATAACTGCATTGACTGAGGACAGATAAGTGCAACGTAATATGTATTATGTTTATTGTTCTTTAATTTTAACATTATAACATGAATTGCACTGAAACTGTTATACAGTTGAATTTATTTATACCATAGTCCCACAGATTGTACTATTTGTGGCTGCATATATCCGCAGATTAATTCTCTGCCAGCGGGAGGCGCTGTTGTAGTGGTAGAGAGCGAGGTTTCCTCGGTAACACTGTACACAAAACAGCTCCGCTCCCAAACGCTGCTTCATCAGACATTTTATGCAAGATGAAATGAAAATTACCTCCCAAATTTTCTGAAAACAGTTGGTTTCCATCAGAAATACGGTGATATAAAACTCCCGCACTGGGTTTTGATTTTGAAACGTGCAGTGCTCAACCAAACATTCTCCCCACCTGCCAACCAGTCGAATTTCAGTAGGCGGGATTTACAATTTGTGATGTCACAAATACAGGAAAACAACTTTGTAGTCCAAACGAGCTTTTCGATGTAGTTCTTGAAAAGGGATTTAAAAAAAAAAAACGAAATATCTCCATTTGGAGTGGACTTTGAGATTTGTAACTTTGTAGATAGTTTTATGCCCAAACATATACTACACACTGACTAAAAGTGGAAAAAGCATTATAGGACCCCTTTAATAAAAGTAATCTGAATGAAGAAATAGGAAGTGATTGTGCACAATTAAAGCTGCAGTCTGTAACTTTTGGCGCTCTAGCGCTTAACAGAACTGCGTGCGTCTTGCAGAAGAACATTGTAGCCGGAGCTACTTCTCTCGGTTTATGTCTATGGTGAATCTCACAGTCACTGGGCTACTCCGCAGCGGTACCTACCTGAACCAGTCTAAATAGTCCGAATATAAACACTTATTATAGGTGCACCGTAGTGATTCAGGACAAGCCAAAAACACGGTTTGGAAAATGGATTCATGGTGTACTCTTATTATATACATTTTGAACACAAAAAAGTTACGGACTGCAGCTTTAAACAAATACTAACAAAAACATTATATTGGCTGATAACTGATAAAATACCAGCTGATATTATAAAATAACTTTAGTCACTGTGTCGTATGTATTCCTGCGGCTCAGTGGTAGAGCATTTCATTAGCAGCGCAAAAGTTGTGGGTTCAATTCCTAGGGAACACACATACTGGAAAAAATGTATATCCTGAATGCAATGTAATTCGCCTTGGATAAAAGCGTCTGCTAAAATGCATAATTGTAAATGTTCTCTTAACACAGGGAAGTAAAATACAAATAATTTCTGAGAGCTACAGGGAAATACAAAGTATGGATGCACTTATAAGCACGTAATAGTATTCATATGTATTAGCATACACACACACATATCCACACTTTTTTCCTCTTAAAAAGATTTACCCTCATGTCCCAAACCGGTATGACTTTCTTCTGTGGGCCATAAAAGATTTGAAAGCATATTGGCAAACAAATCATTTTGTTACTGTTGACTTGAACAGAACCATGAATACATTTTAAATATGTTGTTCCACGAAGAAAAATTCCTACTGGTTTGGAACAAGGGTAAGGGTGAGTAAATGACCATTTTAAATTAACTGTGCCGCTTAGGCCAATACATCTGATAACAGATTTTTATTATCATTTTTTTTCCTAGACGGACCAGTGCACCGGTCTCCAGGGTTTCCTTATTTTCCACAGTTTTGGTGGAGGCACTGGCTCTGGTTTCACATCCCTGCTGATGGAGCGTCTCTCAGTCGACTACGGCAAGAAATCCAAGCTTGAGTTTGCCATCTATCCCGCTCCTCAGATCTCCACCGCTGTAGTCGAGCCATACAACTCCATCCTAACCACCCACACCACCCTAGAGCACTCTGACTGCGCTTTCATGGTAGATAACGAGGCCATCTACGACATCTGCCGCAGGAATCTCGACATCGAGCGTCCCTCCTACACCAACCTCAACCGTCTCATCGGACAGATCGTGTCCTCCATCACCGCTTCCCTGCGCTTTGATGGCGCCCTCAATGTTGATCTGACTGAGTTCCAGACCAACTTGGTGCCATATCCCAGAATCCACTTCCCCCTGGTCACATATGCCCCCATCATTTCTGCTGAAAAGGCTTACCATGAGCAGCTGTCTGTGTCTGAGATCACCAGCGCCTGCTTTGAGCCATCCAATCAGATGGTGAAGTGTGACCCCCGGCATGGGAAGTACATGGCCTGCTGTATGCTGTATCGTGGTGATGTCGTACCCAAAGATGTGAATGCTGCTATTGCCAACATTAAGACCAAACGCTCTATCCAGTTTGTCGACTGGTGCCCAACTGGGTTCAAGGTGGGAGAGATTGACGAGACAATATTTTAAATGTTCTTTCTTCAAACTTTATTAAATTAACAATTTCTTCTCGTTCTCAACAGGTTGGCATCAATTACCAGCCACCTACAGCGGTCCCTGGTGGAGATTTGGCCAAGGTACAGAGAGCTGTGTGCATGCTGAGCAACACCACGGCTATTGCCGAGGCCTGGGCCCGTCTGGACCACAAGTTCGATCTGATGTACGCCAAGCGTGCCTTCGTTCACTGGTATGTCGGAGAAGGAATGGAAGAGGGAGAGTTCTCCGAGGCCAGAGAGGATCTTGCCGCACTAGAGAAAGATTATGAGGAGGTTGGCACAGAGTCTGCGGAGGATGAAGAGGAGGGAGAGGAGTATTAAAGATCCTTTAAGAGGCTGATCTGACACCAGTTTACAGTCAGAAGAGACACTGGTCCTACTTCAGCACTTACAGCAGTATTTGCCTCTCCATTGCCAAGCTGTCTTTATGAATGCCCAATAATGGGGAACAAAGCCTGATGTGTTTATAAATGTTCTGTTTCGTTCTTTTCTATACTTCTATTCTGTCTGATTTCAATGAAAACGAGTTGCCAAAGGCATTTCTGTCTGTGAACACTGTTTTGTAAGCTGTCTTTGTCTCACGCAAGAGTAAGTGACCGATGCAGTTTCAAAATAAACTGTCAAATGTGTGTTGATTTTGTATGTGTATTGATTCCCTAAATGCATGAATTTATTAGTGATGTAAAGCTTTAGCCTTTATGATGACTCTAGTTTATGAAAGATGAATCCATTATACATAAATCATGACCAGGCTGGTGGACTTATTGTCTTGTTGGATGAAAGTATAAAATAGTCAAAATAACGACTAAGGGTTGATTCTTGGGGCTCTTTACTTACAAAAGACCATTTGCTACATGAATCTTTAATAATCAGTACAAAACCCTTCATAACTTAGAAAATGTATGGGTTTATCTGCTTAATGCTTATACATTTCAGTTTTTTTTTTTGCTTTAAAACCGCTTTGTGGTTTCATGCGGCATGCAAAAAGTAGAAGACTAGGCTGCTTCTTTGAATGGCAGGAAATGGGGACAAATTATTTTATCCCAGAGTTGTGTAATTTCAGGGCTAATTGGGCAATGCTTCACACTTAAAGCAGTTTCTCAAGGATTTGCAGCTTTGGCTCAAGCCATAAACTACCATTGGCCACAGGCATTGCGTTTCCTCTCGCTGAAAAGCAACCCTAAAGCACTGACATTTCATGACCGCATGAATATAATATGCTGTTTGAGTTGGGAGACCCAACAAAGTTAATATTTATTTTTAAGCAATTCAACAGGTGTACCGGTTAAAATATTTAGTGTGACCTCATATTTGAACACATTGCACAGTCTAGATTATTTAAAAAAGAAAAAAACATTTATAAGCTTTAAGCATTTTTTATATAAATATTCTGATCTAAATGATTATTCTTCCAGAGGTGGTAAACCTGCAATACAATAATTGTATTGTTTCCCACATTTTTCCCTCCCACATCAAAATGCATTAAGTCAAAATAAAACAATGTACAGTGACTCCGTACACCATTGGATTATTTTAATGACTGTGATGAAAGCATCATGGTCCAAACTCGAAATGCAATACTTTTTCAAATTAAAACAAAGAGTCACTTCCTTCCATTCCACTTAAACATGTCCATTCATGTTAATCTAAACATGATACGTTTACATGTAAAACAAACTTTCTGAATCCCAGTCTCATACGTAGCCTTGTCATTTATATATTGAAATATAACAACAATTACAACGTTAAGTTTAACATAAGAGTGAGAAGCAGTGATGGGCCGTTAGCGTCGCTACAAGTAGTGACGCCAACGCTACTAGTTTTAACTGCATTTCTCAGCAGCGTCGCTGCTTTATGAATCACATAGGTTTTCAGTAGCTTTTTGGTCAAGTAGCACAGTAGCGTCAAAAAAAAGCTAACGTTATATTATCCAAAGAAAGCATTTTGAAACTCGATCTCAAATCGGAAATATAACTGCTACGGATCGCCACAGACACTAAAGCTCGTAACGCCATTGGCTCCTCAAACTGTCAGTCAAACCTCATTATTCTTTATATTTTGGCCAAATAACAGAAAAAACGTCCACCTAATAACAGAAAACGGGGAAACGCGACACGAGTAAAAAAAAAAACATTCGCTGGTCAAAAGCTTCGTATTTGAACTTGATTTTGATTATATGTTTATATTAATATCTAATGACACATGCAACGATGCAAATAAACGTAGCATATCTGTAGTCATATACATCTATATGGTAACACTATACAATACGATTTCATTAAAGTTAGCTAATGGATTATCTAACACGAGCATACCATATCTAAAAATATTTTAGCAAAAAAATGTAGTAAACTACTTTTGCCATATTGCTGTAGCTTTAGAGTAGTGAAGCTTCATTTAAAGAAGAGTAACTGTTAGCTTAGCTCACTACATTTCCAAGTAGCTTGCCCGGCACTGGTGAGATGCTACTAGATTTGCCTTTATTTCAAAACAAAAAGTAGATCACTCTTTAAAGCGCTTTACTACAAACGCCCCTCCCCACGCAATTCGTCACACTCTATACGCAAGTCGTCCAATCAGCAACCCCAGTGAGTCTATTTAAAGAAGTAGTCCCGGCCACTATCAGCTGTCACCTGAAGGTATCCATACGCGGAGGTAAACACTGGGGCGGAGCGAGGCGGTTGACGGCTTCGAGCGCATGCTGTTGGTAAAAGTGTATGTAAAGATACACAGAATTCAGAGTTTCTAAAGTTTATTTCTATAAAGTTTCGACGTAAACGTAGAACTCGACAGTGCCTTTGAATATGTAAAGCCTTGTTACTGCTTCTACTGTGGGCCCTATTTGTACATAGGCACATGAACTTGACAAATTTACTTCCTTGAAAATAAAAAAAGATTCAAAAAGATTTGAGTCTTTCATTTTAAATAACACCTCATTACAGAGTAAACCGGAAATAATTGTATAGTTCGAACTTTTCTCCGAATGCGACGTAAATGTGATGAGTATGTTAGTTTGTTTCTTGAGCATGAATAGCGTCTGCAACAATTTAAACGAACAACGTATTTCCAAACTTTAGTCGTTACGCATATAGAAGACAGACGGTTTAATTAATTCGACAATAAACGGTAAATATCAGGGCCGAACTGTCCTTTTAAAGTGATCCTTCAAAGCTAACGTTACAAACGAGAGGACACGCTCGCTTTGGCTCTAGATTTTTGAGCGGATGTGGTCTCAGCCTAAGAGCAGTCACGTCACGGTGAGTGTGTGTTGTGCGCGTGTGTGTGTTGATTGTTCGTGTTGTTCAAGTGTTAGCCGGAGTGGGGGAGTAAGGACGGACAGACCGTGTTGCAGATCCCAGGAAGTTCTGTCTCCGCTTCACTGAGCGACTCGGTTCTGCTCCGGAACCGGACCTGCAGGATGACCCAGCGGGGCCCGGCCGAGTTTACCTCACCGCCCGAGTGTCCGGTGTTTGAGCCCAGTTTGGAGGAATTTGCAGACCCGTTTGCGTTTATCAATAAAATCCGACCCATCGCCGAGAAAACTGGGATCTGCAAGGTTCGACCGCCACCGGTGAGTGCTGTCCGGACGGTTTGAAGCGGACCGGCTGAAACGGGCCGGATCTGCGGAGTGATTCTGAGTTCGGTTTAAAGGGAAATGTCTCAACATGGCGGCGCAGTGACAGCACTGCCGAACCGCTTTGTGTGTAGCTATAGGCATCATATCAGTTGAATATCCGAAGCTTTACCGGGTCTGTGCTCGACCTGCGGACCCGCCTGACCCGGATTTCTGACCCATGAGCGCAATAACGTCGCCCAGGATCCGCAAACGTCGCGGATGTCTGTATATTATACAGGAAAATGTCTCTTTATGGTCGCCGAGCGTGTAGTTTACGGCCTGGCTCGGTTCTAGTGCGGGAGCGTCACGTTTACTTACCCTTTAGTTTGCTGATTGTCAGTGTTGATCGTTGATATAGAATATAGTTGATATTTGTATGTATATTGAAGTATTAGTAGTGGTGTAGTTTCTTCTGCATCTTTAGTGACATTGACGAACAGAAACCCCCATCATTGCCTCATAATTTCATTAAAAGGACTTTTAATGAGTTCCGTGTACTTTTAAAGAGAATTTAATGTCGACAGATAGACAAAAGCCATCAAGAGATCAGGAGCTACCTGCCAATGCGGAAATTAACATTTCCTTTCATTTTCACCATAGCACATTGACTATATACACGTATTCATAAGTTGAGTTTTGTCTTATTTTTAATTGCATTATCATCTTAATGAGAATATTTTGATTATAAACTAATACTACCATCATTATATAGTTATATCCTCTATTATGGTCGGAACGAATCCATTCTGTTGCAAAAGTGGTTGTGTGTGGATTGGAGAATAATTCAATTAATTAATTACCGTTTATACCTTCCATCTGATCCGGTTCAGTCTTTCGGCGTTAATCTGAATCCTAACTCCCGAACCTGTCTAAACCAGTCTGAAGGGTTTCAGTGGTTCTGATGGCGTCTTTATGTTTTATAGGTTATGTGAGTGAACATTAGATGAGCCCAGTGCCACGCATATTATAATTTATTCATCTCTGAAGATGGTTTTGTGTCTGACTGACCGAATATGTATTCTACAATATATTTTCAATATACATATACATTCATATACATTCAAACACAATTTTATGTTTATAGCCTTATTTAGGTTTCATGTTATTTTAAATGCTGTTTACTTATTTATTGACAATTCTCGCTCCGTCTGTTGTGTCCATGACGCGCTCCGGATCAAACCCGCTGGTTCTGGTTTCGGGTTTGATGTGGATTCGAGTTCTTTTATGAATCTATTAAACTCGCAGCTACGTGACGCGATTCACGCATGAGGTGGCAGCTGAGAGAAAGCGTAATTACGTTAAACAGGCGATGATTAACTGGCAAAACATGTCAAGCATCATTATAGGACGACGGTCTCGTATCAGTGGCGATATTAATATCCAGACAAGTAATGTTTTGGTAGGGTTTTAATCTCACAAGGGTTTTTAAGCGGCCTCTTGCTTTCCAACACCACCATAGACGCGCACTGGATTCTGACACGTTTAAAGTGATTCACTGGCTCGGTTCGGCTCACAAGCTGGTCCCGAACCCTATGGATTGATGTAAAGATGAAGTCCTCGGGCCGGGCGCGTCCTCCATGTTGCGAGCTATGGAGTGAATGAACCATCTGGCCATTTTGTGTCTTTCTTTAACTGTGCTGCCTGAACAGCAAACAAGGAAATAATGTGGTAAACTGGTTTAATATGCACATAACTTACCTTCATTTTCTTGATTATGTGTAGCTGAGGTAATAGATACGGATTGTGGTGAATATTGTTCTAATGTAGGGCACAAATCTGTATATATGATCTAATTTACAAGTTTATTGGACAGACTCGTAATTGGTGTGCCTTTTAGATATGCAATTTTTATGTTATGAGGCAAGATTTTTTTTAGTACTGAATAAAAAAAGTATGTGCTGATTACACAATTATAAATGTATTAAAGCAAACATATCTACAGTTTGAGTTCTGAGGCTTAAATGTGAGGTTTTGCTGCTCATTTTTGAAGGTGAATTATTATTTTTTGGCTAAGATAGGGTAACACTTTATTGATCCCAAGAGGGTAATGTCTGGTCTTGGTAATCAAATTGTTAATTACATTGAGTGTATCTGGAGACACGATTGCATATGGGTTGCTGTTTTTTAATGCCGTTGTAAGCATGTGTTTATGGAGGCAGTAGACAAAGCAAATGTGTTAAATGTGGACTGAGAAGGTTTTATATAGGTAACTAGGCTGAACAGAAACCACAGTTCCACCGTTTAGCCATCTACAGCAGGTTGCGTGTGAGTGAACGTGTGCTTTTTAGTTCACATTTAGCCACTGTTAAGCAGACATGCATTCACAAGATTCTCGACCACAAACCACAAAGTTCCAGTCGTATTTGAACAGGGTTGTCTTTCAGATTCTTTCAATTCATTCAAAATATTTAGCGAGTAAGAAGTAGCCTAATGTAATCTAAATAAAATGGCTGACAGGCAACATGTATTGTGGCAACAATGTGTATTTACTTGCTGTTTGGGTAGATAATTTTGTGTCCGTTTAAATTCTCAGTGTCCAGTACCCTCAGTATGAAAGTCTTATCTGTAAATGTGAAAAACAGTCTCCACCTAATCAGAAGCTCCATGTTTTTGTGTGCATGCTAACTCGTTGATGAATTCACATCACAACAAACTTGCGAAGCCTAATGCATTTAGAAAATAAGAAAGTTAAAAAGGAAATAATGTCTTTCATAAAGCCTCTTGATTTGACCAGGTTTGTGTTTCTGACCCTAGTAATAATGAGTTGGAGGCTCAACTCAAGGACACATTATGCTGTCGATGGGGTTGAAGTTTGTTTTGTGTGAATTTTTAGCTTTGCTGAAAATATATGTATATGTGTATCCACTAATTGAAAATATATGCATAAATGTATCCACTAATTGTATGTTTACTTTGTGTATGTTTAGGATTGGCAGCCTCCATTTGCATGTGACGTTGACAGACTTCATTTTACTCCACGAATCCAGAGACTCAACGAGCTTGAGGTAATTTTACAATTTTGCTTTGAGCTAGAGACTAATTTGCACAAACTTGACTATATTTGTGAGGGCCCAATATTTTAACATATCTCCACAAATATTGTGAGACATGCTGAAAACTAACTTGCGAGGTCATCTGAAGTGCCCACTGTTTGGAGAAACTCATAAATCTCTCAAATCATCTATTGATATCAACAGGTTTGTCACAGGGTTAGGTTTAGGGTCAGGGTTTAGCAAATATTATCACCTCCATTGAAAAATCATTGTGTGAATGAGATAATAGTGACACCGTAGGGTGCGTGTTTGTGCATCGTAAGGTCAATGGTCACAGTCTTGTCAGCAAAATTTTAGTCTTTTGAAATGTCTGATATTAAAATAACACCATCACTGAGATGCTTAATAATTAACATGCACCATTCACAATGTTGCTGAATCTTAATCTCTTTTTCTTGGCTCTTCCATTACCATCCCCCCTTTCTTACAGGCTCAAACCAGAGTTAAACTCAACTTCTTGGACCAGATTGCCAAGTTTTGGGAACTACAAGGATGCACATTCAAAATTCCACATGTGGAGCGGAAGATCCTCGATCTGTACCAGCTCAACAAAGTGAGTGAGTCTGTCATTCAGGCTTCTTTATCCGACTATACAAGTCAATATGTCTAATAAATAATGACTCTGTTCAATATTGTTAGTTGAAACCTGTTACTCATCTCTGTATGAGTTCTTTATTATTGACCAAGTAAAACAAAAGCATTGAATGTTTATTATCTTTTTGCAATAAAGTCTAACTTTCTTTCTCAATCTGCCAGTTGGTTGCAGATGAGGGTGGATTTGATTTAGTTAATACAGAGAGGAGATGGACGAAGATTGCCATGATAATGGGGTTTTCCCCAGGCAAAGCTGTTGGGTCCCACCTGAGAGCCCATTACGAGAGAATCCTTTATCCGTACAACCTCTTCCAGTCTGGGACAAACCTGCTGGTGAGTTTAACTTATAAACACATCAGATCGATACATCACACACTATCTATAAAGCTTTCAGCAGTCATGCAGGAGTTTTGGGTTAGGAGTCCGGTTACAGCTGGTCTACAGTGTTAAAGTTGAGCTTTTAGGGTTAGCGGTATTAGTTTCCATATTAAGGTATGATTCAGTATGTTGTGCTTATGAATGTAATATGTGGTTAAGTGTTTTATTGAGTTTTAGCTGCTTGTTGTCTGTATTGTGCGAATCTTCCTAGTGTTACTGCTCTTTGTGCCACAGCCTCTGCTAAATGTGGTTGCAAATTACTTTGGTCTTTAGAGACAAATATAAATTAGCAAAATGCACAAAATGGTATTCATAACATTTTACACACTGTAAGCTGCTACCTTTCAATGATGGAAGAATCCATCATATATTTATGTGCTTAATAAATATAATCATATTTATATTACAATGATAATAATATAAAATGTATAATAATAGTTACATATTGAAACAAACTGTATAGACTATAGATAAATGGATATAAAATATAACCCAAGTATGTAATATGTAAATATTTTCAAATATATTTCATTATTTTTCAATACAGTCAGTGATCACATGCAAGAGGATTTGAATATGAAAAGTATCTTTGAGCCAAACTAATTTTCTTTCCGTTGACTTAATGCTTGACATCTCTGTTAGATGTTGTGACCTCTGACCCAAAGATCACTGGCATTTTCATTGTAATGTTTGGTGCTCTTTTCCACATCAGGCTCTTGACCTTGCAGCCAAACTGACAAGTTTTGTGGCACCTCCTGGGCTGGAGGAGGTACGTTTTTACTTTTAACTATCTGACCATTTAAATCTGGACAGGATCTGAAATAATTATGAATACTGTGGCAATTAATATTTCATTTAGTAGTCGCTGTGGCTCTTACTTCCATACTGAAATGTGCTCCTGCTCACTGAAAATCACACAATCCATCTTTTAAATGTATGGATTTGTTATTACAGTAGTTTGTTACTCCTTTATGAATGTTTTACACTATTTCTCGGTCCTTTATCACTTTCTTATGTTTGATATGTAAACATTTCCTTTTGCTGCTTATGTAAGTTTGTTTGTGTGTTTATTTTTGAACCCAGTGTTTTATTTTTGAGTTTGGATGACAAATGGGAGCGAACTGGTGTTTCTTTGACGGACAGCATTCAATCTGTCCTGACCCTCACCATCCCCCCAGCCGTCCTGCCATGACACTATTGCTTTTATTCTCCACCTACTACTCTTGTCTTTATTTTCACTGCTCTTTCTATGTTTTTGACTTCTGCTGCATCCTTTCTTCCTCACATCCCTCCCCTCCTCCTCTCAACCCACAGAGACTGTGACCTGCTTTCTGTTCACGCTAATCTCTTTACACCTCCAGCTGTTCTCTCTCCTCCCTCTATCTTCTGTCTGTCGTTAATCTGTAATCTGATAGTGGTAGCAGGCGTCATACAGTTTGGGTGCCGTGTAGCTGGGAATGTTGAGGATTTCTTCCTGCACGCAGTCACAGATGTAACACTCTTTATAGCCAGGCTAATAGGTTTTTCACACATTAGTATAGCTTATCTTTGGGGTGGAGGGAAATGATGACGGTGATTTAGAAGAATTTTGTGAAGTGTGAAGTTTCCAGTGTGGAGAACTCTGAGGTGGCCTCAAAATGACCTTTGACTTTTCAGTGCATTTATAAACATTGAAATCTTAAACATTTCTCTGGATTAAAAATAGGCCTAAATTATTGTTCTATTACACTTTAAGCATTGTTAAAATTATCTTCTGTAGTTTGTTGGAGTTAAATCGAAAGATTATTGGAGTATAATTAACAACAAAAACAAAAAACATTAGTCTTTCTACTGGAAAATGCAATGTTTAATTCAAAGTATTATTTGCCTTTTATAGCAAAACTTCTAACAATTTCTGAGTAAAAATTGCAATCCTACACCAGTTTATAAAGGGATAGTGTAGTTAATGTAGAATATTGTTTTGTAATAATGTTTCTACCCTCTTCATTACTGACTTTCTCTACACAAAAGATGTTATGCAGAAGTCAAAGCTGCTTTTTTCCATGGGCTGTCAAGCTCCAAAAAAGGGTCTTAAAAGGGTTCATGCAACTCTTCTGAAACCATATTTTACCTTTAGTGTGAGGTAAACATTTTTTATAATATGCATCTGTATCTCAATTTAATTCACACTATGGAAAGAGCAGCTCGGGCCTTTTGCCTAACATCTTCATTTGAGTTTAACAGGAAAAAATAAGGTCATACAGGTTTGAAACAACATGAGTCTGAGTAAATGATGTCACATTTTAGTTTCTGAGTGAACTATACCTTTAAGTGCTGCATTAATTTAACATTAGGGCATTGTAGTTTTCTTATTTTATATGTTCAGTAAATTTAAATGTGAAGGGCACATCTAACCAGTTTAATTGTTTTTCTTACTTTATTCAGTGTCTGCAGAAGGTATCAGTGGATAATGTAAATGATGAAGATAAAGCGTATAAACCCCATGACCTGCTGCAGAGACAAAACATTCACGTTCAGCCCAGCGACACGAGCGCACCTGCTAGACGAGCCAAGAGGATGAAAACAGAGGTGAATACTCCATTTGTGAGAGGGCAACTATGTTGTAGGTTTATTATCACAGTTTGACTCCATTTGTCAGTTTTGTTTTTCTAATGGTTCATACTGTATGTCGGGTTTTTAGGGGTCATATGACGTTGCTAAAAAGAACATTACTTTGTGTATTTCCCCAATTGTAAGTCGTTTTGGATAAAGCGTCTGCAAAATGACTAAATGTAAATGTATTGGGTATAATGCAATGTTTACGTGGTTCGTGGTTAAACACATTATTTTCCACATACTGTACATTATTGTTGCTCCTCTCTGCCCCGCATTTCTGAAACGTGCTGATTTTTATAAAGCTCATCATTCTGAGAAGCGAGGTGTGCTCTGATTGGCCAGCTATCCAGTGCGTTCTGATTGATCGTGTTAACATTACCATGTCTACATTTGTGATCGGAGAAACGACAAACAACAAGCACTACTCTACATATCTCAACTTGCATTTGAAAAGTCAGTAGCAGAAACATACTTACAGGCTGTGAGTCAGAAGTGCCAGACTGTCCTTGCAAAGTTGGAATTGCTCCACTTTATAGAAACTGCCTTTGTGCAAGCCTGCAAGGCTATTCTCCTGCCAGGTTCAGGAAATGGTCCTCTGTAAATTGCGCTGCACACACTCTAATATTTGTGTTGAACTGTTCTGGAACAGTGTTGAAAATACAACTTAACCACTGATTTCTAGTTGTGTCCTCTTTTGGAAGCCCAAACAAAGTAGTTTCGCTTTCACAACGAACATCATCTCCAGGACATGGCGCTGACGGCAGCAACAGTGCTACAGCGAGAATAATAATCACGCCCTCTTTCTTTGCATATACATTTGGGCGGTGTTATGCAAATCTCCCCACACCGTGACGTAGACATGTGGGGGCGTGTTTAAACAAGGCGTTTTAGGGGGGCGTGGACAAGTCTGAACTTTGATAAAGAATATCTCTTTTGTTTTGAGACTTTAGTCTTTGCAACTTTAGGGATCTTATCTATGCACGGGCAGCTTGTAACACTCCAAAGAGAAAGCAAAACTTGAAATCGCATCATATGACCCCTTTATAGATGCTCACCGAGGCTGCATTTATTTGATCAAAAATACAGTAAAAATAGTAATATTATGAAATACTACTACTACTATATATAACAGTTTTCTATTTTAATATATTTTAAAATGTAATTTATTCCTGTGATGACATAATTACTCCAGTCTTCAGTGTCACATGATCCTCCAGAAATCATTCTTGGTGCTCAATAGACATGTTTTTATTTTAACTCGCATGCTTCTATTTTTGTGTCTGTAGTCTGGCTGTGTCAAGTCAGAGGGAGATGAGGGATGTGAGAACAGGCCCAATCTCAGGAGGAGAATGGGTTCATTCGTTGTCAAGCCTGAACCAGGTGAGCACCTAACATTTGCATCTAACCTCACATGACTCCGATCATTTGCCAGTATTCATTAGGTAATAGTTATAGTCAAGCAAAAGTAAACATGTGATTGGCACAGCTTTATTAGTCAAATCAGTGTCTTTATATGAACAAATGCATTTGTATGTGTGTATTAGAGCGAGAGATCCCTATACAGGTGAAGCAGGAACCTGTGGAGATAAAAGAGATGAATCCTGAACCAGAGAAAAGCAATTCATATTACAAGAAAAACATCCCCATTCCTACAGTAAGCATGGTACATTTCCTCCCTTCTTTCTTATTCAAATGTAGGTTCTGCTGAGCCTTTCTGTCACATGTAAATCACAACCATAACAAAGTTAATTTAACTCATTTCAGTTGAGGAAACAAATTGCCTTAAACCATTTAAGTAAAATAAAACATGTATGAGTACGATGAAGTTGTAATTTTATTAATATTAAATAACTATAAGCTGTATTCAAATACATTGTATAGCTAAAACTTTGTTTACATGGTTGGCATATCATAGTGCTGTCTGTCTTTCTCTAGGTGGACCTGTATGTGTGTTTAGTGTGTGGAAAGGGGAACGATGAGGACCGGTTGTTGTTATGTGACGGTTGTGATGACAGTTACCACACCTTTTGCTTGATCCCGGCTCTCAGTGATGTTCCTAGAGGTGATTGGAGGTGCCCTAAGTGTCTGGCTCAGGTGAGTTATAAAGTAAACCATAACAGTGTTTGCTCATTATTAAAAGTCAGAAACTGACTGATTCTGAACAGAAACCAGTCAATATGGATTTTTGAGAATTTACTACAACAACTGATTGACTCATTATTTATGTGTTTCTGCAGGAGTGCTGTAAACCTCAGGAGGCGTTTGGCTTCGAGCAAGCTTGCAGGGACTATTCTCTGAAATCCTTTGGGGAAATGGCAGACTCCTTCAAGTCAGACTATTTCAACATGCCTGTTCATGTATGTACAAATCCCTACTGAGACACTGACATTGACTCTCATGAGTACAGATTTACAAACTTCATTTTGAAACAATGAACCTTAAGCACTGATGTTGATTTCTTTTTGGTTTGTTTTAGATGGTTCCCACCGAATTGGTAGAAAAAGAGTTTTGGAGGTTGGTCGGCACCATTGAAGAGGATGTGACAGTTGAATATGGTGCTGACATCGCTTCGAAAGAGTTTGGAAGCGGTTTTCCAATCAAGGGTGGAAAGTTTAAGGTTGCGCCGCATGATGAGGTACAACTACAATATCAGATTTTGAGATATTACTCACAATTTCCAACATGCATTAATTTGTAGCACATCCTGTTTACATCACTGATGTCGTTATTCTGTGTTGCGACTGATTGCTGTAGAAATATCTTCGCTGTGGTTGGAACCTGAATAACATGGCCATGATGACACCATCAGTGCTGACTCACGTCACTGCTGATATATGTGGCATGACTTTGCCATGGCTGTACGTGGGCATGTGCTTCT
This sequence comes from Gymnocypris eckloni scoliostomus, assembly GCA_027564155.1. NCBI lineage: Eukaryota > Metazoa > Chordata > Actinopteri > Cypriniformes > Cyprinidae > Gymnocypris > Gymnocypris eckloni. The sequence continues at coordinate 15,172,939 of CM050420.1, forward strand.
CCTCTTTCTGCTGGCACATTGAGGACCACTGGAGCTATTCCATCAACTACCTGCACTGGTAATAAGTGATATGCTTGATAAAAGGCAGATTTATATGTGTGTGTATGTGTGTGTGTGTGTGTATATATATATATATATATATATATATGTATGTATGTATGTATGTATGTGTTAGTGATGAGCTAAAACGTCACCCGAATCCGCAGCTTCAAATAAATTATCCACTCACCAACCGCCCGCACCTATATTTTTGTCTGATTTAGATAACCGCACCAGATCGTCACATTCAGGGTTCGTACGGACATAAAAAACCCAGAAAAGTCACGGAATTTCAAAACAGCAATTTCCAAGCCTGTATCGATTTGGAAAAATAAATAAACCCAGAAAGTTTTGGAAAAGACATGGAAATCTATTTCACAATCCTCTTTATAATAGAATTATGTTTAATTATGTCCTGAATTTCAGTGCGGTATTGCGCATATATCGCATTACTAATTTCCGCAGCTTTCAACTTTAAAAATGAGGGAAATTACTGCAAAACATTTATTCAATATAGCATATATAGATTGGATGAATAAATAAATTTACACAAACCATTAGATCAAATCAGTCATTCGAAATCAGTGTGATTCAGCACCGAGTCCTCTCTCTTTGACCTTCTCTTCACATCGGCGAATCTAGAGCTGCTGCATGGTGCGTTACAAGATTCTAGCTCACGTTTTGGTGCAGTTTACAGAATTGTCAATTTCCTAATCGGTCATTGTTGCATCGTCACAAATGTTTTATTTTCATGTCTTTTTAAGCCATTCGGTACTGTGCTCTCCTTTTCTGTGCGCTCAGTCACATCCAAGGCTCAAGTACCAAATCTAACAAACAAAGCTTGTTGCGCTTAAGTGGCCAAATGCACACAAAAAGACGTCAAAATGATTGAGTATCCTCGTAAGCACTGTCAATTTAGTCTGAAGTTAATGTAAACCGTTTCAAAAGAAAGGCGCATGTGTATCAGTATTGGATTCATGAAATAGGTCTTGTGACAGCAGCCTAACAAAGCTGTGCCGTCTGTCATTATTGTTAATCAAACAATAAAAGACAGAGAAAATCCCTTACTGCTCCTGACTAAATAGCCTAATGTTTTGTTGAATAACTTTAATATGTTAATTTACACTTTATTAGATTTCTGTAGCCTATTTAGAAAATGTAGTTAATATTTGCATCATTAATGATTTATCTTATCCACCCGTGACCCACCCGCAAATAATCAGAATGCATTTTTTTATTACCCGACCCACGGATCATCCGCAGCGCCTGAGGATGTAACCGACATCCACGCATCACTAATATGTATACGTGTAGCAGTGCTATATATAGTGCACTGACTGTACTTCTGTCCCCCACAATGTTTTTGATTCAAATGTTTTCCACTCTAAATAAAAATGCAGTTACCTAGGAGAGTGTTATTATAGAAAATATAGAAATATCTCTGACTGATATGATTAAGTTACTTTGTGTGTCGCTTTTTCAGCAAGCATGCTTTGCATTTATTTAAAAGTGACAGTAAAGACCGTTTTTTATAAAGATTTCTGTTGTCAATAAACAAAATACTTAAATGCTGTTTCTTTTTAACTTTCTATTCATCAAATAATGCTGAAAATATTGTATCACAGCTTAACACTTGTTTCTTGAGCACTATCATTACACAGGAATAAATTACAATTTAAAACTTTAAAATAGTAGTCATTTTAAATTGTAATAATATTTCACAATATTGTTGTTTTTACGGTCTTTGATTAAATACGTGGTATTGTATATGTGAAGACCGTGATTGTATTTTTGTATGTGTTAGGGGAGAACCTAAGACCTGGTACGGTGCTCCTGGTTTTGCTGCTGAGCAGTTGGAAGGAGTCATGAAGAAACTGGCCCCAGAACTGTTTGAGTCTCAGCCAGACCTTCTACACCAGCTTGTCACAATCATGAACCCCAATACACTCATGGCCCACGGAGTACCAGTGAGTTTTACATTTGTGCATCTAATCACATGCTCACATGGAGAACCTGTGAATAACACAGGATTTCTTTTTTAGATTTACAGAACCAATCAGTGCGCAGGAGAGTTTCGTCATCACTTTCCCACGGTCCTATCACAGCGGCTTCAACCAGGGCTTCAACTTTGCAGAGGCTGTGAACTTTTGCACAGTAGACTGGGTGAGGATCAGTTCTGCTGTTACCTGTTACACTGACTGTTATTAATGTAGATTTTCTTGGGCAGTTGCTGAGTATGCAGAGTTTTAATTTATGTGAATATTTATAGTGAATAAATATGTGAATAATAATTTTTTTGTTGCATAATTTGTGTTGTAAATTTGGTTTGCAGATGCCACTGGGGCGTCAGTGTGTGGATCACTACCGCCTGCTGCACCGTTACTGCGTGTTCTCTCATGATGAGATGGTGTGTAATATGGCCATGAAAGCCGACAGCCTGGATGTGGTTCTGGCGTCAGCCGTACAGAAAGACATGCAGTTCATGATCAAAGAGGAGAGAGAACTGCGGGACAAAGTTCGTAAGATGGTGAGAGAACACAAACAAAACCTGTCTGTGTGTGAGAGACACCATTTGTGTGGATGACACTAGAGTGTAAATTTATTCAACTGTGCTCATTAGTCTTCCCACTCTGAGAAAAACAAACAGATATGGAAGTTTGTAGCAAAATATGCTGTAAGTCAATACTAAAACAATGACCCTCACACATCATGGATTTTATATGTGCAATAAAATGACCTATCTACTTACATTATGAAATGGCATTATATTATATAGCTTTTTCCAGATTTCCATGAACACTGACAACCCAGAATTAATGGTGGTCTGTTATATTGGTCCTTTTAATAGATTAGAGATGTTAGTAATGTCTGAATATGCCATTTGCATATAATATACATGCTGTTTTTTTTCTACTTATCTGTAAATGATCATTTGATAATGTTCTCTCTCTTTGTATAGGGAGTGGTTCAATGTGAATTGTTTGAATACAACCTGCTGGCAGATGATGAGAGACAGTGCATAAAGTGTCGCACCACCTGTTACCTGTCTGCTCTCACCTGTCCCTGCAGACCAGGAGTTCAGGTGTGTCTACACCATGCCCACGACCTCTGCTCCTGCCCCGTTTCCAACTACACACTCAAGTGAGTCTCCACTTCTGCTTTTGGTACTCCTCAATGATCAGGCTACAAGATATGAGAGCTGGCCATATTTAAAGATTGGCCTCCATTTAATTTTATTATGATTAAACAATTACATTTTGATTGGATTACTGAAGTGGTTCAATTCCTAATCAGTGCTTCAGATTCAAATATAGTGTTGTTGTTGGCTGTGCCTTAGAAAAAAAAAAATTCTTAAGTGAAGCTCTTGTGAAAGTTTCACTCAATGCACTGCTCAACCACACAGTTACCGTTTCACACTGGATGACCTTTACCCCATGATGAACGCTGTGCGGCAGAGGGCGGAGTCCTATAATGAGTGGGCGTCACGAGTGACAGAGGTCATGGAAGCGAAGCTTGACAAGAAACGCAGTGAGTTTCATTCTGAACATTTCCAAAACCAGCATCTTTCTGAATTAGAAGCCACTTTCACCATGTGTAGTTTTTATAATTATTAATAATAATAATGTTAACATTTTATTTATTAATACACAATGTATAAACTTGATAAATACCCCTTACAAATATTTAATTGAAGACAATCAGGAAATCAATAAAATACATTTTATTTACTTAAATGTTCACAGTATACATAATAATAAATTAGAAGAAAAAAATTTGCTATGCAAAATAGTGTATTTAACATTTTCATATTTTTTTTCTACAGAGGCTGATATTAATATTTAGCCCACCTTTCACAATCTAAATTTTTATGGACAATCAAGTCCCATGCTACATGTATTCTATTTCAGTCATAAAAATGTTACATCACTCAAGTTAATTGCGTTTGAGTACCATGTTATTAGTTTCACTTCTGCTTCTGGCTTCTCAATGGCATCTCTCTCTCTATCGCTGTAGATGTCACTGTGTTTCGCACCCTTCTGGAGGAGTCTGAAGAGAAATCGTTCCCAGGGAACGATCTGTTACGTCAACTGAGGCTGGTTACTCAAGATGCTGAGAAATGCTCGTCTGTTGCTCAGCAACTGCTTAATGGCAAGAGGCAGACCAGGTACATGCACACAAAACCACAAAGAGACTAGAATGAATTCTACTCAAACAAGCTACAGTTACAAAACAGTTTACAACCTAGGGGTTGGTAAGATTAAAAAAAAATGTGTTTGAAAGAAGTCTCATATTCACAAAGGCTGCATTCTTTTTTTTATTCAAAAATACTGTAAAACATACTGTAAAACGGTAATATTGTGAAATATTATTACAATTTAAAGTAAAAGTTTTCTATTATAATATATTTTCAAATGCATTTTATTCCAGTGATGGCAAAGCAAAATTTTCAGCAGCAATTTACTCCAGACTTCAGTGTCACATGATCCTTCATAAATCAATTTAATATGCTGATTTGGTGCTTTTCTTATCAATGTCATATGATTTTTAAAGATCATTATTTGCCAGCCCGCTCCCACAATGTTTGTGTCCACTCCCGCCCGCTCACGCAGACTTTCTCTCAGAGATTGTGAAAACTGTACACAAATACTCAGACTAAATATTAGTTCAAGTTAACATCCAGAATAACGGGCTTTAAACATGATTGCGTTTAAATAAGATGAAGTAATACTAAACCAAAGAACCACAAGTGACAAAAACATTGGGTATTTTTTAATTAGCGTTATAAAACATAAACCGTTAAAACAAAGCCAAAACTAGTGGCACCCTAGTTTTTAAAAGTACTGCATGATACACACTCACCAAGCAATTAACTAAACAAACAGTTTAAGTAAATAAGCCAAAGCACAATAATAACTTTAACTTCTTAAATAAATAAACGTTTAGAACTTGGAAATTAGGTATGTCGCCTCAGGGCAGAGATGCCAGATTTATGTCAGTTGTAAACAAACACTTTTGCACATTTATGGCAACTTACTAAGTTTAAGTTCTTTCCAATTTTTTTCAGTGACCATTGAGAATTGTTTCCAGATGTCTGACTTGCCTTGCTTTACTTTTGTCAAGTAAACGCCGCTTTAATTTTCTTCTCAAGTTTGTGTGTTGACACCATTTCTATTACATGCCAAATCCCACCATTCCGCGGGTCTCCGCTAAATTTTCTGACCTCCCGCCCGCAGCAAAGGTAAAACCGCCCGTTCCCGCGAGATTTGCGTTGGATCCCGCGGGAGCCCAAACCCGGGTGTGCCTCACACGTCTTTAAAAGTGAAGTTGCGGGCTCTTTGATCGCCCCCTGGTGGCTGGCTGCAGTACAGGTCATAACCCCGCCCTCTCCATGTAAACGAATGGGACTTGAGTCAAAATAAAAAAGTGAATTACACTTCCAATACAATTTTCCGAAATGTGGTTTTGGTCAATTTAAGGTAGTTGTTATCACTCTGATATATGTTCAATTTTGTGATAAGTTTGATTTTAGCTAGTAATTTGATGCTATAAAAACAGGGTGTGTCGTTATGGTTGATTGGGTCTGCGGAGTTTGATAATGCGGCTCCACCTCGCAACATTACTGCACAGACTCGGGCTCCAAACTAATCTCTACTGTGCAGACTCGGGCTCCAAATTACGTCATTTACTCACGATGGCAGCGGCCATACTGAGATGTTTTGCCTTCACTTTTCTATAGTGGAAGGAAGCGGAGACGCGTTGTCCATCTTTTTTTACAGTCTATGCCCAAACCCAATGCAGCCTTCTAGCAAGATGCAACCCATAGCAATGCGTTATGTAACGATGTCTCATTAACGATAAAAGTGATCATTCCAAAAGTACACATCGAATACTGAACACGAAAGCTCAAACCAGTGTGAACGGACCTCACTGGTTCTCTTGTGTCAGCACACTAATTTCTTCTTCTTTTGGTTTAATTGGCAGCTTAACATTTGCATTTGCGTGTCTTCTTTTCCTTCTAATGGCGGTTGACAAATCTACAGGAAGGTTTATACTGCCCCCTACTACACATCACTGGCATGACATAAAATAAGGATCGGGCTTAGGAGAGCCGATACAGTTCAGTTAAAAAAATGCTTGATCGGCCTCGATCCTTGAGATCGGCCCAAGACATCCCTATTAAAAACAGTTGTGCTCCTTAATATTTTTGTGGAAACAATATGTGGAAAACTTCACACTTAACAGCCTTACATATGGCAGAGCTCATGACGCAAGTCCCTGAAAAAAAACTGTGGTACATTTCAACCCTCAAAGACAACCATCTATACACATACTTGGACAAAAATAATGCAAAGAGGTGCAAAAATGACCCCTTACACACTCACTATACAAGTACTTCAGCTCACAGTGTTTATTACCATTTCAGGGGAATTTCCAGTGTGGTGGGCTTTGTTTTTCTGCATACTTTGGTTTGGTTCGGCTGAAACACACATGGCATGTGAATTGTGTATTATTTCATGCATTTGATTGTCTGTCTGTCATCATCTGTCTGCAGGTACCGCACAGGAAGGGGTAATTCTCCTAATCAGCTCACAGTGGAGGAAATGAGATCATTTGTCCGCCAGCTTTATAACCTGCCCTGCAGCCTAACACAAGCACCGCTTTTGAAGGTGACTGACACACACATGCACGCACACACTTACTCACAGTTGTGTAGGATGCAGGCAATCTTCCTGAAGATTAATGAGACACAGTTAATCTCTAAACAGCTTATATAATACATGCTAATAACTTTCTCTCAGGAGCTGCTGAACAACATTGAGGATTTCCAGCAACACAGTGAGAAGCTTCTTTCTGATGAAGTGAACACAGATTCTGTTAGCGAGATCGAGTCCTTGCTGGAGGAGGGCTCTCAGTTTGACGTGTGTCTTCCGGAGTTGCCGCTGCTGCGGGAGCGTTTGGAACAGGCCCGGTGGCTGACTGGAGTTCAGCAGGCAGAGGATCCGGTATTGACCCCCTGCGGTCTCTCTCTGGACTGCATGCGCCGGCTGATCGATCGAGGGGTCGGACTGACACCACATCCCTCCACTGAACGCACGATGGCTCGGCTGCAGGAACTGCTCACAATCTCAGAGGAGTTGGAAGAGAAAGCGCAGGCACTGCTAAAGGCCAGGTGGGACCAAGCAACACTGAATGAAGACTCTTGCACAAATAACACAACCATCAAGCTACCCTTTGGAGTTGATACTGTTTTGTAGATTAACTGTTTGATATCACAGACCCCCAAATATAAAGAAGCCCCTTCCTGAAATATGAAGGCAGCTGTAAGATCCACTTATATTTTGAGAAAATATTATATATGTGCAAAATTATTTATTTATTTGTACAACCCATTTAGAAATTCTTTGGGGCTACATTACAACTTTGCACCCTCAAGTTATCTCACCCAACTTAGAGAGTGCATCCTGGGATGTTTTTAGCAGGAGTCCCCATATGCTTTTTGAATATTTCCCTTTTATTGTACAGTGCAACTCATCCATTTAAAAGACAATCAGTCAATAAAGGCACAACTTGTTTTGTGTACAAAACTAACATAAATGAGTCATTTAATTTACTCTGTTTGCAGTGTTATTTACATACAGATGTTACTTGATTAATTGTTTTTCACAAACTCAATGTGCAACAATGTTATTTTAGTAGCATTTATGTTTTAGACTAGTTATTAATATTTTGAACTAGCTTTTATTTTGATATTTCCGTTTTTTAAACCAGTTTTATAATTTATTTATTTAATTTAGTATTTCAAGTTAACATTTGTCATTTTTGGTTAAATTTAATGCATCTCTCTGTCAGTCAGTAAATCTTAATTAACGATGTCAACCATTGTCATGGTTTTGTAAGGCTTGTTGGCCATTGCAGTGGGAGCTCTAGTCTCAAGACATAATGATCTATTAGAGTGACTGTACAAAAAAAAAAACCTAAGATCAATTTCAATGAATAATTTATGTTTGCATTAGGGAACCTCTTCCTTTTCTACTACAAATGAGCATTTGCATCAGTTCAGGGTAAACTGGAGGCTTGGAAATGCAAAGCAGCCCTAGAATGAGACTTAATTAATTCCTGTGGTGCGTGCTGAGAAACGGCAGGAGGCACCACAAAGTGATTGTGTTATGAGTTGAGTGACATTTGTTAACGTTTTCACTTTCTTTTAGGCCTCCAGAGAGTTTAGAGACGCTCAGGTTTATGTTGACTCAGGTGGATGGGGTACCAGCATACCTGCCAAACTGCCTGCTACTGCAAGACACGGTGAACAGGGCTAAAGAATGGCTCCAGGAAGCTGAGGATTTACAGGTTGAGTGCTCTGCATTATATGAACTATGTAGTTTGTATGCATTCCACATGCTAGTGTACCATCTCATGTTCGTGTTTTTGAAGGTTTATCTGTCTGCAGTGTTAATGGCAGTTTATGTGATTTATTTGTGTTTTTGTTTGTGCTGGCAGGTTGGAGGTCAGACTCCGGTTCTCTGCTCGCTCTCTGATATGGTTCTGAGAGCTCATGCTATTCCTGTGCGACTGGAGCCTCTGGACCAGCTGGAGGTTCTAGTATCAGAGGTGCAGGCCTGGAAAGATTCGGCTGCTAAAACCTTCCTCATCAAAAACTCTCCTTTCACACTGTTGGAGGTTAGACTGCTCATATCATATTAAATGAATGAGAAATATTCTGTTGAAATATTTAAGCTTTTAAATGGAAGTTTTTAGTTCTTGAAAGATAGAAAGTTTATATATTAACTTCTAAAATGTGTTAAATCATCAAATGATTTAGAGGTTAGCAATTAAAATTTTGCCAAATTGAAAAGAAGGTAAAATTAAAATATGTAATATAATAATAATAATATACTATACATCCTGTCTCAATTTGAAAAACATAAAAAATAAATTAATTTGCAATTTCATTTTAATTAACATTACACTATAAATGAGAATTGGAGATTTTCTTCTAAAAATTTGTGCAAAATGTAATTTCATATTTTTTATTAGTTAGTTTAGTTTTGAAATATGGCCTGTAAATATTGTCATGAAATTCATTCATAATGAAACTTTATTTTGAATAAATGGTTGTTGTCGACGTAATTCATGGGTCTGGTCACTCGTGCAGGTCTTGTGTCCCCGATGGGAAGGGGGCAGTTCTTTAAAGAAGAAGATGAGGAAGATGAAGGGAGAGTGTGTGTCATCAGGAAAGAAGAAGCTCGTGAAGCTGGACAGCATGAGTGATGTTGAGCGAGCACTTTCAGACAGTAAAGACTCTGCGTCTGCTGTGAGTTCGCTATACGGTACATTCCAGAGAATTTTCAGAAAACAAAGCTTCTCATTCATTCTCTTTTTCTCTCACGCAGATGTTTACTCTGGCTGAGGTTCGTTTAAAAGAGCTGGAGTCGCTATGCTCTCTTCGTGCAGCTAATGAATCGAAGCTCCTGCCTACTGCGGACTGCGCTGCTCTCAAAGTGTGTGTGTGTCAGAAACCACCCATGGGTGCCATGCTGCAGTGCGAGCTGTGTCGAGATGCTTTCCACAGCGTGTGTGTATGTGGACCCTCCGATCCCCTCGACCCCGAAGCCTGGCTGTGTCCGTTATGTCTACGGTCGGCAAAGCCCCGCTGGCCAAGATCCAGACCCTGTGGTCATCACTGCAGCGGATCCGTGTGCGTCTCCCAGAGGGTGATGCTCTTCGTTATATGATTGAACGCACTGTCAGCTGGCAGCGACGGGCACGAGAGGTCATAGACTCATACGATCACTCGCTGACCTCTCAGGAATGCAGAGAAGCTTCACCTACACAGAGCCACAGGACAACTGTGCACAAAAGAAAGGTTAGACATTATATCACAGACTGTTAGGAGTTTGATGTCTTGTTTCCAAAAGGGGGATAATCCAGTTTTGTTTAACTTTGTTTGAATTTAAAAAAATATATAATTCTATACATTTTGTACAATTTATTTGTTCTTTTTTCAAATTTGTTGTTTAAATAGCTTTTTTATTTGTTTAAAAAGTACACATCAATAAAGAGTCATTGTTTTATTGTAGCCACTCTGTGGATCTCCGTCTCCGTCTCCGTATCAGGACTGGGGTGTTTCTGGGCAAGAACAGTCGGTGTTTTACACAGAGCAGCGTTGTATCCCTCTCCAGGGTCTGTATCATTCTCTCACACATGCAAACTCAAAGAAAAACTCATATTTTCTGAAATTCATGGTGCAGACTGTTAAAGCAGCAGGATGACTGCTCACGTTTTCAAATGAAACGGTGTCTGTGTTCCAGGTCTCAGTTCGGAGGTGGAGGAACTGATGGTGGAGGGTTTGCTCCTGCAGGTTTCTGTCCCTGAGACCCAGCAGCTCTACAGACTTCTGCTGTCCGGCCCCCCGACCACAAACACGTCCCACACAGAACTCCCACCCTACCTCACAGAAAAACACTCCTCACCGCAGAGAGAGGTAAGGAGTCTGAGACGGTGCACGCATCATTTCTTTTTTGGGCTGTTAGCGGTTAAAGTTAAGTAACCAATTGAGAAGAACTGTCAGGAATTAGAAGTAAAGATCTGTTTCTCCGTTGGGATAATGTATAAACATTGAGACAAACCAACCCAGAGCTCAAAGATCAGCAATGTTATATGCTTCTGTAGAAGCCAAAAGTCAGTGATTTCAGCTTCGTGTTTGAGATCTACACTGGCCATATTCCTGAAGAAAACGTCTCCTTGAATCCACCAATCAAAATACATTTGCTGTTACCATGGATACGAGAATCATGGCAAAAGCAGCAAATTCTCACTCCCATAAAGCATGGATTATAAACATGAATCAAATATATTGCTTACTCATTATTAATGAGTCAATAGTTTATACTGTTATACTGTTGCTTTTTGATTTCAATACATAATTTGTTTCATATGATGCATTGTTCATGCAAGTAAAGTATTTTACTTTGAAGCTGCTTTCTTTCTTCAAAACATACTTGGATGTTGTGATTTATGTCTGAGCTGGTTGGTTTAAAGGAATAGTTCACCCAAAAATTAAAGTTGTCGTCATTTACTCACCCTCATTTTGTTCCAAACCTGATGAGTTTTTCTAATGTTGAACACAAAAGAAGATATTTTGAAGAATATTTTGAAACCAGCATTCAAAAAAATATAATCTATGTGCAACATAAAGCCATACAGGTTTGGAAAGATATGAGGGTGAGTAAATGATGACAAAATGTTCATTTTTGAAACTTTTCCTTTAACTGATGGCTTAAGAACTTTTTATATAATTTAGTGTTTTTATTAAATCCCTTTGGACATTTAATGCATAATATTTTTGTGGAAAGCATACTTTTTTTTGTTCAGGATTCTTTGAAAGACAAATTCTAATGAACAGCATTTATTTAAAATATAAATCTTTGTAACATTTCTTTATGATCACTTTTTAAACAATTTATTGCATTCTTGCTGGAAAAAAATATATTAATTTAATGTTTAACGAATTATTTAAGAATTTAAATGAATTACTTCTCTGTAGGGAGATGCAATCACTTCAGCAGAAAAGAAAGCCAAGCGGCGAATGAACCGAGAGGAGGCCGAGATCAGGGATAGAGGGATAAAGCCGAAAAGCAAGAAGCAGCGGATGGGTTCGGAGAAGCGGCGAGAGAGGAAAGCGGCATCTGTCTCTGCGTCAGATGTGTCTCAGTCAGAAGACTCTGAAGAGGATATGACCCAGTGTCCAGCAGAGAACTGTCTCCAGCCGGAGGGGGAAGAGGTGGGCAAGTGAACGTAGTGACTGTGTTTGTGTGTTTGGATGTGTTTTGACCGGTTTCTCTCTGGTTTAGGTGTACTGGGTTCAGTGTGACTGCTGTAACCGCTGGTTTCATATGATATGTGTGGGAGTATCAGCAGAACTCGCAGCCGAGGAGGATTACATGTGCGTGACCTGCAGCACAACCAACGCAGGCCGGCGGAAGTGAGACGGATGAGGGAGGCAACCTGTCTACCACCCTATCCTCCTCCATCCCTTCTGCTGGATGTGTAACTGACCCTGCCCGTTCCCTAAGCTATGACCTCTGACCTTTGTAACAACGGTGCTATTTTACTCTTTGTTGGAATCTATTGTCCTGAATGATACTATTTGGTCACTTTTTTTGTATTTTTACAGCTTTTTTCCTTCTGTCGAACTGTTTGTGGTTGTCTAAATCAATGGTAAATATGCTGAATGAATATAGCGGTGCATGGGTTTGTGTTTGTGTTGCTTTCTGGTGTGGAGGAGGGACGCTCTCATGAATCGCAGCGAGGGTCGTCTCTTCTGCATGCACGGCCAGAAATGCCACAACACAGGACAAACGAACAGTTTTCACCAAATACAATAAATAATAAATACAGAGAAATTATTTTTGGGAAACTTGTCGTTTCAGTACACAGGCATCTGGGATTCTCTCCGTTGTGACGTTTTATTTCCTTTTTGTAGATTAGTTTTATTTATCGGAGCAATAATGTCGTTTGTAAGTTTCAGGTGGTCTCGGTTGTGCTGGTGCTTTTAGAGACGGTGGTCAGATATTCAGGATATGTAACGGACACACACGTCAGAATAGTAGCAGACAGAAGAGTGTAATGAACTGCCACAACCTGCTCAAGCCGTTTTGAAGGGTGAGGGTGGGGGGTGTTAGGGTTTGGGGTTTGACTAGCTTGTTAAAAAATGTCCCAATTTATAGTGTGGAATAAAACTTTGTTCTAATATCAGACAGTCTCTTCCCTTCTTCATTTACTGATCACTGGTGTGTTGGTGCATCTGGTTTCAGCATTATTTCTATACTATTATAGTATTTTTGTGTTCATTTTAATTTGAGTAATTCTGTGCTTGTGCCATTTTTATTATTATAAAATATATTTTCAGAAATATCAGTCAGAGATGCTCTCAGCCAAGCATTATTTTGGGCTCTAGTGCCTCCCTTGGATTTGCTATAATACAAGATATTTTTTAAACCTGTTCATTTTTTTTTTTTTTTTTAATTTAGCAATCTGTCGATTGTTTGCCATTTTCGATATGGTAACTGGTCATAATTTTTTCTTAAAAATCACAAAAAGCACATTCCATGTAGACAAAGAATTAAGATTTTGAAATCTGCATGCAATAATAAAAAACATTGTTTATAATGAAACTCAGTGATTTATTTTCACTTTACAACCCTGGTGTCTGCAATCAGGTTATCTCAGATTTTGTATTATTTTGTATTCTTATTCTTTGCTTTTGTAAAGAGTGCAAGTAATAGTTTTTAGAGATGGAGAAGATTAAAAATAGAAGAAACAAAGAAACCCAAAACTAATGATTTAATGAACAAAAGAACCTAAAACTAAACTCGCGGTATAAAAAGTGATAGCTTTTAAGTCGTTTACACGACTTAGTTTGAATTTTGTTAAAGCTGAAACTCGCAAATTCCCTCATTATAACCTCATGATTCCCTCATGATAATATGATAATTTATCATACAGATTATAGGAGTTATGATGCTTAAACACTGACTAGACTGTGCTCATTTAGACCATGTTCTTTCACTGCATGGATTCAGTCTAATAAAATGCTGCCAAAATTCAAGATATGGGGGCAGAAAATATTTATATTATTTCATATATTTCATCAATATCACATGAAGAGTGATATTGATTTAGCCTATACAACAATTTGTAGGAATCTATATTCGGCCTCGACCCAGCTTCCACTCCACAATATATGTTTGATCATGCTCATTTCCCAAAATGGCTTATTTATTATAGAGAAGAAGAAAGTCAACAATTATGTTGTTTGTGGACCATTTGAGATGATCACATCCTGAGCAAATGGTGACCAATTGTAGAATGGGAGCGGGTGTGGGACACCCCACCTCAAAGGGATGTCAGAATTTACTCAGAACATACAGACTACAGCTGTTACGACAGGAGCTACTTCATTTACATGAAGGGTAGTAAACTGAAAATGTATAAAAGGTCAGAACTTGGGATGTTCTGTGTTCATTCCAACTCCGTTGAACCCAAGGTACAACATCAAGATCTTCAACGTCCTTATCATTTTTGTTTACAGTTCAATAAATAAGAAGGTAATATTAATAGACTTACGTTTTAGACACAATATTGCCTATTTTTGCTCTATTTTGCCAACAAAAATGGTTCTAAACACAGCCACAGCTCTGTTTTGCTCTCTGAGCAACATGAGAGTGATTAGTTCCTGAGTGAATTAAGGGTTTAAATGATTCGGTTCAATCCCTGCCACCTGCTGGCGCTTTAATTTCACATTTAAAGTAACTTTTCATTTTTAAAAATAATTTCAAGTATCAGTGTTCAACGTTTTAGGATTAAAATATCAAAATATTGTTTATGCATTTGTAACTGCAGGTTAAATGCATTAATTTCCAGCATTAATAAACAGTGTGTAAGTAAATACATCTAAACACCTCTTCAGATGCAGCTTCTGTGTTTCCACTGCATTGCAAAGATACATTTTGTTGATAATAATTTTATTTGTTTGGTAACAGCCCATATTGTTATTCTAATTGACTTTATTAATTAGACTTTATTAAAGACTTTATTTAAAGACTTTATTGACTTTATTAATTATGCCTCTCTCTCTCTCTCTCTCTCTCTCACACACACACACACACCAAGTTTTGAACACATTTTAATTTTGTTGTATGTTTTCTACAAACCACAACTACACAGATTTTGAACAGGTTCAATCACGTTTCCTTCAGAAAACATAAAGCACATAGCCTAATATAATTAATTCTAGCCTTCACTCAATGAACACAATCAATCAACACACATGTATCCATTTAAAAGCTGTAAAATTGATGTCACACTAAAGCCACAACTCCAGGATGTATTAAAATAACCACTTATACGTTCAGGCATATGCTCCAGAAGCCGATGAAAGAGAGAAAAGAAAACGGAAAAGATGAATCAGAACTGTTGTGATTTCTGTCTGTCTGACAGACAAAGCTCTCTCACGTTATTTTGTGGGTGTGCGCAGGCTGCACGCGGTCACGCAGCCGTGAAGGATCGCGCGGAATGCGTCTTGGTGCTCGAGCTTGAGCTGGAGCTCCTGAAAGGCGCTCTGAGCGCGAGACCCTCTGCGCCCCTTTCATCATGGATTTCATCATATATACTCTTTAAATTGAGTCAGTTGCAATCTCGCAGACTAAAACAGTATACTTGGCCAATCAACATTAAACATTTTCAAAGAAAATGTCCAGACCAAAGGTCTCGGAGAGTCAGGGGCGATGAGTCGGACACGGAGCTGCTGCTCGAGACGCTCTCGCCGGAGGAGGTGGAGGAGCTCGAGCGGGAGCTCATTTACATCGACCCCGACCCTAAAGTACCGGTGGGACTCCGCCAGCGGAACCAGACGGACAAACTGCCGTCCAGAGGATATGACAGAGATGCTATGCTCGACTACTGTGAGCGGGAGACCAAGAAACTGCTCAAAAGAGAGCTGAGCGTAGAGGTAATGCTAAAAAAATATATATATTATTATTATTAGAAATATAATCACAATTAAATGTGAAAATTGGTACACAATGGTTGTTGTTTTTATTTTACTGCACACACTTATTTTCTTTATCTATTTAATAATAATATTAATAATAATAATAATAACAACAACTATAATTTGTATAATAATAATAAGGATTATTATTTCTACTACTGCAGATATAAGTAATGATACATTTCTTATACAGAATAACGCTTACTATTTAGTGTCTTAATGATTTGACTCATTTTAAACTTCAGGATCATTTCAATGTTTCATTTAATCCAAAATTCAAAATGCATTAACAGATTGATTTATTGTGTTTGATGTCAGTTGAATGCAGGGAGAGTTGGAGAATGAAAAGCTGACCTGTGGTCATTTGTAATTCAGTCTCTGACTGTTTAAGATCTCAGCATGTGACATATTTGTGGATCTGTGAACACAGTGATTGGCTGGTTTAGCACCGAGATTCCCTGTTGATCAGTATATGCCTGACATGTTGTCATGGTCCCATGTATCAACACCCATTTTTCTGTACACACATGGCCCAAAGGGACCCTAATGGCCTATAATGCATGTCATCATCTGTTGGTGCTGAAGTTTTCTTTGCTTTGGAGTGTTTGACTGTGCAAAAAACACTGTACTTCCAAGTGTGAATCAAAGCTTTTTTCCAACAACAAAACATTTCTGACAAGAAGAAGTTATTTAGAGCACATTTAGATTTCTCCAAATATAACATTTTTCATGGTCTTCTGTTTGGAAACAGTATAAACTTCTCTTGGGTGAAAATCCTGAGCATGTAATTATTCTTTACAGCCTAATGTCTTTATAAACATTTAGTATCATAGTTTAGTTTATTGTTGTCGGGTATAAACATTCTCTCTCCTTCTGGTGGTTTTAGGGTGATGGTTATTTGTCATTTGGCACTCCATTTAAACTATGCAAAACTAACCTTTGGCATCAAAGTGGCTTTATTAATTCACTTTTGGGTCCTCCTTAATAGGATTTTATAAGAGCATGTTATACAAATGAATATTTTCTAGAGTAACAGAGCAGAACAGATGGCCTGGTCCTTCTGGGTTGGTTAATCCTTGTGTTTTTGGAGAGTGCTAGCTGTGTTTCACTTGATTAAACAGGTGCCAAAGAAGCTCTAGTAATGTGAGACCCACTCAAGGGCCCACAAACTACTTTTAAACTCTATTGAGACACTGATGTGTTTGTTTGAAACACGTTCAGCAGGCAACAGAACACACACACATTCTCAGAGGAATCTCACATGTTACAAAGTAACATTGTGCTCTCTAAATGTGGTTCCCTGTATGTATTTCATTTTGATTGATCCTGACTTGTAAAATAACTTTTTCTGATCTTATTGATATTCTGAAGTTTGATCAGCTGTGTCATTGTGTTGGCAGAGTGAATATACTAACTGTATAGTCACTACCACATGTATTCAGTAAAACAGCTGTGAGTCATTTTTTCAGTAGTCAGTGGATAAGAGCGATGCACTTCAGCGATTTGTGAATGTGTTTACTTAAAGCTTGGTCTCACTGAGGCTTTGAAACAGTCAAGAACAGAATTCCTGACCTGAATGTTCCTCCCTTTGCTGCCTTATAAGGGCACATCTGAGAGTTTTAAGACTTCTTCAAACAATAGCTCACAAATCTGCACAGTACGTTCTTTCCCTTTTAATGACCGCTAAAAATAACTCACTCAGTCCAGCTGGATCCAGCCACTGGCTGTAATTATTCTAGATAAGTTTTGTTTGTTTGATGCCCCCACATATTTAACGGTGATGTTGCTTTATTTATCAATAATTACACCCAAATGAAAGCAAATGTAAACTTATATAGAATGAATGCGGTGATTAAGATGTAAACAGTCTGTTAACAATTAGCCAAAATCAGATCAAAACTATCAAAAGACAAACATCATCTCAGAGTTAATGTGCTGTGGTGAATAATGTATTTTGTGTTTAATCCTTGAAGGGAGGGGAAGGCAGAAGGAGAGATCGACTCCTCCGGATGAGGAGCAGAGAGTTTTCCAGATCACAGAGCGGCGATCCTCCTGACACGGAGAGCAGAACTGCAGAGAGCGAAAAAGATCAGGAGAGAGCAAGAAAAAGGGAGGACGAATCTAAAAATGTTTCTGATGAAGACGAAAAAGGCAAAGAGAAGAAAAGGCAGGAGGAGAAGAGAGAAAGAGAGAGGACAGATAATAAGATAGAAAGCGGAAAAGAGCTTTCTAGAAAAGAAAGAGGAAGCAGCAAAACTCTAGACCTCATATCTAAACTGCAAGAGAAAATGATGATAAGAAAGGAAGAGGGAGAAACGAGGAGAAAAAAGTGAGTGAAAACTCCAAAATACGAGGGTTTGTCTCCAAACTACAAGACACCGAAGACCTAAAAGTAAAAGACAATAAGGCAGATTTCAAGAAACAATATGAAAGCAGAAATAAAACCATAGAAGAACCAAGAACAACAGACCAGAAGGAAGAGTAAACCTTAAAGATGTAGAAACAGAGGAAAAGAAAAGCAGATCTAGAAATATAGAAGAGAAAAGCAGAAGAAGAGAGCGAGTAGAGGAGGATGAGAAACATCACTCACAGAGCGATACAACCACAGCACAGAAAGAGAGAGAAAAAGAAGTGAAACAATCAGAAAACAACGAGGTGAAAACATCTTCAATTTCCAGCCATAAAACCTCATTGAACTCTTATGGCGGACGACCGTTCTGTTACTGAAGAGGACGAGTCTTTTAGTGAAGATGTGGACAGCGACACTGGCTCCAGCATGTTTGATGACCTTCTGGAGCAGGTTCGTAGCGACGACCCTGAACTAACAGAGCTCAACGTCAATAATTCAGACGCCATTAAGACAGACACCCTGATACAGTTTGCAGAAGGTCTTCGCAGCAACACTCGTATCAAAACCTTCTGCCTTGCAAACACAAGAGCGGACGATCATGTTGCGTTTACCATCGCTGGAACCCTACGAGATAATTCCACCCTGACCAGCATCAACCTCGACTCGAATCATTTGACAGGCAAAGGCATCCTGGCCATCATCCGCTCTCTTCAGCACAACAGCACGCTTATGGAGCTGAGATTTCACAACCAGAGACACATCTGTGGAGGGAAGACTGAAATGGAGATTGCCAAAGTCTTACGTGACAACTCTTCACTGCTGAAGCTGGGATATCACTTCGAGCTGGCTGGGCCCAGGATGACCATGACAAACATCTTGAGCCGAAACATAGACAGGAAGAGGCAGCAACGACTAGAAGCACAAAAACTCACCAGACAGGAGACTAACTCAGTACAACGTGAAGATAAGAGCTCACCTGTGAAGAATAAGCCAACAACATCGTTCATCAACACTCAAAAGAAAGACTCTAAATTTGCTGCCCTCCCAAAATTCACTTCTGCTCAGGAAACTCCCAAAGCTCCACCCACAAAGTCACCGTCCAGACCCCTCCCATCTAAGGTAACGGGAAAGAAAGAAGGGGCAACAGGAAGCCAACAAGCTCCTCCTCCTCCTCCACCCCCTCCTGGCCCAGTGCTAGATGTTCAGGCCCTGAGGAGATCGCTGATCCCGATCTCTCAGAGAAAACCAGATAGCAGTGCAGCTGTCCAACAGACGGACAGGAGCTCTAGAGATCAGCTACTAGACTCTATCAGAAACTGCAGCATGAATGCTCTCAAAAAGGTGACACGGACATCACATTTCATAGATTACTACACATGAAGCAAAAGTTGTAGTTAATGGTTTGTTAATAGCGAGAATTGGACCTTAAAATAAAGTGTGACCAAGCAAATCCACGTGGATACATGTTGTGACTTAGGAAGTACTTTTTACTGAGAAGTTCTCCTGTGTATATAAACATGAATAATCCACGTAATTAATATTGATGAGACCCATTGTTTTAATTTAGCTTTGGATCTGCTTCTCTGATGTGGTCTGAAGGACCGGTGTGCACATGGATACAGAACTTATCAAAGATTATGACCTAAAAAGTTTTTTTGGTGTTGTTGTTGTTTTTACAAATAGTTATTCCCCAGACTTTTGCCATTTTTAATAATTCATGGTCAATTTTTTTTGTTCATTGTGGCAACAAACTTTCAGCATCACGAAACACACAGAGATGCTTTTCTCTGTGTACAGATATGAAGTGATATGACGCTTATATTAAATTTCTCACAAAATCTGACCTGGCAGCTCTAAAATATGTTTAACTAAAATATGTTTAACTAAAATATGTTTAATATTATAGTAAAAAAAATTCAAAGACTGTTTGGGTACAGTACAGAGATGGCTTGAAATGTATTTTTACGCTCAAAAAGTTACGTAATCTTGTATAATGTAATATTTTAATATTATAAATGCCTAATCTTTATTTTAATCTTCCTCTCAGGTTGAGATCCCTAAGCAGTTGAGATAGCATCTGTCCTATCTTCAGATTCCCCTGCAGTACTCCAGTGCCCCGTCATCATGGAGGAGTCACTGAATCCTCAAGATGAGATTCCTCCTTAACTGTTTCAGACACTCTGAAATACAGCCAGTTTGGATAATTTGATATCTTAATGTTTGAGGTGGGAGTGTGATTTTTCCAAGACTGACAGCTAACCAGTCAACATTCAAGCTGTGAGGAGCATCTGTTGGGGTTTAAGGGTCCTCAGAGAAAGATTAGTCAAATAAATCAGATACATTTTACTATTTGTTTTCAACTTTTGTCATACTTTATAATATTCTTATATATTATAAATGATAAAGATGGCTCTAAAGACAAACAAGGCACTGCCCATTGACAACTTGTGGAAAAACAGTCTTTGCATTGTCTTCCCTCTGATCCCAACGGTAAGAAAGAGTGGATTATCTTTATTTTTCATTAAGTTCCAGGCAACGTAAGTAAGGACTCAGTCCTTAGATTGAAATTAAAAGGCAATGCTCTGCTGACTATTGGATCCGACAGTAATGTCGCAACACAAGTGAGAGGAACTGTTTTCATTACATTGCTTTGTCAAAATAAAAAACAAAGGCAGTTCATGACCCCTTTAAAAAATCTCAGAAAAGCCCACACGTAGTGATCTGCCTTGATGTTATGTGTTTATTAAATGTTGTTATGTGTTTGCCTTGCGAAAGTATTCATACCCCTTACTGCCCTTATTAACAGCTGATAATGCATATCAGAGCAAAAACCAAGCCCTGGGGTCAAAAGAACAGCCTGTAGAGCTCAGAAATAAGTTTGCGTCAAGCCACACATCTGGGGAAGAGTTCAGAAAAAATTCTGCTTCATTGAAGGGTCACAGAAGCTTGTAGTCTCTGTTACCCTTAATGGAAGAAGTTTACAACAACCAGGATTCTTCTTAGAGCTGGCCTTCTGGCCAAACTGAGCGATTGATGGAGAAGCTTTGGTTAGAGTTGTGACAAAGAATCTGATGATCACTCTAGTTGAGCTCCATGATCATATGTGGAGATAGAAGAAATCTACAGAAGGACAAACATCACTGCAACACTCCACCGATCTGGGCTTTATAGCGGTGTGGCCAAACTCAATCCTCTCCTCAGTGAAGACAAAAGAAACCACACTTGAAATTTACAAAAAAAGCACCTAAAGGATCCCCAGACTGAGAAATAATATTCTCTGGTCTGATGAACCTCAATTCTAAGCATCATGTTTGAAGGAAAGCAGGCACTACTCATTACATGCAGAGTACCATCCCAAAAGTAAAGTGTGCTGGTAGCAGCCTCATGCTGTGGGGCTGTTCTTCAGCGTCAGGGACTGAGGGACTCGTCAGAATAGAAGAAAAACTAAATGCACCAAAAAATTGAGATAGCCTTAATGAAAACCCAGTCCAGAGCATTCAGGACCTCAAACGGGCAGAAGGTTTACCTTCCAACAGGATAATGGACCACACAGCAAGAGTGGCTTATACACAATGCTGTGAATGTCTTTGAGTGGCCCAGGCACAGCCTGGACTTGAACCCAATCAAATATTTCTGGAGAAACCTGAAAATGTGCACCTGCCCCATCCAACCTGACAGAGCTTGAGAGGTGAAGAGGTGAGGAGACAAATGGCAGAGAATTGCCAAATGTTAATGAGCAAAGCTTGTCGCATCAAACAAAAAAGACTTGAGGCTGTTAAGGTACTTCAGGTAATATTAAGTTATTAAGTATGAATACTTATGTACTTCTTTGAGTTGTTTATTTTTGCTTTGTCAAAATTGTGTGTGGAGTGTAGATTGATGTGGGGGGTGGAAAAGTAATTTAAAACAGTTTAATATAAGGCAGCAACATAACAAAATGTTGGGGTGTGAATACTTTCGCAAGGCACTGTATAAACTATTCTGATTATGCATGCTATATTGTGTTTAATTACATGATCTGTTTAGCCATGGATTTTTCATCTGGACATTTGAGATTGTGAGCTTCTGTATTAAATTATATACTGTTTAAAAATGTATTCATAATGGCATCATTACAAATGCTATTCATCAAATTATTCATCAATTAATCCCCCATATGTACCAATGACAGCTGTGCAGACCATATTCTAGTGTTGACTTTATTAAGATACTGAGGTGAAGGTTCATCCCATGCATTCTGCAGCATATTTTGATCAGTTAAAAGCATAAATTGAAGGTAGTATACAGTACAAAGAGGGACATTTTAACAATAAATACAACTCACTCCCTTTCACATCTGCACCACAATCACCACATCCATGGGCAGCATTTCTTATTTATCCATCTTAGCTTTAAAACCAAGATGAGAACAAGCACACCTGCTTTTAATTTGGATAATAATTTAGATGTCACTTGAAAAGTATCGCGTTAACAAACATGACCTACCTGAGATTTCTGTACATGTAATCATACCTGATGTGGATTAGATGTTTTGACTGTAATGGGTTAGACTTGATTTTATGAATTTTAGCTGGACAGCAAATTGCTGAATTAATCTCCACAAATGGTTCTGGTATGGATTAAACTTCATTTTAAAGAAGGGAACAGAGGATCAGTGTCAAACTATCAACTCTGAACTCTTTTGTTGTTTTCCATGTGAGAAATGTTATTCAAATGTGAAGTGCTATATTTTGGGGGATAAAGAAGACATACCTAACGGTTGTCTCTGTACCTCAGTATCCTTTCATATAACAGGAGCAGTTCATGTGTCCCACCTACAGGTGGCGGAGAGGACGAAAGTACCCAAATGCAAAGCAGACAGTAGATGGAATATGTAGACTGCCATTTTCAAAGTAATTCATGGTCATTTCTCTGTAGTAAAAATTTGAAGACACGGTCAATATGTAGATAATGCGGTAAAGTAAAAATAGCTACTTCAAAGAAAAAAAACAGCACATAAAGAAGCATTAATTACAGAAGAGCTATTAAACGATTGGCAAATATATTTTAGAGCAGAGAGATGTTCACAGAAATTCACAGCCCCTGTTTGTATTGGAAGAAAACAGAGGTACTATTAATAGCTGAAAGGGTAACTCCCTCTTTTCTTTCACAGTTTTGTTAACAACACCAAGCTTGCATAATCAAATATGTACTTGCAAATGCATCAGAGACAAAAAGTGTCAACTCCACTGCTGATCGGCTTCATTTCCTTCCTGAGCCGACGATTGCAATGTGTTTGCCCTTGTAGCCAGGTCAGTCCCACTGCTAGACAGTGATAAAAGTAAAGGTGTTTCAAGCGATGCCATAGAAGAACCATTTTTGGTTCCACAAAGAACCATTCAGTCAAAGGTTCTTTAAAGAACCATCTCTTTCTTACCCTTCTATAATCTGGAGAACCTTCTTTCACCACAAATAAACTGTTCTTTATGAAACCATTTAGACAAAAACGTTCTTCTATGGCATCATGAAGCACCTTTATTTTTAAGAGTACATAATCAATAATCTTGTATTGCAGTCGTGTTTGTTAAAAGGGAAATACTGTAACTTAGTGACCTTTGAAGTGAACTATCCTAATGATATATATCACTAAATTGTTTTTACAAACAAACTTCTGTAATAAATCCACATGTTTTTTTCAGTATGAAATGATCTTGCCTGCGAGCACTTTAGAAATCATTTAAAAGGTCTCTTTGGATATTATAGATTGTTTTAAACTGACATCTCTTTACTGGCTATCAAAGTAAATATAAATGTGAGTGCATCTAAAACTAGATTGAGTTTCAGTTAGTTGTCTGAAGACCGTCTTTAGACTGTCTGTCTATATATAATGTAATAATGCTATTAATTGTGTTGTCTCTAGTTTTGACCGGTGTGTTGATGAAGTCTGAAGATGTTTACGTTAGAACAGAGGGTGAAACGGTGGATATCAGATGTACATATCCAGATGACCACATATACACACCCAAGTACTTTAATCGTCATCCTGTACATCTGTTTTTGATTAAAAGTGCGAAGATTGATCAGGTGTCTCAAATGGAAGATACTCTTTGACTGATACTAAATTGTTCTTCGTATCCATCAAACATCTCAGACTCACAGACTCTGGTGTTTATTACTGTGACTTGATCAATGGTTCAGTGACAAAACTGAATAAAGTTACACTGTCTGTCCATCCAGGTGAGTGCATCTAAAACAGATTGAGTTTCAGTTAGTATGTCTGAAGACAATCATCTTCTGTCTGTCTATATATGATGTAATAATGGGTTTATACTTAAATTGTGTTTTTCTATTTGCAGCAGCTCCATTGATGAAGTCTACACAAACCCCTGAAGATGTTTATAACATCTACATGGAAACACTCACCTCGGCAGGTACAAGTTCATCCATTCAGCCAAATAGAGATATTATTGGCCCATCAAGACATTTTTTGATTAAATATATTTACAGTGCATTTTGTAATTCACAATCTCTCATTATGGAAGATAATTTGTATCAGTTCAAAAATAAACACTTTTCTTTTCATAAAACATTATATTAAGATGTGACTCTGTTTACAAGTAATGTGATTCTCTGATCAATAATTTCACTCAAATGAACTAACAACCCAATCTCCAGGTTAGTCAACAGCTCCTCTGGTGGGTTTCTATACCATCAGTTTGTTTATGTTAATATGATTAGAATTCTTACAATAAGAGTAACTGTATGGTAAGAGTATTTTTTATTTATTGTACTTACATATATTTATTGTACTTGTACTTATTTTATTCATTTTTTTATTGTGTATATCTACACAAACCCCTGAAAACACACATATAACATCTACATGGACCCCAACACTCACCTCGGCAGGTACAAGTTCATCCATTCAGCTAAATAGAGATATTATTGGCCCATCAAGACATTTCACCCTTAAATATATTTACAGTGCATTCTCTGCTTCTTTCTCTCTGTCTCTCTCTCAGATAAATCTAGTCCATATGAGCAGTTCTCAGCAACTTCACCAACAGTCCAGTCAATTGGACCTGCTCCACTGGATAAAAACTCTGGTAGCAGTTTTTTTAAACAACAATTATACTTTGTTTGCAACAGTATATAACATTTCATACATATTAGAATATTTAATGACTATTCCTTTCTCTTTTTATTTCAGTCAGTGTGACTGTGGTTTGTGCAGGTGTTCTGTTGTTCGGGGTTCTTGTGGTGTTAGTGTCTCTCTGCACGAAAAGATCAGATTTAAAGTCCACATGTAAGACTACACACACATAATGCACATTAATGAGTTGATAGGTTCATGAAAAACTACTACTACTACTACTACTAATAACAACTGATTGAAAAAAAGCTCCATTGCATCTGTTTTAAAACAGTACCGTCATGTTTATGGTCATTTTTCAGGTCTGAACCCACCTTTCCCTGAAAATTCAGTTCAAGATTCACCAGACCTCAACTGGGTATGAAAACATATGCTCTTTATACACAATTTTCCAGCATCCAATTACAAACCACCATCGAATTACAAATCGTATGATCTGATTATATACATGAATACATTTGATTTGTTAAAGCTGGTTTACTTTATGATCATAGTAAATATGTTAAATGTACACTGAATTGATTAAATATGTTTTGGTAAATCAACCTTTATGTCTCTTTCTCTTTCATCAGGTCTCTCAGGCTGAAGATAATGTCAACTGCCTCTATGATGAAATTGTGAATGAGTACAGTCTGGCTGGTCCAGCTAGAGATGACGATTCTTCTGATGTATATTCCACCGTGCAGCATTGTGACCCTGCACCTCAGAATAATGAGAACGCTTTGTATTCACTTATCACACAGCACTGAGGATAAATGACTAGATCGGTGTCATTCTCTCCCTGAAAAGGTCACTCTTAAAACCCTGTTGACATGAAATGGGGCATGTGGGCAGCATGCTAAAAAAACACCTGCAGACATCCTGCTGTGAACACGTGGGTCAGGCTGTGAAATTAAACCACAAAGCTGACAAATAAATAAGTAATTAAAATAAATAACTGTGTGTGTGTGTGTGTGTGTGTACAGACACAAACACAGTAAATATAGATAGTTTGTATATTTGTTTTAGACAGATGGTTTGTATTAATATTATAATAAGTATTTTGTCCAAGTGTCTCTTATATTAAAGCTTGTTTTTTCTGTCTCATTTTATTCTGAGAAGAATGTCAACAGATTATAAAAAAAGCTGAACGAATGGCTTCATGACAACGTCTGCAATAAAAATGCTTTTCAAACCGAAAGTTGTGTGCAAGACCAGTGTGGTAAAATGTTGTGTGCAATCTGTGGCTTTGACACAGGAAGGTTTTTGGAAAGGCACAAAAGTCAATAGTGCAGTTTAAGTTTAAAATACAAAATACAATTGAAACCAACATCAATACAAATATTTTATCCAAACAATGCTGATATCAACAGAGTTAGAGACGTGTTGGGTGGAGTAGGCCTAGTCTGAGTTGAGTTAGTGTGTTGTTTCCTTGAAGACATTGAAATAGATTAGGTGTTGCAATACTGAAGCTGTTCCTCTTTACAGGGTTTTATTAACGCATATCTGGAATAAATTACAATTAATCTCAGAACAAACAGCTCTTTTAAGTCTGATTTGAGTTGATTTCTAAAAGTGTAGTACTGTGCAATATTATGTTTGACTGCATTTCTCTCTTTGTTTAAATCTGAGGAGAAAATATCTATATCTGCAAAGATTTTCATATTTTACTTACTGTCACTCGCTTCTAACAACATACAGTTTGCTTTAAAAAAGAGATTTAAAGTTCTGATTCTTTAATATGTACCACTTTCACTGCTTGGTTTGTCCTTTGCATGTAGAAGTCTCTCTCTCTCTCTCTCTCTCTCTCTCTCTCTCTCTCTCTCTCTCTCTCAGAAAAGTTCATCTGCCAGCTGCAGTGTGAGAAGGTAAGCAGAAAAGTAACTGAGCTTCACAGTTTGTTTGTTCTAATGTCATAGTTTCTTTATAAATTCTGTAAGGATGTTTTAAGGTGGAGGTGATATCAGGGAGAATGGATACTCTTATGAAGATCCTGTGTCTTAACATAGGTAACATTTTGTATTTTTCTATTTCTTTACATATTCAATTAATTGTCATAATGTTTTCTGTTTGATAGACATTCCAAACATTGATAATATTAGATTTATTTGAGATAACAATATGATGAAATTCTGTGAGTTATATTTAGAAATGTACAGATGAGCATCCCACACATCAAAATAAAACATAAAGTAACTGGGCGTTTGAAGATTTTGAGAACATCTTTCATTTAGTTGTCTGATGATAGTTTCTATTTTTGAAATCTAAATGTACAATGTATGAATTTTCTGTAAGTCTCTCTTTAACCAACTGAACATTTTGGCTGTGTTGTCTCTAGTTTTGATGAAGAGTTTTGTGTTGATGAAGTCTGAAGATGTTTACGTTAGAACAGAGGGTGAAACGGTGGATATCAGATGTACATATCCAGATGACCACATATACACACCCAAGTACTTTTGCCGTCATCCCTGTACATCTGTTTTGATTAAAAGTGCAAGTATTGGTCAGGTCGTCTCAAATGGAAGATACTCTTTGACTGATATTACGAGTGGACGGTTCTTTACCGTATCCATCAGACATCTCAGACTCACAGACTCTGGTGTTTATTACTGTGGACTTGATCAATGGTTCAGTGACAAAAAGAATAAAGTTACACTGTCTGTCCATCCAGGTGGGTTTTATGTAAACAGTTTGTGAATATGATATAGCCTACAATCATCTTCTCATTTAAACATTTCACAAAAATGGGTTAATACTTAAATTTCCTCTTTTTCTATTTGCAGCAGCTCCCATGAGCAGATCTACACAAACCCCTGAAAACACACATATAACATCTACATGGACCCCAACACTCACCTCGGCAGGTACAAGTTCATCCATTCAGCCAAATAGAGATATTATTGGCCCATCAAGACATTTCACCCTTAAATATATTTACAGTGCATTTTGTAATTCACAATCTCTATTATTTGAATAATTTGTATCAGTTCAAAAATAAACACTTTTTCTTTTCATAAAAAATAATATTAAATGTGACTCTGTTTACAAGTACTGTGATTCTCTCTCAGATAATTCTCACTCAAATGAACTAACAACCCAATCTCCAGGTTCCCCTCCAGTCAACAGCTCCTCTGG
Organism: Gymnocypris eckloni scoliostomus; assembly: GCA_027564155.1. Lineage (NCBI taxonomy): Eukaryota > Metazoa > Chordata > Actinopteri > Cypriniformes > Cyprinidae > Gymnocypris > Gymnocypris eckloni. The sequence goes on from CM050420.1 coordinate 15,201,127, forward strand.
TGACTCTTCTTTTTATACCATCTGTTTGTTTATGTTGCTGTATTAGAATTCTTACAATAAGAGTAACTGTATGGAAAGAGTACATTTTTATTTATTGTACTTACATATATTTATTTGTACTTATTTTATTCCAGTCAGTGTGACAGTGGTATGTGCAGGTGTTTTGTTATTCCTGGTTTTCTGGATCCTTGTGGCTTCCGTGTGTATCTACAGCAGAAGATCAGATGCAAAGTCCAGATGTAAGATCATTAACATCAATGTACTGGTTTAGAAACTCCAAAAGAGAACTGATAGCATGATGCTTCCAAACGTCATTTTCAATCAGATATTCCTCAGGTCTTTATTTGTATATACATCATTTGACTTTTTAATGATAAATGAAATCTAACATTATGTATATTATTCACATGTTGATGCTTTGAAACCTCACCCCACTGAAGATACAGCTCAAGGTCCACCAGACTTCAACCAGGTATGGAAACCTCTCTGTGTCAGCAAGAACATTTTGCACCAAACAAATTTCTCTGAAACATTTTCAAGTAAAAAGAATATAAAAATGATCATCAGTGCATGCTTGAGTATATTTGCGTTGTTAGCTTTGAACATTTTCTGAACTCTGACCTGTCATTCTATTTTGCTCTCTGTCAGGCCGTGGACGATGTCTGTACAATGGTAGTGTATAGTTTGGATGATCCACCTAAAGAAGACTGTTCTTCTCTAAACTATCCAACTATTGTACATTACAGCACATGACTCAGGAACATGAATGCGGAATTAATTATTTACTATTACAACTACTCCATGTTTAGATCTAATAATAATCTCATCATCACCAGCAGCATCATCTCTTTTATTTGACGATAACACAATTTCTGTAATAAGTCAATAAAAAGAATATTGTTTGCAAAGTAACTTTAGCCATCCATCAGTCTGATGACTAAATGAATGTTAGTTCACCATTTCCTGGGTCAGATCAGTGTCTGTGCTACTGTGCAGAGTAGACACTGTTGCAGAGCATTTGTGGTGTAGCTGGTCAAAGAATAGAACATTTTGCGATGTCTGTTGCACAAAAAAGGAACTGTACCTTAGCTTTGATCTGTTTGGTTGCTCATAGCCTAATTTACTGTGGCTAATTGTTATATGTTGAATTTTTATAAGCACTGAACTCATGGCCATAGCCAGGGTTTGAAAATGAGTGAGGTCTGGGGTAGGGGCAATAGTGCTGTAATAACCCCTACAAACACAACTCATTATATACACTAACAGTTTAGAGACAGAAATGTTTGTGAAAGATGTTTTCTCTCTTGAAAAGATGAACACTGTTAAATTATACCATATGTAGGCTATTGCATAAATATATAGCAAAATATTTTTATCAGTTGTTTATTAATATCCTCATTTGTATAAAAGTGGATTTGGATAAAAGTGTCAGATTTTTGCCATTTTAGACGCTTCTGATGCGTCATAACATTGATATTACCTAGCAAGTTAAAGTAAATACGTTAGAAAACTGAGCATTTAATACATGTAGTCACACACCAGAGAAGCACTGCGCTCACTAATTCAAGACAGCAGTTCAAAACAGGTAATATAAAAGCCCACTTCAGGAATGAAGTTGCATCGACGTGTTTGAAGTGGTGTTTGTTTGACTAAACAGATGCAAACGGAAAGAGAGCGTGATCTATGGCTATCATTAGCTCCCTAAAGCATCCTGACAGAAAGACAAACGCTGTGCGGAAAGATACACAATCTTTCAGCCTAGATAAAGTCATGAACATCAACACTAATTTGGGACAAATATAATAGTCGCCGCGTACAGTCTTTAACTTTAAGTTAATGTTGTTCAACTGAATGTACAAATCAAAATGTTATTTGAAATATACACCAAATAAAATCAGTTTCGTTACTTCAGCAACAGCTTGTCTCTTTAACCCAGTTAGTGACTGTAATCACAGTTGATAGAGTCCAATTATGACTTTGGGTTCTTTTGTAAAGCTGTGAGAAAATATCCCTGGTCGCTTGCTTTATTTAAAAATATATGGATGCTTGTTAGGGCAATCTGACAAGCAACTTTGTTTCTGTATATATGTTCGCCGTATTCTCCAATGCATTGATTGACATTCTGTCTGCTTTCAGTTAATAGCCAACCAGTGCAATAATATAAGTGCAGTAATGTAATTCGCCAAATGTCCCGCCCTTCATAAGAGAAAAATACTGGGCTTGTTTTGGAAGCTGCGGTTGCTTATTTGTCTCGCGAGAGTCAGCCAGACCTCCGCGTGCTGCTGTGACGTTTGCATCCGCGAGAGTTACCGGAGTCTGTGAGCGCGGAGGAGCGGCGGCAGACGGTGAGTGAACTAACGAATCTCCGAAACAACGCGACCCGGCACGATCATTTACAATTGCAGCATTCACAAGCTCGCGTACTATACAGCGAGCGCCGGGTTTAGGAGGATGGTCGCTCAACAAAACCTGGCGTAACTTACATGCTAAGCTGCTAGCACGAGCTAATGAGGCGCAGGCCAGCTGGAGGAGAATTACCCGCGCACAGTAGCGCTGCTGCCCGTCGGAGGTCACAGGAAACACCGGTGCGTTTACAGGCCACGGTCTCTCCTGCGAGCAGACGAAAACAGCAGACCTATCCGCATGTTAACGGTGAAATATTTGATCTCTGCGCGTTAAATGGAATGTCTGCGCGTTGTTTAAGTTAAACTCTGTGTTTGTATTCAACCTGCGTTTTGATTCACACGAAATCTCATCAGTGTCCACACTGTGCAAAAACTTAGTCTTTGATCAAAATGATATTACAGCTGTTAGTGTAGAGGAATGTTTCGTGCAGACTGATCCTAAAGCTGTAGAGTAGATGTAGTCTTGTGTCGTGTTATAATTACAGTCCTGGTGACACCGAAATGTTACTGGACCGTCTAAGGGAGACCGTGATCACCTGTTGCAGTGAGTTTTTATCTGTATTTTTAATATTTAGTTTAATCTGATGATATTTAAACATAAAGTCAGAAAAAACTAATAGATTAATATAATTCACTGGTCTGGAGAACGACACTTTTTTGCTTGTCTGTGCCTTTTTATTACTTTTATACTAATTAACATTGAATGGTATGAAAGGATAATTTCCTTTGGAATCTTTCTTAATTTACTCATGGCTTTGCCTTAATTTTAAAATGTTATTTTAAGTTTATAAGTTAACCACAATCACTGAAAATATTGCTGTACATACTATTAACAGATTTGCTTATTTACTGATTAAAATGGGATCTTAGGAGGGCCGGATAGGATGGCAAGGCAGACATTCTTCTCCAGCGACCTGGCACTCATGAGATTGCAGCAATTAGAAAACGACAACGATTTACTCAATTCCAGATGGAATCAAGTTCTGCCTTATATTTTCCTCATTCAAGAAGTTTTATCTGATATGCATCACAACAGAAGAGAAAAGATGTTCACAATCACAATTTAAATTTCATGCTGACTTTAACTTTCCTCAGTTTTCAGAATGTTGTAATTGAGCCACTTTTTCTAAATTTAGTTGCTTCAGGCTGAATGATCTGGTGCATTAGCATAGCATCAGTTGGATCGGCATGCAGTAGATAAGCTGTTTGTTTGGTCATTTGAATGCATTTGCATCCTTGATCCGATTGGAATTTAAAGTGTACTCTAAATGACCTCAAATAGCCCTGTAAACATTTGCTGGGAATGTGCACAGCGCAGCTGTAGTGATGGTGCTTTAAAGGAAACTAAAGTTTAAATAAACAATTTATCAGTTTTTTTACCATACAACCTTTATAACTAAAGTATGCTAACTCGGCTTGAAACAGAAGTTGTGGAAGTCTTTTCTTTAGTATTGTAAGGGTGGGGCTTGACGTTTTACATCTGGAAATTGTTGTGATTGACGACTTGCTGGAAGGGGCGGGAGGATCATTTCCCAACTTCACGCCGACATACATCTAATCAGAGAAAATCATTTTGATTTAAAAAAAATAACTTCAGAGCAACACGCACAAAAAAAGTGGATTTAAAAAAATGTAGGCGACAGGGTGCTGTGAAGCTGTAAGCTGTGAAAATCTTTATGAAGAAGTGGTATAAAAATGGTTAACATTTATGGTTCTGGAAACCCCAGTGTGATAACCACGTCCTCAGAAAACCAAAAACCTGTTTTAAGCTTCAAACCTTGCACTGATGAATAAGACTGTGTGTGTGTGCTGTGATTGAATCTTACAGGCCTCAACAGAGAGACCCACCATGCGTGAATATAAGCTTGTGGTCCTGGGCTCTGGAGGCGTGGGGAAGTCTGCACTGGTAACTTCAGCATTTTTAAAGTCTACGCATTACTTTATTTATTATAAATGGTCATTGTATACAGTGTTTGTAGTGTTTTTCTCTCTAGTCTGTAGTATTTATTCAGGTGATTATTTGGATTGAATGTAATTCTGGTCTTTTACAGACAGTTCAGTTTGTACAGGGAATATTTGTTGAAAAATATGATCCCACAATTGAAGACTCGTATAGAAAGGTAAGTAAACCATTTAGCTGAATATATATATATATATATATATATAGGGAAATGCAGTACTGACTGATTTTTTTTTTTTTTTACAGCAAGTTGAGGTTGATGGGCAGCAATGTATGCTAGAGATCCTGGACACTGCAGGCACAGTGAGTTTAATATGATGCATGAACTCAACTGGACAATTAGTTAATTAGTCTTCCATGTGAACTCAATAGATTATTGATTGTTTGCCTACAGGAGCAGTTCACAGCGATGAGGGACCTGTACATGAAGAATGGGCAGGGTTTCGCTCTGGTATACTCCATCACAGCACAGTCCACCTTTAATGACCTGCAGGACCTACGGGAGCAGATACTGAGAGTGAAGGACACAGAGGATGTGAGTCACTTTGAATAATAATATTTTTAGTGGTGCTTGCTTTGGCAAATCACAAATCATAAAAAAATCCTGAGCTGAAGTCAGCTTTAGCAAGTTCTAACCAGCAAAGACAAAACAAACCACAAAGCTGATTTAATTTTGAGGCAAGAGCTTTGAGACAAGTTTTCAGAAAAATCTGAACTTTGGCGGATATTCGCGTTAACCAATCAGGAGCTTGCTCTAGCAGTGACGTGATTACGAGCGGAGGCAGAAAATTCAAAACAACAATGAAGGACAAATTAATCGTGGTTGTATGTGGGTAACCGGAGCTGTACGATACTACTTCGTACTTTTACAAAACCAGGAATAAGATTTTGCAACGAGACTGGAGCTGCCTGGCAGAAGCCCCTCCCATGACGCGAATTCGCGTCTGTTGTGTAGTGATTTTTTTTTTCGAATGAAGCGAATTTCACGCGCAAATGAACAGAGTAAACTCAAAATGTTATTCGCTTCATTCGCATCTGGTGTGAATGCACCTTTACTCTTATCTGTATGACCAAAAATGTAGTATTTAATTTTTCAGCTTTGCGCACACACACACACACACACACACACACACACACACACACACCACATATTCTAGCAATTCAAACTTGCCATCACAGTCTGTTCATTATTTAAAAAAAAAAACTTAAGAAAGCTGATTGGTCAATAATATGTTGAGGACCTATTGCTACATAATCTACAAATCATGCTCCAAATACCTCTGCTGCACTTGTTAATGCAGAGTCTTTACAAACAAATACCGGAACGCAAAAATCCCAAATCTGACATTTTCCGCAACAGGATCCGGGTCAAATTAAGCACTAGGTGTAATAGGGATGGGCATTTTTGGCAATTTCTTATTTCAATCATCGATAGGTTTAAAAAACGATTAATCGAGTAATTGGGCCGTGTTTGGGGGGGGGGGTATGGCCGTAATGGAGAAAACTAAAATATCTGAAGACTGTTATGAAAATAAATGTTACAAATATGACATGAAAACATGTCTATGGAAACATGAACACATGATTAGATGTTAGATTATGATTATGATGCAGCAATGTATCTAGAAAAGAATAGCTGCCTTAGGTGAAGCTGACTTTATGCCAATAAACTGAAACCCCATTTTATGACACTTCCTATGATATTAATCTGATAACTTGGATACATAACATAGACGTAACATTACAACTTTTATCTGTACAAAAGGATGCATATGCCAGTGAACTTTAAGTTAAGCACCATACAGAGAGAGAGAGAGATACACACATTTTCTAAGAGCTCCTTTTTGCTCCTTCCAAAATATTACACCATATACACATTACACAAGTTTGGGTTAAGTTGTTAGTCCTAATTGTAACCTTATAATGTAAAAGGGCTCCCTATAGTTTTAAGCATAAGCTGAGGTAGATTTATATCACTAAGACAATTCAAACTATAACTGAATGTATTTAAAGAAAGAGCAACTTGTTCAGTAAACCAGTTTATATATAAAAAAGTTTAGTTTCCCCCTGCTGTACCGAAATCATACCGAACTGTGATGTTAAAACCAAGGTACCTACCAAACCCTAGTATTCACACTATGGCACACTACACTGCTGCTTCACCAGAGTACCCACATTCTTTATTTATAGCTCATCAGGCATTGTAGATTCAGTTCTCTAAGCATTAAGTGCACATATATATATATATATATTAGGGATGGGCATTTTAAGCAAATGTAATATTCGATAATCGCTGGGTATTATTCGATTACTATTCGAAAATCGCACCCCTCCCGCGCATGTACCCGCCACCCACGCACACACACGCACGCTGCCACAGAGAGAGGGGGAGAGACCATCCAGGCTTTCAATCTGTATGATAACAAACTGTTTAGTTAATTAGAGAATAGTCTATCTTAACCCAAGAAAATTAATGGTTGTAAAGTATGATTGCTGGAACAGATTAATATAATATAACATAACGACGCATTTATTAACAGAACATTCCGTCGATTATCAACTGCTCATAAGGCTAGGACATTTCTATTTTAAAAATGAACATGAACATTTATATTATTAAAAAGAAAATCTTAAATCTGATTAATGCATCAATGAATATTAGTGAAAACATATTGCGCGCTAAACAGAATATCATTCTTAAAGCATATTATGCGCTAAAACATATTGTGAACCGCCTGAATGACGGCACTTATTATGTGAACATTAATTTTAACGTCTGTCTTCACTTCACTAACAATAACCTATTTCATAGATACAAATATATTAAATGAACATGTTCACATGCTCGGAGACAGGAGTGTTGTTCACAATTAGTTCGGTGAACTTTGAATTGAAACAAAGCGAATATAGAGCAGAATATATTCTCAGAATTCCCGCCTGAGTCTGAGCCCGCCTCACTCTCTCTCTCTCTCTCTCTAGCTGAGCCATTTAAATAGTTCAGTTTTGGTTTTAATAGCAAATTGGTCATTATTGTGTTCTTTATTAATTTAATTTAGAATATATTGGAACATCCTTTGGAACATCCTTTGTTTGTTAAATTCAAGTTTGATTTTTTTTTTAAATACCAAGCGGCCAGCGCAAGTTTGATCAGTTTATCTTTCTCAAATAAATAACTAAATAATTAACGTCATAATATTTTAAGAATAAAGTCAAAATTACGATCATAAAATCGTGTTACATTGCCTGAAGTTAAAGTTAAAATTACACCATACTCTGCCAAAAAATAATAATAAGTGTGGCATCCAACCTGTCAATCTTCACATTTAACACGAAAACAACACAAATATTTTGCATAGAAATATAATATATCAACCAGTGGCATATTATTATTTCAGCAAAAAACGAATAATTTGAATGCAGGGAGCTCGTCACGGCTTCATTAATGGGAAACAGGACGTGAAGGCGACGGAGAAGCACTCGTGCAAAGTTTTGTTAACTTTGGTTTATTATTTTGAGTTGTTTTGGGACGCTGTAGCGGCCCTCTCACAATATATTGTTTAACAGGTCTATTGTTCAGGCAATCAGGCGTATCAGAAGTTCCGTGCTCCGGCGTGGTTAGCTCACACATAGTGTGTGTGTGTGTATGTATGTGTGCAGCGCCCGAGTGCCGACAGTGCAGTTCGCGCATGTACTGAAAGGAGTTGTCTTCCGCAAATGCTTTTTAATCGCCATTTTTTAAACAAACAAGGCTTAAAACGCATGCAAATGATACAATTTAGTGACCACCTGCAGTGGCCCGATCTGGCAAGTGACAAATCCGAGCTTCACGCCATCGCAGTCTTTATTGTCGTTACACCTTTAGAAAATAATACAACCTAATCGATATTCTGTAATTAAATAGAATATTCGAATATTCGATAATCGTGACCCATCCCTAATATATATATATATATATATATATATGAGCAATTTACAGTGTCCAAAGGACCACCACATGAGAACGCTTACTGTCAAGCCCTATATATAGATAAACTGTTTAATTTATTTAAAGATAGCTGTCTTAACTCAAGCCATATAATGATTGGAACATGCTGAAACATATTATAATAAACGTAACAGAATGACAGCACTTATTAACATAGCAGTCCATGCATTAGCATAAATAAACTGCTCATAAGGTATAAGGTATTAAACTGCTCAAAAATATATTCCAATGCTTTCTCTCACAATTATATTGTTAACTTGGGTAATTATACTGTATATTAACTAGGGCTGTGACGATAACCGCATTACCGCTTCACCGCGGTAATGAGATGCGACCGCGGTGTTGAGGTCATCACCGTCATCACCGCACTTTTTTTTCGCGGGATCCGACCGCGGGAATAAAACACGGTAACGGTCGGTAACTCTGGTGTAATTTGAACGGGAGTGGGCGGTCTAACAATATCCCGTTCCCGACATCCTTTCAGAACAGCATATCTGTGTGTTAATACTCCCTAAGCTCGCACGCACGCAACAGTGCTTCTGTGTCATGTGTTTTATTGCGCACAGTGCGCAGCATGTGCATAACGCCACCCTGACAGAACAGGCGATCTGCATGTGCATATAGGCGAACAAGGCAGCAACACAGTCAGGGGGGCAAAGGGACAGATATTTGTAGTTTATCTTTTGGGCATTCGTTATCACTGCTTACTTATTCTACATCTAAATTAACTTTGCTTCATAGTAATGCCGCTCCCGCGCCGCCCCCAAACTGAGCGTCATCAATAGGCTACTCTACATGCAAAACATTATAATGTTCATTCATAAATGTCATCAAATCGAATAAAACTATCCAGACATGAATTCCTTTTGCTGCTGGTGCTGTCTGATGAGTTTTCAGACAGACATCACGCTAAAAGTTATAGCTAATGTGTGAGAGAAAGCGGTGGAGATAACAAGTGTAATATTATCTATTAAATAGGCTTACGCACACCCGTGTTTTGCTGTGTTTGTAGCCAAGTGGAATACCAATATTTAGCGTTTATCATATACAGTGTTTAATTGGTGTAATAAAGCGGGTGACCGATCCGGCATCAGAGGATGGAGGGAGGTAAGGATCATTCGCAATCACTCCGTTGACCCACTTAAGTGATTACAAGCTTGCATCAGTTGCTTTTATTGTGTGCATATACTCTAAAAATCACGGTTATTTTATTAAACATTTTTTGTAATGTTTGGGTAGTTTTTGTGTAACCCATATCCTATATGACAGTCCAGAGTCTGGCTTTGAGTGCACGCAGATATTTTGCCTTCTCTTGAAATTAGTTATTAGTTCTCAGTGCCACTTACTTTTTTTTGTCAAATATAGGTTTGTTTCATGTAATCTATAAAACAGTAAACGATTAAATTTTATGCAAAGCAAACCAAGTCACCTAAACGAGCCACATCAGGTTTTTTTTGCGACTATGAAATGTTTTATTTTTACTTCTAAAATGCTTGTTAAACGAATTTATAAATAATGTTGTATACATGTTTAAACTGTGAAATATGTTGTATTAAGAACTGTATTTGACAAAAAAATAAAGGCACTAAGACAAGAAAGAAAGAAGAATAAAAACAATGACAAGCTCAAACGAAACCAATAGCGATAGCGACTATATAAAATAATAAAATAAATAATTTTCTAATCTCAGCATGCTTTCATTTTGTGTCGCTATAGTGGTTTGCGTCAATACGTTTAAATTAAAATGTCTTTGGTCTGTGCTCTGGAAGTGTTCTGTTAATTCTGCTAAACTTTAATTACTACAACTCAAATTAAAACCGAAACTAACCTGTATAGTGTAGAAAACTCCACTAAATAAAACTACACTAAAATTAACCAAATTATTAAAAAATAAAAACGAAACTTAATTTTTTTGCGAAAATTGAAAGCAATATTAAAATAAAAACGAATTTAAAAATAGTTTAAAAAACTACAATAACCCTGACACAAACGTATTTCTCTGGAGGAAGAGGATCCGCCAGATGAGATGATCGGAGTTCGGAGGTGCTGATCCGGACCGGGTCTGTTCAGATTAAGCCCTGACTGATAATAACTGTACACACTGTTTTTGCCGCTTTGGTTATTTATTATTTATTTTACATTGCAGTAGGGAAAAAATTATAATCAAAACATGCCCGTGCTTGTTTTTATTTTAATGTACTTGTGTCAATAAACAAATTATCCAATCTTTCACTTGTATCTTTAAAATCGTATTTGAGTGAAGTGGGGACGGCACGGCAGGGTTTTGCCTAAAGCCTTTTCCATGAGTGACAGAGCAGAATAAGGATGAAGCACAGTGTGGATTCTTCAACTGCGACTGCAAAATGGTCAGTTTACTGCGAAGAAACCCATGCCAGGCAAATCTGACTCGAGACATTCTTCTCAGGGAAGTTAAATTGTTTGGTTTCATGAAAAAGAGATTTCATTTTGCAATGTCTAAGCCAACGGTTTTGTTCATATTTTACATATAAATTTAAATGACAGATGTCTTTTTTTCTCTGCGACACTTTTCCGTGTTGACAGCAAAAGGTTAAACAAATTTAGTATTTTGACAAGAATAAAAATAACAAACATGCTATTTTTTACATTTTGTACAAACTGGCCTACAGTATTATTATTTTTTTTCTCTCTACACAATCATTACGCTGACAACAAAATGTAAAACTAATTTGATTCTGGACAAGACGAATAAAATAAATAGCCTACAATAAAATAATTTTTGTGCAGACTACATTTTTATTTGTTATCTCTCTCTCTTTCAGTAGAGGAAATGTAATTGTGAGGTTCTGGAAACTAAATATATTTCGCGGGAACGGTCGGGTCAGGAAGAAGAAAAAACATATTTTATTTTGCACTTTAAAAAGGTTGTTATTATAAATGTAGCCTAACGAATCGAATCGAAATAATATTAATTACATCCTAATTTGCTGTTACAACCTATCCGTTTCAACAAACACATTTTGCAACAAGTTGCGTTTGGACAAGTGCGTTTATATCCACGGACTGTTACCCGAAAAACAATGTCTAAAGAAATATGAATCGAAGTTTAGCACAAATCACCAGAACAAAGCCTGGGGCATGTTGAGCTCGCTTGTTGTTTCTGCAGCTTGCTCAGGTTGTTATTCTTTTAATAATTTGTACAAAGAATGGGTTACAAACGATGACAAAGACTGTTCCATAATTTCTATTAAACTCAGAAGATATTGAAAAAAAAACAAAGTTATAGAGATTAATATTATTTTGTTATTATTGTTAATTTAATTTGCTGTTTTAAGAATAAAGACGACGACTTTATTATTATTCATTTCCATGTTCGTTTACAAGCTGCATGCGTTCTTGATCAAGTCATTCAGGGCTCTACTCATTCTTCCCACTGGTCGCAACTTTATCTTTTTGATACAACATTATGATAAAAGTTAATCAGCATGCATTGATTAATCTAGTTTATAGCTATATGGTAACGAAAGTGTTTAACATTCAACCCGTTCTTTTTCATCAGTATTATTTGTGTCACATTCTCTGGTTTAAGAAGCAGTCTTTTACTTCAGTTTGAAAACCAAATCCTCCATTGCACTCAGTCCGTGTGCACCTTCGCGCTCGCGCTCCTGCAGTGAAACGAAGTGCTCGCGCTAAAATTGCATCTCTTCACGTGATCAGTGAAATCTGACTCCTGCTACAATGTGCTGTGGCTCTGCAGCGTGCAGACGCAGACTTGTGACCATGTCAATTTTTTTTTACTGGGGGTCGTGCGATTAACCGCCAAACCGCGATATTTGTTGCTGCTTCACGTAAGGAAAAAAACCGTCACAGTAATATTAACTGCGGGCATCAGTGAGCCGTTATTAATATGATGGGCACTTTTGAACGCTTTTGAATGCGCGTGCATGCGGCCATTTACTTTCACTTTGGAGATTCTCGATCACGTTTATACTATGGAGCGGCAGTACTATTTGCCATACATTTTACAAGATTAGATGTTTGTCAGTGGTGCTCAGGATCTGCAAATCATTGCCATCGTTCTACTCTGTTGCTGGTTAGTGAAACTGGATGCACTGTAATGTAACAGGCTATCGCTAGCATGCGGCTAACCATATGTCCCTTTGGTGGCTCCGTAGAACGTGTTTTGTTTTCCGTGCCTTTCCCAGTACAGATTCAGCACACCTCTCTAACCCAGTCAGGGATATTTGTGGTCCGCACAGAACTCTTTTTGACTTTCGTTCTTAGTTGCAAGTCTACAGCGTTCGCGTGAGAGAGTGTATTCTTCTGTTGTCTTTGACAGCTTTAAGGTTCGTTATTGGCATCGCTTAACTCTGCTTAACCATCACCACCGCATCAGCACTGAAAACATGGGGAATATTAAGACAAATATAATCGCACAACCTAATCGATATTCTATGAATAAATCGACTAATTGAATATTCGATAATCGTGACCCAACCCTAATATATGTTTGTTGGGGTCAGTAAGATTTTCTTAAAGTCCACATTAGGGCTGCACGATAAATCTGAGTGAAATCGAAATCGCGATTAGACCGAAGCTGTGATTGTCATGCGTATCTTTCAGTAAAGCACGGTTCTGTGATCAACTGTAAATCTCCATCCGAAGGTCAGAGGTCGCTTTCGCAAGGAAACTCCAAATGTGCCCTGAAGAAACAACCCAGGAAATGCCTATAGCAGTTGCTGAATAACCAGAAGATTTAACAGTTTTCATTGATTCAACATGACTAATAAACACACGACTACGACAATAAATGGTTTATCTGAGTTCTTATTGTTATAAGTTTCATTATAATAAAATATATTTTTAATGCAATGCCTTTATTACGGCTTAGAATACTATGAAATATGTTGCGTGCCTTATTCTGTGTAAGACACATAATCTCTCAGAAGGATTTATTTCAAACACTCGACACGTTATGAAGTGAGTTTGCAGTAAAACATGTTATTAAATGTGGTATTTTCACATGGTTTCAGAGAGCAGCATTTACTACACAGATCTGTAGTTCACTGAGAAGATACACAAACAGCTGTCATTATCGACAACGATTTCTTCGAGATGATAATCGCGCAATATTGTCTGCTATTTATTTATTTTTGCTGCGTAACCTGTCAGTGAATTACGGCTCTAGTAAATGCTGCTCCATCTGAAAGCATGTGATGTAGATTTAATGCTGATTAAAGAACTGGCTGTACTGACACAATGGGCATGGAAGTTGTATTTGATTTAATCGCGCAGTCCTAGTCCACATGAAATCAAAATGTACAATATTTATTTTGTTAGTGAACATTGCTAGTCTTAAAGTCAGTTAATCCGTGCAAGTTAATCCTTAGAAAAAAATGGTTTGTTTTGGTAATCTTTAATCAAAATCTAATCTTTTGCTTTCGCATGGAAGGCCTTTTCTGATGACGTCAGTTTGATGGCTTATGAAGAATTGAATTAACCACGTCCATCCAAGCGTTAGTTTTCTGCAAGTGAGAGATGAGAGGAGCGCAAGAATAAAACTCGCCTTCTACTCAATATTCAGTTTCAGTTGGAAATACTTCACCATACTGTAATCCAGTTGGCAGCAACTTCTGGTTTACACAGACTTTAATCTTATTTTTTAAGGAATTCTCTTGCACTTACCAAGACTGCATTTATTTGATATATTTTAAGATGTAATTTGTGACCCTGGACCACGAAACCTTTCATAAGTCGCACGGGTATATTTGTGGCAATAGCCAACAATACATCGTATGGGTCAAAATTAACTATTTTTCTTTTATGCCAAAATCATTAGGATAAGATCATGTTCCATGAAGATATTTTTTACATTTCCTACCATAATTATATCAAAACTTAATTTTTCATTAGTAATATGCGTTGCTAAGGACCTCATTTGGACAACTTTAAAGGCAATTTTCTCAAATCTTTTTATATTTTTTTTACCCTCAGATTCCAGATGTTCAAAGAGTTGCAAATAAGCCAAATATGGTCATATCCTAACAAACCACATATTAATGGATGACAGCTTTTTTATTCATCTTTCAGATGATGTACAACTTTAAAAAAAACATTATGACTGATTTGGTGGTAATCAAGAAACATTGCTTGTTATTATCAGTGTTGAAACAGTTCCTCTGCTTGATTTTTATTGTGAAAATTGTGATGCATTTGTTTTCAAGATCCTTTGAATATAAGGTTCCAAAGAACAGCTTTTATTTGAAATGGAAATCATTTGTAGCATTATATACAACTTTGCAGCCGCTTCTGGACAATTTAATGTATCCTTGCTGAATAAAATTCTGTATTTATTTTTTAAATGGCATTGATCACAAACATTTGAACAGAAATGTGGATATGAATCTGTTACACGAGCACGGGATATGTTTTGCCTCTAAATAAGACACTAATCTTTTAAAAATCAATCTAGCTCAAATCAAAACCATGAACTCTCAGTGAGTTTCTAAATTAAGCCAGATAGAAACATAGTATACACACTCATCAAATGTTTTTCTTTCTCTGTTGTATAGGTGCCAATGATCTTGGTTGGAAATAAGTGTGATTTAGAGGATGAGAGGGTAGTTGGGAAGGAGCAGGGTCAGAATCTTGCTCGTCAGTGGAGTAGTTGTGCCTTTCTAGAATCTTCTGCCAAATCAAAGATAAACGTCAATGAGGTGAGTCACAGTAAAAAACAATGCACCAGGTCACATAAAGACAGTCCTCTAATGGAAGTCCTTTGTGTTTTTGTCTGTGTGCATCAGATCTTTTATGACCTGGTAAGACAGATAAACAGAAAGACGCCGGTGGAGAAGAAGAGGTCGAAAAAGAAGTCGAACTGCATCCTGCTGTAACACAATTGCATCACTGCAGCAGCTCTGAGCCAGGTAGTCGATCAGAAGGTCAATAGGAATCAGTAAATGCACTATTAAGAACTCCTTTCATCCATGATCAATGATAAAGATTTCACCCTGTGGTCTTTTTTTTTTCTCAGCGATATCTACTAGGGATCCACAAAATGCCAGTTATTGAATTGGAAATGCCTGATTAAATGGTTAAAAGCCTTTTTCTAAATGTTTTAATGTTACAGAGACCAAGTATATGTAAGATCAAAGAAAATTAGATGTCTCATATCATGACCCATTTAATATCAGTGGATCTTTAATATCTGTGGTGATACCTGGAGAAAGCCAACAATAAGCATGTCCAGTCATCTTAATGGCATTATTTGCATCTTGTTGCACCAATTGGAGCGTTAGGATTTTTGCATTTAGGACAAGACTTGTATGCCTTGTGATGCTAAAAACATATTTTTGGTTAAGCAGCTCTGCAAAGGGGTTACATGAAATGGATGGCATGATTTCCCCCCCCTCTCATTCTTTTCAGATTGCCGAAATGAAGAACTGTTGCCCAGCTGGCCAACATTCCTGTTCCTCTCTACAGTTATTGGCCAAACGATTAGTAAGGCTGAACTCCAGACTCAACTAATTCACAGACTTGACCGAAAAAGAGAGATACAACCTCTGCCTTTTCTTCCAGAGCAGTCTTGAAATTTTCCCCCCTGTTCCTTGATTACTGTTTTATTTTTTTTCTGAAGGAGATTCAGATCCTTAGTGTGGACCCTCCGTCTGTGACATGGCAAAGGGGGGTTAGACATTCTGGGAGAGGGTTCAGGACTTTCTTAATGCCTTCAGAGAGAGTGGGGACATTTCAAAAACATGCTCATATTTGTAAAATGATCAGAAATGTTTATTTTTTCCCCATAATGTTTGGACTATCACTAATAATTTGTACAAAGAAGCTGTCCTTCATTCATCCAAACATTTTCTGAGTGACTTTGAACACACTCTGCTTTCATAATTCCCATAATATGCTTAGATTATTATTTCCTTTTATCAAAACAAACTGTGAAAAATGTCTTTTTTTTTCTTTTGGTGGCAAGGTTAAAATAAGAAATTTGGATCTGTCTATCTTGAACATAAAGATATATTGTACTGAAGCCATAAAATGTGTTTTTTCACAATCAGTTTTTACAGCTTTTAAAGATAATTTCATTTTAGTATTTTCTTGCTTTTTTCCCTTGGTTGTATTTTGCGGTAGGCTGTAGCTCAGCCTGGGATAAATATCAACCGTTTTGTGCCTGAGCAAGAGAAGGTTGAAATCAGATCTATAATGCAGAGATGACTTCTCCGATGATAACCGCTAAACCAATAATCAATAGTCAGTCCTTGACACTTAATTTGCCAAGTTACATCAGTCTTGATGTGTCAGATATTTTATTTTAGTTTTCATTGTTCTGCTCCATGGTTTTGTTGAGCATTTCAAACAAAGTGTCTGGCTGGCTTTTGTTTTGTTTTAAAGTAATGTGTGCTTTGATTTCTTTTTTTTTGACATAGATTTAAATAAATGTATTTCATATTGATGTGGTGTTTTGTGTATTTCTAGATTACCATTCCTCACCAATAGATCATTACAGAGAAACCGGTTTTCAGTGTGGCTCACTTTACGTATTGTAGTTACAAATATAGCATAAAGCCATATACAGCATCTCACAGAAGTGAGTACACCCCTCACATTTTTGTAAACTGTTACTATTATTAACATCCCGTGGTAACTAGGAATTACACAAGCTTCAGTCTGGATCCAACCCTTAAATGATCTGAGATGACCGAACACCTGAGAAGAGATGATGCCCACCTTCAGGCAGCATACAGAATTAACCAAATTTTGCCATAAGTTAATCATATTAAGATTCTACAATATATAAATCTATTGTAGAGACTTAATTTCCTGTAAAGCGGCTTTGCAACTATCGTATCGTAAAAAGCGCTATACAAATAATATTTTATTATATATTTTCATGTGACAACACTGAAGAAATGACACTTTGCTTCAATGTAAAGTAGTGAGTTTACAGCTTGTATAATAGTGTAAATTTGTCCCCTCAAAATAACTCCACACAGCCATTAATGTCTAAACCGTTGGCCACAAAAGTAAGTACACCCCTAGATGAAAATGTCCAAATTGGGACCAATTAGCCATTTTCTCTCCCCGGTGTCATGTGACTCATTAGTGTTACAAGGTCTCAGGTGTGAATGAGGAGCAGGTGTGTTAAATTTGATGATATCGCTCTCACTCTCATACTGGTCACTGGAAGTTCAACATGGCACCTCATGGCAAAGAACTCTCTGAGGATCTGAAAAAAAAATAATGTATTGCTCTACATCAGAGGTTCTCAATTCCAGGCCTCGCACCCCCCGCTCTGCATATTTTGCATGTCTCTCTTTGTTAACACACTTGATTCAGATAATCAGCTTGTTAGAAGTGCGCTCCATGCATGAACTGTGTTCCGATTGACATGCTCCCTACACAGGGTCCATTGCTCCCTACTCCCTGAGCAGGGAAATCCGCTGAAGTTTACTTTATTTTGGAACATTCATTCATGGATTTGCACTGCGCAATGTCTTCACGCACGGACGAGTGTGACATCATATACCTCTGTAAATATATACAATTTTAATTCATGTCTTGCACACTTCAATGCACTTTGAATGGAATATATACATTAGCTTCAAACTGGAATCATGGCAGAATATCCTGTGATGTCCACTTCGCAGGGCACTTACGTTCGAATAGAACAAACATCTGAAGTGATAAGAGGACCTTACGAAATATGCAGAGCGGGGGGGCGCGAGGACTGGAATTGAGAACCGCTGCTCTACATAAATATGGTGTAGGCTATAAGAATATTGGCAATACTGTGAAACTGAGCTGCAGCACGGTGGCAAAGACCATACAGTGGTTTAACAGGACAGGTTCCACTCTGAACAGGCATCGCCATGGTCAAACAAAGAAGCTGAGTGCACGTGCTCAGCATCATATCCAGATGTTGTGTTTGGTAAATAGGTGTATGAGTGCTGCCAGCATTGCTGCAGAGGTTGAAGGGGTGGGGGGTCAGCCTGTCAGTGCTCAGACCATACGCCGCACACTGCATCAAATTGGTTTGCATGGCTGTCGTCCCAGAAGGACGCCTCTTCCAAAGATGATGCACAAGAAAGCCTGCAAACAGTTTGCTGAAGACGAGCAGACTAAAGACATGGATTACTGGAACCATGTCCTGTGGTCTGATGAGACCAAGAGAGTACAAAGACAAGTGTGTCTTGCCTACAGTCAAGCATAGTGGTGGGAGTGTCATGGTGTGGGGCTGCATGAGTGCTGCCGGCACTGCTGAGCTACAGTTCATTATCTTAATTCTTATCAGTTCATCACCTCCCTTTGGAGACGGCCGCAGGGCAGTATTCCAACACGATAACGACCCCAAACACACCTCCAAGACAACCACTGCCTTGCTAAAGAAGCTGAGGGTAAAAGTGATGGACTTGCCAAACATGTCTCCTGACCTAAACCCTATTGAGCGTATGTGGGGCATCCTCAAACGGAAGCTGGAGGAGTGCAAGGTCTCTAACATCCACCAGCTCTGTGATGTTTTCATGGAGGAGTGGAAGAGGACTCCAGAGGCAACATGTGAAGCACTGGTGAACTCCATGCCCAAGAGGGTTAAGGCAGTTCTGGAAAATAATGGTGGCCACAAACTATTGACACTTTGGGTCCAATTTGGACATTTTCACTTAGGGGTGTACTCACTTTTGTAAACCATCGGTTTAGACATTAATGGCTGTGTTTTGAGTGATTTTTGAGGGGACAGCAAATTTACACTATTATACAAGCTGTAAACTCACTACTGTACATTGTAGCAAAGTGTAATTTCTTCAGTGTTGTTGTCACATGAAAAGATATAAAACATTTACAAAAATGTGAGGGGTGTAGTCACTTCTGTGAGGTACTGTAAATAATTCCACTTATCTTGCATTTTTATACAAAGCTCATTGCAGATATGGAATGCAACAAACAGGTGATTCATGCTTGCTGCACCCGATTATATTTTATTTATTTATTTATTTAGTCATTTAGCAGACGCTTTTATCCAAAGCGACTTACAAATGAGGACATTATAGAAGCAATCAAAACCAACAAAAGAGCAATAACATGCAAGTGCTATTACAAGTCCTGGTTAGCCTAACGCAGTACACATAGGAAGGATTTTTTATTTTTTTAGAAAACTAGTATGTAAAATATAGAAACATTTAACTTAGTGTTCGTTTTACAAGAAAAGTTAGCAGTTAGAGAATAAAGATGCAATTGATAGAGGGTAAAATATTTGTTTGTTTTTTTATAAAAAGAAGACAGATTAGATCAAATAAAATTATAATAGAGAGTGCTAGAGTTAGAGGATCAAATAAAGATGGAAGAGACGTGTTTTTAGCCGTTTCTTGAAGATGGGTAAGGATTCAGCTGCTCGGATTGAGTTAGGCAGGTCATTCCACCAGATGGGAACAGTTAATGAAAAAGTCTGTGAAAGTGATTTTGTGCCTCTTTGGTACAGTAATGCGTCGTTCACTTGCAGAACGCAAGCTTCTAGAGGGCACATAAGTCTGAAGTAATGAATTTAGGTAAAGGGGTGCAGAGCCAGAGGTGGTTCTGTAGGCAAACATTAATGCCTTGAATTTAAATTTAATTGAATTTTATATGCTGCATTAAATGCAAAAAAGTGTTTAATTAATAAAGATTCATTACTAGGTGTGACAAGTATATTTCTGATGCACAAGACTTGAATGGAATATCCTGTTCCTTTTTAAAATGTAGTCTTACAGGCCTATAGGAACTGCTATTTCATTTATTTTTTATTTTATTTAAATAAATAAAAATTATCCCACATGCCATCATTAAATAGCACTAAAAACAGGTAGAGAGACTATTGCAGGACCCACAGCCATATATTTATATCTATGACAGATAACATGAATGTGCGGATAAAAAAGGCAGGTATTTGCATTTGCTCGGTTTTCTTTTTTTTTTGCATAGCAGTCATCATTGCATAGTTTTCTGTCCAATACAAAGCTAAGACATGAGTAAGACATTTGTGAAAAGTACTAGTCAGGACTTTTCCATAGAATGATTGACAGGCTTAAACCTAAACAGATGGATACAAACATCAGCAGAAACAGTGTTAGGCTCTCAAGGGACCTCACAGAAACACAGTAGGGCAACACAGCGTGACTATTAATATATTTGGCCTGTTTTCTTCACTCTGCCATGCTTACATATCAAACAAAACAACCAAAACATACAAATGCATTCCAGAAATCTTTACCTAACATATCTTTGGAATCAATAGCTTCTGGAGTGCTACTCCTTTCACTTGAGGAAGAAGGACAATAATACCTCAACATCGCAATCTGTCGTGAGTGGTGTTTATTGCTTGACTTTTACAGTTTGCTTCACGTTTATTTGTGATACCATGATGAAGTGATAGAAAATACTTTTTCTTTCTTCTGAATTCAGATTTACTTATTTGTGTTTGTAGCTCCAAATATAATTATTTTGTTTACTTCCATATTATGTTTTCGACTTGAATATGAGATGTTGCAATAACGAATGGCTGACCAGGTGCACTTAAGGGCAGCATCACTTTACAACAATTTTGATCATGAAGTTCACTAATTGTGTCTAACAATTGCTAACAATATTTGTAACTGTCTTCTATGTAGAATTATATCAGACCCACATAGCTGAGCTATAATCAAACACAGATGGATGCTTCTCTACAATCTCCACCCATCCTCTGTCTATCAAAACCTCTGAGCCCCGAGAAGCCACGCCCTCTTGTTGGGTGGGTGTAGTTTTCGTTTTCATTCCTCTTTTTCTCACCCAGAATGGCTTGCTGACATCTGACTTTGGCTTTTTGAATGTGATCTTTGGTTGTTTACGGACATCCGTTCCTTCGCTTTCTTGGTGGTGCCATGGCCGAACGCGGCGTAGGACCCGTTTGAATATGCTAGCTGTTAGTGAGAGTTTCCTAGAGAGATCTTGAGAGTGACTGCTAGATAATGACTCTGAAAGTGCATCTTTAAGACTCGAGTCATTGTGCTCCTCACCTGCTGTCTGGCCTCCAACATCAGGCAGGTCCAGCCAGTTCCCAACCAAATCAGCAAAACATTGTCACCCAATACCAATGGCTGTCTATTTCTACTGCGGTTCATCAATGAGGCTGTCCAATCGGTGGAGTCATCAATATCGTATGAGGCGAAATTGTCGTCGGTTGGGTCTTCCTGAGAGGAAAAAGAGGAAGAAGTGCTCAGACTTCCTCCGTAAACCCTCCTGGGTTCGGGTACCCTGGGAATATGGCAGTTCTCTGCTGGAGAACTAGTGAGGAACAAAGATGGTTTCTTGGTAAGCTCAGTCTTGAAACATTCTTGTGAAAGAATTTCTTCTGGATTCCGTGTTCGGTTCAGGTGGGTTATTCTTGAACTGTAGTTTGTCTGATCGAGCATTGTGCGAGTGTGTGAAGAGGCCTGGCTTGTTTTAGGGGAGAACTCCAGTTCGTCCAGTGCAGTCTGGACCTGCAAGAGTTTGAGTTCCTGGAGAGCGCAGATCACAGAATTCATCTGAGATTGGAGACCCTCATCAGACTGCCACAAAGAATCCTAGAATTGGAAAGGCAAGAGAGCAATTACCATGACATACTGAAGCAGTTATCAGTGAAATCTGTTGTGGCTGATGAGTAACGCTTATCTCACACTCACTTCACACTAATTATCAAAAATCAATATTACACCAAACAGTCTGCATTTTCTGCCCAGTGTGTCATCACAGATACCTGGCTCAGCATCTGCTGAAGAGAATGCAGATGTTTTGTCCTTGTCACATCCTCCAGTGAATTGCTTACTGGGAGGATTAAAGCATGATTTTATTTGCTTTGGAACTACTGTTAAAAACTCGGGTCAGAGAGATAAAAAAACAACTACTTTTATTAAGCAAGGACACATTACGTTGATCAAAAGTGACAATCTAGATTTTAATGTTAGTATAAAAATATCTAATGTTGATCTTTCTACTTACCAAAGAATCCTCACGGTTTACACATTGAGCAGCACAACCATTTTAAACATTAAAACTAATAATAAAACCTGTTTAAAGAGCATCAAACCAGAATATTAGATTTATTTCTGAGGGATCATGTTTTATTGCATGCTTATTAATTATATTTTTTGACAATTATTAATATATAAAGTTGTAAGCATACCTACAAATTGTAAAACAGGTTGTTACAACATCGTTTTTAAATGTTAACATTGCCTGACAGAAAAGCAAAATGCATGTCTTTTAAAAATATGCATGTCTTTTAAAAATATTTTTGATATCCCATACTGTATGGAGTATTTGCTTAGTTGCATTTATTAAATTGAAAACATTCAAGAAAATTCCATCTACATACACCACGAAAACGCCCTTTTCTTATTACTGAATAAAACCACTGTCATCTTACCTTCATTCACCCTGCAGTTTCCCTGTCTTTCCTTCTCTCTTCTCACTCCCTGTTTTCTGTTCCTTCTCTCCCTTACAAGTGTGATCGATCACCAGCCAGTCTGAACAGCAGCACCCCACTGGTGCTTTTCTACAGTAGCATTGTTTCGTCACAAGGCATGATGGGAGATGTAGGAGCTCATGGGCATGTGGGTGAAATAACTGGACTCTGAGTCATGGGCGAACAGCTGAGGCATGTATTTTACTGGGTTGGTCATAAACACAGGTGTAGGGAAATGTAGAGCTTAACTTGTATTTGACCTGAAACATTCCATTCAATCTGAATTGGATATTCAAAAGTATGTTCTATTGCTGCTTAGAGCAATAATGTAATCATAAAAGTCACTTTTACAATAAGAATTCAGTTTTTAAAGTTTAAAGAGGCAAATTATTACAACTAATCAACTATATAACTTGTATAACTTGCCCTGTTTGCTAGTTATGGCATGTTCCGTGTTCACTGTTTCATCAGATTGAGCCTTAGGTCCTATTTCTCATTTTGTGATATCACTGACTTCTCTTGTGTCAGTTTCCGGTGGGATGTGCCCAGACGGACCGTTGTATTAATCAGACATCACTGACCCCACCAACAAGTGATTGATGTTGTGAGTAACATCCTTGTGGCCCTGTTTCCTCATTTGGCAGCACCTATTTTCTCTCGCTCATTCATTTTCAGTTTCAACCATACAAATAAAGTTTTTTTAAATATGAAGAAATACATTTTTTTCCTGTCATAAGGATTTATTGCAGACGTGTTCACTGATCTGTATAGCCAAACCAAAATTTATTCAGACACCTTCAACAATTCTCACATTATAACACTTTTTACGCTTTAGTTTAGAAAACAGAAAATAAAATATGACAACTCACATTTAAACTGTGTCAGACCAAATTAATCTTGATAATGTCAGATAACTTTGATATGAACATATGTAATGAATTATGTTGAATAGCTGTCAACTGTTAAATTTAAGTACAATTAGATAATATTACTTGTATATAATATACATTTAGGTCAACCGATTACCAAGAATGCTTAATTTTGTTCAGTCTGTGGTGTAAAAAGGTCACAGTAGCAATTAAAGACAAACACTTAAGCAAAACATGGTCAGGTCAAGGTGTCTGAATAATATTTGGTCCCAAATTGATCAATTTTAATGTTCTCTTTTATAGATCAGTAAATGTATTTTAATCTGACCACAAGCTGCACTTAAAGGTTTAGTTCACTTTCAAATTAAAATGTCCTTATAATTTCCTCACCCATATCATCCAAGATGTTTAGGTATTTCTTTCTTCAGTCGAAAAGAAATTAAGGTTTTTGATAAAAACATTCCAGGATTTGTATCCATATATTGTACTTCAATGGACTCCAAACGGTTGAAGGTCAAAATTACATTTTCAGTGCAGCTTCAAAGGGCTATAAACGATACCAGACAATGAATAAGGGTCTTATCTTGAGAAACGATCGTCGTTAAAAAATTAAATAAATGTATATGCTTTATAAACACAAATGCTCGCCTGTTCTGCGATGCGCGTCCCAGACTTCACGTAATACGCAATAACGTTAAAAAGTCAAACGCCATTTACAAAAAAAGTTGTTTTTAAAGAGTTTACAAGGTAAAACAACGATGTCGGACGATTTTGAACTTGGAGGAGAAGAAGTGTGACTTTTTCAGCGTCATTATGTATTACGTGTTCATAAAGCATATATTTTTTTTTAATTGCCTATCGTTTTGCTAGATAAGACCCATATTCATCGTCTGGTATCGTTTATTGCCCTTTGAAGCTGGACTGAAACTGTAATTTTGACCTTCAACCGTTTTGAGTCCATTGAAAATAACTATATGGATACAAATCCTGGAATGTTTTAATCAAAAACCTTAATTTATTTTCGAATGAAGAAAGAAATACATAAACATCTTGGATGACATGGGGGTGAGTAAATTATAAGGAAATTTTAATTTGAAAGTGAACTAACGTTAATCCTTTAAATTTTAAAACATTACAGAAGGGCGAGTACCGGCCAATCAGCGGCCTCCTTTTCAAAATACCGCTGCCAATCAGGTTGCACCTTTTCTCCAGCACCGGGCGCACAACAGCTGGATAAATAACACACCTCGCAGAGAAAGGCGCATACATTGCTTATGAAAACATAATGCAGAGTCATACTAATTACTACCTGTACATATCTGAGAAGATTCTTGCAATAAAACAAACCTATCCTGTCAAAGTAGATGAAAAGAGCAGGAAAATCTTACCAGTTCATGTTTTAGACGCCGAAGGTTGCTGTCCATATTATCGAGGTCCGCTTGGTCTTCCCCCATAACTACTGAATTACAAAATGTAAATATTGTATTATCTAAACGCAGGTTTATTCATTAAAAACGTGGTTCCTTTGATGTTGCTATCCGCCTTGGTGTGTAATGGTCAGCCGAGGTATGACCAGCGATGTTTGCTAATATAACATTCCTCCTCTAACCTCTCTCGCCTCTGATACACTGCTGCTGCTGATTACATATTCGGATATTACAGCCCAGCACTGGCGAGGAAGTACAGTCAAGCCACTGAGGTGTATGTGGTGTCATGTTGCTTCACGTTGATTTGAGGGAATGTTCCTGAATAGGATTTACTTAACGGCTGACCGTCAACAAAACGGGTCATGCTTTCACTCCAGTGATCAGCTCATAATGAATGGAGGCTTCATACATAACAATAGAGCTGCAATTGTACAGCTTTAACTCAGATTTTAAGATTCACTCTGAATGGACATTAAAAGGGGGAAGAGCCTTAGTCCATTTACAAAGTAAAAAAAAATTGCATGGGCTTGATGTCCTCAAAAAGCAGTTTAAATCGTCCACATGTTAAATCGTCTTTAAACTTGCTGGGACAAACTTTCAGACGACGTGCAATTATAGTTTGTGGCAGGGAATGTATTAGATGTGGTATTCAAAGTTTGCTTTAATTTCAACCCAACTGAAGTCAAACGTATTTTTTTATGCCTACATGTTTGCAGTTTCTATTTAATCGCTTGCTTGTCAACCTAGTTTGTTTG
Source organism: Gymnocypris eckloni scoliostomus (assembly GCA_027564155.1). Classification (NCBI taxonomy): domain Eukaryota; kingdom Metazoa; phylum Chordata; class Actinopteri; order Cypriniformes; family Cyprinidae; genus Gymnocypris; species Gymnocypris eckloni. The sequence goes on from CM050420.1 coordinate 15,226,971, forward strand.
TCGCCCTCTGCAGGATGTTGCTGAGCGGCATTTCTGTTTCTGTGCGCGAGAGGGCGACGTGATTCACAGCGCAACTCGTTTATTCAGCGTCGAAGAACTGAACCTAGTCGCAATAGAAATATGGCGGCATCCGTGAAAGCAGCGCATGAGCTGCAATCCAGAACCCGGACAGAAGATGTTCTGATTAACGAGGGGATCGAGTTCAGCTCGTTACTCCTGTCAAAACATGTGCTTGAGGGGTTATCTGCCTCTGGCTTTCAGAAACCGTCCCCCATCCAGCTGAAGGCCATCCCGCTGGGAAGATGTGGACTCGGTACGAGACCCGAAAATACTCGAAAACAGTACCAAAACAAGCCCAAATCAACAGTCGTGCTATTATTCACATAGCAAAACCGACTGCTCTTTAATGGCAGGAGTGTACTGTGACATTCAAGAGCATAGTGCAATCGATGAAAACATTGGGCCTGTATTTCATGCACCATTAGATGGAAATAATATTGTTTATTGACGTTTTCTTCTGTTCAGATCTTATTGTTCAAGCCAAGTCTGGCACAGGAAAAACCTGCGTGTTCACCGCCATTGCTTTGGACTCTCTTATATTGGAAAACACAACCACACAGGTATTACTTTTTTAAATGTGCAACGCAATGTAACGTAATATTTTACTACATAATGTCCCATTCTATAATAAAACGGAATAAAGTATGAACGTTTGAAAGACTCTATCTTTTGATGTTAAATATAAGAACCTAAAACACGAGTGTGTGCCTGTTTGACAATAATGTGCCCTTCTCTTGTCCCATCAGGTGCTGGTTTTGGCCCCCACTCGGGAGATAGCGGTGCAGATTCATGCTGTTGTCATGGCAATAGGCAGGGCTATGGAGGGCTTGGAGTGCCATGTGTTCATTGGTGGCCAACCTATCAGTCAAGACAAACTGCACCTGAAGAAATGCCACATTGCCATTGGTTCACCAGGTATGAGATAGTTGAAATTCCTTTTAGACTGATATGTTAGATTACTTTTATAACTGTAACTTAGTTTAGATTTGCTAACATAGCATATTTAGATGTCTGTCTTCATGTGTAGGCTTGATAATCTTCTTGCACTACTACATATTTAAAGTTGACGTGTGTGTTTTTGTGCCATAAACATCACCAACTGGAAGTGCTAAAGTAACAGTTTTTCACTGAACACTCCTCCACTCTGCCATTGGTCGGTCTGTTAGATAGTCCCACCCCAAACTGAACAATTGGATGCCGATTTGCTCTGGTCCTACTGCTCAAACAAACAGCAAAGTTTGATAGAATCACAGTGTTCACACATTTTGGGGAAAATCATCTTATCTTATAGCTATCACTATCAGTGGCTTTTACGACATCTGAAAGCTGACATGAAGTTAAAATTCAACCCTGTCTGTTTTCCAAATGCAAGTTATTGATTATGAACAATTCATTCACATTTGCTTCTTTCATTTTGACCTTTTTAATCATAATGTCTTGATTCAGTCTTCCTGTAAAAATGACAGACTTCTGTCTGATGACATAAGTTGGACTTTCCAGTCATTTAGTTTGCTTAAATTCCTCATCTTTCTTTTGATCAACTGCAAGCTTACATTCAGATCTGCCACTATCCTGTCAACACTGATGGATTGAAACAAGTTCTGCCCCCATTTTTGTATTCTTAGTTTTATTTATATTTTGGTTCATTTGGACATACATGTGCATCTCGATAAATTAGAATGTCGTGGAAAAGTTCATTTATTTCACTAATTCAACTCAAATTGTGAAACTTTTGTGTATTAAATAAATTCAATGCACACAGACTGAAGTAGTTTAAGTCTTTGGTTCTTTTAATTGTGATGCTTTTTGCTCACGTTCAACAAAACCCAACCAATTCACGATCTTAACAAATTGTAATATGGTGACATGCCAATCAGCTAATCAACTCAAAACACCTGCAAAAGTTTCCTGAGCCTTCAAAATGGTCTCTCAGTTTGGTTCACTTGGCTACACAATCAGGGGGAAGACTGCTGATCTGACAGTTGTCCAGAAGACAATCATTGACACCCTTCACAAGGAGGGTAAGCCACAAACATTCATTGCCAAAGAAGCTGGCTGTTCACAGAGTGCTGTATTCAAGCATGTTAACAGAAAGTTGAGTGGAAGGAAAAAGTGTGGAAGAAAAAGATGCACAACCAACCGAGAGAACCGCAGCCTTATGAGGATTGTCAAGCAAAATCGATTCAAGAATTTGGGTGAACTTCAAAAGGAATGGATTGAGGCTGGGGTCAAGGCATCAAGAGCCACCACACACAGACGTGTCAAGAAATTTGGCTACAGTTGTCATCAGAAGCATCTCTGACGACAACTTACAAGTGAATTGCTTGACTGGCCAGCAAACTCACCAGACCTGAACTCCATAGAGAATCTATGGGGTATTGTCAAGAGGAAAATGAGAAACAAGAGACCTGAAAAATGCAGATGAGCTGAAGGCCACTGTCAAAGAAACCTGGGCTTCCATACCATCTCAGCAGTGCCACAAACTGATCACCGCCACGCCGAATTAAGGCAGTAATTAAAGCAAAAGGAGCCCCTACCAAGTATTGAGTACATATATAGTAAATGAACATACTTTCCAGAAGGCCAAAATTTCACTATATATAATATATTCACTGTATATATAATTGTATTATAGTATATTATTTTTGATTTTGTTAGGCAGTGTTGATAAAGTTTTGCTGTATTTATAGGTCGTATTAAGCAGCTAATTGAGATGGGACTCCTGACTACATCCTCCATTCGCTTGTTTGTTTTGGATGAGGCTGATAAGCTGCTGGAGGAGGACATCAGAAGCAGCTTTCAGGAGCAGATCAAGTAAGAGCTGAATTAGTGATTTTGATTCAGAGACTGTTCTGTATTTTAATTCTGCTGTTTTGAGTTAACTTCTCTCTCTGTCTGTCTTAGCTGGATCTTCTCCTCTTTACCAGCAAATAAACAAATGTTGGCCCTCTCTGCCACCTACCCAGAATCTTTAGCACAATATCTGTCAAGATACATGAGAGAGCCGACGTTTGTGCGACTGAACCCAACAGACCCTGGACTCCTTGGTCAGTCTGTAGTCCTGTCTGATTTGTTGATTTATTTATTCTATGTGAATACCCTTTCAAATCTGAATTGAAATATATTCTCTCCTCCAGGGCTGAAGCAATACTATAAAATCGTGCCGTCTCATTCATTACCTCATAAAATCTTTGAGGAGAAGGTTCAGAGTCTCCTTGAACTCTTCAGCAAAATCCCATTTAACCAAGCGCTGGTATTCTCAAACCTACATTCAAGGCAAGAGCTGACACGCCTTTCAGTTACTTCAATTATTCTGAAAACATGCTGATGTGTGCAATAAGAGTAACAGATACTGTTAAAGCACCGGTCATTATTATTAAAATACTTTTATTAACAAAAGAATTGTGATCTTTATTGAAAGTAAAGAAATACTGAGTTGAGCTGTTGTTCTGCAGAGCTCAGCACCTGGCTGATATCCTCTCCTCTAAAGGTTTGCCTGCGGTCTGCATCTCAGGTGAGCTTCATCTTGGGTTTCTTTTAAAACTTAGTAAATGGCCTTGCTGTGTATTGAACAGACTTTTACTTTATGGCAGCTTTCTAATGGTAAGTAAATGATTTGTAATGATTAAAAAACTGCTTTGTCACTCAGAAACTTTTACTAATCCTTTGTTTCCAATTAGTGCTTTGTTGCTTCATACTTTTGAAACTTTTTTAAATGTCAGATGTTTGATTCTGTGGGTTTGATCTCAGGTGAACGGAGAATTACATGTATGGTTGCAATTGATTTTAATTATATAATTTGTTCATAAAAGATCTCTAAATTTTTTTCCTTTATTTAAAATTTTTTAAAGAATTTATTTACAAATTATGGTGGAAAATAAGTATTTGGTCAATAACAAAATTTCATCTCAATACTTTGTTATATACCCTTTGTTGGCAATGACAGAGGTCAAACGTTTGTCTTCAGGCTTTCACACACTGTTGCTGGTATTTTGGCCCATTCCTCCATGCAGATCTCCTCTGAGAGCAGTGATGTTTTGGGGCTGTCGCTGGGCAACACAGACTTTCAACTCCTCAAAGATTTTCTATGGGGTTGAGATCTGAGACTGGCTAGCCACTCAGGCAAGAAATGCACCTGAAGAAAGCCACTCCTTCGCGTTGCGGGAGGTGTGTTTGGGATCATTGTCATGCTGAAAGACCCAGCCACGTTTCATCTTCAATGCCCTTGCTGATGGAATTTCACTCAAAATCTCACGATACATGGCCCCATTCATTCTTTCCTTTACACAGATCAGTCGTCCTGGTCCCTTTGCAGAAAAACAGCCCCAAAGCATGATGTTTCCACCCCCATGCTTCACAGTAGGTATGGTGTTCTTTGGATGCAACTCAGCATTCTTTCTCCTCCAAACACGACAAGTTGAGTTTTTATCAAAGAGTTCTATTTTGGTTTCATCTGACCATATGACATTCTCCCAATCCTCTTCTGGATCATCCAAATGCTCTCTAGCAAACTTCAGACGGGCCTGGACATGTACTGGCTTTGGCACGTCTGGCACTGCAGGATTTGAGTCCCTGGCGGCGCAGTATGTTACTGATGGTAGCCTTTGTTACTTTGGTCCCAGCTCTCTGCAGGTCATTCACTAGGTCCCCCCGTGTGGTTCTGGGATTTTTGCTCACAGTTCTTGTGATCATTTTTACCCCACGGGGTGAGATCTTGCGTGGAGCCCCAGATCGAGGGAATTTATCAGTGGTCTTGTATGTCTTCCATTTTCTAATAATTGCTCCCACAGTTGATTTCTTCACACCAAGCTGCTTACCTATTGCAGATTCAGTCTTCCCAGCCTGGTGCAGGTCTACAATTTTGTTTCTGGTGTCCTTTGACAGCTCTTTGGTCTTGGCCATAGTGGAGTTTGGAGTGTGACTGTTTGAGGTTGTGGACAGGTGTCTTTTATACTGATAACGAGTTCAAACAGATGCCATTAATACAGGTAATGAGTGGAGGACAGAGGAGCCTCTTAAAGAAGAATTTACAGCTCTGTGAGAGCCAGCAATCTTGCTTGTTTGTAGGTGACCAAATACTTATTTTCCACCATAATTTGCAAATAAATTCTTTAAAATACTACAATGTGATTTTCGGGATTTTTTGTCTTATTTTGTCTCTCATAGTTGAGGTATACCTATGATGAAAATTACAGGCCTCTCTCATCTTTTTAAGTGGGAGAACTTGCACAATTGGTGGCTGACTAAATACTTTTTTGCCCCACTGTATATATATAAAACCTGCAAGGTTTCAAGATATGTTTTTAAAAATCTAAAAACTTAAGTGACATTACAATTTAGAGGGAAAAAAAACTTTTCAGAATTTAAGGAAAATAAGATTTATACTTTTATAATAACATTTCACAACTCCTTGCATTGCAGTCTAGAGCGGCCTTCTCCATGAAGTATATATGCAATGCCGCTTGACTTAACAAAAGAAGGCATCTTATCATGGAAGACATATTTAATGATTAGGTTGCTTACCTTTTGATACTGAGTGGGTGTATATAATACCTTACAATGCAGCCCCTGTTAGCAGATCACTAGGTCTTGGATAAGAATGATATAATTTAGAACGTGGGCATATAAATGAAGACCCACAATGTATGAAAGCCATTATTAATGGTTATGTTAAAACTCCTTGATGTGTGTTTTGTATGTAGGTGGTTTAAGTCAGGATCAGAGATTAGAGGCGATGTGGAAGCTGAAACAGTATCAGTGTCGAGTTTTAATATCCACTGATCTGGTGAGGCTCAACCTATTATAACACCTACACTGGAAAATACCCACCATTTAATACCCAAACAACATTTAATTTGTTATAAATCTTTCATCCACAGACCTCACGTGGTATTGATGCTGAGAAGGTGAACTTGGTGATTAATCTGGATGTTCCTCAGGACTGGGAGACCTATATGCACCGTATTGGTCGTGCTGGACGATTTGGTGTGTAAAATTATAAAACAATTAAGCACTAATATACACTCTCACAGAAGTGAGTACACCCATCACATTTTTATAAATGTTACATCTTTTCACGTGACAACACTGAAGAAATGACACTTTTCTACAATGTAAAGTAGTGAGTGTACAGCTTGTATAACTGTACATTTGTTGTCCCCTCAAAACATCACAGCCATTAATGTCTAAACCTCTGGCCACAAAAGTGAGTACACCCTAAGTGAAAATGTCCAAATTGGGCCCAAAGTGACAATATTTTGAGGCCACAATTATTTTCCAGCACTGCCTAAACCCTCTTGGGCATGGAGTTCACCAGAGCTTCACAGGTTGCCACTGGAGTCCTCTTCCACTCCATGACGACATCATGGAGCTGGTGGACGTTAGAGACCTTGTGCTCCTCCACCTTCTGTTTGAGGATGCCCCACAGATACTCAATAGGGTTTAGGTCTGGAGACATGCTTGGCAAGTCCATCACCTTTAAACTCCGCTTCGTTAGCAAGGCAGTGGTTGTCTTGGGGGGGAGGGGGGTGTTTGGGGTCGGAATACTGCCCTGCTGCCCAGTATCCGAAGGGAGGGGATCATACTCTGCTTCAGTATGTCACAGTACATGTTGGCATTCATGGTTCCCTCAATGAACTGTAGCTCCCCAGTGCCGGCAGCCTCAGGCAAGACACACTTGTCTTTGTACTCCTGGTTGCCGCCACACACGCTTGACACCATCTGAACCAAATAAGTTTATCTTGGTCTCATCAGACCACAGGACATGGTTCCAGTAATCTATGTCCTTAGTTTGCTTGTCTTCAGCAAACTGTTTGCAGGCTTTCTTTTGCATCATCTTTAGAAGAGGCTTCCTTCTGGGACGACAGTCATGCAGACCAATTTGATGCAGTGTGCGGCGTATGGTCTGAGCACTGATAGGCTGATCTCTCACCCCTTCAACCTCTGCAGCAATGCTGGCAGCACTCATACGTCTATTTCCCCAAACACAACCTCTAGATATGACGCTGAGCACGTGCACTCAGCATCTTTGTTCGACCATGGTGAGGCAGTGGAACCTGTCCTTTTTAAACCGCTTTATGGTCTTGGCCACCGTGCTGAAGCTCAGTTTCAGGGTCTTGGACATTTTCTTATAGCCTATGCCATCTTTATGTAGAGCAACAATATTTTTTTTCAGGTCCTCAGAGAGTTCTTTGCCATGTGGTCCCATGTTGAACTTCCAGTGACCAGTATGAGAGATTGAGAGAGATAACACCAAATTTAACACGCCTGCTACCCATTCACACCTGAGACCTTGTAACATTAACGAGTCACATGATACCGGGGAGAGAAAATGGCTAATTGGGCCCAATTTGGACATTTTCACTTAGGGGTGTACTCACTTTTGTGGCCAGCTGTTTAGCCATTAATGGCTGTGTGTTGAGTTATTTTTAGGGGACAGCAAATTTACACTGTTATAAAAGCTGTACACTCACTACTTTACATTGTAGCAAAGTGTCCTTTCTTCAGTGTTGTCACATAAAAGATAAAATAATATATTTACACAAATTTGAGGGGTGTACTCACTTCTGTGAGATACTGTATGTGAAGCCTCTACTCTGGGGATTTAATTAATGTGTGTCTTGGTCATTTACATGAGTGCTTAATCAGAGATCATCTGCTCTGAGACAGGAAAGAGTCTGAAAGGGCAACTACAGCAATCAGTTTCATAATTAGCTGCTAAACACAAACTCATAAAGAGCTTTTTAATGACCGCAGCACTCCAAAATAAGAATTCATAATTGGAACTTGAGCATGATGTTGTTGTCGACAAATTTAATCTTCATTCTCATTAGAATTCTAGAAATGGATATGATTTGCAGTGTCGTTCCTCTAACTGTGACCTCTGTCTGTTGTGTTTCAGGCACTCTGGGGGTTGCTGTGACCTACTGTTGCCATGGAGAGGAGGAGAACAAAATGATGGCCATCGCTCAGAAATGTTCTCTGAATCTCACTCATTTACCAGGTACTTTCTGAAAGTTCTGAAATAATATTCCAGGTTCTGTACCAGTTAAACTCAATCGACAGCATTTGTGGCATAATGGTGAAAGAATAAAAGCAAAAATTTAGGAAACGATGATGTAATGCTGGGTGGTATGACCAAAAAATTATATCAAGGTATTTTCAAAATTATACTGGTTTCACGGTCTATGACACTACTTATTTTTTTTCATGCATAACCATGTTTTCTACTGATTGAGAGAGGAAATACTGCAGTAGACTGACTTGTACTGCAGTAGACTGACAGTAGAATTTCCTATTTTACTGTCGAGAGTGAATATTGTAGAAAAATTCCACATTAATAGTGACTAAACACGACCCATTAATACATTAACCAGGGGTCACTATAATCATGACATCGTCTGATAAAGTCAACATGCATAACTAAAAAGCGGCTGTGTGGTGGATTTGGCTATTATTTTTTGTCTCATGCAGTGTGCGTCTGAGTAAAAACAAAAAAGCGCATAATATTAACAGACGAACTATGCTCATATTTATAATTCCAAACAGTCAGTAAGCGACAGGTGCATGGAAACGCTGTTTTGTACTCATTTATTGATGAGTCTGCCTGCTGTACAACCAGCTGAATGCGTTGCATCTCTACCGCTCACTGTACCTTGTGCTCGCGGAGCAGTACTAGAGACATCTGCCATCTGAGCCATAGCTAAGGTTTACTTTTTTCCCGAAAAGTCACTTGGTTTGTCAGTATGTAACGTTTTTATGGGAAAAAAATCAGCTAAAAGTGTCAGAAAGTTGCTAAATATAGTGCTGAAATCACACTTGCATGTGTGTGTGTGTGAGAGAGACGCGGGAGCTGATGGCAGCGGGCAGTGGATATTTGTGGCTGAGTTCACGTTCTACTAGTGCTTCAGTTTAAGAACTTTCACACTTAGTAACACAGTGGTTCTCAAACTTTTTACACCAAGTACCACCTCAGAAATTATTTTGCTTTCCAAGTACCACCATTATGACCAATATTAAAATGCAGTATAAATGGCTGCCCACTGCTCCGGGTGTGTGTTCACGGTGTGTGTGTGTGTGTGTGCACTTTGGATGGGTTAAATGCAGAGCACAAATTCCGAGTATGTCACGTCAGTTTCACTTTCAGTAGCACTATACACAGTAAAAAACAAGAGCATAAGAGCATGCCTATTTACATGCTTGATTAGTGATATTAAAGTGTACTCTTTTTGTATTACGAGTAAATAAAAAATAATTATGAGTGTTTTGAAACACACAAGCAATATACTATAAACGTATTATTTTTGAGTAAAAATAGGAATTTTTTTGTTTTTGTCAATAGTAAATACTTAAACTAATAACAAAACATACAGTCGCTGATTCAGAAGCACCAGATTGTCATAGCAAAGTCAGAACTTCCTCCACTCCTAGGTTCACGAAACTGTCCTCCATAAAATGTGTTGCTGTTCTTTTGCAAGTAATCTTAATGATTCCTAAATGCATCGAATTTCGGAAGGCCAAATAAAGTGCATTTGCTTTCGCCTAGAAACACACAGCTTCTCCCTGACACGGCTACATCAACACTACTGCGGTTACTGAAACCACGCCTTCTTTCTTTGCATGCACATTTGGGCTGCATTATGCAAATATTTCCACATCGTGAAGTAGACGTGGGGGTGTGTTTGAATGGGGCGTTGCAGAGTCTTAACTTTAAAGAATATCTCTTTGGTTTTGAGACTTTAGTCTTTGCAACTTCAGTGATCTTATCTATCTACAATCAACTTATAACACTCCAAAGAGAAAGGAAAACTTGAAATCGCATCATATGACGCCTTTAATGCTTTAATGTCTCTCACAAAACATTTGCGTTCGCTTGCAAAACTTTTGCATCCCCAAGATCCTTTGTTCCCACACAAAACCTTTTTGATTGATATTATATGAGGTGGGAGGAAAAGCTATATTTCAGTGCTTTTGCAAGCGAATGCAAAACTTTTGAGAGAAGGTAAAGTTTCTCAGATGATCTCCATACATTGGGGAGAAAGTACAAAATACTTTTTTTATACATCAAGTGATTCATGTCCCAAAGTATACTTTGGTTGTTTTGCTATGGTCTGCGCATTGTCCCTGTGATTTTAATTTTCGTCATCAGGAATGTCCCCGTACGTCCAGAAAAATAAGTATATCCTGGCCTTGAGGGGACTTTTCCTCTTAAGTTAACTTTGTTGCGATGGCAACACAATACTGTGAACCCTAAAATGGCTGTAAAAATGAATAAAGTTCTGGTTGACCTTTCATTGAACCTGGAATATTCTTTTAACTTGGCATGAAGGCTGTTAAGCATGTTTCCTTACCTTGTGTTACAGATCCAATCCCTGCAGGGATCATGGAAGAGGCTTGTGACTGGGATGTGATAGTTGAACCACCTTCAAAACCCACTCAGAAAATTCCTGACATTCCCAAACCAGAGAAGAAGAAACAAACTACACCCAAACCTGGGAGGCAAAAACCAATACAGTCTACTACAAACCTCCAGCATGACTCGAATCTTACTCAAAATGAACAGAATGACACCCTTCCCCAAATTCCTCCACTATCGTCTTTTAAGTTGCATGCACGAAAAGCTATGACTTTCAGTGAGGCTGTGGCAGATTATGAGAATTTCATAACAGAAGGTCCGGGAAGATCTGTCGAAATCATTCGCCAATATGATGGATTCAACAGGAGTCGAGATGCAGTTAATGGACAGCATAACGGCGATGATGATGGGGATGATAATGAGAAGGCTTATAAATCATATGTTCAAGAAGAATCGCACTCCCATCAAGAACTTCCTCCACCACAGGAGGTTTCAGAGTTGTCCTCTGAGCAGAAGACTCTTTCCGTGTCATCTGATGACTCTTCTTCAGAGTCCAAGATGGAGGTGGAGAGTGAATCAAGCTCTTCGGTCCCTGCACGGTCTTCACTTCACACACCTGCTCTTCCAGATAAAATGAATGAATCCTCTTTACCTTCAGCAGGAGCATCACAACAGACTAGCAGAAACAAGCAAATGCCTAGTAAACCTCAATGCCAGAATCCTGCTAACCACCACCGACAGAAACACCGGCCGGCCTCTAAGTCCAGCAGGAAAGCTGCCTCGGCAGGACAGAAGGGGAGAAAAAGAGAGACTGATGAACTGGAAGAGGAAGTGGCCGGGCAGGATTATTGGAGTTCACACAGAGCCTGGGTTGAATATTACAATTCATATTATCACCAATCACCCTATAACTGGATGACTGCGTTTTATATGAATTCTGTCTACATAAACGAAATGATGAAGCACTAAAGAAGTTGCCAAGCATATGACTTTTGAGCTGTGTAATGTTCTCATTTGCATTGTGTATGTGTTCTCTAATAAAAATAATTAAGATGTTACGTGCAATCATTTAAAATATTTTGTTACAGCTAACAGCAGTTTTATTAAAATATCTTAAACTATCATTATGAGAACATAATGAATATTTTACATAAACATCTCATATGGAAAGGAAACCTTCAGGGTTTTTAGCAATTAGTGAAACCACGCCCCCTAATCTGAACATCCTGCTGGATAATAGCACTTATTAGCAGAAATAAATCAGTGCTCTCCAAATCAACCGAAGACCTCCAGAATAAATACTAAGTAATAACAAGAATAAAAGTGTGACCTTTCTAGACAAGTTCATGAAAAGACAAGGACTTTTGAGCTGTTTAGCCATGATTAGTAGACTACATTGCTCTCTGGAATGCTTGATACTGATTGGTGAATTACGGAAGCCCATAATTTCTGTAATGATAATTATACACAGTAGTTATATATATATATATATAATAAATATGTATAATACATATTTTGAAAGAATAATAACTTGACCAAGGACTAAAAGTTCAATTGTCCACATTAATTTACCCTGGACCACAAAACCAGTCATAAGTACCAAAGGTAGGCTATATTTGTTGCATTAGCCAATACATTGCAAAATTGCATGGCTCAAAATGATCTATTTTTATTTAATGCCACGAATAATTATATTTATATAATTACTTTCATATGATGTAACACACACACACACACTCTCACTTAGGATACTGTATATGCTCCATCCATCCATCCATTTGAGTGATTGGTTGATTTCAAATTTCTACTTAAATTAAAGGTGACTTGACATGACTTGTTATGCTGAATAATATAGTTTCCATAAACAAAAATATTTAATTAGGGAAACATAAGTATTTCAAAGAAGTCGAACTCTCCAATATTTTCAGGTTCTGTCAGAAATTCTTACTCTAAAATTATAATGTTCATTAGGAAAAAAATATTTAAAAACGTAGTCTTTTTCACATTTTGGAGCTCACTGTAATATTTTACCTTTAAAAAATCCCGTTGACTGTGTGTGTGTGAGAAAGAGAACAGAACATTTTCTTGTTCATTCACTGTGTCCTTCGGTCTGTTTCGTAGCGCTGGCTGCTGCGCATGCGTGCGCTGGTTGTGACGTGTGTTCCTGCAGTGGAGACGCACGCTGCTCCATCGACAGCTGCGCTCACAAGTTACAACTCCACAAATTCCTGCCCAACACACTCATCAAAAACAGCTGACTGGCGGACTGGAGTAACTACAAACATGTCCCCGGTGATACAGGTGATTAATTTATTTCTATGTTATTTATAGGCTATAGCCTGCAAATAGGCAATTAGATGTAGGCTACATTAAATTAGTGAGTTGTGTAGTAACCATGTTGGGTAAGTAAAAAAACACAAAGTAATCCATTACTAATTACTTTTTAAAATTGTAATTTGACTACATTACTGATTATTGCATTTAAAAAGTAATCAGATTACTAATTACTTTACTTTCAAGTTTACTTTTCTTTTTCCATGTTATCAAACCTAAAAATACACAACGGGAATCTCGCAGTTATTTCATTAATTTGACATTGACTGAAAAAAATACATAGACCTAAGTAGGCCTATAATTTGTATACCCTGATTCACACCCAATATTAACAAATCTTTTCTTTTTTTTGGTTTTGTAAAATAAAGAAAACAAATAGGATGCGCTTCCTGCATTCTCAGTCTCGTGCATATCTTCCTGAAACGAGTCACTAAAATGAAAGAAAATTACATGAGAAATACAGTATATCTAAAAAAGCTTGAAGTGTCTATTATTAAATTAAGTTAGTCATGTCGAAAACAAATAGGCTATTCTCTGATTAAATCATCCGTATGAAACCAGGTACAGTCTTTCCCGTCTGAGATTATATATCGCGCGCTATACGATAATCATGCACGCGAAACCAAGCTTGAGACGCGCGAACATGTACACGTTCACGTCTCCTCTGTAGAAAGATTCAAGTTCATCTCGGCCACTTTTCGTTTTGGGAAGAAGAGTAAGGTGTGAGGAATAAGCCTTGAATTGTGATGCTGATGCGGTTTAATCCAGCGGTTGATCTCATTCTGGTGTGTCATCCATTTTTTACTTTATTAGTGTTAGCCTACTTACGGTGACATAAACGTGTACACATTCACTTGTTGAACTTTTCCCAAACTATAATCCCAGACTAAAATATGTCGAGTGCAAAATTTTGAAATGTGATAGGCAAACTTTCTTTGCATCTAAAATTTAAATGTTGTATGACTCTCATTTTAGCTCTCATTATCCGGTGATTTATTAAAGGGAATACATAATATAAGGGAATAGCAAGCATGTTTTGCTATGACGCGCAAAACATGATTTTTACTTCATTTTTTTAACACTGCATTTGCAACTAAAGTAACGCAATTGTATTGACATAAGTAGTCTAACTGTAATCAAATTATATACAATTAAAATGTAACTCATTACTTTACTGCATTAGTAATTGGATTACAGTACGCGTTACCCAACTGGTAGTAACGCTAATATATGAATTGAATGCAGCCTACTTACTACTGATATGTTAAGCACCACGTGATCTGCGACTTCTTTTTCAGCTTTATTCATATTTATTATCAATATTTGTGTTACTTAAGGGCAAGATAAATTAAACGTAACATAAATGGAGCTGATGCTTTTAAAGCTTTTAAACAGTGGTGGGCAAAGTACACAGATCAAGTACTTGAGTAAAAGTACAGATACGTATAATAAAATATTACTCCATTAAAAGTAAAAGTACTGCTTTTTCAATTTTACTCGAGTGAAAGTACAAAAGTACTCAATTTTTTATGTACTTAAGTAAAAAAGTACTGATAGACAGATTTATTTTGCAATTTTATATAGACTACTTTATTTAATTTTATATTAGCACATATTTGTATAATCATACTGCCCAAAATACCTGGCTTTTTCCCAAATAACCACTATAGAGTCAAGATATATATTTTGTTGATATGGACTACGTTGATGAGAGTGATGTAGTAATGTTCACTGTGAAGCTTACACTGCCATGTACCTGAGAGAAAACAGATTTCACCATCTAATTTTCACCAGTAAGAAAAAAGTGTTTTAGAACTTGTTGTTTTGCAGAACGTCAGTTATATATGACATGAGAATTAGGCCTGAAATTAGGAAGAACATTTTAAGGAAAATATAATTATATTTTCATAATGATTTTTTTTTCTTCTCAAACCTTGTCTGTGGTGTAAAAACACCCCTGGCCAAATGCCCCCAGAGGGCATCATCACTTCCCACTCTGATAATTACTGTAGTTACTATGTTCTGAACATCACATCCTTTCTTTTTCCCTCAGATGGAATCTATCTAGGTGGCTTGAATAAAGATATTTGGACTTTATATCTAAACATTTCCTCAACTTAGCACCAGCAAGCTTGTTAGCTAGACAGTTAGCATCAGCTAACAATATTTACTTATTTTCAGTATGGTTATGAATAAACATTCATATCTGTCTACTCGGCTAGTTGATCTAAACAATATAAAAATGTATACTGTTGATAAACAATATAAAAACAGACGTCACATAGGTCTAAATGCATAGCATTTTAATAAAACTGCTAACGTTACAGCAGCGGGGAATATGAACGTGCATGAGTTATTTTATTTAATCGGTGTTATTTTAATGTTTAGTTTTTTGACCTAAAACATAACGTTAGGGACACTGATGTTGATCTGTCTGCATTCAAGCATTTCAGTGGGCTTAAATAGATCACCCTTTACAGCAGATTTAGTTCACAAACAACTGACAGTTTTGACCTAAATATTATTTTCAGTTACAATAATTCATCCTAAAATTTGACATTAGTAACTTACTTTTGGCAGCGTCAGACGCGCACTCACGAGATCTCCCGGTTCTTTACTTGTGAGTTCAGTTCACTGAAGAAGACTTGCTCTAAACGATCATTTGAATCAGTGACTTTTCGACTCGAGAACAGCTGCGTTTGTTGCGATTTGCGAACCGATTGAACAGGTTCACTGAAAATAATCAGTTTGTTCGTGAATCAGACACCGCTTCTGCGTCTCGGAGCACGTGATGTATCACGTGAGTAACGATATGTTTTATGAAATGTAGTGAAGTAAAAAGTACGATCTTATGCTTTGGAATGTAGTGAAGTAAAAGTAAAAGTTACTCAAAATAAAACTACTCCAGTAAAGTACAGATACTTGAAAAATGTACTTAAGTACAGTAACGAAGTAGTTGTACTTCGTTACTGACCACCACTGCTTTTAAATGACATGAAAATTGTATCATCATTAACTCACCCCATGGATAAAATATTTATAGAAATGTCTCTGCTGTTTCCCCCCCCTAGAAGAATATAGGTTAGTGATAATCAAAATTGTATGGCTAACATAATCTTCAAAATATCTTATTTTTTCACAAAAGAAGGAAAGTCATACAGTTTTTGGAATGACACGAGGGTGAGTAAACGATGACAGAATTGTCATTTTTAGCTGAAGTATCTCCTTTAGGGTTTCTGATTTACAAGGCTTGATGACTTTAAGAACACAATCATGTAAATCTTAAGTAAAATATATCAATCTGCTATGAATCTATAATGCTTTAAACTGCATTGCAAAATTTTAGTGCGTATATAGAGTAAATATAAACAGATTTAGATGAAAATATCAGTTGAATAAAGTTGCATGTGGCTAATGTTAATAATACAAAATCCAAGGTGACAAAATTGTATTGTGGCAAATAAAGCTTTTAAATTAAGCTTTGATATTGAATGATTTATATGGGATGTGAGAAACAAATTATCTGTTGCTCATCTGATGCTCAGATAAATTCAAGTTTATGATGGAGTCTGAAATGCCCAGCTGCAGCTTGTTTCTGCATCCCGCCTGACTTATCTATTTGTTGGATGTCATATCTATACTTTATTTCATCTCCAGAATATTGTTATGAGTTTGAGATTTCATCATTAAACTGCTGTTAGATTGTGGTTCAGCATTGTCGAAGGAACTGAAAAAACTGCAGATGTATTTGTGGCAGATTCATTTATCAGGCGTTTCACAACTGAGACACAAGACAAGATCATAAATAATATTTAACATCTGACAGTGAACAGGAATCTGCTGAATAGAACAACATGACTATCTCAAAAAAAGAAGCGAAAGAGTAAGACTTAAACAAGCACAGACACACAGAGGAAGAAAGAAGACCCTCGGCCGCTATGTAGATGCACACATACAGATCTCCACTTGGTAATAATATATTCAAAACAACCAATTCTGTCTTCTGAAGGAACTGCACAAATTTATTACAAAGCTGTTAGGATTCTAGAGTCACTTCTATTACATTGATGGTTCTGTAGTGTCTCCTGCTGGGCTGGAAGTAAAGACAAAGCAAAAGAAAAACTCCAACATATTACTGCTCGCCAATGTCCAGAGGTGATCCAATACTCAACATTTATTACCTTCAAATTTAGAATATATTGGCCACACTTTCTCCTCCTATTAATGAAACATTTGCATATTTCCCATCTATTATGTACACATGAAAATCAATAAATCACAAAGGGACCAAACATCATCTGGACCATAAAATCGGATCGTTAGAGATTTGCTATGGATTGTATGTACAACAAACAGGAAGATAAGCATCATATGAACACATGGGCCATCATAGAACATTTTGGTAAGAACGGTGTGGGCCGGATACCCTGATATTCCTAAATGTCACAATGTGCTTTTCCCTGTAATACTGGTGTCATGTCCAACTCGTGTTTGTGTAACCGGACATCCACTTCGGCTTTAAAGTTCAAGTATAGGTTATGTATCTGTTATACAATTATAATCGTATTTTTCTTTCTGGAAAATATGGCTTATTCTATCTAAAAAGGGCCAAAGCAAGATTAAATATATTGATATGAGGTCTAGTGTGTGTTTCATTGCACTGAACACTAAAACTCTGGCCCTGGAGCAATAACGTCCTGAGGGGAGGGAAGGAGGGGTACTTTCTATGTATGCTGGTGTAAGAGGCACAAGTGAGTGGGGTTTAAGGAGATGGGTGGGGTTTAGGGTCATGGGATGGGGGTTATGGTACAAAAGGTGGAGCTTAGGGGATCATGTGATTGATTGCTGGCAGTGAATTCTAAACGATACAGACGAAACAGGGACTTTTCACTAATGACCACAAGTTTTCTCGTTGGCAATGCCGTTCTTGTGAACATGGGTCACAAATAAGGACAACGACAGAAAAGGAGGGAGAGAAAAGAGGTGGAGAATATCTCTAATTGATTCGTGTTTTGACAGTTTCTCCTCTGACAGCAACGTATGACTGGAAATCTAGTTAACAAAAACATTCACAGTTAATGAAAAACACAAACATCAAAGGTTTCCTACCCATGTAGTTTTACGCAAACTAGACACATTTTTAAATACCCATTGAGCGCTAATGACAATAACACTTAGAACAGAACAACTACAGGAAGCAGGCCAGCAGTGGACAGAGGAAAGGGGCGGGGCAGACATAAAGGGGCGGAGTGGACAAAATGGGGGCGGGGTAGGCAGCTGCTCAGGTTTCGCCAAACAATGGCTAAATATTACAAAATATTCTATCAACAATATTCACAGTTAAACCAAGGCTTGATACACATTGTAATCACAAAATCTCAGCGATACCTTGTGCTTGTAGTCACAGAGTTTTTAAAAACACTTTCATGTTTCTTTCTCTATCTCTAAACTTTTTTTTGGTTCTATATTACATAGTAATGTCTGATAGGTCACAACTAACGTTACAAAGTTGGCTCAAAGTTTTGAACTCAGGGAGAGACAGTGGCTTAAAGAAGAAGGAAACGCTCCTCCCCCTGAGAGGCACGAACTGTGTGAGAGGCTGAGAGTTTGAGGGACGATTCAGTCATTTTTACACACATCCGACACACACGGGGCAGAAACATTTAAGTTAGACCTAATTCTGACCAATCACACATTTCCAAAAATAAAAACTTAGCACAGTCTAAGAAACGCTGTCACACTCGTACGGTCTCCCTCAAACCTCAAGATTATCTCTTATCCTTTAGGAATTACAATAGATCAAAATAAAACTTAATTGGGATAAAGAAAGCCGAGGCTTTGAGAGGCTGTTTGCGATGTTGGAACAGATTAACGGACTGATATTAAACAAACAATTCTCATAGATGAAAACAAACGCTTGACCTCTTGTCTCCATCTGTAATCAAAATATTAATAATAAAAAAAATACAGTAAACTATGACCCAAGAGAAAACTAAGAGGAAAAAGAAGAAATGTTTTATGCACAGTGACACCATCATCTATATCAGTCCTGATGGAGAGTGATCGAATACTCATGGTCGTCCTGCTTTGCTTTCTCTCTCATTTACACAGACGCACGCATCATTGTTGATCTTCTATTTCTTGTCAGAGAGTCTGAGTCAGTGCACTCCTTCTCCCACTAGAGGGCAGGCTTCTCTTCCTGAGTTCTGTTTTCTCCTACAGCGCAGAGATTTTCACCACATCCGTGCAAGCGTTCGGAAGAGGCGGGGCGTCTGGGTTGGGAGGGGGCGGAGCGTCGGGACTGGCTCTAGAGTTGTTTGAGGGAGGGGTTGGGATACTGATGATTGCCGTGGTAACCAGTCCACTGCTCTTGCAGTTCAGACTCCCTGATTCATCCGACATCAGATTGAGACTGGAACGACTGAGACAGAGAGAGAAAGAGAGAAAGAGACAGAGGACTTTTCATACTCTCTTTTCATACTCTCACTTGTTTATTTAATTTGGCTGCTAAATATTTATTAAATGTCCCTTGGAGTAACATGTAAGAACATGCATTATCTAATCCAACACATTTTATCTGTATTTGTTTTATGTATTTTGTTTGAAAAATATCTGAGGGTGGAAATTTTGAAATGTTAATAAAATGGCAGATCCCTTAGATTTTCTAAGGTTAATTTCAAAGGTAGCATTTCATATATCATAAACATAATAAATACACATTTTGCCTTATTTGACAGAAACTAGAGCTTGATTGGGAATGAAGCACTTTGTTTAGACTGTCATAGTCTTTTATATTTAGAAATTAATATTTTCCCATAATTTAAGATTTAAAGTCTGGTTCTGTGACAATGGTAAGCAATTAAAATAATACATTAAAAAGCATTTTAGAAGGAGAAAAATTATGAAGGCATGGATATTTATTTATTTCATTAATAACAGATGTCATGTGACCTTTTATT
The DNA here is from genome assembly GCA_027564155.1 of Gymnocypris eckloni scoliostomus. Taxonomy (NCBI): domain Eukaryota; kingdom Metazoa; phylum Chordata; class Actinopteri; order Cypriniformes; family Cyprinidae; genus Gymnocypris; species Gymnocypris eckloni. The sequence continues at coordinate 15,246,678 of CM050420.1, forward strand.
CACCTTATGTTGTAATGCAAAAGTAAGGTATTTTCTGTGAATGAGTGAGACTTCTGTTTATTAGCTACTATGGAGAATAAGCATAACACTTGTAAAACTATTTGTGTTGTAAACCTGTGTGTTTATGATTATCATAATACATTAATATGATATGATAACAAATACTAGTTTGCAACATTAAGCAGCATAACACACTGTTTTTATACAGCTAAAATAGCTGGAAGCTGATGACTTGCACATTAGAGTCACAAGTGGCTGCAACTGATTTAATGAAAAAAATACAAATCAAAATAATAAGGTGGATAATATAGAAAAGTTGAAGTCTTTAGAGCTATAATAACCTAACCTATATAATCTAACCTGGTGTTTAGTGGTTGCTGCTCCCCACACTGGATGTGTAACGCGCTGAGCTCCTGCAGGTTGTGTGTGTGTGAGTGTGGTTGCATGTTCTTCTTGCTTCTCCGAGAGCAGCAGGTGCCAGTGACGCCCTCCTCGCTGGAGAGAGATGGACTCCGCGATGGGAAGTTCTGTAGTGCTGTCTGCAGGTACCCATGTTCATACAGCCGCTCGTCCACAAACTCATGATTCTGTTCACAGAAACACAAAGATTATAGGTTTCTGATGTTTTATAAGTCATAATCCCTTTTCTCTTATTCCCTTTACTTCAAAGACTTCACAAGCATGTTAAACACTGAAATATAAAAGAGAATATGATACAACATTGATGCTTTTTTACTTCAGTAATGTATAACAAATGAGAACAAACCAGAATCAAATCAGTTCATTTTTATGTCAGTTGTATGTTACATAAGATGAGTTTGTGGATGTATTATTAAAAGCATCTCTAATATTCAGTGGTTGTTACTGTAGGAGTGGGACGTGATTTTATTAAATCAGCAAAGTGTGAAACTACTATAATATTGGTTAATACATTTTTTCATGCCCACGCCTTGATTATGTCATTGCTAAGGAAGGGAATTGCAGAGGACGATAAAATTATTACACTTTGATGAAAAATTACTAAAACGTTTTTTTTTTATTTCTATTGTCTTAGACATGATGCAATAAATCATAGAGCAACTCCTATCAACATTTTTATGCCATACCTGCTTTTAAATATCAAGTTTGTGTTTTGTGTAAAGATATTTTGATAATATTTATAGTTTAATTGACATTGTTTTAATTTAACATTTACATTTGTTTAAGTTGCTCCAAGTATTGTGGCATTTGAAGTCTGTGTGAACCGGAAGATGCTGCTGACTTTATTTCAGTGTAGTGACGTATTTCCAGCTGAAACAGAATATTGAATTGAGGGCGTGGTTTTATTTTTGCGCCCCTCCTCACTGTCTCTCATTCATAGCAACCTAACTGTTGGAGGGGTGTGTTTAACTATATTCTGCCCAAGCTGTCAAACTGACGTCATCAGAAAAGGAATGCCATTCCAGAGCAGAAGTAAATGTTTAGATTAAAGTGCCCCAATTATGGATTTTTGAAAATGACCTTTTGTTATTGTCTCTCAAACGAAAGAGTCGACTCTGAACTCTGAACGAGTCGTTTTTAAAACGAATCCCAAGCCATTTCATGTTGATGTCAACATGAAACATTAGCATATTGCCCACTTGTTGGTAATTTGCTTTGGTCTGAATGAAAATACAGATTCATTCTTTGCCACTAGGTGCTGCTTTTGGAAGCGATAAAATAGGGTTTCCTTGGTAACGCTGTACACAAAACAGCACTGCACTCACAAACGCTCCTTTATCTGGCATTACAGGCATGATGAAATGAAAATGAGACCAATCGGGCCAATCACCACAGATTAGCAAAGGAGGGGTTTGGAAAAATGACTCGTTAAGCGAATCGTTTGGGAGTCGTTGAGCAAGTAAGGTAAAAATAAATGCATATTAATAAGACAAGTGTTTTTTGATCTTGCATGCATTTAGACTCCCAAAACCAAAATATGAACCTTTCATAACCCATAATAGAGGCACTTTAAAGATTTCCAAGACAATTCCGCGGATTAACTTTCACGGATTTATTGTTCACGTCAAGACAAGCAATGTGCGCTAGTAAAGTAAATAAAGTCAATTTTGATTTCATGCGGACCTTAAAATGTTACAATTTTATTTCAAACCTTAAAGCAACTGAGAAAAGGAGAAGTCTATAAAAACTTAATCCCTAATTAATTTGTTATAATTTGCGTTTACTTGTTTAATTTATTATTTGTAAATAATTGTATATTGTCTGTCTTTTGATGCTTGGATTTATTGTTATTCGATTATCCTAAAATGACAATGTCTGTTTTTTGAAAAAGTTTATTATTCATTCATTCGTTTATTTATTTAGCCATTGTACGTCACTTCTGCTGTGTCGCGACGGAAATCCTCGCCCATACACCAAAATATAATTGGACAGAAATAATGCTACTCGTGAAACAAAATAGGAGGAGGTCTGATATTGTGTAACATATTATACAAAAAGTTTGTGTTAATTTGAGATATAAGTAACTTGAGATAGACTTAAATCTGCTAAATATTGATGGGAGAAACTAAGCTTTTCAAAACTCTGAATCAATTAAACCAGTTGTTTACAAAGTTCACTGTTTCTGAACATAAATGATTCACAGTAAATACACAGTGTAATGTTAAATGGAATGAAAACTTGTAAAATGGCACATTTTATAAACCAATTGCAAATGTTTCCATTAAAGTGTAATCTATTAATGTAATCTACAAACAATTGATAAATGCAATAAATATTAAATGCAATAAATATGACGGTTCTGTAAAATGTGTGTTCTTTTTTAATGTGTAGTGCTTGTTTTGCGTGTCATTAGGCAGGGCTTGGCTAACTAGGGCAATTAGAATGAATTAACTTTATTTCTCTTTTTGTATTATACACTGAAGTATTCAAATTCATTAAAGTAATTAAAAAAATATCTAGCCTACATTATAAAATTGACCTGAGATCAGCAAGACACTTGTTAATGGGTTTACCCAGTCAATGGCATCTAGTGCGAAGTCTATGAATTTTGAAATGTTTTGAAAGCAAGTGTCAAAACAACATTTACGAAGCCTTAATTGTTTGTTGAAATCGTGTGACTTGGTGAGTTTGAGGCTACTTCAGAACCACTGATTCGAAGCAAAAGATTTGTAAATTTCATGAAGCAGTGTTTCAAAAGCAGCTGCCACTTCTTCTGACTGACCGTGGTCTTCTCCAGGCAGTGCAGAAGATGGTGACGTTGACTCTCCAGCAGAGATGTGGTCTTCAGTTGTTGGTCCTCCTCCAAGGAGCCCTGCAGAAACACACAGACAGACATGCACATCATTTTAAAGGAGTCACCACATTTCATGCATGATTCATGAAGTGGAGGGAGGGACAGAGTGTGTGTTGTTTGGCTCAGTACCTGTGGTGAAAGTTTCATCTTGTAATAGGGGAGCTGCTGTTGTGTAAGAGTGGGAGGGAGAGACATGGAGAGTGGTTTACTGCCATTTGAAGAAACTTTATCCATAACAGAGCAGCACAATATATCATCCATAACTTAAACAAAGCTTGAGAGTAAGGAAGGACGAGGGGCCTCAGAGGATTGGGCAAATCAGAGTGATTCCACTTTTCTGTTTCACAAATCCATTGGTACGGTTACTAAAACTCCACATATCTGTCTCTTTTATTGTAGAGCTTTTGCCTGAGAGCTTGTGCTCGCACCCTCAGGCTGAACGCACATACACTGCTCCACATTTTCACCATTTCCACAACGTCTTAACACAACGCGAGCACCAAAATAACATGAGTGAGTCAGTGAGTGATGTGTGGGAGGAGAGAGAGACAGATGGAAAAAGAAAGATATTGATAGAAATGAAGAGAGAGCAAAATTAGGCATCTTACAGTAACATACCCCAAGACAATTACTCTTATTCTGAGCAGACTGCATGTTTGCATGTGATCTGCATCGTAGATATGAGCTATTTAGACAGGCTAAACTAGAACCGGCTTCTTCAGTTTGATGCAAAGTCAGACCACTCACTCTTGGGTGAACTACATTAACAGTTTGTACAGTTTGTCCATTTCATACAGTTTGTATTTTATTGTCTACGTATAGGGTAATATTTATACATAGTATATTTATAGGCAAAATCCGTCAGTAGTTTAGTTGTGTATAGGTTTATAGTGTTCTTTTTTACTTCATTGTTGTATGCTTGTATTTATGTAGCACCGTGGTCCTGTGAGGCATGACGTTTCGTTCCACTGTATGTACCCACATGTAGAGGAATGACAATAAAGCTCAACTTGACTTGACTTCCCCTTAATTTGAAACCTCAAATTAACCCCAACATCAAAGGACTTCATATTGTAAGAATACTTTGCATAAAGAAGACGAAGCCTATTTTTAGGGCCACATTTTTCCATTGTGAAATTATTTTCATGACAGTTAAGCACATTTTCCACCATTCTGAGTATTCTTGTGTGATTCACCCACAAGAGCCCGTTTTTTTGAAAAGGAAAAAACCTGATGTGTATTGGTAACCCTCCTGTTTTCTGTTGATATTGACTTTTTTCCTGTTTATATATTTTGGAGTCTATTGATGTATGTGTGTAAAACTAATCACTTATTGCCCTTTCTCAAATGTTTTACTATGTTCCCTTGATCTGATACAGCCTCTATAGACCATTATTAGTCTAATATAAATTGCATTAATTCTTGTTTTTATAGCAGGAGTCTCATTTGTTGATGGATACATTGGATAAAAGCATCTGCCGAATGTAAATAGAAATTAAGTAGTATTTAGTATTAAAATATATGTTACCGTTGAAAAGTTTTGTGAGTTTATGGTTTTAATAATTATACCCAGTATTAAACATCTTTTATATATTTGAATTAATGTTCAGTATTAAGCACATATTTTCACGCTGTTAAAACAGTTTGGATACCTCTTAGACTCATAATGAAGCTCAATTTTGTCAGGTTCCCTTCAGCTTCACTCTCTGGACCTCTCTGAGGACGTTCTGTGAAACTGGTTAGCTCTCTTTGGAGCAGCCTGCAATCGGTCTCTGTACTCGCTGTTCACTCTCAGCACATTCCTCGTTCCGCACATACATTCAACGCATTCAGAGAATCGCTGCTTTCTTTTTCCAGGAAGGCATTTTAAAGGAGCTGGACAGCATCAAACAACCGCAGTAAAGACCAGGGCCGGTATTTATCAAGCTTCTCAAAGTGCCATTTTAGTCTTTATTGCTGAGAATTCATGAAATTTAAAGTATAAAAGCAAGTTATCAAATTTCTTAAAGCTTAGAATCACTCTTACTCTCCCAGTTATTTAAGACAGCTGGAGAGGTCTCTAAAGTGGTTAGGAGTTGCCAGCAGGGGCTTGTGATGGCACTGAAAAGACGGAGACATGCGCAAATATTTCAGAAGCAGATTCAGAGGAAGAATGTTCTTGAAATGTTTGGCGATGAGCATTTAATCAAACCAGTGGCTTAGCGTCTGGGCATGCAGTGTATGCAGATGCATAAGGGCCCGGACAGTTTGGGGTCCTGCCGAGCCGAGGGGGAACGAACATACAGGTGCATCTCCATAAATTAGAATGTCGTGGAAAAGTTAATTTATTTCAGTAATTCAAATCAAATTGTGGAAATTGTGTATTAAATAAATTAAATGCAGACAGACTGAAGTAGTTTAAGTCTTTGGTTCTTTTAATTGTGATGATTTTGGCTCACATTTAACAAAAACGCACCAATTCATCTCAACAAATTAGAATATGGTGACATTAGTTGATTAGCCAATCAGCTAATCAACTCAAAACACATGCATGAGCCTTCAAAGTGGTCTCTCAGTTTGGTTTACTAAGCTACACAATCATGGGGAAGACTGCTGATTTGACAGTTGTCCAGAAGACAATCATTGACACCATTCACAAGGAGGATAAGCCACAAACATTCATTGCCAAAGAAGCTGGCTGTTCACAGAGTGCTGTATTCAAGCATGTTAACAGAAAGTTAAGTGGAAGGAAAAAGTGTGGAAGAAAAAGATGCACACAACCAACCGAGAGAACCGCAGCCCTATGAGGATTGTCAAGCAAAATCTATTCAAGAATTTGGGTGAACTTCACAAGGAATGGACTGAGGCTGGGGTCAAGGCATCAAGAGCCACCACACACAGACGTGTCAAGCAATTTGGCTACAGTTGTCGTCAGAGGTGTCTTACCTGGGCTAAGGAGAAGAAGAACTGCAATCTTGCCCAGTGGTCCAAAGTCCTCTTTTCAGATGAGAGCAAGTTTTCTATTTCATTTGGAAACAAAGGTCCTAGAGTCTGGAGGAAGGGTGGAGAAGCTCATAGCCCAAGTTGCTTGAAGTCCAGTGTTAAGTTTCCACAGTCTGTGATGATTTGGGGTGCAATGTCATCTGCTGGTGTTGGTTCATTGTGTTTTTAGAAAACCAAAGTCACTGCACCTGTTTACCAATACATTTTGGATCACTAAATGCTTCCTTCTGCTGACCAGCTTTTTAAAGATGCTGATTTCATTTTCCAGCAGGATTTGGCACGTGCCCACACTGCCAAAAGCACCAAAAGTTGGTTAAATGACCAAGGTGTTGGTGTGCTTGACTGGCCAGCAAACTCACCAGACCTGAACCCCAGAGAATCTATGGGGTATTGTCAAGAGTAAAATGAGAAACAAGAGACCAAAAACAGATGAGCTGAAGGCCACTGTCAAAGAAACCTGGGCTTCCACACCACCTCAGCAGTGCCACAAACTGATCACCTCCACGCCACGCTGAATTGAGGAAGTAATTATAAGCAAAAGGAGCCCCTACCAAGTAGTGAGTAATAAATTAACTCTTCTACGACATTCAAATTTATTGAGATGCACCTTTAGAGCCTTGCATGGGCCCAGTCCTTGTCCGACTGCTTATCAGAATTCTCCGCCCGAGTCCCACCCGAGCTCGCGTATTTTTTGCTGTTTTAGTGCCTCATTAAAAATAAGAATAAAGTCGAAATGCTACGAGAATAAAGTTGAAATACTACGAGAATAAAGTTGAAATACTACGAGAATAAAGTTGAAATGCTACGAGAGTAAAGTTGAAATATTACGAGAATAAATTTGAAATATTTAGAGAATAAAGTCGTAATATTATGTGATTAAATTCGAAATATTTCAACACTGTCACGCCACATTAAAGAGCTTGAAAAACACATTGTTGTAAGATGTGTTTGTGTTTCGGTATAAAACTGATTTTGAGAATAAAGACAAAATTACTTTTCTGTGGCATCCAACCTGTCATTCTTAACATGAAAAATAGCAATAAAATGAAGGCTTATATATGTTTTTGAAACTTGATCGATTTCATGAGACATTCATTTGTATTAAATTGTTCAGATTTTTCTTCCAATATGCATTCAAATATTTATTCATGTTTATTTCGTGCTGCAAATATTAAACAGGAAAATATAATTGATTTACATGTTGCTTGAACTGAGGTGAATGTAGTTACCTCACTACAAATAAAAGAGTGCAAAACACATTTATTGTTTGTATCTGATCTTAAAATTGACAGAAGGATGAGACTTTGTGTTATAGTAAAGAGCACAAAGCTTTTTGGGATTATTGGGTGGCTTGCGTCCGTTGCGTGCAATGAATAGACTTGAAAACGTTAAATATTATTTCCAAGCATTTTTCCCGTAATCAAAACAGCTTGTGAATAGTCACGTAATGTTTTTTACGTCAGAAAAATCAACAAGTTAACCGAGTTGGAGCCATGTGTATGTGTATGTCGTCATCCAAATTGTTTGTGGCACAACAAAGTGTTGTGAATCATCTCGAAGACTGATACTTAAGATTTAGTTCACTTCGCTTAAATTATGACTGAGATGATTGATAACTAACTTTTAAGCGCAGCTTTGAGCCAAGAATTAGTTTTCACTTAAATCAATTCTTGGCAGTGTTCTTGAGAGTAATTCTTAGAGGCTTGATAAATACGGGCCCAGGTCTCCTTTTTACACACATATGCTCACAGTCTACTCACAAATGAGGGTGTTTCGCAACACATTAAGACATTTTCACATCAGTTCATCACTCTGTCCTGATAAATTGAATGTCATTGAGTTAATTGAGCTGATGTTTGTACAAATATGCAAATACGAATATCTCATAATCGCTCTTAAGTGCTGAAAATTGGATCACCCCTTGAGAATCTCTAGCTTTAAATCATTTTAAAGCAAAACTACCTCACACGTTTATCACTGCGCTAAAACACTGCCTGCAGGAGTTCTTGTTGAAAACCATGCATAATGCATGGGAAATAAAAAAGAAGCAACCAGAAGTCAAACAGAAACAAAAAATGGGTAAAATGAGCATGAATGTGTGTATTTATATATGTGAAACAATGTGTGTGAGTGTGTGTGTGTTTCTCACCGTTATCTCCAGTGATTGGTTGAGTCCATTTCGTTTGCTATGCAGTAAGGCGCTCGAGCTGCCAGTCTTGGACATTCTCATTCGGGACAGTCGGGCTTTCTGTCGACACATACATACACAAAGGAAGTTACAACTCAAGTCCACCAATGCTTTTCCATCACAAAGGTCTGAGTTTCAATCTGATCCCTGTTGAAAGAGCCATTCAGATCAAAGTACTTTTAGAAACAAAATGGATTTTCACATAGATTGCTGTCCGTCATGAGATGATGAAAAATGCAAGTGGCTTCAAAAAACTACTGAACCAATTCCTGACAGCCATGCGGTGAAAATGTGCACAGATCAAGGGAGAAGAAAACAGTTTGCTTGCTCGCTCTACAAAGCATAAAAGAGATAAAAGTAATTTAGAGAACGCAGCTGTGTAATGGTTAATTACAGTAAATGTCTTGTGTAATGCTGAATTATGGTTAGTGCAGCTGTGTAATGATAAATGATAGAGCAGCGGTTCACATTCCCTCAGTCTATGTCATTTTTATAGGCACAGCTTGGATGATGGATGGAAACCAGCAGTCAAATCCTCTGTGGAACATCAAATTTTAATATTTACAATGAATGAGAGTATTTTAATCTCAGCTCCAGAGGCATCAAATGATATGATTTGCGTTTTCATTCTCTCGTCATTTCAGAATCCTGATCCTCTCTCTCGTTTCGGTTCCCTTAAGATGTAAGAAGCATTATTGACGTGATAAAAAGGGTTTACGTTGGCAAAGCATTAATAAACATGATGTAGGCTATACACTAGATGTTTTTTGTGAATGTGTTAGGGTGTCAGTGGTGGTTGTCAGGGTGTTTCTTTGTGGTTACTTAGGTTTTCTGACTGGATTTTAGTGCATTGATTTGCAGTTGCTAGGTTAATGTGGTTGGTTTCTTGGGTATTTATAGGTTAAGTTAAAAGATCCCATTTAAGTCTTTAATTTCTTCTGGTCCCAGTGGATTGTGTAGCTCCTTCATATTTACACTATTTACACCAGCTCTGCCCACCAACGTGTGGTTGTAGAGACTTTCATAGTGGAGACTTTTTGATGAGTTCAAATCCACCTTTTGCCAAACTCGTTCTTCTCCCTTTTACATCATGTATCAGATCGGAAAGACATTTATTTTCAATAAAATGTAGGAAGTAATCGAAAAGTGGAAAATAAAGTGCCTCACATGTGTTTATGGGTTAGGCATAGATGTAGGGAGGGCTTTAATGTCCAAATAAGTCAGCATCCATTTAATACGTTTAATAAAATATATAATTTACACTCAATACGTTATTACATCATAATGTACTACAATACTGAGGTGCAAATATCTGCCACTTGCACTAAATAGTATAAATAGCATCTAACTAAGGCCCTGTCCACAAAGAGATGGGTTTATCTGTATCGTAAACATTTTGTATCATAATGGCGTTTGATTCAGAGTGGATAAATCTGAAAACCACACCCTTGCGTTTTCGTGTGTACAGCCAATCCGTATATTTTGTGAAACGCCCACGTCTCGACCCTAGTCGTACTCTGCTACGTCACATAACAGCAACAACAACATGAACAAACAATGAACGATTGTCTTTTTATTCATTAACATTAATACATGTATTCTTGTTCATCTTCTTGTTGTTGTGTTGGGTTTGTATACAGCGCGCAATGTTTATGCGCATGCTCCAAGTCATCGTCTTCTCCGTTTTTAGTGTATCTCTGTGGCAGAATAACAGCGTCACATACTGGTATGGCATGCATACTACATTGTTTTGAGTCGGTGTCATGGTTTCGTCTGTACGCCGATATTTCTTGAGACGAGGGGATAAAAAGATGGGATAGGCAAAGCTCTGACTTCGTGTGGATGTGGCCTATTACAAAGAAAATACTGCTGTTTTTAAATAGTGGAAATAGCATCTATGGCTCCTGCCAATAATCTCCAGGCAGGAATAAGTAGTAAAAGTATTCAAAGAGCCATTCAGATCAAAGTGCTTTTAGAAACAAAATTATTTTCAAATAGATGTAGCCAAATGATGAAAATAAGTATGCTATTATCTTGTAGCAAATAATATAAATTTTGCTGGCAACGTAAATATGGATTATAGTATAACACATGTTACACCAGAACATATGCACAGATCAAATAATCTTAGACACGCAGCTGTCGCATCACACAGCACACACACACACACAATGCTTTTTAGCTTTAACTGATCCCAGCACATTTAATCAATGAAAATTATGAAACAAATTTCATCATTAACTCATCAGTGTTCAGAATCCTGATTTTGAGTTCTCAGTGAAAGTGCACAGAAAAATAAACTCTGTTTGAAACAAAATGAGGGCAAATGAATGTTGACAGAATTTACATTTTTGGGTGAACTATTCCTTTAAGAATGTCTTGACAATTTTTACGGAGAACATGAAAAAAATATTTTATTATTTCCTGCAGTGTAGTATTAGTGTTTTAATAATCTAGCTGAGCGGTGTTTTCATTCTCTCTTGCACAAAGAGGCTTTTGTGTGGCCCCCTATCAGGTGTGTAATAGGGCCATGTAGCTTGATTTTCTTGTTCATGGAGCTTGTCACGTTCATACACAAGGTCGTAAGTGATCATGGCCTGGACTGTTAATAGCACAGCTAAATGCTGGAGATCAGCTCCATGGGTATAACTGCAAAACACTCAGAGGGAGACTAACAGTGTTTTGCATGCCTATGGTCACAGTATGGTGTGAATAACACCATATCTTGTCCATCACCATCATCAGCTCACTCGCCACAATTGATCTAGGCCATTTGGCAGCTTTTTCTCGAATGTTTGTTCACAAATGCATTTAATCCCAAAGAGTGTTTGTACGCGTGTGTGCATTTTTAAATTATTGAAGAGGAACAAATTGTGTCTCAATTGCACCAGAGTCCTCGCCGAGATCAAACCGGCATTCTGATGTTCATTCATTTCTCACACACACTTGAACACAGATTGAAAGAACATACACCATCATTAAAACCCTCACACACAAACACACACACACGAGTCCCTGTGGGTGAGTGGAGTGCTAACTCTGCTTTTTTCACAGGAGATTGCCATCACATAATGGAATCAGTTTGGGCCTCTGAGACCGTTTGTGTTTCCAACAAATGCTGCAACAATTTTCGGCTATCGTGGAAAAGAATTAGGATCATTTTTCCTGGGATCTGCCCCTGCAGAACATGAGATAGGGAACGGCCGCTGTAATGTCGAGGTTCTTTATCAATGTGACACAGAATATCGCTGCTGTGAACTCTTGTCCGGGACAATCTAACTGCACTGTGCTGAGATCAGATAGGCCAAACAAAGCATCACATTTACAGATTACATTTCAGTTATACACATAAAGCCCACTGTGACACACCTCATGGCAGTGGTGAGGCCAGAAGTCTGCTCTCTAAATTTATCAGGAATATTATGAAGCGAACGGCTTTATGATGTAAATTTGTGGTCCGTGACCAATATCAATTCACTTTAATTATATCAAAGTGTTCCTATTTGAAATAAAAATAAATTTTGCACTCTATGTATTCAATAGAAACAGAAAAATGGGCCATAAAATGCAGTTTCATTTGATTTCCAAGCTATTGTTACTCTGGTAAGTTTGATTGGATGGACAATATGTTAGTCCAGGTAAGGTGGTGTCCCTTCTCTTTGGAAAAATAAGGGCCCTCTTTATAATATTTTTGTATATTTATAATTTTAAGCTCAGATGAGCTTTATTTGTCACATACACAATTATACAGAGTATAACTAGCAGTGAAATGTGTTCTCTGCATTTAACCCATCCAAGTGCACACACACCTGGAGCAGTGGGCAGCTGACACTGCGGCGCCCGGGAGCAGTTGGGGGTTCGGTGCCTTGCTCAAGGGTCTCACCTCAGTCGTGGACACTTCCTGCCAGAGCCGAGATTCAAACCCACAACCTCGGGTTACAAGTCCGATGCTCTATCCATTAGAGCCACGACTGCTTTAGTACACTTTTAAATTACTTTTAATATTCTAATATGCTTTAAAATAATATAATTGTGTACAAAGTGAATATAATGTTTTCAGACACTTAGTTGCATGTTAATTGAACTTGAATAAATATAATAGTTTTAATTTATATTAAAGGGAAATATAATGGCCCTATAATTTCATAGAGAAGTCACCATTTGTATCAGTGATACTGGCCTTCAGTCATAACAAAAGATGTCATTAAACAAATATAAAAATATACTCTCTTTATGTTGTTTGTACATTAATTTGAAGACTGAATGTGAAATCATTGCAATGTAAAAGTATATTTAAAAACTTTAATGTTAGGTGGGATTAATCGCGATTAATTGCGATTAATTTCAGAAAAAAGTGATTGAATTTTTATTGATTGACAGCACTAGTATTAAGTGATAATTTTCAGGCAGTGGGTAATAAAACCGTTGCTGGCTCCAATTGACTTTCACAATAGGGGAAAAATACTATGGAAGTCAAACTGTTTGGTTACCCACATTCTTCAAAATATTTTTTTATTTTTTGTGTTCAGCAGAAAAACAAGAAACTCATACAGGCTTGGAACACCCTGGAGGCTGAGCGATCTAGCCCTTGGTGATCTATCCTTTTAAGTGCACTTCTTCACAAGGGTTTTTCATTCAAGTTTTCCTGTTTAGTCCCACAGGATCAGATTCCTGTGGAGTGGAAAAGTGTGACATGCACAATTGAACCACGTAGACGTCACTGTGAATAGGGGAGATTTCAGAATCATACACCTTGGATTGTGATTGGATGGTTTAGTGTGCCCATCAATAAAAGTATTTAATTCCCTTTATAAATGAAATTGTCACTAGGGATGCTGTCTAGCATGTGACATGCACAAGTTGTTTATGCCTGAAGCATTGGCTCTAGTACAAACCACTAAAGACTGGTGCTGAGAGGCACTTTCTTCATTGCACTGTTCTCTGAAACGACAGGCAGCAGTGCAGAGAAAATATCAACAGTGAGTGAGAAGCCAATGCTTGTCGAACTGTACATTTGCTGTACCCTATACAGTCACACTGGGCCTAGTGTGTCTGCGGTTCTATATACTGTACTTAAGCATTTAAGTACAAATTGTTTTTTTTCTGTACAATTTGCAAGAGTCTCAAGATGCTTTAAACTTAAATACATTTATTTAAATGCATTTATTTATTATGATTATTCTATTTTTTACAGTATTGGGAATACAGTGAAGGGTATAATTTTATTTTAATAATTTTACTTTGGACATTTTCATTCAGTGTAGAAAGTAATGGCCAAATACTTACTTGCTATAAATGTCAGGAAAAATTAGCAAAATGCTTGTCACTGGGGCGAGACTGTTTTGGGCATTGGCTCTCAACCTTTTTGACTCCAAAGCCCCCACAACATTATTCGATGACACAACACTTCAAGTTTCTGTAAATTACATCTGAGGATTCCAATAGTTTTAAGAACTTGAATGCTCTTCAAAGTTTAAACGTTTTTTTTAGCCAGTTAATTTGACTTTTCAGGCAAGTGTGAACATGACTTTTCTAGTTAAGGATTAAAAGGGTGGTAGACAGTTTTTTTTAGGCTTGATTGTGTTTATGAGGGTGCAGTCAATCAGGTGTGTTCATGCTTTGTTTTTGTTTTACGCTATCTTTTTCACATAATTTACCTTTATTCCACACCTCTCTATCTCTTCTCTGATAAAGCCCTGATTATTTCCTGGTTTTATGAAGCCCATCCCTCAGAAATAAGTGATTGGTTAGCTGGTCCAGTGTGTTGTGATTGGCTAAACTGCCTCTACTGCACGTCTGAATGTCCCGCCCCTCAGCTCAGCGACATGTGCTCCGATTGTATTGTAAATAATGGCTTTGTTTACATTGCTTATCAATTTGAGTCCGAATGAGACCTGAATGAGGATATTAGTGAAGAGGATCGCGCAGAACCTTTTCAAGCATGGCTCTTAATCATATGTTTTTTGTTTGTTGTTGGTTCATACTTTTAGATATTATTTTATTTGTATGTGCTACTGCTTCTGTCAGCTTTTAATATACAGTTTTATCCTAATTAAAGCCTTAATACAGCACAGCAACCGCACGCACGTCCACGTTTAATGCTTCTCATAGCTATGTGAAAATAAGTGGATAATTGGAACAGTTTGTTGGAGCTGGTCTGATGATCTGAATGAGAGAGAGAGAGAGAGAGAGAGAGAGAGAGAGAGAGAGATGCAGAGCAGGGCGTCACGAGGAACAGTATTAAGAACCGTTGCTTTAAAACATATGATTTTGAAACTTGTGTATCCATTAGAATCGTTAGAAGACAGAATTGCGCTTCCTCTTCTCTAAAGCAGGGCAGCATGGCCTTGCCCCCTTTGCTGTGTGTTCCCGGGGGCGGGGTTTATCTGGGTCCGTGACGCATCGGACCAGGGAAGTAACTCATTGTAGTCTCTTATCAGCCGTTTTTGTAGGCATTAAACTGGCAGAATTTTAATAGACTACATTAATAGACTAATATCTCCGTTTGCATTTAATTTTCAGCGCCACAACATTAGAGATATTGTTTATGCTCAAACAGCAGTGGTGGACAAAGTACACAGATCAAGTACTTGAGTAAAAGTACAGATACGTATAGTAAAATATTACTCCAGTAAAAGTAAAAGTACTGCTTTTTCAATTTTACTCGAGTGAAAGTACAAAAGTACTCAATTTTTTATGTACTTAAGTAAAAAAGTACTGATAGACAGATTTATTTAGCAATTTCATATAGACTACTTTATTTAATTTTATATTAGCACATATTTTTATAATCCTACTGCCCAAAATACCTGGGTTTTTCCCAAAATAACCACTATATAGAGTCAAGATATATATTTTGTTGATATGGACTACGTTGATGAGAGTGATGTAGTAATGTTCACTGTGAAGCTTACACTGCCATGTACCTGAGAGAAAACTGATTTCACCATCTAATTTTCACCAGTAAGAAAAAAGTGTTTTAGAACTTGTTGTTTTGCAGAACGTCAGTTATATATATGACATGAGAATTAGGCCTGAAATTAGGAAGAACATTTTAAGGAAAATCTAATTATATTTTCATAATGATTTTTTTTCTTCTCAAACCTTGTCTGTGGTGTAAAAACACCCCTGGCCCAATGCCCCCAGAGGGCATCACTTCCCACTCTGATAATTACTGTAGTTACTATGTTCTGAACATCACATCCTTTCTTTTTCCCTCAGATGGAATCTATCTAGGTGGCTGAATAAAGATATTTGGACTTTATATCTAAAAATTTCCTCAACTTAGCACCAGCAAGCTTGTTAGCTAGACAGTTAGCATCAGCTAACAATATTTACTTATTTTCAGTATGGTTATGAATAAACATTCATATCTGTCTACTCGGCTAGTTGATCTAAACAATATAAAAATGTATACTGTTGATAAACAATATAAAAACAGACGTCACATAAGTCTAAATGCATAGCATTTTAATAAAACTGCGAACGTTACGGGAATATGAACGTGCATGAGTTTTATTTTATTTAATCGGTGTTATTTTAATGTTTTGTTTTTGACCTAAAACATAAGGTTAGAGACACTGATGTTGATCTTTCTGCATTCAAGCATTTCAGTGGGCTTAAATAGATCACCCTTTACAGCAGATTTAGTTCACAAACAACTGACAGTTTTGACCTAAATATTATTTTCAGTTACAATAATTAATCAAAATTCGACATTAGTAACGCATACTTTTCACAGCATCAGTAGCGCGCTCACAAGATCTCCGGTTCTTTACTTGTGAGTTCAGTTCACTGAAGAAGACTCGCTCTAAACGGATCATTTGAATCAGTGAGTTTTCGACTCGAGAACAGCTGAAATCGGATCATGGCAATTCGTGAATGAATCGTTTTTGCGATTTGCGAACCGATTGAACAGGTTCATTGAAAAGAATCAGTTTGTTCATGAATCAGACACCGTTTCTGCGTCTCGGAGCACGTGAGTAACGATATGTTTTATGAAATGTAGTGAAGTAAAAAGTACGATCTTATGCTTTGGAATGTAGTGAAGTAAAAGTAAAAGTTACTCGAAATAAAACTACTCCAGTAAAGTACAGATACTTGAAAAATGTACTTAAGTACAGTAACGAAGTAGTTGACCACCACTGTCAAACAGTAACACAGAAAACAGAGTTGAAAATTATAATTTTTTTGGAAAAAGTGGTTCAAACAAAAGCAGGTTTGTGAACACTGATGGTCGGACACAGTCTCGCCTTTTATTGTTATTATTTATTTTTATTTTTTTATTTTACATTTGCTTGGTTTTTTGAAGGATTATTGTTTTTCTGTTGGTAAAAAAGCCTAATCAGGGACTGTGGCTGTAAATTAGCCTTTGGCTAGAAGCCTATATGTGGAGCATCGGCTGCTTGAAATTGTAGAAATGTTATACTGCATTGTCCCTGTTAAATAAATAAATCAAACATTACACATTAACGTTAAAAAAGTGCAATCGCAATCAACCATCCCTTTTAGAATAAGCATCTGTAAAAGTTGTATTCACAGTTCCTACCCAATAGAATATTTGAAAACTTGGCATAACTAGAAAAAATGTATTCATTTTAAAAATGCCCATAGAGATACATGATTGTATTTACATGACTTTACCACATCTAGAAATCACACTTTTAAAACAAGGTGACCTCATGCAGGTTCTTAAAAAAATACGTTTGAGGGGTTAATTAAAATAAGAAATATTTTATTTATTTAATTTTTGTATTTATTTAAATACTTCTTTTGTCTTTATTTTAAATGAGTTTAAGTGTAAGGCCCCTTGTAATACCACCTAGTGGGCACTTGTCCCCTGGTTAATAACCATTGCTTTTTATAAACACAAAACAACTGATGAGCTGTAAAAGGTTATTTCACAGTGTATGTGAAAGCATGGTACATCTCTTTAGTTTAATTCTAAAATTACGAAAACCAAACCTAAGTTGCTGGGTGAGGTAGAGAATTATACCTGGAGCTGCAATATAATTACAAAACTGCAGGACCTGAACAAATCTATTAATCTGTGAGTCAGTTCAATGACGTCCATAATATCTACATCCTTTTGCTTTACTGTAGTTTCTACAGCCGTGATACAAGAATATTCGCAGAAATGGAAGCTCAGGAAGCTTAAGTGGATTATTTATGTCAATTAAACAAAATCCCACCATGCACTTTCAGTGTTTGCTCAGTGAAGTTGTGCAGTCCACAACAAAGAGCAGATAAGAGCTAAATGTCAGTGCTGTGAATATAATTTTGAAGATTTGTATTGTGAGAGGGTTGTTATGTGATTGATGTGTTTAGATTATTTTGTAGACCGCTTGGGATCCTTTTTTAGTGCAAGTCTGTGGGATGTTTTTTGTCTGTTTTATGATGGCTTAGAGAAGCAAGAGGACTTCTCCTTAACAAGCTGCATGATTTGAGGAATCGTTCATGTCCGTAGCTCAAACAGAGCGTGACGAGTTTCATGTCAATCAAAGCTTAATATTAAGAGTGGAAAATCCTTGCCTTAACATTAACCACTATGTAATGCTGTTAAAACGAAATCACAGATCATGTTCATAGTGGCATTGTGTGTGCATGTAAAGCAAGTGCTGAATTAATAATGAGTAAGTCATTAACATGCAGTGAAGTAGCTAACACTTCTATTCTCAGGACTAATAATTCAAACCCAATTACTAGACCAATTTTGATCAAAACTCTGGTTCCTGAACTAACTTTGAACAAAACTCAGACCTTTGTATCAACCACGAGTGTTTGAGCATAATGAGACCATTGAGTGATCAGTCATGAAAGAATTGTGTGATGTCTAGGAAATGGTCTGTTCTTTTTAGCTCTCTGGCTGTGCAGATTTGCATTAGTTATTAATAAGCTGCCCCAGTGTATGTAGTTTTCTGTAGTCCCTTAAAAACAACTAAAAACTGCACAATGTCTGTGAGGTGAGACACAATCTGTGAAAGGAAGACTAAATCAGCGTATAAAATCTGAAGCTTTCCGCACTTTGATCAAAGTTTCATTAAGCTGATGCTCACTTCGATGGTTCTGCATCAAACCCAGCTGTCATTTCTGCAATGTTCTTAATTCAGTCTTCTGGAAAAGCCCTGGAGTGCTGTAGAAGTAAGCTAAAGCCCTTGAACTGAACAGATCTCATCAGGCTAGTACAGATGCGGCAGAAACCGATGATGTTGCGCTCTAACAGGTGTCTATGCAACACTGGAACAAAAGCTAAGGAGGTAGTTCACCAAAACATGACAGTATACACTCAGAAAAAAGATTTAGATAAATAGATTTAGAATGACATTAGGGTACGTAAATTAGGATGAACTAAAAAAAGGTACAAACGCAGTCACTGGGGCAGTACCCTTTCAACAGGTACTAATATGCACGACTATTTTGACATAATTTACTCACCTTCAGGTCATTCCAAACCTATATGACTGACTTTTGTAGACACATATAGTCTTTTGAATTGTTATTTTTCATGTGACCCTGGACCACAAAACTAGTCATAAGTAGCATTAGTGTAATTGTAGCGATAGCCAAAAATACATTGTATGAGTCAAAATTATAGATTTTTTATGCCAAAAATCATTAGGATATTAAGTAAAGATCATGTTACAACTTCCATGAAGATATTATGTAAATGTCCTACCATAGTTGATCAACTTAATTTTTGATTAGTAATATGCTTTGCTAAGAACTTCATTTGGATAACTTTAAAGGCGAATTTCTCAATAATCTTTTATTTTGCACCTTCAGATTTATGATTTTTAAATTGTTGTCTCTCAGCCAAATCTTGCCCTATCCTAACAAGCCGTATACCAATGGAAAGCTTATTTATTCTGATTTCAGATGATGTATACATCTATTTTTGAGACTGGTTTTGTGGTCCAGGGTCACATATTGGCTGTTACTTAACATTTAGAGCCTTATGGGTTTTAATCTGGCCAAGATTGTGACACAAAAATGTATTGTTGATGTTATTATTGTGATGATATTATAGGTCAGTAAATGTTTGCAAAGACTTTGTAGTGCTGCCATAACAGCAGTACCATGCTGTTTTTTGGCTACCGGACGACAGGTGAGGAGGACGAAGGTCACCTACCAAAAGTGACTGCTGAAATAAACAAACCCCTCCCCACAGGTCTCGTCTGGGCGAGCTATTTGTGGAAGGACTGTTATTAGGATGAACATCCCTTCTGGCTCTGTTTCCCTCTCAATGTCTTTCTCTGTCTCTCTCAGATGTCCTTTGGACAGTAAGCACAGCTGTTCCTGTGGTGGAGGTTAACTCGGGGCTTGAGGCAGGTTTGTGCACTTAGGCCACTCTTTTATTAGTTAACCATGGGATGTGTTTAAACACCCACCCAGACGCACAGAACACATTTTTTAAGATGGTCCTAAGAGGTTTGGTCGCATCTGGCAGCTTTAGTTTGGGCTTGAAACTGAACTCGCATCCCCTACGGCTGTGTGGAGAAAGGACAGAAAATGTTTGCCGACGGATATTTCACATCAAAACTCCGTTTAGGCTGATCCAAGCTGCGATAATGCGCAGACTGGGCACTGCTGCAATGGGAATGAAAAGAATTCTGGGTAATAATCTGCCATCCTGGATAAAGTTTAAATTAACACTAAGTAAAATGCAAAAACCACTGGTAATCTTGCCTGCGGAGACAATGCGGCCCTGTAAGGCCACCCAAAACCTTAGCATACATTAATTCCTCATTAGCATATATTAAATCCATGCGAGCATAACATACTGCTGCTGAGTGCAGGAGCTCTCTCTCTCTCTCTCTCTCTCTCTCTCTCTCTCTCTCTCTCTCTCCACACACACGGGATGTCATAGGAGTCGGCTTGGTGTTGTTTTTCTGTGATCAAGCTAATCTCCAGTAACATTCGCAATTATTAGCATAGCAAAAGCAAGCTGAGAGGCCTGTGGTGATTTAACAGATAATTACGCCTAAACTAAATAACCTTCAGAGAGAGATATAGAGACGTTTCGGAGGAGGACAGGGAGGGATGGAGTGATAGATGGATAGACGCAGGGCATGTAACCCTGCTGGGATCTCATTCAGAGTCTAAACTCAATCTTTTGACGCCATGCTGCCGTTAAACGAGTGACAGGTCATCCCTCCATTCCCTGGGGGAGAAGAGAAAGGCTTAATTTAACATTAAGGCTGTTTGTTTGAGGTGTTATTTCGTACGAGGATGGAAAAGAATGGTGGAGTAGTACTATTATCCTTCATGCACGGAAACAATCAAGTTTGATAACCTTATTCATCAGTCAAGGGAAAAGAGCAGCAATATGGCTGAGTGAATATCAACTGAGAAAAGACATAAAGAACTATAAAACACCGGTGGTAAGACAACAGTCGATTGAGAAGAAATTCCCCTACAACCCACTTTAGCTGCTCAGACTATCAAAGCTATAAAAGTAGATTTGGTATTTTCTGAGGGATTATGTATTTAATTGTGAAGCTGGTATAAGAACATCAGTACCCTGGCAACAATAAAAAGGCCATGGTAGTACCATTATATTTTTTGATCTACCTAGGTAAATAACATGGTCAATTAATATGGTAATCATTCAGTACCATGGGATATACCCTCGCGTTCAAAACTTTGATGTTGGTATGATTTTTAACATGTTTTTGGAAGAGGTCTCCTGTATTTAGTTGATATTGTGAAATATTATTACAATTTATGATTTCTTTAAAATCAGCAGCAATTACTGCAGCCTTCAGTGTCACAGGATCCTTCAAAAATCATTTTAATATGCTGATTTGCTTCTAATAGTTTTCAGTGTTCAAAGCAGGTGTTTTTGTGGAGATTCTTCGATGAATAGAAAGTTCAAAATGTTTTTAATGTCATTTTTGATTGATTTATTATGTCCGTCCTTGATGACTCCAAACTTTTGAACGGTAGTGTATTTTGGAGTGCCATAGCATTACTGTCGGATACTATCATTTTAACATGCCGCCACAGGGGAATGACATCTGTCAGCTGATTTTAGCCACAAACCCCATGTCATTTCTCCACCCTAGACTAGTAGCTTTCAAAACTGCTCTCGGGACCCTAAGACAATCGTTGAATTTTTTTTTACTCACAAAATGGAAAAGGATATAATGTAATTTAACAGGAGCCTTACTCAGAGCTAGACATTAGTGACCTGCTTCTCAGCCAAAGCAGTTACGGTCAGAGGAGACAATGCACCTCAGGGACATTTGAGCCCCACTGACCTGAAGTTTCTGAGCCCGACGCTTGTCAGCTCTCTGGTTCTGATGATAAATGCGGCTGAAGTTGGAAACGATGACTGGAACAGGCAGAGCGATGACCAGCACCCCACTGAGAGAACAGATGGAGCCAAAGACCTTTCCTGCTATGGTCTTAGGGACCATGTCTCCGTACCTGCAGAGAAAGAGCAAGAAATAGAGACATTAGTCACTGAAATATGCACAAGCTGCTTCTACACATGTTCTTTCTTGTTTAACAGCCTAGTAGCAATAAAAACAGACAGATACATGACATCACACCTACACAACTGTAGCTCCTCATACTAATTATATTCCATCTGTTTGTATTATTATGCTCCAAATGTAATGAATAATCACAAACTCTGACTAAAAATATTCATATGGTTTTAGTGAAGATTGGCACTTCCACATGCCAACCTGTAGACAAAGCAGGAGAATTAGTGTGATGCTGACATTAGAGGTGCCAGATTTAAAATGCAATGAATTATTATTAAAACAGGAGGTGACAGGAGGCGTGAGTGGGATGACAGTTTTATTGGAATATCCATTTGTTTAAAGAGCCATTAGTCTGCAAAGCTGTTTGTTTGGAAAGTCCTTTATTTTGATAATGATTTGGAAAGTCTTTCATTTACTAAACGATTTGTTTGGAGAGTATTGAAAAGTTTGTTTTGAGAGTTTGTTTTTTATTTAGTAAGCCATTATTTGGAAAGTCTTTTATTTTGTTTGGGAAGTGTTTTAGTTCAAAAGCTGTTTGTTTGGAAAGTTATTTAATTTGAAAGCTGTTTGTTTGCAGAGTCATTTGTGTGTCAGCTGATTAGCTCATAAAATCTGTCCCAAGGCCATTTGTTTACAAACAAAATCTTTGTCTAAAGAGAGTGGAGAATAGATGGATAACACGTCCCTCAATATGAGGCCGATATTATCAAGATGTTGTGCACATCATCTTTTAAAAATGGGATAGACTGAACAGAACAGGAGCAAAAGCAAGCAGAGAATGCAAAAGTCATTTAAGATGTTTAAATTAGAGCATTTAAATCCCTCAATCCAATGACCTGGCTACTTCAAGGACATAAAATACAATTCGATACAGTTATTTAAATTAAAATACAATTACACGCACCACTGTAGATCTTCCTCAGCAAGCGTGATGGCCTGTCATCTGAATTCAGGCAGTGAGAAGTGGAAGGATATATTTTATATATATATATATAAAAGATAAGAAAGTGGCTGACCACATATCTATTCAAACAAATTGGATGGTTCAAGGTGGCTTTAACAAAAAGGAAGTCATTAACTCAAAAAGCTACAATTGGATACTGACGGAATATAGCCAAAAATCGAACAAGAAAATAAGGCAGATGCACCTGGTGGAACGGAAACAATGTAAGCATAACCATCATTTATATAGACATATATGCTTTGTTTTAAATACATTTGTACAGATGCTCAGAACTAAAACAGTTTTCTTTTCAACTAATCCAAGTCCATGCATTGACTGCCAGTGAGGATTTAATTAACAATGGATAATCCTGTTCCTTCATTAAATTAATTTGATGCAAGTGAGGCACAATTCAAACAAACACAATCAGAAAACATACAGCCAGCTGCGAATTTGTAAAGAGACACTAAAGTTGGAATTTAAGTGTCTCAAATAATAAGAATAACTCATTAGGAGGCAATGCTGTTGTGGGTCGTTAAAGTAGTGAAATAAATATTCAGGGTTCAATACAAGCTAAACTCAAATAACATACAAAATCAAGGTTACAGTGAAATGGGAGGGAATTGAGGGCATTTTAAAAGCAGGAATGTGAAGCTTACAATTTGATAAACACTAACATTAAGATTATTCTATATAATGATTCTTCTGTATATTATTTGAGCTGTAAAGACATTATTGGCATTTTATGGTCATTTTAGAACTTATGCTGCCATAGCAAGTTGTAAATTAAACATTTATACAAAATAATCTCAACATAATAATTGTTTACTTTGTGGATTTACTATTAAAACGATATTTTAACCTCACATATTGGCCCCATTTACGCCCACTGTAATTGACTCACTGTAACCCAGATTTTTGCTTTTTTAAAGAAAAGGAAGGACAAGTCTAAATACATTTCGATTGAATTGAATCTAGAATATCCCCACTTAAGAGTGCTACTATACACATTCACATAAAAGCCCTGCAGTCTGACAGCAGAACAGGCTAATCGCTGTAGGCCGATGAGGGATGATTCAAATAACTCTTTGTCAACACTAGGACAAAGAAAGGGCTTACTCACAAATCTTTGTTGAAGCTAATATGTGTCTTATTTTTGGAGGCTAATTTAACACTTTCCCAAATTCATTTCAAGAGTCGATTAGTGTGTCATTCTGAGAGGACTGGATCATGCCCACATGGGAATATTTCTGAGCGAGAGATCTCACAGTGTGTTATGTCATCTAAACTAATTTACACTTTACACATGCAATATAGAAGAACACACAATGCAATCTGGGACACAGAGATGATACACACAAACAAAGACACAACTAAACACCCAGCAGGATAGAGAGCTTAACAGCGCTGACTACACAAACTATAGGCCAAACAAAAGCTCCCTCTGGACTCAGTTAAGGATTATGGCTTACTTCTAAATGGCCCCGTGTATTCATGAGTAAATTCTGTATTCTCATTCTGCTTTGATCTATGAAGACAAATGTGTGTGTCTGTGTGCCTAGAACTTTTACAAATGATCAGTAACTGTATTTTGGACCTGAACAACCTGGAGCGAATCACTGTTAGAGAGAAGAATCGCACCTGAACGGTGTGTTTACCCCAAAAGACAAAAGCTGTAATTGCTTGAAATGGTGTCTGTATGAAATATTCAAAAACTGGGATTGGATACGTTAACACAGACAGCAAAATTCAGATTTATTTCAGTAGCATATTTTCTAACATAAATAAATGTCATACTTAAGTAGATAATTTTGAATTTCATTGCTCAGGAATAATATCACAGAGAACTGCGTTTCAAAAAGGCATTTGTTATTCAGCTAAATGAGAAAATTGGTTAAGGGTTTCAATGCTTTTGCAAGCCATTGTGTATGTGTGTATATGCACAAAGCAAATGTGCTTTGATGTGAAAAATAGACATGCATGCTCTCGTGGCTGATGCGCTTGTGTACACTGTTCCTTCCATGTCTCGTTTAATACATACGCACAGACGCTTCAAGTATTTGAGGTTTCTGATTAGGCCGTTACCAGAGATTTAATGGTGTTTGTAATCAAGGCTTTGACCTTTATTCATTCAGCTGAATCTTAAATGGATAAATTAGACGATAAGATCCTCAGGCATTTATTGATTGTAATCTAAATGCAGTATGCAGAATGCTAGCTCAAACACATAGAAAAACTCTCTTTAAAACTCTCACATAGGTTCCTCTCTGATCCTAAAGTGTATCAGCCTAATGAGGTTTGTACCATATCTGCATATCTGCTTATCTATTTATTCTGCACATTCCCATCTGCTTTGGATCTGACTGAAAGTGGAATATTAATGGAAGAGTGGAAATAAAAGAGAGAAACAAATGAGTGTTGGTTGTTTTGACTGTCAAAGCAAAGGTATCCATACGCTATACTGAGCTAGATGTTTGTTCAGAGATTTCACTGACGTTTTCTTTCATTTATAGAGCTAATAATGAGCTCGGTTCTTCTTGACATCAGGGGACTGATTCAAACACAACTCTGGATCACAGAGAAGTAGCTCACATTATAGCTTATTGTGTCTCTATAAAGACAGTAATGGGGTTTGGTCCAGACTCCAGCTGGTAGATGCCATAACTACTCCATTATGGGGCGCAAAGGTAATGGTGTACACTGATGGAATATTTTATTTATTTTTTATTTTGTTCAGGAAATATATAAATTGTAAACATTATGTTGTAGTAGACATTGTGCCATATATAAAAACACTACTGTTAAAAGCCCTGTGGTTGGCAAGCTCTTTTTCTCTCTTTTTTATTTATTTGATGAAAAATACAGTAAAATAGTAATATTATGAAAATATAAAAATTAGCTGTTTTCTATTTCAATATATTTTACCTAATTAATATATTTATTCCAGTGATGGCAAAACTGTATCATTTTTAGTACAAATTATGCCAGTCTTCATTGTCACATGATTTTTCAGAAATCATTCTTATGTGCTGATTTAAAACTTAAGTAACATTCATTAATAATTTGTTGATGAAAACAGTTGTGCTGCAAATTGTTTTTGTGAAAACTGTTATTTTTCAGGATTCTTTGATGAATAGAAAGAATAGTATTAAAAAAATGGCTATTTTAATTAGAAAAGGTGCAATATTCTTGAAGAAATACAGCTTTATCGGTTAAAATATATGTGATGTTTCGCCATTATTCACAAAAATATAACTTATTTGTACTATTATTAATGTCCTGCTGTCATGTTTTACCAGTTCATTAAATTGTACTTACCCCAAACCTTTGAATTATATTGGATTTGGTATTTATTGATCTTTATCTTGTTGGTGTCATCAGGACTGTCATTTCCAGGGTGAATAATCAAATGGCATTTATTGCTCAGTTAAAAAACACCTGCACCTCCAACCTGTACTCTAAAAAAAGTTAGCAGAGTTATCTCCATATTTCCTGCTGAGTAACAGCCAAGTACAGCTCCCTCCAGCTATTATAGACCTCCTTGGTCTCCCTGTGTGCATTACAGTGTTTAAGGCAGGAATCAGCATTTAAAACAGCCAGGTGAAGGAGAGTGTCTTTGTAACAGTTACAACAGCCACATTATTCAGGATTTTGAACTGAAACCAATAATAGTGCATCAAAAAGGACAGATTTAGAACAAGTGAGTGAGTGAGAGAGAGTGAAAAATCATATAATTCTGAATACTTGAACTTACACAAGCTGTTCATATCTATAGATTTGTTCCTTGCCCTTGAAACAGTCAGTCCATGAAGCTGCATGGCGTATCAAAGGAGAAACCAGAGGATTGTGAAACAAGTCTGATGCCAAACTCTCTGTTTTAGAATCTCATGAGTCTCCAAGCTTCACAAAACCTCACAGGATCTGTTGCAGCTGTCATAAAGGACAGAATTTGAACATCACATGGCGTTAGCGTCTCTTTAACGCACGCAGTCACATACAGTTTCTGTCATGCTTGACGACCGCTTGATTCGACTGCTTTTATTGCCGCTGTGACTCCACTGGCGTGGTAATGAGGAGAGGGATGTTGTTAGCACTGAGAGCGTGTCATTAGCCTTTTTGCGCTGCGGGCCACAGACTCACAGTTAGCGAGTGGTGCATTACAGCCCGACTGCTGTTACACAACACGCAAACTCCCAAACCCAAACTCTCATCCCACTCACATCTCAAGCTCTGTCCCATCCTCCTCAATTCTTTCTTTCCCTCTTCCCACCCCCTCACGCTTTCAGATCTGCCTCCCACAGTGAGTCGGTGTGACCCGCTTGGAGCCACGATTCCCTCCGAAATTCACGAGCCCCAGTGATGTCTGAAACAACAATTCAACTGCAGATTAGCTGTTCATTCACCAGCAAATCTGCTGTATGAGCGCAGAAGGATTCCACTGAATAAACTGAATTCATACCAATCACCTCTACGTAAACAACCTCCGCTTCTGTGAGGAATTGGACCAGCTGCGGCGCTTCACAAGCATTATTGAGCTTTTGAGCAAGAGCCTGTAGTAGGGTTGTTGTCACGATACCAATATTTCAACAGTTGATACCACAATTATTTCATAATTTCAGAGGTTACTTTTATTGTCTTTAGGCCTAAATGTTGTGTTCTGGACTCATGCATGAGTGGTTTTCTCTTTTTCTCATTAATATTGTTCTTGATAAATGTAAACAACATAGTTGTTTAGGGAGTGTTCTCTACACCCTCAATACCATGACTGAGGTTTCCTTGAGCAAGGCACTGTGTGTATGTGTATGTGTATGTGTGTGTGTGTGTGTGTGTGTGTGTGTGTGTATTTTATTATAGATATAAATTGTGTATTTAGGGAATTAAAAATACTTCTCTTCAAAGCCAGTTAATTTAACATCAACATGTTGTCTTTAGAATATTATGCGTAATACTTTCATATATAAAGTTTTATATTGTGTGAAAAAATAAGTACCTGCTTTTATATTTTAGGAAGGGGACCCTTACAAGGAGACCAAGTTTACAGATCCTTGGCGTCAGAAAGTTTATAAAATCCCTGCACAGATACAGAATTCTGTTAGTGCTCAGCATTAACTCAAAGTTTGGGCTCAGGCCTGACAGACTCATCATGTTGATACTCTGGCTAAAGGGATCTAAACCCTAAGGTAGTTCACACACCAGACATTTAAACTTGCCACCTGCTCAGATCTAGTAAAGTGTCAGTTTCTGGAGCGATTGGCTTCCTTTCAGAAGTGCACACATATACACACTCTAACATTTGGCATAGATTCAGCCACAAACATTCCTAAAGGATTCATCAGCTCATCTGAATTCCACCGCCCGCTTAAGTTTTGAAGTTTGTAAGTAGGTTGCTGAAGAAACTAGGCCACTCCTCCTCCACCACCACTCTCCAGTCGTGAATTTTTCTTCCTTCTCTGTCCTCAGTCGAGGAGACCTACCACCCCAGTTTTTATTCACCCCATTACACAAATACACACATAAACGCTCTCAATCTACTCCAGATGTGACATCCTGGAAGATGGACTTCTGCAATACAGGATGAAAAAACAAACAAACAAATACCTGTACACAGCCGAATACACATTCCACATGAAACCTTCACCTGTTACTCAAACCTGAATCTTATTTATCAGGGCCCGTATTCTTAAACATTCTAAGAATACCCTAAGAGAGCTCCTAATTTAGCTTAACAAATTCTACGTAGGAGTCTTAGCTTAAGAGTGATTCAGGACCAATCTGAGAGTAACTCGAGGAAAAGACAAAAACTTTTATTTTAGTGAGGAGGCGGGCCTGACCCCGTTGGTAGGAATGACACAGTATTTTGAAGAATGTGATTAGTTGGTTGTCCAAGAAGGAAATAAAAGAGCGCTTTTAGGGTCTATTATAAGCCCTCACTATGAAATTATATGCGTAATTTTTCCTGTTTTACCATACTCTCTCTCACACACAGACACAAACATTATATATGTATATATATTCTTAATTTTTTATTTACCATGCTATCATACTTAATTTTTTAGCAAATGAACAGCGACATTACAAGTGCTGTAACAGACCCAAATCATCACTGCTGCATAGTTGCATTTTTCCAGTTGCCAAATATGTTAATGTAGTGATTACGTCCATTTCTGGCGCTATGGCATTTCTGCGTGGTGTCGGAGATGTTAGCATGTCTCAAATAAGATCGGTCACAAACTTGATCCCTGCACGATCTAATGTGTAGCGTCTTATTAACTGACTAGCATGCATTGTGTGCAACACATTTCTTCTTCCTCTTCATGTTTCTTCTATTTTCTCCACTGCTAAAGAGCCTCTTAAAAGTCCTCATTCGTATTCCTAACAAGTTTGGACCTTAAGACCTCTTTTAAGGGTTAAGATGCTTTCTGAATGACTTTTTTCTTTACTAGGATCTTTTCTTTAATTTTAAGAGGAAACGCCCACATTTATAAGAATTTTCTTTAGAATTTAGTTACTAGGAGCAACTATTCAGCTAAATTAAGTAATGAAGTTAGTTATGAAGAAAATGCAGTTCAGCTATAAAGCAGCTCTACAGAAGACAATATTTACATTGTCAGCTTAAGTCAGCTCAAGTTAGTTCAGTGTTGATTAAGTTTATTTTAATAATAGTTTTTAAAAAGCAATTGGGTCACTCCGTGTCAACTCATCCAGATGTTCCCAGCTCAAATTTAGAATTTTGTTAAAAAAAAATCTTACGAAAGATAAACATGTATAGTGAGGAAAGCCAAAATATTAAATGTTGTGGATTAATATTTACTAAGTAGTCCACTATTTTGTAGGGGGACCTTTCAAGTTTTTCTCCAAAGATTGGATGCTGGTAACTCAAGAAGTATTATGGACAAGGATAATGTTCTTTTAGATGTTGGGTCTTAACAAACTTTACTTTTGACATCTTCATTTTTAAGGCCCTGTATGGTTCAGTTCCAGATATATTGGGATCTAAATATGGCTCCAGGAGTAAATTGTTATATCTTTCTGAAGTAATTTGTACCACCATGTAATTTTGCTCTGAATCTCAGGAGAAAATAGTTATTTTGACCCCCCTCCTCAAAATAGTAGATTACTCAGTAAATACACATCCATGACATTTAATATTTTGGCTTTCCTCACTATACATGTTTATATCTCTTCAGAAAGATATTAACACAATACAAATTTGAGCTGGGGAAGTTTCTAAGGGTGTATTCACACCAGGAAAGTCCACTAGTTCACTTGCTTTGATCCGGGCCAAATACAATGTTGATTTTTTGTTGGTGCGGTTCGCTTTCACACTGCCCTTTTTGCAAGTGAACCAGAAACTGTAAATAAAACCACACGTGTGCTTAAGGTCATCAACATTCAATTGTACCAGAGTTTGTTTGGAAGGGACTGAGACAACCTCTTCAGCTGGGTCTCAGAACACTTGTTTGGTCTGTACTCGAGTGCGATTGCTGTATTCACACCTACCCAAAAGATCCGCAGCAAGGGGGGAAACGAACTTGAGTTTGATTCAATCGAACCAAACAAGACAAGTGTAAATACACTCTATAATTTGGTTGATTTGACACAGAATGACCAAAGCTTAATTCCACAATAAGTAGCTTTACAGAAGGCAATAGTATCATTATTCAGCTCAAGTCAGTTCAATGATGATTCAGTTCATTAAGTGTCTATGATGCAGAGCTCATTAATTCTAAAACAAAATTCAGATAAGCTATAAAGCAGCTCTATTGACTATTATCCAGCTCCAGCTTTAAAGTTTTGTTCTCATCTATTTTAACTCTGATCTTAAGCCAATCTTTGTAAATTTGCTTATGCATGAAACAAGGAAAAATAAGGATGTTGGATGTTATTTATATAATAAAAAAACTGTAAAAGAGATTATAAAAGAAAAGTTGTATATAAAGGTTATTGGAGTACATATTCAAGAAAATATTGCACATTTAATTGCATTGCTTGCTTTTTCTTTGTAATTTTTCTCGTGAAATTTACAAGCAAATTGTGATAATTTGTTCTTTACTGTATGCATGCCTGAAAACTTACATTTTCTCCTTCGTTTTTGTAATCTTCTATCCCGTTCCAGGTCTGAGGTTAGAACCTCACCCATATTATCAATACTCATCTCCAATGGTCAATCTAATCAAAGTTACCAAACCCTCTCCTGACAGCAGCACCTGTGTCTTATCAAATGCAGCTGCGTCACAGTCCTGATCTGCAGTTTCATGACTAATTCATCCGTCTTCTTTCACTCAGCTAAATAATGCTGCCCCCTCTGAACCCATGCAATTTCTTTTTGGCGAGGGATAGGTTACACACGCAGGTCTCAGTTAACGCTGGAAAGGAAGCTAATATCCAAGGACACGAATTTTCGGGCCAGTCAGAATGGAGATGTGGGTTAGCGCAGGAATCACCAGAGCGATGTGCAACGCTAATTGATCTTTGACCCAGGCAGGAGCGCAGCATCACCGGCCCTAAGCCAGTGATCGAATTTACTGATTGGCTTTTAATGAAACCACAGACAGTCATCGATCCTAATCAAAGCAGCTTCAGTTACCGCAACAGATATGCAGTTAGCGCACTGGCGCACACCTGATGCTACTCTTTGTTTCGCAGCAAATTTCAGCGCTCTTAAAAAGGCATGTAATTGGTGATGACAGCCACCTGTCAGTGTCTAATCAGCGGTCAGTCAGACTGCACTTATTCACAGCAGGGTTGGCCATTTTACGACATTGTGCACCTTCATGCATATTTGAAAAGTGGCAGGCTCAATGGAACTAACACCGGGTCTCAATAACACGATCCAAAATCGGCCAGGCCCGCAGAATTAAACGTGTCCGAGGTTGATGATCTCATGATGGAAGGTTTTAGCACCGCAGTAGTCAAGTTCCTGTGCCGAACAGCATTCAAAACCACCTGAGAACATGAAGAAATTAGATTTGTATTTCCTGAAGAAAATACTGTTTGCAAGGCTGAGACAGAACACAGACCAATGCTTGGTTCACAAAGTATTTCCCATTCATTTTCTCCGGGGTTTCAACAGATCTCTCAGTTCCAGAATTCTGAGCTGTGAACCAAACCAACAAGCTCTGGGATGAATCACAATATTGCAAACTTTGATTTGAAGCAAAAAAGTATTTGAGAATCTGAGAAAGGTACAGTTCTGTGCACTTAAACTTTCTTCAGGCAGTGAACTATGTGTTCTATGGAGCACTGCCAAAGATGTAATCGAATCAAATGGTACACAACCAATGGTATAATACAAAACTATTGACTCCAAATCATAGAATAAAATACAATATATCTGAAGCTTATTGAAACGTGTAAATATATACAAGCAAATATGTTGTTTGAAAGAGCAGAAAAACTGAAATGAATCACAATGATTTATGGGAAGGACAGTAGCTGCTAGCCTTTGGCATGACTTATAATTGTAATTATTATTCGGAAATAGCTTTTATTATTTTTATTTCTCATTTTAAAGCTAGTGTAGTTTTTAATGTTCTGTGCTATTGTCATTTTCTTTAAATATTACTATTTAAATTTACATGTTAGCTTTTTAAATAGTTTTTATTCTATTTCCAATTAATAATTTTAGTGCTTCCACTTATTCCAATTAGATGCCAAGACAACATTTCACATTTTTGTTTACATTTTTCATCTAATATCATTTTTTTATTTAATTTCTACTTTAATTCTTAATTAACTTTTTTTTAAATACTTCCAGTTAATGATAATATTCCTGCTTCGGCAGAATCTACTTTACTATCGCTAAACCTTGGAGCTCATGGTAGATCTGCCTTGAAAGTTTTATTGTGGGCAAGCTTGCATAATTTGACATTTTCAAAAGAGTACTATTCCATTCTTTTTGCATCAGACTTCCAGTCTTAATGAGGAAAAAGGTACTTGGAGCACCTTTAACTTCAAACTTCAAACCAGTATGTTTGAGGAATGGTCTTTTATGCGCTCCATAAAGGGAGTTTGGAGAGGAGAGGTGCATTTTGGTGGTGTACTGCAAGATACATATCCCACTTACATAGTGTCGCAGCCTCTCAATGTGGCATGATACATTTGGAGAATTTGAATATGCAAATTTTTAACAATGCAATTAGTTGCCAAGGTGACAGAATAAGACTGAAGGAGGACTGCTGTGTTATACTCTCAGAAGCGGCAGTATATTAGAAACATTTGTCTCTCTCTTTGATCTTCTACCTCTGCTTGAGACATTAACCATCAAGGAAACGGGGGCAGAGGAACGCTCTCCGTCTCCCGTTTTCCTTAAAGACAATTTCTCTTGACATCTGGAATCATTAGCATGACTCCGATACCCAGGGTCTCAAACACCAGGGCCAATCAATACATGTCTCCATGGTGACTTAAACAGCAGGGACCACAGCTGAAACCTGGTCATTCATCGTAATATGCCGACAATCATCCGCCTGTATCAGAATCAGAATCAGAAAGAGCTTTTATTGCCAAGTATGCTTGATGGCCTGTATCATTCACTCATTCTTACCTTGATGTGTCTGTGTCCACAGGTGTTCGTCTGCACGTGTGTGTGGTGTGTGT
Source organism: Gymnocypris eckloni scoliostomus (assembly GCA_027564155.1). Classification (NCBI taxonomy): domain Eukaryota; kingdom Metazoa; phylum Chordata; class Actinopteri; order Cypriniformes; family Cyprinidae; genus Gymnocypris; species Gymnocypris eckloni. The sequence continues at coordinate 15,280,154 of CM050420.1, forward strand.
TTAAAGTAGTTAAAGGTACAGCAGATGCACCATTAATAGATTCTCATCGATCAGAATAGCAAACGTTTCAACTTCACCACAAGCTGGCACCTGATGTCCTTTATTTGTGTCTGTCTTTCTCCTCGTTCTTATCCAAGTCTGTCTGTCTTCCTCTCTTTCAGCTCCCCTCTAGTCAGCCTAATCCCCGGCTCGGGAAGAACTGTCTCCATACATATGCGTTTTTTGTCTTTCTACTTCTATATTGATTACATTAGGCGGAAGGTGTTGATCTAGATGAATTATGGGGCTTCATGAAGAACTGTTACATTGAGGACACATAAAAAAGGGATGTGAAGGGTGTATACACCATTTCCGACGTACATCTTAGGATTTATTTAAAACAAACTTGACTTGAGAATGTCCATGCAGCCAACATACTGTGTCTGCATTTTAGTGACATGAATGCCATAAAATACACTTTTCAGTCAAGTGAAAGGCTGTTCGCTGCTATTGACAGTTTTATTTAAAATTGTATTTATTTTATGTAAAAAGCGCTATACAAATAATCTTCAATTGAAATATTTAACTGCGCGGTCAACAGCAATAATGGTGCAAAATTGTGAAAATTAAAAAGTGACAATTAAACATTTGAATACACCCTTTCTTTCTTTCTTTCTTTCTTTCTTTCTTTCTTTCTTTCTTTCTTTCTTTCTTTCTTTCTTCTTTCTTTCTTTCTTTCTTTCTGTCTTTCTTTCTTTCTTTCTTTCTTTCTTTCTTTTTCTTTCTTTCTTTCTTTCTTTCTCTCTCTAACCTTAAAAAAGACTATCGCTATTCTTAGTGATAGATGCTATTTACACTAAGTGCAAATAGCTATAGATTCTATTTACATTATGTTAAAATAGCAGGATTTTCTGCTATTTATACTACTTATGCAAATAGTGGCAATTATCTGCACCTCAGTATTGTAGTACTTTATAAAACAATATGCAATAATAACTATAAGAGTGAAAATTGACATTTTTATTCAATTTATTAAATGGATGCCACCTTATTGGGACAATAAAGCCTTCCCTACACCTACCATAACTTTCTTTCACACTAATCACCAATAATGACATGTTTCATGTATGAGACCCTGTGAGTCTGTAATAAAGGGAGAGGAATTCTGTCTCTATTCGCCCTTTTAAAGATCATTCACAATGTTATTTTTTCTGTTCCTTTTCCTCTTCCAGGCTTGTGTATGACTGAAAGCTAATCAATGGGACAAGGAGTCTCTTGAACACACAAACACCTCCACTTTTTCCCTCTCTGCCCTCTGTTCATTGATGTCTCTGTCTGTGATCTCGACTGATAGAGAGAGACAGGAAGAAAAAAGAGAAAGAGGGAGCATGAATGTGGCTTTTAATAATGCAACAAAGAGCAGCCACACCTGTGGCGTAGAGGCCACAGCAGGATCAGAGACGGCGATGAGACACTCTCCTGTGTGTTAAAAAAATATCATCCCTCATAAAACTGACCTTCAGAAGCTCAGCAGAGCACAGAACTGAGACGTCAAATGCAAACACAGTTCACTGATGCTATTTGTGAATATACATAAAATCATAAGTAATACATTACAGAAAAGTCCCATTCATTAACATTACTTAAATGCATTAGCATTGAACTAACAATGAATGTGAACAATGGTAGTGTATACAAGATTGTGCATGACATTTTTTACATTGTCTACCTCTGGTATTTTAACATTGCAAAAATCCTGAGGAAAGCTGTTTGAAATGGTCATTATTTCTGCAGTTAGTTTGATGACACTATAGTGCTTTAGAAATTATAGTATATCTATAACGGAAAATAGTTGTTGATTCCGATGACTGGGTGGGATTTGACCCAGACAGATTTGTGTTTTAAGTTGTGTAATATGAAAATATGTCAAATGTCTAGTGCCATTAGCATTTCATCAGTCCTCTTTGACTACAGCTCTTCACACTGTACTAGTTCAGCAGTTGATCTCATCTGCAGTGTTCTAGTAACACAATGTGAGTGCTGAAGAAAAAACGGATACAAATGCATTTGTTATTATAACATGGTAGGGACTTTCATTGATGTTTTTAAATTCATATTAAGCAAATTATTTTTGAATTGTTTTATTTATTTATTTTTACATCACAGCTACAGTAGCCCTACGGAAACATTAAACAAATATATATTTTAATTAAGCCATAATTTAGTCTCTTTATTAACGCCAACCATAATTGAACTATCAAACATATTTCAGTTATATTAAGTGAGAATTAATCTAGGACAGGACTTTATTTTGCCTTGTAACGTCTCTACATTACTGCTGCTTCGGGTGACACTGCAAACAGATGACCGGAACGTTAACATTATAGAAACGACAGAAAATGAAACCATGAAAATGTATACGTTGTCATTAACTTAACTGTAACAGAAGGGGATTGGTGGCATATAAGAACAATGAGTGATTTTAATAAACAAAAAGTTAATATTTAGTGATTTAAATTGTCTGACTATAACAGTATTGCATGATTTTGCTCTATTTCGTCAACTAAAATAGTTTCAAATAAACTCACAACTGAGCCGCTGAACATCTCCATTCAAACACAGCATTGTTTCGTTTATGAATGAATCTGTGCTTAAACGAATCTAGTGAATCAATTAAATCACTCACTCATAAAGACAGTCACTGCTTGAGTCCCAATGTGCATACTATCCATCCTAAATGTGATATTAGTCATGTTTAATACTATTTGGGGCAGATAGTATGCACATCGGGACGCAGGGACTTGCTGTGTTCTTGAATGAATCAGCCGTTCGAACGAATCAATTGAATGAATGATTCAGTGATAAAATCAGTAACTTGCTGCACCCTAATGGCAGTCTTAGTTTCATTTTTAAAGTATCGTTTCTGTTATATAAATCATTGAATATTTCTATATTCAACATTTTATATTTAAATCAGTAATCTCAACATGAATTGATGAAGTTAATTGCACTCATGCCATCTCTGAGCCTCATTAAATCTCTGTGAAGTTAATTGCACTCATGCCACCTCTGAGCCTCATTAAATCTCTGTAAATACCTACAAGCCACTTTTGTGTTCTTCTGTGCCTCTTCTGTAGTGCAAATCAATTTGGTCAATAATGGTTTTATTTGATCGGTAATCTATTCTTCTTATTGCATTGTTTTAATTAGACATTTTGAAAAAAAAGCTTATAAAAATACACTTTTGAATTTGATATAAAAGGTAACATTTCAAATAAAGTGAGAAAAAAATGCCCCTGTAAATCACTTTAAGGAGTCCAATATTACTTCGTAATGGGAAGGCTAATTTTTGTTATTAAGGAGAAGGTGCTCAGTAATTGTTTTACTGTGGCCCTAATTTTTTTTTTTTAATTAGCAGCACAAGTGCTCCTAAAAATAAAAGTAAGCGTAGAGCCCTGTTTAGTGAGTGTGGTGGTGCTTATGAGAGGCTGCTCTGGTATGGCTGAGGTTCCTGTGGCTCAGTGGTAGAGCATTGTGTTAGCAGCGCAAAGGTTGTGGGTTCAATTCCCAGGAAACACACATACTGACACACATACTGACAAAAAAATGTATAACCTGAATGTACTGTAAGTCGCTTTGGATAAAAGTGTCTGCTAAATGCATAAATGTAAATGTAAATGGGTGAGTATGAGGCTGGGAAGGAAAAAAAAACACAGTATACTCACTACAAAAAACTATACTACACCACTGGAAGGGAGCAGTTGAAAAACCACCCAATCTAATCCATAATGTAATACACACACATTTTAATTACTGCCAGCCTGAGCCCTTAACAAACTATAAACTATATAGATGGAAAACACAAAAATACACACAACCTGACTGTAGACAGGTATTGAGAGTACAGCTCTGTAGATGGAAAACACAAAAATACACACAGTCTGACTGTAGACAGGTATTGAGTGGACAGCTCTGTAATTAAACAGAAACCTGCTGTCAAAACATTTCAGCATCACGACTTGAAACCCAAGAGACTGAATGTGTGAGTGTGTTTGTCCTGAGTTTGTGTCTGTCCTGGTATGGTGCATTCAGACAGGTGTCAGTGTGTCCTCTCTTTCTCGCTTTCTTTCTGTCTGGATATTGACCGTCTATGGAAAGTGCAGTGAGCAGTAAATAATTTAGCCACTGTCTTCTCTGAGAATCAGGGCGTATGAACAGCAAAGATCAAAAGATGTGAGTGAGACAGCAATTTTAAAAGAAAAGTGCTATAGTTAACTCACTTTTTCTGGTATGTTGTTCACTAGCATCTAAATGAAATTCAAACTCCACTTGCAACTGTAAAAAAATATTTTTTGAAGTTGTAAATAATTTACTGAACAAAATTATAAATGCAACACTTGTTTTTGCCCCCATTTTTTATGAGCTGAACTCAAAGATCTAAGACTTTTTCTATGTACACAAAAGGCCTATTTCTCTCAAATATTGTTCACAAATCTGTCTAAATCTGTGTTAGTGAGCACTTCTCCTTTGCCGAGATAATCCATACACCTTAATATCCAAATATTAAGAATTATATTTGTACTTATACCCTAGCTACCACAGCTTTAATACATACATATAATATACAAATATATGAATTTATAAAATAAATAATAATAATACAAATTGGCTTAAATAATTAAAAAATATTCCTTTAATTATTCTTTTTTGTTGAGATTTTGTGCCCCAACAAACAGAATCTTGCTCTTATATCTTACCAACCATAACCCAGAAGCTAGTACTATCAGTACCGTTTGCTGCACTAAATTAAGCCATCTGCATATAATTCATGTGAATCATGTATTAAAACATCAAATATAGCACGTGCAAATGAACAACACTACTAGTGTGTTCAGTTCATTCATAGAATTCCCCCTTCATGTATAGAGCCGCCCTGGAAAAACAAAGCTTATTTTATGGTGAAAGGTGAGAGGAAAGGGATAAAAGAAGAGTCCAGCAACACTTCCAGCGCTTTTGCTTTATGTCAAGAGGTTGGAAATCTAGTGACAGGGAGTCAATACCAGCAGCTGTAAATAACTTTGCCATTTCCTCTTTCTATCTATCACTTTCTTCCACATCTCTCTCTCTCTCTCTCTCTCTCTCTCTCTCTCTCTCTCTCTCTCTTCTCTCTCCTCTCAACCTTCTTTTGAGAGATCCATTAACATACGGGACAAAGAGCAGAATGTTCCTGTGGAATGTAATGACATTGAAGTGAGAGTCTGAAGCTAAAACGAGCAGCTCTTAAGGCTCATGAGGCCCAGGTGGGAAATAAAACACTGTTTCAGATTCAGCTTTTTTCAGAGAAACGAGACAAATGTGTGTCAAAACTCCACATCTCGCTGGTCTTTTACTGACGTGTTTGGAGCAGAGGAAGTTTAATATATCCTGCTTGATAATTCAAGAGAAAAACGTTCTGAAAGCAAAGCACATTATCACCAGCTGGAAACTCAAAATACTAGCCATTTCAATTGTCTTCAAAAAAACAAACAATTTTACTCTCTCTCAGCTTTTTAATCTGTTTTAATCCTTTTTTATATTTTGTGAGCAGCTGCATCCAGGTGATATTTCTATGAAACGATTTCAGTCGGCTCAGAATAGATTACTGCTGACATTTAACCAAAATGTGTTGGCTAATTCAGTCGAGGGCTTTAGAGAGCCAGACGGGCCTGGCAGCGGACCAGATTCGCACAGGACCGCAGAGCCACATCGGGACATTAAGAGAATCTGATAGAACCTGTCCTTATTAACCCAGCAGCTGAAAGGGAGCAGTGGAAGCTGTTTTCTAGGATTTTCATGAAAATAATCTGCTTGCCGACCACCGATGAATTATGGGTAAAAGCATTCTCAGTGATCTTCTGATTACTCTGGAGATTAACAATCTGAGAGCGGATTCGCTTTGATAAATCTGACCCGTGCTGGAGTGGTTTAGTAGTAGGAGGTTATCTGCATAGGGCATGAACGCTCTACATCTGAAAATAGTTGAATAGTTTTCTTCTTTAGACACAAGTCATTATGTCATTATACAATTTCTGGTGTGTGTGGTTAAAATTCCTTAATGTGTTTCTTTTAAATATAGGCCCAATATATGTAGCCAAGGTCTGCTTCTCATGACAGAGTCCAAATGTATAAGCTCAGAATGAAACAGAAAACCGAAGGAAAGCAGATCATCTGTCTGTCTGCAGAATGTAAGACAGCACAGCACTAAAACTGAGTCCAACAGGTTACAATCTTTCTCTCTGTCTCTCTGTTGGAAGCCATGACCTTTCAGCAGTTTCTCTCTCTCGCTTTCTCTCTCTTTCTGTGAGCAGACTCCCACTTCTGAGCCATTCATCAATCTTGCTGTTTGTTATTTTGCTTTTTTATTCTTTATGATCTACTCCTGTATTTTTTAGCTCTTTGCTGCTCCTTTGTTTTGTTTTTTATTGTTGTGCTCTGATTCTGTAATCCTCAGACATAATATGTGCATGGCAATTTAAATAAAGTAGTTAATAAATATAGTCTAATATATAGGCTATATTGTTCAAAAGAGCTAATGTAACATTTGGTGTATATCATATTTAAATTAATATACTGTAGTGTTATTTTATATAAAAAATTATGATTTAGAATTTCAATGGTAATATGTAATGGTAATTGTTATTTTATTTAATCATTTTAATAAATATTACTTTTTAAAGCTTAATTTCAGTTCAGCATTATGTCAGTAAGACCTTTTTAATAGGTAAAGATAATTTATTTTTTTTAAAAAAAGCCGATTTCTTGGCAACTGAACAGTTAAATCAGTCGAAATGTTAGTAAACAAAAATGTAGCTATTTCATTATGTAATGAGCATTCTGCAGACCTGTTTATCTGCAACTCTGTTTTCAAGAAATGTTACTTTGATGTACACACAAACACATTCATATTCATATTCAGAGAATGCTCTCTTTCTAGCTCACAGGTTAAGTCTTTTTCAAGTCCAACACTGCTTTATTTGTATGACAGTCAAACCACAGCAGTGCAAAGCACTGTGGCGTAATCTATTAATTAAACAGCAAAAATTATTTTATAAAGTACATATAAATGTATTCACAAGCATAAAAAGAAATAACATTAAAGGAAGAAAAATGTATATGTTTAGAAAACAAATTGTGAACGCACTCTTTGAGATTATGTATGCTGTGTGGGTGTATGGTATAAATCTTCATAAAGAGAATTTTTCTATTTTGCATAGTTTAAAAAGTAACTGGTGAGTTTTAGAAAACTTGCCTCCATTTAGTACATTTATGGCTGTTTGTACATAAATCTTTATGAATACTTAGGTTTAAAAGTGACACGTTTGTGTCCGTAACAGTGAAGGTGAGTTCAGTACACCAACTCATTTTCAGAGAAAGTTGCTAAAGGAAGGTCGATTTGTTGCTAAAAGTTGCTAAATGACACTGTGATGTCATTGCGCAATACTAATCACGGTGCAAAATTGTCACATTATCAAATCTCATATATCTACTATGCTAATATGAAATAATTTTCAGTTTTTTGTTTTACGTCGATTTTAAATGACGCATTGTGTTTTCAGATTACAGGGTGATAATAGATATGTCCTGGAAAATTACTAGTACATTTTCCATTTTTCTTACAGCGTACTAACTGATCAACAACCGCAGGTACAAGCCGCTAACAAAGTGTGTCATGAATTAACATTTATTCTATTATTTGTATTATTAAATTGAACAATTGCAAATAGCAGCTAACTTAATTCATGTGATGTGTGTAATACTATAGGCATCTTTGTTTTTCTTTTTGTGTAATTTGGATATAAAATGTGTGCCTTTTTATTGTCTGGTCACTTAATCAAAAGTTGCTAAAAGTTGCCAAAAAAATTAAAAATGGCAACAAAAATTTGCTAGGTGCTTTTGTAATAAAAAGTTGCTAGGGTAGTCTGAAAAGTTGCTAAATTTAGCAACAAAATTGCTAAGTTGACAACACTGGTACTCACAATCCCATAGCGACTCTCATTTATCAGTGATTGCCCGAGAAAGGACCAAATTAATTTCTAAACGAAATCCAAATGGGACTACTAAAAGTGAAGTCCTTTGCTTTTTGTATGGCTGAATTTAGCATGTTTCACCCAGGTTTGGTCTGATTGCTCTGTTAGTTTGGTTTATTTTAATAAATGTAAATGCTGCCTTCCGAACCTTGGTGTTCACCAAACAATTGGACTGAGACTCCCTGATAAGGTGGGTTTTGATCCACTTCCAAACTAAATATATTATGATATAAATGTATTACCCTTACGCATTTTGTTTAGTATCTTTAGGTTTGTTGTTAAAAATGACAGTGTGAACACTAAGTGAACCAATACTAAATATATCCTTTACTTCATTTCTGGACCAAATGAACCAAATGTAAATGTCCTCATTTACTAATTTCTGTGTGTTGTCAAAGTGGCTTCATCTTATTTGCCAATCATACAGAACAGAATAAATCATTATATTGTTAAATTAGGCAAATGTGTTAGTAACATTGAATAAATGCAGTATAATTTACTTTAAATACAACAAAAGCAACATTCTGTGATCCTCAAATAACTTGTAACATTGATATATTTCTAGTTGTTGTAGATGCCTTTAATATATTGGCACTGTATGTTTCAGTGTTTATATAAAATATATAAAAATGTATTTATGCTAATAAAACACTTAACATGCAAATACTGTACCTATGCATACAAGTGAGATCACTTTGCTCTGACAGACAATAGAGAGCAATATAAGGCTAATAGAGATTCAGAACTTTCTCTGATTTATTTTAATAAGTATCGACACTATTACTTCTGCTCTCTGTCTAACCTACAGACTGTTTGAATGTTTCTGCCATGCATTTTGCATGAAAGTAAAGTAACTCCTGTTTGAGTTTTAAATTGAGCACTCAGCTTTTTCATCTTGATTAGAGTGCACTGACTTTTCTTTTTTGACCCTTTTTATTCATCCATATATCTCTCTCTCTCTCAATTTGGCTTTAACTGTGAGCTGTTCTGTGGTGTGTATGATTATTTTTTATTTTTAGTGCCGTACCACTCTAGTAAAGTTTGTGGCTGTGTAGGAAATCATGGCCTATGGCTCAATATTAATCCAATAGATGAAAACATTAGAGCGACCCTGCATTTTCCTGTTTTAGCTGTATGAATGGAGTGTGTGTGCGTGTGTGTGTATGTGTGGGAGGACCAAAACACAGAATCTGAAATGAAATAAATCACACGCCGCTTACAGCTGCCAAAAACACACAATTGTGAACGTGAGCTCACATGCGCACACGCACGCTTATGGTGGAGAGTTTAAGTCAGGATAATCACTACGGGAGAGAGAATTTCACAGTCTCGGTTTCTAGCCTGTTAGTGCATTTCCATTTAATTTTCTTCTTATTTGCGGTACCGAAAGGTTTTCACTTTCTATCAGATCGGAAGATTACAGTAAAACTCACCCTTTCTCAAGACATTACTTAAATTAGAGATACACAGAGCGTGAGAGAGCTGTGTGCATGTGAGAACTGCGTAATGAAGAACACGTTTGTTAGAGATGTGAGAGTCTACAGGTGTAAAACAGGTGTGTGTGTTGTGAGCTTCGAAGGGGTGCGAGATCAGCCTGAAATATCAGCAAGATGTGTTTCGGCACAGATGACATCATTATTCTCAGTTTTGAAAGTTGAGTGTCTATGTGTGTATGTGTGTGTGTTCAGACAGGGAAAAAGAGAGTCCCTGACAATCTTTTGTTTTTATCGCATGCATTATTGAGGATGCATAGATTCACCTTTCAGTATACACTGCTGCTTTACTGTTCTCAAAGGTTTACTGTCATCATTTTCTTACAATATTAATATTTATATGTGCTGGTTCACATAGAGTGTTCTTCACTAGTGAGTGTTGTTAGTCTTGCACAACATGACTTGCATACCAATATAAACATGGCATTAGCTGCCAAGAACACAGAGTCATTAAACCATTTAGTGGCACCACTTATTATGGAATTCATATTCTTGAATAGAATATATTTGTAAACTGAATGTACTTTTTTGGACACCTAATTGCATTTATTTGAATTTAAATGGAAATGTTATTAAAGGTTACATTTATATTAAATGCAATTATCTGTACTTTAGAGTTAGCTTAGAACCCACTTAAGTTGGACTTACTGTACAGTAAGTACATAATTATATGTTATTACATAATTACTTTTGCAGTCTTGGTAAATTATGGCTGAAGTGCACTGCAGAATGTACAGACAAGTGTTTGTGGTTACTAAAATACAGTGTTGGGAAGGTTACTTTGGAAATGTAAGTAATTGTACTTATTCAAATGTAATAAGTAGTGTAACTTTTCAATTACTTTATTAAAGTAATGTAACTGTTTACATTTGATACATTTTCTAAATTTCTAATGTTTTCAACTGTTAACCAGGCAGGGTTAACCTTACAGTAGTGCTCAACACTGATTACGGTCAGACTTTCGAAATCTTTTGTCACTTGAATTAAGATGATAATATATTAATTTTAAAGGATATATTGGAAAAAATATCTTCCTTTGCATATAAATGTATCTTAGCAGTTTGTGGACACAACCACCCTACAATGATAGAAATTCACTTTTTTAATCCCCCCAAAACTTAAACAGTATCAATTATCAAGCCATTTTGATTTTGGAGTGAATAACCAGCGCTCTCTCCACCTTCAATACCACGACTGAGGTGAGACCCTTGAGCAAGGCACCGGACCCCCAACTGCTCCCCGGGCGCCGCAGCAATATGGCTGCCCACTTCTCCGGGTGTGTGTTCATGGTGTGTGGATGGGTTGAATGCAGAGCACAAATTCAGAGTATGGGTCACCATACTTGGTCACACAGCACTTCACTTTCACTAAATTAATTTATGCTTGACTGCGCAAATCATATTACTCCAGACTGTTTTTTGAATGAGGGACAATTCAAGGCAGGTTTTGTTAAAAAGTTAAAACTCACTTCCACAGAAGAGAGAGGTAGGGTGAGCAGAGCTCATTAGCATTTAAAGAGATATGCACTGAAACGAGTCACTGTGAACAGAGCTGTTATTGACAAGGTAAAAAGGATGTTGTTTTACACGACCACTGAGACCATTTCAAGAAGACCCTAAGGAATCATACCACCTTGTGGAAAATTGGCATCTAATGTCCCCTTTGAAGCACAGCCACCATAAAATCAGACTTACTTTAAAATCATGCTGAAGTTAAATACAGATTTAAAATCATAACAAGGAATAATTTAATAGCTATGAAACTGTTTTTGAAATCAAATCTTTGCATAGCTATGACAGGAAACACTGGATCTATAAATGCCGTAGAAAAGAAAAAGAGTTCATCTTAAAAAATAAAGCATATACATAAACCCATATAGGAAATGTAAGAGTTATCAGATAAGCATGTTATAAACTTCTGAAACATTTTTGTTTCATATTTCAGAGCAGTCACTTGCTGCGTTTCCATCCACCTATTTTTATGCGCATTTTGGAATATCGCATAAAAAATGCTGGATGGAAATGCCAAGCTGCATAATTCAAAAATGCGCATACAAAATGTGCACATATTTGAGTAGGATACATTTTTTATCCGATAAGACAATTTGTTCATAAACTATGATGGAAACACATTTACCGAATAAATTGCTCCATGAACATCGAAAAAGTCATGTGACTTTGCGCTATGAGACGGGATAACTTGACTAGCAGCGGACTGATCTCGTTCATAGCATCCATATGTTGTTATGGTTGTTCTGAAAAGCCTGAGTAAAGTCTGTCATCAAAGTATTTCTGTATAATTGTCTTACAAGACTGCGTTCCCAAACAGCAGGCATCTTCCTCCGAAAGTAATGACTGCATTTATTGTGTCTCGTTTGCTCGAGGTGCAAGTAATTTATGTCATATAACTTTTCTATATTTTTATGCCTATATTCTTAGTGATATTTAGTGCCACAGTTTACCATGAAGTGACGCTTTTGTTCTTTTTGACTTGTTGGATGGAAACGGTGCTTTATTCGCATATGTTTTATGCGATATTCCAGTTTTGCGCATATGTTTAATTCGAATCTTTGGATGGAAACATAGCTACTGCAATTTATGAAATAAATTAATTAAATCGGTATGTGGGAGTGTGTGAAAAAAATCAGATGTAACTCCCTTTGTAAACCTTAACATTTTCATAAGAAACTGTAATTTAATTACAATTTTTTTCTCAGTAACTGTAACTGATTACAATTACTTTTATTTTTTTATTAAATTATGTAATTTAGTTACATGTAACTAGTTACTCCCCAACACTGCTAAAATACACTTTGATGTTGTTTCTATTGAAACTTGCATATCATGCTCTTATATATACTGTAATTGCACATATGTAATGATGCAGTTGCAGTTTAGTACATTTGAAACTCTAAATGTAACATACATTAGCACACTACAGTTAAAATTATAATCCACTACTTTATAGTACGTCTTTAAGTATGTTTGTCAACACATTAAAACAACTCTTTTTAAATCACAAAATATATGAAAGGTTCTTTTAAACTGTTGTATATACAGTAAAACTGTAATAAAATAATTTGACATTATTACAAAGTGCACTGTTCAAAAGTGTACTTAAGAATAGTATACACTTTCACTACATTTCATAACACACTTAAGTACACTTAAGTGGCTGTTTACTTTAGAATAGGGAACACACATTTATTATTAACTATGACATTTCCCTCAATAAACTCCTAATTTGCTGCTTATTAATAGTTAGTAAAGTAGTTGTTTAGTTTAAGTATGGTGTAGGATCAAGGGATCTAAAATATGGTCATGCAGAATAAGGCATTGGATTATAAAAATACTAATAAACAGGTAATGTGGTAGTATTATGCATGCTAATAAGCAACTAGTTAATAGCAAGAATAGGTCCTTAAAATAAAGTAATAATATAAATAATATTTAAAATAATATTATACTATATGCAATTAAGGTCTTATTTTTCACAAATAAGTAGTTGCCAATAATATGAAACATTTCACATATTTTTTTAGATTAAACCAATACATTATGTTGTTATGTTGCATTACATTGTCTTAGATAGACATCCACAAGCTGGTGTAAAGTCATTAAATGTGGCTAAGAAGGTTAGTTCTCAGAAAAGGACTAGAATAATTTGTTTGCAGATGCCACTTGGTATTTTGTTATGTAATGTAATGAAATTCATACATTTTAAATTTGACTTGAGTGCCTGAAAGTGTCCAAATGCTTTTGGAGGCCGCTGTAAATCACATCAATGGCCCTGCGGTATGACAGTACCACACACTATTCAACCAGGAGGCTGTGCACTGCAATAACCTGTTGAACCTTTGGTTAATATCCCAGACTTCAAAATCGAGTTATAACTAAACATCATCCATGAGATGTTTCCAGAAAATATTAAAATGACTCCGGGAAAGAACAGAGTGGAGATGATGATGACTCTTCTGGTGGCAGTAAATGGCTGATGGGTTCGTTTTACAGGCATCTGTTCAGTTCAAGCCTCAAGTATGACTCTCTGGCCAGAGGATGTTTCAGCCCGGGAAGATTATGTGAACAAAACCCACACTGTCAAGGATCTTTCTATTCTGAGGTTCAGCTCTGGAAAAGCACATGAAATGATGGGTTCAAACATTCTCTCTCTGTTTAGAGAGAAGTGTTGCTTCCTATCCTGAATGAAACCACCACTGTTAGCACAATGTGAGAGCGGCACTTACCTGTATGGAGGTTCAGATTACGCAGAGCATAGAAAGAATACAGAGACAGTGAGGTTTCATCCTGCAAATTAAAGTAAGTGCTCGGTAAAGTTTTAGAACTCGTTCTTTTGAGGATTGACCACTTTTTTAGGTTGATGAACATCTGGTTATGCGTTTCTGCTTTGCTAGATTTTGGCTTCATAGTTTTTGACATAAGGAAGTTATCACACCAGTTATGCTGACATGTCTAATAATGTTTATGTTGTTTTGACAGTTTAATATTATTCCTCTGTTTTTAAAACACTAAGTTTGGGCAGGGCTTGTCCCATGATGCTTCCCAATTCGTCTATCTATACTTTGTCCAAACAATATAAATTATTACATGCATCCTGTAACAGTAAACTGGCCTGTCAATCATCTTGTCACAGTTATCGTCCTCATATACACACTCAACAATACTTTCTCATGTTTGTAGCTCTGAACTGAATCGTCCTTCAAAGCATTGGGCTTTAGGAAATATTAGCCATAAGACTGTGCATGGATATGCACTCTGAAACTCCACCAGAAATAGAAGTCCATCTGAGTATCTTTGGGATACTCATTTCAACATACTATCATTTGGGACAGTGAATCTAATCTCGGATTCTATTTAGGGCGGATAGCATGTGAATTGGGACGCAGGGCCTTTTTTAGGCTTTAGTTACATCATAGCCATTAACTATCTTTTTCTAGTGAGTTGCAGGTGAGGGAGTACATTATCCTTTTAGAAGCATTTGATTGGATAGTATTGCAGGATGACTCATCAATATTTTTCGTCCATTCATTACAACTTTAAAACTCAAAGTGCCTACAATAAAATGTGTTCGAATCAGTCTTTCATGTGATCTTTTTGTGGTATTGGACGTCCATGTGGATGCCAATTTTAAGTGCAACTAAGGTACAGGATAATTTTTGTATTTTTTATGGACTGAGAGAGTCAAAATGATTTTATAGATTGAATTATAGAGCTTAACTTGTATATAGCCTGCAATATTCCTTTAAATCCAGCATGTGTTCATCCCACACATATCTCTGATCCCCACTGTTACATAACCGACACTGGACTTATACCACATTAAAGCACTGCACACATAAACACACGCACACGCACACTCACGCACGCACACACACACACACACACACACACACACACACACACACACACAATGTTGGTTTTTATGGTTTACAGGGACTCTCCATAGGCGTAATGGTTTTTATACTGTACAAACTGTATGTGCTATTGCCCTACACCTACCCTACACCTAAACTTAGCCCTCACAGGAGACTGTGCATTTCTACTTTCCCCCTAAAATATGCACATTGTATGATTTATAAGCATTTTAAATTATGGGGACACTGAAAATGTCCTCATAAATCACCTTCTCCTTGTAATACCTATGTCATACCCATGTCATTATACAAATTTGTGTCCTCATAAACCACATAAACATGCCCACACACACACAACACACACACACACACACACACACACACACACACACATACATACAGAAGTTTGTAAAAGCAATGCAAGCACAAGCTGATTTTTAATACATCCTCAGGAAAAGTCTGGGACAAAAAAGAGAGAGGTTCAAAAGGTCTGAGTATATGATTATGGCAGTTTGTCTGCTTGACTAAACTCCAGCGAAATCACTTCAGCATAGCTGACTTAACTTTTTCTAATGAAAGATAAATGAACAAACTTTTCCCCTAATTCTATGTACCCATTATAACAACAATTCTGTGAATATTCGTAATAGCCTGGCATTAAGTGAAATATAAAATTCAGCTAAATTTCATCTCTTTCGTCTCTTCTAAGCTTTTATCAGAACTGGAAAGACTCTAATGCAGCAGAGTGGATTTTGCGTAAGACATAAGAGTTTTACCCTGTTTGACCCTCTTAAATCCATGTCTTTTGTATCAAAATCAGATCTGGGAAATCGTTTGTCTCAGTTGCATGCAGTGCATGCTAACTTGCAGATTATTAAAACCATAAGCTGTCCATTTCAGTAATAAAATGAATGTTTTTAGCCACGTCATGCAAAGATTATTGTCAGACCCACGCAAAAGAGAATGCTACAGGCAGAACTAGCGCTAACATGCTAATACCTCTTACAACTCTCCATTTAGTGGATATTAATTTACTCAATTCTGGGACACTGATGCCAAAATATTAAGCAAAGCACAATTTTCTGACAGTGTAATTATTATATTATATTATAATTAATCTTTAATTCCTAAAAACTCGTGGGATTGTTGTGAGATTAGTAGACAAATACAATTAAGCAAGGCACAAAATGTATATAACATTATATTATATTATAAAATGATACTATATACTATTTAATCTATTCATTTCATCATCAATTCCTAAACATGTAATTATTATACTATATTATATTACATTATAATTTATATTATAAATGTATATATTATATTTATAATATTTATTATGTATATTTATTATTTATAATATATATATTATATATTATTATATTACAAATGAATCTACTTGTTTAAAAAAAAACTTGCAAGATTGTGTTTGCACACATAATGGGATAATATGATTCAGACAGTATATTACTATTAATTAAGCATGAAACAAAGTGTCTACAATATAACAAATGTTATATTATGTTATATTATACAATTCATATATTAAATAATACATGTATTTATTTCAATTTTCTTGTGATGTCGAATTGCTCTTTAATAACTAAAAGCTTGTACTACTTTTTCCCTTTTATGCACATTAGGAATGATCATTAAAAACTGATTAATGTTTAAAGAAAACAAGGCTTGGTCTTTATTTATTCACACTTGAGCTTGTCCTCCAGGGCACTTAAGAGACTTAAGAGAGAATGACAACATTTCCAATAAGTGAATCAGGGAGCAGCAGATACTCACTGGCTTTTATTGTGCATTGTGGGAATTTCTAGAAAGCTTTTTGACCCTAGAAATGGCCTACTCTCTAGGCACTTACCACTAAACTAGGGAGTTGATTGAGACACACCCGGCATCTTGAAAGACCTCCGTTATGAGCATCAACAGCGACAATAGCATTCGTACATCACAGAGACGTCTATCTGATGTGTGTTTTTATCTGGAAGATGTTATTTTTAGAGCATGTTCTCATCTGCAGTACGTCACTAAGACACTCCCAGTTGATGTGAGAATGGCGTTGAGCAGATGTTCACACAGCGATTATGAATCAGAATGTGTGTGAGTTTTCTGTTTTGACACAATTATGACACATAAACTTGAACTCAGTGCATCTCTGTATGTGTACATACTAAACAGGGACACGGAATGGCACATCTCCAATGCAATACAGCGACTAAATGCGTCTGCTCCCACCCATGTGAACGTTAACAACATTGCCAGACAGAACTATATTTGAAGTGGAAACAGGATGAGACACAGTTATCATTGTATTGAGCATGAGGGCAATACAATTTCAGGCTGTGCCATTTCCTGAACCCATCTGCTCCCATGGGCCTGCTGCTAGTAAATATGAAGCGTTGATGTATGTGCTGATCTGTTAGGCTGCAATAATAGTCACATGTATCTGTCCGTCTATCAGGACACATTTCATTTTCAGCTTTTGTCTGTGCCCAAGCCTCATTTTAAAGATTAATATCTAGTAATGATGCTTGGAGGTAAATCTACAATAGGTCATAAGTATTAGCGAAGCACTCCTCCCTTTTTCCTGAGAAGAAAGAAAGAGGTATATAAAAGGAAAGCGGGCTAACTGTGTGCTATTTTTAGCTTCTCGTATCATTAGCATGTTCTAAACTCTCAAAGGGCATGAGTCTGAAATAAACATCTTCAAAACCTTACCAGCTCCCTCTGGAGATCATATGCTTAACAGAAAAATAAAAAAGACCTCAGCTAAGTCAGCTGCGCACTGTGATTTTTAATCCCCCTCTTCTTTTTGTGATTGTCACTTGTCAGATTGTACGATATAACCTGAGCCAAGGCAGACTATTGCACATTAATGCTCTTTTGTGTCAGACTGTACTATATACATCTCAGGGCCTTGGTCATGATTGACACCGCTGGCTTAGCGATCAATTGTGTCACGTGACAGACAGCCTAATTTACAGATGAAATTGAAATGGTGCCATGCGAATTCAAGCAAGCCTCGGCAGTAATGTTTTGCTTTAAAAAGAAAACAAAAAGTCAGTGTCTGGGCCAAAGAGGATGCTTATGGGCTGCTTATTTTTTTGGCTGAACTCAAGAACATTTGGATAACATGATCAATATGTGAAAGCACTGTATGGAGCATGTGGGACAGATGAGCTACATGTCTCTTATTTTTTGTTCAGCCTGTGCAATTAAATGCTCGTCTGCGCTTTAGCTACTGTTTGTCGATAAAATCAATTGAATGTGCATTATGCTTTTCATTAACAATTGTACTACATTGGAACTTCTACAGTGATGAAGTCAGACAGGTTCTGCTGCAGATCAAAACCTCTATTATGAATAAAGACTGAGTGTGACAGTGAGAGGTTTGAAGTTTGGAAGTTCAGAGGAGTCAGTGATTATTGTAACACTGATAACAGAGATGTTGTATGTTTGCTTTGAGCTGTTTATTGGTGGTGGTTGAGGAGATTCCCCCCTTCCATGTAAAGCACTTTGAGCATCCAGAAAAGCACTTTATAAATGTAATAAATTATTATTATTATAATAATTAATTATTATTATTAATGGGCCAAACGCCAAACAAACCTAGAGACTGATGAAAAGATGATTGCTTTAAAGGATTAAATGTGCTGAATATAAAAATCCTGCTGCATCAACAAGTTTTGGCAAACATGTGAAATCATGTTGCAGCTTTCAGATATCACTACTTAAATGTAAATACATAATCATAAATAAAAAAACATTTATTTCTTCAACCTGAATTCTGGAAATGTTGGGACATTTTTAAATTTGAATAAAATGAAAACTAAAAGACTTTCAAATCACACGAGCCAATATTTTATTCACAATAGAACATAGAGAACATAACACATGTTTAAACAGAGAAATCTCACACTTTTATCCACTAAATTAGCTCATTTCTAATTTTATGCCTGCTACAACTCTCAAAAAAGTTGGCACGGGGCAACAAAGGGCTGAAAAAGCAAGACATTTTGAAAAGATTTAGCTGGGAGAACATCTAGCAACTAATTAAGTTAATTTACATAAGGTCTGTAACATGATTAGCTATAAAAGGGATGTCTTAGAGAGGCAGAGTCTCAGTGTGATAGATGGGCAGAGGCTCTCCAATCTATAAAAAGATTGTGGAATACTTTAAAAACAATGCTCCTCAACGTCAAATTGAAAATTCTTCGCAGATCTCATCATTTACAGTGCATAACATTATCAAAAGTTTCAGAGAAACTAGAGAAATCTCTGTACGTAAGGGACAAGGCCGAAGACCTTTGTTGGATGCCCGTGGTCTTTGGGCTCTCAGACAACACTGCATCACTCATCAGCATGATTCTGTCATTGACATTACTAAATGGGCCCAGGAATACTTCCAGAAACCACTGTCGGTAAACACAACCGCTGTGCCATCTGCAGACGCCAACTAAAGCTCTATCATGCAAAAAGGAAGCCATATGTGAACATGGTCCAGAAGCGCCACCGTGTCCTGTTGACCAAAGCTCATTTAAAATGGACTGTTTCAAAGTCGAAAAGTGTTCTATGGTTAGATGAGTCCAAACTTGCTAAAGAGGAGCGAGACCTTCCAGCGTGTTATCAGTGTTCAGTTCAAAAGCCAGCATCTCTGATGGTATGGGGGTGCGTAAGTGCATACGGTATGGACAGCCTGCATTTTTTGGAAGGCACTATGAATGCTGAAAGGTATATAAAGGTTTAGAGCAACATATGCTCCCCTCCAGATGACGTCTATTTCAGGGAAGGCCTTGTGTATTTCAGCAGGACAAAGCAAAACCACATATTGCAGCTATTACAACAGCATGGCTTTGTAGTAGAAGAGTCTGGGTTCTGAATTAGCCTGCCTGCAGTCCAGATCTTTCACCTATGGAGAACATTTGGTGCATCATTAAAAGAAAAATGTCAAAGACGACCACGAACACTTCAGCAGCTGGAAACCTATATCAGGCAAGAATGGGACCAAATTCCACACCAAAACTCCAGAAACTCATAACCTCATAACTCATAAGCCCAGACGTCTTCAAACTGTTTTGAAAAGAAGAGGAGATGCTACACCACGGTAAACATGCCCCCGTCCCAACTATTTTGAGACCTGTAGCAGGCATCAAATTTGAAGTTAGCTAATTTTGTCGATACAATTGTGTTGAAAATTATGTTCTATTGTGAATCAATATTGGCTCATGTAATTTTAAATTCTTTTAGTTTTACTTTTATTTAAATTCAAAAAACGTCCCAAAATTTCAGGAATTTGGGTTGTAAGTGTGTGTATGTGTGTGTATGTATGTGTGTGTATGTGTATGTGTGTATGTATATGTATATGCATGTATGTGTATGTATGTATGTATGTATGTATGTATGTATGTGTATGTATGTATATATACAGTAGGCATGGGCCGGTATGAGATTTTCACAGTATGATAACCTTAGATAAAAATATGACGGTTTCACGGTATCATGTAATGCCATTACAGGTCTAAAATATGTTATTTTTTAATATCTGGGTAGAAAACAACTACCTTTTCCCCACTGAACACAATATATTTTAACAATCTTAACAATAATCAGAAAATAAATAAATAATTTTCTGAAAAACAAAATATATAAATGAAAAAATTGAGTCACTTAAAGTGAGCCTAAACCTGCAGCTCAATCAAAAACATAATAAAAACAATGTCTGTAAAACAAAAACAAAATGTATAATAATTAATCATTTAAAAAAATTGTCATTAAACCTGCAGCTCAACAAGGTTTTTGGAGACCTGTTCACTTTCTACACATTCATCTTTCAGTCCAAGTTATGATGCATGAATATTCACCTTTCCCGGATTAAGTTTGGAGCGGTGAGGTACAAGGATGTGTGAACATAAGGAGAGAGAGAGAGAGAGCACGAGTGTGTCACACATACACACGGTCTCTCTCCATACAACAGTCTGTTTTTTTAAATGTCGTGATTTTAAACAGATGTAAACAATGGCAGGAGGCTTAAAAGTATAGACGTGATACACGTGATATGTGATAAGCTAAATTGAATTATTGTACCTAATCACAGAAATGTAGTACTTTATGTTAGTCTGCTATTCCCCGCTCTGTGATGTAACGTGAGGGAGTAAACTAGTTGATGATGGCTTGTTAATTACCCTTAGCTTCTTTAGCAAGGCAGTGGTCATTATCATGTTGGAATACTGCCCTGCGGCCCAATCTCCGAAGGGAGGGGATCATGCTCTGCTTCAGTATGTCACAGTACATGTTGGCATTCATGGTTCCCTCAATGAACTGTAGCTCCCCAGTGCCGGCAGCACTCATGCAGCCCCAGACCATGACACTCCCACCACCATGCTTGACTGCAGGCAATAAACACTTGTCTTGGTACTCCTTACCTGGTTGCCGCCACACTCGCTTGACACCATCAGAACCAGATAAGTTTATCTTGGTCTCATCAGACCAGAGGACATGGTTCCAGTAATCATGTCCTTAGGCTGCTTGTCTTCAGCAAACTGTTTGCGGGTTTTCTTTTGCATCCTTTTTAGAAGAGGCTTCCTTCTGGGACGACAGCCATGCAGACCAATTTGATGCAGTGTGCGGCGTATGGTCTGAGCACTGACAGGCTGACCCCCCACCCCTTCAACCTCTGTAGCAATGCTGGCAGCACTCATACGTCTATTTCCCAAACACAAACTCTGGATATGATGCTGAGCACGTGGACTCAACTTCTTTGGTCGACCATGGCGAGGCCTGTTCTGAGTGGAACCTGTCCTGTTAAACTGCTGTATAGTCTTGGCCACCATGCTGCAGCTCAGTTTCAGGGTTTTGGCAATCTTCTTATAGCCTATGCCAGGGTTTCCCAAAGTGGGGTTTGCGAAACCCTGGTGGTTCGTGAGGGAATTGCAGGGGGTGCATGCGATGGTACGTTTACTATTAACAAATTATAAAAAAAATATGTCAATTAAATTAAAGTAAATGTAAACTCTATACAAAGAAATGTTACAGATTTATAAAAAATATTTTTTTGGGAAACCTTGTATTAAAAAAACATTCTTGTTGAAAAAAATGTAATAATTACATTGTAAATTACAGTAATATTCTTTTTATAATTTGTTGAGTGCAATAATAACAATAGCTATGTAAATACTACTGAAACTTTAAAACTAATAAAACATAAATGTTTTTAAAAGTTAAACATGCAAATGTACCATTAAATTATTTAAATATTTACTTAAAATCTAAGGTGGTACTTCAAGTAAATAATTTAGGTCAAAGGGGTTCGGCTGACAAAAAGTATGAATACGCCTGGCCTACGCCATATTTATGTAGAGCAACAATTCATTTTTTCAGATCCTCAGAGAGTTCTTTGCCATGAGGTGCTATTTTGAACTTCCAGTGACCAGTATGAGAGAGTGAGAGCGATAACACCAAACTTAACACACCTGCTTTCCATTCACACCTGAGACATTGTAACACTAATGAGTCACATGACACCGGGGACAGAAAATGGCAAATTGGGCCCAATTTGGACATTTTCACTTAGGGGTGTTACTCACTTTTGTGGCCAGTGGTTTAGACATTAATGGCTGCGTGTTGAGTTATTTTGAGGGGACAGCAAATTTACACTTTTATACAAGCTGAACACACTACTTTACATGGTAGCAAAGTGTAATTTCTTCAGTGTTGTCACATGCAAATGTATAATAAAATATTTACAAAAATGTGAGGGGTGTACTCACTTCTGTGACATACTGTATATATGTCTATATATATACAAAAATATATCCTCAAAAGTTTGGGGTCTGTAAGAGTTTTTTTATGTTTTTTAAAATAAGTCTCATGTTCACCAAGGCTGCATTTATTTAATCAAAAATACAGTATAAATGGTTGTATTGTAAAATGTTATTACATTTGTACTAATTTCGGTTTTAATTATTTTAATATGTAATGTATTCCTTTGATGCAAAATTAAATTTTTAGCAGCCATTACTTCAGGTTTAAGTGTCACATGGTCCCTCAGACATCATTTTAATATGCTGATTTAGTGCTCAAAGGTATGTATTTTTGTAACACTGTAAATGTCTTTACTGTCACTTTTGGTCAATTGATGGCATCCATGCCATGTCAAATTATTAAATAGTTTCTTTAAAATAATCTTACTGACCCCAACTTATGAACAGTATACTGCACATAAAATATAAATGTATAGAGTAATATTTTTCTAATAGAAAAAAGTAAAAAAAAATGATCAGTACTTTAAAATAACCTATAAAGTTTATAAAAATAACCTTAAAAAATACATATTCACAATATAAGCTGGTGTAAAGAAAGGTGATGGAAGAACAGCACATCTTTGGGGAATTTGGTTACTTTCAGGTATTATATCATAAATACCAACCAACTAAATTCTGGATCTAAAGCCCCTCCCCCTCATCCAGCGCAAAAGCGCGCGACTTCTTTCGGTCACAGAACAAAGGAAATTGACTGGAACGTTTCTAAAAGACATTCGTTCATTTCATGACTTTTAAAACCATCCACCCAAGAAACAAGATGAATATTAATGTTATACTCGGCCTTGCTTGACGTGATTATTGTGAATGTGAATTATTTAGGACAATGTGGGTGACTTTTAATCATGCCTTAAACTGTAATGTGTAGGTTGTGCCCAATTGCTATGTTTAGTCTCTAAAAGAAGCTGGCATCGTAAGTCATAAGTGGTGCTGATAACCGTTAAACTTTAGCATCATGTGTGACTAAACATATATAAAATCTGTAAGTTTGTATCTTCCACGGAATGAATGAAATATTGGATCACGTGGATTCAACCCCAAAAAGCCTGGACATGGGCGGGGCTCCGCCCCATACAGACACTCTGATTCGACCAGCCGCCTGTGGGCGGTGTCCAAATCGGACTGTTTAAAACAACGCGCCAGCGTGCGCTCTCTCTCTCTTCTGGTACTCCTGGACTCTCTTGCTTCTCCCTCCCGGACGCCAGTCCGCTGGACACTCGCCCTCCCAGAAGCAACACCGACTTAAAGCAACCATCCAGGCAAGTTCAAGACTGTGCAAAAGCCGTAACATCGCAGAACCAGCAGCATCACCCCGTGATTCCAACACGGCTCCCCGGTGACGTCACGCAACAGCGACGCGAGCCAGCAGAGGTTCCCAGAGCAACACGTGGAAACCCACAGCGACGCGAGCCAGCAGAGTTTCCCAGAGCACGTGCGAAACGAGACAAAGGATCCAGCCTGCTTATCCAACAGAATGCAAGTACCAAACAGAACCTCTATTTCTGACTGAACTAGTAAATTTGATCTGAATGCAGTAACAAAGCCTAGGCATTTGTCGTGATCTTTGCTGGTTAGTTAAGTTATGAAATAGGAAAGACTAATATTCTTTCAACATTTAACCTCAAAACTCCCGTATGCATGTGTGTATGTTTATGTGTATTACATATGTTAGAATATTAGTATTGTAAATAAACCTTGTTTCGTTTTATAAAGAATTGTCTCTGGAATGTGATTTTCAAGTATTGTATCCTTCTTGCCACAAAGAGAACGTACCTAAGCTCGAATTTGAGAGATTGATAGAATATACTGTTTAGTGATCGCTGGACGACCACTTAATAAGGTATAAATTGTAAGTTAAATATTAATATTACTTTAATCAAGCAATACTGAATCTTTAACAAATAGGAGCTGAAATAATAGCTTCATATTAAATTGCATTACACTGGCATCCGTCAATCTCTTTCAGGTTCTACAGGTTGAAGAATAATTTGACAGTCTGCAGCTGAATCCATGTTAAGCAGCTTTTACTGATGCTAATGTCTCCTGAATGGCTGCCTTTGGCAGGGCTTAAACGCATTGATTCAACTTCATGCACTATACATTTGCACAGTTGCTAAATGTGTAGTTTTGCATTCAGATGTAGCCTTTATATTTAATATTTAAAGTTTAAATGAAACTTTTCTATTTTTGGTTATGTAGTATTATAACCTAACTTTTATAAAAGGTGTAGGTAATGCTCTTACATATGACATTTCAAATTTGCATATTTTTTACATTTGTTCCACTAAATCTAGCAAAATTCTGAAATTCATCTTTCATGTCTTATACGTGAGCTGCACACCTTAGTAGAAAATAATATCACATTGACTGAAAATAAACACCTTTTTTGCTGTTCTTTTCCTCCCTCTGGCAGTATTTTTCAAAGTCAGTTTGAAATGTCCATATTTATATGACTATTGACTCTTGTTTATGTTTCTTATTTTTTCTATTTGTACCTGTTTTGTTGTGCCAAAGGTCAAACTGTAGCTGTCAGAAATGACTGAATGCCAGTGGCTAATGAATCTAAATTGTGTAATTTTAATTATAGACTGTAATGAAAACATATTTATATAATAGTCTCTTCCCTGGGGTGTCTGGAATGAGCAAAATGGCCTTGATATCTGTGTTAATGTCAAAATCAAGCCTCCTGCAGTACTGACATGTGATTCGTTCTAATATGTCAAGTGCACCATCAGACAGCACAGCATCTGACATTGAAACAGCCAGAGTTGAGCCAGAGTTGCCTTGAGCAGAATGAATTTACCATAATCTAATAAGAAAGTTATTACATTTCCTTACAACATAAATCACTGTTAGCAACAGCAGTATAAACATTCCCACAAACACACAAAGGCAGAGGAAATCATCTAAGGAGAAAACATGAGCCCCTCTGTGAATCTCTGCTGAACAAATGAGAAAGAACGTCTCGGGTTACTCGCGTAACCCTTGTTCTCTGAATAGGGAACGAGATGCTGCGTAGCTTTACGCTTCGGGAACGCCCACTGCGGACCGAGTCTGAACCCATATAGAATCACGCCAATTCATTGGCTGATGGCGCGACGCCGTCTCTGACACAATGACGTCGTCAGGTCATACTGGCGAACGCGCCATCCACTCCTCAGATTTCTCTGCCGAAAAGAACCCTGTCGGCAGCGTGAGGAGCTTGGCAGCAAACGCAGCGTCTCATTCCCTATTCAGAGAACAAGGGTTACGCGAGTAACCCGAGACGTTCTCTTTCATAGGTAACTCTACGCTGCGTAGCTTTACGCTTCGGGAACGATATACCAAACACGCCAAGCTGAAAAACGCTGCCTATCTGGCCCAATAATGAACCAACAACATACGGTCAGTTCAAACAGACAAGATCTGAGAACCCGGAGCCGTATCAACGCCAAGGTTGTAAAACCTGACAAAGGTGTGCGGAGAGGACCATCCTGCCGCAACACAAATATCCTCCAGGGGTACCCCTCTAAAAAGAGCTTGAGAGGAGGCTATGCCTGTCATTGATGCGTCCGTCGTGATCATATGGCGACGGTGGATCGCACCCATTCTCACCCCGCTCTGGTCTCTTAGAAAGACGGGGTCTCGCCACATTAACAGGTGTCGACAGCAACTGCGCGACACCCTGATAAGGCGAGTAGCTGGTACAGTGGGGTGTAACCTCAGCTCCCTCATCCACCAAAGGAATGGCCTCATGTGAAGCAGCCCTAGGGGCAACACAGGGGAGGCTGCTGCCATAAGGCCCAACAGCCTGCGGCAGGTACCTACAGAGACATGATGGCCTAGCTTGAAGTGGGCCAGACATGCTGTAAGAACTGGTATCCGGGCAGGAGCCAAACGGGCCTGCATCTGAACGGAATCCAAACGAACTCCTAGAAACACAGTTCGTTGAGATGGGAGGAGCACACTCTTCTTGGCGTTCATCCTGAGGCCAAGAGAATGGATGTGGCCGAGAACGATATCCCTGTGACGACTCACTAGATCCCTGGAGTGAGCCAGAATGAGCCAGTCGTCCAGATAGTTCAGTACACGAATGCCCTGGAGCCTCAAAGGGGCCATGGCAGCATCCATGCATTTGGTAAATGTCCTCGGAACCAAAGCCAGGCCGAAGGGCAGGACCTTGTATTGGTAAGCCTTCCCTCCAAAGGCGAACCGAAGGAATCTCCTGTGTCTTAGAATGACAAAGATGTGAAAATACGCATCCTTCAGGTCGATGGTGACAAACCAGTCTCCCTCCTGGACCTGAGACATGATGGTTCTCATCGTCAGCATCTTGAACTTCCCTTTGTAGAGGGAAAAATTCAAACGCCGTAGATCCAGAATGGGTCTCAGGCCGCCGTACCCCTTTGGCTGAAGAACCCTCGTTCGATGTCCGACTGCGGTATTTCCTCTATCGCTCCTTTCTGTAGGAGGGAGGAAAGCTACAGCTGTAGAACAGAAGCCTTGGAGGCGCAGTTTACTATCGTCAGTTGAAACCCCTTCGAGGCTGGTGGGATATTCCCCAAACTGAAATGTGTAGCCAGACCGAATAGTGAGCAGCGGCACCCTCCGCCACGAAGGAGAGCCCTTGGCGTCCTTGTCCGGGTTGATGGAGTGTGAAGTGCTGGACTGACAGGTGGCCAGCACGGGGTCCGAATGCTGCAGGGGAGAATCGACTGTGTCCCCACACACACGGCCCGCCGGTGGCGAAAGGACAGACTGTAGCGGGGGAAAGACAATGCGTCCCCCAACTGCCAGACCGAGAATAAATGAGGATGAACTTGACCCGCACGCGAGAGGCCGCGGATTCATGCGAAGCCGCGGAGGCCTCCGGTGCGCGGCGGGGAAGAAAATGGATGACTCCTTTTCACACACCTCAAGCCGAAAGCGGAGGGTTATGAGACGGAGATTCTCACAAAATTACATTTAAATCACAAAAACCGCATGCGTAAACCCCAAACATATAATTTACTTATCTATGCGGTCATAGCAAGCGATGAATCGCAAGACACGGCATGGCGGTATAGCCCTGCTCCACGAAACCACGAGGTTGGTGAAGTCAGCGTGTTAGTAAGGCGGGAAGAAAAAGGCTGTTTCAGGATCTGGAAATCTCCTGATGCAGATGACCGAAAAACAGCAGCTTCCTCCGCTCATTTTGGAATTTACACCGCTAAGACACCGCTAGTCGAGTTTCGAAGAGCGAGAGTCACGGGGCTCATCGTCCAATCCATGCGAGAGCTTCTCAGCGGCGCGTGAAAGCACGTCCACGAGCTCAGAATAGGCCGGTGAAGGCCGTGCCTCCTGACCGCTAAGCGGTGGCGCATCTGCAAACTAGGCCCGAAATCCTCGAGTCGGAGGCCGCAGGTTAGCAGAACATAATCCATCCCGAAGGAAACAGTATAACGTGCCCTCGGGCTAGGAAACAGATAATCTTGCGTGAATTCAACGGTGAATTCGGCGCACATCTCTGGTGAGGAGGGAGAGAAAGGCGAGGCCTGTCTGCTCACTCTCCGTCTCCTCGAGCTAAACATCCGATCCCCAGGTCGCGGAATCACGAGAGGCCACGGATTCATGCGAAGCCGCAGAGGCCTCCGGTGCGCGGCGGGGAAGAAAATGGATGACTCCTTTTCACACACCTCAAGCCGAAGCGGAGGGTTATGAGACGGAGATTCTCACAAAATTACATTTAAATCACAAAAACCGCATCGTAAACCCCAAACATAGAATTTACTTATCTGTGCGGTCATAGCGAGCGATGAATCGCGACACGGCATGGCGGTATAGCCCTGCTCCACCGAAACCACGAGGTTGGTGAAGTCAGTGGCCGCGTGTTAGTAAGGCGGGAAGAAAAAGGCTGTTTCAGGATCTGGAAATCTCCTGATGCAGATGACCGAAAACAGCAGCTTCCTCCGCTCATTTTGGAATTTAAACGCTAAGACACCGCTCGTCGAGTTTGAAGGAGCGAGAGTCGGCTCATCGTCCAATCCATGCGAGAGCTTCTCAGCGGCGCACGAAAGCACGTCCACGAGCTCAGAATAGGCCGGTGAAGGCCGTGCCTCCTGACCGCTAAGTGGTAGTGCATCTGCTAAACTAGGCCCGAAATCCTCGGAGTCGGAGGCCGCAGTTAGCAGAACATAATCCATCCCGAAGGAAACAGTATAACGTGCCCTCGGGCTAGGAAACAGATAATCTTGCGTGAATTCAACCGGTGAATTCGCGCGTACATGCTCTGGTGAGGGAGGGAGAGAAAAGGCGAGGCCTGTCTGCTCACTCTCCGTCTCCTCGAGCTAAACATCCAAAACCCAGGTCGCGGATTCACGAGAGGCCGCGGAGGCCTCCGGAACGCGACGGGGAAGAAAATGGATGACTCCTTTTCACACACCTCAAGCCGAGAGCGGAGGGTTATGAGACGGAGATTCTCACAAATTATATTCAAATCCCATAAACCGCATGCGTGAATCCCGAAACATATAGTTTTACTTATCTGTGCGGGTCATAGCGAGCGATGAAAAACAAACTTTAATTTTGGATACGATTAATTGCTATTAATTGTTTGACAGCCTGATTTAACTGAACGTTCAATTTTTAAATTTGAATCGAATTCAGATAGAAAACAGGCTGACATGTTCAAATTAAATATTTATAAAAGTAAAATGGAATGAAATTCAAAGAAATTTTTAAGTTCTGTAATTACATTTTTTGTAAATTATATTATTTTCAGTATGAATTACCCATGCATATATGAGGTATTTTAATTTGTTTTTAATAATCAATTGTATGTAATATTCATTTATTTAAAATGATTTAAATTAATTAATTTATAAATGTATGCAGGGCTTAATTTGTGCCGGAACAAGCCAGCTCCGTATCCGTCACCTCCGAAATCCGATCCGGCACCTCATTTTGGCGGATCCCCCTCCTCACGCGCCAATGCAAGATGTGCTACTGATCTATAGCGTGCATATATTTAATGAAAAATCTTCTATTATGAACGCGCTTGCCACACATCTACATTTGTAATAACAAACTTAAGCTCGCAAAAGACGCGACATGTGAACGTCTCTCACAAGACCGAATGCATGCATCCATGTTACATGCATTTTCTTTCTCAACTCTTTTCATTTAGGAACCTACTGTGCTAAAGAGGATACTCGCCAGGAGGGCCATTTAGACGTAATTTTACTCAAAACAACTTTTATAATGCTCGCGAGGTGGCTTACGCGCGCACTGTGGATGTGACCGTGAGCGCACAGAATACAGCTTGGAGTGAGCCAGTACCAAATGGCTTAAAAAATAATAAAAAAAGATGTGCACATTATACATTTGTGTGACAATGCAACAATGACCCGATTAGTCAAGTGACAGTTCTGTTAGCTGTTCCAAAACGCGAGTGAAAGTCTTGTATCGCAGCGTGCAGCACTCGTTGTAGTGCAGACAAGATGCACTGATGTGAAGCGCGCTCATGCAAGTTCATGGTTTCAAACGCTGGTTTCAAATGACTGATTTAATCTTATAGTTTGTGTGGATTTATTTTCTCATCTAACCTACATGCTTTATTGAATAAATGCAGGAATTTTCCTCACTATAAACTTGAAAGCTGCAGGAATGAGTAAAACTATGCGATATAGGCCTACACACAATCCCCCACCGAAATTCAGGACCTGATTAAATATAACTCTATTATACAGAGATTTGTAAAATAAAATTCCACAACTTTTTCAAAACTTTTTCAGGCCTGGAAATTGCTGTTTTCAAATGTCATGGCTTTTCCAGGTAATTCATGAGTTTACGGACACTAAAAGCAACTGATAAATGCTGTTAATCACTTAAACTGGTCCACCAATGTAATTGCGCAAATGCTCCGTTACCTCTCCCTCCTGTAATCACATGCCGGATCCGTTACCCTGCTTTGATCCGGGACCTCGCAGTTTACAAATCAAGCACTGTATGTATGTATGTATATGTACTGTATGTGTATTTGTGTGTGTGTGTGTGTGTGTGTGTGTGTGTGTGTGTGTGTGTGTGTGTGTGTGTGTGGATTTGTACATTTTTTATGAAAAACAAAACACATTTTGTATACTATGCGGTACAATTAAAATCAACTAATCATCAGAATAATTGTTTTCTATTGAGAACATTTTATAAAAAAATAATTTTCTATTGAGAATAAGTATGAGTAGACTCTGTCTAACTGTGTTGAATATCTTTAAATTCCAATCCAGCAAATTCCTTTTTGTATTACTCAATTTAATTCTCATGAAATGAATTTAACTTCAAACTCTAAACTGAAAGGGAAGCAATTCTTAACCTCTGAATTTAACCCAGCCCTATTTCTTTTCATAGCTCTCAGTCGGCAAGAAAATTATATTATACCTTCTATATGTATATCAGGCTGGGAGATGCATGAAAGAAAGTGAGAAAGCACTTGTGATGTTTCTGAGGTTTCCATGGTAACAATCTAAAGAGTGTCATCCAGTTCTCACATTGTTTGGGTGCATTATGTGCGTCCTTTTTGCGTCTATGTATGCGTGTACAATGATATTTGAGAAAGAGTGGAAGGTAATGAGAAAACAGTAGGAAAGATGAACAGAGAAATCAGGGATAAAGAGTTCGCAGCCAGGGTAATAAGAAGAAGAGATGAGAAAGAGATGAAGGAAGAGAATCCAGCAAACAGATGGATAAAAAATGCAGCGTTATTGCTCCGGATCGGCGGGCGGCGTGACACTTCTCTTCATAATGCTGGAGCACAAAGCCAGGAGAGCGGAGGCTGACCCTGGCACAGTCCTTAAAGATGTATTCCAGCTGTATGATCCCTGCAACTGTCTGGCGATCAGGGTTAATGTGTGCTCTATAAATAAGCAGCGTTTGGCATTTGATCAACATCTTTTCTCAGAGGTATGTGATCTCGGCAGGGCTCCAGTCATTATGAGACCACAGACAGACGCGCACAAAGACAGTTACACGCTCGCGGATCACACACACACACACTCTCTCTCCTCACCTCTCGGAGAACACGACAAACGACCAAAGCTCCTCTGGGAATGCCTGTTGCTAGGACATGAGAGATTACCAAGCA
This sequence comes from Gymnocypris eckloni scoliostomus, assembly GCA_027564155.1. Taxonomy (NCBI): domain Eukaryota; kingdom Metazoa; phylum Chordata; class Actinopteri; order Cypriniformes; family Cyprinidae; genus Gymnocypris; species Gymnocypris eckloni. The sequence goes on from CM050420.1 coordinate 15,311,986, forward strand.
ATCAGATTTACAAAATGACATAATAGCTTTATAGTGGAGAAAAAACATAAAAGGAGACGGAGAGGAAAAAAACGACAATTCGTCTGTCTTGAGAGAGATATGCTATTATGAGAAGATGTAATGCATGAGATGGATCTCCGTCAGAGCTTGTAAACCCACAGGATGACAATCATACATCACGCATCCTCTCCAGCGCCACGAGTTTAGGCACTTATGAGCAGCTCTAGGCCTCCACGCGATTACTAAAGGATCAGCCGAGATCCTTTAGGGAGCTTCAGTTCTTACTCATTTCTTGGGATCAGATGATATAATCCCTGATGCACAAACAGTCTGACTGAACCCAGATAGATGGACGGTGCCATGCATGCACCAATACACAATTGCCAACGCAAGCTCCATAAGCAGTTGTTAGCAAATTAACATAAGGAAGTGAGAAAGAAACTAGCTTGTCAAAAAAAATACAAAACGTAATTTAGGAGAGTAAGTATGGGACTATTTTATTTCAAATACCAGACAAGTAAGGATGGTTCATCCAAAATTGAATATTTTCCACAAAAGAAAAAATCATTTTTTCCCCTCAAAGATCGAAGCACTGGTGTTTCTTTATCATGTAGTTACAGTAAATGGGGACTAAAGCTTGAAAGCTTTGGAACAAAATATGTATAACTGTTTCATACAAGTAGTCTGTACCTCTTGTGCACAGTTTAATTTGTTATTCACTGAACATTTGGACATACATTTTGTTAGTTCCCTTTTCACTGAGAGAATCATTTCTTTTGATTCAGATCTTTATGAATCAGTTGAATCACAAAACTGGTCTGAAAATCAGGTTGATCCAGTTCTCAAGTTCATCTCAATGTTGACAGCTGTTAACAGCTGCCTGGAGCAGACATTTACAGTTATAAATTATTTGACTTTATTCTGTTCCTCACACAAAACTATCTTCTGACTTCAGAAGACTTGGGAAATAACACAAGTTTTATGGACTGCTTTTATGATGTTTTATGGTGCCTTGTTGTCCTTTTTAAAGATACGTTTTTGCCTTTATTATAGGATAGGACAGTATGTAGACAGGAAGCGAAGTGGGTGAGAGAGAGGGGGACGGTAGCTGGGACTCAAACATGGAACGCCTGAAGCGCAACGAGGCACTGACCTTTGTGTCCTTTTTAAATCTCCAATTTCCTATATATATATATTTGAGACAAGTTTGAAACAACATGAGGATGAGTAATTGTTGACATGGTTTCATTTGGGTGAACTGCTCTTTTAAATTTGCAAAACTTGCAATAGACTTCCAAAAATAATAAAAAAATAATAAATAAATAAATAAATTCATACAAAACACTGTAAATTGTGTAAAATCATCAGCTATTATAATTATAGTCTTTATACAAAAGTACCCTTGTGTGGTGGATCAGATCCCAAAGAGAGCCCAGAAATATACTGTACACAAACATGACGATGGACTAAAATGTATTGATATAAATATGTATTTTACAATATGGTTTCTCTAGTGTGTCTGTGTTAAAACAGTAGAATACAACCCCATACTTTAACACCAACTGCATCTCGTCTGATAAAACATTGAATTGGTTGCTTGGCAACCAAAAGGCAGAGCATGCAATATACAAAATGAGGGGGAGATAAATAATCTGAAAGCAGTTAAACACAAAGGAGACAAAACAAGTGTACACACTCATATACAGGCTCTAAAGTTAATGTGGAGTAAACAGGCGCAATAGTAGACAGAGATGGGCAAAACAAACAGAGAAAGATGGGAGAGGATGATCGGGGCAGAGAGATGAAGAGATGGCACTAAGCTTGCTGTGCCCTTTAAATCTGAAGGGTACATCAAAATATCAGAGACCTGATGGAAAAAGAGGGACAGATAAAAAACATGTGTGTGTGTATGCAGGCACTCATCGTGATCTTTCTGGCCCCTATAATCTGTGGAGTTCTTCATAATCATGATAAGAGGACATGACCGCACCGGACTGCAAATGTTGCAGAAACGCAACAAATCCTACTAACTTAGTGTGTTTACTGGATCGAACAAAATCTTTGATGTAACAATTGTGAGTGTGATGTTACTTTTATACAACAGCTTAATAAATGAGAAGTTAATATTGTGAAAAACAAAACATTGTCAGTTAAAGGTGCTGTTTGCAATTTCATTTACAATGTAATATGAAAACACCATAATATGTTTGCAGATATTTAGGAAACATTCTAAGTTCACATCTCCAAAAAAAACAACGTTACAGCTAGTTTTTCGACTTTGAAATGTTTGTTTCCGAAAGTACCGACTTCGGTACCAGTCAGTCCTGATTTTTTTGTTTTCATTTCCACTAGCATTTGTGCACTTTTGAGCGGATTCTTGAACACTGCTGATTGGCCAATGTGTTCACGCACTCAAATGATATGACTGTGATTGGCTACAATGATTATTGCTTCATGCTCTTCACTGAGCGTTCTCACAGAAGAACATGGGAGCATTTCAAAGCAGGCGTCTGTCAGTGTGCAGATATATTAGGGATATTAGGGAAGAATGTACATTTTAAAATTAAAAATGTTTTTGATTGGTACCGAAGTCGGACCTTTTGACAACACTAATTTTGACAACACTAATTGTAAGTTGCACTTGTTCCTGTTGCGTGACCTTAATCCGACCACCTACTGGAGTGTCGAGTCTGAGGGGCAGGAAAAACAACACTCTCCAGTATTTTGAATTTGGAGTGCAGTTAGCTGTGAATTTTACACACTGCACCTTACCTAACAAAATAGTTCCACAGTAGAACCTCTGCACGTCTCCACAAAACACAAAGGTTGTGTCCAAAATCTCATACTCTCTGAATGGGTGCTTCTTTTGAGTAAGTAGTTACTTTATAACCATTAAAACAATATACTTTATTTCACACTAATGTATGAATAGAACCCAGACATACTACATCCATTATGTTGTCATTGTTATGTGACCTACCAATCCAATCACATGGCCTCATGGAATAATACAATATAGCAGATGAGCACTTTAGAAGCTTGCTAGAAGTAGGAAGTCCATTTGCGCCTATTATTTTTTAATAATGTGAATTCACTTTTCACAAACTGTTCTTCCCCTACTGTATAGTTTGAATTCAGCCAAAGTTGTGTTTTTCATTCCTGAATATGTTTTTGAATTAATCAGTTGAGTGAATGATTCACTCATAATGACCGCTAGCCTACTTGTTTTGTTCCTGAATGTTTAATTAATGAATTCATCCTCAAAAGCTAAACCTGTGTACACATTGAAGTTTAGCAAAGTCATCCAATCAGATTAGATCTTGCCAAAACAAGAAAGTGCTTTCCAGTTTTTTAAGCAATATGCAGCAGACGTGGTCTGTAGGGGTTGACTTTAAGAATAGTCATAGTTGTGATGTCCGTGCACATTGGTACTATTGTACGTTCCTTGGCTGCATATATAGCTATATTTATAAAATGTCTAATTGTGTGGCAGGGGCTGAGCTGCATTAATTTAGCACACATGCATATAATCCCTTGAGATAAGCGCAATCTGGCATCAGGATATAACACCAGCCATTTGTGTCCAAACAAAGAAATCATTATGTGACTCTTGTAACTAATAGCTCCACTCAGTGAATGATGCCATAACCTGAGAGAAAAGCAACACAAACAACTATAACCTCTGACTTGAGCCATATGGTACTGCAGTCAATGTCTGAGCTAATGTGCAGTAGAGGATAAAATGCCATGTTTGTGTCTGTCATGTTGAATCTACATAAAACTAAATGAAAGGTAGTTCAGTCATTATGCTCACAGCATGAAACCGAGGTGAAGTGGTTTGAATGAGGGCACAAAAAGCCCATGCCACCCTGCAGTGAGGGGTCTCAACACAGGGGTCAGACTTTAGTACGCTGACCTCACAAACCACAGGACACGCCTGGGCAGCCTTTTAGCACAAAAGCTCATGCATTAAACAAGATGTGGCTCTGTGTGCATGTGTGTGCCTCTGTGTAGAGGGAGACTGGGCAAAGATGTGTCAGTTAGTGAACTGTGTCGCACCTTAACATACAAAAACACACCGATTTTGACCATGAGCTGCACATGACAAGTGATAGTCATTTGTTATTCTTATAAACTGTTTTGGTACATCAAAAATAATTATCCAAGGTTCCATGTTATCCAGGTTTATTTATTTATTTAAAGATTTCAGCTCTATTATATATATCTTACACAAACACAAAATATAGATCTATAATTTTGAGAGCCAGATTTCTTTGAAGAATCAGAGGGAGGAATGGCAAAGAACAACTCACCTTTAAAAGAAAATATTCAAGGACTTTTCATGAAGTTATGTCAGAATCTACTTCAGACTCTGGAGAAAGTTGGAGAAACTGTAAGGAAGGGAGTATTTTTTCATAATTTCCTTCAACTTTGATGGTTGGAATGTGGAATAATAATGACTGCTCTTGTTTTTGTCTGTCAAGAATACAGTTATACAGTTTCACTATCTAAATTATATGAATAATTTAATATATATGAATATTACTTTATATTAACATTTTTTATATATTAATAAATTAATACAACTATATTCATAACACTTCAGTATAGGGACCAATACTAGTTGCTAGTTGCTTATAAGCATGCCTATTATTATAATGTTTATTAGTACATATGAAGCACATATTCTGCATGAGCATATTCTACATCCCTAATTCTACCCAATACCTAAACTTAACAACTACCTAACTAACTATGAATAAGCAGCAAATTAGGGACTATTGAGGGTTTATTATTATATATGTAATAATAATTTCATGTAGCTTTTTATCCTGTTAGTGACACTTTGGACACTTATTATTATTATTATTATTATTATTTTATATTCATAATTTTATTTCAAATGTAATTCATTCATCTAACCCCTAATGATTCAATGTGTTCTTCGACATGACAGCTTTTTTATGCAAGAAGACATTCTGAAATACAATTAATTAGTTTAAACCTTGTCTTTTCTCCTTTCATGGAGTACAACTTGTGAAACTTGTAAAAAGTGGCACAGCTTACCCCACACTCCCCCATATATGTGTGATCTGATAGCCTCAGTGTGTTTGTCTTGTGAAGGCGAGATTGAGGTCAAAAGTCAGCTCTCCCTCATTAACCTTTGAGGACTCGGGAGGCATTTTGGGATGCAGTTGTGTGGGTGTGCTTCTGGAGTTTTTAACCTTTTTTTCACATTGGCTGCTCAGATCAGATAAACACAAGCGTCAACAACACTCTCCTCACCTGGACCCTTCGTTCTAACAATGTTCTGTTCAACAAAGCTTCAACAGCTTGATTCAAAGTAGTTTGAACTTTGATAAGTCCTTTTTAACTGTGTTAGCTCAGCGTCTGTAAACATTTAAGTGCTAATTAGGTGCTAATTAATGGCAAACATCTGCTAAAAACACCAGTAGATCTGGCACTTACGTTGTAAGAAAGGCACAACACAGAATCATAACTAAAGGCTGGTGTCTGCACATTACTTCAGTAGTTAAGCGCATTGAAGGCCTTGCATTAGTGTGTAAGTGTTACCTCAATGGCACATTAGCTGGATGTGCTCCAGTCCACCCTTGATTTCTCATTACTCCCTAATGTAGGGGGCGGGACTCAGTGATCCAGTAATAAATTAGTCGTGTCCACTCCGGGATGGCTGCCGGGTGGTTGGGCATGGCGCCAGACACTGTGGCATCAGACAGTGATGGTGGTTTACAGTCACCAGCGGAAGCTGCTCAGTGTGAGAGCATTTCTTCACTGTTGTACATGTCAGTCTGAACATAAGGGTCCAGATTGTGCAAACACATGCTGCTGAGCGGCAGAGCGCTCTTCCCTGCGGGTCCTGTGGTGGTGACCACAAGACAACAACACACATTTAAAGATGATGATTCTTTTCTGGAACCCTGTCAGTTCTGACCTCATTTACACACCCCAAACAGGCACGCACAATTACAAATGACAGATCTTACCATGTACATTTGTGTGTTATGTTTATAATATTTACTTCTTTAAGATATTCTTTCATATCTCAGTAGAACTGCACTGGTATTATTATTCATACAATTAATAACTAACTATAAATAGAAATGTCTGCACAGTTATTATTTATATAAATAAATAAATAAAATAGCTTCTTATTTATGAAAAAAGTACTATAAAAACATACACTGCAATGCATTTTATATGGTATTTTGTTTATTCTATCCTATTATTATAAATTAAGCAATTGTACATGACTGTTTGATCCCTGCAAAAGTCATAAAGGTTTAGAACAAAATAAGGGTGAGAAAATTCTGAAAGAATATTAATTAATTTGAACTCTCAATTGGCTTAAAGGTGCAGACTGTTCACTTAGGCAGATTGGTCATGGTATTTGTTGCATTCAAAGTCTGAGGTAGGACTGCACAATAATAATTATTATTAACAATTTAAAAAAGGTAATGATGGCAGCACTATTTTAATTGTAATTGAGCCAATGAGTGTTCCTGTGGCTCAGTGGTTAGAGCATTGGGTTAGCAGCGCAAAGGTTGTGGGTTCGATTTCCAGGGAACACACATACTGACAAAAAAATGTACAGCCTGAATGCGCTGTAAGTAGCTTTGGATAAAAGCGTCTGCTAAATGCGTAAATGTAAATGTATTAACTGCATAAATACAAATAAATAAAACTGCTGTTTGATTCTAACAGGGCTAACCCGCGGGCACCTGGTAGCCTGCATGGAGTTCATTAGTCGCTGCCAAGCACGTTCTATAAATAGCCTAAATAATTTTTTCTGGAATATTTTCCTGGATAAAAAAATGTATATATACTGTATATATATACTAGGGGTGGGCATAGATTAATTTTTTAATCTAGATTAATCTAGATTAATCTTGGAATTAATCTAGATTAATCTAGATTAAAATGGCTCATTTGAATTCTGCGAAGGCATTCAGAATATGTGCTACCCAAATAATGACTAAAAGTAAGTCTTTGAGAACGGGTTTCTCAAGCCAGGTGGCGCATGATAGACCAGGGGCTCATCTCCTGTTTCCAAAATGCATCACAAACACATGCTTGAAGAGCTGTTCTACTATAATGGTGATGAAAATAAACTATGTTCAATAAGATGTACTTGTGTTTACTAACTGTTTATTCAGTTAAACAATAATTTTGAACTGTAGGCCTACACATAAGAGGTCGTGATGAACTGTTTACAGTTTCCATTGGGAAGCTTCTTAAAATAAATTTTCCCTGAAGCAAACCCGGCTTCATAGCTGCATCCATGTTATGCGTCACGTCTGATGTGGTATTTTCACATAACGTTAGGCATACACACAGGTTGAAGCAGAGGGTGACACGGGGTGAATTATCAAGTTCACATGAGACCTAAAGCGCATCCTGTTTGCTTAAAAGCAGCTTTCGTTGTTATTCTGAGTGCACACAAATAAGCGAAGAGTCTTTACAGATTCGAAAGATGTATTAGGCTACTTTTATCTGTATGACCAAAATGAGATTTTAAGATCAAGTGCGCAAGCCTGTCCTGCAGCAAAGGTGCAGACACAAACACTTCAATAGCGCACATTTCTCTAGGTTAACATCATATTGAGCGGCCATGTAAAGTTGCTACTACATACATCTTTCAGATGAAAAGCCATATTTGAGGTTGATGAATGATAGGTGGCGTTTGGATGTCCTGCCGATTGTATTACCACATAGACCAGCCGTTAACAATCTGTCCATCACGGACTGAGCCTCTGTTCGAAGACTCGTTCTCGCCCCTACAGTGCAATTCGGCTGGTATACATCCGGCTAAAATATCAGGGTGAAAGTCATCATAGCATGCGTAGTATAGATCCAGCTCCCAACCCAACTTTGAGAATAGATTAGCGATATTTCTGGAATATTTTCGCCGATAAAAATCTCATGTTAATTAACGATATACCACTAATATATACATATATATTGGAATATAATAAACAATTAGCCCTTGAGACTATTTTATCCCTTTAGGTAGCCCTCACTCACAAAAAGGTTGGTGACCCCTGGATTATAACATTCAAAAATTATTTAAATAATTGAAAAACTTACATACAGTGTTTCATTTGGTATTTTTAGAATCCCATCCCATTGAAGTGCTTTTACGTGACAGTTTAAACATTCAGTTCAGTGATCTTTCAGATGTTCCCATTCTAATCAGTCAATCTGTCTATAATTCACAGCTTCATGATTCGTTGATAATGGTAGTGTTTTAGTTTTGCTGTGTCACTTGTCATGTCTGTTGCGTGTTACACTGTCTACATTGCAAGCGAGTGGTATACGGCAGCTGGTGAATCCACAGGTGACATTTCTTCAGCACTGCTGTTTGTGTGTCACTGAGAAAGGATGTGAAATATAAAGCATCTGTGGATTAGTCTTACTTGTTTGTCATTAATGATGGACTTAAAATTAGTTCAGAAGCCTCAGATTGGTCCTTGCCTTCATGCACACAAACCGACATGCATATGATTGTTTCCTTTGATCATCTGCTGCTACAAAATGTTCTGTTTCCAACATGGAAACAGAACATTGTGATGCAGAGGAGGAGGTAACCTTAATATAAGGATATAAAGAGCACCCTCCAATCAGACAAATTATTTTTGTTTTAAGTCAAATTTCATAGAGCCCGAGCTGACCTTAGTTGACAGGGTCAGTGCTTGATATTATAAATATATATCCTTAACAGCTCATTTCACTAACATGGATTAATGGAATGCTCATCTTAAAGACACTAAACTCATTGTACATATTTATAGCAAGAGAGAGAGAGAATCATGGCATTTGCTTTATGAATCACAGTGTACCAGAGGCGCTTCCAAGATTTTAGCTTTAGGGGGGCTCAGCCCCACTTACATCTTAAAGATGTGGTGTAGAGGAACATGGTGCTTAATGTGCAAAACAGATTGAAATTTACATTATTATTCCACATTCTTAAAAAAAAAACGAGGGTGAGAAAAGTGAGAAAATTACAGAAAATTATTTTTTGGATAAACTATCCATTTATGGTGGTTTAAAGTTGCAGAAAGCTTAGATTTGTCCTCAAAGAACCTTTCAGTAACCAATTCTTAAAATAAATTTAGTCTCGGTTTGAAGAACATTTAAAAGACATGGAACCATGGAACTATTGTTCCAATTACTTTTAAGAGTGCAGACTGAAGTGTTCAATCCAAACTGTCAACAGTGCTTATTATTTTGAACTCAAGACTAGCTACAGATATTCACTTGCACACAAACACACACACAATCTGATGATATTTCTGTCTGTCCTCTCGTCATGTCCTCACTCTCCCAGGCTGGGATTCTGAGTAATTACCTGCATTGTTTGGTAATTAATCAGAGCGTCCAGTGGCAGTGACGTCAGCATGAGCTTCTGGAGCTCTAAAGGGATTTTTTTCTCTCTTTGTTTCTGTTGCATTTCTCTAAATGTGTCCTCAAATATTCAAACCACAATGCTTGTACAGTAAGAGCAAATTGTGCTTTAGATGAATCAGTTTCTGATCTTTTTGGGAGAAACAGATTGAAAGATTAGAGTGGTCCTCGGTGATAGCATGTGTGTGTGTGTGTGTGTGTGTGTGTGTGTGTGTGTGTGTGTGCAAGAGGGTAGGTGTCATTAGCCCGAGTGGAGAGCTTGTCTCTATATATTTTTAATGAAGGCTGAGGCAAGCTTGTCTCTGTTAATTGAGAATTAAAGATGATCAGTCCAACACATGAAACGCCTCTGTTGCAGCACTGCATGAAGTGGCACCCTCTTCCTTCATGTATTTAATGACTGTGGACTGACTTGCATGGATGCACTGAATACGGTGAAAGTGAAAGACCTGGTAGACTTAATTAAATATAATAGTCTGAATGGTTATAGTCAGAAATCTTCTCGTAATGGTGGACCAGTAGTCCAGCTCCACTCGGCAGCATCTCAATATGCTAAGTCTCACCTGACATCTAAAGCTCAGCAAAATATTTGATCAAAATATAGAATTTTTTATTATTTCAATGTTTTTTTTGCTTCAACATTTTAAAATGTCATTTATTCCTGTGATGACAGAACTCTATCTTCAGTGTCACATGAGCCTTCAGAAATCATTATAATATGCTGATTTGCTGCTTGAGAAACATTTCGTCTTATCAATTTTGAAAACATTGCCATGCTTAATATGTTGTGGGAACTCTGAATAGAAAGCTCAAGAGAATAGCATTTATTCGAGTTTTTAGTACAATGTAAAAGTATTTTCTGTCACTTATGATTAATTGTATTCATCCTTCCTTTTTATCCTGGAGAGGAAATAAATTAATACTGTACCTATTTGCTATGAATAAACAAACACATACATACACACAGGGTACCTAGAGTCTCTGCTCTTTCTCAAGGCAGTCCTAAGGGGAATTGGGTCATGTTCTAGTCCCAAAGAGCAAAACTGGGATTAAGTGACATAGCAGAGAAGTAATTGCTGCCCATAGCTTAAAACAAAGAGTTCAGTATTCCCACCGAGGAGCCCCAGCCACTAACAATGAGAAAGTAAGCAGTAAGAATGAGCAGATCACCCTTAAAGTATTAATGCTGATATCCTAACTTTTATTATTATTATTGATTTGGAAATTAACATGAAAAAATAAGGTTTAAAATGTTAAGAGTAATGCAAGTAGGTGGCATGAAAATAAGTGGTATGTCTCATCCCTAGAAGGCATCATGTGCTGCTGCTACATACATACACTATATTGCCAAAAGTATTGGGTCACCCCTTCTAATGAAAGGTTTCAAGTCAAGTTGAGCTTTATTGTCATTCCGCTACATGTGTGGGCATACAGTGGAACGAAATCTCATGCCTCACAGGACCACGGTGCTACATGAATACAGACATACGACGATGAAGTAAATAAGTAAAAACCTATAGACAAATAACCTACTGTCAGATTTGACTATACATATGCTATATATAAAAGTGGTTGCCTATAAATAAACTAAAAATACAAACTGCACAATTGTGCCTCGCAAATACTGTACTTGTGCAAAAAGAGAAACATTCAAGCAACTGGTTGTGGAACAGTGTAAGGCCCGTACACACCGGGATGAATTTCGCGTGCGATATTCGCTGACGTTTAACGCCTCGTGACTAAACAAAGGGCACCAATGTGAGTGTGCACCATTTTTAAAAACGCCTGGTTCGTTTTTTGGTTTGACAAAACTATCCGACCAATGAGATTGGCGCTTTTGCTCACATGTCTGTAGCAGCTGAAGTTACAGTAAACACAACTTGGAGGCGCTCAAACACAAAACAGTCTTGCTGAGACACAAGAAGATATACGCCAAGTAGTACTGGGAAGAAATAAGAAGACAAAGAAGATGCAAGGCAAGATGGAGCTGCTGGAGCTACTGGTGCTTGAAATATCCATGTTTTCTTTGTATGATTTTGACAAGCGTATACTTGCTCTCTTCTTCTGAGTGACAAGCAAGTGTCAGAAGCGTAAAGTTAGTGCCACCTTGTGTACCGGGTATTTCTGTTTTACATTAAGCGCCATCTAATGTCAGGGAATGAATTTGCATGTTCACTCGGCTCATCGTCAGCGAAAATCGCTTGTGTGAACACAAAAAAAAATGAATCATCAAACACCCCGCTGATCACAGCGTGAGCATAAATAGGCAGCAGGTGCAGCGCATATTCAGGTTTTCGCTGAGGAGCCGAGCTGGGCCCGGCCGCTCAGCGGTGGTACAGGAGCCGTGGCGGCGGGGCGTGACGTCTCCGTTCCTCCTTCAGGGAACGAGGGTTACATACGTAACCGAGGCGTTCCTATCAGTCGGTCACTCTCGGCGTCACGTCGGAGGACCGACGATTGGGATCTACCAAAGGCCACGGATACTGCCCCTTCCAGTGTCCCGTGGAGGCCTCCTGTGCCGTTATTTTCTGGCGCAGGTTAGGGCCCCCATAGGAAGATCCGTTACTGTTGCTATGGCACTACCCACTCAGTAGGACTGGATAACACTGGGAAAAACGTACCGTTCAGCTCAGAACAGAGACGCTATGGAAGCCCTTACCTTCCGAGGGAGGTTCAGAGGCAGTTACACATATGGACAATAGTCAGATGCATATGGAAGATTGGAGGTGATTGTTAACCTCTTGGAGTAGCAGGAAGTCTGCCGGGAAACACGGGCTCTAAGGCTAACCGTGGAAATACACATATGGGATCGAGCGGTCTCTACATATGGAACCCAGCCCTCTACCGGTTCTCAAGGATTCATCGAGTGAGGGCCTGGCGCCGACGCTCCGCCCGTCCAGCTGCCGAGGGATGGAGGAGCTCGACAGGGTCTACAGTGGACTCTCTGGAGCAGTTTTAGCAAGCCGACCCAAACCGGGGCCCCTCAGTGCTTCTACCCGTTTGAGGTGAGAACACAGGAGGAAACCGGTTCCACACACGAAGGCTATAGAATCTAGCGAATGTGTTAGGGGTCGCCCAGCCCGCAGCTCTACAAATATCTGTCAGTGAGGCGCCACGAGCCAGCGCCCAGGAGGACGCTACACTTCTCGTAGAGTGAGCTCTCAACCTGAACGGGCAAGGCACACCCTGTGCCTGATAAGCCAGGGTGATGGCATCCACTATCCAGTGGGCCATCCTCTGCTTGGAGACGGCATTCCCTTTCTGCCGGCCTCCGTGACAGACAAAGAGCTGGTCTGAGGTCCTGAAGCTTTGCGTCCTGTCAACGTAATGTCTTAATGCTCGGACGGGACAAAGCAAAGCCAGGGCTGGGTCTGCCTCCTCCGGGGGCAGCGCTTGCAGGCTCACCACTTGGTCTCTAAATGGAGTAGTGGGAACCTTGGGAACATAGCCGGGCCGGGCCTCAGGATTATCTGGGAATCCGCCGGTCCAAACTGTAGGCACGAATCGTCGACCGAAAATGCGTGCAGGTCCCCAACCCTCTTGATGGAGGCCAGTGCAAGCAGGAGCAGAGTTTTCATTGAAAGAAACTTGGGCTCAACTGTCTGCAAGGGCTCAAACGGGCCCTGTTGTAGTGCTCTAAGCACTAAGGACAGGTCCCAAGAGGGTATAGAGGGGGGGCGTGGAGGATTCAGCCTTCTAGCCCCCCTAAGGAACCTGACGACCCAGTCATGCTTCCCCACCGACTTCCCTTCCACAGGGTCGTGGTTGGCAGCAATCGCGGCCACGTAGACCTTGAGGGTGGAGGGAGACAGCCTTCGCTCCAACCCTTGCTGCAAGAAGGATAGCACGACTCTGATCGGGCATCTCCGGGGGTCTTCTCTGTGAGAAGAGCACCATTCGACGAACAGGTTCCACTTTAAGGCGTAAGCGTGTCTCGTAGACGGTGCTCTTGCCGAAGTGATGGTGTCAACTACCTCCTGGGGTAGGTCACCTAGAACCTCCGCGTCCCGTCTAGGGACCAGACATGAAGTTTCCAGAGGTCTGGGCCGGGTGCCATAAGGTGCCCGTCTCTGAGTCAGTAGATCCTTCCTCAGAGGAATCTGCCAGGAGGGCTGTCACGAGGAGCATCAGCTCTGGGAACCAAGTCCTGGTAGGCCAGTATGGTGCCACGAGCAGGATCTGCTCCTCTTCCTCTCTGACCTTGCACAGAGCCCAGCGAGAAGGCTCACTGGGGAAATGCATATTTGCGAAGGCCCCGCTGCCAGCTGTGTGCCAGTGCGTCCGTGCCGAGTGTTCCATCGGTCAGGAGTAGAACAACTGGCAATGCGACGTCTCTAGGGACGCCGAACAGGTCTACCTGTGCGAGTCCAAAACGCCGCCAAATCAGCTGGACCGTCTGGGGATGGAGTCTCCATTCTCCGGGGCGCAGCTCGTGACAGCTCGTCGGCTGTCCGGTTGAGCAAGCCCGGGATATGAATGGCCCGGCGACCTCAGATGCTTCTGACTCCAGAGGAGGAGGTGGCGGCGAAGTTGTGACATGCGACGGGAGCGTAGACCACCTTGTCGGTTGATGTACGCAACGGTCGCAGTGTTGTCCGTGCGGACTAGTACATGCTCGCCTCGTGGCGTCTCTTGAGACGGTTCAAGGCCAGGTGTACTGCCAGCAACTCTAGGCAGTTGATGTGCCAGTGCAGTTGGGGACCCGCCCAAACCCCGACACTGCATGCCCGCTGAACGTGGCCCCCAGCCCTTGGCGGAGGCATCTGTGTAAACCACAGCGTGCCTGGAGACCTGTTCCAGGGCACTCCTGCCCGAAGGAATGAAAGGTCTGACCACGGGTGAAGGTTTGGCGGCAGGCTGGAGTGACTTGGACCCTCAGCGTGCCGCTCTGCCACGCCCACCTCGGGACTCGGCCATGGAGCCAGTGTTGAAGCGGTCTCATATGGAGCAGCCCCAGCGGCGTGACCGCCGCCGCAACCGCCATATGCCCCAGGAGCCTCTGAAACAGTGGTGCCGCCGTCCTGTTCTTGAATGTATTCAAGCAGTTCAACACCGACTGAGCGTTCCTGCATGAGGCGCGCTGTCTGACTGACCGAATCCAACTCCATACCGAGAAAAGAGATCCTCTGCACCGGGGAGAGTTTGCTCTTTTCCCAGTTGACCTGAAGGCCCAACTGGCTGAGGTGCAAGAGCACCAAGTCCCTGTGTTCGCATAACTGGTCCTGCGACTGAGCCAGTATAAGCCAGTCGTCGAGGTAGTTGAGAATGCGCACGCCCTGTTCTCTCAGGGGAACAAGGGCTGCCTCCGCTACTTTCGTGAAGACACGGGGCGACAGGGACAGCCCGAAGGGCAGGACTTTGTACTGATATGCCCGTCCTTGACGCAAACCGCAGGAATGGCCTGTGGCGCGGAAGGATCGACACGGAAGTACGCGTCCTTCAGGTCGATCGCTGCAAACCAATCTTGGGGACGGATGCACCCAAAGATGCGTTCTGTGTGAGCATTTTGAGCGGAGCCTGTGAGGGCCCGGTTCAAAGCGCAGATCAAGATTGGTCTTAGCCCACCGCTTTTCTTGGGTACAATGAAGTAAGGGCTGTAAAACCCTGACCTCATATCGGCTGGAGGGACCGGCTCGCCATCACCTTCGCCAGTAGGACGATCTCTGCTCGCAAGATGGGCATCCGCTGTCCTCACTGTGGTGGAGTGGATGCCCCGATACTTGGGAGGAGGTCGCCGGGCGAACTGAATCGCATAGCCGAGTCTGATGGTCCTCAGGAGCCAGCGAGACGGGTTGGGGAGCGCTAGCCAGGCCCCCAGAACCGTACTAGTGACACCAATGAACCCACTGACGTACCGCGGTAGGGGCAGCGAGGTGGAATGCAGGGACCCGGCCCGGGCATCTCGTGCCGGTCTGAGCGGGGTCGGCGTGTGACGCTTACCTGCGTTGGCAGAGGGTGCGTGAGTAGTGCGATTGACCGCTCTCGAACCGCCCACAGCTGCCCACTGGCGAGAGAGGAGGGTGAGTGTAACTCAAGTTTGACTCGTTCACAACCCTCCAAGCCCTCTTGGGACCCAGAGATAGAAACTGCTCTTTTGTTGAGGTTTTACCACTGACCGTGAGGCCAGTGGCAGAAAAAAACAGATTCTCCACCCGGCCCTCCTCCAGGGAGGAGAGTGGTGCATTCACCATCTCCCGAAGAGCAAACATCTTCATCCCTGGGTCGTCCGTCTCAGGGCCGCTTGCTCCTCTGCTTGCCGCCTGGTTTGGCGGGGCCTGGGAGGGCGGGCGGTGGCTGCCCACGGCCGCTCCACGGGCACGCTTGGCTGGAGGCTGCTGTGTCTGCTGCGCGGGAGCAGGGCGGCGGGCAGGGGGCCGCTCGGCGACGAGTAGACCGAGGCACTGCCCCTGCCGCCGGGTGGAGGCAGCAGCTGCACGCCGGGCAGGATGTGCCGGATTGCCTCAGTCTGCTTCTGTGCAGCGGAGAACTGCTGGGTGAAGTTCTCCACGCGTCGCCGAACAGGCCGGTCTGGGACACAGGGGGCATTCAGGAACCGTGCCTTGTCTACCTCCTTCATGTCGGCCAGACACAGCCAGAGGTGGCGTTCCTGGACCACCATGGTGGACATCGCACGGCCCAGAGACCGCGCCATAACCTTCGCCGTGGCGCGAGGTCCAGGTGCGGTCCGAAGCTCACTGAGAACTCCTGGGTCGTGACCACCCCGTGCAGGTCCCTCAGTGCCTTGGCCTGGTGAACCTGCAACAACGCCATAGCGTGCATTAGGCTGAAGCAGCTTCTCCGCAGGCCACATAAGCACTGCCGGTCAGACCAGACGAGTGCCTACAGGCCCGGAGAGGAGCACGGTTTACCGCGCCAGGTGGAGACAGCGGTCCTTGGACACACTTGCATCGCAACTCGATCGCTCCACCGGGGACCTCCCGTATACCCGCGCTCCGCCGAGGGTGGCGAGGGAGGATGAGCCACTGGAGCGGTTTCTGGCAGTGAAAGGTGCCGCCCATGTTCCAGTGAGCTCATCATGCACTTCCGGGAAGAGGCACCGGGGTGGGGCCCTGAGAACCAGCGCGGCCACCCCGAGAAACCAATCGTCCAACCTTGAGGGTTCGGGACACGGTGGAGGCTTTCTCCACTCGAGCCCAACACTCTCAGTGGCCCGGGCAAGCATAGCCACCATTTCCGGATCCGACTCAGGCATTGCTGACCGCCAGGAGGGTGGCAGCGGTACTGAACCATCATCTCCGGATTGGTCTGACTCACCCTCCAATGTAGCGATCGACATCCGATCGCCGGAGAGCGCCAAGGATACTGCTGGTACCCCTCCATGGGAGGGCCAGCCGTTCCATTGGCAGCTCCATCGGCGGCGTGCGGTAACAGGAGGAGCCCTCGCTGTTTTAGGGAATTGCCACCACTGTCACCGTAAGACCAGCCCGGCTACTGCCTGAGTAGCCTCGCCTGTCTGCAGCCAGGGGAACCCTAGATCTCGGCAGAGGCAACGGGTACCCGCCCTTTGCAGGAAACAAAGCCTGGTCCGCAACTGACGGTCATCCCCAGCAATGAGGGCATGACTCATCCAAAAGCCTCTGCGTGTTCAATGCCCACACGTGAGGCAGCGATCGTGACCATTCACCCAGCGCCAGGCAACGACCGCATCAGAAACGCACGGGCGGAAGGGCATCTTTGAAAACCCAACGTCTTTATAAAGAGACGTCGTTGCCAGATGCAACATCTTTAGATGAAGTGTTTGCTTTTAAGCGTGCTGAAGCAAACAGGGGAGATGGTCGCTGCAACACAACAGGGGGTAGTGCAGCCTGATGTGTGCAATCCACTCGACAAAGGAAGACCACCACCGCTGAATGGCCGCATTCCGCCAACACCAGAGTCTTGAGGCATTCAGATAGGTAAGTCAGGAGCAGAACGATAAACCGCCGCTCGGCTCGAAAAGCTGAATATGCGCTGCACCTGCTGCCTATTTATGCTCACGCTGTGATCAGCGGCAGCTGGATGCAATAATCGCATGCCAATGTGCATTGGCTCGTTTAGTTTACACTCGAAGTGGATAGGTCTCTTTAAGCGAGATCCCAATTCGTCGGTCCTCCGACGTGACGTCGAGAGTGACCGACTGATAGGGAAATAAAATTTTTAAGTACATGAATTATGTTTCCATCTTTGTTGCCACAGTTTGGAAGTGCCTTTTTCTCTTCTAACGAAGAGGGTGTCCCAGTACTTTTGTCCATATAATGAATGTACAAGTCATTGGTGTTTGATGATGAGTTTTTGACTAAAGGTCTGCATTTAAAATCACACCAGAGCTGTTCAGCTGGGATTAGGACTTGGCTTTCTGCAGACCAGACAAGTTTTTCCACACTGACTGAATTATAATTTCTCTTTGATCCTGGCCTTATACACAGAGGCACTGTCATGTTAGAATAGAAAAGGGTCCTGTCCAAACTGTTGCTATAAAATTAGAAGCACACAATTCTCTAGAATATCATTATATGCTTAAACATTAAGATTTGTACTCATGGAAATTACTAAAGTAGCCAAACATTTCATTAAAAAGGGGTGAAACCCAATACGTTTGGCAATATAGGGTATGTAACCACCTAAACATTCCATCACAGCCGAGTGTCCTCTGTTGACGACATGATGCCTTAATCACAGCCTCTAAACATATCAACCTCATGACATCAGCCCCCCGAAACTGTTTGCTTCCATCTGTTCCCCTCTGACCCCCGACTCCTCCTGGTTTTAGTGTGTTGTTCTATGCGTGACACACTGGGATCATTCCAAGCCCGTTATTACAATCAGTGGGATTCAAATCTATTCATGCTGTTTCACACAGCAGTTGACCTCGCTGTCTTTGACTATTCTCATCTCCCCATCCGTCTCCTTTTTTGATCAAGTCTGTGAACCATCTGTCTTAGTCTTTCCTGCCAAATGCTTGCAGTGCTGAATGAACCTGTACACAGTCATTTAGGTCAGTATTAACCTTTAGGGCCTTTGGACTCAGCCTGCGCTCACAGTAGCCAGATTCTTAAGTACTGATTCTAAATATAGTATCCTTTGGAAGGTCAGTCTTAGAGTGCAATTTTCGAGAGAAGAAGCTTGGATTCAATTTTAAATGAATGGAGTTAATCAACAATTAAGTGAAGCAGTGCTGATGACAAATAACTAAATGCGGAGATCATTTTGAAAATATTATTTTTCCAGTTATTAATGTTTTTTCATCAATAAGTCAAATAAGTGCATTGAGTTGTTTTTCTTTATACTGTGTATACTTCTTAATAAATGGTTATTGTTTATATTATTGGTAGTAGACGGATTAGGATTAGCGATTAGATTGCTACTATACATTTTTTCTGCCTGTTTTGTTTTTACATTGTTGGAAAATGGTTATATTTAGGTTTAAGGACAGGGTTAAGGGATATAAAATGTTAAAAATGTAAATAGATAAATATATTTATGCTATAAAAGATTTGTAAAAATGTATGTTCCATCTGTAAATATGTAATACTTCTTATGTTTTAGATGTGAGTATATCTGTATTGTATAACCTGATCTCATGACAAAAACTTACCCGTGGGAACTTTTTCGCAAGAAACTAAATACGTAGCTCCATGTACGTTTCGTGACATATTCGATGTGAAATGTCTACTGAGTGGCTCTAAAAGAGTGTTCATTGCTTCCCCCGGAACAGATGAACATACATACGGTATGTTTTATGTGACGTTGGTTTTGTATGTGTCAATGCAGGTCTGACTTGAAATGTCAATTGGATGGTGCTGTAACTGTAATGCTCCATGATGTTTTAAAATAACATACTATCTGCACTACACCTAAACCTACCCGATAGTATGAACAAAAGCAAATGTGATGTAAAAAAAGCAATCGCAGCATGCTGTTTTAGCGTGTCTTGCAGCTCTTTCATTGTGAGAGCTTGTTACATCCAAAAAGTGAAGCATATGGAGTTGTAATCAGAACAATTGCTCACTGTTTTACCACCTCTAGAGTTAATTTTTGTTGGAAACTGCAGTGATATGTACTTATTGGTACACATTTCACATCTTGTGAAAAATGTTGCACAGTTACATTTTTGTCATGAGATCAGGTTGGTATTGTGCATTTCAGCATCTATACCCAAATGTATAAAAATCACATAATGTACATATGAGTGTTTTGTTAAATGGTGCTTTTCCCCCTACTATGTTTTCTATGTAAACTGGGTGATTTTCAGTTGTATTAGTTCAGGTTTGATGATGGTGCCCTAATTTAGAAAATCCTTATATCTGATAAATACTCTGCTGATTCTTTAAAGTCGACATAAAACATTGTTATCATCCATTTTATTTCTGTAATGTGATTCATTTCCAAGTGAAACAGGATATTAAATGGGGAAAAAATGGCAGGGTTTGATTTTATCAAGTGTAAATGGATTGAATCATGAGAACTGTGTGTTCCATATCAGAATTGAGTCAGATGTAATTATGCCCTGAAACAATGAGTTTAGAGCAGGCTAGCTGACCAAGACACTGAGGTTTATGGCAAGCTTGGCAAGCTACAGTTTTCAACTAAACCTCCCCGACACAACAGTAGAGACTGTTTTTTACGGTAGCTTGATGAGTGCTTTTGCTTATTATATTAGACTAGCTTTGCAGTTTCCCTGACAATGGGTTAGTATTAGTGAAGATAGATCTGGTCTTTACTCAGAGGTGATGCCCTCCATAAAGTTCAGTGATGGTTAGATCCTGGACTGGCTTCTATTATCCTCTCTATCTCTCTGTCTAACTCTCAGGCCAGTGTTGCTAAGGGTGGAGTGTAATTTTATTTCATATAATAGGCTCATTGGAAAAACATACATCTACATTTCTGCAAAACTCCAAAAATGGATCTAGACATACAGTTCAGTGCAGTTTCCAGCTGAAATGGACACTAGAGGCAGTAAAACACTAACAAATATGATTTGTTTTCACCCATATTATGACTTAAGGGGCAATTTATCGATTAATAAAAACGTCTCAGGTTACGTATGTAACCATGGTTCCCCGAGTGGGGAACGAGACACTGCGTCCCCTAGGGGTCGCTACGGGAACGCCTCAGCGTGACTCGTGTCTGAAGATACATATTTAAAAACACCACCTGTTGGCCGGGCGACAGCCCATGACGCCACTACCGCGTGCCACAATATAAGTGCCGCCGAGATTACATCATCAGCTTCTTCTTCGCCTGAAGCTTGCGTCCAAGCATGGCCCAAAGCCTAGGGACGCAGTGTCTCGCCCCCACTGGGAACCATGGTTACATACGTAACCGAGACGTTCCCCTTCATGGGAACTCGAACTGCGTCCCTAGGGGTCGCCACGGGAACGCATACCCACGCCCGCCATGCTGAGGGGAGTGCAAGCCAATTTCGCAAAAGGCGAGCACTAAGCCAACTCTACCGGGCTAAGGAGTTGCCCCGGACGGTTGATGGCTGTCAGTGACATTATCCCCCACGGCCAGAAGCCTGAGCTACATACCCTAAAATCACTTACCTGCTGGGTGCCGAACTACCGGACCCAGGGTAGAGCTCAAAGGTCTGGAATCAGAACAAGATTCCTTTAAGGGAATATGGCCAAGCACCTAGTGGTAGTAACTAGGTCCTGGCCGGTCACTCAGAAGCTACCGCTTGCTCTGCACAAGCTTGCTGAGGACTGTCTCAACAGACCCTTTGGTAGCAACACCCTTTTGGAACCCAACCCATATGGGACAAAAGGAGTGGGGCCCAAGGCACAAGCCGGGCTTTAACCAGCTCAGAAGAGGGCACG
The DNA here is from genome assembly GCA_027564155.1 of Gymnocypris eckloni scoliostomus. Taxonomy (NCBI): domain Eukaryota; kingdom Metazoa; phylum Chordata; class Actinopteri; order Cypriniformes; family Cyprinidae; genus Gymnocypris; species Gymnocypris eckloni. The sequence continues at coordinate 15,333,228 of CM050420.1, forward strand.
AAGCTGTGGCGTAACCCTACCCTTACGGGATTTTAGAAAGAACGCAGAATCTTTGACGTGCGAACTTACCACTTGAGTGGATTTTAAAAGTGCCCAAAGCCTAGCGTGTGCACTTACCATAACATGGATTTTTGAAAGAACGCAAAAACACTTGATGTGCGATCTTACCACTGAGTGGATTTTTCAGAAGTGCCCAAAGATCTTAGCGTGTGCACTTATCTAGATGGGTAACGTTCTATGGCTCCGGGCGGAGAACTATTCACCCTTCAGAGCAAGGGGAACTCAGACGCTCAGAAGGGAGCGGCATGCTCATAAACGACCCTCTATGGTGAGGGAGAAATGCTAGCTCTACCGACAGCGAGCTCTGGAGGCGGAGAAAACACCCTCGAAATGAGAGGGAACTCAGACGCTCAGACAGGAGCGGCACGCTCATAGGTGACCCTCGTTGGTGAGGAGGAGCCGTGCTAGCTCTACCAATGAGGAGCTCTAAGAGCGGAGGACTCATCCCTTAACGTGAGGGGACTCAGACGCCCAGAAGGGAGCGGCATGCTCATAAGTGACCCTCTATGGTGAGGGAGCCATGCTAGCTCGACCAACACGGAGAGCGACCTATCACAGAGCTCTGGAGAGCGGAGAACTCATTCGTCAGAATGAGAGGGAACTCAGACGCTCAGAAGGGAGCGGCCTGCTCATAGATGACCCTCTAAATGAGGGGAGCAAAGCTAGCTCGACCAGCACGAGCCCTGGAGAGCGGAGAACTCATTCGTCAGAATGAGAGGGGAACTCAGACGCTCAGACGGGAGCGGTATGCTCATAGGTGACCCTCTAGGTGAGGGGAGCAAAGTTAGCTCTACCGACAGCAAGCTCTGGAGGGCGGAACACTCATTCCCCAAAATGAGAGGGAACTCAGACGCCCATAAGGGAGCGGTATGCTCATAAGTGACCCTCTGTGTGAGGGGAGCAGTGCTGGCTCTACCCATAAGGAGCTTTGGAGAGCGGAGAAACCATTCCTCACGCCTAGAAGGGAGCGGCATGCTCTAAAAATGACCCTCAGTAGTGAGGGGAGCAATGCTAGCTCGACCAGCAAGGAGAGCGACCTATCACAGAGCTCTAGGGAGCGGAGAAACTCAAAATGAGAGGAAACTCAGACGCTCAGAAGGGAGCAGTATGCTCATAAATGACCCTCTAGGTGAGGGGAGCAATGCTAGCTCTTACCGACCGCGAGCTCTGGAGAGCGGAGGACTCCTTCCTCAGATGAGAGGAAACTTAGACGCTCAGAAAGGAGCGGCATGCTCCTAGTTAACCCTCCATAGTGAGGGGAGCAAGGCTAGCTCGATCAATCAGGGAGAGCAATCTATCACAGAGCTCTGGGGAGCGGATAACTCATTCCTCAGAAATGAGAAGGAACTCAGACGCTCCGAAGGGAGCGGCATGCTCATAAATGACCATCTAGGTGAAAGGAGCAACGCTAGCTCTACCAACAGCGAGCTCTGGAGAGCGGAGAACTCATTCCTCAGATGAGAGGAAACTTAGACGCTCAGAAGGGAGCGGCATGCTCATAGGTGACCCTCTAAGGTGAGGGGAGCAAGGCTAGCTCGACCAACAGGAGAGCGACCAATCGCAGAGCTCTGGGGAGCGGAGAACACATTCTTCAGAATAAGAGGAGAACTCAAACGCTCAGAAGGGAGCGGCACGCTCATAGGTGACCCTCTAGTTGAGGGGAGCAATGCTAGCTCGACCAACAATGAGCTCTGGCGAGTGGAGATTTAGACGCTCAGAAGGGAGCGCGATGCTAGCTCAACCCACAGGAAGCGCTACTAGCCTGGATCTAGTATCGACGAGTGATGTAATCACTGCGATAGCCGATAGCCTTTAGAAATGGATCGTACTCATCCATTGGTTGCAGGGGAATTAGAGAGGATCAAGAGGGCCGATGCCCCCCTAAGGGAAAGGAGTAGATGTCTTACTCTGGTCCGGACGAAAGTGTCATATAGGACGCCTTCATCCGGAACACCTCCTCAGGTTTTGTCTCTCTGACCCATGCCTCTCTCTTAGCCCCTACCCGCAGGCGGGAGGGGCATGAGTCGCGAGACTAGTTTTCTGAGCCCATCTCTGATCCCCAGACCGAGATGGGCTAGGACCCTGGTTGTTCGGGCTCATACCTGGACTTTATAGAAAGCCTTATCCAGGTCTTTCAGCAGATCAGTCTGGTACGCCTGAAGCACCGCCATAGTGTGCAACAGCGACGATCTGACCTGTGCTGCATATGCCCTGCCATTTAAGCAAGATTCAAGGGCTTAGATGGCAAGGAGGAGCCTTGAGAGAGGATGTCTCGCCCACAGCGAGATAAGCTGGCTATCATCTCTTGCACAGGGCATCCTCATAGCCATTTTCACGCACCTCAATGTCAGCATAACTAGTATGCTGAAACCTAGAATACGAGAAAATAGCTTTTCCACTCCTTCTCAACCTCCACATCGAGATTTATGAAGAAAGGAAGGCTCGCTCGAGCTGGGGATTTATGGCCAGAAAGATTTATTTTATGATCCATAACCTCCAAAAACTCATTCATATGCAGTGCAGGAGGATTGAGAGGGTTCAGTCTCAACTTCCTCACCCTCAAACATCTCCTGCTCTTCCTGGGCATAACCCAGCAGAGCACTAACCGCTGAATCTGATGATGTCAGAAAGATCGCATCATCACAATCCAGCAGCTCACTCTCGTTCTCGGCCGACGGCCGAAAAAGGCGGTCCTCTCTAACTCATCGGCCATATCCAACTACGAACCCCGCGATTCATTCGCCTCCGTGCCTCGGCAGCGGTGGGTATCGAATCGCGGGAAGCAGACGGCTGCCCCTCTTTCCTCGAAAAGAGGGACAGACGAGCGGAGTTTCTCACAGTGCACGCAGATTTTGCCCCTCAAAGACATCGCGTGCGTGCTCTTCGCCCAAACAAAAGACGCAACGATCGTGTGTGTCATCGGGTGTCAAATAACGAGGACACGGATCCACACACAATCTCAAACGCCTTGCTAGTGCTCGCCATGATAAATAAAGGAAAACTGTATTCCTACCAGAATGCACGTTTCTTCAAACAGACCAGTCAGTGAAGACGAAAAAGCTGATGATGTAATCTCCCGGCGGCACTTATATTGTGGCACGCCGGTAGTGACGTCATGGGCTGTCGCCGGCCAACAGGTGGTGTTTTTAAATATGTATCTTCAGACACGAGTCACGCTGAGGCGTTCCCCGTAGCGACCCCTAGGGGACGCAGTTCGAGTTCCCATGAAGGGGAACAAATGTTCACAGTTTCTTGCACAATGCTATGTTATGACCTCAAAATAGTTATAGTACAATGCATGATTTATAAACCGCATCACATAACCAGCTTGATTTTTTGACATGGTAACTTGTGCTTGGTAGCTCACTACAGCATTGCACTTGCAACGCATCAGTCCCAAAACACAAGTCTTGATTAAAGAGGCCAAATACTTGTATAAGTACAAAATGCACACATCTTTTAGAGCCATTTACTGGACATTAAATTTTGAAACCACAACAAATGCAATAGAAGTTGCCAGCATGCTCATCTTCTTCAGGTGAAACTGAACACATTTTTAGCACCACTCACTGGACATTTTACTTTGACAGTGTCACAAAACATGCAAGAAGCAACATAATGTCATTTTTTCAGAAATTTTGTCATCACAGGCACATTTTTGCTGGACTGAAAATTTCACTGGGACAACGCAATGTAAGCTTGATAAATCTTGTGCATCTAATATAGTAATTTCTCATGCAGTTGGTAAAAGTATTTTAGATACTGTGCCTCTGCCATGTGCTTCATTGTTGTAGGAGGCTGAATTTACCAGTCTGATTCTCATCATACTGACTTTCTCTCTTTTTGTCAGGTTGTAGTAGATGGGAACCCATTAAAGATGCATGCTTAGGGAAATTGAAAAGTCAGACTTTAGTGCATAAGAATTAGGCTCTATTATTTGGCTGTGAAGAAACACAAAGGAACAAGATTATCACAAGGCAAAATGCTGCAATGAGGTGCATTTTCAACATCTTTCCTACATTCAGCCTTCGTCACAATCAAAGACACTGAATGATTCTGATGAAGCGAATCAAGTTCAGGCCTAATGTTTATGTGAATGACATAATATGATAGAACATGAATATTTTCTTATAGATCATCAAATGTCTAGCGCGGAAAAGGTTTGTTACCTGGATTTCTGCTTTAATTATTTATAAACACACTCTGTGCTTGCACATACTTACAGTTACACTTTTATTGTTACTTTATGTAACGTCAGTGTTCCTCATCTTGATACATATTTTGGTTTTAGTAGTTTACTTAAAGCTGCAGTCCGTAAATTCTGCCTCTTTGTCGCCATCTTTGTTTGAAAACCTGGAATTGCTGTTACTTGCGGAATTATCTTCCTTGCGTGGGATGTGCTCCGGCAAGACTCCAGCGCGGATTAATCTAATTTTTGAGGTGAACGTGTGGCAGTCAGTCACCGCACCGATGTGGACATTTACTGTACTTCAGCAATCACAGATTCTAGCCTACATCTTGGGATATATGACCCAAATAAAAATTTTCACCGTATATTGCCTTTTGAACAAGTAAGTAACAAGTCTGCCATGTTTGTTCTGACCAACTGAGGAAAAAAGCATTACAATAAATTGCATTACCAATGGTGATTGAATCTAACGATCGGTTAGCTAATATCACATCAAACCGAACCGTGGTAAATATTATTATTGTTATACTTTATTTTCAAATCATTAATGTTAACAACTTTAGCCTGTAATTAAATGTATACAATTTGAAGGCGGATTTTAATCCAGAAAGGATTATGTGTTTCATAAACACATTATCCTTTCTGTATTACAATCCGCCATCAAATTTATACATTTAATTATACTAGCTGCTGTTAGAAAAGGCTATTAACTACCTGCAGGATCCTCACATGCGATATAGCCAAGTAGTCAGGACAACTTTTTTATGTTTAAAGATGTGATGTAATGATGCAGTACCATGCTCGAATTTCCTGCGAAAACCTACCCGTACCACTCAAATTAGAAAACATTATTATAAGATAGCCGTTGTGAATCGGGCAAAAGTAAGGCAATAGTTTTTAACACTGGCTGGTTATGTACTTTCTCAAATATTGATTTTGCATAATTTTTAACCAAAAAGTTACGGACTGCAGCTTTAAGTAGTTAATGTCTTTCCTTTTGGTAGACCACAAAGATGATGTGGTCAGTGAATCAGTGTTATTTTAGTATGTATATACTATTATAGTATTCATATTAAGCTTTGATACGTTCAGATATCATTTTAATTTTAGTTTTAGTAATTTGCCATGTGCTTTTGTTATTTGTATTAGTTGTAATTTTTTTGTAATTTTTGTAGCAACAACATTTTTGAAATTTCAGCTGGTTGACAAGGCAACCTTTCTAATTTTAATTTTTAATTCTAATAGCTTTTGTGTTTAAGTTTTTCATATAATATATATATTTTACTTCATTTCAGCTGTATTTCAATTAACAAAAACTATTTATTAACTAATAATATAACTTTGATCAGTTCTTCACAACATTGCTATTGTATGACTTAATATAGTAGTATTGACTCGAAACTACTAAAACAAAAGACTTTATCAGCATTATTATATTGAACAAAACTGTATAAAATTTTACTAAATGTTTTTGTAATTAATGAAAGAAGAATAATACAACTATGAACAAACTACAGAACTAAGAATTGCACAGGAAAAATACTCCAGTTCTTGTGTTTTCAATCAGTGCTGAATATTGTGTCATGATCTGAGCTAACAGGAACGGTGTGTGTTGCAGTGTGATGACTTGTCGTCTTTGCAACTTGCTTGTTTCTCCTCTAACTAGAGATGACTTACAAGAGTGGAGTAACTCTCAGACAGCCACAGTTGAGTTGACTGTACATACCAATACACACTCCAAACTTTACAAATGTTTGAGTCCCTGCAGGGCCGTCCTTAGTTTACGCCGGGCCCGGTGCAAGTTAGAGCGGGGCCCCCCTCGGTCCGTTCACGATCGTGTTCCCGGTGGGGGGGGATGTCTCCCTGGGTCCATTCGCCACGGGGCCCGGCGTGACCGCACCAGTTTCACTGCCCAAAGGACGGCCCTGAGTCTCTGCATATAACAGCAGAAGGCTGTGCGATATCGAATCAGATCACGAAGCCCATGAGTGTTCAGCCAGTCAGATCTCTGGGAAATTAAGGTGTTTGACCAATCAAAGGGCAGGAGCCTCAGGGTACCCGACCAATTCGCCAGAGCTTGATAGGAGTATTACATCACTCTGTGAACCGTATATCAGGCACTGAATAATGCAAAACCTGCCCATTCCAATGAACGCAGCAAAGGCAGAAAAACGAGTCCCCTCGGTCCGTTTTCTCAGCGAGGGTGAGAGAGAAAACGACAGGATAATCCATCATTATTATTGTGCTGGTGAAACTATGGCAAAGTCATGAATGTAAGGATGTTTCTCCTGTCTGATGAAATATGCAGAGGATCGTGTAGCGATATAACATTTGCACTGTATTTGCAGGACTTTTGTACAGCTGATGTAATTAAAAAGAAATCCTGCCTAAAGAATTACGATGAAACTTCCAGCACCACAATTTATACCGCTGAATGTGATATTTAGTATTCATATAATTTTTTTTTAATTGAATATGAATGAGAGGTTATGCACACGCACCGACAGCAGTGAACTTACACTGCATCTGTGCTGAGTCTTTAACAAACATTAATTAAGACAATCAGGAGACAAAGAGAGAGACACCATGAGCGAGAGAGAGAACAGAGACCTAAAAGGACAATACAGGTGTCTAAATGAGGGAAAGGGAAATAGGCCAGGACAAATCAATACTGGGAAAGAGCCAAGGTGGTTTTAGCTCAGAGTGGAGGACAGGCCAGTGTTCGGACAGATGGCTTCACTATAAAAATCTACTATTATATTCAATACAGGCATACTATTCAATAGTTATCTACTATTATATCAATCTACTATTATATTCATTATAGGCATCCATAGGGGTGAATAAACTGATGCACTGATATTAAAAAATCTGATCAATAAGCTGCTTTTTTCCTCTTCATGTTATGGCCACTAATTGATAAATGGCTGATATGAAAACTTTGTAATACTTTTTTAAATGTAAATTAAACACTAAACATCTATTAAATAAATCATTTTAAATGCTACAAGTGAATTTATGCACTGAAACATCTGATATAAAAATTAGATAGATAAGCTGATAATTATGTTCATGTTGTTTCCAATAACTGATAAATGTCCAATTCAAAAATGTTATAATAATATAACAAATTAAACACTGCAAAATTCAAATGAGCTACGAGTGAATTTAGGCATTGCAATATTTAGTAATCTGAATCTGACAGATAAGTCATTAATTATTTAAATTTTATGGCCAATAACTGATAAATGGCTGATATTAAAATTCTATAATAATTTGTCAAAAAACTAAGATAAATCATTTCAAATGTTACAAGACAATAAGCATTGCTTAATAAATTGTTCCTTATTTGTTTATTTTGAATCTCGTTGCTTCATAAAACTCAGATTGAACCACTGATGGCAGATGGAGTACCCTGGCGATGCTTTTCATACTTTTTTGGACCTCGACAGTGTTATTTACTTGGCAGTCAATGGGACAGTCACAAGCCTCCCGGTTTTTATCTAAAATATCTTAAATAGTGTTCCGAAGACGAGCAAAGCTTTTATGGAGTTGGAACGACATGTGAATGTAAGTGAATGATGACAAAATTATAATTTTGAGGTGGACTATCCCTTTAAATTAGCTGTGTTTTTAAAGAATAACTTGGCAAAAGCAATTTAAATCACACAAGCGATCTAAATATAGAAACAGTGCAAAATGAGCATGAAGAATAAATTATATACCGATATCAGTATGCAGTGCAGTATTATTTTATTTAGCACTTTCATTTTAGTTTCACCAGGTGCTAAACCCTCTGAAATAGAATTTCCCTCTTGTCCTCTGTATTTGATCTGAGTCTGAATATATTTGTGGTGATTCTGAGTATGCATGTAAGTGTGTGTGTGGTGGTTGGCTGAGAAGGTGATGGACAGAAGGTTGAGCAGATATAATCTTCAGGACTGATGAAAGCAGCAGGTGACCTTTAACCTCAGCTGCGTGTGAAGCCTGAGGGTGCCGCACTATTTTTGGCATCTGAAGAAAAATCATTCTGAGCCGATAGCATGTGAGCATGTGTAAAAGACAGATAGAGAAACAGCGAGATGTTGATAGACACAAAAAGGGACCTCCAACTACTTGGATCTCATCTAATGTGTGTGTCTGTGAGACTGAAGGAGAGATGAGAATGAAATAGAGAGACTAGGCAAGAAAAAACGTGAGTGCGATGCAGTAAGTAGTCCATAAAAGACTTAAAAGGAAAAAATAATGCGTTCAAGATAATGGAATTAGCCTAATAAGACTAGGTTTAATTGTAAGCGTGCACTAGAGACATACCATGAAAAAGATTAAAAAATGCAAAGCTGATTTGATGACCATTTTTATGCTGCAGGTGACTGTTTTATCTCTCAGGAATATTCTATGAGGAAAATAAGGAGATATTTCACCGCCTTGATCAAGGTCTTTTTTTGGTCTATTATTTATTTAATACAAAACAAGGCAACAATGGGTGAAAACAACTACAGTGCCTCCAGTCTCCACTGCACCATTATTGTATAATGTAGATGTATAAATGTATCTTGAACAAAGTGTTTTCTTTAGAGATTTACACATTAGTAGTCAGTAAACTCTACTTTCCTTTAAAAAATTAAAGAATTAAAATAAAAAACACAAATACACTGCACAAGTCATGTGGACTACTTTCAGATAATTTGATGGTGCCTTTACATCCTTTTGAAGCTTAAAAGCCTCAGTTAAAAGCCCCATTTATTGCAACTGTGCTTTATTCTAACATATCAATTAACTTTGATCAAACATGCCCAGATAATTAATATAAGATTAAGAGGGTCTAAATATTAATTAATATTAATATAAAAATAAGAGGGTCTAAAATAATAATTATAACATATTTATAATGACCTTCTATTTAGAATACCAAAAAACTGTATATGTATGTTTGTGTTTATACAAGCGAGTATGTGTGTATTTAAGTCCTAGTGCCTGTCAGTGCTGCCCTCACTTTGCCATGTTTAATAGAGAGCAGTGAGATGATAGTATAAAACAGCCATCCTCTTAGCGAAAGTATCTGTCAGCACACACACACACACACACACACACACACACACACACACACACACACACACACACACACACACACACACACAGTCCTCTTTACTGTGACTGCTGCAATGTTATCACAGACCCCTTCTAATTAAATACGGACAGCCGGGTTTGGATTACCCACACTTTCTCTCTCTCTTAGATACACACAGGCAGGAAGAGATGAAAAAAGAGAGAGGGAGCGATAGGGAGAACAAGAGACAGAAAGAGAGATGAGAGGGGTTGGGTGCATTGAGTTTATTCTTTGCTTCTCTGTGTTGCAGTACCTTTTCTCTTTCTCTCTCACGAACACGGCTGGTTCATAGTAAATGTGTAAGAGTGACATGTGACTGTAGTGTAGATGAGTGTAATTATTTTATGAAGTGTTGTGAATGTGTGTTTAGTGTTTAAATGGTCTATTATGAGAGAGCTGTACATGACGAGTTTGATAGGTATAGTTCATGCAAAAATTGAAAATTCTGTCATCATTTGTTCATTCTCATGTTGTTCCAAACCTGTATGACTTACATCGAACACAAAGAAGATGTTCTGAAGAATGTTTTTGTCCATACAATAGAAGTCAAAGGGGTTTAAACTACGCTGGACCCCATTGATTTTCACTGAATGTGAACCCGACCCATTTTCAAAACATTAAGTCATAGATTTGGAACGTCATGGGTAAATTATGATACAATTTAATATTTTGAGGGAACTGTCTCTTTAAATCACACAGTCGCAAGGTAAGATAGCATAAGCAATGTTATGTCATCATATACTTATTACTCGCAGTGTGCTACTTTACCTCTTACCGCTTTATTTATTAGCTATTATACTTGGGAAATGTTATTTAGTATTGTTTATATACATAATTTTTAATTTAGTAATTTTGTTATGCACTTTTACCCTTTTTTATTTGTTTCGTATTTTTCAAAGTAGCTTTATTTTTGTTTTTAAGCTCTAATATTTATAGATCTACTTTATGTCAGCTTTATTTCTGTTGATAAAGTCATAATTTTTGTCTCAATATTTTTCTCTTGATTTCCAGTCTGAATATGCAAACATCCTTAAAACTAAATACCTAAGCAAAATAACCCAAGTTGACATAACATCTCACCACAATGGTATGGTTTAGCACCCCTAGTAAAAAGTAATATATTTAAAATACAATTATTTCATAATAAGTATAGTTCAAATCTATTATCATATTTACTGACATATCGCTCAAGAGACTTACTGATATAATCCTTATAATTTGGAGTAGTACTTGTGCACAATGCACATTAAAATGTATTTTAATGTCACTATTGATGAGGATTATATGATATTTGAAGTGTCCCTGAAGTATACTTGCTGTTTTTTCACTTTAGCACAATCAATATACTTCAGTATATCTTTAGTTGGACTACAGCACTACTTAAATTTAATTAAAATAAGTTATTCCAATTTAGCTGACTTTATAAGTATTCATATTTAGTATGCAAAATGTACAAATGCAGGGTATTTTTATTAAGCAAATAAAAAGGTAAATGTAGTACACTTGGCATGAAATAAATGCACTTCAAATACATATTAGTTTATTTAGGTCTTGGTGGTGGACTGAGTTGATCACTAGCAAAACTTCAACCAGCAGTATGCTCTTTCTGAAGTCTATCTCAAATCCACCTGATTTGTTTATCCTAAGTCAAATAACTGACGTTTTGTCAATAAATCTGACCTTGCAGCTATTGAACTATCCAGCAGAAGTCGAACTCAATTAGTAAGAGCAGTCTGTGAGTTGGGCACCTACATTCAGAATCTATGGTCTGTGGATTTGATGAGGCTGGAATTCATCATTCGTCAGTTTGTTACTCAGTACATAGTACATTTGCAATGTTTCGATGCATTTGCAGTCTGCTTAACATGATTTATACTAGTACATATTACTGTTTCAACATCATTATTAGATGTTGCTAAACAAGATCTGTATAATACCTTGAGAAAGTTGTTACAAATTTCTTATTGATCTTAATTAAAACGTGTTCAGCATCTCACCATTATCCTGCAGACCAGCATTAGATTCTGGCAGTCGAATCTAATCAGTTTGAGAGTCAATGGAAAAGCATTTAGAGATTAAAGCAGATAGAAATAGAGGGAAAAATCTATCAAAGGTTGACCAGTGGTGTTAGAGATGTTTCCACAAGTGAGTGGAACAAGAGGAAGCTGAGGCATATAAGTGTTCCTGTGGCTCAGTGGTAGAGCATTACATTAGCAGCGCAAAAGGTTGTGGGTTCTATTCCCAGGGAACACATTTATACTGATAAACAACAACAAAATTATAGCCTGATTCAATGTAAGTCGCTTTGGATAAAAGCGTCTGCTTAATGCATAAATATATTAATATAAGTCCATTCAGAGGATGTGTAGCAATAGCCAAACCATTTTAAAATCAGAATAACACAGTTTTTATTATATCAATAAACATCCTGCTCAAAATGCAAACAGGTGGCTATTATGAACATAGGAGCCCCACAGGGCTGTGTCCTGAGCCCCCTGCTATACTCTCTATACACCCACGACTGCGTGTCCTCTCACAGCTCCACATCTATCATTAAATTTGCTGATGATACTGTGGTCCTGGGCCTCATTAACAACGATGACGAGACCGCATACTTGGATGAGGTGGAGAGACTTACAACATGGTGCCAGGACAACTGTCTCTCTCTGAACGTGAGCAAAACCAAAGAGCTGATCGTGGACTTCAGGAAGAGACAGCAGCGGCCCTACACTCCTCTTATGATCAGTGGGACCCCTGTGGAGAGGGTGAGCTGCTTCAAGTACCTCGGTGTAAACATCTCCGAGGACCTGACATGGACTACACACATTCAAACTCAGGTTAAGAAAGCCAGGCAAAGACTGTACCATCTGCGACAGCTGAGGAAATTCAGGGTCTCTCCAGCTATCCTGAAAACTTTCTATTCAGGGGCCATAGAAAGTGTTCTGACTCAGTGCATCTCAGTGTGGTATAATAATGCCACAAACCAGGACTGCAAAGCTCTGCAGAGAGTCGTGGCGCTTAGCTGAGCGCATCTCAGGATCTACACTCCTCTCTGCAGGGCATCTACCTCAAACGCTGCAGAAGCAGAGCTGCTAAAATCACCAAAGACTCAAACCACCCCGGTAACCATCTTTTCCGTTTACTGCCATCTGGCAGGCGCTACAGGAGCTTGATGGCAAAGACAGAGAGACTGAGGAAGAGCTTCTTCCTCAGGCCATCAGGCTCCTTAACACAAACTCTGTTCCATAAACTTTCACAAGACTCATTATTATCTGTAAAAAAATAACAAAACATTCATATTCTCATCATCCATATTGCCGCTATGTGTGCATACCCAGTACAACCCGTTGCACATCCCTCTCATCCCTCCTGTTTATACTAATATTTATTAAGTCCCATATACTGTTTTTGCACATCCAATTTGTTTTGCACATCTTACTGTTTTACTGTTTTGCACTTTTCTTTATTCTATTGCACATTTTACTTCTTATTTCTTTTTTTACCTATATATATATATATATATATATATATATATACTCTTGTGTGGTGTTACTTTTATATAATTTAATTTTTACTTTATTTTTTATTTTTTATATATATATTTTCTTTTTTTTAATTCTTTGCACTGTCCACTGAGCGGACCTGATTTGAACTACATTTCACTTTTGATTATACCCTGTATAATTTATCATGTGACAAATAAAGAAACCTTGAACCTTGAAGTGCATTTACATGCACTTTCAAATTTTGAATTCAATTAAACTAAAAAGCAATTTACAAGCAACTATTTAATCTGTCTGTCTGAAATCATACCAGTTAAAGTTAAACTTCGGTCCAAGACAAGACCAGTCTTCGTCCAGCATGTATAGCTATTAATTAGACAACAACTGGCCTCGAACGTGTGCTTCGAAAGACAGATGTAACAAGAGATGTGTATTTAATCCTTCAAATATTCAATTACTCATTGTGTCATGTATAAAGACAGATTATAATATGCGTGTAAACATATTATTGAATAATCTGGTCTGAGATCAGATGTGCTGCATCTGCTTTTATTGTTCAGTATTTATCCTTACATGCATGACCCGGATCAGCAGTTTTTGGCTGTGGAGACGGACACGAGATCAGGAGCAGAAGGGGCCCATCTGCCTGTTTACAAACGCATTTGGTGCCCTGGAGTGTGTGTGTTGTAAGTTTATGTAAGTGAACGTGCATGTTTGTGAACGAGTTTGGCTGCTAAAATAGCAGCAGCTTGGCTGAGAGAGTGATTTGAATATCTGTAGTTTGGCAAGAGTGTGTTTATAATGTGCATTCTGTGGACGTGTGTGTGCAGTTTTGCAGTGAGTTCAATGCAGGGCTTGAATCTTGCTCAACTGACAACATTTTTAAATGATTCAGTGAATAAAGGCCTCCTGTAGCGAATCCATGCAGTTTTGTAAAAAGCAATTTATTTTTGTGTGGAAGTTTTGTGTAACTTCCAATAACTGTCATATGCTCGTTCACAAGAGTGCCATTCCAGGCAGAGGACATAGGCATAGCATATGTGCTAACATTTGTTAACAGGAGCAAAGGAAGCAAAGTTTCCTTACTTTACCAAACTTACTTTACCTCTGTTTACTCCTCTTGGCTTATATCGACATTCTTCTTTACAAATCCTTGTTTTGTACTTCTAATTTGTGACTGGCCTTTTGTTTTGTTCTGCATCGCGCTGATCAATGCTGTATGCGTGACACTTACATCTAACGTCATCCGCATTACGGAACAGCTTCCGCCTGCAACAGTTGGCAAAAGTGAAGGAAAGGTGTTTATAACAATTTAAATGTGGATATTTTTCTTACAAAAACACATTGATTTGCTACAGGAGGCCTGTATTCACCCCCAGAGCTGTGGGAGGCACGTTTCAATACGGATGAATGTGCTTTATTTCACTACTTTTGGACTGTTGAACAAAAACACCCGCCCATACCATTATAAAGCTTGGAAGAGCAAGGACCATTTTTAATAAAACTCAGATTGGATTTGTCTGAAAGAAGAAAGTCATACACACCTAGGATGCCTTGAGGGTGAGTAAAACAGACTCATTTTCATTTTTGGGTGAACTAACTCTTTAATGTAACAAACTATAGTATTTTAATGACTGTAGCAACTGTTTTCAGCATACCTAAATCCCAAACCATAATCGCAGATTTTTTTAGGGAGGCTTACATGAAAGACAGAGTGCTGAAACCTTCCTAAATGTTTACCTAAACGTTTACCTAAAACAAAAGCATCACGCAACCGATGATGTGTCATGAATACATTTGATTGGATCGAGCTCTGTGTGCGTCAGAGATGATGTTGCGGTTCTGCAGAAGGTGTCAGTGGAATTGGCTGCGATCTGACCGACCAGTGTGTTTGCTTCAAGCTGTTTAATCACATTTGTGTGAAGCAGGGACACCTGAGAGGACAGCGGTGTGACCGCAGCGAGATGAGGTCCCACCGGGATACTGATGTTCAGTTTGTTTAACCAGATTCACCTTGACTCACCGCAGTCCAGCTACTGATACTGTACCGATGGAGAGAGGAACAGGATGATCGTATAGGAGGAGTATAAAGGTGTAAAAAATGGTCAAGGGATACAGATGCAGTTAAAAAAGAACAGGAGGTTGGGTACAGATGTCCTGTGGTGTAATTGCGTAATGCTTAAATAAAGATAAAAGCTGTGGAAAATAACATAGGTGAGAGAGAAGTACACTGAGGTTTACTGCTCTCAGTTGTAGTAATAAAACCACACACACACACACACACACATACAACCACAATCTCACAAACTCAAAAGTGCATCGTAGCAGGGCTGGGTAGATTACTTACAAATTGTAATCTGTTACTGATTCCTAATTACATGACAAAAATTGTAGTTAGTAAGGGAATCCATTATATTACACATTTAGGTAAAAACAGACTACTTTTCAATTACTTTTAGTATACTTTTGACCTATGTTAATTTAATTAGGATAATCTTGTACCATATTGATTTCAAATACAAAGAGTAAGAAATATAATCCATTTATTATCAACAACATGAAGTGCATTAAACATTATATTGTATATTATAAAAATTTGCCCATTGGCCTCTGACCATCATGGCCTCCTATTCATCCCCATACACTGATTGGCTTCATCATTGGTCTCGTCTCCACCAGTAAGCTGGTGTGTGGTGGGCGTTCTGGTGCAATATGGCTGCCGTTGCATCATCCAGGTGGATGCTGCACACTGGTGGTTGCGGAGATTCCCCACTTCTATGTAAAGCGCTTTGAGTACCCAGAAAAGCGCTGTATAAATGTAACAAATTATTAATTAATTATAATGTCAAAGCTTCCCAAACTGTGTTTGTGAAGGAACTGCAGGGGGGTTTATGAGTTCAAAGAAAAGCTATTAATTAATTAAATCATAAAAAGGTTAAATAAAACAAATGATTCTAAAATTAATTGAAATAAAGCGCATACTGAAACTTAATTAAACTTACCTGCATGTCATGTGACCATAACCAACGTCAGAGCACCATGAACATGCAAATGTGAAACTTCATTATTCAAATATTTATTTTACTACCCAGCTCTGCATACTAGCATTCTATTCTTACTATTTCTGCAATATATAGAGTAGCATAAAAACAAAGTCATATGAATTTGGTGTCCATAGACTGTATGGGCAACCTATACATTTTCAAGATTTGCAGTACACTGTTCATATTACTGTATCCTACAATGCAGTGAGCTCAACAATGCTCTCCATTTCAAGCCTGACAAACCAAAACAAACTATAACCTTGATATCTAACATCTGCCAAAGGACATTTAGATGTTTAGTACAACTGTTTAATAATAAGAATGTTTCTTAAGCACCAATATGAGAATCATTTCTTTAGAATCTTTTTTTCTCAAAACTGTGTTAAAATGACAATAATATTATTTCACAACGTTTCAGTTTTTACTGTATTTTATTAAAATAAATGCTAGGTGAGTCTAGTTGAGATTTCTTTCAAAAACATTTAAAAAATCTTACCAACCCCAAACCTTTGAACATTGGTTTAAAACTACTGCAGCATTTTAAGATTCAGTATGCACTCAGCTAGCATTCCATGCAGGATGTATTGACACATACTTTCTCTCTCTTTCTCTTTTTCACACATTCAGATGAAGGCGACGATAGGTAAAGATATGTCCTCTAGCTGACACTCGCAGCAGCCTACATGTTCCAGCATACAAACTTTAGCTGTATACACTCAAGTTTTTTATATTTATACTTGACAGTGGGGTAATAAAAATGACTATAATTCAAGATATATTCAGGTTATTGTTTACCATTTTGTTTAGGATAAATTTTGTTCAGATACAGATCAAGAATATTAATTTTGCCGTGTTCAGTCAGTGGTCGGTCACACGTCTTCTCTTATTAACCAAAGGTGGATCTTGGAGGCTG
Source organism: Gymnocypris eckloni scoliostomus (assembly GCA_027564155.1). NCBI lineage: Eukaryota > Metazoa > Chordata > Actinopteri > Cypriniformes > Cyprinidae > Gymnocypris > Gymnocypris eckloni. The sequence goes on from CM050420.1 coordinate 15,350,047, forward strand.
GTAGGCACTCCGGAGTCCATCTGTTTAAAGCTGGATATTTGTTTTTATGAGCACCAGTTCAGAGCAGCAGGAGCTATCACTGCAGAGTCATTAATTAATTTGTTGCCATGGGCAACTAATATCAGGAGTAAACATAAACACCACACAGAAGTGATGATTGTTTAGTGACGTTAGCACCAGCATCAACCAGCTGGGGCCGAAAAGGATCCGCGGGAGACAGAAGGATAGCTGCGGGTGTGCGTTTGCATGTGTGTCTCTGAGTGTGTGTTGTCTTGTGCGTGTGCATCAGTATGTATGAAGTGTTGCTGCTGCAGTCATGTGACTGTCAAACCATCCATTTCATGTCTCTGAATGAGTCACTAATGATGATTAAACTGAAGCCCAAAGACAAAAACAACAGACATTTATCCCAGTTTATTCAATGCAGCACAAGCAGAGTTTTGATCCCGTCACATACACATGCACATACAACACACACACACACACGCACAGAAACATATGCACAGCCCCAAGCAGCAGCAGCTGGTGGTGGTGTGGAGTGAAATCATTATCCAGTGTGACAGTAGCTGATTCATTACCAGCAGTTAAGATGACAGTGGTCAATGACCAAATGCATTAAACAGAAACATTGAGAGGAAGAGACGTTTATTTCTGTCAGTCACAGACTCTTCCTCTTCCTCTATGCATTTCTTCTTGCTCTTTTTGATTTGAATAGAAAAGAATAGAAGAGAATACATTGGCATATAACTTAATCAATCCTAGCTTTTCATCATTATTCTTTATTAATACAAATATCTGTCCTAATCAGCAAAGTTGCCTCACCCACAGTTAAATCCAAGGACCCAGGGACCATCAGACCAGATGTAAAAAATGTCAAATAATTTAATGTAATTCATAAAATATTATTATTGATGTTATTATAATAATAATTATTATTCTAAAATAAATAAAATTGAATAAATTTGACATTTATTTTTGCTTAATTCTAAATAAGGCTTGGAAATCATAAGACTAATACAATTATTGTATTCTACTGACAGCTGTAGATTTACCTTTTAGGTCTTCAGGTTTTTAAATATATTTAATCTTGTGCGATCTGAAAGTAAACTCCATCTGTGAAAACCAGGCCAAGTCTCAAAATCTACTTATGAGAAAGCAAGCATCAAAGTTTGATTTCAACCATTAATTTCACTATGATTTTATTAATTTCACTTTGATTGTATTAATTTCACTATGATTTTAATCTTTGACATGGCCTTACTCAGTCAAAAGGTATTAAACATCACACATGGATAAGGCGAGATTGATTCCTTATGAAAGTCTTTAAAACAATATTTGAATAGGTGCTATACAAACTTTGAGTTAGTTTTTATTTTACTTGCAAACAGTAAAAAACAGAACCAGTAAAGCTTTGGCTGCAATGAATGAAGTCTTGAAATGTATTCATTATGCTGTCTTTCCATGTCGTGAGACTAATCTGTCAGACATCTCCTCTTAACTTCTCCATGTGTTTGAGAGACAAATAACCTTCTGAAACCTTCAAGATTCAGTGTGTGGATCAGCTAGACTCAACAGAGAGACAGAAATCTAGACACGAAGCGATTACAGTCGAAAACAGCACAGGAAAGCGCAAAATCATACTTTTACAGCACACACAGAAACTCTCAGGGGAAAATGCGAGTGTCTGTATATAAGCGGGACAATACTGTGACTGTCATATTTAAGATGATCACACAGCTGTGTAACTTTAGCATGGTCATTTGCACATAGCGGCACAAAAAACATCATCATTATTAGCAGCAGCAGCAACATCATTCATTCTTTCTCTATGTAGTTTTAATGAGCTTTTTATGACAATGAATAAACAGATTCTCTCCATACAACCATTATGGGTTAATGAATACTTTCCTATATGACTTCCAAGAGCCTCGATATATCAGCTTATGGGAATTTCAGCAAGAAACAATGATCATTCCCCATGCTGAGAAGAAGGATAGCAATTTGTATACCTGTCATAAACACTCTATACAGCATACAATCAGGGTCGGCGCTACAGGAGGGCATCCAGAGGCATTGCTCCCTCAGCCACATCATCCAAAATGTCATATTTGACCAAACTATTATGTCTTTCTCGTGTGTTTTACTCTATTTAATAGCCACAATGTGACTCCTCTATAAAATGAATGCATCAGTAAATTATTTGTGAAATAATTTGCTTTGAACAGTGGCGAATCCTGGCATATGCGATATACAGAGTGGCCTAGAGCAGTAGCGTTCTCTGGGGAGTCGAGGGGTGCACATATACAGCTTTGAGATAAATATTCGGGCAGTTTAACAGGACTGAAAATGAATTGTGACCTAGTGGGTATCTTTCTCTGAGCAACTCCCTAGGTTTTAGTTCACTGCCCCCTCACTTGGGCTGCTATTTGTCTGCTCCATAGAAATAGGATAAGTGCTCAAGGAAAAAAAGCCTCTTTACCTGCTGGAAGACTAAAATGGAAGAGAGATGATAAAAGCGGCATATAGTACAGGTCAAGGTTATCACAAAATTGTTCCCTGACAAAAAGGGAATTGAACTTGAAACCTTTATCAGTCTGTAGTGACATTCACATCACTGTATCAACAAGCAGCAATATTACTTTATTGATAATCCTTTGAATTTTTTAAATTCCTAATTGCATTTATTAATCATATTCATATGTATTTAGCTAGCAAGACAGAAAGGTATGATTTTTTTAGTTGGAGCTTAGGCACTAATAATAATTAAGAAATGTGTATGTGTAGGTTTTTTATATATTTTTGATGCCAACTCTGCATACATTTTACAGTACAGTATAATTTATAGTTTCAGATCTCTGAACTCAGAGTTGATCATCAGAGTTGAAAGCATACTTGGAGTTTTCGGAGTGGTATTTTCTGAGATTTCAAAGGTCAGATGTTCCTTTGACTGTCACTTTCCTCTCGTGACCTTTCATTAAAGTGGAGAGCTTGACCTAACACCTGTAATCTGTCCTCATACCTTCTGTCGACAGCTTTAAAACAGCAGAAAACACAAACAAAGTCAGGGCAAATCGGTATAAAACCCTCCGAAACCAGACATCTACGACCGGTGACCACTAGATCAACTGAAATTGGCATTGGGTTGAAAGCTTGTTGGAATAAATGCACGGGTAATGGATGTAATGCTCTTTTTACTGGATGCAGGGTAACCATAGCTTCTTTCATTGATGCTCCCATTATATGTCATCAGATCTGATCGCTAATGGGGGAAGTGTGTGTTTATGGAAGTCTGATGGGATGAAACGGCAGCAATTTGGCCATCATAGAAACTCTAAACCTCCCAGAACACAGAGCCTTTGAATGAAGAGAGGCAAAAGCCCAAACAAACAAACAAATGAATCTTTATCTTTCTTTTTACTCATTTGAATTTCATAGATTCTCTCTGTGCTGCATGATGAAATGCTCCACATTAAAATTGTACTGATAAAGAGAGGCTGCTAGATGGATATGGGGATATGAATGTAGCATCTAGAGAGCTCAATGTTAGAATTTACTGTGCGTAGGATGAAAAAAAGAGCTAGAGAGAATTGATTGGATTGGATACTTGAGTTTTTTACCTTTGTTATTGCTTTAAAGGATCAGTTCTCCCAAAAATGTAACTTCTGTCATTATTTTCTTAAACTCATATGAGTTTATTTTTCTATGGAATACATTCAGAAAAATTGTGCAGATTGATTTTCACCCCATGCAATTACAATGAATGGGCACTGGAACTCGGAAGCTTCAAAATGACACAAAATAACATGAAAGTATCATAAAAGTGGTTCCTACTACTTGTGCACTCTGTTGCAAGTCTACTGAAGCCATACTGTCTGATTTGTCATTGTTAAGTATTGCATCTTGTAGAGCTGCTTTGTCATTAATTGAACTGTAATTGATATGAATGATCATAGATAAATTAAACAAATACTAATACCCGAAATACCTAAGTATTGATTTTCATTAGGTAATGAGTATTTGATGATTAATTGAATATTTTACTTAAAAATTATTGCTATTTTAATGTTTTTGAAGTCTCTTATGCTCACTATAGCTGCATTTATTTGATAAAAACAAGTAAAAATTGACATTTTGAAATATTTAAAATAAATTTTCTATTTTAAAATGTATTCCTATGATGGAAAAGATGTCACATGATTCTTCATAAATCATTAGAATATGCTGATTTAGTGCTCAAGAAATATTCTTGTAATTATCAATGTTTAACACACTTGTGAAACATAACGACTATTCCTCTCTCCATGGCCTAATGTTTCCCACTCACATTTATTTTTTTGTTCTTTGTTTTTACATATATATATAACAAATAAATATAAGACCCTGAAGTATTTTTTTTTTTTTTTTAACATGTATACAGTAAATACATAGCCTATATTTCCATTTAAACACTCACATGGCATCCACTGCAGCGCATGATGTTGAGAATGTCACATCTCCATGTACGGCACAGCAGATCAAGTGCATTAGAAACACAAAAGTCTCCTTTGTGCGACTAGAAATCAATTTTACTGATTTTTGTACTGTGCTGCTCCTACACAACCCCTGACAGCAAACGTCATGAGACAAACAGCTATTCTGAACTCAGTGACCCCCCACGCACACACAGAGACATATGTTGCCTTACCGATCCGAAACGCTTCGTTTTGACACCCTGCAGCTGTGGGTGATTATCATTATTCACCCTTGCTAATGCATTCAACCTCATTCCTCTTTCTGTCCCTTATCCTCTTCTCCCTCATCCTTTGTTCTCTTTAATCGATGCTTCTGATCAGTATCGACAGAACATCTTCACTTACTAACAGAGCAATAGACGTCGTGTTGATGCGAGAGAGAGTAAGCCATGTATTGGGGCAGAATGGTGAGTCTGGATCTATTCAAAAGAGGGCGTGAATTTTGAGTGTCAAGTTAATTAAAGCTTGTGGTAACAACTGAAAGCCCTCATTAGCAGGGTGATTTTCTTCACGGCAACATTACCATGCAGAATGCATAGGTCCGTAACATCGGGAGCATATCTTAACCTGTAAAACTACTACTGCAAGACAAGAGGCTAATAAGGTAACAATACACAGAATTATATATATATATATATATATATATATAGAGAGAGAGAGAGAGAGAGAGAAAGAGAGAGAGAGGAATTAACTGATATTTCAGGTGTATCTCTTATAAGCCACAGTGTTGTAAAGCACACTAGAGATTTGTGTTTTTCTTTAAAGGTCATTTAGAATATGCTACTCCACCTAAAGGTCAAAACCATCTTATTACCACAAATAAATAAATAAACAAACATCCATTCTTTCCCCATTTGCCTCTGTAAATCCCCAATCCCCTAGAAGCCTCCTGTTTTTACAGAAGAAACAAGTGTAAAAGCTCAAAGTAATTTCAAAACAGACTCTGCCCTCATACGGTCAAAATCTCTCTCTCTCTCTCTTTCTATCTCTCTCGCTCTCTCTCGCTAACGTCATTAAAATGAAGATAAAACCCTGTCTGGATTTGGCATTGTTGTTCCAGCACTGTGTTCAGGGCCAGATTAACAAATGGACCATGATGCAACTGAATCAGTGATTGGACAATATATGCAACACAAAATCTGATGTTTCACTGCAGAACACGCAACATAGGGTTCGCAGTCATTTGGTCTCATTCACTCATATGTCTAATCCCGTAGCAAAGAAAAATCACAAAAGAGATGGTTTTAATATCTCAGCTGTTTCTCCTAGATAGCAATGTGATTATATGGCGAGCAAATGGAGATTCAAGAGTCTCCTGCTTCTTCGATTTTTTGTTTTCAGAGGAATACATTTATTTTCTAGATATTCAAAGAAAAAAAACCTAATTTTGCAATCAAAAGATGAAGATTTGAAATATTTATCAAATGCTTCATATCTGAAGTAGACTCCACATGGATTTGTATTGCACTGTACTCACAACTATCTCATTATTGTACTTTTATTTCTTCTACGACATTTTAGGAGACTTTATTGAATTTTCCAGTAATGTTTATATGTAAATATCAGTTTTGTCTTTATTTCTCCAAAACTTGCACTGATACTTCTCGATGATATTACTAAGCTGATAATTATTTACATTTTAGCTAATATCCCATAAATGCAAATATAAAATGCTATACTGCTATGCTGTCTAGTAAAAAAAAAAAACTAAAATCAATGGTGTAACATGAATTTAGGCATCACAACATCATAATTCACAGTATGATATGAAATGTTTTTATATTTGTAAAAGATTACATTTAACAGTGTTATTAAATTATTAGTGCTTTAAAGATTTACTTTTCATGAGTGTTAGACGGCAATAAAGGTAATCTAATTAATTAAATATCCACTATACCAATAAAATTAATAACATGTACATCTAATATTGACCAATATCCAATATGGTATAGATATAGTCTATCATGCATCCCTAAAATAAGTAAGAGCAATGTCCAAGCAATACAATTTTTCTTCACTCTGTCTTCCCTCTTGCACTCTTTTGTTTTACTTCAAGTCTTATCCAGCCGTCTTGCCAAGAGAAAACACAGAGCCATTTTATTCAACAGTAGAGCAGTTAAATTAAATGTTACTGGTGTAAACAATACAGAGGAGGAAGAAAACCCTTCGTAGAGATGACAGGGCAGAGAAAAACAGTTAACCATTCACACACAATATAGGCTGGATATTTCTGATTAACCTATTTGATTATTGCTCTAATGAGGACTAGTTCTCCTAGCTGACATGCTAGTGTTCTTAGGGCCGTGGTTCTGTGTCATAGTAATGCAATGTCTCAGTCTCACCAGAGAAGTAGAACTGCAGTGCTGTATTTCGCTCTGACTGAGTGAGGTGGAGACCCTGGTAACGTGCACATCAGTGTGAATGAATCAATGAATATTAGAAGCACCAGGCGTGTAAAACACACTACTGCATTGGTCAAGAGCACAGACAGGAAGCTTCAGAATCAACAGGCGTGTTATGATGGGATACAAACCTGAACATACTGGCACAATCAACAGTGAAAAACTGCTGGTACGTGTAAATTAACTCTTATATTTGGATTGAACTGAATGAGAAAACCATTCCACACACAGGCAGTGAGAACGCATGACATCAGTGGGGTTGGAAATGTCATAGTGGTTTACATTGTTCAGCACATGTACCTGAGAACATTAGTCACAGTGACACACACTTCTACAGCGTGTTTTATTGATGAGAAGAGTCTCATCTCGCTCTCATCTCAGGTCAAGTCTCAGATGCGGGTGGAGACTGGATCTCTGGTGTGAATTTAGTAATGTGTAATGAGATCTGTGCTACTCTGAAATCCATGTAAAACTAGCCATCACATTAACACAACAATAAGGATGATATATAGGGTTATAGTTCAACATAATGCCCGCAATGACCCGTTAAGAGATTCGGTAATGTACATATACACAGATAACTCTTAAACGAAAGCGTAAATTAGTAATTATGTGTCTAACAATTTGTAATTCTACCTCAGAATAACACAGTCACCTGAACACAGACACAAGTGTATTCATCAAGGACCAAACCATTTAGCAATGTAACATTCATGAGTTACTGTCCACAATAGGAGAAGTCCTTAATATTGTTGTTTTGGGGACACAAGGCTCACAGACCTCACAGACAGGTGCTTCAGCCAATGATCAGCCATCTAAACAGGAAGTCAAAGACCATTTTGACTTCAGCTTTGGCTTCAAAGCCACAGTGACACAGCAGCTACATACACTATGATAGTAGCTGTAGCAGTATGTATATACAGTATCTCACAAAAGTGAGTACACCCCTCACATTTCGGCAATCAATTTAGAATATCTTTTCAAGGGACAACACTATAAAAATGAAACTTGGATATAGTTTAGAATAGTCAATGTGCAACACAATGTGCAAAAGCTGGCAACAAAATGGTACACCCTAATTGATAACAGCTATTCATCGTTTAACCATGCAAAGCCACATGTCCTATTCATCATGTTCATGTTTTGTCTGCTTGACAGGACCAAACAAATTTGTGTATCTTGTTTTAGAGTAGTTCAAATTTGGTTCTTTGAGTACAATTCTCTCCTACTGACCACTGGATGTTCAACATGGCACCTCATGGCAAAGAACTCTCTGAGGATTTGAGAATTAGAATGGTTGCTCTCCACAAAGATGGCCTAGTCTATAAGAAATTCGGTAACAGCCTGGAACTGAGTTACAGTACAGTGGCCAGGGTCATACAGAAGTTTTCCAAGACGGGTTTCACTCGGAACAGGCCTTGCAAGGGTCGATCAAAGAAGTTGAGTCCTTGTGCTGTGTGTCAGGTGCAGAAGCTGGCTTCAAAAAACAGACACATGAGTGCTGCCAGCATTGCTTTAGAGGTTGCAGAAGTGGAAGGTTAGCGTGTCAGTGCTCAGACCATACGCCACACACTGCAACAAGTTGGTTTGCATAGCGTTGTCGAAGCTGGCTCACAAAAAAGCCTGCAAACAGTTTGCTGAAGACAATCTGGCTAAGAGCATGAATTACTGGAACCATGTCCTGTGGTCTAATGAGTCTAAGGTAAAATTGTTTGACTCAGATGGTGTCCAGCATGTGTGGTGACGCCCTGGTGAGGAGTACCAAGAAAATTGTGCCTTGCATACAGTCAGTCAAGCATGGTGGTGGTAGCATCATGGTCTGGGGCTACATGACTACTGCTGGTACTGAGGAGCTGCGGATCATTGAGGGAAACATGGATTCCAACATGTGAAATTCTGAAGCAGAAGATGATGTCCTCCCTTCAGACACTGTTTTCCAACATAACCACCCCAAACACACCACCAAGATGACAACTGCCTTGCTGCTGAAGGGGAAGATGATGGAGTGGCCAAGTATGTCTCCAGACCTGAACCCTATTGAGCACATGTGGGGTATCCTCAAGCGGAAGGTGGAGAAGCACCATATGTCTAACATCCAGCAACTCTGTGATGTCATTATGGAGGAGTGGAAGAGGATGCCAGAAACAACCTGTGCAGATCTGGTGAATTCCATGCCCAGGAGGATTAAGGCAGTTCTAGATAACAATGGTGCCCCTACAAAATATTGACACTTTGGACCCAGTTTTGACATGTTCACGTAGCGTGTACTCATGTTATATGTTGTATAACATGCGTGTACAGTTATATGTTGAGTCATATTTAAAGGACAGTAAATTTGTACTTCTATACAAGCTGTATATTGACTATAAAATATATCCAAGTTTAATTTGTGCAGTATTGTCCCTTGAGAAATTATACTTAAATTTTTGCTGAAATGTGAAGGGTGTATTCACTTTTGTGAGATACTGTAGCCTGTTACTCAAGTCATATGCCATATCACTCAAAATAATCACCTAAATTAATCCTCCACAATCTCTTAAAACCAATTGTGTCAAATGTCTGCACATATCAGTCATGAACATATGAATAAATGGCCTGTGATTTATGAGGGGCAGGGATGACGTAAATGGGGCTATACAGCTCTGCAGTTGCCTTCTGTTGTTAATGTGTATGAGAAACGCTAAAGGATGTTCCTCTGCTTGCTTCACACACGCTTCAATATTAATTGGTGCATAATAGGGATGAATAAAGTCTAGCCTGGGGCAGCGAGTTAAATCCCAACCTACCGCTGCTTCAGGCAGACATGACTGCAGTCAGCAACCATGGTCATTAGGGTTAGATGCTAATAGCAGTTAACTTGGAAAAGAAAGAAAATACACAAGCTGCAGGGAAACAGCTTCTCTTTCGATGAGGTGTAATGTTATACTGTAAACAGTTCTGTTTGTTTAAATTGCACTTTGGTGGTTTAAAATACCTAGTACATGGGGCTACTTAAAGGGATAGTTCACTCAAAAAGGGAAATTCTGTCATCATTTTCTCAACCGCATGATGCTCCAAACTTGTATGACTTATTTTATTCTGCATAACACAAATGAAGAATGTCAACACTGGACCCTATTAACTTTCCCTATGTGAACTGAAACATTATTAAAATATATTCTTCTGTGTTACGCATGCCATACAGATTTGGAATGACATGAGGGTGAGTAAATAATGGCAGAATTCTTAATTCCACTGTTAGAAAAGTTATGCAAAAATTTTACCTTTCGGGGTACAACACTTTGTCACTGAGGCAGTTATGTACTTTGTTTTCACTTTGTACCTTATCTACCCCTAAAAGGTGCATATTAGTGCCTTCCAGAATAGTTATATGTACCCCTAAAGTTCTATTTTGAACCCTTTATGGGGTAAATAAAGTACAAAGTAGTCCCTTTAAGGTGGCAAGCTCCTGTACCTCTGAAGGTATAATTTCTGCACACAGTGATGAATGAAATGGGGGTGTGGCTTTATGTGCATTCAGGGTTAAAAAGTGTACATATACACAGAGAGAAATCATTCATAGACAAAATGACTCACCCCAGCGTTGTCATGGTTACAATGGTGTACCAGAAGGAGGCCGGGATGCTGGTGAACTTGCTGGACGAGGAGCCTTTCTCAGCGTAGAACATGACTGTGGCAAATATGATGATGGCCATGGTGAGGGAGAAGAGGAGGAAGCCAAGCTCGGACGCGCAGCTTTTCAGAGTGTAGCCAAGGATCCGGAGACCCTGGGAGTGGCGGGAGAATTTAAAGATCCGGAAGACGCGGAACACCCGTAGTGTGACGAAGGCTCCGCTTACGTCCTCGTTGTTGGTCATGACGAGCCCAATGTAATATGGCAAGATGGCCACCACGTCAATAATGCTCATCACGCTTCTCATAAAGCGGTACCTACTGGGTGCCGCGAACAGTCGCATTAGATACTCCACCGTAAAGATCATTACGCAAGCTGTGTCCATACAGAAAAATGCCTCGGTGTAGCGCTCACCACAAGGGATGTCTCTCTGGTTCGGCATAGAACCACAAGGAACCGTCTCAACCACATTGGTAATGACAGATATGGCGATGAAGAATCCGGTTACGTAGTAGAAAACCAGCGCCATGGTGCTAGTTTGCGGGTTCTCGAAGGCCCTCCACATGGTCTCGCGGTAAGTCATGTTGGGGGGTTTGTTGTCTTTTTTGTCCTCAAGGTCATCCATAAGACGCTCAATGTTGTCCCTCTTGCGGTCCTTGTACTCTTCATAACAGCAGTCACTGATGATTTCGGGAATGATTCCAAAACGCCAGCTCCTCGTCGTAAGCAGAGATACACTCGTAGCGTGGGAAGTGCAGCTTCCCTGTGCGGTAGAAGTTAAGAATACTTCTGAACACATCCGAATCTCGGTCAAAGAAATACTCCCTAGTTTCCTCATTGAAGAAGAATTCTTTTTCAGAGCTCCCCAGGAGCGTATCAGGGTAACGGTCTAGCGTGTTGCGCCAGGTCTGGAAGCGTCGGCCACTGACGTTGAGGATAATAAGCTCGTCCTGATGCTTGTTCTTATTGGTTGGTGCAACAGGCATAGGCAGGTTGGCCACGGGCATCCATCCTATGGCTGCCGCCCGAGCGAAGGGGAGCCAGGCTGCCACTCCACCAGCCATGGGGACTCTGGCTGGGGTCAAGGGGACCAGTTCAAACACCTTCACAACCAGCTTGACATTAGATTAGACCCCATCTACATAGAGAGAGACAGGAAGATGGGAAGATATGAGTGAGTGAGAGGTTTGCAAATGTGGGAGGACAGGAAGAGGAGAGAGCTCCAGTGGGAGAGAGTGAGACAGATGTGAAATGGGAGTGAAAAGATGGCAAGAGCGAACAGGATGCCAGCAGAATAGAGAGGCAGAGGTAAAAGGGAAGCAATCATGTAGAGTACAGTAAAAAGAAGTAAAGAAAAACTAAAACGCAAGGCACGGACAGGGAAGAAAGGACAGAAAAATGGTAGACTGTATCAGACCTCAAACCTTAAGTCGATTATTTAGAATCACTCTTTCTCTCTCAAAGCAAAGTACAAAATAGATAAAACAGCAAAACAAGACAGTTGTCAATTTTTATCATTAATAGCCCATATTTCGCATTCAAGGGTGCAGATGAAACTATGCAAATATTCTGACACTAATATAGTGTATTATAACATACTGTGACACTGCACTAACAGTATAGTTTTAAAGACAGTTGAATAATAACTTCTGTTTTACCACGTCAGTTTTTACAGTAACAGCACAAAACATTATAGAACACATGCATCCTGACAATTCTTAAAGAAAGCTGAACATTTTGTATTTATTAAAATGTAAATAAATTTAAAACTATTTATTCTCAGCTCATGTAAAAGGGACTCTAAAGGGTAAGAGACGGTTTGTGCTCGAGACACAGAGCCCTTTGGCAACTGCAGTTAGAAACAGATGCGAACCTGTTGAGCTTAATGCAAAACAATAAAACGCCACGAAATATCGGTCGCTAGACACTGACAGTGCTGTAGTTCGTACTTTACGAGCATCCAGCTTTGCACTGTTAACACTTCAACTGCGGTTATTCACAGCTGCGCCTTAATAAACATTGTATAATATGAACAAGGCTAATCAATACTATTATTATTATAATAGTAATTATTACTATTATTATTATTATTATTATTACTACTGTTTTTATTAATAATGGTCCAAATGGTAAAACACAGCAAACTCGTTTTCAACAGTTGAATTTTTTGTTACTTACCCATGAAAAATCTGTGAACTTCTCATTCATTCAGCTACATTTATGACATTTCCTCCTGACATCACTTCGAAAGTGTTCGCCGAAACATCCGCACAATAATGACGAAAAGATTAAACAAAAACCCAGGTCAAAGAATAAAACAAGGGACTAACCAGCGTGATAGGAGCCGCAGCAAATAATAGTTTAGTTTCTTATTTGGGTCCCTGGTCACATGCTGCACTGTTTAATGATCCATTTGCTCTGACGGACAGAAATGCCGCACCGACCGCTAGCGCGCTCAAAGTGACTTCCCGCAGGATGCTCGGCTGATGGATAGAGGTGGTAGTCTTTTCCCAACCTCTCTCTCTCTCTCTCTCTCTCTCTCTTCTCTACGTACACCAGCACACTCCCTTTCTCCCGCTCCGAGATCTCTCAGCTGCCAGGTCTCGCGCTCTCTAGTTAGGCGCTCCGCGCGATCCGTCTTCGTGGAGCAGAGAGAGCGCGAGACGCACAGAGGCAGTATATGCTCGCTTTCGCGTCTCTCACACTGTTTGACAGCGCGCTGATGTCACCTTACTTTATAGTGGGCTCATCCTGATTGCGCAGCTTTGTTACCTGAAACAATATAGAAATGGGGACGAGGTAATTGATTTGAAAAATTACGCGGAGCCCAGGGTTTAGCCATCCATATTCAAAGATGACATTCAAAACATCTTGTACGACTTCTCATTTGATTCGTAATGCTAAATTTAAGTAAAGCTTAAATCAGAAAGTATTAACGCAGGAGTAGGCAAAACTATCATGATAAAAAAGGTTTGTGTGTATGTCATGATTCACATAATGTTTATTTGTCTTAATCTTTTATGTTTTGCAAGACATTGATGCAACAAATTCCTAAAATGATCTGTTTGTGTGTGTGTGTTAAAGTAAGGGCTCGTAAATTGGCCAAGTCATGTTGTAGATACAACTTTAAATGTAATAATGATAATGTTCATGTGAGTGTGGTGTTATTATGGTGGTCTCGCTCAGCCAGACCTTTGACTAGACTGCAAAGGTCGGGTCGATAGCTTATTTTAGCCAAGAACCGCCCACTTAGACAGAAAGAGCTGTTTGACTGATGTGTAAAGCAATCCCAATTCGTTTTGCTTATACATGTTAGGAACGAGGCTATTTGAACTATTTTGTAACGCACAGGCTGATATTAAAATATATATTAAATAATGACGCAGCTGTTTAAGAAATAGCATAAAGTGTATAAGCACTATAATATATGGCAAAAATAAGTAAACAATTCATAAAACAAACCATTCTCTCTAGTTTAATTGCTATTACGTGCCTCAAGCAAAACTCTGATTATCTTTTAAAGATTTGATGTCACTGTCTTGACAAACTTTGAAAAATAATCCAGTGATTATTTTGCTTGTAACCTGAAAGAATAATGCTGTGGGCATTCATGCATTCATAATTATCCTTCTGCTGTCATTCAATAGCAATTAATTTGTGTTTTTGGACCAAAACCTTAACCAGTCCTGCAAATTAATGAGCAAACACAAAGCTATATGCACTGCTCTTCTCCAGGCCCAAAATTAGGCCACTGGAATTTTATTTCTCAGTGAATTATTTATATCCTTCTTTTTTTCTCCTGTAACGTCCTTCAAACGTGGCTCAGCGGATGAATCCTCAGCATTTATCAGCTTTGGAAATCCTTGATGAATTTAGTGAGCTGGCGTGCCTTGTGATGAAACCATGTTGTTGAGTGTGGAGCGGGTTCTGATATGTGTAACCACACATTCACTGCTTCAGTAAGCAATATAAAGCCTAATTAACTCTGCTGGGACTTTCAGCTCTCAAAGTGGGCCTGAAGGTTCTGAAGAATACCAATAAACTCAGATCAGTGGCGACAGTGTAAAAATGCACCCTAAATGCATACTTTTTCAGTTGAGTGAACAGCGGTGCTTTTTCTAAAAGCACTCACTTACCTTTAACACTGGCGAAGAAATACAACTCAACTCCACACAATTCCTTCATAATACACTTATTTGCTCCTGAAGTAATTATAAAGCTTGTAGTCTAGTTTAACTTATTTCGGACAGACACAAGAAGGCACTATCGAAGAAACAGTTTTGCCTGAAGACCCCTCTAAAATATCCTGTCAATAAGAATAGACTGATCAATAGCATCCAACAATGTGTTTAAATTTACAATAACAGGCACGGAAACACATCCACTGTCTGCGGTTAGAAGGAAACATTAATCAATTTAACTACAGCCGCTTCGGTGATATGATGGGGAGCAAAACCAGACTGCAGCAATTCACGTAATTACTGGCTTCGTAAATGATCATGGTAATGTGATTTAATGTTTTAATCTAAATAGTAAATGTAAGGTTAGGTGATGGGTGCAGCTTGGGTGTGACTGATGTTTTAGCTTCATCTGAAGATGTATAGTCAGGCTCTTTCTGAGAGTCCGGATCTCCAGCAGAAGGTTATAAGGAAGTAAGGTGAGCAAACTCGGTTCAGTTGTCTCCTCTAACCTCGCTGTGAACACACCAGGGGCCTGTCGTAGACAGATCGGTCACTTTTAGTGCTCTGCTGAGAGTGACACATCAAAGCAATGGAGTGCAGTTCAGTCGTGATTCATGCTGATGTGCATTTAGCTCTGAGTCACAAATTCATAAATTCAGAATTGTTACATCACAGTGGCCAAAGTGAGACACAGTGCCCTCAAAAGCGGAGTGAGATATTGGTGTACTAGTATGTGTGTTTTTCTTACATTGTGGGGAACAAATGTCTCTGCAATGTTAGAAAATGTGTGTGCACAGGGCTGTGGAGTAACAAAATACATGTAACGGTGTTATGTATTTAAAATACAAAATATGGGTAAGTGTATTTCGTTATAATTACATTTTAAATAGGTGGAAATTACATTACAGTTACCAGGGGCGGATTTAGTGAATTGGGGGCCCCAGGCAAATATAGGAATGGGCCCCTATACATTTGCACACATTTACCTAGATCAACCTTGAGGTTCCTTTTTTGTTGTGATGCTTGCTGCTGCACAATGGTGCCCCATAGTTGTGTCTAATGTTTCTAAATTTTTCATGTTCATGTTATAATGGGATTATTTCATTTACATTTATTCATTTAGAAGACACTTTTATTATCTCATGTTGTAGACCACGAAATAGCATTTTATTTACCGTTGAGATACAAGTTTTAACCAAAAACTAAATAAATTCTAAAATGATAAACCTCACAATTGAACCTGTAAACCATTTTTTTTTAAGAAAATGGATGAGTCAGAAGTATAAACTATGATATTATTTAAAATGGGTTTATGTGGGAGGATTTTTGCACTTGTCTGAACAAAAACAGACTGGATTATTGCAAATGCACATTCATTCTCTGCCAGTAGGAGGTGCTTTTGGAACGTCAGAAATATAAAGGTTCCCCTGGTAACGACTGTATGGCTCATAAATTATACTTTATCAGGTAAAATGGAAATGCCATCGAAACTTTCTGAAGACAATTGGTTCCCTACCAGCGTAAGCCTTCATTTTATTTTCTACTAGTCATTTTAACTTAGGGCTGTCAATCAATTAAAACCTTTCATCGTGATTAAATCGCATGGTTGTCATGAGTTAACTCAACATGAGTTAACGTTTCATCCGAAGGACGGTGCTTTTAGTTTTTACAGTGTAGTGTCCCTGTCACTATGCTGGGGCGTTAGGACCCACACAGACTGCAGGATGAGCACCCCCTGCTGGTCTCACTAACACCTCTTCCAGCAACAACCATAGTTTTCCCAGGAGGTCTCCCATCCAGGTACTGACCAGGCTCAACTGTGCTAAGCTTCAGTGGGCAACCAGTCTTGAGCTGCAGGGTGATATGGCTGCTGTATAATGCTGTATATTTGAGTTTTGGTTACCTGTATTTTCAAAGGAGGGTCTAACCTCTCAGGTTTCATTAAAATATCTTAGTTTGTGTGTCAAAGATTAATCCAAGTCATATGGAATGACATGAGGGTGATTACATGACACATTTTCATTTTTGGCTGAACTATAACTTCAATAAATGTACTAAATAATGTTTTTATTCGAACAAAAATATTTGTAAATATGCCGTAGGGTAAAGAATAGAAAATATTATTTGCTCAGTATGAAAATCAGTCTAAATCAATTGAAAGTCTTCTCTATGGTAGAAAAACAAGTGTGTGTGTGTGTGTGTGTGTGCATGTTTATGTGGTTTATGAGGACACAAATTTGTATAATGACATAGGAATGACATAGGTATTACAAAGAGAAGGTGATTTATGAGGACATTTTCAGTGTCCCCATAATTCAAAATGCTTATAAATCATACAGAGAGAGTTTTTTTGAGGGAAAATAGAAATGCACCGTCTCCTGTGAGGGCTAAGTTTAGGTGTAGGGTAGGTGTAGGGCAATAGCACATACAGTTTGTACAGTATAAAAACCATTACGCCTATGGAGAGTCCCCGTAAACCATAAAAACCAACATGTGTGTGTGTGTGGGCTGTAGTCAAGTCCACCTTTGTCGAGTCCAAGACAAGTCCAAGTCCAAAGAGGTTCGAGTCCGAGTCAAGTCCAAGTCCAAAGAGGTTCGAGTCCGAGTCAAGTCCGAGTCCAAAGAGGTTCGAGTCCAAGTCCAAGTCCAAGTCCAAATGAGACGGTCAAAACAGAGAAAGAAAAAAATCTTCTTCAAAACCACATACTTAATTATTGATAATTGATGTGATACGAGAGACGGCATATCTTCTATTCTAATATAATAATTTTGCATTATTGTTTGTAATGATCTAAAGCATGTGCAACAACACTGTAGGATCAAATTAGGCTATTTTATTTCTCCTCCTGAGACCCAGCTATGGAGTTTTTGCCTCTGTAGTGGACATTCTATTTTAGTGAATTTCTCTGAGACCTCACATGTCACAGTTATAAGCCTGAATGTCCTGTACAGAGCACATTCAGGGCTTTATAGAGATACTAAATGTGTTTTAAACCCTCTCCTATGCCTTTAAAGATGGCAATATTTAATTTAGTGAAAAATTGTACATCCTTATGGAAATATGATTATATTCTGTAATGTCTTTTAAATCTTAATCATTTTCAGATTGTTTGTCATAAAGCAACATCTCAGGAAAATGTTATGGGTTTTCAAATTCAAATATAACTTCCTGTTATGAAACAGGACATAATTTCATGCATGTTCAATGTAGAGGACACCAGGATTAAAAGCATGTTTATTATGCATTTTGGGAGACAACAATTGAATAGGGAAATAAATTATATATCAGTTTTCTTATGAAATATCATATATTTTTATGAAAATCTGGCCATGTATTACTCCCATTATGATTTTTTTTCAACATTCTGTCCCAACAGCAACACATTAATAAGCAAATTAGATATAGTGTATAGATACACTGTGTTTAATGGGAAACCAGTTTATGGAATTTTTTACACACATATTGCATAAAACAAAATGGTATATCAAATCATTTTGTTATACATTTTAAAACATAGTTGAGAATCATCCTTAAACAAAGTTTAGTATAAAAAAATCCTGAAACCTAAAAATGTATTTGGTGATTTAAAAAAACTCCCATTGATTTTGCCATTTTCTATTCATGCCATTTAATTTTAGTCCTTGTGTCCTCTACAGAGGACATATAATCAAATATGAATAAAATAGTTTTTCAAAAAAAAAAATGTTTTCTTATGTAATGACATGAAAACTTTTTTTGGGGGGGGGCACTTAGTATATTCTAAGTGCACCACACATGACGTTGTCTTCATGATGTAAATGTGAAACAAATCACTAAATATCTTTGCAGAAAAGATGAACTACAACTACATCTTGTACAAACTTATATTATGCATATTAGGCTATATGTTCTGAAATAATACAAGACAAATGCTCAAAAAACTCAAGTAATTCCAATTCAAAATGACTGAAGGTATAACACCTAGAGTGCTATTATTAACTATAAAGGCTCTGTAAAACAATGAACAGCAGTTCTCAGCCTGTCACCCTGATGCAAACCTGAAAGATCAGATATACAGTACATGTACAGTAAGTTTCTTCACGGGTTTTGTATTCAATTACGCTGCTTTTCCATTGTTTTTTCTATGTAAACATGGACGCGTTTGACGGTTGCGCTCGCGTCTCTTGCAGCGTCTCGTGCATGAAACGGCTTTCTAAAAACACGGAGCTCTAGTTATTAAAAG
Source organism: Gymnocypris eckloni scoliostomus (assembly GCA_027564155.1). Lineage (NCBI taxonomy): Eukaryota > Metazoa > Chordata > Actinopteri > Cypriniformes > Cyprinidae > Gymnocypris > Gymnocypris eckloni. The sequence continues at coordinate 15,368,977 of CM050420.1, forward strand.
ATGTTTAACTCACATCTTCTTGTATTTTTCCTATTCCACTGCCCGCATCAACACAAAAACACACTCTGTGTGAATGGCACCTAGAGAGCATCACACGTGAGCAGTTAATCATGTGCATCGACATGCGGTTGGATTGTTCTTTTCTCTTTACTGTTATTATCAAAGTGTCTAATTCTAGCGTTTGGTAATATTTCTATTCAAAATCACAATTCCTCGATTTATAAAAAATCTAATTGTGGCAAAACATTAAATTCGATGTATTATGTAACTTGCCGACAGCGTGTCTGTGGCCAAAATAAAGATAATTTATGCCTCCACGCAGCGCGCACACTCATATGACGCAGCTGTGCATTTAACAGGCGACCAATGACAATGCCCGTTCTAGATGGAGTTAAACCAATGGCAATTACATTACCCATTTGCGGAACAAGCGAGTCTTTGTTTTGAAAGAGAAAAAAAAAGCATATATTGCTGGACTCGGTAGAGACCAACTTGAACATTTGGCGAGTCCGATGACCAAGTCCGAGACAAGTCCGAGTCCAAATACCAACGAGTCCAAGACAAGTCCGAGACGATAGAAAAACGTCTGGAGACCGGACTCGAGTACTACAGCCCTAGTGTGTGTGTGTCTGTGTGTGTTTAAAGCAAGGAGTGGAGCAGATATCCATAAAAATGGCTAAATCTGTTTTGAAATGCCATGCCTTTTACATATAAGGCAACTTTCAAGCATTAGACCCTAAAATTTCATTAGGAAATTTCCATAAAGGTTGCTTAGTTCAGTATAAAAACAGTTCAGCCTGATAACTTATTCCCTCTCACGGATCTGCATTATGGCAGTATTTCTCAAGCTATTTTTGTCTTATGTCCCCCATATCCCCATCTGTAAATCTCAAGTAGGTCTTTATAGACAGAAAACCAGAAATATGGTCCTCTCATACTGGATATCCTTCAGTATGATTGTTAATATAATTGAAGTGGCCATTATTACAAAGATTCACTAAAACAGTTGGTACTGCAGGTACAGAAAAACAGGATAATGAGACACATGTGCTTGTTTCTGGTTTCTGGTTTCTGTAATTTCTGGTTGTATAGGCTTTTTATTTCTTATTTTTAAGATGTGTATGTTTTATGCTTACTGTACAAAAGATGCACTTATTTGATTATGCAAATTGCAATACAGTAATATTTTGAAATATCATAACATTTTTAAATAATTGTTTTCTACTTTAATGTTGTAAAATGTAATTTATTACTGTGATGGCAAAGCTGAATTTTCAGAAGCCATTACTTCAGTCTTCAGTGTCACATGATCCTTCAGAAATCATTCTAATATGGTGATCTGGTGCTCTAGAAACATGTCTTATTATTATCAATTTAAAAACAGCCGTGCTGCTTATATTTTTGTGGAAACCATGGTACATGTTTTTCGAGGATTCTTTGATGAATATAAAATTCAAAAGAACAGCATTCATTTGAAATAGATTTATTTTTTATCATGAAAAAAATCAAAACATTTGAAAGGTAGGGTGTAAGTGTTTTATCCATCAGTCTATATACACATGCTTGTATGGACCCAACTGGTGGCATTTAACGATTTCATATATTCATATAAATGGTCATGTTAGCCATGACATTGATTGTTGTGTCACATTGCTATCTTTTTTATACATGCCGTGTTTCCACATTGGTTTAGAAGTCAGAATAACCTCTGTGTGACCTCCAAGCTGTAATCCGTGTTTCTCTGTAGAGATCTGGGGACATAAACCTTTGATCATTTGCAGCTATATTAATAGGTGCGTATGTGCTGTGAGTCTCTCTGATGACTGAACTGAATTACAGTGATGTTCCCCGCCATGAGGCTGAACAAATAAGCTGCAGGGAGACTATAGGAGCCACAGCTGTGGTGAGTCTATTAAAGGTTACTGTATTCAAGGCCCAAAGGCACCGCAAAGTGTGTTGATTAGCATGCGATCAAGGGTGTGTTTTTTTCTCTGCTTACACGTGTTGATGCACGTCAGCGCAAAAACAGTTTGGCACCCAGGTGCACGTAGTATGCGGCGCCCCCTCTCTTTCCAGACCACACACGTGCATGTATACACAAATATGGTGTGTTAACCTCTTGAAATGCATAAGGACCCTTTGCTGGCTGTCTTACTCTATAAGGGGAGATAGCAGAGGCAGAACTGGCCCTCTGTAAACACACATATCACTCTTGTTATACGAAATGGAAAATTGTCCTGTCACACTGGCAATAAGCTGACCCAACATTACCCCGACTTCATGAGCCTCAAAGCTCCATAAACAGCACATCACTGCCGGCACCACACAGACTTCCTCTACTAAAACATCAGAAATGTAAACTACTCAGAACTGCTGATGACCAATGTAAGTTGAATTCCCAATAAGACTCTCTTGTGCAATTCAGTGAAATAAGTTTATGTAGTATCCATGACAACAAACCAGACACTGGGGTTTCGCTAATATGTATTTTCTTGCGCTGTCTGTGTTGTTTTAGCATCCAGTTCACTCAATGAATTATGCAAATCGGGTCATGGCACAAACAGACTCAAAATATCAGTAATGAATGCAATTCAGATGCTGCAATTCTTAAATAAATTAAAACAACAAACAACATTTTAAAAATAAAATTAATTTAATGATGGTGATAATAATTATATGTTTAAATTTGTTTATATACTATCTGCTTTCTGAATTTTGTGAATGTGGCATATTCTAAAAAAATGCCTAAGTGATGTGTTTGCACTAAAAGTATGATAATTGACTTATTTCCTCATTGTGCAGCACTATTTTCATGTATTTAAATTGAATATTGGGTGTTTAGAGATTTTGTTTGTTTTTGTTGTTGTGGTTACAAAAGATTACTTTTTCAAATGCTGTTCTTTTGAACTTTCTTTTTAGCAAAGCATCCTCAAAAGCGTATCATGGTTTTAAAAATGTATAATAATTTTGAGCACCAAGTCTGCATATGATAATGATTCCTGAAGGGTCATGTGACACCGTGACTGCTAAAAATCAGCTGTGCCATCACAGGAATAAATTGCATTTTAATAATATATTAAAACTGTTATTTTAACTGTAACTTTAAATGTAATAATATTTTCTAATATCACCGGTTTTATTGTGTGTTATGTTAAAGCGGTTAAAGCTGTGTTTTCTTATGTTTCCACTCATTGTCTAAAAACGTGCATGTACATTTAGGGCATTAACCAGACTCTTATCCAAAGCAACTTCAACGAGTTTTAACTTCAATGGTGAATAAATGTCAAGCATGCAATTCAAAAGATTGAATTGAAAAATAATTACTACCTAATATAAAGCCCACGATTTCTGTCATGATTAATTGTACATCAGAAAAATATCAGTACTGTCAGTACAGTAAATCAGTATTATTTTCTTGTTTTCCAGCAGAAATATTTATGTTTTAACATTAAACTATTGCTTCTGTCCAAAATATTAATCCATAATAACTCTTACTCCAGTGAAAAAGTCCATTCCCTAAAGTTTTCTCACAGAACTGGTTTTGACTGTTTTTGTTAATAAACACTTCTTGATGCATATTTCTCCCCTGATTCAGAAAAGACAGCTTTTTTTACTGGATAAAGCAATATTATGTATATAAGACTCACACTTTAGCCAGACACAATGCTTGATAATGAATGATTTTTAAAAGCATGCATCTTTTAACTTTAAAATATTTTAATTGTGTATCTGGTTTAAAGGAGGACTGGATATATTTACAGGCAATAAGACCAAAATTCAGTTTGTAAATATTTTTAGCCAGTCACAAATTTTGAAAGGGGTGACTTTTGCTGTTAACACATGTACAGAAATTTGATTCTACCAGCGGGGTGCGAGGACAGCAAAGTGCTTAGTCTTGTTGCAGAGGCTATATGAGGTGAAAGTGTGATGAGGCCCATGGAGGTGGTTGGTCGGTCAAAGTGGGTGCGTCATGATTTAAGGTATCAGTGAAGAGCAGTGTGGGCAGAGGAGCTCTTTGTATTGAAAGTGTCATTGCTCACTGAGTGGAGAGGATGCATGCTGTGTCATCATGATGTAGCTTACACACTCTCAATGTGTTTTACAGGGAATATTCAAATGAAGCTTGCATGCAGCTTTATCATTGATCGAAACCAGACTCCATTGGCAGAGCTAGAAAACCACAATTAAGTACTAAACATTCTTTGACACAAGGAGCGCACCGTAAAAGATGTTACGCTGTTATTGACCCTGGAGAACATTTACAGCATGTTTAAATGCCCATTAATTCATATGTCATCACTAACCTGCTGTTAATGATCATGACTCATTCATGATTATTTATGGCATCATACAAAAAAAAACACTCCTCTTCTAGGCCTAAGATGCAAATACACATTTAGTAGTACACACCAGGTTGAAAGAACTTTACAAAGCATGTTCATTCACAATGCCTTTGGGATACTTCAATTTTCAGCCCTTCATGTCCATATAAAGATATTTTGGCCCATTTTTACTTACTTCAGGTTTTGCAGAAACAAATCATTTGAGTTAAGACTATAGATCTTTGTTTAGTTTTTTACTTAAATTGGCTGTTCATTAACCCTAAAGCTTACTGTATCATATGTATTATGCAAAAAGCCTCTAAATTATCAACATGATCAAAACTTTTCTAAAAAGCGCAATCTTCTACATGCCTTCTTTTTATAAATAAAGAATAATTCTGATTTTTTTTTTTTACAGAGTTAACTTTTGAGTTTAAGATCACTAGGATAAAGTCAGAGGTGGACTGATTTCTCCATCCAAAATTAACTTCTCATCAATGACTGATAGAAGCAGACATCCTCATAACAGGATACACCCAGCACGACACATTACTGTTGTGATGAGTTTGTTTTGTCTCATTATTATTCTAACGGCTGTCTGAATGATCCAGGTGGTATTTGATAACTTTGGATATATGGAAATGTTTCAAAGTGCAGTCATTTTATTTTTGGCATTCAAAGCATTCCTCATGCTGAATGAAATAATGACCACCAACATCAAGCCATTCAAGACGGATATTTATGTGTTATTCTGCAGTTCTGTGTGACCTTCTGAAATACTGAAAGTGTAGCGATGGTGGTGAATTCTTTAGTGTGTACACTAATGGCTGTAACTTCCTGATAAAAAAGTAAAACTAGAGTGTTCAAAATAAATAGTAAGCCATAGATCACGGAGAGTATAATAGTCTATGAAAAATACTGGAACATTTGAGATAGCTATTAAAAGGTTTGTATAGTTTTTCAACAAAACAGAACTGTAGGCATTCAATTACTATGTTTATGACAAGCTAAAAAGAGAAGATTTTGTTTGAAATTGATGTTTATTCTTTGTTGAATAACATTAACATCGATGATTTAGACAATCAGCACATATTTGTATCTAAATTAACACAAGACTACTGTGATAAATGGATCTCAACCCCTCTCATGCTTCCTAAGGAGTCTTGTTGTTTTTAACTAAATCTATCATATTAGCATTTTAGTCTGAAGCTGCTCTCATCCATAAATAAAATTGAATCTGTCAGAGTAGACTTTTTTGTGTAATGAACGTTTAGCTTGGGTCAAGTGTGTTTATATTTTGGTAAAATGTTGTTTCCAGTAGGATTTGCTGTCCAAACAATGTGCTGTCCAAACAATAGTGGCGTTACAGTTGACTGAATTGAGGTTGGACTGATTAGATTTGACTTTTGTTTCAGCTTTGAGAGAGAGAGAGTTGTGCTACCTGACAGAGTTCAGGATGTGCTCGCATATGGGATAAAATGACCTAGTTACGTATTCTCTAGAGGAGAGGAAAGTGTATGTGTCTGTCTGCATCTTTCTTTCAGAGAGATGAGGTGTGGGAGCATGGTGTGGTGAGTACAGGGGCTGTTACGTGTCTGTCAGGGCACAGGGAGGCGAGACCTGGTCTTTACAGATGCCACTGGTCCAGTAGCTTCTTATGTGCTCATTGAAAGTATTTTAAGTTTCGTCGCCTTTGAATTTTAAGGTTCTATCTGCATTCTGAGCAGTTGTGATATATTGAGCTTCAAAGGTTTTGTGTTTCAAAGACTTCTGTAGATAGAAACCTTTTTGTTTTCTAAAAAAGGTCCAAATATTGAAACATCACATAATGTAAATAAGTCAAATCACAGAATAAGAATATGTGAATAACTAAATTTTGACAAAAATGTCAGATAGAATCTTATAATTCCAGGGCGACGGTTTATCAAAGGGAGATAGACTGCTATAATACTGTATACTGTACTTTATTTGGGAAGTCATGGCCTAATGGTTAGGGAGTTGGACTCATAATCCAAAGGTTCATGTCGGCAAGGATTGTTGGTGGGGGGAGTGAATGTACAGCACTCTCTCCACCTCAACACCACGACTGAGGTGCCCTTGAGCAAGGCACCGAACCCTCAATTGCTCCCCGGGCACCGCAGTATAAATGGCTGCCCACTGCTCAGGGTGTGTGTTCACGGTGTGTGTGTTCACTGCTGTGTGTGTGCACTTTGGATGGGTTAAATGCAGAGCATGAATTCCAAGTATGGGTCACCATACATGGCTGTATGTCACGTCACTTTCAATTTCACTATACACTAGCGTTCAAAACATGGGGGTCAGGAAAATGTCTAAATGTTTTTTAAATAAATCTCTTATGCTCACAAAGGCTGCATTTATTTGATCAAAAATGCAGTAAAAATTGTAATATTGTGAAACATTATGATGATGCAGAACTGTGTTATATGTAATAAACCAGTTTAATATAGAGCTATTATTTCAGCTCCGGGAATTATACATTAAATATTCAATATTGCTTGGTTAAAGTAATATTAATATTTAACTTATTTATACTGTATTAAGTGATTGTCCACCGATCACTAACCTCAGCATATCAAATTCGAGCTTAGGTAGCTTTCTCTTTTATGGCAATAAGGATAAAACTTCAAATCACATTCCAGAGACAATTCTTTATAAAATGAAACAAGGTTTATTCGTGATACTGCTATTCTAACATAAATGGATTAACTAATAATACACAAACATACACATGCATAAGGGATTTTGGTGAGTAAACTCCTAAAGTTAAAATTAGCCCTTTTAGCTATTTTAACGCTTGACTCGACCGGAAAAAGATCACGACAGATGCCTTTACTCTGTTACTGCTCTCAGATCAGATTTTACCAGTTCAATCAGCAATATAGATTTAGTTAGAGGTACTTGCTTGTTGACAATAAGCAGGTTGGATGTTGTTTCGTTTCCTTCAAATGCGTTGCTCTGGTCTTTGTCCTCGGAGGCCACGTGGGTGGTTCGGCTTCTCGGTGTGGAAAACACGAGAGATGTGGATGCTGCCGCGACGCCACCGAAAGCTTTCCTATCGCCTGTAGGCTCAGTTCTTTGATGTTATGCCTTCTATCCTTCGCCTTCGACTAGATGGTTGGTTTAGTCGGTGTCGAGGTCAGAGTTCGGGTAATAGCGCGAGCAGGCAGAGAGCGAAGAAGTACCAGCAAAGTTACGAGCGCTGCTCAAGAGATGTTCAAGAGAGCCACGAGAGTCAAGAGCCAATAGATGTTCATGCCAAGAGCGTCACGCCATGTTCAAGAGAGTCACGCCATGTTCAAGAGAGCGATTTGCGACTCGCGCGTTGTTTTCAACAGTCTGACTTGCCCCTGCCCACGGGCGGCTTGTCGAATCCGATTGTCCGTATGGGGCGGAGCCCCGCCCATGTCCCGGCTTGCTGGGGTGGACCAAAAGTTCTGTGATATCTCATGCACTTTTGGGATCGATAAACTTACCGATCTTTATACATGTATAATTATGCAGGGTGCTCAAATTTAACGGTCATCAACACAGTTTGTCACATCCGAGGCTAGCTTTCTTTAGAGATCAAACACTGCATTTTAAAACACACATTACAGTTTATGCCGTTTAAAACATGATTAAAAATCACCCACGTTGTTTTAAATAATTCGCATTCAAAATCATCACATCAAGCCTATGAGGGAAAGAGTACACATTAATATCCATATATTTCTTTGTGTAGATAGTTGTAATAGTCATAATTGGAATAAATGTCAGGAATTCGGTTTTCCTTTGTCTGGCCGATGGAAAAGAGTCCTGCTTTGTGTTAAATGGGGGGGTTGAAATATGCTCTGGAATGTAGACTTAAAGGCGTCCAGAGACATTCCCGGAGACATTCGTACCTTTGCACTACCTTTGCACGAAAGTTAGTGATGGGATCAGTTGACCTTCTCCCTTTTGCAGAGAGGGAGGACTTGAGGAATAATTCATGTCTGTTGGTTTTGTTGAATTCTCTGTGTGTCTTCAGGTGGACATGTGTTACACATATATAGTTAATAATATACTACAGTTTTTTGTTTGATATGCTATTTTAATGTATTTTAAAATGTGATTTTCAGGGAGTCACAGTCGCCTCAGTCACCACCAACTACACACACCAGATCCAACTCACCTGATTACTGATCACCGCCACCTGTCACCAGTCATCAAGAGCACTATATCAATGCACTCTGCCTGAACAGTTAATGTCTGGCCTCAAACATTCCATGTTGACTCACCTGACGCTCTTACCGTTTGTCTACATACTTGTCGTTCCGGTGTGCCGCTCCCAGATCTTCATTACTCCTGCTGGTCCCCCTGGATAAAGTAAATGATTGATTACTCCCAGATAAGACTCTCTAGAAAAGACACTCACCTGGACACGCTGCATTGCACCTTTTCCATCCCATAGTTCAATAAACCGGCTGTTGATTTCACTTACTTCTGTGTCCCTTGTCCATCTGCTGACAGTAATACATACAATATTTTAAATGTATATACAGGTGCATTAGAAAATTAGAATGCAAAACTCAAATTGTGAAACTCGTGTTTTAAATTAATTCAATGCACACAGACTGAAGTAGTTTAAGTCTTTGGTTCTTTTAATTGTGATGATTTTGGCTCACATTTAACAAAAACCCACCAATTCACTATCTCAAAGGAAAAATACTTCATAAGATTAATAAAAAAAAAATGTTTTAGTGAATTGTTGGCCTTCTGGAAAGTATGTTCATTAACTGTATATGTACTCAATACTTGTTAGGGGCTCCTTTTGCTTTAATTACTGCCTCAAATCGGCGTGGCGTGGAGGTGATCAGTTTGTGGCACTGCTGAGATGGTATGGAAGCCCAGGTTTCTTTGACAGTGGCCTTTAGCTCATCTGCATTTTTTGGTCTCTTGTTTCTCATTTTCCTCTTGACAATACCCCATAGATTCTGTATCCCTTCCTCCCTTCCTCCAGACTCTTTAATTTTATGTTAACATAAACTTTATGTATCCAGCCTTAGTATGTGGAAAAGATATAGGTGTTATATGCAAATGCATTGTATAGGAATGCTTCATTAAATTACTTTAATGCACATTGTCATCATAATTCTGATTTCCAAACTCATTAGTAGGAACTTCCCTCGCACACTGTATTCGATCTTTTAATGTGACACTAGCATTTATAACTGTAGCTGCCCTAAACTGGCTCACATGTATTTCAAAGGATAATTAATCTCCACAAGTGTAACTTTAAATGAAACCCTGTATTTTTTACATAAAACCACCAAACAGAACAAGTAACAGAACCATAAACCCATATTAAGTCTAAATAACATTTATTAATATTCCAGCTCCGACAGCTAGCAAAGAGCTACTTAATTAACTAATTGAATGCAGCAGTCAATGACTTTCCCACTAAATCATAACGAGAAGCAGTAGTGTGTTTTCCTACCAGGTTGCACATTTGTTGCATTTCATTGCAAAAAAAAAAAAAGATAGGAATATGACAGGAACGTCTTTGATCTCTGCAAAGGCATGAAATCCTACGGGTCAAACAAACTCTGTCCTAATGATGGACATTCATAACACATTGCCGGTGTTATTGAGATAAATTGAAGGGTAAAAAGTGTGTCCTCAGACTGATGTTTGTCCTGCTCATCCCTGTCTCATTATTTTCATGTCACACCATTTCACTGATGGTGTCATAATAAGGCTTGAGGGAACAGCTGCTCTCTGTCAATGAGAGTTCTCGAGTACTGCAGGACCAATGGACGGTCGCTCGGACCATTGATTGATGGATCCGTGGGACAATTCTTGTCCTCAGTGCAGCCGAGACAGACACTTCACCATGGCAACCTGACAAAACACGTTAGACCTGTTGAAATAATTCCTTGTCCTGAATTCTATTATGATTTGAGCAAGTCTTTGTCTGTAATATGTGCCAGTACGTTTATGTATTATTATGACAATCACCGCTAATGTTCTTAGAGCCTGTTAACACCAAAGACTATAACAATAACTATAAAGTTTTAAAAATCATTCTAATTCTGTGAGAATAGAGGAGTCTAATGACAGAGGATGAAATCATCCATTCAGAATCCCCCTGACTTTGAAGAGCTCAATCATTTAAAATGTCAGATGCCTTTGTGGTTATAGCGTGAATAGGCCTCAATAATGTGCATCAATGGAACTTTTCAAACACCTGTGTCTGGAACTCCAGAATCTCTGATAAGTGATGTAATTGAAAGTTTCTCCAAATCTGTTCCGATGAAAAAAACTAACCCATCTACATCTTGGATAGCAATTTTTATTTTTAGGTGAATTAATTCTTTAAAGCATGTTATTGCTGCTCTGTTTAATAAAATTAATGTGGATGGGACCAAAATCTGTCCAGCTCCAGTAAGGATAAAAGCTAAATCCTTAGAGTCTTCTAAAGCAATGTAACAACTGTGTGTGACAAAAACCCAAATTTATGTTATTTACTGAAATTCTTGCCTTCAATATATTGCTTAATATAGCTTGGTCACCATTCACTCGCATTATATGGAAATGAACAATGTGTATGCTCTGCTATAAGTAAGACCTTTTGTGTTCCATAAAAAATGTACAGTATATATATACAGGTTTGGAATAACATGAAAGTGAGTACATGTTGGCAAGGGTTAATATTTTTGGGGTCAAGTAATCATTGAACTAAATAGAAAATAAATGTTCTTAATACCCATATTTATTTTATAGGCTTCTTAGCCTACAAAGATAGGTCTGAAATAGCATTGCATTCATATATGGTACATTATTTATATATATATATATATATATATATATATATATATTTTTTTTTTTTAATGTAACAGTGTAATGAGCTTCTTTGTCTTATTCATTCTTTTCTGTGTTGTTGCTCATAAGCTTTAACTAAAATAGTCTGTTTCTACCCCTCCAAGGTCAGTCAAGAGGGGAATTAAGTTCAGCAATTAATCTGCATAAAGAACACGCCTCTCAGCACTAACGTGCTAGAGTGAGATACATAATCTTACTCTCTGATGTTAGGACAGTTTTTTTGGAAATAATTTGTCCATTTTATCATTATTAATAATTAATGAAGCAGATTATCAGTTAAAGCAGACAAAACCTGTATTGCAGATTGGTCTTACAGTGTTGTGCAATTGAAACAACCCCCCTGAGCAAAAACTGATCATTATTGTTACAATTTTAAATTCTGACATCATGAAAAGTTATCAGTAAATTCAACTTTAAGCATGATGTCACATGCTCAATATGGTGAAAATCTCAGCTATATATACACAAGAGCTAGAAAGAGTCGTCATCCTGGATTGAACTTCCTGTCATCAGAGACAAACGAACTCTCACCACACCGAGTGCTTCCTGCTAGAGAGACGTAACGGAATGATAGAAATATCGATCACATGTGTCTGACTGAAGATTCATATAACTCTATCAGCGTTTATCACCCCACAGAGTAAGATGTTGCAACATCTTACTCAATAACCAAATCAATACTCACAGCTCCTCCCTCCCTCATTACAGCCCATTAATGGTGAGATGTTGGTTGATGGTGAAACGTTCTTCCTCGACAGCCATCATTAGTAGAGACTTGGACTCGTTGTCAGTTCTGTTCTGATTTCTCCCCACAGCTGTTGAATCAGTCAGACGGAGAATGTTAACAGGCCATCGGTACCTCTGCCACCCAGGGGACAAACCCATGTTGTCTAGGTAGAAGATTGATTGGGTTCCTTTATTTCAAGCACTTCTTTTACCAAGGAAGGATCAATGAGAGTTTCTTGACTGACTTTGTCTTCTGTCTGCTGTGGGACTGATTTCTCCAAGGCTGTCATAGTGTGTTAGAGATTGTGCCAAACAGGTTGTTCATTAGCACCGAGCTAGTCAGTCTGCGCCAGGATCACCAAGTATCATTTGCTGTTACAATAGAAGATGTCACTGCAAGCTGAGACTTAGGATAGATGGGATCAGACTGAGATAGTGTTAAATATTAAAGATAGCATGATAAGTGGTTTGACTGACATTTTTGTAATATTTATATGTACTTAAAGGGACAGTTCACCAAAAATGTATATTGTAACCTCATGTTGTTTCAAATACATTCAAATACATGTTGATTCAAACACTGTATTATTATTATTATTATTTTTTTTTCTTCTTCTCAACATTAGTAATAATAATAGTATTAATAGTATTAACAACAATCATAATTTTTCAAGTTATTTTATTTGTATTATATTTGTATTATTTAATCACATTGTTTTACAATGCATACACATATTTATATATATATACACACAGGTGCATCTCAATAAATTTGAATGTCATGGAAAAGTTCATTTATTTCAGTAATTCAACTCAAATTGTGAAACTCGTGTATTAAATAAATCCAATGCACACAGACTGAAGTAGTTTAAGTCTTTGGTTCTTTTAATTGTGATGATTTTGACTCACATTTAACAAAATCCCACCCCAAGATGTTATGGTCCATCTTATAGTATTTTGGCACAGCATAAATAGAGATGCATACTCGAATTATCTACTCTAATGATATCTCCTGCGGTTTTGGCAGAGGGCCGATGCGTGTTGGCCATGTGTGGGTTAAGCAGGAAGAGTCAGGGGCTGAGAGCACTTCGGCTGGATCCTGTCTACTTGTTTTCCCCAGCAGGGCTGCCGAGCTTGGTGCATAGAATCAGTGCACTTGACTGTATCCAAGCAACCTTTCATTAATGCGGCCGACCCTGCATGGGGCTTTGTAAGTCTCATTTCAGAGATGTGTGCTAGTCGCCGTACAGAGTAGTTAAGAACCAATGATTACCGAAAACATGTCCCCATAGGAGCTGTGAAGAAAGGCTGGCATGGTGGTGTTGAGCACCGATTTCATAGAATCAGGGTCTTTCATAGTACTTGCGCTAGCAAAAATATATATTTTTTCAAATTAGGATACAAGGAGCAATATGAGGCAGTAGTGTTTTTCATGTTTTGTCAATATACCGCATTTTCTAAAAATATTTGAACAGCTGCGAGGGGTTGATTTTAACAGTTCATTAAGCAGTAAAACTGGTTGTGTAATTATCGCTCCATCAGAAAATTGCTGGTGGCTGTTGGATTTTTCTGTGAGAAACTCTGTATTACATTTTGAAGAAAAATAAAACTAAAAGAAAATAATCCAAATCTAAACCAAAACTAAACCTGATCCAGAGGGCAACAGGGCTGGCTCACACAGGTGTGCCGAATCCTTAGGTGGCCTGATTGAAATAGCAACGAGAAAGACTCTCCTGGTTCCAGCAAGTCAACCTTTACGCTGAGTTGAAAACATTTGAAGTCTTCTTGAATTATTAATGATTGCCCTTGGCCATATTCCCAAGATAGAGTGGACAAAGGAAACTGCATTTGGGAAGGAAAGGAAAACCAGAACACAGGCTGGCAGAACATGCTTTGCATAGTTTGAGAAAGAGATGTGAGAAGAAAATATATGGAAAATAAAAATATGTAGGGTGGAAGATGAATCTTGCTGGGTACTTGTGTATATCAAAAGACCAAAAAATTCCACTGCAACGTAGGACTTAAATTTAGAAAATTCAAAAAGTTTACTGAAGACTTGAGTCAGAGTCTGAGAATAAACAAAATTATGTAAATAGCCAGTGAGCTTCACTGAACCAAGAAGTTTAATAATCTGAAGGAACATGTAAAAAGTAAGAGGTTAGAAACCTCTAAAACTTTTCCAAAATTCGAGCTCTTCTTTGAATGTATGGTATCATGAATCATAACCATCTATGATTCCCCTTAGAGTGACAGATGGGGAACTCTAGCTCTAAACTGTTTTATGCTTTTATTTTGAAGTTCTTTGGACTTTGTTGATTGTTTTCTGTCCCCTCTGTTTTAGCTGTATCCACATGTGTCTTGTTTACTTACTAGGTTCAGGTGTTTAAATACCCTCTTGTTCCTTTAGTGTGTTGTCAGATCTTATAGGTGAGTCTTGGTTTCTTAGTGACATTGGACATCTCACCCAGAAGCAAGCCCACAGTTCACACTAATTAATATGTCATAAGTAAATGTTTTGATTTTAAATAGCACTTGAGTCATTGATAATGGCTTGTTCCATCTGGTGCACAGTCTAATACATAAACAGTCCCAGCAATAGGAGGCATAATAAATTAAATTAAAATCTGTATAATACTAGTAGTCCACTCCTGCCCAAGGAGGTAATCCTGTCCTCTCAAAAATGAATTTACTAGAGGTGACAAAGCATTAGGATGCAGTAAAAAATTGGTGACAGTTGGAAAAAGTTTGTGTGAGTCTACAGTATATGCAGTTTCTTCAGATTTGATACTGTATGTTTGTTCCAGTGTTTTACGCATAACGATGCATTTGCGACCATTTTTAGCCCCCGGGGCTAAAATAGCGCCCCCAAAGTCCATCACGATCAGTGGTGGTTGGCATGAGCCTTCTGAGTACATGTTCACGCACAGGTGAAGGTCATCTTTTGTTGGCTTAATTTACTGCAGTTGCAATAGCGACTATGTCATCTCAGTGCTGCCGTTTTTTAAATCAGCAATGGACCCCCATGATGGACATCGGGATGCATCATGCTCTCCTACAGCCGATCGCCTGTTTTCTAAGACAGGATGACCCAGTCCTGCTCTTTAGATGGTCATAATCATATATGTGCTCGCAAACATGACGTGACCACCAGTATGACTACAATTTCAAACTAACAAGTAATAAGTGTGTAGATAAACCAACCACTGCTCTACCAATAGAAAGTACAAATGTACATCTTAAGATTCGGACTACTCTTCAGAGCTGTCTCAGAAAATGGACAGATTGAGGCTCATCATTCCTTTTCCTGATCCATTTATTCCCCCGGCCAGGAAAGCATTCCACCATCTGTGCCTCAGGGAGAAGAGGGCATAGATGAAGATGTGCTGTCTATATTTGCCCCCAATTCACTGTTCGATAGTGGGCATCAATCAGAATCGAGAGAGTCCCATTCAGATGCTGCAGAGGGAGGAATCACCAGTGGTCTCATGTATAAACTTTGCGTATGCGCAAAATATAAATGTCCGTACGCTGTTTTCCATGCACGTATTTTGATTTATAAAATGCCCATTAACCAGGAGACACTGGACTTGGGGATATGCGACTAGATGAGCAGGCGATTGTATCATGGACAGCTTTAAGGACCGGCCCCTGTCTTGGCTAATCCATGCTGTCCTGGAAAGGAGTGTACTAAAGCTGACTGCCTGATTTCTTACTGTTTATGCTGATGCACCTGTGGCTTGTATGGGTAATGCTTTGCCTATTCTCCTGGCAGCCTAAAAACATTGTGTGTGGAAGGTCAAGATTCCAAAATGTTAATTGATTCGGCTTTGGTAGCACATTCACAACAAACACTGATGTAAGTGAGGATATGTCATCAGCTGTCTCATGTCACAGTCAGATACGGCTGGCCCAGACGACTTTGCCATTAGGAGCACACTGATGAATTTACCAGTACCGGGCCTTAATGTCTTTCATCCAGATTGTCAGGAAATGTTGGACAGACCTGAGCATTCCATTACACTGAGGGAGAATGTTCAATGGGCTTGCGGGAATTTCCTGGCCTTTAAACAAAGGTTTAAAACACCTCAAAGGCTGCAATGGCCTGCTTGATATTGGTATGATGTGATGGCCCTGCTGGTGTCCAAGAACATAGCTTTCATGTCAACAGTAAGATTCTCAACTCACTTCCCCGAAGGGTTGTCCACGTAACTCATGGGTGCCAGCTGCAGCCCCTCCCTTTTCAGGGGTCCAAATGACTATTGTCAAGGTTACCCTTTTTGGAGCCAGTATTGGTGGAGGAAGTTCAAAGTGTTTTGAAAAAGGAACCATTTCATAGATGCCTCCCAGCGCACAGCAAAATGGGGTTACTCCACAATTGGGGAAAAAACGGGTGGTTATCGGCCCATTCCTAACCTCATGAGTCTCAACCAATACTTAAAGGTACTCTCATTCAAAATGATTCACCAAGAGTATTACTGGAATGGTCTCAGGCCTTAGCCCCCCTTCAGTTACAGGGTATCAAAATTCTTCCATATCTAGACGATTGGTTGATCTGCATCCCCACTCTAAATCAAGGAGTAATGGACACAGTGAATGTACTGGCCCATATTCAACCCCTTGATTCTACTGTAAACTGGAAGAACAGCAGTCTCCAGCCTCGACAACAATTGAACTTTCGCGGGATCCATTTTGATTCTGTAACAATGAATGCATGTCTTACCTCAGAGGGCCAACAGTCTGGGAAAGAATTTAAGACATTTCCAGTCAGGAGAACTGGTGAATGTGCAAAAATTGCAGAAGTTGTTTTGGCTGATAGGAGCAGCATCAGTGGTGATCCTCTGGGCTTGTTGAGAGCGCAAGGCATACAGTGTTGGTTTAATTCCTTTCATCTCCATTCCAATAAAGACAAAGGAGTAAAGCTGTTGGTGACACAGTTCTGCATGAAGACTCTGCTCCCCTAGAGGAACAGAGACTTTCTTCTCAGAGGAGTACCACTGGGTGTTCTACCTCACAGAAGAGCAGTGATCACAACAGATGCATCACTGACAGGCTGGAGAGCTGTCTGGGAGGGCTGGTCATTTAGGTCATATTACACAAATGTGCTCAAACTAAAGGCAGTTTCTTTCCCGAAGGGGTTGCTACAGTTCATTCATTACAAGCATGTGTTAGTGAGAGCAAGGCAGCACCTCTGTAGTGTATCATATAATTCACCAGGGTGGGACGAAGTCGCTACGCTGTGCAGTCTCCAGGTGACTAAATAGCTACTGACTTGGGCATGGCCTGAGAACAATTCATATCCCAGTTGTGGCAGCCCAGAATAGTGACGCTTACACCCAAAGTAGTGGGTCAAATTTTAACCAGTTATGGGAAGTCCAGATCGATTTTTATGCATCTAGGGAAACAACTCATTGTAAGAAATGGTAACACCCCAAGCGTTCAAGGTAAGAAAATAAACCGGAAGTTCATCCCGCTTTTATAGTGTGAGAAGCTCCTCCGCCGGGGTCATGGGCATTACTTTGTTTGCATAAGATCTCGAGAGAAGGCAGAACAAAGGTTATCATTCTTTTAAGACTCTAGTAACGGTCATAACTTACGATTTCACTGATCACGTAAAGAGAGGCGCTTTCAGCGCCAGCGCTTCGTGGGTAAAGCCTGGTTTATACTCGCCCATGTTAGCAAGAGCGTGAAGGTGCGTGCAGCGGACTGAGCGCAACGGAGGATTTGGTTTTCAAACTAAATTAAAAGACCGCTTCTTAAATCAGAGAAGGTGAACATGTTAGTATTCTTGTAGAAAAACTGCTTTTTTGAAAAGCTTATCTTTGTGGTTTACTTCACCTTAAGCTATGGAGGCTTTCCTTAATATTTTTTAATTATGGTTTATATGATTCCTCAGTGCTTACTAAGCATTCTGTAATTTATTAGTAGGTATTTAATACAGCATGTGATGTGTTCTATACCATGCCTCGTCTTATTTGTTTTTGTTAATAAAAACAAAAACTAATTTTTTTTCAGTTTTTATAAACAAAAACTAATAAAAACTGTCCCCGACTGAGGGACAGCTTTTTCCCTCAGGCTATCAGGCTAATGAACAGTCAGAAATGACCCACCCTACAACACACTCCCACTCACACAACATGCCATGCACTGCACTTTAACACAGTTCAACTGGACTACACGCACACACTGCACTAACACAACCTATCTGCTATCACTGGACACCATACAATGCACATCCACGACACTGCATATGAATAATCTGTTGCACCTTTGCACATCTATCTGCTGCTCAACCAATCTGCTGTTAATTTATAATCTGTTGCACCTCACATTATTACTAGTATAGACTACATTATGTATAGATAGTGTACATAATGTAGATGTGCACACGGTGTATAATGTGTCGCTGATAATTGAGTGTGTCTTTATAGTACACTATGTGTACTGAGTATATGTATGTGTATTTTGCACATTGTCTTCTGTACAGTCTGTAAATATGTACTGTCCATATGTAAATTGTTTGTTGTTTTGTTGCACTGTCTGTCCATATGTAAATTGTTGTTGTTGTTTTTTGCACTGTCTGGAGCACTGTAAATGCTCCAGCGCAGTTTTTTTTGCACTGTCTGTCCATATGTAAATTGTTTGTTGTTTTTTTTTGCACTGTCTGGAGCACGCTCATAAGAATTTCACTCACCAAGGCCGTTATTGTGATGTGACAATAAAAGTGATTTGATTTGATTTGATTTAATAAATGTTATGTTAATAAATGTTATGTAGCCTAAGCTAGTTTGTCATTGTAACGTACTGTTTTATTGTTGTTGTGCTTTTTAATTAAGAATAACAATGAATCCATCTTTTGTTTTAGTCTTAAAAAGTCAAAGGTGTATAGATATAAGCAAAACATATAATTATATTTTTTTGTAAAATGTGACACCAAGATCGCAAATTTGAGAGTGAAAGTGAAAGCACAAAAAAAAGAATTCCTGTTCACAAAATTTCAATCACAAATAATACTGATGAAAAAGAATGGGTTGAACACTTTCGTTACCATATAACTATAAACTATGATACAAGTTCATCAGCATGCATTGATTAATCAAATTTCGTAGCAAAATAAAAATACAAATTGCAACCAAACTATGTGCTCATATGACCAACTGAGAAAGTTAGACCAGTGTGTACAAGTGTGACCAGTGGGAAGAATGAGTATTGAGCCCTGCCCTGCTGATTGGCTGTTAATATTGCAATGTGATCAAAGATTCAGAGTTTTGTTATAATAAATAAATGGTATTCCTAAAAAACATTGAAAAATTTACCAAAAATTAAATTAAAGAATTTATTCGTCACATACACAATTATACAGAATATAACCAGCAATGAAATGTAAGTCAGGTCCGCTCCATGGACTGTGCAATTATATGTAACACGAACACAAGAGAATATACATAAATATAGGTATGAAAAAATGAAGTAAAAAATAAGTATAAAAAACAAAGTGCAAACACATTGTACAGGAGGGTATATACATAGCAGCTATACGGATGGTGGAGAAGAACGTTTCCTGACCGGGAGTCAAACCCAGGCCACGGTGGTGAGAGCGCCGAATCCTAACCACTAGACCACCAGGGAAGGGCTGAGAAAAATGTTATTGTTTACTAATGAGGCCCTATTGTGAAGTTGAATTGACTGCAGGGAAACTTTGTTTGAGTGACATGTTGGAACCATCATGAACAGTAGATAAGTACCGCAACCGCAACTTTACAGCTCCTAAAGGTGTAATTTAATAGCCAATGGCTTCGTAGATTATTATTTTTTATCTGCATCTCAACATGTAAATATGAAGATGTCACAGATAACACTAAGCATAATTGAATAATACAGTATATAAAAATATCATTAGGTGGGTGTTTATTTAGAGACTTGTAGTCATCGCCAACTAATTTTAATTGTATTACCATTTAAATTGTGAAGCAATTAGACTATTCTTGGGGGATATGCATTTAATATTTTAATTAGATGTATATTTTAATTAGATGCTAAAAAGTCATGTAATAATTATTCATACAGGTTTTCTTTCAAGCATCCCTCCTATACTATACTCGGTTAGACATTTACATGACGATATGAATGCATGTTTATAACCACAAAAAAGGCAACCTAATGTAGTGCATTGTGGTTTAATAATAGTTTGATTGATGCCATTGATATGTGCCCCTGTGGTGATTTGAGCTGTGCTGATGAATACCCTTTTGTTCCCTCATGCTGACAGCTTCTACTGTCTTCCATAAAATGTGAATAAGCAGAAGTCAGTGTCAAACAATTAGCTTGATGAATCTTCATTTAGAGAATGCTGTTCTTTCAGAATGCCTTCCCAGTATATTAATTGCAGTGGTGGACAAAGTACACAGATCAAGTACTTGAGTAAAAGTACAGATACGTATAATAAAGTATTACTCCAGTAAAAGTAAAAGTACTGCTTTTTCAATTTTACTCGAGTGAAAGTACAAAAGTACTCAATTTTTTATGTACTTAAGTAAAAAAAGTACTGATAGACAGATTTATTTTGCAATTTTATATAGACTACTTTATTTAATTTTATATTAGCACATATTTGTATAATCCTACTGCCCAAAATACCTGGGTTTTTCCCAAAATAACCACTATATAGAGTCAAGATATATATTTTGTTGATATGGACTACGTTGATGAGAGTGATGTAGTAATGTTCACTGTGAAGCTTACACTGCCATGTACCTGAGAGAAAACAGATTTCACCATCTAATTTTCACCAGTAAGAAAAAAGTGTTTTAGAACTTGTTGTTTTGCAGAACGTCAGTTATATATGACATGAGAATTAGGCCTGAAATTAGGAAGAACATTTTAAGGAAAATCTAATTATATTTTCATAATGATTTTTTTTTCTTCTCAAACCTTGTCTGTGGTGTAAAAACACCCTGGCCAAATGCCCCAGAGGGCATCACTTCCCACTCTGATAATTACTGTAGTTACTATGTTCTGAACATCACATCCTTTCTTTTTCCCTCAGATGGAATCTATCTAGGTGGCTGAATAAAGATATTTGGACTTTATATCTAAAAATTTCCTCAACTTAGCACCAGCAAGCTTGTTAGCTAGACAGTTAGCATCAGCTAACAATATTTACTTATTTTCAGTATGGTTATGAATAAACATTCATATCTGTCTACTCTGCTAGTTGATCTAAACAATATAAAAATGTAAACTGTTGATAAACAATATAAAAACAGACGTCACATAGGTCTAAATGCATAGCATTTTAATAAAACTGCTAACGTTACCAAACGTTTTTGACCAAAAACATAACGTTAGAGACACTGATGTTGATCTGTCTGCATTCAAGCATTTCAGTGGGCTTAAATAGATCACCCTTTACAGCAGATTTAGTTCACAAACAACTGACAGTTTTGACCTAAATATTATTTTCAGTTACAATAATTAATCCTAAAATTCGACATTAGTAACTTACTTTTCACAGCATCAGTAGCACGCTCACGATCTCCCGGTTCTTTACTCGTGAGTTCAGTTCACTGAAGAAGACTCGCTCTAAACGGATCATTTGAATCAGTGAGTTTTCAAATCGAGAACAGCTGCAATCGGATCATTGCAATTCGTGAATGAATCGTTTGTTGCGATTTGCGAACCGATTTAACAGGTTCATTGAAAAGAATCAGTTTGTTCATGAATCAGACACCGCTTCTGCGTCTCGGAGCACGTGATGTATTATAAGGAGTAACAATATGTTTTATGAAATGTAGTGAAGTAAAAAGTACGATCTTATGCTTTGGAAGTAAAAGTAAAAGTTACTCGAAATAAAACTACTCCAGTAAAGTACAGATACTTGAAAAATGTACTTAAGTACAGTAACGAAGTAGTTTTACTTCGTTACTGACCACCACTGATTAATTGCATGTGCAGTTCAGTGAAGTAACCTAGGGTTGCACCGCCCAATGGCCCGGTGCGAGGTAGGGAGCGGGGCCCTCCTCCATTCATGATTGCGTTCCGGGGCCTGGTGCGACCGCACCAGTTGCACTGCCCAACGACCCTGTGCATGCCATCTTTGACTTGCAAAAAACTGCTTAAGTTGGTCAAACTTGCTTTGGTGGCTTAAAATACAGTAAATGCTGAAGGCTTAGTTTTATTGTTTAGCCTGTCATACTCTCTAAAATGTGGATTTAAATATGCCTGGTGTTCTTGGATGAATTAGTGTATCCTGAGATTTCAGTCTGTTGGAGAAATATTAGCTTGAGGCAAAGATGAACTTAAAACACACAAAGATTAAACCTTGTCATGTTTTATTTGTATTGTCATGTATAACTGACAGCAGTATACTTTGTTTCAGTGCTTTATTCTGTTGGGAGGCTGGTAGGTTTTCTGAGCAGGATTACTCTTCCCCACTAAAGTGCTGGTTGGCCAGCTTTGCAGATTTAATAAGGTTTAATAATTTCCCAAATTAACTGTCCATTGTCTCTGTCCTATGCACCAACTGAACATATGTGACCCTGGACCACAAAATCAATCTTAAGTTGCTAGGGTATATTTGTAGCAATAGCCAAAAATACATTGCATGGGTCAAAATCATTAGGACATTAAGTAAAGATCATGTTCCATGAAGATATTTAGTACATTTTTACCTTAAATATATTAAAACTTTTATAAGTAATATGCATTGCTAAGGACTTAATTTGGACAACTTTAAAGGCAATTTTCTCAATATTTGTAATTTTTTTTGCAACCTCAGATTTTCAAATAGTTGAATCTCAACAAAATATTGCCGATTCTAACAAACCATACACCAATGGAAAGCTTATTTATTCAGCTTTCAGATAATGTATATAGCTCAATTTGGAAAAAATTGACATTTACATTTACATTTATGCTTTGGCGGACGCTTTTATGGTTCAGGTTCACGTATATCAAAAATATCATACATCAGTAATACAGAGTAGTGGAAATGGTCACAGGGCAATGCTTGCACAATCATAAAGGACTAAGCTGTAGATGAGATTTCAAGAGATTTTCTGTTGTTGGTTTTATTTATATCTCATTCAAGGAAATAATACATTTAGATAAAAACTACTTAAAGTACATCTATGGTGTGGGGATTAAGTTCATGGAATTTGAGGCCTTTCTCTATTTTGTTACTGAAAGCCACCACCCATTGAAAATCTAGGAAAGTACATCTCTCTCAGTTTAAAAAAACATGGACAGATTGTCGGCCATTTAGGTGAACCCTGGCTGTTTTGAAATCCCTCTGTATGTTGTGATGTATTAATGCTGATCTTAGTTCAGCGTGCCTTTACAAGGTGTCTTTATGTCTATCCCACTGTACCAATCTCACATCTGCATGAAACGCTGTTATTTTTCGACCTTTTACTTGTTTCCACAATCTTCACACTCTTATTGACTTCTCAGTTCAGTTGACTATGTTTCAATAACGTAATTAATCGCTATAAATATATTTAGTCACGGGCAGTGATTGTAGATTTTACGAGCCAGGCGTGTCACGTGGTACAGACGAGTGTGTGTTGCCTGCGTGTGTCTATCTTTGGGATTGATTTGGCTGGTGAAGTGATATAACGGTTCAAACACAGGGGTTAATTGGTTTGTGTAGCTGAATCGTATGTTGTGAGATGAAATTGAGCGGAAATTGAGTTTGAACAGCGCTGTATGTGCATGAATGTAAAAGCTTTTGAAGCTCTAATGAGCTGCTGAGCTTGCAGCCAATCAGGCGTTACGGTTCAGCCAGT
Organism: Gymnocypris eckloni scoliostomus; assembly: GCA_027564155.1. Lineage (NCBI taxonomy): Eukaryota > Metazoa > Chordata > Actinopteri > Cypriniformes > Cyprinidae > Gymnocypris > Gymnocypris eckloni. The sequence continues at coordinate 15,392,669 of CM050420.1, forward strand.
TCGGCCTGTTTTATATGTTTAATACGTTTTCTAGGCATATTTGGGTGAAAGCTTGTATTGTTTTCTTGTGCTCCAGAAGGAGGATGACTTATTGATTAGAATTAATAACATAGTTAGACGTTTTGCTTCCAGGCTGCTGATGCATTGTGTTTCCCACTTGGTGTGCTAATAGGTGTTCTTCTACTTGAGTCCTAATGCCTTTTCCACATGACTCAATGCTAGCACTTGATGTGCTGCTTCAGCTCACTGGAGCCTATAGATGCTCAAACACTGACACAACACACATCGTCTGCCGCAGACAAACGCCTTAGGCATTCATCCCAGCCTGACTTCATACATCCTGCTAAAGCACCAGACAGAGTTCCTTTATCAAGGGAGAATTGATTCACATTTTCAGCTGGGTTTCATTTAAGTTTGCTTTAAGCCTATTTTGGAATTTATTTTAATTTGTATTTTACACATATTATATTTTATGTAATAATCATCTATTTCTATGAATTGTTATTTCGCCGATTCTCAGTCTTTCTTGGAATTGTGTATAAATTTTTCATGTTTATGGTGCTTTGTGCAGTTCCCAGAACGTAATAAAAACTCACATTGGAGCTCGCGCTGATCAGTTGTTGTCTTCTTCCCATGCTGCTCCATAACTAAATAACACCATCCTCAAAGTTAAGAACATGTGGCTTACTGCACACTGGAGTAGCTGTGCTTCTAATTATGCAAATGTGAAAGGTTTTTATAGACTAAAACAAATAGTAAAATATTCATTTGTCTCACCTCCCACATTTCCCCGGTGCCTTATTGATTCACTAACATAGGCAAATGGAACTATGTGCCCTCATTATTCCAGTGAGCTCAAGTGTTGATTTCACACTAGACCTTGTTTTGTTAGAGGATGTGCACTTAAAAATATCATTAATCAGAATTTCACCGGCAGATGAGGTTTAATATTTGTTTTACATTGTTACCAATTGTCAACCATGAAATAGGATCCCCACATTCAAAATGCAAGGTCACACCTACTTTATACATGACTCTAACCATGTGTCCTCTCACAGTTCCACATTTTTTTGATGTGGCAGGGGCCTCATTCCAGAATGATGAGATCAGCTTGGGATGGGAGGTAAAAACATGTCTCAAGACCTTTTCTGATCAGTCCTGTTACATTTCATCTGGGGCTGCAACAACTAATTGATCAAATCGATTATGAAAAGTCATCGATCAACGGTTCTCATTATCGAGGTGAGCCTGGCACCGGTCACAGGTGCTGCGTGAAAGCTTCAGCCAGTTGCTCAAATTACAGCAGGTCCGAATAACTGCGTTTCTATGGACAAAATGCATCTAAATATATAGTGGAGGAAACAGAATAAGGTCTTTCGCGGGAGAAGTATGTGCAGTCAAGCTGCCCAAAACATGATAATTTTTTTATTTTAAGCTTAAAGGATTAATGCATTAGCGTAATGGAGTTACCTGTCAGGCAGCTTAGCTGACACCGATCTCAGGGTCTGCTAGATCCTCAGTGCAAAACACGTTCAGTCCATGCTGTATCCTTATCCATAAATGATATGTCACAATTCACGCGAGCATTTCCATTTTTTCGCATAAGGTCCGTCCTGACAGTCTGTATTCAGGAGTTTAAAATACCGAATGAGCCAGATCGGTAGCGGTGCAGCGTGCTGCAGATCAGGCGGATAACACAGACCTGTCACAATTAATAGAGCTATTTACTGCGCTTAAAAATATCCATTGTGCTGAAATATAGCAATGTGTTGAATGTTAATTTAAGGTTTAATTATGGTTTAAAAAGTCAACATGCGAGTATAGTAATATTTTATTTTTACCTGGATATACTGTATGTACATTATTTTTAGTGCACATGTAGTTTTATATTTATAATTAATTACTTTTTGGTGTTACTTCAGTTTGTGTGAAAGATATACGTTACTAATTCAAGTGTCTGACTGTGCTCACGAAGCCCACATATTATTTGAAACTGTCCAAAATTGGATTCATAAAAAATCCTATCTTTATTGTTTTTGTTATTGTTTGCATGCAACAACATCCTGAACAAATTAGCTGGAATACTCATAAGATTCAGTTTCTGCTTACTCCTCCTTCTCTTCTTCCCTGTTCTGCCTTTTACTAAGCACCGAGACTCATGAGATCAAAGTAGCGGGTCTCAGTCTCTGTGGATTTCTGCAGTCAGAGGTCAGATCTCTTCAGAGACGTCACACTGAGCCTGGGAGGTTTTCTGTTCCCATGTGGAAGGAAAGACCTTTATTCCACACAGTTTTCTTCCTGAAACACCAAGGAGCAACAAGTGAGGAACGGATGGTGTGACAGAGAAAGGGTGGGCTTCCGAGCAAACACAGCTGGGCAAACACTTCAAGGCAGGACAGTTTATTCCAGAGGTCAACATGTGCTTTGTAATGTCAATAAAAGGAGCCAGAATACTTCACAACACCCAACGTTCTTCTGTCTGGCTCTCTTTTGTTCATCCTCTCTTCATCTGTTCTCTCTTTCTCTCTCTCTCTCTACGCTCTCATTTTGCCTTCTTATTTGTCATTTAAAGGTAAAATCCTGTCATTTAACCACTTTCATGACACTTCAAACCTGTATGACTGACTTTCTTCTGAAATGGAACATAAAAGAAGGTACTATTATGTTTTCTGCATTCCTCAAACACCTTGATTTTAGTATGTTCTTGGTTCCTGAAATTACATAAAGTACCACAAAACTGGGATGTGGTTTTTAACTTTGAGTCTTCTAAAGCCAAAAACATATCTTTGTCAGGAGGAGATGGTTTTCAATTACTAACAACCATACGGACCACTTTTTATGGTGCTTTTTGTTATTATTGAGATTAGCAGACCCATTTCCCCATTCCCTTTAATATATATTTTTTAATTCACCTTGTGTTTCATGAAAATCGGAAAGACTCCGATAGGTTTAGGTCGACATGGTTTTAGGGGCAGTGGTATTACCAGAATTAACAATTTTCAGGTTTCTCTTACAAGTAATTTTGACAAAAAGTAATTTTTGCATTTATTTTGCGTTTTCTCTTTTCACACAAAAATTATTCTTGTGGTTTGCTCAAAGTTGGGCCATTGATGGTAAAACACCAACTGTTTACCAATGTCCTGTTACTACGTTTCTGGGTCTGGGAAGCATTTCAGTTGCATTTCCATCTGAACCTGCAGGGGTTTTTAGAAAGCGCTCAGATTTCATCAAAATATCTTAATTTGTGTCCTAAAAGATGAACAGAGGACTTATGGTTTGGACACGACATGAGGGTGAATAATTGATGACAGAAAATCTTCATTTTTCCTTTGGGGTGAACTAATGTAAGTGAAAGTAGCAGGACTTTTTTATTCAGTCTTTCTGTTTTCATCAAAACACGTAATTTCTTCATGACAATGCACCTAAAAGAGGAATGTGTTTTGAGTCTGACTGACATGTGATTGCGAATGAAAACGGCTGTTTTCATCCCCCTGTTGTCTCTCATAGGTGCTCGTCGCTGACACTGGAAGGAGTGAGCCAAGTGGAAAGCAACACCCAACAGCTGCACACAGACTCAGCAAGGAGCGTCAAAACAGACCGTCTTATGTCTTCCTGGGAGGAACATGTGAAAGGAACCAAGTATCAGAAGGTTTCTGGCCTAACTAAGCTGAGCTTAATTGAACATTTGCACTTCGGGAGCACAGTGGAACGATAGGAAAGCCATCAAACGACGGATGGGTCTCGTCAATACAAACAACACAAGTGTTTCAGATTCCATGGCGGCGACCCACAATAGGTGTATTTTGTGTTTGGAGCAAGATGCACGTGCAGTCGGTCGTTAGAATTCACACCTCTACCTCCAGGGCAGCTGTTGTCCTTCTCTCTCCTCCTCAATGAGAAGTGAAGAATGCTGAAGAGTGTATTCCGGGTTTATTGCGACACCTGACGTCTGTGTTACCTCATTTGTGGAGTGCGGTGAGTTACCTCCAGACAATAAATGCGCCTTACTTGTAAGTCCGCATGTTTTGTGTGTTTATAAACACAGAGGGATGTGCCTTAAGAAATTATTGCCTGAGGTGGTCGACAGCATGTTAATGGGTGATAGAGTAGTATTTTTATGATGATAAAATACATTCTTTTGCACAAGACATCAATAAGCAAGTCATCGTGAGGTTGATTTCCTGAAACATTCTCAAAACATTAGCTGCATTCCAAACTCAGTCTATTAAATACAATGCATTATGTATTTTGCTATCTAGATAATCATTTTTTTTCAAGATTAATTGTCATCTCAAATGTAACATGGGGTTTTAGTGTTTTTTTCACCACAGAGCTTCCTGCATGTTTTGATAGCCCAGTCTGTTATTTTTACCATTATTTCTATACTAATCTTAAAGTTCGCATTAAAGTTGCTCCGGCCTAATGGTGGTCAGACTCATAATTGAAAGGTTGCGAGCCATGGGCCGCTGAGCACCTTGCTCAGGTCCGGCAGGAATTGATTCCAAATTGGGGGAGTGAATGTGCAGCTCTCGGATCCGCCTTCATTACCACGACTGAGCCTCTGAGTGCCACCTGGTCTGAGCAAGACACTGAACACCCAACTGCTTCCAGTTGTTTTCGCAACATAAATGGCTTCGTGCCACTGCTCCGGGTGTGTGTTCACGGTGTGTGTGATTCACTGCTGTCTGTGTGCACTTGGTTGGTAAAGCCTAAAATATGTAATTCATCGTCACGGATTCGGGTATTCTGGGTCACCATGTTTCTTGCTGGCTATTTTCACTTTGACTTTACTACTCTGTATCCTGTGTATCAAAATTTTGCCTTTTATTTTTATTATAAATTATATTTCCCAGCCTCCACAGTCCCATCAGTATCTTTATCAATACCAAACTACAAATATTCATTTTTCTCATATTGTTTCATGTATCATGCAAATTATAATTAAAGTCACACAGGTAAATGCACATTTGCTTCTATCTGTCACATATTTTCTTCTATTATTATTTTAAGAAAAGAAATTCGGAATCACCAATATCCAAGTAGCCTATAATAGATTATAATGTAAAGGTATACGTTCACCCAAAAATGAAAACTGTCATCATTTACTCACCTGTTTGAAACCAGTGTGAACAAAACAGCATTGACACATTTTTCAAAGTATCTTCTATACAGAAGAATGAGTCATACAACATTGAAACAACATGAGAGTGAGATAATATTTATTTTTGAATGACTACAAAAGCATTTAATGTTTTCCTTAATTGTATTTAGTTAACAGTCAAATACAGAGAATTGCTTAACAGTATAGAGAATCTGTGAGAGAACTACTAATAATATTAAAATAAATATCATATATAATTATACATTGTGTCTGTTCTTTGACCATGTTGCACTGAAAAACAATCTCTTTCGTGTCATATGTTAAAAAATGGTGTGTGAAAACATCTACGATTTCATGAATTCAGTGTTGTGTTCAGAAGTCAGAAAGAGCTTGTTTACACACACAAGGAATTGGACTTGGCGACAGGAGCTTCCAAGAAGTATGGATAGTGCAACATACATGCTAGTGCAAATATACGTGGGAATCATGTTGAACATTTTAAAATCTGTTTAACATTTTAAAATCGTATTAATCTTTAGTGTTTTTCACAGTTTACAATGAAACCCAAATGTTTTTGTCAGCCAAACTCTGTTCTTCTGTCTCCTCCTTAGATTAATATCTTCTGAGATTATTTTGACTGTTTATATAAAAATGCTATACACAAAACATTGTTCTAGAGTATATAAATATTAGTTACATTCATTAAATGTTACTATGACAAGTACAGAAGCAATTGCTTTATGAATATAACTCAAATTGAAGAGACAAGGGAAACTGTGTGAAAGTATGTGTATGTGGAATGAACCAATGCAAAATTAAGTCAGTGTCTGAGATAATTATTAAAACAGGGCCTTGGCACTCAATGAAAATAGCCTCCGTGTATGTTTAGTTCCCACAATGATCAGCTACCTGTGACTTAAGCTCCACATCCAGTCTGAAACGAGACAATGAACCAATTGTCATTGTATAATTTAATAAATACATTAATTAAAGCCCCACAAATTAAATATATAAAAGCTAAACACGTTTGCGCGTTGTTTCAAGGACACGCCCACAACATGGGGAACTAATGACTATTCACATAAACTCCACCCACTGGAACAGTTTTCACGGAACTGAATACGAGACGTCCCCTGTGTTTCCGCCTGGTCCGCCCTTAGAAACGCCAAACACCGACCACACGTAAAGCAAACCCGCGTTAAGCTGCTCATGTGTTTGCCACAAAACGGGCAAAACATCCCTCGGCCGCAGTCCATGTTCGGTCACCATAAACTTTATTTACGCCATTTACTCCACAACCACAACCGCAACACGAATTTACCGCGCTCACCAACAACAACACCTTTTAACGCGCCACTTCCGGTGTGTGGTACATTCCCTTTCCGTGAAGAATCTGTCATTGTAAATTTGTTTCGGGACTGGTAAAAGTGTTTTGCGTCTTGTTAATTTGTTTTCTAAAATGTACATTTGTTTTGTCCTTGGTAAAAGTGTTTTTCCCATGTAATTCTGTTTTATGATAGGTAAAAATGTTTTCCAAAATGTAAATTTGTCTCGAGTTTCGTAAAAGTGTTTCACACTTTGTAATGTTGTTTTGCACTTCCCGGCCACCGTAAAGAACAGAGGGATGGACAGCGGTGCTCCTGAAGGGTCCTGCAGTCTTTGCCTTGACTTTGAAAAAATCAATTATGACAATTTGTCGCTCTGTGAAAAGATCGTTAACTTAACGAGCAGTGGGAAATTGGCAGGAAAATGTCTGATTAGGACATCTCACTGTGCGATGGTCCTGCTCTCTGATTAGATTACTGCACTAATAGGCTAACAAGAGCATTAACTGCAGTCGACATGATGAATTTGATTGACTGTTTGGGGTAATTGGGGCAGCCAATAAGAAACACGAGGGGTGAATTAACAGAAATAGTCGCTGTTGGTCCAGCATGTCGTCTGATGCAGGGTGTGCTTGTGTTTTCAGGCAGTCATTATAGACTGTAATACACAAAAACACCTATCTCTGTGTGTGTCTGTCTAGCTGTCTTTCAAACTGTCAATCTATCGATCTATCTATCTATCTATCTATCTATCTATCTATCTATCTATCTATCTATCTATCTATCTATCTATCTATCTATCTACAGTTATGGCAAAAATGTCGGCACCCTTGGTAAATATGATCAAAGAATGCTGTGAAAATTAATCTGCATCGCTAACCCTTTTGATCTTTTATTGCAAAAGGATAAAAGGAAATCTATCTATCTACACTGTAAAAAGTGATGCTGACTTCACTTTAAAAAAAATTAGGAAACCCATCGCCTTTCAAATTATTAAGTAAATCTTCATTTTCAAGTTCTATAATGTATGAATATAGGAATTTATGTAAATTAAATAAATCAATACAAAAATAATGATTTTTAAAAAGGATAAAAAAATAGAAGAAAACATAACATAAACGTAAAAAAAAATGATGCCAAATTAGAATGTGTGAACATTTGATATATATCTGTCTGTCTATCTACCTTTCTGTCTAACTCTTTATCAAACATCTGTTTATCATCTACTTGTCATCTCTCATATCACCTATCTATATGTCTCTTTTAAAATAGTCTTTTGAAATAGGTAAAACAATTATACATATGCTTATTCAATATTTTAAATCCAAATTGCCAGTGTGGACTGTACATGTGAGGGGTGATTTGTTATCGTGTGTGTACGATGGGTAAGTATATGTGTGCCGGTGTGTGGTGAATTAAGTTGATGCTGATTGGCCGATGTGGGGTTCAGCAGGAAAACATGGCAGTGGCAGCATACTGGACAGACAGAGACAGATCACAGTCTACACCCTCTCCATTATTCATGCCGCTCTGACACCTCCCTCTCCCATGCTCCATTCCTCTCGCTCTCTCTCTCGCTCTCCACAACACGGCCATGTTGACAGGCAGCGCAAAGGTGTCGGACCATTTATTAATACAGGTGAATAGCCTTAGTGCAAGATAGAGAGAGAGATGGAGAGATAGAGGGAGAAGGAGAAGGACGAAGGGAATGACAGAGAGAGAAAGAGAGGAATAAGAGCAGTATGAATAATGGAGAGGTTGTTGTTTTGTTACGCCTTCTCAAAACCCATCCAAACTCAGGTCACAGATCTCATATAAATTCACAGAAAGCAGTTGGCTGTTAGCTGAGCTTTCAGTATGCTGACAACATGCACCTCAGTCGCAATTTATACACAAATTGAAAAAAATACAAATTCATTTCCATGTGTGTGCTTAACACATGTGACATCTTGTCACATATGTTAAACATCTTCTTACAAAGAACATTAGCACATTTGTTCAGCTTTGCTCAGATGTCCCATGAACAGCCCTGAACTCTAAAGCCTGGAACACAGTTACCAAATTACATTTTGATTTACTTCTGCAATGATGTGTTTGAGGCCATAATGTTGCGTTTCTGTGTCCCAAAGACCTTTAAATCAGGGCTAATTGTGTAGTACAGTGACGGGGTCATTACATTCAACTATACTTAGTGTCTGGGGAGACGTGCAATGTGACTGGTCGGTCTAGTCTAGATGTTGTAGTTTTATGTTTCTTGCAGCTGTACTTTATTTTAACGTGGCAGTCGCTGTGAGGGACAGTTGCCCAGATGAATTGTGAAGGGATTGGATATTTGAGGTGTTTGACTAACTCCACATCTACCGGCAAAATGATAGGCTTACCTTTCAAATTGAGCCAGTGTGAGCGACTGCCGCCCATGTGCGGGGTTTAGCATCTGCAGTGACAGGGGAATGTGGAACAGGAAGGCGACTCTTGTCCTTGCTGTCTAAGCAGATCTTCTAAAGTGTCAGCCATGCACAGGTGAGTTTGAGACTTCAACAGCTGTTTATTGGGGAAATCGCTCTACGACTCATTCCTCTTTTCATCTGTGACGGGATGCAGGAGATTAAAGTTGATTTTCAGTGTTCCTGTAAAATGTTTCTACCACAGCAGTTTAATGTGCAGACAACTATAAGTAAACCATTTGTGGATTAATTTAGTCAAAACGTATGATTATACAGCGATGTAACATTTTAGTTTGTTTTAGTACATTTTTAAGTTAAAAAATATACACTGTAAAATAATTATTATTTTTACAGTAAAATTTTGTAAATACTTTTGTAGAAATTTTGTTTGTACTGTACATTTTTGTAAATGTGTTTACAGTTTTTCTGTAATTTTTACAAAATTATTCTTGCAACCACAGCTGCCAAAATGATTTTGTAAAAACTAAAGAATCTTTTTTACAGTGTAGTTTACATGCTTGCTAGCATGCTTTGTATTGTCTATCTGTCTGTCCGTCCGTCCATCTTTGAATGGAATCATATTTTTACATATATAGTTGTTTTTACAAACATCAATAACAATAAATAACATTTATAACAAGTTTTTGGGGATTGTACCACAACATGTTCAACCTAAAAGTCATAAAAAGGGTCAAATTATCTAACATTTTCCAATAATGATTGACACAGACACAGTCTTCAGGGATCATTGCTATGATATAACTCACTGTTTTATCAGTACCATTGGCTCTTCCTGAAGTTTTTTAATTTATGTCCCCAAAAGTATTAAAATGATTTTAATTCATAAATGAAAAATGTCCATTATATGTGTGTTAAAGTAATTTCAATTTTAAATTCCATTTTTATATTTTTATATATATATATATATATATATATATATATATATTAATATAACATTTCATAGAAATAATTACATTTAGCACATTTAACTGCTTGCTGTAAATGTTAACTGTGACATTGCTGTTGAGAAATATTTCACTCATGTTCAATAAGACTCTGTAGCACATTTAAGTGTGACTGGGGTTGTGACCATTGCAATTTATGAATGATTGTTTCTTATTAAGGTATACAACATTAATGAATCTGGCATGTTCTGAAATATTGCCATTTAGCTAATTTGTGTCTATAGAGAAACACAGGAGATGATTGCTCAGCTTGAGAGTCCATGTTGATGCTAAATCTGGCATTTATCTCAGGTATACTGTATGTTTTTTTAGTTTCAGGATTCATGATACAGGGTAATTCTTCAAATTATGGAGGAGTCATTTTTGTATAATGACCAGTGTATAATTGACCAGTATCTCTGGCAGCCAATTTCCCATATGTCATGCAGGTTTTAACCTCTTACATATATAAAAAATATAGTTTTAATAAATGTCCATGACAACAACAACATAACACTGATGTACAGTCATTTGATCATTATCGCAAAATAAACTGATTTAGGGTGATTCAAGACCCTTTTGCTTCAATTTTTAACATCCCGCATAGCTTTTAGCCATGATTAGGTTTCATATCGCAGCTCACGGTTGCATCATCCCTCTGTTGCAGGTAGAATATTCTGCAGTGTTAATTACTCTGCTGTTAGACTATCATCCCCCTGGAAAATACTTTCATTCTTGACCACTTGTCATAGTGGAAATCTATCCTTGTCTCTCCCCCCTCTCTCTCTCTCTCTCAAGCTTCGAATCCTGAGGCAGCATCCGAGGCTTTAATTTTTGTTTTAATGCCAGTTAAAAGATCAAAGGCTGTTGTTGATTTTTATAACTGTTAATGTGTTTGCCCTGTACGTTCTGTGCTGTTCAGTAACACGGATGACTGGAGGTAATGTGATAGAAATCACTGGGCAAAAATAATTAGAATGATCTTTACTTGTAATTTGAGGCATGACCCAGACATGTTGAGAGGGCTGTGCTACAGAAATGAGCATTTGAATGTTTTAAGGTTGGATTGGTTCTGTATTGTCGGTTTAGCAGTAGATGTCACAGGCTTGTGAATGGTGCCCAGAGAGCAGTAATGTGAGCATGAGAGATCTCAAAGCAACCCAGAGTTCAATTTTGTTTTGCAAACGCTGTTTACTCTCTCTCAAGGCCGCCTGATGCTTTTCCCGCTGTATTTTACTGCACCGTCTTTTAGAAAATGGAGGATAGAGAGACAGAGAGTCTACCTTTTGTGTTCCATTGAGATAAATAAAAAAGTAAATGTATTTATTAATATTAAATGATATAATTGTAACTGCATTATAAAAATAGATAGTTATAATTTTTCTAAAAAAATTTTTTAAATCTTTTTTATCAATTTTTATTTTTAACTTTAGTAAATTATTTTAGCCCAGTGGGCAGATATTAATATTGCTTTAACCATTTGTTTGATAAAAAATAGGCCGTTTAAAAAATGTGAATGGTATACTGTATATTTATTCCAAGTAATGTTGTTGATATGAGCAAAACACATAAAAAAAAAAAATGAAAATAACAACCTGGTCTTATAAAAATGCACACCTCTGTGCACTTTCTGTGCGACACTGTTTTATGTATCTTACTGCACGTTTGCGCAGTTTCAAAGAGAAATGTCCACTGAGTGACACTAAAACACAGGTTTAAATACGTGAACCCTGGCACGCTTTTATTCCGTAGATATAGGTACATATCGCTGTGTTTTTATTATGTTGCTACAGGAACGTATTGCGGCGGTTCAGAATTCAAATATCCGGGGTTTGTCCCTAAAAGTTAATGCTCTATCATGCCCTACACCAAACCCAACCCTAAACCTACCCGATAGTGTTAACAAATGCAAAACTGATATAAAAACGTATTTATTGATGCAACCGTGCCATTTCATCTTCCTTATATGCAGATTTGAACTGCTTTGTCCAACCGTGATCACATGAACCCGAGCTCCTCGCCTCTTAAGTATGTCTCCGTACTCCGTCAGCTACCGAATAAACTTACTGTCTATGAAAACCCATAGATACGAAGCTGGATATGTGTGTGTGATGTGAACGTTCAATAGTATCAGCTTTCAAATCTCCCAGCTTTTTAATATTGTTTTGAAGTCGTAACATTATATTCTTCAAGTAATTGTGCGAAAATAATGCTTTATTAATCAAAACTCTATAAATTTGTGAGAAAAGGAGTAATATGTAGTTATTGGTACATATTTCGTGTCTTGCTAAAAAGTGCACCCAGATACGTAAATGCCATGAGACCAGGTAGGAAAATAAACTGACGGGATTGCAAATATATAGCCTGTGTAAATCAATATAGTAATGTTTGCACAAAAAATAGCTTTTTATTAATTTTGTTATACGAGGAACTCATATATAGGGTCTTAGTCAGAAGCAACCTTTTGTATTTTTTTTTTTTTTACAAATAGCAGAAGCGAATGGTTTTCATGATTTGAGTTTCATAAATAAATGTCACACATACATTCTTCCACCAATGAGGATGCAGCACTCCACTACAGTAGAATGTAACAGTGCCTGCCCACTTTTTCAGTCTTGGTTCTGGAAGAACATTTCCCATTGGGATTTATTGGAAGTCTTGGTTTAAGAGTTATAAGCTGTGAACCAAACCAACCAGTAGATATTTTGATAATGTTTAAAAAACGGTATATTTTATTTTTATTGCAAAATATGCATATATATATAAACATTTCAATACTTTATTGTAATTACATGATTCACAGTGCTTCATGGGAATGGCAGTTCTTTTGGTGCAATTCACTTGTTTTGATTCTCTGATTAGTGGATATTTCTTTAGAGAATTGTGGGTAATTTGGCATTTCTTTTGCAATTCCACAGTATAACACAATTAATTAAAAAATAATGTGGACTGATGGGTTCAACAGAAGCACATATTATTGTTTAATGACCTCGTAGCTCACAGTAGGCTTGTCTTTAAAGGTTTATAAGTTAATTCCCCTATGGAGAAAATGAGAGGCATTTCTACTTCCATACATACAGAGTTACTAGTGAAGTCTGTTTCCTGAGAGAATGGCTTGAATGTTTCAGCTATTAAAAAAACATAGCTACAGTTCTTGAGTTACTGAGCCAGTTCTTTTAGTGAATAACAGATATAGCCAACTGCACAACCAGTGAAGTCCTATTCTTGAGTGAAAGATTCTTATGATTTAGTTTGTTTTACTATTTCAGAAACATACAGTGCGTCGGTGCCAATTGCCCCGTGGTTAGTGTGTGGACATTTAGAGCAATTGCGCTCATGGTGACCCGAATTTGATTCCCGTCTTGAGATCCTTTGTGATCCCGCTCCCCTCTCTCCTCCCAGTAATTTACTGTCATTTCTCTACCGTCCTATATAAATAAAAAGGCATAAAAAGCCCCCCAAAAAACACAAACACAGCGCACTCTGTGAAGTCTGAGTCAAATAAATTAATCTTTTGAGCTGATTATTTTAGTGAACTACAAATATAATGAACGACTGATTCGTTATCTGATTCGGATACTTTCTGAGTCAGTTTAGTGAATCACAAACACTTGACATATGTCAATGTGTAGTTAAAGATACACATTGTAGTTTTGTTAGTTGTATTAGAGAGAATAAAATGTGTTATCAATTTGATTCTTAATATAAAATAATCAGATCCCATAAGATTGAAAATGTCATGAAATAAATAACAGCAGGATTCTTCAATGTTTAGTATATTTTTCAAGTTATTAAAATGGCCTTGGGCTTTCTCAGAAAGATTCAAAAATGTGTATTAAAGAGGTAGACAGAAATCTTGCTTAAAATATAAAAAATGTTTTTCTCTCTTCTCTCTCTTGTCCAACTGGGTCTTTGGAGCACTAAATATATCCAGAACACTTTCAGAACCATCGCCATGAAATGACTGATGATGTCATCATCCCTGGCTACAGATGATTCAGTGAAGACTTAAAAAAACAAATTCAATTTATGGAAACATCAGTAGATTCTTCTCAGGGAAACATTCATCAATTTTTCTAAATTTAGCCATCACATATTCTTGCCCAGAATGAAGCTGATGGATGAAAACCACCTGAGTGTATCTTCTAGCGGATCATTTCCCCAAAGGGAATCAGTTGAGCTGAGAGCTCTGAATATGTCTGTCAGGAGAAATCAATGGGCTTACAAACTTTCCCAGCGATGAATAACAAACAGCACCAACACTACAGATGACCTCATCTACACTATTTACACAGTTTAATTGCATTTCGAAAATGTCGGATCTCAACAGAAACACACTGATAGACCTTCTAGTATCTATTATGTGAGAGTGAGAGTTTGAACCCTTTTGTAATGTAAGTAAAATAAATGATCTTTCTCTTTCAGACATAGCTTGTACAGAATGTACAGTATTTGCCCTTGTATTTTTTTTCATCATGTCTTTGAGTGTGGTGCTTTTATTTTAAGCAGACCAAGCTTACCTTGACTGACACAAGAACTCAAAACGGAAAGCCTTTTTAAAAATACATTGTTACAGTGCACTGTGTTTCGTTTCTCACAGACAGAGGCGATGAAGGTTTTCAATCTCTAATTTTGTCTACACAACAGGCCTTTAAAACAGAGGGAAAAAACACCCTGACTCACACTCTCGGCTGTCAATGCTCACCCCCCCCAACAAAAACAACAACAAGAAAACCCTGAAACCCTGGCAGCCACCAATCTGTCTCCTCCCACAAACACTCGCTGCTTCAATAACCTGACATTTACTATTCATATTTTTAATTGCTGTTGTCTCGTTATTGAGGGCTTTGCACAGATTGGAGGGCTACTACAATTCTCGTTAACTTGAAGGTTGCATCTGCCTCAATTAATTTACCATTTTCTTTTAATTTTGACATTTTCACTGAACCTATTGTTACAGTTTTTCTCAGTCGCTTTGGTGCATTTCTCGAATCATCCTTAATATTTGCAATGAATTATGAGCATTTCTCAAAACAATTTGTACAAACAGCACCACACAGGATTTCCTGCAAAAGCCTGTAACTTACTCAAAATTTTAGTTCATTTAAATCATCTCTCAAAAGTAAGTATTTATGTCATTGAACAGAGCAATGGCATCAGAATGAAAAGTCCTTTTGTCATTGTTCACAAACAAGATAGTCATGTAAATGCTTAGTCATGTTGTCAATATAACAGTGCGCTCCGTTGGTATTACCTGATGTAAACTATGGCAACAGTTTGGATCACAGTGACTGTACTGAAATGCAGAAGGCTGCACTTCTTCTGTATGCCATATATATTTTCAAAAGTACAAATTCATCGTATGTGGAATATTGATTAAAAGAGACTGTTTTGAAATGTTTGAATTATTGAGGATATGGTCAATCTCACAATATTTTGCTGCACCCTTCAGCCATTGTAAGCCATGATTGACAACATGGTCTATAATAGTGGCGCTTATTTAATCTAATATGCGCCTCTGTGCTTTGTCTCTTCCTCTGTTTTGCCTCTGTACCCTTCCATGAATCCTTACTCCTCTTCTTCCTCTCGTCTGTTGACCCTGATTGTTTTCTGGATGTTCACCCATTGTCAGAATTTGTAACTCTTGTGTTGTCCTCTGTCTATATATGCTTTCCAATTGAAGGTTCATTAGATGTACCTTTGAGCTATTTCATAGAACTGGTACATAATTGGTTGATCTATATTCTCTTCATTAGTGAAAGTTTAGATTAACTTGGACAATTCATAGCAAATCTACAAAAAGTCTAACAGAAATGTGTAAAAAATATGCGTGATAGTTTATGACAACTAGATCCTACAAACCATTTTGCTTTTAATGACATATACGA
This sequence comes from Gymnocypris eckloni scoliostomus, assembly GCA_027564155.1. Lineage (NCBI taxonomy): Eukaryota > Metazoa > Chordata > Actinopteri > Cypriniformes > Cyprinidae > Gymnocypris > Gymnocypris eckloni. The sequence continues at coordinate 15,408,371 of CM050420.1, forward strand.
TGAACTAATGACTAGATGTTTTGAGGGGAAAGACTACAGCACAGAGAACTATGTAATACATTTTAAGCAACATGATATTAGCAAATGATAATGTAAGAAACCGCAGACAAATGTACATAATCAGTTGCATGAATGTACCAAAGCAATCGCAATTTGCTCAAAATAATGAGAAACTGCTTTTATGATGTGCACAAGTGACTAGATGATGATGTGGAGGTCGAACAAGCAGTTTTGAAAATGTAATTTCTGATCTGAGAAATGCACCAAAGTGACTGAGAAACATTGTAAGCATGTCACTGCATTTTACAAAAAAAGTTACAACAAAACAAATCAGAATTTATAAAAGATTCCCAGTATAGCTGGTCACTAGCATATGTTGGTGTGTGTAGCATAAGACCTCTTAGCTTAAACACAATGCAGAAATAACCACACTGTAACATATATCTTTCAGTTGTGCGATGGTGTTCTGAAATGTGGATTTTTTTGTTTTTAAATCAAATGTAAATTCATGTCCGAGTCAAAAAATGTTAAATAAACATTACTTATCAGAAAAAGTAAAAGAGGATTTATTTTAAATATATTTTTACATTAATAATGTAATCAATATTCTATTTACTAAAGCCAAGTTTTTAAGCATGATACATAATTGTTTCCAAAATAATAACTCATGGTAGAATCAATTGAAAAATATATTGTATTTGTTCAAATCTGTTCAGCTATTCTTTTTAATAGTTAACTTTTAACTATTTTAGATTTTGGGTCATCAGTCATCAAAGCTTGACAAATATTGGTCACAGACATGGAGATTTGCTTATTACTCACAAAAAAAACTCCTACAGATCATGTTTTCATGGCATTTCAACTCTTATTGTGACAACAAAGTGGTTATATCTAAGTGTGTTCAATGTTTTAATTAGTCTTCCCATTAATGTCTATATATTGTTTATTCAGACTGATTCGTGAAAGCAGAATGCACAAACACAAGAGGCGGGATTTATCGCATGAACCAATCACAGCTGAACACAACCAACCAATCATATCACGATGGAGGCATGCAAATTTCCCCCATTCATTCTCCATTAACCCCCACCAAACTCATCACATGCTTTGGGGGTCTGTTTAAACTCAATGGGCTCAGGTGTGGCACAACACGTACTCCTGCTGTAACCTGCTGTACATTTGGACAGATGTACTTGAGAAGAACAAGCTTTAAAAGTCATATTTTGTAATGTTTGCGTTGTTTTATTTTTGTACTACAAATTTTTTTCTTATCCAATTTGTTGAGGAGGCACTGCTTCCCTTGCCTCCTCTGAGAAAATGCCCCAGATACATATACAACCTGACTACATTACATAATTTTTTAGGTTCCTTATGATAATGAGCATTTTCTTCCCTCTGTAATGAGCATTAAACCGGCTAGACCAAACCAAATTCAGTATAAGCTATTCTGGCCCCATGGGGGACCAACATGAATTGTTTGTCCAGTGCTGGTCTTTTTAGCAGGATACTGAGGATTTGGCAGAACACGAAATAAGGCAGCATTAATTCATAATATAATCTTAAACCAGTCTGAAGTAGTTTAACATTAGCAAACCAAATTGGCAATGCAGCTTAGGCAGTTTTAAATAGTTTTTATTTCAAGAGGGACTCAGGAATCGTTTGTCTCCTGTAAAACGGCCATTATTTTCTCACACATTAACTTCACCATTTTGTGGTGCATCTGTTATCGAGGCTCACGTAGCATGATTTGTTTTTGCACTTGTGTATGATTTTGTTGTTGTTGTTGTTGCTTCTAAAGGCAGAAGTATCTCTCATGGTCTCACTGAGCCGGTGAAGGAAAATCAATAAGATTGGGGATAATCACTGCCGTCTGTTATGCTGCCAAGCATTTTCTACAAACACAGTTTAAGAGCACCGCAATCCATACAATTACCTGCAACACACCCCAGAGACATGCTGCTCTTAGCATACGCTTACAGATCCAATAAGCAGCAGAACATCACACAGATAGGCGCTATTCATGCTGCCTGTGCTATCTGATAGCTGTATGCACTTTATGGAGAAACGGTATTTGTGTTTACCAGTCCGCGGATGTTAACCTTCACCCTTTTAAGGGGGGTTTATCCTTCAGGAGCAATAACTGCTAATACATGGGATCAGATTAATCATTTATCTCAAAGAAGGCAGAGAGCTGCCCTTCTTGTGCCCTACATTATCGCTTGAAAGATGGAGGGGGCTGTTTGTATTCTAGAATAGTTCAATATGTTGAGCTCTCCTGTTCCTCTCATAAATGCCTGCTGATTTTATTCATATAATATTAGATATGAATTCAGCACTCACTCACCATTTACCCTTCACGCTATAATTACTCTCCCACTTCAGGCCTTTAAATGACTCAAATGTCACTGTGGTGGGTCGCTATGGCAGGTCGTCATGGCAGGTTGTGTTCAGTGTCTGGCAGGTGAACAGAATGTATGCATGTGTAAATGCTTACATCTGTGCAGTGTTGAAAAAAATCTAGCCAGCTAAGCGAATAGCTGTTTTATTTCAAAACAATTATCCACAAGAAGCTAATTCATATTTTTGTCTTTTTTTATAGTAAGCTGCAATTTGTTTGTTCAAATATTATATATTCTTGGTCCCACTTTATTTTAAGGTCCAATTCTCACCATTAATAAACCATTAACTGTGACCTTTCTCTCAATAATCTCATAATTTGCTGAATATGGTCATACAGAATATGTGCTCTATGATAAATAGCCAATAAGTAAATAATATGCATCCTGATAAGCAACTAGTTAATAGAGAATTGGTCCTGTACTAAAGTGTTGTACTAAAGTGTTACCATATTCTTTGTATAAGAAAACTGCTGAACAGATTCATTTATGCTGGAACTGCATTGATTCTAATCCAAGTTGACAGCTTATGAATTTAATGATTCATTTAAAATAAGCAACTCTAAAATCATTCAATCAATCAATAAATGAATAAATAACAAATCAGGCTCAATGATTTAGAGTATTGCCACTGATTCATTGACAAGCATTGACTCAAGTTACTCATTCATTTCTAAATCAGACCCTCTGAATCAGACAATTTCAACTGTTTTTTTCAAAGAATCATTCATTCCCAATCTAAAATGTTGTATAATTTCACAGTTATTCCCCACTACTTATGGGAAAAATAGCTATTAAAGTGCTTCTTATTTAAAAAGGTATATTTTGGGGGAAAATTGCTGAAAAGATTCAGTTGAGTGAGTTATTTATCCTGGAGCCACTCAAACTTAAGCTGACAGTTTGTGAATTCAGTGATTCAGACAAATTGCACCATTTCATTGATAAGAATTATCATTCACAAATTGTCTGTCGCTTATTCTATATTAACAAACTAGAGAGAATATTGTACACATCTTTACTGCAAAGATATATTTTCAAGAAAAATGTAACAGTGTAGTAGTTCACAGTGTTCCCCTCTTAGAAACAGCTATTAAAAAGCATCTTGATAAAAAAAAAAACTACGCTACCACTTCATTACTGAGGCATGAAGTTAAACGAATAGCTGTATTACTTTTAGCAGTGCTAGGCTACTGCTCATCACTTCGACTGTATAGATCATTTGTGTGTGTATGTGTTTGTAAGCGATGGAGAAAGGACGATTGCTGCATTAGAACATAGCTCGATATTTCTTTTCAATCTCTTGGGGCTTTTAAATTAGTCTCGTTGATAGAAAACCGGACATACAATGGTGGCCCCAGGGGGATGGGTGATGGAGAAACAGCTCTGAAGCAGATTGGCAGCACCTTTCTTCGCCATTGTCCTGTTAGCATAAGTCCACACGCACAAGCAAAGGGTTTCAAAGCCCAAATGCGTCTTGATGGAGGACCGCGTATCGATTGCCTACAGTCTGTCCTTTCCTGGTGGTTTTATCTGGTGTCTCACCGGGTCGGGGTGTGGTTGGGGTCACCGTTGAATTCGTTTCAGCAGCACTTTGAGGTGATGATCTGGAAGAGATTCTCATTTACAGCATGAGAGAATAGTGACAGGCTCATAGAAATGTACCGTTTCCACTGTTGCACAGAAAATGAATTGATTTCCATGCGCACGGAGCCAATGACCTGAAGAACGAGCTAACAGATTGTCTTTATTTTCATCTCGAACAATTAGTCACATCAACAAACCCAGACAGTGCCCACATTATAATTAAGAAATAATTATGTTCATGTAAGTCACGAAATGATTGGCTTGTGTGTTATTTAAAGAAAAGCCCTGTGTTCTATTCTGAGCCAGACAGAAAAGGCACTTCTACAATGACACTAGTAAATCAGAATGCTTTCTATATTTAGAAACCAACATAACATTTGCACCACTGCCTGTAGAGGAACATCAGTCTTTAGCGGTAACTTAGCAACTGGTGCTAGGCAACCTTGTTGGTAAGCATGGATCTGGTGCAGAGGGGGCGTGGTTGAAAATGTCTTCGAGTTTTAATTTAAGCAGATAGGACAGCCTGCTACTCATTACCAGACCTTCAGCGCACAAGCATTTCAATACCTGCTTGTCTGGAAATCTTGAGGACGGTGGATTAGCATATTGTAAAAGAGAACTCGGACCCGTTTGATCGTCTTAGCAGCCTCAGCTAACCAAGCATCCATCACTGCCTCGGCGTCTGACAACGCTACTAATTAACAATTCATTACATTAGCCTGCACGCTAATTACTTTTTAAAAAATTCAATATGAGAAACAGAATAATTTAGCTTCTTTGCTAACACTTGTCATCTGTTCATTACTCTTTATGGATAGCGGTGAGAGAACTAGCATTGTTGGTCTTGAAGTTTTTGATGTATGTCTCAGGCTGGCAGCCTCTCAAGCTCACGCACGCACGCACGCACACACACGCACGCACGCACGCACACACACACACAGCAAAAGAAAGAAGAATGCTACAAATCAATTCTAGAAGTTACTTTCGAGTACATCTTTTCCCTTGATAGCTTCTGGGCCAGATTAGCACAATTATTTTTAGTTAATTGAGGCTGAAACTAAAAGAAAAAATTTAATAAATGTTAATTGAAATAAAATATTTAAAAACTCTTTATTTCAGATAGTTTCCAAGACATGTCTCATTTTAATTTAGTTACATTTGATGTAGTGACATAACTAAAACTGAAATAAATATAAAAAACTCTATAGGCATATGTATAAAAACATATGTAAAAAAATAATAGAAATACAAATAAAATACAACAGGGAAATTTTGTTTCTTATGGTAAGAAAACTGAATGTAAAAAAACAAAACAATGTATTACATTTTTACCAACTGGCACATTTTTTTTCTCCAAAATAAACAGCACTCTTTTAAAAAGTTTTCAGTTATACATTTGGATAAGACTTTGATATTGACTTTGTTTATTGGCAATGACAGAATACATTTACAACATGATCTTTGGGTTCTGCTTGCAAAATGAATATTAAATATCTATTTAAAATGTATTTTAAGTAATTATTTACAGGGTAAAATCGATGGACCATCGATGAAAATTTTTTTTTTTTTTTCAGTTCTCTCATTTTCTTTGGAACCAACTGAGGAACAGCCAAACCTTCATCCAGTCAGATGAGAGTCCTGTCAGATGATTTTGTCTGTTCAGAGACAAAAGCATGCTAATAAACTGTAACATTTGGAAAGGCTGACACTACTACTCAGCAGTCTCATAAAGTACTGTGCTCACAATCTGCACCTCTTGAACATCTAGTTATGCATATAAAATACATTCAGTAATAAATATCATAATAAATCTCTACTTTGCGAATTCTGCTTGCATCCACAAGATTAGATGATAAAACTTGATGGTAGCTAAGAGCGGACATTACCGAACTTTCCTCTTGGACTGTGCTGAGTACATCAAAGAAAAAGTAAGTTGCTTTCAGCTCAGCTTGACCCAAATGAGCTCTGCCCGGCCCACTCCAGCAGACGCTCCACTGAGGTTTCATTTAAAGCTGTGAATCTCAGCCAAAAGCCGTCAAAACCACACCACCCCTGCTATGTCTTTCCTTATATCTCCTTTTGCTATTCATCTTTTTTTGATGAATAAAGGATGACCTTTGCTGTACAGGTGAACAGTGGGGCTCTCTGAAGTACAGCCTAATTCTCACACACACACATACAGTCCAGCAGAGAAAACAGCCGCAAGCTAAAATGAGATCAGTGTGGTCGCTGTTTGAGTGACGGATATAATGAGGAACTGTTGAGCAGGTGTGTACAGTGGATGCTGGAAAAGTATGCAGGTGATGAGCATGTTACAGTTTTTCTAAATTGCTTTGGTTCAATTCTCAAATTATTATTTTTCTCTCAAAACAATAAGTTCAGATCTCTCAACAATTAGCTTCTTGTTCACATCAGATTGGAATTTCTTATTGATTTGGGCAAATTGCGAATGCCTTGGCACATGTGTGCAAACAGTAAGTACAATTGTCTGCAGTTTGCACAACAACTAATTGCACATGGCTTGTTGATCAAAACTGATGAGTCAATTCTCGCTTAAACTGTCAAACTCTTAACAACTCCTCAATCATTTTTTATCATGTAAGCCAACTCAAAACGATCCATTCAATTATGAAAAATGGTATACACGCATGCATATTCCATAAATATCTGACATTGAAATTGTTTGTAATGTCTGTTAAATTGACAAATGACCTCTAATTGCAATACAATTTGAATCAACCATTCAAACATTTACTGTAACCAATCAAGTTTGGGAGCATATATACAGTGCCCTCCACTAATATTGGCACCCTTGATAAATATGAGTTTATATATTCTCATCACTCATCCAAAAACAAACTCCAGCAAATTCAGTTGTCAGACACGACTGATACTTCAAATGGCACTGGCTTCTATTGTCAGATGAAACTGAAAAAATAGCTTTTTGGCAGCAACCCCACCAGATGAGTTTAGTACAAACAGGGATAAAAAAGTACCCCATGTCCACGGTTAAATATACTGCTGGATCTTTAATGTTGTGTGCCTGTTTTTCTGCTGGAGGTCCTGGACATCTTGTTCAGATGCATGGCATCATGGATTCTATCAAATACCAACAGATAAAAAAAATCAAAATCTGACTGCCTCTGTTAGAAATCTTATAATGGGCCATGTTTTGATCTTCCAGCAGGACAACAATCCAAAACAAACATCAAAATAAACACAAAAATGGGTCACTGAGCACAAAATGAATATTTTACCATTGCTGTCTCTGTCCTCTGACCTGAACCCTACCGAAAATGAGTGAGGTGAACTGAAGAGAAGAAGCACCGTCATGGAGCTGTGAATCTAAAGGATCTGGAGAGATTTTGTATGAAGAAAATGGTCTCTGATCTCTTGTCAGGTGTTCTCCAAACTCTTCAGGCATTATAGGAGAAAACTCAGAGCTGTTACCCTGGGAAAAGGACGTTGCAATAATTGGGTGCCAATAATTGTGGCCAACATGAAATAGTGAAAGCATTTATTTCATCATGAGATTTTCTCCCCACTTTCAATTGTTTTACTTCAATGATTGGTTGGAATTTTGTGAATTTTTTGAATGAAAGATAAAAAGGATAAACAATGCAGATTTATTTTCACAGCCGCCTTTGTTCATATTTACCAGGGGTGCCAATATTAGTGGAGGGCACTGTATGTAGATTGCCCACAGCACAATCATTACCATTTTTTGAGAATGGAGGTGGAAAGTATATGATCATAGACCACAAGATCAGGTGTCTCTGTTGGATGCCATGAATGCAGTATGTGAGGACATCACAGCTGACCATTGCAGGGGATGGAAGCGGCATTCAAGGATATTTTTTTCCCCGGTGCATGGCAATGGAAAACATCAGATGTGATGTTGAGGAAAATCTTTGGCCTGACCAACAAAAAGCGACAGTGGCCAAATTACTGACACCATAGCTAGGTTTTGAAGCATGAATTAAATGTTTTGGGTGAGTAACTTAATTTTGCAGACATGCGAATAAAGTTCTGAAGTTCCAGCAAATAGTTGTGACATTTGCACTCACCGTTTAGAGAATGTTAAGACTTGAAAAATGTGCCAAAGCAACTGAGAAAAACTGTAATGAGGGCAGCGGTGGTGGTGTTTATGAAGAACGTGTCCTTAAAACAATTCACATTTCCATCATTCAAACTTCAGGGCAGATCTGTGTTTGTTTGATGGACCACGCAGGTTCATTCTCGGTTCTCAGTAAGCATGAGCAACAGAGGTAAAGTACTCTGTGACCAAAAAATTAAAATCAAAAATACACCAGCTGGTTCACGAACATTTGTTAACCAAGGGTGGAGCTAAACATTATCTTAGTGTATATAAGGACACATAAGTGACTAACTCTGGATGGCCTGAAGGAAAACAAGGATGGGAATAAAAGAAAGAACATTCCATGGAGACATTGAGAGAGAAAATTAGAAAGCTGTCCAATCTTTCAGACGGAAACGTTTTCTTTTCGTTTTTGTTTTGTTAGTTTTTCAACTCCACGTAATTTATCTTGGTTATCTCACAGGTCTTAAGAAGTGTTAACCAAAACACTGACAAGACAGGTTTCCAAAAAACTTAATGAACCAGCATACAACTGGTCCATTTGATTTGTGCAGCAAATTCAGAGTCTTCTAAAACCATAACATCATTTAAATATAGGGAAAATTATAAGTGAGTAACCATTTAGTCTTTTCCATCTCAAGCTAATGTGTAAGTCATATTGATTACTTTTATGGATTACTGTTATGGGGTTTTTATACTCCACATCGCAGCAAAATAAATCTATAAAAAAACACACACAACTGAAAAGTTTAAATAATAAACTGAAGGTGGTGCCATCTAGTGGATGGGAGTTAAATTAGGCCTTCTTCCACTGTATGGCTTTTCACCAAAAATATCTGAATGTCAGTTCTGTGAGTTTTTGTCTCATTTGTTGTTATAAGGATCAGTAGAGGTTACTTCTGTCGGAGGAGTGGAAAACAGACGGTTGGTAGACGGATATGAGCTTTTATGAGATAATGACCCAAAGAGGTCAACATCACTTCAGCGTTCAATTTGAGAGGGAGCAAACTATTTCACCAGAGAGAGTCTGATATCTACAGTCATGCCTCTGTCTGAAGAGAGGAGAAAAGGCAGGTCTATGTTCTAGTATTATTAGTGTTACGCATAAAGTCACTCTTGTGAAAAAGAAGTGCACTTTTATTGAATATACACTTATAGCATACTTCCAGTCAGGGCCGTCACTTGGAATTCTGGGCCCTGTACACCGAATTTGCTATGGGGACCCCTTAAAATAAATTTTTATAAAACGGTATCATAAAACGTAAATTAAGTTTGTGATGGGGGGGTATCATAAAACGTAAATTAAGTTTGTGATGATGGGTTTTGTCACATAGAAGGGAAAGGGAGGTCACTTTGGGGAAGTCTCCATCATTTCGGCGATCTGCTCACTGATTGAATGCTGGTTCCCCGGTGGCCAGGCACTCTGTCACCCTTTTCCCCCCACTAGCGATGCCCCTGCTTCAAGTATATATCTATAAAAAACTGTTCTTGCAGATGATGTAATATTACTGATCGAAAAGGCCATCTAAGTGTAAGCTGTTTCTTAACACACTTAAGTACACTTTTAAAAAAGTGAAATTTGTTATAATGTCAAATTACATTAAATTATAAGTTGGATTTGTGACTGAGTGTGTGTGGGAATCCACGTTTAATAGATCAAGTGGGTGTGTTTTTCTCTTACTTCATTCTTCGAAATGATGTGAGTGATTTCAGACAGGAAGCAGATTGGTGGGGTTTAGCTAAAGGGAGTGTTTTGGTCCATTTTATGTACATTTTCCCAATACTGACAATTAGAAATAGGGTGGAACATTCTGTGGCTGCACAGTGCACAACCATGTGTGCAAGTGGTGTGTGTGTCTCTTTAAGGTGACTTCATTGATCTGAGCATTTCTCTACACACTGGTTCCTGTCCCTCGAACCGCTGACAGGCAGGACAGGCTTTATTACTTCAACGGCCTTATTGACTGTTCAATTTTATGAAAAATTCATACTATATGTAGGCAAGGTCATTCCAAGGGTATCAGTGTCGTTGACTGTTGGGAACAGTACTGCAGATTTATTAATCAATAAGATGAATATTCTCCGTATGACAACAGTTGACCTTAAAATTCATTATTTTCATCCAGAACAAGAGTTAAAAGTTTAAAATTGAGGTGATCTGCTAACCTTGAACATGTGTTTGGATGGTAACCTTTGGAGTTCTCAGAAATCCGAATTCATGAGATGGCAGAAATTATTCTGACATTTTCCTAAAGTTTAACAAGCTGACCTTCAGGTTCAGAAACTCCAGTAAAAACAAGCACGGGTTGATTTGAATGGATGTTTGTTCAAATTTTCAGCAGAAAGTGGGACGGTGCGAAAAAATCCCATCCTCTTGAGACACAGAGGGCGAGATATGCTATCAATAATAACCGGACGTCTGATGTCAGGGGTGATCGGTCAGCGTCTGAGCGTATTTTAAAAACAGTCTCTGAGGAAATCATGTGACCTGTACAGTAAGAGATGGAGAGGCATGAAGTATGTCCAGTAGGCTGAGTGTTTCCCCTGTGCTTTTATAGCATGTAGTTGTCAGGATGATTCTCATTGCGTCATTTCAGCTTGTGACCTTGAGTTCTTTCATTTAACTTTAATTTGGTATCAGTGATTCAGTGTTTTAGCAGCCACACTAGTCTGCTACTCTGAATAAAGGGTATTAGGCTTGAATAGGATGTGCTTCAGCAATATTTAAAAACCCAGCAATTTCCAAACTGTTTATGAAATGTTATGAACCCTTTCAAACATGTGGACAAAAAAAAATCTTAAAAATCTATATTTTATGATTCTTTCTAGTTTATGGATAGTTAATTTTTTGAAAAAGATAATTAAAAAGATAATTGTCATCCAATAAATATTAAATAATACAATAATTTGATTATTTCACTCTTTCAAAAGATTGTCATTGGTTATATTTTATGATTGGGACTCTGGGTCTGGGACAAGAGTAAAAGGTCAAATCTATAAAAAGCATTTGAAAATTCATCAAAATAAATAATAAACGCAGGTTTACAAGGCAGTGTTAAAGGGATCGTTCACCCAAAAATGTAAAATCTGTAATGAATTACTCACCCTCATGTCGTTCCAAATTTATTTAGGGCCTATTTTATCAATGTCCTCACTACATTTCTGGGCTTTGTTGCGTTGCTGTCTATGAAGGGTCAGAAAGCTCTCAGATTTCATGAAAAATATTTTCATTTGTGTTTCGAAGATGAATAAAGGCCCTACGGATTTGGAATAATTTGAAGTAATTAATGACAGAATTAACATTGTTGGGTTAACAAGCCTTTGATATGACCTTCATATAACAAAAAAAGCTTGAAAAAGTTGAAGAAACTCCTTTATATGGCTGTAGTTTGGTAGTGAAAGATCTTGATCGATATCCCCATTGGTCATTGGTTTATTGATACTGGTGGTTAACGTAACAGGTTGAACCCGTGAGATTCCCTGCATGTAGTTATTGCACATGTATTTTTTATAAAGCAGTGTCTGCCAAAATGGTTGGACCGAGTGATTCTCATCTGATTTAACTTTTAGAATGAGTTTTGGACAGCTGATCATGTCTCTCCAAACACTGACATATTTATTGCATGTGAGATTAGCTTCGTAGAGGGAGATATCTGATATTTTATAAATGAGATAATGAAGGACACTTTCGTTGAACTCCCCTGCAGCATGTGTGGGTATATCCATCCGTTTGTAAATCATTGAGTTTACCTAACACAGTTGTGAGAGCCCTCGCCTGCACACCAACTGACAACCTGCAAAGAAATACCTAATGAGAAATGCAAATATGTGTGCCACTAACCTAGATTTATTGTTTTTTCCATGCTATATTTCATTTTCCTTTCTCTCTCTCACTCTGTCCCTCTCTCTAAGGATCTTGTTCTGGCTTCAGCCCTGTTCTTTGATGAGTTTGGCTGGGGACAGACAGCGCGTGTGTGTGTGTGTGTGTGTGTGTGTGTGTGTGTGTGTGTGTGTGTGTGTGTGTGTGTGTTAGAGAGATAATTATGGTGGTCATGTTAAGTAGATCTGGAGCACAGTACAGCTGAAGTAGGTCACAACTAAAGTCTGACAGCTCGCTTAAGAGTCTTCATCTACATTCATCGAAGAGAAGAGAAGAGAAGAGAAGAGAAGAGAAGAGAAGAGAAGAGAGAAGAGAAGAGAAGAGAAGAGAAGAGAAGAGAAGAGAAGAAAAAGAAGGATTGGGAGATTGGGATTGATAGGCAAGGCGATGGATTTCGCTATGATACGAAATGTTATAACTAGTTATAGAAAGGATTCTTTCCAACAAAAGTGAGAAACCAAAATAAGAAGTCTGTATCTTGCATGTGGATGAGCTTAGGTGTCAGTATCAAATACAATATGCCAGGATCTGTTTACCTATGTGGAAATCAAAACACTGGGCAAGTTGCTCCCGTGGGGGAAAATACTTATTTGCATAATTCCTAAAACTATGCTCAAGTGATTAAACTGTATTAAGGATGGTAAACTGTATTAAGGACAGCATGATCCTTCATAGAGACTACATTATTCTTAGCCATATAGTAAGCTGCAATTGAAGAAGTTTGAGATATCCATTAAAATGCTGCGGCCACCATTTTAATCCACCTTGATCTTATTTCAGACATGTAATGCTGTGGAAAGAAACAATTAAGAGTGCTGAATGGATTTGAGACTTTGTTTCAGAATCTTGTCCAACTTAATGGATTGTGCGCATTTGGAAGATAATCAGACCATTTTGAAGCTTTCTACATAAATTGCACTCCCCATTTGCCCAAGTAACATTTGTGGACCTTATGATGTTTTATGTAATACAGCATGTCTGTTTACCCAACCATTCTGTTTAACATTCATGATGTTTTGTTGATGGTTTAAACATTCTCTATTAGATATATTATATTTCATTGTCAAGGACAGATGGTGCCACAAGCATGTAGGGAAGGGGTATTTAACTAAGATTTAAAGAGGTCCAGTTAGAGAACATTTCTTGAAGCAAAGGTCCGGAAGATCATAATGTCTAACTAGTTAGTGTGATAGCTTATATATTTAAGTAGCCTAGTAGTTGTATCAGCATCTGCATGTAATACATACCTGACTGCCAAATCAAATGAATTCAGTACAATTCAAAAACTTTTTGACAATATTTAATGTCATGTAACATAGAACTGAACATATATGTATGACTGTAGATATGTATAATGTTCTCTCATTAACAAAATAAAAGTAGGGCTGCATTTTGAAATAAGAGAAAGTACATTTAATGTGAAAATTGTGTATGTTCAAATAAAGTGCTTAATTTTAGCCAAATAAAATAAGAGGAAAAGCTTGAATTTCTCCGTTTCTGTTTTACATCTTGAATCAACAAATCGCAACCAATTTTACAAATAATTAATCTCAACACATCTTAACAATTTAACAGTTTTAGAGTATAACTTTCTTATATCCCACTCCCCCGCTTTTTTGCTCAGTGAGAGAATTGAGCTCTAGCTTGTCTTGCCAGGATTTTAAACCTGGGTTTGAATGGAGTCAGGGCAATTCTCATACACATGTGAAGGTGCTTATTTGTGAGCCTGGAACGATATTTAGTTTTGATTATGTTCGTTGTTGAGAAAACTGCCTCGCAGTTGTATGTGGAGTCAAACATGGTCAAGATGTGTAGGGCTACATTTCTCAGACCTGGGAAAGCTGTCTAGGGACCATTTGAAGCCAGAATGTGGAAGGGTCACTTCTTACAAACTGCTTTTTTAGAGCCACATGACTCCATTTAATAATCACTATTCTCCATCATCCATATTGCTGCTATGTATATACCATGTACAACCTGTTTGCACATTCTTCTTGCACATCCCTGCTTATATTATTATTATTTATTAAGTCTACAGTATACTGTACTGCACATTTTATTATTATTTATTTTCTATTCTTATATTTTTTTGCCTATATTTATGTATATTCTCTTGTGTTGTGTGTTGTGTTACATATAATTGCACTGTCCATTGAGTCGACCTGACTTACATTTCACTGCTGATTATATTCTGTATAATTGAGTATGTTACGAATAAAACATTGAATCCTTGAAATGTGTTGCAGTGCTGTGAAATATTGTTTAATTTAATATAAAAAAAATGTAACCAAAAATTACTGGATTACTGTAACACATTTTTTTAAATATTCCTGTCACTTAGATGACATTTCAAAAAAAGGTGTCTTTCTGCAGTTTTCATTAGCTTGCAAATTCTGGCCTTGGATTGACCATTTTTTAAATATGAGGCACCTAAAATCCTGCCACATTGATTTACAGCTACCACTCTGTTCAATGCTACGAAATGGCTTTTGAATAAATGCTCTGGCAGCAAACAGATAATGTAGTCCACCTCCACTGCAGCACATGTCCCCTCTATCTGACCTGGGATCAGAGGCCTCACTCACACAGACTTTTATGCTAATTTCATTTGTAAAGGTCGCAGCCTCCTTTCACACAAAACTATGAAATTACAGAAATTACCATCCCTCTGAATTCACACATGCTCAGATTTATGGAGAGTCAGAGGCAGCCTGGAGTAAAGGGGTTCTGTGACATTAAACTGAACACATGCGATTGGGTTTATTGCTACTGATACCATTTGAGCTCACAGCTGGTGTGCGTGTATAAGCTCACTATAAATTGAATCCACACAGGCCACAGTTTTACAGCTGTGTCACTGTGGTTTTCTTCAGGATGGCGGTAACAAATTTGGCTCATTAGATAAATGTGCAACCCGTCATTCTGGTGGATTCTGTTTATATCTGCCCACATAATCAGCATCAAACTTGAAATATCAGGCATGAATTATATAAAAGTTTTGAGGTCTAGAGTTATATCAATAAAACAGTGATTTTAGGAAATGTATGTGTATCTGGCCACATCTAAATAATGCAGAGAACATTCGGAAATTGAAAATAGACTGTTTGAATTTGCCTTTTTTGTTCCTAGTCCTCTCTGCAGGGAAATCCATTAGGAAATGTTCTGCAGAGAAAGTTCTGCAAGTGAATGTGCAGATGTAGAAATAATCTACAAACTTTTCCTTTTTTACATATTGCTGCTGATTTTTATATTTTTGGTGAAAGTTTGTCAAATGCAGTGTAATGGATTTAAAGATCGAACCCTGATTGTTAGCTGAAGGCATCATCGATTTTGCCTAAATTTTGCTAATGTGTAATCAATTTGTGCTGAATAGGCATTTTTATATTATTGCGGGTGCTAAAACCAGCTTAGGGATCTTATGTCATCTAGTATCCATGTACATTGTTTTTTTTAAATAGTTAGTTAATGAAAACATGCTCTAGGTGCCAGGTGGACATTTCTTGTGGTGTGTCTCAGTGTCAGTTTGGAAACAGTTTAACTGTTAATGTTTAAATGTTGAACACACACACACACACACACACACAGCACACACACGCGGACATACACTCACTTGCCACTTTATTAGGTACACCTGTTAATTTGCTTGGTAACACAAATTGCTAATCAGCCAATCATATGGCAGAAACTTAATGCATTTAGGAATCTAGATGTGGTGAAGATGACTTGTTGACATTCAAACCGAGCATCAGAATGGGGAAGAAAGGGGATTTAAGTGATAATAATAATAATTTTTTACATTTATATAGCGCTTTTCTAGACACTCAAAGCGCTTTACATAGTAAGGGGGCTATCTCCTCATCCACCACCAATGTGCAGCATCCACCTAGAACGCCCACCACACCCCAGCTTATTGGTGGAGAGGAGACAGAGTGATGAAGCCAATCAGTGTATGGGGATGATTAGGAGGCCATGATGGTCAGAGGCCAGTGGGCTAGTTTGGCCAGGATGCAAGGTGTGACTTTGACTTTGTGACTTTGAACATGGAATGGTTGTTAGTGCCAGACAGCTGGTCTGAGTATTTCAAAAACTGCTGATCTACTGAGATTTTCAGGCACAACCATCTCTAGGGTTTACAGAGAATGGTCTGAAAAAGAGAAAATATCTGTTGAGCGGCAGTTGTGTGGATGAAAATGCCTTGTTGATGTCAGAGGTCAGAGGTATGCAGGCAATACCATCTCTGAATGCACAACACGTCGAACCCTGAAGCAGATGGGCTACAGCAGCAGAAGACCACACCGGGTGCAACTCCTGTCAGCTAAGAACAGGAAACGGAGGCTACAATTCACACAGGCTCACCAAAATTGGACAATAGAAGATTGGAAAAATGTTGCCTGGTCTGATGAGTCTTGATTTCTGATGCTACATTCATGGTACTACATGGTAGGGTCAGAATTTGGCGTAAAGAACATGAAAGCATGGATTCATCCTACCTTGTCTCAATGGTTCAGGCTGGTGGTGGTGGTGGTGTAATGGTGTGGGGGGATATTTTCTTGGCACTTTTTGGGCCCCTTAGTGCTAATTGAGTATCGTTTAAATGCCACCGCTTACCTGAGTATTGTTGCTGACCATGTCCATCCCTTTATGACTACAGTGTACCCATCTTCTGATGGCTACTTCCAGCAGGATAATGCACCACGTCACAAAGCTCAAATCATCTGAGACTGGTTTTGTGAATATGACAAGGAGTTCACTTTACTCAAATGGCCTCCACAGTCACCAGATCTCAATCCATTAGATCACCTTTGGGATGTGGTGGAACGGGAGATTCGCATCATTGATGTGCAGCCGACAAATCTGCAGCAACTGCGTGATGCTATCATATCAATATGGACCAAAATCTCTGAGGAATGTTTCCAACACCTTGTTGACTCTATGCCACGAATAATTAAGGCATTAATATGTGCTTCATACCAATAAACAGCCAACATGCTTTGTGCATACTAATAAGCAACTAGGTAATAATGAGAATTGCTTCTTAAACTAAAGTGTTGCATTAGTGATATTTATTGTATGTATACATCTTACTGACCCACACTCATTTTATTATAAGATTTTGCAATCAAATTATATAATATATGTGCAGGAAACATATATATGTGCATAATATATATATATATTATGAGACTGTGCTGCTCTAGAGGTTTTTCTGTGTAAATGGCCCCTTACTCACCTCTAATCTGTCAATAACATTTCAAAACAGTCCCGTTTTCACAGTTTAAATAAGCAATGTTGGAAAACTCTGATTCCGGAGCTCATATTTCGAAGCAGGGAGACATGCTGATAGCTGCCACAGTTTCTCTTGTGTAATTTGTCCAGAGCAATTCAACCAATACAGGAAAACAGTTTCAGTGATGCCAGTTTCCATCAACAATTATTAAATATTTAAGAGCTACCCAATCAGAGAGAGTGTGTGAAAGAGAGAGAGGGGAGGCACTGTTGAGGATGTAGGGGGGAAAGGAAAATTTAAAAAAGAGATGGCAGATTAATTGTAGTCATTCATTACATCAGGATTGGGAAAACTTTGTCTTTGTTTTTGTGTTAGAGCCATGTAAAGTTTCAGGTCAGTGATTCGGGTCCAGACTTTCTCCGGTTTCCTGCAGCGCTGAATGAAGGTGCACAACTGATATGTGAACAGATGAATGAATCTAATGAATGAATAAATGAAAATCGAATGAATGTGGCACCATTCATTCTCGGTATCATTGTTTCCACGTCTGTAATTCTCTTTGGCGGTAATGATGCTGTCTGAATCCTGTTCACATGAACAGCTAGGCTCTTTTTTCCAGACCCCCATCAGAGTAATACAGACGTCAGCTAAGCGAGACCCTTGGGTTATTGTATATTTAGAGATAGAAAGACAGAGAGATATATAAGGACAGGATGAAACTCAATCTGTCAAAACTCAGTAACCGGCACGGTGCCCTGCAGTCATATGAGTCCGTTCTGTTAGCTGTGCAATAACTAGACTGTAAGCAGAGCTCAGACCGCAGGCGACTATAGATCAGGACTGGCGGTGCTTTTCAAGATTGGGGAAGCACAGATATCACTGTGCATTGATCTATTTTTATTTTTGTGTCTGCAGTGTTGCTCCGAAAATCTGCTTTTCAAACGAATACTAAACAGGGAAAACAACTGAGCAAACTCAGAGCTTTATTTTTGTATTCGTACAAAAGACGATATTCAGCAATAAAAAATATGAAGTGTTTTACAATGGGCTTTAATTGTGTATCTATATCCTAGCACATTGCATTTGCTCGAGTTTTTAACCTTTTAAACAGTCAATGATTTACAGTCAAACCAAAATTTATTCAGAAACCTTCAACATTTCTCAACTTATCAGTTTATTCTCTATAGTTTAGAAAATGGTAATAAAATATGATAAGAAATCAGAGTTATACTTTGTAATCTTGAGAATGCCATCCTTCTGCAAGACTGTCTCAGAAATGAATTAGGTTCAATAGCTGTCAGCTGTTGAATTAAAGTACACAATTAGATAATACAATATAGATATTAATGCTTAATTTTGGTCAATCTGCGATGTAAAAAGGTTGCATAAGCAATTAAATAAAAACTATTTTTGGTTTGACTGTATATTACAGTGCAAAACCATGCTCATTTGAGAGCTTGTCCAATCAGCATATGTTATTTTTGTTATTTTTTGTATTTATTTATATTTTGAATTATTCTTTATTTCTATTTTCTCCACTATCATTTTAATTTTATTTAAACTTTTTGTAATTTTGTTATTTTTGATTATTTATTTGATTCGTTTGTATTATTTATTTTTGTATGTCTATTTAGCTTTTGTTCATCGTTACTGTAAGGATTTAAATTATTTATTTTAAGAAATTAACTCCTCGTGAAGCCAAAACTCAGGAACTCACAGATGCCATGCAATAAAGCCATACAACTAATCTGGAGAAGAGATCTCCAAAGAGAACAAAAGATCTCCAAAGAAAACAAACAACACCACCCTTACCAAACTTATCTCCTTGATCATTTATGACCCCCTTCCTTCCCTTCTTTGCCCCTCCTCCCTCACTCTTCTTCCCCAAAACGCAAGAATATCCATATGTCACAAGTTAATGTTGTTGTCATGTTTGGTATCATTTTAAAGATCTCTGTGCGATTGGTAAACTGGTATCAATTTCACAGTAGTCATTTGTATTATGAGAAAGACTGAAATCTTTTGTAGAATTGTGTTCTGCTGCTGAGGGGTGGTGTGTCCCCCTTTAGGGGTCTGTGAATATGTTCATCTATCTCCTGCAGGTTGCAACCCCGGGAGCACAGGAACCTAAAAACGAAAATATTTTCAATGTTTTTACAACTGATCTGAAGTTCCCCTCTGGGAACGAGACGCTGCGTCGAAACGCTAGGGGAACGCCATCAGCGATGTCCAGCTCTGAATCATAAGTGTAATCAGTCAAAATTGACAGCCAGACGTCAGGTGCGGGTGACGTCACGACCAGGATGCTTAAAAGCACGTGATGTGCAGCCGGCGCCAGCTTTTTGTCATTCAGCAAAGCTCTCTGTGTGTGTCAGTCATTGTCTGTAGGTCTGTTATTATCCAGTTAGGAAATAAGAAAGTTTGTTCTTAAGAAGGCAGGCAAAGAAAGATTAGTACAGACATGTCAAAGGCTACCTTTAAATCTAAGAGGGGCGAGAGTGGTTCACAGTACAGACAGTGTGTGACTCCCTGCCCTCGCTTCATCACGAGCGGGGATACACACAGTCTGTGCGTGGTCTGCTTGGGGCGGCGCGAGTCGGCTTTTGAGGAAGCCGGCTGCCCGCATTGTGAGCGGCTTCCAATTCCACGCTTCGCTCCCGGAGAGCTCTCTTCGAGGAGGAGTTTTCGCTAGCGCTCCTCACGGTGCTGGCCCGCCTCCGCTGAGGCGGAGCGGTGGCTGCATTCGTGGGGCTCGCAATTGATTTGGCAGAGGGATTAGAGGCGGCTAAACCCCTATCTCTGTCCTCACCTGCCAGATCCACTGCCCGTTCTCTGGGTTCGGAAGCCCGTTCTGCGGTTTCTTCCCTCAGAGGACGGGGCCAGTGTTCACCTATCTCCCTCCGAGGAGGAAGATGTGAGAGCACTGGTTTTCGCCCACTCTATCCCCACAATACGAGGAGTTATTAGAGGTAGTTACTCGCGCGGTTGCCAAGTTAAACATTAATTGGCCGCCGATGATCAGACTGAAGAGCAGCGAAGTAAGCTAGATGAAGCAGCTTTCTGCGTAGTAAGTCACTACCTCTACGCGAGCCTGCCTTTCTTTCCCGATCTTCACACTGAGGTGTCGAGATCGTGGAAAACCTTTTCTTCACGCCTATTTATCCCGCCTCTGATTATTATGGTAATGTGGCGGGGTTAAGTGAGTGGTTACAGAGCGATGCCCGGGTTGAACAGACGCTTGCGAGCCTATCTGGCACCCGGTGCGGCATCGTCTCTGAAGGCTTGCCCTTGCCAAGCCGCTGCGTGGGTCATCAGCGCTGTTGGGCAAGGGGTACGCGGCAGCAGGTCAGGCAGGTGCATGCCTTCACACTATGGCTGTGCTTCAGGCATATCAAGCAGACCTGCTGAAAGAGCTAGATGAGGGTGAGCAAATCAGTTCAAGTGATGTCGGAGAACTGAGGAGAACCGCTGATTTAGCTCTCCGCGCCACTAAGGAGACCGCCCGTGCCATTGGGCGGTCTATGGCAGCAATGGTGGCAGCGGAGAGGCATTTATGGTTGACTCTGTCCGACATGAAAGAGAAGGACAGAGTCGTCTTGATGGATGCCCCGCTTGCGCCTTCTGGGCTGTTCAGCGATGCCGTTAATTCGGTCGTCGACTGGTTACAGGAGGCTTCTAAACAGGCGGCAGCATTTCAGCGGTTTCTCCCTCGCCGCTCTGTAGCTCTAGGGGCTGCTGGGCGGGAGCAGCCCCAACCGTGTACCAGCTCCTCATATAGGGAGGTCCAAAGGCAGAGCGTTGCCGCTCGTGCTCCCCCGCAGCGGGACCGAGCTCGACAACGCTCTAGAAAATCGAGCCTTTCGGAGACGAAGACGAAGCGGTCCTGACGTCTACGCAGGACTGTTGAGGGCGGCCCCTGCTGGGGAAGAGCGGGGTGCACCGCATTACATGGTGTCCGTCTCTCCTCAGCGCCCTCTGGAGATTGTTCTGCCAACCCTGCCAGAGCTCCAGGGCGCAGCGGTCTCCCGCGAGTGCCTTTCTCAGTTCTTTCCGCCCGGAAACGTAGCGGAGCTGAGAGCCTCGCCACGCCTTCAGGGATCTCCCGAGCAGCTACATCGGTGGCTTCCTGCCGGTCCTCCGTGTCAGGGCATCGATCTAGCAGCTCCAAACACACCAGAGGCCAGTCTCGAGAGACTGGCTCCCTTAGTAGATTATTTAGCAGCGTGGAAACTACTGCCAAATGTATCTCGTTGGGTCCTGCAGACTGTAGAGAAAGGCTATCGTATTCAATTCGGCGCTCCGCCGCCACCTTTCAAAGGGTTGTGTCTCACGAGCACAAATCCCGAGCAGGCTCTGGTATTAGAACAAGAGGTCAGCTCTCTTCTGAGGAAGGAGGCCATCGAGGTGGTCCCTCCTCTCGACAGAGAGTCCGGGTTCTACAGCCGGTACTTCGTTGTTCCAAAGAAGGATGGAGGGTTACGTCCAATTTTAGATCTGCGGCTACTGAACCGCTCAGTCAGCCGCCTGAAGTTCAGAATGCTTACTGTAAAACAGGTCGTGTCTCAGAACAGATCCGAGGACTGGTTCGTCATGATAGATCTAAAAGACGCCTATTTCCACGTATCCATCCTTCCCAGTCACAGGAAGTTCCTGAGGTTCGCTTTCAGGGGCAAAGCTTACCAATATCGGGTTCTTCCCTTCGGCCTAGCACTCTCACCCCGAACTTTTACGAAGTGCGTGGATGCTGCACTGGCTCCTCTGCGACTCCAGGGCATCCGCATACTCAACTACATCGACGATTGGTTGATTTTAGCTCATTCAGAGCAGTTGGCGGTTCGACATCGAGATGTCGTTCTCGCTCACATGAAAGAGTTGGGGTTAAGACTAAATGCAAAGAAAAGTGTGCTGTCTCCATTCCAGAGAACCACTTATCTAGGCGTGGTGTGGGATTCGACCACGATGCAGGCACGATTGTCCCCTGCTCGGATCGAGTCGATTCTCAACACGGTCAGGAGAGTCAGAGAAGGCCTGTCACTCACTGTCAAGCAGTTTCAAAGACTGTTGGGTCTGATGGCAGCAGCGTCCAACGTGATACCTTTTGGCCTGCTGTACATGAGACCCCTACAGTGGTGGCTCAAGTCCAAGGGTTCTCCCGAGGATACCCATTCCGCATGATCAAGGTCACGCGGCGATGCCTACGTGCCTTGGACATGTGGAGGAAACCTGGTTCTTGTCTCAGGGCCCGGTCCTGGGAGCTCCTTGCCGCCCGCTAGCCTAGCGACGGATGCATCCCTGACCAGTTGGGGAGGCGGTCATGAGTGGCCACCCTGCCCGGTCTGTGGAGTGGTCACCATCAACTGCCTGGAGATGCTGGCCGTGTTTCGAGCACTGAAAATTTTCTTCCGGACCTAAGAAATCACAATGTGCTAGTGCGCACCGACAACACAGCTGTGGTTTCTTATATCAACCACCAGGGAGGTCTGCGTTCGCGCCCCTTATGCAAGCTGGGCGCACCAGATCCTTGTGTGGTCCCAGGACAAGTTCCTCTCGCTGAGGCGGTCTATATTCCTGGGCATCTCAATGTAGGAGCAGACATCCTGTCGAGGCAGGGGCCGAGGCCGGGGAATGGAGGCTTCACCCGAGGTGGTGAAGCAGATTTGGAGAGTTTTGGCCAGGCACAGGTGGATCTGTTTGCGACTCGTCAGACATCGCACTGTCCCTCTGGTACTCTCTGACTCATCCGGCTCCGCTGGGGCTGGATGCTATGGTACAGACGTGGCCGAGGCTTCGTCTGTCGCCTCCCGATTGCTCTGCTCCCGGGAGTTCTAGAGAGAGTGCGCCGGGACGGGGTCCGGCTGTTGCTAGTAGCCCCGTTCTGGCCGGGCCGAGTATGGTTCTCGGACCTGATTTCTCTCCTCGACGGCTCCCCATGGGAGATTCCAGTCAGGAGAGATCTCCTCTCACAAGCGGAGGGTATGATCTTTCACCCCCGCCCGGAGTTATGGAAGCTGTGGGCGTGGCCCCTGAGGGGGCGCGACTCATAG
The DNA here is from genome assembly GCA_027564155.1 of Gymnocypris eckloni scoliostomus. Lineage (NCBI taxonomy): Eukaryota > Metazoa > Chordata > Actinopteri > Cypriniformes > Cyprinidae > Gymnocypris > Gymnocypris eckloni. Next base: position 15,431,601 of record CM050420.1, read on the forward strand.
CGTCAGGTCTCTCAACCGAGGTTGTTGAGACCATTCTCCAATCTAGAGCTCCCTCAACGAGGAAACTGTATGGCCTCAAGTGGAGACTCTTCACTTCTTGGTGTGGAGACACCAAGCTCAACCCAGCTCGACCCAGTTAACTGCCCGATTGGTACAGTACTGGAGTTTCTGCAGGCTCGGTTCTCCGCAGGGTTATCCCACTCCACCCTGAGGGTTTATGTGGCAGCTATAGCGTCTTACCACGCCCCCATGGGTGGACAATCAGTGGGCAAGGACCCCCTGATCATACGTTTCCTCCGCGGTGTGCTGAGGCTCAGGCCTAGAGTACGGTCCAGGGTCCCTCCTTGGGATCTCGCTGTTGTGCTAGAAGCTCTCTGCAAACCTCCGCTTGAACCCATCGAGCAGGTATCAGAGCGTCTTCTTACGCTGAAGACGGTGCTACTTTTAGCCATATCTTCGCTGAAGAGAGTTGGGGATCTACAGGCCCTCTCGGTGGCCTCTATAGACTTTACGCCCGGTCTGGCGAAAGTCTTTTGTACCCTCGTGTGGGTACGTCCTAAGGTCCCCTCCTCGGTACCGCGGCCCGTTGTACTCAGGCCTTTTGTCCTCCTCCCTTCAGGGAGCCCAACCAGGAAAAGCTTAACTGTATGTGTCCAGTGCGAGCACTGGACGCATACGTCCACAGAACTGCCCTGTGGAGAAAATCGGACCAACTGCTGGTATGCTACGGTCCTCCTAAAAAGGGTTTTCCAGCTGCTAAGCAGACCCTTAGTCGGTGGATAGTGGATGCCATCATAGTTGCCTATGAGTCCTCTGATCTCCCTCGCCTTTGGGGGTCAAGGCTCACTCAACCAGAGGTATGGCGGCCTCAAGGCCTTTTTTCGCAGGTGTCCCTATTCAGGACATTTGTGACGCTGCTGGGTGGTCTCGCTAACCTTCGTCAGATTCTATGACCTAGATCTGCAAGCCACTCCTGGCTCTGCTGTTCTCTTGCCGTAGCTGTGCATTCCACACACTGAGCAGGGATTGGTAATTCTGGCGGCGTGGACATCTCGTTCCCCTAGCGTTTCGACGCAGCTCGATGTTCCCGGAGGGGAACGTCCCAGGTTACGTATGTAACCCTGGTTCCCCGAGGTCTCTACACTCCATACTATGTATTTTCTAAGGTCTGGTATGCATCTTTACTCTTGGATTAATCTTTGAGAATTTGATGTTTTATATTGATATGATTTGATATCTTTGAATTGGCTATGCAATTGGCAAAATACATATTTACCTGACTGATAATACAATTTTATGTTTGACCTATTCTGATCTCTTCAGAAATCATTTTTCAAGTAGGTTAATGTGTAGTGGTATTTCCGCAAATCTGTGTTCAGGACAGATCGTACCAAAGCACCAACGGATGAACCATGGGGTACACCACGCGGGAGACTTTGGATTTCTGACTGTCACTGGCGTAACACAGTGTAGCTCTCGTGCTTATAGAAAAAAATATACTTTTTGTTATGAGTATGCAGGTGCAGCTCACTTAAAGGTATTATAACCACTCTGCACCCTCTGAGTAAGTTTAGAACTGACGAGTTTGTGTCCGTGCGTTCACTGTTGACAGAGTGAATTGCTAAGCGATACCTGGTCCCTAAGGAACGAAGATTTGAAAGTATGGGATTTCAAGAATAATAAAATATCTAAAATAATATGAAATTGATGTCTGTGATCAGTTTTTAATTATAAATATTGTCTAAATTTAACAATCACTTGAAATTGGAGTCAGATTAAGCACGGAGCTAGACTAAAATTGAAACTAAATCCAGATAAATTCAGAGGTGCAAGTAAAAGACCGAACATGCATTAAACCTTCGACCAGGCCGATGGACTCCGTTATTTGGACTAGTGGGTGGATCCTTACATTATTTTAGTAATAATAGTTCAGTTATGATAACTCTCAGGATAGATTGTAAAATAGTTATTAGTGTAAATTAGGGATGTGCATTGCCATAACTGAAGCCGATGCGATACGCATCTCGATGCATAGCCAACGATACGATACATTGAAGATATATGTGAAGCAGCTAGCGATGTGATACGATTCACCCCTATTATGATGCAGTTCGATACGATTTCGATTCGATTCAATGTGATGCGATTCATTGCAATAGGTTGCAATATAAAAAATATGATTGCTTTTATTTCTTTGGTTCAGATAGACAACAAATCATAAATTAAATTGGGTCTTCTGTTTTCTCCAGCTTCTCCACAATGTTACAGTTCTTGACTAGTGCATCTTTGAGCCTATATTTAGTATAAGTAAAATACTTAAGTACTGATAAAATCAGATACTCAAATACTTTTACTCAAGTAGTCTTCAGAAGTAGTCTTGGAATTGGTGACTTGTAACTTGTAGTAGATACATTTTCACTGTAAGGTATCTGTACTTTTACTCACGTTTTACTTCATCTTAGAAATGTTGTTATGTTAACTACCTGAAATGAAGTACAGAAAGTGTAAGTGTTTTGTTCTTTTTATTGCATTTCAGTTTAAGGAATATTTAAATGAAAAATCAAAATGTGCTAATAATTTACTCACCCTCAGGTCATTAAAGATTAGGATGAGTTTTTTTCTTCATCAAAAAGAAAGAAAAAGTCATAAAGAGTGTTCAAACAGCTGATAAAAACATCACAAAACCTTGTGAAGCATAAATCTGCATTTCTGTAATAAACAATTTCATCATTCATCAAGTTTTAACTTCCAACCACTGATTCCAGTTAAAATGTGAGTCTCCTCCATGTTTCTTTTGAAAAGTCGTATATGAATCAGGAGAGAAATATGCACAGATCCAGCACTGTTTAAATATCAATAATATCAAGTGAAAATATCAATGGTTGTGTTGATTACTTATTATTATTGTGACATTTTCATCAGCTGTTTGAACTCAAATTCTGACAGCACCCTTTCACTGCAGAGGATCCATTGGTGAGCAAATCTGTTGTTGGAGATGAAGAAACAAATTAATCTACTAATTCGTCTTGGTTGGCCTGAAGTGAGTACATTTTCAGCAAATCTTAATTTTTGGGTGATTGTTCCTTTGACATTTATTTTATTTCAATGAATGTAAAAAATACATGCAAATTATACATTTAGTTGACAATAACAGTATCATAGAGAGGTCGAGTTTCCAGGCAGGGCAAAATGCAGTGATTGAAATCTCCAAGTCCAATAAAGAGTCAGACACCTTTTCTAAAGCAAATAGTGTTCATGCTGATTTTATAGACTACCGGTGAAGAACTGCATCTGGCGGGACCCAAAGTGACGTGTTTAGAGCCTCTTGATCAATAAGGATTGATCTTTTCTCCATTAAAATCAATGGTACAGGTATCTGCAATAGACAAAGCTCCCCACCCCAAGGAAAGTCTTCAAGGTTAGCTTAAAAAGGTGCAATGACTAACAGGCTAACCAGAGGCTGCTTTGTTTGAATGGAAGTCAGTGGAGGCGATCTGCTCAATACGTTGTATAAACTGCTCATCACATAAAATGACAGCCTGGCTTCAAGCTATTTTGATTGTGGAGGGAGCTATATTTGGACTTTACGATAAAAAATTGTCCTTTTACAAGGGCAGTCCTTTCATGACAGGCAATCATTCATTTATGGCACTTCCCACTCATTTCTACGGTTTCAGACTGCCATACAATTTTTTAAAGCATTTCAACGATATGACAGAAATTACACAACGTTCATGATGCAGATTGAGAGTTCTTGACCGTTACACTTTTGTAATTGGGCCTTGTTTCTACTTCCTGATAATTATCAACCCACAGGTGATTTTGAGACCTCTAGATGAGACCTGACGGACATCATCCTGATGTCTTAATTTCAGCTTGTTCTTCTGAGCAGGTTTTCGTTGAAAGAAAACATGGGTTTAATGCAGTGACTGAGCAGAATGAGATGAGAACAATCAGTCTGGGTGACTGCTGCGCTCTCAGCAGCTGTACGATCATTTGATGGATTGAGACTCTGGGGCATCAATGTGAGAATGAAAAGACATAATCTGTCAGAGTTAATCATATAAATAATTTATCATTCTGGTGAAGACACTGAGTGATCCGAGGGCCCTCCGCTCAAGAGGGGAGATGATTTAAAGTGGATAAAAATAGAAAAACAAGGTTTAAAGTGACAATCACAGTTAAGCATCCTCTTCTTAATCACTTAATAATTATTCATGCACAGGAATATTCTGATATTAATCAGAATTTGGTCATATTTGTATTTTGTAAACATCATTTTAACCTGGTTAAATAAATAAATAAATATATTTAAAAAAAATGTAAAATTATTAATTTAGATTATACACTACTTTTTGGTATCATTGAGATATTATAGTGTTTATTAATATCTGAATTCATGTTATTGTATGTTGTCCATTTTAATGAATTCTGTTTTTATTACATTAAGTTAAACTAAAATCAGAAATAAATTTACTTCAGTTATACTTTACTTTAAAGAGTCTATATAAAGATTACTATTTTTTATAATTTTAGTTTTAGTTAGCTATAAAAACCTAGTTTAAAAAATCTGCCAATGGGGTGACAAATAATAAAAAAGGGAAAACAAGAATAAGCAAATTCTTGTTTTAAGCAAAAACTCACTTCATTTTGGTTCCTTTTTCAGAAAACGAGTTAATATCTCATACTTTTTCTTGATTTAAGTGTGCTAAATATACACTACTGGAAAACAAGACAACATACAGAGTAAGAAAATTATTCAAGTGCCTAGAAATATGAATATAACTACAATATTAGGTATCTTGATCTGTTCATGTCCAAATAAATGTAATTAGAGATAGATATAAAAGGATAGAAAGTTACTGAATGCTCGTAGTTTATTTGGATTTTAATGATTAAAGGTATACAATAATATTCCAATAGATACTCAGAATAAAGACTTAAACAGAAAATGTTGTTGCTCTTCCTATCGCTGACCCGTGTCCATAGTTTTTAATGATGGAGCACTGCTGGAATTGTAGGATAGGGCGCACCTGGTGCCAATTGTGCCTCATCGACACTACTATAAATTCTTGTCACCAGCACCTGGTAATATGAACCCAATTTTGAGGCCAGAGGTAGCAGCTAAATCATTACGCCACAACCAAAATGATCACCGCCGGGTCTCACGCCTAGAAATAAATGGTCTGTTCTGCCATTCCCTTTTCCCTTCGAAGACACAATGTGTCTTTTGTAATCACAACATTCACTTCCTAAGATCTTTAGTTTATTCTGGCGAGTAAAATGAGGGAGGAGTCCTGCTAATTTATTCCTAATCGAGCAAGTATATTTCACAGTGATGTCTTTTGAACTTCCTCCCTTTTTAGTATGTACAGCATACCACCCTATCACTGGCTTATGCAACAAAATGGAGGAACTTGATAAAACGTTTTTGCGCTCCCAGTTGTATCAAGAGAGATGAAGAGAGGAGGGCTGGAGAGAGAAGAGGGTGTGAAAAGAGAGGTTAAGATAAGAGGGTGAAGGAGGAGGTGAAGATGAAGAGCTCTTTGAGCTGGTGAAGACAGAGTGATGTAATTATGTGAGATTATATACAAGAGATTTGATTATTCAATATTATTCTGAAGTAATCTAGAAAAAAACCGTGGCCAGTGAGAAAATGATGTAATGAAGGAAAGTGAACTGTTTAATAGGAAGCAAAGCGCTTTCCGAATGGCTTGGATCCCAGTGCAGCGATTCATTATTGTGTAGAACAACCTCTCTTAAAGCTCATTTCTACTGAGTAAAAAACAGCCACAATTATAACACAGCAGAACTCGGTTCTCATTTACTTTTAACTCAGGAAGTAAACTGTGTTTTTCCCCAGCGGTTTATTTCAGACCTGACTGCTCTATTAAACTTGCTAGTCGCAGAGATCGTGGTTTACACTGAATGACAATGATTTTGCATGCTTACTTCATTTGGACACTTTCTAAGATTATTCATATTCCACATAGACGACCAAGATATCGTCAGTACAAAACGTACATACTTAAAATAAAAATGTTTTGTTCTTAGAAATAATACACACTTGTCATTTCCTTTGAAAGGTTACAAAAGGCAGCTAAAAGCAAAAGGCTGAAAACAAACCTGACATTTTTGTAGTTCTTCAAAACCAGAGTAACGTTTAATGTAGAAAAAAATATAGATATCTCTCAAAAGACTAAATCTCCCTTAATTTCTTTTGGATAAAATAAGGGTAAGGACATACTCTAATAAGATTTTCATTCATGCTGGACCTCAGATCTACTTTAAGAAGACAGGCAACACAATTAAAGGGAAGCCATTATTTTCTTAATTAAAAAGAAGAAATTCATCCTTTTCTTAATTAACATTACCCCAAGTAGAATCAAAATTTTTACGAGAAGAGAAGAGAAGAGAAGAGAAGAGAAGAGAAGAGAAGAGAAGAGAAGAGAAGAGAAGAGAAGAGGGGGAAATGTTCATCATACAATGTTTTTATTCCTGCATTGATCCAGTTCTGTATTCATATAATTTCCATCTCTGTAATGTAAAACACTCTTGTATGCCATTTACTGTAATCGTGTTGGGCTCATTTACAGTACAATAGTTCCATATCCTCTGCCGCTTCCTCTGGCGCCCACGTCTTTTACCTCTCTGATGGGCCTCTTGTCGAGAGAAAGTTGCTTGGAAAAGTTGTGTCACCCACAGATCTGATTTCATCTGAAAAACAGAAGAGTGTTAAAAGCTTTCTAGCACTTTAAGATTCAAGCTACAACATACAGCACCTCTGCTAGTTATGCAACGGGAAAGTCTATTGAAAGGTTCCATTATATTCAAAGATTGCTTGCGTTGTGGATGGGTGCAAAACTATGGCCATTGCACATATAATCAATTACCATTGCAATTAAAAGTGGACTCATAAAAGGAAGGAAATAAAAAGCTCTCAAAAAAGAAGAAAACGATGCCCCAGGCTGTTATAAAACCATTCTCAATCATTCTACAGAATTGCTCAAGATAACTTTTTGTTGTTACCATTAGAATGTGAATCACCCAGAAATGGATGTGGAGGGTTTTCCATTTTTCTAGTCAACAGTTTCACATCTAAAGCATATACAACATTCACAAAGAACATCAGCAGCTGACCGCACTTAGCAACTTAACTGTGCTGCACTTCTTCAGCAGATGACTAGTTAAGAGGTGCCTTAACTCACAGAGATACATTTATATATATTGACTTCATAAAGGTACGTAGTACAAACTGTACTACATGTGATGTACCCATCACACATATTCATCCCTTAGCAATATCCCTGGGAATCACTCTGATTGTAGCCCCTGTCACTCTTCACCACACTAGAATTCAAATACAAAAACAGGAGATATGAGTTATGGAATATTAATAACCCTCATTTCCAACACTCTGCTCTTTCAGATGCTAATTACAGATTAGCAGCTGAACACAGGGCTTAGATATGACTCAGTGTAATATCACCCTGCCTGGCAGACGAGTATAAACTCACCTCTGCTGGATTTGTTCTGTGTTTTAATCTATATTACTATTATTAGCTTGATCCATTAGTCATTCTCATATAAACTACTAATCCCTGACGGATTATCATAGATAAACAATGATTTAAAATGCTTTTGACATAAAACAAAATGTGCATAATGGTTGTGTAAACATAGAACGGTTAGCTAGTAAGAACTGATTGAATAAGGTGCCTCAGGATTGATATAAAACTAGTTTGCCGAATTTCCTTAAAAACATTACCACAGTAAAATATGCAATAGGGATTAGAAGAGAAGCAGAGTATAGAAAAATATATACCAGAATATGTTGCGTACAGTTGTATGTGGATAACGAAAACACAATAGCATTTGCAGCACCTTCACGGAATGTGGTCAGAATCCATCCATTTCTTCATTTTAAACAGCAGACTGCATCCAGACCCAGAATCACATTACTCATATGAATTGGATTGTGATCGGATCTCTCATCCACATTTGGAGGTGGTCTGGATGGATTCTGACCTGGATGGATTCTGTGGTCTGTAATCCATCCAGACCTCCTACGAATGTGAGCAGTAATGTGATTCTGGGTCTGGATGTAGTCTGCTGTTTAAAATGAAGAAACTTTTGGATAGTTTAAAGTCTCTCACTGGAGAAAATGAAACATCTGAATGTGTGGGAATTCTCCCTTAAAATGTATCGATTAGTTCATTCTCATTCATACAAGCTGACAACAGCTGACTGTCAGATATCACACAGCTGCAACAAACAAAATCACAGAATCGCAACCTTCTACTGAGAAGAGGACTGTGTGGGATACAGGGTTAATTGGGCCCAAGTGAGATCATGACAATGTAGTGAAGAAAATAATAATAATCATATAACATTGTGTGAGATGATGAGTGGTTTGTTTTTGTTATGAGAAAGGTTATATTTATGTATTTTAGGTGCTGTAACTTGTCAACATATTTGTATCACCTTTTTATAACTTCAATTGTCCTGCTGTGTGACAAATTAACTACTAAATGTCTTTCTTAATATAAAGTCATAGAAACTGAATTTACAATTAAACAATTTTGCTAAATGTATCTGAATTTCCTTGCTTTTGTTCTTTATAATATCATGTGAATGTGTTTTAAACTTCAACTGTGCATAGTAAGCCTTTTCATAAGCTATTTTCTGTTGAACTTGTTTTTGAGGAACATGTGGATAATAATATACTGAAGTCCATGGTGATAGATGCATTACTCAGGTTCAATGCAAAGTATTGTATGAATAAATTATGCAAATTACTATTTATTGTTGTACTGTTTGCTCTTATGTATGCTACGGTTGTTGTATTTGCTGTCACTTTGTTAATTATCATGTGCCGATTATTTAGAGCTTATATTTTACTTATTATGTTTTCTTCTAGTTTATCACTGTTTTTGTGGCTTGTGCATGTAAATGTATTGAGGCTGATGCACATTTGCATGTCCACGTTTGGTGGAAGTGTTCACCCACATTGAAAGCATACAGTGCGTTGTGATGTGATGAAATTAGATCCGACACCTTTGTTGAATGAAGCAAGACTGATCTAATTTTATTGGCACCATAACATGCTATTGCTTCCAGTGTAGAGTGGATAAGAAGCATCCTCACATTTGAAGTTATCATGTACCCCCAGGTTGTCCCCCAGGATATTAGGGCCCAAGGCAACTGCCTATATATAACGTATGGACCAACCCTAGTTTTGCTATATATGTATGTAACTGTCTATTTAAACAAACAAACACTTGTACATATCACTTGTATGTATTTTAACCTTTTCCTCATACACAGCTGTCAAATTATGACTCCTATCCACAACTTTTAGGCTATTTTTGTGCTTTGATAGTTACAATAATCTTCTCTCATCCTTAATCCCTTCACCTTTGTGTTCCACAGAGAATAAATATATTTGATATGGCTTTTGGGTTTTAAAATATCTGAGGCTGAATAAATAGTCATTTTTATTAAACTAATATTGTAAAAATGCTCTTGCAACGTGATTTTTATTCATTCATTTTATAAGCTTTTAAATGCTTTTTCAGACAATTCAAATATGTCTAGGCCTTTTTCAACACTTAAGCTTTACGGAAAATATCTGAGAACTGAAAGAACATGTGTTGCTTTCATTATGCTTTATTTTGAACAATTATTTAACAAGTGTATGCACGTTAAAAGTGCAGTGTGTGTTTTTCACAGAAGTTTTCATAGAACTTCACTGTTATTCTTTGCTCCTTCATCTTAAATTGCTTATTTTCCCTCATTTTTATATAACAAAAATATCAGCTAAATTAAAGAACTCTTTTTCATTATTCATCATTATGCCAACATTTGGCAGCTATACTGATCAATCAGATTATGGGGGTGGTGGTTGGAGGGGAAAGCACAAAAGTTTGTCTAGGTTCAAAGAGGGGCATGACAAAAACAATTTGAGAACCTCTGCACTACACGTCTTTGAAACTGTCACATTGTGAGTTCGGAGACATTTTGCAGATTCAGCTTTCCTGGTGTAGCGTTGTGGCTCCGAGCAGGGTTGGATGATAGGGCTGCTATTCTGCATGCAAATGTATAATAACTGACTGTCATACATATACATATAGTTTTTGGCGGTGAATATACTATGCATCACTGGCTGCTGGTTGATAATAATTCACTATAAGTTTATGGGTATATATTTATTGTAAAGGAATGAACTTGAAACATACAGTACTTCTCCCTCCTCCTCATTTACACTCCTAAGACGTCTACTTTGTGTCTTTCTACGACTGTATTTCACTCTGCCCCATTCTCCAGTCCGTTTTTCTTAGAGAGATGCGTGGAATTGCGAGTTACTGGTGTGAATATTTAATGCTGGCTTGGAGGGGAGAGAGGCCCATAAACAACCCGAACGCTGGATATGTTCGAGCTGTAACTCTTCTGGCCCAAGCAGTAACCTCCTCTCTAAACACCTTCATTCATTTTAAATTACATCTCATTCAGTTCTCCAACTGCCTACAATGCTTGAATGCTGCTTTTTATGATCTTTAGCCCTGAGGCATATGTGTATCACCATGATGACCCTTATGTGGCACACAGTATTTTCTTTCCTACCTATGAAAAAGATGTTTACAGTTTTTGTAATTTCCTTGAAGTATACACACAGTGAATATGATAAATTATGTTATACAACATTTCTGGTCTTTGAATACGCTTGGCTGAGCAGCATTCCAAGAGCACTGATATACAATCCAACAGTATGTTTCACTGCTTGTCTGTTTGCACAGTTTTAAAGTATTTTTTACTTGGCACATTTTCTCAAAATGTGGTGCTCATGCGAGAGAAACTGAAAATGCTGCAAGAAGTGGCGCAATGGAGTCAATCCGAAGAATCAATTAAATATCGCAGCCAATCAGAAGCGTGTGTGGGTGGAGCCTCTCTGGAAACGCTCTACACTAGCAACGAAATGGATAAGTTTATAATCTAATGCATAAGCATTAAACCTTTTTTAACTTTCTTAAATTTACTGACTGATACCATCTTTGTTATGGAATACACTTGTTGCTTCTCATTGTTTTGCTTTAATTTATTTTCAAGATCTATGGTATACTATCTGTTGTTGCTTTCAGTATAGCTATAAGGCCACGCGATATGATATTCAAACTCACATTAGACACTTTTAACTTTGAATAATGCACATAATCACCTGAGAATTATCTACTGTAATATAGTTTGTATGTTGTTTTTCCAGCTGCATCGAGGAAATGGAAACTATTTCTAATCTCCGTCGCGGCTAGTTAGGATGAAAACATGGAAAGATACACTAACATGGAAAAGATACATATTATCGTGTTTCGTGTCATGTGCAGTTAGGACACGGTGTTAGAAAAACATACAAAAACACATTCTGTGTCCACCTCTCAGCCTGTGTACAGCCTGGGATTGAGATTTTCATGTGATTCTTTCTAGAAGTTACATTGATAGTAAGTGGGAACAAGTGACTGTATTCATAAATCATTAATCATTAATTCAGCTGATTTGTTCATAAACACTGATTAGGAATAAGTGACTGAGTTTATGAGTGAGTCATTGAAAGAGATTCATTCCATACAGCCATGTGTTGACCTGCTCTGGGTTTGTTTGGAAATATTTTCATTGGTGGATCAAAACTAGACAAAAATAACTGGTTATATTGTCTCTAAAATATACAGTAAGTCACATAATGTTCTTATTTATTGAATTGTTGGAAGGAAATGTTCGTTCCCCTCCGGGAACATCGAGCTGCGTCGAGACGCTAGGGGAACGCCATCAGCGTTGTCCAGCTCTGAATCATATGTGTAATCAGTCAAAATTGACGGCCAGACGTCAGGTGCGGTGACGTCATGACCAGGATGCTTAAAAAGCACGTGATGTGCGCCGGCGCCAGCTTTTGTCATTCAGCAAAGCTCTCTGTGTGTGTCAGTCGAATGTGTTCTGTGAGTCTGTTACTATCAAGATAGGAAATAAGAAAGTTTATTCTTAAAAGATAGGCAAAGAAAGACTAGAAGCAGACATATCAAAGGCCAATGAGGGCGAAAGTAGATCACGTTACAGACTGTGTGTTCCTCTCTGACTGGGCGAAAACTCTCTTTGAGGAGGAGTTTTCACCTGCGTCCTCGCAGCACCTGCCACGCTGCGCTGAGGCGGAGCAGTGGCTGTGCTCGCAGATGGATTAGATGGAAAGATTAAGGCAGGTGATCCCTATCTTCCTTTCCCATCAGATCCAGCGTCCGCCGGGCACGCTCCGAGTGTGTCCGTGCCTATGATCTCCCAGTCCTGCTGCTGAGGCACCGCGGTGAGCGAGATCACGGGATCGCACATAGATCTGGCGGACGGGTTGAGCGGGTTCGCCCTATTTCACCTGTATTCCCCAGGTCTTCTCTCGGGATACACACAGTTTTGCGATGATCTGGCTGGGCGAAAACTCTCTTTGAGGAGGGAGTTTTCACCTGCGCTCCGCGCAGATGGATTAGATGGGAAGATTAAGGCGGGTGATCCCTATCTTCTTTTCCCATCAGATCCAGCGTCCGCTGCAATGCATTGTGCTCCCGCCGGGCACGCTCCGTGTGTCCACGCCTATGATCTCGCGGTCCGCGAGTGAGATCACGCGCACATAGATCTGGCGGACGGGTTGGAGACGGGTTCGCCCTATTTACACCTGTATTCCCCAGGTCTAGCGCTCTCCTGGGGCGGAAGCCTAGCTATAGTTCTTCCCCTTGAGTGAGAGTGCGCTAATCTGCGCAGTTTCTCTCCAAGAAGATTTATTTGTTTTGTTCCGTGTTTACTTGTCTGGGTGTTTGACTGCATTTAATTTTGAATAATTAACTATGCATTTTATCCGACTATGAGAGTTAGATATATATTTATACATATATAGATATATATATATATATGTAGAGGAATATATACAATTATATATTGTATATGACCTACAAGAGCCTCTTGGGATACTTCTCAAGTGAGAGCACAATGTTTACCTCTCTTCCTCCAAGGAGGTTGAGGTGGTCAGCTTGGGCTGCTGGGCGGAGCAGCCCCAATTGTGTTCCAGCTCCTTATTCGGGAATGTCACTTCGTACTCGCCAGAATCGAGTCAGAGTGGCCGCCCGGGCGAAGACGGATCTGCGGATCGTTGGTCTTCGGCCAGAACGCCCTGATGCCATGGTCCAGGGCCTTGAGGGCCGGCCCTCTGGGGAAGAGCGGTGTACACCGCATTACACGGTGCCCGTCTCCTCAGTGCCCTCAGGAGATCAGTCTGCTAACCCTGCCAGTGTTCCAGGGCGCAGCGGTCTCCAGCGAGCGCTTCTCAGTCTCTTCCGCCCAGAAATGTAGCGGAGCTGGGAGGCTCGCCACCCCTTCGGGGTCTCTAGAGCAGCTAGATCGGCCGTCCCTGCCGGTCCTCCATTCCAGGGCACCGAGCTAGCCGCCTAAACACCAGAGGCCAGTCTCAAGAGACTGGTTCCTTAATAAGTCACCTGGCGGTGTGGGAGCCCTTGCCAAGCGTGTTTTATTGGGATCTGCCTGAGCAGACTCTGGTTCCTAGTCTTCCTTAGAGATGACGTGGGTCTGAGGACCGTCATTTCCAATAGGAGGCTTCTGAAGCAGTCCTGATGCCAAAGCCCAGGACTGGTGAGGGCAGGCCCTCTGGGAAGAGCGGTGTACACCGCATTACACGGTGCCCGTCTCCTCAGTGCCCTCAGGAGATCAGTCTGCTAACCCTGCCAGTGTTCCAGGGCGCAGCGGTCTCCAGCGAGCGTTCTCTCAGTCTCTTCCGCCCAGAAATGTAGCGGAGCTGGGAGGCTCGCCACCCTTCGGGGTCTCTAGAGCAGCTAGATCGGCCGTCCCCTGCCGGTCCGTTCCAGGGCACCGAGCTAGCAGCTCTAAATACACCAGAGGCCAGTCTCGAGAGGCTGGTTCCCTTAGTAGGCCACCCGGCGGCTTGGGAGCCCCTGCCAAGCGTGTCTCATTGGGATCTGCCTGAGCAGACTCTGGTTCCTAGTCTTCCTTAGAGATGACGTGGGTCTGAGGACCGTCATTTCCAATAGAAGGCTTCTGAGGCAGTCCTGAGGCCAAGGCCCAGGACTGTTGAGGGCAGGCCCTCTGGGGAAGAGCGGTGTACACCGCATTACGGTGCCGCCTCTCCTCAGTGCCCTCAGGAGATCAGTCTGCTAACCCTGCCAGTGTTCCAGGGCGCAGCGGTCTCCAGCGAGCGTTTCTCAGTCTTTTCCGCCCAGAAATGTAGCGGAGCTGGGAAGCTCGCCACCCTTCGGGGTCCCTAGAGCAGCTAGATCGCCGCCCCTGCCGGTTCTCCGCTCCAGGGCACCGAGCTAGCCGCTCTCAAGTACACCAGAGACCAGTCTCGAGAGACTGGTTCCCTTAGTAGACTATTCGGCAGCGTGGAACTGCTGCCAAATGTGTCTCGATGGGTCACGCACACTGTAGACAAGGCTATGTGGCGCCTGCCGCAGCCTTTCTACAGGCGAGCAGGCTCTGGTAATGGAACAAGAAGTGAGCACTTTCCTGAGGGAGGAGACCATCGAGGCGGTCCCTGCTCTAGACATAGAGTCCAGGTTCTACAGCCGCTTCTTGTTCCGAAAGGGGTTGCGTCCTCTTAGATCTAAGCTAACTGAACCGCTCAGTCACACGACTGAAGTTCAGAAAGTCTCTTCAAGCACGTGTCTCTCACCAGATCCGAGGACTGGTGGTCACGAGCGATCTAAAGATGCATACTCCTTCCCCATCACAGGAAGTTCCTGAAATGTGCTTTGGGGCAAAGCGTGAATATCGGGTTCTTCCCTTCGTAGGAGCAGCCATCCTGTCGAGGCAGACATCCAGCTCCGCTAAGGGGCTGGATGCTATGGTACAATCGTGGCTGAGGCTTCGTCTGTACGCCTCCCGATCGCTCAGCTCCTGGGAGTTCTAGAGAGAGTGCGCATGGACGGGTCCTTCTATTGAAAAACCCTGTTCTGGCCGGGCCGAGTATAGTCTCTGACCCGATTTCTCTCCCCGACGGCTCTCCATGGGGATTCCCGCCAGGAGGATCTCCTCTCACTGGCAGCGGGCATGATCTTTCACCCCCGCTCGGAGTTGTGGAAACTATGGGTGTGGCTCCCGAGGGGGCACAACTCATAGCCTCTGGTCTCTCAACTGAGGTTGCTGAGACCATCCTCCAATCTAGAGCTCCCTCAATAAGGAAACTGTACGCCCTGAAGTTGAGACTCCGGGTGGAGACCGCCAGCTTGATCCAGTTAACTGCCTGCTGAGACAGTGCTGGAGCTCTCGCAGGCCCGTTTCTCCGCAGAGTTAGCCCACTCCACCCTGAAGGTCTACGTGGCGGCTATAGCACCTACCACGCCCCTCTTGGTGGCCTTTCAATAGGCAAACTCTCTTTATACGTTTCTCCGTGGAGGCCAGGGTGTTTATGCTAAGCAGTGGATCTGGATGCTCTCCTATGACCTCGAGTCCTCTGATCTCCCCGCCTTTGGGAATCAAGGCTCACTCTACTTAAGGTATGGCGGCCTCCAAGGCCTTCTGGCAGGTATACCTGTGCAGGACATCTGTGACGCTGGTGGGTGGTCCCTAACTTTCCAGGTTCTACGACCTGGCTCTGCGAGCCACCCCTGGCTTGTCTTTTCCCTTGCCATAGCTGTGCATTCCACACACTAAGCAGGATTTGCAGTATGGCGGCGTGGATATCTCGTTCCCCTAGCTGCCTCGACGCAGCTCGATGTTCCCGGAGGGGAACGTCCCAGGTTACGTGTAACCCTGGTTCCCCGAGGGAACGAGACGCTGCGTCGCAGGGCCATACTTCCGCATCCCTACTAGAGCTATGCTTCATTCCTGGAAGCTGGCGCCGCCGCACATCACGTGCTTTTAAGCATCCTGGTCATGACGTCCACCGCACCTGGACGCCTGGCCGTCAATTTTGACTGATTACACATATGATTCAGAGCTGGACAACGCTGATGGCGTTCCCCTAGCGCTCGACGCAGCGCCTGTTCCTCGGGGAACCAGGGTTACATACGTAACCTGGGGACGTTTTTAAACATGTTGGAGCAAATTTACCTGAGGAGTTTGAAAAGTGGAAGTTCAACACAAAGGTTATAATATAGTGAGTAAAACAAATTTGCTAACATACCGTTAAAAATTAATGTGTGTCTGTTATTAAAGACAGATATCGTCCCGGGTTACGATGTAACCCTGGTTCCCGAAACGAGACGCGCCCGAGAGAACGCCATCATCCAGCTCTGAAGCCCCACACCGCCAGATGACTTACTAAGGGAACCAGTCTCTTGAGACTGGCCTCTGGTGTACTTAGAGCGGCTAGCTCGGTGCCCTGGAGCGGAGGACCCGCAGAGGACGGCCGATCTAGCTGCTCTAGAGACCCCGAAGGGTGGCGAGCCTCCCAGCTCCGCTACACTGGCAGGGTTAGCAGACTGATCTCCTGAGGGCACTGAGGGAGACGGGCACCAGAGGGCCTGCCCTCACCAGTCCTGGGCCTTGGCATCAGGACTGCCTCAGAAGCCTCCTATTGGAAATGACGGTCCTCAGACCCACGTCATCTCTTAGGAAGACTAGGAACCAGAGTCTGTTCAGGCAGATCCCAATGAGACACGCTATATATATATATATATATATATATATATATAACTTTCATAGTCAGATAAAATGCATAGTTAATTATTCAAAATTAAATGCAGTCAAACACCCAGACAAGTAAACACGGTCTGAAAGTTCATAAATGAACCGAGAATTACCATAATCCGCTCGGAACAAAACAAATAAATCTTCTCGGAGAGAAACTGCTGCAGATTAGCGCACTCTCACTCACGGGGGAAGAACTACAGCTTAGGCTTTCTACCCCGAGAGAGCGCTAGACCTGGGGAATACAGGTGGAAATAGGGCGAACCCATCTCCAACCCGTCCGCCAGATCTATGTGCGATCCCCGTGATCTCACTCGCCGCGGTGCCTCAGCAGCAGCGGGACCGCGAGATCATAGGCGCGGACACACTCCTCGGAGCGTGCCTGGCGGGAGCACAATGCATTGCAGCGGACGCTGGATCTGATGGGAAAGGAAGAAGATAGGGGATCACCCTTCTTAATCTTTCCATCTAATCCATCTGCGAGCACAGCCACTGCTCCGCCTCAGCGGCAGCGTGGCAGGTGCTGCGAGGACGCAGGTGAAAACTCCCTCCTCAAAGAGAGTTTTGCCTCCCAGCCAGATCATCGCAAAACTGTGTATCCCGCCGTGTCATAAGCGTGGGCAGGAGGAACACACAGTCTGTAACGTGATCTACTTTCGCCCTCATTGGCCTTTGATATGTCTGCTTCTAGTCTTTCTTTGCCTATCATTTTAAGAATAAACTTTCTTATTTCCTATCTTGATAGTAACAGACTCACAGAACACAATCGACTGACACACACAGAGAACAAAAAAGCTGGCGCCGGCTGCACATCACGTGCTTTTAAGCATCCTGGTCATGACGTCACCGCACCTGACGTCTGGCCGTCAATTTTGACTGATTACACATATGATTCAGAGCTGGACAACGCTGATGGCGTTCCCCATAGCGTCTCGACGCAGCTCGATGTTCCCGGAGGGGAACTTTGAATTTGATGTGTCTTTTATTCAATAGTCAAGTCAAGTCAAGTTGAGCTTTATTGTCATTCCACTACATGTGTGGACATATAGTGGGACGAGATGTCGTGCCTCACAGGACCACGGTGCTACATAAATACAGATATACAACACGAAGTAAAACAGTATAAACCTATACACAAACTAACCTACTGTCAGCTTTGACTATACATATGCTATATATAAAAGTGGTTACCTATACATAAACTAAAAAACAAAAAACAAAAAATACAAAGTGTACAACTGTGCAGATGACTTCAAATACTGTACATGTGCAAAAGAGAGACATTCAAGCAGCTGGCTGAGGAACAGTGTAAGGTGATTTGTGGTGCATGAGCCAGTAAACATACATACATTACAGTCAGTCTTTTGTGGGATTATGGACACACAATGGTGTGTGAAAGTGTCTAGTGCATGCGGAGGAGAGTGTGTTGCTACAGGTGGCTTGTGCAGGCCCGCTCACCTTAATTCCACAGAGATAAAAGTTTAACAGTTTTTCCTGAGATGTGGTAAGGTGGGGGTTGTTTGGGGTTTCAGAGAGGGGCTGTGTGATGTGAGTTCAGGGCTCTCACAGCCTGGGGGAAAAAGCTGTTGAGCAGTCTGGCGGAGCGGGCTCTGATACTCCGGTACCGTCTACCTGAGGGTAGGAGCTGGAAGAGACTGTGGGAGGAGTGGGTGGGGTTCTCCACGATACTTTTTGCTTTGCTGGAGCATCGTGTAAGGAAAATGACCAGGATGGAGGGGAGAGGGGCACCAATGATTTTTGCAGCAGTGTTCACTGTCCGCTGGAGGGTCTTGCGGTCTGCTGCACAACAGTTTCCGTACCAGACAGGGATGCAGCTGGTCAGCACGCTCTCAATGGTACCCCTGTAGAAGGTGGTGAGGATGGGTGGAGGGAGGCTTGCTCTTTTCAGCCGGCGGAGAAAGTGTAGGCGCTGTTGTGCCTTCTTAGAGATAGACTTGGTGTTGGTAGTCCAGGTGAGGTCCTCTGTGATGTGCACCCCCAGGAATTTAGTGCTGCTGACTCTCTCCACAGTCGAGGTGTCGATGGTCAGTGGGGGGTGGTCAACAGAGTTTCTCCTGAAGTCCATCACAACCTCCTTTGTCTTCTCCACATTGAGGGACAGGTTGTTAGCACCACACCATTCAGCCAGCTGTGCCACTTCCTCTCTGTAGTGCGTTTCATCGTTGTTGCTGATGAGACCTACCACTAATGTGTCATCGGCAAACTTGATGATGTGGTTGGAGCTGAACTTGGCAGTGCAGTCGTGGGTCAGCAGCGTGAAGAGCAGCGGGCTGAGCACACAGCCCTGTGGGGCCCCTGTGCTCAGTGTGGTAGTGCTCAAGGTGTTGTGGCCGACCAGACTGACTGAGGTCTTCCGTTAAAAGTCCAGGATCCAATTGCAAAGGGAATTGTTGAGGCCCAGCAGGCTTAATTTATTGATGAGCTGTTGTGGGATTATTGTGTTGAATGCTGAGCTGAAGTCGATGAACAGCATTCTAACATATGAGTCTTTATTTTCTAGGTGGGTAAGAGCCAGGTGGAGGGTGGAGGAAATTGCATCATCCGTGAGCGGTTTGGGCGGTATGCAAACTGGAGCGGATCGAGTGTGTTGGGGATGCTGGTTTTGATGTTGTGCATGACTAGCCTCTCAAAGCACTTCATTATGATTGAGTCATTGCTATGGGACGGTAGTCATTTAGACAGGACACAGGTGATTTTTTTTGGTACCGGTATGATTGTCGTGGATTTGAGACATGTGGGGATGACTGCCTGGCTCAGCGAGGTGTTGAAGATATCTGTTAGGACATCTGTCAGCTGTTCAGCACAGTCTTTCAGTAGCACGCCGGCCAGGTATATTGTCAGGACCCGCAGCCTGCGTGGGTTAATCCTAGATAGGGTCTTCCTTACGTCGGCTGGAGACAGACAGAGTGCCTGGTCGTTGGGAGGTGTGGGCAGTTTTTGTGCAGATGTGTCGTTCTGCATTTCAAACCGTGAATAAAAGTGGTTGAGTGCATCTGGGAGGGATGTGTCGTCATCACAGGCCTGTGGCGGGGGCTTGTAGTCAGTGATGGACTGAATGCCTTGCCACAGGCTCCGTGTATCTCTGCTGTTTGTGAAATGATTATTTATTTTAATGCCATATGACCGTTTTGCATTTTTGATGCCACGGGACAGATTGGCTCTTGCTGTTTTGAGGGCTGCTTTATCTCCTGATCTGAACGCTTCATCTCTGGTTTTTAGCAGCCCACGAACCTCTGCTGTCATCCATGGCTTCCGGTTTGCACGTGTGGTGATGGTCTTGGTGACTGTCACATCATCAATGCAGTTTTTGATGTAAGCAGTCACAGTTTCAGTGTACTCCTGCAGGTCTGTATGGTTATTATAGGTGGCCGCCTCTTTAAACATGTTCCAGTCTGTGTCCTGGAAGCAGTCCTGCAGTGCTGAGGTACATTGTCTGGCCATACCGTGATCTGCTTTTGAACCGGTTTGGCCAGTTTGAGAAGCGGTCTGTATGCTGGGGTTAGCATAACAGAGATGTGGTCCAGTATCCGAGGTGGGGGCGGGGTTCGGCTTTGTATGTGTAAACAAAGTCCAGTGTGTTATTTCTTGTTGCAAAGTTCACATGTTGGTAGAACTTTGGTAAAACTGTCTTTAAGTTAGCGTGGTTGAAGTCGCCGGCTATGATGAAAAAGCCATCGGGGTTATTTGTTTGTTGTTCGCTGATGGCGCTGTACAGTTCACGAAGCGCGTCCTTAGCATTTGCACACGGGGGAATGTACACCGCGACAATAACAATGGCCGTGAACTCCCGCGGCAGATAGAACGGTCGACATTTCACAACCATAAACTCCACCAGCGATGAACAGTGTTTTGATAATACCGCTGCATTGTTACACCATTCTTTGTTGATATACACACACAAGCCACCCCCGCGAGTCTTACCAGACAGTGATGAATCTCTGTCCGCTCGGCAGCAGGTTAGTCCGTGCAGCTGAATGGCGGAGTCCGGGATGTTGTCGTTTAGCCATGTTTCAGTGAAAACAAACACACAACAATCCCTTGTCTCATGCTGTGTAGACCGGCTGAGTTGAATTAAGTCCAGTTTGTTTTCCAGAGAGCGAACGTTTGAGAGCATGAGTGATGGAATTGCTGGACTAGTTGGATTAGCCCTTAGCCTAGCTCGAATACCTCCACGCTTGCCGCGCTTCTGTCCCCTCTCACACCGCCGGCGTCGCCGCTTTGTGCGGGTAGCATCAGTAGGCGAGGCCGCGGTCTCGGTGTCCGGCTTCAGCAGCAGACAGAGGCCTTGTAGCTTCTCAGTAGTCGCTGGTGAAAGCTGATGTTTGTACACATTGTCGATATCCAGGAGGCTCTGGCGATCATAGATGTGTTTCCGGGTGTTTGTCTTTTGATTTTTAAATAAAGTCAGACAGTTTGAAGACGAGGAGACAAGACTAACAGACATAAAAACACAGTTTTTAGGACCCGGAGTAGCCGCTGCGTCCGAACGCGCCGCCATCTTGGATGAGATAACGTCGTTCATTCTTCTTGTACTTTAAAAGACCTATGAAGTATGCTTACAGTTCTCCACAAATGACCTCTATCATGCTGAACACTTTGGATGAATATTTCTCCTGGACATCGCTTCTCCTCGCATCATTAATAATAAGTCAAGATCAAATCATAACGTACGTATCAGGTCTGAATAAAACATGAGTCTTAATCCTGAAAGGAAATGGATCCAGTTTCCAAAGGTATATTGTGACATGAAAATGTATTAGTGAAATGAGCTAGTAAATCAGGTTGGAGAAGTCTCTGAGTAAAACATAAAATATGCAAACGCAGGAGTATATTATTAGATCTACGCTAATACATTCATTTAGAGTGCTGCTTAGTGTGTGATGGAATATTGAGATCTGAATCACTCCAATGCTACAGAGATTTCTTCACACAAACGCTGCGCTCTCGCTTCCATCCACAATCTCTTAACATTCTGTCACTCGTGGATTGTGTGAATTGAGTCTTTTTCTTATAGATTGGAGGAAAGTGTGTCTAGTGAAACGTAATGTAATAAGCTCAAGATTTCATCTTTCAGTTCCTATTTCTCCCTAAGTTATTTGTCTTGCACCTCATTGTCTTTCTCTCTTTTTACATATTTGTTAATCATTATGTCAGCTAGGGCTGTTAAAGTTCTCACAGCAGTACTGTGTGTCTGTATTTTGGCAGTGATGTGATCCATTTGTGAACCTGTGAAAGTGTCCAGAGACTCAGAATTCACAGCTCTCCCTAAATCACAATGTTTACATTGTTGTAGGTGTATACCAGGCCTTGCGATCTGGCTTGTGTCAAATACGTATAAATGCATAGGATCTGAAGATGCTGTTTGTTAAAGTGAGTGTAAAGGCCTGAGCAGAAATAATAACATCTGTTGGTAACTATTTGTTTTTTTCACCATAGTGAAAGTGAAAGTGATGTGACATATGACATGATATGATGGTGACCCATACTTGGAATTTGTGCTCTGCATTTAACCCATCCAAGTGCACACACACAGCAGTGAACACATACCGTGGACACACACCCAGAGCAGTGCTAAAGCTTGACATGAGAGATATTCTGCAGTGTTTATACATAAGTTTTCACACTTTTCTACAGGTTTTTTTTTACACGTTTTTACACTGTTAATTTTAAAATAGACTCAGCAAAATTACAGCTGCGCCTATGCTATGCTCATGCAATGCAGTACTGCTCTGCAATATACTTTTACCTGTTAATATGGCCATGGAAATAAATATGCACTCGGTAGAAAAACAGGCCTTGGATTTTCCTTTACACCCAATTTATTATAACATTTGTCTTTTGATACATTTCTCTATCATATTTGATCTGATTTTGGTGAGTACAGATAAAAATAGCAAACTAAATGGAGCCATTGGCTAAAAATGTTTTTATTAATAACTATTTAAACAGGAATTTTGTGGAAATGCTAATGCGCCTCCACATTAAACAATATTAGTTCATTTTGTATATGAGACAATTATACACTACCTCTCCTCTACATCAGAGTAAACTTCTAGTGACCCAGTTAAACCCAGCCTCTTTCAACCTTACGAGACATTCACTAACCTAACCCGTCTGGGGTGACAAAGACACATAATCATTCACAGCAAGGTTGTAGCCGATTTCTCCAACATGCTTGTGGATAGGCCTTTTGATTATGTATGTTGTATATTACATTTATGGTGATTGAATCAGCTCAGAGATATTAGAAGCAAGAGCGAAAAAGTGAAAAAGATGGAGCTAAATGAAGTTTCAAACTCTCATCAGCATCAGTGATGAGTCAATAAATACATTTATTAAATATTTTTCTCTCTCCCTCTCATTGCCTCTCTCTTTCTGGCTTTTATATCAGGAAAAGTGTCTCTTTGGTGCTTTAAGGCTTTAAGGAGGATTAGGACAATCAACCAGAGCTTTTGAAAGCCCTTTAGAAATAATTACCTCTCTCACACGCTCTTTCTCTCTTTCTCCTTCTTATTTATTGATGTATTAGTGGTGCCATAGAACTAGGGAACAAATACGAGTTCCGGAACACATTCAAAATGTTACAACTTTCTTTTACAGTGCCTCTTAATGACTGTTAAAAGCCTCATAGCCATTACAGAATGAAGCGGCAGACCAGCATGCTCTCATAAGAAACATCACTCTGTTGAGTTTCATCTGTCACTCAGGTACTGTTATTTACTAATTTAGAACATTTCACTCCGGTGCCATTACATCTAATTTCTGTAGTTTCCCAACGGGTTTGCTCATCCAAAAATGTAAATTCTGCCATCATCTACTCACCATCATGGTTTTTTCGAAACCAATGTGATTGTTTGTTTACCAAAATGGAACACAAAATCTTCCTTTATGGCTGAGCAAGGCCTTGATAATCTATTGTGGAAGCATACGGGTATTCATTTAATGGAAAAATGAAATGAAAAATACATGACACAAATTTTAGTTCCAGTTCCCTGAGCATTCTTCTGTTAATAGATGAATAGCTCAGTAAAGTAAACTTGGCTGTGATGTTGCCACAGTTACATTATTAGACGTCTAATAACACCTCTTAACACCACTCTGCCAAGATCCTCAAAATACTTTCGACAAAGTACTTATATTAATTCACTGAGAGAAAACAAGTTTTTATATAGATATACTTTATTAATCCTTCCCAGGAAATTAGATAGTCACTAATATACATCCTGTCATTTTCGAGTATATTGTATATAGAACAGAACACACTGCCATTTAACACTACACACAGTAAATGGTTTGTAAATCCAGTGTCTAGTCACTGTAACATAGTGTTTAGAGAATAATGACAGTGTTTATATTTTTGAAAATGAATATTTAAACTCAATTTTGTCTATTTTTACTAATAAATTCAGGGGACAAAATAAGGAAGCATCAACTGAACATTTAAAAAGATGTCAGAGATTCTCACCGAACAGAGTTTACAGATCCGGAGGGTTTCACACCATTCCCACAGCACAGACAGACCCCCATGCTGTTTTAGCTACTTCTTTATTTGTAAGTTGCTCAATGTGTGTATGTGTGTGCAGACATTGCTTTGAGAACAGATGGATATCAAGGGATGGTTTTGCCCAAAAAGGAACATTATTTCACTATTTACTCATCTTCATGTTGTTCCAAATCTGTATGAGTTTATATTTTCTGTTGAACACAAAACAAGAAAATGTGAAGAATGTTGGTAACCAAACAGTTTCTGGTAACTACTGATTTATATATGAAATACTATGGAAGTCAATTGCTACGAGCAACTGTGTGGTTAAACATAACATCAGAAATAAACATTCAACCAAGCGGTCAGTTTATGTGCATGAAAACACTAGTTTACCCAAAAATGAAAATTACCTCATGATTTACCCTCAAGACATCTTACAGTAGGTGTATATGACTTTCTTCTCGGAGTTATATTAATAAATGTCCTGGCTCTTCCAAGCTTTATAATGGCAGTGAATGGGTGTTGAGATTTTTAAGTCCAATAAAGTGCATCCATCCATCATTATAATGTACACAATATAGCTCCAGGGGCTGAATAAAGGCCTTCTCAAGTTAATCGATGAATCTGTGTAAGAAAAATATACATATTTAAAACTTTAAACCATAATGTCTAGCTTCCAAACTGTTATGCAGGTTCCGTGGTGTTTCAGTGGATGATGTAGGCGTAGATAGATAGATAGTTAGACAGACAGACAGACAGAACTGGATAAAAGTGTTTGACAAACATTTAAATGTAATAAAAGACTTATTTTGTAATAAAAATTTAGTGTTTCATGTCTTAGTATTTGAATTGAAAGCAGCACTGAAGCTACATGAACCACAAGTTTGTGCAAAACCTGAGGATCCTGATATCCAGCAAGACACATCATGCTTTCAAGATAAAGAAGGGTTCAAATTAGATTTTGAATTCCAGTTTTTCAATATAGTCATCTTTATTTAAATGAATTGTACAACAGAAATTAAAATATCATACATTATAATCAGACATAAAACAAAACCTAGATAGATGGAAAGAGAGAGAAGCTGATTAAAAATAGAACTCTGATAGGACCATGGGGACCAACACATATTCATAAATATTAATTAACCTCACACAGGTTCCAGCATTCTAAACAGACGCAAATCTCTCTCTGTCTTCATTTCCCTTTGTCTGTCCCTATCCCTATTCTCCACACTGATAATTGAATTACAGACTGAATCATTGGGCAATAATCTTTGCTCTATAGCTTGTATTTAAGCTTCATACCTAACCCGTGTTTCTTTTAGCTCTGTCATCTCACAGAGAAAGTACAGAGAAAATAACGTTTCAAGGTTTAATGTTTTCTGAACTGAGGTAAATATACTTCACAAAGTAATTACACCCCTCCCAGTGCTTATTTACGTGTTTCAGTTACACATGGTGAGGTGAGAACTAGAGGTTATGGAGTAAATTAATTAATAATGAGCGGCCTCCCCTTTCCCCTTCCCACTGCTTACATTCCTTAGGGATTCCTCCCTCATTAATAATTCATCCCCAGTCAACTACAATATTCTTTCCCTCAACGATGCGACAGTTGACACTGGGATTACGCATGTGGGCCTGTCTGTGACTAACATGGATGGTTCTTTCACTGTCTACTTATATACACTCCTATAAACTGATGTGTGTGTGCATCTAGATGTCCTTGTTACCTTCCATCGACTCCATCTGAGATAGACCATGCCATTATTTAGGTAATTCTAGGTGTCAAGAAGGTCATTATCTAGGTCATAATGGCTGTTTGGAAGGTAATGAATCTTTTTTTTTCATTTCCTGTGTTGTAGACAAACACCTACTGTTGCACACTTGGCCAGTCTGAAGTGCCACGCCGGGGACTTCAAGAGTGGCACACCAGAGCCTGTTTTCTTCTGTGATTGAAATAGACACACACACACACACACACTTCAAAGCTGTGTCTGTTTTGTGTGTTGGTGCACTGAGGGTACTCAAAAATGACTAATTTAAATTTGACAAACTATGGTCAGCACAAGTGAAGCCAGTCAACTTCTCTGGCTCCAGTGACACATAAACAATCGAGGCCGCAGGTGGTGCAGCTGCAGTTGAATTTGGCATTTACAAGATACTCCACTCATTCTGTTTATCTAGCAGCATTGAAGACAAATGCCATTAAACTCTCCATTCTCTGCCGCCCATTTTATCTGCCCCGGGAATTCTCATCAACCGTCGTTACTGCCGTGTATATACCACCACAGGCAGATAGCAGCTTGGCTTTGTCTAAACTACACGATGAACTCAGCGGATATATCAACATACATCCTGACGCTGCATGTATCGTAGCGGGGGACTTTAACAAGGCTAACCTCAAAAGGTCATCCCTAACTTTCATCAGCATATATCCTGTCCAACCAGAGGACTGAATACACTCGATCATTGTTACACCCAATTCAAAAATGCCTACAAAGCCCACTCACTGCGGCGTTTGGAAAATCAGACCATGCCGCCATTTTCTCACACGGATTATAAACAACGGATCCTTCAAGAACCCCGGTGGAGAGGAAGTGGCGCTGGTCCTCACTCTGAAGCTACGCTACAGGCGTCTCTTGATGGCGTCGACTGGGACATGTTCGGGCGAGTTCATCTGACGTCAGCGAATTCACTGAGGTAGCATTAAGCTTCGTAAACACACTAACCGAACAGGCCACTGAAGCGGTTACAATAAAGACTTTCTCAAATCAGAAGCCGTGGGTGGACAGAACAATTCGTGACGCGGTTAACCATCGAACTGCCGCATACAATGCCGGTATTCTGTCAGGAAACATGAGTGAGTACAAGTCATCATGTTATGCTCTCCGTCGGCGCAGTAAGAGCCGCTAAACGCCGATACAGTGAGAGAATTGAGTCACATTTCCAGCTCAATGACTCTCGGCGCATGTGGCAGGGACTAAAGACCATCTGTTCCTCTGGAAACAACAACTCTGTGGAGGTGAGAGCAGACCCGTTGCTAGCCGTGAGCTAAACAACTTCTACGGCCGCTTTGAATGCAACAGCGGCGCGATTCTGCCGAGCAGCGCGTCAAGAAAGCAGCAGACAGAGCAGCAATGATTATGCTATCACCCTTTCAGAGGATGATGTTCGGAGGGAACTAAGAGAGTGAACATCAGAAAAGCAGCAGGACCTGATGGGATTACTGGCGCGTTCTGAGGTCCTGTGCTGATCAGCTTGCTGGTTTGTTTACATCCATATTTAATGAGTCCTCGCTACCTCTGTGGTCCCCACCCCTTTAAAAAATCTGTCATTATCCCTGTGCCCAAGAACAGTAAACCCTCTTGCCTGAATGACTATCGTCCAGTTGCCCTTACATCGACAGTCATGAAGGTTTTTGAAGACTTTTAAAGAAACACATTTGCTCCTCCATCCCTGCTACTCTGGACCCTCTTCAGTTTGCCTATCGGCCAAATAGGTCTACTGATGATGCCATCTCCCAGGTACTGCACTCCTCCTCACTCACATTGACAGCAAAATGGCAACTATGTCAGGCTGCTATTCATTGACTATAGCTCCGCTTTCAATACTATAGTCCCCACCAAGCTGGCTGTTAAACTCTCAGACCTCGGCCTAAACACTTCACTTTGTGACTGGATTCAAGATTTCCTCACCGCCAGACCACAAGTGGTGAAAGTCGGCCAGTTCACCTCCAACTCAATCACCCTGAACATAGGAGCCCCACAGGGCTGTGTCCTGAGCCCCCTGCTATACTCTCTATACACCCACGACTGCGTGTCCTCTCACAGCTCCACATCTATCATTAAATTTGCTGATGATACTGTGGTCCTGGGCCTCATTAACAACGATGGCGAGACCGCATACTTGGATGAGGTGGAGAGACTTACAACATGGTGCCAGGACAACTGTCTCTCTCTGAACGTGAGCAAAACCAAAGAGCTGATCGTGGACTTCAGGAAGAGACAGCAGCGGCCCTACACTCCTCTTATGATCAGTGGGACCCCTGTGGAGAGGGTGAGCAGCTTCAAGTACCTCGGGGTAAACATCTCCGAGGACCTGACATGGACTACACACATTCAAACTCAGGTTAAGAAAGCCAGGCAAAGACTGTACCATCTGCGACAGCTGAGGAAATTCAGGGTCTCTCCAGCTATCCTGAAAACTTTCTATTCAGGGGCCATAGAAAGTGTTCTGACTCAGTGCATCTCAGTGTGGTATAATAATGCCACAAACCAGGACTGCAAAGCTCTACAGAGAGTCGTGCGCTTAGCTGAGCGCATCTCAGGATCTACTCTCCCCTCTCTGCAGGGCATCTACCTCAAACGCTGCAGAAGCAGAGCTGCTAAAATCACCAAAGACTCAAACCACCCCGGTAACCATCTTTTCCGTTTACTGCCATCTGGCAGGCGCTACAGGAGCTTGATGGCAAAGACAGAGAGACTGAGGAAGAGCTTCTTCCCTCAGGCCATCAGGCTCCTTAACACAAACTCTGTTCCATAAACACTCACAAGACTCATTATTATCTGTAAAAAAAATAACAAAACATTCATATTCTCATCATCCGTATTGCCGCTATGTGTGCATACCCAGTACAACCCGTTGCACATCCCTCTCATCCCTCCTGTTTATACTAATATTTATTAAGTCCCATATACTGTTTTTTGCACATCCAATTTGTTTTGCACATCTTACTGTTTTACTGTTTTGCACTTTTCTTTATTCTATTGCACATTTTACTTCTTATTTCTTTTTTTACCTATATATATATATATACTCTTGTGTGGTGTTACTTTTATATAATTTAATTTTGACTTTATTTTTTATATATATATTTTCTTTTTTAATTCTTTGCACTGTCCACTGAGCGGACCTGATTTGAACTACATTTCACTTTTGATTATACCCTGTATAATTTATCATGTGACAAATAAAGAAACCTTGAACCTTGAACCTTGAACCTTGAAACTCTCATTCTCTCTGCATATGATTGACCCGTGTCTCCTCTACGAAAGGACACCGGGTGTTTGAATGGCCGTGCTAATATATGCAGTGCTGGTGGATCTGATTATCAGGCATTATGTGTTTCTCCTCGACAGTTCTCAAAGGAAGAGCCTTGAAGATTGGCATCTGTGGAAAGCCGTACGGATCCTCTTATAGAACTTAACCTTCTGTAAAACAAGGCTTGCTTCAAGTATTCTTTTACCTTTAGAACTTATTAGCCTTGAGGCAGTCTTTTTTGGCTTTCAGTATTGTTCAGTTCGAGGTAGTTGTCTTGCTTCCTAATTGGAAAAAAAGGGTGTGAATTTTCAAAAATTACTAGCAAATTTAAAAGAAAACACAAATGACACATTTAATTAAATGTGAAATGTTGAAGTAGAAAGACTGAAATATTATTTTATTGTAAAATATACTATAATAATCTTTGATTTATTTACAATTTAAAATATATTTTTTTACAGTGCTCTTGCCAAGGATGTTCCCTTATCCAGGTCTAGATACTTTTCCAGCCTAATCAGAACAGCAGAATCACAAATAATGTTTGTGTCACAAATAATCTTTTACATATTATGAATGGGGAGTGGAGCTGTCAAACTGCAGAAAAATAAATAAATTAAATTAAAATATCATATTAATATCAAATATCATAAAAATGGTTCATAAAAAGTGTATTACTGCACTCTAAAAATGGTGCTAAATAGCACTAAAAGTGGTTCATCAGAGGAACCCCATTCTGCTCCTTAGATTTTATGTAACTCCACTCGTACAGGTGCATCTCAATAAATTTGAATGTCGTGGAAAAGTTTGTGGGAATTTACTACCATTGCAAAAGCCTTAAAATTCACTTTTATGTTTTTCTGAGGTCAAAAAGTCTTATGTGTTGGCCCTGGAATATTTCCTTGTGTGGGTTCCTTGGGGGCAAAAAGGTTGAGAACCTCATTATCTTCAGTAAATACACTGTATTTTAATGTCGTTTTATAATCCTTTCCCCAACTAAACTAAGAGACTTAGAGAGAGTTTGAGAACCTCTAAAGAAGTATACAAGGGCTTAACAGGTTCTTTGTAAGGCAGTGATGCTATATAGTATCTTAACCACCACAAAGAACCACGGAAGGACCATACTGGGCTTAACGGGATCTTTATTACAGTAGCAGTGCTATAGCACCTCAACCAATCGGGAACCCCTGAATAACCAATTGTGTGTGTGTGTGTGTGTGCGTGCGTGCATGCGTGCGTGCGTGCGTACGTGAGTGCGTGTGTGTGTGTGTGCGTGTGTTTCAAGTCTTCTGAAGCCATACAATAGAAAACATATCTTTGTGTTTATTTTTGTTTGTTTGGTTTTGTATTTTTTGTTGTTGGTGGTTGGTTTATTTTCTTTTTTGGACCCCATTGATTTTTCAGAATTAGAATCAGAAAGAGCTTTATTGCCATATTTTTATTTCCTTTATTTATTTACAAAATGCTTCAAAATGGAAGTAACTTGTATGACTTTCTTTTATCTGTGGAACACAAAATAAGTTATTTTGAGAATTTGTGTTGTTGTTGTTATTGTCTATGGTAAAACTGTTTGGTTACCAACATTCGTCAATATATCTTCTGTTATTCTATAAATTAATTAAATCAAGTTTGGAGTAAAGTGAAGGTGAGTAAGTGCTGATCAAATTTTCATTATTGGGTGAACGATTTTCACGTCGTTACTCACTGAATGTTTTCCTTAGCTTAGTCTCTAATCAAATATGCCCATTACTCTCTAAAAATGTGTCTTAAAATACGATCTAGTGTTATTATGAAGGAATTTTCCCTATTGATTTGTAAAGAAACCAGTTTAATATGGAGCTATTGTTTCAGCTCCGGAATTAGTTATTAAATATTCAATGTTGCTTGATCAACGTAATATTAATATTTAACGTCGATTTATACTTTGAGTACTCGGCCAGCGAATACTACATCAGTATATCTATTAAATTCGCTTCTATTGCCCGTGGCCCCGGTAACAATAAAACGAAATTAATAATTAATCATGTTCGAGCTAGGTTGCGTTATCTTTTGGGCAAATAATGATGAAAATACTTAAAATCACATTCCAGAGACAATTCTTTATAAAATGGAACAAGGTTTATTCGTGATATTGCTATTCTAACATAAATGGATTAACTGATAATACACAAACATACACATGCATAAGGGATTTTGGTAAAGTAAACTCGTAACTGTTACAATTAGCCCTTTTAGCTATTTTAACAGTTGACTCAAAGCGGAAAAGATCACGACAGATGCCTTTGCTCTGTTACTGCATTCAGATCAAATTTTACCAGTTTAGTCAGAGTTAGGAATGTTTGGTTTGTTACTTGCTGTCTGTTGTTGAAGCAGGCTGGGCGCTTTGGTTTCGTTTTCCGCGTGAGTTCAGTTCTTTGTTTCGGTGTCACGCGTGTTCATGCTCGGGCTCACCTCTGCTCTCGTCTGCTCTGCAGTCGTTGAATTCGTTGCTCCATGATTTTACGGCTTTGCTTGGCACGGTCCTAGACTTCATAAATGGTTGGTTTCAAGGTGAGAGTCCAGCGGACCGGTAGCGTTGAGATGTTCAAGCCATGTTCAAGAGAGTCAGGCGCCAGAAGAGAGAGCGGCGCGCTGGCCGCTTAGCAGACCAACTTTAGACATCGCCCACAGGCGGCTGGTCCAATCAGAGCGTCGGTAGGGGCAGAGCCCGCCTGCAACTGTTTTTTTGCAAGGCATCTTTATGTGACGACAAATAACTTGTTTTTACCCCTGTATTAAAACTCTTACCAGGTTTACGCATTTATAATATCACCACATTCGTTATCTTATTGATTCATACAATTTTGCAACCATTCATAAAAGTCTAAACACTGCAACCTACACATTCCAGGTTAAAGCACGATTAGAGATCAGCCCACGTTTTCCTAAATAATTCATATTCCACAAGCATATGAGAGAAAGAGTACAACATTAATATCCATATGTTTCTTGTGTAGATGCTTTGAAAGTCATGAAATGAATGAATGTCTCTTGAAGCATCTTCTAGTGGCCACTTCTCTTTGTTCTGTGACCAAAAGAAAAGCGCGCATTTGCGCTGATCGGAGGAGGGGTTTTAGAGGGCTGCTGATTCTTTAGCTGCCCCCTTCTGGTGGAGCCAGTTGAATTCCTGTCGATATCGTTACATATCCCCTTGGGCTTGGTGATGTTCCCTGATGGAACCTCGTCAAGGCCCTGGAACAAGAGGCAGGAAGAACAGGCACATACAAGACACAAACATCATTCCTATCACTGACTGAAGCCTGGTGCAGGGTAATTTGGGAAGGAACAGGTTAGAAACTTGAGAAGACATAGGGATGCATTGTTTATCATTATTGACAATTGGGTCATTTTGACTGTTTTAATTGTCAGGGGCTCGACGAGGCGGTATAGGCATGATCTCAGTCAGGTTGGTCAAATTCTCGGGTTCGGGTTGTAGGTCGGGATTACCACGTCGAAAAAGCCGAGGGACGCCTGACGCGTGCATTTGTTGGGAGACTCTTGACGACGCGTTCACTCGCTTGTGTAGGAGGAAGGCCAGTGTCAAAGTCACAACATATCCTACGATAGTAGAGATACAAAGCGCCGTGTCAGCGGCAGACCAGGACCGAATAATTGATGCGCGCCGGGCGGGCGGAAGGCGAGCGATAGCTTCTAACGCTGTCAGCCGGTGTCAATTCAATAAGAGATTTCGTTTTCAACCTGATATTCATCGTCGGTGAGGTGATACAATGCTAACTCGTTAATATGGAGGATCGTGCCCTTCGGGACAGTGATCCATAACGTTTGGTTGGGCAAATTAATGCGCCGTGGCGGTGTCGTGTTAATCGCATGTGAGGGTGGCTGTTCGTGCTGGGGTGTTGACCAGCCATCGGTTTCTGATGATTTCGCTCAACTGCTACCTCAACTTGAGAACGTGGTGTTGCTTCAAGGGCAGCTAGTGTCGGGTTTAATGGATTCTAAACCGCAGATGCCCTTGGTATTATCGCGCGTCGCAGAGTTTACTCGGGTAGGGGAGTGAATGTCCTAAGTGAGCGTGCCCATCTTTGAGTTTGGGGCCAGATACAACTGTTCGTTGTTCTCGTGTCACTTTAGCGACTTTTAGGAGTTTGGATTTTTACATAGGTTTTCCCTTGCCGTAATCCCACATTCACAACGTCTTTGAGCCGGTAAACATTATTAACGTCGATAATGGGCAAACTGAAAACAACTAAATCACCTGTTTCCGGGTTTGCGTGATATGGGAATAGCGCTACCGGGAAAGGCGAGATGGGTTTGATGAGACTAGCGGGGCCCGCAGTGGCCGGGTTACAACGCTTGAACAAGGCTAAGAGGTATCGTGTAGCACGAATCCTATTCATGGCTACGTTGTCAATCGAGGAACTTACATCGTGTATCATGTCGCTCATGATTTTGGCGGGTGGCCTCGATCGGTCGACAGCGGTTCTCTGGCAATTACAAGCGACTTTACTGACGGAAGTCGATCTCAATTTCAGGACCTGGATTCAAGGTTTGGTTAAGGGGTTCAAAGTGAGAGAGAGGAAAGGAAACACAAAGTGAGACACGAGATAAAGAAACCAAACGATAAAGTAACTAAAAAAATAAAATAAATAATAATCTTCAAAAAATTAAAAATTTGAAAAAAAAAAATAATAAATAACAAATATATATATAAAAAAAAATTATATAATAAAAAAAATTGAGAGTAACTCCTCTCTACTAGATTGGTCCTAGCAGTGCTGCGGAAGAGAGAATATGGGTTGTGTCTAAGCATGGTTGCTATATGTTTTCCTAAAATGACAATACTTATGCTTGTGTGGTGCATATGGTTGTCGGTCTGTGTCAGTCGGTTTGATCTTCCCCCTTTTCCTGTCAGTGGTTTGGATTTGCCGGTTGGCACTGGCAACCCATCATGGTGCATCGTGTGTGTCAGCGTACTCCCCCTCTGGCCGTGAGGTACTACGAGCTGTGGCGCAGTGAGTGGCTCAGGGACATACGTGTGGACACCATCTTGCAGATGCAGCATGTAGTCGACAGAGTGGAGCTCGCGGAGCTCGGAGGATGTGTTATCATGGTTTTGACATGTGAGCTGTCATGGTTCGTAGTGACGAATCCGCATGTGAGGGTGAGGAGATCGTCAGCAGCGAACTGAGGTGGTATGGTAATGCAGGAGGGCAGGGGTGTGCTCGCCAGTGGCGTGCTGGCGGCGGGTTACTGCTGCCACTGTAGGGTTGGGTGGGAGGGCATGAAAGGTCCAGGACTCTTCATGTGATGCACCTGCTGTGGTGAGGGCATCGTTTTGGTCATTTGAGGGCTGGGTTTGGGAGGAAACGTTTAGGATGTCAGACCTGATCTGGTGTTCTCCGGAGGAATGGCAGGTGACTGAGACAGCACTTTCAGGAACTTGAGGAGTTTCATCAGCAGGTGTTTGTTGGACGCTGCTGTGATTTGGAGTATTGGGTGTTGAGTTAGTGTTTAACTCTGTTGCTGGGTTTTCAGGTGGGGTTTCATGTCCATCTGAAGTTAGGGTGTTTACTGTTCTCTGAGAGCAAGGTGAAGCAGTGCTGTTTTCTGTGGCTGATTTGTTCAGCTTGTCACTGCCATTTCGTCTGACAGCTAGTCAGGCTGAATCTGGTTCCTCTTCCTTTTCCCACTGATTCTCATGAGGCCTTGCTTGGTCCCATGACTTCTCCCAGTGTCGTCCAGGTGAGCGTTGGCGCCCATCGGTCATACCTCTGTTCAGGTCGGGTGTCAGCGTGTGAGTCTCGTTCTCTGTTGGACGGGGTGCATTCCATTCTCTGTGTGGTGGCTTAGCTGTCTTGGCGTTGGGTGCCCTCTAGAGCCAGTTCATGGTGTTGCGTGTTGAAATCAAGAACTGCTGGGGTTTTGTGCTCTTTTCTGAGGCCATCTTTTGTTTGTAGTAGGCCTTTTGCACCAAGTCTCGCAACTGCTGAGTGTTCATCGTTCGTGGACATGCGAGAACGCCAAGATGGTGGCTTATGCCAGGATGAAGGTTTCTTAGGAAGAGAGTTTTAAAGTTCAGTTCATCTTCCATGTCAGAATCATTGCGAGTTCCAAAATATGCTTGTCTGAGTCGACTATAGTAAGCTTGAGGAGTGTCGTGACGTCCTTGTCTCGTCTCCAGGGCAGCCACTAAGCCTTGATCGGACTCAGGGTCGGCGAACTCTTTAATAAGGGCTTTTCGCAGCCGTTGGTAATCAGTCTTTGTGTTAACAGGCTGCCGGTCCAGGAAGCTGCGTACTTCAGGGCTGGATGTCATTCGGAGTAAATAGAGTTTATCTTTGTCCGTAACGTTAGGTCGCATTTCCAGATGGAAATCAATATCTTGCAGATACGCCTTGGACCCTTTTGGCTGTTTGGCACGCTGGGGTTGAATTTGCCAACGTTTCGGGCGAGCTTGTCAAGGTCTTTTAGGTCCAAGCTGTGCGACGATCTGGCTGGCTGCAGCAGATTCTTCTGGTTCTGTCGTGATATAAAGTTCTTCAGACGGCGCTGGTGACTGTTTTAACATCACCCCTCTGTCTTATGTTCACGTGTCAGTCCAGGCACAGGTGACTTGGTCCTGCTTGGCAGGGTGCGGTTGGTGCACGTCCTGTCCTTGACGGCTCCTGGCGTAGTTTAAAAGCGTGCTTGAGTTCCTCTTGGAAACTTTCAGACTCCTCTGTGACGTAGTCGAGCTGTTGTGTTAGGCGGCTGATCTCGTTTCTTGATTCAGCCAAATGAGCTTCGAGGGCCTTGATTCTGCTGTTTTTGTCCCTGAAGTCAGTCTTTGCCTTTTCTAGTAGCTTCTCTGCATACTGTAGCTTGTCTGCACGATCAGCGAAGTCCTCTTTGAGTTGCTGCATTTCGTGGCTGGTAGCTGCTAGAGTCTCTTTAGCCTGTTGATCTCCCCTCGGCGCCTTGCTCCACCTCATCGGTCCCTTCCTGTCGTTCCTGAGCTTCACGTTCCAGCTGCTCTATGCGTCGTTGTCAGCTTGTCAGCTCCTGCTGGCGTTGTCTTGGCGTTTGTCGCTCAGTTTGAGGGTGGCGATGAGTGTGTGACTTAAGCTTGAGGTGATCTTGGCTAATTCTTTGTGATTGTAGTTTTGACTTGGGTCTTGTCTCATGATGCTTGTGATGTTGTCATCTAGTTGGTCCTGTGTCTGATGTTGGAGTGCTTCAGCAGCTTTAGGGAGGATGCTGTTTGTTGTAACACTTAGCCACATTTCCAGTCCTTCCCAGTGACCGACATGTTCTGTTTTGTGAGACATGTTCTGGCGGGTGATGGGATCTTGGACCGAACTGACACAGACCTTGGATGGGAAACAAAGCAAAACAAAAACACAAACAAAACAACAGGGGTGTAAATGTGCACAGTGTAGTGTATGCTAGTGTTGGGTGATTCTGTTTCTGTGGTCCTCTGTGGTGGGGTGCGTGTAATTTGCAGCTTCTGCGTGAAATTGAGCCCACGTAGAGGCAGCACTGTTGGGAAACAGAAAGAAAAGCACACTAACAGAATGAGTAAACAGGGATAACAATTTTGTGCTTCACCTTTTCCTGAGAAAGCCTCCTTTCCCTTTTAGGAAGGAGGTCAATCTAATCTGGTGAAGGACCATAAAACTAAACAGATCTCTCTTTTAATAGCAGATTTTCTTCGCTTTGTTAAGTCTGATTTAGAAGGACGCTTCTAATCAGAGGATTGTAGGCTAGTTTTCTCTTTTGTAATAAGACTGTTATTGCTATTTCCAATTTTCTCCTTGATGGAGGAAAACAACAGCAATGACAGTGCTTGTCCCTTAATGGCAGGATTTTACACCGCGCTGGTCAGCGTGTTTCGCGTGTTTAAAATTTTTTGCCGATGTCTATCTTCTCATTGCAACTGCTTTAACCTGGGGGATAGGATTTCACAATAGAGGGTAAATGATAAACAGTTTGAATATGGTTCTCAAGTTTCATAAACATCTGTTCAATTGTGACATTTCGCTCTATTCGTGATCTTCCCTGGTCAGCTTTAAGCAAACAAGTCAAATTAGAAGTTAGTAACAGGGAGAAAAGAAAGAGAAATTAAGATTTATTCCGATTTTAAACTAATATGTTGGCACAAGGTGGTGCTGTTGAGTCTATATGCTTAGGTTGGTTTGGCTGTTTACAGGGTAAACAAACTGACCTAAGTTGAGGAAACCTTAATTTCCTTTTGGGGTTTTCTAATTAGAAGGTTTTTATGCTCCAGATTGGTGAGAAGTGACTTTGATTGTATGGTGTCACTGTCACTTCTCCAACACTAGGGGAGCACTATCTACTCTCAGGCCTAAGTAAAGAGGACTTTATTTAATTTAATAAAATTATTTTAATTAAATTATTATTAATTTTATTTGAGTTAATCAGATCACCTAAGGAAATGAAGTATGGCCTACAGATAGAGCCGCCAGACTTGTGGTAAGTGTGAAATTATAATTAAAATTAGACTTTGTGGTTTCTAATTAAAATTTATGATGTTATAATTAAAATTAATAGGCTCACCTAGGATTAGAAATTACAAATGCAATCTGCAATTGAGTTGACAAACCAATATTGTTGCAAAATGTAAACAGGAAGTGTAATTAATTATTAAATGTAATTAGAATTTTCGAATTCATAATTAATTATTAAATTAATTTACAGCTTCTAAATCACTAGTTTTGGATTCCCATAATAGTAATTAAAATAATTTCCAAACTTAAGCATTCCTCATTGTCATTAACATCAAAAAAAATAATAATAATTAATAATTAATCTGTATCCTACTTGTAAATGAAATTAAAAATT
This sequence comes from Gymnocypris eckloni scoliostomus, assembly GCA_027564155.1. NCBI lineage: Eukaryota > Metazoa > Chordata > Actinopteri > Cypriniformes > Cyprinidae > Gymnocypris > Gymnocypris eckloni. The sequence goes on from CM050420.1 coordinate 15,469,675, forward strand.
TCTGGCCCTCTTGATAATAATTAAGGTTTTACAGTAGTGATCAAATTATAAGCGTTTATGGTTCATAAATGGATACTGTTGTTGGAAGCAGGAATTGAAAATTTTATTAAATGAAATTAATTGCAAATTTGCAATTAATTATGACATTCAATTAACAATTAAAATTCCTAACAATAGCGCTTATCCATTGATGTGTTTTCAAAATCATAAAAGCCATTATAATTGGACTAAATCAATCACCATATTATCAAGAGTAATACTGAATTATCTTCTAATAACCCACCAGTTATTAAGCTGGTCCCACAAAAGGTAAAAGACTTTAATCAGCTGTTATATTAAACCAACCTGTGAAATTGTTAACACTGATGATTGGGAAACATTAACACAGCCAACTTAAAACGTCGTTAGTCTTTTAAATGAGAGAGAGAGAGAGAGAGAAAGGAAAACGTGAGTGGCTTTTCACACACACACCCACTGCATTCACTCATATGCAAACTCTCTAAATGCTATGTGCTAATCACTAGCCGTAAGGCAAACCGCACATTTGCTACGCTGCTAAAACTTCTTTGTTTCAGTTAGCTTGTATCGCTAGTGCTATTAGCTTCACGTGGCTAAATCTCCACGTGGCTGAACTGGTCGCTATGACGACCCAGTGCCTGTAGGAGAGAAAAAAAAAACTGTGCTCCACGCTTCAAAATCAACAAGCATTGTTCAGATTTGAATCTTTTACAACACATAATCTCACTCGTTTAGGGCGAGATAAATTTATCCACGGGTTACTTATAAATCATCAAAGCCTCTGCGGGCTATTATGCGAATATCTGTCTGTTTAGACAGATACAACAACAATTCAATCGATTGCAAAATTTCTCCCCCTTTTCAAAACCGAATGGTCACTCCTTTGTTTGAGCGCCACGCGTTTGAATTTCACTCGTGTGAGATTAAATCATGGCTGAGAATTACTTAAATAGCTACTTTAAAAATCCTACAGCCTGGGGAGTAACGTGGCTGGGTTTGAAAGTGGAACACGCACTAACAAAACCTTACCACGAAGGCCTTAAGAGAGGGGCAACAAGGAACACGCTGTTCGCCTCTCATGCGCTGTTGTTAAAGCGACTTCATATTAATTATTTACTGCAGTTTAATTTCTCAACGAACTCGAGTTAACAGTTACAATCTCTTTCATTCAAACTCACTGTGTTTCACAAACAAGAATGCAATACCACAAATAACCGCTTTTCTCTGTATTTACTCAATTTTTCCGGATAAAAGTGAGAAATAGATTTATTGTCTCTGGTTTGATTTTCAGATTTTAATCCTTACTGCCAGCTTTATCCTCCACCATTCTGTAAAGAAACCAGTTTAATATGGAGCTATTGTTTCAGCTCCGGGAATTAGTTATTAAATATTCAATGTTGCTTGATCAACGTAATATTAATATTTAACGTACGATTTATACTTTGAGTACTCGGCCAGCGAATACTACATCAGTATATCTATTAAATTCGCTTCTATTGCCCGTGGTAACAATAAAAGCGAAATTAATAATTAATCATGTTCGAGCTAGGTTGCGTTATCTTTGGGCAAATAATGATGAAAATACTTAAAATCACATTCCAGAGACAATTCTTTATAAAAATGGAACAAGGTTTATTCGTGATATTGCTATTCTAACATAAATGGATTAACTGATAATACACAAACATACACATGCATAAGGGATTTTGGTAAGTAAACTCGTAACTGTTACAATTAGCCCTTTTAGCTATTTTAACGCTTGACTCAACCGGAAAAGATCACGACAGATGCCTTTGCTCTGTTACTGCATTCAGATCAAATTTTACCAGTTTAGTCAGAGTTAGGAATGTTTGGTTTGTTACTTGCTGTCTGTTGTTGAAGCAGGCTGGACGCTTTGGTTTCGTTTTCCCGCGTGAGTTCAGTTCTTTGTTTCGGTGTCACGTGGTCGGTTCATGCTCCTTCGGGAACCTCTGCTGCGTGGCGTCACCGGAAAGCTCTCTGCTCTGCAGTCGTTGAATTCGTTGCTCCATGATTTTCTACGGCTTTTGGCACGGTCCTAGACTTCATAAATGGTTGGTTTTCAAGGTGAGAGTCCAGCGGACGGGCGGCGTTGGGCGCAGCTTCGGAGTTTCAGAGATGTTCAAGCCATGTTCAAAGAGTCAGGCGCCAGAAGAGAAGAGAGGCGCGCGTCGCGCGTCGTTTTAAACAGACCAACTTTAGACATCGCCCACAGGCGGCTGGTCCAATCAGCGTCGTCGGGCGGAGCCCCGCCTGCAACTGTTTTTTTGCAAAGGCATCTTTATGTGACGACAAATAACTTGTTTTACCCCTGTATTAAAACTCTTACCAGGTTTACGCATTTATAATATCACCACATTCGTTATCTTATTGATTCATACAATTTTGCAACCATTCATAAAAGTCTAAACACTGCAACCTACACATTCCAGGTTAAAGCACGATTAGAGATCAGCCCACGTTTCCTAAATAATTCATATTCCACAAGCATATGAGAGAAAGAGTACAACAAGCAATATCCACATGTTTCTTGTGTAGATGAATTATTATCATGAAATGAATGTGTCTCTTGGAAATCTTCTAGTGGCCACTTCTCTTTGTTCTGTGACCAAACGAAATTGCGCGCATTTGCGCTGATGCGAAGGGGGAGGGGTTTTAGAGAGACGCTGATTCTTTCGATGACGTGTAGAGCCAGTTGAATTCCTGTCGATATACGTTACAGATTGTTCACAGATATTTTACCCATATTTTGAATTACTCTTTGTATTGTGTTGTGATGTAGAGTTGAAGGTAATGTCCTGATATATACACTTTCTTGCAGTGCTTTCTTGTTCTTGCAATTGTCTTTGAATAACATGTAAATGTAAAAGTCAAGTCTAATAGGGTGTTTGCTGACATGACTGACTATGGCAGATGCTGTGTTTGCCATGATCATTTACATGACAAAAGGTTTGAAGCACATGGGTTTTTAAGTGTCATTTTTATCAATTACTGGGCTTACTGAGTTCATGCTGATATTTTATCTCAGAAGTGTTATGAGTAATCATGTTTCCCTGAGGGTTTGCCTCTAATTTTCCACCCTCTGCTCTATTGATTCTCAATTAAAAAACAACTATCGCCTGAAAACAAGATCACGTCAGAACATTTCACCATTCTCATAGATCAGCTCTCATCATGTAAAGCCTAAGGAGCAGTTATGAGATTCCTTTCAGTTGAAACCATTCTTTTTCTGGTATAATCAGCACTTATTTCAATGTTTACAGCATTCCATATTAGAGCTGTTTAAGTATCATAACTTACTTTCGTCTGACAGGATCCTTTTAATGGTATAGTTGCCCCCAAAAAGCTTTATTTAACCTAAAACCATCACTTCTGGCCAAAATCCATAATAACACTTCCACTAGTTAAAAAGTCCACCTTTTATTGTTCTCTCACATCAAAATCCACTAACAGTTTTGTTTAGAACTGTTTGAACTTAGTGTTTACCTGTTAAACATTACCTTTTCTGTGCATATTTCAATGGAAAATACATATTTTGTATATAGGACTTATATGTTAGCTGGAAGCAACTATTTGAAATTAAAAACATCATACATAACTCTATTACACTTAAGATACTGAACCCCTCTATTGATAGTATTACAATCTCAGATCAAACTCCAATTAGTCTTATTTATACAGCTGAGTCATGTGTAACTGGGAGGAGCAGGTGGAGATTTAATACCTCCTTATTAAAAAATGATTTATTCAATGATTATGTTAAACAAGAATGGATTTTTTTTCTGGAGACCAGTGATATTTCTCCTGCTATACTATGGGAAACGGCTAAGGTGGTAATGAGAGGGAAAATAAAAGCATTCGCCACTCAAAAAAAAGAAAGAAGTAAAAAAAGAGCAAGAGCTTCAAGAAGAAGTCAAAAGGTTAGAAATATTACAAGCACAAAAGGCTTCTGACAAAACGTTAAAAGATCTTATAAAAACAAACAAGAACTGAATAATATTATTAATAAGAAAATACAATACTCCCTCTTACAACTACGACAACATCATTATGAATTCAGAGATAAAACAAGGAAATTGCTTTCTAATCAGTTGAAAATACAGAAAGAAAGATCCAATATTACTGCTCCTAGATAATACTGGCACCATGGCACAGGATTCGACTACAATTAATGAAATCTTTACATTCTTTTATTCTGCATTATATTCCCCCAAAACATATATCAACATTAGAAGAAGCTGAAACTTTCCTGATTAATATTTCACTTCTGTATTTATCAAATACCCCAAAACATAAACTGGAACAACCACTAACATTACAATAATTCAAGACTGCATTAGACATATACCTAAAAATAAATCCCCAGGACCAGATGGGTATCCTGTCGAATTCTATAAACATTTCTGGGATATATTATCTCCTTTATATATTCGAATGATCACTGATATTTTACAAACAGGTGCAATTCCAAATCATACGAATACAGAATTAATTACCATAATATTAAAACTTAACAAAGACCCATTGCAGTGTTCCAACTGTCGACCATTATCTCTCATAAATACAGATTTAAAGATTATCAGTAAAGCTTTAGCCATGCGATTAGATACTGTTATTCCCACATTAATACACTTTGATCAAACTGGATTTATAAAGGGAAGACATGCAAAAGATAATATGCTTAGATTATTTAATATAATACAACTGCCAAATGATACAACCTCTATATATTGCCCAACATCACCATGTATTATTGCATCATTAGATGCCGAAAAGGCGTTTGATAAGATGAGCTGGCCTTTTCTCTTTGCTAGTCTTAAGATATTTGGTTGCGGTGAGTATTATAGTAACCGGATCAAGTTATTACTGTATATAAGTCTCCAACTGCATCCGTTGTAACTAATGGATTCATTTCTAAACCATTTAACTTATCACAAGGCACGAGACAGGGCTGCCCACTTTCTCCGCTTTTATTCGCCCTTTACATAGAACCATTGGTGGCCTCAATTCGGAAAAACGAAATAATAAAGGGGTACTACAATCCAAATCATAACACCTTAAAATGAGCAGATGATATTTTCACTTTCATTTCAAATCTATCCAGTTCACTTCCGGCTATTCATAATATAATTAATGCATTTAGTAAGGTATCAGGTTACTTCATAAATTGGACAAAATCATTCATCCTTCCCTTCCATCAGGATATAAATAGAACTCTAGAAATTGTCAGCACCCTATTAAAAAAATTGCCCACTCCATTAAACATCTTGGAATTCATATCAATTCGAACATCAATGATCTGTTTAAACTTAATTTTATTCCTTTACTTAAGACAATTAAAGGTGATTTAGAAAGATGGAACAACCTCCCCATCGCTTTGATGGTAGAATATCTTCCATTAAAATGAACATCTTACCAAAATTGAATTACCTTTTTTCTATAACACCCCAACGGGAAAGGACGGAAACCAAGAATTAAACTCGCTACTTTACAGAAGACCAAATCTTTGGGAGGATTAAATGCACTATGTTTCTATTACTATTCTTTAGCAACACAGCTACTCAACATTAAATATTGGTCTAGTGAACTTGTTTTGGCATGAAAAGATATAGAACACTCATTAATTCAAGAAATGCCAATAAGAAATATCCCTTTTATTGACAACAACATTCAGAAACACAATTGTTTTAAATAAAATTCAAATAGTTTTAAATTCAATATGAATACAACCTTATCAGTATGGTATCCATGCATGGCATCCACTTGATTGGCTCTATGACTCTCTCTCCTCTCCACCTGTAGCTGGTGTGTGGTGAGAGCATACACTTGATTGGCTCTATGATTCTCTCTCCTCTCCACCTGTAGCTGGTGTGTGGTGAGAGCATACATGATTGGCTCTATGATTCTCTCTCCTCTCCACCTGTAGCTGGTGTGTGGTGAGCGCACACACTTGATTGGCTCTATGACTCTGTCTCCTCTCCACCTGTAGCTGGTGTGTGGTGAGAGCATACACTTGATTGGCTCTATGACTCTGTCTCCTCTCCACCTGTAGCTGGTGTGGTGAGAGCATACACTTGATTGGCTCTATGATTCTCTCTCCTCTCCACCTGTAGCTGGTGTGTGTGGTGGCGCACACACTTGATTGGCTCTATGACTCTGTCTCCTCTCCACCTGTAGCTGGTGTGTGGTGGCGCACACTTGATTGGCTCTATGACTCTGTCTCCTCTCCACCTGTAGCTGGTGTGTGGTGAGAGCATACACTTGATTGGCTCAATGACTCTCTCTTCTCTCCACCTGTAGCTGGTGTGTGGTGAGAGCATACACTTGATTGGCTCTATGACTCTCTCTCCTCTCCACCTGTAGCTGGTGTGTAGCTGGTGTGTCTCATACAGATACAGCCACATTCCTCACAAAACACAAACACACACACACACACATATATATATATATATATATATATATATATATATATATATTAGTGGTGGGCATAGATATTTTTTTAATCTAGATTAATCTTGGAATTAATCTAGATTAATCTAGATAAAATGGCTCATTTGAATTCTGCCAAAGGCATTCAGAATATGTGTCCTACCCAAAAAATTACTAAAAGTAAGTCTTTGAGAACGGGTTTCTCAAGCCAGCATTAGACCAGGGGCTCATCTCCTGTTTCCAAAATGCATCACAAACTTTAATCTCTTCCCGTCCCAATCCCACGAAAAAACTGGGGGAAAATCCCGTTCCACTCCCGGAAGAATGACTCCCATTCCCTCCCACTCCCGTGCTGGGTTTTTTTTTTTTTTTTGCCGATAACTGTCAATTACAGTAAAAATATAGTACAGATCACAGCGTGCCCACCTTATTAGTTGAATAAAAACCCAAAATGTCGTTTTTGTTATTATATTGAACTGAAAGCCATCTTATGCAGTGTTGCACAGATTCAATTTCATGTAAATCATCCATGCTAACACACGTCTTCTATTTTTATTTTTTAGACATTTCACTCTCTATAGATATATTTTTCAAAATGGAGTTTCAAGTTTCTCGCTCAAGTTCACATGAGACCTAAAGCGCATCCTGTTTGCTTAAAAGCGCAATGTTTCATTGTTATTCTGAGTGCACACAAATATAGATAGTCTTTACAGATTCGAAAGATGTATTAGGCTACTTTAATCTGTATGACCAAGAATGACGGAGATGTAAGAGCAAGTGAGCGCACGGAGCCTGTCCTGCAGCAAACGCTTCCACACAAACACTTCAATAGCGCACATTTCTCTAGGTTAACATCATATTGAGCGCCATGTAAAGTTGCTACTTCATACATCTTTCAGATGAAAAGCCATATTTGAGGTTGATGAATGATAGGTGAGCGTTTGGATGTCCTGCCCGATTGTATTACCACACAGACCAGCCGTTAACAATCTGTCCATCACGGACTGCGAGCCTCTAGTTCGAAGACTCGTTCTCGCCCCCTACAGTGCAATTGACTAGGTATACATCCGCTAAAATATCAGGGTGAAAGTCATCATAGCTTGCGTAGTATAGACCCAGCTCCCAACTCAACTTTGAGAATAGATTAACGGCGATATATTTTTATCGCCCGATAAGAGTCTCACGTTAACGCAGCACGCCGATAACCACCACTAATATATATATATATATATATATATATATATATATATATATATATACAGTGGGGCAAAAAGTATTTAGTCAGCCACCAATTGTGCAAGTTCTCCTACTTAAAAAGATGAGAGAGGCCTGTAATTTTCATCATAGGTATACCTCAACTATGAGAGACAAAATAAGAAAAAAAATCAGAAAATCACATTGTAGGATTTTTAAGAATTTATTTACAAATTATGGTGGAAAATAAGTATTTGGTCACCTACAAACAAGCAAGATTGCTGGCTCTCACAGACCTGTAACTTCTTCTTTAAGAGGCTCCTCTGGCCTCCACTCGTTACCTGTATTAATGGCATCTGTTTGAACTCGTTATCAGTATAAAAGACACCTGTCCACAACCTCAAACAGTCACACTCCAAACTCCACCATGGCCAAGACCAAAGAGCTGTCAAGGACACCAGAAACAAAATTGTAGACCTGCACCAGGCTGGGAAGACTGAATCTGCAATAGGTAAGCAGCTTGGTGTGAAGAAATCAACTGTGGGAGCAATTATTAGAAAATGGAAGACATACAAGACCACTGATAATCTCCCTCGATCTGGGGCTCCACAAGATCTCACCCCGTGGGGTCAAAGTGATCACAAGAACTGTGAGCAAAAATCCCAGAACCACACGGGGGGACCTAGTGAATGACCTGCAGAGAGCTGGGACCAAAGTAACAAAGGCTACTGTCAGTAACACACTGCGCCGCCAGGGACTCAAATCCTGCAGTGCCAGGCGTGTCCCTGCTTAAGCCAGTACATGTCCAGGCCCGTCTGAAGTTTGCTAGAGAGCATTTGGATGATCCAGAAGAGGATTGGGAGAATGTCATATGGTCAGATGAAACCAAAATAGAACTTTTTGGTAAAAACTCAACTTGTCGTGTTTGGAGGAGAAAGAATGCTGAGTTGCATCCAAAGAACACCATACCTACTGTGAAGCATGGGGGTGGAAACATCATGCTGTAGAATATCAAGGACCGAATAATTGGCAAATCAAGATTCGATCGAAGCATGGTTGAAACATGAGAAGCCGAATTCCACAAGACAACAGCAGAAAGTCATAAATCAGACCCCCAGCCCGCCTGAATACACCCTGACCAGGTTTCGAGGACAAAGGCTAAAATTCCTGGGTTCACAAAACCTGTAAAATCATCTTAAAGGACTTTCATTCTCATTGTTAATGAAAATAATAATTTATAGGCATAACTGCATATTATGTATGTGACCCACAAATTTGAATATCCTTGTTTTAATCATTGTGTTTATCGTGCTTTTAATTAGTATTGACTAGCTAAGCCTTAAGGGTTAATGTCATGTTTAGTATGTATGAGCGTGATAATTCCAGCTTTGAACATTTCTTTTAATTGATTTCCTGTCAAATGCATCATATTCTGGCTATAGAAACCACATTCAAAAGGATATTTTGCAAGAGAATGTAAAATTCGAGCAATATGACTGGCCATGACATGGTAATTTATTAAGTGGGTGGAGCTACAAAGCGGCACAAAGAGTCAGCATGGGATCTAATTGGTCAAGACAACCATTGGGAGGGTCCCTAAAGGCCGAGAATAAATACTAGGACACCCCCTTGAAATCGCTCTTCAGCCTCTCTTAACTTCTCCTTGGAACTCTCTCTCTCTCTCCGGAAAATGAACTCTCTCTTCAGTCATGTGCTCTGACCACACCCAGCCAGTTGCTACCATGATGAGAAGAAAAGCCACCTAGTCTTTACATCCTTTTATTCTTTGACTTTAGTTTATTTTCTTTCCGTGAGTTCGTGTGCTAAGTTACGTTTGCCAGCGGAAACAAGCCCAAGACTCTGCAAAACCAGCCAACGCCCACTTCCACGACTCCTGAACTCTAAGCCAATCAGCGACTTCGGAAAACCCTTTCCTGAAAAGACGGAGAACAAAGGGAATCCTTTAAACACAAAAGCTACGCAAGTACAAACCCCAGACTTTGCCGTGCTGGTGTCATTTTAATGTAATTTTAGCCTCATTGAAAAAGTCAATGCGAGTGTTAAATATGTGATTGATGATTGTTCAGGTTTATGCAATTGCACCTATTGCTGTAAACGTGGGATACCCAAAATTCTCATTCTCTTAATCTAATCCTTTCCTCACTTTCTCTTTCTGCAACGCGTGAATGTGTGAATGCTTATGTTCATATGTAGATTAGTTTACATGTCTTAGATTTATATAAATAAAGTCTTGTTTATATTGAAAAGAGAAATATCTTGTGTTTTGTGCTCATAAGTTAATGCCTTAATCTGTCGATTTTGTTACCGTGCTATTTAATAGTGTTTTCACTATATTTTGGGATTTTAATATCCAGTGCAGAGTTTGTTATACGGCTTGTTCGGTGAATCGCCGTGAAACAGTGAGTCTGTTCAAATTCCCTATAAAATCATTAATGATTCCCTTTGAGCTAAATTGACCTGTTTCCCTTATAACAATATATATATTATATGTTATCATTACATATTGGTGGAGGAAAAGCGGGCAGATTAATCTAAATTATGAGCATAAACCAAGTTATTTAATCTTTTATATTCTTACGGATGAGATCTGAGATCGAGACTAGTGTGTGTGTGCGTTTGTGTGAGTGACGTCAGCAGCGCGCGCCTCCTTGAATGAATGAGCACAGAGAAGGCTGTAACTCGAGTCAGCCTCTCTTTTTTTTGTTTAACTGCAGTAAGGGAACTCAAAGTTAACATTTGAGATCGGAGAATGAGGTTGGAGATGAGCGTGTTCCTCTCTTCTTGTAATGCCTTGTTTTATAGCTGAATTAATGTCCTGCGTGTTCCAGGTCATCTAATAGCTATAACTTACTCCATAATCTCAGTAACTGTTAGCCGCACGAAGCTAAACTGCAGTAATTAAAAGGGAAATAAATCAGTGGATAAAGAATAGTTTTGAGCGTGTTCCTCAATTCTATTTATCAAAGCCTTATTATTCATAGTTTGATCGTCAGTGCGTGTTCCATTGTCAGATCTATGACTCCCCGGGTTAAACATTAGAGAATAATGCTTGCCTGTTTGTGTACACTGCTCACAAAGTTAATTATATCTCGCGAAAACACTGCGCGTGTCCGAGAGTGATTTGAATGGGAGCTTTAAAAGCTTTATCAAGTAAAGTTTACCTTTGAACCAACAGCGAAGAAACCCTGTTGTGTTTATGTCCATATAAACGGACACGGGCTTGTGATTCACTGTTTCCTCAACCGCAGCACGAAACTATTATTTGAATAAGGTTTAAGTTTAACTCTGAACGAACTGAAAGTTTAAGCGCCACATCGCAGAACAAGCGGTGTTGTTATTTGTACAGTGTTGAGATGCGCCAACATTTAATGTAACATACTTCCGGAGCAACTTTGAACTGCGCACGCGCAGTACATCGATGCTTTTGTAAACAAGCTCCATGCTGTTGCTAATGGCACGGTGGTGTTTACATTGAAGTCTATGCTAAAGCCATTAGCCTCAAAGGTTAGAAGTTAGCATTAACCTCCAATGGTTGAATAAAGTGTGTGTTTTGAAAAGCTAAAGTGGTTTAACCCTTCAAACATTTAAACTAATATACTTGTTGGTCTTTCTCTTCCCTATTTCTCCCTTTTACCACTTATTTGTAGTTCTACTAGAAAGGAAAATACTAGTTCAGAATTATTAATTGTGCCAAATTCAAATTTAATTAAAACATTAAATTTATTTGGAATCATTCTAATTTTCCCCCTCATATTATTAATATGATCCTTCCTTCTAGTATTCCCTTTTGGGCATAATCATTTTAGGTACAAATAAGTATTGAACTTTAAAAGTTTAAGTAAACTTATTCTACCTAATTGATTTATTACCCATTTAAGTAGATTCTATTCAGACTTATACTCACTCATTACTTTATTGCGTTTTACCCCTAATTCTTCCTGTTTTGGTTATAAACATAACCACTATTTTATTTACTTATTTCCTCATTTACTTAATTTCATATTTGCTTATTTTGCCTGTTTATTACTTTACAATTTTACTTTGTCTTACCATTTCCTTTCCTCTGTGTATCCTAGCTTGGGAACCACCTGAGCCTTAATAGGACGCATTGTTATCCCTCGCTACGAGTTCAAATAAATTAGAGAGACAAATCTCTTTTACCCAAAATTTATTTTTGTTGATAGTTGTGTAGCAACTGAAAACAACACTATACGCCAGTAGTCGGGCATAACTGCTTGCTAGTGGACGATCCACTCAACTTACTGTCTCTTTCTCTTCCCTCCTGTTCTATCCTCCTTTCTTTCCTCTTCACTTTTCACATTTGTAGGGACCTGTAAGAACCATCAATCAATTCTAAGTGTATGAGATACAATCCTGTCAAAAGGCGAATCATCCTACGAATTTGATTGCAATCAAACCTACTTTTGTTCTTCTTAACCTCCCTATATTTAAAACGCAATCCAAATTTGAACAACTCATGCAACGCTGAGATCAATTTTAATAGAGATAAGTGTTGAGCAACTGTCGCCTTCGCAGCCTCCTGGTGAGCGGTCCAACTGTAAGGTGTTGCGTTGTCAATTCTGTCAGACTAAGAAAAGAGATATCAGAATTATTATTATATTCGTTTGTCTAAGACAAAGATTTAATAATATTGTTTGCCTCCTTGATAACAACATTTAATAATAAAAAGGAAAGAATTTTCTTCATTTGAAAAAATAGAAAAGGAATTGTTTTTTTTAATTAAATTTGTTTTCACCTTTGTCTCTTTTCCTCTTCCTCATTAGAGTGACGAAGTCTTCACATCGCTAGTCTACCTAGATACTCTGAGACCAACACAGTGATCACCACACTTCACCAGTGGTTCAGAATCACTGACATAACACTTAGTTGTCACACCACATAAGCTTCCACTCCACACAGATCTGTGTCAGTCTCTCTTCTCCCCAGCATGCCAACATGCCGCAGACTGCAGACCCCTGCCCAAGGGGAAGATGTGAACACTTGGCTGAGAGGTACGACAGACAGCCTCACCCCAAGACGTTTGAACTGTTATTATTTTAATAATAATCCTAGGTCTGAGAAGATTCCTGACACAAGATTCAAGCCAGAATAACAACCATGAGGAGCTAGTCAAAATCACCAGCTCCTAAGCTATGCCTTCACGACCCAGCTGAAACTGAGCGACAAGCACATCACCCACCTTCAAGAGGAACTGACATGTGCTCAACGTCGCGCAGACAAGCTGGAAGTGAAAGTTCAAGATCAACTCAAAGCACCCAACGAGAGCAGGAAACAACGGAACAAGTTAAGGAGCTCCAAGCAGCCCTGACAGCAGCTCAGCTCGACCAACAACATGCAAAGGCTGCCCAGGAAGACCTGGTAAACAGACTTCAGTATGCCAACCAGCTACTAGAAAAGCCAAGCATGACATCAGCAACAAGAATGCTGAAATAAGTGCCCTGAAGGACCACCTTGAAAGGTACAGAATTGAAATGGACAATCTGACCCCACAACTAGACGATACCAATGATCAGCTCTACATGGTCAGAAGAGGACTCAAACATGCTTATGCGCAGAAGCAAGAGCCAAAGCGAGAGAAACCACACTCAGCCTCACCACTGCTGAGCAGAGCAGAGTCCCATGTCCAAGAACTTGTATACAGCGAAAGAAGCGAAGGGCCACAACCCAAAACCTCACCTGCCTTCGCCACAGAACTCTTTCCTGTCAACGAAAGAAAACCTCCCATCCAAGCAGACCTTGGAGCTGCACCTGGGATGACCATCAAAGACCTCGACAAGCTGTCTAAAAACGTCAGCAAGTTCAACCCGAACTCCACAGGGGGCCACACCATCCAGGCCCACCTTCAAGATATCGACTTCTATCTAGAAATGAGACCTCATGTGACTGACAGAGACAGGTTATACCTCCTTAGAGCCACGTCCAGTTACGAAACTTCCTAGATCGACAGCCCAGTCGAACGAAGTCAGACTACCAGCTACTTCGTGAGGTCCTGATTAAAGAGTTTACCGACCCTGACTCCGAACATGGACTGTTAACTGCCTTAGAAACCAAACAAGGTCGACAAGAGGCTCCACAAGCTTACTACAACCGACTCCGACAAGCCTACTTTGGTGCACACAACGAACCTGACCTTGAAGAGGATGTGAACTTCAAAAGCCTCTTCCTAAGAAATCTGCACCCTGGAGTCAGCCACCATCTAGGCGTCATGGCCTGTCCACGCTCCATGACCATCCAACAGTTGCGTGACCTAACACAGAAGGCCTACAACAAGCAGAAGATGGCCTCAAAGAAAGGTGACAAAACATCCACACTCTTGAACTCTGTCAACAAAGACTCAAGCCTTGCACTGGACGACACCCAGATGCATCACAAAACCAGAGTCCTCCATCAAGAGCACAGAGAACGTGATCCCCATGTCCACGAAAGCTATCAGCCCAACTTCTGGAAAAATCCATGGGACCAGCCACGCTTCTCAAGAAACGCAAAAGATAGCAACAACTGGAAACCTAACCAGACATCCAAAGGTAATCGCCTGACTCATCCAAGAGCATCTCGTAGGGTTAGCGACAACGAAACCCACCTCAGCATTACTCAGACATGCACAGTGCTGAGTATGCTCCAGAACCATACAGCTTACCGTCAGAAGACATGGAACAAGTCATGAGCCAACTGAACGAGTTCCTTCAAGATAAGCTGAACACGGATGACTACGAAATTGAGTCATGCTCGCTGTGACCAGCGACAGAACGGAAGGCCGATGATCGCATGGTACACCACCATATCCGAGATGACAAGCACCTGTTCAACAACCACACAGGACGAGCAAGTCTCTCAGGCCAACCGTTGATGAAAACTGAGGTACCAGAGAACATCACTCACTCACCCATCACTCACTAGCAAACTGCTAAATGAACTCCAACTCCTAGAACCACATTCCTGTCTGTGCAACAGCAACCACCAAAGCACAGAAGGTCAGAAAGTCTGCCACATCCAGAAGGTAGCACAAGAGGAATGCAACAAAGGAGACAAAGTTTGCAGCCCAGCTTCACACAGCCATGCCAAACTACCTCCGACTGTCTGCTAAAGAACTTCCTGCCTTTCTGGACTGACCCCATTAGATCATGGACATGCCCACATCCAAGCCAAGGATGAAGAGAGCCAGTCTTATGTAACATACCTGAAAAGGGGGGAGACGACACAGACTGGAACAGATCTGACCACACATACACTACACCATTAACACACACAACATTACCTACACCCAGAGGTAACCACATCTACTGATAACACATTCAACAAACATATTCTTCCCACAAGTAGAATATCCAACTTTAGCACAACACAGTTACATACACCACCATGAAGAAACATATAGCTATCCTCACAAGAGTTAGAACACCTGACACGAAGTTAAGGTGCATGGCTAGCTGCACATGACATCCTAGCTCAACAGTAGTTGCAAATCATGCTAGGAAAACCCACAGCAGCTTTGTTTTGTTTTGTTCTTCTTTTACCTATCCTTTTCCTTCCCCTCTTTCTTTAGTAGGTGAAACACCTAGACACCCTGCAAGGGTCAAAGGTCTGATATTAGGATTGACTCGCTACACCTAATATCCCAAGCCACTCTAGACTGAAGGAAAGCCAGAGAGCTCCATGCACGATAGGTCGATTCATTTTACCACAAATTAGTTCACTAGAAACTAAATGTGAACATTCTTAAGTTAAGACAACTTAGAAGAAACACACAAATCTAGTCGCAAAAGTTGATCGAAGAATTAAAACAATAATTTCCAAAATTGAATAACCTAATGCCCGGCACCAGTACAGTAACTGTCATGGAGGTGTTGTCTTGTTGTTTGCTGTGTTTTGTCTGCTTCTTCTGCCCTTGTTTTCCAGCGCTCGACGCGATGTCTTCTGCTAAAACACCTCGCGAACGAAGAGGGGTGTGTAGAATATCAAGGACCGAATAATTGGCAAATCAAGATTCGATCAAGCATGGTTGAAACATGAGAAGCCGAATTCCACAAGACAACAGCAGAAAGTCATAAATCAGACCCCCAGCCCGCCTGAATACACCCTGACCAGGTTTCGAGGACAAAGGCTAAAATTCCTGGGTTCACAAAACCTGTAAAATCATCTTAAAGGACTTTCATTCTCATTGTTAATGAAAATAATAATTTATAGGCATAACTGCATATTATGTATGTGACCCACAAATTTGAATATCCTTGTTTTAATCATTGTGTTTATCGTGCTTTTAATTAGTATTGACTAGCTAAGCCTTAAGGGTTAATGTCATGTTTAGTATGTATGAGCGTGATAATTCCAGCTTTGAACATTTCTTTTAATTGATTTCCTGTCAAATGCATCATATTCTGGCTATAGAAACCACATTCAAAAGGATATTTTGCAAGAGAATGTAAAATTCGAGCAATGTGACTGGCCATGACATGGTAATTTATTAAGTGGGTGGAGCTACAAAGCGGCAAAGAGTCAGCATGGGATCTAATTGGTCAAGACAACCATTGGGAGGTCCCTAAAAGGCCGAGAATAAATACTAGGACACCCCCTTGAAATCGCTCTTCAGCCTCTCTTAACTTCTCCTTGGAACTCTCTCTCTCTCTCTCCGGAAAATGAACTCTCTTCAGTCATGTGCTCTGGACCACACCCAGCCAGTTGCTACCATGATGAGAAAAAACCTAGTCTTTACATCCTTTTATTCTTTGACTTTAGTTTATTTTCTTTCCGTGAGTTCGTGTGCTAAGTTCGTTTGCCAGCGAAACAAGCCCAAGACTCTGCAAAACCAGCCAACGCCCACTTCCACGACTCCTGAACTCTAAGCCAATCAGCGACTTGGAGAAACCCTTTCCTGAAAAGGCGGAGAACAAAGGGAATCCTTTAAACACAAAAGCTACGAAGTACAAACCCCAGACTTTGCCGTGCTGGTGTCATTTTAATGTAATTTTAGCCTCATTGAAAAGTCAATGCAGTGTTAAATATGTGATTGATGATTGTTCAGGTTTATGCAATTGCACCTATTGCTGTAAACGTGGGATACCCAAAATTCTCATTCTCTTAATCTAATCCTTTCCTCACTTTCTCTCTTTCTGCAACGCGTGAATGTGTGAATGCTTGTGTTCATGTAGATTAGTTTACATGTCTTAGATTTATATAAATAAAGTCTTGTTTATATTGAAAAGAGAAATATCTTGTGTTTTGTGCTCATAAGTTAATGCCTTAATCTGTCGATTTTGTTACCGTGCTATTTAATAGTGTTTTCACTATATTTTGGGATTTTAATATCCAGTGCAGAGTTTGTTATACGGCTTGTTCGGTGAATCGCCGTGAAACAGTGAGTCTGTTCAAATTCCCTATAAAATCATTAATGATTCCCTTTGAGCTAAATTGACCTGTTTCCCTTATAACAATATATATATTATATGTTATCATTACAATGCTTTGGGGCTGTTTTTCTGCAAAGGGACCAGGACGACTGATCTGTGTAAAAGAAAGAATGAATGGGGCCATGTATCGTGAGATTTTGAGTGAAAATCTCCTTCCCTCAGCAAGGGCATTGAAGATGAGACGTGGCTGGATCTTTCAGCATGACAATGATCCCAAACACACCGCCCGGGCAACGAAGGAGTGGCTTCGTAAGAAGCATTTCAAGGTCCTGGAGTGGCCTAGCCAGTCTCCAGATCTCAACCCCATAGAAAATCTTTGGAGGGAGTTGAAAGTCCGTGTTGTCCAGCGACAGCCCCAAAACATCACTGCTCTAGAGGAGATCTGCATGGAGGAATGGGCCAAAATACCAGCAACAGTGTGTGAAAACCTTGAAGACTTACAGAAAACGTTTGACCTCTGTCATTGCCAACAAAGGGTATATAACAAAGTATTGAGATGAAATTTTGTTATTGACCAAATACTTATTTTCCACCATAATTTGCAAATAAATTCTTAAAAATCCTACAATGTGATTTTCTGGATTTTGTTTTCTTATTTTGTCTCTCATAGTTGAGGTATACCTTTGATGAAAATTACAGGCCTCTCTCATTTTTAAGTGGGAGAACTTGCACAATTGGTGGCTGACTAAATACTTTTTGCCCACTGTATATATATATATATATATATATATATATATGTATTTAGTCCAAAAAGCAGATCGCTAAGTTCCGCCCCATTAGGTGATAGGTACATCACAGCGTGTGTCACAGCCCTCGGGAGAGAGAGACAGAATTCAAATAAACAATGTTCCACTTTTTTTCACTCATTCTGTGTGTAACACTGTATACTACAAAACCATGTGGTTTTTTACAACCAAGACGCAGTTTTTTGAGCGCGAGTTATTCCATAACCGATACAAACAATAACTCTCTGTGAAGAATTGAGACATAAACAAAGGAATGTCCATCCATATAACAATGTTATTGCTTCATTGGACTAAAGTTCTCCATGGGATTTTGTTCCATGGACCCTTACCTCTCTAACTAAACCAGGATTTACAGCAGTGGATGCGTTTCTGACTCATTATTTCACGAAGTTGGCATGTACTGCTTTTGTATTATGGATGGTTTGATGTGTACTGCTTACACAAATTTAGCAAATACATTCTTTGTAAGCTTTCCATCGAAAAACAGCGATCTATCACCAATGCTTGAGGCTTAGACATTCAGAATGATATATAGTTTGTCAAGATAAATTGTGTCACGTTTAATTTAAGTGCAAACCAAGAGCGTTCAGTGTGCCAGCGTCCTGGTGCAGGTTAACAGGTTTTAAACTGGAAGGACAGAACACAATATCTATTACCCAATGGTTCAATCTATTAATATATAAATTAACACTTGAAAAAATGACAGCCTCACTTAGGAACAAAATGAGCACTTTTGGAAAAATATGGAGCCCTCTTTTAAAGGTCATGGATAAATGAAATCGAAACATGAATGAATGCAAATAATCAAGGTGTGGATAAAAAAATAAATTAGATGATTGGTGACCAGTGTTTATTAATTGTTATAGTTTAGTCCTTTTCTTGTTTGTTTGGAAGGTTTTGTTTTTTTCTTTCTCTTTTATTTTCTCTCTCTTCTAGTCACACTCTATGCAGTGTCTGTATAGCTGTACCGTATGTGTATCTTGTGGTCATATATGTACGTTTGCTTATGTGCATGTTTTGACTTGCATGTATTGTATACAAGTCACCTTTATTTATATAGCGCTTTTAACAATACAAATTGTAACAAAGCAACTGCACAATATAAAAATAAGAAAATAGCGTGTCAATAATGTAAAATGACAAGATTAAACACTCAATTTTCAGCTGAAGGCATTTCATTATTGAATTTAGTGATGTCATCGTCCAGCTCAGTTCAGTTTAAATAATATCTGTGCTATCAAGTCGATGATATTGCTGGAAATTAAGTGAAGTGTCCCCAACTAAGCAAGCCAGAGGTGACAGCGGCAAGGAACGAAAACTCCATCGGTGACAGAATGGAGAAAAAACCTTGGGAGAAACCAGGCTCAGTCGGGGGGCCAGTTCCCCTCCGGCCAGATGAATCAGTAGTTTGTTTCAACTGCAGCAAAGTCAGAGTGTAAGTGGTCCACTGGTTCCAGGGTCTTTTCCTGATGGTTGTCTAGGTGATGGGGTCCTCACTGGGCATCTGTCTCTGGAGCTCATCTAAGATCTAAACTCCGCTGACGTTCAGGGCTGTAGAGGTTGTCTCTAGGTGCTGATCCACCATTTATGACAAAATTTGGTTAATTCAGTATAATCGCTGATGGTTGGCTCACCCCTAAGTCTATTAAAGAAGAAAATAAAAAAAGGAAAATACATCTAAATGATTCTCATTCTGACAGCACCCATTCACTGCAGAGGATCCATTGGTGAGCAAGTGATATAATGCTAAAGAAAAACCGGTCTGATGAAGAAACAAACTGATCTACATCTTGGATGGGTTAGTACATTTTCAGCAATTGTTCAGTTTAATAGTTTAGACATTTAATGGTCTTCTTCTGTCTCTAAACCAGTTAAAACAGAAGATGAATGAAAATACATTTCAGTCAGTTTTTACTCACAATAAAATGGCAATAATTTTAGTTGGAAATTACATTTTCAAGTTTAAATTTACTTGTGTATTTCCATTACTTTTGTTCAAATGCAGTTGTTTTATTTTATAATTTTGCTGCTAATGTATTTAAATAATCTCATTTAAGATGCATTTGGCAAAGCACATTTTCATCTTACCATCAATATCACTAACAAAATCAAAAACCCTTTAAAAACCATGTTTGTCAGTAATTTCTCAGCATGATATTAGCATTGCATGTCCTTCACCTATGAGATCTGGCCTTGACCAGTCAGATGCCAGCTCAGTCAATGAGATCCAGCATGCACCCCACACGGCACACGCAGGTCTTCATTCTTTCTGACAGCAATGGAGCAGCTCAGGGCCTCAGCAGTCATTATGCCTTAAACTCACAGGGGTGTAGACACACTCCTCCTGACCCACAACCGGTTTATGAAGCTTTTTAGCAATCTAGCAAGTCCGATCCAGGACCAGCAGCAAAGATCTACCCTTCATTCACACCTAACAGATTAGACTGTCACATTTTTCCTCTCTCTATTGGAAGAATGAATGGAAAGGACGTCCCTAATGGATAAAGCGCGTTCTCTCTCTCATGCAGGCTTTCACCACCTCACACCACTGTCCATAGAGGACACCCTCTCAAAATGCCCAAGAGAGAGCACCAAAAGAGTGAGAAAGTGTTACTCTCGTCTTTCCTTCCTCTGTTTTCCTTCCTCTTAAATGCTTTGAATATGGCACTTAACATATAGTGCACGGCAATTGCTCTAAAATCTCATTGGTCTTCATATCCCATATGAAATAGGGTGGAGATGAGCACATTGGTTCTGGAAGTGCTTGGACTGATTAATATTTTATGATTTTTCTCTCTTGATTTGTGAATATGTGAACAAAAGAGCTTCAGCAATGAGAGAAAAGCTCAGCCATAAAGGCGAGACCCAATCTGCCATCTAACATATTCAAGGTCATTAGTTACCCAGAGGCCTGAAGCCATTAAAACTGGTCAACATTTGCAGATCTGATAACTCCTACGTTATACGCTATCATTCACTTTTTTTCTTCTTTTTTTTAAAGGAGTCTCCTAAGCTCACCAATGTGTACTTATTTGATAAACAAATACAATAAAAGCTGTAATATTGTGAAATGTTATTACAATAATTAAACAAACGTGTTTTTCTAATGTAATTTATGTCTGTGATGGAAAAGCTGAATTTTCAGCATCCTTACTCCAGTTTTCAGTGTCACATGATCCTTCAGAAATCATTCAAATATGCTGATTTGATCATTTGAAAAAATATTGTTATTATAAATTTTGAAAACAGTTGTGCCTCTTAATATTTGGGGAAACTCATGATACATTTCTTTGATAATATTATTTAATATTATATTATTTTAAAATATATTTTATTTATTTATTATTTTTGATACATTTAACTTATTCATTAATTTCAAGTTTTAATAACAAATTATTTTAAAATAATATTTTATATTCATATCTTTAATATTTAATAATTTTTACATTTAGAGCTACAGCTAAGATGCAAACGTTTTTATTGTTATTTTATGTTAGTTTTGCATTAACTAATGCTAATGTTAATTTATTAAATTAAGATGACTAATTGCTGCTCATTGTATGTTCATGTTAACTCTTGCATTAATTAATATTACTGTTTACTTGTTAATGTCAACCTGGTCTCATAAAAATTTGTTCCTCCGTGCACTTTTTAGCGAGACCGTTTTTACGTATCTTAGGCTACTGCACGTTTCGCCGCAGTTTCAAAGAGAAATGTCCACTGAGTGGCACTAAAACACAGGTTCAATACGTAAACCCTGGCACGTTTTTATTATGTTGATATAGGCACATATTGCGGCAGTTCAGATTTCAAATATTCGGGGACCGTTGCTAAAAATTAATGTTATGTCGTGTTGGAAATATGCCCTACACCAAACCCAACCCTAAACCTACCCGATAGTGTTGACAAATGCAAAACTGATATAAAAATGCATTTGTTGATACAACCGTGCTATTTCAACCTCCTTATATGCAGATTTAATCTCTTTCGTCGAACCGTAGTTACACAGGATTCAAACCGGAGCTCCTCGCCTCCTAAGTAAGTTACGCCTCCGTACTCCATCAGCTACCGAACAAACCTACCCTCTATGAAAACCCATAGATATGAATCAGGATATGTGTGATGTTAATGTTCAAAAGCATCAGTGTTCAAATCTCCCAGCATATTAATATTGGTTTGAAGTCATAACATTATATTTTTCAAGTAATTGTGCAAAAATTACGCTTTTTAATCGAAACTCTACATTTGTGTGAAAAAGAATAAAAGGCATCAGAGCTTTACTGCCTCTAGTGTTCATTTATTTTGGAAACTGCAGTGATACATGTACGCATTGGTACGAATTTCGCGTCTCGCTAAAGCCCAATTTATACTTCTGTGTCGGAACTATACGCCGTAGCCTCTACGCCGGAAACTGTGCGTCGGTTTTCATTTATATTTCTGCGTCATCGTCCGCGTCAACGTGCAGTACACAAGCGGACCGCTAGTCTGCAGTGTCCACGGGCATGTTACTGGTGTAACCCGCAGTACCACGGCAAAATCAGGAGAAGCATTATAGCCGTAACGGCGGGAAATAAATATAAAATCATTATATAAGTATGAATTGGGCTTTAAGTGCACCCAGGTACATAGATGCACCCTGTACATAAATTCTATATAATTATAAATTGGGCTTTAAGTGCACCTAGGTATATAAATGCCATGAGACCAGGTATGCCAATGTTTACCTTATTGTAACGTATTACCATAGATTTAACCCAATGATTTTGATGTAAACTATAATGTAATATATGCAATCAAACATATTTCAATGTGAGTGCATTTTGATATATAATTTAAAAAATGTAGGACAAGACTGGGAACTGTTTGGATTGTGAAAAGTGGGTGTTACAAGAGGTTGACAAAGTAAGAGGCATTCATGACATCAGCCAAAATGGAAAGTCATTTCAGAGGCAAAGGTTTTCATTTTAATAAAAGATTTACTCAGATTACATTTGTTCTTATTTGGAGTAACAGGCACCTATTAATTGTGCACAATGAGATCTGGAACATGCATTAAGGAAGTATATAGGGCAATTCGGATTTAAGTTGACTTGAATGTTAATAATATCCTTGAATTCTTGTGTTGTTGTAATGCATCTCCTTCATGCTGCAACATTATAGAACCATTTTTCAGGATGGTAATCACAGTGCCATGCACAGTTATAGAAAGCTTAAATTATTGTTGAGAAATAAAAGCTTTAGTAATGCCCTGCAGTCGTTGTCAGACTGTGCACTTTGATGTAGTTTACTTTCAGAGAATTGTGAATATTTCAGAGCTTTGATTTCACAGGCACAAATGTTTATGTCAAAGTTCTAGTCACATACTTTATTTAGGATAAATATCTCTGTTCCTGCATCAGTTAGTTTATAGTTAATACTTCGAAGCCCAACAAAACCCTGCTGAATGCCAAGTTGAATGCATGTCTTTTAGAATGTGTATGTGTTCAGTTTTAAAGCAAAGCATTAAAGAGAAATCAAGTTTTTATTTGTGCTCTCAACAACTGACATCTGGGAGAAAAGTACCTCTGGCTATCCATAAATGTATAAAAGTTATACTATTCAAGAATTCAAGAACACTAATTATGGAAATTAGATAGTTTTCTTTTTCATAGTGCAGAGTCATGCTCATAGTGTAGGAACTGAAGATAAATCTCCTTTTTGCATCGTTACAGATGCATCCAGAGCTGAAACGTGTCATTAATGCATTACAAATAAATGAACATGAGACGATTTATGGACATTAACAGATTGTTGTTGAGATGGTGTGAGTGCCACAATCGTTCTGCAGTAAACTTAATCACCATGGGCTATTTTCTCAATGATTTTGGTATTTTAACAGCCTATATGTTTGTTTGTGTTTGTGTGTGTGTGTGTGTGTGTGTGTGTGTGTGTGGGCATGTTTATGTGGTTTATGAGGACACAAATTTGTATAATAACATGGGTATGACATAGGTATTACAAGGAGAAGGTGATTTATGAGGACATTTTCAGTGTCCCCATAATTTAAAACGCTTATAAATCATACAGAGTGAGTTTTTTTGAGGGAAAATAGAAATGCACCGTCTCCTGTGAGGGCTAAGTTTAGGTGTAGGGTAGGTGTAGGTTAATAGCACATACAGTTTGTACAGTATAAAAACCATTACGCCTATGGAGAGTCCCCGTAAACCATAAAAACCAACATATGTGTGTGTGTGTGTGTGTGTGTGTGTGTGTGTGTGTGTGTGTGTGTGTGTGTGTGTATGTTAGAGAGAAATAATGCTGATACTTGTCCCCATTCAAGAGTGGAATGGTTCTTAATGGGCCACTGTTCCATTTTAGTCATGACATTATGATTGAAGGTGGGTTATTTTGTGAATATAATAATAATGAGCTGCACTTCAAAGACTGTTATACTTGGTCAGAAGAAACCCACTGCTTTTTCCATATCACATTATATGACCTTCTCTTACATAACTAGCCCTACATAACCAGAGATTTGACTAAACAGCATAAAGGTCTAGACTAATTCACATTGCAGCTTTTTCTGAGCCAATATCTTCTCACTTAGACAGAAAAAGGGCCCTGTAAATGAACCACGTTAAGTGTTGAAAATAAATATACACTACCACTCAAGAGATTGACATATTTAAACATTTATAAAGAGTGTCTGTAAATACATTATACATTAACAGTACATTCCATTCATAATATGTAACAAATTATTTCTGTTTTGAAAGAAAATGCTGTTCTCTTGAACTTTCTATTTATGAAAGAGTTCTGGAGGAAAAAAATCATCATGTTGACAAAAATATGAAGCAGCACAACTGCCTTGAGCACTTTGTGTTCATTTTTTAATTGAGATAATATTTCACAGTATTACATTTATGAGTGATCAAACAATATTTTTTTTTAAATAAAAACAACCCGTCCAGATTCCTTTAAAAACATTTAAAAATCTTACATAAAACAATCTTACTAAAATATTAAACTGAAAGCATGAAACTGACTGAAAGACTGTGTTGGAGCATATGTGCTATCTGAAGGTCAGGCCATATCTGACTCTGCATTGCTCTGTAATGCAGAGTCGACCCACTAACCCACTAGTTCTGCTGAAGCAGCGGTGGACTCACCCGGAAACAGCTGAGCATCAACAAAGCACTCTGGGGTGGAATGATTTGCTCACTTTACTGAGTTTTGTTGAACTCTCGGCTCAGCAGACTGGCAGAACCTCAGTCAAAGATTATATGTAGACTCTTCTCCCTTCAGTAGGTTCTTGAGCTTGTATTTATTTCAGGGCATTTCACCATTTCAGCACTGATCTCTTCGCCAAGACACCAGGGATTAAATTAAATGCGACTAAATTACTCACACAAGCACATAGTGCCTGGGTACAGGGAATAGAGCCAACACTGAGCTGAAGATGCTGAAGATTCTGCACATGCTCCTCGCCACCTCCTCGCCCAATACAAGACATTTAGTGCCTCAATGAACAAGTAGAGCACCTTGTCCAATTTAAAGGACATATGAATTATATGTTATATAGCACACACAATTTCTTAGCCTTGCTCTCATACCCTCACCCCTACTGTTATTAGTCTGTGCACTTATGAAAGTATGAGGCAGAAAAGCAGAACTGAGACAGAATGAGCTCCACTGTATTGGTATCATTATATTTTGGTATTCACTGATTTGAGATATTTTTGTTTTATTGTTTAAAGACTAAAGACTCGTTGGCTGCAGGTTTTCATTTTGTAAAAACTTACTGGCTAAGGTTTTTGTTTTGTGTAACTTCATTTTCTGAAGGTTTTCATTTGGGAAAACAAGACTTGAGGGCTGAAGGTTCTTGTTTTGTAAAACTTCACTATCTGAAGGTTTTTGTTTTGTAAATCCTGGCTGGTGATCTTTCATACAAACACCACAGAAAGCAAATAATGAAAGCTTGAATATTATTATTTTTTCAAAGAAGAGAGAATACAGGTCTGGTTTATTCTAGTATAACTCTAGATTAGGTCCTGCAGTACTAAAATACATGAGGTATTTTGTAATGCTTGCTAGATTGTATTCCAAAGATGCCGCAGAGGGTCTCTTGATTCCTCAAAAAGGTTCAGGTTGTTGTAAATGCAGTTATGTGCTGCCCTCAGCTGGTCATCACTGAGTGTGACGTTAGAGTGATGTGTGCCCGCTTGTTTATGCGGTACATCAATTTCCATATTCATGGGGATAGGGGAAAGTGTCCTTTAACGCCCCCCCCCCTCCCATTTAAGGACTGTGTTATTTTCGTATGTGAAACAAAAATTAAATGTGCCCAGAATTCAATAGTGACAATAAAGCATGAAAAATGTCCAGAGTTCTAATGTTATTATATTTTTAACAAAAATTACAATTGTGGCAAGGGGCGTTTTGCAGTGAAATCAGAGTACAGGCAGTTTTAGCTTAAAATTAAAAAATAATGTTTGCTAATAAATAATTATGCTCTACAAAATTATTTTAACATATTTGAAAAATATTGTTAGCTGGTGCTAACTGTCTAGATAACTAGCTACCTGATGCTAACGTAAGGTAATTTTAAAATATAAATCCCAAATGTTTTTATTCAACCGAATAGTTAGAATACATTAGTTGTAAAAACAAAGGATTTGATGTTCAGTGTAGTAATGAAGCCATGCGTACTGGGAGAATTTTACCCCACAGACTAGGTTTGAAAAATAACACATTTTTTTTTTTCTTAAATAACAGATAGGCTTACTCCATATCTACACGCCATACTATTCTCATATCATACATGACTGTGATGTTCTACAAAACAACAAGCTTTAAAACACTTTTTTCTTACTGCTGAAAATTAGATCATTTACCGTGAAATCTGCTTTCGCTCAGGTATCACCAGTGTAAGCTTTGTGGTGAATGCTTCTACATCACTCTTGTCAAAATAGTCCCAGATACAACAAAAAATTATCGACTTTTTCTGGTTATTTTAGGGTAAACAGGTATTTTCTCCTTTTCAGAGCTCTTCGTCTTCTTAATTATTTGCATGTTAGTGAGCAGTGTGAACAATATCAGCTGCAAAAATATACACAAATGCACATTTTAAAAACACTATAATAGCTTGTTTTCAAGGTACTATGATTTGGGATGCATGAATTTGGACTGTATTTAAATTGGGATACAGCAGTAGCAAGTGCCTGTATGTGTTTAGAGTGAGTGTGTCTGTCTGTCTGGATGTGTGTATGAAATGCTTGTGAGCTTCTATTTTCACTTAATGCTGCTAAGTGTGAATCAAAGGGAAATCAAACCTACAGACATCTCTTACATCATATACATATACTTGCACATTTTCTCTCTCACGCACACATCGTGATTCACCTCCACTGAAACAGAGACACTCTAGAAAGGTAGCATTCATCATCAGTCTATCCAAAGGAGGTCGAGTGGCACTGATGGAGCTTTGAAGACACACCGGCACAATGTGTGCACTTCAGTCTGCAACACTAGATAGGACTGATTATAATGTTTATTTGTGTGTGTGTGTGTGTGTGTGTGTGTGTGTGTGTGTGTGTGTGTGTGTGTGTGTGTGTGTGTGTGTGTGTGTGTGTGTGTGTGTGTGTGTGTGTGTGTGTGTGTCAACCTTTGTTTTGCTCGGAAATGTATTATTTAAAGTCAATCCACAAATAATATCTAAAGAAATTATATTTTGATATCTGATAACTCAGTTCTAAGGTTTATTTAAATGTCAAGTGTAGATTGTTCAGTAGGATGTGATTCAGTCTGTAATTTCAAGCATTGAGAACTCCCCATGTTACCGGTACTTCTGCTGCCGTTGTTTTGGTTTATTTGTTATTTAAATTTGTAAAACAATTATTTATTTTTCCACTCCAACAGACACTGGAAGTGTAAATGTATTAAATACAAATATTCATTATAAATGATATAAATTATTAAATGATGTATTACCTTTGTTTGTGATTAGAGGATAAGATTGATTTAAAGATGTTTTTATTTATAATGAACACGTTCTCAGCTATTTCTACCCCATTAAATATTTAGACATTACTTAACATTAATACAATTTTTACATGCATTAAATGTCCATTAATTCGATTTTTTCACAGTCTAAAAATCACACTTTTACAATGCCCATTCAAACCTTGGTTGTTAAAAATGACAGTTGCATTCAACAAATTGCTAAATGTTTTTAAGCTATTTTAGCATCGTTGATAAAGTTTTTTTTGCAATCATTTTCATCTCATTTTGAACTATTAATATTTATATAATGTTTACTTCAATTCAATTATTAGGCCTACTATTTACTTAAATTAGCAAGATGAAAATAAAGTATGTACAATTCTGGATTTTATCCATTTTGATAATACACTTTTGATAATTTGATGCAAAAAATTGTGATGAGTGATACTGAAACTCTAGAAACTGACGAAAAACAATATTTCACCTGCAAACTAATTTTTTGAAGAAGGAACAGCCTATGAGAAATGTGGCAACATCAACCTCCAAAGTAATTGAATGATTTAAATTTGAATAAATATAAATTCATTTTTTTATAAAATAATTCTAAATGTCTTCAATTTGTTGAGTTATATTTGTGTAGTAAAAAAACTGATAAAAGAAATAGGAATTCAGTTATGAAAATGATGCAATTAAAGATGTATTTGAATTGAATTTATTCAAATGAAAATTTGCTGAAAATGTAAATGATAATAGGAAAGACTTATTTTGAATTGCGCAGTGGCTGTATAATTGTGTGTGTGGCATCAGCTGGTGTGGAATAGTGATGTCACGACAGCCAAGTAATATGGGGAAAGAGGGGAAAACACAGAGAGAAAGAGATAGGGACACAGTGTGAGAGTGAAAACAAAAGGCTAAAGATCTTGAGTGGAATCTATTAGTGTAAAAGCTCTGAGGATGACAGACAAATGGCCTGGTTAGTCAATACTGGCAGCAGCAGTGTCTCCTGTCTGTTTTGATTTCTTTTCAAACTGAGATCATGACCAGAAGGCGACTCATTTGTTTTACTGAATATATCTCTGTCTTTCTCTCACACATATCTCAGAGGGAAACGAAAAACAAGCCAAAGAACACAGGAGGCTTTAAAGACAAACAATTGAAAGTAAAATGAGTGAAAATACCTTTTTATGAGTGTACAGCAACACACACACACACACTGAGGGAATCGCTTTGCAAATATTCTCATTGCAGACGGCCTAAAACTATTTTGACATTCAATAGTCTCCAAATAGGTTATAGAAAAGAATTGAATGATGATTTGAAATCTTTTTCATTACACACGTACAGAGGGCAGGGTGCAGTGGGGAATTACGCACATAAACGCATCTCATTTGCATACATAAATGCATCTTTTTATCCATTTCACTGCGTCTCAATTGAACCGCAATTCAAAACAATTTCATGCATGAGAAGAATAGCGTGGTGAGCACACGGGCCAGACAAGCTTACAAATAAACCACAAGCACTCATTCAGGCCAACTTAAATAATATAAGAACACTTTCATAACCTTCATATATGTGTCTCTTCAAACAAAAAGCCAAAACAGTGATAAATCTCTATACAAACTCATTACAAAGTTTAAAACAACAACAACAAAACATTAGACTTATAGTCAGGGTAGCACATTGTTTAATTTTCTTGACAGGAATGAAAATGAGGCAGTGATGGATAGAAATACAGTGCGTTTAATTCATTTCACTGATTATGCAGCTAAAGAAATATCTTTCAAGACTCCATAAAACGTTTTTTTAAAACAATTGTTGAGTCAAACAAAAGTTGCTTAAGACCTTAATACAGTGTGGGCCATTGTAAAGACCAGTGCTAGTTATTGTAATATACTCATGACAAGTTACTCCATTAAAAAGTAATATTCTTACTTTACTAATTACTTTCTGGCAACAGTAATTAGTTAAACTACTTACTTTTATTTCACGCCCCACGTAAGTTGCATATATCTTCCCCATAAAATTATTCTAAAATGTTACTAACAATATATTTCTACCTCATCATTTGACCAAAATCCACACTGAATCGCAGACAGAAGTTATTACAAACACTCAGTGATTAATAGTAACGTATAAGTAAACGTGTTGTATTATCACTTTTTATATAGTTTAAAGCTAATTGTAGCTATAATTTCTCTGTTATAACCATGTACGATTATATTCCATTGTGCATTTTATCATTTTATCAAATAATATAATTTCATAAGAAAATGTTTCTTTCTCTAAAATATTTTAATTTATATCGGGATCAGAGGGGTGTGAATGGGCAAGCCATGTAAGGCAAAAGTAATGCCACAATTTCCATAATGCCACAACTTACACATCAGTGTTCAAATAATCGTTTCTCCTGACAAAATCAATGTCATGGGAAAATTCCATCTGCTGAATGTAAGATTTTTCATATTCCGTATGCCTGCTGCACTGGTGACTTCATGCTTGTGCAAGTTGTGACTATAGCTGTTTTATGATATGAATATTCCTGGGATGAAATTAAAATCCTGCTAGTCACTCTTTCCAAAAGGCTTGAAACTGCTTTTCATATCAGTATGACTTGATTTGTTCTTCTGTTTGTGTCCATTAGGAGGCACCAGAGATGAGGTTAGGGGGAGCTCATTAACACTCACTGAAATTCAAATAAAGCCGCATTTATTAGCTCACCTTTGCCATGACTCATTAATAGCTAGACAGTAGCCTATTTAGAGTAATAAACAATACGAGAGTAATACGTATCGGGACTGAGAAATATGAAACGTTATATATTTTTTTTATATTTGATAATATCATGAATGTTTTTTTTAAGTAAGCGTGTTTTTAATTTTTATTCTGCCATTAATATTTCATGAATATCTGAAAAGAATTTCCCTTCACAACGCAGGAATGTGATCTGTCTATAGATTTCAACGCAAATTAAAATCAAGTGCATCGTAAATAAAGAGACACTGACATTTGAACAGTAATGCTCAAATCACTACAATAAGCTGCATGTTGAACAAACAACCGTGGACAAAGACACTGAACTGACGCTTACTTAGCCCCTCCTCTTTCATCTTAACATCCAATCCGAACGGATCATTCTGGCTAGTTGTCTCCGCCTATTGGCTGAACGATCTGTCAGTGGCAGAGGTCCACATTTTCGGCCGGGACAGTAGCACGGCCAGCAGGAGCGAAAGTGAGAAATAACTCCATAAACTGGGATAAATCTGACCGCGAGGACTGATGAGCGAACAGAAACACATATGAAGGTAATACAATGAATACGTCGTGGAATTATGACTTATTTTTGCTAATGATAGAGGGAATGTGATCTGGAGAGCGTGCTGGAGTGAAAGAGTGAATCTCAGATCCCAGGATAGATTTCCAGTACATTATCTCGCTATTTTTATTACATGTGCACATCGTTTTAAATATGATAAACATTGATTTCTTAGCCACACAGTATTCTTTCATACTCGTGCACAATCAATACTGCCTTACTAGACATGTTTTATGGATTTAGATACAACTAGATAATTAGTTGTATGATCTTAGTGTCCACTAAATGTTATATAACACAATGTTACACACAATCTTTTGTCCCTGTTTCTGTTTGTTCCGGGCTGATGTCAGACATCTGATCATAGGGTCTTCACATATTTGAGAAGTGCACCGATTGCCTGTTTAGCAGTATGTGAAATGTTCCATATGTTTAGGTGATTTTTTAAAACACAGGAAAGCTTTGTGTCCAACTGGAAACCTGATATCCACAGAAGTGCTTTTTGCTGAATAGTGCTTGAGTTTATGGCTCTTGTTGCTAATCGCGCAGCTTATAAAAGATTAACCATGCACTGATTCTTAAAACATGGGACAGATCTTCACCTGCCATTACTTCCTAAAACAGCAACATTTTCACTTGGAAAATAAACAAGAGATGGTATATTTGTATTAAGAAAATAACAAGTGATTATTTCATTTATTTTTCTATTTATTTTATCAAAAATATGACATTACTGTACCTGTGTCCTCATTTCATGTATGAATGAAAATATATATTAACTTTACGCTTATATCTTTGTGTTTACTTTTAGTCAACATACTGGAAAAAAATGATTAATTGAATTTACTGAAGTTTACTTATTGTTTTTTAAGGTAAGTGGTTGCAATACATTAATTTTAGCTACATTTAAATAAACAAATTTAGTTGACTGACTTCCAACATATTTTTTTGATAAAATGTAGCTAAAATAAATTGATTGCAACCACTTACCTTAAAATAATTGAGTAAATTCAATGAATATCTTTTTTTCAGTGAACCATATATGTATACAGGTGCATCTCAGTAAATTAGAATGTCGTGGAAAAGTTAATTTATTTCAGTAATTCAACTCAAATTGTGAAACTCGTGTATTAAATAAATTCAATGCACACAGACTGAAGTAGTTTAAGTCTTCTTTTAATTGTGATGATTTGGCTCACATTTAACAAAACCCCAACATAACTTTTAACATAACTAACAACTTTTCCACGACATTCTAATTTATTGAGATATATATATATATATATACATACAGGACATAATATCTGTAATATGTAATATCTGTAAAAGTAATAATCCGCATTCTCTTCCCATTTTCACCTACTATGAGTTTAACTAGCTCATATAGGTACAAATATTAGTTTTTTTGTGATCGTGTTAATCTTTGATCCTTAACTCTATTCTGTTTTTGTTTTGTAGCATTTTCTTGTGCCAGTGCTTAATAATTTGCATACACTTTTATGTTCATAATGGATTCTTGTAGTGACCAATGAATAAATTTGCCAGAGATTTGGACACATTTTTTAAAAATTTCATCTGAATTAAATCTCTCAGTTGATGTGTTTATTTGAATCAAACAAGCAGTGATTTTTAATGAGCAGACATGTGAGTGAAGAGCAAAAATGTGGTCTAGCCTGAATGCAGTGAAATGCTCTGTTTTGACTGGCATGTCAGAATCAGTCAGAGCTGGGTGGAAGACATTCTCTCGGTCAGAAAGTAATTACACCAAAGAAGAGCTTGCTTCGTGTTTCAGATTCTCCTGTAGGTCTAATGTATCCAGTTAATGGCCAGTTTTCCTTCAGTTAGAGAATGTGGCCCATATAACATCAACGATTGATGATGTTGGTCTTCAGTAGCTGTAAGTAAATCAGTGCTTTGAACAACAAACATTGCGAGCAAATGAGAAAGTGCTGGAATAATTGTTTTAGCAATAATGTCAATGACAGCAAAAGTCTGAAGTCATGGTTTGTCACCTTAGAAACCCCTGGGTGGTTTGTTTGAGTCCCACTCTATACTAATTTACTTCAGAAACGCAAATCTGCAGCAATGAGGAAGCTATGCTCAGTAAAAAAAACACGACGCTTCAGCCCTGCTTGACTATTTACCCTGGGGAAAGGGTTGAGTTTAGAGTTTAAGATACATATTGACCTCATTTGAGCCGGGTTAACAGGTTTAGTTTACTATATTGTGCCAAATCACTGCATTCTGCTTTTATGCAAGTGCTATATAATAGCTCCCATTGTGTTGTCTATGATCTGAATACTGCTTCAGAATATTTAATTTGCAAGTCGTTAATAAGATGTGTCAGTGACGGGGAGAAGCAGATGCTGGATCAGCTGTTTATATAGTCGAGATTAATTAGTATGCATTATAGTCTCGTCTGGAGTCTCTTTCTGTTAATATTTGATTAATGTGTGTGGGGTGTGAATTCTTGGAATTTCTTTCTGTCTGTGTAATCCATATAGTGTTTCTCTTTTTCCCGCTCTCACTCTCTGTGGCTATGTGAAGATTGTGTTTTGTTGCCAGATAATGGTTTTATTGGGCTTGTACAGGTTTAATGTGGGGTTACAGCATCAGAGCGGTGCCATAAACCACACACCCATCTGACACATGTCCCGCTCTCTCATTACTGCTAATGATTCATTAAGCAAGCTGACATTATGCTGTGGTCTGATGTTTCTTTTAAGGATTGCCCTCAGCAGCTGTGGGTTAAGTCTGAGGTTTAGCGAGTTTTCAGTGAGATGAGGGAAGGGAAAAGGTCTGTTCTTACATAAGCAGACGCTTTAAAGGAAGTTCAAGCAAAATAATAGGCTAGTTGTCATTATTTACTCATAATCATGTCATTCCAAAACTGTATGACTTGTTTTCTTCTGTGAAACACGAAAGAATGAATTTTAAAGATGTGATATAGTCTTCTTTGCTTCTTGAAAATGGTTAATACTTTTAATTCTGCTCTTTTCAGTGAATCAATTAACATAACTGGTCCAAATGATTAATTTACGAATCAGTCTGATCTTGTTCTTGAGAATAAAGTATAAAGTAATGGCTGAAATTTCACTTTGCACCTCACATATAGCTTTGCATTCAATCGCATATTGATCCTTTGATGACACTTTTGATAATGTATCTTTTTTGAAACGTTTAAGGTGCTATCACATTAATGCTATTGTCCATTGTCAATAGTGTAGAAATGCACGAAGAACAGCTCACACAGAAGTCACTTTCAAACAAAGCAGCTTTCTGTTGTACATCATTTAATTCACGCAATCAACCTGAACCATTCCGAAATCAATGCAGTGGAATTTTACTTGAAATTTCTATTGATGTGAAATGGATTTCAAACTCGAAATTTTGCAGAGGGATGATAAATATGATCACATTGAATGACTGAATGATCAGGTTGAATGACCTCTTAAATGATACAAGATTCATATCAGTTGTCTGTCAAGAGACCTTATTTGTCACTTCACAATTTGTATATGAGTGTTGTAGTGAGACAAGAGATTTATTGGTTTCAAAAATCTTGATGTGCATTTTGTTTTGGGAGCAGCAAACTGGCAACAAAGCCAGTAACTCTTTCTCTATAACCCCTCTCTCTCTCATGTCTCACACACACACTCATAGCCTTATTATTCTCTTTATTATATAAATTGTGAAACATTATACTGTTAAATAGCCTTGTTTCTCACTGCAGTTGTTACTGATTTCTCATCATCCGGATCGGTGTACTTAATGTGTAACTGAATCAAGGTCAGTCTGTGGCTCGTCGATGTTGTGTGCCAATTTTTTCTGATTCCTTTAACTCAACGGTCTAAATCAGTGGTGTCAAACTCAAGGCCCGCGGGCCTGTTCCGGCCCGCCGCATCAATTTATGTGGCCCGCAAGAGCATATGATTGTCTTAAAAAAAAAACACCTATGTTACTTTATATCGTACATTATGATAAGTGCGTATCAATACCACAAGTTTCTGTTTCTATTTGGCATTCTATTTATGCAGAAATTGACTTTAGTGTGCATATGATACACAGTAGTTGGGATTAGGGGTGTGAGGTTTTTCAGTTGATGACGACAGCGTGGACTGCTCAAAGAAATAAAGCGGACCTCATCAAGTACTCGAGCACCACCGACGGAATAACACGATGTTCTCCATTCATTTAACGAATTAAAAAATCGATGGAAGCTTTCAGACACAACTTTCTTCTCCCTTTTCTGCAGAGTTATTTTAATGACAAATGCCCAGAGAGCATTATAGCCTGCAAGAGCGCATCAAATTTTTCTTCCCGCAGGATTCCCATTCATTCACTCTCACAGAAAACGGACACGCTCTCTATCGGTCAGACATTAGCCTACATGTGTGCGCTCAAAAATGATCTTCTCTCCTGAATTTAATGTTGCCATTTTGTGGGCATGCACCTGCAAAAACATAAATTGGCGCATATGCCAAACGAATGTAAATCAGTATTTACACGGCATAACAGTATAAATGTACCTATCTGTCTCGCACGTGTCTCGCATTGTCCGGTAAAATCATATCTACTGTCCTGAAACAGATCTATAGCCAGGTGGTCACAGAGTAGTCTCACTAGCACAGAGTAGTAAAATTATTTGGAACTCATGGAATGTCTAAGGATCCAGAAAGTGAATGCATTCAAACAGTTAGTTCAAACCCGCTCTAATGCAGAGAAAACAGCCGATTTCATCAGAGATGACGGAGATAACAGTAGGCCACTCACGTACAGATGTCAGTAAAAACAAAAATCATAATTTGGCTTAAAAGCACGAGTGTTTTATACTGGATGCTGGCTGTGGGTGTTTTAGAATACGCAGTAGTCAGTGGTTTAGTAATTCTGGAACAGTCAGGTCAAGGTAGCTCGTTTAGTGGTCTTTTGGCGTCCCCTGTTTGGTATCGCAGATTGACTTGTGCTGTAAACTACTAAATAGAACATCTTCTGTGAAGCTGATTTGCAACAGTGTATCATGAAAAGCGCAATACAAATAAATGTGAATTGAATTGCAAACAATTATAAATGTATTTATTTATTTATTGTGGCACTATATCTATTCATTGTGAATTATGACAATTAAAAATATTTTTTTTAGTACTTTAGTTTGCATTTATTTATGGGTGAGTGGGGTTGAGTATGGCCACTTCTTTTTTCTGCTTTAAGCATTGATTGCGTAGTATATGCATGCCAAATTCATATGCACGCCAAAGTCCATTTCTGCGTATGAATCGCATGCCAAATAGAAACAGAATATCAGAATATCATATCTGTCACACGTTTTTAGCAGCGCACAATTATTATTGTAGGATTTATGTGGATTTCTTTACCTGATAAATGACAAATATTTGTTAAAATAACACATATATTTTTACATCTAAGCAAATGCACATACAATATTTGTAACTTAAATAAGTAGCTAATAAAATAAAGAGGCAGTTATTTAACAATATGTTAAGGAGTGGTAACGTTTGTACACTCTTACAGTCACAACCGACCCTTAGATGGCAGCCATAATGTTGAAGTGGCCCTCAGTGAAAATGAGTTTGACACTCCTGGTCTAAATGATTCGTTCACACATCCGACTGATCTGGTTCTCGTAAATAAAGTAATGGCTTTCAGTCTGATTTCATTCTCTCAGATCTTGGCTGCTGCAATGTAGATTCTATGAAATGAATCCTCTCTCTTTTGATTGCTATGTGTAGTTTAAAGTTATATTTACATTTTCTGGAATACAGTTATTGGTCAAATGTGGTATTTGTGTAATTGTTATTTACAGCCTGGTGTAGGAGGTTTATTCGACAGATTCTTTAGGCAGAAAACCAGATTTTTCCCTTCTGACCTACACATTACAGCCACAGGGACGTAATGCTCTTTTTTCATTTTGAGTGCGCCAGTGGGAATCCTGGCTAGTTGAGATAAGACATATCCAATGAAAAGCAACAAGCCAAGTCAAGTCACTTTAATTCATGTAGCGCTTGAAACAATAGATGTCAAAGCAGCTTTACAGTTTTAACTGGGTCATATAATGCGATTTCAAGTTTTGCTTTCTCTTTGGCATGTTACAAGCTGATTGTGCATAGATAAGATCCCTGAAGTTGCAAATATTAAAGTCTCAAAACCATAGAGATATTTTTATAAAAGTGAAGACTCGTCCACGCCCTCCTAAAACGGCTCAAACATGCCACTGTCTACTTCACTGTGTGATAAGATTTGCATAACATTTACATGTATGCATTTAGCAGACGCTTTTATCCAAAGCTACTAATTCAGGCTATACATTTATTACATTTTTTTCCAGTATGTGTGTTCCCTGGGAATTGAACCCACAACCTTTTGCGCTGCTAACGCCACAGGAACACATAACACTGCCCAAACCTATAGTATTGCTGTAGTATTGCTGCTGCCGCAGGCGCCATGTCCTGGAGACACTCTGTTTTGTTGTGAAAGCGAAAGTACATTGTTTGGCCTTCCAAATTAGTACACAACTAGAAATCAGTGGTTAAGTTATATTTACAACACTGTTCCAGAACAGTACAATGCAAATATTAGAGTTTGTGCAGCGCATATTTCCTGATCCTGGGAGAGAGTAGCCCACAATGTCAACACTATGAATTGCTGTGATGTGAAAACTATGGGGCAAATCCAATAGACCCCTTCACGGTATACGTCACAGAAGTTCGCAGTGCGCATGTCGGGGTCAGAACGTTCATTCCATCCCATTGTGTTAACCATAGAATTTCTCGTCAAGACAAAACTTAGGGCTGTGACGGTGGCAGATTTTTACCACCGCGGTGGTAATGGACCAACTACTACAGGTGGGCGGTGTTGTGATATATATATATATATATATAATTCTGAAACGCAAAAATAAATAAATGAGGCTCAATCATCTATTAACAAACATGCGTGTTTATTTTAGCACTTATGTCAGTGAACACTCAGCCTGCAAAACACTAAAATAAATATCAAATAAATAATACAGTTAAATAGGAAAGTAGCCTTAAATGAGAAAGTTAAATACACCCGGTGTGTGGCGTCACGTGCACTACCGCGGTGTGATTGTCACGGCCACCATCACAGCCCTAGACAAAATGCCTACTTGTTGCGTCGTGGACTGTGAAAATCGCACCAGTTCTGGAGTCAAGTTTTTCAGGATTCCTGCAGGATCTCATCCGTTTAAAAAAATAGACGACATCTGTGACTGCAAGCTATTAAACGGGCAGACTGGGACAATACTACGATCAAAGAGGCTCGTGTTGGTAGCTCACTTCATATCAGGAAAGCGTTAAAGTCATCCTTTATCATCCCTTTCTGTTTGCTTAAACTCGAAAGCCTGGATTGCATGAACAGTTTTCTGTACGTTAAGCTATGCAAGTTAATAGTGTTGTAAATGTCATGGACCTGTGTCATGCTACAGACGTAGCCAGCTGCTAGTAGTTAGCCGCAGGCTAGCCAACAACGGTAGAGTTAAGCCATGATAAGTAAATAAATGTTTTCTGTAAACTGTTGACTGATTTAATAGTTAGGTGAAGTTTGATATCTGGCATAAATTGTGACCTGTGGCATGCTACAGACTTAGCAGATCGCAGACTAGCTTTTACATTAGCGTTTTCACTATGACAACAGTAGATCGTGTGCAATTATTTTTGTAGGAGAGGCATAACTTGACTCCAGTAGTCCTGAATTTGTGCCCTCCTTGTTTGTGTACACAAAACAAAGCCAGACACCTAAGACAAAAATGGAAAGGTACAAATAATAATAAAAAAGTATCTTATCTATCTATAAGGCTTGTCTGTTTCTCCTTGACACAATATGCCTGTCTATTAGCCGCGCCATTTTTCTGACCCCAAGCTGCGCGCGCACCCAACCTAGGCTTTCGATGTTTACAAACATTGAAGGGGTCTATGCGGCAAGGACATTCTGGTACTTCTGACTCACAGCCTGTAACGCCCCATTCACAAGACTCTCGTTTACTTTGAATGGAGTGAAGTCAAGCGTTGCCGAATTGAATTGTGAGTCCGTCGCTTCACTGGCGTTGCT
This sequence comes from Gymnocypris eckloni scoliostomus, assembly GCA_027564155.1. NCBI lineage: Eukaryota > Metazoa > Chordata > Actinopteri > Cypriniformes > Cyprinidae > Gymnocypris > Gymnocypris eckloni. The sequence goes on from CM050420.1 coordinate 15,508,908, forward strand.
CGCAGCAGAAGTTGAAAACTTTTCAATGTTTCAAGCGCCAACGCAGTCGTCAGCCAGTCAGGTTGCCTTATGCAAATTCTAGCGCAGACACTAGCCAATCCCGTTCATGCAACACCAGAAAAGTATGTGATTGGCTGCTGTCACTATGACAGTCGCGTCAGCACCAAGCTTCAGACACTCCCTCCATCAAGCGTTGACGCCGACCCCCATGTTTTTTAATAAACCAAGCAAAAGTCCAACTGACGTGACAGCCAGTGACCAGCACATTTGGCAGTTTTATAAAACATAAAATGATAGTTCAAATCATACTTTATTTAAAATACTTTCAAGATTATGTTGTTGGAAGCTTGTTAGCTTCGGTTTTAATTTATCTCTTGTCATATCTGTGTTTGTCCAACTCTCACACAATAACAATATAAGAGTGTGTGGCTTTTATAGATCCTCTTGAAAGGAAATGATGGCAGGAAGGATGCAATTGTGATCTGCACAGATAGTGTTTTACCGAATGCTGCAGGATGAAGATTCTTACGGGAATAATAATGCAGTTTGTTTCCTATATAGATTGAGTGGATGTAAATAATGGGTTAACCGACCCTACACACACAAACTGAAAAGATATGATGTGTCAGGTGGTTTGTGTCTCTGTCTGTGTAAAAGTTTATGTATTCATTTGCTTGTGATGTGGTCTCTTGTGGTCACACCATTAATACCAGAGCAATTTATAAAAACATCAGTCAATGATGTCATAAAAACGAACATACAACTCTTAAGCAAACAACAGTTTCTGTACCCTTGGTTTAACACAAATAGTAGGTGTATAGCCTATCAAATAAATGTGTAAGCACTGCAGACACATTCACACAAACACACTCTGGTTGATCACAGACTCCAGTGGTAATACTGCGTGAGTTATAAAAGTGAATTCCAGTTTTAACACACACACAAACACACAGACACATATTCTGTCTCTACAAACAGCCCCCATCCGCAGTGTGTTAGTAATGTCTGGATGACATCATTGCCCTGGGATTATATTAATTCTGGTCAAGCTGTGTAACTTTTTTATTCAATAGAAGGGAAAAAATAGCATACTTGTCATCCTAGTAACACACTGACGTGTAACCAATTTGAATCATATCAGGAAGTTAAATTGCCTTAGGGAAAAAACACCTAAGAAAGCCACCTTTATCTAAGTTTTTGATTCTAGGATTAATTGAACAAGTTCTTGTGAAAGGTTTTAAAGCTATGTGATACAAATTAGATGTATGATTTATGCACATCAGTAAGCAATCCCTCCTAAAATATAATATTCTACATTATTTTATATACACTACCATTTAAAAGTTTGCCGTCAATAAGATTTAAGAAATTACGGAAAAAAATCAGCAACTGAATCAAAGTGGCAATGAAGACAATTGTAAAGTTCTGAAAAAATATATGTAAAACAAATGCTACTCTTTTGAAATTTCTATTTATCAAAGAGTCCTGAAAAAAATGATCATGGTTTACACAAAAATATTAAGCAGCACAACTGTTTTCAACTTAATACGAATTTTTTTAAAGTAATTTTAAAATCATTTTTTCTTGAGCATCAAATCCGCATGTAGAATAATTTCTAACATGTGACACTGGATTAAAGATGCTGAAAATTAAACTTTGCCATTAGAGAAATAAATTGCATTCTAAAATATTAATAATTAAAATAGAAAGCAGTTACTTTGCATTGTATTAACATTTCACAGTATCACTGTTTTTGCTGTATTTTTTAATAAATTCACATTAAACTTTAGCATTAAAAAAATCACACAGACCCCAAACTTTTGAGTGGTACTATGTAAGGAATAACTGATAATGATTCTGAATATGAATGCTAATAAAGCCACTACATGAAATGTAGTGGATGTTGCACTGAGATATGCATTAAGTTTGTCATCAATTATACCTAGAATACTCTTGTGTATAGAACTGCTTCCACTTAAGCATATTGTCCGGAAACAAACAATGTGGCAAAATGATATACAGCTGTAATGTGGTCATCAAACCTGATATTAACTGTGCAATTATGACAATTATTCTATCTACACCCTTAGAACGTGAGTCATTCAATCGGACAGTGTTGTTGTGTGAAGTGACTGTATGATAATGATCATGTCCAGCTGTGGGCTAAGGGAGTAATTATACACAATGATCATAATTTGCACAAATATTTTATAAATCAGTGGTCACACAGATTGTGTTTGGGTGTGTGGCAGGTTTTCCTTTGTGCTTCTGCTCACACGCAGTCCAACATAAATGGAAATATGAACCCAGACACAGTAAGCCAAACCTTAATGGTTAAGGAAAAACCGTCCATTACACTGCAGCTGAATCCAGATCTGTCTGTAAACAGAGAAATTATTCATAAAAGCATTCAAACACACTTGAATGCGTGTGTGTGTGACTAGACTTAGGGAATCCGTTACAGTGTTCAGCAGTTGAACTCGTTCACTGGAGACCTCTGTGCTGATATGCTAATAGCTTCCTGCGTTTATGTGGTCTGACGGAGAGCCAGACCACAATGCAGAGACACCGAACACTGCTGTGTTTTAATGTTCATGAATGCCAGACTCACACAAATGTAATTTCAGATCAAGAGTGATTCACTGATGAAATCTGTGGAACTTTATTGTGTTTCTAGGCCAGATAAATTGATCTGTGTGTATGTGTGTGTGGTATGATCCTGTTACATTGGTCTCAGAACAGTTATACAGTGCATGGCCTGCTAAAACATTGACTTATATTGCCAGACCTGTAAATCAACGGTTTTGCTTCAGGGCTCACATTCTGAATCTGAAGTCATTTGTTTGTTTGTTACAGGGCAGCAGGATGAATGTGGAGACTCTCAGTAAAGCTGAACTTCTGATGCTGCTCAGCATTTTGGAAGGAGAACTGGAAGCACAAGATTTAGTCATACACACACTCAGGGTAAGAGCACACACACACACACATGCATTTATAGCTGAACTGTGTCAAGAATAACTAAAGTAAAGTTTGGCAAGAAAAAATAGGAAACATTAATGGTTAAAATGCTTTAAGATTGACAAACATGAAAGTCAGTCAGAAAGACCAATGAAAACTTTATGCATGCAATTCTTGCAATATTACAAACTTTAAATCTCACATTAGATCTCAGTAGACCCCTAAGAACCAACAGAGAACAAGTAAAAAAGACTTTAGTAAAAACATTATACTTGTATACATGCAATTACAATGTTACAACATACAACACACACACACACACACACACACACACACGTCAGAATACGCTATATTACACAACTTGTTTAAGAAACCACTTAAAGTTCTCAGTTTATTGGTAACCATTATTGGTAACATTATTAACCTTGCTTGGTGATGCTAGCATAATGTAAGGGCATGTTGTCTTCTCTAGCCAGTTGTCATATAAACATGGCATTATATATTACTATTATTGTTAGCTCTTTGACAAATTACTTTTGTTCCTATTTTGGATAAAATTGTCTGTTAAATGCAAAAATGTATTAACATGCTTCTTAGTGTTGTTGTAACTAGCATGTTGAAATCATATTTTTGCATTGTATTAGGTATTGTTAACACATTTTAGCACATTGTTAGCCTGTTTTAACATGTTTCTAGTTTAGTTTAGCATGTTTTAGCATGTTGCCAAAGCTTGTGGCCAAACAAGTTTCCTTAGCACTTACTCTGCCTACGAACCAAAACCTCTGCACCAAACTCAGTTAATGTTGCTGCGAGTTGTGATAGAACAACAAGTGTTTTGGGAAAACAACATACAGACTAGTTGTATGCTTACTTGTAGTTGTGTCTGCATATTAAGTTGGGATAGGAGAAAGCATTGCATCGAAAAAAATGACATATTTCAGCTTTAATAAATGTGGATGTTGTGAGATTTCAGATGTGGTATTTTTACTGTTCAACCTCAGATTTGTATGTGTGTAGATTTGTGTTATGTAACAGGCAGTATGTGATCATTGTTTGGTGTGCACTAGTGATCAGGAACCACAGGAAGTGTGCCGGGTGTTCTCAGGAAAGAGGCAGACAGGAGAACAATGGCAGGCAGTGCTATTCCTGTAAAACACACACACATACACACACTCCATTTTTTTGTAGATGTAATGGTTTTTATACATCTATACTGTATTTTCTACCCATTTACCCTAAACCTACCCCTCACACAAAACTTTCTGCTATATTGGATTTTCAAAACACTCATGGGGACCAGAGCAGACAATGTATCAATTAAAGGGATATATTTCCTAAAGAAATGGCATTAGATCATGCAGAAGTTCCCAAATAATTGAATATTAATGAATTTGATTAATTTATTTGCCGTCTGATTAGCGCACACTTCTCAACGTCTTCCTTTCAGCCTTTAAGTGCATCATGAAACATAACTAATATTTATGAGCAGTCTTCATCCTCTTAGGACTTTACTACATGACAGCATGTACATTAAATATACAAATATTTTAGGTAGGTATTTCTTATATGTTCATTTTCAACAGTTAAATGTTTTTAATGGATAATGAAAGTAATCAAAACTATTATCAATTATTTTATTTATAATATATTAATAAAAACAATAACTGTAAAAATGTTATCTTGAACAAAGTTATTACTCCTTAACACTTAAACAAGTGTTAGCAAAGAGCCCTGCCCTACAGCTTTCTTTATCATTACTCGCTTAATTCTCCATCTTCCATTTCATTTTATGCTCTGATAAGCACACAAATTAAATCAGCTGTGCTCAATTGAGTCTTAACTCCTCAAAACTAGAACAAATGTAGTTCAGTTTTATATGTACTCATACTGACACATAACAGAAGCCCACAGTGTTCCCTCTGGATCTATATAGTGTGTGTGTGTGTGTGCTTTATTAGGCCTGTAATTATTCTGTCTGATGCTGTAGTTAAAGAGTTAACATGGCGTTAATAACAGAGAACAGCAGCTTCACATGAGCTCAGGGGTGTGTGTGGGAAAGATGGAAACATGAGACGAGGGGCTCAGCCACTGAAGCTGCTCTGGAGTCTCACTGTGACCCACGGATCAACTGCTCACTCTTTATGCTGGACTGTGAGATTAGATTGTGGGACAATGAAAACAACACAGAGAAGCTACATTCATCTGAAAGTGAAAGTTACACTTGTTATATATTAATGTATTCACAATACATAGTTTCTTTTACAGACACATCAGTACATTTTACAGTGACTTGTTCAGTCAACATCTTGTACACATGGATAGGCTTTGTTCACTGTGCTCAAATCGGATTTGGTTTCCAAATTCAATCTAAAGGTAATTTTGCAAATTATCCGCTTACAGTTCTGTCTAAAACCGCTTAGTCAGACAATAGCCAAGTTAGTGTTTTATGCAAATGTATTCCTGTAATGGCAAAGCTGGATTTTCCGCAGCCATAACTGCAGTCTTCAATGTCTTTCAGAAATCCTTTTTTTATTGTATTTATTTAGTCATGCTATATATTTCTAATACGATATACAATTGTTCTGCTTAATATTTTTTGTAATTGTTTTATTTATTTTTATAAAATAGACATATTTTTTTACAATTTTAAAGGTTTGACTGCCACTTTTGATTAATTCTAAGCATCCTTGGTGAATAAAATTATGAATTTCTCTCTATCACTCTTTTTAACAATAGTGTAAATTCACTACTTGGATGGATATTGTCAGCAGTGTCTGGTGCATCTGCCTTATTTACTCTCCAAAACCACTGACTAATTGACGCATTTACTATTCAAGACATAGTGAAAATATGCTGATTATTATCAGATTTCAAACAACACATGAACATGTTTTTTTGCTGTTGTTTGCACAAGATTTCAGGCGGATTTATGAAATCAGATTTTTGCTTCCTGTCTAAACAAAGCCTTAGTTTGTAAGTGTGCCTCTTTTACTGCTCAGCCCTCGGCAAGATACTAAATATGTATGTGTGTGTGTGTGTGTGTGTGTGTGTGTGTGTGTGTGTGTCAGTGTCTTTAAAGGCTTCATTTGACTTTCTTCCTGGGCAGTAAGGGCTTTAGTCACAGAGGGAACCTTGAGAGGCCCTTTGGGCTTGAGTCTTTGATCATGAATATTGCGTTGTGTGTGTGTATGTATATGTATGTGTGTCACTTCAGTGCCCTTAGAATCTCCTGTATGTCCCAGCAGTGGTGAAGCAGGGCATGCTGGGAGAACAGTGTCAGTCACATTAGATGTTTTGGAAGCCTCCAGATCAACTGCAGCGCTTTTTGCTCCTCCTTGTGTGTTATTTTCTCATGGCTCATTCTGATGTAATGGAGGAGCCAGTTTCCTGAGGGCTGGTGGTTAAAACGGGAAACCAGACGTTATTATGACTCACTCACTTGCTGTTTCATCGTCTAAGCCTTATAAAGGAAGAACAGGTCTGTTCACAGGTCTCTGAAAGGGGAATTTCATGAATAGGGAATTCCATGTTAAAATCACAGTTCAAATAGACTAAACAAGCCGGTTTGTTTGTTTTGTCCTAATAGGGAGGATGTCTAGCCCATGTTTTAGCTTATAAATGTGACTCATCTCCACACACACTCACTCACTCACAGAGAAAACCAATGGGGTTCTTCACTCTTCTGAACTGCCAGGAGTGTGTGTTTGTGGGTTGATTAGAGGGATGTAGAATTCCTTCTGTGTGAACTTCCTTCCAGGAAGTCTCCTGATTGCTCTCTGTCTCAGACGGTAAGCACCTCACATCAGCAAGCGCTTGATTATACAGCAACAGCACAAAAGAGCTGCCTGCTTTTCCTGCATCTATATTACTAATCTCACAGCAACACACGGAGTAAAATAATATATTTATTCAATAAATTACCATAAAACTAAAATAACATGCTGCACTGAGATCCCATTGTGCGGAATACCCATAAGCCTCTGCTTGTAAATAATCAAATTCATTATCCATGGATGAGCAGTGGGACTTAAATGGATTATATAAATAGTTATTATTTATAGCTAAAAAAAGTAAGTTAAATATTAAAGCTGAATGTCTTATGTTTAGAAACCTGCTATTCTCATTTGTTGTTTTTCTAACAGTAAACTCTTTTACTAACTGAAGTCGTAAGTCAGCTTTTGAGGAAGTACTGGCTACTGAGTTGCGATTCTGTTGCAGTTCATCTACAAATGTACAGCAAAAATTGCTTTGCTGACTCAAGTAATCTTTGTGATTGCTACATTACAGGATGTCCTGAACCGTAATTAACTGTAGAGCTATTATGGTACAGGCTGCTACTGTAAGTATGGCTACTGTGCCAGTAATTTATTGTAAATGCTCAGTGAAATATTTTATAGTGCAGCGAAAGCTGACTAAATAGTATGTTCAAACTAAAGAACTTGAGACTGACAGGACTAAATATAGTAGCTGGATTTCTGGTGGGAATGGCAGTTGCTAATGTGTTGGCAGTGCTGTCTGTCCTATAGACTGTTATTGTTTGTGTGTGTGTGTGTGTGTGTTTGTGTGTGTGTGCGTGTGCGTGTGCGTGTGCGTGTGCGTGTGCTGTGTGTGTGTATCTGGACTGGATGTGAAGAGAGAAAGTCAACAAAGCTTTGTTTACAATTGGAAAATATTACTAAAGAATTCACATATTTAATATAGATGTGTAAAATAAAAAAAGGTACATTACCAAGAAGTATAATATATAATAATATATAATGCCAAGAAGTTTCTTATGGTCACCAAGGCTGCATTTATTTAATCAAAATACAGGAAAAACAGATATTATAAAGTATTACTACAATTTAAATAGCCATTTTCAATTATTTAAAATATAGTTTATTCCTGTTATGTCATTTCTCCTTCAGAATCATTCTGATAATGTAATGTCATTCTGAAATCATTTAAATCATTTGTTATTCATTCTAGAAACAGTCTTATTATTAGATAGCAGATGTATTCATTTTATAAGCAAGAACTATACAGTGCTGTGAGTATTTAAGACATACTGCTGCTGCACAAATAGCATATAATAACCCATAGCAGATCTATACAGGTGGAGCTGGGGAAGGAGGAAGGTTTCAGAGGATCTCTGAAAGTGTGCAGTGACACTGCTCTAGTGAATGCTAACCAGCCATTTCACAAGTTCACTCTTACATATAATAAATAGAATACAGTTTATGCGTATTTGGTGTGCTGTCCGAGGGGAGGGCTCCGAGCTCTGAATTTTGGCCCGTACCCAGAGTATAATTTGTGTATTAGATAAAATATATAACCCCTAGTATGAGCAGTAGTAATAGTGATGTTTGTCTTGCCGCTGTCTCATCTGTTTCCCTCAGTTGTGTCTCTCTCTGATCTCAGGATAAGGTCACTCAGAGGCCAGCAGGGCCACACATTAAAGCCTCTAGGGCTGGAAATGAACTGTAATTTTCTATAATGATGTTGATAGTATGCAACACTGCTTAATGCTGAAGTTAAACAAATAAACTATCCAGCCTGGTGGTCTGAGACACACTTAACACACTCACTCTGCTTCATCATAGAACTAAGTACAATATGAATTTCTGCTTGGTACAAGGAGACTAAGAAACAGAAAATGTATGTTAGTGTTAACAGTCTGGATTTAAATGGATGTTGTGGTTACATCTGCCGCATTGTGCTGATCAATATGCCGATGATCACACAGTACACACCACACCCTCTGCAATTCTCTGTGTTATTAAAAGACTTTGAGTCTTAGACTGAATGATCACAGATAATAACCAGCAAACGGCAGAAGTTGAGATCTCTTGAAGTCTGGTTGGTTAAATATTACTTTGTTTCCCACATGCGTTGTGATCAAGCAGATAAAAGTTTTTGTTTGCGTTGGGTGTGTTTAAGGAGGACACAAAGGCGTGCCCATTAACATTCCAAATGTGTATGCGTCATGTACACATTAGCCTGATGAGTTCATAATTCTTCGCCTTTCACAGTATCATATTGGATATTAGATATTTTTTATTTATCTGAATTGACCAATATGTCATATTAGTTTGTAAATGTGCATTTAATTGTCATTCCATCTATTTTTATAATTAGATTACCTTTGAATCACATAAAATTGATGCCACATGGACTATTTTATCTTTGTCCTTACCAACTTTCTGGGCCTTGAATGGTAGTTCCCTTGATGTCTATGCAGGGCCAGAAAGCTCTCAGATTTCATCAAAAATATCTTAATTTTTGTTTTACGAAGATGAACAAAGGTCTTACGGGTTTGGAACAATGTGAGGGTGAGTAATTAATGACCAAATTTAAATTCCATGGTGAATTATCCCTTTAAGTTTTCTCATAATCGACTGCAAGCTCACTGTCAAATCTGCTTCCATTCATTCAACATCCGATAGATAGAACCAAGTCCCTGTCCTACAATACTTTTTGATAACCCCTTTTACTCAAATTTATGTCACAATAGAAGATCTGCCGCTGCTTCTGTATCTAAATAAAAATATATGTTTTAGTAATTCTCAATATATATATATATATATGTGTGTGTGTTTACAGATGTTTACACAATACTATGGAATTTAAATGTTAACTAGATGTAGTAGTATACCGTTTTTTTGAGGAGGGCAATTGACTCTTTTGAATTCGTTATGATTTGATACAGAAGAATGCAGCGGATGGAAGAACAGCATGAAAAGTGGAATACAGCAGGATGCAGCATGTGTGTCACCCAGAACATAAACCACATGTCTATTCCAGTCCTGAATTTAGTGCATGTGAGGGTGTGTGTGCCTCCCATCTGCTAATCTGTTTAGTAAGACCACCCCATCTCTCCTAAATTAGTCACACTGCCCCCCGTTTCAGCCCTCACACATGCACAATGAGTAGTGAACAACACCCCCTACAGCTGGGCCTTTTGTGGTGTGAGCCCCCCCTCTCCATCCCTTCAGCCCAGGGGAGGTTTAACACCTGCCTGCAGAGGAGGGGTCAGGGCTGTGATTATGTTTTTTGAAAATAGATCTGATAGTGACCAGCTGTAATTGCATCACAATGTGTTTAGAAATCCTGCTTTCTCTTTATGTCTCATACAACACATGGCCCATATGCAAACATAATGTAAGGTATTAATCAGTCATTCTGTGAACTTGCTGTGTAATTACAACAGAAACCAGTTCCTTATTCCTATCTTTTCCTGTCTACCTTTGACATGTTTTAGGCACAACAGAGAGATGCATTTGTACAAGAGCGATATGGACATTACAACCTCAGTGACCCCTTCATAGCACTGCTGAGAGACAGCGAGCTGACGCAGGCTCAGGATGATGGAGGGCAGAGTCCCGTTTGTCTGAACCCGCTGGGCGTGTTGAAGCTAGTAATGGCCCACTGCACCAACATGAAGGAGAAAATGATGAAACAGCTCGCTGCTGCAGAGAGGAGACACAGACGGGTGAGAGACAAAGACTGAGATCTGAGCTACCTGGGCTGTATTTTTAGACTCCTAAATGAAGGCTGTACTTTTCAAAATAAAGGTTCTTTGTTGGCACATGAGGTTCCATGAAAAACCTTTATTATTGAATATATTGAATTACATTTATAGAATTAAACTTTATTTAATTATTATTATTTAAAATCCATGAAATCTATCAATTCCACAAAAGGTTCTTTATAGTGAAAAAAGGATGTGTATAATCAGAAAATATTCTAAACACAAAGAAAATGGTTCTTTTAAGACCTATTCACTAAAATGATTCTTCTAGAGCTTCGTTATGAAACCTCTGTGTTAGTACTTTTATTTGTTACCCTGTACTACAAAACCAGTCATAAGGGTCATTTTTTTTTAAATTGAAACGTATAGGCTGTCCATTGATGGGTGATTTGTTAGGATAGGACAATATTTGGCCGATATACAAGTATTTGAAAATCTGGAATCTGAGGGTGCAATAAAATCAAAGTATTGAGAAAATCGCCTTTAAAGTTGTACAAATTTAATCAAAATTAAGTTCATATCTTCATGAAACATGATCTTGACTTAATATCCTAATGATTTTTTGCATAAAAGAAATATCGATAATTTTGACCCATAGAATGTATTGTTGGTTTCACGGGTGTCAGGAAATGCAAGAGACTGAGGAAGCTTAGTAACAAGCAATATTTAATAATCAAACTCAGGAATGTGGAGCATGCACACATCTAAACATAACGGAGATTGGACAAAGACTGAGGGAGAACTGAGGACGTATGAACCTGAACCAAACAAAGGGAACTAATGACATAATAAAACACAGGTGAGCGGAATAATCACTAATCACTAAACAAGGACAGGAAAAAGACCAAATAAGGAAAACCAGGAAGAAACTCAGATGGGAAAAACAAGGAAAGCCTAGTCCAAAACCCTAACAGTTGGCTATTGATACAAATATACCCGTGCTTCTTATGACTGCATGGTTTTGTGGTCCAGGGTCACATTCTTAGGAGTGTGGTAATTCTAAACAGCCGTAGGTGTTAAAACCAGTGAGAGTGCTATTAATGTCACTTTAATCAGTCACTTTTGATGCTGGATTTGAAGGTAGTTGCCTATATAGTCAGTAGACTAGCCCACAAGGTTTTGGAACAGAGCTTGAGTGCATGTATTGAAAAGACGTATGTATGCTTATGGAACTGGTTCATTCAGTTGTTTGAAAGAAAAAAGGTTTATTTATTTTATAAACATTGTATGAAAGATTAATCCAAAATTAAACACAACTATTCTCTCTGTTATGTACATTGGGTGAGTCTTATTTTGAAAGGGTGCAGATCTCTGAATAACAATGTTTGATCTTCTGACCAAACACTCTTTATATTTTTTTGCAACTATGATAATTATACTCATAAACATAAGAAAAATAATGTGACTCAAACATCATTAACTCATGAAATAATATATGAGCTGATGTGTGAATGTATGTATGACTGTAGGTAATAGCTGATTTAGAAGAAGAGAAACGACGGCGTGCTCAAGACAATTCTGTGGGTGATGACATCACTGCAATGCTGGAGAAGGAACGAGACAGACTTCTGCAACAGGTAACCTGGCAACGCCAGCAAAACATATATACACATGCACAAACTGTGGCATAATAAATACAACATAAACGGGAAAATAAAAGCAATCACAGCACCCTGTCCCAGCAGATTTTGTGTGGCTTTGTTGTGTAACTGTTGCCACAGAGGAAAGGCTCCATTGTTTTTATGGACTGTGGTGCATACGAGTCCGTCTTCCCTTGTATGTGTGCAAATATATTCCATTATGTTTTGTGTTATCAGATTAGGTTCTGAGGCCCTGAGTTTCTGACACAGACACACACTTTCACACACTAGTTTTCTTGGATGCTTGACAGTGGCTCTCACACATTCTGTAGCTCATAGGGTCCTGAAGTCTTAAAGATATTCACAAGTATTGTTTGAGGCAGGAAGAAGCAAGTAAACAAGATATTTTTAAGAATAGTTGTATAATTCATCTTCGATATTGTCTGCGTAGTGTTATTCCCTCTGACTTTACTAATATCTTGTAAATAATAATATCTTTACTAATATCTTGTAAATAATAATATCTTTACTAATATCTTGTAAATAATATTGAATTTTTAAAGTGACATCTCTTGCTTTTCTTCTTCACAGCTGGAGTTTGAGAGGGCTCAAGTTGAGCGTTTAGAACGTGAACGGTCAGTCCTGTCGAATCAAGCTGAGGAGGATTTAGCGCAGCAGCAACAGTTATCTTCGACACTGGCGAAAGAATGTCAGAAGGCTACAGCACGGGCAGAGGAGGAGACCCAGCGGGTTTCAGATCTCAGCCGCCAGTTGGAACAGGAGAGCAGTACCACCAAAACCCTAAAGGGGGAGCTGGAGAGTGAACGTGCTCATGCTCAGCGTATAGAGGCGAGAGCTGAGAGAAATCTGGCCGAATTTGATACAGAGCGCGAGCAGATGAGAGGACAACTACTGAAGGAAGAAAAACGATATCAGGAGCTTTTGGAGAAGTTCACTAGTCTAAATAAAGAGTTGGATGAAATGAAAGAAAGAGAAAAGGCAGGACTGGAAAAGGACAATGAAGAAAAGGTAAAAACTCCACAGAAAGCAACCACAGAGATCACGCCTCTTCTTAGTCAAACAGAAGTCGATGGCAAAACCATTGCATCTAAATCATCTCCGCAACCCAAACTAAATGGCCACCACACTCCCAGTGAACTAGAGTCTCCAGCAGACGAGAGGTACAAGGAAGTGGAATCGGCGGACAATGGGATAGTGCTCCCTGGAGGAAGTGGAGCCTTGCAGTGTCTCTCCCCCAGCAGTCCCGCCTCGTCCTCCCTTAGCTCATCTCCTTGCTCTTCCCCAGTACTGACCAAGCGTCTGGCCTCTATAGGCTGCTCTAGTCCGACCTATCCATCCTCTTACCAGGCCTGCATCAACCAGAGATTCCAAGCAGCACGCCACAAGTTTCAGCAGCAAGCTGAGGCAGAGCACCAACACGGAGCATCCATTGTCCACTCGCCTCGGGATCTTTCTCCTACTGCGACTGCTCCTACTACTCCAGACAATTCTACTGCAAAGCAGATTGCCCGCAACACTGTCACTCAGGTGTTGTCACGGTTCACAAGCCAACAAGCAACAAGTAAACTCCCTCCATCCAACAGCTCACCCTTTGGCACTGATTACCGCAACCTTGCCGCAGCCTCCTCGCCGACAGGGAAGAGTACAGGCGTTCTTTCACCAGGGATCCGCTCACCAATAATTCCTAGGGCGGAAAAGATTCATCCTCCCCCTGTTCCTCCTAAAAAGCAGGGGCCAACCAGTCTCCCTGCTCACCGGTTCCTTCTGGCAGGGCCAGCCACTTCCCCGAGCTCTCTGGGAGCTGTGGTCTCACCAGTGGTCAGGAAGATGCAAAAGAGCTTGACTTGGTCTTGTCGTCATCTAGTTAACCAGCCTAGAGTTCACAGCCTTTTCTTAGCCTTCTCCACTCCATTCCCTCCAGTGGCATCTAAAGCACTCTCTCAGAATTATCTCAAGATATCCTTATTTTGTTATTTTAACCCTCATTGTCTTGTCATAGTTGTTAATAATTGTCCTTAAATGGATATTCCATCCAAAAAATGAAAAGTCTTTACCCGCCCTCATGCCTTTATGACCTTTTTGGATATATTTAATGGAGGGACAGATATCTCTCACTGAAAAGTATCTTCATTTGTGTTTTGATGATTACTCGAAGTCATACAGGTTTGGAACAACATGAGGGTGAGAAAATGCAGACAGAATTTTCATTCTTGGGAGAAAAATCAGTTTAAGTACCTCGTTTTGGATGTCTCTTTTTCTGAAACAGTTCAGGTCTTGGAATCTTTACAAATGAGCTAATGTGGTATAGAAAGAGATTCAGAATGTGCTGCGATACAATACTCCAGAACTGAAAGTCACTGGTCTGAAAGGGTAGGCCACCCTTCTTCTGGAGAGCTAACTTTCTGCAGAATTTTGCTCTAACTTTAGTCAAACAACCCTGTACCAGCTAGCCAAGGTGTTCAGGATTACTTAAAGATTAAAGGCAGGTTGTGTTGGAACTGAGCTCTGCAGGAAGGTAGCTCTCTAGAAACAGTTGGTTACATCTGCTCAAGTGTACATTGTTCTTTTTCTCCAAGGTTGTCCAACTCTGATTTTGGAGAGTCACCTACCTGCAGAGTTTAGCTCTAACCCTGATTAAACACTCCTTAACCAGCTAATCAAAGTCTTCAGGATTAATAGAAACATCCAGGTGGGTGTGTGTTGGAGCTAAACTCTTTTGAAAGGTGTTCGTTCAGGAGCAGGATTGGACATTTCCAATGCACACTAGATGATTTTCAAATCTTAACCATTTTAAAACAACGGGAGACCACAGACATGAAGACAGTTTTAACCGATTTTGAGCCTTATAATAGTTCTGTCTCGAACGGGAGCAGTTAAATAATCGTAATGACACCACACAATAGAGGATTTTTTGGACACAAAAAAATTGTCCCCCCATTCCTGATCGTTCTGGGGAGAAAATCAGCCTTAAAATCTTCTAGTGTGCACTGTGCAGCCAGCTTAAGTGCACACAGAGGTGATGCCTCACTGAAAACCGTCGGTATTCCAGAGCAAACCTTAGCCTGAGCCCAACCCATCCTAACTGTGAAAAGTGTGAAAGGAACACACACACAGTCAGCCTCTTAAATACTACTCCTGTAAGATTGAATCTATTTAAATACTATTTTAAACTGTCTTTTAATGTTTTATTCTGTTTATTTTTTACAAAAATATTTTAATTTATCCTAAAATGTTACTATTAGTCCATTCCTGATAACCTGCAATAAAATAGATAAAAATGTTAGTATATAAAGTAAACTCTATGCCTAAGCAAATAGTGATTAACCAAGTCTTCAACCAACCGGTCAGTCTTAGGCTACTAATGCTGTTTTGAACTGTGTTTGGCGAATGTGTGACATTTATAATATGTTTATGGAAAATATATAAAGTATTGGTTTTCTAGCAAGCAGTAATTTAATATGTGCAGTTGCTGTTAATTTCCTAAATCTATTTTGAAATTAACTACTGGAGATATGAACTGATATGAAACAGTCATGGAAAACCTGTGTCCTACTGTATTGCACCATGACTACACTGTCCTCTAGTGTCAATCTGAAGCGCTGCTCAGGAAGCTGCTACCTGGTGGTTGGGCAGCATTAAACAACAGCCAAACCAGAATACCTTCTCTGTAAATGAAGATTAAAAATCTTCTCATGTGACATGATAGTCAACTATATTTACAATCAAGTCAAAATGTTATGTTCTGAGAATGTAAGTCTGGGTCTAATACCATGCCTGTATGTATTACTCCATCACTGATCTTTGTTTATGCTGTAGTCATATTTTTTTTATTAAATATAAGGTAGAACCTATAGCACCAGTTTACTTGATTCACAAAAATGGCAAAAGCACAAATGAGTAATGTCATAACTTAATGATTACTTTAACCTTGTCCTTCTCGAAGTCTTTTGACGTTTAAACTTTTTAGTATAAAAATAGGCATTTTATGTTTGTGTAAAAATCTTGCTGGCGTGAAGGTATTGCTTGCATGAATACGCTTACGAGATAACAAAGTATGTTGGGTTTGAGTAAATGTGGTGCATGTATCTGTCCTGTCCTACATAGGTTTCAACTGCTCTACTGTCATTTAACATTTCTGTTTTTAAATACCTCATAATTTCTACTGTACTGAAACTTTTTTTGTAGCAGTTTAGATTTTTACTACTGGAATGTTTTGTTGTTTGCGCATCAATAAACCTGAACCTACACTTGGGATTTTTTATATTTCTACCCGAGACTTTCAAACTCGTTAATTGTATGAAAATACAGTTTGTTAAATTAGTTGCATTTTTCCAAATTGTTTTTACACGTTACCAATGTTGAAAAAATGTATGACCAACTGTTTTTATCCCCTAAGCTAATAAAGGTTTTTTTTCCTATGCATTTGACATTTTGCCTTTAGCCCTCACCCTAAAACCATCTCTAGTAGTAAATCTGTAAAGATGTCAAGCACAAACACAACAGTTTACACAATAAAGGCTCAGAGTAACCATTTAGTCATTTTGGTGCCATTTACTGTGAGCAGATGTTACGTTGGCATGATTTAAAATCTGAAAAAATAAAGGTTATGAGAGATACTACGCCAGTCTCACAGGATAGGTGTATTTTACAGAGGATCTTTGATGGGACAGTGAAGACCAACGAGGTTAACAGGAATGGAGGGTAGCAGAAACATGCAATTGCAACACTGATGGAGCCCTCAGTACTCTGGACAAGAGAGACTCAGATTTAATGTGAGGGTTGTGGATTTGTTGCAGACTGTGGATACCCTAAATGCATCACAAGTACCTGTAACAGACAATCTAAACCTCTATACGTGAAGAAAATTCATCTGGTGTATAAATATAAAAATCAAGACTTAATTTGGATGCCTTTGCCACCAAAGAGGTTTACCCATGGATTTATTTATTCTGTCTTTTTGGGTTATTAAACCATTTTAGTTTAGTAGACTGTGAGTCAGACAAAGATACGGTGAGAGCAGTTAAGACAGATGGCCACTCCAAACCCAGACACAAAGCCCATTCCCCTCACCTCGCCTGACCTCATGCAGTCCCTGCTAAAGCCTGGACAGTTGAGAACAGGACAGCAGGACATCTCATCTCTCCAGGTTGTCAGTAGGCGGAGGAGGAGGAAGGTGGGATTGTCGTTTGACTGGGGTTTGGAGATGCAGTGAGTGAGGCATTAATTATCCAACATTTTAAAACACAAAATCTGTTTGCACAAGCATTGTAGCTGTCACAGTACACAAAAAAGACACAAATCTTAACAATACAACTCTTTAAGTGACTTGCGAGTGGGTAAATGACAGAAAAGCGACAATTGCTGATAATTTAGATCCACGATTCCCTCAAAGTTCTCATTTGAACCTCATTCACACCTGAGACCCATCCAAGCCTATTAATGACAGAAGGTTGAATGGAATCACATCTCTTTAAACAGAAAAAGTTGTTTTGACTTTTTTTTTTTTTTTTTTTGGGAGACTTCATGCTGAGCGAACGGCATGTGGTGTTTGAGTGCCGGCTCCGCACTTGAACAGAAGGAAGAGGAACCAGTTCGGCTTCTAAGCGTTTTGCATCTCTTTGCCGATCTTGTAGCTGAGGATCTTGTTCCAGTCGATCTTGGTGCGAGTGACGGGCAGCTGTCTGCGGAGAGCTTTGAAGGTGGTGTCTGACATTGTCTGATAGTTCTCGCTGATGGCCGTCTGGAGGGAAACATTTAAAAAAACGCAAATATTAAACTGAATTCTGATCATTAAAATTAGGGATGCACCAATCATATAAAATATATATCTTAATTAAAATTTCTACCTGGTAATCGTTTTCAGCATTTTCAATGATTTTTACAAACTCATTGGCAGTCTGGGTTTCATTCTATAGAGAAAAGGGCAGGCATTTACTTTGTTGAAATCTTAGCTTTGGCTAATGCTTGTGAGAATATCTCTTTTTTTTACTCACTTTCACTACAATGGACTCCTCCACCTCTTTATGGCTCACCAGTTGTACATTACCATCCTCATAATAATGTACCTATAGGAAACCGAATTATGTAACATTTTACCATCACTTTTTGTTTTCTCGTCCCCACTATGTGCTAATCTTTCAGGTCTCACCTGGATCTTCAATACTCCCACCACCTGAGCGGATGACTGACTAATGGTGAACTTCCACTCTGACCTGCACCGGCCATTCCTGACAAGAGAGAATCACCAGAGTACTATCAGATTTAGTCTTACTACAGAATCAGACTCCAGACATTGAATTGGACAATTATAATGTAGACCGCAGAGACTCACACAAAGATTTCAGACTAACCAAATTAAAAGAACTTATGGCAAAAATGTAGATCTAATTTGATAAGTGATGTACAGCCAGCTGATAATAATTGCAAAACAAAACATGGCAAGAGTGAATCAGTTCTTAATCACCTTTAAGAGGTCCAATGACAGATGGCTGTACATAATGCCTGTTATTTTACAAATACACCACCATTTAAAGACTCAGGGTCAGCAAGTTATACATTTAGAAAAATAATTAAATAAATTAATACTTTTAAACAGTCCAGCAGTAAAGACTTTTGTTGTAAAGACTATTAAAAAATTATATTACACACAAATATTGTTCTTTTGAATTTTCTTATCAAAAAAAAAAAATGTCATCAAAATATTAAATAGCACGTGACACTGAAGACTGGAATAACGGCTGCTGAAAATTCAGATTTGGCATCACAGGAATAAATTACATTTAAAAATATGTTCAAATTAAAAACAGTTAATAACAGTAATTAAATTGTAAATAATTATAATAATATAATTTTACTGTATTACTGATCAACTAAATGCAGCCTTGGTGAGCATAAGAGACTTTTCAAAACATTTACATTTTTAAATAACACTGTTTTTTTTACATTTAAATCTTACCAATTCCAAATGTTTGAACAGCTGTGTACAAACATAAATGTACCAGAAATGCAGATTTAAATTATCATGAAAATAGAAAGGTTATGTAGGAAATCAGTTGCCTAGGACAAAGGGTCAATTATACAGTTTAGCAACATTATACAAGTATTACAGAGAGCTGGGTATAAGGAGATAAAGCATTGAACATTACTCACCAAAAGTTTTTGGGCTGGAACTGATGACCCTCAATACAAGCAATAATTGTTTGATGTCCGTCAACAGTCTTCCCATAAACCTGCGGCACAAACATCAGTGCACATGACTTCACAAACAATGGCTGCAAGGATAAATGTAAATGCAGCAGGTGCTAACAGTAAGAGAAATGTATGAAATTCATATTAATCTGTTGAGATTCCCATAGGACAACTGTGTACCGTGCAGACTCCAGTGGGATAGTGCTCTTTCACGTAAGCACTGAGAGCTTCATCACAGGCGTCCCTCCAGGACCGGAGGGCAGTCTCTCCCTCGTAGGGCTGAGGATCGCTCGCTTCCTTTCGCAGGTGATCAAAACGGAATGACACCGCTTCCGTGGGTCAAAGAACCGTCCCTGACCCAGATCTCCATGCTCAGTGATCAGAACCTGCAGGAAAAGCACATCCCTTCCTCTTTAGACAAAACTAATCACACACAGATATGCAGCTCTAACGCAGCAGCAAACACTCACAGTACAATGCGCATGCCTGCCCTAATCACTCATTCAAGTACACAAAGATCTCCAGAGAGCAGAGTTTACAACCAGCTTGAATACATAATGTGTCAATAGTGTGCTCTCTGTTCAAAACTAACACAGAGTATATATAGAACAGGAACTGAATGTACACGCACATTTCCAAAACTGACTGAAATTACTGCATCTGTGAGACTTAAAAACATTAACTTACCGACTCCTCGCTACCGTCCAATTTGGCAGGAGTGAACTGATCCATGTTATACTGAGCAAAGGCACTGTGAAACAAATGAATGCAACATGAATCCTTCTTAGGAAAACACACTTTCAACTACATACAGATGCATATAGACATAATGTGACACACTGATGTGTAAATAACTTACTGTGCTGCCCCTTCACGGAGGAGGTTGTCATTGTTGAGGAGAAGTCGCACATCTTAAAAAATACAATAATTAAAAATCAGTCACAAACCTAAGCACAAGTCTGGTATAATATAACACACAGGTTTGGGGCCAGGGGTGAACTCACCAAGGCTGCATTTATTTTATAAAAATGGAGTAATAACTGTAATATTGTGAAGCATTAGTACTATTTTAAGTAAATGTTTTCTAATTTAAAACATTTTAAAATGTAAATTATTCCTATGATGGAAAAGCTTAATTTTCAGCAGCCAAACTAGTCTCCAGTGTCAAATGATCATTCAGAAATCAGACAGATGTTCTGCCTAATATTTCTGTAGTAATTGAGATACTTTTTTTCAGTTCAAAAGAACAGCACATTTATTATATATATATAAAAATAAGAGAGAGAGAGAGCACAGTACATCTTTACTGAAACTTTTGATCAATTTAATGCATCCTTGTTGAACAACCATCTTACTGACCCCAAACTTGATAGTGTAACTCTTTAAATGTGTGTAGTGTGTGTTTGGTTTTTGTATGCACCAAGACACTTCTATTCCAACTCAAATTTGTTTAAGCATGATGAAAAATGAAAGCATGTATTCATGTACTTCCACTTTAAACCTTTAAAGAAGTCCCAGAACAGAACAGCTGAACATGACACTCACCGTTGAACACTTCATTGAATTCTCCAGGAGGAGCGTGGGTCACAAAGTTAGCTGAGATGCGGACCTGCAGAAATAACACATAATAAATTATGAGTGGGCACATATTTGCCTCACTAAAACACAGTGGCTTCAGCCATACTGAATCCCAGCCAGTTTCCAGCGGGTGACTCTAGAGCTCAAATTACCCCATATACACACCCTGGCCTGTAACACTTCAAGAACACACACCACTGAGTTCTCAACAATAGACACAAGTTACATGTTCATGATTTAAAACCACATCACGCACACTACTAAATATAAAAAAACATCTCACTCAAACAGCGTATTCCTTTCCTCAAATATCCTCTCATCCTTAGTGTAAACGTCCTTATGTATCAGATTTAGGACAATTCCACATCAGATCTGCTGTGTGATGTTAAAGTGATAGTTCATCCAAATAAAATACTTTGAAGTATTTTACTTAAAACTACTTAACTAAGTATTTAAACTATATGTGTAGGGCCGCAAATTTGGGAAAAAAATATTTGTAAACATTAAGATTGCTATATAACAGTCTAAGCCTAAAGGATTGGAGGGATTATATCTCTCAGATGGATGGATGAGCTGGAGGAGGTGGCCAGGGAAAACGACCTGTTTCCTTACTGCCACTGTCCCACCCTGTCCCAAATCAGTGGTGGAAAATGTATGGAATGGATGGATATAATACTAAAAATTATATTTGAATTATAATAATATTATTTTGTATATACAAAAATATTGATTAAAATAAGATAAATAAAATATTACTATTGTAATATTTCACTATAGAATAAAAAAAGATTATACTTTTCAAACAACATTGATCCCCTTAATTTTCATATAGCTCATGTCTTTCAAACCCACCAAAAGAAGCTGTCAAGTACATATATTTGACCAACAAAACACTTATATAATAAATATTCAGAGAAAGAGATTAACATAAAGGGAAGCATCTGGTAATCTGCCTAATGAGCATGTGGCCTGGCTGGAGAAGTCAGCTGAGCCTGTAACTCAAAGCTCTGACAGTATGCAGAAAATCACCACATGTAATTAAAGGGGAAGAAAATACGTCTCGGTTAAATGCAGCTTTTAGAAAAGGCACATGTGCTGACAGAAACTGAACGAAAGAGCACAAATAAATCAAACTCGAAACTACTGTCAAAGTGGCAGACCATGTACATGACAGTCTTGCCCTTCAGTTTCAAAATATGGAAAGAGGCAATTAAAAGCCAATGATAAATCACTAAAATTCTTCCTAACATCTCATTTGTGCTTCACTGCAGAAACAACACTGGGTGTGTACATGACCGAATTCTCAATTTGGCTAAACTATCTCTTTAAACCAGCGTAGATTGCAGACTTCCACCTCAAAACACACCCACTCCTGCGGTCGTAACTTCATCCGGCCCGAGGCTTTCGGCTCGTATCAGGCGGATCTGGCATCTAACGTACTGTCCCACCACACGTGTAATTCTACCGGAGCACAGCCCGTTGGCTCGGTTCGGAGTGGGTGGATCTGCTGAGATCTATTTATGAACTCACTCTGACAGCTAACTGCTAACAGCTGGCGCTCACAACACTTCCACTCAAAACAACACGACCATTGTGGCTTTAACGGACTGCGTGTGTCTTACTAAAATACTGCTTGTTGATCGGAGTTTCGTTGTTATTAAGGCAGGTCGCTGTGTTTTACGGGAGTGCGAATCTGCGATTTCACTTCCTCCCAGATTAGCAACCGGCTAGCCAATCCCGCGCTCCATCCGGGAACCAGTTATCAATCCTTCTGCACAAGGAGTGTTTTAATATAAAGACGTACGAGCGTGTGTACTTGACGGTTTGTGAACGTCAATTTAATGTTTTTATTTTTACCTTCTCCTCGTCTGAAAGTGGCTCCTCAAAGTCGGTCATCTTGGCTGTGGCGGAGCCTCACGCCGCGGCGCATGCTGGGTAGTGCGCGCTGTCACGCTCGTGACCATAATAGGGCAAAACGGAGTGCGAGCCACCGCCTCGCGCAGCTCCTGCTCTCCTCTCCCGCCTCCTCCGTTCTGACTGTCAACTCTCGCAGAGGATATACGGGGAGCACGACTTCGAGGAGCACTTTCTAATGGGGATTTTGAATCATAGCGGTGCCTCGAATCGTTTAGATCAGTGCATAAAAAGTTTCATTCAACGATTCGTGTTGTGGTCTTTTCTGCAAGTTACATTCTGACGCCAGGAGGTGGCGACAGGTGAATGTGTTTTTGTCACTGAATAATTCGCTCAGCAGATTCTTTAAATCAATTCTTTCATCAATTTGCTCTGGCTACCAATAGCTGCTCGCATTAAATTCAAGACATTAATGTTTGCCTACAGAACCACCTCTGGCTCTGCACCCCTTTACCTAAATTCATTACTTCAGACTTATATGCCCTCTAGAAGCTTGCGTTCTGCAAGTGAACGACGCATTACTGTACCATCCCAAAGAGGCACAAAATCACTTTCACAGACTTTTTCATTAACTGTTCCCATCTGGTGGAATGGACCTGCCCAACTCAATCCGAGCAGCTGAATCCTTACCCATCTTCAGGAAACGGCTAAAAACACATCTCTTCCATCTTTATTTGACCCTCTAACTCTAGCAC
Source organism: Gymnocypris eckloni scoliostomus (assembly GCA_027564155.1). Classification (NCBI taxonomy): domain Eukaryota; kingdom Metazoa; phylum Chordata; class Actinopteri; order Cypriniformes; family Cyprinidae; genus Gymnocypris; species Gymnocypris eckloni. The sequence goes on from CM050420.1 coordinate 15,532,352, forward strand.
TCTCTATTCTAATTTTATTTAATCTAATCTGTCTTCTTTTTATTAAAAACCACACAAATATTTGACCCTCTATCAGTAGCATATTTATTCTCTAACTGCTAGCTTTTCTTGTAAAACTTACACTAAGTTTAATTATATATAAAAAAATAATCCTATATGTGTACTGTGTTAGGCTAACCAGGACTTGTAATAGCACTTGCATATTGTTGCTCTTTTGTTGGTTTTGATTGCTTCTATAATGTCCTCATTTGTAAGTTGCTTTGGATAAAAGTGTCTGCTAAATAACTAAATAAAAATAAATAAATAATACCAAGTTGATCTAAACACATCTTTGTATCCTTTTTTATGAAGAAATGATTCCCCAAAAGTAGCAAATAATAATAAAAAAAAATTGGAATTGGTCCAATTGGAACACACACACACACACACACACACACACACACACACACACACACACACACACACACACACACACACACACACACACACACACACACACAACCACTTTCCATAGGCGTAATGGTTTTTATACTGTACAAGCTGTATGTGCTATTGCCCTACACCTACCCTACACCTAAACTTAGCCCTCACAGGAGACGGTGCATTTCTATTTTCCCTCAAAAAAACTCACTCTGTATGATTTATAAGCGTTTTAAATTATGGGGACACTGAAAATGTCCTCATAAATCACCTTCTCCTTGTAATACCTATGTCATACCCATGTCATTATACAAATTTGTGTCCTCATAAACCACATAAACATGCACACACACACACACACACACACACACACACACACACACACACACACACACACACAGGTTTTGTCAGATTTGTAAATGACTACAGGTATACGTTAAAATTTAAGCCAAAATAGTAATTCCCTTAAAACAAAATACATGTTCAACAAGATAACTGACTAATCCTTTCTGTGATTCCTCTGCTGTCCTACAGAGAGCAGCATTTATCTAACTAACATTTGAGCTGCTGTTGGATGTAAAAAAAGAAAGAAAAATGTAAAAACCTTTATTGAGCAGTAGAGGGCGCGATTACTCTGCCACTATCTGTGAGAAGCACATTCACATCTAAAACCATAGAGGTGAAATCACTGCAATGCTAGCCAACAGAATTCACATCTGGGGCCTGTTTTATTCTCACGAATCTGACACAGAACTTCAAAATTCACTTATTCAAAAGGAGATAAATAGAAAGTGAAGTATTTTCTGTTAATGTTTCCATTTGCTGAAGGAGTTGCACAATGCTTGCACATTTGTGTAAGTGACTTAAAGAGTCACATAAATGCAATGTACATAAAAATGCAAGCAGGACATTATGAAAGGAAGAGGATGATCCATCGAGCTTCATTTTAATGCTCTGGAACTAATGTGCTTGCCTGGAGAGAAGTGCACCACAGAGGAGCCTTTAGGCCCCTATATTTCCCCCTTTCCCCTCCTCTTCTCCCATCTCTTCTGTCAGAGCCTGATCTTTTAGGTTTCTTGCTTATAGCACCATACTTCAACCTACAGAATAAATATGATTCTTAACCGAGCAGAATTAAACAAAGCAATACGTCCAGACTTGCAAATTCTTTCCACAAACTTTCAAACAGTTTTCAAACATGAGTATGATGTCTCAACAGAGAAAAAGAGCAAAAGGACACAGAGAGGAACATTTTTATATATTCTATAGTGTGCTGAGGATATTCTCATGGTTGAACACAGCAAAACGATAACTGGAACAAATGTGTGTGTGAACTCTTCATAGCTTATCATCACAGCACAGCTAAATAGGGGTAGTGAGGGACAAGAGAAGCGAGAGATAAAGCCATCCATCACTAATGTGTCATCTCTTTGATCATAACCAACATTAGTGTATATTGGTTTATATTTCTTTAATTTGTGTCCCTCACACTGCACTTTGCAGTAAAAAATCTGTGTGTGTGCGGTGAGGAAGTGAGGTGTGTTCCCACGGCCTGTGCGTGTGGTAACCTTACCTCCCTTTGATCCTGCTTTGCCCTGATAGATTCTGCCACACACTCACATACTTGGGAAGGCACTGATGTGATGTGACAGTTGTTAAGGCCTCTCGCTTTGATGTGGAGGGATATGTAGAGGTATTAGCCCTTCTGTGATCCAATCAAACATGCACGGACTCTTCCAAACCACACGCATGTGCTGTAACTGAGAAGCTTTTGTTATTTCACAGTAGAGGAGACACTGGATTTCACTTCCTATTTTTCTCTCATGGTATAATTTCTGTGTGATTATCAGCAAATGTGATTAAAACCAAACACACAGCGCTGTCCCGAACTCACACTTGGTCGCCAATATAATATTGCCAAAAGCATACAAGGAACAGCTTGGGCAGGAACGAACAAAATATTTGGAAATATGTGGAAAATGTGTATTATACATATAGCAAATAAAAATGATATAATATAGTATAATTTAATGTAATATAATACAAACACACATATATACATTTCAATTTTGTTGAAGCATAACTACCACTAAATGTATTCTTTGTGCAGGCATTTTTGCATTGTATGATTTATTTGACATGTTTCAGCCTGTTTAGTTGTGCCAATGTAAAGCAGAGTATTTCTTTGTCTCACTATCCTTCTTTCTGTCTCATTCTCTCTTCTGTTTGAACCTAAAGAGGTTGAGATGGTCCCAGTTGCCCCAACAAGATGCTGTTAAGGTCCCTTCTTTACCAGAAGGCTTTATTTTCTATTTTATTTAACACAGCCATTCAAGACTCATGCATTTAAGAAACAAAAACAGAGACAAACCAGTCTATGGAGACGTTCAGTTATACAGATGAAGTGTTCTATGCTTTAGCGGATCATGCACAGCTTATAAAGTATATTTTTGTGGAATGGTAGACATTACTTTGTGGCTTTAAATGTGATAGGAATAACTATTAGTCAAGCTGTTAGTCTACTGCTATTGCTGTGTCACAACCAATAAGACTGGACTGCTAGATTCATCTCCACAGAGGAATTCTGGTTACGAATGAACCTAGTCTTCAGCACTAACACACACACACACACACACAATGAGGACAGTGAAAAATCAGGGGCTATCATTCCTCCAAACTCAGACAGCAACACAGAGACAGAGGAGGGGGACAGAAGGTCAGGTTTGTTTGACGGTAAAGCATCACAACACCCTGCAGTGTTTGTTTTTGCTGCTGGTGTTTAAGGGGAAGAGCACTATCAGCACGTTCAGGTGTGTGTCAGTATGTTTATTTGTGTGTGTGTGTGTGTGTGTGTGTGTGTGTGTGTGTGGGGTAGGGGGTGATGGTGTTTTGAGTAAACACCTGGGGAAACTATTGTAAAGGTAAAATCATCCATTATTGACATTTGACATTTTATGGTCATTTTATGGCACTTGATCTGCACACAGTACACAAAATCTCAGACAGCAGAGACCCTGATGAGTCATGAAGACTTAAAATGTAGAATAACTGAATGGTAAGAATATTAGCTTTGTATCTAGATCAATATGAGTAATACAAGATGCACTTGTTTATAAGAGAAACATATAGCCTAACAAATAGACTGCTTCTTATCATATCCATACTGCCCTAAATGCATAAATGAACACAAATGCTCATGAGTAAAAAGCCAGGTTAGATTCAGAGAAAACTGAGCATAAATCTAAATTTAAGAATACGAATATGAATAAAATATGAATAAGAATAAAAAGAATAAGAAATTTTTGTTTTATTTTATTATTTACATATTAATACCATTAACGTTTATATTTAAAGTGTTAATTTTTTTTTCAGTAATTTGTTATTTGCTTTGTCATAATTTTATAATACAAAATTTTTTCATTTAGATGCCTTTTTTGGTTTGTTTTAGTAGTACTTCAACTTATTTATTTATTTACTAAATATACGTATTTATTTAATCTATTTAACATTTCTTTAAGTTTTCATTTTACGTTTTCATCTCTGTGTGTTTATTTACTCTTTACTTTAATTTACTAGCAAATAAATAAATATCATTTTTTTGTTTTAGTCAATAATAACATCACTGGTCTTCAAAGAGTAAATGTGCTGTTCTCATTCACACACTTTGTCTCTGTCTTATGCAATGTATCTTGTAAATACTGGAAGTGCTGGTTGCTAAATAAGTGGAATAAAGAAAGAACAAACAGAAGAGAAAAAAGGATGAAATCTTTTTATCCAAGAACACTGGGAAAGACACAAATTAAAGACTCAAAGAGAAAATCAATTCAGAGAAGAAACAGAAATACTAGACTCTTTTATTGTACAGAGTTCGCTCTTCTCTTTCATCGCTCAAGAGACTTTACTATGTCCTCAGGTATTTTAAACATCAACTTTGACTCAGATGTTTCTCTTAGAAGGGAAATAAAGAACAAAAACAAATGAGTCAGTTGTTGACTTGGTCTTAGAAGAATCTAAGGAAATTTGTGTTCACACTGTGACTTTTAATGTCAGACTTCGGTATGTTGGTGAATCTGAGCACAGTGTGAGACATTGTTGAGATCTGCAATGACTGAGGACTTTCCTATTTAATCTCATTGCTCTCTCTGAACAACTGTGATATTAAAAAGAAAATGTACTTTCTGTGGGTGTCAAGAGAGAGTGAGAATGATTATTGACAGTGATATGTCGTGATGTTGCATATCTCTAATGTGATGTGATGTGCTGTGTTGTTTTCTCAAACTGGGTGGGAATGTGTTTATTGAAATGTTTACTAAGACTTTCAAACATGCACAAACATCTCTCTCTCCGTTTTCTCTCTCTTTTCTCTCAGTATTTAGAAAATACTCTTACATTGGAACCAGACATAAAAGCAGGTTTCCACACCTGTGTCAGAGATACACAGGTGTTTTAATCTCATTCTCTTGACATCTCCGTCAGTCATCTGCCACACTCTCTCCGTCTCTTTCTACCCTCACAACAGCTGTAGATGGGCAGAATATATGGCTATGTAAACACATTAGGAGTCTGTTTATGGCTGAGTAAACCCCTACAGTTTAAACACTTTTGAGAAATGTAATTCAAGAGCCAAAGTGAAGTGCTGTGAGAGGAAGCGCCGTTTAGGTGTCCTTGGCATGCCTGTTTATTTTGGTTGGGGTGTCCTTGCCAGTGGACAACTCTCATCGGGGGTGAGGGGGTTAGATGATGTCAGCTCTGAGACGAGGATGAGAAAAATGTCAAACAAACCAAGGAGCAAAAGAGAAGAACTCAGCTGTTACAATTGTTGAGTGTGTGTGTGCATGTGTGCGTGCGTGCGTGCGTGCGTGTGTGTGTGTGTGCGTGTGTGTGTGTATGCGAATGTCTTCGTGTTTTGTATGTGTATTGGTTTATTAGGTTAGTCATGCGATGGAAATCTTAAGAATGTAACAATTCTGGTTCTGATTCTACTGAATGATTAATTCCATTCTATAATGTTTTATAGGGTAAGAATGGACTTTTTATGGTATTTACTTTTTAAACAACCTGTTGTCAAATGTTTGTTTCATAATGTTTGGATCATACTAATTTTACTAACAATTGTTCAGCAGACAAAATGTTTTTCAAAGTATACAAAAACCTCATAAAACAGTTTTGAAAGTTGTATGTTGTTAACATAAGGTGAGCATGCCATAAAGATGCAGGGCAGTTGTGGCCTAATGGATAGAGGGTAGGACTTGTAACCCAAGGTTGTGGGTTCGAATCTTGGGTCTGGCAGGAATTTTTGGTGGGGGGAGTGAATAACGAGCGTTCTCTCCATCTTCAATACCATGACTGAGGTGAGACCTTTGAGCAAGGCACTGAACCCCCAACTCCTCCCCGGGTGCAGCAGCATTGGCTGTCCACTGCTTTGGTTGTGTGTTCACTACTGTGTGTGTGCACTTGAATGGGTTAAATGCAGAGCACAAATTCCGAGTATGGGTCACCATATGTGGCAACATGTCTTTTCAAAATTCAAAATTCAATTCAAGACTTTAAGTCTATACCTCACAATCTGGTTTTCATGTTAAATTGGTGTCTACTTTGACTAAGGTTGTTTTGTTTTGTTTCGTAAATCACACTGAATGATTAATTCATCAATTGAACCGATCTGATTGGTGTTTGCTGTTCAACTCACTGATTCGGGTTTCCAGTCAAAGCGACTCTCCAGTTTCAACACAACGATTCAATGATCTGGAATGACTGGAGTAACAAGAGTAAGTGAACAGGAAAGGTGATATTTGAGTGTATTTTAATATTTTGACCCTGACCCCATAATCCCAGGAACCAAATTTTGTGAAGTGTGTTCAGAGATCATCGGTACACTTAAACTCACAGTCACCAAGCAACTTCAAAGTCACCTGAATTATACCCCAGCCCTCTATCTATCTGCTCTCTGTCTCGCTCTTGTGCACTCATACCTTTCAGAGGACTGGAATCCCATGCATTTGACCCAGAGACCCTCAAACCAACAAGCAGATTCAGCATTCACTCACTCATACATGTAATCAGATAATCAATATATCATAATAACATAATAAACAATAAGTCCTTTCACAATTAGTAAAATCACAAGACAGTATACTTACAAATGTTTTAAACTCTAAAAGTACCTGCCTATGCAAAGCACAATTAAAATCAGATATCTCAATATCTCAACATTCCCCCAATCCAAATGCCAGTGAGGAAAACTGTTTTCAGTTTAGATGAAAAATCTCCACTGATGGGGTCCACCAAATATAAATGGGAAGATTATTCCATTTAGGAGCCACTACAGAGAATGTTTGATCACCTTATGACTTATTATGGACAACCAGATATATGCACACGATTATCAAAGCCACATATGTAAGTGAATGCACAAATACATTCGACTACAAAATTTGGGACCGATTTGAAGAGCTGTTTATTTTTTTCTGTATGTTTTTTCTGTATGTTTAAATATAACAAAAATTACAAACAAAAAAATTACAAACAAAAATAAGACGTGATCCTATTTAAATTTAATTGAGTTTAAATATGATATTAAAAACACTAAAGAAAAAAGCACATAAAATAAGACATATTTCAGATTCTGCACTATTTCTAGTTTACTAATCAAACATGTTTGATAATGAGAAACTGTTAGATGTTCTTGGAGATTATGCAGCTTGATGTCATTAAAGCAAAAGCCGGACAAATCAGATATTCTCAAATGTAAATTTTTCAATTCAACCTTAAACTCAAAATGTTAGACTAATAATATATTCATTATAATGAAAATTTAGAAAAGTAGACAAATGCAAAATATTTTCACATTAATACCAACTTATGTCATGATATTGTAGATGGCACAGACTGATGGATCCTAAATGCAAAATGACGATATTCACAGAACAGATATTCATGGCATTCAAACTATACTTGGCACCTCTGATTGGTTAATGTTGCATGCACAGCCATTCGCATGGCACTTTCAGGGTTCCTCTGAAACCTCCACCTTCCCCAGCTCCACCTGTATAGATCTGCAACAGGTTATTATATATGCTATTCGTGCAGCAGTTGTATGTCTTCAACACTCACAGCACAGTATTGTTTGTATAGGAAGTAGCAAGTTCCTGTTCTTGCTTTGCAGTTGCAACGGCAATAATTTACAACAACTGCAATAACCACCACCAGCAGCAGCAGCAGTGTAGCAGATCTATTCCTCTGAGACCAAATACATTAACATTGTTATGTCCATTACCATGCTCAAACCTTCAGAGAGATGTCATGATGGAAATAAACAAAAAATGCATTAATGTAATTCAACTCAACATAATACCTGCAGAAATTATACTTGAAAACAGCACTATTTCAATGTGAATCATTCATCAACAATGATGAAAATGTCTTGTAATCACTGCACACTGTATAGCCTCCAATTCCTATCATACTCATATGGTCAGTGAGTACAAAGCTTTCTGTGAACAGATGTAAAGACAGCACACAGTATGCCAGGATAGATAGAGCGGAGAGTAACAGGGCAGATCAGTCGAAGGCATTCTTGAGTGCTGACTCAGGGGTTTTCTTTTTATTTTTTATATGGTACCATGTTATGGACTCTATGTTCTGTTTTGCAGTCACTCCCTACCTTCCTCTGCAATCTTATAAACATAGGTTAAACCAAAAAGGTGCTCCTCGTACATATACCTCTCTCTATCGCTCTATCAAATACACAACCACACTATGTATTTCACAACCCCAAACATGTGCAGAGGAACTAACGCATCAGATCTGGCAACTTTACTAACATTTCCTACTACATTAAAGAAAACTAAAGCAATGTTTCTGAGAATATGACTTGATACGAAGCAGCCCTCACTAACCGGCCCCTCTTCTCCATTAAACCTATTTACAGTAAATAGAGAAAAACAGTAAAAATAACCACAACTCAAACAGCTTGAATTATATGGAATAAATTGGCTGTCAAAAATCAATTGTGTGTAAATCAAAACCATATGTGTGTCATTATAAAAACTTCAAAAGTGTGATTCTATGAGGGATTGCAAAATCTGTTATCAAACCAGATACAGATATGACATTTGCTTTGTTTTTTTTTGAGTATGACTCCAAAACGTATGACCAAGTTGAGTTTACACACGAAAATGTCTTTCCATAACAATTTTTCCACAGAATTAGTGCATTTATGCATGAACGTGTAGGTACTGTATATTTTAACTATTGTGGGAAAAACCTCTATGATAAAATTATATTGCATATGAATTTATATTGATATTTCAATCATATCATATCAATGCATAATCGCCTATAATACTTAAAGGGATAGTTCACCCAAAATGACAATTCTGTCATTAATTACTCACCCTCATGTCGTTTCAAACCCATAAGACCTTTGTTCATCTTCAGAAAACAAATTAAGATATTTTTTGATGAATTCCGAGAGCTCTCTAACCATCTCTCAGACAGCAAGGATCCTAAAATGATCAAGGTCCAGAAACGTAGAAAGGACATAGTTAAAATAATCCATGTGACATCAGTGGTTCAACCATAATATGAGTATACTTTTTGTGCAAAGAAAACGAAAAATAAAGAATTTCTTCAACAATTCTTCTCCTCCGTTTCACCCTGGCGCCATTTTGGAAATATCACATACGTAAACAATGTATGCAATGTATGTATGCAGTTACGTTGTTTAAGATCCAATCAAAGCATACTAATTAATATGATTAATGCAATTAATCACATCCAAAATAAAAGTAGTTGTTTACATATTAAATGTTTATGTGTATTGTGTTTATTTATTATGTATATGTATAAATACACACACATACAGTATACATTTTCAAAATATTTACATGTATATATATATTATTATATTATATATACATTTATTTAATATATAAACATAAATGTTTTCTTAAATATATACAATCATGTGTTTGTATTTATATATACATAATAAATATACGAAGTACACAACATATATTATGTAAACAAAATATTTTATTTTGGATGCGATTAATCGCGATTAATCATTTGGTAGCACTATAAACAACATAAACAATGTCTCTGCGTACATACATTGCATACGTTGTTTATGTAAGTGATACTATCCAAAATGGCACAAGGGTGACACAAAGGAGACAAATTCTTGAATAAAGTCCTTATTTTTGTTTTTGTTTGAAATATCCCTTTAATTTCTTAACTATTCTATATTCTATAGCAGTATGAATTCTTACCAACCTGATGAAGAGCTTCACCTGATGTCAGCCTGAGGAGGTGAATAAGGTAGAGAATGATGTATGGAGAAAGAAAGAGAGGAATTGAGTAACGTTACGGTAAAATCTGATGACATGCAGGCATTCAGATGGACAAATGGTGAGTTGATGTCACTGATAGTGTGCGGGGGGGTCTGTGATACTGATATCTTTTACTCTGGGAGCAAGTGTATATGTATGTGCGCTTGCATCTTTAGCACTGTCCTGACTGGAGTTTTGGGTCTCATTCAGACCCCAGCATGCACTGGAGCAGGACAAGGTGACAGGAGAAGTAATGAAGATGAATGTGTGTGTGTGTGTTTCTCAGAAGGCTGCTTTTCTGCTCAGATTAAGATCAGGCTTGCTGATAAAAATGCCCGCCAGGCCACTCAGAAACCCAACACTGCTCTCTTCTCTTCTCTTTCCTCACCTCTCTTCATCCCCCCCTTTTCCCACTCCCTTCATCTCCGTCCATTCCTCATGTATAAGTACAGGAATGAGCTTTTGGTTTTTGTCTTCCTTTATAGTCTTTTACAATGGAAGTTTGCTTAATTGCAAATATTTCCCTCAGTTCTCTATGTACAGTATGTTGTATATGTGTAAAAGAGAGCTGAAAGGCAGCTACTAAAGATTGTTTAGGTAAAAGGACAAAATTGTGTACTGTAATGAGCACTGTAGGGCCAGGGAGGTTTGAAAACCATATAAATCCTAAAATAAATTTATGAGATAAAAAAAGAAAAACATTTGAAATTTTGCAATATTTTAGTCAAAATATTTAAATTGAATATTTAAATATTTAAATGTAACATTTAAATTTAACACAAATGCTGTTCTATTGAACTTTGTTCTTCAAAGAATCCTGAATGAAATGTATCACAGTTTTTCCAAAATTATTAGGCAGCACAACTGTTTTCAACATTGATGATAATAATAAATGTTTATTGAGGATCAAATCAGCATGCTAGAATGATTTCTGAAGGATCATGTGACACTGAAGCCTGGAGTAATGGCTGCTGAAAATTCAGCTTTGACATCACTAGAATAAATTACATTTTGAAATGTTATTTTAAACTTTAATAATATTTTACAGTATTTCTCTGCTATGACTTAATTTCTAGTACTTTTGACTTTATTCTCAAAATATTTGTATTTTATTCTCGTAATTTTGAGTTTATTCTCAAAATATTTCAACTTTATTCTCAAAATATTTTTACTTTATTCTTGTATTTCTACTACTTTATTCTCATAATCTTAATTTTATTTCTAAATATTATGACTTTATTCGTAGTCTTAGAATTTAATTTTTTTTGGTATTGAAACGCCATTGTACATTTTTTTTTACTGTATATTGACTAAATAATTTCAGCCTTGCTGAGCACAAGACGTCTTTCAAAAACATAAAAAAAACTATTTCTGACCCCAAACGTTTGACCAATAATGTATTTGTTGTTTGATATACAGTTATGTGGCCATGGCCACCAAATATGACATACATCAGCTACTATTATATTACAAACCAACATCTTCATCCATCCAGCTAATAAATTTCACCTCATAAGAAACCCTTCTTGTTTATCATTTACATAAAAAACATCTATCGTGCTTCACTATGTTACTTTATTTTATTAAATCCTGAGTTCTTTTCATCTGACAAAATATTTTTCTGATGGATGAAGTGAATAGAATAGAGCGCCGTATGAGATAAATCATATAACCTTTTATTCGGTCTCAAAAAACATCCCTTCTCAGAACTGCCAGAGCACAGTGCAAACCCAAAATGGGCATGAGAGTTGTCTGTAGCACAACTTCTCTGAACCAGGTTTCATAAATCACTGTATGAAAGCTTGATCCTAATCAGGGTTATGCACTCTCTCACCCGCCAGTGGAATTAGGGCAGACCCAAACAGACCACTCAGTGGGCCAAGATCGGTGGCATTTGTCAGATACCATGCTGCCTATTTATTTGCTGGTGACATGTGGCTGCAGGCAACACTGATCTATCTCTATCCCTCTGTTTCTATATCTCTCTATCAGCCACCTGATCCTCCAGAGTCATATTAAGTGTGTTTAAGGCCACTGTCAAATGGCCTGAATTATCATCCTGTAACGATTAGTAATAATGGCCCACAGCTCATTCAAGGCAATCTGAGAACTGTACCACAGCCTTATTGTGCACATCTGCTTCCCTATGAGAGCACACTATACTTAGAAAACACTTAATGTTTGACAGATTACAATACTTTCACTTTTACAAAACTCACACACAAAGAGTATGTAAACAAAGCTGCAGTGTAACTGCAATATTTACCATCAATATGTTTTCGTTTGTAAGTATAGTAAAGCTACAGTCTCCACCTACTGTATGTGTCAAAGTATAGTACATGACTCAAGGCTTTAATTGGATATTTGAATGATTAAATAGACATTGTGCACTACCTTTGTCTTTTGCAGCAAGTGCACAGTGCAGAGACCAGTTGTAGTGTGATTGACCTGTATATGCCGAATGAAGCTGAACTACACTCACATTATCTAGATAGTAAAACTGCATGCAAGTGCAAGTAAACTGACTAAAGGTATATATTCTTAGAAATAAAGAAACAAAAGCTGTTACAATGTTGGTACCTTTTCAAATATTAGTACCTAAAAGGTTCAAATGTCTACCTTTAAAAAAGGTATCACCCCAGTGACAGCTTTTGTACCTTTTTTCTGAGTTTATGTTCACATTAGAAACATTTCTGTGAAACTTTGCAGATAAAAAAGTTTGATGCCTGTTGTCGGTAGTGTAACAGCTTTCTGTTGGTCAATTGGCTTGACGGTCTTGAACACAATGAGAAATACGGATGGGAAAATCTTACTTTTGTGTGAAATTCATAGTTGTGTAGATTCCCATTGAAGTGACTGGATTTCGCTACTTAAATTTCACTGAACAATGGTAAATGTGAATGCAGTTTAGCAGCATTTATGCTGCATAACAGCCTTTATACAGGAAATAAAGGGATTTATTGTCAAACAATTGTGTATTTCTTTTGATAAATGCCATAAATCATAAATGATTCTCAAGAGTGGTTCGTTGAATGTTTATAATGAAATTGACCATTGTAAAAACATATTTTTCCAATAAAAGCAGATCTTCTGAAAACACGTGTTGTACCTAATCAAGGAGAGAAGATTGTAGGACATGCTGTGGTTAGAAAACAAACTGAAAATCACAAGCAGACACAAGCCCCACTGTGATGGAGGCCTGTTCAAAGCTCCCTGTCATTAATATAATCAGCTCATTATTGGGCAGTTCATGTTGGTCATTGGTCACGTTTTGTAGAAAGAGAGGCCCTTTTACTAAGCAGTGCTTATGTCTGAGATCTCTCTTAAGATATCCTAATGCAAACTCTGGTTTAAACCAAGAGGTCAATTTCTGGCTGGTTAGAATGACTCTTAATGGAGTAGTTCACTTCCAGAATGAAAGTTTCCTGATAATTTACTCACCCCATGTGATCCAAGATGTTCATGTATTTCTTTCTTCAGTCGAAAATATGTTTTTTTTTGTGGGAAAACAATAAAGGATTTTTCTCAATATAATAGACTTCAATGGTGGCCAATGGGTTGAAGTCAAATTGTAGTTTCAATGCAGCTTCAAAGGGCAATCTCACCCAAGACATAAGTGTCTAATCGGCCATTTATATACTTTTTAACCACATATGCTCATATATGCTCATCTTGCACTAAGTCAACCTTGCACATTACATAATCACATTGGAAAGGTCACACGGTAGTACCAATCCAGTGTTTACAAAGCAAACCTGCAAAGAAAGTCAAAACGCACTTTACAAATAATGGTAAAACAACTATGCGGACCACTTTTGAAGTTGTAAGAAGAAAATGTGATCAAATTTGTTGCCCTTTACCCCCTAACTTTTTGAACTGAAGTACACAGATGAAGAACTAACCACGGCGTGACCTTTCCAATTCAATTACGTAATTTGTGAAGACGCACATGCCCATCGCAAAGCTAGTGCAAGATGAGAATTTGTGCTTAAAAAGTATTTACATTTTTATTTTCTTAAGAAAATGACTGATCGTTATGCTGGATAAGACCCTTATTCCTCGGCTGGGATCGTCGTGTAGAGCCCTTTGAAGCTGCACTGAAACTGTAATTTGTACCTTTAACCCGTTGGTACCATTGAAGAATATAATATGGAGAAAATTCATGGAATTTTTTCCTCAAAACGTAATTTCTTTGTGACTGAAGAAAGAAAGAAAGATATGAACATCTTGGATGACATGGGGGTGAGTAAATGACCAGGAAATTTTCATTCGGGAAGTACTGGAACTACTCCTTTGAGGCAGAGCTGAATTTTCAGCAGCAATTGTTCCCATCTTTAGTGTCACATGATCCCTCAGAAATCATCCTGATAAAATGTGGTACTCAAGAAAAATTTCTTAATATTATCAATGTTGAAAAAAGTTTTATATATATTAAATATCTCACTGACCACAAACTTTTGATCAGTAGTGTATATATATATATATATATATATATCTCATTATTGTAGATATTTTACCAGTGCTCAATTATTTTTAGAGGACTTCAAAAAAGGATAAAGTTAACTTGACATCATTAAGTTCCAGAACAATTAGAAACATGACATCAACAGGTAAGGTAATTGGCTTAAAAATTGACGGGAGAGCATGCTGAAGTAAAGCAAAATAAAATGACTCTTTATGTCATACTTAATGTCTTTATATGAACTTCTGCTGAAAAAAATAACAACACAGTTAACAAGTACCACAGCACAGGAAAGCTAAAGAGAGCTTACTACCAGTCACAGCTGTTAACACCTTTCTTCATGTTTACACAGGCAATGATGAGTTTTATAATAACGTGTCATTTTTGCTCAACTGTTAGCTAATGTCCTTAGTGCATGCTCGTTTATATTATTAATATTACCTCTGTAGCTTCCAGAGAAACTCTCTGTTAGGGCTCCATGTGGAGTGAGCAGCCCACATAGCTGTCATCCATTTTGTCCTCTTGAGCCCTTCTGACCAGCCTCATTCATTCTGTTATATTCAGTACCGATAGTAAAATACTGTCCAGTATGGGCACGTGATGTATGTTTAGCACAAGGTTGTGTTTTCAATAACATGGGATGTACATATTCAGCTATTAGCCAATATAATATCTGATAGGCTCAGAGTCAGTTTAAAATATTATTTTAAAAGCAGCACACCTTTTGTCACAAAACAACACTCACAGAACAAAATTCTCACATCAAAACGAAACCAAAAATACACCAACATGTTACGGCACAGCTTGTTCTTGAATCTTAAACTTTTACCGTCCTCTGACCAATTCAAAACAAAAACAAAGAGCGAAAAAGAAAGAGAGAAAAATCTGCCATACTGGGCAAAGTGTGCAAGGCGCTCATGAGAAATGTAGATTTCAGTTGTAGTGCTTTCACAAAATAATTTCAAATAAAGCCATGCAACAAATAAGAGGGATTTGAGAAGGCAAGGTAAAAAAAATGCAAGGGATGGACTTCATATCCCAGAATGCCGTGGACAAAATCCTGAGGAACGGGGGGAAGTGGGTGTGTCTCAGGTCTGGTCCAGCCATTCGGCACGTTTAGGAGCTTTGCAGGTGTGAATGTCGACGGCCTCTTCGCAGTTTTTGCACTCCACGGCGCAGCACCACTTAAACTTACACTCGCACTTGGTGATGCGTTTTATGCGTGTGGTGTCGTAACCCCGCCCACAACACATGACCTCGCAGCCGTCGGTCCCCCGGGACATCTTATTACAAAACCGACCGGAAGTACCCAATGAACCTAGAATGTGAAGAAGGAAAATAATTACTAGTTTTGCACAAAAACCCAGATTTTACATCGGCCATCAAGTGGTGACCCACAGTAAATCTGTACAATAACAAAAAATAACTGATCATTACCAGGACTTAATCCATTAAACGCAAAATTCAAAATACAGGTAAAACACCTGTAAAAAATAAATATGAAATTTCCTTCAAATTAATTTAGTACATTTGGCATATTTTATGATTTTTGTGTGTACCCTACAAAATAAAGGATTTTATAATGTTTTAACAACAACCATCAAATTATTAAATATCATTTTACTAAGATACATTTTACTAATTACATTTTTATATATGCTCCCTGCTCTTTCATTATTAAAATGTTAATAAATTCTTGATAAATATTTTTTTATATTATTATTCATTATAATGTAATTTATTTAGTCATATACATTATATTAATATATTTACTATATGTATCTGCTTTACATTTCTACGTTTATATTTATGTTATGTATATTAATATGTATAACGTACTCGGTTACTATCGTAACCTCGGTTCCCTGAGATACGGAACAGTACTGCGTCTTGTAAAGGCATATGGAAAATGCCTTTTTCTCTTGAACTGAAGTCTTATTTAATCACGCTGTTGAAACTGCACGACTATTGGTTCGTGCAGGTGTAGAAAAAACGAACCAATGGGTCGGCAGCGGGCTACCGAACCTATGGCGATGATATTTTGCCAAATTCCGCCCGTCCGGGCATGTCTGGCTATATAGCGGTTAATATTGCCATAGGATCCTCAGGTTTACTTCGACTGAAGCTCCGACTGAGTCGTGCAGCTACCTGGCACAGCAAAGTCGCGGTACTGGTTCCATATCTCAGAACCGAGGTTACGATAGTAACTGAGTTCGTTCCATCGATACTCCACTGTACTGCGTCTTGTAAAGGCGCATATGAATTTAATCACACGGTTGTGTTTTAGGGTAGATGAAGCGACTGTATATGCTTCCATAAACATAAATGCCCACAGGGAAGTAAGTAGTATACTTCAGGCTAAAAGCGAGCTAAACTCATAGAGGTCATGCTCGGCCTGGATAATCGTTCCACTTCTGTATACTCAGTTAACCGGAGTATGCAGGGTGCCAATCAGAGAGCCTGAGCGCATTGCGGTCAAGAAATCTCTGACAGGATTGTTCCACAGCGTATGTGTACAAGCTCATCTAAGCAGAGGACTCTGGCCTGTAAGGCCGGTATGTCAGGTTATAAAACCTAGCAAATGTGGGACGGAGTGGCCCAGCCAGCCACCGTACAAATCTCTGTAATGGATACACCGCTAGACCACGCCCATGAGCCATGCCTCTAGTCGAATGGGCTCGTGCTCAATGGGGCATTGCAGGCCCAAAGAAGAGTATGCCAGCATGACAGCATCCACTATCCACTTAGAGAGTCTCTGCTTCGTGACGGATGTCCTTTGGTGCGGTTACCGAAGCTAACAAAGAGCTGTTCCGTATGCCTAAAAGGGGCGGAAGCCTCGGCACGTTCTCAGAGCTCTGACAGGGCATAACAAAGATAACTCCCAGTCCTCCTCAGGCGGAGCGCGGAGGCGTGATGACCTGAGCTCTGATGCAGGGTTGAAAGTACCTTGGTGTGCGTAACCATGCCTTGGTTTCAGGACGACCTTGAGTCGTTGGGCCCAATTCCAGGCAGGCAGGGCTAATAGAGAGCGCCTGCAGGTCTCAATGAACCCTAGTGCTAGTAGCAGAGCAGTTTTCAGCGAAAGTGACCCGGAGGTCCGTAACATGGCGGCTCAAGGGAGGCCTTTCAAGGCCCTCAGTACAGTGGGCAGATCCCATGTAGGGACAGTAAGGGGCCGAGGTGGATTCAAAACCTCCTGGCTCCCTTCAGAAAACGGACAACTGAGTTGTCTCTGCCTACCGACTGGCCCGCTATAGGGGCATGAAAGGCCGCTATAGCTGTACACCTTGAGTGTAGAGGAGAACGTTTTATCTAGCAGTTCCTGCAGAAAGGACAGAACCACCGCTAACTCAGAGGTAGAGGGGTTTTCACCACGGTTGAGGCACCAAGTGGAGAAAACAGACCACTTAAGGCGTGAGTCGACTCGTGACGGGCTCTAGCCTCAGAAATGGTGTTTAACACTCGCTCTGGGAGGCCAGTAGGCTCCCATTGAGCGGCCAAATCGAGAGACCCACAGCTCGGGTCGGCTGCCATATTGTTCCGTTCGCCTGAGAGAGGAGATCCCGTCTCAGGGCATGGGCCAGGGGCTGCTATCAGTAGCTGAGTCAGCTCTGACAACCAAGGTTGGTTCCTCCACAAGGGCCACCAATAGCACCTTGTGACCCTGTTCCCTGATATGCCTGACGACCTGTGGAAGCAGGGCGATCAGGGGAATGCATAAAGGAGGAGGTTGGGCCAGTTTACACACGCCTCCTGTCCTTCGAATAATAAGTTGGGCAGTGAGAGTTGTCTTTGGAGGCGAAAAGGTCTACTTCAGGTCTACTACCTGCGGATGGAGCATCCACTCCTCTGAGGGGACATTGCTCCGAGATAACATATCCGCTCCTTGGTTCAGGCTGAGGATGAGGGTTCTGTGTGAAAGTAGTTCCACCTCTGACTGGGCCAGAATGAGCCAGTCGTCGAGGTAGTTGAGAATCAGGATTCCCATCTGTCTCAGAGGGAAACAGGCGTCCATGCCCAAATATTGTTTGAGGGCCAGAGACAGCCCAAAGGGTAGGACCGTGTACTGGTAAGCCACTCCCGAAGGCGAATCTCAAGAATCGTCTGTGATGGGGGCTATCTGGATGTGAAAGTATCGTCTTTCAGGTCAGAGAACAGAACCAGTCCTCTGTGCGAATCTGCGAGAGGATCTGCTTCAGCGTGACCATCCTGAGCGGCCGTCTCGTGAGGGCGTGATTCAGGCGTCTGAGATCGAGGATGGGCGGAGGCCGCCATCCTTTGGGGACAAGGTAAGTAATAGGCTGTAAAGCCTGACTCGCTCAAAGCTGGAGAAACCATTTCTATGGCTCCTTTTTCCAGCAGCGTCATCACCTCTGAGCGCAGCGAGCATTCTCGCCCTGCACCGAGGTGGAGACCACGCCGCTGAAGCGCCGGGGTCTTCGGCGAACTGGAGTGAATACCCTCGTTTTATTATACCCATAACCCACTCTGACACTCCGGGATGGCCTGCCAGGCCTCGGCCGCGTGGCAAGGGTTGGATAAACAGTGGCCGGCTGCAGGCAGATCACTCGTGAGGAAATTGCTCTCTTTTTGAGAATGTTTGTGTTTTATCTGTATGTTGTTGTTTCGCAAGGTTAAACACACAGTGGACAGTGATGTCTCTCCCTTTAAAAAAACAATATCTGCCTGCCCTGCGGCTATGAAAACCAGAGAGTGATGGTTGTGCTGGCAGCTTTGAAAGAATGGGATTTGAAAAATGAGCCTGTTGTATCCTTGGGGTGCAAATTCCACTGGGGTGGTGGTGCTGGTGGTGGTTAGGGGGTAAGCGCATTGACCCTCTGAAATCACTGAGCTGTGAGCTGTCTGTCTGACCCAAACACACACTGATGCATGAGCTGCAGCACTGATCTCACAAAGATCTCAGAAAAACACACTGTCCTAGCCAGGTCACATGACATGACACACTTCCAGAGGGCATATGCTGTCTAAACTATTAGTTGGCTGGTCAGTCTTAAGAATGTCCTCACTATTTCTGACCCATCACCAAGTGAACATGGGATTTTTTTAGGTATTCCAGATGATCGGCTACATGCAGAGGTGTGTGAGAGCATCAAGGATTAACAAAGCAAAAAAAATCCTATCCCACCTCTTCTGACCCTGTCAAAGCCTCGGTTGGCCTTTGTACCCTTAAGGTGCCTGTTTAGGTTTAGGGCAGGGTAGGTATGAGAGTCAATTTACCTCAGTTACTGAATCCTATCTTTCTCTACACTCTCGAGTCATGTAAAATGAACATGGCTTACCACCATCAGTCTGAACCTCACGAATGAGGATCCTCTGAGGCCTGTGACTCAGCCTATAAGCCTTGATAAATTAAACACTTTATAGTTTCTCATAAACAGGATATTCCAATGAATTGACACTATATTCTTTTCACTTATCAGACATGCTGAGCACTTCATGCATTCTGACGTCTTGTATGATCTAACTCTTAATTCTGAGAAATCCATGTGAAACCCAGGTTGGACATTCATTTAGTTAATACTGAGTGATTCAGAGTCAGCAGAGTTAACTATTTGTTTCATCAGTAATACACGAGTCCCAGAATAGTTTAGTGCTACTTTCATTATTACTAAATGAGTTACACTGCTTGAAAGACATTGCTGTACTGATATTATTCAAACATTCAGGCTTAGTTTATTCTAAACTCTTTAACCCATCTCTAATTCAACCTAAAAAGCTTAACATTCAAACTTTATATTTAAGAAAATGTCAGCCCTAAGCGCATCTTTGATTCAATTGTAAACTTTGTGGTTTTGTAAAAATATAAGAAAAAACATTTGCCATTAATGCATGTATTCTTTGTGGAACAGGTATAGCCAAAAGCAAACTTCCAAAATGAAAAAAGGTATATTAAAAATCAAATAAATTATAATAATAAAAAAAAATTGTATTATTATATATACTGAACAACATTATAAACCCAACACTTTTGTTTTTGGCCCCATTTTTCCTGAGCTGAACTCAAAGATCTAAGACTTTTTCTATGTACACAAAATGCCTATTTCTCTCAAATATTGTTCACAAATCTGTCTAAATCTGTGTTAGTGAGCACTTCTCCTTTGCCGAGATAATCCATCCACCTCACAGGTATTTGAGAGAAATAGGCCTTTTGTGTACATAGAAAAAGTCTTAGATCTTTGAGTTCAGCTCATGAAAAATGGGGGCAAAAACAAAAGTGTTGCGTTTATAATTTTGTTCAGTGTAAATAATAAAATAGTTACTGATACATTAAAATCATTTAAGTAATGCAATTAATGAAACGTTTTTTGTACTTTTTGTCTTTCTTACCTGCAGCTTTGTCCATGACACAATAATCAGGTGAGTTTTCGAAGTACACCAGGTCATTTTTTGTGGCTTTCCTGAAGTCTTTATTGGCTACAGTGAATCCTGTCCCATCTTGGTTCATGGTTACCTCGATGGCACCATTGTATTTCTTGCGAAGGTAATCTCCCGTTTTACGGAAATCCGACATTGCCAACCAGCAGGTTCTCAGAGTGCACGACCCACTGACTCCATGACATTTACACTCCAGCTTCATAAACCGCTTTACAGCCTATAAAACAGAAACAAAAAAAACATCCCAAGTTGTAATTAAATAAACAGATTCCATGTGGCCAAGAATAGATAGAGAATGTAAACAGAGCTGTACAGTAACGTTATCATACAACAGTGTCAATGTGTCAGTATTTATATGCCAAAATAGTTGTAATACGTGTTTCATTCGACTTAAGATTTTGTAAGGTTTCTCCACCACACAATTTATATTATCTTAAACGTACATAACCTTACCATTCTCCCACAGCGGTTATTATGAAGGTTCATGAGTGCTCGTGCGTCTTTCACAGTTCGCTCTTTTGCATCTACAAAGGCTTTGGAAAACTTTATCCCATAGTTTATGTTATCACTGCAGCCACGACTGCCTGCAAAGACAAGAATCATGAAACCACAACAAACAAATGCAGATCCTTTATCAGACAATCACAAACACTTAATTACACTCTCTCTTCTCATATAATCTCAAACAGCACTTCTGATTTGTCCGCTAGAGACCTGCCCATAGAGGCAAGACTGGCCCCAGTGTGAGTGTTTTGTTTAAATATTAGTACAGGTCTAATCCTTCCAGGGTGGGCCATTCTCCGCTAGGATAAATTGTTTGAAGGCTAGCAGTCTGATAGTGAACTGCCACAGTTATTTTCTAACCCTAACCTGGTATTTCTAAGCGTCCTGCATGTTTGGACGTATGTCACTCACACTGATTTCTTTAGCCTGACTGAATATAAGAAAGAGCAAAAAACTCCTCTGTACTCCTTGTAATTGTCCAATTTTGTGATTGAACCAAACGTGTGCTTCACTATTTGTATTATGGAATGTACTTGCATTAAACTTTCTAAAACTCTTTTTTCTATTTGCAAGGATGCATTAAGTTGACAGTAAACTCATCTAAAATGTTGCAAACATTTAAATTTTTATACCTCTGCTGTTCTTTCGAACTTTCTATTCAACAAGATGAAAAGTCATATTAAGCAACTGTTTTCAACATTGCTAATAATATTCAATGTTTCTTGAGCACCAAATCAGCACATTAGAATGAATTCTGAAGGATCATGTGACATTGAAGACTGAAGTAATGACAGCTGAAAATGGAGTTAGCATCACAAAAAAAAAAAAAAAAAAAAGGTTAATAGTACATTTGCTGTTTATAGGCGAATCCTCTCTTGGCAACTGCTCCAATTCTAATTCCATTTCATAAACTGAATACGCACAGTGCTGCGAGAGTCTGTCCGGCTGCCAGAATCATCTCTCCAAACATTTACATCCACTATGCCTGTTTATGTGGTAAAGAGGCATAGAGAATGCTGGAGGGGTGATATTTTCACACAGGGATCTTTGGAACGCGGTATAAAAGCCAAACAGAAAGTACATTTACAGTGCAGATTTCTTGAGTAAACTTCAGGTTCAGACTGATTTAAATGATCCTGCGGGGTTTTATCTGTTTATCACACCTGGCGAGGGATTTGTGTGAATACGGCTGGATTTTCCTGTGAGATCTGGGTCCTTTCATTAATATCCCACAATGATAATGTGGGACGTGTCCAAGAGCATAACTGTTTAAAATATCATTATTCTATTCTATTCCTTAGTGATATACTGACATTACAGTATGATGATCTAGGTGTTTGCTGTATGTAATATGTGTATTTGACTGGGGGAATGCACACATACATTTATATACACTACTGGACAAATATTTGAGGTAAATATTTCAAAATAAATTTTTAATTGTTTTTGAAAAAGCCTAATTCTATCTAAAATACAGTAAAATTGTAATATTGTGTTATACAGTATTATAATATAACAATAATATGATCAACATAAATATAATAATGTATAAAATGATAGATTAATACAAATATTTTTATTTTTATTATTATTTATTGTCATTTATTGTTTATAGCACAACTGAATTTTCAGCAGTCATTACTCCAGTCTTCAGCTTCACGTGATTCTTCAGAGATCATTCTAATATGCTGATTTCTTTTCAGCTCAAAAAAGATTTCTTATTATTATTATTATACATTTTAAATCTTTTTGCTGCCTAATAATTTTGTAGAAACCATATTACATTACTTTTCAAAATATTGGGGTATATTAAATAATATAATATGTTTATTCAGCGAGGACAAATACAATTGACCAAAAGTGTCAGTAAACACATTTATAATGCAACAAAATATTATTTGTAATATTTGTATACAAATATTATTATTACTTCAAATATATGCTGCTCATTGAACTTTCTGTTTATCAAAGGTTCCTGATTTTTTTTTTTTTACTTTTATAATAAGAAGAATAAGATCAACTGAGCACCAATAAAAGCTGAAAACTAAATCAGCATAATTTGACATTGAAGACTGGAGTTATTTTAATTTGTAATTATATTTTGCAATATAACTGTTTTTACTGTTTTTTAATCAAATAAATCAAAGCATTGCTGAGCATAAAATACCTTTTAACAAAATTGTTAAAAAAATCACAATTATTCATTTGACTGCTATTGCCTCCAAAACACACACTGAGACATTTCCAGCACTCACTGCGCTGTATGACTCTCCCAAAAACGGTATGGTCTCTGTCCAGGGCACTGCAGTTCCAGCGGTGATGACGGAATTGATGCTGACACTCTCGAATCCACTCTTTAGCCCCGCCCCCAATCGACTGCATGATGTCTGGATGCTTCTGACACAACTGCCTCTGTTTATTCACCAGCCCGGGAATGTTGTCACAGATCACACGGGCACCAAGTGCTCCAATGTACCTGAAATACGGACACAAACACAGACGCTTAAAACCTGGCTTGCTTCAATCAATCACAGCAGTTGGTACTCTGCGAGCAAATTTCATTACAAAAGTGCTGAATCAGTAAACATTCAGTGATTACGCATTGTCTGATGCCAAAGAATCTGATGATTGACTCTAATCATTCCCAGAATCTTACCACTCATTAGTGGAATTTCAGAGGGAAGTTTGACAAACTGACATTTGTCATAAACAGACATTCACAAACCAATCATTATTTATGATTTATTTGAAGGCAATTGCATAATAAGTGCAACATCAACAGATTTAGAATATGCATTTGAGCCCTATATGATAACCTTGCATTTTGAGGTAAAACCTATAGTTTTTAGACGATCTGAAGTATTATATATTGGCTCCACTATCTTTGCTGTGATGTCATATTTGATTCTACTTAATTTGTTTAATGAGAGAAAAATTGATTTAATTAATTCTGGTGCGTTCTATCACTGTATATTTTTCGTTTCCTTTCTGATTGTTTCAATCCATCACTGTTTAATATTTTTTTTGTCTAACACCAACATAAACTGGCATAAACTCCTCTTTCTCATACACACCCAAATTGTATCATATCAAGCTTAATCTCAGCCATCACATAACCACACACTCACTCACTCATGTCAGACTAAAGGAGGACTTGGTTCTGCTAAAATTAGCATTTCTAATGATTAATGGAGATTTTATCTTTTGAAAAAAATGTTTGTGAATGCTGATCAACCTTTCTATGACTGTGTTCCTACCATTCTGCTGCCTCATTTGACTGTGATTATAGGGCTTTATAGTCCCTGAGCTTTGTGTTCGATATAATTTGGAAACACTAACTCACACAAACACACACACCAGGCTGGTCGCACACACCGTGGTGGTTTGCAGGTTGGCTTTACCAGCAGCAGTAAATCATTATCTACAGGACCAAAACCACATGCTGTAAAAACACAGTCAAGTCTGCTCTCATTTACACTGTGTGTCTCTGTGTG
The DNA here is from genome assembly GCA_027564155.1 of Gymnocypris eckloni scoliostomus. Classification (NCBI taxonomy): domain Eukaryota; kingdom Metazoa; phylum Chordata; class Actinopteri; order Cypriniformes; family Cyprinidae; genus Gymnocypris; species Gymnocypris eckloni. Next base: position 15,556,960 of record CM050420.1, read on the forward strand.
TCTAGTTAGGCTTGACTGGGTAAAGAATGCACGACTGTAGTAATTTGTTGCTTCTATTACCCAAATAGTGGGTAAAAACTCCTCTCCTCCCTATTTCTCTCCATCTCTCTGAATCACCCAATCTTTGTCTTTTTCAACATTGGCATAATCACATTTTCTCCTTTAGACAGGAAAGCAAGTTAGGGGAAACAATTCTCAGGCCATTTTGACGCAAGAACAAAATCAATATTAGCATATTCTATTATATCTTTCATACTTTTCATCTGAATCAGAGTCCTAAAGTTTCCAGGGGTCTGCTGTTCTGAATGAATGATTTGCGAATTGCTGAAATGTACATGTGCTATAATGTCGCAGTCTTTATGTATGCAGATTGCAATATGGTTAGACAATTAGTTTTGTCAAAACATGTTGACCTCGTTTATAAGTTTGAAGGTCAAAGGTCTTACAAACAGACAGACGGACGGACGGACGGACGGACGGACAGACAGACAGACAGACAGACAGACAGACAGACAGACAGACAGACAGACAGATAGATAGATAGATAGATAGATAGATAGATAGATAGATAGATAGATTGATTGATTGATTGATTTGCAATTCAGTACATTATTTTCAGCCTAATTAAAATTCCAATTCAACATTCTGTGGGGTGTGTCCAATTTTCAGTTCTGAATTTTGTCCAACCCTGGAACAAAAGGTCAAAGATGAAGTTCACTTCAAAGAACACACACACCTTTCTATCTGTGTGGAAGTCCAGGGCAGGCTTGTGTCTGGCTTCATCTGTGTGTGTCTGTGAAATAAGCTCACTAGTATGAGATGCTAACAGGCCGCCCAGTAGCTTAAGAGGATTCCTGCTCTGTCTGCTTAAAGTGATGGATGAGCAGATCAGAGAGAGAGAGAGAGAGAGAGGAGCGAGAGATCCCTTTCCCTCTGGCTCTGGTGAGTGCCTCACATTGGGAATGTCAGCCTGACTTATTACACCACAATAGTGACAAAGGACTTGCTTTCCTCTGGTTTCTTTCTTACTTTCATGCAGATCAAACTTAACATGTAACTGATTTCTGAGCTGTTTGTAAGACCTGTAATCCCTTATACAGTTATTGAGGGTCCAGTAATGAACCGAACGCATATGACCTTTAACAGAGATCGCTATAGAACATGGATGTTTTAATGATGAAATCATAAACTTGTATCTTCTTAATCTCTCACACACAACCACATGTATAAAACCCAACAACTCCCCAACTACATTTATATATGAGCAATGGGCATGTGGCTGGTTTCTACATGATTTTTCAGGCTCCACCAGCTAAGTGTGTGCGCGCCTGTGCATCTAAGCAGGGGGCCAGACACATATTGCAGTTATTTCATTTATTCCTCTTTTATTGGCTGGCAGGACACCTCAAGCACACCATGAAAACCCGACTCTTAACTCTGATATAATGACGTGCAGAGCCTGTTACTATACATAAGCACAAGCTCTGGGGAAAAACCCATCACTCATGAGCGTTTTTGAGGGAGAGAAGCGCGTGATTTGTGTGTTTCTAGAATAATTGCGTTTTAAATGCCAATATCTTGAGCGGTGAAGCTGCGTCCCTGCACCAAGCGCGACGTGTGTGTTCATTATAGTGTGTTCTTGAGTTGACTGCCATCTCCCGAGTCGCCCACCACCAGGGTGCGAATTATGGGAGTTTAAAGGAAATAAAAACATATGGCTGGGGGTCTCAAAACTATGTATTCTTTCACATAAGTATAGGTCTATACATATTTCAACAGCGTTTTAAAAAGAAATGTGTTTTAGAAACCACAAAAGTTATAAAAAAATTACAAGTTTTTTCAGACCGCGCTAAACAGACGCTCGCAAACAGAGGTCGGTTCGCCTGAGGAGATAGCCATAGCAACAGATGCCCGAGCGCTTTTCGTCAGGATACGTAGGGACAAAATATCAGTAGCCTATATGTTTTGTTCATCACTTATTTACAATAGTAAATAAAATAAAAAAAAATATTTGAAACGTATTTACGTTTAAGTTGACCAACTGTTAGGGGCGCGAGACATTCGGGCGCGCGGGACGAAAAAAAACACAATTTCGATGACAGTAATTGCTTTAAAAGCCAAACACCCTGAAACCAGTTATTGCTACTCTTTAAAATTACCATTAAAACTCAGATATTATTGAAAACACCGCTCCAAGGTTTTAAACCTCTGTTTTTCATTAACCTCCCACGTGTTTTAAGAGAAAGATACAAACTAGCCTACTCACTTAAACGCGAAGCACTGTTATTCAAAACTGGACTACGTAAAAAATACGTAAGAATAATTGTACCTAATAATAAACAAAAGCAAATGTTCAGTCTTCCGACAGCAGCTCAGTCACCTTGAGCAGAAAAAAACACCCGGCTTCTGCGCGCGGGTGTGCGCCACCGGCGGCGCGTCGGGATGCTGGACGCTACTCACCACCAAGACGAGTCCACGCGCGGAGTGAGGATGAGCAGGATGAACAGCAGCGCGCAACACAATCGCGAGGACGCACGGGGACCGCTGTTTCTGATTATACGTCTTAATCCTGAGCCTCCGGGAGCAGCGGTGGATCTGTTGTGAATCCGAGGCGATCCAAGAACTTGACCGCAACCAAACATAGTTGAGCGTGTCCTCCGGTGGTGATAAGAAAACACAATTGTGTATTGTAGAGAACCGGTGTAAAGACCGTTTAGGTACGCGGGGACCTCCTGGAGTTGGGATTGATTATAGTTGGACAGATGTAGAGCTCCGTGCGGACGATGCACGGACGGATATCATGTATCTGCCCGGATATTAGTGTGTGCCATATAAAAGTATTCACCGAAATCTGGCAACCGCAGCAGAAATAATCCAAGCCAGACAGCAGGTTCAGTGAGCGCTTTCTTTTCTTTTTTCACCTCCTCTTGAGAACAGATGAAGTCTCGGTGAGGTGCGATTTGATCAGAAAGAGTGCCAACTTTTCCACTTTTTCTCTCCACGTTTTGCGTTCAGGCAGGGCTGTGAAACACGCGCCTCTCCGTTTTTCCATTGGAGTCTGCGAGCTGATAGCAGACTGAGCGAGATAAACCGGGGCGATGAACTGTGCGAACTGCAGACCGAAGGGGTGGGCGACGGGGGGAAAGAGAGGGGCGATAGGAATGTTGACAGCCCGCCGTCTCTCCGCTCTTATTGGGTAGAGACCGGAGCCCCGGGGAAGCTTGAGCTCGCGCGGGATACGCGCCGTTCCCTGGTCAGCAGAGACACATGCCACGCTCCTTTCACCTGCTGAACGACAACCAGAATCCTCATTTACACACCATTCTGGAGTTCTCGCTCACAATTTCACAAACACGAAGAAAAAAAAACATGATGGGGATGGGGAAGATGAGGGGGGCAATACAATTTTAAAATGTATTTTTTAATCGTTGTCACATACATCTGTTTAAATTGTAACAATAATGTTCTGCATATAAACGTAAATGTTTAATTTGAGTGAGTTAAAACGTTGCAGTGTGGATTTCAGGGATGCCACAGGGTGACACATATTCGAAGGCCCACAACCCTAACCCTACCCATTGCGTATCATATTATAAAGTACCTTATCTAAGCAGACTATGCATTCTACTTCATGCCTGTATAATAGGGTACTATGCAATTGAAAACCCCATATTATGATCGCTGTATCTAAAAATAAAACACTTATAACAATCACATATTTTCGAGCATGCAGCATTCGCACTGATTGTAGCCGCAGTTGCGAGACCTCTATCGCCTGGAGAGATGCGCGTGTCTGAATACACAAGCTCGTGTTTACAGATAAGGCACTAGAGCTTGCACGAGTGCTGCTGTGTATAAACATCGCGCGGATTCCAGTTTCAAAACATCACATAGTTGCCTGTTGCATGTCTCTCTAGATAAGTGAAGCCATCCTTTTCATTAATGTAATGTGCAGGAGATCTAATCCCACAACAGTCTGTCTTACCTGACATCATTTTCACAGCATCCTACATTTAAATGGCTGCAGCTGTACTGATCCTATAATGTAAGATAGAAAAGCATAAAATATAAAGCATACACTGTTCCAACATAGACGCTAAAGCTCCAGATAAGGCATCTGCAACACCCAATACTGCACTTCTATAACACTTTACTGAGCCCTTGAAAGTGAACTGATGCAGAAATAGGCCCAAATCCCTGTTGGAATTGAAACTATTAGACTTAACTGCGCTTTACACCAGGGATTAAATGAACAATTATAATGTTTAGCTGTAAATCCCAAATTAGGCTAATCTTGAAATTTTCATTTGTACTTAAACTTTAGCCCCTCCGATGCTTTTGTCCATGTAAAGCTGCCATGGTTTATAGTCTGTGAAACAGAGAGGCCCATCCACTAAACGTGGAGGAGAACATGTCAGTTTAGAGGGGGTTCTATGGCTAAAAAAGAGGAATTTGCCAGTCTGTTCCAATCATTTTTAGTCCAGAAGTTATAGATACATTCTCACTGAAGCAATTATACTTCATATTATTGGACAGAACAAGGCCTCTTTGGAGTTTTCAAACTGAGAGACTATACTCAAATAAAATAATTCAATATGTCTGATCTACCAATTTCTGGACGAGTACACCTGATATTTTTTTCCTTCTGCATGTTTGACTCCTTTCCAACAGTGACTGTATGATTTTGAGATTCATCTTTTCACACTGGGGTCAACTGAGGTACTCATAACCAACTATTTCATAAAGTGAAAACATTTACTGATGCTCAAAAGAAAGCCACATGATGCATTCAAATTCAGGAGGTGTAAAAATGTTTTTCCATCATTGACAATTTGCATATTCTGCTAGCAGTATGTGTACGTAAATTAGAGCAATACGAATTAACAAGCACATTACTCTGATACTGAACATTTGAGGTTTGGCTGCATGCAGAATGCCATAACTCCATGTATGAGATTAGCTCACAGTCATACTGTGTGTGTGTGTGTGTGTGTGTGTGTCCCTGCCTTTCTGACTGCTCTATAATAGACAGAACACACACTCAAGGTGACCACAGGGTACAGGAACACCTGAGAGAATGAGCTCACGGTTTATTTCTGTACCTGTGTTTGTGTGACAGGTCTTAACTCTTCAGTGTCGTAAGGTTTGGCTCTGTTTCAGGAATGAGGACACTGTGAGTGTCCTCCTGCCGGCCTGCTCAGAAGTCCACCGCTGGCTATTTTAGAAAGGGGCTCTGGGAAACACTCACCTGATTTTAAAACCTCCTCCAACTGTTTAAGTCATTTTAATTCTGTACTGCTCTGTATTTCTTGAAAATGGTTGTAAATTCTGACCCAAGCTTGTGTGAAAGTGCATTCATATGAAGTGTATTTTATGAAAACCTGTTCTACCCTTGTTTTTAGCTCATTTAATGGCACTTTCCACAAATAGGGGTACAATTTTGTGTCCCCTACGCCTCTCTCTCTCTCTCTCTCTCTCTCTCTCTCTCTCTCTCTCTCTCTCTCTCTCTCTCTCTCTCTCTCTCTCTCTCTCTCTCTCTCTCTCTCAAATTACTCCTCTATATCATTTCTATTAATAGAAACTTTTAAAAACACACAAATAAGGGTTTTAAACTATTTAGTCAAGTCTACAAGGTTAAAAAACTGCAACTTCCATGCAAAATGTATGAATAATAAAATAGCTTTTATAATATTTAGACCTCCTGTGTCTGAGAACACTGATAATTTGTTGAAAACGAAAAAAATATTTTTTTTCTGTCCCTATTTTGTACTCTATTTGAGAAAAAAGTCAAATATATTTACTAATTTGGTACTTATACACTTCCAATATTAGTACTCTACTCACATTTAATACATTGTTCCATTACCAATCTGCAGATTCTGCATTTTTCTTACAAAATCAGCACAGAATATGTTACAAAATATTAAGCTATCACAATATGAAGCTACTGATGTTGAAAGTTACAAAGCTTAATTTTTATAGTTCTGTACATTGTCACATTGTAACAGAAAAAGCCCTCTGTCACTGTGGTAATATGAACCCATCAGCACAGTTTTCAAAACTACTGCTGATAAAGCACAAGACTCATAGTCATGAGAACATCAGATAGTTTTGCAGTATCACTATTGCATGAATATCCATATACACATGAAATAACACACCAGTTTGATGTATCTGCACAATTTCTCTTTTTGATAATCATTAAACTAGTTTAAACATCTTGACCTTTTGACTTGAGTAATCTAAAATCCAACTGGCTGCCGTACAAACGACGAAGCTGGAGATGACCAGTACAGTGGATGAGCACAGCGCAAGTGACAATTAACATTAATCAGCATGTATTCATGAGCATTACTCTAAACGAAGTAAAGGTCAATAAGAATAAAGTATCTAAATATACCTCCACTGGAGAGAGAGAAAGAAAAAAGAGAGTGAGACTGAACCATGCTGTCATCTGTCTCTGTCATGATCTGGGTTTGCTTCTCTCTCACACTCTGTTGTACACACTCTCTCACACACACACACACACACATGCATACTGACACATAGACCTCTCTCTCCCTCACCTGTTTGTCATCACAATCAGCGTTCGCGCTGCTTTGCAGTGACACCTGTTCTCACTCTCATCTAATCATTCCCTCTATTTACAGCGGCTGTGCTTGCGGCTCTCTGCCGGATTATTGTATGTCATGCATTGTATGTGTTCTCTCACTTATCATAGAATTAAGAATTCTTACCTTGTCTTGTCCCGCCTGGAGATGCTGAAAGCTTCTGGTTTTTTCTCGATGCTCTGCCGCCTCCAGTGAGTCCGGTTCCACGAGGTCTCCCTAGACTGAAGTCCCTTGGATCTTTTCGTCTTCAAGTTTTGTTTTGTTATTTCTCAGTTCTGCGTCTACGCACGACAGACTGCCTTGTTTTGCTCATTCATTAAAGACTGTGTTTACTAATCCCTTTGCATTTGGATCCTTACATTCCCTCGATTGTGACAGAATAATCCGGCCACTTTCATGGATCCAGCAAAGGAGGAACCACTCCGGTCAGCGATGGAGATGCAGGGAGTCATGCTCGGCAGACATGAGGAGGAGCTGTCCGCTGCCCGTCTCGCTGTTGAGGGTTTGACCGCTCAGGTGACGGACTTATCATCCCGTCTGCTTATGCTCTACCAGGATCCATCAGCAGATCCCCGCCGTTACCCACTCCATGAGCCGCGCATTAACAACCCTCCCTGTTATGCTGGTGAGCCTACTGAATGCAGGGCTTTTCTGACTCAATGTGAGGTTGTTTTTTCTCTCCAGCCCCAGACGTATGCGGGAGATCCCGCTCGGATCGCCTTTGTACTTTCACTTCTCACGGGGCGAGCGCGTGAATGGGGAACCTCTGCTTGGGAGGCACGGACTGCTTGTTGTGGCCGTTACGAGCTCTTCAAGGAGGAGATGATCAAGATTTTCGATCGTTCTGTTTTCGGTCGCGAGGCTTCGCGTCTTCTCACAACGCTCCATCAGGGCAGAAGGTCAGTCGCTGATTTTGCCATTGAGTTTCGTACTTTGGCTACTACGTGTGAGTGGAATGAGCCCGCGCTGGTCGCGCGTTTTTTGGAGGGGCTCAACATGGATCTCAAGGAAGAGATCTATGCGCGTGGTCCGCCGGCTCAATTGGATCAGCTCATCGAGCTGGGTATTCGCCTGGACAGGTGCTTCGAGCAACGGCGGCGGGTTCGAGGTCCCGTTTCAAGACCACTGGAGACCTTGACACCAGCCGTAGTATCTTCTCCTTTCTGTTCTGACCCCGAACCTATGCAGCTGGGCGGGTTCGCATCTCTGCGGAGGAACGAGCGGCGTATTCGGAGTCGCCTCTGCCTTTACTGCGGCGCTAATGGACATTTGCTGCTTCATGCCCGTTAAAGGCCAGAGCTCACCAGTAGCGGAGGAGTACTGGCGGCGCTACTGTCATTCCTCTCTACCCAGGTCTCGTCGACTATCTCTGCTGTTCTCCGATGGGCTGGCATTACTGTCAACGGTCTCGCTCATCGATTCAGGGGCTGAGGCAGTTTCATTGATGAGAGATGGGCGATGGAACAAGGGATCCCCTGCTGGACCTCAATGACACTACCACCGTCTTTGCGCTTGATGGCAGGGCACTTTCTACCGTTCATCGCATCACCTGTCCGGTGAGCCTTACCGTCTCAGGAAATCACAGAGAGACTATTTCTTTTTTGGTTTTTCAGTCCCCTTATACTCCTATAGTTCTAGGGCATCCTGGCTTACCCAGCATAATCCTCAGATTGACTGGGTTAAGGGGTCTATTCATTCATGGAATTTGTCGTGTCATGTTAACTGTTTAGTTTCTGCTGTTCCTGCTGTTTCTTCTGTGTCTGTGTTTCAGGAGGAGCCTGGTGATTTGTTTGGAGTTCGGAGGAGTACCACGATCTGCGGGCGGTCTTCAACCCGTTCGGGCCACCTCTCTACCTCCTCATCGCCCTTATGATTGCAGCATTGAGCTTCTTCCGGGCACCATGCCACCCGCGGTCGACTTTACTCTCTCTCGGCGCCCGGCGGGGCTTTGGAGAATTACCTTCACAGAATCCCTTGCCGCTGGCATTATTGTTCCTTCCTCCTCTCCTGCGGGCGGGGTTTTCTTTGTGAAAAGAAGGATGGGTCTTTGCGTCCCTGTATTGATTATCGGGGTTGAGCGACATAACAGTCAAGAATCGCTATCCTTTGCCTCTTATGTCGTCAGCCTTGAGATCCTACAGGCGCAAAGGTTTTCACAAAGCTTGACTTACGTAATGCCTACCACTTGGTACGTATTAAGGAAGGAGGCAGTGGAAGACCGCGTTTAACACTCCCATCGGTCACTTTGAGTACCGGGTTTTACCGTTCGGGCTGGTCAACGCTCCCGCTGTGTTTCAGGCTTTAGTAAATGATGTCTTGAGAGACATGCTCAATGTGTTTTGTGTTTGTGTATTTGGATGACATTCTCATTTTTTCACCTACTCTCCAGGTACACGTACAACGTCCGCCGTGTTTTACAGCGTCTTGCTTGAGAACCGCCTGTTTGTCAAGGCAGAGAAGTGCATGTTTCATGCCCGGTCTGTCACGTTTCTCGGTTCGGTGGTTTCGGGAGGGATCAGCATGGACCCTGACAAGGTTCGTGCTGTCATTGATTGGCCTGTTCCTGATTCGAGTCGCGCTTCAGCGGTTTCTGGGGTTTGCTAATTTTTACCGTCGTTTTATCAGGGATTTTAGTCGTGTCGCCGCTCCGCTTACTACTCTCACCTCTTCTAAGACTCGCTTTTCTTGGTCCGGAGCTGCTCAGGATGCGTTCGAGCGGCTTAAGGGGTTGTTTACCTCCGCTCCCATCCTCATCACTCCTGATCCCGAGAAGCAGTTTATAGTTGAGGTTGATGCTTCCGACGTCGGGGTGGGTGCCATCTTATCGCAGCGTTCGTCCCTTGACAACAAGGTACATCCGTGCGCCTTTTACTCCCATCGCCTTTCGTCCGCGGAACACAATTACGATGTCGGTAACCGAGAACTTTTGGCGATCCGTCTGGCCCTTGGTGAGTGGCGACACTGGCTCGAGGAGCCAGCGTTCCATTCATTGTCTGGACGGATCATCAAAATTTGGAGTACATCCGTTCCGCTAAGAGACTTAACGCCCGTCAGGCTCGTTGGGCTCTTTTCTTGACCGTTTTGATTTTACGATCTCGTTTAGACCCGGCTCCAAGAATCTGAAGCCTGGCGCCCTCTCACGCCAGTTCGGCTCGTCAAGTCGCCCGACCACTGAGAATATTTTACCTCAGCGTTGTGTGGTGGGGCTGCCTCCTGGGGAGTGGAACAGGCTGTGAGAAGAAACTCTTTGCATGTTCACCAGACCAGCCCGCGCTCCTGAGGGCGTTATTCGTCCCTGAGGTCGTTCGTTCCACTGTCCTTCGCTGGGGGCACTCTTCCAAATTGATGGCACACCGGGAATCAGGGTACTTTAGCCGCGATCAGTCAACGCTTTTGGTGGCCCACCAGAGAACGCGACGTTCGACGCTTTGTTGCCTCGTGTCAGGTGTGTGCCCAGACTAAGTCTAGTAATTCTCCACCGGCAGGTCTTCTTAGGCCCCTCCCATTCCATCACGGCCGTGGTCTCACATTGCGTTGGATTTTGTTACCGGTCTTCCGCTTTCGGCAGGTGTCTGGTTATCCTCACCGTGGTGGATCGTTTTCTAAAGCTGCCCATTTTATCCCTCTTCCTAAGCTACCGTCCGCCCGTGAGACCGCGCAAGTCATGGTAGATCATGTGTTTAGGATTCATGGTCTTCCTTCGGACATTGTGTCTGACAGAGGGCCTCAATTCGCCTCTCAGTTCTGGAAGGAGTTCTGTCATCAGATAGGGGCCTCCCCTGCTCTGTCGTCAGGATTCCATCCACAGACCAATGGGCAAGCCGAAAGGACCAATCAAATTCTCGGTCGCATGTTGCGTAGTTTAACATCACGCACTCCCGCGTCGTGGTGCGATCAACTGGCCTGGGCCGAGTATGCTCATAATTCTCTTCCCTCGTCCGCCACTGGGTTATCTCCGTTTGAGTGTTGTCTTGGTTACCAACCGCCTCTATTCGCATCCCAAGAATCCCAGTCCTCCGTTCCTCTGTAGAGAGGTTTATTCAGAGATGTAAGCGTACCTGGAGGAGAGTGAGATCTGCATTATGTCGTACTAGAACACGCACACGTCGAGCCGCCAATCGTCACCGGGTCCGGTCCCCAGGTATGTTTGTGGTCAGAGGTGTGGCTTTCCACCCGTCTCCCCATCCAGGAGGGTTCGCAAGCTGATGCCCGCTTTGTTGGGCCCTTTTATTGTTAAGGTTCTCAGTCCGGTTGCGATCAAACTCAGATTGTCCCGTCAGTTGCGCCGTGTTCACCCGGTTTTCACGTGTCCTCGTCAAACCTGTTTTCCGGCGCTCCGACCCGCCCCCCTTCCCCCTCCTCCTATTGACAAGGAGGCTTCTATTTACAGAGTCCGTAGCTCCTTGGCGTGCGCCCTCGTGGCGTGGTCACCAGTTTTGGTGGACTGGGAGGGTACGGTCCTGAGGAGGCGTTGGATTCCGGCCGGGGCGTCCTGGATCGCTCGCTGATCGAGGACTTCTACCGTTCTCGTCAGGCTCCTGTCTCGGGGCGCCTGGTGGCGCTCGTTGAGAGAGGGTACTGTCATGATCTGGGTTTGCTTCTCTCACACTCTGTTGTACACTCTCACACACACACACACACACATGCATACTGACACATAGACCTCTCTCCCTCACCTGTTTGTCATCACAATCAGCGTTCGCTGCTTTGCAGTGACACCTGTTCTCACTCTCATCTAATCATTCCCTCTATTTACAGCGGCTGTGCTTGCGGCTCTCTGCGGATTATTGTATGTCATGCATTGTATGTGTTCTCTCACTTATCATAGAATTAAGAATTCTTACCTTGTCTTGTCCCCTGGAGATGCTGAAAGCTTCTGGTTTTTCTCGATGCTCTGCCGCCTCCAGTGAGTCCGGTTCCACGAGGTCTCCCTAGACTGAAGTCCCTTGGATCTTTTCGTCTACAAGTTTTGTTTTGTTATTTCTCAGTTCTGCGTCTCACGCACGACAGACTGCCTTGTTTTGCTCATTCATTAAAGACTGTGTTTACTAATCCCTTTGCATTTGGATCCTTACATTCCCTCGATTGTGACAGTCTCAGACTTTAAACTAATTTATGGTCTTGTATTTTTGGATGTTCTGTTAGCATGATGGAATCTATTCACATTCAGACACTCTGATGTGACTCTCTGAATCTAAATCTCTTTCCGCTGCTGTGCACACAAACATACACTCTCTCACCCAATGACACTTGTTATGTATCATTCAATTACATAAGCAATGACATAAACAGCCGAAATAGAATTTATAGGTTTTTTTTATAAATATGTCGTAATTTTGTTGCCTTTACTTGGTTATTTATGGCCATTTATACCACATTAATAGTAAATAGTTGTATTTAAATATGTAGATTTAGTATGATTTATTACTAGCTTATAGTAAGTGTTGACAATATCTTAAAAAAATGTTTACTAAGTGATTCAAATTTTTTCAGTAATTTGGGAGACGGTGTGTATGTGTGTCTACATACACACCGTGTATGTAGATACAGCTCAACATTGGGAACTGCCGATGAGGAAATGATGCAGGAGAGACTCTGTCTCTGAGTCATGCAGCGAGGGTCACATGTCATAACGCATCACCATATGAGCATTATCTGTCCGCTGCTAATTTCTGACCTTGGACTAGCTGCTGCAAAAAAAGGTGACCAATATGTACATCATTGACGCACGCACGCACCGCACCGCACCGCACCGCGCACAGCACACACACACACACACACACACACACACACACACACACACACACACACACACACACACACACACACACACACACAGGATCAGACAAGGCAGGAGAACACACAGCCTAAAATAAGTTCCCATCTCCAGACTGGGCCCCTCACTGTCTGCATCACTGTCTGTCTGCTGAGAAGAGAACAGATGCATAGCATATCCGAGGGAGTGTCAATGCTTTATATTGGACCTCCTTTCATCTCTCCTCTCCTCTCCTCTCTCTCCTCTCCTCTCCTCTCCTCTCCTCTGTGGTTAATATGAGGAAATATCTCTCTCTCTCTGGCATGTTGCCATCCTGCTCAACCAGATTAATGTGTTTATAACTAATTCAGCAATTTCAGTAAACAAGTCCTGGCGCAACCTCTCTCACTCTTGGTCTCGATTTGTATCCCTTCTATCTCACTTTTCCTTGCAAGAGTGTCACCTCTCTCTCTCTCTCTCTCTCTAGTAATACATGTGAAATAAGTTTAAAAATAATACATAAATAAATAAACACCAATATATATATATATATATATATATATATATATTTGTATTGCAAAATAAAAATCTTATTTAGCTGTTTTGTTGTGCAGACAAATCTTTGAACACCATTAAAACAAGATCCAGTTACTTGAGGATCAAAAATATTATGGTTACAGAGAATATATATCTTAAATTAAATGTATTTTGCTTGTCCCAATGTCAAATTTATTTAAAGCGTTTTAAAAGAAAATTATACTTTTGTTCAGCAAGGATATGAAAACCTATCACATGACAGTAGATTTTTATTTCAAATAAATGCTGTTCTATCAAACTTTCTATTCCCCAAAGAATCCCGAAAGTGTATAAAATAGTAAGCAATATTAAGAAATGTTTCTTGAGCACCAAATTCAATTCTGAAGGTTCGCTCTATCTAATGGTGTTTCTGTGGCTCAGTGGTAGAGCATTGCATTAGCAGCGCAAAATGTTGTGGGTTCAATTCCCAGGGAACACATATACTGATAAAAAAATGTATGGCCTGAATAAAATAAGTCGCTTTGTATAAAAGCGTCTGCTAAATGAAAATCTATCTATCTATCTATTTATCAATCAATCATCTGGTTATATGCCAAAATGATAATATTAATATAATCTCTTTTTTTGCAGATAACAATGCAATGGTCGTATATGCACATGGATCTGTTACACCTTACAGCACAGCAGGAAGGAACAGCCCCAGCGATCTGTAGAAGATCACATCTGCTCATTCACTGCTCATGTCCAACATGTCACAGTGCCTCATGGTGTTTAATGTGTGTGTGAGTTAATGTGTCTTCGTCAGCAGTGCTGTCAGCTCTGTGCAGGGTCAGTGTGTTGATGTGTCTGTGAATGTGCCTCACTTTCCCTTTCTGTCTCTCACTCGCTCACTCTTTCGCACGGTGCGGGGCGGTTTGTTGAAGCGGAGCTGTTTATTTAGCAGAATTTGCTCTGATCTCTTGCACTACAGGAGGATACTGAATTCCAAACTGCTGCAGAGTCATGTGACGGCCTGCTTGAGGAGCGAATCTGTGCATACATGTGGACCGGATATCAGCTGATTTTGAAAGGCGAAGCTGATGAATTTGAAATATGAAGGAATTGATCTGAAGTGAAACTAGATTTTGGCTTTGTTCACACTGCACCCAATTCTGATTTGATATCAAATCTGATATTTAATGAGCATCAGGATGAAGCCAAAAGATGTAATAAAAGAAAACTGACAGAGACTCACTGTCTATGCTTGTGTCCTTCATCATGACATCCCACCATGGTGTTGAATTTACGAGGCACATTGAAAAAAATACTGCATTTACACATTCATACATTTGCTTTGTCTAAGACAGACACATTCACTCACGTACTCACCATTCAATTCATCGTACATATACGATGGAAAGATAAGCAAAAATGGACTTTGGCTTATATATGATAAGCATGTTTTTTGACGTGCCCTACCCCACAACCCTAATCCTACCCAACGTGTAGCATATACACACAAAAGTAAACGTTTTATTGTGTATCAATACAACCAGTTTTCTTTTTTATTTGGCGTACTGTTTATATGCATTTTCACCAAAAATGAAAGTTGTCATTATGTTGTATGACTGTCTTTTTGACATTGTTTTTTTTCTCTCTCTCTCTCCATACAGTGGGAGTCATTTAGTTTGAACCTCACAGTTCTTTAAAATATATTTTGGAATGACATGATGGTACGTAAATGGCAGACTATTCATTTTTGGGATATATGTTTGTGTTTTTGTGTGTGTACTCTAAGGGCCGCACATGATTTTTCAGCCTGGAGGGGGTCAACATGAGAAAGCAGAGAGAAGAGAATGAGAGAATCTCACTCTCTGAGCGATGACACCATTTCTAACTTGCTGCAGGTGTTTTTGTGTGTGTGTGTGTGTGTGTGTGTGTGTGTGTGTGTGTGTGGGTGTGCATGTGTGTGTGTGTGTGTATGTGTGTGTGTGTGTGTGTGTGTGTGTGTAGCCTGAATGTAGAACAGACTACAGGAAAGCTTTGATATTCGAGCCAGGACAGACCTGCTCTACACCACAACCAGCACACAGCAGAAACGTATTCTGTTTCGATTTATACAAACTCTCTGTGTCTTTGTTTGTGCCTATTTCTCTCTTTCTCATTTACAATCAAACTGATAAGGCTGTATTGGCATGACTATCAAAGAAGCAAAGGATTATTCATTACAATTATGTGTGACTATAGCAATATGACTGTATCTGACTTATATGTTCTCTGTGGTAAATTATATCTCTAATCAGCTGAAAGTTGAATCTGCAATTTTCTTATGGCAGTGGTTCACATTTTCTAATGTATTCCTGATTTTCATTCATTCTTTACAAGTTAACATCTTAGATGAAGTTCATATTTTTTTTACATATTTTAAGAGAAAGGTCATGAATGTCTCAGTCTAAATATGGATTCAACAGCATCATGAATATGACAATGCAATAACCAATATGCTTGAAAAAAATGACCGATAAAGCAAGTTTTTGACTGGACTGGACTGAGTGACTCATTAATAGTTTAGGTATATGCAAATTAACTACTTATACAAAGATCCAAAGGCTTTTAAATAATCCAATGGTTATGTTTCATTTTTTTGCACTGTCCATTGAGCGGACCTGTCCTGATTTTCATTTCACTACTGATTATATCCTGTGTAATTGAGTATGTGACGAATAAAAGAACCTTGAACCTTGAACCTCGAACCTTCATATTTCTGTGCATTGGATCTGATAGAGAGATCTGTGCTTAGAAGTGCTCATATTTCATCAGTTCAGCCAGATAACACTTCGAGAAATCATTTTTCCAAAAAATAAAACTGTTATTCTTTTGAACGACCACTTCGGCTGAATGATTTGTTTCTTTCATCATTCTCCAAAGACAAATGATGAGAGAGAGAGAGAGAGAGAGAGAGAGAGAGAGAGAGAGAGAGAGAGAGAGAGAGAGAGAGAGAGAGAGAGAGAGAGAGAGAGAGAGAAGCAGAGAGAAAGAGAGATATCGCATTTGGCGGGATTTCTTAACCGTGTGTTAAAACTATTGGCAGGTGATATTAGAGGATTGCAGCACCTTTGTTTCCTGAGATGGTGATATTTCTCTGCTGATGTCATTTTGATGTGATAGAACAGAGTACGTTTCTTTGTATTTTTCTCTCTGTGTTCTACACATGAGTTGGAAGAACATTCAGACCAAAGATCAACACCAAGACAAACAGAATGACAGAATGATAGATCGATAGAGCAACAGAACGACAGATAGATAAACTGATAAAACAATAGAATGATAGCAACTGGTGAACAATAGATTGAACAATATACAATAATTGTTATACTGAACAGTAGACAAGAATGAGATATTAAAAGACAGAAAGATAGAATGATTGAAGATAGATAGATAGATAGATAGATAGATAGATAGATAGATAGATAGATAGATAGATAGATAGATAGATAGATAGATAGATAGATAGATAGATAGATAGATAGATAGATAGATAGATAGATAGATAGATAGATGATAGATAGAGAATAGAATGACAGACAGAATGTTAAATGATAGATAGAACAACTGAACAATGGATAGAATAAGATACAAATAGTAGAAACAACAATATGTAGAAACAATTGATAGAACTATTGAACAGCAAGCAGAACTACATATAAGTGGTACAATAAATAGAATGAGAGATGGAATGAACGACAGACAGACAGACAGAGACGGACAGACAGATGAATGGACTGTAAGTGATCCTGCTCTATAGGTAAACTCTCCTCCTCTCAAACAAATGTTTAGGTGAAAAGGGCTCAGGAATAGTTTTCTGCAGTATGACTGAGAGCAGGTTGCTCTGGGGACATGGACCCTCTGACCTGAGATGGACTCCTGTGCATCTCTGCTGCTGTTTTCTGTACCTGACGGAGCATCTCGAATCTCTGGGCCTCGTTTCTGGCCAGTGTCTGGCTTCTCCTCCTGCCTGCCTGAGTTATGATTTTGCAAGCAGCGTGAAACCGATCTTCATTTCAGAGTCAGCCGCTGTGAAGGCCAAAAAGCTTTTACCCAACTCCAGCCATATTTCACCTGAGAAAGAAAGAGTGAGAGCGATCGAAAGAGACCAGATCGTTCTACCATAGAAATCTTCTCCTCAGAGTTGAGTTAACATCAGATGTTTGACAGAATGAGAGATAATGAATCATTATCATTAACATATTATGAGAAAAATAGTTTTAAATGACTAAGATGCAAGGAGAGATTAGACTGAGAGAAGAGAAGGAGATGAAAGAGAGAAGGGGGAGGGCGGAGGTTAAGGTGGTCTGGTCTGTTGTAGATTACGCAGATCTCACAGGCCTGGTCGTGCTGTTCCACAGCTCCTAAACCAGAACATAGTCTGCCCCCCACCCACCATGTGCTTTTAATAGAACCCTCGGTGGTCCCTCTGTACGTACCCTCTTTGTCTTATTTCTCTCTTTCTGTGATGTGGCTGTAGTGAACTGACAGCTTGTAATGTCAGACTCCTTTTGCTTGCTGCGTGTTCCTCACGTACATGCACACTTACTTTCTCCCGTCCCAGCTTGATATACAGAGACATGTAAAAGTAAGCTGTTTGTAGGTTGATTTACCCAAAAACCGTAAACACCGTGGCGCTATCAAAACACTGTTCTGTTTGTTTGAGCATCTGAAAACGCCAGAAGCAGCAACATCGGCTCAACCAATGGTGTGAGTTTGGGTGGGAGGTGCGACCTCCCATTGCGAGGTTGCAATTATGAGAAATACTCACAAACAGTCACAAATACATTTTCTATGGTTCTCATTATATTGTTTTGGATTAAAGCATCTGCTAAATAACTAAATGTAAATTGTATGTAAAAGTAACTGTTGTTAACATTAAACATATTGAAAATGCAGTAGCAAATCAGCATATTAGAATGAATTATGAACTATCATGTGACACTGACACTGGAGTAATGGTTGCTGTAAATTCTGCTTTGCATCACAGGAATAGATTACATTTTTGAAATGTATATTAAAATAGAAAATAGGTATTTTTATTTGTAATAATCTTTCACAATATTACTGTTTTAATTTAGATCAAATGTGCAGCCTTGGTGAACATAAGAGACTTCAAAGAAATTAAAAAGCATAAAGACCCCAATCTTTTTACTTTAGTATATAGTTGCAAATATAAGAGATAAAATCATATTTATGTTGGTTTTTTTAGGCATAAACTGGCTTCCATAAATTCTCTATCTTCATTTTCCTCACATACTGTTTGAATAAATGGGTGTCATTTGAGATATTGCTCCGCTGATTTAGATATTGAGGGGAATGTTTAGCAGCCTCTCAAGCACATCAGTCAGCATCAGGCCATAAGCTGGAACTGAAAATACTCTGTGGTCCAGATCATTGAAGTCAAAGCAGAGGCTGGATTTGATCCTGTGAGAGTGTTCTGCCTCTCAGACGCCTCCGGTCAGCGTGCGGAATGTTGCTCTCCACTTATCTGCATCTTTTCAAACACTCCCTGTTCTCCGCCGACTCCTCTCGCCCTGGGTCAGTGTCCGCCAGCCTCAGTGGAACGCCAAACACAAACAACCAGAGCATCACCTGTCAAGCCGCACGTCTGTTTGTAAACAACTGGCTGCATTACTTCACACCTCATCACACCCACAGACAGCAAACTGAGGGCAGACACATGCAACCCGGCACAGCACAATGCTATGTGTGCTGGTATATTTATGTTCAGATAGACCAGCAGGCATATACAATTCCATTCTAATCTAGACTGGTTTAGACTGATTTGTGCTGGTCTAGTTGGTGAATTGGCATAGTCATGTTTTTAGTAGATAGTTAGATAGTGAAGCTACTCGACCAACATGATCAGCAATACTTCCTTGAGGAAACCAATATTGGTTAAGCTATAAAAAGGCTGTTGGAAAAATAAGCTTCCAAGTACAGAATAGATAGATAGATAGATAGATAGATAGATAGATAGATAGATAGATAGATAGATAGATAGATAGATAGATAGATAGATAGATAGATAGATAGATAGATAGATAGATAGATAGATAGATAGATAGATAGATAGATAGATTTCATTCTTACTGAGAAACACAGTTATGCATGAACACAAACACCGATGCATGACACACACACAAACACACACCACTGAAGTGTGTAAATCATTCTTCTGCAGCTTTTCTGATTACTGCTACTTGACATTTGTTTCTTTTCACCTGCCAACTCTCACTTTTCACACCAGTCTATGCTATCAGTGAGTGTTTGTGTGTGCAAATGTGTGTGCATGTGCTTTTTTCAGGTGTTGTCTGACCCTGTAACCTTGCATTGATAACACAGCATATCTTTGCATTCAGGCTTTTAACACATTAGTCCTAAGATACACCAAAGACAGAAAATGATGAACAGCTAAGAAAAAAACGAAAAACTAAACGCCGTGCAGCACATCAATCAGTATTTTCCTTCCAAATCTGTTCATTTACATGAACTGACCTAATAAACGGATTCACTAAAACAACTCACTTTCCAAAAAGGATGGTTTACAAGCAATTAATTCAGCTGTACATCTGTACGCACAAATTAATTGGCAAAAGGAGTTTTTTTAAACATAAAACTTGAACTACTGTGATTACTGTGTAGCTACAACAAAATATTCTGTTGTTACTTGTAGTTATTTACTCCAGAACCCAAACACTTAACAGGTCATACATTTCATGTATATTATATATGATAAATGACCGTCTTGGGAGTCTTGCAAAGATAATACTTTAAAGTTAAATCTACTAAAAGTGCAATGCACACATAGCCTACATGTGCTGGTGTGAGGTATAACTCCTCTGCGATAAGGATCTCTTCCCTCTGAGGGCCATTTCAAATCACTAATACAAAATCAAGTCTAATACCAGTTTCTTTGAACTCTTTGAAAACATTTTTCCAGAGCCTCTATCCTGTAGTCATACAGAGGTTCAATCATGCTGGATTTTACACTAAAACACATGCTGAATTCTGTGGGTGGTTTTCTGATTGTTATCTGATAGTTTTGCACAGTTATATTATTATGTTAAAGAACATTTATATTCATTAATATAAACTGAATTGTGAAATGCCCTGCCATGAAGTTTTGTGGCCACCTGCACTGAATCCCCATACAGAAATCAGTTTAGGTATTGTGGTCTTTGGTGCTTGTTTGTTACCTTTGAGACTATATTCATATGCTAAATGAGAAAATAAGCATATAAATATACAGGTATAAAAATTACAGTCTTACCTTTCTTGAAAACCTACCAAAATATTAATGATTCACCATCTGCACAGAGGTCCAATAAAAATCCCTTCTTCTTTAGCACAATCAGCACTATTTTGGGTGCTCTTATTAACAGTTTTGAGCCTCAATCTACAATGCTTGATTCAGAATGAGCCCTATTAGCTATACTAATATCACATGTATCAATTTAATTCATCTCATTTCACCCACCAACCCAAACACACACACAAATGCACACAAACAGACAGTCAGACATACATCCAAAAGATTTATGTCTTATGTAAGGACATTTCTGTAATCTAGATGGAAACCAGCCATGCCAGTATACATATGTACTAAACACATGCACACAGCACTCTAATTTACACTGGTGAATCCATCATGCAGTGATATTCTCCATGGTGTGCAGAGTTATGCTGAGATATGTGGGTTGGCTGCTATAAGCCTGTTGTTAATGGTCGATAGATCACAGTGTTGTAAACATTTTTTCTGCTCTGGATCCCACTGCTCTGTTCACACAGACGTTTACCATCTATTAGCAGAAAAGAGAAGAGAGAGAGAGTTACACAGAAGAGGAATCAGTCACTGTAACTGAGAGAGAGAGAGAGAGAGAGAGAGAGAGAGGGGGTCTGAACTATGCAGGAGAAGGATCACTGTCACAGAGAGATTAGCTCAAATCACTGTCACTGAAATCAGCTCAACGAGAGGGATCAACTAAAGTCACAATCAGAAAAAATAAAGATTTTTAAAATAGAAATATACGTTCAAATCATTGTCACTAAAACACTGACCGGGATCAGCTCAAGCCACTGTCATAAAGAGACAGATTTGTTCAAATTGGCTCAAATCACTGTTCCTGACAGAACAATCAGCTTGAATAGCTGTACTGTATGGGGGATCAGCTCAAAGAGAAATATTAGCTCAAATCATTGTCCCTGAAAGAGAGGTCAGCTGAAATCACTGTGTTGAAAAGCAGATCAGCTCAAAGAGAGGTATCTGCTGAAATTACTGTCACTGACAGAAAGATCAGCTCAAGGGGAAATATCAGCTCAAATCGCTGTTTTGAAAAGCTGATCAGCTCAAGCAGAAGCATCAACTAAAATCACTAACAATAAATGAGGAATTAGCTGAAGGAAAGGGATAAGCTCAAATCACTGTCATTGATAGAGAGATCTGCTACACATGACACTGCTCCACTGATCATGTGCTGGTTACTCCACTGCACACCTCGGACCACTTCCTCCTCACTCTTAACCTCAACATGATTCCTGACACATCACATTTCCCTCCACATGTCTCTTTTCGATGTAACTTACGCTCGGTCTCACCCTCACCGGCTATCTGCTATGGTTTCATCTTCACTTCCTCCTCTTAAACACTTATCGTATCTTGATGCTAACAGTGCTACTGACACTTTCTGTTCCATTCTGATGTCTTGTTTTGATACTTTCTGCCCCTTATTTTCCAGGCCAGCCCATACCACTCCTTCTGCCCCTTGGCTATCTGTCGTTCTCCGCGAACATCGTTCTAAACTCAGGGCTGCAGAAAGGGTATGGCGCAAATCACAAAATCCTACTGACCTTAATTGTTATCGATCACTCCTCTCTGACTTCTCTGCTAATGTCTCCATTGCCAAAAGGACATACTATCATGACAAAATTAACAATTCGCCTAATTAAAACATTTTCCTCCCTCATTTGTCCTCCTCCTCCCCCTCCTTCATCAACTCTAACAGCTGACGACTTTGGCACATTCTTCATTAATAAAATTACAAACCTCACTGCACAATTTTCCACACCACAATCCATCAAACACATCTTACCAGCAAACAAACTCGTTCACATACTTCTCTCCACTCTCTAAGGCAGAAGTCTCTAAACTCATCATTTCCAGTCATCCTACTACTTGTCCGCTTGATCCTATTCCATTTCATCTCCTTCAAGCCATTTCTCCTGCAGTTGTTCCTGCACTCACTCACATCGTTAACACATCCCTTCACACTGGAATTTTTTTCTCAGCATTTAAACAGGCTCGTATAACCCCACTTCTTAAGAAACTCACTCTTAACCCAACTCTTTTAGGGAACTATAGACCGGTTTCCCTTCTACCTTTCATTGCAAAAACACTTGAACGAGTTGTGTTCAACCAACTCACTGCCTTTCTCACACAGAACAACCTCCTGGACAGTAACCAATCTGGCTTCAGAAGTGGACATTCCAGCGAAACTGCCTTGTTCTCAGTTGTTGAAGACCTAAGACTTGCAAGAACGGCTTCCAAGTCTTCATTACTTATATTGCTGGATCTGTCTGCTGCTTTTGATACGGTCAACCAGATCCTCCTGTCAACCCTATTGAGAAAGGGCATCTCAGGAACCGCACTCCAGTGGTTTGACTCTTACCTCTCAGATAGGTCCTTCAAAGTATCTTGGAGAGGTGAGGTATCCAAGTCGCAACATCTAGCTACAGGGGTGCCACAGGGCTCTCTGGGACCACTTCTCTTTTCTGTCTACATGGCTTCACTAGGTTCTGTCATTCAGAAACATGGCATTTCATAGCACTGCTATACTGATGACACTCAACTTTGCATTATATAATATTAATAAGATCAGGCCCTTTCTCTCGTTCTCTTGTTCTGTCCAGACTTGACCATTGCAATGCTCTCTTGGCAGGTCTTCCAGTCAGTTCCATCAAACCTCTACAATTAATCCAAAATGCTGCTGCAAGATTAATCTTTAATGAGCCGAAAAGAACGCACGTCACACCTCTGTTCATCAATTTGCACTGGCTACCAATAGTTGCTCGCATTAAACTCAAGGAATTAATGTTTGCCTACAGAACCACCTCTGGCTCTGCACCCCTTTACCTAAATTCATTACTTCAGACTTATATGCCCTCTAGAAGCTTGCGTTCTGCAAGTGAACAACGCATTACTGTACCAAAGAGGCACAAAATCACTTTCACATTTACTGACTTTTTCATTTACTGTTCCCATCTGGTGGAATGACCTGCCTAACTCAATCCGAGCAGCTGAATCCTTACCCATCTTCACAAGAAATGGCTAAAAACACATCTCTTCCATCTTTATTTGACCCTTTAACTTTAGCACTCTCTATTCTAATTTAATCTAATCTGTCCTCTTTTTATTTAAAAAACCGCACAAACATTTGACCCTCTAACAATTGCATATATATTCTCTAACTGCTAGCTTTTCTTGTAAAACTAACACTAAGTTTCTTTTTTCTATATTCTATATACTAATTTTCTTAAAAAAAACAAAACAAAAAGCTTCCTACATGTACTGTGTTAGGCTAACCAGGACTTGTAATAGCACTTGCATATTGTTGCTCTTTTGTTGGTTTTGATTGCTTCTATTATGTCCTCATTTGTAAGTTGCTTTGGACAAAAGCGTCTGCTAAATGACTAAATAAATAAATAAAATAGAAAAGGACTCGTTCAGATTGAGTGATCAGCTCAAATCACTGTTCCTGACAGAGAGATCAGCTCGAATCACTATACTTTAATGGGGATCAGCTCAAAGAGAAAGATCTGCTTAAGTCACTGTCACTGACAGAAAGATCAGCTTAAATCTGTCACTGATAGAGAGATCAGCTCAAATCACTGTTCTCAAAAGCTAATCAGTTCAAGGAGAAGGATCAACAAAAAAGACTATGACTGAAAAAGAAATTAGCTCAAGGACAGAGAAATGCTCAAATCGCTGTCACTGATAGAGATCAAATCACAGTCACTGAACAAGGAATTAGCTCAATGAGGGATCAGCTAAAGTCACTGTCATAAAGAGAAAGATTTGTTCAAATAGAGAAATCAGCTCAAGTCACTGTCATTTAGAAACGGATTAGTTCAGACAGTGATTAGCTCAATTCCCTGTCCCTGAAAGAGAGATAAGATCAAATAACTGTATCAAAAAGCTGATCAATTCAAAGAAAAGGATCAGCTAAAATCACTATCACAGAATGCAGGAAGCAGCTCAAGGACAGAGATCAGCTCAAATCACTCTATTGAAAAGCAGGTCAGCTCAAAGAGAGGGATCTGCCGAAATTACTGTCACTGACAGAAAGATCAGCTCAAGGAGAAATTTTAGCTCAAATCACTGTCACTGATAGAGAGATCAGCTTGTATTGAAAATGAGATCAGCTCAAAGAGAAGGATCAGCTACAAAGCACTGAATGAGGAATTAGCTCAAGGGCAGAGATCAGCTCAAATCGCTGTCATTAAATAGGATCAACTAAAGGCACTGTCATATCCACCTTATTTTTGGGCCATTTGTAACTTGAATGAACACAATCATCTCAAGGAGAGAGATCAGCTCAAATGTCATTAAACTCAATGAGAGAGACCAGCTCAGGACAGGTCACTGTCACAAAGAAAGAGTTAAGCTCATGTAACTTTCACTGATAGAGAGATCAGCTCAAACCATTTCACAAGTTCGCCTGCCCATCCAGTCCTGATGGGTAATGGTAAGCAAACCTGGCTTGCTGTCCTTAATGGAGGACCGAGTTCAGCCCCCCTATTGCGGTACTACCTAGAGGGAGAGTAACAGAAATGGAGGAGATGGGGAGGTGGAGGGATGCCGGAAGAATTGATGCTGGGACGGTGCAATGAGTGCGGCTTATATAGGCTAATAATGATGATTGACAGAGCTGAATGAATACGCTCCTCCCGAACCTACGTTTGGATCTTCATCATATTGAAAAGGTGATCAGCTCATGTCACAATATGATGGATAAAGTTTTAGTTACACAAGAATGGCATCAGCTCAGAAAGAGTTATATGGAAGAGGGACTAGGGACCAAAAGGGACTCATCCATCATGACTTTTTTGGGGGCTTACAGCATGGCTCTTAACCTTCTCATGGCTTTCCTAGTTTTACAATCTACAATATACATTCACTCACACACACATAGACACCATAACCTGCCCATCTCCACTTTGCATTCCTTAACAAACACTCTTTCCTTTCCTTTCCTCTCATCTCCCACTCTCCCTCCTCCTTCCTGCTCTCTTTCCCAATACTCAGAGGAAGAATAGCTCGTAAACAGCGCTGTAAATAAAGGTAAAGCTTGTAAACAGAGAGATTATCAGTCCAAACAGTCTATAAAAATGGAGTCTTAAAGCATCAAAGGCAGAAAGAGATGAGAAGCTTTAACATCCTTTCAGAGAATGAGACCAAAGACAGACACACACCCTTCATGCAAAGTACTTAGACACACAACCACAAATTTAGACTTCATCTATCCTACACACACACACACAAACTCGGGCTATAGCACACTTGGCCTCATCTGTTGTGCACACAGTAGTAAGAGAACGGCTTATATGGCTGGAGAATTCCTCCACAGGTGGTGAAGATAAGGGTCTAACGGTGGAGTGTTGGCCCGGCAGGGTGCACTCATCCTGGGGAGGGCAGGCAGCTGAAGAGGGGCTCTCCAGTCTGTCTGGGTCATAAGAGGCAAAATCAGGAACTGATAAGAACCTCAAGCAGCCTCTTTACCACAGACAGACACACTCTTAACATTTATCCACCCATATCACCTTTATCACAGCGAGAGGCAGGGAGTGTGTGTAGGGGTTGGAAAAAATAATAATAATACTACAGCAGATACAGATGCATACAAATTGTATCTGGTCAGATTGCACACATTTATATTAGACCCTAAATGTAAATTTGACTATACAATATAAAGGTTCAAATGTTCAGTCAAGTGCATTTAATGATCAAATAGAATTCGATTTACAAGAGACTTTTGGCTATTGACAAAAAAGGTTAAGGCTGACATCTAGTGTTTGATATAAGCAATAGGTACATCCATTCATGCCGTTTTAAATCAAATTAAAATATAATTTTGCGTCGTCGTCTATTTTTACTTAAACATATATATATATATTACCTTTAAAAAATGTTTACACTGTTAAAAACTAAATCAGGCATTAATGTTTGCCTATAGAACCACCTCTGGCTCTGCACCCCTTTACCTAAATTCATTACTTCAGACTTATATGCCCTCTAGAAGCTTGCGTTCTGCAAGTGAACAACGCATTACTGTACAGGTGCATAAATTAAAATAAATTCAATAAATTAGAATGTCGTGGAAAAGTTTATTTATTTCAGTAATTCAACTCAAATTATGAAACTCGTGTATTAAATAAATTCAATGCACACAGACTGAAGTAGTTTAAGTCTTTGGTTCTTTTAATTGGGATGATTTTGGCTCACATTTAACAAAAACTCACCAATTCAGTTTGTGGCACTGCTGAGGTGGTATGGAAGCCCAGGTTACTTTGACGGTGGCCTTTTGGAGCACTTCATGCTTCCTTCTGCTGCTGACCAGCTTTTTAAAGATGCGGATTTCATTTTCCAGCAGGATTTGGTACCTGTCCACTCTGCCAAAAACACAAACGTTGGACCATGGTGTTGGTGTGCTTGACTGGCCAGCAAACTCACCAGACCTGAACCCCATCGAGAATCTATGAGGTATTGTCAAGAGAAAAATGAGTAACAAGAGACCAAAAAATGCAGATGAGCTGAAGGCCACTGTCAAAGAAACCTGGGCTTCCACACCACCTCAGCTGTGCCACAAACTGATCACCTCCACGCCACGCCGAATTGAGGCAGTAATTAAAGCAAAAGGAGCCCCTACCAAGTATTGAGTACATATAAAGTAAATGAACATACTTTCCAGAAGGCCAACAATTCACTAAAAAATTCGTTTTTTTTTTTTTTTTTGGTCTTATGAAGTATTCTAATTTGTTGAGATAGTGAATTGGTGGGTTTTTGTTAAATGTGAGCCAAAATCATCCCAATTAAAAGAACCAAAGACATAAACTACTTCAGTCTGTGTGCATTGAATTTATTTAATATACGAGTTTCACAATTTGAGTTGAATTACTGAAATAAATAAACTTTTCTACGACATTCTAATTTATTGAGATGCATCTGTATGTTCGCCGTATTCTCCAATACATTGATTGACATTCTGTCCGCTTTCAGTCAATAGCCAACCAGTGCAATAATATAAGTGCAGTAATGTAATTCGCCAAATAATCTGCCCCGTCATTAGAGAAAAATCACATTCAGAAAGAAGGTGCATGACGCTGTAATCCAAGCGATGATAGAAGTAGACGTAGAGGAGTGAGATGACTTTCTTTTAGCCTAATTTTAACAATGTTTTTGTAATGTATGAATGATCACGGGCTGTGATAAAAAACAAGTAGTCATATCCTAATACTATACATTTTGTTCGAATAGCCTGGTATGGCAAGATGTTTAAAAATATATATTTTTTAACATTTAAACTTAGACCACATCATTAGATTACCCTTTGACTTCATGAATACACATAAATTATATTACACATAATATTTTTTATTAATATATATTATAATTTAAAATAAATTTTTTCTATATTGTTTTCTTTAATATTTATTTGTCATTTTATTTTTTATGTAATTTATTGGATAGTAATGTATACATTATTTATTTTAAATGGTAGAAACACCTGTTTTTGATCTCAAAATAAAGCACTTTCCCTCTGTACATTGCTGTGGGGATGATCAGTTTTGTGGTGCTTGGAATTCTTTATAATTAATTAAAAACAAATACTGCCACATTGATGGCTCAAGAAGGTGCAATTGTTCAAATAACACATTGTTTCATTTATATATATATATATATATATATATATATATATAAAGTAACCAAGTGTTTCTCAAAAATATTTCAGTTATGGCTAGGGACAGAAAAATTGACATTTCCATAGAATGACCCCTATATGTTAGGCTATAAATGTGGCTACTGCTCCCCTTTGAAGCTCTTGTGCTTTTCTCCTTTTCCATCTCTCCAATCCTATTCTGCTCACAGGTGCTTGAGATTAGTTTTGTTCCCACTTTTGTTGCAGGTTGCTAATTTTTGTAAAATACCTTCTGTTTTTGCTTTTCAGATAAAAGAGTGGTTTCAGTTTAATATGCTGCAGGCTCATTTATTGGTAATAAATAATTGATAATAAATAATATTAATGATAATAAATCATCAAAAAAATATTGAGTTTGTTTTGAGCTTGTTTTTGAAGCTGCGTTGCTCATTTGTCTCCCAAGAGTTGGCAACTGTGCCCTTAATCGCCTACTAAAGGCACTTTGGAAACACTGCACAGCACACTGTATAATAATTCAGAGATAATATGTAATAAAATAAGCACAGTGGTCAGTATACATGTATACCCATAAGAATCAAAATCGAGCACTGAAGTCTAAAATTAAATACGTTAAATTAGGATTTTTTCGCAAATTCGTATTACAGAAGAAATCTTAACTTGATTTCAAGTTTGGAATTCTTATCTATCTTATAAAGTCATATCTTATCTCTAGTTAGGGAATCTTGAATTGCATTATTCAGAGCTATATATGGATCTCTACAGCTCTGGATTGATCAAGTTCGACAAACCCCTCTAAGGTCTGTTACCAAGCAACCAAGTGACCAACACTACGTGAGCTGCTGATGAAATAAACAAAATGGTAAGTTGGTGAACTTTCAATTGAAATTAGAAAAGGCAAAGCCGATACCGAGAGCAGCCCCTCACTGCGAAACAAAGATCCAGGGGGCGGGGTTGGATCCACATCTAGGGGGTGGAGATGGTAGGTTTAGGCAGAGTCGTTGAGAAACAGGTGGGAGGAGTTAGATCTGGATCCAACCTCGCCCCTGGTCTGGATCTTGTGTTCTGCAGTGAGGACCATCTCGAAAATGCGGTGTCTGTCTAACCGTACAGCTGAGTCTGTGAAAGAAGAAATTGTTGTACAGTGCAATAGTAAGCAGTTTTGTAAGCATATTTTTTTAAGGCTAGGACAGCTGTGGGGTTGCCCTAACGTTATTTTTATTTATATATTTTTTCAAGTTTTTGTAATACTCCCTTCCTATGTAGTTAAGATAAGTTAACGCACTTAAAGCTGATATGTAATAGCTTTTATTCTTAATGTGGTCCTAACTGAAATTACCATGGTTACCAAACAGATATGATAACATTTTAAAGTTAGAATCTTCTGTAATACGCCCTATCATAAATATATTTGCATATCCATCTTAAATTCTATGTGATATTAGTTATTTTCAATACTATTTAGGGCAGGTCGGGTGTATAGTATTCACGTTGGGACGCAGGGTAAGTTACTTTTGAAGAATTGCTGTTTTGGAGAGTAACGTTAGCTCTCTTTGTCCAACAGAGAGCGCAGTTACCTCTCCGAGAGCCTGACCACAGAGTTTGTTATAATATTGTACTTTTTGCTTGTTTATTTTTTGTCCCTAGACCTCAGTACATTTCTTAAACAGTTCTCCTTTATTAACAGATGCAAATGAAGGGCACATCATGGGTTTTCATTGTAAGTCAGAACAATAATCCACCCGAAGTTAAGTTTCGTTTCTTCGGTTGTCACCACTTCCGCTGAAGCAGCTGCATTTGTCTCGTGAAAGATACTAGAGATCATAACAGAGCTGATATCTGCCCATCAGCACAGAGCTCACGTATCCAGAGCTAAGAAACATGAACAGGAAAAACAGAAAAACAGCTCTCTAAGGATGATTTGCGTGCCGTTGGATTTGACTTTATAGAATTTCTGACGGAAAGCGAAAGGAGATCCATTACTGAGAGAAGCATTCTCAAAGACATCTACAATGATGAGTTCCGAAACAGGTAAACATTTGACATGTTTTCACAGCTTTTTAAATGGTTATTATTTGTATTGCTTATACTATTCCAGTTACGTAGTAGCTACACGGAATTAATTTATAAACAGACATTTATTTAAAGGGGAAACGCATCAGTACTATGTAAAAAAAACACAGTTTTCTATCAGTTTATATTTACTTTCATTAATTTTATCCACAGGGATGGAGTCAGAGACCCAAACTTCTCTTCAGTTCTTTTTGCATTGAGAAATTGCAGCAAAGCGCGCATCACCAGAACAGGATATGTTTACTTTAACACTAATGTAAGAGCATTTCTTTTGATTACTGCAGTTCTGTTGTGGATGCCTATTTAGTTTGATTTCTGTATTGTCAGTGCCCGTATGTGCTTGGCTTGTATAGAATGGTGGTTTTGTGACACGTGCTGTAACACACTGCGGTCAAGCCAGCTCCGGTTTTAAAGTACAGTCAAGCCAGCCGCACTTTTTTGGTCTGCGTGTCTAATCACGGATTTACGGTAACAGTCAAACTGGATCGAAAGACGCTATCATAATGGTGCAAACGTTATTGCATACAATGCAATTTAACCCTGAAAAGACCATAAAGCGAAATCAGAATATCAATGTATTGCTATTTTACAACAGGGCATAAATAATACTATTTGTGTGTGTGTGTGTGTGTGTGTGTGTGTGTGTGTGTGTGTGTGTGTGTTTATGTGTGTTTATGTGGTTTATGAGGACAGAAATGTGTTTAATGACATGGGTATGACATTGGTATTACAAGGAGAAGGTGATTTGAGGACATTCAGTGTCCCCATAATTCAAAACGCTTATAAATCATACAGCGTGAGTTTTTGTTGGGGGAAAGTAGAAATGCACCATCTCCTGTGAGGGCTAAGTTTAGGTGTATGGCAATAGTACACACAGTTTGTACAGTATACAAACCATTACGCCCATGGAGAGTCCCTGTAAACGCCCTGCGTGCGTGTTTAAACATGACTAGATTTTATGACTTGAACATTGGATTAAAAAATTGTATACATTATGTTTTGTACATTAACATTTGTACTGTGCATTTATTTATGTATCATACATAACACAACATTTATCAATGTTTATTAATGTTAGTAATAATTGTATTTAATTATATATAAATTATTAACGTTATTATTTATTTGTATAACATTTTCACTGTGAATAGGAGTCACTTGAAAGAACAAGCAAAGCTATAAAGCAAATATTTTATGAGTGTTTGATAATGAGATGCGATGTAAAAGTCGAATACATTAATAGTCAGGGTCACTGTGAATAGTAATCACCTGAAAGAACGAGCAAACATATAAAGAAAATAGTTTTATGAGTGTTTCAAAATGGGACATGGTGTAAAAGTTCTACTGCCCTTAGATGCTTGTGGTTAATTTACTTTTCATTTTCTCCAAAACTATACGGTAAAAAAATTGAAAATTAATACAGTAATAACCAGGGTCACTGTGAATAGGAATCAATTGGAAGAATGAGCAAACCTATTAAGACAAGCTTTTTACTAGTAAGTGCTTATGAGAAAGTGTGAGAATGCACATTGAATTTTGATTTGCCATTAATTTGTACAAAAACTGTACAGTAGATTTAACTTGGAAATTAATACAGTAATAGTCACTGTAAACAAGTATCAGTTGAAAGGTACACACACACATATACACACACAGCCTATATATAGTAACATTGATAAATGATATATATTAATACATGTTCAATAAAAATGTTTATTTACACAAAATAATGTATTCACAAACATTAATCCAATGTTCAAGTCATTAAAAAACCTTGAAATTGTATTATGTCATGATATAAAATTATAAAATAGCTATAAATACATATTCTGATGTCGCTTGATTGTCTTTTTAGGGTTAAATTACGTTTAATGTAGACATATTTTGGGTCACCGTGAACAGCAGTCTATTGAAAATATCATCAAAAGTACAGAGGAAACGTCTCAGGTTACGTATGTAACCATGGTTCCCGAGTGGGGAACGAGACACCGCGTCCCCTAGGGGTCGCTACGGGAACGCCTCAGCGTGACTCGGTCTGAAGATACATATGAAAAACACCACCTGTTGGCGGCGACAGCCCATGACGTCACTACCGGGCGTACCACAATATAAGTGCCGCGGAGGATACATCATTTCTTCTTCGCCTGAAGCTTGCGTCCCAAGCATGGCTCAAAGCCCAGGGGACGAGTGTCTCGTTCCCCACTGGGAACCATGGTTACACACGTAACCTGAGACGTTCCCCTTCATGGGAACTCGAACTGCGCCCCTAGGGGTCGCTACGGGAACGTTATACCCACTTCACCATGCTGAGGGAATGCAAGCCAATTTCGCAAAAGGCGAGCACTAAGCCAACTATACCCGGCTTAAGGAAGTTTCCCCGGACGGCTGATGGCTGTCAGTGATATTATCCCCTTCGGCCAAAGGCCCGAGCTGCGACTCTAGTACTTACCTGTTAGGCGCCGGGATTACCGGGCCTAGGGTAGAGCTCAAGGTCTTGGAATCAGAAAAGATTCCTTCAGGGGATATGGCCAGGCACCTGGCTCACCAGGTCCTGGCCGATCACTCAGGGGTTACCACCTGCTCTCCCAAGCTTACTGAGGAACTGTCTCAACAGACCTCTTGGTAGTGTACCCCCTTTCCCTTTTTGGACCCAACATATATGGGACAGGGGAGCGGGGCCCAAGGCACAAACCGGGCGCTTTAACCAGCTCAAAAAGGGCACGAAGCAGTGCGCAGAACCCTACCCTTACGGGATTTTTAGAAAGAACGCAGAATCTTTAATGTGCGGACTTACCACTAAGTGGATTTTAGAAAAGTGCCCAAAGTCTTGCGTGTGCACTTATTAGAACGTTCTATGCCTTGGAGCGGAGAACTACTCATTCCTCGGAGTGAGAGGGAACTCAGACGCTCAGAAGGGAGCGGCACGCTATAGATGACCCTCTGGTTGAGGGGAGCAATGCTGGCTCGACCAACAGGCGGCGACCTATCACAGAGCTCTGGGGGCGGGAAACTCGGACGCTCAGGCCGGGAGGCGGCATGCTCATAGGTGACCCTCTGGTTGAGGGGAGCAGTGCTAGCTCTACCGACGGCGAGCTCTGGAGAGCGGAGAACTCATTCCTCGGAATGAGAGGAACTCAGCTACCAATGAGGAGCTCTAGAGCGGAGAACTCACTCCTCAGAGTGAGACCTATAACGAGCTCTGGAGAGTGGAGAACTCATTCCTCAGAATGAGAAGGCACTCCGCCGCTCAGAAGGGAGCGG
This sequence comes from Gymnocypris eckloni scoliostomus, assembly GCA_027564155.1. Lineage (NCBI taxonomy): Eukaryota > Metazoa > Chordata > Actinopteri > Cypriniformes > Cyprinidae > Gymnocypris > Gymnocypris eckloni. The sequence goes on from CM050420.1 coordinate 15,590,157, forward strand.
CAAGCCCCATCATGAGCTCTGGAGAGCGGGGAACTCATTCCTCAGAATGAGAGGGAAACTCCCCGCTCAGCAGGGAGCGGCATGCTCATAGATAACCCTCTATAGTGAGGGGAGCAATGCTAGCTCGACCAGCAGGGAGAGCGATTATCATAGAGCTCTGAGGAGCGGAGAACTCATTCCTCAGAATGAGAAGACACTCCGCCGCTCAGAGGGGAGCGTCGAGCCCAACCATGAGCTCTGGAGAGCGGGAACTCATTCCTCAGAATGAGGGAACTCCGCTCAGAAGGGAGCGGCATGCTCATAGGTGGCCCTCTGGGTGAGGAGAGCAATGCTGGCTCTACCAACAGCGAGCTCTGGGGAGCGGAACACTCATTCCTCGGAATGAGTGGACATTCAGACGCCTCCGAAGGGAGCGGCATACTCATAGGTAATGCTGGCTCTACCTATAACGAGCTCTGGAGAGCGGAGAACTCATTCCTCAGAATGAGAAGGAACTCAGACGCTCAGCAGGGAGCGGCATGCTCATAGATAACCCTCTATAGTGAGGGGAGCAATGCTAGCTCGACCCGCAAGGAGAGCGACCTATCACAGAGCTCTGAGGAGCGGAGAACTCATTCCTCAGAATGAGTGGGAACTCAGACGCTCCGCAGGGAGCGGCATGCTCAAAGGTGACCCTCTAACAGGGGTAGCAATGCTAGCTCTACCTATAACGAGCTCTGGAGAGTGGAGAACTCATTCCTCAGAATGAAAAGACACTCAGCCGCTCAGAAGGGAGCGGCATACTCATAGGTAACCCGCTTATCGTGAGGGGAGTAATGCTGGCTCTACCCTTGCAGTGGTGACCAGAATGACTGAAGATCCAGGAGGATCCGCAGAAACCTCCGAGGGGACTCACGTCCAGACCATCAGTAAGGCAGTTCGAGAATACAGAACCTGCCTGAAGTCATCATAAGTCCACCTGACTGCAGTTCTAGTTGGGAACTCATTCCTCAGAATGAGAGCCTATAATGCTACCTATATCGAGCTCTGGAGAGCGGAGAACTCATTCCTCAGAATGAGAAGGAACTCAGACGCTCAGCAGGGAGCGGCATGCTCATAGATAACCCTCTATAGTGAGGGGAGCAATGCTAGCTCGACCAGCACGGAGAGCGACCTATCACAGAGCTCTGAGGAGCGGAGAACTCATTCCTCAGAATGAGTGGGAACTCAGACGCCCGCAGGGAGCGGCATGCTCAAAGGTGACCCTCTAACGAGGGGAGCAATGCTGGCTCTACCTATAACGAGCTCTGGAGAGTGGAGAACTCATTCCTCAGAATGAAAGACACTCAGCCGCTCAGAAGGGAGCGGCATACTCATAGGTAACCCTCTTATCGTGAGGGGAGTAATACTGGCTCTACCCTTGCAGTGGTGACCAGAATGACTGAAGATCCAGGAGGATCCGCAGAAACCTCCGAGGGGACTCACGTCCAGACCATCAATAAGGCAGTTCGAGAATACAGAACCTGCCTGAAGTCATCATAAGTCCACCTGACTGCAGTTCTTAGTTGGGAACTCATTCCTCAGAATGAGAGCCTATAATGCTACCTATATCGAGCTCTGGAGAGCGGAGAACTCATTCCTCAGAATGAGAAGGAACTCAGACGCTCAGCAGGGAGCGGCATGCTCATAGATAACCCTCTATAGTAAGGGGAGCAATGCTAGCTCGACCAGCACGGAGAGCGACCTATCACAGAGCTCTGAGGAGCGGAGAACTCATTCCTCAGAATGAGAGGGAACTCCGCCGCTCACAAGGGAGCGCCTCTAGGCAGGAAACTTCCACCTAACCTCGGTCGGTGGAGTTTACGGTGGTTACAGGGGAATTAGAGAGGAATGAGAGGGCTTGCCTCTCTCTGACCCACGCCTGTCTCACCCTAGCCGCAGGAGGGAGGGGCATGAGTCGCGAGACTAGTTTCTAAGCCCATCTCTGATCCTCAGACCGAGATGGGTTAGGACCCTGGTTGTTCGGGCTCAGACCTGGACCTTATCCAGGACTTTTAGCAGGTCAGTCTGGTAGTGCGGTGCAACCAAGCGACGGTCTGACCTGCTGCTGCATATGCCCTGCCATTTAAGCGAGATTCAGGGGCTTAGATGGCCAGGAGGGAGCCTTGAGAGAGGATGTCTCGCCATAGAGATAAGCTAGTTATCATCTCTTGCACAGGGGCATCCTCATAGCCATTTTCACGCATCCTCAGTGTCAGCATAACTAGTATGCTGAAACCTATGAATACGAGAAAAACTAGCTTTCCCACTCCTTCTCAACCTCCACATCGAGATTTATGAAGAAAGGAAGGCTCACTCGAGCTGGGGGTTATTTAAATTTATTTTTATAATCCATAACCTCCAAAACTCGTTCATATGCAGCGGAGCACTAGCTGCTGCATCTAATGATGTCAGAAAGATCGCATCATCACAATCCAGCAGCTCACTGCTCGGCCGACGCCGGGGGCGGTCCCTTTCCAGCTTATCGGCCACCACCAACTGCGAACCCCACGATTTCATTCGCCTCCGTGCCTCGCAACGGTGGGTCTTGAATCGCTGGAAGCAGACGGCTGCCCCTCTTTCCTCGAAAAGAGTGACAGGCGAGAGCTGAGCTTCCTCACAGAGAGCCGCTCACAATGCACGCAAACCGCCCCTCAAGGACATCGCGGCGTGCTCCATGCCCAAACAAAGACGCAACAGTCGGTGTGTCATCGGGTGTCAAATAACGAGGACACGGATCCACACACTTCCTAAACGCCTTGCTAGTGCTCGCCATAGTAGAGTTAGAAAACTGTACTCTTACCAGATTCACTCTGCACGCTTCAAACAAACCAGTCAGTGAAGACGAAAAAGCTGATGATGTATCCTCCCGGCGGCACTTATATTGTGGTACGCCGGTAGTGACGTCATGGGCTGTCGCCGGCCAACAGGTGGTGTTTTTTCATATGTATCTTCAGACCGAGTCACGCTGAGGGCGTTCCCCGTAGCGACCCCTAGGGGACGCAGTTCGAGTTCCCATGAAGGGGAACGCCGTTATGAACGCTTCTTTACGGCCATTTTGACGGCTCCCAGCAATCATACCGTAAATGCGCAATTATACGCGCAAACCTAAAAAAGTGCTGCTGGCTTGACCGTGTATTTTCAAACCGCGGCTGACTTGACCGCAGCAGTAAACACCTATAGTTTGAACATGTCTACTATTGTAGACTGTTGCTTTTATGAAAGTGTATTATCTCATAATGCAGTTTATGTAAAGTTTGTAGTATGTAGTATTACTAATGCAAAGTTAAATTGTTTTTGGAATGTTAAACAAAAGAACTCTTGTCTGATTTTGAAGCCTGGAGAGTAGGCCTATACTTTCATTAATATCAAACCAAATCAGTTTATTCAATTTTTATTAGATCAGCTGTTGATACAAACTTCTTTTATCAGATAGAAAATAACACTTACGTCAATGACATCTAAATGTACAATATGTACAATATGTGCCCCATTATTATGCCTTACTTTATAGCATGACATAATTTGATGTATCAATTCCAAGACAACTGTCATATGCTAGGATGCATTAAAACTTTAACTTACATCTCACTCAAGCTAATTCATTATTATGAAAAGGCAAAAAAGACAGTGGTGCGGATGAAAATAGTAAATCAAGATTACTCAAAACAGCACATTCTCAATCTCTGAAGTTTCTTGGGCGTCACCTTGTCTGCTTATGTTATAATAAGTAAAAAAAAACATACCATTCTCCACTCTGTCATTTCAGACGAGTAGTGCCTCCTGAGATAAGGAGAAAGACACAACATGTGCTCAGCTATTTAAACATACACACTAAAAAGCAACTATGAAGAGCACGTATTATTATTTTGAATAGTCAAAAATATCAGCAATTTTAAAGGCATAGTTAACCCAAAAATGAAAGTTCTGTAATCATTTACTCACCCTCACGTTGTTCCAAACCTGTGTGAGTTTCATTCTCCTGTTGAGCACAAAGTACAATTTATTTTTATTTTTAAGAATGTTGGTAACTATACTTCTAAAGTAGAGGTATGCCTTCTAAAGTATGAAAAAACATACTATGGTAATCAATGGCTACCAGAAATGGATTAGCTACCAACATTCTGGTTAGGAACAACATGAGCGTTGGGTAAATTATGACAAAAAATAGTCTAATTTCTAGATAGACTTATTATTCATGAAACAAAATAGTCATGACTAATATGAAACTGGGACGACTGGCTTATCCGATCTGGGGAATTTATGATCATATTGCCCTGTCATAAATATGACTTGTTATACAGTGCTGATCAATACGGAAGGCCTGCTAGTGTGGGGCAAGTGTGACACAGTTTCAAGTCAGCTGATGTAACACTTGGTCTTTCAGGCCAGTCTTTGTTAGAATGGTAAAATTCACTCTTAAAAGCATTGGTATGTAACATACATATATATATATTTATTTACTACATATTTTTACATTTGTATATACTTGTCTGTTTAGCTTTAATTTATTTGTATTGAATTTTTAGTTTTAGTAATTTTAGTACTTCAACATGTTTCATGTACTGCCACATTTCTAATAATTACTGATATTGAGTAATAGCACTTTAAATACACTAAAAAAAAGAAAAAAATAATTCCGCCTGCATTTTTTTTGTAAATAGAAGCCTGCAGATGACTATAGCTGGGAGGTATGAACTATAGGAAAATATATTGGGATCACAGAATGAAGCCTTACCAAGCCAAATTTTGCATTTGATAAACATTATATTAGAAAATTAGTGTTTTACACATGTTTATCTAATTTTATGTCTAGACGCTTCCAAAAAATTTACACTTGGGAGACTCCAAACGACCCTTTGTAACCAACGACACATACAATGCTGTAATTATTGAATGCTTTAATGTACAGTCATCATTTTGGGCTCTAATGAAAGGTTACACTTAGAGCTATTCTCATCCAGATTCACTGTCAATAATTGCTGACACATAGTAACTGAAGCATAAACAGATTATAGTGACATTTATTTATAGAATCCAAAATGTGTACACTTTTAAAATTACATATATATTTATAATTTATAATCTAAAAACATTTTTTTCCTATATTTATATTTCTGTACACAGTACATTATTTAATTTGTGGATTATTTCTTATATTGGTGTTATATTGCATCCCTACTGTGTTATTCCTATGCATGTCTGTACTATCATGCATGTCTTCATTATGTCAACAAAAAGTGGTCTGATAAAGACACAGATTGTACATGCTGTGTTTATTGTATCTTAAAATGGTTTGAAATCACAAGAATCTCAGCTTTCCGTGGATATATGACATGAAAAAAAAAAGACAAAGACATAGTTTTTTTTTTTTGACGACTTTACCCTGTCACTACTAGGTGTCCCGCCGGCAGTACGCTGGATTCTTAAAGGGTTTTAAAGGCTTTCTTCAGTGCATCAAACAATTAAATCCCTCCACTCATTTTTTATTATTATTAATTATATTGACATCATCATTCATTAACCAATGTTTAATCTCTAAAAACACACATCTTACATTTAAATGCTGGACAATTTCCATTTGTGTAAAACACAAACCTTGATGTAATTAATATAATTAATGCGCTAAAATGCTAAAAAGAAGACTGTTTTTGTGAATACGGATCATGACATTATATACTAAGCTTTATTTCAGTTTTCCAAAATGTTGCATAAATCTGAAATACTGGACCAACCAAACAATCAAGTAGGTTCAAGGTTCTTTATTATTTGTCACATACACAATCATACAGGGTATAATAAGTAGTGAAATGTAAGTCAGGACATTGTAAGTAAGTACTGATCAATCACATGCAAAGATTTTTGTTGCTTTGTCTTTAAGACTTATAAGTAAAATGTAAATACTCTTCACATGTGAACTGAGAAACTGAGCTGTATGTTTGTAATGGGGCATTTCATTTTCTAATGGGGCATTTCATTTTCTAATGGGGCATTTCCAGGTCCGAGTGCTGCACGATCAGTGGTCTAGACCCCATCACAGACAACAAAACCAAGCTACTCCTCCTCTGAGTAATGGTAGCTCACCGCCACCCTCAAGTGCCCAGGTTCCTGACCCACCGTCAGTGCCGGGGCCAGAAGATGGAGTCAGGGGAAGGAGAAAACTGTCAAAAGCCCTCCTGAATAGAATAAACACTACCGAAAGGTGAGCTGGTCTGAATGATAGGTGCATAGAATGCATAGAAAATACACAGAATGTGAAATACAAAGAGTATCACCTTCATACATTACAGCCTGCTGTCATTTACAATGTAGTATTGTTCTTTGGATTCCTATTTTATATTTTACAACATCTGAGTATGAGAAGCTCTGTTGCTGCTCTTTTCTTTCCCAGGTCTGTGTTTATCGCTGATAAAAGTGGTGTGCGGGTGTCCTCAGAACTGCAGATACAGGATGGCATGATTCAGCTGTTTGTGGAGAAGGCAGAAATTCGTGAACTAAAGCTGTTTGTGGAGAACACGGGTCAGGAGCCCGTGTATTTCACATACTATACTGCTCTTCACTGGCTGCAGCATTTCACTCTGAAAGACAGCAAAAGAGTCACACGTAACAATCCACTCCGTCTGGAGCCATGTGAGTGCAACCAAACACTACAGAAGAAACTGGTGTCGGTGTTGTTTTTATGTTTCATTTGGTATCATGCTAGTCTCTGCATTTATGATTTACTATAAATAGAAAATCTTTTTTGGAGTCACTGTGCAGTGGTTAGTATACATGCCCTTGACATATTGGGCTGTGATGCTAAGGTAAGTGTCACAGTTTTGAACCCAACTTGTTGCTTTCTCTCATTTTTGAAAGGTGAGACGTACGAGGTGACCTTAATATTCGAAGCAGTACAGATAGGAGTCTATCCTGCCATTCTGGCATTTGAGTTCAAGGAAAACACCCAACCCACCACTCATCCTTTCCACATTATTCGGTTCATTCAGGCAGAATACAGATCTGAGCTTGCAGCTCTGCTGGGTCCAGAAGAACCATATAGACCTAAGAGGCTTGAGAGATATGAACCTGCGAGGTGCAACATAGATGAGGGGGTTCCACCTGAGAGGTGAAAGAAAAAACACTCTTTTTAAGAATAATAATTAATAATAAATTATCTGTTTATATTTGTACAGAAATCATTAATTTGCATGTTTTTCTCTCATTTACAGTTTTGCTCGAAACTCTTTGACGTTTGTGGTGCCACTGGATAACTACTCTCGTCCTTCTTATATCTCTAACTTAGCCGAGGTCCTAAAAGCAGCCATTCTTTCCCAAAGCTCCAGGAACAGAAGTTAGTGTTGTACCTAACTCTGCTTTTAGACCTTATACCTGTTACTGAATGGTCCAGATTCAGCTCTCTGCATGAACATGTATAGTAAAAGCTATTGTTACTGTTCCCTTCTGTGTGTTTGATGGTTTTTAGGTCACTACTGGAGAGTGATCTGGGTTTTCATAACTATATGGAGCGCTTTGATTTACTACTGTACCTGGAGGAAGATCAAATGCGTCTAGACATCAAGAGGTATAATAAAGATGATGTGTCCATGGTGAAAGATCGTGAGAACAAACGACTGCTGGTCTTAGAGGTGAGTGGCATTTTTATTGCCTATTATTAAAGCGTGTGATTGTGGCTGCATCCGAAAGCTGAAAAATGCTGCCTTTGTAGGATACATTTTAAGGTAGGAAGGCAACAAAGCAAATCTTATCCCATGTTAATTTCACTTCCTGCCTGCTGAGACCCTTACAACTGATTTTCGAAGGGAGCATAGATGTTGATACCCCACAATCATGTGTATTCAATTATGTGACAGTTGAGCTAAAAAATAAAGATGTCATCTGAAAGTTGAAGTTGATTTTGATTTTGTTTGTAAATGTCCATTTTTTATTGTTCCACTTTTGCTGTAATTTCCAGCAGAAAATCAGTATTGTAGTAACTAAACATTCGCTTAGTTATCACCAAAACTATATATTTTGTTGTAGATCATTAAACTGCTATGCTGCCTTCAGAAGTCTGTGTGAGATCAGTTTCACGAAGTACCTTTGTGCTTAAACACTGCCTGAAAGTCATTGTCTGATAGGGCAGAGAGGCAACAAGTCAGCTGTCTAAGTTTTCCGATGCAGCCTGCTGTTAGATACATACTGAGTATCAGACGCAGAGATGACACATGCATGCTCTTAAAGGGACAGTGCACCCAATTATTTACTTTAATTTGTTAATCTTCAACTTCATTAAAGACAGTAAATGTACTACAAAGAAAAAAAACAGCAATGTCATTTTTGGGTGAACTGTCCCCTTAAGTAATATGTGCTTTTATATTTGTTGGAAAGTATAATTTAATTCAATGTATTTGTAATGTTAAAGCTCCCTGGTGTATCAGAGAACAGGCCATCAGTCCTGAGGGGAGATCACCTGTTTCTCACCAAGAGTGAGGAGGTTGATTTCTCAACTGTGACCAAATACAAGGGCTACGTACACCGAGTGGAACTGGATCAGGTCAAACTGGGCTTCTCTCGAAGGTATGAAGTATGAGGAGTTTATGACAAGTGTCATTTGAACATCAGAACATCGAAGGAGTATTAAATAAAACGGGGTTGATATTGTTGAGAATTAAAGTTCCAGATATAAAGAGCTTTATGCACTTTAAAAGCATACTGTAACTTCCAGAACGCAAACCTGCATCTCAGTTTCTCAGTTCACATGTGAAGACTATTTACATATAAGTCTCAAGGAAAAAGCAGCAAAAATCAACACATGTAATTGAGCATTACTTGATGACTAAGACATATGTGTCTCTTAACAATCATGATTACCATTAATACAAATGGGGCATTTCTTAAAAGTATTTTGAACTAAGGAGAACACAAAAAAATAGCTGAAAAAGGGTCACTGAAAATGGTCTGTGGTATATCAACACTCTACGCCTGACTTAAGTGAACATTTGGGCATCTCCGGTTGATGCTTACAAATATTTCTCATTTTTCTTTAATATGATTGGTTCTTCATTCGTGCAGCTCAGCATAGTTTCCACAAAAATAATAAGTGGAACCGTTTTCAAAATTGATAGTTTTTTTTTTTTTTTAAGCAAATCAGTATATTAGAATGATTTCTGAAGGATCATGTGACACTGAAGACTGGAGTAATGGCTGCTGAAAATTCAGCTTTGCCATCCAGTGCATATGAGCGAAGTGACGCTCAGCTCAATATTTCTCTTTGAAAGTGGCATGACATACAGCCAAGTACGGTGACCCATACTCTGAATTCATGCTCTGCATTTACCCATGTGGTAGCTAAATGTCACTAAATGACATCATAATGGCAAATTCACTGATCTATATAAAGATGATTGTAGATCAGTGGGCAAGATGAGAACTTAGATAAGGATTGTCCAAGAAGTTGCTATATTTGTCCCTAAACTTTTGAAAACAATTCTCAAAAGAGGCGGAGAGTCGACAAAACTTGCTACAAAGTAGCTCAATTGGCAACACTGCTCAGAAGTTATCATTCAACAGCTAACCATTTTGCACCACAATCAACAGATATCTTTTAAAAGAAACAAGTCTGGAGCAGGGGCGAAGTGAACTTCTCCAAGCAGTAGTGATGTGACGTTCGACACAGAGGCTTCGAAGCTTGTATAAAAAAAAAAAAACATCTCATATTGAAGCGCTGTATCGAAGCTTGATTTGTTTTGCCAAAAGCACTTGATCTATGACGTCTGAAGCTTCATTCACCTGAAAACCACGTGACTGCTTCAGTATCTGGTTCAATCGAAGCGAACCACAGTGCAGTTTCCTTTACATTATATTACATTATAATGCATTTCCATTGTTTTCTTTTTATCCTAATTTATATATTAAGGTCAAATGAACTTTGCCCATGAAATAACAGTCTAAGGACTGAGGCAGAGTTAACATTGACAGATCACAGATTTAATTCATTAGTTTATGTTTGATTTATTTGAATTATTTTAGTGGCAGTACACGGACAAAAATGAATGACTTTGACAATGGCCATTATTTTATACAATACATTAAAACAAAGAATCAGTAGTAGAACCAGATGTGAAACCAGCAGCTGTAATGAATCACAGCACTTTGGAAGGTGTTATTCATCTTCTATTCAGAGAGAGAGAGAGAGAGCACACAGGGGAAAAATAACCACACCCAAAGGGCAGGAAAACACACCAATGCATTTTAATAAAACACATAATGTACATCCTTGGGATGTAACACATTGTCATAATATTTCACAAGATTACTGTTTTACTGTATTTTTGTTGACAAATAAATGCAGCCTTGGTGCATGATACTTCTTTTAAAAACACAAACCAATCTTACAGACCCTAAAATTTAAAGGATAGTTTCAAACATCAAATGCTTCACATACTTATGGTTTACAAGAATTATGCCATGTTCACTTGATCTTATTTTGCATATTTATGGAGATTTAAACTCTGTGTATATATGTGTGTGTTTGTGTGTTAAGGCTGCTTGACGGTTTCATAGATAATATGAAATTCCGTGTGGAGTTTACAGTGAATCGTCTCCCATTAAGACTGCAACACAGAGCAGTACACATGGCAGTCCAGAACGAGCTCAGAGATGTGCTGTTCCCTGTGGGCTCAAGGAGTTTGAGCCCTGCGTTTCCACCTGCACTGAGGTCAGTAAGACACATCTGTACTAAACTTATGCAACAAATTCAAATTTTAGTGAAACATTATAGAATACTTAAGCTGTATGTTTATTTGTGTGTGTGTGTGGGGGGGGTCTATAGGCTCTTTGATCAAAAGCTGGAAAAGAACGCTGAACAGAAAAATGCAGTATGTAACATTGTGGCTGGTACGTCCAAGCCGGCACCATACTTGGTGTTTGGACCTCCTGGCACTGGTAAAACCGTCACAATAGTGGAGGCCATCAAACAGGTAAAGCTGGTTATCATACTCAAATAAATATACACCTAACAGACACACCTACATGCAAATCATATCTGTATGCATCATTTATTTTTTCTCTTTCATCTCACAGGTGGAGAAGAATATACCTGGTGCCTGCATCCTGGCTTGTGCTCCATCTAACAGTGCAGCTGATCAGCTGTGTGAAAAGTTGATCGCTAGTCAACATGTTGATGCACAGAAGATATACAGAGTCTATGCTAGCTCACGCAATCCAAAAGATATCCCTAAAGTCCTAGAGGTTAGTGCTTGTCTGACTTTATTCATTAACTAAAGGTTTGATTAAATTAACTAAATAAAAAATACACAGATTTGATGGAAAATATAAAATAACAATGGTACATTGTTAATTTTTATGAAACAAAATTCGACATGGACTAATTATGAATAATTTAAATAAAATAAGTGAAAAATAAGTACATTGATTTACTCAGTTCTGGTTTATGTAGTCATAATAAAAAAAAAAAAATTACATTGCAAAGTTAACTGTAAACATTTTATTTAGATTTTTTACATTTTTCCCAAAGCTTACAGTGCCCAATATGCACGTGTACCATTTTGAAATACTGTATGAAACATTCAGAGAGAGAGAGAGAGAGAGAGAAGAGAGAGAGAGAGAGAAGAGAGAGAGAGAAAGAGAGAGAGAGAAAGAAAGAGAGAGAGAGAGAGAGAGAGAGACGTTTTGAGAATGAGTTTTGTTTGACTGTCTTTTTGTCTTTAGAAAAACAGTAATGTGGAGGAAAACACAATTATTTTCCCATGTAAAGAGGATCTAATGTCCTACAAGATCCTAGTCAGCACTCTGGTCACCGCTGGCAGGTGCAGGGCTTCATCTTCTACAAACATTCTCGCCTACATACACACCATATCAGCAAAAGATAAAGAGTGTTTACTGTGTGTGTGTGTGTGTGTGTGTGTGTGTGTGTGTGTGTGTGTGTGTGTGTGTGTGTGTGTGTGTGTGTGTGTGTGTGTTGGTAGGCTGGTAAGTGGGGGTTTTCCTGTAGGTCAGTTTTCACACATCTTTGTGGATGAGGCAGGACATGCTGTGGAGCCAGAGGCCATCATCAGTGTGGCAGGTGAGGCGCTTCACAGAATAACATGAAAACCCTCAGATCTTTCATTTAAGATCAATCTGTGGTAGCATTTCATTCATGTGTGCTTAGGACTGCTGAATGCAGAGACTGGACAGCTTGTTTTGGCTGGAGATCCCAAGCAGCTGGGTCCAATCCTGAGATCTCCTTTTGCCATTCAATACGGACTTGGTGAGATGATTAAAGACACACATACAGTACACACACGATGCACGTTGTAATTTACTTTGTAAATGTGTTTGTAGGTCTTTCCTTGCTGGAGAGACTGATGACACAGAATGAACTTTACCAGAAAGGTACTACTGGATATGACGACCGTTATCTAACCAAGCTGCTGCGGAACTACAGGTAAAATCTGAATAATCTGCAAAACTACAAATTCACTAGTTATCTGACCAGCTTTTTGACTAGATTGCTCTTTAAGAAGCCTTGAATAATAAGCTCTGAAAAGGGTCCAACTGAGGGAAAAATAGCATGATGGGAGTACAAGGCCAGTTCTCAAGGCTGAACAAAACTATTTTGAACTGGTCTCGGTAAAATTTCTAATATATGTAAAGAACATTTCAGCGATGTATAGAGGATGATCAAAAGTTCTTAGACCTCTGTGTGGAAGGATTGCAGATGGTTATGAATGAGCAACAAATACCAGCTAGAGCCATTTGTCTTTTTAATGTAGTAGTTGTTACTCCCCTCGGGTTGAATCAAAGGCTCAGGTCGTTCTTGGTTTTAACAGACATTTATTTGGACACGAGTCTGTAGTATGTCTTGTGCATTCTACACTTGCATCTCTTTTATGTCCCAACAATGCCGTCAGAACTACGAAAGGAAATACATAAACTTAAATTAACCCTCTAAAAGTGGTGTTTATACATAATAATAAACAAAAAATACATGCAAAACGAATGAATAAAGTGCACATTCAACACGTAAGAAAATACACTTAATTGGCTGATTATACATTAACACACGGTCACGTAACTTACACATGTTCACATACGGCAAAGCAATTAACACGATAAAACACATACCTCATTGGCCTCTCTAACTCAAGAGGAATAAACTTGGAGGGTTACAGTTTCTTCTTCTTAAACAAAAAACCAATATAACTTCTTAGCACTTCTTACAGGCGTAACTCTTACAGACATATTACTAGTGCAGCGCCTCGTGAGGCTATTCTACTTGTAGTGCACCGGAACAAATATCCTGATAGGAACAATTAAATAATTCCCAAGTTAAACAAAAGAGAAATAGGTTCCCCCTTTTCCCTATGGTTTTAGTTGAATAATATGACATGAATTGACATGTATTAACAAAAATATATATTACTTATTTATTCTAATGATTACTCTGAACATTTTAACTACGTATTGACCTTTTAACTGTAAAGTGCATATTATGAACTGCAATATATAAGAGTTGCCTCTGACGGCAGCTACAGTAGTTTTGACTTGTAGTCGGGAGCCAGTAAGAGTAGAAAAGATAGAGGCACAGGCCAGTAAAAAAGAAGTAAATAAATAAACTTAAACATAGATTTGAATCCTGGCCATGAATGAACATGGAAACCAGAGGAAGCTGGTGTGTCTCTGGGTTTTTGCAGACAGGATGCCATGTGAAAAGTATGGGAATGGGCCAATCTGTGTAAAATAGATTGGGATTGGCCCAATCCGAAATAAGAGTTTGGAACACCTGATCATGTATTTTAAATCAGATGTGGGATTTCTACCTCAAAATGACACATGATTCTTACTTTGATATTTTGTATGTACATTTAAATGAGTCTGAATCAGTTTCAGAACCACTGATTCACATGTCTCTAATTCACATTTTTCTTTCTCTCTCTATCTCTCCAGGTCTCATCCATCCATTTTAAAGATTCCTAAAGAGATGTTCTATGATGGGGAGTTGGTGGCATGTGCAGATGAGATCATCTCTCGCCAGTACTGCACCTGGGAGCACCTACCAAAAAGCGTACGAGACATCCCAGTCACACACACTTAATAAACAGCAGTTCAGGAATGTCAAGACTCATTTTGGTTAGGTTATGATGTTATACAATTGGCTCAAGCATTCAAGAAGGCATGTAGACCGCAAGTGTGTGTGGAGAACTTTTGACTCTTCTTTTGACTCTTTTACTGAATCTAATTAAGTGGCAAAAGCAGTTGCAAATGTTTTAAAAATACACATACTCATCTCTGAAACAAAATATTCACCACTTCACATTTTATTTCGAAATTAAGCGACAGCTTAAAACTATAAGAAAAGAACCTTTGCTTTCTCTTTCCTTAACCCCTCCCCATCTAGCTTTTACTAATCTGAACAATGTCTGAAACATTGTATTGACAGCACGTCCTGTGTTTATTTGACTTTTTATGATGAATCGCTTGTTGTATTCCTCAGTTGAATATGTTGGGATACACATAGCAGGGCTTTTGCAGTCTTTATACAATCTTACATTTGGTTTACTAAAATGTAAGACCATAAAAAGTCTTAAACAGTATAACACAAGTGCAAATTATACTCACTGCGATATGGATATGTGATTATTAAACATCAAAAGGTTATGACTGAATTAACCTGTGTGTTGCACATTTCAAAATAGTGAATACGATTGCTTATGATGCACCATTGCTAAAAAGATAATGTTTACATTATGGTTTTTATTTAAAAAAAATTGATGGTTATGTCTCTCTTATCTTTTTGAATGAGCAGCTGGAAGTAGTAAAGCGTAGACATTACAAAATAAGAATGATTTATTTTGATATTGTGTGGGTGTTTTCTGTACCGGAATGTATAATTTTATCTGTGCAGGTCTTAAAAAGGTATTAAAGCCTTAAATCTGATTTTGAAAACCTGCTTTACTTCAAATACCGTTTCTTTCACTTTTTAACGTTGTCCACCTCCTCAAGGGGTATCCGGTCACACATGCCCGCACACAGACTAATCATCATTGTAAGGAATGTGAAGGCCAGAAACTGAGATAACTGCCTTTTTGAACTTGGAATTAATGGTAACATTTAGTGCTTAAGAATGGGACATTTTTTTCATTAACCAGTCTCCACTTGTTCTTTGTAATGCTTATGCTACTGTTGATATCTAGAAAGTTCAACACAAAGACGTTGAGTTGTTGTTTTGCACTGATAATTATGGTTTTCCCTTTAAACATTGTGTACCTTCTGGAGATGTCATATTGTGCTCTGCGCTGTATTTTCAGGGATTTCCTGTGATTTTCCATGGAGTGATTGGAAAAGATGAGAGAGAGTCCAACAGCCCCTCCTTTTTCAACACTTCAGAAATCGATATCATAATTGACTACCTGAAGAAGCTGCTCCTGACACAGGCCAAGAAGGGCATTGCAAAAATCTCCCCCAAAGAGATTGGCATTATCGCCCCCTACAGGAAACAGGTGAAAATACATTTTTAACAGCTCGGTCACAGCAAACGTGATGTGTAAGCACAAGGCAGTGAATCCTAAAGAAACTTTGTTTGCAGAGATACACCACCATTCAAAATTTGAGGTTGGTAAGATTTGTTTGAAATAATTATCTTATACTACAGTAAAGACAATTAAAATAACTGTTAACTTTCTATTTTAAAATGAAAATGTATATTCTAAAATGTAATAATGTCAAAGCTGAATTTTCAGCATCCATTTCTCCAGTCTTCCTTCAGAAATCATTCTAATATGCTGATTTGCTGCTTAAAAATGGCTGTGGTCCTTAATCATTTTTTTTGTAGAGAACATGAGACTTTTTTCAAGATTCTTTAATGATTAAAACGTTCAAATGTATGTATTTAAAATAGAAATCTTTGTGATATGACAAATGTCTTACTGTACGTTTGATCAATTCAATGAGTCCTTTCTAAATAAATTAAATGTAAATATCAATATCTCTTACAAAAAGTGCTAGTGCCAAACTTTTGGATGGTGGTGTAAATGCATAAGTCTGTACTTATGGACAGTCATAAATATCTACACACATTTTCTACTGTTTGTTCTCCGCACAGCCGTTCACAAAGACTGCTGGCTGTTATTCAAACAAGCTAAACTTTGTTTTTATGCAGATCTTCATTATCATTCTCTTTAAGGTGATTTTTTTTCTCATGAGTGTTCACTCTGCTTTTATTTTTTACTGTACATATGTTTTATTTTTACAGGTGGAGAAAATCAGGAAGGCCATCAAGATGCACAGGGAGCTTAAATCCTGTTTGGGCATTGAAGAGCTGAAGGTCAGCATGAGTCTAAGATACACTCTGTTATTCATTATCATCCTTGTCAGGACACGTGAGCAAAAACATAAGTACTGTGTGTGCTGTGTAGGTTGGCTCCGTGGAGGAGTTTCAAGGCCAGGAGAGAAAAGTGATAATTTTGTCAACTGTTCGCAGCGACAAGAAACACATCATTTTGGATGAAACATTCAACATTGGGTTTCTGAAGAATGAGAAGGTAGTGTCTGACACATGACAATACACCAAACAGAAGTCTACCAAACAAAGATATTTCACCTCTTGCTTTCTCTTCTCCAGAGATTCAATGTGGCAGTGACAAGAGCAAAATCCCTGCTCATTATGGTGGGAAACCCCATCATTCTACGGACAGACGCAACCTGGGGCAGGTATATAAACTTCCAACTAACACATGCATAAAATATATATAATGCTCTTTATATGCTTTCTAGATGTGTTGGGAGTTGATGTTGCGAGCTGTTTTTTGTTGTTGGTTTTTTCCACTTTGTTGATCTGTGTGTTTGCAGGTTTATTAATTACTGCATTGAGGAGAAAGGTTATACTGGATATGATATTTCCAACTTGGAGGAAACAGAGGCGGTTGTTGAGCGCCTGCTAGCACTAAACATCCATGAGGAGATCATAGGTAAGACGTGACTTTAATTCAAGTACGGTCACACTAGACTTTGCACCTCTTTTGCTTCCATTAATGCGAAGTAGGAAATGCAAGCTTAAGGTAGTCTATTGCTGAAGTTTAAATGTAGTGAACTCTGATCTTGGAATTTGCATAAAGAGGTATATTAGAACATTTTGAATGTACTGATTTTATAATTGACTATTTAATAAAAGTGGCCTAAGAGTGTGACATCACATCCTGTTTCCCGTATTTGTTTGGTGTCTCAATACATTTTGTGTACTTAAAGCCTAGCATAACTACACATTCTTAATTTATAATTTACTGACAGGTTATACATTATAAATAAATAAAAAAAGGGTCTGAAACATTTTTTTTTCTTTTTCTAGAAATTTAATTTTGTATTAAATGTTAATTAAATTTGTCAAAAGGGACAGTAGAGACCATTATAACTTATAAATCTTGAACCAAGTTCTAACTGTCATGTTCTTTTTCATCCTAGTGGAAACAGAGGAGAGTGTGGTCCAGCAATATCAGAATCCTGAGTGGAGACATGAGCATTAAATGAAGTGCATTATTAAAGTGCCTCCCAGTTAGGCCCTTTCATTAGCAAAACCACACCCCTTTCCCTTCCTCTTGCTGAAGTTAGACTTGGAAAGTCTAAATGAACTTAGAAGTTTAATTTTAAACCTAAAACTGCACTATGATGTATAAATGTTGCATTAAAGTAAAGTTTTTTTTTTTTTTAAATCAGTGCTGCATGACTAGAGAAAACAGAAAAGGAGCCGTGGCATTCCCTTTTGGCAAACAGTTTGAGAAACTTCAACACCCATAATACACTAGGCTCTTTGCTGTCCAAGGCATGTGCAGCAATACAAAGTTATCAAATAAATATCAGGGTGCAAATAATCTAAGTGCAGGTTACATGGGGAAAGAATACACACTGCTCATTTACATATAGAACTGAAAGTGTAACAATATAAATCTGAATGAAAATGTTCCAACTTAATCTCAGGGCTTTGTATGCAATGTTGCCTATATTGATTGAAAAGTTCTATTAGATGTTTTAAAGAAAATGCATTAATCTGATGTCATGACAGATGGAACACATGGTTGATAAATCTCTGATAACTGCCCTAAAATATGTGCCTTGTTTTATAAAATAACCAAACATCTGACATGTTATTTTATTAATGCTTAATTGGTGGTAGTAATGGTTTTGTTTGTGTCTGGAAATTGCATTGTCAAAATACATTGTGAAACTCATTAAACAATCGTGTATTTGTGACACATCATTTGAAAATAAAAAGTATCATGTGTATGTATTAACCATGAAACGATATTATGCATTATTGGCTATAAACAGGCTACCGTTTTCTACCCGTAAACCAAAAAAGTCATTTTTTATGCCATAGTCATTTAGCAGACGCTTTTATCCAAAGTGACTTACAAATGAGGATAATATAGAAACAATCAAAACCAACAAAAGTGCTATTACAAGTCCTGGTTAGCCTAATGTAAGACGGGTTTTTTATTATTTATTTTCTTTTTTTTAAGAAAACGAGTATATTTTAATATATAAAAAAAAGAATAGAAAAAGAAACTTAGTGTTAGTGCTAGCAAGAAAAGCTAGCAGTTAGAGAATAAATATGCTATTGATAGAGGGTCAAATGTGTCTGTGTTTTTTTATTAAATAAAAAGAAGACAGATTAGATCAAATAAAATACAATTATAATAGATAGTGCTAGAGTTAGAGGGTAAAATAAAGATGGAAGAGATGTGTTTTTAGCCGTTTCTTGAAGATGGGTAAGGATTCAGCTGCTCGGATTGAGTTAGGCAGGTCATTCCACCAGATGGGAACAGTTAATGAAAAAGTCAATGAAAGTGATTTATGATTTATTTTATATATATATGAAATAAATAAATGTCAAATATTGAAATTATAGTGAAATTAATGGTAGAAATCAAACGTTGATGCTTGTTATACTTTAGCCTGGATTTCACAGAGAGGGTCACATTATATATATATATATATATATATATATATATATATATATATATATATATATATATATGTGTGTGTGTGTGTGTGTACTCTCCGTTACCTTTATCTAATATACATGTATTTACTTTTCAAAAACAATTATTTTAGAAATATTGAGACATTTTAGGGTGGTTCTAGAGATTTTCTGAGGGAGGGATTTGGCAACACTGCAGTTGCGTTTATTCTGATCATTGTCAAAATTTTGTTTTGGAAATACTAGCAGTTACATTTATACACTTCATAACATATTTTTCCTTACACATATGGGAGGAATGGATATATCGTTTTTTTATCAGGTTTAACCCTACACCGCTTAGGTTTCGTTTTGTCTGCAGTTCCGTAGAAACAGTTGCACCAACTGCACATGAGAGAGAGAGTGTAGTCGTGAACCGCTCATTTAGTTTCTAGAAGCGTCAAGTATCAGTATGAACAGAAGAAACAGGAATAATTATCTCTCTATAAAAGATGTGCGCGCAATTGGACTGGACTTCATTGAGATGCTGGAGGAAACCAACAGGAGATCCATTACTGACAGAAACACACTCTGCGACATCTACAACGAAGAGTTTCGAGATAGGTAAAACGATATCAATGCACATCAGTGAACGTCTGTATTCATTTTAATTCAGGTAAATGAACAAGTGCACGATCAATTGCACACTTGTATTCACAGGGACGGTGGTGTCAAAGATCCAAACTTCTCTAGAGTCATCTTTGCTTTGAGAAATGGGAGCAAAGCCCGTCTTTCCAGATCAGGAAGGCATGTTTACTTTAACACCAATGTAAGAGATCGTATTATTTACTGCTGGCTACCAGTTAGCCATGAATTATGCACATTTGATGTATCACGTGAATACTCTTTATCGGTAGGACATTTTGAAGGCTAAATTGTGGGTCACGTGATACTTTTGGCCAGGACATACAACATTTATTTAGCAAATGTCTTATTACAGCCACAAATATTTTTTCCATGTTACCATTATTATTGGCTATTTGTTAAGGTTACCTGTTACTTGTTATTACCTTTTCCTGTAGCCTATTGGTATTTTCCATTAGCGCGTGCACATTTTTGGTGTGATTTGTATAAAACTATCTATCTACTGAAAACTACAACATCAACAGTAATAATAAATTAAATTTGAAACAGTTTCAAACACCCTCCCAAATTTCAATAATATTTGTTTTTCTTCTTCAGAATTACAAGTTAATAGCATTTGGGTAAACAAGTAAAAATAATTCCACACTAGTACACTAGAGGGTAGATTTTCAAAGCATTTGTTTCATATGTTTGTTTAGTACGGAGCCCTTTTAGGGACATTGTGGTGGGAACAATTTGGGGTGAGTGGAAAAAATTTGGGAAGGGAGGAAAAAATATTTGTAAAATGCTTTGCATTCTCTCGCAATACTTTTGCGTCCCCTCGAGAAACTTTGCGTTCCGTCGTAAAACTTTTGCGTTCCCTCGAGAAACTTTGCGTTCCGTCGTAAAACTTTTGCGTTCCCTCGAGAAACTTTGCGTTCCGTCGTAAAACTTTTGCGTTCCCTCGAGAAACTTTGCGTTTGCGTACTTTACAGCTTGCAGTAGTTCCGTATGTTCACAATGGAGCGGTTCATACCATTTTATTTTGAACTTGGACTCAAGTAAACAAATACCTCAGTGCTTAGTTCAAGGTATGGTTTTGGGACATTATAAAACGCGTTATGTTGCTTAATGTTTTAAAACAGTGACATTGAGGACCAAATTCGATAATACTAAAAGGGGATTAAATTATTAGGCCAATATTAAGAAGCCCAGAATATGAATGCAATGAAAACGGTGGTTTTAGAAATACCAAATCCGTTGCATTCATTTTATGGGCTATTCTTCTTTATTAATAGTAATGTTATTAATATTAGCCTAATAATTTTTATTAGTAGGCCTATTTATTATTATCGAATTTGGTCCTCCACTGTCAAAGTTTTAATATGTCACCATTTTAAAACATTAAGCCACATTAAGCATTTTAGAACGTCCCAAAACTGCACTTTGAACTAACCTTTATTTCTTTATACTTGAGTACAAGTTAAAAATAAAAACTTTATGATCCGCTCCATTGTGAACATGCGAGTATAAACCTTTCATTAGCCTACCTGAAGCGTTTTCTATGGGGAAGAAAGGGCTTAACGTGCAGTGTGTTGTGTTCATATTCTGCTTTATTAATAGTAATATTATTAATAAGGTTATTAATGTTAGCCTAATAATTTGTATCAGGATTAATTATTATTGAATTGAATGTCTGCTTTGAAACATTAAGCCACATTAGGCGTTTTAGAGTGTCCCAAAACCATGCCTTTAACTAAGCACTGGATGTATAAACTATTACTTTATTGAGTCCAAGTATAAAACAAAACTCTATGATCCGCTCCATTGTGAGTATATGAGCTGTAACCACTGCAAGCTGTAACGTAAACAGGAAGAGTTTGTCCGAACTCAAATATCTTTGCGAGAGAATGCAAAAGTTTTGCGACGCAACGCAAAGTTTCTAAAGGGAACGCAAACGTTTTGTGAGAGAACGCAACACATTGACATTTTTTCTTTTTTCTTTTTTCCTTCCACCCTGAATTCACCAGTGTCCCTAAAAGGGCTCCGTAGTTTGGTCAGTTTGGGGCTATATGTTTACAATTACATTACAATTTAATTTGAGTTTGGATATCTTGTATTGCACCAAGTTTTGTTTAGTGATTCAAAATTATTTCAACATTTATTTAACTTATTTGTTTTATTATTATTTTCATAACATAGCTGAAAAATCTATATTAGGCTATTTAATGGCAGTTTGAATTTGATTATTTAACATTTGTGCTTTCGTTTATTTTCTTAAGAGGGTTGAGATCTTAAAAGATGTGATGCATTTTCAACACCCTGCACTCGTGAAAATGTTACATCCAGGTCCGAGTGAGGCTGCACGATCAGTGGTTTAGACCTTTTCGAAGACAGCAAAACCAAACTACTCCGCTCCAGGTAATGTTAGCTCATTGTCAGCTACTAGAGTTCCAGGGCCAGATGATGGGGTCAGAGGAAGAAGAAGATTGGCGAAAGACATCCTACAGCGACTGAACACTACAGACAGGTGAGCTGGTATGCTTGATTTTTTTTACCAAGACAGTGACTGTAACACATAGGCTATACAAACATTATTTAGTATTTCTCTTATTATTATCTGCAATTCTCTTGTATTGTAAATATTGCAATTGCTTATTTACGTATATAATAACATTACAAATACATGTACTGTGGCTGCTCTTCTCTTTCCCAGGTCCTTTTTTGTAGCTGATAAGTATGGGGTGCAGGTGTCCACCGAGCTGTATATGGAAAGTGGAAAGATTCAGATCAGTGTGGATCGGGCAGAAGTTTATGAGCTAAAGCTGTTTGTGGAGAACACGGGTCAGGATCCTGTGTATTTCACATACTACACTGCTCTTCACTGGCTGCAGTATTTCACTCTTGTAGACAGCAGAAGAGTCACACACAACAATCCACTCCGTCTGGAGCCACGTAAGTTATTCAATTGTACCATGTTGTTTGCATGTTATATCTGAATGTATTCTGGTTGTACACCTTTACTGTGGTCAATCGGAAATGAAGGTAAACTCATTTGTTTTTCAAATAGGTGAGAGGTATGAGGTGACTGTGAGATTCAAATCCAGTCACATTGGAGTTTATTCTGCTACTCTAGCATTTGAGTTTAAGCAGAACACCCAGCCCACCACCCGTCCCTTCCACATTGTGCGCTTCATTGAAGTGGAGTACAGGACTAAGCTTGCAGCCTTACTGGGTCCTACAGAACCATACAAACCTCTGAGACTCAACATCTCTGAACCCGGAAATTGTAAAGTGGACCAGGGCTATCCACCTGAGGGGTGAGAGATATATTTTTTAAATAAAATAAGAAATATTAAGAAATTATAGTTATACAAATAATTTTAAGATTTTTTATTAATTAAAACATTTATAATTTAAATAAATGAATAAAAACAAATTGCATATTGTGTCCTCCTTAAATTTATGTAAATGTAAATAGATATTGCAGCTTTATTTATGGATTTATTTATGTTTGTATCTCCGTTTACTTCTCTGTTCTTTAGTTATGTTCAGAACTTTCTTGAAAATGTTCTGCCACTGGGGCAATACACTCCTCCTCTTAACATCCCTGAACTAGCCAAGCTCCTGAAAGATGGCTGTTCTTCCCGGATCCTCAGGGGGAAGTTTCGGGAACTTCAGTTAGTGTCCTTTTAAGTGAAATCTTATTACAATTTAAAATAACTATCTTCTGTTTTAATACATTTTAGAGTTTAATTTATTTCTGTGATGGCAAAGCTGAAATGATTATCAGAAATCATTCTAACATGCTAGTATTTTAGTTTGTTAGTTCTTCATATGTCTGATTATGCCATTTGGAACTGGTCTGAGATCAATTTTAGGGTCAGATGTTATGAGGATGTAGCTACCCATTTGTTGGTGTGTATGAATTTACATTTACATATTCATTGAGACTTTAAGATAAATGTTTTAGCAGTTCATGCATTCACTGGGAATTGAACCCATGACCTTGGCATTGCTTGTGCCATGCTTTGAGCTGTGATACGAAAACCAGAACATGAACTTTGGCCACCTCTGCACAGATTTTTTTTATTATACATTGTGGCTTTGTAAAATTGTTTCACAAAAACCGCTACGACCCGACTTATATCTTCATGTTTGCCCACAAATTTGTTGAGCAAATTTGCAGAATATTCTACAGGCATCTACTTGGGGGAAATTGCAAAAAAAACATTTTCTAATTATACTTAGATAATTTCATAAAAAATGTTTTGTTAGTTGTGAGTTTGATTATTTTAGGATGTTTCCAAAAATATATGATTTTTGCATCCCCCTTTGTGTGCATGTTTCATACTTTTGTATCTCTGCATGTTACGAATGTTATGATATGTAATTTATAGTTATGACTATTACTGACTCAGTTCTGAATGATAAGAGAAATAATGAATGTTTCTTTTGATGTGTTTTATGGTTTCTAGGTTATTATTGCAGAGTCCGCTAGGCTTCCATAATTATGCAGAACGTTTTGATTTACTGCTGTATCTGGAGGAGTGTCAGATGCATGTGGATATCAAGAGATACAACAAAGATCAAGTCACCTTACTCAAAGACTATGACAAGAGACTAATGGTCTTAAATGTGAGTGAAAATGTATTTTGTTAAAACACATCTTGAAACTTTAATTTGCATTGGATAATATAAGTTTTTGGGGCCTGATTGTGTTTTCTTGGATTAAAGCTCCCTGGTGTATCAGAGAACAGACCATCAGTCCTGAGGGGAGATCACCTGTTTCTCACCAAGAGTGAGGAGGTTGATTTCTCAACTGTGACCAAATACAAGGGCTACGTCCACAAAGTGGAACTAGATCGGGTCAAACTGGGCTTCTCTCGAAGGTATGAAGAATGAGTACGTTCTAAAAAAATCCATGTAGTGCAATCAGTCAAAAAAATAATTAACAGATGTCTGATCTACCATGTTTTTGATGTTTGTTAAGGTTCCTTGAGCATGTATATGTAGATAAGATGAAATTCCGTGTGGAGTTTACAGTGAATCGTCTCCCGTTAAGACTGCAACACAGAGCAGTACACATGGCGGTCCAACACAAGCTCAAAGACATGCTGTTCCCCGTAGGCTCAAGGAGCTTGAGCCCTGAGTCTCCACCTGAACTGAGGTCAGTAAGACCCCTATTAATATCTTATTAAAACTTCAGAATGAAACATTATGAGTATTTGAGCACAGTGTGTGTGTCTCTAGGTTCTTTGATCAGCAGCTTCAGAGGAACCCTGAACAGTACAGTGCAGTATGTCACATTGTGGCCGGTACATCCAAGCCAGCACCGTACCTGGTGTTTGGCCCTCCTGGCACTGGTAAAACCGTCACAATAGTGGAGGCCATCAAACAGGTAAAACCGGTTATGGCACACAGCAGCGTAAACACAGCATCTTCATTAAAATGTCAGCTCATAGCATTGTATGGTATTGTGCTTGCCTGTATGAAAGATTTCACCACTCAGTGGAACACCTATTGCATTCAGTCATTCTTTCTGTTTGTTTCTCTGTTTCTCAACATCTCACAGGTGGAGAAGAATATACCTGGTGCCTACATCCTGGCTTGTGCTCCATCTAACAGTGCAGCTGATCAGCTGTGTGAAAAGTTGATCGCTAGTCAACATGTTGATGCCAGGAAAATATTCAGACTTTATGCTAGCTCACGTGATCCAAAAGATATCCCTAAAGTTATAAAGGTTAGTGTCTGTTTTAGAGATCGACCGATATATCGGTTTACCGATATTTAAGCATTTTACCATAATCGGATATCGGTTTTGAAAAAAACCTGATAACCGATATTTTTAATTTTTTTTGTCACATACACAATTATACAGAGTATAACCAGCAGTGAAATGTGTTCTCTGCATTTGACCCATCCAAGTACACACACACAGTAGTGAACACACACACACACCTGGAGCAGTGGACACTGTTCACTCAGGAGATGCTCCAGCACGGCCACCGCACGTAACTTTATACAAGATTCATTGTTTGAAACACACTAAATTATATTAACATTTACTATAGAACCATTATTTCACCAATAGACATCTAAATAAATACATCTCTATCGAAATTAATTATTTATTTTCTCCGCAAGCGAACGCCGTTTGAGTATAGTTCTGTGTAAATAGATAAACCGCGCTGTCAGCAGTTTTCATAATTTAGAATGACAATTTTAATAATTCTGATAAAACATGTCAGTTAAGAAATGCAATAAAATACGATGTTTTGTTTGTTATAGCTTATTTCAATATTCCAGAGATTATTATTAATTGAATTAACATTATCCAGTGAATTATTATTCACTCTTTAGCCTATTAAACAGCTTAGAAACCTAAAATTGTAGTTTAAAACAAAGTTGATATGACTTCTGTCCTTTATTTTCTCCATTTGAATACATTAGACATTATTTTGCTTATTGTTAATATCAGTGTTGCTGATGATGCTTTTTATAAATATATTATTTTTATTGTTGTAATTTGAAGATACAATTTTACATGAAAATGTTAATTTTCAACAGTTTTTTGCTGTTGTTAAGATGACTGAAAGGAGGAAAAAACAAAGTGAAAAATGAACTTATTTCACTCTGTTATTTATTTACTTTATAACAGTAAATAAATATCGGTTCTGCATATCGGTTATCGGGTACATAAACATACAAGTCATCGGTATCGGTTATAAAAAATCAATATCGGTCGATCACTAGTCTGTTTAACAGTTAATAAAAGAAAGAAGAAGAAAATGCTTCACACTGACATACACATTTAATGCAAATAAAGGGATAGTTCACCCAAAAATGAAAATCACCCTCAAGCCATCCTAGCTATATACAGTGTCGTGAAAAGGTATTTGCCCCCTTGCTGGTTTTTTTTTTTGCATGTTTGTCATACTTAAAAGATTCAGATCATCAAACTAATTTTTATATTACACAAATGCAGTTTCAAAATGATGATTACATTTATTAAGGGAAACAAATCTGTCCAAACCTGCCTGGCACTACGTGAAAAACTAAATGCCCCCTAAATCTAATAACTAGTTGTGCCACCCTTTGCAGCAAAAACTACAATCAAGCATTTGTGATAACTGGCAATGAGTCTTTCACATTGCTGTGGAGGATTTTGGCCCACATTGGAGTGTTTTCATGCATGAATGGACTGTTTAAGGTCATACCACACACTAGAGGGCTGCTTTGGGTTTGGGGACTCGCGGGAGTCGGGACCCAATGCAAATCTAGCGGAAGCGGGCGGTTTTACCTTTGCTGCGGGCGGAGTGGGCGATCAGAAAAGTTAGCGGGAGACCCACGGGGAACGGTGGGATTTGGCATGTAATAGAAATAGAGTCAACACGCGAAGTTGAGAAAACAGTCCCGTGCAGGGCTCTAGCACACACCACGGCATCTCAATCGGATTTAAGTCCGGACTTTGACTTGGCCACTCCAAAACCATAATTTTGATTTTCTTGAAGCATTCAGAGGTGGACTTGCTAGTGTGTTTGGGATCATTGTCCTGCTGCAAAACCCAGATGCACTTGAGCTTGAGGTCACAAACTGACAGCTGGTCTTTCTCTTTCAGGATTTTCTGATTAAGTGCAGAATTCATGGTTCCATTAATTATGGCAAGTCGTATAGGTCCTGAAGCTGCAAAGTTTCTGTTCTTTCTGGTCAGCAGTGGCTTTTGCTTTGGAACTCCCCATGGATGCCATTCTCTTTCTTATTGTTAAATCATGAACACTGACCTTAATTAAGGCAAGTGAGCCCTTCAGTTCTTTAGATGTTGCTCTGGGTATTATGACCTCCTGGATGAGTCGTCATTGCGATCTTGGGATAATTTTGGTAGGCCGGCTACTCCTGGGAAGGTTCACCATTGTTCCAAGTTTTCTCCATTTGTGGATAATGGCTCTGGCGTGGTTCACTGGAGTCCCAAAGCCTTAGAAATGGATTTATAACCATTTTCAGACTGATACATGTCAAATAATTTGTTTCTCATCTGTTCTTGAATTTCTTTAGGTCATGGCATGATGTGTTGCTATTTAAGCATGCTTCACTTTGTCAGACAGGTTCTATTTAAGTGATTTCTTGATTCAACAGGTCTGGCGGTAATCAGGCTTGTGTGTGCAAACACACTAGGAAATACATTTATTTCTGATTCTGATATTAAAAACATCCTGGCTCGTCTATGCTTTAAAATAGCTGTGAATGGGGGTTGAAATTTTGAAGCTTAAAAAAGTGCATGCATCCATCATAAAAAGTACTCCTCGTGGCTCTGAGGGGTTAATAAAGGCCTTCCTAAGTGAAGCGATGCTTTTTGGTAAGAAAAATATTCATATTTGATTATAAATCGTAATCTCTAGCTTCTGCTAACATGCATTCATGAGAGAGTGTCGTTCCAGCATAGGACGTAGGTGTAGCATAAGCTCTGGTTAGAATATGCCAGTCTCGCAAGTTTTGTTTACAGCAAAGGAAAACCAGTCTCCTCTTGGCTTATATCAAATTCCTCTGACATTTTTCTTTACAAAATGTCATTTTGTACTTCTAATTTGTGACTGTTTTGTTTTGCTCTATCCTCTGTATTGCTGTTTTCCGTTCGTCACTTCTCACTGGAGCTTACTCCTATATTCTAGAGCTTATGGTTTAAAATATGGATATTTTTCTTCACTTCAGAAGGCCTTTATTATCCCCTCAGAACTGCGTGGAGTACTTTTCCGGGCTTCAAAATCTTGACCCTCATTCACTGCCATTATAAAGCTTGAAAGAACCTAGACATTTTTTTATATTATTACAATTGTATTCATATGAAAGAAGAAAGTCATATACACCTCGGATGGCTTAAGGGTGAGTAAATCATGGAGTAATTTTCACTTTTGTGTGAACTACCCCTTTAAGTAAGATTTAAGTGACAAATGCCCAATGGTGTTACTTTATGTAAGTATGCTTATAGTTTTATGTTGATTGTTCATGTTGGGTGTGTGGGTGTGTGTTTAGAATATCAGTAATCTGGAGGAGAGATGATTGTTTTCCCATGTAAAGAGGATCTAATGCGCTACAAGATCCTCGTCTGCACTCTGGTCACCGCTGGCAGGTGAAGGGCATTATCTTATCTTAACACAGAGTTAACTCTCTTTCATTGTCTCTCTCTCTATCAGACACATAACACGTGATTTATAGCAGTCAGTAAATACTGTGTACGTGCAGGCTGGTCACTGGTGGTTTTCCTGTGGATCATTTTTCTCACATCTTTGTGGATGAGGCAGGACATGCTATTGAGTCAGAGACCATCATCTGTGTGGCAGGTGCTTTTCTCATGTGTACTGTGCTACAGTAAAAGTCCTAAGTCTGATAGTAGTGAGATCCATAAACAGTATTATTGCATTGTCTCATTGTGTGCATGTAGGTCTGCTGAATGCAGAGACTGGACAGCTTGTTTTGGCTGGAGATCCCAAGCAGCTGGGGCCAATCCTGAGATCTCCTCTTGCCATTAATCATGGGCTTGGTGAGAAGCACATACAGATACACACTCATTCTACCCATTAGCCGATATAATACAAATATAACATGTTCCTTAAAAAAGTATTGTTATTGTTTACAATTTAAGCTTGAACTATTGCTGACACAACTGTTGTCCAATAAAAATGAAGACATTTGCAGAAGCCAAATAGTGTGTATGAATGTGTTTTATGCCAATGTAATCTGGAATTGTGTCTTTCCTGCAGATGTCTCTTTGCTGGAGAGGCTGATGACACAGAATGATCTTTATAAGAAAGATGACATGGAGTTTGACAAACGCTACGTCTCCAAACTTCTTCTGAACTACAGGTACTTCTGAATTACAACCAGTCAAACTTTGTTTTTATTTTTGCATCTCACATTGGACCCCTGGGTCTAAAATCTAAAAAGTTATTCCATGATGCCTCACAGGATATCAGTTAGGGATGCATGATATATTAGTACTATATTAGTTATTGACCATCTTAAAAAAAAGTATAATTTAAACACTGGTAAAACTAATATTTTGCAGATCTCAAAATGAATATACATTTTTTAACTGTACATTATAATGTTGTGATGCCCAAATTCACTTTTAGTTTTGAGTGTTTATTTATTTATTTATAGTGTGGAATAGTACAATATAGAATAATACAAATAGTGATACATTTGTAATATCATCTGTTTATTGGTTATCAGCATAACATGATAATATTTATCATCTTATCAGAATTTTAATACTGATGCATCCCTAGGATCTATTATACAATTTCATAGACGGCGTACAGTAGCTTGCATCTGTTTTTTAATTGTCTCTCTCCAGGTCTCATCCATCCATTCTGAAAGTTCCCAATGAATTGTTCTATGATGGGGAGTTGGTGGCATGTGCAAATGAGATCAGCTCCAACCAGTACTGTGCCTGGGAGCACCTTCCCAAAAGAGTATGATCTATTAAGCAGCTGTTTAGTCTCCGTCTCTAAGGTTACAGCCGTTTTGTTTCCAGGAGATTTGCCTAATAATGTGTGGTTTGTTTCTTTCCAGGGATTTCCTGTGATTTTCCATGGAGTGCCTGGGAAGGATGAGAGGGAGTCTAACAGCCCCTCCTTTTTTAACATCTTTGAAATCGAAATCATTGTTGACTACCTGAAGAAGCTGCTTCTGACACAGGCCAAGAAGGGAATCTCTAGAATCTCCCCCAGAGATATTGGCATCATTGCCCCCTACAGGAAACAGGTGGAAACTGCTCTTGGACAGCCCATAATTGCAGATAAAATAGTCATGACACTCCTATCAAATCTTGGATGATCTGTATCATCATTTTACTTTTTGTGGGGTTTGATTTTGTAGGTTGAGAAGATCAGAAGGGCCATCAAATCAGACGAAGACCTGGAAAAGCACATGTGCATTGAAGAGCTCAAAGTTAGTTGGGGTTTAAGCCTTCTAAACACACTGGTAGTGCTTTTTATCTTAAAATAGGATGTGAAAATAATATAATAGCTGTCTTCCTTTGTGTGTTTGGTGGATTATGTAGGTTGGTTCCGTGGAGGAGTTTCAAGGCCAAGAGAGGAAAGTGATCCTGGTGTCGGCTGTTCGCAGCAGCAAAGAGCATATATATTTGGATGAAACGTTTAATATTGGGTTTCTTAAGAATGAGAAGGTATTGTTTAAACACAAATCTAACCACAATTGACATGAGAACAAACACTTTAAATTGATCAAAATTGACAATAAAGACACATTTTTGGTTTCATATAAATGATGTTCTTTCAACTTCTATACATCCTGAGAAAAGTATAACAAAATTATAGAAGAATTTATCAGCAAAACAGTTTTCTACATTGATTATGAGAAAACGTATTAAGCAGCAAATCAGCATATTATAAAGATTTCTAAAGGATCATGTGACATTGAAGTAATGACTGCTGCAAATTCAGCTTTTCATTACAGGACTAAATTATGTTTCATAATATATTAGAATAGGAAACAGTCTAACATTTCAAATGGAACAAATATTTAGATCATGTCTCTTTTCTTCAGAGATTCAATGTGGCAGTGACAAGAGCAAAAGCTTTGTTCATCATGGTGGGAAACCCCTCCATTCTGCGGACTGATGAAAACTGGGGCCGGTATATACTGTATACTTCCTATTTACACATGGCTGACATGTGAAGAAAGCTGTTCCTCTAAATATCACTTGTGTATGTTTCTAGGTTTATTGACTTCTGCTTTGAGGAGGGCGGTTACACTGGTATTTCCTTTACCAGTGTAGAAGGAATAGAGGAGGTTGAAAAGCGTCTGCTTGCTCTTAACATCCAGGATGAGAACGGTGAGACAGGTTTTAATCACACACTTAATATCTCTGAGTCACATCACATTGTTTGACTTAAAAAAATGTAGAGCCTAAATGCACTGTAAGTCGCTTTGGATAAAAGCGTCTGGTAAATGCATAAGTGTAACCATAAACCTGTTTTTCATACCACAACTTCCATTGGTTTCTGTAGATTTCAGAGATGGGGTGAAAAATGAAACTGGTTTTAGTTTAATGCCTTCAAAATACTTACTCATTTAGGAAAGGGAAATACATGAATTAGTCATGTGTCTGTTGATGTTCTGCCAAAAACAACCATGTCAGATTTCAAGCTTAAGCAGTTTTGCAAATGATATGTTGTCTACATCCGCATTGCAAGCAGGATTTTGGTTTCCTGCCTCCATTTTGATTTTTTTTCTGTTTGGCAGCAAACATAAAAATCTGACTGTAATAATTTCCCATTTTCATAAAAGAAGCTTTTTAGGATTCTTAACTTTTTTGGGCTGCATTCAATCCCAGTTAAAATATATTTCTTTAATAAATCATGTTTATATTGTTCAATGAATAATTAGCTTATGCTCAATTTGAAAAGTACAATTACCAACCAACTTGACAAATTGTAATATAATAATATAATATAAATTATAATATTAATCATATAAGTGATAGTAAATTAATAATGGTTTCAAGAAGGCATGATGTGGAAAAACTCACCGTTGTGTTCTTTCACCCCCTAGTGGAAACTGAGGAGAGTGCAGTCCAACAATATGTGAATCCTGAGTGGAGACACGATTACTAACAGAGAAGATCCTTCAACTCAAGCCCGACCCGTCAAGCCTTCTGAAGCTAGAATGGAAATGCTGGATCTTTCGATTCCTAAAGCTCAGCACACTCTGTATGATTTCTATGGTCCTTTACGTTTATTGCTTGTCAGACTGTAAGAAATGATCCTAAAGGGATCTTGGGTAAAACAAAAGCCATGGCACACTGTGCAACATTAAAGATTTTAAGTCAGACTGCATTATGGACATTGTAGTCAAGACTGTGTACAGTGTGAACCTGCCTTGAATCTAGAAGTGTAATTGTAAAGCTTGCAAGTAACATAATTTTAATCAATTTTATCAGATAACAGAAAATGATTTACCTTAAAAATGAGCACATGGACTGATTCATAAACCCCTGATTTTTGATAGTAAAATGCCTTTCTTATTCCAACATCAAATCTTTCATTATTAAACCACTGACGCATCAAATGATCTCCATTAGATTAATGTCAAAATGTGTATAATGTGTATTGTGTATAAATGTATACATTTCCAGTTTATGTCTTTCCCTTGTGGCTATTGGGAGTTACTATGAAGTCCCAGTGATGTTTGAGCCGAATGTACTGTTAGACACAGAATGCCTACGGACTTGCAATCCTATCTTCATCACCTCTGGGTAATTTCTTTTTTTTCTATATTTCATAGAGCCTAACATCAGCACACCAGTTTCATAAAAGACGCTAAGAAAAGCGGGGATTAAAGTCCAAAACCTGACTTGAAAAAACCTAACAAATCAATCATGACTAAAGCAGTTTCATAAACGACTATTTATCGATCCAGGTTCAGTGAGTCAGGATAAATTAATGTGCACGCTTATTCTTTAGCAGCCCATAATGTCGATCATGGATCAAATCGATTCTCCATGGCAAACAGCGAATATCTGTGCTGTTTAATGCATTTGGGGTGTTGTGTTTTCCTCAGTGCATAACTGACATGTCACATGTATATTTTTCATCTACAAATGTTAGAAAGTCATGCAAATATATATCCATTTGATTTTGCTGTCAGGAGTGAGCGAGACTTACGTGAGTGAACGAGCGCTGCTGCACGCTACAGACAGAGCCTAATAGAGTACTAGCGCAGTGAATCTGAATAATATACATATTCTGCTAAAATAAGTTGTTGTATGTTAAATGTGCCACATAATTTGAATCCTACATAAGTGTATTTTTATGATAGTAGTAACTGTAATTCAAATGTTAGCTGGATAATAAAGCCATGTAGGCTACTAGCGCAAATGAGTTCCTCCTATCAGTTAAAATGTAATCAGATTTCTATTTTCATTTTTAACTCCGTGATTTTAACTTTTAATTTAGTGTTTTTAATGCTCTAATGAGCAATTTTAGATTGTTAAGTTTTGTTCTAATAACCATAAAAGGTACAGCTGTCATACAATCAGATAGAAATGCTGCATGGCAAGAAACCTCTGATCAACTGAATGCGCAAGAAGCAACTATGTAAAACAATAATCATATATCTTAAGGTAATTAGACTACATTTTGGGCACAAAAGGCTACATTAAATTCAGTTCAGACAATTTTTTATGCATTTCATCATTTAAGGTGTATTTTCTGTCTACTTTTATTTTTTGTAATAATAATAGTCAACTATTGTATGTGAGAGTCCATGGTAATATCGATGCCTCTTAGTTAAATAAACAACACCAATTATATGGACAGTACTGGGGATTTTCTTTTTCTTTCAAGGACAGAAAAATGCCTCTTTTCTCTGTCACCTCTACCCATAATTAACTCAGAAATGTTGTTCCCAGGCCTGTGTTTTACTGTGATTCTATGAGCTAATGCTTTGCTCTTAAAGGTGCAGTCACATTATGGACATTGTTGTGAAATTTCACAGGCAAAAAAGACCATTGTCTATTATTAATAGTGTAGCAATGCACGAAGCACCGCTCACACCAACGTTACTTTCATACCAAGCAGCTTTCTAGTTTTGTTCGAATTGGTCAATCTGAAACTATTGCAAAATCTGTATGAGGAAATATTTTCGCACAATCAAAATTCCAGATGCAAATTTGTAGTGAAATGAAAAATGGAAAGATAGACACTTAAAACCATTTCTTCTTAGCAGATACCATGTGGGGAGTCGATGAATTGTCCTTGAGTGTATGACGCTTCTGATAATGTAACACACTGTTCCACAGGCGAGGCCAAAAAAAAAGAATATTTTCTTCTATTTCTCACAAACATTATGCTGAACAGACCAGGCCAGACTGACCTGAGTGAGCCAATTCATTTTCAGGCTGTTAAACAATTTTTTCAGATAGCCTTTTCTAAACAATCGACACAAATGTTGATGCCAGTCAACCCCATTGATCAAACTGTATTTGTACTTCATGTGAAATAAATATGGTGTCTATCCTGACTAAGGAAAAAGGGAAACAAGTTTGGCTGTTCCAAGATCAGCCTTAAAAAAACAAAACAAAAACACACAGAGTACAGGCTGGCAGGTTAAATGAATGATAAATGTATTTTTGCTTTTTTTGAATGTAAATTACTGAGCATCATATACAGAGGCATAGAATAACTGTAAACCTGAACAGAAAAAGACAGAAGATTTATGTACAAATACAAAATGAATCAGTCAGTCTTTCTCCCAGAGATGGAAGGAAGGTATGCTGGTGAAAGGAAAAGAAAAAAGAAAGATGGCAGGATGGAGAGGTATTGGGTACCGACACACACTTTGGTTCCCTTATAAATATTTTTCTGTCATCCACACCTGGATTGTGAGAAATTGTGGCGCATGGTGGGTACTGCAGGCTTTTCCTGGGGTCAGGTTGCGGGGTGTGTGGCTCATAACAGCAGGCAGCCGCTTCTCTTCTTGCGCTTTCGGACCTGCAGCGCCGCCCTGGTGGCCATCTCAAACACCTCCCGCACTCCGTCTTTAGTTTTAGCCGAACACTCTAAATATCCAAACGCACTGATCCTGTTAGCCATGTCACGGCCCTCCTCAGGTTTTACAGGTTCCTGAAACATACACATATAGGTACATCTAAAAAAATTGAATATCATGAAAAAGGTCAATATTTTGTGTCACTCATTTCAGAAAGTGAAATACATATATTATATAGATTCATTACACAGAGTGAAATATTTCAAGCCTTTATCTCTTGACATTTTGATGATTATGGCTTACAGATAATGAAAACCCAAAATTCAGTGTCTCGGAAAATTAGAATATTACATAAGATCAATAATAAAAAAAATATATTTTAAACAGAAATGTCAGGCTTCTGAAAAGTCAGGCTTGCTATGTATATTTCTAAGTTTGCTAAGTATATTTATATGCACTCAATACTTGGTTGGGCCTCCTTTTGCATGAATTACTGCATCAATGCAGCGGTAATCAGCCTGTGGCACTGCTCAGGTGTAATGAAAGCCCAGGTTTCTTTTATAGCGGCCTTCAGGTCATCTGCATTGTTGGGTCTGGTGTCTCTCATCTTCCTCTTGATAATACCCCATATATTCTCTATAAGGGTTCAGGTCAGACAAGTTTACAGGCCAATCAAGCACAGTAACACTATGGTCATTGAACCAGCTTTTGGTACCTTTGGCAGTGTGGGCAGGTGCCAAGTCCAGCTGGAAAATGAAATCAGCATCTCCATAAAGCTTGTCAGCAGAAAGACACATGAAGTGCTCTAAAATGTCCTGGTAGATGCCTGCATTGACTGTGGACTTCAGAAAACACAGTGGACCAACACCAGCAGATGACATGGCAGCCCAAAGCATCACTGACTGTGGAAACTTCACAATGGACTTCAAGCAACATGGATTCTGTGCATCTCGAGTCTTCCTCCAGACTCCGGGACCTTGATTTCCAAAATAAATGCAAAATTTACTTTCATCTGAAAAGAGGGCTTTGGACCACTGAGCAACAGTTCAGTTATTTTTCCCTTTAGCCCAGGTAAGATGCTTCTTACAATGTTTCTGTTTCAGAAGTGGCTTGGTAGCCCTTTTCCTGAAGATGTCTGAGCGTGGTGACTCTTGATGCACTGACTCCAGCTTCAGTTCACTCCTTGTGAAGCTCTCCAAGTGTTTGAATCGGCTTTGCTTGACTGTATTCTCAAGCTTGCGGTCATCCCCGTTGCTTGTGCACCTTTTCCTATCAAATTTCTTCCTTCCAGTCAACTTTGCATTGAATATGCTTTGATACAGCACTCTGTGAAGAGCCACCCATTTCAGTAATGACCTTCTGTGACTTACCCTCTTTGTCGAGGGTGTAAATGATCGTTTTCTGGACCATTACCAAGTCAGCAGTGTTCCCCATTATTGTGGTTTCAAAAAACAAGAGATACCCAGAATTGATACTGTATGGATGGTCATTTATTGAAACTCAAATAATACATTCAAGTAAATATTCTAATATTTAGAGAAACTGGATTTTTGACTTTCATGAGCTGTACGCCCTAATCATCAAAATTAAAACAAAAAACTTTTGAAATATTTTATTTTACTTTACATGCAATTAATCTAATATATATGAAAGTTTAACTTTTTGAAATAAGTTACAAGAAAAAATGAACTTTTTCACAATATTCAATTGTTTTTAGATGTACCTGTATATGATGACAGGCAGCATTCTTTCAGAAAATACTTGAAAATACTAGTTTGTTTCATTTATCCATCAAAAGTGACAGTAAAGACATTTACAATGTTACACAATATTTATATTTCATATTTATATTTGTATCACTGTTTCCACAAAAATATTATTCCGCACAACAGTTTTCAACATTAAAAATAAGAAGAACTTTTTCTCGAGCCCCAAATCAGCATTTTTTGATTATTATTGAAATGATTATGAATTATGTTACACTGAAGACTGCTAAAAATAGTTAATTAATTAATTAATTTGATTGATTAAATGTAGCCTTGGTGAGCATAACAGACTTCCTTCAAAAACAAAGTCTTTAGCGACTTCAAACTTTTGAACATTAAAGTTGAACTTGTCTCTACTTGCATACCGACTCAAAGCAAAACTAGATTACAATAAAACAATAAATGGCTACAATAAAAACATTACCCTCATTCAGGACAAACCAGGGACCTACTTACTGTGTTTGATATGCCATACTAGCAGACTACACGCTGACTGTACAACAGGAATGTTATACTATTTTAAATAGCAGCACATAAAACAGTAAACTATTCTACAATAACAATTTTATACTGTACTACTGTAGTGTGGGTAATGTCACATGACTTGCAATCAGCCACATTCCTGTATTGATAAAATCTAGAGTTGAGCTCAATGAGCATTCCTAGACACTAACGACATTGTTTGGTAGCTCTCCTAAATGGTGCTTGAACATCTAAAGACAACAGTTCCTTTCAACACAAAAACAGATGAGCAATTTGAGAAAACCTGATGGGTCATAATTGTGTAAGACGTTTCACATTAGCAAATGTGACTCTCTCTGTGAGATCCAGGCTAAAGTCTCAACATCTAATTATAAGATAACAAGCATCAAAGTTTTATTCCTACCATTAATTTCCCTAACATATTCACAGAATGTTCTTTACCATATGAAGGATGATTTTTTTGTAGAAAACAGCCAATCACAAAAAAATGACTTTAGCTGGGTTTTCACAGAGAGGGTCACACATTACTTGAATCATATGAACAAGCATATATAAAAGTATTATTCTGACTGGTGTGGAAGTTTCACTACTGCTTCTGGCTTACTCTTACAAACACCTTTCAGTATGAAGCAATCCCTGAGGGCAGCTTTATCCCCACAGGAAACAGCTGCATTTCCATTTTCTTTTGTGGCTGTCACGGACAGGAAGTGTCCTATTTGTTAAGGCAAAGGCCAACAAAAGGCCTCTGCTGTGTCTCTACTTCAAGTTACTATGGCAACATCTGTTTAACACGTGCACACACACACACACATCTGCCATACCTGTTTCATCTTGATCAGCTCCCTGCGCGTGTGTTCATCATTCCGCAGGTCCTTTTTATTGCCCACAAGGATGATGGGAACGTTGGGGCAGAAATGTTTTACCTCTGGCGTCCATTTCTCTGGAATATTCTCTGGAAAATGCCAGAAAAAAACAAACGAAACCTGACATCACGGTTTGATATTTTTAGGAAATGATTTAATACAGTAAATTAAATTATGAATAATGTACATCATTACAACATTTAATAAATTATCTTAAATTTTGCCTTAATATAATCTTTACGACTTTAATTAGAGCCTCAATTTAATTTAAATGTAATTCAGATTTCTGTTCAAAAGTTCTGGAGTTTGTAGTTTTTTAAAAATTGAATAATTTAAAATTTTAACTGTTAAATTACTCTAATTTAAAATAACAGTTTTCTACTTTAGTATATCTTTACTATAGCTTCTGGTGTTCAAGAAACATTTATTTTTATTACCAATGTTTAAAACCATTTTTATGGAAAGGGTATATATATATATATATGTGTGTGTGTGTGTGTGTGTGTGTGTGTGTGTGTGTGTGTGTGTGTGTGTGTGTGTGTGTGTGTGTGAAATAAAATGTGGAACTTCTAAATAAATATAATGCCTCCTTGTTGAATAAAAGTGTTCATTTAGTTAAAAAAAAGAAATTATATATTTAAAAAAATATTAAAATCTTACTCCAAATTTTTGATCGATGTGTATGTGTGTAGTTAAGTACCTAAACTATCTGGACTATCTATAGAGAAGCACATCAGAATAACATCCGTGTCTGGATATGACAATGGCCTCAACCGATCATAGTCTTCCTGACCAGCTGTATCCCACAGAGCCAACTCCACCTGAGAGAGAGAAGCAGATACTTCAGTATTGTTCATCAGCTGAAGGTATGAACTGAACTTGAGTGGCCTGAATGTCGATGTCAGTGGCCATAAATATAACAAAACATTTATAAACCTGAGGGCGGTTATTTAAAGAAATAACTGCAGACATAACTGCAGACTACACTTGACTTATCTCATAAGATTATATCCAATCCATGCATGTCTGTTCAAGATGGCCACAAATTTGGGCTAAAAATATGACAGGCTGCAGTAACACCCTATTTTCCTCTCTCAAGCAAACATACACATTCTCAGCGCTTCTGTCCACAAAACGAGGAAGAAGGACTGTGCACAAGACTATTTCAGGATAACTGACCTGTTTGCTGTCCACCTCTATGTCAGCGATGTAGTTTTCGAACACTGTGGGCACGTAGACCTCGGGGAACTGATCTTTACTGAACACAATCAGCAAGCAGGTTTTCCCACAGGCTCCATCTCCCACAATCACCAGCTTCTTACGGATAGCGGCCATCACTACAAAAAGTATGAGGTAGAGATCTTACCATTAGAAATGGTTAAAAATAAATAATAATGGGGGGTATATTGTATTTGATGACAATAATGACTAGCTGCATATTATGTCACTTATTATATAGCTCTTTAACAAATAAAAACAATTTAATTTGTATATTAGCTTAAATTGCATATATTAGTTTACATGAATAAATGGTATTGTATACATTAGCTTAAACTGTATATATTATTACCTTATAGTAATAAATAAATAGTATATTAGCTAAGAAAGAAAACTGTAGCAAAAAAGATGCCATTAATGGTGATGAAATATCCAGTTTATCAGTGAATCTAAACATTTAACAAATCAAAATAATCATTCCAGAGAGCCACAAAATACACCCTAATAAGAGTCATAACAGTTCGTTCTACATGAATGAACCCCTGTGGTTTGAGAGACACAATAGAGTGTAGCAGAAACTGTTCTAAGATCAATTCCTGCATTTATGCAGAATCAGGAGGCCAAAATGCTGAACAAGGACCTAACTGACCCACAAAACATCACGCTGGAATGATATGAGCACATTTTGTTCTAGGCCTTATTTGGGAGCGGTTTTGCATCCACACAGACAGAAACAAAGCCAGAGTGTGGAAAAATACAGTAAGAGAAAGAGGGATGCTTTCTTGCCCAACCCCTTTCCTCATTTTACCGCAATTTGGAGGAAAAATAAGTACACTATGACCCAAAAACGTCAGCCAAAGAACATACACAGCCACATA
This sequence comes from Gymnocypris eckloni scoliostomus, assembly GCA_027564155.1. Classification (NCBI taxonomy): domain Eukaryota; kingdom Metazoa; phylum Chordata; class Actinopteri; order Cypriniformes; family Cyprinidae; genus Gymnocypris; species Gymnocypris eckloni. The sequence goes on from CM050420.1 coordinate 15,630,454, forward strand.
TTTTTCTTTAAATAGTGCCAATCCAGCCAGCTGTCCGCATTTAAGCAGGACATACACGTATACAGAGCAGCAGTGCTGCCATACAGTAGCCCAATGAACGGGACTACATGTGAGTTTGTCTTCTGTGAGTCACAGCAGACTGAGAGAAATTCAGAACATGTCAGACATAGGTATATAGAAATCTATACATTTAAAACATAAGTTGATATTTCCCAACACAACACACCAGTCCAGTAGCAAGCACAAAAACTATTCGTTTGAATCACAGTAATACCAGTTTGATAATACCACGTTTTTTTGACATGTTGTTTGATAAGATTTAATAATAATGTGGTGTTATTATTAAATATAATTTAGGACATGTGCCATGGCAATAACAATTTAGGACATTTATTTTGCTTTTGTATATAGTTTCTCTGAACTACCTTAGGGTACAACATGTATACGAATGTGTATATAGTATATCAAAGTACTAAGATATTATCATAAACTAGTACTGTTCAAAAGTTTTAAACTGTAATAACACTTCACTATATTAAGTTTTATTGTATTTCTGATCAAATAAATTCTGCCTTGGTAAGCATATCTTACAAAATTTTGAAATTACCTTTAAAATAAAATAAAGTCTTTACTTCAGTGTGTGTAAGAGGATGCACAAATTAATGAATGACACAACATTTCAGTACTGTGGTTTCAAATTATAGTTAGGACTGGGCAGCTTCATAATGAGACATTTGGATTGGATGAACACAAGAAGTTGACAGCGGAGCCTGAAACAGGCAGCACACCCACACATTGAACTTGAAAAATCACAGGACATGTTCTGAGAGAGAAAAGAACCGAAACAGGTCAGTGCTATTCTTGAACGTACGTCCCTGGAGAAGGAAATGCATTCTTGGTGACGGCAGCCTGGTTTCTCACATGCACACACATTCTTCTCTGCTGCCATTATCTCTCAAGCCCATCAAACACACCCAGTTCTGCCCACACTTCAGCACAAGTGGCTTTTTGAAACAGTTAAGACGAACTCAAAAATGTGCAAAACTGACATTAATTCACTGAAAATGAAAAAAAAAAACAAATCATAATTCATTTTTAAGGAGATGCAGAAATCTGTAATATGTCATACTGGGAATTTCCCCACAGTGCTTGCTCTGGGAATGTCGCCCCGTCTCTGAGGGCACAATGAGGAAACATTTCCTCCACCTCTGGTGGCAGGATTAGAAGGAGCTCACTTCCTGTTCTGACAACTCCCTTCCTGTTCACACACAGGCTCCAAAAAACTATTATATCTTTTAAATTAAAAAGATTGCAGCCCTCATAAATTGCATAGCTGCATCTGAGAGTACTGTTAAACCAACGCCATGTCTTTTAATATTATCTTTATACAATCAAAGTATTTTATAATTTGAATTTGCTTAGTTAAATTTTTTTCTTCTGTGCTTTTGTCATTTTTATTTTTAAAAAATGTACTTCTATTTAGCTTATTTTTTTCTATTTTTGTTTTAGCAATTTTAGTAGTTCAGCTTAAATGTATTCTATTTCAGTTAGTTTTTCATTTAGGTTTTTAATCATCTATTTTATTTCAGCTTTATTTGAATTAATGTCAATTAAAATTGTTTTTTTTCCCCAATTCTTCATTTGTATTATTCTTTATTATATATATATATATATATATATATATATATATATATAGCAATAAATATCGTATCTTGGACTTCATATCGCGATATTATCGAGATTTGTATATCTTTACATCCCTATCAAACACAATCATAATCAAAATGATTAGCTGCGTCTATCAATACAGGTGAGCGAGGATGTAGATTGTTTGTGCAATAGATAGACATTCAGTTATAATCCAACAGGTCAACTAGTCTTTCTGACAACCCAACAACGAGTTATGAAAATATGTCGTTCTGCACAACCCTAACATCCAGAATCAAAGATTTGTTGAGTCAAGCACTGGACTGAATCAGCAGAAGTTAATCAGAAGAAAATGAGAAAAAATGTGTTTCATTATGATTGATAAGAATCTATGACAGCTCGATACAACCTGGATATGGAAAGTGAATGAGATTTAAATTGGATTCAGGAGGGGGTTAAGTCCTTCTGCTTCAAAGATTTCCATAAGGGATCATGGGATAATTGAGTCCAGTCCATCACAACGGCCTTCTTCCCTCCTAACCCACCATAGAAATGGCACACACACTAAACGGGGCCCAGGGGAGCGTTTCCGGTGTGTTGTGGACGAGCAGACACTTTAAATGCTTTCAACTGACCTTGAGCCACATGAGCTGTGGACTGATGGGTCTGTAATACGGCCGGGCAGCAGATTGAATATTCATGATAGATTTGCGACAATTTGGCTGGTGATATCAAATTAAGCAACACTCTGAACTTCTAATGTGCTTTTAATTTGGCCATTAAGCTTCCATGTGTCAATAAACTAGCCTCTAGATCCCTCTTTGTGCCACAGGAATGCGAGCGTTGTACTAAATGGAGGTGGTAAATTTGACTCGATCATTATCAGGAATCAAAAATTGTCAATCAGTTCAGCATTCAAAACAGGTGGTTTAGGTGAGAAAGATTTTTTTGACGTTTTTAAAAGAATTGTTTTATGATCAACAAGGCTGCATTTATTTGATTAAAAAAAATAAACAAACAAAACAGTAATATTGTGAAACATTACAACAACAAACTGAACACACCCACATGTTTTAGTCAGGAAGACTTTATGTTCTTGAAAAAAGTCTCTTCTCACCAAGGCTGCTTTTATTTGATCAAAAACAGTAATTATATTATCACAAAAATAGCTATTTTCTATTTCAGTATATATATATATATGTGTGTGTGTGTGTGTGTGTGTGTGTGTGTGTGTGTGTGTGTGTGTGTGTGTGTAAGTGTGTAAGTGTGTGTGTGTGTGTATATACAATAATCGGCTAAACACCACATCTCTTACATCTTTATTTGACCCTCGAACTCTAGCACTCTCTATTCTAGTTCTATTCTAAAAAAACTTGTCCCTTTTAGACTTGCACGATTCATTTACTAACTGCTTGTTTTCTTAAACAACAAAAACTAACACCAGCTTCTTTTTGTATTCTATTTTTTATCTTGTTATCTATTATGCAATTAACAAGAGCAAAAAGGCCTCTAACACTAGCTTTCTCTATTATTTTTCTATTCTATGACTATCTGTTTTCTTTATTGTACAATTTAAACAAACCTTGCTGTTTGTACTGCATAAAGCTAACTAAGACTTGTTATAGCACTTGTGTATCATTGCTATTAAGTTGATTTTGATTGCTTCCATTGTCCTCATTTGTAAGTCACTTTGGATAAAAGCATTTGCTAAATGACTAAAATGTAAATGTTAATGTAATCTTAATCTATATTTATTCCTGTGATGCAAAGCTGAACTTCAGCAGTAATTACCTTAGTCTTTGTCACATGATCTTTCAGAAATATTCTGATAACAAGTAAAACAACAATCAAAATGTCTTATTATCAGTGATGAAAACCTGTTGTGCCCTTTAATATTTTTGTGGAAACCATGATGCATTTGTACAGGCTTGTTTATTGAATATAAAGTTTAAAAATGAATATAAAGTAAAAAAAAAAAAAAAAACAGGATTTGTTTGAAATAAACTATGAATTATAACAATGAAATATTTTGTAACAGTGCATAACTGTTTACGGTCACTTTTGATCAATTTAATGCATTCTTTTGGAATAGAACACCTTTCTTAAAAAAAAGGCTTTGTAAAAACTTATTTTTACTTCTTGTCATGCACACAATACCAGCTGTTTGGTTTAAAATTAAATAAATAAATGTATATGGGGAGAAAAAGCTACATTGACATCAAGAGATATATTGTAAAAAGTCTATATTGGCCAGTCTGTATGTGAGGGTGTGTGTGGTCATTGCAGTCATCTGTCAGTCTGCCGGTTCACTGAGGGGACACTGTAAAGTTTGAACCGAGTAACTCTCGTTCGGTCTCTATCTAGCGCACACAAAGACCTCAGATAGGTTGGGTAAATGAGGAAATGAAATGGTGTTGAGTGATGCCCTCTGGCCTGGTTCCTGTAACGGGTGATGCACTGGTGAGAGTGTCTGGAGGATGATGTGAATATATGATGCCTGCAGTGGAAGCCGCAGCACTCAGAGCTCTGTGAAACATGTGTCTGAGCCTCACGGGCAAGCTGTAAAATCCCTCTGCAGCACTCGGTCTCTGCCTGAAGCTCAAACCAAGTACTCGCACAATGACCCTGTTTATAGGGATGAGCAAAATGACTTTATAGGGCTGTTATGATATGAGATTTTCCCTATACGATTATTGTGGCCTATAGAATTCACAATATTGACCTTATTGCGATTTCTATAGAAATTTAGAAAAAAATAATATAAGGGCATCAGCAAAATTCACATTTAACTTAAAATATGGCAGTGAGAGAGAGTTCTTAAAGGCAACTAACAAAAGTGTACAAACAGAACTTACAGCTAGCTTTTCTGTAGAGTCTCACTTTCACATGTCATCTCCTCTGAAATGATGTTGTGTGGCATTGGTAGCTACACACTGCATCACTACACATTTTTAACAGTTGTCGTATATGTAGAATTAACATCTTATCAAGATTATTCTTTTTTTTTTATATCATTATTATCGTTAATATCGGTATACTGGGACACCTCTAGGCCTGTATAATTAAGGAAGGCCCCTTCACACAAAAGAATAAATAATGATAACTATTAGCATCCGCACCGACAGACAGACAATACAATTCTGTTTATTATAAGTTAATGCTACAGTTGTGTCTACTACTGCTTTAGATGCTCCAGTTCTTGGATTCTGACTGTCAATATTTAGATCATACTTCAGCTGAAAAACATTGTTTCTAAATTGATTTGACATCATTCCTATGTGTCACTATCATTCTTGTGGTGTGGACTAGCCTACAGTGCAAAAACAGATGTGTCAAAAAACAACACACATGGTTGTGTTGACAGCCTTCTGACACATATTGTGTGGGATTTTAACACACAATGTATAATAAAAAAGCCTTTGGACAGACTGACACAATAAATGTGTTATGGGCAGGCAGTTTGTGTTTATGGAAATAAAAACAATACATATATTTCATATGGTAGCACATACAAAGCTCTTGAATGAATAAAAATCATTAATAAAATAAATATACATCTCAATTTATTAAACGTAAAATATTAATGGCTATTTTTTTGTCGGCCAATCACGCCGTGCCGTGTTTTTAAACTGCGGTGGATCATGGATCCCGCTCTTTCACTGGCTGGCCTGGTTAGATCATGGAGAATCACAATGCTGTCAGACTCAGATATATCCGTAAGTTACAGCAGATACTCTTTAAAATGCATAGTGCTGCAAAAATCGATCTTGGAAATAGTTAACTACCAAATACATTGTTCATTATTTGGAAAGTGGCGACGTGCACTGAGCAGTAGGCCGTTGGAGAAAAGTGTTAGCGAGGCAGAGCGCATAACTTGAAAGAAAAAACAGACCAAACAAGTTGTTCAGCACTCCAGATCATTTTATAAACACCTAAAAGAGGATTATAAGTGAACAATTTAACGTGGAGCGTTTGCTTCGCTGCATCAGGTGCATTCACAGTGTTTGTGCTGTTTGATATGTGTGACACCGCGTAAATGTTGTTTCTTCTCTTTGGCATTACTCTTCTAAGGTATGAGCAACACAGAGTCTTATTTTCAAGAATTTGCTGATGTTGACAGAAATTAAGACCGATTTCAAGTCTTTATGTCAAGCACAGGAGCCCTAAACCAAACAAATGCTTGAGAGGCCCCATCTAGGTATTTTGTTTTTATTCCCATCCCGTGGTTTTATGTGATTATTATGTGCATTATAAAGTTTAAATGGTCAAATTCAAGGCCATCATGTCATGTTTGTAGCATGTTCCAGTGCCAAATGAACAGGGAGGCCTGCACTCTCTACTTCAAATCGATTACCTGAGGAACACCGTATAATCATGTTGTAAAAATGTAAGTGTTGAGCATCTAAAAAAATAGAGGTCGACCGATTATCGGCGCCGATATTAAGCATTTTACCGATTATCGATATCGGCCATTTTCAAAACAGATTTGCCGATATTTTTTTTTTTTTTATTATGCAAACAAACATACTATTTACAGGTGACATTATTTATTGGTGAATAAATAATACAGGTGACATTATTTAATTTTTAAATGCACTATTTGGCTCGATGCAGCCTGTCTGAGCTCAACACTCTGTGAGAGTGAGGCAATCTCTCAATCTCTGAGAGCAATCTCCGCCCATCGCTCATCTGATATGTAGAGAGTCACGAGTCCGACCAATCAACGCGGAAAACTGAAGGCAGTCTCACACCGAGAGCACATGCTAACTGGAGCTGCGTCAGTGATCACGCATCAGTTGTCTCTCAGCAGCAGACGTTGCTGAAGTTGCAATAAATCACAATCCACTACACTGAAGTTGCAAAACACCTCAATATAACCTATGATGTCCGCGATGCGGAAAATGCGGGCGGAATCGCGGGAATGCAGTAATATAATGGAATTTACCGTATAACGCGGATGTCATGGAATTTGTTCAAGTTTGGATGAATTAATCAAAAGTAGGTCAGTACACTTAAATCGACTCGCGCTATGGACTAGTATCTATAAATATTAAGAAAACACTATTTAAATATGAATCCTGCATGTTCTGCATCTCTGTTAATGAATGACACAGACGCGGCGGTTTCATTTACTGCACACATACATACTGAAGCGCACGTGACGCCGCAGTGACTTCAGCGCCTGCCGCCTCACTAAATGAGGACATAAATACATGAACAACATCCCCAGAACTGCTCGCAGAGTCACTTCATGAGCATTTGACCGTTTCATTGAGTAAAACGATCGTCATATCATATATACATAGACTACAGAAACTTAAAAGGTCCTCATGGCAACCAGTCAAAATATAAGTTCGGTTTAGCCGAATATATTACTGTGGTGCAGTAGAATATACGTAATGCAACAATTATTACAACGTTTGTTGAGAATAAATCACACAATACGCTATTTCTTCCATGTTTTAATTTTAATAGTAAACTCATTTGTTTGCCAAAAATAAAGTCGAACTCTCATTTGATTAAAAGATAAATTAAATGAATGTTTTATGCCTTCATTTGCACTGTACTGTAAATTAAAACCAACTGAAATGTTGTTATTAACAGTTTTCAGAATTAAAGACATGTTTAAAAGCATTTAAAGAACGTTTTTTGTCAGAGCTCTTGTTATTATTAATTTTGGCATTCATTTTCATTTTTACACCAGACACGTATATCGGTTCAAAATATCGGTTATCGGTCTACTTGATCTGTAATAATCGGTATCGGCCCTGAAAAACACATATCGGTCGACCCCTATAAAAAAACTAATAAATTAATAACAATGCTTTAATGTGCAACATACTAGATGCGAACAGGGTCAGACTCAAAATTAACCTTGATGTAACAACTGACCTGAACTGAACTGTTATTTTCAGCAGGAATCTCACTGATCTGTATGCATCTGAAGAAATTTCACTCAGGATGAACAGGTAAAGAAGATAAATCTCTCTCACCAGGAAATCTGACTGGAACTTCAATATACTCAAACCCACTGGAGCACATTAGAAATATTTAATGGGCTATAAGTATTTATTTAATAAGGTGAAGCTCTGCCATCAATTCACAGCTAACCTCACAATTAATGACCTGTAGAGATCATCAGGGGGTCCACTGGGTCTTTAAGACTTAAGACTGCACCTCACACAAACACAGTGGAGCACACACTTCTCCTATTGCCAATGGTTCACAACACAGTTTCATATAGAAAACACATTTTAAAATGCAGGCAAAACTGAATTTAAACAGAACTTTGGAAAGCATCTGCTATTTTGTGTCCTCAATAATCTTGTGAGGAGGTCAACCTCTCCCAAAACCTCATTGACTCCACATTTCTTATCTTTGTCTTACTCCTCTTACTTTTTGATTGAACCATCAAAACACTTTCAGATAAGGAGCATCTCTCGCTGTGATTTTCTAGTAGGTGATGGTCTGAATCAGCAAACAGCCATGGTCGATCTAGCAAAATAGCATTATAGTTTTATAAGTAAAACATTGCCAAGTTTGGTTATATAAAGATTGCAGCAAGTGGAAACATTTTGTTAAGATCCATGGGAGAATATCTAAAAAAAAATACTATAAATTCCAGAAGAGGATCCTTCTGTTTGTATTGAGTGTGTAATTATGATTTACCTTCATAACCTAAAATCACATAATCATAAAGAAGCTTCTAGAGTCCTAAAAGTCTTAACAGTGATAACGCCTGCATAAACACACAGTGTAACTGTACACCCCTATGTGCCAATACACTGAACACACAGCAAGACTAGAGAATATATCTGGAACTGTTAAAACTTCGTGATAATTTACTCACTTTCATCTTGTTCCAAAACTGTAGAAGGTTTGTTTTCTTTGATCTTTTTTTTCTGAGGAACAAAGATGATATTTTGAAGAATGTCTGATACTTATCTCAGAGCACACATTGACTAGTTTATTAATGCTGATTAGGATCATTCTCAATTCTTTAATCCAACTTTAACTTGAAGCTAAAAACAGATGAGAGCTGTCCTCAGGTTAACGTATAGGCTGTTGGGTGTCTGGATTGTGTGGAATCTGCACTCATGCTGGGTAGGTTAAGAATGTTTCAGCTTAACCAGAGACCTTAACTTGAGAATGGGTGTGTGTGTTTTCTTCAGTGGTGTTCGCCAATGGTTTTGCTTTTAATGCATGTAATTTGCCTGGCATCAGTCTTGAAAGCTAGGGTACAAAGTCTCCGTAGAATAAAAAGATAAGCAAGATTAAACCCAAGTTTATGATTCAATACGATAGGATACTTAACATCCGCTACAGAAAACATTGTGAACACAACACTGAACCTAAAGGACAGAAATGTCTCCACATTAGCCAAAACAAATCAATATTTAGTCTACCTTCAGGCACAACTATCAATAATTACTCCACACCAGCCACAACAATCACTAATTAACCTACACCTGTCACTGTGTTTAACATTGTGCTTTTTTCTCATCACCTATGTGAGATGTGATGTGGCAAAAGTGTGTTTGTGAGGAAAGATGAGGTATTTTACAAACCACTTGCTAAAGCACTATCACGATGACACTTGCTGCAGATTGTCAGATTGCTACAGCAACACTTTTATAACAGGATTCATTGACCCTGGGTGTGATAGCCAATCAACAGCAAACACCAGACACAAGCACACAACTGCCTCACGCTTCTGTGGAGCTGCAGTGGATCCTTAGATCAGATTCTCCACATGACAACAGAGAAGGGCACAGAAGATTAAACTCTAATTTAAAGGCCTCGCTGATGTTTGGCTTCCTTATCACACTGAGAGAGGAAACACTTCCAGTGTATCACACACATCAAGGCGGAAATCAGAAACAAATACAGCACAACTTTAAATAAAGTTTGTCTGCTTAAGTTTAATAGAATAGATTAATATAAGACAGTTGTAAGTAAATAATGACTGCGAATTTCTAAGCGGTGAGCGTCTCTGATTTCAGCTTCCAGAGAAATAAAGAGCCGCAGTCTAGCAAAACAGAATGGACAGCTTTCTCCAAACTAAAAGGACAGAAAAAGCAGAAGGGTCTGACCTAGTTGAATGTTTGTTCTTGTTCCTAGAGAGAGGGGGAGTTGAGAGGAGAAAAGAGGGTGTCCTAATTAAAGACCGTCCTCTTTTCTTCCTCTCCTCTACTCTTTTTTCCCCTCTTTATCGTACGATCAGGTCACCATCAGAGAGTAAATGGGCTGTAGCCCAGAGGGCTAAGACTAGGGATGGGTATCGTTAAGGTTTTAACGGTATTACTACTTTTATCGATACTGCTTATCGGTCCGGTACTTTAACGGTATTCTTATCGGTACTTTTTGTTATTTATATATATACATACATAGCCTATATACATACATACATACACATATATGTATGAAATATATATATATTTCTATGATAGATTAGCAGCTTAATTAACATGGCTTTATATTCTGAAATGTTAAATAAATATTTAATTAAATAAATATAAAAAATCAATTTGTAAATGCACCAGTGTGCAGGCATTTTTAGTGTTTTATATACATAAGATAAGATAGAGTAAGAACATGAACAAAGAAACAAAGTTAAATAAACTGACAAATATACCATTTGTCATACCATAAAACAAATGTAAAAAACAAAAAAACAGTGCTTTCATTTATCTATGATGGTCTACTAACATTAATGTTCAGATAAGTAATAGCTACAAAATAAATCTAAAAGTGATCAAATATAAATGAACACTGCATAGTTTTCACTGTATGTATTGATAGATTAATGCTTATTAAAGCTATTACTTTATTCAGATTAAGAGCTGTGAGTGATTTTGTCTTTGTATTTTGTTCTTTGATTAACATTGAAGAAGCTCCAATCTGTCACTGAGACAAAATATTGACACACAATTTTCTCCCAACTGTTCTCGTTCACTTTACGATATAAACTGTTTTAAGTGAATACTCTCCAAGCCATCTGTTTTTACATATTGTGTGTGTATTTGATCGTTTGGACGCGCCCGAAACTCAAAGTGTACTTTGCTTCGCCGCGCACGCACACACACACACACGCCAAGCAAACACACACACACACACACACGCGCAAACACACACACACACACACACACACACACACACACGCGCGCAAACACACACACACACACACACACACACACAAGAAACACACGCACACACACTTCAGCCTGAGGAACAGCATCTCTCGTATGGATTGTACTTTCAACGCTTTATTATCAAACATGTCCAGCAATTTAGCAACTGTAAAGACTGCATTTTACAACAATCGACAGACGATTGATCTGATTCTGACGTTAAGTTTTGGTCAGGAGGAACGAATCGCGCCTGTGAAGACAAGGAAGTTGTGCTAGAAGAAACACGGCTATAATCTTTAGAAGCTAAAAAACATTAAATAAACTCAGTTTAATATAACAGCCACAGGCCTAAAGTGTAAGCATGTTTTAATTGTTAGTTCTCTTCTATCATAAACAGGGCTTTCATGTTATGCGCGTGTTGAACTCCTCCACGTGAGCGATCTCGCTTCTGATTTGGGAATAGCAAAAATGCATCATAGACAAGAGTTTGAATATTATTGCATATAAAACAGCTGGTGACTCTGGCGGGATAGAATTTGCAAGATAATGTGTATATATATATATAGCAATAATAACTGTATGTGTGTTTTCATAATTTCTCCAGTACCGATAGCAGAACCGTTAACGCCAGAGCTTATCGACATCTCCGGTCTTTACAATTTAGCCCCGAGACCGATTAAATACCGGGTTTCGGTACCCATCCCTAGCTAAGACTGACCTGAAAACAGCTTTCCATGGACAATCACTAAAAATCAGTTGCATTGCACACCAAGAAATGATCTTTAAGCCAGAAAGTGAGTGAAAAGTAGCAGCTACTAGTTTGGACATGCACGCTTCTCTCCATTTTTATGGTATGTGGTCACAATTCTGAATACTCCTATTTCCAGCATAGAGAATCTGCTTTCCTTTTTCAGCAGAATGACACATGGGAATCCAGCTGTATTAATGCTGACCTTTGGGAGATCAAGGGTTTTAACCTTATTCAGGCCAAGGACCACTTGGTGGTTAAAGAGACAGAGCAAGGATTCCAAAGGGGACGGGATGAGAAAGAGCCATGAGCTAGGATTGATCTCAGGTCAATCGAGTTCAACTGCGCTCTGCATTATATATCTTGTAAATAATGTTAAAGCTGCATTTATTTGATCTTTAAGCAGCAACTGGTTTATTTGATCAAAAGTACTGAAAACACATATATTGTGACATAACAATATAACCTAACATTTTATTTTATATATTTATTCCTTATGGCAAAGCTACATTTTCAGCAGCAATTATTCCAGTTTTCAGTGTCACATGATCCTTAAATCATTCTAATATGCTGATTTGGTGCTCATGTAAAGTTTCTTATTATCACAAATGATAAAATAGTTGTGCTGCTTAATATCATTTATTGAAACCATAAAATGTTTTTATATGATTATTTGATACATTTTAAATGTAAAAGAACAGCATTTATTAACAGGATTTTTTTAAATGATGAATGTCATTTTTGCCAATTTTGATCCATTTAATGTGTCCTTGTAAAAAAAAAAAAATATATATATATATATATATATATATATGCATTATTCACTGAACAAAATTATAAATGCAACACTTTTGTTTTTGCCCACATTTTTCAATCACAGGGCCCTACATTGTGCGGTGTGATAAAAATGCACATTTTAGAGTGACCTTTCATTGTGGCTAGCCTAAGGCACACCTGTGCAATAATCATGCAGTCTAATCAGCATCTTGAAATGCCACAAATGTGAGGTGGATGGATTATCTAGGCAAAGGAGAAGTGCTCCCTAACACAGATTTAGACAGATTTGTGAACAATATTTGAGAGAAATAGGCCTTTTGTATACATAGAACAAGTCTTAGATCTTTGAGTTCAGCTCATGAAAAAGTGTTGCGTTTATTAATTTGAAGAAAAAAGAAAGAAAGAAAGAAAATCGGCTACACATATCGGCCAAAAAAAATCGGTATCATATATCAGCCATCGACTGCTGTGATTTCTAAATATCGGCATCGGCCAGAGAAAATTCCATATCGGTCGACCTCTAAGATATATGCCCCAAACTTTTTGGGGACATTACCTGTGGTTCAGGGGAACAAGACAGACCTCACACTTCTAACTTACAAATACCCGGTGGTATAAAATAGATCCAGAAGCTCATAAACAATCGATGTTCTTGCTGGTGGATTCAAGCGTTACTCTACTTCACAAATGTCTGATACCACAGGAGCAGAAAACAGCCCAAAGGACACAACAGCACAGACGTCCCTCCAGGACATCGACTTGATTTTAGTAAGCAGGAAGCCACCCTTAAAAACATTCTGCTTATGTAAGATAGACTTAAACAAACAAACAAACCTCACAGTCTGTTTAACGCTCGTAAACACATTTAATAATTCATTTTAAGATGAAACATCAGCTCTGTTTTTATTATTTTGCAATTATTCAGCATGTGCAGTGTTTGCATAAATTTTTTTATTTGTGGCTCAATGCCCACTAAAGCAATGAAGGCTGCTTTCGAATCAAACCGGTGTGCCTCACTTTGAAGCTTGGGCAGTGAGAGTAATAATGATCTAGATATCGACCTGCACCTCTCATACAAAGAGAGTGGTGTGGCTGCAGGCCCGCACCTGTTGGTAACGCTGAGGTGGCACAGCAGATGCACGCAGCCTCTCTACTAGTATGACTGGCATACTTAGACATTCTTATCAAGAGAGACTAATGCTCTTCAGACCCTCCACTCCTTTTCTGCCTCAGTTTATCATGCTCACACTCATCAGATTAAAAAATGGTACATAAGCAGTAAGCCATGCTCTTTCAGTGTATACAGTGAATATTCCAGTTCTCAGTAGGCAAAAAAATGCTGTCTAGGTGGGCAGCTCAATACGTTTTGTGTCACAGCCGTTGAGACCTGGAGATGTAAACGTTGACCTAATGTGGTGGTGGTCTTTTTCAGAGGCTAGCTCGAAATTCCTGCTGAAATGTGGCCTCTTCCTTCCCAAACAAAGTGATATACCGTCACTGCTTTAAACACAAACACCTGAATCATTCATGTCCAACAAGTTTTTAAATGAACCATAGTATGATCATTTTGCTTTCAGTAGCCTACAAAACAGACCATGACCAGCTGTTTTGCCCAAAACACATTTGGATCAATGACAAACAAGGAAATCCTGGATTACAGAAAGTCTTTTATATTTGTGATGGTTTCATAAATTTTTCAAAAACATTGATTCTGTTTTCTAAAAAAACTATTAAACGTAATAGATATTTCAAGTGGTATAACCATCAAGAATGAAGTACTAAAATATTTAAAATGAAACTTTATTACTTAATTATATTTAATTAAGCTTTCAAACATAAAGTAAATTAAATTCATATTTTTATCAATAAGTATTTAGTTTAAAATTATATTTTAAAAAGTAAAATATTTGTACTACCTATTTATCTTACAACAAAAACAATAATTCTAACTTCTTACTCCAACATTTCTTCTCTAGAAATTCCTTAGCCAGTTTGTTCCGTTTCTTTTCGCTTAAATGCCATGAGCTAATACCAAATCCAAATAATGGACTTTCGTGTCATGTGACATCGACATGGCGGCGTTAATGATCACATATACATATATACATATATAAAGCTGGACGATTTAAGTCTTCATCTCACGTAAGTCTACATTTTAATCATATTACAAAAAGTTATGTGTAAAACTTTTGCGATTAATAAAAACGTAAGTGCCCGTTTAGCATTTCCTTTCAAAATTAATGACCATTACGTCATGAACCTAAAATAAAAAAAGTTTGGCATGACTGCGCCTCTGCAACGCACACATGTGAAACATGAACCCCCCACTAAAGAGCTGAAAGTTAGTTGTTTTATTTCTAGGCGCGGTCTTTCATCTTAACGTTTTATTCGTGAACGCTCATCTATGTGCTTTTATGAGCGTGTTATATTATAATGTTTGCATTTCTGAACTGAACTACGACCTCGTGGACCTAAACACAACGATGTGAGGTGTTCAACAGGGGTGTTGCCTCACACTCACATGCCAAATCCGTCTGAATCTAGTGCTGTGTTCAAAAACAAACACTGCGCTACCGAGCTGCGCGTGAAAACAGGTGATAACCACCGCAACTTCGGCGACGCTTTTGCGTCCTAATAGATCACGGTCACATCTGTCGGTGTGAGTGTTTTCCAGGCTTTTAAAGAAACACGTCAAGTTGTTGATCTTCATTAAAGACGCTTTTCTGAAGCCAACACCTACTTTTCTCCCTGCTGAAGTGTAAAGCCGTGAAATGGCTCTTGCTTTATCCACGATCTAATCAGGACTAATAACAACCCTCAATGCTTTCAAAATAAACTCTTACCTTCTTATCAAGCTGAAGGTTTCGTTTTTTGCTGGGCGCAGTGTGTGTTCAAGTGCTTGGCTGGCTGTGGAGGAGCGGAGCGCTGCCGTTAGATCCTCCCACAGACCATGGACACAGGCTGCCGGAGTTCTCTTTGCCCGGTCGCGATTGGCTCGAAGGGAGGAGCTGCCGGTTACAGCCGCGCCCCCAGCCGTTAAAACAGAATGACATCATCGCCGCGGGCGGGCGGGGGTTGGGGTGTGGGCGCAGTGCGAGCGGGACCTGTTGATTGCATTCCATGTATGCTCCCCGAGTGAATCAGTCTTTTGAGCCGGATCTTTGTGATAAAGCGATACAGTTCACAAAACCGGTCTGAATTAATCATTCAAGAATCATTCCAATCGTTTCATTGAACCAAGCTCATTTTAGCAGGTCCGATTCACATAAGCTGAAAACGTATGACCGAGTTGAGCTGGTTTTATTCATAACACTGTATTCATTTTTCGTAATAAACCTTTGGTATGTCACGTAAGGACCACTTGGAAGGAACATCTTCAAGTTGCCTATTTGAATCGAACTGTTCAAAAGAACCGATTCGCGCAAATACTATACGGACTTTTCATCAGTGAGTTGGAATCAGAGCGGTTTTGATACCACACTCTAAAAATGCTTATTTTTTATTTTTTTTCCCAAAAGCTGTGTTCAGCCCGTTGCGTCATTTTAGTGGGCTGTTTTTAATATTTTCACCCAGGTGCTGGGTAGGTTTTCAGAAACTAAACTGCTGGATATTTTTTTTTTTAAATACTGGGTTATTTTTTCCAACCGGTGAGTTGAGCCTGCTGGGTCAAATGTTGGGTATAGTTTTTGTGTTACCAAGTCATCGGGTTAGTGGCTGCATGGATCAATCTCACTGACAGCTTCAGTTACAGCAATTAGATTATTTGTGTGGATTTTGGTTTGTGGTTTCCATTAAACCAGTAACTTTTTTTAAATAGCTCCTTTTTTAAAAGGGGTAAACAGCACAGTTCCTATTTTTTGGTTTAAATTGAAGAGTAATAAGCTACATTAACAGCGCTATTTTCACCCAGTAGCAAACCTGGAATTTGAGAACCTGAATAATTTGTGAAACCGATATATATAAAAATAGATAGCCTCTGAATAACTTATTTTGAACTAAAACTATTATTTTTACATAATGCTTAACAGATCATTGTTTAGAAAGTAAAAAGTTGCTCAATAGTTATAAACATTATAAAAAATCTAAGAAAATAATGTTGTATAAAGACCACTGTATGAAAACATTGCTCTGTAATCTTGTATGTGTTTACTTAAAGTCTGTGCAATCACACGATCTCAGGTTCACTAGTCTTGTAAAGCTTCATTAGAATTTGATTGAATGCTTATATTTTCTGATTATTAGAATCTTAAAAGAGTAAACCGGGGAGACATGAGAATGTAAAATAAATGTTTTTATGGTGTTCTGTCAACAATCTGTCAGCACTTCGCTGTCTCCTAGTGATGACAATATGCCTGTTAACCTATGACGTGATGACTTTATCTATATAGCCCTAAGATGACAGCCTGCTGTGTATAATAAGAAACAGGAAATTGTCTCTGGTTGCAGTATTGTTGAAAGTAAACAGTTTCAGTGCATGTCTGTTCACAAATATAGCCACAAAGGAAATTAATAATATAATAAATTAATAATAATTTCCTATATTGACTTAGTGAGTCGAAGATATGTCAAATTATCTAGAATAGAAGTGCAATGTTATCTTTTGTTTGTGATAATATTTTACATGTGAGGATCTTGTCTGCCTGTTTTATGTCTTCTTGGTGTGAGACTTATGTTGCTATGACCACGGGTCTAAACTAAATCCTCACCTGCTGTTTATGTAAGACTGATCCTGCAACAGCCGAAAACAACAGAACTGTAGACCTCTGAGGATGAGTCAGGCCTAAAGATCTGCTCTTCTCGTTCTCAGATTACACTGTAACGTTATTCCCAGGTGCTGAGGTAAAGTCATGTGGATCACGAGTTTGCCCTTTGTGAAAATCTTCATATTTTCTCTGAGACTTAGCTCGGCTAAAGAAGTTCTGTTAATGAGGAGTTTGTTAGGTGAACAAACATCAAGATGGCCTTTTGTATGACTTCACTGTTCCTCTGTGAGGACAATGTGTGAGTAAATTGCTCATGTGTTACTCACGTTCTCCTCATTCTTGAAAATAAGAGAGTCTAGAGACATCTAGAGGACATAAAACGTCCTTACAAGATGAGCTATGGGGTAAATCGTTACTTATTGCTCTATTTTGTTTGTTCAGTTTTGTTCATGTCCAAACAGAGAGTTTATCAATGAAGTAGACATCAGATCAATTATTTTAATAAGAGTGCTGTCTCAAGAGCTGTAGCTCATCAA
Organism: Gymnocypris eckloni scoliostomus; assembly: GCA_027564155.1. NCBI lineage: Eukaryota > Metazoa > Chordata > Actinopteri > Cypriniformes > Cyprinidae > Gymnocypris > Gymnocypris eckloni. Next base: position 15,647,996 of record CM050420.1, read on the forward strand.
TATATATGAGTGGGTGATGTTTTATGTGAAATGTTCAAAGGAAATGTATCAATAGTACTGTGTCTGGTGAGTTTGAATATTGTTGGGACACTGACAAAATTAATAAGGAGCTGATTATTTATAGTGAGTAATTCAATTAAAGATGTATCTGTAATATTGAATTATGTAGGCTATTAATGTATATTTAATATAGGCTATGTTATGCAAAATGTACATTCTAGGATGTCAAAACTTGATACAATTAGGCTACATTTGCAATGTTTTAATAAAAAAATGCATTAGTAGAGCATGAAATTTGAATCAAATTTTACAAGTAGAATCGCATTGTAAATGAGCGGTGATACGTTTGTGGAAAGTCTTTACAGTTTTTGCAAAGTCACACAGAAAAGTTTGAGCTCCAATTTCAAAGTCAATATTTTCAGTAATATTTTGGGTTATTGGTCAAACTGCAATAACATTTCAATAATAACCCATTCTGTCATAAGCATATTAAAAGCATTATTGCTATGTGGCAGTGAATATGTAAGGCCGAGAACTACACACAAAACAATATTTATTTTAATTTATTTTCTTTAGAATTCATTTCCCATATAAAAATCTCTCAGCAATGTAATCGCAATTATCAATTTTAATGTCTGAAAATGTCTTTGTTCAGCTCCAGGCAGATATTATTAAAATATGAAGTGCAAAGAGAATGTGAAAACACAGGGAAATTATTGGCAGCATCTTCAGGGAAAGGGAAATATCAAATTGAACAAAACGTTGTTCGGGAAAGAAAATATGACAAAAGTATAGTGCTGCTTCTAACTCGACATGAAGATATTTTCTGCTTGTATATGCAGTTCATTTGGGTGATATTTGTATTAAATTCTCGCACCATTCTCTGTTTAATGTGAGCTCTAAGCTTATGAAAATTATGGAAATCGAATCTGGTTTGTCCTGTACTGTGAAAATCATATTTTTTTGATAAACAGCAATTTAACTTTCCTTTCTTCTCTGCGTTTTATTTAAAAAAATTATGTTCAAACACATGTCAGTCACCCATAAAACTCAATATAATTTTCCTAATGAGTTTTAATTACTTTAATGGGTAATTTAATATTTAAACAAATGTCTATGAAAATTAAACGATGAAACTATTAAACGGACCACTAGGTGGCAGTAAAATTATGCTGGACAGATCTGCGCTCTCTCTCTCTCTTTTCTCTCTCTCTCTCTCTCTCTCTCTCTCTCTCTCTCTCTCTCTCTATCTCTTTTGCTCTCTCTCTCTCTCTCTCTATCTATCTCTTGTGCTCTCTCTCTCTCTCTCTCTCTCTCTCTCTCTCTCTCGATAAGAAATCTGAAGCTTTAGATGCAGATGTTTGGAAAATGTACCTGATATTTCATACGAATCACATGAAACAGTAAGCTAGGTTTTAGCATTTCTTATTGATAATTGAGACTCAATTTAAGAGATTATGTGCTGCTCATTATAAATATGACATTTGACGTGCCAAAGGCTAATATAATCAGCAGTTATAGTTCCATAAATGAGTAACATTGTAACATATGGGTACTGTTAATTGGTTGGCAAAAGTCATTTTTTCCAAAGTTCACTCAAATCAGCTTTTTCAACTTTGGACAGTTTGGATTCCCTCTTTGTCCTTTGGAGAGTGCAGCTGGTTAGAGATTCGATAATTGCCTATTGTTAAGTGATGATGATCCAGCTGTAAGCAGTGCTGTGTGTGATATTATTTTGCAGAACAGAAGGGACACATTAAATTAGAGATCCATAAAAGCAGTGCAGGCATAGAGGGCTGCGACCAGATGTCTGCTTTTTTCCTGAGATAAAAAAGCGTCGCTGTTGCATTGTGTTGATGCTGATGAATGCCACACAGGTGGGTTCATTGTGAGAGCTCTGCACAGAGACGCGGAGCCAGTATTTGACTTTCAACAGCTGGAGACAGAATATTTTTGGATGTTTTGGCACAATTGAGGATTTGAAGTGGCGGGCGCTCAAGTGCTCTCTCTATGTGTTTTGTGTGAAAGTGCGGCGTGTTTTCAATGCCTTTAATGACCTCAGTGATATAATGGTAGCAGTTGGTTTGTAAAATCCTATATTTTTACAGTCTGCAACTGCTTATATTATTATTAAAAGGAACTTTACAATTTCTAGCTAAACGTTTTTGTGGATTTTCTTATGGTGTTCATGTTTGTTTCATATCAAATTTAATGACATAAAATGCAATAGTGTAACCAATGTAAAATACCGTATTTCCTTATAAAACATGTCAATTTACATCTCTTAATAACTATTTGAATAAAGATAATAAGAGGTTTAGATATTTTTTCAATGTTTTTTAAAGCATCATGAATCATGAATAAATTATTGATAATTAAATAATTAAATGATCTGATATTTCAATAATACTTTCCCAGACAGCAACATAGTGTTGGCCCAAATCTGGCCCGTGTGAAATCCATGCGGGCCAGATGTGGGCCGGATATGGGCCAACACTGCTTGCTGTCTGGGTTCTAACACAGTCATGAGGGTCTACAGAAATATTTTGTTATGATGTAATTTCCCAAAACATATTTTATTTTCTTTAACATATTTCTGCATGTTGATGACTCTGAATAAATAATAATAAAATGAATTGCATTTGTAAAGCATGTTTTAAAAATGAAATAATACTGTTTTTCTTGATTGCTAACATGAAACTATTTGCCATTTTCTGAACACAATCTCAAAACTGCACACCAACTAGTGCAAACCTCAAACTTCCGCATCAAAAATCTAATATTTTACTCAAAAACATTTTCTCTTTTGTCATAATCAAACTTCAGCCTTATATGACACGCAACCAAAAACAAAACAAAGGCTAATTTGCTGCCTAGAGAACACTGGAGAGATCAGTTCAAAACACTGAAAAGTCTATTACAGTACACATCATAAATAGAAGATTACTTTTACTTTTACTTTTTAGTAATTTAGCAGACGCTTTTATCCAAAGCGACTTACAAATAAGATAAAGTAACTAAAACTATATGTTAAAACTCTATAAATACTTTATATACACACATTTAAGAAAATTGAGAAATTAAATAAAATGACAAATGCATACAACATTTCAAAACTAAACATTTAAATCAAAACAAAAAATAAAGCTAAAAACATTAAATATTAAAACAACAAAAGGTATGAGTATAAAAATGAATCTAACATGACACTAAGCCAAACACCCATATATGCATATGTTATTTCATTTCCATGTAGTATGTTGAAGTAACGTTACTAAAATAAATACAATTTATTAAAATTAAAACTAAAGAAAATAACTATAAAGACATTAAATTCATACATAATTTATCTAAACAAATTAAAATAGATAACAAATCAAACGCCAGTAGTTTATCAGTAATCCTAAAAAAGAACACTGCCAAACACACATGCTAACAAACAACAACTTACACATAGTAAGAATTATGATACAGTGAAACTATAAGAACTAAAGAATTATGATACAGATACAGTGAAACTCAACAATATGCTTTAAGAAAAGTTTAATTTCATTATTTCATTATTGTGAAGTGATCTTGCAGTAGATGAAAAGCGCTAGAAAAGAAAAGCTTAACAACTAAGGAACTGAATATCATATACCAATATTATATAAATAATAGTATCATATCAATTGCAGTACATTAAAAAATAAATAAATTCCACATTCTTACCAAACGTCTCGGTTACGTATGTAACCCTCGTTCCCCTGAAGGAGGAACGGAGGCGTCACGTCGGAGGACCGACGAATTGGGATATCGCTTAGAGACCAATCCACTTCAGTGTAAACTAAACGAGCCAATGCACATTGGCATGCGATTATGCATCCAGCTGCCGCTGATCACAGCGTGAGCATAAATAGGCAGCAGGTGCAGCGCATATTCAGGTTTTCGCTGAGGAGCCGAGCGGGGAACCGGCCGCTCAGCGGTGGTACAGGAGTGGCGGCGGGGCGTGGCGTCTCCGTTCCCTCCTTCAGGGAACGAGGGTTACATACGTAACCGAGGCGTTCCCTATCAGTCGGTCACTCTCGGCGTCACGTCGGAGGACCGACGAATTGGGATCTACCAAAGGCCATGGATACTGCCTTCCAGTGTCCCGTGGAGGCCTCCTGTGCCATTACTTTTTGGCGCGGGTTAGGGCCCCATAGGAAGATCCATTACTGTTGCTATGGCACTACCCACTCAGTAGGACTGGATAACACTGGGAAGCGTGCCGTTCAGCTCAGAACAGGAACGCTGCGGAAGCCCTTACCTTCCCGAGGGAGGTTCAGAGGCAGTTACACATATGGACAATAGTCAGATGCATATGGAAGATTGGAGGTGATTGTAACCTCTTGGAGTAGCAGGAAGTCTGCCGGAAACACGGGCTCTAAGGCTAACCGTGGAAATACACATATGGGATCGAGCGGTCTACATATGGAACCCAGCCCTCTACGGTTCTCAAGGTTTCATCGAGTGAGGGCCTGGCGCGCCGACGCCTCCGCCACGTCCAGCTGCCGAGGGGATGGAGGAGCTCGACAGGGTCTACAGTGGACTCTCTGGAGCAGTTTTAGCAAGCCGACCGACCGGGGCCCTCAGTGCTTCTACCCGTTTGAGGTGAGAACACAGGAGGAAACCGGTTCCACACGAAGGCTATAGAATCTAGCGAATGTGTTAGGGGTCGCCCAGCCCGCAGCTCTACAAATATCTGTCAGTGAGGTGCCACGAGCCAGCGCCCGGGAGGACGCTACACTTCTCGAGTGAGCTCTCAACCTGAACGGGCAAGGCACACCCTGTGCCTGATAAGCCAGGGTGATGGCATCCACTATCCAGTGGGCCATCCTCTGCTTGGAGGCGGCATTCCCTTTCTGCCGGCCTCCGTGACAGACAAAGAGCTGGTCTGAGGTCCTGAAGCTTTGCGTCCTGTCAAGCGTAATGTCTTAATGCTCGGACGGGACAAAGCAAAGCCAGGGCTGGGTCTGCCTCCTCCGGGGGCAGCGCTTGCAGGCTCACCACTTGGTCTCTAAATGGAGTAGTGGGAACCTTGGGCACATAGCCGGGCCGGGGCCTCAGGATTATCTGGGAATCCGCCGGTCCAAACTGTAGGCACGAATCGTCGACCGAAAATGCGTGCAGGTCCCCAACCCTCTTGATGGAGGCCAGTGCAAGCAGGAGCAGAGTTTTCATTGAAAGAAACTTGGGCTCGACTGTCTGCAAGGGCTCAAACGGGCCCTGTTGTAGTGCTCTAAGCACTAAGGACAGGTCCCAAGAGGGTATAGAGGGGGGGCGTGGAGGATTCAGCCTTCTAGCCCCCCTAAGGAACCTGACGACCCAGTCATGCTTCCCCACCGACTTCCCTTCCACAGGGTCGTGGTTGGCAGCAATGTGACGGCCACGTAGACCTTGAGGGTGGAGGGAGACAGCCTTCGCTCCAACCCTTGCTGCAAGAAGGATAGCACGACTCTGATCGGGCATCTCCGGGGTCTTCTCTGTGAGAAGAGCATCATTCGACGAACAGGTTCCACTTCAAGGCGTGGCGTGTCTCGTGACGGTGCTCTCGCCGAGTGATGGTGTCAACTACCCCTTGGGGTAGGTCACCTAGAACCTCCGCGGCCCCGTCTAGGGACCAGACATGAAGTTTCCAGAGGTCTGGACGCGGGTGCCATAAGGTGCCCCGTCTCTGAGTCAGTAGATCCTTCCTCAGAGGAATCTGCCAGGGAGGGGCTGTCACGAGGAGCATCAGCTCTGGGAACCAAGTCCTGGTAGGCCAGTATGGTGCCACGAGCAGGATCTGCTCCTCTTCCTCTCTGACCTTGCACAGAGTCTGTGCGAGAAGGCTCACTGGGGGAAATGCATATTTGCGAAGGCCCCGCGGCCAGCTGTGTGCCAGTGCGTCCGTGCCGAGTGTTCCATCGGTCAGGGAGTAGAACAACTGGCAATGCGACGTCTCTAGGGACGCGAACAGGTCTATCTGTGCGAGTCCAAAACGTCGCCAAATCAGCTGGACCGTCTGGGGATGGAGTCTCCATTCTCCGGGGAGCGCAGCTCGTGACAGCTCGTCGGCTGTCCGGTTGAGCAAGCCCGGGATATGAATGGCGCGGCGACCTCAGATGCTTCCGACTCCAGAGGAGGAGGTGGCGGGCGGTTGTGACATGCAACGGGGGCGTGAACCACCTTGTCGGTTGATGTACGCAACGGTCGCTGTGTTGTCCGTGCGGACTAGTACATGCTCGCCTCGTGGCGTCTCTTGAGGCGGTTCAAGGCCAGGTGTACTGCCAGCAACTCTAGGCAGTTGATGTGCCAGTGCAGTTGGGGACCCGTCCAAACCCCTGACACTGCATGCCCGTTGAACGTGGCCCCAGCCCTTGGCGGAGGCGTCTGTGTAAACCACAGCGTGCCTGGAGACCTGTTCCAGGGGCACTCCTGCCCGAAGGAATGAAAGGTCTGACCACGGGGTGAAGGTTTGGCGGCAGGCTGGAGTGACTTGGACCCTCAGCGTGCCGCTCTGCCACGCCCACCTCGGGACTCGGCCATGGAGCCAGTGTTGAAGCGGTCTCATATGGAGCAGCCCCAGCGGCGTGACCGCCGCCCGCAGCCGCCATATGCCCCAGGAGCCTCTGAAACTGTTTCAGTGGTGCGCGTCCTGTTCTTGAATGTATTCAAGCAGTTCAACACCGACTGAGCGCGTTCCTGCGTGGTAGCGCTGTCTGATTGACCGAATCCAAACTCCATACCGAGAAAAGAGATCCTCTGCATCGGCAAGAGTTTGCTCTTTTCCCAGTTGACCCGAAGGCCCAACTGGCTGAGGTGCGAGCACCAATCCCTGTGTTCGCATAACTGATCCTGAGACTGAGCCAGTATGAGCCAGTCGTCGAGGTAGTTGAGAATGCGCACGCCCTGATCTCTCAAGGGAACAAGGGCTGCCTCCGCTACTTCGTGAAGACACGGGCGATAGGGACAGCCCGAAGGGCAGGACCTGTACTGATATGCTCGTCCTTGAACGCAAACCGCAGGAATGGCCTGTGGCATGGAAGGATCGACACATGGAAGTACGGGTCTTCAGGTCAATGCTGCAGACCGAACTTGGGGACGGATGCATCCGAAGACGCGGTTCTGCATGAGCATTTTGAGCATCAAGATGCGCAGACCCAAGATTGGTCGTAACCCACCGCTTTTCTTGGGCACAATGAAGTAAGGGCTGAAAAACCCTGCCTTCATATCGGCTGGAGGGACCGGTACCATCACGTCCTTCGCCAGTAGGACAGAGATACCTCTCACAAGTCATGGGCATCGGCTGCCTTCACTGCTGTGAGGTGGATGCCCTGAACTTGGGAGGACACCGGCGAACTGAATCGCATAGCCGAGTCAGATGGTCCTCAGGAGCCAGCGAGACGGCTGGGCAGCTCCCGCACCCAGACACCGTGCATAAGCGGGACCATCGGGACCACCGACGTACCCGCAGTAGGGCAGCGAGGTGGAATGCAGGGACCTGGCCCGTGGCGGACCGTGGAGAGGGTCTGAGTGTGCGGTGCGTTTACCTGCTTCCATAATTTGGCAGAGGGTGCGTGAGTAGCCTTTGATGACGCTCTCGAACCGCCCACTGCTGCCTGCTGGCGAGAGGGAGGATGAGTGTGGTTCGAAGTTGATTCGTCCATGACTCTCCAAGCCCTCTTGGGACCCAGAGACAGAAACAACCGCTTCCTGTCGAGATTCTTGAAAAACAAATTATCCACCCGGCCCTCCTCCGGGAGGGAGAGATGCACTTACCCTCTCCCGGGCAGTTCCTCTCTCTGGGTCGCCCGTCCCGAGGCCTCTTGCTCCTCTGCTTACCGCCAGTAGACGGGGCCAGGACGGGCGGGCGGCCTGCCACACCAGCTCTCACGGGCACCGCTTTTGGAGGCTGCTGCGGATGCGGTGCGGGAGCAGGGTGGATGCAGGGGCCGCCTCGGCGACGAGCAGGCTGGGCGCTGCAACCGCGGACGGGTGGAGGCAGCAGCTGCCCGCCGAGGCAGGAAGTGTTAGATCGCCTCAGTCTGCTCCCTGCAGCCGGGAACTGCTGGGCCAGGTTACCGGCGTCAAGAGGCCAGTCTGGGATACAGGAACCTTGAGGAACCGACTTTGTCGGCGTCCCTATGTCAACCAGACACAGCCAGAGGTGGCGCTCCTGGACCACAAGTGTGGACATCGCACGACCCAGAGACCGTGCCATAACCTTCGCCGCTCGTGGCGCGAGGTCAGGTGCGGCACGGAGCTCTTCTCAGAACTTCCGGATCGTAACCACCCCGTGCATGTCCCTCAGTGCTTTTAGCCTGAAAAGAACCTGCATGCAATGTAGCATTAGGTGGAGGCAGCCTCTCCACAGGCCATAAGCCTCGCCGGATGAGACCAGGCAGTACCTACAGGCCCGGAAGAGGAGGCACGGTTTGCCCTGCCGGTGGAGACAGTATAGGGACACACTTGCATCGCAACTGACCGCTCCACCGGGGCCCCGTAACTAGCTGCACCACCGAGGGTGGTGAGGGAGGAGGAGTTAGCAGGTCGGTTTCTGGCAGTAAAGGTGCCGTCCACGACCTGTAAGCCCCTCATGCACGTCCGGGAGAGGCACCGGGGCAGGGCGCTGAGAACCAGCACACGCTACCCGAAACCAGTCGTCCAACCTCGAGGGTTCGGGACACGGTGGCTTTCTCCACTCGAGCCCTACCCTTCCGGTGGCCGGAAAGCATAGCCGTCACTTCCAGATCCGACTCAGGCATTGCTACCGCCGGGCGGCAACGCAGCCGAATCTTCCTCTCCAGAAGCTCCGGCTCACTCCGATGCAGCGATCGACATCTGGTCGTCGGGAGGAGCACCAAGGATACTGCTGGTACGCTCCTTTAGAGGGCCCAGCACGTTCCATTGGCAGCTCAACTGGTTGCGGAGCGCAGAGGAGCTATGGTCCCCTGAGGGTTTGCCACCACTGTAGTCCTCAGACCAGCCGTACCGCCTGAAGTAGACCTCGCCTGTCTGCAGCCAGGGACGAGAACTAGATCGAGACGGAGGCAACAGCTCCGCCCCTTTGTCGAGGTAACGGAGCCTGGCCGCAACTCCGAGATGAGCATCCACAGTGAGAAGATGACTCATCCACGAACGCCACCTCAGCGTGCTGCCCCAGGCACGTGAGGCAGCGAACGCCACCATTCACCCAGCGCCAGGCAACGACCGCATCCAGAAACGCACGGGTGACACGTTGTCTGAAGCAAAACCCAACTCGTCTTTATAAAGACGCAACGTCAAGTTTGCCAGATGCAACATCGTCTTTAAAAAGACGCACCCGTGAATGCTCTTTTAGGGAAAAAACTCTTTTAGCATGCTGAAGCAAACAGGGGAGATGGTCATTTGCAACACAAACAGGGGGTAGTGCAGCCTGATGTGTGCAGTCCACTCGACATGGGAAGAACCACCACCGCTGTAGGGCCGTACCACCAGCACGAGAGTCTTCCGAAGAGCGTGCTCAACTCGTTGAATTCACTCGTTCAGCAGAAGTCAGGAGCAGAACGATGTAACCGCTCGGCTCCGAAGCGAAAAGCTGAATATGCGCTGCACCTGCTGCCTATTTATGCTCACGCTGTGATCAGCGGCAGCTGGATGCAATAATCGCATGCCAATGTGCATTGGCTCGTTTAGTTTACACTCGAAGTGGATTGGTCTCTCTAAGCGATATCCCAATTCGTCGGTCCTCCGACGTGACGTCGAGAGTGACCGACTGATAGGGAAATTGCATTACAGTATTGAACAATATTTGCCATGCTAAAGCAGTTTCTTAGTCTTCTGACAAAATAATTTCTCCACCTCCGCTAGACAGTTGTCTCTCAGTTCTGCAAAAGTACAGTGCATGTCAGAGATACTTGGCTACAAATCAGTTTGACAGTTACAAATGTGAAGGTGTACAACTAGAATAGAATAGTGACTGTTCTCTTATCAGAAGTACTGCCTACTGTAAGTACACTTTATTTGTAAGTAGTATAAAACCCTGTAGGCCAGCTTCCTTCATGGTCATGCCATGCACAAGAAAGATGGTCAAATACACTGCTTTGTATTTCAGGAACATGTACAATGACCTTTGACCCCATCTCCTTCATTTTCCCTTCCTCTTTGTCTCCCACCACTAGGATTTCTTTTCCAAAGCACATAATATCACTTGGCCATATTTGTTATTCTGAGACGCTGATTGGTTTGCCATCAGTTAGCTACTTAAAGTTCACACATAATGGGTTTAGGTTACTATTGTGATTATATTGCATGCTTGTGTTTTCTGAATGAGGACATGATGAACTTGAGGGCATTTTATTTTTGAGTTTTGTAGAAAACATTGAGGAAATTGGAACATTTGTAAAATTGTGTTTATGGTTTTGTCTTTGTTTTGAGAACTGAATGAATAGTTTGTGAAATTGGACCAAATGAAACAGTTACAGTGTGAATTAGTGTTTCTATGTCAACATTCTCTATTTTGTTCTACTTGTTTCTGCATGTTGGTGACTTTAACTTTTTCAAATAGTATTCAAATATATGATAATTATTATAATTGTTATAATAATCAAATGAAAGACATGGAATGAAATAATGAAACCAAACCACAAAAAATAAAAAACACAACCACAAAATGAGTGTCACACCATTGACTTAGTTAGTTGGTTAGTTAGTAAAATAAAATATTCAAAATATATATTTTTTTCTCCCACTTTATAAAAGTGAATTTTGTTTTCCTTTCATTCTGATGGGCAGGGTTCAGATTATAACATTTGTTATTAAAAGCCTCACATTTCAACATATTTATCCAATCAAATAGTCTGTTTGTCTTTGATACAACTGTTAATCCTTCTTTAGGTGGATGTGCTCTTTGTTTCCAATTCTTAAAATTAATAAATCCACTAGTATCTTCTTTTACTAAAAGCAGCCTGCGAGAGTCCCAGGAGGACTTTTTTTGTGTATCACCCCCCTGACTTCCAAATGCCTTCGCTTGATTTTATCCTGATAAGTACAAAAGCGGCTTTGGTGAAGAAAGCAGTGTGATAAACAGCAAGCGAGAGCGAGAGATTTGTCTTCCACCACGAGGCCACCGAAACTTAATCCCAGATTTGAGTTGTATTTCCTGAAATGCTTTGGATTATGGAGGAACCGAATACAAGAACAGCCGTCGTGTGCCACTAGCTGGAGAACAAGAGAAGGATTAGATATGAGAGGATAAGGAAAAGAAAGAAGGATGCAGAACTGGAAGGATGAGACAATAGAAGGATGGATGGATGAAAAGAGTGATATTAGGAGATTAGTCTCTAAATGAAAATCATTTTGGAGCGGAAATCCTGCGAGATGCGAGGATCATGACTTGTTGTTCCTCTGGCAGCATCGTAAACCTGCAGCTGAGTAAAGCAGTCTGTCTTTGAATGAACAAAAACAGTCAGCTTCATTAGGACGTTTAACAGTCTCAGATCAATTTATTACATAATTGAGTTGTGTCTCTCTGACCTTTCACACACCAAGCCTTCTGTAAATTGGGTGCTCACTCAGACTGTAAAGCTGCAGAGGAAACCTCTCTTCTCCTCTAATAAGCTGCTGTGCATTTGTTCTGCACAGAGAACTTCTCTTCTCAGGCCTCATTGTCTCACTTTCTCTCTCTCTCTCTCTCTCTCTCTCACTTTCTCTCTCTCTCTCTCTCTCTCTCTCTCTCTCTCTCTCTCTCTCTTTCTCGCTCCTTCTTCCTGTCTGATTAGTGCTTCTAAAAAGGCAAACATATTTGGAAAATGTCTTGGATTTTGAACTATATCCATCTCTCGGTGTTCCTTTTCAGTAACATATGTCTGTTTCTTGATTATCTCTTCCTCTGGTTCTCTGCAGACCACCACAATTATGACACTCTGCTCATCTCAGTTATAGCACTAAAGTGTGTGTGTGTGTGTGTGTGTGTGTGTGTGTGAGAGAGAGAGAAAGAGAGAGAGAGACTGGATGAATATAAATAGGTCTGTGTTTGACAGTGTTGAGATAGTTGACTGAGGGATTATGGGTAATGGAGCAATAGTGCTTGGCAAGTGTAACTGTGTAACAGGCAAGTGTGAAATTTGATATGGATTTTACATTTTATAATAACAAGAAAAACAGTAATTGTGTCAAATATTACAACAATTTTAAAATAACTTTCTGTTTTAATTTTTAAATGTTTATGTATATCTATTTTATTTATGTAATGACAAAGCTAAAATCTTCTGAATTTGTATTACTGTTGTGCTTCTTAATATATTTGAATTATTTATTTTATTGTTTTATTAATAGAAAGTTCAACAGAACAGAATTTATTTGAAATAGAAATGTGTAACATTATAAGTGTATTTACTGTCACTTTTGATCAGTTTATTGCATCCTTGCTGAATAAAAGTATTAATAAAAAATCCAAACTTTTTAATGGTAGTTGTCAGGTAGTCTCTTTCACCAGCCAAGTCACGACACTCACTTGTTCACGATCTCCTCGTTATGGATCACCAGCACCTGTCAGCACTCATCAGCTCCACTATATCTGCACACTTTCCACACTCCTTCCTCATCCGGTCTATCGTTCACATTCCTGAACCAAGCCAGACACATTGTACTTACCTGTGAGGTTTTCCTATTTTAGACATTCCCGATTCTCCACCGCTCCTGGCATTCCATGTGACTCCTGCAAGAAAGCAAAGGACTATTACTTCAAGCTAAGCCACCTGGATCTTATCTGATTGTGCTATACTCACCTTTCTTCACCTCCTGGTTCTCTCCTCAGTTTTGTTCAATAAATACCCTTGTTTGACCATTTACCTCTATCTCCTAGCCCGTGTTGAGACAGTAACATACATACAATATTTTCTTTCTAGGATGGTGTTTTTATAGAATATTATTTCACAATATAATAAATTATATCACTATGTATAATTTGATTTTTGCTTTCACAAATAACTTATATTCCATTTTTTAAAGTCTATAAATAAAATTAATTAAAAAGGAATTAGAAATGTTTTCTCTGCTGCTTTTCTTTTTAAAGATTCTTTGCATGTAATGTATTTCTATTATATAATTGATATTATAATAAATATGATACATGGAATGTTTATGAACATAAATGAGCCACTTTTACCCAGAAACACATTTACATTTTCTTGCCCTAAAGCAAAAATAAATTCTTAGTCAAACTTTACTGGATCATCAAGTCACTTTAGATAGTAATACCAGTATGTCGGTTTACTCAATATGTGTTTAACGGTCAAAGTGACTCAAAATAATGCAGCATGTCAAATTTTTACTTTTAAAAATGCATTCGTCATATCAGATCTGTAAAATTTGAAAAGATTATGACCAGTTAGAGAACCTAAAAATTCAAAAATATAAAGATTAGCTGATAATTGAGTCACTCTCAGGCCATCCAAGATGTGAATGCGTTTGCTTCTGGAGTATTGTGATGCTTTTATCAACTGTTTGGAATCTCATTCTCATGGTACCCATTCACTGCCATGAATCCATCGTTGAGCAAGTAATGTAATGTTACATTTTCCAAATTTGTTCTGACGAAGAACCAAACTCATTTATGTCCTGGATTGCCTGAGAGATAATTATAAGCACATTATCTTTGTTTTTTTTTTTTGTTTTTGAAAATAGGCCTACTGAACAACTCCTTTAACCTACAATGCTGATGAAAAAAAATCAGATAAACCCCACCATGCCAAAACTGCAGGCCTCTCCTGAAGAGTTTCAGCACCTAAGTACAGTGGACAGCTCCAGCTACTGACTCAGGAAGGCATGGATTGCATGACCCTGATGTCAGAATAATTGGGCATAAGCCTGGTTTACTGATGAATGTCTTTCCTCCACAAATGCCCTTTTGTCAGGCAGATGTTGGCATGGGTAATATGTGTGTGCGGCCGACTCCTGCGGGACATCACCTTTAGCTCACTGTGACTCATACACAACCATGTTGAGCCCAGAGTAGAATATCACTCCACACTCCACTGTGCCTCGTACAGCAAACCGCTGTACACAACGCAGACACAAAACAGACACGCAGATGTAGCTTTCATATGCTAATACTGATATTTTAGCAGTGCCAGTCTCCCCCTCTCGCTCTGTCTGTCTCTCCCTGTATGTGTGTGTAAGAATGCCATTATGTCAGTTTTTGGAGGCGGTTTGTTGAATATCAAAGAACATGAGTCATATAAATGGAGAGAAAGATCCTTTTTCAGTTTGTTAGAGCATAAAGGAGGCATCACACACACACAATGATATACTTCCAGACTTCAGATGTATTTTAAATTGTCACACCTTGTTGCATCATAGCTTATACAAGTTTAAATGGGACGAGATGAGACACGATTTTAGTACGAGTCTGCTGAAAGTATCAAAATACAGAAACTACAAAATTCTCCCTTTCTTTTTGAGTTATGCTGCTCTGTAAATGTTCTCACAGACCGTGGTCAATAAAGCTGTGTGGGTGCATTACTGGGCTTTATAATTATGTTTTATAATAGTGTGGTTTATCTTGACATGCAAATGGTGACTGTCGGCAGGAGCTGGTGAATGTTGCTAATGAGAGAAGAGTGAGTGAAAAGCAAGTCAGTGAACTCATACCTGTAACCGATTTAATGCATTAATGATCAGTTATCAGACAGAAACATGCACATACAAATCGTTTTTTCTAAACGCACACATTCTGTGACATTAATGAAAGGGTTTCAGTATCAGACTGTGTGTGTGTGTGTGTGTGTGTGTGTGTGTGTGTGTGTGTGTGTGTGTGTGTGTGTGTGTGTGTGAGAGAGAAAGATGCTGTTTATCTTGACAGGCAAGTGGTGAAGTAGATCCGTCTGAGCATCACATCATTCTTTTATAAAAAGCACTCATCTGCACCTGTCACACACACAGATCTTTGGAAAGAACTGTGTTTAGTGTGTGTTTGTGTGTGGGATTTTTGCCTACATTATGGGTACCAAATGTCTGCATAAAAAACTAAATAACCTCTTTATGGAAATGTACTATAGCAATACATTAGTTTTATGTATAGTAAATAAATAGAACTGATTGTTAAACTCCAGATATGGAATATTCTGCATAATGATCCTTGTGATTTTCTCCATCATTAATTGAGTTTGAGGCCATTACTAGATAACTATTCTTTATTTATCAACACCTTTCAATAAAATATATACAAAATCATCAGTTGTATTAAGAGAAAAAAATGGATGATAATGCTTTACATTTATTTCACTGATTGTTTGGTTTTTGTCAGAATTTAATAAATATAATTCTGTTTGCCAAAAAATGTACCTTTCGTTGATTTGCACCCCCCACGCTAAGCTACGGCATAGCTTTCAAAAGTTCAGAGTTGGTAAGATTTTTTTTTTTTGTTTTTTTAAAAAAAAGGCCCTATTCACCAAGGCTACATTTATTTGATCAAAAATACAGTGAAAATATTGATTATTATTACAATTAAAAATAATATTTTTCTATTTTAATTTTAATATAATATAGTTTTAAATTGTATTTAGTCTTGTGATGGGAAGTTAAACTTCCAGCAGCCTTCTAGTGTCACATGATCATTCAGATATAATTTGATATTAATTGATAAATTGGTGCTCAAGAAACATTTCTTATTATAATCAATAACGCTGAAAACAGTTGTGCTGCTTTAGTTTTTGTTTTCTGTGGAAATCATGACAAATGTTTTCAGGATTCTTTGAATAATACAAAGTTAAGAAGAAAAATATTTGAAACAATGTTAAAGTCTTTACATATACAGGTTGTAATGATAACATATAATATATATATATATTGTTATAAGGGAAACAGGTCAATTTAGCTCAAAGGGAATCATTAATGATTTTATAGGGAATTTGAACAGACTCACTGTTTCACGGCGATTCACTGAACAAGCCGTATAACAAACTCTGCACTGGATATTAAAATCCCAAAATATAGTGAAAACACTATTAAATAGCACGGTAACAAAATCGACAGATTAAGACATTAACTTGTGAGCACAAAACACAAGATATTTCTCTTTTCAATATAAATAAGACTATTTATATAAATCTAAGACATGTAAAGTAATCTACACAAGCATTCACACATTCACGCGTTGCAGAAAGAGAGAAAGTGAGGAAAGGATTAGATTAAGAGAATGAGAATTTGATATCCCACGTTTACAGCAATATGTGCAATTGCATAAACCTGAACAACCATCAATCACATATTTAACACTCGCATTGAGTTTTTCAATGAGGCTAAAATCTATATTAAAATTACACCAGCTTCAGCAAGAATCTGGGGGTTTGTACTTGCGTAGCTTTTGTGTTTAAGGATTCCCTTTTGTCCTCCGTCTTTGCAGGAAAGGGTTTCTCCGAAGTCGCTGATTGTTTTAGAGTTCAGGAGTCGTTGAAGTGGGCGTTGGTTCTTGGCTGGTTTTGCAGAGTTTTTGGGCTGGTTGCCATTGGCAAACGTAACTTAGCACACGAACTCAACGGAAAGAAAATAAACTAAAGTCAAAGAATAAAAGGATGTAAAGAGACTAGGTGGTTTTTCTTCTCATCATGGTCGCAAGCTGGGTTGCGGTCCAGAGCACATGGCTGGAGAGAGAGTTAGATGGCATTTTCAAGAGAGCGCATTTTCAAGAGAGAGATTCAAGAGAGAGAGCTTCAAGAGAGTTTCAAGAGAGAGAGTTTAGAGAGCTCGGCTCTGGCTGCTGCTTTGTTGCTCCACCCAATCAATAAATCAACATGTCATGGTCGGTCACATTGATCGAATTTTACATGCTCTTGCAAAGTATCCTTTTGGATGTGATTTCTATAACCAGAATATGATACATTTGACAGAGAATCACTTTGAAGAAATGTTTAAAGCTAGAATTATGACACTCATACATACCAAACATGACATTAACCCTTAAGGCTTAAGCTAGTCAATACTAATTAAAAGCACGACAAACACAGTGATTAAAACAAGGATAGTCAAATTTGTGGGTCACATACATAATATGCAGTTATGCATAGAAATTATTAGTTTCATTAACAATGAGAATGAAAGTCTTTTAAGATGATTTTACAGTTTTGTGACCCAAGGAATTTCAGCCGGATCCTTTGTCCTGTTGGTGTGGTGGAAGTCGATCTAACAGTCCGTAGCTGTGATTTCTATCACAGATTTACATGTAATGGTCACATGTTGCATCTCTTTGACCATTAATATTTATTACTCAAATGTATTACCAAATTTGATAGCCTCCTTCCTGCATGGGAATTATCATTAAGTGTTCCTTTGGTTTTAATGTTGCAGGCTGTATTCAGACGGGCTGGAGCTAGGGTCTGATTTATGACTTCCTGCTGTTGTCTTGTGGAATTCGGCTCCTCATGTTTCAACCATGCTTTGATCGAATCTTGATTTGTCTGATTCGGTCCTTGATATACTACAAGGTGCATCTCAATAAATTAGAATGTCGTGGAAAAGTTAATTTATTTCAGTAATTCAACTATTTGTTGAGATAGTTAATTGGTGGGTTTTTGTTAAATGTGAGCCAAAATCATCACAATTAAAAGAACCAAAGACATAAACTACTTCAGTCTGTGTGCATTTAAATTATTTAATACACGAGTTTCATAATTTGATTTGAATTACTGAAATAAATGACCTTTTCCACGACATTCTAATTTATTGAGATGCACCTGTACTTTGATTTAACTACTTTAATGTATCCTTGCAGAATAAAAGATTCTTTAAAACAATCTTATTTTAACCTCATTCTGTTGCAAATGTGTTTAATTTTCTAACTTCTGTGGAACAAAAAAAAAATATTTTTAAGAATGTTTCAACAGATTTTGTCCATAAAATGAATAAAAGTCAGTGGTGTCTAGTCAAGTCATGTCACCTTTATTTATATAGCGCTTCTAAAAGTGCAGATTGAGTCAAAGAAGCTTTACAATATCAAATAGGAAAATAGTGTGTCAATAACGCAAAAGGACACTGGACCTCACTGACTTTCATTGTATCGAGAGTAAAAAAAACTAACAAAATACAGAGACCTTACTCAAAATATCTTCTTTTATTTATCACAGAATATAGAAAGTCATACAGGTTTGGAACAACTTGAGGCTGATTTCTGTTGTAGTCATTGTATCACACACACACACACACACACACACACACACACACACACACACACACATGTTGGTTTTTATGGTTTACGGGGACTTTCCATAGGCGTAATGGTTTTTATACTGTACAAGCTGTATGTGCTATTGCCCTACACCTACCCTACACCTAAACTTAGCCCTCACAGGAGACGGTGCATTTCTATTTTCCCTCAAAAAAACTCACTCTGTATGATTTATAAGCGTTTTAAATTATGGGGACACTGAAAATGTACCCCAACCAAAATTGTGTCAATTTTGACAGGTGTGAACTCCATAAGCATCCATAAGTCAGTTTTATTCCTATAGCGCGTTTCACAAATCACATTGTTTGTAAGAAGCTTTACAGAAAAGAGTGCTTTAATATCTCCAGCAAACCAAAAGTGGCTGTAGTATTGTAAATAAATCACATGTACAACACACACACCTTTTTTTATTTTGTAATATTATTATTTACATACCTTCATTTTCTTCCACTGTGTGTGTGTGTGTGTGTGTGTGTGTGTGTGTGTGTGTGTGTGTGTGTGTGTGTGTGTGTGTGTGTGTGTGTGTGTGTGTGTAAGAGGAGGAGGATAAGACAGATGGCAGAAAGGGATGTGCTGAGGTTTGTTAAATTGTTCATGCCAACACTGGATTATTCTGGGCTGGAGTTGCTAACACTAACAAAGGTAAATTGCTAAACAGTTGTGAACAATCTGTCCTAAAACTCCTGTCTGAAAATTGCAATGTATTAAAAGACTGTCTAGAACCCTAAAATTAGATATTGTTAGCACCAATTTGACTCAAATTCCCATTTAAAACTAAGAAAGCCCAGAAATCTCCTTCTGAGAATTCAAGACATTTCAGTTAAAGTATATTATAGAAACATGCATTTTGAAATGTTCTGAGATATTGCTGGTCATAAAACCAGAAAGCTAGACAAATTTCAATGTACATACTTGAGTATGAAACTCTTGGACTGAGAGGTAGCTGTTTCAAACCCAATAGTATTTTCCGCTTTGAACATTAGCTTAAGGTTTGAGCTCTTTTTAAGTGTCTGAGATCTTTTGATTGGAGACCATCTGCTATTATACATTAAGTTCTTAATTTTCTAATCGTGGAACCGTGACTTACTGACAGAGAACAGCCTGCTCCTTACTAATGAACAATCCACTGTATGAAGTGTATTATAAATGTATGCTTTTGAAAGCAATTTATAAAGTGTCACATTTAGGATTTACAAGTGAAGTGAAGACTGTGAATTTTCTGTTATAACTCTTAAGACAGTTTCTGTGCACACTGCTCTAATTATGCATCTGCTTTCCATTTCAAGAGTTGCTTAGATGCATGTGAAACCAAACACACATGCTGTACACATCATCTGATCTGTGAATTACACAAACCACCCCATCACATCTGGGGATACTGAAGCCAAATAGATTCAGTTCATCTCACACTTACACTGACATAATACAGCTGCTCTGCAGAATAAGAGATGGCACTGCTTGGCTAAGGTGTAAGAATACAACTGTCGGTGACTCCAAAGAGCGTTTTTACAGCACCATTTGAATTATTAATTAGGTGAATAATAACTTATCTCTCTTCTCATCCTCTCTCTTCCTCCCTCCCTTTTTATTCATTGATTGGACTGATTCAGAAATACAACATTGTTTTTCATAGGTTACTCTTTCATATACGTTTGAAAATAAAGGGCCCTATTTTAACGATCTAAGCACATGGTCTAAAGCGGACGGTGCAGGTACACTCAGGGCGTGTCCAAATCCACTTTTGCCTGTAAAAAGTTCCGGTATTTCACATTGTTCTGAACTGAATCATTTGGTCTTAATTTGTTTTTTTTAAAGGCCTATATTTGCAACTGTCTTGGTTTTAAAACCAAAATGTGATAATCTATTATGAAAATGACAGATTTGTAATATCAAAACTGTTAAGTAATTACTTATGTTAAGTATTAGTTATGTATTATTTGAATGAATGAATGATGCATTTATATAGCGCTTCATTGTGTATTGCTGTACACCCAAAGCGCTTTACAATCATGTGGGGGGGTCTCTCCTCAACCACCACCAGTGTGCAGCATCCACTTGGATGATGCGACGGCTGCCACAGGACAACGGCGCCAGTGCGCTCACCACACACCAGCTACAGGTGGAGAGGAGAGAGAGATAGAGCCAATCAAGTGGATGGGGATTATTAGGAGGCCATGATTGACAAGGGCCAGTGGTGGGAATTTGGCCAGGACACCGGGGTTACACCCCTACTCTTTACGAGAAGTGCCGTGGGATTTTTAATGACCACAGAGAGTCAATATAAATGCATCATTCATTCATTCATTATTTTAATAATGAACACAATGGTTTGTAGTGCAAACAGTTTTACCATTTACTTGTTATTCTTCTTGTTATATCCCTACAGCGGCTAATGAACCGGAAGTCTCACACATTCACAGAAAACGGTGTATGTCTGTGTTGATAAACAAGGTGAATTGCAACTATTTCTTTTAAAATGAGTCATCTAAAACGCAGTAGTTATAGAATGCCACCACCCTGCTATTTTCACTCTAAGTTCTTAAATAAATACATCTTGAATTATTTTCTGAACAGTAGTAGGGTGTCCCCGAATAAGATGTTCATAGTCGAAATCTTGAATCTTGCCGATAGTCGAATCATACCATTTTTGCGAAAATGTACGTGTTACGGACGCCTCACAGATCCAAAAAGAATGTTTTATGTTTTGAGTAAAATATAGCATTAAACGTCTGCGAAACCCTAAGAATTCACAACATTTTTTACAATAGTGCTCTCGTTATAACTTTATAGGACTGATTATTGTTCAGCATTTCTGTTTTGATCTGCGCGTGCTCAAGATGACCAGTAGAATGAAGCATTTTATAGCAGGTTTATAATCGACAGGATTTAACTAATTTATCTCATATAGAATACGATTCATTATTTATACAACACAAATGTATATTACGACTTATAGGCTATCTACACAAAGTGACCTGAAAGCATGAACGTGTCTGCGCTGCTCTGAATGAACTCCTTTTGTGGACGCATTCTTCACGCAACAACGTGCAGAAACACGGCAAGTTGGCAAATGAACTCTAAAAATTCACAGAGTTTCGTTATAATAGTGTTCTCATTATAATGTTATTTATATGACAGTCCCAGTCATAGTTATTAATAGTCTGCATTGTTGTTTGTACTGCTCGCTCTGCGCGCTAAAGTGATAATCACCGTAGTACATTGAAGCGCTTCACTGCAGCAAAACTCAAACTGTTCTTGACTGTGTGTTTGTGATGGAAATGTTTTTAAGCTGCTGTTATTTAAATTGTTAGGTTTAATATCGCCTTGTTCTGTAACTTTTGGTCTGTACAACAGCAGTGACCCTCTGAACGTGGTGACTGGGAACTGACACCTTTTTCATCCAACCTGAAAATAACTAACAGCATTCCTCTTTGCCTTTTTGTTTTTATAGGTACTTATTGGGCATCAATTCAGAGACGGCAGAGAGGATATATCAACCAGCAAGTCTGTACACTGATCAGGAAACTCATTGACTTTGAATGGATGTCAATCTAGTGTGTAAGCAACGTTCCAACGCCAAAATGGACAAACTCAACTCTGGCTTTGTGTTAAGCTAGTCATGAAGTAAGATGATCACTGAATATGTTCTATAGTGTATCCTGGTTCAGTGGAGAGAAGCATGACCATCTGAAACTTTTTGATGGACAGTTTAGACAGAATTTATTAAACTGCAAAATAAATGTGATCATCTTAATGAGTGATGGGTGTTTTTTGGGCGTAACGTGCATTAAACCAATCAGAGTCTAATCTCCCATTCCCTTTAAGAGCGAGTTGCGCTCGTGCCAGGGCGGATTCGCTATTTAAATGGCAGAATTTTAAGGTGCACAGACTGAATGCGTCTCCAGAGAGCAAACGGATCTGCTTACTCCGATACACCCAATGACTATCCATTATGACATGTAGGAAATTTTAATATATATGATAACTGCGTCGGGCTGAAACTAGCAAAAACACTTGCGCCGCATTGAGCCGGGTGTATGATAGGGCCCAAAGGCTCCAAAAGGTTTTTTTTCGAACCATAGCGATGCACTCGATGAACCATTTTGGATTCCTAAAGAAACTTTTTGTAAACCGTTCTTAAAATATAAATTTATTTCTTAGTAATAAGAATATTTTAATAATCTGAATAACCTTTATCTGCAATAAAGAACCGTTTGTGAAGTGGAAAGGGATGTGAAAGATTCTTCATGGTGGAACCACAGATGCCAATAAATAACATTTATTTAAAAGAGTAGCTCAGGAGACTTAATGGAGTGCTTTCTTTGTATTAGATATTTCTTCAAAAATCCTGAAAAATAGAGCTAACATGGATGGCATAGCACAGTCCATTTGGTATTGAAAGAATGTAACAAGAAATGTATGAGTTCAAATGAAATTTCTGACTTGATTTTCTGAATTTTATGAAATCTGAGAACCATTTGAGATACCTTAAAATCTCTTAAACCCATGCAATATTATTGGGATCTATGTCTCAGGAGATATATTTGAAAAGCACAAAGTTCCCTTTGCTCTCGGTTTTATCTAATTTCTTTCTAGATGAAATAATCAGATGTATTAAAGAGATTTCTTTTGTGATTTCTCTCGATGCATCTGGGTTTAGTTATTCCAGCAAGTGTATAATTATTATTTCCGTGTGTATAAATAGTTGGAATATGTAAGTCATTAAATTCCTGTAATTAAACCGTTTGAAACAGATCACAAAAACAGCTTTGCTCTGATGATCCCTGTCAGACCTGTGAAATACACAAGGGCAGAAGGTTGGCTCAGAGAGTCTGTGTGGTTAATTAGTTGTTGTTTTAGACAGAGAGGTGTTGAGATTTTGTGTTGTGGAAAGAGCCACTGAACCTGATGAGTGTTGACAGGTGAGCTGACACCACCAATGACAGCATCCTTTAATGTGTCCAGGGGTAAAATGACAATTTCACTCTCTGTTTGTACTTATGGTTAAATCAGAGGTCTTAAACAGAGGGTCTGCCAATGTTCGATCTCAAACTTTTCTAAGTTAAGTTAAGAAGCCAAAGTTCAGCTAAATATTTCGTTGTCCCTTCCACATTCATTTGTTAAGTAAAAATTAAAATGTAATGTACTTGTTGTTAGAACCAACTGTTCGTAGTTGGTTATTATTTTAATGGCTTCACAATATCATAACAGACATTGACAGTTATATTCATGGCTCTCTGGAATATTCAACTGATCAGTTGTGGCATTCAGCAGTCTGATCAGCAAAAAAGAAAAGAAAGACCTATAAAACAGCATTGTTATGAACTATCTTTTCTTAACTATTAGTGTTTAAATTTGCCCAAACACAAATACAAATGTACAAAAAAGGTCGCTCACCCTCGGGCCATCTGAGACATGGATAAGTTTGCTTGTTCATTGGAACAGATTTGGAGAAATTTAGCACATCACTTGCCTGCCAGTGAATCTTCTTCAATCTTCTTGCTTCGGCTAAAATACGAGTCCTCTATCTATAATATTGTTTTCTCAAGTGAAAATTATGCGTAGATCAAGCACTGTTTACATGCAAAAACAGTCCAAAACACTTCTGGTGGATCTTAATGTGTGAGGACAACGGGGGATGGACTTTTTCACTGGAGAAAGTATTATTACCGATGAAGTTTTGAAATTAAAACACCTATTTTATCGATGTGTTTCTTTCAAACATGCAGCTTTTCACTTCACAAGACATTATTCGATAGACTGGAGTCATGTGGATTAATTTTGGATTATTATTCATCTACATCTTCAATGGCTTAAGGATGAGTAAGGTTTCAGCTAATTTATTTTTTTTGAGAACTATTCCTTAAAGCAGACACAATTAAAAGGTCACAACGATCACAGTATAATATTTCAATGTCCATCCAATGTTGGCATCAGTCTCTCTTCTCTCCACATCCCCCCCCCCCCAGACACAGCTGTTAACCCAGCACCATACCCCCTGTTAGCCTTTAGCCCAGTTGTGTCTGTCTAGCAGCGCTCCTGCTGTGAAAGGGTCTAATGCAGAGCAAACAAACATGTCAACAGTACATTCACTCTGTCACACACACGCACACACATCTCGGTCTGTATGATAGGAGATGCCACTCACATGAGATATCAGTAAAAATAGAGATCTGTTTTGGTCTGAAGCACATGTTGGCTTTAAACAATGTCTGACACTTCATATTTTCACAGATTCTGGTGCCACTGGCTCAACATGCCAGACCAGCCCATAAAATCACTTCGATCCAACGGATGGATTTGATTTTAATGCTGATCTGAAAGCTTCTGGCCTCATCTAATGCTATTACAGGAAGAACATGCACAACTGATCTTAGATCAGACCAAAGCCTCAGGGGAAGAGAAAGCGAGTGAGAGAAGAGACAGTAAGATGTCTCTGAAAAGCTTCGCTTTGAAGTGTAATGGAAAGCATTAGTTACTTCCAGGTGTAATAAACTTGTTTGAGCCAAATGTATCGACAACAGCAAATGCCTTCTGAAAGGCTTTTAACAATGCCTGCCAAATGTCTTTCTCTCGTTATCTTTCTTAGTTGGTTCCTCTCTCGTTCTCTGTCTATCTCTTCCCCCCATCTCCCTGTTTATCCCCCATATCTCTTTCACTCGCTCACTGAACATTTCTATGACTCTAGTGGAAACTTGTCCACCCTACACACTGAAAGCGTTATAAATCACTTAAGAAGTCCAACACATGTATACCACTCTTTGTGACTTCTATTGAATTTCAGATATGGGGGAGGCACTCAGACTGACTGAGCCAAGAGTGTTCAATCTTCATCTGTAGAGGGGGGTTCATTTTGTCATATGCCACTTTGGTGCCAAAATGAGACATTTCACTTGATTCAGTGGCAATACTTTCCAATAGTATATGTGGCTCATGGAATCAATGAAGCAGTCATGTAGCTTTGTGATCCTCAATTAAAGTACATTTTGTTATGGATTTTAGTTTCCCACTTAAAGCACTCACTGTGTAAATTACTTTTGTAATATATGTAACACTTCGTGATTTTATGTGAAATTCATATTATATCTCAAAAGGAAGGTGCGAATGTGCGAGACTTCCAATTCATTAGCGGCTTGGTAACTAGGAGAATTACAAAGTGCAGTAAACCATAAAACTTGCACTAAAAACAGTGATTTATGAGTATAATAATACATTTAAATAATGTGATAGCAAATGCATAATCAGGTAGCATTATGGGCTGTTTCTAAATAGCTTAACTCATCAAAACCCAATCAAAAACCTTGCACAGTCATGGTAAATATGCCTGCCCACCCTTACATTTAAAATAAGGTGCATGGACACTTATAAACCAAATACATAACTTGTTATTATAACACATTATTCTATTTATTTGTTAATTTGTGGTATTTATACTTAATTTAACCCAATTGCAAAAACTAATTATTGAAAAAAATGTATATATTATTGTTACTTCATTAAATACTAGAATTGAACAGTTGATCTGTAAGAACTGTCCAAATGCAGCCAAAATACTTTAAACAAATCTTGATATATTTTCAGATTTTGCAATTGTGCCACATACTTTCAAAATGATTTTTGCATAGTTATGTTTTACATTTTATTCATGGCTTACTTTTTGAAGGCCATGAAATTATAAAGTGTTTATTAGAAAGATTAATTCATTACATTTTTAGACATATCAAATGTGCAATACCAAACCTAAACCAAACAAAAATATAAAGATTTATAAATTGAAGAGCATCCCCTTCTGATGATCCTTACAAATATAAGATAAAGTGATACAAATTAGCTAAAGGTATTCATGAAATTATACACGTGTGTGTGTGTGTGTGTGTGTGTGGGCATGTTTATGTGGTTTATGAGGACACAAATTTGTAAAATGACATGGGTATGACATAGGTATTACAAGGAGAAGGTGATTTATGCGGACATTTTCAGTGTCCCCATAATTTAAAACGCTTATAAATCATACAGAGTGAGTTTTTTTGAGGGAAAATAGAAATGCACCGTCTCCTGCGAGGGCTAAGTTTAGGTGTAGGGTAGGTGTAGGGCAATAGCACGTACAGCTTGTACAGTATAAAAACCATTACGCCTATGGAAAGTCCTCGTAAACCATAAAAACCAACATGTGTGTATTTCACTAAAATCTGTAAATACATACAGAATAAATGTTTTTTTTATTTGGAAACAGGCATCCTCATTTGTGTTAATGTGTTAAGAAAATTTCCTTTATTAACACATTGTAAAAGGTGATGGATTAAAGTCATATTTTACTGGTATGTTCATAAAAACTAAGTTGCCCTTTGTTCGAATGAATTCTCATAAAATCTGTTTCCTGCCACCTTAAATATGTAGTTTATCAGGCACATAAATGACAAGTTTTGTCAAGTCTTATGCCACTCAGATGAACCTGTGAACTCAAATAAGGTGTCCTTTTCTTTGAAAGACTTTTTATAATCTGTGAAATTTGTGTTTTTCAACACTTTAAGCTCATGTGAATGTATTAAGTTTTGTGCTTTTACATGGCAGGTTTAGCTATGTCTTAGGCTATGCCACTCAGATGAACCTGTAAAATATTCAAAATCGTCAACAGATGAGCACAGACAGAGTAGAGCCGACAGGATAGCTGCCACAGACGCCGCTGAGTGGCGCTGATTCACTGTGCGCTGGGTTCCTTCTGACATCCCTGGAGAGCACGCAGGGAGCGAGTCAGCGCAGCGCATCGCTCCAGACCTTTGCCTTCAGCACCGGCAGATCCTGCACAGAGCGTCTCCAGCGCGGACCAACACCGACAAAACAAGCCCAACAGGATACTATGCGGGGTGAAGGCTCGGTTACAAACATCAGTGTGATTTTTAAACCAGACACGAAAGCACCGATGTGAAGTTTCACGCCGCTCTCATTTGAGTTGAGATGAAGATCTGAGACACTGCGAGAGAGGGAACTTTGCGTCTCCGCGCACCCAGACGCCCTGCGGGGACATCGGGCGCTTTCGTGATCGGAGAACTGAACTTCTTTTTTGTTTTTGTGGGTTTCTGACTCTCTCTGACAGAGTAGATATAGGAGGGATCCTTTGGTCGGATTGCTCAAGCCTCTCCGGTTCGTGGATGGAATAACTTATAATGGAAGGGCAATGAGACCCGTCTCTGCTGCTGCTGGGCAATAATCCGGACCACCGCACCAACAGGTATGCAGCTTTTGCTAATTATTTGGTTTGACACTTATATTTTACATATGCTTAAATTGAATTCTTCACAACGTAGATATCCACAAAGAAGAACAGGATGGTTTATAGTGTCCCTCTGAGTTAGAAATCATTGACCAGTTAAATAAAATAAACGGGTAGCGTCTGTTTTAGTGATCCATGGCAGATGCTTTAGTGAGTCATGCATTCTGATCGTGACCGGACGCGGGTCACTGAAACTTAATAGGTAGGCTATAGCCTTGTGTAAACCTGAGAATCATCCTGGGAGCTATAAAGCTGGACTACTTTGTGTCAAGCGTGGTTAAGAAATAATACCACAGAGTAAAAAGGGCAACGAGTGTGATGAGTTTGCGTGCGCGCGCGGGAGAGCGAGGGTATTTGTGCTGACGGCTCGTCTTCTTACCGCATTAACAGTATATGCCATGTAAAAGTCAGGCTTACCCAAGTAAATCAGCTTACCCTGCTTGGAAAGGGCGCAAACAGAGTAAAGGTCTCTGGTCCCAGTACATAGCCTGGTACGCGCATTCAGCCACCAAATCATTCAATTCGTAGTGATGAGAGGTCCGAATCATTTTAGTGACTTATGATTTTTCCCCTCTCTCGAACAGTTCCTTTCAAATAATCAATAATAAATGAATAAATGTTTTCGTCATTTAGAATATTGCTGTATGTCACTTTCCTATTGATGAGTGTTTCTCATTTTATTTGTCCCAATTCTGTGCCTTAGGCTACAGCCCCGATTTACCTCATAAAACACTTAGAACATAGATAGGCCTATAATTAGCATTTACATTAAACAAAACACTATCAGTAGCTAACATTTATTTACACTGGCTAAAACACGTAGATTTTAATCATGCTATTTCTCACAGTTCATCGGTTATCAGATCATTTTTTAAGAATGGAATATGAGATAGTTGTCAGTTTAGTGAGTCACTGAGTAGTTGACTCGGATCACTCGAATTGATTTTATTGAGCCGCGAACAAATCCTTCACTTATTGGTGAGCGAATCATTTAGATCGGTTTTGTGATCCAGTTCATTCGTTTCATTACAAAGGTTTCGACCGAACTGAACGATTTGAGAGTTAAACGATAAAATGCAATAAAACGTGGGCTTCATACATACGTCATAACTTTCTTATTTTTAAGCTGTTTTGCATCAGTAAATTGCACCAAATAAGATAAAGCGTTTTATAAATCCTCCACATCACTCTGGGAGAGAGATAAAAGACAGGGGAAAATGAATACTGCAGAATATGGCCATATGAATTTGTAGTTGTAACTATAATTTCCACGGTAATTGCATTGTCTTGGCTGATGTGGTTGGCTGATATAACTCCCTTCGGGCCACAGTGCGTGTTTATTCTCCTAACAGAGCTGGTTATGTGTTCGCTATGAGGGAGGATGTTGTCGGGAGCAAAAGGCTTAGGAACACACAGATGCCCTGCTGATACTGGCTGCTGAAATAATCCTTTGTGAATCATCACTGAATGTAGTAGTTTATTTGATGTGGCTCTGTTGTGTGCAGGTCCTGGATCTGTTGTTAGAGTGAAAGTGGTTTAACCCGAGCACCACATGTAGGATGGGCCTTGCTATACTGATACACGCATTCTCACTCGGTGGATGAATCTGAAAGCTGTTGCCAATGTAAATGGTTGAAAAGAGGCAATAGTGGCCTGCCTGTCAAAAGCAGTGATCTGCCCATCCTGAGACCCAGAGCAAGTTTAATTAGTCTGTAGATTGACAGGAAAGAGAGAGGTGCTTTATAAAAAGGATATAATCACCATAGAGAGAGAGAGAGAGAGAGAGATGGATAGAAAAAGCAAGAGAGTGTGCTAATTATATTTGACTTGCACCATCTGAGGTGAAACATGTACAGGTCTTTAAGAATCTGGTGTATTTTAATCCACTAAACCTGGTTTTAGATATTTCTTTCTGGTTATAATCATTCAGCTCTTTATTGGGTTACTCACTTTCACCAATCATTTGTTTGTAATGCTAATGTTTTATTTAGCTGCTAGTTGATGCTTATTTTCCTCTCATTATCTCATTACCAACTTCATACACTCGAACTACACGTGTATCACGTGTGTTTGTGTTTATAAAGATGTTTGGCAGCATTATTGTGTGTGTTTTCACAGGCTATTAACTGTGACAAATAACTCTTACTTGTTGGAATGGCTGATGTCTGGGTCAGAGCGGGAATCTAAGGTTTCTGCAGCTGGTTTGGGTTTCAGTTAAAATGATTTGAGTGTAGTCAGCTGACCAGACCCTGTTCATTCAGTCCCACTAATTTATCTAGTGTGGTGTGAATAATTCATCAAAGTGTTCACAGAGAACCAGTGTGTGTAATGTTTGTGTCATTGTGTCTGTGTGAATCTCCACTCACAGCAGCAGAATACAGCGGTCAGTCCAGTTTTAAAGTGCTAAATACAGTTACATGCATTTGGTGTGTGTTTATATTAGTGGTGGGCCGTTATCGGCGTTAACGTGCTGCGTTAACGTGAGACTCTTATCGGCGATAAAAAAAATATCGCCGTTAATCTATTCTCAAAGTTGGGTTGGGAGCTGGGTCTATACTACGCAAGCTATGATGACTTTCACCCTGATATTTTAGCGCGGATGTATACCTAGCCGAATTGCTCTGTAGGGGGCGAGAAGGAGTCTTGAACTAGAGGCTCGCCGTCCGTGATGGACAGATTGTTAACGCTGGTCTGTGTGGTAATACAATCGGGGACATCCAAACGCTCACCTATCATTCATCAACCTCAAATATGGCTTTTCATCTGAAAGATGTATGTAGTAGCAACTTTAAATGGCTCAATATGATGTTAACGAAATGCGCTATTGAAGTGTTTGTGTGGAAGCGTTTGCTGCAGGACAGGCTCCGGTGCGTTCACCTGCTCTTACATCTCCGTCATTTTTGGTCATACAGATAAAAGTAGCCGAATACATCTTTCGAATCTGTAAAGACTCTACGTTTATTTGTGTGCACTCAGAATAACAACGTTGCGCTTTTAAGCAAACAGGATGCGCTTTAGGTCTCATTTGAACTTGAGCGAGAAACTTCGAAACTCGAATATATCTAAAAATACAGTACATAGAAAAATATATCTATAGAGAGTGAAATGTCAAAAAAAAAAAAATAGAAGACGTGTGTGTTAGCATGGATGATTTACATGAAATTTAATCTGTGCAACACTGTGCATAATAAGATGGCTTTCAGTTCAATATAACAAAAACGACATTTTGGGTTTTTATTCAACTAATAAGGTGGGCACGCTGTGATCTGTACTATATTTTTATTCTGAATGCCTTCGGCAGAATTCAAATGAGCCATTTTAATCTAGATTAATCTAGATTAAAAAAAATAATCTATGCCCACCTCTAGTTTATATATATAATGTGTGTGTGTGTGTGTGTGTGTGTGTGTGTGTGTGTGTGTGTGCATGTTTATGTGGTTTATGAGGACACAAATTTGTATAATGACATGGGTATGACATAGGTATTACAAGGAGAAGGTGATTTATGAGGACATTTTCAGTGTCCCCATAATTTAAAACCCTTATAAATCATACAGTGTGCGTTTTTTGGGGGGAAAGTAGAAATGCACCGTCTCCTGTGAGGGCTAAGTTTAGGTGTAGGGTAGGTGTAGGGCAATAGCACATACAGTTTGTACAGTATAAAACCATTACGCCTATGGAGAGTCCCGTAAACCATAAAACCAACATGTGTGTGTGTGTGTGTGTGTGTGTGTGTGTGTGTGTGTGTGTGTGTGTGTGTGTGTGTGTGTTTAAAAATACAGTAGAATACACAAATACCCTAAAAACAATAATAATGTGAAATATTATTCCAATTTTAAATAACTGTTTTCTATTTTAATATACTTTAAAATGTAATTTATTCCAGTGATGGCAAAGCTGAATTTTCATCAGCCATTTTTCCAGTCTTCAGTGTCACATGACCCTACAGAAATCATTATAAAATGCTGAAACTACAAATTGATTTAATGTGCACCTGTTCTCCTTTCATCTGATGATCAACTACTTCACAACATTTGTTCAATGAGCTTGGAGTTATTTTTTGCTATATGGTGTCGATGTCTGAAAAGGAAGTTATGTAAAATGAATGAATAGCAACTTTTAAATAGACATGACAATGCTGTCAAAGTGTTGGCAGAACAGTCTGCTGTGGATCTGCAGTTTATTGAGTGCAATGACAACAGGTAGAACTGAGGAAGAGTTCAGTTTAGTTGGCTGCTGTGGTGTAGTTTTGTTGGCAGACATGGTTTTTAAGTGTTAATGAGGTTTTGTATGCACTAGTTTTCCCTTAATGGTGAATTTGCAAGTTTATAACCATTAATACACTCTAAGAAAAATCTATATAAATAGGGCCCAATGTACTGTGTTAATGGGAAGAAATTCTGTATTGATTTCTCACAGGTGTTTTACACCTATTTTGAACTACACATTGAATTGTGTTTTAGGGTTAGAGGAAATATCTGAAAACTTAATGTAAAAAGTATTGGTATTCCTCTATATATTCCTTCCTGTATACATTTCTGTGGTGATTTTTTCTTTCAGTGTATGCCTTCAGAAACATGTTGTCAGTGTAATGATTAAACCAAACGATTTATGCATAATTAGTTGTGTGTTTAGAAGGTAATTTCGCAATTTGGAAGAAAGAGTTTTAAACTTCTGAGTATTTATGTATGAAAGTTTCATGGCCTTCATATTGATGATTGGTTATTTTCAGTAAATTGCTTTGTGTGCAGCTGAGCCATCTGCCAAAGTGTTGATTAATGAGAGAACAACAAACCACCAGACAGATGAAATCTGCACCTTCAGAAAAACAAACAGTCTCTGCATCAACCTGATCCTACTTTCTGATCCCATTATCTGGAATCACACAGAGAGGATCTACCAATGAGAAAATAAAGGCAGGGATGACCACAGCTTCACTCTTCACCTCAAGAGTTCAACAGACCTTGGCTGAGAGACAGAGAGAGAAAGCACTTTATTACTTCAGTCTCACCCTCCTTTCTTTCATCTAGTCATCATTTCTGTCTCACAGGACAAGATTAACATTACTGTCATGACACAGGCTCTGCGGGAATCAAGAGATAGAGAGAAAGAAAGTAATAGAGAGTAAGTGACCCCCAGTGTTTCCCGAGGTGCAGCGTGTAAATGGATGACTTGCTCAGTAATAGGGTGAGCTGGGTGGAGAGATTGTAAGCGTGTGTGTTTGTAGCTTGAAGTATTTATTTGTTGAAAGAATCTTTATTTTCCAGCGAGAGACAGTGAAATAAGTGCCTAAAAAATAACAGGTAAACAAACACAATAGAAATACCCGCAGGAGAAGCTACGCTTTTTTAACGCTCAGGAGACTTGATGTTGTGCTTCATTTAAGTATCAACTGTGTCCAAAGTGTTTTTCTTAAAACAAAAATAAAAATAGATGCGGCATACATACAGTAAGAGCATACAGATTTAAAATGAGAGAGGATTCCGTTGCTCAGATAAATTTGTCTTTAAAATAATTGTGTTTATACTGAAATATCTGACATTTCATTGCAGATTTGGATATCTTGGTGCAGTTACATGTGAGATTATGTGAGGGAAATTAGAAGCAGGAGACTTAAGTCAGCTTGATCTACTTTGAAACACATTGCTGCTGTTTTTATACTACATTTTTATACACACATGGTACAGAAAATTAAGTGAAATCTACTAAATTACACGTTGGCATAAATTGAATGAAGTGAATGAGAATGTAACTTAAAACATTAAGTTAGCAATCAAGAGATAATACTGTACATTTTGAGCATTGACAGGTCAATGGTAAATAGAGAAGGATGCCATAAAACAACTAAACTAAACATGAACAGATTTTACTACCGGTTGACTCATTTTAAATATAAAAAGCAAATTTTTATATATTTACACCACATTTACACATACTTTAATGTTTTAAAAAGAAGTCTCTTATGCTCACCTATGCTGCAATTATTTGATCAACATTACATTAAAACAGTATGTGAACTATTATTACAACTGATTCAATTTGAGTATATTGTAAAATGTAACTTATTCCTGTGATGCAAAACTGAATTGTTAGCAGTCATTACTCCTTCAGAACAAAGTTAAATTGGTGCTCAAGAAACATTTCTTAATATTATCAATGTTGAAAATAGTTAGTGGTATAGTGTACATTTATATGTATGTATATTTTGAATTAATTTTGAACTGTAATTATTACATGAGTACTAATGAAGAGTTTGGTTAATATGTTTAAGTTTAAACTAAATAATGCAATGTAGAAAGTACAATATTTATTTTGCAACAAAATATTTTTAAATGTAGCCATTCGCTGTGTGATTTTTCACATCATCAAGTGTTACCACTGGACCCATCTTGTGATCTATTTTGTGTTTGAGTGTGTGTGACTATCAGAGAGGGTTTGTATTTGGTGCTTCTGGCTGAGTTTCACTCCCCGGGTCCCTGATGTCGTGGCTACTGATCTCGTTTGCCAGAATTCAGGCAAAATAAGCACGTCTGAGCCTAATTACACCCAACTCTGTCTGATGTGAATTTGCACATAACACACATGCACACACACCTTGAGGATCTGCCAGAATGAAAGCAAACAGTGGTGAAGGTTTGCTGAAGGATGATGGATAAGAACAGATCCACCTTTGAGGTTTTATTTGGGACAAACACACGTGGGTGTGACGGCTATCAATCATTCAGTTTGAATTTTTGCAGGACTTACCTGGACTAGGTCAAGCTGTAATAAACAGCGAAGAAGTGACCCGCTGTACCTATCTTTCTAACTTATTTGTTTGCTATAATACTTCATTGTTTCATTCGGTCTATTTTTCCTGTTTTCTTTCTTATCTTTCTCCCAATCCTGTTTTCTCCTCTTATGTATCTTGGTGTGAGACAGCTTACACTCAGAACAATTTGTTTTTGCTCAACCACTAGGTTTTCACTTTGTCTCTTACTGTGTCTAGTTTTTCATTTTCTCTCTTTCTTTCAGTCTTCTCTCTGTTGTGAAGGTGTTATGGGAATTCACGCTGGAAAGAGGACTTTCTGCTTCAGGGCTGAAAAAACAATGAATATCATCCCTTTTTTCTCTCACCTTTACATTGAGTGTGTTTTTCACTCTTTTGTCTGGTGTGTGCATAATTTCAAATGAAGCAGACATTTTTTGTTTGTTTGTTATATCATAATTGCATGCATGGATAATTTTAGTTAAGTGAGTTCTGTCACTTCAGTTCATTAATTACAAACACAATACAACACATGATTGCTTTCATCTCTTCATCTGATCTTAATTAATGAATCACTTGATTCATTATTTGATACATCTAACAGGATCTCCCTGGGGAACGTAGGGTTAGGGTTCTTAATTAAAGGCAGAATGGTGATAAACTGGGGCTTGAACCTGCCACCTTTCTGTTAGCATCATAGATCCTTAACCATTAGGCTTGAATCACTTTTTAATGTAATGGAACTAAAAGAAATACTAGTAATTTAGCACATCTATCTTCATGTTAATGTGTACAACCATTATAGTTAGTAGATGTGACTAAATATTTTTGGGTTAGTATTTTAGTACAGATGACTTCGTTCATTTATTTTGTTTGTTCAATCTCTCATTGAGAGGTCTCTGAATGCATCTAGATGGATAACATCCTGGGGTTGAATGACTCAAGCTTGGGGTCGAGGATTCCCATGATTACCAGCCCATAATTACGCCGATGAGAGACCGCTGTTTACAGCACATACAGACCTAACAGATCACACAGTTTCTAGCTTGGTGGATGAAGCTGGGACTCAAAAGTCTCTGCAAATGCCCAACTTCCTGAAAGAGATAACTCAGTACTTAGTTTGTTTATTTTTTTATATTATGTATTAATTTATTTTTTTGTCTTGTTTTGTTTATTTATTTATTTATTTTCTGTCTCCATAAAGTAAAACTAAAGATAACAAAATAATATGTTTTGTTTTGTTTCTTTTGGTTTTGTTTTGTTTGCAATTCGTTTGCCTTGATTTTGCTATGGTGGACTGAGTCTCTTTGAAGGTCTGTTGATTTAGAAGTTTGAATAAAAGAGCATGGTGAAGTGATATGCATTAGTCAAAAGCTACTTCATAGTCATGTAGTTACTGTATAGAATATTAGTCAATACTATAAGAATCAAGCTTTCAAAAATACAGTGACTCTTCTTCTCTTAAAAAAATATTTTTTTCCTCTAAACTCTGCAGTTTAATTTAGCATGAGAATCAAGTGACAGAGTTGACAGGCTGTTGCCGATCCCTATAAATCTCCATAGACAATTTCTCATTCTCATTTGACACACCATACTTACTGCCATACAGAGATGTTGTGTACATGTTGTGTGTGGGTAGTTTAAGCTCTCTGAAATGAATTTGGACGATCTCGTACTGCAGTGCTATGACGTTGCTCAGATCCCTGGGCAGAGTGAGACGATATCCCATCATCCTCTGCTCTCAGGCTTCTCAGCGCATCTGCAGCCGTTTGATAAAACCTCCATGTATCTTTCCAGTCTTTTCTGATTCTCTGACATGTCACGCAGCAAGACTTGCTTTGACTTCATTCTGACTAGAGCGCTCACGCACATCAACAGAAAGAGCACCAGAGGAAATGTCTTCCATTCGTCTGGTGTGTCGCTGAGAAGGTTTGTTAGATGGCCTACAGCTATAGTGACATTACATGACAGTATGTACATGACAGAATATCAGCTCTAAAAAATCTGGCCTGTGAGTGAAACAGCAGTCAGAATCTGAGAAAATTAATGATAATTTACTATACAAATGTGTTTTAATTTGGTGTGTCTTTTGTATTTTGTGTTGAACGGCTATTAATTGGGGCAAAATTGTTTGTCATGGTGGGAATTATAACACAGCTGTGCACATAACTCATAATTATTTAATTATTTTGGCATCCATCCATCCATCCACTTATCCATCCATCGTCAGTTTAAAATGTGATACAATATATGTATTTTAAAGTGTTTTCTGTAAGAGGTTCTCATGTAGAGTAGTCAGACTTATAATGATGATAATTGCTGACTTTGTTTTCTAATCTTGAGCTAGTGTTTAAAAACGCAGATACATTTTTAATTCCTTGTCTACAATGGCCAACTTCCTGCCTCCTCAGTTTTAAGGGCACTTAGAGTGTCTTCCTCATGGAAACACACAGAAAACCCCCTTTGCCAGTTCATTTCAACTTTTAAAATTTGAATTATTTATATTCTACTGTTGCCAGTCGATCACATTTATTTTGCTCTCTCTCTCTCTCTCTCTCTCTCTCTCTCTCTCTCTCTCTCTCTCACACACACACACACACACACACACACACACACACACACACACACACACACACACACACACACACACACACACACACTGCGATGAGCTGTAGATTTGGGTGGATTTGCAGCCAAACTCAACTCATTAATTTATGCATGAATCCCTGCTGGAGACCTGCTATCTCCTCCTTCTTCTCCAGCACTTTCTCTGTCTTCACTCTTTTCTTTTTGGGTGTGTTCACCAGGGAGGTCACAGAGGGATAGATAGAAAATAGGTTTCCGCTGCACTCAAGAAGAAGAGATTTGAGGAACTAAAAGGCAGGGTGAAGGCAAGCGTTTTAAGTTTTTAGTGGATTTAGTTTAGGAGTGAGAGTGAAAAGGAGAGGACAGTACGTAGAAACGCTTCAGTGTGTTGGCCAGCCTCTCTCTCTCTCATTCTTTCTCTCTTTCAGCATTCACTCTCTCTCAGGTTTTCAATTCAATGTACTTTATGGCCATGGCTGGCTTTCAGACAATATTGTCAATGCACTCAGTCAATACAGGAACAGTGTTTGGAAGGAAAACAGAAAACAATAGATGTCGGTAAACTATGTAATAAACAATAGAAGGTGTGTGGAGCTCATAGAGTTAATAAAAAAGCATACTATTTTAAATGAATTGTACTAAATCAATACAAGCAATTTTAGTTATTATAATACAATTAATTTTAAAATACATTCCTGTTTAATTTTATATCATATATAATGTTTCAAAATGTAATTTAAAATGTATTTTCTTCTAAATGATTGAATATCCAGAAAATATTCATCTCAGAAAGAATTATGTCTTTGTATTCATTTGGGACTTTTCTTTGCAAGTCTGAACATGTGATTAATACTGATTAATTTGATTAACATTTTTAATCCATTGAGTCCTTCATCAAATATGAAACTACACTGACATAAACATCTACAAAATATCCAAACTAGCTATCAAATGAAATTATTCTTCTCTCTGCTCCAGAGGATGTATATTATTGTAATATAACTGTACTGCAGTGCTTGCATAAGACTCTCCCCTAGAGGCAATTGCAATTGTTCATTTTAAAGTCATTTTTAAAAATGTGATATAAGGTTAAAAAGTTTCTCAAAGTACTTCTCATCGTGGTTCAGTATCTCAGCTTTAACAGTCTTGCAGTGAACACCGTTTTTTTTAAGAGCCCATGTTCTCACCACTCTTACTCTCTTTCACATACAGTGGGTAGTAATCACATTTCCTCTTCTTTCTCTTCCTCTCTTCTCATTTTGAAGAGAAGATAATCTCTTTGAAGATTGTGTGGATAGGTGCAATATATTCTGATCTTGATTTTGATACAG
The DNA here is from genome assembly GCA_027564155.1 of Gymnocypris eckloni scoliostomus. Classification (NCBI taxonomy): domain Eukaryota; kingdom Metazoa; phylum Chordata; class Actinopteri; order Cypriniformes; family Cyprinidae; genus Gymnocypris; species Gymnocypris eckloni. The sequence continues at coordinate 15,686,137 of CM050420.1, forward strand.
ATACTGTCAAGGCAGAAGATCAAGACACTGATCACTGGACTGGGGCCTACCGAATAATGAGGTGTATACGCTTAAAAACATTATGTCCATATCTCTCCACTGTTCTTTCAGATGTAATCAGATTCAGGAATGAGGAATATTTTGGGTTCAGTACGAGTTAAACTCACCTGACAGCATTTGTGGCATAAAATACTAAATTATTTTGACTTGCTCCTGCCAAAATCTGGATTACAGATTGGGGTGATTGGGGTCAGTAATCTGTACATGTTTATGTAAACAAACCCATAGCTACAAATTACATAAACAATATGAATATAAACATGATTTCAATGTTTACCTTTATATATCGCTATTCATTCATTTTAATTTGCATGGAAGATGTTGTGACAATTCAAAAATAGTTAAATGAAGTCAAATCAGGTTACTTCCATAATTTTGTTCTTGGATTCGGTTTCTGATAACATTTTTAATCCGAGTAATTAGTCATTAGTACTGGAATTCATTTTTAAAATAGCCCTCCCAAGTCTATTCTATTTCCATCTCAGTCTACCACATCCCCCCTCTCTCTCTATCCGCCTTTCAAACTCCCTGTCACTCTCTATCTTTCTCTGCAGCTTCGCTTGTGTTTTTGCAGTTAACTTCCATGGGACCTAACAGTTTTCAAAAACGCTCTGAAGGAAAGGCCTCCCAAATCCATAATGTGCTCTAAGCCAAAAGGGGTCATAAAACATTGATTTGGCCACATTTTTCAGAAGAAGGTGTCAAGCGTTGCTTTTTCTCCAACTGCTCAGACAGCTTACCATACAAAACTGCTCCAGGGGCCATCGGCGGGGAAGAAGGAGAGGGAGTGAGAGAGAAAGAGAGCGAAGGATGAGAACTGAGCGCATCAGAAAGATTCCATTAGAGGATCATCTGTGATCAAAGACATCTCGTCAACAGATACTTAATCACGATTGGATTCATTAAAACAGCGCAGACCAGTTAATCAATGCGGATCAGGAGGAGTCTCATTTATCTGAGGATAGAGCGCATGAAATGAGGAAGGCATTAAATTACAATTTGAACTCAAAGTGTCCAATTTACTTATGCATTTGGATGTATTATAAAGATCACATCACGTTACTCCTCACTGGTAATTACATCATTAAATAAATTGCATCTCTGACAGTAAGTAATGGTATAAATCACATGTTTTAGTGGTTAAATGAAAATATGTGTAGAGACTCAGTAGTTGTCTGCCCATACATCATTTCAAATATGATGACGGTCGACCCTTTTCACATTTCCGAGGTTCTCAGAAACAGAAGTTTTCATAGTTTGATATATTTCTATAATTGTGAAAGAAAACCACAAACCCACAAGCATTTCTATGACTTTTCAAAAGACGAACAAAATAGAGAGAGATTGATTACGCTGGTCAAAAAAGAGAAATATGTCCAATTTGATATAATTTCCTCAGCCATTGTATTTAAAACATTCACGTAGTAGTATTAACTAGTTTTATGTAGTGTAATGCCAAGGTAAGAAAACACTTTAAAAGATGAAAATATTAAAACTTTGCTACACTAAAAATAGGGCACAATGTACTGTAATAAAAATGTTCCATAATCATTTTACCTTTCAATTTTGCACTTCATTTTGTTGTGTTTTAGGGTTAAAGTAAAGGCATTGGCTATAAATAGCATATTTTTTGTGATATTTTCTATTTATACTACTTATTGCAAATAGTGGCAATTATCTGCACCGCAGTATTGTAGTACTTTATAAAAAAGTATGCAATAATCACTTATTGAGGGTAAATTTTTATTTTAATTCAAATTATGAAATGGATGCCACCTTATTGGGACAATAAAGCCCTCCCTACACCTACCCTGATCCTACCCAATACTTTATTTTCAACTTTTTGATTATTTCCTTAATTTGTATTGAAAAGAAATGCCTTTCCGATGCGATTTGATAAGGGAGAAAAATGGTGTCCAAAAGGCGGCTTCAAATCCAGGTCGATCACATCAAAAGAGTATGATAAACATTTTACCCTCTGTGCCACTGGAGCTGACAATTGGCAGTCTTTTGTAATCTTGACCAGCCCAATCACACGTTGGTGGGTGGAGTTAGTGTAAATAGTCTCTGCCATCAAGGCGGGCCATTTGCACTTAGTGTAAATAGACACTCCTTAAAGTAAGTGTCATTAAAATTAGTGGATAAGGTCATGAGCGATTTTATTTATTTATTTATTATATTATTTTTTACAGTGAAGTTTTAAAATGTTAACTCTAGAAATGTGTCAGCTAAGATCTATACTTTGCTCAGTGGGTTCATAAGGGTACTGTTGTTTGTTTATTTTTGAGTTAGTTGATTGGTTTTAATGTGTGTTTGGCAATATTACATTATAATTTTTTAAGTGGCTTTTACATCCTATTTCACGTTGCCTTACTTATTAGTGCATTAGTGTATATGCAATTATTTTTTGTTTTTAACAATCTGAGGGACAGTCAAAATCATTTTCTGTGGTAAATGACAGAAAGCTACAGAAGTTGAATAATCCGTAATGGCCCTGAATATACCTTAATGGTGATGCTATTATGGGGTATTTGTAAGTTTACAAGACAAATCATACATAAAAAAAGTACAACATATCACAAAAATACTGAAATCCTTTTCTACTGTATATCACACACTATGTGACACAACCTTTACATTTGTGTATATTAGTTTTTTTCTGGAAGCAGAACATTGGTTTTGATTGTGTAAAATATAATACATATTGAAAATATATGATTTTGGCATATACTTTGCGAATCAGCGTTTTTCAGAAGTGAAGAAAGAGCTTTTCTAATAAATTGTATCTTCACCGTTGATACTGAACCACAAGATCATGTTAAATAACCTAAACAAGCATTGGATGATTTAGTAGGTTTGATTTAGCCTAAACAGAGTAGGTTTAGCTGGCTGTACAGTGTTTATGTGTTTTCTTTTTTCCTTACAGAGTGTTTAATTTTAATGAGCGAATCAGATTATATGGTTTCTGGTCACATCCGAGCAATTTTCATGATGGATTACTCAGAGTTTCAACATATACCCTAAATAACCCTCTATACAGAGCTGAGCCATACAGCAAGAGACGTGTTTGTAGACTAATGCTAATGCTTCTAATGCTGTTAAAAGCAAGAAATGTTGGGTGAAAGCAGGACAGCACATTCTCTCACAATCGTGGATGGTAAAAATGTAACTGTGTGAAGAAGAGCAGCTCAAACAAGCAAATGAACAGCTCTGTGAGGCTGGACGAACCATGGCCCAGCTGTGCGTGGCTGTTTGGGTTGCCAGATCGAGTGTTTGCTGTGCCATTTTGGGTTGCCAGATTGGGCAGGTGGTGATGAGAATCCTTTTCTCTGGGTGGATCATGCCCTTGTGTGCCCCCTATGTGTCTGACTGTAAGAGGAGCACATGGATAGAACAGGCACACACAGACATGCTCCGTTATACAGCTGAAAAAATATATATTTCGCAAAAGGGAGATGTTCATTACTACTGATGAAATGGCTCCGAGACAGGATTCTTCTTTTTGCACACCCATGCAGTTTTTGTTAACCTTTTTACCTTTTTTATTTTTTTAAATCTGTTGGATGCATGAATTATAACTGGGCCTCCTGTAACATCAATTTTGTTCATAAATCCATTCTCACTTAGAATGTTTTTCTACACACAATTGAGAATGAGACTGAACAATTTAACGATTCCTTTTTCCACTTTATTTTCAGATCTGTTAATGTTTTTGATTCCTTAAAGGCTCTATTTAACAATTCATTTACTTTTAAGGAATATGTATTTCGAAAAAAGGAAATGCAAATTTTGTTGCCAAATTATGAGATCATTACAATAATAATTTTTTGCAAAGTTTTTTACAACTATAAATAAAGGAAAACTTTAGGATAACTGTAATCCGTTAGCAGTACTAAACAAAAACAAACATGGTAACATTTTATGCATTAATATTTAAAAAGATGCTACTGACAGAAATGTATAATGTCTTTTTTTAATGCATAACATTTTTAGACGCTGTCATAATCAGTCATTACAACACTGATTTAAGTCAGTTAGGTTTAGGGTGTTGAGAGTGTGTTCTGGAGATTAAAATTACATTGATTCCGCTGTTTGTTTATGATTCTCTAAAAATAACTGGCTCATATAAGGCTAATCTAAAAATTGGACTGCACAGGTTGTGCTGTTTGTTCTGGATTTACTAAAGAGAGCCGCCTCATAATAGTATTTTTTTGGGGAGTTTGGACTTCACAAGTTGTGGTGTATGTTTTTGAATTATGTAAAAAGAACCAGCTCATAAGATTAATTTGTGCTGTAATCAGACTACACTGTTCGCACACTCTCCTTGTCATCCTGCAGTGGTGAAGTTGTGGCGTCACTGAGTAAGTACAGGAAACTGTCATTTTCAGTATGTTCTATTATTATCGGTGGAAAATTACACATTAGTTATTTTGTTTTACATTTTTGGAACTGGTTCTAAAAAACAGTTTTCGGTTCACAACCCTAATTAGGCCCACTGTATTTTGGGTTCATGACTGGTGGTTTTGGTTGGTGATTTTAGTACTTGTTGTGGAGCCACTGAAACAGAGGGTAAGCCAGATACATTTCTGAACATTGCATCATCATATCAGCCAGAGGTTATTGCACAAAATGACACTTTATGCTTCAGGAGGGCAAATGTCTCATTATGAACGGTCTTATTTAAATAAAATGAGAGATTCTGTCACAGGTGAAGTTCACAGGAGCACTGATGTTATGATATGCTCAAGCATTATGAAGTTTATGCTATTTTAAAAGATGAAGCCCAGGCATTGATTACTTCATAATATTCTGGCACCTTTCCAAAAGATGTCATAGCTCCCCATGAGACATCCCTGCTCTATTTGTATTGCCATGTGATTGTGTAACACAATGGAGCAGGGAAAGAAGTACTTAAAGTACTGTGATATTTTTTGTCCCAGTTTCCACACACTTTATAATTGGTTTACTTGTGAATCTCTATGTGTTATTCGCAGGCATGCAACCTTTTATTTAAGGTGTGAACAGAAAACTTTAGTGTTTATTCTTGAGATTTTGTTTATTTTTGATTTTGTTGGTTTGCTTTTTTTAAAAAAAAGAGTGTTTACCTCAAATTCAGAATTGTCTCTCTTTCAGTATTTGATTCGACTTGTTTTGACAGGAGGATTTAGTAAAGTTTTCAGTTCAACATGAGAAAGTTTATGTTCAACATGAGAAAGAAACCTATACAGGTTTAAAACTAAATGAGTGTGAGTAAATTATGACAACATTTTCATTTTTGGGTTAACTATTCCTTTAATGTCATGTAGCATTTATAAAACTGTAGCCTGTGTTTTATCTCGTCATTTTACTGTAATGTTTCAATTGTAATGTTTTGTAGTGGAAGTTATTATTGTTGGATTGTAATGGTTGATGTTGGTTTAGGTTCAGTCAGTAACAGAGTTGTGTTGGTTGTTGGTTTGATGTGTTTATTACAGTCAGGCAAGCTAGAGCAGCACATCTATAATCCTGTCACCGCACACCATGAAGAACATCTGCTGAATGCTAAAGTACCATCAACTGGCTTCAGGACAAGTCTTCTGCCATCCTCTCCCATGACCCTGTTTAAGGACACCTGCAACACACACACACGTGCAATGGACTTGCATTCTAATAATTCTTAGAATGCAAAAAACGTTCCACTAGAAAGTGGAAATATATGTAAGAGTTGGAGATCAGAAAGCTCTGGTTTGTGTTATTCTTTCTTTTAAGACACCTTAACCTTGAGTTTGTGTTTCCATTGTTGGAATCTTTTCTTTTGGGTTCAGAGCTCTGAAAATAATGAACTCTCTGTTTGATTTAATGTGAGAAGGTCACTGAAGCATCTAATGGCACTATTAAGAGTGGAAATAAGGGGAGCTGCTCTGTGATTTGTTCCATAATTCACCATGTTTAGCTGGCAAGGAAACATTGCGTTTTTGTGAATATGAGGTTTCTGATACAATGTTTTGGTTCTGTAAGATTGAGGCTGACATGTGGGTTAAACATATGATCATTGCAAGCATGCCGGCTGATGAAATGGAGATAGGTCTGTGCCCTCAGCTGTATGAGATCTGTCAGATGTTGGTTGAACAATGTCCTTGAAAAACAATCAGAAGCTCTTTTTTCTATGTGGCTGTTATAGGCAGGTCTTATAGCTTCACTTTCAGTTGTTTGGACAATTTCTTGATGTTCTGAGGCAATATCTCGCAACATGAAGCACTAGAGTGATATTGCAGGCTAGATATTTACTGTTTAATTAAAACTCTTTAGAACCGAATGGGGAAAAGTGTCTCATACTGAAAAGACAATAGGAAAACAACTGTTTAATAGCATTGTTTTCTCTTTCTTTCTCCCATGTGTTGCTTTTCATGTCTTGCTGCCAGACATTTGAGGAAAATATTTGGCAGTTTGTGGAGATGAATTAGCACAAATTTTCAACCTCACAGTCACAACTTTTGAATTTCAGTTAATTTAGATTCAGCTCAGTTCCATTTAGTTCAGTTCAGGTCATTTAATTTACTTTAGTTAACTGCTGCAACCGAATCAGTGAGTTGAATTCAAGAAATTAATTGATTTTGATTCATAAAATCGATTCGTTTTGTCTCAACAAATCATTCAGAGCAGTTAGGTGAATGGGATCAACTGATTCATTGAGAGAGTAAACTCAATGTAAAGATTTATTCACTTTTGTATAGGATGTTGACAGTTTTCCGCTAAATACATTTTTCTTCTCTGTTTCTCCTCTTTCCTTTGTGTTGCTTTGAGTTATTAATGAGCTTTTAAGAAAATCTTAGAACGAAACAAGAAAGAAAACACGGTGCTTCCTTCTCTGGCTCCCATTTGCTGTATACGCTGAGGTGAGATTGTTTTTGAATGTTACGGGAGGTTCTGTATCTTCCAGACAGACTCTTGTGAGATTGTCTTGAATTGCTGTTCTGGCAGCTGCTGTTGTTTTTGTGTTCCTGCACGATGTTTGAGATTAGATTATACTGAAGCATCAGCCACACATCCCAACAGTGGAGGAGCTGAGAGGCTGCAGAGAAGCTTTCAGATCACAGGATCAGAAACTCAGAAATGGATAAGCAGCTCAGAAATGAAAACAGAGGCTGGTGTGGAATCCTTCCCAAGTGTCTCTGCACAACTGTGTGTTTATTTCAGCCTTTTCTCTCGTATGCTTTCTGCGAAAAGCTCTTGATTCTTCTACACAAACACAGGAAATGGAAAAAACATGAGGATATTGGCAGATGTGTGAATTGAAGCTTTGGAGTTGCTTGCTGCTTCTTTCTTCAAAATTTAAAGATGGCTCGTCTCATTCATTTCAGTATTGCTGCTGTTTAGTGGTGTGTACCTAAATATTTTGTATGTGTTTGTACGCGTACGCGCTGGGTAAAATTATATGCTAAGCATGCATTATTGGGTGATAACCTCCTCTTTCCCATCAAATGTGGCATGTGTAGCTGTTGATGGAAACCAACGTTATTTTAGTCACACTATGACTAAAAGTCCGTCCTTTGAAAACCTGAATTAAATTAATAAATAAATAAATCTTTCTTTTTTTGTAGTTTCTTTCTCTCTTCCGCCTTTTCTCTATATAATTCACACACACACACACACACACACACACACACACACACACACACACACACACACACACACACACACACACACACACACACACACACACTTGCAAGTTGTGGTTAAAGTTGAAAAGACTGATTTGAATGTTTTGTGAGTCACTTCACCCTGACACATTGAGAATGTTTGCAAACATCCTTTCTCTGTGTGAGCGAGGGAGAGAAGGGCATTGCTTAAGTAATATGTTGAAAATGAATGACCAGATGGTCTTTCTGCAGAAAGTGTGGACAGATGTATAGAGAGGAAGATGGAGAAGAAACACTGGAAATTAAACACTCTTCCACTTGACTTCCTGCTGTTTAACTGTGGATCGCAGCAATCAATAAAAGTGCTGAAAACAGAATAATAGCACAACAGGCGCTAATGTTTTGCCACTGCTGGTGGGATCAACAAGGCATAAGCAAACACATTTTAGACTAAACATGTTAATTGTACAAGTGACAGCATGATGGTGCTCTACAGACTCATTGAATGCACTAATGTTGCTTGTGCCTTGTACATTACCTTTGTATAGTAGTGTTTAGGCTGGTTGATATTGGATATTGGAGTTTTTAATATATAATATATATTTACTATTATTTCTGTTGGTTATACTGTACAGTATGAAATTAAGCAAGCCTGTAAAAATCATAGCAATTTTGGGGTGGCTTTTAGTTTGCTACCAAGTTTCCTAAAGTCTGTAGAGTAGTGCTGAGCATTAAGATAGTCTTTGATTTTAAATTCTGTAGGAAATATTATGTGGATTTGTGGTCAAAACTCTGATTCATTCAATGTTTCAGTTGCTTGTGTTCATTTAGTGAAAATTGGGTGGGAAGCATGCATTAATTATTTAGTTTTATACTTGTTTTACATATTAATATTAATATAATTGGCAACAGTGACTGTTTGGCTGAATTCTGAATGGTTGAATTCGTTTTTTAAGCTATTTTAGAGGAAATGCAAAACATTTTGAAGATGATTATGGACATTCTTAAATGACTAATTATAATAATATTAATAATTCCTTTTGCTTTAGGATAGTTGTGTGATGCTGCAGTATCAGTGGAGGTGATGTACTAGACTTTTGTGTTTTGTTTTGTGGAACACCAAAGACATTTATTTATTTACTTAATCTGTGCTTTAATTTGTCCCCTTTTTTATGTGGTTTCCAATGCGCCCTGCCATAACAGTATATGGTAGAGCCCTAAACAGATTGTGCTATTGGAGCCTCTGCCCTCGGCCTCTCTGGATCTGACCTGCTGTCATTGTTCTACAGAAGGGCTGCAGTCAGAGAATACTAATATAATGTAGTTTATTGCACCAAGGGTTTACAACAAAGACCAGACACTCTAGCTTCTGTAAAGCCTGTCTTCACACCGAGGATGAGAGAGAGAGATGAGCAGGCACAATCCATGATTATATTCATTTTTCAAGCATTGACATTATTTATTTTCCCTCTTAATTACTCATTTTATTGATATTGATTTATTAATGTGTTACTTTTTGTTGGTTATTGTTTTAATTACTGTAATTGCTTAACCCCATTATTATTATTATTATTATCATTATCATTATTATTATACAAATAAATCACTTGTACTCTTTTGTAAGTCACTTCGGATAAAAGTGTCTGGAATGTGCTTTTCTCATTAGCACAACAGCAGAAAGTGTAAAAGAAAAGAATAAATAAAATTAAACACCAAGCAAACAAATAAATGCACATTGCACAACGCTAATTATGCAGTGATGTGCATTTTATATTTAGATTTTACATGATTATATGCATATTATTTCTATATGATTTAATGTCAATATGGAGCTTAACTATTGACATTGTAATATGGTATTTTGTTGCATGCACTGAAGCTCCCTAAATTGAAAACTGAAATTGAATTTGAAACTGAGAAGGATGGAGGGAGAGATAGTTTGCCATGTGCTCCACTGCGGTTTTCTAACAGGTCGACAATTTGATTCTCCTCTCTCACTTTCACCTATAATGCAACGCAGAGTTTGATGAGGTCCAGACACCTTCAGAGATACTCTATTCTACAGTCAAATATCCCTAACCTGGCCTTATCCTGTACGGCTTGTCAGCATGCATGTGTTTGTGAGGTCCATCTGGTGATCACCATGTGCTGCTTTAACAGTGTCTTCTGTCACAAATCTGCATCAGTGACCTTGGTGCACAGGCAGTGGTCAACGCCTTTCTCTATCTGTCTCTCTCTTTGAATAAAGAGGATTAGAGCAGTACTGGACATAAGCTTCCACTTATGTAAATACATGCAAATAAGCCGGTGCTATGAACGGATTGGCCATGATCCAGAACAACTTGTGTTTTTGAAAGGATAATAAAAAGTGCAGAAGACAAGTCGAGCCACTTCGCTGCTCTGCGCGTGGATAAATGTTTCTGTGCTCTCAAATCCGTGATTACAGTTTAAGCTGCAGTACCATCAACCTGGAGACGGATTCTGGAACTGGAACAGCTGTAGAGATTCATTAAAAAGCACTGCTCAGGTTCTGAAAGCCATTAGGGCATTTAGACACACACACACACACACACACACACACACACACACACACACACACACACACACACACACACACACACACACACACACACACACACACACACACACACACACACACACACACACACATTTAATCAGACTAATGTAGAATCTTCATAAACACTATTTGTATTAAATAAAATTATGATATAAATATAATGAAAATAAAAAAGAATATATAAATATATATTTTTTACAAATAAAAAGTATTTAATTTTATTAGCGGGTCATATATATAATGATAACCTCATGAAGTGGACCAACGTTTATTGTCTCTGTAGATAATTGCTCTACACTGAATACTGTTTATCACGGTCTTTGCTATGGGGAGAAAGGTGGTGACGATTCTAGAAAACAAATGCCAAAACAGTAATATTTCATATTACTATAGAGCTGTAAATTAAACATTTCTCTATGATTATTTTGGGGATTCAGTTCGTATTTTTTGATGATTATTGTGTATTATGTAAAATCGACATAAACTATACTTTTTAACTATATTTACTGCAGTTAAAATGATCCGAAATCAAATATTAAAGCTGCAGTTAAAAATGATCCAAAATCAATATTTTAGCAATTACATAACCAGCCAGTGTTTAAAACTATCGCCTTACTTTTGCCGATTCACAACGGTAAGCTTATAATAATGTTTTCTATTTTGATTGGTATGATCGAGCATGGTACTGCTCATTACGTCACGTCTGTAAACATAAAGAAGTTTTTCCGGCTAGCAGGCTATCGCACGTGAGATTCATGCAGATTGTTAATTGCCTATTCTCACAGCAACTGGAATAATTAAATGTGTCATTTTGATGGCGGATTGTAACCCAGAAAGGATAATGTGTTTATGAAACACATGTGAATGAAATGAAATTATATTCCAGTTTTAAATGTACTTCTGATTACAGGTATCCTGGGATTACACAAGATCTGTATTGTAATGAAAACCAGTTCGAAGGGAGCATAATTTGCTTTTTGGGCTAAAATAATTTCTCAATATGAAATTCGAATGGCATGGCAATTAGATTAGACTGTACAGAAATAGAAATCTACACGCTAATACACACTATACTCATAGTCACGCAATGCTGATGTTGTTAACATTAATAATTTGAAAATAAAGTATAACAATTATAATACTTTGCACGGTTTGATGTGATATGAGCTAACCAATCGTAAGATTTATTCACCATTGGTAGATCTATGGTAATGTTTTTTTCCTCAGTTGGTCAGAACAAACGTGGCACACTTGTTACTTACTTGTTCAGATGGCAATATATGGTGAAAATTATTATTTAGGTAATATAATCCAAGACGTAGGCTGTAATCTGTGATTGTGAAATACAGTAAACATCCACACTGGTGCTGTGACTGACTGCTACATTCCCTCAAAACACCGGAGCACATCCCACGCATAAGCAAGATAATTCTGCACATGGGTGCAATTCCAGGTTTTCAAACAGAGATGGTGACAAAGAGGCAAAACTTACGGACTCCAGCTTTAATTTATTTTTAAACAATAGTATATTTTGTTTAATTAAAAATCACAAAACAATTATGTAGCATGTGTCAACCCCTTAAAAGAAAACATGCTCAAGCAGGGGACCTGCATACTCTAGCTATTGAGATATGCCAATAAAGTTTTAGTGAGCTTTGAACACATACCACTTTTCAGTCATTCTTCTCTCTCTTTCTGTTAATTAGTCAAGTTTAATGAGAAATGTTAGTAAAAGGGGACACATGAAACTACATCTCTTCTGTAAAACAGCCTCAAGGAAAGAAAAAGCACTGGTGTTCTGTAACTTGTGAAGATGGAGTTTCTAAAGTTAATACTTTATTCTTGGAATTTCATGTGTTTCATAAAAACTAAGCTTCTAAGTTTCCACGACAAGTAATTTGTCTATCCACACTGAAAACAAAAATGTTATACATCACAGCCAATTTTTTATGTACACTGTAAAATGTACAGTAAAAAAGCAGCAGCTGTGGTTTTAACAAAAAGCTTTCAAATGTGCGTTACTAAAAACAAATATAAGAAGAAACAAAATATATTTATTTTTATAAAATATACTTACAAATTGTGTCACGCAGAGACTTCTGGAAATATGACAATTCACAGAATTTACTATTTCAACATCCAATTTTAAACCATTTACAGTTATTCTACTGTATTAATGGAAGTTGGAGGTTTTAACTGTAACATTTAGTTTTTTGTCTTGATTTACAGTGCACAGTTATTTTAGTGTGATTTACATTTTTCCTCTACATTTCATCGTAGTTCCACTCCATATGTTTTTGTTCAATAAACTGACTTGGTTTAGAAATCATGTTTGTTTAAGATTACAGTTTTCACACATCCTCTAGAAATATTGATCCTGGCACCTGAAATGACCTGAAACGCTGCCAATTCCCTCCTTGCGCTCTTCTCCCTCACCTTCAGACAGACCTGGTTTATCAGACACTGTGATGTCAGAGCTTAACTGTGTCTAAAAGCGTTCTCTTGTTCTGGGTGTTGCACATAACAGGGTAAAACAGGCAGATGACAGATGAGTAAGCTCCATTAGCCACAAAGACAGATGGAGAGACAGAGGCCAAGCTTTCATATAAGAGGCCCTTGGTGGATGTGATATATGTTGTTTGAAGAATCAAAAACCATCAATTTCTCTCTCCCTCATGTCTATGTACACACACTGCTCTCTCCGAATCGTTTTCCCATCTCTTCACAGATCTTGACAGGCTTTATCAGAGTTCGGATCTGTTTTGGCTGGATGGGCTCTAAGTCTTGTTAGTTAGGGTACACAGCTGTTAGCCTCTCACATTGTGTGAGTCAGTGGCTGCTAAAGTCATGTCTGCTGAAGTTAGCCGGGGTGTCGGTTGTCCTGGCAGGTGGAGGTTTGGCCGTGAAAGTCAGCATGGCCTCCGTACTGAAGACTCACATGAGCCGGGCCGTCACTTTACCGCTGACTCAAATGTCTCCCCGTATCACCTTCATCACATTCATTTGTACTGTATATTTCATGAAGCCCATATACTCCACAAGCTGCACCATTTTATATAAATTGACCCAGAAAAACTATATTTGGCTGTTTAATACTCTAATACTTAATGCACTAATACTTAATTTGGCGTTAAATAGTGTGGGATGCTAAGATTGTTTTTGATGTTTTTGAAAGAAGTCTCTTATGCTCACCAAGGCTGAATTTATTTGATCAAAATTACAGTAAAAAGTAATATTGTGAAATATTAGTAAAACTTAAAGTAACCATTTTTTTATATATTTTAAAATGTAATTTATATCATTGATGGCATAGATTCATTTTAGGCAATCATTCTAATGCTGATTTGGTGTACAAAAAACTGTTGTGCTGCTTAACATTTTATTGGAAACTGATTTTACAGGATCCTTTAATGAACAGAAAGCAGAAAGGTTTTGTTTGAAATAAAAATATTTTGTAACTTGTAAATACCTTTACTGTCACTTTTGATCAATTTAATTTATTTATTTTATTTCCACAAACTTTTAAACTGTAGTGTACATCACTGTAAAAATGTAGGAATGTTATGACAAAGGAAAAATCTATTTTAAATGTGCCAGATTCTTAGAAATGTACTCTTTCTTTGTATTCATGTTGGTTTCATTTGGATTTGAAAAACTTGAATACCATCAAGAGAAGTTCTAGTTTATTTGAATATAGCTATTTTTCATTATATTATTGGTTTACAAATCACTGAATTGTTAATTTGAATTTGTTTAGTGTTTTATCTTATTGTTTTTTTATGTGAATTATTATTATATTGGGAGTTGTACCCCATTACTATTTACAGCCTGAACTAACCCTGTCTTGTCATCAGTTCAAAAAATCTTCTATTTTAAGAGACTTATTGACCTTGACGCAGTCTAGTGACATAATTCCTGTTTTTTTTCTTCTACTTCTCAATATTTCAATAAATTGTTGAAACTTTGCTTATCGATTGTGTCATATTACATCATGTGTCATATTACTGTCATCAGCAGCAGATTGCTGCAGGTTTATCCACTAGGCCTGCAACTCTTGCATTAGCATAGATTTTCTATTGTTTATGGTGAAATAAAGAGCTCAGATGACACAGGAAAGGAATAGACAGAACACTTTTTCACATATTAATGCGCCTTAATGATCAGCATGCATAAATTATACAGCTCAGACAGACAAAACACTATAAAGTAAACCTCTCTATGACAATCTAATGCCAATTCCTATTATTCAAACTGGCAGCTTCAGGGGTTGCACAAAAGTCACATTAATTAGAAGAGCCAAAATTATTTCATAGAGGATTGTGGGATGTATCGGATGTTGCTGTGACTCTCCTCTGTTCTAATGAGACTCTGGAGTCTGGAACCAGAGAGCCACATCTTCCTTGATCTTAGTTTCCCTCCCTTATTAACTCACTCCCATATGATTGTATGTGTGTGTGTGGCAGAATAGGTCTCTTAAAAATGTGTCTGATTTATCATCCATAGCAAAAGTGTGGCAGGAATTATTCAAGAGACTTACCAGGACCCCTGTTATCACACGAGTCCTTCTTTTAAAGCTGCCACGCCTGTAAAATTAGCATGAAAGGAGATGTAGTCTCACACACTGTTTCATTAAATATTATAGCAGAGACATTATTAGTGCATCATCCAGCCTGTAATAAAACCCAGCAACGTTCGGCCGGGTTCTGAGAGGTGGGCAGGGATCTCATAAGCTCTCTGCAGGCAGGAGGGCAGACGGACCAGGCCATAACACAGGTAATTACGCAAACTCTAGTGTCAAAGGTTCACCGTGAACACACACAGAGAGAAATACAGGCATAAAAAGAGAGGCTCTGACCACACCCAGCCAGTTGCTACCATGATGAGAAGAAAAGCCACCTAGTCTTTACATCCTTTTTCTTTGACTTTAGTTTATTTTCTTTCCGTTGAGTTCGTGTGCTAAGTTCGTTTGCCAGCGGAAACAAGCCCAAGACTCTGCAAAACCAGCCAACGCCCACTTCAACGACTCCTGAACTCTAAGCCAATCAGCGACTTGGAAAACCCTTTCCTGAAAAGACGGAGAACAAAGGGAATCCTTTAAACACAAAAGCTAGCAAGTACAAACCCCAGACTTTTGCTGCTGGTGTCATTTTAATGTAATTTTAGCCTCATTGAAAAGTCAATGCAGTGTTAAATATGTGATTGATGATTGTTCAGGTTTATGCAATTGCACCTATTGCTGTAAACGTGGGATACCCAAAATTCTCATTCTCTTAATCTAATCCTTTCCTCACTTTCTCTCTTTCTGCAACGCGTGAATGTGTGAATGCTTGTGTTCATATGTAGATTAGTTTACATGTCTTAGATTTATATAAATAAAGTCTTGTTTATATTGAAAAGAGAAATATCTTGTGTTTTGTGCTCATAAGTTAATGCCTTAATCTGTCGATTTTGTTACCGTGCTATTTAATAGTGTTTTCACTATATTTTGGGATTTTAATATCCAGTGCAGAGTTTGTTATACGGCTTGTTCGGTGAATCGCCGTGAAACAGTGAGTCTGTTCAAATTCCCTATAAAATCATTAATGATTCCCTTTGAGCTAAATTGACCTGTTTCCCTTATAACAATATATATATTATATGTTATCATTACAGCCCTTAGGCCCATTTTAATACTTCAGTGGAGTCGTAAACCTTTAGTGCATATTTCAGCTATAGTTCCTCTAAGTGGCCTAGAAAGTCTCTCTTAAATGCTCAGGGTGAATATGTACCTGCACTGTGTATTGCGTTTGTGTAGGTATGTTTCTTGTAATGGATATTTACCAGGTGTAAACAGGGTCAACAACTAATACAAATTTCCTATTGGACAGCTGTAAAGCTAAAGTATGACGATCAGAAACGGCAGAAAAAAAGAGCGAGAGAAAGATCGAGATGCAAGAGAGAAAACGAGACGTTCCTAAGAAATTTCTTCATTATAACGAGAATTCCTTGGAGGCATTTTGACTCGGGCCAAGAAACAGACAGAGTTCAAAGTAGCACTTTGTCAATCCTATTTGAATCCATGGGACTCATTTGGAACAGAGTGTGGATTTAAAGAGGATTAGAGCCTGTTTGGGGCAGGCTGAGGGGTTTCTGAGTAAACCTGATATCGGTGGTCTCTCTCCACCTCTCCCCTCAGTCTCCACATGCTGATTGTTTTTCAAAGACTTCCATGCTGTGCTATTTGCATTTCAGATATATTTCTTAAATTCCCAAACGTGTCCCGGAGGGTTGGAGGGACATTTCTCTCCCTGTAAATCCTGAAAGATGGCTATAAAAGCTGTAGATGCACCGTGCTTCTTCACTTTGATCATGTTTTATACTTTTTTATCCTGCGCAGTCTTCATTTGTGTAAAACTCCTCACACTGGGTTTGAGAATATCAGTGCTTAGCTGTGCTGCATCAGTGAAGCTTCTCCATCACACATACACAAACACACACATACATGTAGTGGGAGAGAGAGAGTTTGGACAGCAAACTACCGTGTGTGTGTGTGTGTGTGTGTGTGTGGCATCTCCTGTGTTCTGTTGTATGAAATATGAGAGTTGCACATTGTGTGGTTACCCTTCATGGCTGTGACATGACAGTTAAATAAGAATCTCATTGCTCATGGTGAGTGGGCAGAGCTGTGAATATGTCACATATCAATACAGTGTGGATTTGTTTTCTGCTGCCTTGTTATACACACACAATACTAAACCATGTAACTTTTTTTCTTCTGTGTTACCGAATAGTTTTCATGTACAAAGTATAGATATTTTATATTATTTATATATGGCACTCTGTGTTGGGAAGGTTACTTTGGAAATGTAATAGGTTACAGATTACAAGTTATCTTAAAATGTAATAAGTAGTGGAACTTTTCAATTATTTTATTAAAGTAATGTAGCTTATTACATTTGCTTACTTTTTGATTACTTTTCTAAATTTCTTATGTTTTCAACTGTTAATCATGTTCAAACATGTAAACCAGGCAAGGTAAACTTAAAGTAGTACTCAACACTGATTACTATCAGACTCAAAATTCTTCATCACTTGAATTAAGATTATATTTAAATTTTAAAGATGCAAAATTCACTTTCACATGCTGTTTGCATATAAATGTATCTTAGCAGTGTGTGGACACAACTACCCTGCAATGATAAAAATCCATTCACTTCTCTTTTTTGTAATCTTTTTTAGTTTTTTTTTTTTTAAACTAAACAGTCTCAATTATCAAGCTATTTTGATTTTCTGAGCAGTATGATGTAATATTGCTCAGGCCCCGCCCACAACTGCTGAAGTACTGTCCAATATTAGCATATTTTGCTAAAGGAAGGTCAATTTGTTTCTAAAAGTTGCTAAATGACGTAGTGATGTCATTGCGTAATCATGGCGCAAAATTGTCACAAAATCAAATCTCAGCAAAAATATATATTTTATATGTTAATTTAGATTTGTTTGTAATAATATGCATAATATAATATTAAAATATAAATATCTATTTTAAATACATTGAATTATTGAACACTTATACATTTTTGAATGATTACAATTTACGTTTTTTTTATCGCTAGTAAATTAGTAATACTACACATTCTCAACAATTATGGTTTACGCAGTGTATTAGTAGTTAGTTAGTTAGTTAATATACACTCCAAGAAAAGTATTTGAAGGAACAGTTTACTATATTAATATGAAATCATTTTCTGTATTGTTTTTACCTGTATTTTAAAGTATGAATTGTGTTTTCATGTTACAATGGATATTGGATAATGTCATGGAAAATTACTAGTATCTTTTCCATTTTTCTTACAGCGTACTAACTGATCAACAATCGCAGGTAGAAGCTACTAATATATTGTATCATAAATTAACAATTACTATTAAATTGAACAATTGCAAATAGCAGCTAATTTAATTCATGTGATGTGTGCACTGCTAGGAATCTCTGGTTATCTTCTTTTTGTGTAATTTGGATGGAAATTGTGTGCCTTTTTATTGTCTGAGTCACTTATCAAAAGTTGCTAAAAGTTGCCAAAAAAATTTTTTAAATTACTAAATTTGTTGCTAGGTGCTTTTGGACGAAAATGTTGCTAGGGTAGTCTGAAAAGTTGCTAAATGTAGCAACAAAATTGCTAAGTTGGCAACACTGGACAGGAAACACTGGAATCTAACAATGCCTTGGAAAAAACAATTAATCTTTATAATCTAAAATATAGGAAATAAAAGAGTTATCAAACGTGACCCTGGACCACAAACCAGTCTTAAGTCACTGGGATATATTTGTAGCAATAGCCAAAAATACATTGTACGGGTCAAAATTATTTTTATTTTATGTCTAAAATCATTAGGACATTAAGTAAATATCATATTCCATGAAGATATTTTGTAAAAATCATACCGTAAATATAGC
Source organism: Gymnocypris eckloni scoliostomus (assembly GCA_027564155.1). Classification (NCBI taxonomy): domain Eukaryota; kingdom Metazoa; phylum Chordata; class Actinopteri; order Cypriniformes; family Cyprinidae; genus Gymnocypris; species Gymnocypris eckloni. The sequence continues at coordinate 15,704,825 of CM050420.1, forward strand.
AAAACTTATTTTTTTATTAGTAATATTCATTAAGTCATTCAAGAACTTAATTTGGACAACTTTAAAGGTGATTGTCTTAATATTTAGAACCATTTGCACCCTCAGATTCCAGATTTTCAAATAGTTGTATCTCGGCCAAATATTGTCCTATCATAACAAATATCCATACATCAATGGAAAGCTTATTTATTCAGCTTTCAGATGATGTATAAATCTCAGTTTAGAAAAATTGACCCTTATGACTGCTGAAACATTGGTGTTTCATATTTTAGAGCAGTTGCAATTTGTGAAAGAAATCAATTAAATCTGTATGCAGGAGTGTGTGTGAAAAAATCAGATGTAACCCCTTTGTAATCCTTAACATTTTCATAAGTAACTGCAATTGAATTACACATTTTTTCTCAGTAACTGTAACTGAATACAAATTACTTTTATTTTGTAATTAAATTACGTATTTCCGTTACATGTAACTAGTTACTCCCCAACACTGATTACACTGTAAAAATAATTGTGATTTTAATAGTAAAAGACTGCAAAGATGCTACAGTAAATGTTTACGTTTCCATACTGTACTATATACAGTAAAATACTGTTAAAATTATGTTTTTTTGTAGTGAAAAAGAAGTCATTGTATAATTTACAGTGAAAGAAACATAAATTGACACTCCCAAGAATTCCCTGGATGACACTTGACATTTGATGTTTTTTCGTTGACATATCGTTTCATTGAATGTTTCTAGTTTTGTCTTGTCAGTTGTGTCATTATCTTACATGCAATGTTGTTACTGTTTATTGCATTATTTCAGTATCGTGTGTTTAGTATTTGTGTGAATGACACTGTGCACCTTCTATATATGAGTATTTCCCTCCTCAGCTTGTTGAAAAGCTGTTAGTGATGAGCCTTGACTCATCATGTGACTTTCTCATCAACACCTGTTTTTGGTGGTTATCAGTATATTACAATATTACAAACAAATATTAGTACGTTGGCATATTAACATTGCATCAGATAATGAAATGCATATTTTTATAGTGAATTTAAGTAAAGGCTGTAAAACCTAAAATATTTTGACATTTACATTACATTTTTACACTGAAGTTCTGGCAACCACAGCGGCCAGTAAATGTGATGAATTATTTATTTATAAATTTTTTTATTGAGGTTTTGAGATTTTAGTATTATACTGTTTATTTTAATGTTTTCAATTGTCATATGTAGTAATTTTGTACATTTCATTTTTTTAAATATTATATTAATATTAATTTGCATGTATTAATTTATTTCGATTTTTTGTGAATTTAGTGTTCCAAAAGCAATATTTCAAATTTTATTTTATTTTACCAAATTCTGTATTTAATATATATTTTTAAAAGTTTTATTTTTAAATGAACAATAATTCAAAGACCCATTTATACAATAATAAATCATAAATGTGTGTGCAATATTGATTTTTAATAAGTTTTCTGTTCATTGTAAAATATTATTATTTTTTTTTTTTAGACTGATTTATATTTTGAGTGTTTTATTTTTACGTTTTCAATTTTTATTTAAGTTTGAGTAATTTTGTGTTTTTGTTATGTAGTACATTTTTATATTTAATTTTTTATTTAATAAAAAAAAAATACATATATGTTTTTTTTGTAATTTTAGTCAATTTTGTGCTGACAGCAATCTTTCAGTTTTTATAAATAAATTAAATTAAATTTAATTAAATTAGACCCCAGTTTAAACCCCCCCTGAAGAAATTAATTAATTAATTAAATCACCATTTCTTGAATAATATGGCTGTTCTTTTCATATAGCTAGACCATTAGCTTGTACCAACCTGGAAATTCCCAGTGGTCCTTCTCAACCAGCTATTTCTGCATTCTTGTTCATGCATTCATTTTTTAGTATTTTTCTAAACAAGTTGCCATGTTTGTTTTAAGGATAATGGCTGACATTGTAGAGTCCTAATGAGTATTTCTTGAGCGTGACTTCATTAGGAAGTCTTCCATTCTGTTATCCAGGAGCTTCTCTCTGGCTCTGCGCTCCTGTCTGGTGTTGATGTCCTGGCAGCAGTTTCTCATTTTAATTGGTTGTCATTTCTGGTGCCAGTGTGTGATTGAGATCAGGTGTGTGTGGGTGGGATTAAATGGCTGATGTAACCATCATATTTATTGCTGGCCAGGTTTGACCACCTGTTGGGTCCACTGGCACAGAATGCGAGTCGCCCTTTCTAGTTCAGATGTTCATCAGAGACCCGTTACCTGACAGAATCTGCCACATGACAAGAGGGATGCAACTCATGGTCATTATTTTCACCAGCGCTGTCTCTGCCAGCCACATGGCCACGAACACCTATCAGGACGAATAAAAATATCCCTGTGAAATTTTTTATAAAAAATCCTCCAACCGCTCTCTCATGATGTCTGTCTTTCTCATTCTAGTGAGTTGGTTCAGTCGGAGGCTGATATCCGCCTGTCGGACATGATTTGTGGTCATTTGAGTAAACTGATACACTGTAACTGATCTTATCAACCCACAACCGAGACATTGCGTTTTAGTGTAGGGGTTATACAGATTACAAACACATACACAGATAAAGAACCAGGAGTTTCAAAAGCTTTCTCCTTTTAAGAGAAAACTCAACAGATTCTTCTTGAGACATGTTCTCTTCTGAATCCCAATTGGGGTTCAACATTATGGATTGGTGACTGTGAGAGTTTTGGAGTCTGTTGATATGTCCTGTGTGAATTAGTATTGTGTTTACACTAATTTTGAAAAACTGTGTTACATTGTATCTATATAATTGATATTGTACATGTGTTATGTATTGCATACTTTATATTTGCAATGTATTAATGTCACATTCTGCTAATTTAAATGCCACCAAAGGACTATTATATAGATTGGAAAACATTACTAATATATCAATTGCTTAGGAAGTCATTTTCGCAGTTTCACCATGTATGCTTTTGTTTGGTATTGATGTCAGCAAACATGTGTTTAGGTGAATTTATAGCAGTCATGGAATTAGTTCTTAGCTAATATTGCAAAAAAATCGCTAATTGGCATAGAGGTTTTCAAACATTTTGATGTCAAGGATACACAATATAGCCTAATGTTAATATAAATATATATTATTATTTATTATTACAATATTATAAAGGCAAGATATTTTTTTTATTTTTTATTAAACTGTATTTAAAGCAAATTTTTACGAATTAAAATAAAATGCAATGTTGTTTATTGAAATAAATATATTTCTAAAATAATCTAATATGTGTTTATGAAAAGAGGTGAATGTCTTTTTAAAATGCATGTTATCATTTTAATTAATACCTTCAATTTTAATAAAACTTAATATTTTATTTTGTAAAACATTTTTTATTCTCATTTTTCCATGAACTTGATTGCACACTGTGGCCTTTTCAGTTTGAAAACCTCTTATGTAGCACTTTGTATGGTAAAATGTTTATTGCCAGGTCAGGTAAAAATCAGAACTACTAAATATTTAATCAGACAGGTAACTTCAAAACAAATTTGTATTTACCAGCATAACCTGACATGTCAGTATTGATCACTGCACATTACGCCCCAGAGCTTCTCAATATGTGCATTGTTCATCGATTCTAAAGACTGCTGAAAGATAAAAAAATATTATTATGAGTGCTAATGCATTCATATCTTCAGACATTCGTATGCAGCCGTGTGTTCAGATATGCAGATTGTTCCTTTAGGGGAGAGAGAGGGAGAACAGTAGAACCACAAACACATTAATTTGATAGTGCACAAAGAAGCGCAGCTACAAGCCTGCAGCATTTGTTACCGGACTGGAGAACCTGTCTGAATAGAAGCAGGAAGGGAAGATGAAAGGGGCTTTAGGTGATGGGTGAATATTCTTTGATGCCTTTTGGTCTGTCGGTCATAATGAGGAAGTTGTATGGCTATTTTTGTGTTTGTGTTGATTTGTAGCTAGTGTTTGAACTTGAAACGTTAAATGAAATGGATATGATTGTTTCAGTCTTGGCCTTGGAATGATTAGGCCATGGTTTAAAATACTGAATGAGAAAAGAGAGGTCTGGTGTGGACATATACTGTATTTAAGAAAATGAAACAGAAATGTCTGATGTTACCATCTGCAAAATTCCAGCGGACTAATTAAATGAATGAAGCTTTAAAAGTTTGAGAGGAAGCTTCTAAAAGCCTACCTGCAAGTATAGGCTTTTTCACTGTTTCAATGGGTTGAACTCACTGACTGGTCTGTTTGAAGCGTGCATTCTGGTAGGAATACAGTTTTCCTTTATTTATCATGGCGAGCACTAGCAAGGCGTTTGAGATTGTGTGTGGATCCGTGTCCTCGTTATTTGACACCCGATGACACACACGATCGTTGTGTCTTTTGTTTGGGCGAAGAGCACGCCGCGCGATGTCTTTGAGGGCAATCTGCGTGCACTGTGAGAAAGCTCCGTTCTCGTCTGTCCCTCTTTTCGAGGAAAGAGGGCAGCCGTGCTTCCCGCGATTCGATACCCACGCTGCGAGGCACGAGGCGATTGAAATCGCGGGGTTCGCTGGATATGGCCGATGAGTTAGAAGGACCGCCCCTTTTCGCGTCGTCGGCCGAGAGCGAGTGAGCTGCTGGATTGTGATGATGCGATCTTTCTGACATCATCAGATTCAGCGGTTAGTGCTCTGCTGGGTTATGCCCAGGAAGAGCAGGAGATGTTTGAGGGTGAGGAAGTTGAGACTAAACCCTCTCAATCCTCCTGCACTGCATATGAATGAGTTTTTGGAGGTTATGGATCATAAAATAAATCTTTCTGGCCATAAATCCCCAGCTTCGGCGAGCCTTCCTTCTTCATAAATCTCGATGTGGAGGTTGAGAAGGAGTGGAAAAGCTATTTTTCTCGTATTCATAGGTTTCAGCATACTAGTTATGCTGACATTGAGGTGCGTGAAAATGGCTATGAGGGGATGCCCCCTGTGCAAGAGATGATAGCCAGTTTATCTCGCTGTGGGCGAGACATCCTCTCTCAAGGCTCCCTCCTTGCCATCTAAGCCCCTGAATCTTGCTTAAATGGCAGGGCATATGCAGCAGCAGGTCAGATCGTCGCTTCGTTGCACACTATGGCGGTGCTTCAGGCGTACCAGACTGATCTGCTGAAAGACCTGGATACGGCTTTCTATAAAGTCCAGGTATGAGCCCGAACAACCAGGGGTCCTAGCCCATCTCGGTCTGGGGATCAGAGATGGGCTCAGAAGGCTAGTCTCGCGACTCATGCCTCCCGCCTGCGGGTAGGGCTAAGAGAGGCATGGGTCAGAGAGAGCAAAACCTGAGGGAGGTGTTCCGGATGAAGCGTCCTATATGACACTTTCGTCCGGACTAGAGTAAGACATCTACTCCTTTCCCTTAGGGGGCATCGGCCCTCTTGATCCTCTCTAATTCCCCTGCAACAATAGATTGCTCTCCTGATTGATCGAGCTAGCCTTGCTCCCCTCACTATGGAGGGTTAACTAGAGCATGCCGCTCCTTTCTGAGCGTCTAAGTTTCCTCTCATCTGAGGAAGAGTCCTCCGCCTCCAGAGCTCGTGGTCGGTGAGCTAGCATTGCTCCCCTCACCTAGAGGGTCATTTATGAGCATACTGCTCCCTTCTGAGCGTCTGAGTTTCCTCTCACTCTGAGTGTCTGAGTTTCTCCGCTCCCAGAGCTCTGTGATAGGTCGCTCTCCTTGTTGGTCGAGCTAGCATTGCTCCCCTCACCACAGAGGGTCATTTTAGAGCATGCCGCTCCTTCTTCTAGGCGTCCCTCACTCTGAGGAATGGTTTCTCCGCCTCCAGAGCTCCTCATGGGTAGAGCTAGCACTGCTCCCCTCACACAGAGGGTCACTTATGAGCATGCCGCTCCCTTATGGGCGTCTGAGTTCCCTCTCATTCTGAGGAATGAGTTCTCCGCTCCCAGAGCTCTGCTGTCGGTAGAGCTAACTTTGCTCCCCTCACCTAGAGGGTCATCTATGAGCATACCGCTCCGTCTGAGCGTCTGAGTTTCCTCTCATTCTGAGGAATGAGTTCTCCGCCTCCAGAGCTCGTGCTGGTCGAGCTAGCTTTGCTCCCCTCATCTAGAGGGTCATTTATGAGCAGGCCGCTCCCTTCTGAGCGTCTGAGTCCCCTCTCATTCTGACATGAGTTCTCCGCCTCCAGAGCTCTGTGATAGGTCGCTCTCCTTGTTGGTCGAGCTAGCATGGCTCCCCTCACCATAGAGGGTCATTTATGAGCATGCCGCTCCCTGGGCGTCTGAGTTCCCTCACATTCTGAGGAATGGTTCTCCGCTCAGAGCTTGCTGTCGGTAGAGCTAGCACTTTGCTCCCCTCACCTAGAGGGTCATCTATGAGCATACCGCTCCCGTCCTGAGCGTCTGAGTTTCCTCTCATTCTGAGGAATGAGTTCTCCGCCTCAGAGCTCGTGCTGGTCGAGCTAGCTTTGCTCCCCTCATCTAGAGGGTCATCTATGAGCAGGCCGCTCCCTTCTGAGCGTCTGAGTCCCCCTCTCATTCTGACGAATGAGTTCTCGGCTCTCCAGAGCTCTGTGAGAGGTTGCTCTCCTAGTTGGTTGAGCTAGCATAGCTCCCCTCACCATAGAGGGTCACCCTATGAGCATGCCGCTCCTTTCTGGGCATCCGAGCTCCCGTACTCGGAAGACTGAGTTCTCCGCTCTCCAGAGCTCCTCATCGGTAGAGCTAGCACTGCTCCCCTCACTGTAGAGGGTCATCTATGAGCATGCCGCTCCTCTCTGAGCGTCTGAGACTCTCACTCCAAGGGATGAGTACTTCTTCGTTCCAAGTGGAGCGTAATACCATTATATAAGTGCACACGTTAAACTCTGGGCACTTTTCTAAAATCCACTTAGTGGTAAGATCGCACATCAAGTGTTCTGCGTTCTTTCTAAAATCCATGCTATGGTAAGTGCACACGCTAGACTTTGGGCACTTTTCTAAAATCCACCCAGTGGTAAGTTAGCACATCGAATGTTCTGCTTTCTTTCTAAAAATCCCGTAGGGTAGGGTTACGCGCGCAGCTTCGTGCCCTTATTTGAGTTGGTCAGGCCCGGCTTGTGCCTTGGGCTCCACTCCTGAGTGTTGAGTTCCCTCTCAAAATGAGTTCTCCGCTCTCCAGAGCTCGCTATTGGTAGAGCTGGCGTTGCTCCCCTCACTTAGAGGGTCACCTATGAGCATGCCGCTCCCTTCGGAGCATCTGAGCTCATTCTGAGGAATGAGTTCTCTGCTCCCCAGAGCTCTGTGATAGGTTGCTCTCCTGCTGGTCGAGCTAGCATTGCTCCCCTCACCATAGAGGGTTATCTATGAGCATGCCGCTCCTTTCTGGGCATCCGAGCTCCCGCTGAGACTGAGTTCTCCGCTCTCCAGAGCTCCTCATGAGGAATGCACTGCTCCCCTCACTGTAGAGCTCATCTATGAGCATGCCGCTCCTCTCTGATCTGAGACTCTCACTGAGGATGAGTACTTCTCCACTCCGAGCTATATCTCGTTAAACTCTGGGCACTTTCTAAAATCCACTTAGTGGTAAGATCGCACATCAATTGTTCTGCGTTCTTTCTAAAATCCATGCTATGGTAAGTGCACGCTAGACTTTGGGCACTTTTCTAAAATCCACCCAGTGGTAAGTTAGCACATCGAATGTTCTGCTTTCTTTCTAAAAATCCCGTAGGGTAGGGTTACGTGCACAGCGTGCCCTTATTTGAGTTGGTCAAGGCCCCGGTTTGTGCCTTGGGCACCACTCCTGAGTTTGAGTTCTCTCTCAAAATGAGTTCTCCGCTCTCCAGAGCTCGCTATTGGTAGAGCTGGCGTTGCTCCCCTCACTTAGAGGGTCACCTATGAGCATGCCGCTCCCTTCGGAGCGTCTGAGCTCATTCTGAGGAATGAGTTTTCCGCTCCTCAAAGCTCTGTGGTAGTTCGCTTGCCTTGCTGGTCGAGCTAGCATTGCTCCCCTCGCTATAGAGGGTCACCTATGAGCATGCCGCTCCTGTTGAGAATCGGAAGTTTCCCCACTTCCAGAGTTCGGGGTAGATCGCTCGCCTGGTGGGTCGAGCTAGCATTGCTCCCCTCATCTTAGAGGGTCATCTATGAGCATACAGCTCCCTTCTGAGCATCTAGTTCCCCGACATAGAACGTAAAAATAAAATATATATAAGTGCACACGCTAAAGCAATGGGCACTTTCTAAAATCCACTTAGTGGTAAGATCGCACATCAATGTTCTCGTTCTTTCTAAAATCCATGCTATGGTAAATGCACACGCTAGACTTTGGGCATTTTTCTAAAATCCACCCAGTGGTAAGTTAGCACATCGAATGTTCTGCTTTCTTTCTAAAACCCTTAGGGGTAGGGTTCTAGCTTCATTGCCCTTATTTGAGTTGGTCAAGCCCCGGTTTGTGCCTTGGGCCCCACTCCATGTAACCAAATATTTTGGTTTAAAAGGGTAATGCTACCAAGGGGTCTGTTGAGACAGCTCCCTCAGCAAGCTCATGTAGAGCAAGCGGTAGCCCCTAGTGACCGGCCAGGACCTAGTGGCTACCACTAGGTACTTGGCCCTATCCTTAAAGGAATCTTTCTGTATAAGAATGATTCCAAACCTGTGAGCTCTACCTTGGGTCCGTAATGCCGGCACCTAGCAGGTAAGTACTTCAGGTATGCAGCTCGGGTTTTGGCGAAGGAGGATAATGTCACTGACAGCATCAACCGTCCAAACAGGGGCAACTCCTGAGCCAAATGGTAGAGTTAACTTGTGCTCGCCTCCTGCGGAATTTGGCTTGCATTCCCTCAGCATGGCGGCGTGGGTATAACGTTCCCCATAGTGTCCCCTAGGGGACGCGGTTCGGTTCCCATGAAGGGAACGTCTCAGGTTACGTATGTAACCATGGTTCCCAGTGGGAGCGAGACACTGCGTCCCTAGGCTTTGGGGCCATGCTTCGACGCAAGCTTCAGGCAAGAAGCGATGATGTATTCACCCGGCCGTCCTTATATTGTGGTCGCCGGTAGTGGCGTCATGGGCTGTCGCCGCCAACGGATGGTGTTTTTCATATGTTTCTTCAGGCACGAGTCACGCTGGAGTTCCCCATAGTGTCCCCTAGGGGACGCGGTGTCTCGTTCCCCACTGGGAACCATGGTTACATACGTAACCTGAGACGTTTTTGCTGAATCAATTGATCAGAAAGATGTTTTCATCTGTTTTCAATGCACACTTCCAGCCATTCTCTCTCCTTTCTTTTTCACTTGTGGTCACTTCTATTATGCTTTTTGGCTTGGAAAATAACATTTCATTTGATGCAGCTGCAGGCTTTGTTAGCAGAGAACTGAAAATAAAACACGTCAAAAAACTAGGGAAAACATTAAAGTAAAAAGGGCACATACCACTACAATAAAAATAGATATGAATTTACATCTATTTGAAACTCTTTGCCTTTTTCTGACATCGAAATGAATTGCAAAAAACGAAATAGCTAGCAATTAAAGTCTTGCCGGAGATTTGCTAGTGATTAAGCTTGACTGGTATTAGTGCAGAGACATGTTGCATGTTGATGTTGATGATGCTAGCCAGTGGGTGTTTGGCAGTGTTTACTGAGAGCTCCTAAAGAACTAATGAACACACAGCGGAAGTTTAGCTATCAAAGAGCAGCCAGAGCAAACAAAGATATACACACACTCAACCCAACACACAATGCCTTTCTTCTGTGTGATCAGACTGTTAAAATTCCAAAAGGACAAAGTTAGAGAGTATAATGAAGCTCATTGGTTATTATTTTGTCGATTACAGTCTATATTGACTCCAAATTGCATATACAGTAGTACTGGTCACATAATTAAATGTTAATATTGATGTGTTTTATATTTTTCTATGTTAAAATACTTCTATCCCAACTTAGTGACTGTAAGTAAACCAAAAAAGGTTAATGGTTTGATGTCTATCTGTTTGTCTAAACAATGAGGAGATGGGAGTGTTCTGGAAAACGGTTTGGGGAATGTTTGGTGTAGAAATAACACTTCAGATTTCTGTGTATATATAAATGACAGCAACAGTATCTTTTTGTTTGTTCATGGCCGTCCACCTGCAAACTGCAAAACTCCCTCCAGGCAGGGGTTTCTTGCCCACCCCTCAGTTTTAAACAGGAGAGATTTCTAGTGAGCTCTGCTGGTTGAAAGATAATTAGTATGCTAAATCTGCATAATTTGACACATTCCCACAGCGACAGACTTCCCTGAGCCAGGCAAACTATTTCCAAAACACCTCTTTATGTTGTTTATCTCTCTATCTTCCACGCATGTCTACATCTTTTTCAATCTGCTGAGTAACTATTTGTGTCTGGAGCTTCATCGGAGTATGTGTGTGTTGTACTCCATGAATGAAAAAAAGAGGCTAATTCTTTATTAAACTGATACTAATCAGAAGAGCAACTCACAGGCCTCCATTACCAAACTGCAGGGGGGAATGAATAACAGGGGAGAGTTCACTAAGAATGAAATGTGCCCACTAATAATGTCATTTATTTGTGCATGCTGTTTGTGTTGTGTTAGCATCCAATTCACTAAAGGAATTATGCAAATTAGGTAACAGTGCAAACACATCCCAAAATTAGTGCTGAATGCAATTTGCACAGTGCAATTCCCCATTTTGCAGGCCGGTTGTGTATGCTAGATTGTGGAGGATGAAGAAACTACTTTACAGCATTGCTCCACTGCAGTCCAGGCACCTGAATCAGCTCTTTAAAATGCAGATTGTAATCAATGCCTTGTTTTTGGATATGTGCCCGGTTATAATGCTTTTCTTTATCATTTGATCATCATTAGATGTGGTACTGCTGCCATGATCAATAGAAAATTTACACAAACTTCTCTTTGTGAGAGAATTCTGCTAACCGTCCGTTTTCCACAGAAGTCTAAATGATAAAAGTGTGCTCTTATTGGTTGGCTGATACTATTAAATGCTCTTACATGATGTCTTCTGAACTTCCTCTCAGAAGTGTTATATAGAATTACAGACTAGTGCTTACGGTAATAGCATAACAATTGCACACATGCATATGGAGAGTTTATTAGCACCCTTTACCTTTCAGATGTCAATGCATTGTAAATGAATGATCTGCTTTCCCTTTTCTCTCCAAATGAAATGCTTAAATATGTCTGTCTGAGATCAAATAAACAATAAGAAGAAAGCTGAGCAGTGCCTTTTACAGTGCTTTGCAGAGTCTAAACCAATGGTCTGTGTAGTTTTACGATTTAATTTCATTAGACCCGTCGACAACAACATTCCTCAGAAGTGTCAATTATTTTCGACCAGAGTGCAAAATGTGAGAAGGTTGGAAGGGAACTAACTTTGCTAATTAAAGCTTAAACCCCCAATCCATGTTATATTCTTAGCAGCAATCTTATTTTACAATATACCCTTTTTTAAAGAAATTAATACATTTATTCAGCAAGAATACATTAAATTGGTCAAAGGTGAGGCTAAACAAAGATATATATATATATATTAGGGCTGTCAATCGATTAAAATATTTAATCGTGATTAATCGCACGATTGTTATGAGATGAGTTAACGTGTGATTAATCACACATTTTTATTTGTTCTAAATGTACCTTAAATAAATACATTTCAAGTTTTAATACTCTAATCAACATGGGCATGGACAAATATGGATGCTTTATGCAAATTAATGTTTATTATTATTGAAACCATAGTCAACATAGAGCATGAACACTTGACATGTTTCAAAGGTCATAGATGTTTTTCAAAGAACTTGTTCATGTCTAATAGACACAATACCGGGTTCCCATTACTTATGAATTTGCGCTAACGCATTATTAACCCGTCAACTTTGACAACACTATATATATATATATATATATATATATATATAAAGTATCCTGGAACAATTTCCAGAAAAAAAAAAATTATCAGCACTGTATCTGTTTTCAGCATTGATAGTGAGAAATATTTCCTGAGCACCAATTTAGCATCTCAACTTTGGCGTCACAGGAATAAATTATCTTTTATAAATATATAAATATAAGGTCTTCAAATAATAATAATATTTCACAGTTTTTTTTTTTTTTATTCTAATTAAATAAATGCAGTCAAAAAAATCCCCACCCCTAACAAGTATACAACAACATTACCAAAATCAGTACCAAAATAAACCACTAGGGGCACAGTATCTGCCAGAAAACCGCAAAAGCTTACTCTCTCTGTAAGTATTTATATAATTCAGTGCTGTGGAGCACTCAGCATTGTATCAGAAAACATTCAGGACGAGCATGATGACATTTAGATAGCGCTGGAGGAGAAAATGAGATCCCCTCTAGAAACATGCGGTCTAATAGCCTTTCTGATCAGTAACGCTCATGTGCTGATATGCTTTGTATGTGTGTGTGTGTGTGTGTTTCAGAATGCAGGAGCGGGCGGTACAGAGGGTGTGCACGTGGCTCTTGCTGGTGATTTTGACCCTTCTGTCTCTCTGGGGTCATCTGTCTGATGCCTCCTCTCACCGCAGTCACATCGGTAAGTCAAGGTCAAGATTAATTCGGTCAAGCTTGTTGTTATAGCCTTATTTTCATATCAACCCACAGTGTTGATTATTTTAATGAGCCGTCTCATTAAAAAACAGCTTATGTGAATTGCATGAAGTTAGATTTGGGGCGATATTACCATAAACATTTTCATTCTGTTTTTAAATATCTGAAGTTTGTTTCTTGTGTCTATCTGTACAAGAGATCTGAATGTTAAAAAAGCACAAATCATAGAGAGAAAGCAGCGAGATTGTGTTGACAGCTCAGTGGTGGATGCTTCGATCAGCTTAAAATAATCTTGAGAATGTTCTCTATTTATGAGGAGAAGAGCTGATGGACATTGACGCCTCTGGGGTTATGTAGAGGCCACTGCAGAACATTCCAGTACAAAGTGATAAGAGTTTATTTGTCATAAGCACATGCTTCTTTTATATAGTAATTGAAGATAATGTTGATTCTGATTTATGTAACTGGCTGACACTTTCTAAAGTGAGTAGCATTGCATTCGAGGGGTACATTAATCAGTTTATGAATTCCTGAGATCTCCATGGCCTTCTGATTAGATAAGTAACACTTAAAGTTTGGGATTGGTAAGACTTCTCAGTTTTTTTTTGAAAGAAGTCCCTTATGCTCACCAGGGCTGCATGTGTTTGATACAAATATAGAAAAACAGCAATACTGTGAAATATAATTTCAATTTACAATAACTGTTTTCTATTTTAATATACTTTAAAGTGTAATTTATTCAATGTGATGGCAATGCTGAAATTTCAAGTGCAATTACAGATTGTTTTAATTCAATTCAATTCAATTCAAGATAATTTGCATAGCGTTTTTCACGATACAATCATTGCAAAAGCAGCTTTTAAAGCAGCTTTACAGTGCTAAAAAAGTGATTCAATGATGCAAACAGAATTCAATTCCTCTGTAAAGCAGCTCTAAAAAGACAATAGTAAAAGTCATTATTCAGCTGAAATTAATTCATTGTTGATGCAGTTTGGTTCAGTCATTTGTAACAGTGTAAAACTCTTTACTGTCATGTTGGATCAATTTAAAATGTCCTTGGTGACTATTCTTTCTTAAAAAAAGATAATTTTTAAATGGTAGTGATTTCTCATGTTTTGTCATTTGCTGTAATCTATTTAACTACCTTAAAGGGATAGTTCACCCAAAAATGAACATTCTGTCATCATTTACTCACCCTCAAGTCATTCCAATCCTGTACACTTTTCTTTCTCATGTTGAACATAAAAGAAGATATTTTGAAGAATGCTGGTAATAAAACAGTTGTTTGTCCCAAATGACTTCCATAGTATTTCTAGAACTATAATTGAAGTCAATGGGGACCAACAACTGTTTGCTTCTTCAAAATATCATCTTTTGTGTTCAGCATAAGAAAGAAACTCATGTAGGTTTGGGACGACATGAGTGTGAGTAAATTATGACAGAATTGTCATTTTTGGGTGAACTATTCCTTTAAATCGGCAGTACATCAAATGCAAGTTTTGTTGTTTGTTTATTTTGATATGTTCACCATCTTGCAATATCTACCTGATTTTGTAAACAAGCCGGTTACGCAATGCAGTGTAATTTACTCTTTTTTGGAGTGTATTTGTCCACTAAAATAAATCAAAATGCTATTTTTTTTTAGAAGTGACAAAACTATTTTGAGGAGGGTGATAAACCCCATCATCATTTTCAGACTTATGCAGTAATTTTAAGCTAATTGTTGGATACTATTAATATGAGTTATTTTTTAAATGAAACTCTGGTAAAGTGTTGAGCTTCACAGCCTGTTTCTAATTAATAGAATATAATTAATTATACAGCATACTATTGGAATTAATTGATGTGGCTCGCTAATCAATAGAATGTCATAGAAAATAAAATCTCCTTTCTTGACCACACACTGACAGTAGTTCTTCATTTTGATTGAATAAAGGAGTTAAAGTGAGCCAATCAGAGGTAGGAAATAGTTCAGACCAAATAAACACTACTACTGCTAACAGGTCAGCAAGGTGACTGAACACATAAAAACGAATAACTCTATTATGAGGCTCATCCTCTCAATAAAACTAATATCCCTGGAGAGAAAGACAGAGAGAGTAAAGGAGGAGAAAGGCTGCAGATATGCATTGAAGGGCATAAAGAAGAGAAAGAGACAGAAGTGTGGAAAGAGAGACAGAGACAGATGAGTGTGTCATGAGATGAAACACAGGAAGAGACACGACTCTTGTGGATGACTGCAGTCCTGAGCTCTCCTGCCCTCTGTGTGTGTCTCTGTGTGTGTGTGTGTGTGTGTGTGTGTGTGTGTGTGTGTGTGTGTCTGTATGTCCCGTGCCCTTCTAGCCTGTAAAACATGAGTCTCACTCTGTCTGTCTGACATGTCCTAAACCTGCCCACCCTAAACAAGACACTGAGACCAGTGACATCAAAACTATGAAGAGAAATAGTTCAATTCAGTGGGGATGATGTGTTGCAAGGACACAGAGGAAAGAGTTTATAAAGAGGTTATAAATGTGCAAGAATCTTATGGCCGAACAAAACTGTGGAGGATAGTCTGAAATCTTTGTTTAGTGAATTGGTCCATTGGGATTATTCATAGAGATTACACTCTTCAAAAATAATTAATTTGCTAGTTTTACTTGCTGTTTAGCATATTACATCTTTTTGTAATAGCAAATGTCCCTTTTCATAACTGATGCACATGTTTTAGTCTCATTGTATTTAAGAGTTTAATAGTATGAATGTAGCTCTGGTCTAAAAAAGCTTGTTTTTTTGTGAACTGGTTCAATGGGAAGATTCACACATTCAGGTCACGTTCATGAAGCTTACTGCATCTTTTTTTAAAGCAAAATACTTTTCTCTTTTTATATAATTAGTTTAATATGTAGCACTGTCTGCAAGTCTGACGTTTCAGTGATTTAGTTCATTAGGGTGATTCATGTAAATTAACTAATTGAAAAACAAAACACATAGCTAAACACTGCTTTTACATGACCGAGTTTTCAACCCGTTTTATATATAAGTTTGATTTGTAGCACTGATCTAAAAAACTATTTTAGTGAATTGGTTCATTGGTTTGGAAGATTAACTGCATGTTCAAACATAATCAATTCACATAATCACTATGTACCATCTGTATAGCAAAATATTAAAACTGCTTTTCATAACTGTTATCCACTCATTCTATATCTTAGTAAAATGTTTCAAGTAATATTCAAGTTTTAATTTATTTATTTATTTTTGAACAGCAAAATACTTTTTCTCATGAAGTCTCATGATACTGCTTTTGTACACATTCTTGGTTGTCACAACCCAGTATTAATAGTTGTTTTGTGTAAATGTATCTGTTAAATGTAATGCTTTCACCCTAATTGAGAGTCATTCACTCAAAAGCCTGTTTTAAAACAGATACTTGCAACAAACAACTACTCTTATTAAAATTATACCGCATATTCTTCTATTGAAAGATTTTTGTCTGCTTACGTATCTTTTTACAGATTTTTCTAAGATCAGCTTGACTGCAGTTTAACACTCAATTTGAAGTAGCTCTGAGTTTGGTTGCTTGCCCAACACTGATTGTGTGTTTGAGTGTGTGTGAGGGTCACACTGCCGCACAGCTCGCTGACCGATGATGCTGTCATGTGACAGAACCGAAGCATTTGGTTTTTATGATTTCTGTCACCCCTGACCTTGTTTTATCCCCAATCTGCCGCCCGTCTTATATCCTTTGTCTCTTTCTGTCTGTGTTTGTACATCAACAATAAATCCAGATATTTCTAAGTCACATTCCCTGTTATGTTCAAACACTGATCTCTGAGATGTCAGTGAACATTTTGTATGGATTATATGTTTATAAATAGCATTTGAATGGTGACAAAATAAATTAGCACTTAGTGTTTGTTGGTAACAGATGTTTTTTATAGTTTTCATTTCACTTTTTCAATTTTAGATCATTTTCACAAATGAAGTGATAAAGAGAAAATACTTTCTCATACATTTCCCCCCCACTCACACATGTTTTGTTATATTTCAAAGCTGTTGTATTGCTAGTGATGTATCAGATCTCCTTGAGTATTTAACCAGAATGAGTTTCCAGTGTTTGAAAACAGGTCATTTCAGACTGTCTGACAAAAGATTATAATAACCAATTCACAATCGCAAAACTTATTTTTCATTTCATTTCATTTCATTTCAACTTATTTATCATATTTTTCTTGAGTTCTAGCATGAACTCCGTGCATGATTCTCTGATATGTGTTAGCTCTTCCTGTGACTGTTCACAGCCTGTCCAAGGCGCCCATATGGCCCGTGAGAGACACAGAAGGAGAATTAAAAATGTGATTTTTTTCAAGCACGCTGATCTGTTTCATCTGTGGCATAAAACATGTAGGCCACACCACCATCAACCCTCCCAGAGCTCCCCAGCCTCATTCAGTTTTATTCAAGTATATTTTTCACCACTTTTGGGCTTTAGTGTTGCTATTTTTGAAATCATGTCACTTTGGTAGCAAAGCTATTGTATTCCATTCATTACATAGAAGGGAAGCGTTGACAAATGTTACATTTTCTCCAAGAATGTTTCAGAAATCTAATCGTATGTCCAGCATTTTACACTACTCAAAGGTTTGGGGTAGGTAAGATTTTTTGATGTTTTTGAAAGCAGTTCCTGTGGCTCAGTGGTAGAGCATTGCAGCGCAAACGGTCGTGGGTTCATTTCCCTGGGAATACACATACTGGAAAAAATGTATTGCCTGAATGCACTGTAAGTCGCTTTGCGTCTGCTAAATGCATAAATGTAAATGTAAATGCAAGTCTCTTAAGTTCATCAAGGCTGCTTTTATTAGAAATATATCATTACAATTTAAATGAACTTCTTATTTTAATATATTGTGATTCATTCCTATGATGGCAAAGCTGCATTTTCAGCAGCCATTAGCCTACTTCATTCTTCAGTGCCACGTGATCCTTTGCATATCCACGTTTCTTATTATCAATGTTGAAAACTGTTAATATTTTTGTGGAAAGTGTGATGCATTATTTTCAGGATTCTTTGATGAACAGAAAGTTCAAAATTATAATTTATTTTGAACAGTAGTGTTGTAGTGATGGTTTAGAACCAGAAGTAGACTGCCCAATTCATCTTCCGATCACTCTTTTGAGTAAACCAGGTGTAGATACTACCAGATGTTCTGAATCAATTCATGATTGATTCTTAATCTGAATCACACTCTGAATACCTTGGAGTGGTTTTTCAGTCTGTGAAACTGAAAGAAGATACTTTAGAAAAGAGAATGAAAAGAGTGCTGGATGAAGGGTAACATTTTTCTATAATTAATTTAATTTAATGTATTCGTATTTATGCTTATATTTATTATTAACATATCAAGTAGTAAACATGTAGCAAGTTACGTTTGCCATGAAGGGTAGAGTGTAACTATCTATTTTCAGGTCAGTTTAGCTCATTTTCACTGCTTTACTGTAAAGTATTTTTATGAAACCCTTGTTTCATTAATTATTAGCATTCATTTTCAGTTTAATTTAGATTGTGGCGCCCTTTAAAACTGTCTCTGGACTCCATTAGTGTTTGATTATTCAAAACAATGTTAGTATGTTTTGTGTTTTATTTATAATTTGCTAACTATAATTCTATTGCTTTATTCTGGACATATTTAATACTCTCGCCTGTGATTGGTCCTGTCTGTGTGTGTGTGTTAAGAGTGCACTAAAGTGATTTAAAGTGGGCGTTGCAGGCTGCTTTGAGCTTGATGGGTTTATGTATTCCATCAGAGCATGGTGTTTAATCTCTGAGCAGATGGCAGCAATTCACACTCTCCATAAACAAAAACAGCTTCCTATCCATCAGGCGTCCTGATTATTATCAAACATGTGTTTATGCAGAATTCTGCATAAGAAGGTGCTGACACATTGTTCTTATAGGATAAGGAAAGCGTGCTGATAGGTTTGATTTCTGTGCTCACATTGTGGAGGTGTTATTTTGAGATTGAAAGATAACTTTTACATTATTATACCCTACCTGTGAACCTGTTAATAGATTAATGTTTTTAATATTAGGTATTTCAGTGCAGAGAAACAGTACTGAAAGTTGCTTCTGTTTAAGAGAATATGGAACAACAAACTAGTTAGAAATATTCTCTCCTCACTGTCTTAAAGGCAAGGCAAGTTTATTATATATAGCACATTTCATACACAGTGGTAATTCAAAGTGCTTTGCATAAAAGGAAGTGAAATCGACATTGCAAATAATAATAAAAACAAGGAATAAAAAAAAGAAAAAAGAACAAGGGATAGTTCACCCTGAAATGAAAATGCTCTCATCATTTACTCACCCTCGTGTCATTCCAAACCGAGATTATAATTTTTTTTGTTCTGTGAAACACAAAATAAGATATTTTAAATGTGTATCAACTATATTTTATGGATGTTAATGGGGCATCCAAAATGATTCAAGACACTAAAATGATTTTATTTTAGGATTATGTGTATACTATTATAGTATTTATTCATATTTTGAATTAGCTTTTATTTTTAGATTGTAAAGTTTAGTCATTTTGTGTTTTGTTATTTTTAATCATTCTATTTAGCTTTATTTATTTTTCTATCATTTTCAGTTTTAGTAGTTTTATTAGGCTACCTCAAAATAAACTTAAGTTAGCTGCAAGGCAACATTTCAAACTTTCATGCCAGTGTAATCTTTTCAGTCTAATGTCATTACTTTATTTCACATTTGTTTCACTTCATTTAAATCATTTTAGTTAACAATAAAACAATGCAAATGGGCATGAATCATGATCTTAATGCATGAACCATGATGTTTAGTCACATGATTTGTGAGAACCAAGGAGGTTGGACTTTTAATGTTCATATAACCATATTTAATGTAGCCTGTGTATGCACGTGTTGATCAGTTTTGGTTTGATTTGAAAGTGAACATAGGCATATATATATACAATCAAATGTATATTCATGTTGATATAAGTGACTATATTGCTTCAGAAGTAGTATGATAAATCACCTAAATGTCATTTTGGGGTCTTGAAACTTTTGAACTCCATTGAAATTGACATTAGTTAAACAAAAAAAGTTACAACATTCTCCAAAACATCTTCTTTTGTGTTCCGTTATTTATGACAGGATTGTCATTTGTTGGTGAACTATGCCTCGAAGTCAAATAATAGCAGCCTGTTCTTAGATTGTACATGCAAGTTTGTGAAGGGCTGTCTGAATAGCTTTGTTTAACTGACAAGAGCAGTTTAAAATACGAGAAAACGAGAGAGAAAGAGTGGCATCTCCTGGGACATTTGCCATCACATTCTCACTAGGTGGTCTCATCCGGGTTCTGTATAAATGTGCTGACCCCTTCCACAGGACCTGAGGGAGATCGGTCTCACCGCAAATATGTATTTCAAGATTCAAATGGAGCAAGCACTCTGGGACAGCATGGTGTCCTCTGACATTTGATGAGACTCTGGATGACAAGACGGAAATGAGGAAGAGATGAGTGCGGAGGGAAGGAAGAAACACAGAAGCGCCGGATGACAGGAAAGGGGAAAGGTTCCTTTCCTCTCAAATTGAAGCCAACGAATAACATCTTCAGCTTCAACGGGATTGGACAGCCGTCAAAATGTCCCTTTTCTCTTTACCCCTCCTTTTGTCTCTCTCGAGGGTCTGAAGTGTATAGGAGAACATTTGTTTGAGAGTTGGCTGTTTGCACTGGGAGTTTGACTGAGGTGTGTAAACGTGGGATCGGCCTGAGAAGGAAGGAACACTGACCTCTGAATTATTGGAAGAGGCCTGACCACAGCAGACATGTCATGTGATACTCATGTCTGCCCATGTTCACTTCTCGTTTATTCCCAAAGGCCTCTGTCTCGCATTTCCAAATATTTCAGGAAGTCACAGCATATATGCATTCTTTAAACAGGACTTTAACAACAATATATAGTCAGAAATAAAATCACAAACATGTAAAAGGTTGCATCTCATATATTATAAGAACAAAATATGACAGAATCAAAAGGCTATGTATCTGCATTTTGGTTCAGGCAATGTGACATGAAATCTCTGTTTTTGAAGTAACTAAACTTACAGCTTCATTGTTTGTAGAGAGAGGCGCACCTGCAGATGCAGGTCATTACAATCATATTTTTTTATCTCTCTCTCTATTTCTTTAGTCTGCTAAATTGGAACAACAAATTTTGTATTTAATGCACTTTAGTTATGCATAAGTAGTGCTGAAATCCAATTAAAGATATAGTTTAGTACATTTGATTTGTGCTAAAGTGGAACTATTGCAAGTATACTTCAGGTACACTTTAAATATCTTGCATTTAAAGGCTAATATTATTCAAAAATCATACAATCGTCATCAATAGAGACATTAAAACACAATTCATGTTTAATGTTAAGAAATATGCATTGTGCACAAGTAGTAAAAAAATGTATATCAAGATTTAGTATCAATACTGAGGCAGGTATTTTAGCGAAGAAAATTGTGGTCCCAATATAACCCTATCAAACTTCCAGCCTTGTGTGCCTCTTCTCTCAGTCAATGTGGGCTTGAAGCATGTTATCCATAGCATGTCTCACACTCTCAATAGAGCCCTGCAAGCCCATCGGAACCCGATGGTCGGAACCCAGGCTCAGATCGGGCTCGGATCGGACTCCAGCTGCATTTAGCTTCTCGCCTTTTATTGTGCCCAAATACGAGCACACCACACATGTACTGTATGAAATATTGTTATAATAATTATATTATAAATATTATACATCGCCTATGCAATAGGCATGTACGCAACGCATATACGCACGCATTAGCATACAGGTGACAGTTGACCATGCAGAGCATCAGGGAGAAGTTGGAGCATGGGGAGTTACTAAAAGTTCCCAATGCTTCGGGAAAAGCTGCATTTTGGCCGAGTTTTGTCTGTATTGATATTTGTGGGCATAATTGTTGGTGGTGGTATTATGTTTGAGGCCTATAATAAAAGTTTACCTCTTAGTAGCGTGTGTGTGTTTATGTATAGCAGAGACAGCACGTGTCAGAGAGCGCATGTCAGAGAGCTTAAAGTGATATTGATGTTGGTCTTGGGTCGGCATGAATGTGTTCAAGGGAAATTTTATATTAATATTAATAAACTAGTGTTTTCTAAGTCGGTGTCGCAAGGATGAAGTTGTCTGACACGGGCCGGGCTAGGGCCTATATTTTAGGCCCGTGCATGGCTCTAACTCTCAATAGGTCTCACGTCTTCAATGTGTCTGTGTTTGATGGATGGTGCTTTTTATCTCCATTCAATGGTCTGTAATTAACGTCAATGCTGCCGATGACCTGAAAGAGACGGAGAGCGAGAGATAATCATTAGAGGGGGGAAAAAACAGGTTATGGCAAAGTGCTGGCTGGGCAGATTTTGCGCTCAGCCGTCATTTTACATGAACCTCTCCATTTCACAGTTATCAGGAAGGGATGATCTCCTGTCTGCTGCTACGGTGGACTTAAATAATCTAACACCCCACAGTCCCAAAGAGAGCGTATGCTGGAGGACAGCATGTTTTAACAGATTAGCAGATTAGAGGGTGCAGTAGAGTGGAGATCTCCACCTGCAACGCCGCTCACAGACCCCTTGCTGCCAGCTGCACAGGAAGTAGACAAGACACAAACCAGATCAGAAGTGAGAATAAATATCCACAACATGGCAGTGATCTGAAATGTGTGAGAGAAATATGCTTAAGCTGGATTTATATTTGCTAGTCCTTCAATATTAAAACTTTAAATAAAACACAAATGCTACTAAAATACTAATCCGCTTTTTTGCCCTAATCCGACTTAAATATGACATACTCTTTCTGGGGAGAGAGGGAGAGTGTGTGTGTGTGTGGGGGGGGGAGCCTTTTCTTCCCATTATTTTTATATTTAATGATGTACTTTACATCTGCACAGGAAGTGATGTCATTAACAGCACATTTTCGCCATCTGTCAAAGATATATTTATGACACATTCTGGGAACAGGATGCCTAAATGCTTACTTTCTGTGCAAGAGAGGTCATTATTTCTCCCAGCCGTACAGATTTTCAAAAGTGACGCATAATCACACATGACAGAAATCTGCTTTGGGAAAACAGTAAACAACAACAACTGTTCAGGCCGGCTTGATTGCCTGATATTGCCTGACAGGATCCGTACTTTAGTCTCACGGATTTGTTTTCTTTTACCACACACTGCCGTCATCGTACCTGTCTAAGCTCTTAGCTCTGTTCCTAAACCTGTTGAGCTTCTTTGCTGTCTGCTGCCTACTTAGGCAACTGCTTTCTAAGATATCAGCCGAACAGAATTGGATCCTCATTGACTGGTTTATTATATGTATCATATGGTGTTTAGCTGTCTATTGTGCTTCTTGCAGGAAGTGCACAAGAAAATGTACTCACACTTGACTCATACTGTAGGTTAGCATGTCGCTAAGCTAGCAATGTTGGTATATTGGTTTGCTTTCATTTATTTTCTCTCCAGATTTTTGATTTTGTGGGAAAACTAGCAAAAAAATAAAAAGAGGTTCAAACGGTAATTATGAAATTGCACTGAACACTTTGAGAGTATTTCCTTGGTAAAAAATATGTTTTTTTATTATTAAATATAAATATTTTAGAGATTGTAGTACAGATTCCATTTGGGAAATGTCGTTTTTTTAATCTTTAATTTTGCATAGTAAGTTCAGTATAGAGTGATATGTTAGTATTATTTACTACTATATTTATTCATATTTTGAATGAGCTTTTATGGTCAATTTTGTTATTATGTGGTTTTGGTATATTATGTTTTTGTTTAACATTTCCAAGCAGCATTTTTATTTTATTTTTATATACTTCAGCTTAAACCTGTATTTGGTACTTCAAATTTACATAAGGTTTTTTATTTAATTATGTGTCGTATTTTTTATTTCAGTTTTTTTTTTCAATTAATAAAAAACAATGTTTAACAGTTTTCGTTTTCAAGACTGTCAATATATATATAAATTAACACTTCTCTCAACTTCCTCCACTATCTTTTTCCAATAATACTTTTTTCCCCCAATAGATGCATGGCAATCCATTGATTGCCATTACTCTGAAATATACATGTTTTCTTTCAATTTACAAAACAGCTAAAGCTGTTATCTTAAAAGGAAAAAAGTTATCTTTTGGAAAATCCTTTGTGTCAGCATCCTTAAAATGCCGTCTAAATAGGCAGCTCACTAAGTGTTGGAACAGAGCTATTATATCTGTGGAACTCATTAGAGACACTAGGATTCATAAGAACCATCCTGCTTTAATCGGGTTTATACATGCTCCAATAGACACTACAACAAAAGAGCAATGGGCTTGTACTTTAATAGAGAAACAATCTCTTAATGACTGAAGAGAAAGCGAGAGAGAGGGAGAGAGAGAGAGAGAGTGCATTGGTGCAGGTGTAATTCCATTATCCTCTCAGTAGTGCAACTGCTCCAGGTGTCTGCAGTGCTCGAGAGCAGCAGGGCGTTTCCTCTCATCAAAGCTTCATAATCATCTCGCTAATGAATATAATCACTGCACAAGTGCAGACTGTGATTGGATGGTAGTCTGAGATCAACCCCTCCCATTGATTATAAGCCTTTTAAAGTGACTCATCCTTTCTTGGTTAATGGGCCGCCCAGAAGCGGCTGTCGTGATGGCCAACATACACAGTTACACATAAACTTCCACAGAATTGCATGATTTGATACACTTTGGTGTATTTAATGTTTTGTTTTTCAAAGTAAATGGACATCTTCCAAATACTATGGTTCAGATTCCAGAATCCATTATAAATGTAGTCAATGTACTTAAAAAGGTAAAATGTTATATATATATATATATATATATATATATATATATATATATCATAATATATAATTTCAATTTTTCAGTTTTGGTTTTAGTACTTCAGCTTAAACTTCATTTCAGTTTGTTGAAACTATTTTCTAATTTTTTATTTTCATATATATATATATATATATATATGTGAAGTTGTTAATCTAATATTTATATCTTATTTCAGGTTTAAGTAACTTGTGGTTCACTTTTGTGTATTTCATGCACACTATTATTTAAAAAAAAATATTTTATTATTTTAGTTGTTGTCTTGTATTATAATTAGGTAATAATGGCTTTGTTTATTTAACATTAATGAAAAGAGAATTGCTTTCATATTGTATATTTGTTGTTTCTATAGTATTTTTTTGTATTTACAAATGTTCCAGGTTTTATAAAAGGCTTGCAAAAAATTGCGGCTCACTGTCTAAATGTAACATCTGCATCCGCCATTCATTCATCCAACCGCCAGAGGGAGCCATCTCCCGAATACTGAACACTGCCGGTTCTTCTCTTTCCTCTTCCTGTCTACAACCTGTTATAAGCCATGTTGTTTGTAGATCATGTTGCGAAGTATTGCCAGTTCCCCTGTCTCTACCAAGCGTTTGTTATCTCAGTATTGTTTGCAAGTTAACGTCTCTCTGTCTGTTTCTGACCTCGTCTCTTGGATTCTGTTTTGGATTTGTTTGCTGTCTGGACTGCTGTTTTGGTATTTGACCCTTTGCTTGTTTTTGACCACGCTTACCGCTCGTCTTCCTGAAGTTGTTGTACTGCAATAAACTCTGCACATGGATTCGAATACTCAACCGAGTCAGTCTACATTACAGAATACTTCGCCTGACCAGAATCCAGCGGAGATAACTCAACTACAGGCTGCGTTTGCTTACCAGAATGAATTGATCAAGGATTTTCAAGGCCAACTCTCGTCATTTCGAGCTGCAAATGAACATCTCATGTGCTACATTCAATCTCTCCCACCAACCAGGCCTGATCCGGTAAGAATCTCTTTACCTGACAAGTTTGATGGTTCAGCTGAAAAATGCAGAGGATTTTTGCGTCAGTGTACGATCTATTTTGATAACCAGCCTGAAGCGTTTCAGCTAAATGCTCTTTTATGATGTAATTGTTAACGGGAAAAGCTCTCGAGTGGGCATCAGCTGTTTGGGATCAGGATGACTGTTTAAAGACCTCGTTTGATTATTTCTCCAAACAAATACGGGAAGTTTTTGAATATCCAGCGGGAGGGAGAGATGTTTCGTTACAGCTATTACAGTTACGTCAAGGAAATCTCACAGCAGCCGATTATGCCATTGAGTTTCGCACCCTAGCGGCGCAAAGTGGCTGGAATGAGGTAGCATTGAAACCAGTGTTCAATCAGGGCCTCAGACCGATGTTACAGGCCGAAATTGCATGCAAGGACGTAGGCACAGATTTTCACCAACTGATTTCATTAGCTATAAAGATTGATAACCTCCTACGCAATAACCCACCAAGTTTGTGTGCAACCTCATCTACCCCAGCCACAAATGTTCAGGAACCAGTTGAGCCCATGCAGATCGGATATATGAGTGTCTGTGGAGGAGCATAAGCAGCCAGAGTTAACCGTCTATGTTTCTATTGTGGTCAATCAAGTCATCAGTGTCGTTCATGCCCCAACAAGCTCACCCAGATCAAAGTGAGTACTTCCATAACTACAATGCTGACTAGATGTTTTAACCTTCTCTTAACACTCACCTATGCTAATTCTGCTCAATGTGTTCCAGCGATAATTGATTCCGGCTCTGCATTAAATTTGATTCATCATGAACTGGTCCATGAGCTCAATATACCGATTATCCCATGCATACCACCTATTAACATTATCACCATTAATAACCAACCTATTGGTGGAGGAATTACACATCAAACCGCTCCGGTTACAGTCAAGATAGGCATCTTTCACTCAGAGACCATCTCGTTGTATGTGACATCAACACCCCAGCATCCTATAGTCTTGGGGAATCCATGGCTAGCTATTCATGATCCACAGATTTCCTGGAATTCCAAAGAGCTCACAAAGTGGTCACCATATTGCTACCGCCATTGTCTCCGACGCCAGTTACAACTCCCCTGTTTAACCACTAGCATTGAAAGTCCGGCAACTAATGAACCAGTTTATATTCCCCCAGAGTATTCCGACTACAGCGAGGTCTTCAGCAAAACCAAAGCCACCCAGTTACCTCCACATCGCCCCTGGGACTGCGCCATTGAATTGTTACCAAACACTGCACCTCCAAGGAGCAAGGTATATCCATTAACCATTCCAGAAACGCAGGCCATGGAGAAATACATTGAAGAGGCCTTAGAATCTGGTTTCATCCATCCTTCCACATCACCAGCGGCATCTGGTTTTTTCTTTGTTGAAAAGAAGGATGGAGGTCTACGCCCCTGCATAGATTACTGTGGTCTCAACTCCATTACCATCAAAAACAGGTATCCTCTTCCATTAGTTCCTTCTGCATTAGAACAGTTACGCGAGGCCACCATATGCACTAAATTGGATCTGCGCAGTGCCTATAATTTAATTAGAATCAGAGAGGGAGATGAATGGAAGACAGCTTTTATCACCACCAGGGGGCACTATGAATACTCCGTTATGCCATATGGCCTAGCTAACGTGTTCCAATCCTTCATTAATGAGATTTTCCGTGACATTCTGAACTGCTACGTTATAGCTTACATCGATGACATTCTGATCTACTCAAAGACACGTGAGCAACATATCCTTCATGTAAGAAACGTCCTGTCTCGGTTACTGGCTAACCATTTATATGTTAAAGCTGAGAAATGTGAATTCCACGTCTCAAGTACCACCTTCCTTGGCGACAGGATCAGTCCAAAAGGAGTAGAGATGGACACTGGAAAAGTCGATGCAGTCATGGAGTGGCCACGTCCTACCACGGTTAAGGAATTGCAAAGGTTCTTGGGATTTGCAAATTTTTATAGGAGGTTTATCCGTAATTACAGCTCCATTGCAGCCCCCCTAACCTCTTTGCTTAAGGGTAAGCCAAGGAAATTATCCTGGACTCAGCCTGCTCAGGTAGCCTTTGAGACACTGAAAACCAGCTTTACTACTGCCCCAATCCTGAAGCACCCAGATCCTGACTTACCATTCATTGTGGAAGTAGATGCCTCTGACCTCGGCATCGGAGCAGTTTTATCTCAGAGACATGGAAACCCTGGTAAAATATTTCCCTGTGCTTTTTTTTCCAGAAAGCTAAACACTGCAGAAAGGAACTATGATGTGGGGAACAAGGAACTGTTGTCTATCAAAGCAGCGCTGGCCGAATGGAGACACTAGTTGGAAGGAGCTCACCATCCTTTTCAAGTTATTACTGATCACAAGAATTTAGAATACATCAAGTGTGCAAAGCGTCTCAACCCAAGACAAGGCCGCTGGTCATTGTTCTTTACTAGGTTTCAGTTCACAGTCACTTATCGCCCAGGAAACAAGAACGGTAAAGCTGATGCTCTGTCACGAAGATTTGACTCTAATGAAACTCCTTGCTGCCAAGGGCCAATTCTACCCCCTTCAGTTATTGTGGCACCCATTCGTTGGGATATAATGGAGGAACTACAACGAGAACAGCAGACAGAACCAACTCCCCCAGAATGTCCTCCTGCCTTTCATTATGTCCCAGGGTCTCTTCGCCAGCGAATCACACAATGGGTGCACACATCTCTGAGCTCTGGGCATCCTGGCATTCAACGGACAATAGAACTGATACGTAACTCCTTTTGGTGGCCTAGTTTAATTAAGGATGTTGCTATGTATGTCAAGTCTTGCAGTGTGTGCAGTCAATCCAAGACACCCCGAGAACTCCCAGCTGGTCTCCTAGAACCCCTGCCAATTCCTCAGCGTCCCTGGTCTCACCTGGCTGTGGACTTTGTTACAGATCTTCCCAGTTCCAATGGCTACACCACAATTCTGGTAATTATTGACCGCTTCTCTAAAGCATGTCGTCTTATCCCTCTAAAGGGCTTACCCACAGCAATAGAAACTGCTCAAGCATTGTTTCACCATGTGTTTCGTGTCTATGGAATACCTGAGGATATAGTCTCTGACAGGGGCTCACAGTTTACATCTCGCGTTTGGCGAGCTTTCTGCAAACAATTGGACATTAATGTGAGCTTAACATCTGGCTATCATCCCCAGGCTAACGGGCAGGTTGAGAGATTGAACCAAGAATTGGGGCGTTATCTCAGATCTTACTGTAGTCGAGAACAACAACGTTGGAGTTAATTTTTACCTTGGGCGGAATATGCGCAGAATTCACTCACACATTCATCTACAGGACTCACCCCCTTCAAGTGTGTTCTAGGTTATCAGCCTCCCATGTTCCCTTGGTCTGGAGAGTCTTCAGAAGTGCCTGCGGTGGACGATTGGGTCAGAAGAAGTGAACGGGTGTGGGACGGTGCCCGTGTGAGGCTGCAGAGGGCAATCAGAGCCCAGAAAATCAAGGCAGACCGCAGGAGGCATCCCCATCCTAATTACCAGCCGGGTCAGAGAGTTTGGTTGTCAACTCGAGATCTGATTCGGCGGCTGCCCAGTAGGAAGCTAAGCCCACGGTATGTAGGCCCATTTCGTATCTTACGACAAATTAATCCAGTAACATACAGGTTGGAGCTTCCTGCTCATTACCGTATTTCTCCTTCTTTTCATGTATCACTGTTGAAACCGGTCCACCCTGCTTCCGGCCCCACTACTGAGGAGAGGGAACCCCCTCCACCCATTGACATTGATGGAGCCCCGGCTTACCGGGTAGAGGAGATTCTGGATTCGAGGCATCTTGGGGGCCGGTTGCAATACCTGGTGGACTGGGAAGGCTATGGTCCAGAGGAGAGATCATGGGTAGCCGCCAAGGACATCTTAGACCCATCCTTGACCGAGGAGTTCCACCAGGCACACCCGATCGTCCTGCACCCAAATCAAGGGGACGGCCAAGAAGAACACCTGGAGGTGTTCTTAGAGGGAGGGATTCTGTAACATCTGCATCCGCCATTCATTCATCCAACCGCCAGAGGGAGCCATCTCCCGAATACTGAACACTGCCAGTTCTTCTCTTTCCTCTTCCTGTCTACACCTGTTATAAGCCATGTTGTTTGTAGATCATGTTGCGAAGTATTGCCAGTTCCCCTGTCTCTACCAAGCGTTTGTTATCTCAGTATTGTTTGCAAGTTAACGTCTCTCTGTCTGTTTCTGACCTCGTCTCTTGGATTCTGTTTTGGATTTGTTTGCTGTCTGGACTGCTGTTTTGGTATTTGACCCTTTGCTTGTTTTTGACCACGCTTACCGCTCGTCTTCCTGAAGTTGTTGTACTGCAATAAACTCTGCACATGGATTCGAATACTCAACCGAGTCAGTCTACATTACACTAAAAAAAAAGATATTAAAAGAAAGAGATCAAACCACTCTGGTGGTCCATGCAGAGAGAGATGTAACTGTTACAGCAGAGCAGGGTATTGTATATGTAGTGGGTGACACTAGAGAGCATGTTAAAAGGGTTTTTAATGGGACGCCCATATTCCCAATCCATCTAGCCTCTGTTTTAACACACGCCTCCACTCGTGCAGACTGCAATAAAGCACACACAGCTATTGAAGCCTGCTCTAGCAGACACACAGACACACACACACACACACACACACACACGCGATGGAACAAACCCAACCAAAACTACATCATTAAAAGAGCATGATCAGCATCGACCTGATAATGATTGTGGTCATTTTTCATTAGTTTAGTCTTTGTATGGTATCTCTTAAGATTGACAGGTTTCTGACTGTATTCTGTATTGACTGATCACTCGATTCTCTCTTGCTTTTATACTGTATTTGTGTGTGATATTGATCCGTAATCTCTATGAATTGTGATGTGTGGGGATCTGGTGAACTCTGGTGTGGGGTGGAGGCTAGCTCAAATTGTCCTCTGAAATAGAACCTGATTGAAATGGCCATAAAATGACACAGGCTTTAAAAGCCATGTCATGAAACTCCCCCTCACGAAGCGGGAGGACAAATCTGCTTGTAAAAGTGAAATACGTCCCTTGGGATGTTTATAGGGCTAGATCTCTAGAGGAGATCAGATGTCATCAGACTCAGCTTTCAGGCCAACTCAACCAATCAAAGCACATATTAAACAAAAGATATATCATTATATTACATTATATATTATGGCAGAAATATTTCATGTTTGAATTATTTGTGTGTAACCTAGACCTCTATTTCCTGACATCGCACACTCCCTCAACACGTTACAATAATACGCATAAGACCACAAACACCACACGCTAGATCACATACTCTGTCAAGCCTCTGCAATCTTCGGTTTGTATAACATGTTTAAATAATGTATAAGATTACGTGTTTGAATGACGCAGAATATGCTAGTGCATTGGGAGATATTTTTAGTTACATTATGAATGACATAAGTTTGTGTGATCGCTGTGCTCAGCTCAACATGGATAATACACAGAATGCACAGATGTTAGCAGTAAGTATGCTTACATAAGCTACATGTCCACAGTAGTCATGTGTGAAATGGAACAGGTGGATACATTTACAGTAGTAATAATTTAACACAAACTACTTCCAATTTACACAGACAGTCACATGGGGAGCAAAGAGATTCTGATTCATGGAATAATCGGAAATTACATTAAAAGGTGTCTAGAGCAATATTGTTGTGATGAACTAACACATTTTGGTAGATGAGTTATTCCTTGCCATACTGTTGGAGCAGTGTGTTCAAGTGTATCATGGTGTTTATTCAACTGGACACTTTTAGATTCATTCATCCATCCAAAATATTTGTATTTAAGAAGAAAAAATTATTTAAACTACAGTTGCCATATAATAGAATTAAGTCAATTTTAAGTCAATTACAATTTTGGGAAATTATGCATAATACAAATATTCAGTTCATCTGATATTTACCATAATTTTTTCATTGTTTTGTTCTCACATCACATATTTCACTTCAATCATGTTCTTTAGGGACCATGTTGACTCCTTGGTAAGCAAGTACTGTACATTAATTTGATATTCACAGTAAATATATATATTTGTAATAATTTTCTGTTTTTATTATTTATTTATTGTTTAGATTTTTTTTGTTAACCGTGGCCTTCATATAAAAAATACAAAAGTTGAAATCTGTAAGGTTTATTGAAAGTCAACTCACATTAGACACAACCGCATGTACAAGAATCTAAAACCCTAAACCAAGGCAAAACCAGAGAATTTTGATTAGATATAAAATGAAGAAAGGCATACAACTGAAGAAAACAAACATGACCAAAACACAACACATGGTC
This sequence comes from Gymnocypris eckloni scoliostomus, assembly GCA_027564155.1. Lineage (NCBI taxonomy): Eukaryota > Metazoa > Chordata > Actinopteri > Cypriniformes > Cyprinidae > Gymnocypris > Gymnocypris eckloni. The sequence goes on from CM050420.1 coordinate 15,736,619, forward strand.
TTGTACCCTCATATTTCTAGCGGTTGTTCTCGCTGCCTCAGTGCAGTAGCTTTCTAATGTGTAAGTTTGTATTGCCGAGAAATAATTTCAATTTGAATGAGCTTTCAAACCAAGAGATGGAGCGATAAAAAACCATTACCTTCAGCAATGTGTCTCTTTATACATCTGGGGCCGGTTGCATAAACTGTTTAGACTAGTCTTAAAAAGTTAGCCATCTAATTGTTTTTCTTCAAGACTGGCCATACCTTTTTTTATTCAGTTATGAAAAGGTAGATTGGTCTTATTTTCATAGGAAAAGTAAGACCGATTACCCCTTGGCAACTGCTAGTTGGTCAAATTAGTTCTTAAGACACAGTCTTAACATGGTGGCTAAGTTTATACAACTGGCTCCTGGTCTTATGAACTGTCAGATTAATATGAGAACATGAATCTGCCTTCATTGCATTGTTTTATAAAACCTGCCAGGAATCTGCTTACAGTGTAGTGGTGCAGTGAACAAACAACTGAGTTCTATACACACAAGCATAGTGAATTCAGTGATATATTAAAGCCTTCCAAAAGATCGATAACGAAATGAAAGCTTAAGACCTGCTAGTATAACACAGTAACTTCAACAATAGCTTTGTGCTCTTCTCACTACACTTCTCTGTTGGCAGAATATCTCTTTGATAGATATATTTTTATTCCCTCTTCCTTTCCCCTTCTGTCTCTCTGTCTGTAGAATATGAGGTAAAATTTGATATAGAGAGTTATAGATATTGTCAATCTCCTGAAGATCTTCCTTCCTCCAGAGTTTAGATCCAGCACTGCAATATCACACATGATTTTCAAATATAAACTCCTTGATTAAGATATGTTTCACCTGGATTTGTGTACTAAACCCAACACATTTTATTATGAATTTAGCAACTTCAAAACAGTGTGCCCTTTAAAAAAAAGTCAATTATTTGTGTATATTTCATGCTGTTTCTGTCGGTTTTGTGTGAACCTCCTAAAAGCATCTGTAAAACCATTAGCTCGTCTTTGTGCATGTGCATATGAATATGTTTATGAAATATGAAAAATATGAAAAAGCTGATTTTAAAGCTATGCCACAGGGGATGTGCTTTCAGAGACATAATAACTCTCAGTTTCCCTACAGACATTTGAGATCTTTGAATGAGAAACTGTTTGATAAATCAGTGTGGGATGGTATAATTATACAGATAAACTGGCTCTTGAAGGCTGTGTTTTGTGTTGGCATATCAAACACTTCCCATCATCATTATGACCACCAGTAATTACAGTAATGTGTTGTGATATGTTATTCAGAATTTAAATAAGAAAGCCTTTTAAATTCTAATTCCCAAATGTGAAATTAACTTTAATAGACTGCAGTCAGGGTAGTGCCATATTTAATTTTTTTGTCAGGAATGAAAACGAGGCTGTGAGGGATAGAATTACTGTGCATTTATTGAATTGTACTGTTGTTCATCATCAATAGATTGAAAGTTGGTCAGTATTTATTTGTATAAAGTTATGTGAAAACAATGTGTTGGACACTTTGTGTGATGTATTACAAATATATTCAATATCAGGAAGTAAATAGAGGAAACTAATGATGACATAAGCTATTTGTGGCGTCGTGTTGAAATTCAGAATTTTGTCTAACCCAAGTCTGTACATGAAGAAATTGCAATTAATGCCAATCTATGTTATTTGAAGGGTTCATTTTGGTTCTTTTGTTTAGCCTTGGGCAGGGTATAAACCTGAAGATCTCAAAAGCAGAGCAGTGATATATGAGAGCCCAAGACAGAGAGTTTCTGGAGACTAAGTGAGCTGTTTTAGTAAATCCGACAAGCACCATGAAGATATCATTAACATACTGAGCAATTAACAGCATCTCCTGTGGCTAGTAAGGTGCAGAATTCAAATCTTTTTCCTTCCATCCTACTGATTTCTGATGCATCGAGCCCATCCCTGTCGTCTTGTGTGGCCCCACGATACCAGAAAGCTATCGCCCTCTTATTCCGATTACACAAATATTTGCATTTGGCATTTACAGCTGATTTGGGTGGCACTCCCTCTGAGCTACGCAATGTTTCCCTCACAAATTGAAGGTTTTCTGTCTGTAATGTCTGACTAATATAATTCATCCTACTGAGAGGATCCAACACTCGCACTATTTACATCTTGACATTTCAATCAGCAGACTTTGATAAGTTGTATTAAAACAAGCAGAGAGGAAACCACACAGAAACTGAGAGAATATCTCAGTCTCACTGTAAAACAGATTCAAAACGAAAAGAGGAAAAATAGCATAGACCCTGGAGCACAAAACCAGTCATAAGTCACACAGATATATTTGTAGCAATAACCAAAAATACATTATCAAAGAGTCAAAGTTATCATTTTTTCTTTTATGCCAAAAATCATTAGGATTTTGAGTAAAGATTATGCTCTATAAAGATATATTGTAAATATCCGTAAATATATAAAAACTATTTTGATTCGAAATATGCATCGATAAGAACTTCATTTGGATAACTTTAAAGGTGATTTTCTAAATATTTAGATTTTTTTGCACCCTCAGATTCCAGATTTTAAAATAGTTGTATCTCGGCCAAATATAGTCATATCAGCTTTCAGCTTTCAGATGATGCATACATCTCAATTTAAAATAAAAATTGATCCTTATGACTGGTTTTGTGGCTGATGACTGGTTTATATATATACATTCACTGGCCACTTTATTAGGTACACCTGTTCAATTGCTTGGTAAAACAAATTGCTAATCAGCCAATCACATGGCAGCAACTCAATGCATTTAGGCATCTAGATGAGGTGACTTGACTAGAGGTGATAAAAAGGCAACAGTAACTCAAATAACCACTCAATACAACTAAGGTATGCAGAATGCATCTCTGAACGCTCAACACATTGAATCCTGAAGCAGATGGGCTACAGCAGCAGAAGACCACACCGGGTGCCGCTCCTGTCAGCTAAGAACAGGAAACGGAGGCTACAATTCACACAGGCTCACCAAAATTGCACAATAGAAGATTGGAAAAATGTTGACTGGTCTGATGAGTCTTAATTTCTTCTGCGACAGTTAGATGGTAGGGTCAGAATTTGGCGTAAAGAACATGAAAGCATGGATCCATCCTGCCTTGTCTCAACGGTTCAGGCTGCTGGTGGTGGTGTAATGGTGTGAGGGATATTTTATTGGCACACTTTGGGTCCCTTAGTAATTGAGCATTGTGTAAACGCCACAACCTATCTGAGTATTGTTGCTGACCATGTCCATCCCTTTATGACTACAGTGTACCCATCTTCTGATGGCTACTTCCAGCAGGATAATGCACCACGTCACAAAGCTCAAATCATCTCAGACTGGTTTCTTGAACATGACAAGGAGTTCACTTTACTCAAATGGCCTCCACAGTCACCAGATCTCAATCCAATAGAGCATCTTTGGGATGTGGTGGAACGGGAGATTCGCATCATTCATGTGCAGCCAACAAATCTGCAGCAACTGCATGATTCTATCATGTCAATATGGACCAAAATCTCGGAGGAATGTTTCCAACACCTTGTTGAATCTATGCTACAAATAATTAAGGCAGTTCTGAAGGCAAAAGTGGGTCAAACCCGATACTAGCAAGGTGTACCTAATAAAGTGGCCAGTGAGTGTGTGTGTATATATAGCTATATATTTATAGCTGGCAAATAAACCTGGCATAGTATGCTACAAATGTTGACTCCTTACCAAATTACCTTAGCTCTTCTTTTGTTAGTTGCTTTGGATAAAAGCATCTGTTAAATCCATAAAGGTACACGTAAGTTACAACCCAAATTATGGAAACGTTGGGATGGTTTCTTAATTTGAATAAAATGAAAACTAAAATAATTTCAAATCACATGAGCCAATATTTTATTCACAATAGAACATAGATAACATAAATGTTTAAACAGAAATTGTAAAATGTTATGCACAAATTGAGCTCATTTCAAATTTGATGCCTGCTACAGGTCTCCCAATTAGTTGGGACGGGGGCATGTTTGCCATGGTGTAGCATCTCCTCTTCTTTTCAAAACAGTTTGAAGACATCTGGGCATCGAGGTTATGAGTTTCTGGAGTTTTGGTGTTGGAATTTGGTCCCATTCTTGCCTGATATACGTTTCCAGCTAATGGAACGCTGATAACGTTAAAAACGTCACAACATTTCCGGAATTCGGTTTGTAAATAATAATTATATATATATATATATATATATATATATATATAATATTATGTTTAATATATAATATAGTTTTCTCTATAAATGATGCATACATACATAAATACATGGGAAAGAGCCAAATAAGAAATTGTGAAGTACTAAATAGAAAGACAGAAATGAAAACCCAGGACAAAGTGGGTGGCGAGAAAGCGAGAAATGAAGAGAAAGAAAGAATAAAGAAGCATATCTCCCCTAGGACAAACACACACTCACAGACCCCCGACCCAAACTCCTCCCGGGCGCTATATGACAGTCTGTGTGTGTGTGTGTGTGTGTGTGTGTGTGTGTGTGTGTGTGTGTGTGTGTGTGTGTGTGTGTGTGTGTGTGTGTGTGTGTGTGTGAACAACGCCTCAGTTCAAATCTTCAGGGGCCATATTGTGGAATCCCATCATGTTGGGAACACAGAAATGGAATGCCCTGTCACTGCAGTTAGTGAGAATGCATGATGAGAAAGAATATGGTTGAAAGAATCGTTTCTCTGCTGAGAGGTCGATCTCTCGGGACGGTTGACATTTACACATTTTGCACACACACACACACACACACACACACACACACACACACACACACACACACACACACACACACACACACAGCACAGGCTGTTGACCAGCAGCATCAACCCCCATTTTGACCCAGCCAGGATGGATTAATCTGATGAGGTAATGTGTGCGGAGATTGAATTGATTGGCTGTTTCACCCTGCGCTGCCCATCCACTGAAGGACAGAGCTATTCCAAAAGCAACATAAAACATGCTCTGTTCTGAAGGATATTTCATTCTGGCACTCACAAGAATTTCCTCTTCCAACTAGCTAAAGGTCATTCCATTCGAACACTGTTGTAACATTTGATCATGTTGGTTGGTTCATTTTAGTCCTTTACATCACAGCGGTTCCATTGCTTAGCCTGTTCCTCATGTTTAGTGTACAGGTCTGTTCACACAAGGTCTGATGCAATTAAATGACTCAAAAGTACAGAAAAAAAATCTGTCCTGAAACTTTTCACACCAAGTCCAATTCAGAATTTTTGTACAATGCAAAAATCTATTTATTTAATCTTTTTTTTTATTAACAGAACCCTACATCTTATACAATATATCGTGAAATGATTTTACTTGTTTTGAAAGTAAATACATGCTATTTGAAATGTATCTACCTTTATTTAAGGTAAAGAAGACAAAACCTTTAAATGGGGTAAGAAAAAAATTACTTTAAGATATAGTCTTTGGAATAATTTTGTAACTTAAATTTGCAACTAAATCTTGAAGGAACAAAAATAATGTTAATCAAGACTAAAATAATATTGAATATATATTTATATTTATGTATTTATTTAGCTAGCTACTGTAACTTGCAGTATAATTCTCTTACTGAATTAACTGCTCAGCATCCTTGCAAACATAACTTCTGAATACAAAATGATAGTTACAGTCTAATATGTAAAGAAGTTAATAGAGATAATGTTTTGTTTAAAATGTCATTATTGCTGCAAATAGGCTTTTACTTGTACGTCAATTCCAATTCTCTGCATGTGTCTATCCTGAGTGTTTATTATTAGTTATAAAGGCAGACCAGCAACAGAATTATGATGTCATTGTGTCTATATCCAAAACCTTCATATAAACTGACTTGAACAAACAGCTGGCTTTAGAAAACTGCAGTTTTTTTCATGAAAACTAAAGCCAAAAACTAAGGCACAACTTGCTTTTCATGACCAATAAATCTGAACAAGCAAGTGAGATTTGAAATAGGAGGCCAGCACAGATTTAGAGGTTTTATTTCAGGTGATATTAAAAAAAGCGCCCTAAAGCTGCAGTATCGATCTTTGTGCAAGCCCACATAAGAGTCCCTGTACCAAAAGTCCCTTCACAAACAGGGATCAGAAACTTTATACCACCTAACAGTTAGAAGAGCATCCCCGTAAACACGGCGGCTGATGGTAAACCCGCTCCAGCCATTAAGAGTGTTCAAAGTATGTTCAAAAGCTCAGACTACATTTCAGCTGAAGCCTCTGGTGTTTGCAGGGTAAAAACCACTAAGCTGTACTGATGCACAATAAACTGTTTTGAATGCTTCAGACAAGGTGGGTGGATTGAGAAAGCTCGAGAGCGATCTTTAAAAAAATGAATTCAGACGTTTGTTTTTCACTCATTATCTGCGTTTTCTCTTTTCTCTAATAGAGCTCTGTGTTTTTCTGTCTTGCAGTTTCAGTTTTAACGTTTCAAAGGCATGTCTACAAATTTCTCTGAGAGAGAAAAACACTTTTCATTGACGTGATATTGAGATAGTGAAGATCTCTACTAGAATTTCAATCATTTTGAAGGCCTAGCAAGTAGCCATCAGGCACCCAGAGCGGTTCTCTTATTATTATTTTTGGTTATGTCTTCTTTTCATCTCTGTGACCCTCAGAGCTTTAATTAAAGTTCTCCAAAAATACTGGGGAAAGCTTGTATGTTTCCTGCAGAAGAAAAACAGGCCTAGATTATTTGGACAGAGTAAAGTGTTGCTATAAAAAATAGCTATTATGAATATAAATTATGGCAATTTAACGTTTTTATTTATTTCAATTAATTATATTAAGAATAGCACAATAAAAACTTGTGCATGCCCCCTGACCTATGTGCAGAATTACAGTCAAAATATTTTTTGTAATATAAGTATATAAAACAAAGACTATTGGAGTGTTTCAGTCTTTCTACTTCAACATGTCACATCTAATTCAATGTTTCTTGCCATTTATTTATAACGAATTGTGAAATTTACTGGCAATTTCTGAGTGAAAATTGTTTCTTTAGTGTACTAAAACCATAAAAATACTTTTAACTTACAAAATATCATAAAACATCTTGCTCATGTTGGAATATACTAAAAAACACTGAAAAAACACAAAATGTTTGACCCTGGACCACAAAACCAGGAATGACATTTATACATAATCTGAAAGCTAAATAAATAAGCTTTTTTTGTTATGATAGGACAATATTTGGATGAGATACAACTATTAAAAAATCTGGAATCTGAGGGTGCAAAAAAAATCTAAATATTGAGAAATTCGCATTTAAAGTTGTCTAAATGAAGTACTTAGCAATGCGTATTACTAATCAAAAAATTAGTTTTGACATTGTAGGAAATGTAGAAAATATCTTCATTGAAGATGATTTTTACTTCATTTACTTAGCATCCTAATAATTTTTTGCATAAAAAACAATCAATATTTTTTTGACCCATACAATTTATTTTGAGCTATTGCTACTACTGCTACAAATATACCCGTGTTACTTAAAACTGGTTTTGTGGTGCAGGGTCACATATATCCTTCAAAAAAGAAAAATAAATAAATAAACATTGAAATAAATTGAACAAATAAAATAAAATGTGATTCAATTGAAATATCAATTTAATTGTAATGACAAATTAAACTATATATATTATTTTATTAAATGAATTACTTAATTGTTTTACTGGATTTATTCAATTAATCTTATGAAAATGTATTGATTAACACTAACTATAAATATTGCATTAAACAAAGCTGTACCTAGCATAAGAGCAGGAAAATGTGTGCATGCGGTAAGAGACTGTGGTGAAATCACTGACTGCAGGTGTGCCTTTGTAAATGAGATGCTGACTGCAATGTCATTCAGAGACAAACGTTCTTAAGAAATGTATGTGTGTGTGTGTGTTGTTGCAGTGCACGTGAAGGCTGGCACATGTGATGTGATTGCAGCCCACCGCTGCTGTAACAGAAATAAGATCGAGGAGCGATCACAGACGGTTAAGTGTTCCTGCTTCCCAGGACAAGTCGCTGGAACAACAAGGGCAGCACCCTCCTGTGTGGATGGTAAAATGAACCTTCAATTCATTTCAATTCCTATTTTCATGTATTAAGGGTTTGGATGAACTATAATGTTTTGCAAATTCGCCCCTATATACACAAGATTAAAAGGTTAAATAAGAAATGGTGTCCTGCATTTTTCATTCTTTTACTCCACCTCTCTCCTTTTCTCACATTCTCTGTCTTTCGGGCTCTTTGTCTCCCTCAGCTGTCTGGCTGTTTCATTTAATATTGTGTCAACACTGTCCACTTGACAGAGAAATCGATCGTTATCTTATTTTGCCTGACTGTAAGCTCAGGAAAAAATAACTCAAGTGTCTCTACACACAGCGCTCTGCGTGAGAGGAAATGTCAAATAAGCCATGTTTCACCCCATCTCATGCTTCATTCTTTCTCTCTGTATCATCTCCAATAGATCCTCATCTGTTTGCCATTTTCTTGCTCCTAAGCTGCTCCATGATCCTCTGTATTTTAAGGGGGTCATATCATTTTTTCCCCATTTTATTTATTTCCCTGGAGTCCACTTACAATTTTAACTGAGATACTAAAACACTCTTAATTTGTAGGGCTTACATTTTAATGGAATTAATTACTTTAAATAGAATTCATTACAGATGGGTGAAAGATGGACGCCTTTGGTTGTTGTATCACATCTAGCATTATAATTGGCACATTTTTAAGAGGTCGTTCAAAAATGCATTCAGTTGTGTTCCATCCAGCTGTTTTTGAGCACATGTGCATATCCTGTTTAAGTTATTCTGTTCTGCCTGCTCTTGATAAGCATGATTTGGTGAAGCATATTGCCTTTAGTAGTGTACATGTCAGGGAGCATGATTAAATGCATGGATTTTTTATAATTGAGTGCAATAAATTAACAAGATAAATCAACAGCTCTAGTAATTTAGTTGTCCGTGCCAATTTTGCACCCTTTATTCAACCCTCAGAAATGAGCAGGCTGCATTTGCTATGACCTCTATGACATCATTTACAATTGCCACATATTTCTTTGCAAAGCCTGCACTACATTTGGGAAAAGATTATCTGCACTGAAATAGTTTGAGACCTATACATTTCTTTCAGTGAGTTTCTTCAAAAGTAAATGCAGAGTTGTAGGTGCTACATCATCTAGAAACAATGCAACATTTTCCTGATTTGATTCCCTCCATTCCATGATATGATCCCTACTTCTTTTAAGTGAGTGTGTCTGTTACTGACCTTACTGTGTGTTTGTTCATGTTCCCTGTGATGTGTGTAGCGTCTATAGTAGCTCAGAAGTGGTGGTGTCAGATGCAGCCGTGTTTGGATGGTGAGGAATGTAAAGTCCTGCCTGACCTCACAGGCTGGAGCTGCAGTACAGGAAACAAGGTGAAGACCACCAAGGTTAGTATACACTCACACACACCTCATAACACCCACCTTTTGGCCTGTGGGATGCAGTAACTTTCAAAGCTGTCAGGGTCATTCACACTCCAAGTGTAATACTCCAGCATAAAACACATCACACCGAAATATTAAGTAAAACAGTCAGTATTTATTAGATTAATTTATTTTATTTCCTTATCTGATGTTGTTCACGCACACACACACACAGGCAACTTTATTAGGTACACCTTGCTAGTACCGGGTTGGACCCCCTTTTACCTTCAGAACTGCCTTAATTAATCGTAGCATAGATTCAACAAGGTGTTGGAAACATTCCTCAGTGGTGTTGGTCCATATTGACATGATACAATCACACAGTTGCTGCAGATTCGTCGGCTGCACATCAATGATGCGAATGTCCCGTTCCACCACATCACAAAGGTGCTATATTGGATTAAGATCTGGTGACTGTGGAGGCCATTTGAGTAAAGTGAACTCCTTGTCATGTTCAAGAAACCAGTCTGAGATGATTTGAGCTTTGTGACGTGGTGCATTATCCTGATGGTAGTAGCCATCAGAAGATGGGTACACTGTAGTCATAAAGGGATGGACATGGACACTACCAGCCTGAACCGTTGAGACAAGGCAGGATGGATCCATGCTTTCATGTTCTTTACACCAAATTCTGACCCTACTGTCTGAATGTAGCAGCAGAAGTCGAGACACATCAGTCCGGTCAACGTTTTTCCAATCTTCTATTGTCCAATTTTGGTGAGCCTGTGTGAATTGTAGCCTCCGTTTCCTGTTCTTATCTGACAGGAGCGGCACCCGGTGTGGTCTTCTGCTGCTGTAGCCCATCTGCTTCAGGGTTCGACGTGTTGTGCGTTCAGAGAGGGTATTCTGCATATCTTGGTTGTAACAAGTGGTTATTTGAGTTACTGTTGCCTTTTTATCATCTCTAACCCGTCGGCCCATTCTCCTCTGATCTCTGACATCAACAAGGCATTTTCGTCCACACAGCTGCTGCTCACTGGATATTTTCTCTTTTTCGTACCATTTTCTTTAAACCCTAGAGATGGTTGTGCGTGAAAATCCCAGTAAATCAGGCATTTTTTTTAAATACTCAGATCAGCCCGTCTTGAACCAACAACCATTCCATGTTCAAAGTCACTTAAATCCCCTTTCTTCCCCCATTCTGATGCTCGCTTTGAACTTCCGCAAGTTGTCTTCACCTCATCTAGATGCCTAAATGCATTGAGTTGCTGCCATGTGATTGGCTGATTAGCAATTTGCGTTACCAAGCAATTGAACAGGTGTACCTAATAAAGTGGCCAGTGAGTGTATATTTCCAATGGGCTTGTTAGTGGTTTTTAATTTTTTTGCGTTGAAATATACAAGCAATGATGCCTTAGAATGTGGCTAAAATGTGTCTCTCAGTATTTAAAATATGGTCTAGATAGGCAGCACACCAGATTTTGGAACAAAGCCTGTCTCTCTTTCTCTCTGTGACCTAATTCCTCTTGTTGTGAACACACTCCGTACCATACCTTAGGAGTTCATGTGGAGAGAGTCTGAAGTTTGTTGGAACTGACATCAAACCCAGTACAGCCTGATTTAGGAAAAAAAGAAGAACAAAACAGAGAAAGAGAGACAACCCCTTTTTATCCTGCCAATAAAACTTCTTGAATTTTGACAAAAAGAGACAGAGAAAGAGAAAGAGAGAGACAAGCATGGCAGCAAACACACACGCTCTTATGTTATGAGTGACAGATGTGAAGTGACTGACTGAGACTGTTCTCAACAGAAAAAGTCAAAGGTAGAACAAAGCAGTAAATAAAATGAAGTGACCAGAAGACTTGATGTCAACATTTATTCTGATATCTAGTCACTGGAGAGTAGGATACAACATTAACTCTTGTCAAGTGGAACATTTGAGGAAACTTTAGGAACAAAAAACAAATGGTTTATATATATATCTGGCCATGAACTATGCATTAGGCTATTTTGTATTTTACTACCCTATGCATGATGCACATTCAAGGCCAGTAAGAAATGTATTACACGTATCACTGACAATTTTTGTCAATTCACCTGACATTAATAAGTGTGACAGAAACTTAATTTTGGACTCTGCTGGAGAGGAAGTATCCAGGACTCAAATCAAATTATGCACACACTACAGCTACATATATTATTATTATTACTACAATATTAACCAGTAGAATGTGTATTTTCCATACACTGCAGTTATCAACATTAAAACTTTTCCAATTAAAAGTTTTGACAGATATACCTTTTCTAGAATTACTTAGCCTCTACTCTGTTTTATTGTAGAGAACAATACATGGAGACGTATCTGGAGAGTTTTATCCATTACTGTAAAACGAGAGTCATGGTAATTTTTATAATTTTTTAAAGAGTTCTATAAAATATAAAAAACTAGAGGAGAGCAGAAGAAGAGGAGAAGAAAGGGTCTGGTTTGATCAATAACTGATAAGCTATTCTGTGCCATCATGCAACATAAAGTGCACACATAACACTGATCCATATTTCATCATGGTGAATTCATGTGAACCTACGTGTGTGATGAAATGTTTTTAAATGTAAGTGATGTTTCTTTAGATGTAATTAAATATTGTATGTGTTTGCGTTAAAATTAGTTTATATATTATTTTGGACATACACAGCACACAATAATTTGTACCTTTGAGAACATCACCAGAGGTTGTATTAGGTCCAATAAAAGTACAGCTACATAAACCCACACACAAACACATTCATTCTCATTACAGATTCAACTGTGCTCAGAATGAGACCTACAGCACTGAACCTTTAGTTCTTTAACTCAATTTGAAATGTTTTAAAGCGATCTCACTTCTCTAAGTTTATATTCAGTATTAGACCACTTGCTGATCAAAACTTTTCTTCAATAAGTGAACTTACAGGCAAATGATACATCACATTAAAATAAACAGAAATCAAGGGGGAAAAGCTGGATATCTTATATATTCCAAGGACCTACAGTGCAGGTTTGTAAGAATATAAGATTTGTTTTGATCGGTTATGTTTATAATGATTGATCAGCATTGTTACTGTACGTTCCATGCCAGTACACCTCTTGCAACATAAACCTTGCCAAAACTGAAAGAGACACCGGGAAGAGGAAAGAAAGAGGAAGACTGAGAGGGTGGATCAAGTATCGGGCATCGTGCCATGCCACTCTCCCCAGTCGTTCCTCTGTGCCAACATGGAAGGCATGGAGCCAAGTTCTAAATGAATGAGTTTGCTTGGGTGCCAACTGTTTCACCCACAGCTCCGGCAGACCATGCCCATCAGTGGCTAGGACATGAAGTCTGTGCAGATAAATGTCAAGCATTAATGAAATCTGTACTAACAGAGATGGAGAACCAGACGAATTCTTCATCTGCACAAAATGGGGCCATACAGTTCATATAGTGATTAATATGTTGGGGTTATGGGAGTCAGATGTTGTGCTGGTAAACACAGGTGGAGGTGTGTCTAATGGGAAAAGACCAAATTGTCAAACTCTTCCTTGTCCTCTATTTCAGGTGACCCGATAGTTCTACACTCCAAGGAATCACCAGACCCAACTTACTGAGGACAAAAGTGCTGAAAGTAAAGACTAACTAGAGACAGCTTTGAGCTTCAGCTAACAGGATCGATCAGTATTAGTTATACGAAGATTATTTGCAATCAAAACGTCTGAGGAACAGACTGATCTTCAGAAATATATCCACCATAAACATTAGGGCCATCCTGAAGTTAATGTGTCCTCCTCAATGGACCCCCTGGCCTCCCGGACGCTCAATTTTCTGGGTGTGGATCCATAACCCCTGGAATGTGTTGGCTGGGGGGTCTCAATGTACGTATGCAGTTGTTGTTGTTTATTTTTACAGAAGATGTTTGGATCATCTACACCAGTGCAGCCCAATGGAGTTTAAGCTTTTAAGCAACATGCTCTCCCTCCTTGTCCTTCAGTTCTTCCGGCACATCCATAACCATCCCTGCTCTACCAGATCAGAAGGTCTGATCATTTCTTGTGGAATCATTTAAACAGCATTTGAACATGTAAATCGATCTGGACCTTTAACGGACTCATCTTCTGTATATCGTTTGTTTCTAAATTAAAGCTTTCAAGCCCACAGTCTGAAATAACAGATTAGATGTACCAGTATATTCTAGAAAATGTAAAAGTGTAAAAGATCAAAGTGTTATTATCAAAACAAGCAGAATAAAGTTTAAAGGTTATCACTTTTATTATCACTGTTTTTATCCAGCCTGGTAACTGCTATTGAGTACATGTGTCAGTATTATATTCAATAATTAAAAATGTTGAAAAAAAAATTCTCCATTCTCTCATTTCCGAGGCTGCAAGCTAGTGAAACCTAATAGTGCACATCCTAGTGCACATGCTATTTAGCTCTGAGGAAATCTTGAGAACGTTTGCACATGTCATTAAGAGATTAAAGAAATTAGACCAAAATAAAAATAAATTAACACTAACCTCAATGGCAGCAGAGAGAGAGAGAGAGAGAGAGGTGCACAAAGAGTTATATGTAAAAGTGAAATGATGCATAGGCCTTGTATGGAGATGCATGCTGATATCACAATACATGTGATATCATGAAACACACACCCAGAGGCACACGCACACTGAAGTTCACCGTAGCAGAAATTCCCCCTGCACAACAACGAGACTGTGAGTTTTAAAATGTAACGGAACATTGCGGAATAATAATAGGCACAGCTCACTTCTAAAGCATCTGGGATTGTTGGGTTACCTTGAATCAGTAGGAATCTGGCAAAATACAAACAGGTGAACAAAGCTGCATGCACATATTGTCAGGCGCTGCCACCGAACTGTCTTTCTCTCATTCGCACACACCAGGAAATGACATGTCACCCTGGGATGTAGGTGTTGAGACTTGGTGCCGCTTAAGCAAATACAGCTTGCAAATTTAATGAAGTCTGACGGCAGAGGGACAAGGCCAGGAGAGATACCATGCACACTCTGACAGCACAGAAGAAAATAAAATGTGAGCTAGATTAATAAATAAGAAAGAAAGAAGACAAGAAAAAAGGGGGAAAGAATGTGCGGTTGTTGTGTGACTGTGTGCATACATGAAGCAGGTACTATAATGTATATGAAAATGAGCTTGAAAGTGCACATGTGCACAACACATTTATACTAGGAGTTGGATGTATATGAATACTATGAGATTTGATAACTGTATGACAGGTATGCATAACAAATATGTAATTCTGTTGGTGAGGAAAATGTTTACCTGCAGCCATTTGCAAGATAGTTAGGCCTATTCAATTAGTTATAGTTATTGATTCTGATTGGATGAGGGCCTTTCCAAGAATGCCTCTTTCTGCACTTTAAAAGTAAGTCATTGAATTATTCAGTTAACCGATTAATTCAAAACGTTGATTCATTACTTGTGGAAAAACTTGGAACACAATTTTAAAAAAGCACAAAAATGGCATTTATTTTTGTACATTTTATTTTTGTTTGACTTTATTGTATATTACAAATATTACAGAATAAATCAGCAGAAAATTACAAGTGGGTAGTGGATAGCAGCTTAATAATAAACATCTGTAGATTATAAATTAGCATTATCACCATCACAGATATAGCTGCAAAAACACGTGGATGAATGCATATTAATCATGCTTTATCTGGTTGGATTGTGTAAGTGTGTCTTCCACTATTCAGAAGTTTAACATCGGTGACCTACATAACTGTTTGCTTATAAAAACACATCATTCCTCATTATTTTCATATCAGCCAGGTAGATGAACATTAATAAAGGAAAGATTGGATAGAGATTGGAAATGTTGTCTTCATAGATTTTTTAATAGAAATTTGCATCAAAACACTGGTTCGGGCTTTAATGCAGTTCGGCTAAATTATGATGCATTAATCTAGCAACCTCCCAGCACACAAGCACAGTACAAACACCAAACTGTGTGTGTGTGTGTGTGTGTGTGTGTGTGTGTGTGTGTGTGTGTGTGTGTGTGTGTGTGTGTGTGTGTGTGTGTGTGTGTGTGTGTGTGTATGAGAGAGAGAGAGAGAGAGAGAGAGAGAGAAGTTTGTCACATACAGTATTCTGCAGCCTATAGCAATGTCTGAAAGGACATTCATTTTTCAAGTGTAGAAGAAATGGAAGGTTTCAGCCCCAAATTGCAAAGTGACGATAAATGTTTGTGACCTGCAGTTGGCTCTTTACATGCTCACAGAGGAGTTGTTCCCTCCAGAGGCACGAGAGGCCTGTGGTGTTCAGAACAACAGAGAAAAGCCAATAGGTGAATTGGGTGTATGCCACTGACAACAAGGATAAAAGAAACAGCAAGTAATATTGAGGAGAAATCTTTCTGTCTGGTCTTGGGTAGAGCCCCTCTAGCATAATAATATGAGAGGACACCAAGATCTTTCAGGAGCCAAACACTGCACAGATAAATCTAGCAGATCTTAATAATTCAGCTGGCATGATGGTGACATTTAACTGACCCCTCTATCATTCTGCTGTTTCAGATTCATTCCCCATCAAAGTAAAGTGTTTGTTAACATTAATTATTCAGTAACAGTAGTACTATATCTAGTACTGCTGTGGTCTAAGATAATGTTTTTTTCTTTGAGGTCATACTCTGGTGAAAGCAGTAATGTGTCTGTTGGATTGTCCCCAACAGTCCTCACAAGGAAAACGGCTTAATAAACATAGTAAATAGTGTCTTAATGCAAATGTTCAAATGCAAAAAGTTAATTTGTATAATTTGAAATGTTAAAATGTGTTATAGAACTAGTACACTTGAATAAATAGTAAAAGATTTTGCTGTACTTACATTTCTGCTGTACATTTGCGGGACTGTTAAGACCCTTATGTAAATAAATAATTAAATAAAACTAACTAAACAGATAAATAAATAAATTACCAAAATGTATTTTAAATATACGCTAAATATATGTAGACAATAACATTCCACAGCTAGGAAATATATTTTTATATATGTATGAATATATATATATATATATATATATATAAGGGGTTAAAACTTCCTCTTATATCATTTTAGATTTTCTAGCTGCTTCTTATATACAGTTTTCTAATTTATCTCCGTTCACATTATTATTATTATATTATTATTTTCATAATTTAATTTACTAAGTTTAATCATGTCTCTGGAGATCCAGTCCTCGGTGATGCCGAAGGAACAAGTGCAAATTTGTGGAAAAATCAAGGAAAAGTAGCTTGACTCTTTTTAAAAAGTCCAATTTGGTCTAAATTCTTATTTATGAGTGTTTCTGGGAATGTCATATGTTCAACTAAATTACCAGACCTTTTTTCTTTTCTTTTTTTTGTTTTGAGGAAAATCCATGCTCAGAATTTTGATTATTCAGTGACAGACATAAAATATTAACTGCACAAGATGCTTAAAATGGCAAGCCTAAAATAAACAGCCCCTATCTGAGTCACATCTACAGGTCTATAGGCCAGACTGCTGCTGGCACAGATGAAGCTTCCATTCACACATCTTTAAGTAGAGTCTGTACCCAGATTCCTTGACGTTTCCCGAAAATGGCATGCAGAAAATAGTTCAGTGTGTGATGGTTTGTAGATTCTGATGCTCTAATCTGGTCCTAGGACTTGGCGAGCTAATACGACTCCTGTGGTCAAATTTCTTTAGATGCTGCCAACAGTCTCCACCTCTGTGATTCAGTGATCTCCAGAGCTGGAGTTTAATCCTGTGGTCTAATTGCTTAATTAATACTTTTATGCTGGACTTTATGCTATGGTGTTGTTGCACTTTTAAGTTTTATGATGCATTAAATGTAGCTCAGTGGTGCATCTTAGTCTGTAGTTTAGTGTTGTACCTTAGTTTAATGTGCTCTAGTTTATTCATGCAGTCCATTGCTAACAGTCCAGTCCAGTGTAACCATGCAGTGTAATGTTATCAAATAATCACATTTGCCCTATGCTAACACATTTACACACCCTATTTAAATTTGTTGTGATTATCAGATACCAGGACACTAGTGCCATTTAGCATCACACAGTCCAGTGTGTGTGTGTGTGTGTGTGTGTGTGTGTGTGTGTGTGTGTGTGTGTGTGTGTGTGTGTGTGTGTGTGTGTGTGTGTGTGTGTGTGTGTGTGTGAACAGATGGCCCCGTCACAGAGCCATTAGCACTGAAGAGGATGAGTACAGAGCAACAACAGATGAACAGAATGAGTGAAAGAGAGATAAAAATGAAAAACAATGAGAGGATGAGAGAGATACATGAGTTTTATGAGTGTGTCATATGGTTTAAACTTTGAAACTCTCGGAAAAGTTTAATTTAGTCCAGGGTTGTAGAGTTTGGTGTTCTGCCACATACTTCAATTTTCATCTTTTTACATAACCAAAGCTCGATTTGAATATGGTTTATGGAAAGGGTTTTAAAACTGTTGTCTGAACTGTGAAAAGTTCAGAGGAAGAAATCTATTAAGAAATTGTTATTAATAATAATAATCAACATCATCAGAATGTGACATTATTGGGGTTTCATTCTGCTTTCAAAATACTGGCCAGAAATCATGAGATTAATAAAAAATGACCTTTGATTAATCAAAAAGTAAACACACACACACACACACACACATATATATATATATATATATATATATATATATATATGAAGGGGTCCTTCACAAGGGGATCATCATATTTGGTGCTTCTTTGCATAAAAATAGGAAACCCGCTGGTTCATAAATAGTATTTTTCAGTAATTAGGGTCACATTTCTACAAATAAATAAAATTAGCTTAAACTAGCTCACTGTGGTTGGAGGTCTCAGTTTGTCTTAGTTTGGTTTGCTGGTTGTAAAAGGTTTTTAAACCATTTTAGGCCTGCTTTGCCAGGCTGAGAAACCAGTTGACAGACTATGACAGACTAGCTTCAACCAGTTAAACACCAATTCAGGTGTCTAAATAGTTTACAGCAGGGATAACCAGTAAATTCTTAACGATATACATGTATGTACGATATGTAATGTGTAAGATAATTCCCCATGCAGATCATATTGACAGATGTCACACTGGCCAGAAGGTTTTGACAAATGGCTTATGGGGGTGTGCTTGTGTGTGTTGTGCAGAATTAAGCAGCGCTGAACACTCATCACCCACAACTGATCCAGAACCACACTGACAAAGACAGTTCAACACTTGGAAAAGAAGCTCGCAGTTGCTGGTGGAACCTCTGTTATTTTATGTGAGGTAGAAAGCAAATGAACACAGTGGGATTTGCGGTGAGAAATCAAGGGAGGCTTTTCTGTTAAATTAAATAACAAGGGTTTACAGTGTCCGTGGGGAAGTGAAGGTCAGGCTGTGCAGGGGGCGGTTAGGTCCAGAGGTACAGGACCAGGCGGTCATTGTCTCTGTAGGGGTCCTGCTATGTCATACCCTTCCTGGAGCTTGAGGACACCTTGGTCATACACGTGGGAGACCCGTGTCCTGTTAGAGAGACGTGTCAGAGCCTTTATGGCAGTGGTGATGAGGCTCTAATAAGTTCAGGTGTGCCTCATCACACACAGAAACAGTCGCCTCTTAGCCACCTGCTCCTGTGAATCTGCCGACACCATGATGATATGAGGGGAGGCAGAATCTTTGTTGTATTTATGTTGACATTGCAAAACATAAAAAAACCTGCTGAAAAATATTCTGTATATTTATCTGGGAGGTAGTTTAGAGAACAAATCTTAAAATCTTAAGTTTTTTTTACCCCATTTGATTTTTTTATAATAATAATAATATTATATATATATATATATATATATATATATTTGTTTTTATTTATACTGTCTGGAATTAAAATTGTGCAAAAATCTAACTTATCTTTTGACATCTGTGCAACTTGTTCATAGTGTCTGCATTTGGATATACACAATTAATTAGAGTTAATTTACATGCATTGCAGAATTCACCAGATTTACTTGAAGTTGCAAAAAGGCTATTTTCAGTTCTATTTTTCCTCTTCCTGTGTGTGCCAGGATGTTTCCTGTTCTGAAAGCTTGTGACCTGTATTTGGGAGAGAAGCAGAAAAAAGTGAGTCCCGTGGTGCTAGTGCTTAATTAGTAAGCCAGAACAGTGAGAAAAAGAAAAAAAAACATGAGAACAGAGGATGGAGACAGCAAGACAAATGGCTTGAGAACAGAATGATGAAATGGCAGCAATTATATCAGTGTTCACTGGCTGTACAGATCCTCTAAACACATTTATTCTCCAGTTCTGGATTTTTGTGAAGAATACACACTGAGAACACAAGAAAAAGGGACTATTTCATGGCCGTGACAGCAACAGCACACCAAATGTTCCTGCCATCAGAGAGAGAGAGAGAGAGAGAGAGAGAGAGAGAGAGAGAGAGAGAGAGAGAGAGAGAGAGAGAGAGAGAGAAATAAAAAACAACTGGAAGTCATTTGTTTTCAATGAGAATTGGCTATTTGCAGTGACATGAGAGACGGGTGCCACTGACGACGTGATGTGGGTCGTCCAGCAATTCAACAAATTTGAGATGGGTGAATGTCTGTAAAGTCATTTATAACGTTGCAAATGCTGTTTTTTAAATGTTCTGTTTACCAAATATTTATTTAGAATCAGAATCAGAAGAGCTTTATTGCCAAGTGTGTTTGCACACACAAGGAATTTGTATTGGTGTTATTAGCTTCCAGTACAGAAAGTACAAACATAGTGCAGACAACATATAATTAAGGTAAAAATTACAGAAAAGAAAAATGACCACAGACAGAACTGTGAATGTGCATGTGTCCTATGTACAGATGAAGGTTTGATGAGTTATTTACAGATGTACAGTACTGGTGTGTGTTATGTGTTGTTCAGGTTGGATATGGCCTGGGGGTAAAAACTGTTCTTGTGTCTGGCTGTTTTGGTGCTGAGTGCTCTGTAGCGCCGGCCAGAGGGCAAGAGTTCAAAGAGAGAGTGAGCTGGGTGTGAGGGGTCCAGAGTAACTTTCTTAGCCCGTTTCCTCACTCTGGAGGTGTAAAGTTATTGAAGACTGGGCAGAGGCGCACCGATAATCCTCTCAGCAGTCCTGACTGTCCGTTGTAGTCTTCTGATGTCTGTTTTGGAAGCTGGACCAAAACAAACAGTTATCGATGATTTTTCTTTATTGTAGCAAATGAGGATGTTAGACTGATTTTTGAAGGATCATTTGTCACTTAAGACTGGTATAAATAATTTTTGTATTAATTAGTTATATTAAATAGTTATTTTAATGTATAATAATATTTCATAAAATTACAGTTTTTACAGTATTTTTGATCAGATAAAAACAGCCTTGGTGAGTATAAGAGATTTCACTTTTTTTTAAAGCATTCAAAGCATCTTACCAACCCCAAACTTCTAAACAGTAATGCTAAGCTTTGTCTAAAAAATAAGTTGTCCATAGAGAGGTTTGTCACAGTGAATGATTTAACTGTTCTATGTGATTTATCTCTGCCCACATATAGTGATTTAATAAAAAATGATGCATTGAAAACCATGTCAGAAATACTTTGATAATCATTCATCTTGTTCATGATATGATGCATTATGCACTGCTGCGACATATAAACAAACACTTTTCCATACAGCATGTCCATCTTTACTGTAGCAGCACGAGAACTGATTCCTTGTCCTAATAGAATGACATTTTCATAAGCTATTATTCATGTTTTCAAAATCTATGGTCAGTAACAAAGCTCACCAATCCAGCAATATAGGCATTCAGCACAGTGACCTGACGACCCCAGCGATTAAACTGTGTTCCGTGTGAAAGAGGAATAAAGTCTCAATATACTCAATGCAAGTATATGTTTATTAAGCATTTTTTTTATGAAGGACACCCACTGTGAGGTAAACGATGCAGAGCAGTTCAAGCGTTCTTTAAAAGACCCATCTTTCCTCCACTTTCAACCGAAACACCCCACAGAGTGCTGCTGAGAGACACTGGTGAGAAGAAGACTGCGGCACAGTAATTTCTTTTCTATTTTATCAGCAGTATAAAATGATGCAGCCTCTAATGGCTTATAGCCCATCAAATTAATGTCTGTCATAAAGCTGCATTTACTGAAGGATTTGGGCTAAAACTGACAGTAACAGTTGCAGTAATTGTACCACGAGTGAACATTGCCCTTCATTCTTCTTAATAAAACTGAAATTTGCTAATTTTTGAAACATCTATTTGAACATTATTCAATGAATAGAAACTGGCATAAATAATTAGTTCTACAATAATTTACATTGGCACAAGCATAATAATATGCATGTTCACATATTTTTCTTTAATAGTGCCATTTAATCTGAGCTCTTAAAGGTAATTTATACAGTGGAAAAAGCTGAACTTGTTCTTCTGTTACTTATTGTTTAACAATAACCTTAAATTGACTATCTGGCTTTTAGGTTTACTTGCCCTCAGTTTGTTGATTCCTATTGTTGCGATGAAATGGAATGGATCGTATTTCGTATTCAAACGTTTTATTCGTATTTGTTATATACATTGCGTGTTACATAGATCAGGGACTTGTTTCTATCTATTGGTTGTTGAATGGATGGAGACAGACCTGAATGTGAGCTTGTACTTGATTATAAGAAAGGGGCGGAGTTTAAGCAGACTAATAATGGTGAAGTCCAGCATTCGTCATCAGAGAGGACGTTTCAACAGAAGATCCAGATATGACACTTTGATATATATATATATATATATATATAGGTCAGATTAAAGAAGAATAAGAAATATATGACTGAATAATGCACAATAACATCTATAACATGCATTTACATTTACGCATTTAGCAGACGCTTTTATCCAAAGCGACTTACAGTGCATTCAGGCAATACATTTTTTAGTCAGTACATGTGTTCCCTGGGAATCGAACCCGCAACCTTTGCGCTGCAATGCTCTAACCACTGAGCCACAGGAACACAGGAACACATTTAGAAAACAGAAAATGTAATCTATAAAACAGATGAGATGCACTTACAGAATTGTTTTGAGTATGGCTTTAGATTGATCTGTTTTAAGATAAGGAGGTGATCTGGGTAGCTTTTATAATGCCAGAGTGTTTTCAGTGAAAATCAAGCAGGTGCTTACAGTTGAATATTTAGCTGGAATAACACCACCTTTATTCTATTGCCAACAAACGACAACCCCAGACTGGAAGAATTTCATTTTCAAAGTCGAGTGGTCAAGATGTGGAATTCTGACCATACGTATGCAGAAACTTATGATTTGAACTTCTGTGGCTAGACCGAGTATGACCATAGGTGATGTATTCAAACTTAAATCTATGAACGTGAGGGTAGAATTACCAGTATTTGTTCTCTAAAACATTCTTTAAACACTATTTCTGGAAAATGGTGGTTATGAATAATTATGCCAGAATTAATTGTAACACTTTAGTACAAAGACCAATTCTTACTATTAACTAGTTGCTTATTAGCATGAATATTATTAAAATATTTGCTGTTTATTAGTACTTATAAAGCACATATACTGCATGACCATATTCTACATCTCTAATCCTACCCAATACCTATACTTAACTTCCTTATTAACTATTAATAAGCAGCAAATGAGGAGTTTATTGAGGTAAAGGTCAAATAGTTAAAACCATAATTTTTACTATTGAATCATTATTTGCATCGATTAGCCCTAGAAAACCTACTATGGTTTTCTTTCAGATGAACAGGGGGAACATGTTTTTGTGTGAATGTATTCATGTTCATTCTATTTATTAAAATCATTCATTTTAGTATTGTGAATAAGTGGAGGGCTTCTTCATGATAGTTTTAAAGTTTCATATGACTGGCCCTAGAGAGTGAAATGTGACAAGCACATTTGCGAATGTCAAAAATAGTGGAAAGGCAGATTTAGTATTTTAACAACCCAAATAATTTTAAAGCAAAAACCCCTTAAAGCTCAATTGTGATATTTATGACTCCTAAGAAACACATTTTCCAGATGGTCTCCAGTTCATTAAAAGGCCTAAATCATCTGTGACAGCTGCGGAAAATAACTCAAGCGCTGAGTTTCACTTGATGTTTTGAAAGATTAGATTAATTTATAGGTGCCTACCCCCAACTCCACCCAGCATTAATCCACCTTTCTATCAGACTCTATCTCTCCTTGTGTGTTTGACGGAAGGTGAAACTATCAGTCAGCGGCCGTGCTGATCAATCGCTTCGATCGAACAGTCACAGTCAGGCCTATTCATCACCTCAACCCTGTTTTTTTTTCTTCCTTTTCATCCCTCCTTCCCTTCATTCTCTATCTCTCTGCTCCTCTGGGGATAGTTGTGCAGGTGTTTGACCCCTGTGAAACCAGAATAAAAGCTACTTATTCTCTCTCTCTCTCTTTCTGTCTGGATGTGAGCGGAATTGTTGTGAGAATGCGTGTCAGGTGTCACAAGGAAGCTGGCAGACATGTTGGCACAAGTTTCTGATGTCTGTCCTCTGTGTGTCCCGAAGGCAACAAAACCTGTCCGGGATGCTGTAACTTGTCATGAGTTTTGCGAGCAGGGCAGGTGTCCTCTTTCAGGGTTGAAGCCATCCATCTCACTTAAGCACGCACACACACACACAGAGGTTCTGCTGATGGTTGTGGTCGGAGTTGGTGAACTGTGCAGAGATTCATCCAGCATAACCCTGCTGATTTCAGAGCTTTTCTGAATTAATGCCGCCACCCCCTCATGCCTGCACGCTTTGAGCATCTTGCACTCAGGTAATTTTACAGTTGCTTGCAAATTGAGGCCGATCAGCATCAAACTGCAGTTAATGGAATTAACTAGAACTAGAGATTTACATGCAAAGCCAGGCTCTCTGGAGCTTAGCAGACTAGTTTTGCCCGCTCATTTGGATTTGCCGTTTAACTCGTATCTCAAAGACAATGCCCTTTCCCCGCTTGTCTGGCAGTTTGAGAACTACTAATCACTTTGCATTACATCTTCATTAGAAACTCCCCAAATGAAGCACATTTGCATACTTTGAAAAATCCACTTGGAAATAAATTACATGCATTTATTCAGGCATGTTTCTTGTTATAAATGCTATCTGCAACACATAGCTGTCCACAGTTATGAACATAGATATGTTGATGAGTGTAAATAGTTTTAACCAGGAGTTAAATTGAGGAGTTTTTTTATTATTTCTGTGGATTATGTGACACTAAAGACTTATTCATAAATTAATATATTTGAATAAATTAAAAAATAATACATTTAAGTTCTGTGGTGGCAAAGCTGAATTTTCATGTATGGTTATCAATGTTGAACATGGTTGTGCTGCGTAAAAAATTTGTGCAATACGTTTTTTTTTACAGGATTTGTTGATGAATAGAAAGCTCAAAAGGACATCATTTATTTCAAATACAAATAGTTTTAATTATCTTTTTCTATTTTCACTTTTAAACAATTTAATATGTTCCCTAATAAACTATTCTAAACTGTACAAATAAAACTGTAAAAGAATAATTATTATTTTGCCTTCCCTCTTTTATGAACAACATACTTTCTTTTACGTTTTTGTGGAGGATGTTATTAAGTTTTAGGCTGAAAAAGCATAAAGCAGTAAATCTGCCACAGAGCTGCTTGTCATTTATGTCTACCTGCCCTATTGTTTATCCGTCACATCCAGGAGTGCTGCAATAGCAATAACTATTATTTCAGTAGAGCAATTATGGTTAAATCAGTGAGTATTAATCTCAAGGTTGTTCAACTGGAGGGTCAGAGACTCTCAGGTTTTAATAAAATAAAGGAGATGAGGCTGAATGGTTAACAGCCTTCATAAATACTACAGAAGCAGTGTAGACCCTATTTAATAAATGGTCTACTAACTTCACAGAATTCTCTCTGCTTTATCTCCTCATTTAAATACGAAGCTAAACCCTAAGGGCCCCTCTCTCGCTTGCTCTTTAATTTCACTCATCCCTTTTTTTAATCAGTTTTAATTTATCTTGGGAAACTTATTTTAATATGTCTACATATTATTTCTTTCTCAGCAAGAATGTGTGACATCAATTATTCAATGACAACAGAACTGTAAAATAGGTTTACATTCATTATGAGCTCACTTCATCTAAGAAGATTAAATTGAAACAAAAGCAGGGATAGAAATGGATAGAATTGGACAGACAAGGCCATGTTCATTTGCAAACGCTAAAACACCTGTTTACGCTGAGATGAGAATGAACGGGGCAGCTCTGACCACCTGACTTCATTAGGCGCTATATTTCTGGAACACGTTTACAAGTTCTCTTAGCCTTCTGCCATTTTAGAGAGCTAGGTTAGTGTACCTGCTAATTAGCGTGCTGTTAAGTTGATCCGGGAAAGCTGAGGTTCATGTTGCCATGGTGCATGTAATATGTAATGCGAGTTTTGCCACGGGAGTCTCAGGAAGTCATGCTTGCTTTTGCAAGGGTCGACGCAGTGGAGAATCAGAGGCAAAGGCCAGGCTAATCACAAATGCTGGAACATGCTGAAGAAAGCACTGAGGAAATGGAGAATGAGAAGTCTATAACTGGAGGGTTAACACATCGACACTGGAACACCTCTGATATCCCGCCGTCTGATAATTTACAGTGAGCTGTGTCTGGCTGGCTGATATACCGAGTGGAAGCATAATTCTGTCCGATCAGGCTGAAAAGCTATGGCTGACAGCTTATTGCTGTTGGCCAATAGGGGATGTACATCACTCTCTTGCTTTCACTCCTGTACGCCAGAGTCTTGTGTTCTTTGCGCTCTATTGTTAGCTTTACCATAAAGGTAGTCATTCTGTTATTCTCAGTGTTTCTGTTATTGTCCATAAATTACTTCTCTGTCCACTTGCTCTCAATGTTTCAATGACATTATAAACTCAATCAAAAGATACTAAGATGCACAATTTAGGTATTATGTTTTCTTTATGTAATAATACGTACCTTTGTGTTATTAATATGCATGTTTTATGGGTAAAAGTGTGTGCCACCCCAGTGACAGCTTTTTTTCCAAGAGTGTATCGCATTTTACATCATGTTTAATAAATGGGTTTCTATTATATGTCTCAGGGGTTGATTTTTATTTAAACAATTGAAAACTTTACCGATTTCATCATTATTTACTTTTGCTAACTTTCAAATGCTATTTATGGCTTTACCCTTTTCCCAGAACCAGACTTTTAATCTTAGAATATCAAAATCCTTCAGAAAAGAAATATATATATACTACATTAAAAAAACTTTAAAGTATGATGTAAAGATAGAGAAGTGATGTTTAAAAGATAAATATCACTTGTGAAACAAATATTTTATTGTACATTAACTCAATGAAATAGAAAAAGTGTGACAATCACATTTAATTGTTTATTTTGTATACATACATTTTAGCTGTGAAATTACCGGAAAAAGAGTCCACACATGCTATTACACACAATACATAATTTGGATGAAATTTAATTAAATGAAATATGTGTTCCAATATTAGATATTATTATATTGTACAATTAAATATATAAAAGCATATTTTTAAGGAAAATTTGTCTTGTACCAGAAGACACAGAGGCCAAATATACACTAAACACAAACAGACATATGATACATAACAATATTAAAAACAATATCATATAAAATATACACAGTATTAAATCAAATTAGGTGACATTTTTAAAAGTCAATTATTTGAGATGTGGTGGAAATGATGCTATGGTGGCAATGTAAATGACTTTTAGTCATGTTAAAGGTGCCATTGAATGCATTGATACAGTATTTTAAATTGTTCTCTGATATCTACATAGAAGGTATGTGGCTTAGGTAAGGGCAAAAAAATCTCCGGAAACGATTTTACGTGTCCATTTACAACACTAGAATTTCTCCCTAGAATGAAACCGTCTGTTATTGGCTTATTTGGCAGGGTCACGAATAACAATGAGCTCTGCTCTGGTTGGCTGTTTCACAGTGCTCCTTAATGTTGAGCTGTGCTCTGGTTGGCTGTTTCACTGTGCAACTCATCAGCAAGAAGGAAACAAAGGGAGAACAATTACGAGATTTACATAAGGAGGAAACTATGGTGCCTGAGGCTCACTGTATGTCAATTCCATGTGCAGAGTTGTTATTAATTAACTATGCCAAGGTAAATATTTGTTTTCAATCTATGGCACCTTTAAATGCTTTTCACTGTTGAACATTGTTAGTGAACACCTTGAACTGGTTAGAGTATAAAGTGTGTTTAAAGTTCTAGAAGTAAAGCCCATTTTTCAAAAAGTAAATAGTGGGCCAATAGTGCCCTGAAGTGCTTATAGTCGAAGAAACACCCAGCTCTTTCCTCAAGCAGATACATGTATTTCTCTCCATATTTATGTGAAAGAGCTCCAGACATCAATAGCAGTAGAGCAGAGATGCATGCTGCCTTTTCAATATATGGGTGCAAGCCAGAAATCCTGAGTTTGATGCAGCATCTTTCAAACAGCTGCGAAGTAATCAGCCCAGAATTGTTCATTTCAAAACAATATCACAATATATCATCTATTTCCAAAGCCTTGTCTGTTGAGTTGGCTGTGGCTGCATGGAAACCCATTGCAGCTCATCTTAGAGGTGTGAGGCTGCACATATCGGAGTCTTATGACTACACTAATGGTTCTTGGCAGATAGGGCTGGCAGATGTTCATCAGGCATTCACATTGAGATTAGTGCCGAATGCCCGTTAAGCACTTAAGATCTTTTGACAATCTGAGCAACAGATCTTTGACTAAAGGAGTCTAAATACAGTATGTTTTCTATCCACAGTGGCAGTTCAGTCAGTGACATTGTTGTAAACTCAAATGATTAAGTAATTTTCTAGAAGCAAAAGCGTATATGAGCATCCCAGTAATAACGAATGATGTTTAAACTGCACCAGAGAGACAAATGCTATTTCTACAAGAGAAAGTCTCTTTATATGTAGATGAACATGGACTGCTTGTGTTGTGGAGTGTTTATTTTATGATGTTTTGCCTTGCCTTTTAAATTGTGTTTTGCAAAGTCGTCAGAGCCAAATATAGGCCCTAGGCAGGGAGCAAGAGAGAAAGAGTGCAGAATATGAACGGAGTGTTTGTTAGTCAGTACGAGTTCTCTCCTCAGAGATCAGACATCATTTGAACGTGGTGCAGCAGTTCATTCATCATTAATTAGCAGAGCCGTGTGAAACAATGTTTCTCTGTATTACTTACCTGAGCAGATGCGAATGAGTGAGTGTGTGTGTGTGTGTGTGTGTGTGTGTGTGTGTGTGTGTGTGTGTGTGTGTGTGTGTGTGTGTCAATCTATGCCTAATTTACCTCAACATATTTTTGTTGTCAGAGAGTAAGTGCTCAGATAAGCCTCGGTAAAGATTTTGTAATCCAATTATACATGCTTGGAAGGTGTTTATTTTTTTATTTTTTTTTGAGTATGTTCATTTCAACATGCACACATGTACCATTTCTAACAAATGTGTTTGTTGTTGTGTGACAGTTTACCATGTGTGTATCTGGGTCCAAAATTAAAGGGATCTATCATGCAAAATTACAATTCTGTCTTCATTTACTCACATTTATGGTGTTTCAAACCTGCATGATTTGCTTTCTTCTGACAAAAAAGTATAAAAGTAGTCCAGACAACTTGCGTGCAAAAGTGTTTTGAAGTCATTTGAAGTTGTTAAAGTTTGTTTCTCAAAAAAAGATATGGCTTCAAATAATCTGGAATGTAGCTCCTTAGTCTTCTGTTACTTTAATCATACCTTTTTTATCATTTTGGAGCTTTCACTTTTATAAAAACAACGGTCGGGACAGGATATTTTTGTATTTATTTCTTCTTTAGTGTTTAAAATTCACAGGTTTGGAATAACGTGAGGGTGAGTGCAGTAAATAAAAACTGAATTAGAATTTTACAATTAATCTCTACAATTAAACCAAAATGCTGCTGCAAGATTAATCTTTAATGAGCTGAAAAGAACGCACGTCACAGTGCATCTATTTGCACTGACTACCAATAGCTGCTCGCATTAAATTCAAGGCATTAATGTTTGCCTACAGAACCACCTCCAGCTCTGCACCCCTTTACCTAAATTCATTACTTCAGACTTATATGCCCTCTAGAAGCTTGCGTTCTGCAAGTGAACAACGCACAGGTGGTGTTTCACTGTGCTGCGAGTGCCAGAATGAAGAGAAAAACATTTAAATAATACACTCATTATATGAAAAAATATCGTCTTACAGCGTAAAGGAGTGTAAAACTCCTTTCCTCCTCTCCACCAATAAGCTGGTGTGTGGTGGGCATTCTGGCGCACTATGGCTGCCGTCGCATCATCCAGGTGGATGCTGCACATTGGTGGTGGATGAGGAGATAGCCCCCTTACTATGTAAAGCGCTTTGAGTGTCTAGAAAAGTGCGCTATATAAATGTAACAAATTATTATTAAAACAAAACAAAAAGAAGGAAAAATGTTTGGTCCTTGTAAATTCATATAAATAAATGATGGCAGTTCCATTAAATCTTTCCTTATCATCTATTTTATTGAGCTTAAAGGCCAATCAAATTTCAGCCCTGCATATTTGCATATTTTCTTTTAATCTACTCAGCTAGCCAATTTTAACATTAAGCGTAGAGTAATTGGCAGTCAGATATTCTTGTAAATAGACATCGTCATTCAGTAAAAATAAGTCTTTGAGCTATTTGTATGTTTTTTTGAATAAGCCTTTTCTGGAAGGTAACCTTGACTCAAGTGCACTGTAAGAAAAAAAGTATATTCAGAATATTCAAACATCTTTTTTTGCCAGGACATTATTCATTAAGTTTACTGACATTTCCTTTAACCCTTTCCTTTCCTTTAATCCTATAAAACAAAACAAATTGCAATGCATAACTCAAAATACAGGTGTGAAAAACCATTGTAATTTTTTTTCATAAAAACAGTACACTGGGCCATATTTTTACAAACCTTTGTGTGAACAAACTTGATTATCACTGATTGGTCTATAGACAATGGTTTTTTAAGATCAATCAGCAAGGAAATTAGCTGCTACTGAATTTAAAGTTTAAAATGGTATGTAAATAAATATTAACCAGCTCTGTAGCTGTACAGTATGTGATGTGATGTGTGTGTGTGTGGGGGGATCTATAGCAACAGTGTTTGACTAGGTCTGTGTGTGGCAGTGAGGCTGATTAAACTCAGAAATTAGAAGCTGAGTTTGACCTCTCTTTCCAAGCCATTATTTCATACTGTAGGGCTTGATAACCTATTGATAAACACCATGCACAATGAGACCTTCAAGTGCTGCTTAAACACACATACACAGACATCGTGGCTTAGCTACATTATAAACTATTTATGGTGTGTGTCTTTGTATGTTTCGTAGGAAAGGTGAATCTCTAATGATTAGATTTGATGTTGCTACTTAAACCTTTGTGTGGTTACATGAACAAAGGAACAGAGGAGATGTTAGTGTTGGGAGGTTACAGTATGTCCCTATTCACATTCCAATTGACCGTTTGCAAAGAGCCGCTCATGCTTAGTTACTGTTGCTATCTCCAACAAACAATACCCCTCTCACACACAGCATGTTCTCATGCAGTGAAAAATACATCACTGGGCAAAGAGGAAACTGACAACACACTGACAGACAAGACAGAGCAGGTTACTTCTTGTATGAAACAAGGTCTCAGGACTCTCAGCTTTCAAACATTGTCATTTTTAAAAGTAATTTAAACAATAAATACTGTTTTGTGGTTCTTTGTCGTTACAGAACACTGTAGTGCCTCATTTCAAGTAGCACACATGAATCGATTGTCTTTTCATATGTACTTAATGCATGAAATAAACATGAATAAACATCAGAACATATACTATTTCAACCGCGGAACACACAATTTTTCAAGATTAAGTCCACCGAAGCTAAGTTATCTAGTATGCAAAACAAGTCTTTAAAGGAATTCCTTTAGCTTATTGGCATTACTTGGCAGCCAACAACAGCACGGCTTAACTCTGTGCACATTAATATTTAGTTATAGTGAAACATTTTAAATTCAGTTGGGCAAGATGGCAGATAGCAATGGCGGCACATAATATCCGCGTTTTGATTGGTCAGATCGCCTGTAAATCAAGCTCCCTGCAAATGCTCAATTGGTAAGGGTTTTGCCAATTATGTTCATCAGTAAACCTCAAAAGCACACTATTATTTGGGCAAACAGCTTGTTTCTTTCTCAAACTTGTCAATAATGTAGCAGTGTATTCTGACAAACAAATAAAATGTTCAAAAAATTAGGGATTAGGGATGTAGAATATGGACATGTAAAATGAATGCTTTATGATTCTAATAAACAGCCAATATGTTAATACTAGGCATGCTAATAAGCAACTAGTTAAGAGTGAGAATTGTTACCTAGCAGGGGCGGTTTCTCCATTAGGCGATTGGGTGACGCACCACCAAAGCGTGAAAGGAAGGGATTTATTTTGTTCTTTCACATTCAATCACAGTGTTATGCTTGCTTTCACTCTTTAATGTTTGTTCCGCCTCTAGAAATATAGTCCAATCAGCATTGAGTCACATTCTGTGTAGTGCTGCCCCTTTTGGGGGATTTCTGTCAGATTGAGAATCGCCCCGAATGTTCTCATAGACTTCCAGTCTCGCGTAGCCAGACCTTCAAACTGAAGGCTGAAGGTCTGGAATATATGACTGCATTCCTTGGTCAAAGCCTGCCCATGAGGCCGTTTGACCGACATGTCAAACAACCAATCACAGTTCGTTTCATTCAGCGTCACATTTCGGGGTGTGGAAATGTCGCCACAATAACAGACTGGTGTGTGAAACTCTCGGATGTATTTTAAACATTCTATGGCAAACTTTAAATATTTCACATACTTTTGGAAATCCAGCATTCGATCTACTTTGATAAGCGTTCGGCGTCACATTTGTAAACACAATGGCTATCTTCTTTAGCGAGGGAGTTTGGCGCCATGGGATCTTTGTTTCCAGGCAGAACGTTAAAGAATGCGACACAGGCGTCTCCCGGAAATGCTGTATATTCAACCAATCCGACGAAGACTTCGACACTACTGAAGTGTTTCCAGAAAAGTGTACCATATGCATCAGACGTTTAGCCAACCGTCCGTGGGCGTCTGAGGCTGAGTCAAATAGACTTCCATACAAATTTTTTTTTTTCAAACTGCAGGCACTGCAATACAATCTCTATGGGTTCTGGGAGGGCTAGCACTAGCGCACTTTCGTCATCATACATAACCCTTAACTTGTGCAGCGATTGGTTGGAACAAGCATACCTCTAATTTGAAGAAATATGAAGTCAGGACTAGTCTGTATAGGCTGAATAAAGCAAACCAGTATCTTACCAGTGAAGTTTTGATGGATGACGATTGTAATGGATGTAAAGGCGATTACAGTCAGTGACATACATGAATCGTAACTTACATTATTAGACACACGTGAGTGTAGTATGCAAATAAACAAACAGTATATTTGCTCACTCAGATAGATTTATGAGCAAATTTCAGTATGATCACATGTCTGGCAAGTGTTTTATAATGGACACTTGTTGAAAAGGCGTGGTTTTATAAAAGTTTACTATGTACAATTGTGTTTTGGCATCAACTTGTCAGTCATGTTGAGCTGCCTTCAGATCACCACACTCAACAAATTCACGGTTTATGAGTCTCCTTATTAGCTGTGTGTTCATGTCGCATTTTGCACATGGCTATTAATTCTGTTTTGCTGGCTATGTGCTTGTATTTTGGTTTTGTGTGAGCACATGGCTTTTGTCTTAGTTTCTGTGTGCCATGTGCTATCATGTAAATTGTCTTGACTCCACCTATCTTGTTTCCTGATTATTGGTTAATTTGTCCCACCTGTGTCATCTCGTTACCCTCCTCATTTGCTCCCTTTATAATCTCCTTGTGTTTGCAGTCCTGTGTGAGTTTGTCATCGTGTTATGTGTACCTCCTGTCCAGCCTTGTCCAGCACTGCCAGTCCGTTTTCCCCTACGGGGTAGTTTTTGTTTGTTAAAATATGTTAACTCTGCGTTTCCCCCCGCCCCCCATTCTACTGCCCACAAGGCATAACTATGTGTGTGTGTGTGTGTGTGTGTGTGCATGTGCGTGCATGCGCGCGCGCGCTTAAGTGAGTGTTTCATTCATAGTAAAATCCTAAGAAACCTCAGCTCTGTATGGTGTTATTGATCTGAAGAAAAGTGCAAGGCTGGACAGACGTGAAACTGAACCTCACACAGCAGTGGGTGTGTGAGATTACAGGATCTGTACATCAGAGAGCCAAGAGCTGTAAGAGAGAGGAGACCAGTCAGAGCACAGTTAAAGGAGCAGAGTGAGGAGTAGAAGTTCAGTGAAGGAGCAGGTCCGATGAGCAGAGAGCAGTTACTGGAGCACAGAAAAGCAACGAAGGCATCAGAGAGCTCTTGGCTTCAATAAAACATGAAAGAGAAGGGTTTTCTGAATGCACCGCAATGATGTAATGTTGCCAGATGATTCTGCCTTCAGCTGTGTAAGAACGTCTAGATGTCACAGTGAGATGTTGTTAGTGATGTTTCAGTGTGTGCACCTAAAAATAGATATATCGACTTGAAGCACAGCTACTGTGTTACATTTCACCCCATGAGATAAGATTAGATTAAATGTGCTCTACAACCTCTGCTTAAATCACCTTATCTTGTCACAGTGTCTAAATACGTGCATTTTCATGTCAAAAATAATAAGAAAGGTAAGAGGTAACAAGCGCTGCAGGTCACACGATGAGTCATAGCTTCTGATTAGGTCTGAGTAACCAGTAAATCAGCCACAACAGGTGCTGTCTGCAGAGCTGCAACTTTCTCCACTGTCTTACAGAACGCAAATATCATGAGGCGGTTATAACAATCTATGAGGATAAAAATAAAGTTTCTCAAATTTAACATGGTCTGAGGATTTTATGTGAGAGAAACCGGTCCAGTTTGTCTATAATAACTGGTGAAAACTAACCATTAACATTACTATTCATTCAATGGCACTAGCTTGGCTGGAAATACACTGGAATCATTTTCAGTTCCCTATCAGTCGGTCACGTCGGAGGACCGACGAATTGGGATATCGCTTAGAGAGACCAATCCACTTCGAGTGTAAACTAAACGAGCCAATGCACATTGGCATGCGATTATTGCATCCAGCTGCCGCTGATCACAGCGTGAGCATAAATAGGCAGCAGGTGCAGCGCATATTCAGCTTTTCGCTTCAGAGCCGAGCGGTTACATCGTTCTGCTCCTGACTTCTGCTGAACGAGTGAATTCAACGAGTTGAGCACGCTCGGAAGACTCTCGTGCTGGTGGTACGGCACTACAGCGGTGGTGGTTCTTCCCATGTCGAGTGGACTGCACACATCAGGCTGCACTACCCCTGTTTGTGTTGCAAATGACCATCTGTTTGCTTCAGCATGCTAAAAGAGTTTTTCCTAAAAGAGCATTCACGGGTGTGTCTTTTAAAGACGATGTTGCATCTGGCAAACTTGACGCTATGCGTCTTTATAAAGACGAGTTGGGTCTTGCTTCAGACAACGTGTCACCCGTGCGTTTCTGGATGCGGTCGCTGCCTGGCGCTGGGTGAATGGTCACGTCGCTGCCTCACGTGCCTGGGGCAGCACGCTGAGGTGGCGTCGTGGATGAGTCATCTTCTCACTGTGGATGCTCATCTCGGAGTTGCGGCCAGGCTCCGTTACCTCGACAAAGGCGGAGCTGTTGCCTCCGTCTCGATCTAGTTCTCGCCCTGGCTGCAGACAGGCGAGGTCTACTTCAGGCGGTAGTAGCACGGCTGGTCTGAGGACTACAGTGGTGGCAAACCCTCAGGGGACCATCGCTCCTCTTGCGCTCCGCAACCAGTTGAGCTGCCAATGGAACGTGCTGGGCCCTCTAAAGGAGCGTACCAGCAGTATCCTTGGTGCTCCTCCCGGCGACCAGATGTCGATCGCTGCATCGGAGGGTGAGCCGGAGCTTCTGGAGAGGAAGATTCGGCTGCGTTGCCGCCCGGCGGTAGCAATGCCTGAGTCGGATCTGAAGTGACGGCTATGCTTTCCGGCCATCGGAAGGGTAGGGCTCGAGTGGAGAAAGCCACCGTGTCCCGAACCCTCGAGGTTGGACGACTGGTTTCTCAGGGTAGCTTGTGCTGGTTCTCAGCGCCCTGCCCCGGTGCCTCTCTCCGGACGTGCATGAGGGGCTTACAGGTCGTGGACGGCACCTTTACTGCCAGAAACCGACCTGCTAACTCCTTCCTCCCTCACCACCCTCGGTGGTGCAGCTAGGGGTTACGGGGTCCCCCGGTGGAGCGGTCAGTTGCGATGCAAGTGTGTCCCTATACTGTCTCCACCCGGCAGGGCAAACCGTGCCTCCCTCTTCCGGGCCTGTAGGTACTGCCTGGTCTCATCCGGCGAGGCTTATGTGGCCTGTGGAGAGGCTGCCTCCACCTAATGCTACGGCGTTACTGCAGGTTCTTTTCAGGCTAAAAGCACTGAGGGACATGCACGGGGGTGGACGAGCGACGAAGGTTATGGCATGGTCTCTGGGTCGTGCGATGTCCACACTTGTGGTCCAGGAGCGCCACCTCTGGCTGTGTCTGGTTGACATAGGGACGCCGACAAAGTCGGTTCCTCAAGGTTCCTGTATCCCAGACTGGCCTCTTCGGCGACGCAGCCGGTAACCTGGCCCAGCAGTTCCCGGCTGCACAGGAGCAGACTGAGGCGATCTAACACTTCCTGCCTCGGCGGGCAGCTGCTGCCTCCACCCGTCCGCCGGTTGCAGCGCCCAGCCTGCTCGTCGCCGAGGGCGGCCCCCTGCATCCACCCCTGCTCCCGCACCGCATCCGCAGCAGCCTCCAAAAGCGGTGCCGTAGAGCTAGGGTGTAGGCAGGCCGCCCCGCCCATCCTGGCCCCGTCTACTGGCGGTAAGCAGAGGAGCAAGAGGCCTCGGACGGGCGACCCAGAGAGAGAGGAACTGCTCGGGAGAGGGTAAGTGCATCTCTCCTCCCCGGAGGAGGCCGGTGGATAATCTGTTTTTTCAAAATCTCGACAGGAAGCGGTTGTCTCTGTCTCTGGGTCCCAAGAGGGCTTGGAGAGTCATGGACGAATCAACTTCGGACCACACTCATCCTCCTCTCGCCAGCAGGCAGCAGTGGGCGGTTCGAGAGCGTCATCAAAGGCTACTCACGCACCCTCTGCCAAATTATGGAAGCAGGTAAACGTGCACCGCACACTCAGACCCCTCCTCGGTCCGCCACGGGCCAGGTCCCTGCATTCCACCTCGCTGCCCTACTGCGGGTACGCCGGTGGTCCCGATGGTCCCGCTTATGCGGTGTCTGGGTGCCGGGAGCTGCCCAGCTGTCTCGCTGGCTCCTGAGGACCATCTGACTCGGCTATGCGATTCAGTTCGCCGGTGTCCTCCCAAGTTCAGGGGCATCCACCTCACAGCAGTGAAGGCAGCCGATGCCCATGACTTGTGAGAGGAATCTCTGTCCTACTGGCGAAGGACGTGATGGTACCGTCCCTCCAGCCGATATGAAGGCAGGGTTTTCAGCCCTTACTTCATTGTGCCCAAGAAAAGCGGTGGGTTACGACCAATCTTGGGTCTGCGCATCTTGATGCTCAAGATGCTCATGCAGAACCGCGTCGGATGCATCCGTCCCCAAGTTCGGTCTGCAGCATTGACCTGAAGACCCGTACTTCCATGTGTCGATCCTTCCGTGCCACAGGCCATTCCCTGCGGTTTGCGTCAAGGACGAGCATATCAGTACAGGTCCTGCCCTTCGGGCTGTCCCTATCGCCCCATGTCTTCACGAAAGTAGCGGAGGCAGCCCTTGTTCCCTTGAGAGAACAGGGCGTGCGCATTCTCAACTACCTCGACGACTGGCTCATACTGGCTCAGTCTCAGGATCAGTTATGCGAACACAGGGATTGGTGCTCTCGCACCTCAGCCAGTTGGGCCTTCGGGTCAACTGGGAAAAGAGCAAACTCTTGCCGATGCAGAGGATCTCTTTTCTCGGTATGGAGTTTGGATTCGGTCAATCAGACAGCGCGCCTCACGCAGGAACGCGCTCAGTCGGTGTTGAACTGCTTGAATACGTTCAAGAACAGGACGGCGGCACCACTGAAACAAGTTTCAGAGGCTCCTGGGGCATATGGCGGCTGCAGCGGCGGTCACACCGCTGGGGCTGCTCCATATGAGACCGCTTCAACACTGGCTCCATGGCCGAGTCCCGAGGTGGGCGTGGCAGGCGGCACGCTGAGGGTCCAAGTCACTCCAGCCTGCCGCCAAACCTTCACCCGTGGTCAGACCTTCATTCCTTCGGGCAGGAGTGCCCCTGGAACAGGTCTCCAGGCACGCTGTGGTTTACACGGATGCCTCCGCCAAGGGCTGGGGGGCCACGTTCAACGGGCTTGCAGTGTCGGGGGTTTGGACGGGTCCCCAACTGCACTGGCATATCAACTGCCCAGAGTTGCTGGCAGTACACCTGGCCTTGAACCGCCTCAAGAGACGCCACGAGGCTAGCATGTACTAGTCCGCACGGACAACACGGCGACCGCTGCGTACATCAACCGACAAGGTGGTCTACGCCCCGCCGCATGTCACAACCGCCCGCCACCTCCTCCTCTGGAGTCGGAAGTATCTGAGGTCGCCGCGCCATTCATATCCCGGGCTTGCTCAACCGGACAGCCGACGAGCTGTCACGAGCGCGCCCCGGAGAATGGAGACTCCATCCCCAGACGGTCCAGCTGATTTGGCAACGTTTTGGACTCGCACAGGTAGACCTGTTCGCGCCCCTAGAGACGCCGCATTGCCAGTTGTTCTACTCCTGACCGATGGAACACTCGGCACGGACGCACTGGCACACAGCTGGTCAGCGGGGCCTTCGCAAATATGCATTTCCAGTGAGCCTTCTCGCACAGACTCTGTGCAAGGTCAGAGAGGAAGAGGAGCAGATCCTGCTCGTGGCACCATACTGGCCTACCAGGACTTGGTTCCCAGAGCTGATGCTCCTCGTGACAGCCCCTCCCTGGCAGATTCCTCTGAGGAAGGATCTACTGACTCAGAGACGGGCACCTTATGGCACCCGGCCCAGACCTCTGAAACTTCATGTCTGGTCCCTAGACGGACGCGGAGGTTCTAGGTGACCCACCCCAAGAGGTAGTTGACACCATCACTCGAGAGCACCGCTCACGAGACACGCCACGCCTTGAAGTGGAACCTGTTCGTCGAATGGTGCTCTTCTCACAGAGAAGACCCCGGAGATGCCCGATCAGAGTCGTCTATCCTTCTTGCAGCAAGGGTTGGAGCGAAGGCTGTCTCCTCCACCCTCAAGGTCTACGTGGCCGCGATTGCTGCCAACCACGACCCTGTGGAAGGGAAGTCGGTGGGGAAGCATGACTGGGTCTCAGGTTCCTTAGGGGGCTAGAAGGCTGAATCCTCCACGCCTCTATACCCTCTTGGGACCTGTCCTTAGTGCTTAGAGCACTACAACAGGGCCCGCTTGAGCCCTTGCAGACAGTCGAGCCCAAGTTTCTTTCAATGAAAACTCTGCTCCTGCTTGCACTGGCCTCCATCAAGAGGGTTGGGACCTGCACGCATTTTCGGGTCGACGATTCGTGCCTACAGTTTGGACCGCGGATTCCCAGATAATCCTGAGGCCCCGGCCCGGCTATGTGCCCAAGGTTCCCACTACTCCATTTAGAGACCAAGTGGTGAGCCTGCAAGCGCTGCCCCGGAGGAGGCAGACCCAGCCCTGGCTTTGCTTTGTCCCGTCCGAGCATTAAGACACTACGCTGACAGGACGCAAAGCTTCAGGACCTCAGACCAGCTCTTTGTCTGTCACGGAGGCCGGCAGAAAGGGAATGCCTCCAAGCAGAGGATGGCCCACTGGATAGTGGATGCCATCACCCTGGCTTATCAGGCACAGGGTGTGCCTTGCCGCTCAGGTTGAGAGCTCACTCTACGAGAAGTGTAGCTCCTCCTGGGCGCTGGCTCGTGGCGCCTCACTGACAGATATTTGTAGAGCTGCGGCTGGGCGACCCCAACACATTCGCTAGATTCTATAGCCTTCGTGGAACCGGTTTCCTCCTGTGTTCTCACCTCAAACGGGTAGAAGCACTGAGGGGCCCCTGCTCGGGTCGGCTTGCTAAAACTGCTCCAGAGAGTCCACTGTAGACCCTGTCGAGCTCCTCCATCCCTCGGCAGCTGGACGTGGCGGAGCGTCCGCGCCAGGCCCTCACCGATGAATCCCTGAGAACCGTAGAGGGCTGGGTTCCATATGTAGAGACCGCTCGATCCCATATGTGTATTTCCACGGTTAGCCTTAGAGCCCGTGTTTCCGGCAGACTTCCTGCTACCCAAGAGGTTACAATCACCTCCAATCTTCCATATGCATCTGACTATTGTCCATATGTGTAACTGCCTCTGAACCTCCCTCGGGAAGGTAAGGGCTTCCATAGCGTCTCTGTTCTGAGCTGAAGCAGTGCGTTTCCCAGTGTTATCCAGTCCTACTGAGTGGGTAGTGCCATAGCAACAGTAACGGATCTTCCTATGGGGGCCCTAACCTGCGCCAGAAAATAACGGCACAGGAGGCCTCCACGGGACACTGGAAGGGGCAGTATCCGTGGCCTTTTGGTAGGGATCCCAATTCGTCGGTCCTCCCGTCGCCACGGCTCTTGTACCACCGCTGAGCGGCCGGTCCCCGGCTCGGCTCCTCAGCGAAAACCTGAATATGCGCTGCACCTGCTGCCTATTTATGCTCACGCTGTGATCAGCGGCAGCTAGATGCAATAATCGCATGCCAATGTGCATTGGCTCGTTTAGTTTACACTCGAAGTGGATTGGTCTCTCTAAGCGATATCCCAATTCGTCGGTCCTCCGACGTGACGTCTCCGTTCCCTCCTTCAGGGAACGAGGGTTACATACGTAACCGAGACGATCTTCCACATGATATTTCATACATAGTCCCAAACCATTGACTACAGCGATTATCCTGTAATAAAATGCGGCAAACAGAGAAAAATATATATTTTACTCTTTTAAGAGTTCTCCGAAAACAAATTGGACATATTTGAAAATGATATATAATGATATATTTAAAATGTATATATAATGATATATTTACAAATAATGATATATTTAAAATGTAAATGTTTCTTGCTGTCAACATTTTTCAAATCAAAATGTATCAGAATAAATGGCTACAGTTGAATGGTTGTCAATTAAAAAATATGTTTTTTGTTGTTGTTGTTGTTGTTGTCAGATGGTGTAGGTATGACAACTACCAGCTTTTGGGAAGAATGTAAAATTATGCATGCCAATTTCACAATTGATTATTATCAAGGACAGATTTACACTACTATAAATACAATGGGGTCACATGCTTTCTCTTAACACTGATCACAAAACATATCGAACCCCATTTACTTTTGTAATTGGAATTGGAATCTCTATATGGCATGTTATAGTTTTAACCGATAGAGAGACAAACAGACTTAAATTCTATCCTTATCTTGAACTAGTTCAAACGGGAATAAGTTTTAAAACTCCATCTCAACTGAAAGTGTTCAGTTCCACAGCATTACTCATTGTCAAACATCCACAGCTGTAAATGTGCATGAAGCACTTTATCACTGCTGAAATTTTGATTCTGATCCAATGCAATCTGTTTTAATGCAGAGCATGGAGAATTACATCAATAGCACTGTAAAAAAGCACCAGATTCCAAAGGGACTGTGTGTATGTGTGTTGTACTTTACGATATGTGCTTTATATCTAAGATAAGGCTTAACACAGCAGATTACACACATCACACAACAACTTCAAGCCTACTTACACACTGGGAGCCACAGAAGACTATGTGACACTATGTCATTTTCCTACAGTATAGGACTGCTTAGACATAGCTTGAAAGGAGCGAATGGCCTCCTTCCCTTCTTCTGTAAAAATCTTTGCTGAGCTAGCCTTTTGGAGATTGTGCTTTCTAATCAGTTTGAGTGTGGCAAGTACATGGCATACTTCCCTCTGCTGAGATCTAAAGCTCTGATATACAGCTCTGAGAGAGAAAGAGAAGGGCAATTCACTTTCTTTCTCTCTTCCTGTGGGAGTCATCTGCTTTATGCTGATGTATTAGGGGGTTCTGGTGTTGTTGCCATGTACAGACACACACGCTCAGTGAAGACTCTCTGCTGAGTGCGTATGGGTCTCTGGAGTCTGAGGCTTTGTGATGTGAAGTGGGTCAAACAGGGCTGTTACTGGGAGCAGTCCAGAAATCCGCAGGGGATTCTGCTCCCACAGCTCAAACACCACGGGCTAATACCGCTAACACGGCTATTGAAGCTACGCACTTAAAA
The DNA here is from genome assembly GCA_027564155.1 of Gymnocypris eckloni scoliostomus. Lineage (NCBI taxonomy): Eukaryota > Metazoa > Chordata > Actinopteri > Cypriniformes > Cyprinidae > Gymnocypris > Gymnocypris eckloni. Next base: position 15,778,472 of record CM050420.1, read on the forward strand.
TGCTGCTTATGCTGTACTGTACTGTACCATACCCCACTAATACCACTGCTAATAATCTAAATGCTAGGCTAATATTAATAATACCACACGCAGCTATACAATGCTAATTCGAAATCATCACAGAAATTGCAATGGTTTCCATTAAAATACCATTATAAACCATTATTTTATAATTATAAAATTATATTTCTATTTCTGTGCATAGCATATAATTTAATTTCAGTATTTTATTCTTATATTAGTGTTATATTCCATTCCTTCTGTGTTATTCTATCTATGTCTGCACTATCATGCATCTCTGCACTATGTCTGTACTTTATTCTGCACTGGAATCTCCTGTCATCAGGACAAATTCCTTGTGTGTGTAAACATACTTGTAATAAAGCTCTTCTGATTCTGATTATAGAGTTTTGATTAATTTTTTTTTGCTGTCATCACATCCCTCAGTATATGGCTTTTTGCCGACTGGCTCCCAGACTTCATTCGATTAAATGTCAGATGATTGTCTGTGATATAAAAAAGTTAGAAGTTAGGAGGAATACATCAAAACACAAACACGTATAAAAGACACACACACACATGTTAGTTTGTATAGTTTACGGGGACTCTCCATAGGCGTAATGGTTTTTATACTGTACAAACTGTATGTGCTATTGCTCTACACCTACCCTACACCTAAACTTAGCCCTCACAGGAGGAACACTGAAGATGTCCTCATAAACCTTCTCCATGCCATGTCATACCCATGTTATTAGACAAATTTGTGTCCTCATAAACCACATAAACATGCACACACACACACACACACACACACACACACACACACACACAGAGACAGACACACACACACACACACAGAGACAGACACACACACACACACTCACATGTTGGTTTTTATCATTTACGGGGACTCTCCATAGACGTAATGGTTTTTATACTGTACAAACTGTATGTGCTATTGCTCTACACCACACAGAAAGATATCAAAACAAACACATAATGCAATATATACTGTCAAATATGTATAAAATACATAATTATATGTATAATATATATAAATATAATTATATAATGTAATAAAACACTTACTTTTTGAAAGTAAATATCTCCTCCAAAAAAGTCCCCTCTGCTTCAATGGATGAAACATCGCTCTCTTTGTCAAAAATGTAATCTCTGTCATGCCGAGCACATTGTTCAACAACTTCTTAGTGCAAGTTAGTTTTTCTCGTTATCGTCTCTTTATTAGGCCATTATTCGAATCTAAACATCGTTATCTCATAAACTCTCCAGGAGCTCATGTTTGCGCGCTCGACGCGCGGGTCACTGTAATCTCTGTGCACAAACATTTGAGCTGCTAACATTAGCCGACTCCTAATGCGTCAAATCCATCTATTCAGAAGCTCATTGGCTATCAGATACGACAGTCATTCGCAGACTCTAATGCAATTGGATCGATATACTGTCCATCAAAATAGGGCGGCCCCATCGCCAATACTGGATGCTCTTTGGCTACCGCTGACTGTAGACCCCTGTAAGATGCACCTATTGGCTCAAATAATGTGTCCATCAAAAGGGCAGAGTTCAGCCGCCATTTTGACATAAACAAATATTGTTTACACGCTACATTATAAAAAACGCAGAAGAATTGATAGCTCTGTCGGCTAATTTGAAATGATACTACTACATTCCGTGGATGCTTATCAACAAATGCATGTGTTATGGACTAAATATTGCACTGATTTGGATAGCCAGGACTCTTTACAGTGTAACAACACCATTTCTGTTGAAATTTTATGGATCAGTGGACTATCAGGAGGCTTCATAGGTGAGTTCCTTCAGTTTTGTTGTTGTTTATTTAGTTGTTGGTGGTCTGACAAAGACACTGATTGTACCTGCTGTGTTGATTGTATCTTAAAATGGTTTGCATCGTTCGAATCACAAGATTATCAGCTTTCCAAGGATATATGACATGCTCAGCTTTGTGTTTTTTTGTGTCTGACGACTTTACCCCTAACAACACTAGGTGTCCCGCCGGCGGGTCGCTGGATAATAATACAGCATACAACTATACAGTGCTAATTATACTGCATAGCTAACATTAATAATACAACATACAACTATACAGTGCTAATAGCGATTTCACACACAACTATACAGTACTAATTATACTGCATAGCTAACATTATTAGGACTATGCAGTGCTAATACTCTGCATAACTAAAATACAACACATTAATAATATCACACACAGCTAATTACACTGCATTGCTAATAATAGCACACATAGCTAAGCAGTGGTGATTACACTGCCTCGATAATAACAATACTACATAATTATAATAAAACTGCATTGCTAATATTAATATTAGTAATTAATAGCCTACTACTACACAGAGCTAACAACACCACTTAACTTGCACCAGTAGCAATATTAATACAGAGCTAGCAGTATGGTTTTAATGCTGCATATAACTACATAACTACTAAAATTACACACAGTTAACAGTGTGTCTATTACAATGAATCAGATCCCTGTACCGTATATTCTACACAATATAGAAACACTTTACATATAATATGCTTTATGATTTATTTTGAGGATAATATAAAAGGTATGGTCTGCTGCAAACACATTTATTTCATAAAAGTGAATGTTTCTGCTGGGTGAATTTTCAGTCCTATCTTCTGGAATGTTCTGTCTTTGCCTTTGATATTGTTTAATGGAGCTAGCACAACACTCTCTCAACAACTCTCTCTCTCTCTCTCCCTATCTGATTTCAAGAACATTTTATGAAACACTTTTACGGAGGGTTAGCTCCACATAATGGAGGTGTTTTCCCTGTTCCTCCACAGTCCATGGAGAGTCATTAGTTTACGCAAAGCTCTTGCCATGTGCATTTAGACCGGCTCCCCCTACCGAGATATCTCTGTCCAATTACAGAGCCACTGAGGGGCAATAACGGCATCAGCAATCTGTAGTCCTGCTCACACACATCCTCAGCAGGGAAGAAGAGTAACAGTGGAATATGATTACAGTTTAACCTGATTAAAAGGTGTATTAAACTATTGCCACTCATCAGGATTAATTAAATTTTTTCTAAACACTCCTTTTTTTATAAGACATTTATTTACCCTTTTGGTTTATATAAATGCAAAACCATGTATTCGTGATAATAGAGAAGGGTGCATATAGTAAAAAACAAAATCTATTTTCTGTACTATCACACTACTGAATCATATGTGTGTCCTGTATAAATATTCTGTCGCAATGCTCATTTTATATAAAATTAGAACCAGAGACTTCCAGGCAAAGAAACAGTGTATAATATTTATTACAATCTGGTGGCCAATGTGTTAATAATACCCATCAAACTTCATTCATTAAACTGCATCACTATGTAACACAGCACAGATCACTTTTCTCCGCTCTCTCTCTCTCTCTCTCTCTCTCTCTCTCTCTCTCTCTCTCTCTCTTTAATCTTTGGTTTTTACAGAAAGAGCTACTGATGAAGGTTCTCTTTCATCATTCTCTCTGAATACATTTAGTTTGAGAAGAGATACTGTTGAGCAGCAGATCAAATCAAAGACAAGTTTGACTTCACTTAGTTCTCTGTTATTTCATCTTGACCTGACCTCTCAAGCAACATAAGAAGCATAAGACTTTAAAGCACATTTTAAAGACACTTCTGTTGCAATGTTATGAATACATTCACAAAATCTCAGTGAGTCATTTAAAACCTGCAGAGTAATGACTGCTTACACTGAGCAGTCTTTTTCGTTGGGATGTTGTGTTGTACAATAAACCAGTTGGAGTATCGGCAGGGCAGGTTTAACCTGTAACTATGGAAACTGCGAGAGTGGTGTGTTTGCTTGTATGGGGTCGGTGAGAGTCGGTTTTGGCCTATTGCCATGCTGTCAATACTCTGCTGTCAGCTGGGAGCTCAAAATCCATTCATTAGTTTCACTCTGTGATTTCCCTCCAAACTTCAGCTACCTAGATACACAGACAAAACTTCTGCTTATATTGAATCCTCCAAAAAGACAAAATAGAAATGTGCACTGAAAAAATGGAAATAATAAAAAAAAATGATTATATTATATATTGATTATATTAATATATTAAATCTTATTTTAAGGAGGTGCGGATATTTTTTATCAAATAAATTCATTTGAATTCATATGAATTAATCATATGAATTGATTTGATAAAAAATATCCGCTCCTCCTTAAAACAATATTTAAAAAGTCTATGCTTAATTGTCTAAAAAGACAAAAGAGAAATGTGTAAAAACAAATAAATAAATATTAAGTAAAAAAAAATCTGTAATGTCAGAAATGTATCTGAAACTCCATAAAACAAGATTTTAACAAATATAGTCAAGTAAATAAATAAATAAATCTGATTTATTGCATGAAAATTACGCTTTATTTATCGAAACTGTAAATTTGTGTAAATTGGTGTGTTACTGCTCCAGTGTTGATTTATTTTGGAAACTACAATGATATGTACTTATTGGTACACATTTCACGTCTCGCTAAAATGTCTTGGCGCATGTTAGTTTATCACATGAGGCCTGGTAGAATTTTTTGTAATGTATGTGAGATTAGACCTGGGGTGCCCAACCTGCTCCTGGCGATCGACTGTCCTGCAAAGTTCAGCTCCAACTCTAATCAAACACAGCTGTCTTTAATTTACAAGCGATCCTAAGACCTTAATTAGTTGCTTCAGGTGTGTTTGATTAGAGTTGGAGCTGAACTTTGCAGGACAGTCAATCGCCAGGAGCAGGGTTGGGCACCCCTGGATTAGACCATTTTTCCCAAATGTAATCTAGTGGGTTGAGAATACCCGATGAGCAGAATGGACAGCTGTGAGGTGTAGGGATTGTGTCTGTGTCCATGTTGTTGTTTGTTTGTTCATGCATATGTTTGTGCATTGTGATAAGGAGGAACATAGCAGCTGTCAGCATCACTCCCAGTGCAGCAGCATGAACAGCTCCACAACACTTCACAGGAAGTGAGGTGTCAGACACAAAACAGAGGCATGACTGTCGGCTTATCATCGGCTCAACTCACGTTGCATCATTCCCTGTGCATCAGAGGCCTCCTGAAAGCTTCCAGACAACTCAGAGGAAATAGAGGTGTTTTGGAGCAAAGTCTACATTCATCACATGTTGTATCTCTAGAGGATTTGGATCCAGTGCTATGGTTGGAATGGAATACTAGTGTATTGCTTATAGTACACAAGATACTGTTTACATAATTTACTGTACTATGTGAAACTGTAAAAAGTGGTGCATGTTTTTTTTTACTTGATTTGACCATGAAAAATATTATCTAGTAAACTATTGCAGTTGGGTTGATTAATTTATGTTTGTTTGTTTGCTTGTTTGTTCATTTATTTTGACTTGAATAAAACGAATACATGTTTCCACATGAAGTACATTTTGAGGTTACTGGAGGGGAAACAAATAAAAGCAAATACAAAGGGCAGAAATATATCTTGCTTTTGTATAAATTGTATAAACTGTTGTATTAGTTAATATATATATATATATATATATATATATATATATATATATATATATATATAATTATATGTGCAACAGACCAAATAATATAGTTGTTCAAATATATATATATTTTTTACAGTTTTAAAACATTTACATTATGTGCAAACTTTACATATAATAATATGATTGATTTGAGAGTAGGGGGGTAACACAAATGTTTTGATGTCATGGTTCAGTAAGGTTTTTGTACAGCAGAAATATAAACATAAAATAGCTTTTTGTATATTAAACAGTGGTTCACTGAACAAAGTGCTCTTTCTTTAAATAAATCTAAATGTATAACCAGCCGGTGTTCAGCCTACTTTAGCCCGATTCACAAAGGTTAGCTTATAATAATATTTTCAAATTTGAGTGGACGGGTAGGTTTCTGTGGAAAATTCGAGCATGGCACTGCATCATTACGTCACGTCTGAGCGTTCAACCCACAATTTTTACCTTCATCAATAATCTTTATTTTGTTTATGATATCACACATGATGCTGCAGGTGACGGATCGTTTATAGCCTTTTCTCACAGCAGCTGGAATAAATTGCGGATCGTACTCCAGAAAGGTTGGAATGATAATCATCAGTGACTGGAGATTCCCCCACAGTCAAATCCAAAAGAATCCTTACTGAGAAGTGGCTTATGAAAAAAAATGAAAATGCGACAAGCAACAAGAATAAACATCGGCAGGGCTTTTGAAAGGTGGCGTGAACTCCGTGTTTTAGAAAACTCTTATTTGGGTCATACACTCAAGATGTAAAATCTGTGAATACAAAGTGCAGTATCCACATCGGTGCGGTGACTGACAGCCACACATTAGATTCATCCGTGCTGAAGTTGGTGCACAACCCACGCAAGGAAGATAATTCTGCAAACAGCTGCAATTCCAGGTTTTCAAACAGAGATGGCGACAAAGAGGCAAAACTTACGGACAGCAGCTTTAAATTTACAATCTACCTCAGATTCAGCTCTAAATTGTAGGGCGCTCTTTTACATTACTTTAAGGTTACAATTAATAACAAAATCCAAACTTCAGTTCAATTACTATTTGTATATAATAATTAACACAATAATTAACATAATATATATATATATATATATATATATATATGCAAACATGTAAATAGCACATAATGCAGTTTTTAAATTAATTTCTAAATTATAAAATTACTATTTGTTGTTGAAATATATTCATTTACATAGTGGCTTGTTTGATAGAAGATTTCTATGTGATATTTTGCTCACAAGCTCTTCGTCTTTCCTTAGTTAAATCAATTACTGAGTGATTACATGAGGCATGAGAAGTACATTTGTGTTTATTTCACATTAAAACTACTAGTAAAGAGGAAGGGATGATCGCACTCACTGCCGATTGAACTGAGGCATTTATACAGCGATCTGTGTCGCCACATGAAAGTGTGCCAAAACGGCATTTATTGTTTGAATTTCCTGATAAAATGGACAGAATTTGAAAGATGAGACTTTCTTATCAAAAGTAACAATATATAAAACTGTAAGTTTCCAATGAAGTTCCACTTGTGCAGTGGTTAAACAAGTATTTGTTCGGTACAAATGCGTACTGAACCCAAAGACCCATACCTGAAATTTTCGGTACGAATACATGTACCGTTACACTCCTATTTGAGAGTATGCTATTCCATATAAAGTATACTGTATATTCTACTGGGCCATTAGAGTGGAGGTCTTCTTACACATAAAATCCTTAGCCTGTTACAAAGCCTGAGGCACTGATTTGTCACTGTTGAGGTGTTACTGCAAGAGATCCAAACATACAAACAACACAGAGATGTCCCATGCAGATCTGTGATCAAATAAAGTCCATGGAGAAAGACTGTCATCGCAGATACCCTGGATTTTTCCAACATAAGGGATCCAGTAGGGACTTGTCTGGTGTGTGTGTGTGTGTGTGTGTGTGTGTGTGTGTGTGTGTGTGTGTGTGTGTGTGTGTGTGTGTGTGTGTGTGTGTGTGAGACAGTGGCTATAAATGTGGCTAATTTTCCCTCTTAATTGCCTTGTGTTAAATTCAGCGGGCTTATGAGTCTCTGATCATGGCTCTTCTCAGGTGCTAGATTAATCTCCCGAGGTTTCAGAGAAAGGAACTAAGACAGCTTGCTCCGTCTCCCACTGACTGAGTGTGCGTTCCTGGCTAAATTGAGCCAGCACAGACAGATGAAAACTGCAGAGCGTGAGCAGCAGCACAAGAGTGTTATGAGATGGATAATAATAATTCAATGTCTTATAATACCACCAAAACGAACAAATGCCATTTCACAAAACTCATTAATGTTAATGCTAATATGGAGCAGTTTGATAAGAAAGACTGGCTGTCCAGATGAATGTACTGGACTGCGCTCAAGGACTCTCCAGACATAAACTATTGATAAACACGGGGGTTGGGGTGAAGGTTAGCAAAACCCTGTCTGATGGAATGAGCTAAATGGCAGGTTAAGCAATCATGTGACTAAAATGTTCTGTGGCTGTTAGACCATAACTATTGGCTTTATATAGTGTAAAGCACACATTTACGTTAATTTAGACAGATCATGTTGTGTTTTAATGAACGTTATAGATTTAGATTCCCTGTATTAATACCTATCAATAACATGTCAGCAAGCTAAAGACAACCAGATTTACCACTATTACATGTAACATTTTTCTTACTGAGTGGAGCAACACACATCAGTAAACACGTACCCTCCCTAAATCTAAGCATTAGTGCCAAATTTCAGCACGATGCTAACAACAAAACTCAAAAATTATTATTAGAAACGTCTCTAAATATCCTTCGTAACGGAACAAGTAATTCTCTTTATCATCAAAATTACAGTTAATTTTATAATTTACTCTAATAATGCAGTCCCATGCAAAGCATGCTGGGAACTACTGAGCTACTGCCCAGTTAGTTGTATGTCAGCAAAAACAAATGAGCAAAATTTTACAAATTTACATGGAGTGAACTATGAAATTATGTTTTGACCCCTTTCTACCCAGCCTGACACAAACAATTCGATTAGTTCTGGGTTTGATGAAGGCCTGCCTTCCAAAAAACTAAATGTGTTGTGATTGGTTAGCTGTACCAGAGCGTTGTGATTGGCGAACAGCTTAGATGGCGTTTCAGTACTGCCCCGCCCCTTACCAAAACAGCAAGTTTGTCAATATTGCCAGACCTCGAGAATACTGAACAAGAGGATCGCCAGAACCTTTGCACGCACGGATATTGCAAGACATATTAAAGATGGGACATCAACAACAGCTTAAAAATAACTGCATTGACTATGTACAGATAAGTGCAACAGTTATATTTATTATGTTTATTTATTTTTTTATTCTAACAGTATAACATGAATTGTAGTGAAACTGTTATACAGTTGAATTTATTAATACCGTAGTCCCACAGACATACTATTTGTAGCCGAAAATATGTGCAAATGAATTGTCTGCCAGCTGGAGGCGCTGTTGGAGTTGTAGTGATAGAGGTTTCCCCGGTAACGGCTGTACACAAAGGAGCGCTCCTCTCACAAACGCTGCTTTATCAGACATTACATGCAAGATGAAATGAAACTGACATCCACAATTTTCTGAAGACAGTCGGTTTCCTTCAGAAATACAGTGATATAATTATTGAATGTATTATCACATATCGAATTTTGAAACACGCAGTGCTCAACAAGCGGTCTCCCCACTCGCCAACCATTCAAATTTCCGTAGGCGGATTTACAGTATTTTAATGATATTTTAATGGGCCTCTTTATGATGTCACAAACACCGGAAAACCAGCTGTATTCCAAACCGCTGTAGCTGTAGACGTTCGTTGTAGTTCTTGAAAGGGGATTTTTTTTTAACAAAATATCTCCTTTTGGAGTGGAATTTGAGATTTGTAACTTTGTAGATCTTTTTATACCCAAGCATACACACTATAAAACTGATTAAAATTCACAAAAGGAAAAAGCATAACAGGACCCCTTTAACTCATAAGATGTTATTAAAACATAAACAAGCTCCACTTCACACTTCTGGAAAAAAACGACTTTATTAAGCAAATCTGTGATTTAGCAACTAAAAAGTCATTGGGTTCATTTTAGTAGTCAGTTGCCCTAGTCCAATTAAATTATGGCCTTAAACTTCAGTGATGACATTATGATTTTGTATACTTCCCTCCCACAAATCGATTTGCAATCTGTACAATGACACCTTACTTGATCCACAACTTATAAACTAAAAAAACAAAAAAAAACTGAAAAGCTATGTTTTAGAGTCGACTCACACACTTCTACGTGAATTAAAGTGACATCTGAAAGCAATCCAAGCACACCTCTCTCCCCTCAACTAATCTGAGGAAGAATATTGAAAAGGTCATGAAGCTCTGTGGGACTTTATTAGTAAACCATGTCTGAACTTCTCCAGACCTTCTGTCTCATTTTCTCTCTGCGCCGAGCAGACATCACTTGGGAGGCATGAGAGCAGAAGGGAAAAAAATAATACAGAATAAAAATTCAATGTGTTGGCCTGTTTTCGAAGTGTATTTCGGTGGGCTGTGATAAACATTAGCCTCAATTTTCAACAAAACAACGAAACATTTAGTGAAACCGGTTGACACTAAACACAAATTAATTAATTTCTTCGAGGCCAGGTCTTTTATCCGTGAACAGAAACGGTAAATGAGATTTAGCTCTCGGAGGGAGATCACTGCCTCAGTCAAACCACCAAAAATTAAATTCCGATTCAAGAACAACAACAACAACACTGGCACAGAACTCCTAGCAGATATCGAAGGAGAAATTACTCGCAGATCAATGGCATCTCCTGAGGAAAAGTTGGCGAATAGCTTTGGCTGTGGTGTTTTTATTTGACATTTCGTAGGGTTTTGCTAATCAATTGACAAAGATTCAATGAAATTCATATTTGAGATTACCGTCGCACTCATCACTGTGTGAGTCATGCAGCTTTAACAGATCTTTTAGACGTCTCTCTCATTATCGAGTGAGGGGAGGCCAAAGGTAATGCTGAAGATCTTCTGTATAATCACATCAGGTCAGACTTGGTAAGAACTTGTCCTGTGAAAGAGGTGAAATTAAATCCAGGGCTCTCCACTTGCCTCCTTCATGCTCACTCTCAGCTATTCCGTATCTCTCCAACCTCTTTCATGCTCCACACTCAGGATTATCATATCAATCAGAATGACCTTATTACAAGAGGTAAAAGGAGCGAGGAAGGGACAAAACTAGAGAGAGAGAGAAAGAGCGAGAGAGTGCTAAACCCAGCCTGACTCATACCTGTGATCTTTTAATGCTCAAGTACCACCAAACCCCCATCACACATATACATGTGCACTGTGCACTTATTTCATAAATGGATGAAGGCCTTTTCACTTGAAATTGTTCATCTTTGTTGGTCTTGTTCAGTTTTTCACAATTTGTATATATTTCATCCTCTATTAGGGATTAATCATGGGTAGTAAATTTGATGCTGTGGGTTTAAAAAAAATATTTAACAAAAGATGCATTAATCAAAAGTGACTGTAGGGATTTTTACATAGTTACAACCGATTTCAGTAACGCTTTAGAATAGGGACCAGTTCTTGCTACTAACAGGTTGTTTATTTGCATGCCTATTATTAACATATTAGCCGTTTATTAGTACTTATAAAGCATAAATTCTGCATGATCATTTTCTACATCCCTAATCCTACCCAATATCTATACTTAACAACTACCTTAATAAGAAGCAAATTAGTATCTTATTGAGACAAAAGTTGTAGTTAATGGTTTATTAATAGTGAGAATTGGACCTTAAAATAAAGTGTGACCAATATTTATTGGTTTTCTTGAGAGAGAGAGAGAGAGAGAGAGAGAGAGAGAGAGAGAGAGAGAGAGAGAGAGAGAGAGAATATTACAATACTATTTCACAATATTACAGTTCCCTTTCAGGGAACTCCGTTGCGTCAGCTTTACGCTTCGGGAACGCTTTGCGTGATAAGTCTTGAAGCACACGTGAAATCAATCCAAGGTGTAATTGGGACGTCAGAGCGGGTGACGTCACGAACCAGGAGGCTATAAAGCCTACCCAAACAAAGCTGTCACTAGCTTTTTGTGTCTTCACAAGCGCTCTATGTGAATCTGTCTGTCTATTTGGTGTTGTCTGTCTATTTCAGTTAGTAAGAAAGAAATAAGATAGAAAGAAAGGAAGTAGTTATGGCGAGCAAGAAACAGCAAGCTTTTAAGATGTGTGTTCATCCCTGCCCGCGTTATTTAACGGGTGGGGATACACACACACTTTGTGTTGCTTGTTTGGGAGAGGAACACGCAAGGTGTGAGGTGTTTCCCTTACGGATATGGAAAGCCAAATGGTTCAGAATTCGCCTGGTTTTCACCGCCGATGATTATTAAACGCCGTTTCATAACGCCGCAAGGCGTTAAATAAACGCCGTTAGGCGATAAGTTAACGGCAGACGCCACCAGCGCCAGGCGCCGACCGGCGTTAAGTTAACGCCACACGCCATAAGATGCAGATTTATTCGCTTATCTACATGGACACACCTCTCATGGCTACGAGGAATCTCGGCAAGTCTGAGCATCCAGTTTGCTACAGCGAAGATGGCAAAAATTGTTTTAAACACTGTATACTGTGAAGTGTAAATGCACATGCATTTTTGAACAGCACAAAATGTAATTGAAAGAAAATATATTTATTAACCCATGACATATGATAATAAACTAATAGTAAAGTGCTCAGAAAAATATCCCTTTTATAGCACCAGGCTCTGTTTTTTAAATTAGCACTTTATACGGTCTTTAAACTAATAGTGAAATGTTCAGAGAATTATGGCTCACAGACTGGCATAAAGTTGGCTTGACGTTGGACGTTCGATATTCGCATATTTAGGGACCGTCTCTAAAGTTACATGCAATATTGGTATACATTTTTCTAACTTCAATACCATATGAGAAGAATGACTTACAGTCATAAAAACAACTGTACAATGTACATCTAGGTGTCAACTATAATGTGCACCTTTTATATTTTTTATTTATTAAAATAAAATGTAAATCATTTGTTTTCAGTAACTTTAGAGACGGTCCGAATATCGAACGTCCAACGTCAAGCCAACTTTATGCCAGTCTGTGAGCCATAATTCTGTTTTTCTGTTTTTCTTTTTGGATCCTCATATCTCTGTCTGTCTATTTATCTATATGTAAATACTTAAATAAGAAAATATAGTGATTAGCCCTATAAATCAAGTTAATTACACAATTTAAACCATGACATTATAATAACAAACTAATAGTACAATGTTCAGAAAAATATCCCTGTTATAGCACACAGCTGATTTTTGAATTGGGACATATGTCTTTAAACAATTTTAGAACTTTAAATGAATGCAATACTGAAAATGCATGCAATGTAAATCCATTAAACAAAGTTATAACACTGTTGACTTAAAGGTATCAAGCCACCTGTACATTACTCAGAATGTTTAATTCCTTATATTGCATATGGCTTAGCTTTCAGATTTTTTTTAAACAAATATTTAACCCATTTAAATCCATTAAACTACAACACTGTTTGGCCTAAAGGAATAAAACCAACATGTAAGTTACAAACTGTAAATAATACAGTTTTTTTTTTTGCTGTTACCTTTTTTGATAATATTTTGTTTTATTTGTTTGAACAAAATTCATGTGCATTTACACTTCACAGTATAGAGTGTTTACAATTTTTTTTGCCATCTTCGCGCTGTAGCAAACTGGATGCTCAGACTTGCCGTAGATTCCTCGTAGCCATGAGAGGTGTGTCCATGTAGATAAGCGAATAAATCTGCATCTTAAGTGGCGTGTGGCGTTAACAACGTCGGTCGGCGCCTGGCGTTATTTTAACGCGTGGTGGCGTCTGCGTCGTTAACTTATCGCCTAACGGCGCTTATTTAACGCCTTGCGGCGTTATGAAAACGGCGTTTTAATAATCACACGGCGGTGAAAACCAGGCGAATTCTGAACCATTTGGCTTTCCATATACGGACGCTCCGATCCCGCCTGGCGTTCTTTCGCGAGGACGCTCAGGCTCGCGTTCCCCAGGGCTCTGGTCCCGCTGCTGCCGAGGCACAGCGAAGGCTGCGGTCCTGGGGTTCGCAAATGGATCTGTCAGCGGAGGTAGAGACGGGCACCGCCTTATCTCTGCCTTCACCTGACAGGTTCAGTGCTTCGTATCAGGGTTGGGAAGCACGCGCTGCGGTTTCTTCCGCCCCGATCGAAGCACATACACTGCAGCTATCTGATTCTGAGGAATTAGACGCTGCCAATGCAAGAGATACTGAGGATTCGCCACCTCAGTCTCGTGCTTATGAGGAGCTGGTTGAGGTTGTGACGAGAGCGGTTGAAAAATTAAATATTGATTGGCCAGCAGAAAGGGAGGACGTTCGTTCAAGAGGCAAACTTGACGAACGCTTTTTACCTTCTCGTGCACAGCCTCAACGCCGGGGATTACCATTTTTTCCTGATCTCCACACCGAGGTGTGGAGATCATGGGAAAAAACGGTTTCTTATAGAGTGTATAGTACACAAACATCACACTATTCCTCTATATTAAATAAAAACGAGCACGGTTATGGAGAGTTATTAGATGCCTAAGGTGGAAGAGACGCTCGCGAGCTATCTCTCCCCTGAATCATCCTCATCCATTAAATCCCCGACACTACCCACTAAACCAGTGAGAATCACATCAGCACTGGTTGGCAAGGCTTATTCAGCGGCTGGTCAGGCAGCAGCTTGTTTACACACTATGTCGCTGTTGCAAGCCTACCAGGCTGAATTATTAATAGAGCTTGATGAGGGCGAGGGTTTTAATCCCAGCTCAGTTTGCGAACTGCGCCAGGCTACAGATTTGTCTCTCAGAGCTGCCAAGGAGACGGCTAAGTCAATTGGCCGGTCTATGGCAGCCCTGGTAGCCACTGAGAGACACTTATGGTTAAACCTGAGTAACATAAAAGGAAAGGATAAGAACTTCCTTATGGATGCTCCAATTTCTCCCTCTGGCCTCTTTGGCGGTGCTGTGAATTCGGTTGTGAGAGATTTCAGGAATCAGCTAAGCAAGCGGCTGCATTCCAGAAACTCCTCCCCGCCGTATTCATATCTCCGGGCTGCTGAGTGGGAGCAGCCCCAAACATCTAAAGCCAGCTCCTCCCACCGTGCCACACAAAAACAGAGTGTGGCTTATCGCGCTCCCCACATAAAGCCTGGGGACACGGTAAAACACACTCAACCGCAGCCTTCAAAGGGCAGAACGGATCTGAGGACCGTTATTAACTCTAAGAAGGCTGTGGGAAAGAGGTCCTGACGCCCGAGGGCTCAGGCCAGTGAGGACTTACCCTCGAAGCAGAGCGGTTAACACCTCATTTTACGGTGCCCGCCTCCTTCGATGTCCTCAGGAGACCGGTCTGCCAACCCTGCCACCTCGTGCTTCAGGGCGCAGCGGTCTCCAGCGAAGCCATATCCCAAGGTCCACCCGGAAACGTAGTGGCCTCGGGATGCCCGCCCCTCTGAGGAGGGTTTCGAACAGTCAGCGCAGACGCCTCCTGCCGGTTCACCGCTTCAGGACGTCGTTCTGACTGCACAAATAGATACAAATCCAGAAACCAGTCTCGAGAGGCTGGTACCGCTAGTAGAATTTTTGACAGCGTGGAAACTTCTGCCAAATATATCTCATTGGGTCCTGCAGACTATAAGAAAAGGGTATCAGATACAGTTTGGGTCTCGCCCGCCCAGGTTCATGGGGGTTTTGTCCACCGAGGTGGCCCCCCAGCAGGTTCTGGCAATGGAACAAGAAATAAAAGCTCTGTTAGAGAAAGAGGCCATAGAATATGTACCTCACTCCAACAGGGAAACCGGGTTTTACAGCCGGTATTTCATAGTTCCAAAGAAGGATGGAGGGTTGCGTCCCATTTTAGACCTTCGAGTTCTGAACGTTTCTGTCTTGAAACTCAAGTTCAAAATGTTAACTTTGAGACAAATCGTGTCACAGATCAGATCCGAGGACTGGTTTGTCACGATAGATCTCAAGGACGCATACTTTCACATATCCATCCTTCCGTATCACAGGAAGTTCCTGAGGTTCGCTTTTGGGGGCAAAGCATACCAGTATCGGGTTCTCCCATTCGGCCTAGCATTATCACCCCGCACTTTCACGAAATGCGTAGATGCAGCCCTGGTGCCTCTTCGCCTTCAGGGTATTCGCATTATGAACTACATCGACGATTGGTTGATTCTAGCTCAGTCGCATCAGTTGGCAGTTCGGCATCGAGATGTCGTTCTTGCCCACATGGAAAATTGGGGTTACTGCTAAACGCCAAGAAAGTGTGCTTTCTCCATTACAGAGGACCACTTTCCTGGGCGTGATATGGGACTCAACGTCGATGCAGGCGCGCCTGTCACCGCACGTATAGAGTCCATCCTAGCGGCTGTGAAAAGAATAAGGCTAGGCCAGTCACTCACTGTCAGACAGTTTCAGAGACTGTTGGGTCTTATGGCAGCAGCATCCAACGTGATACCTGTTGGACTGTTGCACATGAGACCCTCCAGTGGTGGCTCAGGACCAAAGGGTTTTCCCGAGGGCAACCCCTCGCATGATCAAGGTCACGCGCGATGCCTTCGTGCCTTGGTAATGTGGAAGAAACCTTGGTTCCTGTCCCAGGGTCCCATGTTGGGAGCTTCATGTCGCCGCAAGACGCTAACGACAGATGCTTCTCTCACGGGCTGGGGAGCGATCTTAGATGGACGCTCAGGTCAAGGTCTGTGGAAGGACCATCATCTCTCATGGCACATCAACCGCCTGGAGATGTTGGCTGTGTTTCTTGCTCTCAAGAATTTCCTAGCAGATCTCAGGGGCCACCATGTGCTTGTCCGCTCAGACAACACATCGGTGGTCTCCTACATAAATCACCAGGGGGGTTTGCGGTCACGTCCACTGTGCAAACTGGCGTGCCAAATCCTCCTGTGTTCCCAAGGGAAGTTGTTGTCTCTGCGAGCAACTTACATCCCTGGGGTCCACAATATAGGAGCAGACATCCTGTCGAGACAGGGGCTGAGGCCCGGGGAATGGAGGCTTCACCCCGAGGTGGTGGAGCTGATATGGAAGAAGTTCGGCCAGGCACAAGTGGATCTGTTTGCGTCTCGAGAGACGTCTCACTGCCCACTCTGGTTCTCCCTCACGCATCCAGCTCCTCTCGGACTGGATGCGATGACACAGACGTGGCCGAGGCTTCGTCTGTATGCATTTCCCCCGATTGCTCTGCTCCCAGGAGTACTGGAGAGAGTTCGCCGGGACCGGGTCCCACTATTTTTATTGCCCCTGCGGTGGCCGGGCAGAGTATGGTTCCCAAATCTATTCTCCCTTCTCGACGGGCCTCCTCTGGAGCTCCCGTCAGGAGGGACCTTCTGTCCCAAGCGGGGGGCTCGATATTTCACCCCCATCCAGAACTATGGAAACTGTGGGCTTGGCCTCTGAGGGGGCCCAGCTCATAAACTCAGGTCTCTCAACCGAGGTTGTTGAGACCATTCTCCACTCCAGAGCTCCATCCACGAGGAAACTTTATGCCCTGAAGTGGAAGATTTTCGCTTCTTGGTGTAGTGACCATCAGCTGGACCCAGTTAACTGCCCTGTTGGTACAGTGCTGGAGTTTCTGCAAGATCGGTTCACTGCAGGGCTAGCCCCGTCCACTCTGAAGGTTTATGTGGCGGCCATAAGTGCTTACCACATTCCTTTGGGTGGTACGTCTATGGGGAATGAGCCCCTGGTATCTCGTTTCCTCCGTGGTACGATGAGGCTGAGGCCTGCAGCTCGCACCAGGGTGCCAACATGGGACTTGGCCATTGTCCTGCAAGGCCTTTCCCTGGCTCCCTTTGAGCCTTTAGAGGAGGTGCCGGCCAAGTTTTTGACCTTGAAAGCGTTGTTCCTCCTGGCTATATCATCTCTTAAAAGGATAGGAGATTTACAAGCACTCTCGGTTGCACCCTCGTGCCTGGAATTTGCACCTGGCATGGTTAAAGCATTTCTTCATCCTAAGCCAGGTTACATTCCTAAAGTCCCCGCTAATGTGGTGAGGTCGATTATGCTGCAAGCCTTCTGTCCTCCCCCTTTTCAAGATGCGGACCAGGAAAGGCACAATTTGCTTTGCCCAGTACGGGCATTAGATGCTTACGTCCACAGGGCTGCCCTGTGGCGCAAGAATGAACAGCTGTTCATATGCTTTGGACCTCCTAACCAGGGGTCCCCTACATCTAAGCAAAGAATGAGCAAGTGGGTGGTCGAGGCCATCTCACTTGCTTATGAGTCAGCCGGTCAACCTTCTCCTATGGCTGTCCGGTCCCACTCGACTAGGAGTATGGCTGCCTCGAAGGCACTGATATCAGGAGTTACTCTCCAAGAGGTTTGTGATGCGGCAGGCTGGTCCTCACCGCACACATTCGTCAGATTTTATTCTTTGGACCTGGACTCTACCCCAGGTTCCCAAGTGCTCTCGTCCTAGTGCTGCTCGTTAGATTCACACAGGACAGGCACTCGTCGCTATGGTGATGTTGTACAACGTTCCCGAAGCGTAAAGCTGACGCAACGGAGTTCCCTGAAAGGGAACGTTCGGTTACGACTGTAACCTCGGTTCCCTGAAGGGGAACGAACGTTGCGTCCCCGGCCATATCTCCTTCGTGCCTGTGAGCGACTTGCTCAGACTTTTAAGCTAGTGACAGCTTTGTTTGGGTAGGCTTTATAGCCTCCTGGTTCGTGACGTCACCCGCTCTGACGTCCCAATTACACCTTGGATTGATTTCACATGTGTGCTTCAAGACTTATCACGCAAAGCGTTCCCGAAGCGTAAAGCTGACGCAACGTTCGTTCCCCTTCAGGGAACCGAGGTTACAGTCGTAACCGAACGTTTTTACTGTCTTTTTGGTAAGTCGTGAGACATAAGACAGCATAAGAAATTTCTTAAGTGTGAAAATTGCTTAACCTAGGTTTTAACCGGGGCCAGTTGAAGCCAGAGAATTGGGAAAAAAGTCACAAAAGATATCTCCTTAATGTCTTGTTCATTTCTGCTAGCACTGAGTTTCAATCTACAATCACCAGAGGTATTGATATGAACATTACACATCAAATTATTCCAGTTCTTCAGTTTACATCTGTTTAAATGTGATGTTTTTTTAGCATTTTCTTTTTTTTTGTGACTTGAGTAAGTGAAACATTACTGTGAACTCCATTAAATCTCTCAAGCTATAAAAAGCAGCATCTGAACGCTAAAATGTTCCTCTGGGAAAGGATGTTAACCCAGGGTTAAGTATAATGTGAAAAGCCCTTAAGTTCACTTCACATTGCGTGTTGTTTGTGCCGCATGGCTGAGCCTGAACTTCAGTGCATTTTACAATTGTTGGCACATTAAAAAATCCTGCTGACTTCTTGATGGTCTGTTTATTTAATTTCGACTAGCTTTTTGCCATCGTTTTTCACTAAATACAGCGTTCCTCGCAGACGTTCAACCTCACAATTTTACCTTCATCAAAACAAACAGCAAAACAGCTTCTGGCTATTAAACACTTACTCAGCAGTTTTACATTGTCTCTGCGGAGGGAGTCAGGAGCACATTCAGTTTTTTCCCATCCAGTCTTCATCATTGAGCAATTATTGCATGGTAGATGCCCTCGGCAATAGAGCAGCGATTTAAACATTCCTTAAAGCGGGGAAACTTTTTCAGGCTTGGATACACACAACATCAGATGTCAGACTGCTGAGGAGCTTATTTTGTCAGGAAAGGGGAAGTTTGTCCCCTCTCTCCTGTGGATTTCTCCATAGCCCCCTCTCTCAGGGGGGCAGTGGCAATGCGGCAGGTCAGAGCCTCTCTCCAGCCAAGGCCCCATGAGCTCTTGTCTTGAAGTCATGCATGTTGGCTGCAAAACAACATGCTCTATGAGGACAAGGAACAGAGCAAGCAGAAAATGATGCAATGTGCACTCACTCAGCCTCCAAATGACCGTCTTCTCTCACAATAGTTCTCAGCTCTTTAGTACACTTCTGTTAAGGCCAAATCCCCATCACAATCCTCTGAGCCTGAGCTATCCATTAATTCAGCATTCATCCGCTGATCAGAGATCTTTTTTTTTCTTGGCAATGGCCAAGGGTGTGATTTAGTGCAGGCAAAACTGGTCTGAGATCAGCATTTTAGAGTAATATTCTCCCAAGGCATCTCAAACTCTGAATCTGTTTTAGAGCTCTTATTAGGGCAGTTACATTGAGACAGAGCGAAAACAAAAGTGGAAATGACTGTGCGGCCTAGATAGTTGATGTTGTTTGTTTGCTTTTGCATGATTATTGACCTTTGTGTTTGTGTTTAAAAGTAAGTAGCCAATACTGTTAAACAGGGAAGAAAAAAACTCTGTTAAACGTTAAAAGAAAAAGAAAAATCGCAGAAGAAATAGTGCAACAATGTTTCAGGCAACAAAAAAGGAATACAAATTAAATTAAATAAAAAAATAAAACCATATTTAAATATATTAATTAATACATTTTATGTGTGTATATTAGTGAAATGAATATTTTAATATGAATATTTTTTATCAAAAGCACACACAAAATATGGGTAAAACACTGCAATAAACACGCAATAAACATAGAAATGTAAAATAAAACACCCTATTATACATGTATAAGAACTGAAGAGAAAATAAGAAGAACTGTATGACTATAAAACATAAACATAAAATAAAAGTAGATGTACTCCATTGTTTGAATGAAATACATTTTCAACAGAAATTACATGGTTAATATTTTTTACTAAGAAAATGCACAACATTTGTGACCCTCTCTGTAAAAACCAGGCTAAAGTCTAAAAATCTAATTCTGAGATAACGAGCATCAAAGTTTGATTACAAGCATTAATTCACTATGATTTCAATCTTTGACACATTAAATATACAAAGATTATATTTTCACAAAATGTTCTTTACAATATGTAGGATGATTTTATGCAGAAAATAGTAAATGTAAAAAAAAGACTTTAGATGGGTTTTCACAGAGAGGGTAACATTAATTTAGAAAAAAAATATTATATTTCACTGTATATGGTAACTGTAAATGGCAAGTTACGCTACGATAACTTGGACAGTTAACCATTTAAAAGGTTCTCACTTTTTTCTGTTTCTGTTTAAACTACAAATATTTTAGAGTGCACAGTAAAGTTAGTTGTGATTCATGCTACATGTTGTGTTTGCTGTATAATATTTCTTTAGCTGAATCAGATTATTTACTCTCTTGTAGCCACAAAGTTTCCATTACAAATAAAAAGAAAACCTATTTGGAAGAATAATGTTGCTTTAAATATAAACTATTTATCTCAAAATCTAAGAACTGATTGCAGCATTAGTGAATCTTATGCACTCTGATGCAATAACATCTGGTGTAATCTGGTGTGACCTAACACAGTTCTCCTCAAAAGACTAAGACAGCGCACCAGCCTGCCGCAATACACCGATTTTACACAGAAATGAAAACATAACTGTTGTCTTCAAGGTCTATATATTAATTTTGATTTCTGGGACTGAAGTGAAGCTGTTTGCATTTCAAAGGCAGCAAAGCAGCATGTGAGGGCTAAAATATTCTCAGCAAGTAGAGTACAGCTCCATTCCGCCAGTAACAAATTACCTCCCTCTCCCCTCACACAGACACACACACACACACACACACGTTTACATACACACTGTGCATGAATTCACAATGCTGAAGTTTTAATACAATGCGCTTATCTTGTAAATGGGAGATACTATAGAAATATTATTCATACACATATATATATATATCATGTAGAGAATACAAATCACGAGTCCAGAGAGCCACACTGCACTCTGTGTCTCATCTGCTCGGAGCAGCAGCTTGAAGCGGTGAGGGTTTCTGCAGTGAAGGACACGTTTGAACAGTATTTGTGTGTGAGTATTAGTGTGACTTGTCAATAACAGAGTGAAGTGGATATTGGGCCAGCAGGAATGAGTGACTGTGACAGTGAGCAACGTGAGGAAGAGACCTTGGATGGAGAAACATCCTTTCTTTCTCTCACACACACACGCACGCACGCACGCACGCACACACACACACACACACACACATACACGCACACACACACACTCGAACACCTCGTTCTGTCATAAACATTAAATAATGCTGATTTCCCATCCACCATCTGTTAAAGGCATAGTTCAATTCTGTCATTATTCATGGCAGTAAAATGCCATTAACTCTCATATGGAAGTCTGTTTTTGGCCTTGGTGTGAAAAAAATCTAAGTAATCAGAAATGTTATCACATGACTGAAACATAATTTCTCACAAATCTGATATTATTTCTTGTAATTGCAAGTGTCGAACTCCTAGCTGCGAGTTTATAACTCATATTGTGACTTACACTGTTCAAAAGTTTGGGGTCGATGAGATTTTTATGTTTTTGAAAAAAGTTTATTTTGTACATCAAGGCTACATTTATTTGATAAAAAAATACTGCAAAAACAGTAATAACATGAAATATTACTACTCTATAAATGCTACTATTAAATGTTGATTTAAAATAAACAATTTATACATTGTTTTCAAAATATCTTCTTTTGTGTTCGACAGAACAACGGTTTGGGACAACATGAAGGTAAGTAAATGATGAAAGTCTTTTCATTTTGGGGTGAACTATGCCTTTACTCACTGGAAGAGAAGATAAGTGAATCATGACTTAATAGTATGAGTCTCATACAAAACTATTGAATAATATCTACTGAAAAACTACTGTATAATGTTACCTTAATGGTCCTTTTTGGAGCTTGTTAAACAGGTTTATACCAACGTGAGGGAGGGCGAGTAAATCATTTTCATTTTTGGCTGCACTGTCCCTTTAAGGTGTCTGTTTTAAGTCTATAACTCAAGTGCCACAGCTGATTTAGTAAAGACAGAGTTTACTCGCTCAGCCCAGATGCATGCGCTCTGTCACCACACACACACATGCTCAAAAACGGTCGCCGTACCCTAGACTTAACCACACCTACATACAAATCACTCCAACACACCCATCACGTACCTCCTTCAGGCCAATGGCATATACACCCAGCCCAAAATAGATTCCTACTGCCAGGGTTTGTAAATGAGAGCCTGCTCTATCCTCACAGTGTTGGTTTGTAAACAACTTTATATTCATAAAGACTTTAGCCTTGGAGCAGAAGACAGAATGGCTGAACATGAAGGGTGATGCGGCATCAGTGATGTCAGGATTACAAATGAACACAAGCGCTCGGTAATGGACATGAAGGGAGGCAGGGCAGGAGAGAGACACAGTCAGCATGTGTATGGATCTACTCGTCTAGACCGTGCCTCTTCTGTCTGCAAGCAGATGTGATATTTGTCAAAGTCAGCGGCACTGGGTAGGGCAGTATGTCACAGAGGGCGGAGGGCTAAAGGAATAATCTTTACAGTGAGACAAGCTCTTAAAGGAAGACACACGCTCTTGACCTGCACAATTCCCTCCATACTGAAAATATCTATCCACTAACCATCATTCTTTACACAAGGCTGCGCATGTCTTGGCCTTGACACTGATCCGCAGGTCACGTCTGTTAATGGCGTTTTAATGGCATGTCCAGGTTGTATAGGAGGACCAGGGCGATGGCTAATGCTTTGTGTTGATTAATAATCACTCGAGGCACGACATATAATAATCATTGCTCTCATTTAAAATGCTGAGAAGACTAAAAGGTCTTACTTGATTATGTCATAAAAAGCTTGAAGGGATATTCAGTACATGTCAGGCTCGATAGGCAGCAGATGTGGCATAATGTTGATGACCCCAAACAAATATTTTGTCTCGTTTCTTTCTAATGTCTCTCATTTCGCTTTTAGTGTGATTTTTTTGGAAGTGAATGGGGCCAATCTGTACAAGTTAAAATACACAATATGAGTGTTTCTGATTTTAGTGCGAATGACTTAGTCTTTTCTGTGTAAAGTTATATCAGTTTTACAATCTTCACAATATTGCTTTTAAATCCTTTAAAAATTGGCCCCGTTTATTCAACTCTATGTGCCTTACCATAACCTCAATATTTATTGATTTATTTATTCATTATTTTAATAAAAAAATTGATTGATTGATTGATTGATTGATTGATTGATTGATTGATTGACATTATGTCACAAATGCCGCTGTATTGAACCTGGAATTTTCCTTTACGCTTCTGTTATGAGACATGTTACATTGGCCAGTAAAACACTTATTGATGTCACAGAAATACACAGAGATGTTGTGCTCCTGGGGTCATTGTACATTACACACTGATGGCCTGCAGTGGTTTATTTGTTTCATGGACAATATTCAGTTTCCAATCACACAAATAACCTGCTCTGATGATGTTATTCTAACTCAGATGTCCATTATATCTGAAAGTCTGTTGAAAAGACGTGCTCTTTGCGTGCTCTCGCTCTCTCTCAATTCCAGATGGTGCTTTTCTCTCCAGCTGTCTCTGCCACATCAGCCTTAATGAAGTCCAACGGCCAAATTATAGCCCTCCTCCACTTGTCTACCCCCCCTCCTTTCTCTCACCCCATGCCTTGTTATCACCTCATATTTGGCGCTTCCTAAATTTGCCTGTTACACCTTATACAGCAGAGAATAATACTGACTCTCACTCATTTTCCCACCTTCCATCACTCGTATTTGTTTTGTACAGAGAGACCAGATTGATTTAGGGAGAGTCAAAATTGTGTGTGTTTATGGATTCAAAAACTAATAACTAGCTAGATATAGCACTAGTGAGCAGTATTAATTGCTTATTCTTCCCCTGTTGCGGAGCGTCTTTTTGTTTCTACAGCTGTACAAACATGAATTATTTAAAACTAATGAACACATAAATAAATAACCCCCCAGTCTGCATTTCAGAGTGATTGATTCACTAGAAGGTGAAACAATAAAATACCTCCCCTATGCAATAACCCTTTATCTTTTCTCATAAACCTCTTGCTTTCTCCCTGGATGTATTAAGGAACCATTTTAGAACAAGCTTATGGCTCAGCTCAGATTGTATGGATTCTATGAATTCTGGAATGAACTGAGGGGCAACATATGAAACCTTATTGCATGCAGGACAGCTGAAACATAAGAAATATCATCTAAAAATATGTATAAGGAAGACCTGATGGTGTATCTATCTGTCTGTCTTTCTAATATTAAATGGATTATATAAAACATTATATTATATATATATTATCAGAATGAAATTATATATTTTATAATTTCTATAGTAATAATAATAATAATAGTGGTATATAAAATATAACATTTATTTTTTTAATTATAACAGCTATTATTATAATTGCAATTATATATCACATTACAAAATAATAATGAACTGTTAATTACTTATTATAATATTTACATTTACATTTATGCATTTAGCAGACGCTTTTATCCAAAGCGACTTACTGTGCATTCAGGCGATAATTTTTTTTTATCAGTATACGTATATATGAATGTTAATAAATAATATGATTTTATTTTTATATTTATATTATTATGATTAAAGAACAAATATTTTGGAACTGGGGTAGGGACGGTGGGCCAGGCACATGGAGTGGAAGAGAGCCTGGAGGAATAGCAGACAGGGGTGACAGGGCGGGGCAGGCAGAGCAGGAGGCCAAGGCGGGCCAGCAGAGTAGGACGCCACCAGGATGGAGCAGATAACAACCACTTGAGAGGAGCGGTTTCTTTAGTGGATTCTGTGGGCTCCCGGACCAGAGTGGGCTCTGTGGGCTCGCGGACTCTGGAGCAGACTTTGGGCGGAATCTGTGGGCTCACGGAACGGAGCGGGCTCTGGAGCGGATTCTGTGGACTCCCGGACTGGGGCGAGCTCAGCAGCTCACTCCACCCTGAAGGCTGAGCCACTTAAATTCAGAGCCAGGTTAATGTACACCAACAGTGATTCCTCGGGGTGCCAATAAGGCATACGGGACTAGAAGGGCTCGGCTAGGCCTCCCCAGAAAAATACTATGAGGCAGGCCTTTTCCGTAGCCGACTGGCGAGCCACTCCCATGAAGTCCCTGGCGTAAACCTCAATGTTCCTGTCTCCCTGGCGGACGTTGAGAAACTACCGCCTGGAGCCATGGTTGCTGGTTGCACTCTCTGCTGAGTCCTCATCAGGCTGATCCGTTCTGTCTGGGTGTGTGAGGAAAGAGATGAGGCAAGGACTCAAGTGCAGGAGAAATGGGTTTTTAATAATAAAATAAAACAAAGAGCAACAAAAACCACCCACAGGGAAAAACAGGTAGGTAGGCAGGCAGAGAACTGTTTGCACAGTCAACCTAACACGAAGAAAAACAACGGATCAGCCCAGGACTACAGACACCAGGAGGCTAGGGAGACAAACGAGGGTAACGAGGGAGACACAGGTGGCGCAACTGAAATAATGATTAAGTAACAAGATGTGAGGGGACAGACAATATACAGGAGAGCACATGGTACCAACAACAAACAACAAGCCATGTGTTCAACATACATAGACATCTGGTGGCTGGTCAGGGCACACGAGCAGGACCGTGACAATAACAATGACATCATTTATAATAACATTAATTATATGAATACATACTGAATTATATATATATGTATATATATATATATATATATATATATATATAAAGATTTAATAACACTGAAATAAAATGTAGGATTATTGTGGCATTGCCGGTGAAAATTTCCTTCAAATGTAACCTGTGCGGTCACATTGTGACCAACACAGCGTTGACAGGGTCAGCAAGGTTATGGGTGGGGATGGGCCTGTAGATAAGGGTGTAAACTGGTGTTAAGAGTGCTAAAGGATTGCGGGGCAGCCGTCTCAAATAGCACTGATTCCAAATGAATAAAGTAAAAAAAAATGATCTGTTTTCTCATTCTCTTTCTCTATTCCTCTCTCCTAGGTTGTTATATTTGTGTACTTTTCATTACTCTGTTGCCTCTCCGTGATGACAGGGCTGTAATAACTTTGGTCAAATGTTGGTAAACACTTCTGACAAATGAAATTCACCTTGCAGTGGGTCGGCTGGCCGTCTGCCAGTGCAGGGGGAGGTCACACACCCCCCCCCATCCCACCACCACCTACCCCACTACCCCACTGAGGAGAGAAGCAGCATGTCAATTCCATCCACATAAAATGCTTCTTCCATCAGGAAACTATATCCCACCTCAGCCAGGTAATAAACATCAAATTGTGTACCGTTCTCTCACTCTTCCACGCTCTCTCCATATAGAAAACACACACACACACACACACACACACAAACACATATTATCTTGAGTGAGGGAGCAGTTTATCTGACATGCTGAGAATTTGGTTCTGGATAAATCGCCACCTTGGCAGTTAGGCCAGATGAACAAGCCGGATCCAGCCTGCTGTTTAATTTCAACTGTGCCTCCTACTGCTCCTGCGCCGCAGGATGGCTGTCACTGCTGGGCTCCTAAAGACATCCATTCTGTTTAAACATGCGCTCGGGAGGACCAGAAACACCACAACACTCATCTTAAACCTAGTAAGACCATCTATTTTTGGATTGGAGCTGTGGAAAAAGTATCATTATTATGTTGTTTTTTTGTTTATTATTTTAAAGAAAATGGAAAGTAAATGACTAATTGGGCTTCTTGCACTGAGGTAGTGAGTTTGAACTAAAGTTACAGTGATCTGGAGAGTTGAAATCCCAACCTTCCTCCATCACCATTGTGCCCTTGAGCAAAATACTTAATCCCAGCATGTTCCAGTGAGGCTTTCCCTGCAATTAAAATAGTACAATGGAAAATCGTACAATAAATAGCAGTGAAACTGTGGATCTTGGCTTATCTTACATTTATCAGACGCTTTTATCCAAAGCGACCTACAGTACATTCAGGCTATAAATTTTCAGTAAGTGTGTTCCCTGGATATTGAACCCACAACATTTTGCGCTGCTATTGCAATGCTCTACCACTGAGCCACAGGAACCTTCTTAATCTTAACATGGCTTATCTCTTTCTCTCTCTGTATGTTTAAAGAGACTAAACCTTCAGCTAATAATTGAGTTAATAGTGTCTACATTTGCTGATCCATAGGATTAGAGAAGGTAAGATCTCACCCTGTCATTCAAACAGCCCAAAGTCTCTAATGAAATAGAACAACCTGTCAAGAACTCAGGTCTGATTTTTATTGGAAAAACTACAGCACACACTCTCCTCTTCTTCCGTCCTTTCTTCCTCACTCGCTTTCGCTGTCTTGTCAGCACCATAAAACTCATTTAGTGGAATTCACTTTCACAGTTTGCCATGCATGACTACAACCCTCTATTTAAATATTTGGTACATACAATTTAACTTCAATGGTCATTTTTTTTATAACTGGGGTGGTGGTATAGGCACTTGCTGCTCATATAACAAATAAATAAACATGGCATTATTAAAATAGGGTCCAATTAACTTCCAATACCTTGAACATAAACAAAATAAAAACAATAAGTTTGATTGAATTCATTTGTATTATTATTATTATATGTGATTTCATTATTCACATTATTCACTCTTATACACAAACACATACACAGATTTTTTTATGGTAATATAATTACATTTTAATTAAACTTATAAGGAGTACATTATATTGGGAAGAAGAATACACAAGTTTGGTTAAGGTATTTAGGCTGAATGCAAAACTATTAAGAAAGGAAAACTCCAGTATATCAAGTCAAGTCCCTATTATTTGTATAGCGCTTTTAACAATGCAAATTGTGTCAAAGCAGCTTTACATCAGCTTGATATAAAGCTGGGTGGCTTTACATCAGCTTTACAGTATTTAGACAAGGAAATAGTGTGTTAAAATAGTGTCATAGTATGCAAAATCCGCATTTTAAATCTAGGCTGCAGCAGAGTCAGATTGTGCAAAGGACTCATCTGGTTCCTGTGGTCTTGTGCCGATGGCCATCTAGGAGAAAGGCGGTCCTCTTTCGTGTGTGTCATGTGTTCCCGCCTCATGTTTCGATTTTTGGTTTGTTTCCTGTCCTTGTTAAGTGTGATTATTAGTTTATTCTTGTCCAGCTGTGTTTGTCAATTATCAATGATTATCCTGTGTATTTATAGTCCTGTCTGTTCAGTTTGATTTCGTCTGGTCTTCTCACTACTCCCCGGTGTTCATGCCTGTATCTACCTTGCCTTGTCTTGCCCAGCCTTGTTTGGAGTCATTAAAGACTGTCATTTTGAGTTACATCCCCGTCCCCATGTTCCTCGATTCTACCTCGTGTGTGCACAGAGACAGGGACTTCACTGGGGATCGATCTCTCTGGGGCTCATCTAGTTGTCCTGGTCTCCACTGATGTTCAGGGCTGTAGAGGTCATCTCTAGGTGCTGAATGCTGATCCACCATCTGTATATCATGCAATATGGGTCTTATTGTACCATGCAAAAAATAAATTAATCATAAAATAAAGAATACATTGAATACAATTACTTATTAATATTATGTTTGTCAGCCCTTATTTTTTATTGCAGTAGTCATTCTCTTGGGTACTAGCTCACTAAACTTTGCACATGTGCCATCTCCATGCTTAACTTCTTCAATGTTGAGCTTTATTGGAAGCTTATCATATGACTTATACAAATTCAGTTTAAATGTTTCCCAAAGGTTTCTAATGGGTTTAAAGTCCATTTGGTACCATTAGGTTTTCTCTGACATGTTTAATTGGGCCACTCGTGCAATTATTATTAAAACTCTCCAGTTATCTGACATCAGGTTGTTAAATTTGAACTTGTCAGACCATAGAACAGTCTCCAGTCCTTCAAATTCCAAATCGTATTTTTTTGGCAAACGTAAGGTGTCTTTTACAGTTGATAAATGAATTACTCGTTTATTTACTGATACATAATCTCGCAATTCATTCTTTTGTAGGTATTGGCTAACAGTTCAAGATAAAATTGTAGATTCCTCACATCTGTGTGTCTCATTCAGTCTTAAGAGGCTGTTTAAAAGGTGCTCCCACATTTATTTTTATGTTTTCAAGTAATTGTACAACTAAATCATTTACTTTGAGATTTTTTTAGATGAATAATTTATTTTACTATAAATATATGTCCTGGGAAGCCAAAGTCGTTTGAAAAGTGGCAGGTCAAATGCCAGCTTGCAGTCGTTGTTGAAACGGCCCTGTTCCAAGAGTTGTATATTTTATGATCTCTGTGCATAATTAATAAAATGCATATGAAAAACACACAGGGGTCTGTTAAGTAAATTGTGCCCAGCATAACAGTAAAGTCTTCTTGGCAATGTAATCATCTTATTCCTTTCATGGCTCGGAGTTCAGCAGCATTAAATAATCAAAATCTCCTGAGAACCAACCATTTATGGGACATGAGGTCTCATTTTAAGTGAAATATCGAAATGCCTAGGAGTGAAAACATTCCCAATACATCCACAATACTTGAAAATATTATCTCGAGTCTCAGCATTGCCATAATATGTTCAAAACAGTACCTTCAACACAAAGAACATACCTTCAAACTTTTGTATTTATGAAGAATGATCTCTCAGCGCTCTACAAAAAAAAAAACTCTATTCCTGTAGAATGTTCATTTACAGTAACACTCTCATAATGCTCTCTGGACGTTGCCTTAATCCTCTTATCCTCCCACAGTGCTGTAGTAACATCTGTTGAGCACCACAGTCATATCAATCACACTGAAACGGCCTCTCGCAAACTACATGTAACTGTCCAAAACATCCAATTCCCACAGAGCAACACAGACCTTGGGTCAAAGAGATAGAACCAGGTCTGAATGACTCTGTATCCTACTGACCATCCAAAGTACAACACATCAAACTATGCAAAAGCTTTGCTTTCACCTGCCTGAAGTATCACTAGCTTGATATCATTGATATAAAATATTATGAATCTTTTATATAAAAAATAAATCTGTGCAGTTATATTTTTCTATGATACCTGAATGTATAGGCTTCTTATGAAGCCCCTAACCTAGACCTAAGTACGTAATCAATATAAAAACATAATAGGCAGTTACAACCCAAATTCCAGAAATGTTGGGACATTGAAATGAAAACTAAAAGACTTTCAAATCACATGAGCTAATATTTTATACATAACAATTGTTTAAACTGAGAAATTTTACACTTTTATCCTGCTACAAGTCTAAAAAAAAGTATTTGAAAAGATTCAGCTGGGAGAATTTATAGCAACTAATTTCGATTCCTGTAAAATTAGCCTAAAATCTTGGACCATTTGGATTATATGCATGGTTTTGGTCTCTTTTGAAAGGTGACGCTCTGAGGTTTGACACTCAACAGTCAGAATCACTGTAAGTCTTACTGATATTGAGTAATAGGGTATCGACCTTTGTTATTTGTTATTGTTATAAGTATAATATTAATGTCCTATATATACAATATATGTTATATTATGTTATTATATATAGTAGATTAATATTATACTTATAACTAATATATTAAATTCTAATTAAATTAAATCCGAACTGTCTGGAATGCAACATTAGGCCAACATTTCAATAAACAATTCAGCACTTGATAAATGGATAGCGACTCCTAAGTAGCACTTAAAGCAGGGCAAAACTTTTGTAAAATGACTCGTAGAAAAAGCTCTTAAACGCTAAGATCAATCGTTATCAAAAAAACGTAGCCCAGATTAGTATGCATTGGTATTATCCAACAGGTCAGACAAAAGAAAGAAAGAGCCTGGCAGATGGAGAAGATCAAGAGTGTTAGGCTATCTATCATATTGTCACTCTTGTGTCCTCAGTATCCTCATGGGATACTGAGCACACAGTCTCCTTTCTGTTCCCATTGCTGCAATTAAGGACTGTTTCCCTCACTTATTCTTATTTGAAAGACAAGCTCTTGCTCTCTCTCTCTCTCTCTCTGCTCAAAGACTATAAAAGTCTCATCACACAATCAGGTTAAAAACAGAACAGGAGACTGCTTTGTTTGCATGTGTGTGTTGATGTGCATTTGTTTACATATTTAACCCATGGGCAAAAAATATGTGTGTGACTGCTGCCATCTGTTAAGGTATATCACTGAACTGCTGTATAGACAATGGCAGGCCCTACTTGATGTGTGTGCGTAATTGGTCCCTGTGCTTTTGAATTCAATTTAATATTTTTGCTCTGTTATAATATTTTTGTAGATTCTCTGTGTTTCCCATTAATTGGCATCTAATCTAATTCAGAATGAACCAAAAATATTACTACAAAATAAATATTCAATGTTGTGTTGTACACCATTGCTTTGGCAAACAATATGGCTTACAATACGTACACACACACACACACACACACACACATAGATCCTCCAGCAGTTATTTGGGGTACTATATAGCACTGCCATTCAAATAACCCATTAAGCCCCTGTTCAGTTATCTCTCTTTGTCTCTTAGTTTATTTGGGGCAAGGGTTAAAAAATGACATTAAAATACAGTGTATTTCCTAAAGATAACATTGTTCTCAACCTCTTTGCCCCCAAGCCCCCTCTGTAAGGACCCAGGGCCCCAGCCAGTGTTGGGTGTAACGTGTTACAAAGTAATTAAATTACTTATCCACTAAAAAAGTAAAGTAAGGGATCACTGTTTATTTTTAGGTAATTTTATTACAGTTACTTGTATAGTACTTGTGTTACATAGAGTAAATAATTTTAAAAGTTCCAAAATCAGTATTGAATTTGAAATCTAAATTTACCTCTAAGGATAAAATTGAATGCAGCAGCTTTAACCCTCTGCGCGCCGGCTCGTTCACTTTCAGATTTCCCTAAATCACAGAGAAAACTTAAATACTCAGATACATACGACTAAAATCAATAGAATCTACAAACCCGATTCCAAAAAAAGTTGGGACACTGTACAAATTGTGAATAAAAAAGGAATGCAATAATTTCATAAACTTATATTTTATTCACAATAGAATAAAGATAACATATCAAATGTTGAAAGTGAGACATTTTGAAATGTCATGCCAAATATTGGCTCATTTTGGATTTCATGAGAGCTACACATTCCAAAAAAGTTGGGACAGGTAGCAATAAGAGGCCGGAAAAGTTAAATATACATATAAGGAACAGCTGGAGGACCAATTTGCACCTTATTAGGTCAATTGGCAACATGATTGGGTATAAAAAGAGCCTCTCAGAGTTGCAGTGTCTCTCAGAAGTCAAGATGGGAAGAGGATCACCAATTCCCCCAATGCTGCGGCGAAAAATAGTGGAGCAATATCAGAAAGGAGTTTCTCAGAGAAAAATTGCAAAGAGTTTGAAGTTATCTTCATCTACAGTGCATAATATCATCAAAAGATTCAGAGAATCTGAAACAATCTCTGTGTGTAAGGGTCAAGGCCGGAAAACCATACTGGGTGCCCGTGATCTTCGGGACCTTAGACGGCACTGCATCACATACAGGAATGCTACTGTAATGGAAATCACAACATGGGCTCAGGAATACTTCCAGAAAACATTGTCGGTGAACACAATCCACCGTGCCATTCGCCGTTGCCGGCTAAAACTCTATAGGTCAAAAAAGAAGCCATATCTAAACATGATCCAGAAGCGCAGGCATTTTCTCTGGGCCAAGGCTCATTTAAAATGGACTGTGGCAAAGTGGAAAACTGTTCTGTGGTCAGACGAATCAAAATTTGAAGTTCTTTTTGGAAAACTGGGACGCCATGTCATCTGGACTAAAGAGGACAAGGACAACCCAAGTTGTTATCAGCGCTCAGTTCAGAAGCCTGTATCTCTGGTGGTATGGGGTTGCATGAGTGCGTGTGGCATGGGCAGCTTACACATCTGGAAAGGCACCATCAATGCTGAAAGGTATATCCAAGTTCTAGAACAACATATGCTCCCATCCAGACGTCGTCTCTTTCAGGGAAGACCTTGCATTTTCCAACATGACAATGCCAGACCACATACTGCATCAATTACAACATCATGGCTGCGTAGAAGGATCCGGGTACTGAAATGGCCAGCCTGCAGTCCAGATCTTTCACCCATAGAAAACATTTGGCGCATCATAGAGGAAGATGCAAAGAAGACCTAAGACAGTTGAGCAACTAGAAGCCTGTATTAGACAAGAATGGGACAACATTCCTATTCCTAAACTTGAGCAACTTGTCTCCTCAGTCCCCAGACGTTTGCAGACTGTTATAAAAAGAAGAGGGGATGCCACACAGTGGTAAACATGGCCTTGTCCCAACTTTTTTGAGATGTGTTGATGCCATGAAATTTAAAATCAACTTATTTTTCCCTTAAAATTATACATTTTCTCAGTTTAAACATTTGATATGTCATCTATGTTGTATTCTGAATAAAAAATTGAAATTTGAAACTTCCACATCATTGCATTCTGTTTTTATTCACAATTTGTACAGTGTCCCAACTTTTTTGGAATCAGGTTTGTAAAAAGATTGAAGTATCTACTTTTAAATGAACGAATTCAAATCAAAAACTAATCTTATTGATTATGTAATCCCTATGAAAGTAAAGCGAGACCAGTCTTTCCCTTATTCAAAAGCTTGAAGTTTCTACTTTTAAATGAAAGAACTCAAATCGAAAACGAATATAATCTGATTATGTAATCCGTATGAAACTAAAACGAGGTGCAGTCTTTCCTGTAGCGATCTGAAAGCTTGAAGTGTCTACTTTTAAATGACCGAATTCAAATAATAAACTAATATTTCTGCTTAAGTAATCCCTATATAAAATAAAGCGAGACCAGTCTTTCCCGTATCCGAAAGCTTGAAGTTTCAACTTTTAAATGAAAGAATTCAAATCAAAAACTATTTTTCCTGATTATGTAATCCGTATGAAACTAAAGGGATGTACAGTCTTTCCCGTATCTGAGCTCATTATATGCAGTCACTTGTGCACAAACACCCTCATCTAAATACAAGTATAATTTTTTTTTTAACAATCATGATTCATCTAATTTTCATCATTATTGAAAGAAGACCTACTATGAGGAATTTACCTCATAAGCGAGACATGGCTTTATTCAGCAGACAAGGTCATTTCTGTAATGTAATCTTACCTAAATTAGTTAACATGTTATTTTTACATAAAAAGTGTTCCTGTGGCTCAATGGTAGAGCATTGTGTTAGCAACGCAAAGGTTGTGGGTTCAAGTCCCAGCGAACACACATACTGACAAAAAATGTATAGCCTGAATGCACTGTAAGTCACTTTGGATATAAGCGTCTGCTAAATGCATAAATGTAAATAAACCTGTACAGATTTTACTAGTTGGGCTTTTCCTGAACAACTTGCCAAACTGAAATGTATTGTTTAACTTTCAAGCTTTTTTGTTATTCAGATATTTTGTAGAGTATTTATATTTGTTAACCAAAGAAAGTAAAACATTTTATAAAAACGTTTAAGTATTATAGTTGTTTTAAAGCTAAAAGGCTAAACTATTCTATGTTGGACTCAAATTGAAAGAATAAAGAGTTTAATTTCTGTAGATGTAGCCTAATTGGCGATTTGAATAATTAAGTTACTTGTTGAGTAACTAAGTTACTTTTCAGACAGAGTAAGTAGTAAAGTAATTTAAATACAATATTGATTAAGTAATTAGTAACTGCAATTAATTACTTTTTGAAAGTAACTTATCCAACTACAAACTGCTTTTGCCATTAACAGCCTGGGAGACCTTCCCAGAGCAGTACCCTGCCTCAGAGATTAAAATCTGGGCACCCACTACGGAGACGGCACCAGAAGTGAGGGACAGAGCCGATCCTCCCTATACGCAGAATACACAAGCTGCCTAGGGCCCCCGAAACACCCGGGGGGCCCCTTGCTCTCAAAAATTATTTCATTTTAGTTTTGTTTTGAATTTGGCCAACGCCTATGAAAACATGAATGATAATTTATTGTAATGCGGTGCTGTCGTTGCCCTTTCTACATAAAAATCAGTCAAATCATGTAACGTAAATGTGGTAAAGTCTCTTGCTCGAGACTAATACAACGAGTTGAAAGCATAGCGAGCCGCAGAAGAGACATTGTTTCTCGAGTGCTTTCCGCGAGCGTGATTCAAGACACGAACAAATGTGTTTCATTCATAAGTACTCGAACATGAGAGTTTTCATGTTATTAGTTAACAAAATTTTATTTGTGCCAAGGGGGCGTTTTAAGCAACCTATGGGGCAAAACACCCCAATGTCTGGGTGTCTGGGTCAAATCTGGTTTAGCCTACATTCACTTCTGGCTTCAACGTTGTTGTTTGTCTTGATTGCAAATGTTTGGGATTTTTGTTGGATGTACGATAGAAAATTAAAACAAAAATCAGGCTTGTGTATTTATGATATCAATTACTAGGCCTTTCTTTTCAGAAATGGAAGTAACTTAAAATGTTATTGTGTGTTTGTACTTTTAATATATAGCTATAGGCTTATACAGCAAACCTACAGAGCTTCGAGTAGGTTAGTTTACGGAGCTGTAAACATGGGATCTCCGACCACATGCAATCATCGACTAACATTAATCGATTTTTTTATTTATTTTTTATTTTTTATTTTTATTTTTTTAAATGTTTTTTTGTTTTTTTTGTGCTGTCAAACGATTAATCGCGATGAATCGCATCCAAAATAAATATTTTTGCTTACAGAATATATGTGTGTATACTGTGTATATTATTATGGAAATATAAATACAAACGCATGCATGTACATATTTAAGAAACATATGTTATGTTTATATATCAAATGTATTTATATATAATATAAAATATGAGAATATGAATATATAAATGTATAAACGTGCATATATTTTCAAAATATATATACTGTATGTGTGTATTTATTTATACATAATAAATATACACAGTACAAATACATATATAAATGTATAAAAAACTATTATTTTGGATGCGATTAATCACGATTAATTATTTGACAGCACAATTTTTTTCATTGCATTTGAATATTACTTTCAGAAACAGTTAGATTTTTGTGCACTCTGGCGTCGACCCTGCACAATATGTAAACAATATGTATGTTAACGTTTTTGGTTTAAAGAAAAATTGCTAAGTTATATCCAATTTTACAACTTTGTGACAACATAATGCCAAATACCCAATCAATAATGAAAAAAAGTGACAAGAGCAATTTCACGTCAGATGATACAACAACAGATTAAGTGCTTTTATAAAATTATAAGCTTCACATTCCACTTCTAAATCCTTTGAAAACTGGCCCCATTTATTGTAAGTGCCTCACTACAACATCAATTCATGCTTTTTTCTTTATGCCACAAGTGGTTTTGACCGAGTTTAATGTGTATTGAACCCAGAATATCCTTTTAACATTAGAGTCTACTGTATGGAGTTGCATTTATGGTTATACATTGTCATTTCTACACTCATAAAACTCAAGAAATCTATGTCATTTTTCATGTCCGTACTGATTTTACTGATAAGTTATGGTGTAACTTATGGGTCCTTGAGACAAATGTGTTCCCCATGAGTTGAGGAACTCTCATGTGAAAATGTAAGTCTCGAGCTCAAACGTGGAAGAGGGCCTGACGTTCTGCCAGTTGCTAGGCAACCATACGTCCCATTCATACCAGAATTACATAATGCAATTAGCCACATACCCTTCATGCATGCAAAGTTTGCTGAGTTTTTACCACAGGGATAAAAAGTTAAAGCTGTTTAAATTGAGGAGTAATAATATTAAGAGTACAGTGGGAACTCTGAATGCACTGGATAATCTATTAATCTACAATGACAATAATGTTAAATAAGTCAGTAAGAATGTGTACTTAATTATTATATGAGGAATACTTTTGTATTTATATTATTTTTTTCATATGATGATTGTATAAAATTTTACATTTGTATATAATATATATTTTTTATATTCATACGGTATATTTATTTAATATATAATATTGTATAAAATTCCAGTGGGCAATAAATGTGCAAATCCCGTTCTTAAGCACCAGTCTGCAGGTCAAAGAATTTAAAAGTAGCTGAATGTCATTAGAAAAGAAACAAAAAGTAAAAAAGCTACACTTGCTGTATTCAGTAAATATTCTGAATTATTTACTTGAGAGAGATTTATTATGAGTCTATATACAAACAACCCCTTTTAAGTTTAAATTGGCAGAAAAAAAGAATATAAAGTGTTTGTTCTTTGTTTATGTGTCAACGTGATTAATGTATGGCTCTTTTCATTCAATATAATGGTCTATTATTGAGAGCATGGCAGCTGCATAAATAAAGATAAATGTAAATAAATATATATGTTTTATTAAAATTCTTGACCAAACACACACAAAAAGACACATCATATGGGAATTCAATGAATTTAAATGTCTAAATTCAGTCCATCACATCACAGTTAATTTTAAACACAAACTTTGTGGAGAAGAACTCTTAAAACTTAAGAGCTTCCAAAACTTTTAGTGGAAGCAAGGATGCATTAAATTGATTACAAATTACATTTGTTACAAAAAGACTTCTATTTCAAATGTATGCTGTTGTTTAGAAATTGTAATGAATCATTAAGAAAAATGTATAATGGTTTGCAAAAAAATCTGAAGGATCATTTAACATGATGACTGGAGTAAGGGCTAGTGCCCTTACTAATAC
This sequence comes from Gymnocypris eckloni scoliostomus, assembly GCA_027564155.1. NCBI lineage: Eukaryota > Metazoa > Chordata > Actinopteri > Cypriniformes > Cyprinidae > Gymnocypris > Gymnocypris eckloni. Next base: position 15,816,703 of record CM050420.1, read on the forward strand.
TCATTATGTTAGTTGCTATTTAAAGACGTTTATTTCCAAATGACTGTTTAGCAATTACAATTTTCTTTGCCTATTGTTCTTGACTGACTGATTGATAATCCTCTTTATCCATGATAAATAGCATGAGTTTCAATCAGAATGAAAGACATGATATTGATGTAATATTTCCCAACTGATCATCATTAACCTCAGCCAGGGGCAAGGTCAGGACACACACATACAATAGTGAAGATGCTTCAGGCTTTATTCCAGACTGAATACATCTGCATACACAACAACACACAAACAAACACACAAATGCTCTGATGAGATGCTTTTATGAAATGTGAATTTCCTATCATTAATCTTCACTTGATGTTCTGTTAGGGGTCTGGATATGATGGTCACAGTAACGTGTCTAGGCATAGGCAAGCTAGGTGGTCGCCTAGAGTGCCACCAGCTGGAGGAGTGCCAATGAGCGTATGTACTGCCACTACATTTGAACAGTTTTATGATCAAGAGTGGCCCGGACACCCTGAAATATGATCGCCGCCCGCACTGGATCCCCCAACATCATTGGGCTAGAGTACTGTCATTCTGACGATGCCTGTATGACATTGGATCAGAGTGCAGTCAGTAGCTGCCTCTTATTGTTGCATGCAAAGTTTGCATTTGGATTTGGAGCGCTCAACAATGCGACAATTAGATCAGTGGGTTCTGTCAGTGTCTTGGCAAGGTAAGGCTTTTTTTTGCCGTGCAAGTTCAAAGGCCAATTTAAAATATTGGTACATAAAAAGTGCACAAAATCAGTATTTTGTTCAGCCAGTATTTGTGGCAGTCGAGAAATCATGTTTCATGTGAAACTAGTCTAAATGGTGTACCATGTGCGTTTTTGCGCCAATGCATTGTTAAAGGTTCCGTGTGTCTTGCAATATTCCCATATAAAACTTTTTCAGCCAATTCAAAAATATTGGTGTAGTAAAATTCGCTAATTCACAAGATCAATACATACTTTATTAAACCGCTTTGTCAAATTGAATGCATCCTGACAGAAGTGTTGAAATGCTGAATCAATTAATTCGCTTCCAACAGTGCTTAAAGGAAGCAGCGTCATACATATAAAGGGCAGAGCGTCACATTATTTAAAGGGGAAGTTCACGCATCGAGTAATAAAAGAGCAAGTAGCTGCATTCTGATTACTTTTATATCAATGATCAGGTTTTTATAGGCCTGTGTAGTTTGAGGTAACTAAGGGTTTTATAGGTTTGACTGAAATAATAATTCAATAACCGACACAACAAAACAATTACACAAAAACAGATGACAGAAGTCAAAAAGTAGCCATTTATAATATCTAAATATGTATCCAAATCCAAATGTAATAAAATGTAATTATGTGTGATGACAATTTCTTAGCAACTAGGGATTATTACATAGAGCTATACAGGCATCCAGTATGGTAACACAGATAATAAATTGTGCAAAATATTTTATCTTAACAGTCAATTTACAAATAGGACTAATGCGTTCAGATGTGTGGAACTCACAATGTGCTGAATTTCCACAAATTAGTGTTGTTACTATGACAACCAATTTGAATGTGACAAGAAACTGATGTCTGAAAAATGAATTATATATATCCTATATAAAAATATAATTTTTAAATGTATCAATGTTGTTATTTAAGATTTGAGTGTTAACATAATGAGTTGTATGTTATTTTATATGTAATCATAATTATCTTGTTTGGGTGTGGGAGTTGGATTGTCGCAAATTTTTTTGCGGGATTTCGCCTAGGGCATCAAAATGGCTAGAAACGGCTCTGGATAGTCATACGTAATGGAAATACGCTCATCTACAAGATGTAAGTGATAATACCATGTCCTTGAGCCGCACACTCTCTCTCTCTTTTTATGCACAACTCTATGCTGAAGCTCTTCCTCTAAGGTATGTGACTGAAAAAAATAAAGCGGACATATGTTCACTGTTCACTCTGTTGAGGTGGTATTACCGCGGTGATTGTACAAAACATACTGCCCTGAAAGGGAGTTATTCAAGTTTGGATTCTCCGCTTTTCTGCTCTCCAGCTGTCAGTGTGATGAGAGAATTAAACGCACATACCCACACCTGTGCGAATGTCTCCTCCATTATGATCAGAAAGGGACAAACAGAACGCAATCACAAACACAAAGCGGGCCCCTACATCTCTGTGTGTTCATTATCTCAGCCCACACTGCAGAGAAAGGCAGAACAAAGATTAAAATAGAGGGAGGAAGGGCAAGAGAGATGAAATGGATAAGAGAGAAAAGTCAAAGCAAGAGAAAAATGCCAACAAAATTCAAATCTCTCTCTTCAGTTTCTTTCTGACAGAGATCAGCTCAGAGACAGATTTTAAAATGTCTTGCACACAAAAGAAGAACTCAGTTCGCACAAATACTACAAGATCAGGATGTCATGCATTATTGTGAAGGGGTGGCGGTGGAAGTCCTGGTTCACTCAGTGCCCCAGGCAAAGATAACACATGACTAGGCCCAGACAGAATCTGCTGACTCTTTTGGCATTTTCTGTGCTGATTTTAGAGGAAAATCTGCAGAAGTCTGCGGAATGGACTTAAACATGATAACATGTGTTCAACAAAACTGAAAGTACAAAACTTCTATTGGTAATCAAACTAGCCAAGACCTAAGATATTTATTAAAACTGGTGGATGTGTAGAATTTTATGATTATGCGTGAACTTAGAAAAGTTTCTGATTATTGACAAAGGTGAACTGGGATCATGTACTACTAACTGTGTATATACTAACACCAAGCTGACGGTCGTAGGCTTTATTCCAAGCCGCAGTTTTTGTTCGTCGGCCGACAAAGTTTTCTCAGTGTGTTCCACATCGTCGGCTAAAGTTGGTCCTCTTCTGCTTTTCGGCCGATTCTACATGTTAAATCGGCGTCTGAGCTCGTCAGTCGGCCATCTGATCAATCTGATTGGCTGTTCAGCTGGCGAACCAGCGCATGAGAAAAGCGCTGAATGGACATGCTACTTGGCCCTCGGGTGAGCGATTTGAAAACAATCAAGATGTGATTGATGTGCAGACTTTTAGCAGGTTCCACAAAAATATGACATTTACCATTTAAGAGTTACAGCCATTTTAAGCAAAGTACCTCCATTTTCAGGGGCTCAATAATATTTGGACAGTTCACTAAGAAGAGATTAATTGACTAAGTGCTGTCTTTTCCCTCGTTACTTCAAAACAAATTAAGCACATAAAAGGTCTGGGGTTGATATAAGGTATACAATTGGCTTTTGGAAGCTGTTTAACTGGTGCTACCAATATGAAGTCCAATGAGATCTCGATGAAAATGAAGGAGGCCATCATTAAGCTGAAAAAAAAATATATATATATATAAGAGAAAAAACCCCAGGTATGGCCAGATCAACAGTTGGCTACATTCTTAAGAAGATAGAAAGCACTGGTGAGCTCAACAACATCAAAAGGCCTGGAAGACAACTAAAGTGTATGATCACAGAATCCTTTCCTTGGTGAAGAAAAACCCCTTCATAACATCAACAGAGATCAAAAAATGTAACAGCTCACGACCCAAAGAACACCACATCAAGTGTTAAACACGGTGGCAGCAGTGTTATGGCATGGGCATGTATGGCTGCAATGGAACGGCTCACTAGTGTTTATTGATGATTTAAATGCTGACAGAAGTAGCAGGATAAATTCTGAGGTTTGGCATTCAGCCAAATGCTACAAAACTGATGTAGCATTTGGACGCAACTTCACAGATGGATAATGATCCTAAACATATTTTGAAAGCAACTCACGACTTTTTGAAGGCAAGGAAATTGAATATTCTTCAATGACCAAGTCAGTCGCCTGATCCCAATCCAATAATAGAGCATACTTTGCAGTTACTGAAGACTGAAGGCAGAAAGACCCACAAACAAGCAGCAACTCAAAGTGGCTGCAGTGAAGACCTGGCAAATCATCTCCAGGGACGAAACTCGGAATTTGTTGATGTCCATGGGCTCCAGACTAAAGGTTTTTCATCCAAGTATTAAAATTATGCTTATGTTTACAATTATGCTTGCAACTATTTCAATTATTGTGTCACTTTTTCCAAATACTATTGAGCCCCTGAAAATGGAGGTACTTGGTTGCTGTTTTTTTAATCCATTGTTGTGGTGTATAAGGCAAAAGCACAACTCAATGGACGAATACTTCCGGACTTGGCTGTGGATGGATGAATGCATGGATGGACTGACAGACTTCAGTGGAGTCATCAATACACTACTCGGAAGAGATATCCTTTAATGCATGTTTAGACATTCAGACATCCCACTTACGTCAGTTAAATGTAAATACAGAGGAGCAGAAGAGACAGAGAGAGAAAAGGAGAGAGAGATAAGACGACAGGAACAAAGGGGAGGTATGAGATTCTCCCTTAGAGAGAACATTAGTGCCAACTGGCTGTAATTGGTCAGATTACAGAAACTCAGTCATGTTAACACACACAGACATGTCTTCCCCAAACCACATGTTCACTCGCAGCATTTAATGATTCAGTAGTCAGCAAGAACTTCTGCTCTGCCTGCCTGAGTGTTTATGTAATGTTATATTAGGCATTATCAATAAGATGAAGGAAAAGACAAACAAATGAATGTATAAATCACACCATCAGATACACACATGGAGCAGTCAGATAACCCTACGCATACATCTCTCAGCCTCCTCCGCAGTTAATGATTATAAATGAGAAGCTGAGGCGGTTTAATTACCATCGAGCTGACTAATTCATGAGATTAATAAAGATATCTGGATCTCACATCTCATTCATTTTTTATGCGCAAACAACTTGAATTTTCTGTTCCTGTCGCACGTCATATTTCAAATCAGGGCGTGAATAAAAATGATAGCGGCGGAGACTATCGCGTCACATAACAAATTATGATTTCAAAAATTAGGAGTGAACCAAGAAAGCAAACAGGCTCCCCGTCACGCCGAATCTTCAGAGTCCTCCGGCAGCCTCTTGAAAAATTAAACACCATCAGTGTTTAATTCAGCATTTTGGTGGAATACCTGATGATACTCAGCTTCTGAATTCGTAATGCCTCTTTTAATTATGTTTGTAGTAAAATATTTATGCTTACATGGAGACTGGTGAAATGTTCAGTGTTCTTTTATCAAATATTCCCTTCTAAGTCACTCTGAATGTCTCCCAAGTAATGAGTGAAGATGAGTACGGATATCAATATGACTCTGGCATTTTATTTCATGAAGTTCTTTTATCTTAACTGTTTTTTTTAGTGTGTGTGTGTGTGTGTGTGTGTGTGTGTGTGCATGTGTGAATACAGTCAATACATTTTGGATGAAAATCTATAGGCATTTCAAAATGGACTGAAAACATTTATGAAATTGGACAGCAACATACTGCAGTGAATATCATTCTGGAGCTCAGTTCAGTCACTCATGAAACTAAATGATTGGAAAACAACTCTACAGTATTGATCATAAGGACTCTATTCAATCAATCTACCTCATCTGCTTTTAAACAAGAATATTTTATTATTGATTCATTATTGGCCTTGGTTTAATTTATGGAGATTTGCTCCATAAACTAAAAGCATGCCAAGAATGAGGACCGATTACTGGAGTATGTAAAAAAAAAAGATGTGTACTCCAGTTATATTATTTTATTATTCCAAAGAATCTATTGGATGAAATTGGAGCCCATAACATCTCAAAGAACCGGCAGCAGTTTGGCGGACAGTTTTATCTGAGATCATCAATGCTGATTTACATACCATATGTCCAGCCAATCAGTCATAGCTGTTGGACTCCATGCACCCCGGTCCCCTTAAGCCACCAGTAAAGGTGATCGTGGTGTTTATGATGTGACTGAAATATGGTCTTTAATAAGCCTGAGACAAAAGTCACTGCCATTCTCTGAATTATAGGCCAGTTTACTGAATCCTTGGTCATAAAATTGTCACCGGCTGCATTACAGAATCGGTCACAATTTATTTGTGCTATAAGCATGGAAACTTAAAAGTTTCCCCTGAGATTTGCGAGCAGCATCATGGATGCAGTGGAGCAAAAAAACAGGATCTGTGAAGAAACCAGGGTCAGTGAAGTCTATCCTAGTGTGCAAGATTGTATTGCTGTTTTTTTGGGCATGTGCATGCACAAAAACGTATGGATACTTAAGTCACATTTAAAAAAATCTAAATGTCAATGCATTAGATGACTAAATATAAATCCAAGTGGCATGTTAAACAAATTATACTAGAGCTTTTCCCAGAAGTAACATTAAATATCCAAGTCATTATTTTTTTTTTTTTTTGGGTGTTTTTGGTGGATATATGAACCTTTTACAAACAGAAAATGTCGAAATAGTTTTAGAAATACTACTATGGTTCAAAAGTTATTTTTTCAAAAGAAATGAATACTTTTATTAAATAAGGATGTGAAATTGACAGTAAATACATTTATAATGTTACCAAACTGTTTTATTTCAAATAAATACTTTTGAAATTATATCCATCAAAATCACCTGAATAAAATGTATCACAGCTTCCAGGAAAAAAACTGTTCCCTTTCAGTCGGTCACTCCGAGTCACGTCGGATGACCGACGAATTGGGATCTCGCCAGAGAGACCTATCCACTTCGAGTGTAACTAAACGAGCCAATGGACATTGGCATGCGATCATTGCATCCAGCTGCCGCTGATCACAGCGTGAGTATAAGAGGCAGCCGGTGCACCGCATTAATCATCCTTTCGCTTCGGAGCCGAGCGGTGGTGTTCACTACTGCTCTTCCTGACGCTACGAGAAGCTTACGAGTGCGGGCGTTACGGCACAGCAGCGGTGGTCGCGGTCTCACGGGAGAACAACGGTCCGTGAAGACAGTCACACAGGAGTGTGCGGTGGCCAGCTCCCCTGCGTGCTTCAGCACTAAAAGAGCAAAATTTCTCTAAAAGAGTACACGGGTGATCGCGTCTTTTTAAAGATGTCTTATCACCCGTGCGTTTCTGGGTGTGGTCGATCTCTGGCGCCTCAGGACGGTCACGATCACTGCCTCACGTGTCTGGGCATTCAGCACGCTGAGGAAGCTGTGGATGGTTCATGTTCTTCTTGTGGGGACATGACCATCTCGGAGTTGCGCAATAGACTCCGCTGTGTCAAACATGGGGGTCCCTCTGCCTCTGCCGCGATCTGGCGTTCGTCTTGGCTCAAAACGGGCGGCACAGCATCCGGTGGAGTCAGAGGTGATCTGAGGATTACGGTGAGGCTTCCCAAGTGGAGGTTCTCACCCCTCAGGCACTCCGCGGCGCGGGGTACCGTTGGTTCGGACTGGGGCCTCTGCTGAGTGGGGTACCCCACCCGTTTCCTTCGGTGCCTCCTGATGACCAGATGTCGGTCGCTGCATCGGAGGGCGAGCCCTCTCTCCGGGGATGACGACTCGGCTGCGTTGCCCCGGGTGTGGTAGCGTTGTCGAGCCAGACCCAGAGATGACGGCTATGCTTTCCGGGCCGCCCGAGAACGTCGGGCTCGTGGAATCCTCCACCGCGTCCCGACCCTTCTAGGTTGGACGAGTGGTTTCTCGGGGGTCGCGCTGGTTTCAGCGCCCCCTCCGGTGCCATTCTTTCCGGAAGTGCATGAGGAGCTTACAAGGTCATGGAAGGCACCTTTTACTGCCCGAAATAAACCTTGTGGCTCCTCCCCCCTCACCACCCTAGATGGTGGAGCCGCTTTGGGGTACACGGGCATCCCCTCTGTGGAGCGGTCTGTGGCCATGCAGTTGTGTCCAACAGTCGCTTCCACTCTGCGGGGTGAACCGTGTCTCCTCACGGGCCTGTAAGTACTCGTCAGGCCTCACTGGCAGTGCTTATAGAGCCTGTGGGGAGGCGGCTTCTGCCCTACACGCCATGGCGTTACTGCAGGTCCATCAGGCCAAAGCACTGAGAAACCTGCACGAGGGTGGGCACGACCTGGCGGTTCTACATGAGCTGCGTGCTGCGACGGACCTCGCGCTCCGAGCGACGAAGGTGACCGCACAGTCTCTGGGTCGTGCGATGTCCACGCTTGTGGTCCAGGAGCGCCATCTCTGGCTGTGTCTCACTGACATGAAGGAGCAGGAGAAGGTACAGTTCCTGAATGCTCCCGTGTCACAGACCGGCCTTTTTCGGCGACGCTGTCGAGAGCTGTGCCCAGCAGTTTCGGCAGCACAGAAGCAGACTGAGGCGATTGCACATCATGCGCGGAGGAAACCCGCTGCTGCTTCCACTCCGGCTGCAGCCCCTCAGCCTGCTCGTCGCCGTGGGCGCCCCCCTGTGGCCGCCCCCGCTCCCACGCCGCGGCAGCAGCCTTCCACCGTGCGGCGTCGTGGAGCCGGTCACAGACAGGACGCCCAGCCCGTCCAGGCCCCCGCCAGACCCGGCGGCAAGCGCAAGTGCAAGAGGCCCTGAGACGGGCGACCCAGAGATGGAGGGAACTGCTCGTCGGGAGATGGTGACCGCACCACTCCCTCCCCCGGAGGAGGGCCGGGTGGAGAATCCTTTGTTTCGTTTTGTTTTTGTTCCGCCGCTGGCCCAGCAGCCAGCGGTACCCAAAACTTCAATAAAAGAGCAGTTTCCTCAGTCTCTGGGTCTCAAGAGGAGGAGAGTGGTGTACCGTGCATCACGGGATCACTTCCTTCCTCCTCTCGCCAGGCAGGGGTTGCCCAAGAGCACCCCTCCTGCCCATTTGTGGAACCGGTAAAGGCAGTAGCACACAAGTCGTCACTGCATAAGCCGGGCTCCTGCGTTTCCTCCCACACGAGGAGGAATCAGGTGAGTGTTACACCACACCCAGACCCCGCCCCTGCCATCACAGGCCAGGCCTTCACAGGCCCCGGGCCAGGTCCCTGTGTTCCACATGGCTGCCCCACCACGGGTACGCGTCGGTGGCTCCGTTGGTGCCGCTGGCACGGTCTCGGAGCCTGGCTAGCGCTCCCAGTCCGTCTCGGTGGCTCCTACGGACCATCAGACTCGGCTATGCAATTCAGTTCGCCCGGCGTCCCCCAAGTTCAGGGGCATCCGGTTCACTTCAGTCAAACCCGCCGATGCTCCTGTCTTGCGTGTGGAAATCGCAGTCCTACTGGCGAAGGACGCGATAGAGCCGGTCCCTCCAGCCGATATGAGGTCGGGGTTGTTCAGCCCCTACTTCATTGTGCCCAAGAAAGGTGGTGGGTTACGACCGATCTTGGATCTGCGAGTTTTGAACCGTGCACTTCACAAGCTGCCGTTCAAGATGTTGACGAAACGCATTTTGGATGCGTCCGTCCCTAGATTGGTTTGCAGCAATCGACCTGAAGGAGCGTACTTTCATGTCTCGATCCTCCCGCGACACAGGCCATTCCTGCGTTTCGGCGTCGAGGGACAGGCGTATCAGTACAAGGTCCTGCCCTTCGGGCTGTCCCTGTCGCCGCGCGTCTTCACCAAAGTCGGAGGCGGCCCTTGTCCCCTGAGAGAACAAGGTGTGCGCATTCTCAACTACCTCGACGACTGGCTCATACTCGCACAGTCTCGCAGGCAGTTGTCTGCACACAGGGACCTGGTGCTCAAGCACCTCAGCCTGCTGGGCCTTCGGGTCAACTGGGAAAAGAGCAAACTCGTGCCAACGCAGAGGATCTCTTTTCTCGGCATGGAGTTCGATTCGGTCAACCAAACAGCCTCACCCAGGAACGTGCTCAGTCAGTGCTGAACTGCTTCAAGACCTTATCAGGCAGGACGGCGGTTCCACTGAAACTCTTTCAGAGGCTCCTGGGGCATATGGCTGCAGCTGCGGTGACAGTTCCGGGTCTGCTCCATATGAGACCGCTTCAGCACTGGCTCTATGGCCGAATCCCGAGGTGGGCGGAAACACGGCACTTACCGGGTTCAGATTACACCGGCCTGCCGCAAGACCTTCAGGCCGTGGTCAGATCCCTCGTTCCTTCGGGCAGGAGTGCCCCTGGAGCAGGTATCCAGGCATGCTGTGGTATTCACAGATGCCTCGACCACAGGCTGGGGAGCCACGTACAACGGGCACGCAGTATCAGGGGTTTGGACGGGTCCCCAACTGCATTGGCATATCAATTGCCTCGAGTTGCTAGCAGTACGCCTTGCCCTGAGCCGTCTCAGAGGGCGCCTTCAGCGCAAGGACGTTCTGGTCCGTACGGACAACACTGCGACCGCTTGCGTATATCAACCGGCAAGGCGGTTTGCGCTCCGTCGCATGTCGCAACTCGCCCGCCACCTCCTCCTCTGGAGTCAGAAGCATCTGAGGTCCCTTCGTGCCATCCACATCCCAGGAGTGTTCAATCGGGCAGCCGACGAGCTGTCTCGAGCAGCACTTCCAGGCGAGTGGAGACTCCATCCCCAGGCGGTTCAGCTGATTTGGGACGGTTCGGAGCTGCTCAGGTCGACCTGTTTGCATCTCCAGAAACCACCCACTGCCAAGAGTTCTACTAACCGAGGCAACGCCGCACGGATGCACTGGCACACAGCTGGCCCCGGGGCCTGCGCAAATATGCGTTCCCCAGTGAGCCTACTAGCACAGACACTGTGCAAGATCAGGAGGACGAGGAGCAGGTCTTGTTAGTGGCTCCATATTGGCCCAACAGGACCTGGTTCCCGGAACTCATGCTCCTCGCGACAGCCCCTCCTGGCCAATTCCTCTGAGGAAGGATCTGCTTTCTCAGAGATGGGGCACCCTATGGCACCCGCGCCCGGACCTGTGGAAACTCCACGTATGGTCCCTGGATGGGACGCGGAGGTTCTAGCTGACCTACCCCAGGAGGTAGCACTCACTATCACTTCAGCACGGGCACCGCCCACGAGACGGCCTATACTCTGAAGTGGAACCTGTTCGTCGAATGGTGTTCCTCCCACCAGGAGGACCCCCGGAGATGCTCGATCAGAGCTGTGCTTTCCTTCTTACAGCAAGGGTTGGAGCGTAGGCTGTCCCCTTCCACCCTTAAGGTTTATGTGGTCGCTATTTCTGCTTACCACGACCCGTGGGGAAGTCGGTGGGGAAGCACAATCTGGTTGTCAGGTTTCTTAGAGGGGCCAGGAGGTTGAACCCTCCTAGGCCCCCCTCTCTACCCTCTTGGGATTTGGCTTTGGTGCTAAGAGCCCTAATAACTGCCCCCTTTGAGCCTTTGCAGTCAGTCGAATTGAAGTTTCTATCTATGAAAACCCTACTCCTGACTGCATTGGCCTCGATCAAGAGGGTGGGGGACCTGCAGGCATGTTCGGTCGACGATTCGTGCCTTCAGTTTGGGCCGGCTGACTCCAGTGCAACACTGAGGCCCCGGCCCGGCTATGTGCCCAAGGTTCCTACCACTCCCTTCAGGGACCAGGTAGTGAATCTGCAAGCGCTGCCCCCGGAGGAGGCAGACCCAGCCCTAGCTTTGCTCTGTCCGGTACGCGCACTGCGACAGTACACGGATAGAACTCAGAGCTTTAGGACCTCAGAGCAGCTCTTTGTCTGCTACGGTGGACAGCAGAAGGAAGGCTGTTTCCAAGCAGAGGATGGCCCACTGGATAGTGGATGCTATCACCTTGGCCTATGAAGCACAAGGTGTGCCCTGCCCGCTCAGGTTGCTCACTCCACTAGGGGTGTTGCATCATCCTGGGCGCTGGCTCGTGGCGCCCGCTAGCAGACATCTGTAGAGCTGCGGGTTGGGCGACTCCCAACACGTTCGCTAGGTTCTATAGCCTGCGTGTCGAACCGGTTTCCTCCTGTGTTCTCACCTCAAACGGGTAGTGGCACTGAGTGGCCCTGTTCAGAGTCGGCTTGCGGCGTCCCTAAACGCCTTATTCTCCAGAGAGTTCCCTAACCGGGCAAACCCTGTCGAGTCCTCCAGCACTCCGGTGCCCAGACGTGGCGGGCACGGCGCCAGGCCTTTCAGCCAATGAATTCTTGAAATCTGGTGTGAGGCTAGTGCCCATATGAGTGACCCTGTTGGGATCCCATATGTGTTTTCCACGGTATGCTTAGTAGATCCGTGTTCCCCAGGTAGACCATGTTCTGCCGTCTCTAATGATGCAGCCTGAGCCATCACAGAGACTTCCATGTGCATTGGGCCCTACGGGGTTACTTCACGTGAGTAATGTCACTTAACCCCGCTGGGAGGAGGTGACTCCGCAGTGTGCCTCTTCCAAGTGGAAGGGCACACTTTCCCAGTGTTATTCAAGTCCTACTGTTTGGGTTGCTCTAGGGACAGCAGTAGTCGACCTTCTCTGTGTAGCCTGGTCCTATCGTCTGCCTTATAGGAAGGATCAGGAGGTCTACACAGGGCGCTGGAAGGGCAGCTCCTGTGGCGCTTTGGTAGGGATCCCACCGTCGGTCATCCGACGTGACTCGGAGTGACCGACTGAAAGGGAACGTCTCGGTTACGTATGTAACCCTCGTTCCCTGAAGGAGGGAACGGAGACGCCACGTCCGTCCGCCACAGTTGCTGTACCACCGCTGGGCGGCCGGGTCTCCGCCCGGCTCCTCAGCGAAACATGATTAATGCGGTGCACCGGCTGCCTCTTATACTCACGCTGTGATCAGCGGCAGCTGGATGCAATGATCGCATGCCAATGTCCATTGGCTCGTTTAGTTACACTCGAAGTGGATAGGTCTCTGGCGAGATCCCACCCGTCGGTCATCCGACGTGACGTCTCCGTTCCCTCCTTCAGGGAACGAGGGTTACATACGTAACCGAGACGTTTTTAACATTGATAATAACAAAGTATATTAATTAATCATCAAATCAACATATATATGATTTCTGAAGGATAATGGGACTGCTGAAGATCCAGCTTTGTCATCACAAGAATAAACTACATTTTAAAATATATTAAAATAGAAAGGTTATCTTAAAATGTAAAAACATTTCACAGTTTTACCTTGCCTTAGTGAGCATCGGCAGCCATATCACCCTGCAGCCCAAGACTGGTCGCCCACTGAAGCTAAGCAGGGTCAAGCTGGTCAGTACCTGGATGGGAGACCTCCTGGAAAACTAGGTTGCTGTTGGAAGAGGTGGTGCTCACCCTGCAGTGTGCATGGGTCCTGCCCCAGTATAGTGATGGGGACACTATACTGTCAACAAAAAAAGTGCAGTCTTGCAGATGAGATGTTAAACCGAGGTCTTGACTCTCTGTTGTCGTTAAAAATCACAGGATGTCCTTCAAAAAAGATTAGGGGTGTTACCCCAGCATCCTGGCCAGATTTCCCCCATTGAGGAGATACCCCTTTACTATGTAAAGCACTTTGAGTAACCAGAAAAGCGCTATATAAATGTAAAAAATTATTATAAGAATATTACTGACCCTAAACATTTACATGTTATTCTGTTAATTGTTTTACATTGGTATATTTGTGTGATATTTCTTTAAAAAAAATTGTATAATTTAAAGACATTTATTTTAAAGTATGGTTTTATGATAAAGTATGTATTAATCATTGCCACTGTAGGGAAAAACTTGCTACCAAGTAAACTAAAGTGTTGACTAAAAAATCTTGCTGTTCTAAAATAAACAAATGTTTTGGTAACGTAATTAAAATTATGTATATTTTGATATACTTTCATAACACTTAAACCCCAAAAATATACAGGTAAATTCTAACTCTAAAAACATTTAAAGCAAACCCGTATTTGACAGCTCTTTATATTCATTATACCAGTGAAAAACTGGCAACTTGAAATGTAGCATTTAAATATATCAGTTCTGTTGATGCTTTAGTGCTGTAGGATAATAATGTCATGTTGTGGGCTAATTATTTTGTTTGTTTTACAAGTGCTTTTGAGCTGCCCAAGGCCACCATACTAAAGGTTATATACAAATATATAAATAAAGTCAATTATGCACACACAATTACAGCTGTAGATCCAACACACATATGAACAGTGCCCACAGGGAAACACAACAGCAACCTTTACTCCCCTGAGAGGGAGAGTGACAACACAATCATATCATTTCATTTTACACACACGTTACACCCAGCCGATTAACCACCTAAATACATCTGTTTTAGATGAAAATCCAGCAGGCTTTTCTGAATTCCCCTCTCTTATTCCCTGTCTCATTCTCTCTTTCTCTGCTTGGGGACTTGAATCCCTTCTTGTGCTGATTACACACAAAGCTCTTTAAAAGCTTATTTCGGCTGCCTGAAAATTTCTGCAGATTGATTTGACTCTATATTATGTTAAAATGGGAAAAGAATCCATCATGAGACTTTATCAAAGACTTCTCAAAAGCTCTCTCTCTCCATCAGGTTAACAATGTATTTGCTTTGTTGAGGGGTCAGTGGAGTAGTTGTGTGACCAGAATAGACCAGGGATAATCGGGGTTTTCAAACAAATCACTAGTAAGACAGAGACCAAACAAGCCCTGATGCTGCATAACTGAGAAAGTCATTACACTCCTGGGTCAACCGGACCTCATTAAAGCAGTTAGAAACAACATAGCACCAGATTTGACACAACAACACTCGTAATACCTGACATCATTCAGAGGGAATTTGTATGTAAATGTGATTCAAGCACACATACAGTATTTTTATGTTTATAGACACTGAAATATGTATTGATAACAGCATCTACAACTTTTTTATGATTTTAAAAATTTATGAATGTTGTATTATTGAAAATAATTATATTAGATTGCGTCATCACATTTAACACATGCACAATTTAACAGTTTCATTCTGGTCTCTGGTTCACTCTGGTTGTTAAGATTGCTGTGTGTGTTTGTGTGTGTGTGTGTGTGTGTGTGTGTGTGTGTGTGTGTGTGTGTGTGTGTGTGTGTGTGCGTGCGTGCGTGCGTGCGTGCGTGCGTGCGTGCGTGCGTGCGTGTGTGTGTGTGTATACAAACATATACAACTGACAATATATATATATGTGACGGCTGAAAATGCAATATACATCATAAAATACTCACAAATGTAATCCAATCTATTCCAGTCATATCAGAATCCATATAAAATTATCAGAAAAATGTTTACAAACATTTTCAAAAGGTACTACTTTGTACTATTTAGGTTCTAATATATACTTGTTTTGTAATATGTTTTGTATTAATTAGTTCCTTTAAAGTACTATTATGCATCTTTTAGTGGTAAATAAGGTAAAAATAAGTACATTTTGAAAAAGTTCCACCCCAGTAACAGTTTTTGTACCTTTTTTCTTATAGTGTATAACAGCATATTGTATATATAAATAATGTAGACAAAAAATCGCTAAAACGAATGCCTCTTTCTACAGTTGTGCATGTGTAAGTAATTTTACATTTTAGATGCTACAGTGCCTCTATTAGGCCATCGTGTATATCCAAACATCCAAAAATGTATGCGTAACTTATTATATCAGGACTAATATCAAGAAAACATTAATTGCAACAATCAAACAGAACTGAGATTCTGTTCAAAACAGAACAGAATCTATAATAAATTACATACATAAATGATTTGCACTTATAAGAATGGCACCAAATATCCTTAAATAACCCCATTTGCATGTTTAGCTGGTTAGGTCATATTCAGAATAAGATGCAGGATTTTTTTCAGACATTTTACTGAATTTGCCCCTCAGACTGATGTTTAACCCCTCATCTGAGTTTACGGTGTGCTTTGTAGCTGTGGTGGCCTGCAGCAGTAGGACCCGGAGGCAAATTAATCTCTGTGAAAGAAAAATGGGCCCGTCCAAATCAATCATTTTAAAAATAGGATATACCCCCAACCCCTCTCTCTCTCCTATAATCACATAGGTCAGTGCTTAGTCACTTATTTCATGCCCCACTGGAGCGTAGACAACAAGAGTGTGTGTTTTTATGTGTGTGATTGAGAAAGTGGGAGAGACAGCCTTATACAATTTTCAGGACCAGTCTATTATTAGTGTAAAACAGCAGCAAAAAACAAGCAGTCTAATCAGTGAGTTGTGTAGGCCACTGTTTGGTGAGCCCTGTATACAAGCTAATATGGGCTATGTGGTGCAATGGATGTTGGGTAATATACTGTAGAATATAGGTCAGTTACTTGATATTTATTAGCACCTAGTGTCAACAACACATATGTCACACATTCCCGCTTTACAAAAGAACAGTGTAATGCAGGTTTAACACAGAGATGACATATTTAATTGTCAACTCTTATGAATTTGTAGTATACTTTGTTTCTAATTGCGCCTCCCACTATTCATTTACCCTTTCCCCATCTCTTCGGGCATGATTTATACCTCTTTTCCTCTAACAGCAGGGTCAGTTTCATGTGTTGGTCTTGACTCTCTTTCTCTCAGGCTGATCTCACTGCAGGTTTTCAATCAGAGGCATTATCTGATGCAGGGCTCTGTTCATGGAGTCGGAGAGTCTGTATCCCATCAGAAATATCAGCATTATGAAAGTTACACACACACTTCACACTCAGGGAAATGTCAGCCAATGTTTACTGAACTGTAAATGTTAAAATATTTACTGTTTTGCTCGGTAACCTTTTCTGTGACAGTTATATACAAGTTTCCAACTTCATTGCCATAACAACCTAATGTCATAATACCTAAAATATTCAAACCAACACAAAAATGATCATGTAAATAGCGGGAGTTGAACTTTTTTTAATCTAACGTCACAAATGCCAATATAGCCTCATTGGGAAAACAGGCATATACCTACATTTTTGCTAAACTCCCCTATATAAACAATTTACTGCAGTTTCCAGTTGAAATTAACACCAGTGGCAGTAAATCCCCAAATATTTGTATTTTTTTTCACACAAATTATGATTACAGGAGCAGATTATCAATTAATAAATACTTATTTTTGCATGATTCAAAATACTGTGTTACGACCTCAAAACACCTTTAACCATATGTATGATTTCTAAACTACTACAATTAGTTTGGATCACATGATGTATGGATTTTCTGACAGTAAACATGCTTGGTAGCTCACCTGGTACAGTGTTGCACTTATGAGAATGAGAGAATGAGCTTTATTGCCAGGTATGTTTGCACATACAAGGAATTTGTTATAGTGACAGAAGCAGCTCCACGGTGCAACAGAAAGACAGCAGCAGGACAGGACACAAAAATATTAATATACAAAACAGGCCATTTACAAAAAAGCAAAAACACAATATATAATATAGACAATTATGTATGATATATATGTTGAAACAAAGCAGCTTTCTGTTGGTAAGTGTGAAAGATTCATGTGACCAACTTGAATGTGTTGCAAAATCTCCTTTGTGAAATCTTTTACTCATAAGGGGATTTCACACCGCGTAGTTCTAGGAACTTAGCTCTAAGAACTAGTCAGCATGGGCCATTCCTAAAGAACCAGTTTCTCCCTCGGGCCGTTTTCCTGGTTGCATTCACACCAGCAGCAGGAACTCTGAAACGACTGACAGTGATGTCTTTATGCGCGGCATTTACAAACATCAACAACCAGTGAATGGAGTACGCCGTGATCGAAGCTGTTGTTGTGTGTCGTGGGTTTCATGATAACAGTAGAGTAGAGTAAATATTTTTACACAGCTTTTTAAAAATGCCGGGTAGCCTGTGTTTCGTATGTGTTTGGCAAATCAGCATATACTTATGTCACTGGTAGTTCCTATACAATTATTTTTGACTCTACTCTGAAGTAGGAGCTAATTTAGTTCCCCCAAACAGAGTTACTAGAACTAAAACTGTTACTAGTTCCAGCGGTGCATACATGCTAAAAAAGTGGGTAGTCTACTTCCACCAATAGTTCTGGGAACTATGAAAAGGTTCCTCCAATGAGAAGGGCCCCATTGATATTCATATTGAAATTAATGGATTTCACTTGCGAAAATTTTATGAACAACAATAAATCTGACTGCACCTTAAAGGAAATCACCACCATTATTCCATATTCCAATGTGTGCTTTCCTCAAATTAGACGAGTTAATACGTACCTCTCCCATCTCAGTGCGTGCACTTAATTACTCTAGCGTGCGGTGC
The DNA here is from genome assembly GCA_027564155.1 of Gymnocypris eckloni scoliostomus. Classification (NCBI taxonomy): domain Eukaryota; kingdom Metazoa; phylum Chordata; class Actinopteri; order Cypriniformes; family Cyprinidae; genus Gymnocypris; species Gymnocypris eckloni. Next base: position 15,834,675 of record CM050420.1, read on the forward strand.
CACTATGCTAGCGTTTAGCTTAGCACCATTTATTCCTTAGGATCCAAACAGGGATTAATTTAGAAGCCACCAAACACTTCCATGTTTTCCCTATTTAAAGATAGTTACATGAGTAGTTACACGAGTAAGTATGGTGACACAAAATAAAACGTGGCACTTTTTTTAAGCAGTTAAAAAATTATAACTATAATGTATGGCGGAAGAGCACTTCGCAGCACTTCGACCTCGACGCAGTAATATCATCACTCCTGAAAACTACCCCTCCCCCTCTCCCGCTCCCTCTCCCTCTCTCTCTCTCCCACTATTGATAGTGCAGGCGTGCAGGTCCTGTTGGTTGTATTGACGGAAGTTCGAGGGTGAGGTGAAGGGGGAGTTTTCAGGAGTGATGATATTACTGCGCCAAGGTCCTAAGGAATGAATGGTGCTAAGCTAATCGCTAGCATAGTGGCGCTGCGTGCTAGAGTGATTAAGTGCACGTACTGAGAAGGGAGAGGTACATATTAACTCGTCTAAGTTGAGGAAAGAACATTAAGACTACATATATTAAATTAAAATGTCAATACTACAAAAAATTAAGTACAAGCTCTCAAAAACAAATAAACAAAAACATAGTAAAGCCCTGCATTTCAATTCTCAAATGGATATGAAAATGCATCAGGAAAGCAGGGAGACAGAGCCCAGCGCTCTACAGCTGAGGCAGTCCAGCAATCTAAAAAAAAAAAAGCTACACTCCAGAGAGCAGAAATAATCCTTACATTATTCTGACTTCAAATTATACTGGGCGCCTTGGTTTTAAAAGCACAAAGGAGCTTGTGCCGTTGATAAAAATCCCAATCTAAATCAACCATCCAGAACACAGCTCAGCCCGGGGACGAGTTATCTCCTGTAGCGCACTTGTTTCGGGCAGCTCAGTGCTATAAAAGATTTCCACCACCCTCACTGCCCCTGTTTTCTTCCGTCTCTAAATCTGCCATCACACATTCGCCGCAGCACCCCACTCTTTGATCAGCGGGTGAATTTCTTTACCATATGTTTATATGCAGAGGACGTTATAGCTGAGATCAACAGAAGTCAACCGCATATATTTTAGTGCTGACATGACAGGGGTGTCTATATGCCTACGGAAGTGAGAGAGCGAGAACTAAAGAGCTCAGAGGTTAATGAGGACGGACAGGTTTGGCATTTGAGGGGAGGAAGAGGACGATACTCATCATCTTCACACTCCTGTCTCCATGGAAACTTGACCTTGTAGCTCCTGATTCTCTTTGCTCTTTCCGGAGTGTGTCTCATGTACACGTCAGTTCATACGCAGAGGGCTGAAGAGATGGAGAAACAGAGTGGCATCTTCACACTTCATCCACTGCTCACTTGTTTCAAACATGATGCGAAACGAGGGGGGAAAGTGTAAAAACTATGCGAGAAAACCTGGAGCACACACACAATCACTCCAACCATCTTCAAACAGCCATGTGTGTGTAAGATTAAATCAGGACGCCCTTGTGTCCACTCATGAGTTTTCAATCTTCCTCATCTTGGGAAAAAAAGAAGCCATTTCCCCTCGCCTTCCCTGGAGATCGCAGTATGCAGTCACCCGGTCTTGCTCCCCAGAGGATGTGCACAAGAGTTTTCAGAATTATTTTGAGGGTGGAAGTGTGATAGCTGGACTCGGAGCAGACAGCATGTGGAAGTTTGGTTCATGGAGAGAGTTTGACTAGTTGTAATGCGAATATCTCGCCTGGCCAGACCGTGTTTCCTGTCTCCTCATCCGAAGCTTATAAACGAGACGGCACAGCTATCTGCACAATCAGACGGTGGACAGAGAGAGAACACATCTTTCAATAGCACACACACACACACACACACACACACACACACACACACAGGCTGATAAGTCGGGGAACATATCTTGTTAACCGGTTTAGAATCAGTTGTGCTTGTTATTTTCTTGGGCGGTCAAGGCGTATGCAGATCACTGTAAGCTCAAATCCTTTTCGACTAAACACATTTAGTTGTGGAAACCAAGCAAAATTATTTGACCATGTCTTCTGTGAACTACACGGGCTACTCGTCTCATCTAGAATTCAGTATAAAATAAATCTGTTGACTTACAAAGCTCCATAATCTTGCAGCGCAGTATCTCACTGAGCTTCTTCAAGCGTACAGTCCTCTACACATGCAGGGGTCTTCTAGTTCAGGTCTTCTCACGGTCCACAATTTCAGGCTCCAAACACATGGAAGTCACTAGAACAAAATCTTTCCCTATTAACTCATTCTGCTATTAAAAGATATTTAAAATAAATGCTCAACTTTCCCTTTCTGGACACCCTAATTTTCATTATCATAACATTATCATAGTGTTGTTTGTTAAATATTTATTAATTGCATTATTATTATTAATGTATTTATTTATTTATTTGTTTGTTTATTTTCTTGGTTATTTATAAGAATTGTCATTATGAATAAATGTGTTAATTAAATAATTATGGTTTTAAAATCTGGTTTGGAATTAAATTAGGTATTTAATTCACTTCATATTTCTACTACTACTGCTAATCATAATAATAATTATTATTTTTAGTTTTTAATATTTCATGCCATTAAATAAAATCATTTAAAATACTTTAATATAAGAATATTATTTTATATAAAAAGACTCTGTTCTTTGTATGTCACTAACTCAGATAGCTGGATTTGATTGTGGCCGATTTCACTTGATCTTGGATCATTTGGTTCGTTGAAGCTCGTCCTGGAGTTGCTGTCAGGTCCATAAGCTTAAACCTGCTTATAAAAGCAGGCTTATTTCTTGTAAACAGGATTAGATTGCATATTTTCAAGCAGACTTGATACTTAAAATCTGTCACAGCCTCAACTACTTTATTATCTGGTCCAGGGACAATAATTGAATACTATATTAAGAGACAGAGAGAGTGAGAGCACTGCTGTTGTTGTGATACAAGCTCCATGACCTTCATACAAGGCTCAGTACATTTATCTACACACACAAGTACACAAACAGCAAGGTCAGTCGACACCATTACAGATATTTCTTCATTAGTGGCAGCGTTGAGGCCTCACACCATGCTGAGAAACTCGGCACACAGTACACACTCAATACAATTACGCAAACAGTGTTAAATAACGTCTGAGGATCATGGGTTTAATCTTCGTTTTCTACTTTATAACAACAACATTCAGAGCCTACAATGCTTCACCTGAAAGACCTCAAACTTGTGGAATCTGAATCTAAGAGGTTTGAATTACCAAAAGACTATTAACTTTTCTATAATGAAGTGATTTTAATCCGGAGCTTTGGGCTTCAGTTATTGGACTCGGATCCACTGGGGTGGACAATCAGAGCTCTCATCAGAGAGGAGATGAATGAGAGGGATCCTGCTAGGACTCTTAATGAATCAAGGAGAATGATCTGCCTAGACGAGTCTGTGGAGGATTTGAGTGTGTGTGAAGGTCTGTGATGTGTGAATGTTTTTCGACAACAGTATTTGTTGTTGCTTGTTGTGGTTCAGTGTGCAGAGAATCCAAACTAATCAATAACAGTAAAACATCCAGGACCAAGCAGGCATAAATGAGCTTTCCAGCATGCTGTTTTAACATCTTATTAAGGTCTTTACAGGGTTCCTGACTTTCAACTGATTGATTTACCTTTTCTCTCTCTCTCTCTACTTCGTTCTTTCTACTGATTGAGGTCTTATAAATCATCATAGATTCTCGTTACAGAAATTTTTCACTTACAATTGAAACTTAATCTGACTTTTCTCTTTTGCGCTCATATCAGTCTATAACTAAAATGCCACTTATATGTTATTGCTTTTTATTTTTTTCAGTTGTTCAAAAGTACCTCAGCTTTATTTAAAAATGTATTTATTTATTAATTAATTGATTCATTTACATTTTCTTATACAGAGCTTTGTGAAGTTCATTCAGATAATTATTTGACATTAACTGATTGTAAGAAAAATGTATATTTGCAAATATCTTCATTAGTTTAGTCTTTTTTGTAGCAATGAATAGAAAATAAGATGTTGTCATGTTGTTTCCTGTAGAATTTAATGTGAACTGGTCTGGTAAATGCCCAGATAAATATATTTTATATATACAGTTAAACCTTTGAACCCTGGCTATAATCTTATTTCACTTTTTTTTCTTACAAAGCCTTACAAAAGTAACAAAACACCTGTCTAACAGTCCCATACGGACATACATTAAACCTGCCATTCCGACCCGACCGCCCAGAAATGGACCGGAATACATTTGGCCTTCCTCCATCTGCTATGATCGCCACACACACATACTTAGGACAATGATGCAAGACCATTTTCTTTGATTGAAATTAATTTATTCGTGCCAGCACACTGGTTTTGGCATCTATTAATTTCCCTTTATTAAATTTCACACCTTCACCCTTGAAGTTAATTAAAAGAGTGAAAGAAGAGGGTGCGGTGTCAACCGGTCTGCTGTCCTTTCTGGCTCCCTCCCTTCTTCATTCTCTTCACCTCTCTCTTTGTTTAAACAATCTTCTAATCGTATATAAAACAGTCCCAGCTACGCGGAGAGCAGCTCTCCTCTGTAACAACTCTATGGACAGCGAAATTTACCTGTCAGAGTTTAACCTGATAAACTCATTTCCATAAACCCTAATCTGCCCTTCTCTTCTCCACCGCCCAGATTGCAGTCTCGGACTACTATTGTCAAAGTGACATCTGAAGGCTGCGGGGCTGACGTTTGTTCCACACCTGAGACAAGCTGAGAGAGACTGAAAGAAATGGATTGGGACTGTTGTGGTTATCTGCTAGCAAGGACCCTCACATATTATTCTCAGAGAACTATGACATTGAGACTGACTTCTCTGTCTCGTCCACGGCTGAATAAAACAGAACTCTGATCCATGGAGCTTTAAAAGGACTCTTGTGGCAGATTACGGTTGATTCTTCATTGATATGAATATTGTTCATTGTGTGCCCATCATATAAGTCTTGATGTATAAATAGTATAATTAATATGTTAATAATAATAATAATGATTATTAATTATATTAACAAATGTTATTATTGTAATTATCATTTAAAAATATTAAAACTCAACGTAACCATTATTAATCATTTAATTTAAGAGTCTATTAAATGTGGATAAAGTAATTGTACTACTAAATTAAAATATATCTGCATTAACGTCCATGATGTGGTGTTTTCATGTAGAGTAATATTGTTTAGTCAACAACAAAAAACAAAAATGCATACATTTACAAAGTTATAGAAAAGTTTGAGCAGATTTTATATTCTGCACTACTTCTGCTTATTAAAATGGAGTGTTATAGGGCAGTGCATGGACAATTTAACATCCTTAAAGGACAAAGGGTGAAATATATGTCTCATCTCCAGTTTATTTAGGCCTATTCATTCTGATTTATAGTGTATGCTGGGTCAAATAATGTTTAATGTTTTAGGTAAAATGTCCCAATATAGTGCATTTGTTATTACATAGGGTACAGTGAAAAGCGATGATGGAATGATTTTGGACACAAAATAATAATAATATAAGTAATATTTTTTGGGGAAAACATGCTCAGTGCCCTTTGAAATTTGCAATTATATCTGTTATTTACTCAAATATAGGTAGCCTATTTTCCATGTAAAATCGTGGTAGATTTCCAGCATGGTAAAGTTTAACATGTTTATGAATACATTTTTTATTTTTCCTGTTCATTGGAAAAAATAAAAACTCATTAAATTAGTGTTTTACGGATAAATAACACTGAAACTGCAGTTACGGCGCATGCGTGTTCGAAAGCGTGTGGAAAACATCTGCAAACAAGAAACTTCTTGCACACCATAATGACCTAAACGGTTTCTCGGTTAAATGTTTGTGCTTATTATATTTAAATACTACGTGCCAAATTTGATAACATGATTAGGACACAAAGGTCAACTCAATGTAACAAGGAACTAAAAGTGCCTCACAAGGTGAATAACCCGAACTTCATGTGCGCACTTGAAATTCTGGCACTCGTGTAAGCGTCCAGACTAAACACCAAATCCACGGTGGATGCAACAGGAGAAATTAGATAACATACCTGACGAAACCGCACCGCCACATACAGTTCAAGCCCATCCATAGGTGGGTCCCAAAGAAGGCCCAAAATATTTGTTACAGTTTTTGTTGTTGTAGGATCCTGGCATTCAGAATTTAATTTAGAGTGCCTCTTAAATTCTGTTTCAGTTCCTAAATTTGAGGTAGCAAAAAGTGTTATAGTTAGAGAAGCAGAATTTTAAGTGATTGAAATTCAACAGCTTTAAGTGAAGTTTTAATAACTCATCTAACATTTCAAATTAACTACCCATAAACCTTATATAGCCTACAACAACATTTTGTATTTCTTGAACTGTTTGATATTACCTAGGGGCAGTTGTGGCCTAGTGGATAGAGCGTTGGACTTGTAATCTGAGGTTGTGGGTTCAAATCTCGGTTCCGGCAGGTATTGTCCACGACTGAGGTGAGCAAGGCACCGAACCCCCAACTGCTCCCCGGGCGCCGCAGTGTCGGCTGGGTTAAATGCAGAGAACACATTTCACTGCTGATTATACTCTGTATAATTGTGTATGTGACAAATAAAGCTCATCTGAGCTTAGTCTTTTTTATGTTATACATAGTTGTAATCAATATTTGAATGCCACCTTTATATTCTGTGTTTATGTATGAATATGTATGACTACATAACTAGAGTCTATTCTTAAGTTCTCAGAATTTCCCAAGTAGGCCTATTATAATTCTGTGACATGAATGCATAATCTGCCTCAGACCAAAAAAGTTTGACAACCCCTACAATAACTGCTATCCATGGCGCTAATGAACTAATGTAATCCCTGCATCCATTATAATGAAGGCAACTCACTAAAACCACTGAAGAGTCCTCAAAGATATAAAGCTCATTTTTGTGTCTTATTTTTTGCTCTTGTTTCTCGTGATGCAGGCATGATGAATCATCTCTCTGATCTATATAACCTCTTGACTCCTGCAGTCTGGATCATGGTAGAAGTTTAAGCGAAGAAACAGCATAGGTGAAGAGGTGAAACGAGACGTGGTTTAAATACAACAACACAAATTACACCAGAGATGCAAGTTTAATCATACGGATGGCTGGTAATTGCTATGATATCTGTATGTTTTTAATCTGATTTGTCCTTGTTTTACTGCGGTAACTGCCAATGGCTGACAGCGAGGACTAAGACAAACTCAGATCAAACTCAGACTCTGAGATATTCCAGAGAGAGGGAGCGCACGGAGGGACTCTTTGATATCAGAGCTGGGTAATCCACTTTTTGTATTCCTCTGTCATGTCTTCATCTCTCCGCCAAAGTGCCCTTTCATTAACCTTTGACTCCCATTGCCATGGCGTTTGAAGTGCTTGGTCTTAACTGGGCTTAACGCTTAAGTCATTTTTTCTCTCTCTCACACTTCTTTTATTTTTTCTCAAAGTATCACTTTCTCACAGGTCTGTTAAAGGGCACAGGTTAGAAAAACTGTCATGACTCCCGCTAAACCGGTCTTATCAGACTTCTCTTTACTGCTGGTTATTCAACTAAATAGCAGTGATTCAATTCACACATTATCATAAGTGATAATGATATCAGTTGCTTGATTCCGAATCAGATTAAGTTTCAAGTCTTTGTCCTAACAATGGAAGGTCAAATATGAACCTATCACATTAAGAACTAGCAGTTAGCACTAGAGCTAGACATGTATACAGGCTTTAATTGAGAAATGTATAGGCTGATGTTTGTCATGTCTCGTGGAGGAAGGAAGAATGCAGGAGTCGCAACTGAAAGGTAGAATTGACTTAATATAAACAAAAAGTAGAGTACACAAAGACCAGCAACAAAGTAGCAACAAAGTAGAATGGACAAAGGAAATGGCGAACTGAAAGTTTAAGTAGGGGAGCAAATGAAAGGATAAACGGGTTCTATTCGGCGATTCGGAGCTCAACAGATGAACGGATGGTGGGACTGACAGTGGGGTGGCGGCCACATGTGATGACTGCGGGCTGGGCTCCGCTTCGTCCGCGGTGAAGGCCGATCGGGCAATCCACAACGCGAAGTTGATGTAGCCCTTCAATGACCAGCATGGATCAGCTTTTGACATGACGGAGCGGATATCATCCTCCAACCCGCACCAGAATCCCTCCATTAAGGTGAGGTCATCACATGTGACGAGTTGACAAAAGTCCACAAACTCCTGAAAAAAAAAAAAAAAAGATCGTGGCCCCAGAAGGGCTATGTTCACTGCCATTCGGGGCTACGTTAATTTACACCAGTTAAAGCATCCTTCTGTATTGGTCTGTTCTTCTGTCACATCTCGTGGAAGAAGGAAGAAAGCAGGAGTCGCAGCTGAAAGGTAGAATTGACTTTTAATGTAATCAAAACGTAGAGTACACAAAGAAACAAACAACTTTGTTGCTACACAAGACTAGCAACAAAGTAGAACGGACAAAGGCAAATGGCGAACTGAAGGTTTAAGTAGGGGAGAAAATGAAAGGATAAGCGAGTTAATTACTTAAACACATGTGAGCAGAATGATAATTAAGAGACTAATGAAAACTAGGTCACAGGGAAATAGGCTAACTGAAAACTAACTCAAAACAAAACAGAACATGCACATGACAATGTTAGTGTTGTGCCATTAATTGAAATCAATCTGAAAATGCAATATGACTTGGCGTGACTATCAAATTAAAAAGACTTATTTAAGAAAATATATGTGCTGCGCTTTTCAGTGTAAAATGTGGCACTGTTTTCATGCCAAAACAGCTCATGATCCAGTGTCTAAGAGTGGCTCGGGTAGCAGTAAATTTTGCTTCATCAAACTCATCTCTATGTGCTTTGAGTTTAGGTTGCTTATAGCATACATTTGCGAACTCCGCATGCACCAGCCATCTTTCCAAATTTGTAACCAGAATCAATTAGAAACTGGTAGTTCACAACAAGAGAAGTTTTAAGGTCTTCCTGAAATTTTCCACCAAAAATGAGGACTTGATGGTTTAATCAATGTTTAATATAAATATTATTATTGCAGTTTTACAGCTATACTCTAATTATTTTATTATTATTTCACAGTGAAACAATGTCAATTTAATTGTAATTTTTTTTTATTTTGTAATATAATAATTTGTATTGTTATTTTTTATCATTATTGTTGTTAGCAGTAGTAGTATCATTACAGTTATATTGACATATAATCACAAAAATGTTGGCCAAATTGCAGGCCAATAAACAAGCACAGAGATTTAAAAAGAAGAAACATTCTGACACAACAAATAATGTCGTTTTTGGGACCTGTTTGCACAAATAATTGCAGTCGGAAGGGCGTGACAGACAAATACATTGTCGGAGGATTGGATTAATAATACAAATAATAATAACACAACAGTAAGGAAACAAGTGAGTTGAGCATAGGCTTTACTCTCTCTTTAAAAAATGACCTAGAGGTTCATCAGCAGAACATTCATTTCTCATGGGATGACACTTGTGGAAGTGTCTCTGTAATCTTTGCACAGTACTGTATTAAAAACCAGCATAGCGGAACAGAGGATGAGATCCCAAATAGAGAGTAGAAGGATGGAGGAAATGGAGTGAAACTGTTAGGACAGGTGGATAAAGACTGGAGAAGTCTCAGGAGGAGGGATGGATTAAGAGGGCAAATTAACAATATTGACCAACAGAAAAGCTGCTTGGCTTGAAAGTGACTTTTGTCCAAGCTGTGCTTCATACATAGCTACACCTATAAATGGATATTTTTGCCCACAAAATTTTGCCATAAAGAACACACCGTAAGAGTATAAATAATGTAAATTTTGATTGCAAGTTGACCGTAAGTTAAGTTTTAAACAAAACAATATTTTTGGGGGGAGGGAGGAGAGATAGACTACAAGAAAAGGCGAGCACAGGACTGTAACGTTTAATTTTGATGAAAAATGCCGCTACTGTGCATGTTCATTTGTTAAGACGCTGTGTGTGTGAATGTTGAGTACACCAGAAAGTGGTTTGTGTGTTCAGCATTGATATAGTTCCAGCATATGTTGTGTCTCTCTAGAGGTGCTAAATATATCTCTGTTATGAAACACTGGAGAAACACACAAACACAAACTAAAGCTAAAGTTGACCAGCTGTTTTACATCTGAGTCTTACTAGTTCACTCACTTTGCTTTTGTCCTGAAGTGAGTATTTATCTAAACGAAACTGATTCTCAATAGATGTCTGATGGCCACATTTGGAGGTTTTAAATGATCAGATTCGTCTAATTCACTTTCAACCTCCAAGGCCTCTGTATTTAGAATGCGCGCACACACACACACACACAAACACACACACACTTCATGGCCTTTCTGTCAGCTACTATAACATTTGCATCACACCTGGATAGCAACTGTACACCCACACATACATGATCGTACACTGTGTACTATCTCTCTCGATCTCTATCTGTCTCTGTGTGATAACACCTCACTGCAATCACACCTGAATGGAAAACAGATTAAATCAGTGGTATTTAGTTAAACCTCTTAAGGTTTAAGAGAACTGACCACCAGTGATTGGACTGAGAACATTTATGATCTGACCACTTAAACCACTTTTGGATGTAGTCAGAATTGCATGTGGCCACATTGCATTTGTGGAGTAAATAATATTCAGTCCAAATGCTGTACATCGCAGACAGCTGCAAAGACCACCTACTAACCTGCCAGTCAACTGCTGCTGTTTAACTTTGTCATCTATATGCAGCTTTCAGAGAAAATTACCATCCAGTTGGAACATTTTGGGAGGTAAAAATATTTGGGGACACAAGGAATTTACCTAATAAAAAATCTAGTAAAAACAGTAATATTGTGAAATACTTAACATAAAATACCTTTAAAAATGGTTTTGTATAAGTATATTATATATGTATATTATATTATATACACACATTTATATGTCTGTCTGTGTGTGTGTGTGTGTGTGTGTGTGTGTGTGTGTGTGTGTGTGTGTGTGTAATTTTATTATATATTATATTTGCATAAGTAATTTATGCCGGTATTTTTTAATCTGACTTTTCCTGCATTGAGTGTCATATGATCCTTCAGAACTCATAAAAAAATGTTTTGTCAATATCAATGTTGACAACAGCTGTTATTTTTATATATTATATATTTATATATTTTGTGGAAACTATGATGCACTTTTTTTCAGGGTTCCTTGATGAATAGAAAGTTCAAAAGAACAGGATCCATTTGAAATAGATTTTGTACCAATATAACTGTCAATTCTGGCCAATTTAATGCATTCTTGTTGTATAAAAATATGAATTTCTTTAAATGTTTTGATAATAGTGTTACCATAATAGTGTGAATAGATTTTATTTTTAGTTTTGTCTGTTTTTTTATCTTTATCAAGATGCAGTAACATAGTACGTGCATTTGTGATTCTCTCTGTGAAAACCCAGAAAACCCTTTTTTATTTTTCTGCATAAAATCATCCTACATATTGTAGAGAACAGTCGATGAAAACATTTTCTTGGTATCTTTAATATTGACTGAGAAAGGCCATGTCAAAGATTGAAATCATAGTGAAATTAATGCTTGTAATCAAACTTAGATGCTCGTTATCTCAGAATTATATTTTTAGACTTTTTAAGAATTATATTTTTTAGCCTGGTTTTTACAGCGAGGGTCACATTTGGTCACAAACTCCACACACAGGTGGTGGCAGGAGATGCATTTGAAACACGTGTTAGTACCAGGTGTAAATAGCGATGTGTCTCACTTGACCACTTGTGGTCTGCTCATCCGAAACGAATTTTAATACCAACCGTTACGCTTATAAGAGACATTTGCACTCCATATAACCATCTTTAATGAACCACAGGTGTCGTCTTTGAGAATTTGCATCTTCTTGACACTGATTTATACTGGTACTATATTTGTTCAGTCCTCCTGGGATTTTGTCATAGATGTGGGTCACAATTCATGTTAGAATGAGCAAATATGTGTGTCATAGGATCATAGACGTAGTATATGAGCAACAAATATAGCTCTCGAATAAATATAGTGTGAAAATATAGATCACTGAAACATTTATTTTGAATGCTTGTTAGATGCAATTTCCCGTGTTTACACAAAGAGTTTTTCAGATTTTCGGCAGGAAAAGAAATTAACTGAAAATTAATCCCCCTTTCAGAATTCTGCAGGAATGTTATATTTGCTTCAACAAATAGAAGGGAAGGACTAGAACATGGAATTACCTGTGTCTGTACACGTAATAATAACATGATTCATTTCTGCAGATTAGCTGTGAGTGGAGGGTAACTGTATGCTTGGGTTTCTCAGCAGGTGGGGATCAGTAAAATAGTGATTCACACTCTCAGGTTCTTAAGGATCTGTTGGCTCTATGCTCGCCTGTCAAACACAAACTAAGCTGACCAGACACCCATGATTTTGGAGACAGACTCTGTTATTTTAAAAGTTTTTTTTGTTTTGCTCTGTAATATATATAAAAATAATATAGGCCTATACAACTTTTGTAAATATAAAATTTATATTTTTTTTAAGCCGGTGTCCGTCAGCGAATCTGCTGACGCACACCGTGCTGTGTTGGTACTGGAACTGGTAGCACAACTGTTTGATAATAATAAGAAACGTTTCTTTAGCACAAAATCAGTATGCTAGGATGACTTCTGAATGTGACATAAGACATAAGAACATGAGAAAATGTGACATAAGAAAATGCAGCTTTGCTGGAATCACAGGAATAATTATCATTTTAAAATATTATAGAACAATTATTTAAAATTTGTATAATTTACAATTGTTTTAACACCTCGGAAAGAGACTTTAATTAAAATCACTGCCACACTTTTAAACTGTAGTGTACTGTATAATGGATATAAAGATGGATGATTTAGGAAAGAACCTTGAAAATACCAGGTCTAACTGAACAGTAGAACTGTTAGAATTGGATTTGTATGGTACCAGATGTTCCATGATATTTCAAACCACTAAACGTTATCGTAGCCTTATCAATTAGCTGAGCTATCCTTGTTTTGATTAGGTTTTTTTTTACATGGTGTAAATACTGTCTGGGTCACACTGTGGCACACACACACACCCGAGGAAACAGGCAACAAATTAGCTAGTGTTTATAAGTAAAGACCCCTGTGTAACAGCTGTCCAGATGTTTGCCTGCCTGACCTGAGCCTCATAACCACCGCAGAGACACCTGGCCATACTGCCCGGACTCTCTGGCCATATGTCAATGCACACACACATATCTATGCCAGCTGAGATGCACCAATATGAATAATAGAGCGAGCTGCTATTACAAATCTGCAGTTTTCATGTCTTGTGTAATGCAATTTATATGAAGCTATTATTTCAGCTCCGGGAATTATTGTTAAAGATTCAATATTGCTTGATTAAAGTAATATTAATATTTAACTTACAATTTATACCTTATTAAGTGGTCGTCCAGCGATCACTAAACAGGATATTCTACCAATCTCTCAAATTCGAGCTTAGGTAACATCATCGTTGTGGCAAGAAGGATACAATACTTGAAAATCACATTCCAGAGACAATTCTTTATAAAACGAAACAAGGTTTATTTACGATACTAATATTCTAACATACGTAATAACACACAAACATACACACATGCATATGGGAGTTTTAAGGTTAATGTTGAAAGAATAGCACTCTTTCCTATTTCATAACTGGAGCCAACCAGAAAAGATCACGACAAATGCCTAGGCTTTGTTACTGCGGTCAGATCAATTTACTAGTTCAGTCCGAAATAGAGATGCTTGATACTTGCTTTCTGTTGGTTAAGCAGGCTGTTGCTTTGGTTTCGTTTACCACATGACTTCAACGTGTTGCTTCGGTCCTTTGTCTCGTTTCCACGTGTTGCTCTGGGAACCTCTGCTGGCTCGCGTCGCTGTTGCGTGACGTCACCGGGGAGCCGTGTTGGAATCACAGAGTTGATGCTGGTTCTGCGTTGAGATGAAAGCGTCATAACGCTGCTGGTTCCGCGATGTTACGGCTTTGGCCCGGTCTTGGATTCGCCCAGTTTGTCTCAGCCGGTCTTAAGGCAAGAGTCCAGCGGACCGTCCAGGTCGCGAGTTGCGAGAACAGGAAGAGAGTCCAGGAGCACAAGCGAGAGAGAGAGAGTTGCACGCTGGTGTGTTGTTTTAAACAGTCCGATTTGGACACCGCCCACAGGCGGCTGGCCGAATCAGTGTCCATGTGGGGCGGAGCCCCGCCCATGGGACATACCCTCGTTACACTTTCATGTGACGAAAAATAAACTTTTACCCATGTATTAAAACTCTTACCAGGTTTACACATTTATAATATCACCACATTCGTTATCTTACTGATTCATACATTTTTGCAAACGGTCATACAAGTCTAAACATTGCATTTGGCGCAACCTACACATTACAGTTTTAAGGCACGATTAAAAATCAGCCCACATTTCTTAAGTAATTCATATTCACACAAGCATATGAGAGAAAGAGTACAACATTAATATCCATATGTTTCTTGTGTAGATGGTTTTAAAAGTCATGAAATGAACGAATGTCTTTTAGAAACGTTCCCGTCAATTTCCTTTGTTCTGTGACCGAAAGAAATCGCGCGCTTTTGCGCTGATGCGGAGGAGGGGCTTTATAGAGAGACTGATTCTTTAGCTGGCCCCTGTTGACCTGTAGAGACAGTTGAATTCCTGCCGACATATGTTACATATCCCCCTTTGGCTTGGTGATGTTCCCGATGGAACATCGTCAGGCCCTGGAACAAGAGGCAGGGAGAACAGGCACATACAAGACACAAACATCATTTCTATCACTGACTGAAACCTGGTGCAGGGTAATTCGGGAAGTAACAGGTTGGAAACTTAAGAAGACATAGGGATGCATTGTTTAGCATTATTGACAATTGGGTCATTTTGACTGGTTTAATTGTCAGGGGTTCGACGAGGCGGTATAGGCATGATCTCAATCAGGTTGGTCGACTTCTCAGGTTCGGGTTCTTGGTCGGGTTTACCACGTCGGGAAAAGGCGCGGGACAAATTTGCATATATTGTTTTATGCTCAAACAGCAACATTACACACTAACTAATGTTAAAAAAAAATTGAAATCGCAATCAACCACGGCTTTAATTTGACAAACAAATGTGCAGAAACCCTGCACAAAAAAAAATTTTTATTTTAAGAACTGTACATCAAAAAGTTTTTTGGGGACCCAAAAAATGGTTCTTATATCAAATCACTGCAAACCCCCCCCTTTAGAGCCTTTATTTTAAGAGTGTAGTTGTTTACATGATGTTACGGAGTGTGTGTGGGGTGGGGGGGGGGGGTGTTCTGGGTCTGAAAGCGCTCTGGCATTAATCTTTGGAAAGCTGCTCTTCATCACCCCAGCAGGTGCAGGACAGAGAGATTCATTTGCAGTCATATTCCGACGGCAGCTCTGAGACTCTGGCAGGAAGGAAGAAGCATGGATACTGTCTTCCCATAATGCCCCTGTGCTTTCTTCTTAACGTATGAACTCTGACTACAGTAGAGAAAGATGCTAGTCTGCAAAATGTTGCTCTCGGTGTAAAAAATGCAGAAATAAAGCCCTCTTTCAGCACTATATATGAAATATGGGAGCTGTCTTTACAGGAAATATAAAGTCAATAAACATCTACAGAAACAGCCATTACCTATAAGGAGTGGAAACTGTTTCTGCTCTGCTGAGTTTTCTCTCTGGCTTGTTGTGCGTCTGTGCCACTTGTTGTGTCACTTACGCTACATAAACAGTTGACCGAGGTGTGTGGTCTCACTTCAGGTCAGTGCAATGGGAGTGTGACTTTATTGATGGTTTTGTAATGTGTTTTGGCTTCTCTGGTCTTTTTTCAGCTGCTTGATTTGCCACAGACTTTAAAACTAAACCTCGTGTATACTGCCTGCAGGAACACTTTAGATTAGTGTGTCAGTCTTATAATGTTACACCTAAAATTAATAACTTTAGCAAAGCATAATTACAGACCATTTAAAAATGAAAAGTATGTGCACTTATTCAGCTGGAATCCAGTAAACTGATCAAAAGTGACAGTAAAGACATTTATAATGTTACAAAAGATTTCTGTTTTGAAGAATTTCTGTTCTTAAAGTAAATTAGCTAGGCTTCTATCTTTAGCAGTATAATAAGGCATGCCGCTCTTTATGTATTGCGGCGGGAAATGAAGACATACAGTGCTTCTTTGCAAAGCAAGTGGCTTGGAGAGGCTTGTGGCATAGTGGTGCAGGTATTGGAGTGTTATTAGTGTACGGTTTTGATGTGAATGGTTTTGTTTGTCCAGACAGCCCAGTGTAATCTTTCTCTGTGTGAGTAAAGGGAAACAACAGTGTAAGCCTCTTGGTCTTGTGTGTGCTTTATAAAATGAGCCAACTGTGCCTGATTCTATCCTGAACGCTTTCAACCACATTCCTGGATGGGCCGCCACACACGGCTGTTTTCTGCTTGTGTGCTTGTGTTTTCTGCTGTCTTCAGTCCAGTTGTCTTGGGTTGATGGAGGGGGCAGGAGACTGTTCGTCCAGCCCTTCCAGCATCCTGGCATGCAAACAAACTCCCAGACACACACACAGCGTCTATGCAGGCATAATCCCATTGGCTGTGTGCCTCCAACACTCCAGACATGGCCAGATGACTGAGGAATTATCATCTGTTTAACACATTTTCTGTTAGAACAAGTCAGACTGTGATACCAGCACAGAACTGAACATGAATTAGAAATCTGACCCTAGTTACTTTCTTAATGCATTTTAATGTTGTTTTTTGTTGTTGTTGTTGTTTTGTCACCAAATTTAAAAAAGGAGCAAGGTCATAATCTTTCCATTTTTTTCTGATTATTTGGACAGTGATATGAACCAATAGCCAAAAAGCTATTTTGTCAGCATAATAATACCATAATAAGAGGCACTGTTTTAGCAAACTTTCTAAACTAAGATCTGGCTCATTCGGGTATGGAACATCCATTTTTCATAATCCGAGCAATTCCTGATGGATAAAATAATTACTTTTTGGTTCATTTAAATCCTTTTTTCTCTTACACTGTTTAAAGGTCTGGGGTCAATGTTTTCATGAAGTCTGCATTTATTTAATCAAATAACAGTAAAAATCGTAATATTGTGAAATATATGTGCAGTATAAGTTTTCTATTTTAATTTATTTAAAATATGTATTTGTTCCTGTGAAAGCAAAGCAGCCATTGTGATACAGACCTGGTCTCATGACATTTACGCACCTGGGTGCACTTTTTAGCAAGACTACATATTACTGCAGTTTCCAAAAGAAACAAATACTAGAGGCAGTAAAAATCCAACCCCTTTTAGTCCTTTTCACACAAATTTACTAGAGTTTTGATTAATAAAGATTAGTTTTCGCACAATTACTTGAAGAATATC
The DNA here is from genome assembly GCA_027564155.1 of Gymnocypris eckloni scoliostomus. Classification (NCBI taxonomy): domain Eukaryota; kingdom Metazoa; phylum Chordata; class Actinopteri; order Cypriniformes; family Cyprinidae; genus Gymnocypris; species Gymnocypris eckloni. Next base: position 15,852,162 of record CM050420.1, read on the forward strand.
ATGTTACAACTTCAAAACAATATTAATATGCTGGAAGATTTGAAACTGATGCTTTTGAACGTTAGCATCGCACATATCTAGCTTCATATCTATAGGTTTTCATAGACAGTATTCTTGTTCAGTAGCTCACAGAGTACGGAGACTTACTTAAGAGGCAAGGAGCTCTGGTTCAAATCCCATGTAATCACAGTTTGACGAAGCAGTTTAAATCTGCATATAAGGAAGATGAAATGGCACGGTTGCATCAACAAATATGCTTTTATATCAGTTTTGCATTTGTTAACACTATCGGGTAGGTTTAGGGTTGGGTTTTGGTGTAGGGCATATTTCCAACACGATAGAGCATAATTTTTTAGGGACAGACCCCGGATATTTTAATTCTGAACCGACACTATATGTACCTGTAGCAACGAAATAAAAACACAGCAATATGTACCTATATCTACGTAATAAAAACGTGCCAGGGTTTACGTATTTAACCTGTGTTTTAGCACCACTGGACATTTCTCTTTGAAACTGTGGCGAAACGTGCAGTAAGATACATAAAACGGTGTCGCACAGAAAGTACACAGAGGTACGTGTTTTTATGAGGTTGCATGACACAGTGTTTTTTATTGTCTAATAATTGCGTTATATAAGAGTTCTTGTGTGTAGAAAAGTTTTCATTTAAATGTATACTCACACATTATAGTGTGTGAGCCTGACTATATAGTTAGTAATTAGCATAATAAACACGTCATAAAAGTTCCATATAAAAGCTTTTAAGAATTTTTGTTACTCTGAATTAAGTACAGTTATTGTAAGATTACTTAGTTGTTTAGTTTTTATAACATGAAAACTGCCAAGGGTATGAAAACTGCTTAACACATTCCATATTTCTAAAGCCACCTGCAATTTGTAAAATTGCATACACATTGTTTGTCTTGGTTCTAAATTTAATCCTACATTTAGAAAATAATGATACACCTTTGATGACTCAGTTCTTAATTAACTCATTACCAAGGGATGTTTCAGACTGAGAACAGACTGGATGCAGTCACGTTAGTCTTGGTGGCATTAGCTGAGAAAGACAGGCATGAAAATGCCACCATGAACAGACTGAGTGCTGTAAATGTCATCAGATTTCTATTGTGGTGCTGGTTCTTTAACACAGAAGATGTCAAATTACATGATTGCCATTTGAGTTCTGCAGTGATGCTAGAAGAGCGAAGAGAACTGAGTTGTGTTAATATATGTGTTAGTGTGTGGTTAATGATGCATGAATGCTTGAGAAGCAACTATAACCTTATTGACTTCTTCATCTAGTCACATCCCTCTTCCTCTTTTGCTGTGGATTGTGTTGTTTTAATGATCAAGAGTTTATTCCACCCCAACACGTGGCATAAGCATTGTTAGTTTTAATACAATATTCTCTGCCAGTCTGACAAAGAAAACAAGTATTTGTTGTTGTGACTGCCCCAACCTTTTCATGTTGCATATCAATTTATGGATAATTCACAATGCTATGCTAAGTACATCAAACATGTGGAGTAATTTTGTGGTTGACAACCTGTGATGGTTAATAATTAAAATAAAAATGCAGCATTCAATGTGTGATAACATTTTAATCAATGCTCAGCGAGCAGGAAAACAAATACTGTGTTTGCAAAAATGCATCACGCTGTTTAACAAATGTTTTGTGTGACACATGCTGTGTGTAAGTGAATGCCATATGTTACATGTTATAAAAAAGGATGTAAGGATGTATAGTGTATGGGGAGAAGAGATGATTGGCTGGGGAGATGTATTTAAATATGTTATATATCAGTAAATATTTTAGCTGAATGATGAAAGGTGGAAATAGTGACGGGCATAATTGTAGCGCAGTTGTATGTATTTGACATGACAGTGCTTGCTGTTTTACTGTATGGCCTCAGGACAGCCATGGGACTGCATGGACAATGAATATTTAAACAGAGGGTTCATGAATACATATCAATGCATAGAAAGAGTTTTGGTGGACTCTGAAGTGTCTACAGGTATTAGCTGCTTCACTCCCCACTGCTGTACCCAGTAACTGTGCTTGAACTGATTTTGTATTATTTTTGTTCTGCGCATATGTCTACTTTTTAGCTACTACTCAAGTGGGTTGCACTTTATTGTTCAATTTTTTTAATGAACGTTTTACCCTACATTTGAACAAATAACAGAAGATTAATGTCTCGACTTAACATTTTCACCCATGTGTAGCCTATAGTAAATTGCAGTTGGTCTTGCATATGCTATTCTAAAATGTCATTCATTACTGTGATGGCAAAGCTGAATCTTCAGCAAACATTATTCCAGTTTTCATTCTGTCACATGATCCTTCAGAAATCATTCTAATATGCTGATTTGGTGCTTGATAAACATTTCTTACTGTTATCAATGTTGAAAGCACTTCTTTCTACTTAATAATTTTTTCAGTATTCTTTAATGAATATAAAGTTATATAAAGAATCATTTTATATAAATAACATAAAATATTTTTTGTAACCTTTTCTCCCAATTTTGATCAATTTAATGCATCCTTGATCATTAAAATGTCAATTTATTTCTTACTTTTGAACTTTTGAATGGTTGTTTTTTATTTCTCAGTTCCTGTATTCCCTTGGCATCAAACACAGAACTTTAGCATATACATAACTGTATGAGTGCTACAAAAATGTGTGCTGAGTGTCATGAATATGACAGCTCTATAATGGGATTGCATTTATGGAGAACCAATGCCTGGAGCATAGCTTACCTAAATCACTACTATTTTGCTGCCCTGTGATGATCATTGGTGGGTTTTTGTTTTTGCTTTGCTTTACATTGCTTTGACTTCAATCTAGGAGCCATTTCGGTATTTTAGAGCACAATCCCAATCCATATGACCAAAGGTCTATGTGAACATAACTAAACATGCTTAATTGATTGAGAAATTATTCATGTTGTATGAAACACGTGCTTTTATTTTGCAGTAATGCAAAATCAGCTTCAAATCACCCAAATCATCTAAAAGCATATTACACTTGTCCTCAGTTAATATTATGCATGTCTTTCATATTAAAGTCAGGTCTGTTCTCTCAGTATAAACGCATATGCATGAACCAACCACATTAACAATCAGGACAGCCCGTGTGTGTGTGTGTGTGTGTGTGTGTGTGTGTGTGTGTGTGTGTGTGTGTGTGTGTGTGTGTGTGTGTGTGTGTGTGTGTGTGTGTGTGTTTGGGGAAGTCACTGTAATTGTAGGTTGCTTGTCTCAGTGAGTAAGTGCAGCGTAAAGCTGGCGCAGGCTGTGGCCTCAAGCATGAAATTACAAATGAAATTTAATTTGCTTCACATCCACTGTCTACACAGAGATCATGGACAGGACACCACCCGAGTAGTTGATGGTTTTTACACGTGTATATGCACATGGGGCAGAAATATTCTGCGCAATTGTTTTATAGGTTTCTGAAGTCCTTGCAAAAATACCACTGTTTGAAAGCTTGGAGTCAGTAAGATTTTTTGGTTCGAGTAGCAGTTAAAAGTGGCAGTAAAGATATTTATAATCTTATAAAAATAAAAGTTTTTTAACCTCATCAAATAATCCTGTTCTTAAAAAAATAAGAATGAACTGTTTTCAATATTGATAATAATAAGAAACGTTTATTAAGCACCAAATCAGCATAGAATGATTTCTGAAGCATCATGTGACACTGAAGACTGAAGCAGTGGCTGCTGAAATTCCTTACTATTTAAACAGATTTTTACATATTTTGAGGTCTTAATTTAAATATAGACATACAACAATGTGTTTTTATGTGGTATAGTATAGGATTTTGTATTATTTTAATTTAAGAAGAGTAGCGCTGTTATAGTACACTTGTTTACTTGTTGTCTTCAAGTGTGTGTTTGTTTGAAAAGTATTGAGTGGGGACCCCATGAGAGTTTACTTGAGATGTTTGTTTGTGTGTGTGTGTGTGTGTGTGTGTATTTGACCGTGTTTGTGTTTAAAGATTATTCTCCCCTGTAGCAGCAGTTGTCTTGGCATTTCTCTTGCACAATCTTTAATGAATTAAGGGGACAATGAACCCAACATTGATTTGTTTGCTGTTGCTTAAACAGTAACACGCCACACAGATAGGGGCACTACTCCAAGTTAAGTTTAGATGTTTGTATAAAGATTTAATACAGCCATTGTCACTGCAGCTTTATATGGTGGCTGTAGTTAAGAATTTGTGCTGATGACCCACATTCAAACCGGTTAGTTCATAGTAAAGGATATTTCCTTGCACCAAGTTCAAGTACCAAAACCAAATAACATTATAATTAATGATCCTTCTAAGCTGCGAGTATAAATGGAAACCCAGCTCTGATGATGCTCTCCTGCATACAAAGAATTAGCACAGAAGGCAAACACAAAAATAGGCTATGGGTGAAAAATAGTGGATGTTTCTTGACTGCAGAGCTAAACGAATGGGCAGTGTTTCAACTGGTGTCCATCCATATGGTCCATCCGAATGGCTGCATTAATTCACAAGAGGATTAATTATGATTAATTTGTGAACAGTACAGTGATTTTATGCTCATACTATACACAGAAGCCCAAAATGCCCATTCGTGTTTTTTGACCTTAACTACACACAATTTAGGTTGAGTTTTGTTGTTGTTTTATTTGTTTTTCTACAAATAACTAGTATTTATTTATAACCTCTATATAGGATTATATTATAATCCTTTTTTACACACGTGGTCAGAATTATTGGTACCCTTGGTAAATATGATCAAAGAAGGCTGTGAAAATTAATCTGCATTATCAATCCTTTTTATCTTAAATTTTTTTTTAAAACACAAAAATCTAAACTTTCATTGGAGAATAAGAATTTAGGGGTGCCCCCGACTAAGGATTTCAAGTCGAATCTGAATTTGCGAATCTTGCCGATAGTCGACTGATAGTCGAATCGTATGTTTAGGGGCGGGGGCAAAATATATTACCAAGAGTCAAGTCAGACATTCGACAGTGATAATTATTGATGTTGACTCACAGGGAAAATGTGTAATGCACGCCTCGCAGATACAAAAATTATGTTTTATGTTTTGATTAAAAGATAGTTAACATTAAACGTCAGCGAAACCCTGAGAATTCACAATTTATTTTACAATAGTGCTCTCATTATAACATTATGTATTTGACAGTAGTTATTAATGTTCTGTATTTCTGTTTTGAGCTGCATGCTCTGAAGATGATGACCAGTAGAATGAAGCATTTGATAGCAGGTTTTTAATCAATGGGATTTCACTTATTATTTATCTCATATAGAATACGCTTCGTGATTTATACAACATAACGTTAATATTACAACTTATAGGCTATCTGCACAAGATGCCCCGAATGTAGAAGTGAACGTGTCTGTGCGGCTCTGAATGAACTCTTGTTGTGGACACGTTCTTCACGCAACAACGTGCAGAAACACGGCAATTCAACTTAAAAATTCACATACATGATAGTACATACACGATATATATAAACTGGATGAAATGTTTTAAAATCACTTGTACCCTGCCTGATTGAAAAAATCCAGTCTTTCACTCTGCCTGTATCAGTTTGAGACTTGTTCAATATTTGAATCCCTGCTGCCAAGATTCTCCTCTGTCGGTCACAGATTATGGAAAGTGAAATTTGAATTTATAGAGGTGGTTGGATTTATTCACGCACATTAAAATATTTATCTAAATCATATTTATTTTCAGATTCTTATTTACAACATTATCTTAATAGGCTGTATATTAACTTATTGGGAGAAAACCGTTAGTTCTTTGTGAAATCAGACATTGAGCCACCCTCATATAGCCAAAATGGCACAATCATAACACCACGGGGTTGGGAATCATTATGAAATAAAAAAAATATCTAATACACATTGGCCACAATTAACGGTACCCTTTTATTCAGTACTTTTTTGAAAACTCCATTTGCCAGTTTAACAGCTCTAAATGTTCTCCTATAATGCCTGATGAGCTTAGAGAACACCTGACAAGAGATCAGAGACCATTCCTTCATCCAGAATCACTCCAGTCCCTTTAGATTCCCAGCTTCATATTGGTGCTTCTTCTCTTCAGTTCGCCTCACTCATTTTCTATAGGGTTCAGGTCAAGAGGACTGGAATGTGTTTTTGAGTTTTTTATTATTGTATGGTTGAAAGATCGAAACATGGCCCTTTTATAAGATTTCTAACAGAGTCAGTCACTTACTGATTTTGTATCTGTTGGTATTTGATAGAATCCATGATACCATGTATATAAACAAAATGCCCAAGACCTCCAGCAGAAATATAGGCCCACAACATAAAAAATACAGCAGTATATTTCATTGTAAACATAGGGTTTTTTTTTTATCTTTATGTGAACCAATCCCATCTTGAGTGTTTGCTGCTAAAAAGCTTTTTTTGTTTGTTTCATCTGACCATAGAAGCCAGTCCTATTTGAAGTTCCAGTTGTGTCTGATAACTGAATATGCTGGAGTTTGTTTTTGGATGAGCTAGGATAGTTTTTCTTGAAACCCTCCCGAACAACAAGTGGTGATGTAGGTGCTGTTTGACTATTTTTTTAAGGTTTTCTGACCCCAAGACTCAACAATTTTCTGAATTTATCTAGCTGTGGTCCTTGGAGAGTCTTTAGCCACTCAAACTCTCCTCCTCGTCGTGCATTGGGACGATATAGACACACGTCCTCTTCCAGGCAGTTTCGTAACATTTTATGTTGATTGTAAATTCTTAATTATTGCCCTGATGGTGGAAATGGGAATTTTCATTGCTCTAGCTCTTTTCTTAAAGCCACTTCACGAATTTGTGAAGCTCAAGTATCTTTTGCTGCACATCAGAAATATATTCTTTGGTTTTTCTCATTGTGTTGGATGACTAAGGGAATTTGGGCTTTGTTTTCCCTCCTATTTATATTTTTGTGAAGCAGGAGACCATGGCGGGATAATTTCATGTTCATAATCCCCCTGGAGTGCTTACAATTGTAAATATGAATGGAAATATACCTCAGAGATATTTTACTTAAGAATTTCTAGGGGTACCAATAATTGTGTCCAACGTGTATTTGAGAAAAAACTTTTATTTCATAAAGAGATTTTCCCCCATTTTCAATTGTTTTAGTTCAATGAAATGTTACATTTTTTTAAGTAAAAGATCAAAAAGATGAATAATGAACGTTTATTTTCAGAGCCTTCTTTGATCATATTTACCAAGGGTACCAACAATTCCAAGTGTGTATGTATTATATATTATTTAATACATTGTTACATTCTGTGTGTATGTACAATGGGGAAAAAATTATCCCTGGCAGATTTTGTATATTTGCCCATTGACAAAGAAATGATCAGTCTATAATTTTAATGGTATGTTTATTTGATCAGTGAGAGACAGCATAACAAAAAATAAATCCTGAAAAACGCATTAAATTGATTTGTATTTTATTGAGTCAAATAAGTATTTAATCCCCTATCAATCATCAAGATTTCTGGCTCTCAGGTGTCTTTTATACAGGTAAGGAGCTGAGATTAGGAGCACTCTCTTAAAGGAAGCTTGTTACCTGTATAAAAGACACAAAAGCAATCGATCAATCATATTCCAAACTCTCCAACATGGCCAAGACCAAAGAACTGTTCAAAGATGTCAAGGACAAGATTGTAGACCTACACAAGACTGGAATGGACTACAAGACCATCGCCAAGCAACTTGGTGAGAAGGTGACAACAGTTGTTGCGATTATTCGCAAATGGAAGAAACACAAAATAACTGTCAATCTCCCTCGGAATGGGGCTCCCTGCAAGATCTCACCTCGTGGAGTTTCAGTGATCATGAGAACGATGAGGAATCAGCCCAGAACTGCACGGGAGGATCTTGTCAATGATCTCGAGGCAGCTGGGACCATAGTCACAAGAAAATAATTTGGTAACACACTATGCCATGAAGGACTGAAATCCTGCAGCACCGCAATGTCCCCCTGCTCAAGAAAGCACACGTGGATAAAAAAAAAACTCCCCACTGTATATATATAGTGTATAGTATATGTAGTTAAGATTGATAATGGTAAAATTTCTAAATTATTTTATAGACACCTCCATATGTGAAGTAAATCGTTATTCTGCCGATCAGCTTGGGAAGAATTAGTATTTAGACTAGAAAAAAAAAGAGAAGAATTAGTGTTTGGGGAAAAATGGATAGATGTGTCAGAAGGCTCAAGTGTACTGATTTGAGAACAAAAAGTTCTGGTGTGAAAATGAGGGCAGTAGACTCAAATTAATTCTGAGCTGAGCACATTTTAAAAGGGACGTGTAGATTTAATTCATGATTATTTGTGTAGCGCTTTTTTATTTTTCTTAGATTCACATCAGATCAGACAGTCTGTGCTCTCGACCGTCCCTCTTGATTGTGTTCAGTCAATTCCAGAATAGCTGAGATGATCACCAACACTAAAGTCAGATCTGTTCTTTATAAAGTCTTTTCCTGGAAACAAGTCTTTTTTGTTCTCATTGTATTTCTATGCAGTTACAACTAAAGAAAGAAAACAATTTTCACAAATGATTGTGCTTTTCTGACAGAAATTTGACTGTGAGGTAAAACGGTTGCATGGTGCATGTCTCTCTTCTGTTTGGATGACATGGAGTGTGTTTAAATGAAACTCAGGGTACATCAGCTTTCAGGAGAGCAATCCTGGCTTTCACATACAAGATCAATTTCACAATATGGTGGGATCCAAACTAATGCCCCCCACTGATGGGATCCAAGTCTGTACCTCACCTCAAGGCTGCTGCCTGTAATGTGTAATCTGTGTGAAAATATGAGATTATTGATAATCTTGTCTTCACTGGAAGAACAGAGGTGTGACACATAGATTAGATTCTTGGGAATTGTCCCGAATGTTTTGCTGGAATGAGACATACATTTTTAAATGGCAGGACAGCAGCTGCAGTCAGACAGCATGTACTCATCAAGCAGTGTGCGGTCACAGCATCCCGTGGACATTTCTTGTGCAGAGAGAGGACACGGGCTCTGAAATCTCCCATCAGCATCTAGTGCGTTCCTCATCCTGCTGCACCGGTGGGAATGATGGGGGGAGGTTTAAAGATGACAGCACTGCTTTGATTAAAAATTGTCAGTGTACTGTCATTGAAATGTGTTTGTACAAATGTCGGGCTGTCAATCATTTAAAACCATGATATTAATAATAATAAAAAATAATAGTATTGATAATTCCTGAGAAAACTGTCTAAATGTACGCTATACAATTCTAAAGTTTGGGGTCAGTACGATTTTTAAAAGCATAAATGTTTTCAGTATTGATTGTAATAAGAAATGTTTCTTGAGCACCAAAACAGCATATTAAAATGATTTCGGAAGGACCATGTGACACTGAAGGCTTGACTAATAGCTGCTGAAATTCAGCTTTGCATTCACAGGAATAAATTACACTTCAAAATATATTAAAATTAAAAACGTATCATTTAAATTGTAATAATCTTTTTGATCAAATTAATGCACCCTTGAGCAGCATAAAAGGCTTAATTAAAAAACTTTTATATATCATACTGACTCAGAAATTGTAAATGGTAGTGTAGATAATTCAGAGGCATTGCATTAATTGTATAGCATACAAAAATATTATATAAACATTTCAAAATTAGCTTTAGAAGTCAGTATATTGTTAACGTCCATATAATTGAATCTCAGCACAATTATAACTGGCTTATTGTCCATTGCAGTCCTTTTTGCAAGCAGGTTTAATGCGAGATGGACACAGAGGACATCTGGTATTCCAGCTATGATATATTTTGACTGTAGATTTAATTTTTTTTATATACTTGGACCTAGCTATAGAGGTGTAATCTATTTCAGGACTTTTTGTTATATAATGGGGAAAAGCTAATTTGGTCTTGTTTAGTTACATGTTTTTACGTATTAGTTTCACTTCATTATTATTAGTTTAGATAATGAACAAAGACATGAGTGTAAATTATACAGTTGAGATAAAGATATATAAAATAATATATGTTGGCTTTTTTAGTGGTGCAACAAGGAAGAGCAGATTAATGGCTGTACTGAGGGAATGATTCATTGACGTGGCACTTGTAGTTCAAAACGTGATGTTGATTCAGAAGCTGCAATTACGAATTTTGTGAGTTTGTTCAGTGAAGGATCCATTCAAACCAGTGACACTTTAGTTTATGGGTCTATTTCAATGATTATTTAAAATAACTGGCTGATAAGTCATTATTATTATCAATGTAAAAAAAAAATAATCTTAGATGAATGGCAAGTTCAAAAGAACAGCTTTTTTTATATAGAATTTTTTGTAACATGATTAAGGTCTTGACTGTAACTTTTGATCAGTTTAATGTGTCCTTCCCAAATGTATTTTTAAAGATCTTACAGACCCCAAACTTTTTAACGGTACTGTATCCCCTCCAACAAATTTGTAAACTGAATTTAATTTAACAGATTTGTTTTTCATATTTCAGACATGGTATGAAACTGCAACCAGTCCCACCAGTTAGAAATGTGTGTTCACATACATACATAAATGTGTGTTGCCAACTTTTGGTGCCTGTTTCATCACATCTCTGTGTTTTCTTTGTATTGAGACCCATTTATTCTATTTGATTCCATCACTATATTAATCATGCTAAATTAAAGCATTAAATTGACATCCCTAAACAAAATATCCCATAATCTGTGTTAAAAGGTGTGTTCAATTTGAGAATTCTCTGTCAATATAATCAAATTCACTCAATACAACTAGGACCATCAAACAAATCACTGTACATATTTGAATCTCTCCCTCCTGAGATACGTCAATCAAATGTTACCTAGACGTGTCAGTGTGTGTGTGTGTATCAATTCTGTCTCTCTCTCAGATCTACCTCTCTCAAGGATAATCACATTGATTAACTGCCTGGCTGATGGGTGAAAGAGTGGAGTGGATCTGTGTCGATGGAGAGAGAGAGAAAGCGAGAGGATCGGCTTTATTGATTCATCAGCTGTCACATTTAGCAGATCAGTAACCTGTTAATTCACACCGTCCACAACCATCCTTGATAACTAATTACCACTGTGTGTGTGTGTGTGTGTGTGTGTGTGTGTGTGTGTGTGTGTGTGTGTGTGTGTGTGTGTGTGTGTGTGTGTGTGTGTGTGTGTGTGTGTGTGTGTGTGCTTTCATTCAGTCTAGCAGTTTTTCTTGAACTTAAACTCTTATCTTGAAAACACCACCCTGACATCCGTTTATTAAGCACTATTATATATTTGAGCACTTGTTAGCTAATTAAAACATCCCATAGCAGTTTTTCACAGCTTAATTATAAGGCACAGTAAAACTAGAGTTCATATCCACAAAATAATGAACAGCCAAATGGTTTCGTCACTGCAAAAAGACCAAATACCTTAGAAAATACAGCTGGTTTTCTCATATTCTCATATACATATACGGAATGAGCAGGGGAAGAAAATAATAGCTTGAGTTAAATGAGATCTTGCGCTCAGACTGAAAGAAAGCAAAAGAGAGAGATGGAAAGAGCATGGTAGAGCATTTAGCCATGCAGATTAAAGGTTGATAAGCTTTATCAGCATGCCACTGAATAATGTGGGCTGCTGGATTATGGTTTCTGTGGAATTACACTGTGTGTGGCATTTGTTTTCTCTCTGTCACGACAAACACACACACACACACACACACATGCAGAGATGGAGGACGGCTGTATTACAATACAATCACACAGTGAGAAGCCTGCAGCAATAGTTTGAAGTGTCTGAAATTCAGTCATCATATGGAGGTTAAGACAGCAGGCTACCCTCCCAGAATGCATTTAGCCCTTCCATTAAAAATAAACACACAGATTATTCCTCTCAGACCTGCCCTCTGTCTTCTGGAAGTGTCTTTTTTTCTTCTAGTCTTTCCCAAGAGAGCAAACCCTCTGTAGAACAAACTCAAGGTGAAAGAAAAAAGTGTGTATGTTTGTCTAAGAAAAGGAATGGAAAGCAAGGCCATGTTTGGACCTCTGGCCTGGACCCAGTGGCTTTACTATAATATGATTATGTTAAGGATGTTGAGAGGTCATAGGTCAAACCTCCACATAACAGATGCACGTTTAAAATTCAATCGTTCAGCAGAAGAAAAAGGCTTTATAAACAGACTACATAAAAACATAAAATGATGCATGTTTCTGCAAGCATTGATGGGATAGTTCACCCATAAATATTATTTGTAACCATTTTTGTCGATACAATGAGAGTCAGTAGAATTCAAAACAACATTGAAGCTAATTGACTTTCATTGTATGAAACATTTGTTGGGTTGCATTAAAAAAAGAAAGTCATACTGCTTTGAAATAACATGAGGATATGTAAATAATGACAGAAATGTCATTTTTGGGTGCAGCTATCCATTTGTTTACATTGTTGGGGATAGAGAAAGTATAATTATCTCAGGATAAACACAGCTGAAGTCAATAGAAACTCCCTACTATGAAAAAATATTTGTGTGCGTTTGTTCTGTGGATTATTTATTTGCAGTTGGTGAATGACACATAGAGGAATTAAACTGAATATGAGCTTTTTGGCTTGTTTAAAGCATTCTCTCCTTATTTATTGCGCACGTTTATCAGGAGAGACGACACAATGATGTAGTCATTTTCATTCCGTTCATCCCTCTCGCTGAATCCCATTAAATTCTGGCTTTCTCCCCCGAAAGAGTGGTCATCTCTCTCTGTCTGGGTTTATGGATTCTGCCTCAAAATTGTGAGGACAAAAATTGATTGTGCAAAAAATATACTCCTCCTTCAGTAATATAACCCTTCCACCAACCTCCTTCTCTTTGGCCTGGCACAGGGAACAATACAAATATCTGCACAATTCTTCATTTATACCTGAATGGTGGAGAAACTGCTCATCATTTCAGCTAGGATTAGCTATACTACACCTACACTACCCTTTAGAAAAAGTAATAGGTTACTATGTTGCTAGCAGAAAGCAGCTAATAACATTAAAATTTGTATGGGTACAATATATAAGCTATAAGATGATTTTTAACTCTGCAATCAGAACAATATTCAGCTGGTACAAAATCAGTGAGGATATGAATTTAAAAACAGCTAAACTAATTTGTCAACAAATAAACACAAAAATTTAATTACAAAATTCTGCTAAGTATTTGGTTAAAAAGATACAGAGTCTACAATTAATTTCTGAATCACTTATTTACACTCGTTCAAAAGTTTTTGGTCAGTCCATTAAAAGATAATAGTAATAAATTAGTACTTTTCAGCAAGGACAAAAATAAAGACATTTCTATCACTGTTTCTAACCATAGTAATAAAAAAATGTTTGAGAATAAATCAACACATTAAAATGATTTCTGAAGGATCGTGTGACACTGAAGACTGGAGTAATAACTGCTGAAAATTCAGCTTTGCTATCACAGGAATAAATTACATTTTAAAATATTAAAAAAGAAAACAAGGTTTATTGAGCTATTGTCATGCTACTGAAAACTGTAGTAGCATGTTACTTTTAGTTAGATATTTTCCAACACTGCAGTGACTACAGCTGTAATCTACTGGAGTGGTTTTCATACAGCAGAACTCAATGAGTTTCTCAGAGTGCATTCTCATTATGTAGTCATTAGTGTGCACTTCCTACTTCAGACAATAATTGGTTTACGCACCTCCCACCACATTGTTTGTTTGAATACGCCTTTGCTTTTAGAACAGTAAAGCAGCCACGTTACCTTATGTTGTGCTTTTCATCATGAATTTTTTTTAGCAGTTAATGTTGATTAACACATTAGCAGTTAATTTGTTAATGCATCTAATGTTTATCAATTGATAAAAATGCTTTCCTGTAGAATTTTGAAAACATGTTTGAGAAAATTGGCATGTGTATGTATAAGCTAATTCGCATTTAGACTTTAGTTTGCTGCTGAATTTGGTTCACAAGGAACCGTGTAATACTGGTACATACTCCTTAATGCATGCAAACAGGAGTACTGTATAATTCTCAGTACATCTATGTTCACACTGCATGAGTGTAACTTCACATTTTTCATAAACTCGTTAGAGACTGGTGCTGAATAGTTGAAACATTTTTCCTTTCACACTTCTCGGTTTTTCTCTTTCTTTAATCTGTAGCTCTGCAGGAGGAGACTGTACAGTAGTTTTTGCAAAATAAATAATAAATAAAAATGACTTTTCTTAAAGGCATATTTCAAGACAATTGGATGAACATTTACACTCTGACAACCCAAGATGCGTTTGTTTCTTTATCACAACAGATTTCATCACTATCTTAACAATGTATCCTCTGCAGTGAATGGGTGCCATCAGCAAGAGGGTTCAAACACCTGGTTAAAAACATCACGATAATCCACACAACTCCAGTCCGTCATTTAATATCTAGTAAGGTGTAAGCTGCATGTTTTCTAATAAATAAAATGTGTATCGAGACACTTTAACTTTACTTGACTTCCGGCAAAAATACAAGTCTTTTATCCATAATATTGCTTTCTCCAGTTGTCTTTTCTGAATCAGGAGAGAAATATGCACAGATCAAGCACCGTTTACAAGAGAACACAGTCCAAAATAGATCTAAACAAATATGTTGGAGGATTTTGAAGTGAAATGACTAGTTTGGCTAAGGGAAATTAAAAATGTAAAACACTTTAAAAGCTGGTTTGTTTCGTACTAGTGTCCGCCTCAGACGTCACACCCAGGGAACATTAGCTACACGTCTGATGCATATGGCACACTTAGCTGGAAACACTTCAGGAGTTTCGAAGTCATCATCTAATTGGTTGAATTAAACGTGATTTCTGAGATACGCGTGTTTTGCGTTCTTTAACGTTCCACCTGGAAACAAAAATGCTGTGGTGACAAAGTAAGCAGTCGTGTTTACAACTGATGACGAGCGCTTGTCAGGATCAACTAAAAGCTGAATTTTCAAAACTATGTTAAAAATGTAAAGTTTGCGGCATAGAATCTTGAAAATATGTAGTATGTATGCAGCTGCTTGAACTTTCATTCTGACGGCACCCATTCACTACAGAGTAGTGAACAAGTGATGTAATGATACATTAATGATCCATACATAGGTTTTTTTATACACAAGTTTAACAAAATGCACTTTATGCCTAAAAAGGCATCTTCAGTTTTGGTTCTCAGAAATGTATCTTGTTTTATGGATGTTAAGATTTATGTACTAGAAAGACACTGATTAAATAAATTATGTATTTCAGTGTGTGTGCTGTGTATTCAAGATTGGAACACTGGCCCACAACTTTGTTCAGATTACTAAGTAGCTGACAGCACTAATTTTCAGGGAAGTATTAATTACAATGTGAAGCACACATGAGTATTGTATGTGTGGTGTCCTTCAATTACCATATAGAGAAGGTTATCGGCCTAAGGCCTGGTGAAATCAATTTGTCAGGCAGGATCGAACCGTTACAGTATAGTGGAAAAGAAACTGACAACAACATTGTAATCCATCTATTAACTTCTTTCAATGTTCAATGTCCTGAACAGTTGTTTGTGTTTTTAAAAATCAACTACGTTTATTTAAAAGTGAAAATGAAAGTGATGTGACATACTGCCAAGTATGGTAACCCATACTCGGAATTCGTGCTCTGCTTTTTCCCATCAAAAGTGCTGACACACAGCAGTGAACACACACACACACACCGTGAACACAAACCCGGAGCAGTGGGCAGCCATGCTGGTGAATTCAGTTCTGTCACTGTACATTAAACAGTGCTTAAAATTGCAATTTGTGTGAAAATATATGAAATAATCAGAAATCATGGTCATTGCACAAATATAAAGACAGTTTTCAACATATTTCTAATCACATCGGCTGCAGAACTGTTCCTTTTAAAGCTAAATAACTGATTGTTCAGTTTGCTACGTGAGATAGAATAGCAATGCAATGATTATCTAAAACACGTATTCACAGCAAGAAACACATTGCTCCCAGTCTGTTCTGCATTATATGTTTTTATGTGAGAGCTGAGAGTGATTCAGCTCCTTACAGGCCAAAATTATTAATTTAAGACTCAAAGTATCCAGTATTAGTTAACTGGAAACGCTGTTCTCCAGAATTCAATAGCACCGGTGTGTGTGCTTGGTTTTAGATATGAGAAATAATAGCGATTTTTCTCAGAATGGTGTGCAGAATGTTGCAAAGTGCTGCAGATGTGAATTTTTTTCAAGCCAGTATCTGGCGAGTTTTGTGTGTGAGTCACTCGTGGTATTGTCTTCTTAATTCAAAGGAGTATTAAAGCAGCTGCTGGTGTGCGCAGCTGTGAGAGTGACGAATGACTGAAAGAAAGAGAAGGAACGCTTCCCGACATTCATTATTAATTTTCCTGACAAGAAATTTAATAACCATGCAATATCAAGCATGTTATATCCTTCTTTTGCTAAGAGAATTAATTTGCAGCTTTTTTTGGTTTTGACAGATTTAGGGAAAAGGAATCTGTTAAAAAAAGATCTATTCACATGCAGCTTTTCCTGTAAAATCCTACAAGCTGTTCTGCCAAATTCTGAGTATGTCTACACTTTGTATATTTACATTTATTCATCTAGCACAGCGGTTCTCAATTGCAGTCCTAGGAATGTAAAACATTTTGTTGTTTTTTTCAGCAGCCATTACTCTTGTCGTCAGAGTCATGTCATATATTTATTTTCAGAATCCTTCATTGATTTAGTTGAAATTTAAATCTTTTGTAACGTTGCAAATGTCTTTACTGGCAAATTTGATCATTTTAATGTTTCCTAGTTATATATACTGTATATATATATATATATATATATATATATATTAGTGGTGGGCATAGATTAATTTTTTTAATCTAGATTAATCTCACTGTAATCTTGGAATTAATCTAGATTAATCTAGATTAAATGGCTCATTTGAATTCTGCCGAAGGCATTCAGAATATGTGTGCTACCCAAATAATGACTAAAAGTAAGTCTTTGAAACGGGTTTCTCAAGCCAGGTGGCGCATTAGACCAGGGCTCATCTCCTGTTTCCAAAATGCATCACAAACTTTAATCGCTTCCCGTCCCAATCCCACGAAAAACTGGAGGAAAATCAGTTCCACTCCCGGAAGAATGACTCATTCCTCCACTGCCGTGTTGTTTTTTTTTTTTTTTTTTGATAACTGTCAATTACAGTAAAAATATAGTACAGATCACAGCGTGCCCACCTTATTAGTTGAATAAAACCCAAAATGTTTTTTGTTATTATATTGAACTGAAAGCCATCTTATGCACAGTGTTGCACAGATTAAATTTCATGTAAATCATCCATGCTAACACACAGTCTTCTATTTTTATTTTTTAGACATTTCACTCTCTATAGATATATTTTTCAAAGACGGAGTTTGAAGTTTCTCGCTCAAGTTCACATGAGACCTAAAGCGCATCCTGTTTGCTTAAAAGCGCAACGTTTCGTTGTTATTCTGAGTGCACACAAATGTAGAGTCTTTACAGATTCGAAAGATGTATTAGGCTACTTTTATCTGTATGACCAAGAATTACGGAGATTTTAAGAGCAAGTGAGCGCGAGCCTGTCTTGCAGCAACGCTTCCACACAAACACTTCAATAGCGCACATTTCTCTAGGTTAATCATATTATGCCATGTAAAGTTGCTACATACATCTTTCAGATGAAAAGCCATATTTGAGGTTGATGAATGTTAGGTGGCGTTTGGATGTCCTGCCCGATTGTATTACCACATAGACCAGCCGTTAACAATCTGTCCATCACGGACTGCGAGCCTCTAGTTCGAAGACTGTTCTCGCCCCCTACAGTGCAATTGACTAGGTATACATCCTAAAATATCAGGGTGAAAGTCATCATAGCTTGTAGTATAGACCCAGCTCCCAACCCAACTTTGAGAATAGATTAACGCGATATTTTTTATCGCCCGATAAAATCTCACGTTAGCAAATTTGATCATTAAGCCTGTATATACCACTAATATATATATATATATACTGTTAGAATCCACAGTATCACCTCCTCTCCCTTTATCCTAAATACTGTCTCTCCACAGGGATGTGTGTTGAGTCCACTGCTTTACTCTTTACTGACCTATGACTGCTCCGCTACATTTCAAGCAACCACGTTGTGAAATTTGCGGATGACATAGCAGTGGTGGGGCTAATCTCCTGCAATGATGAGACTAATTACAGAGCAGAGGTTGAGCAACTGGGGGCTTGGTGCAAAGCTAACAACCTCAGCATTAATGCTAAGAAAACAAAGGAAATGATTGTGGATTTTGGGAGAGTTGTTAGGAGCCTTCCTACTCCTCTCTGCATCGGAGGAACATCTGTTGAGTCGTCCCTTGTTTCAAATATCTGGGGATACACATTAACCATAACCTAACTTGGCATACTAATTTAATGAGTATAATAAAGAAGGCCAATCAACGACTGTATTTCTTGAGGAGGCTCAAGCGGGCTGGTCTGAGCACTGCGTTCCTTACATCCTTCTGTAGGGGTGCGGTGGAGAGTATCCTACATCATGTGCTACTGTATGATTTGGAAATTGTTCTGCTACAGACAGGAAGGCTCTGCAGCGGGTGGTGAAATCGGCGCAGAGGATTACTGGCAGCAGTTATCCAACTATTGAGGATATTTACAGTAGTAGATGTAGGGATAGAGCGGCCAGTATCATCAAGGACTTTTTCCATCCTGCCTTTGGACTGTTTACCCCACTTCCCTTAGGTAGAAAGTTGCGCTCCATCCGTGCAAGAACATCTAGGCTTAGGAACAGCTTTTTTCCAGAGGCTGTTCGAATGATAAACTCTTGTTCTTCTACCTTGCGTGCAATGATATAGATATTCGTATGTGTGACACAGTTTTCATGTTTTTAAATCATAGTATAATTATAGATTATGGTTTACTATGCTATTTATTGAGAATGATGCTTCTTAGATTTAAGTGTTTTTATCAGTTATGTTTTATTTTGTGTTTTGATCGGGACCTCAGTACTAAGTTTCTTTCCTTCATGTGCCCGTGTATGGAATAACAATAAAAAATCCTTAAATCCTTGAATATAAATATATATATATATATATATAGTTATAATATAGTTTAGTTATTAGGTAGGATTAGGGATGTATAATAAGCATTAATATGTGCTTAATTACTGCTAATAAATGGCTAATATTCTAGTAATATGCATGCTAATAAGCAACTAGTTAAGAGACCCTAAAATAAAGTGTTACCTATATTACTTTTGTATGGTGTTTAGGGCTGTTGTCTAAGTTTCAAAGGTCACAATTATATATTTTTTTACTAAGAGTAGACCATACATTATACACTTGCAATATACTAAACATATGTAGATTTTTCAGTTAATCATATCACATGACATTTGCACAACAGCCTAAGCCTTATTTGCAGTCATCACGGTAAGCGTAAGGGTCAGTAAGTCTGATTGATATATTCCTGTCAGTAATCAGTATTTCCGACTGGAGGCACAGATATGCTGAACAGAGTTATGTGATATTAGCTTTAATATCTTTATTATTAATACCTGCACACTGCAAATAACTGCAGGGTGAAAATTAAGTTTCAATCACCCCATAACCTAATCTGCTCAAAGAGGCAGTCAAAGCTTCAGGGAATCGAATGAAAATGACCTTATTGGGGAGTCGAAAAGAATCTGAGGTACTGGAGTCATACAGCAATCATAAGATGAGTCACCATGAAAACTACACTCAGACAAGTTTAAATGAACCTCTGTATTCCTTAAAGGAACACTCCACTTTGTTTTGGAAAAATGCTCCTTTTACAACTCCCCTAGAGTTAAACAGTTGAGTTTTACCGATTTTGAATCCATTCAGCCGATCTCCGGGTCTGGCGGGAGCACAGCTTTAGCTTAGCTTAGCATAGATCATTGAATCGGATTAGACCAATAGCATCTCTTTCAAAGATTAGTAACAAAAAACAAAAAAGTTAGAATATTTTTTATATGTAAAGCTTGACTCTTCTGTAGTTTCATCGTGTCCTAAAGCTGACGGAAAATGAAAAGTTGCGTTTTTCTAGGGCGATTTGTCTAGGAACTATACTTATTCCGGCATAAACAGATACTTTGCTGCTGACCATCTGCACCTTTTATATTACACAGCACCTTGAAAGTAGTCCCCTACTGTATCATACCCAGCTGGGACTACTTTAGGGTGCCATGTAATAGATTGCGCCTGCTAATGGTCAAAGCAAAGTTCTTTGATTATTATGCCGTAAAGAGAGTATAGTATACAGTATACATTTTCTGTATGTGATGGACAGACAATGAGAGGATCTTCAGTGTGTTTTCTGGTATGTGTAAGCGTATTAAATGGATCAGAACGCAAACAGAAGTCAACATGATCCGTCAGGACCTCAGCAGGTAAATATTTACACACCCCTCTCAAGGGCTGTCATGTAGACAACCTGACATGACAACACTACACGTGCGCGCGTGTGTGTGTGTGTTTAGTGTTTCACTTCTGTTCACTTGAGCTGGTGAAGCACAAAGAGCTTTGAGTTGCTTTCATTATTGAAAGTATCAATAATCCTAAAGTGGAATTGCCAGAAAGTGCACAGCGATGCCTAAAACTTTGCTAGTTGGCCCGAAGAGAGAGACGATTCATAACAGTGCTTCCAGATTCGTGACTGTGGACCATTTCAACTAAACTGGTGTTTTCTTCAATCAGAGACTGTTAGGACTGCACTAAAACCACCGTTTATTTTTACAGCTGATGGAAGTTTCCCTCCAAAATTTCCCAGACATCTTGCCCACATTAAACAGATACCAGCTTGACCATCACCTTTTTATAGATCAGAACATCTTGAAAACCTGTGACTCTGTTAAGGTTTTAGGGGTTACCATCCAGATTAATTTAAAATGGGATGGTCAAGTGGACTACATGTTGTCCTCAGCCAATAGAAAGCGTTTTGCTCTCCGCCGGCTAAAGAAATGTGGTGTTCGAGATCAAAAATTGGTTATCATATACAGGGTATGTGTGCCCTGTGTTAGAGTGTGCAGTCCCAGTTTGGCACAGTTCATTGACAACTGATCAAATTAAAAGGTTGGAAAGTATGCAGAAACGGGTCTGTAAAATCATACTGGCACAAAGGTAACAAGGATATTCCGACGCCCTCTCCCTTCTTGGATTGTGCACACTAGCAGACAGATGAGTTCAACTGTGTCTTGATTTTCCTAGGAAGCTATACAAGTCTAGTTTTAGACACTGGCTACCACCACTCAGGGAGCAGCAGACTGGATGCCAGATGAGAAACTCACATAAACTGACAATCCCAGATGCCGAACAGAAAAATACAGGAGATCACCTATTCCCTATTTGTGTAGACTTTTAAACAATTACGGATTTTAAATTAACTTTGTGTATTCATGATGAATTGTATTATTATTTTAAAATTGTATTTTTGTATTTTAATATGAAGTATATTGGTATTGACATTTCATTGTAACAGCAAAATAATTCAGTGTCCCCTAATGATAAACGTCTTTGGGTACCTGTAACAATGCTGAAAAGTCAATAAATCAATAAAAAGACATACATTCACCTCTTTCTGGACCCTTACTTTTAAAGCAAGACCAACTCCTGAGGCTTCTTGGATTCAGTGTAGCAAAATATGATAAATAGAGGAGAAAATCTAAGCCATTTTGGGTGGTCTTTGTTTGTGAGGTAGGAACCTTGAGAAATACTTTATTGCTATTCTGTTGGCCTCCTATCTGAGTTGCTTCTCAGCTGGAACTCATGGTAAGGGCTGAATGGATTTGCAGAGCTAGTGGGACGTAGTGTTACTCTAATGTTAACTGAGAAAGACACTATGGCAGAGAACAGGATGAGTGTGACTAAAACACACTCTGACATGATGAACTCAGAAGAGAGAAGATCATAAGTACATGTTTTTTATAGATTTCATAAAACTATAGTTTTTTTATTTATTTAAACTATGAGGGAGGACTGTGGTATGTTCAACCTAAATTCTGTGACATAACCTGTTCATTTATTATGAAATTAATTTTAATGACTTAGCTGGGACATTCTACAGCCTAGAGTGTTTGTGTTCATGAAGCTGTGTGTTATATTACCTTATAGCTTTGAATGCAGATTCATTTTTAGTTCAGATTTATGTATAAATTCATGATAAATTGGATCTTGCTTTGCTTTTTGGAACAGCTGTCCGTCAGCGACATGGAAACATTTCCTCTGAGCAAACCTGTCACACACCATCTGCATCAATTCCTCACCACTGACCTCACTGAAACATCCTGAGGCCAACATGTGGCAAAGATTTGTATTATAGTATCATACGAATATAATATTACAAATTGGTAATTAATATAATTAATCAATTTTCTTATGTCTACTTATTTTCACAAGTAACACATTTGTCTTAACCAAGTTTAATATTTTCAAAACAAATAATGTCAATCATCAAATCATACTTTTTTTGTTCATTTGTTGATTTTGTACTAAAGAAAATGTTCGGCGTTTAAAAAAATAAATAAAAAAAAATCATTTAAGCAGCCCAATTGTTTTCAGCATTGATCATAATAAATGTCTCTTGAGCACCAAATCAGCATATTAAAATGATTTCTGAAGGATCATGTGACACTGAAGACTGCAGTAATGGCTACTGAAAATTCAGCTTTGCCATCAAAGGAATTTCTTTGTTTTTACTTAAGAAACTTCTTTCTAAAACATTAAATGTCTTACCAAACCCAAACTTTTGAACTGTTGCAAACGTGTTACTTATTTAAAGTGGTCATATATGAACCTGATTTTTTTGGCCTTTAAATCTAGTGATATCAACAGGGTTAATGGAGGGTTAGTTTTAGGATTAAGCAACTACTATCAACACTGCATACAAACTATTTTGGTTATGGGAGGTCCTCAATAGTATAATTAAAGTAAACTTGAATATTTATTTTTAGGCTTTCAGATGTTTGATTTGTGGTGACTCTTATGCTTTACAAGTTTCTGGAAAATGTCACACACTCACACATTTATAAACATACATGAGTGACATATAGCACAGTGGTTGTAAATGACCACTGTTGTCTTTCATATAAGCGGATGACAAGCTGATGTATGTGGCCGTTCAGCCCTTTGAGGTTTTAGTGGCACTGAGCAGAGGGCTGTAGTTGACTGTATTGAATTCTCCTGGTAATCGTTACTTTGAGCTGCACTTCCACTGCGCCAATTCTCAAATCGCACTGACAGCCAATTCATCAGCATGCCATCAGAATAGATCACAGACACTCCACACACCTTCACCAACATCACTGGTGAGAGAGGGACTGGTTTGTGGATATTGAAGAAAGTTTTACTATGCAGATGGAAATACCATATTTATCTTTTCCTTGTATTAAGATTGCATGTTATTTCTTGATGTGGATTTTTTTTGTAAGATTTAAAAATTGAGCATGACAACATTATATAAATGTGTATGTAAACATTAATTAATTAAATAGTTACCATTAACTAACACATGAACAATACTGTTGTTTAGCATTTATTAATCAAAGTGTATTTTAATTTCTCTATATACTAATACATTTTTAACAAATTTGTGTACATTGAAATTAATTAAAATTAATTAAGTAATTGAACTAAAATTGCACATTAGTAAATTATTTTTATTTAATTAATTTAATTAAATTTAATGTCAGCGCTAAAACCCTATTGTAGAGTGTATATATAAAGCATGCCAATTACACGCTCCCTCAAAACTTGCGACATCTATGGCCTTGTGCGGTGTGATAAAACTGCACATTTTAGAGTACCCTTTTATTGCAGCCAGCCTAAGACACACCTGTGCAATAATCACACCTGTGAGGTGGATGGATTATCTCGGCAAAGGAGAAGTGCTCACTAACACAGATTTAGACAGATTTGTGAACAATATTTGAGAGAAATAAGCCTTTTGTGTACATAGAAAAAAAAAAAAATATATATATATATATATATATATATATATATATATATATATACTGTATGTTATTGACCTCACAAGTCTTTTTTTTTTGTTTATATTATTATTATTTTATTGGTTCTGGTCGGTATTAGATAAATTTTGGTTTAATTATGCACACTCATTTCCCATATTCTTTTTATTGGATTATCGTTGCCGTCATCTAATGTTTATTTAAAGTTGAAAAATGTAATGTTTATCAAATTTCACAATGCGTATCCAATTTTATATTGTACATCATATCTTACAGTATATTTTGTATTTGTCATATTGTACATTATAACTTCAATTATATCTTATATCATTATTATGTTTACTAAATTCACTTTTTAAAATATGAAACATTTTAAACATTTGATTTAGGTTTTTTACTGTTTTATTTTTTCATTTATTTAGACATTTTAATTGATTGGCTCATCTGTATTGCAAGAATTTTAATATTGTTGCCATTTCAAATAAGGAGAACAGTTCTGTGTTTATATTATTGGTTTGGACCATTCTCACTTACCATCTTCATGACAACACACACAGCCAAAGATTCACTAAACACACCCAATATTGAATCAATTCACATTTGCCCTGTAGATTTCATCTATTGACACATGGCTGTGAAATTACTTCAGTGAGTTCAGACTGATAGGGGTCCGTTTAACACATGAGTTACACATGTAGAGACATCTGTTACTGTCAGGGCACATCTGCGTGTGGCTGACATCAAACTGTCCTTCAAATCATCTTCAAAACATTTCCCAGTCACTCAGTGGTTAGCTGGCTAAAGCGGTTGGGAACTTTAGATTAATTTTGATCTGCAATCTCCTTGCATTTATTCATAAAGTCACTTAGTGCAATTATCATATAAATTTCCTCTCTTTCCATTCCAGATCTGTTCCATCCTGCATGTGTCCCCCTGCACCAATATTAAATATTTTTGCAGAGTGAACATTTTCTCCAGTGTGATTGTGTGGATGTGCATGCTTATTAAAAGTTCTGTGTGTGTGTGTGTGTGTGTGTGTGTGTGTGTGTGTGTGTGTGTGTGTGTGTTTACCCTTGTGTGTGTGTGTGAGTGTGTGTGTGTGTATGCACACGCACGTAGAGAGCATGGCAGAAATCAATTACTCTTCTGCAGGTGTGAGTGCGACTCCAGCTCCCCCTTCCCTTTCTCACTGTCTCTCACACACACATTCAACATGTCAGTGATGGTTTTCCTTCAGTAACACCCACTAGTAAATCACATTTTCAATAAAGTTTCTTTGTCTCTTTTCATTAAGAATTTAAACAAGTGGTTTGTTGACTAAAACCATGTAGACACACTGTGAATTATAGCACACATGAGATATTATTCTACAGACCAACAGCTGTGATTATTAGAATTGCTGGACTCGCTCATATGGAGGCTATTTCACAGTGCTAATGGATCTGTAGTTCACCAACACACCTGAGCCATTGGACGTCATATTACACTCAGGTGCTCCATTACTGTGTGTGTGTGTGTGTGCGTGTGTGTGTGTGTGTGTGTGAGAGAGAGAGAGAGAGAGAGAGAGAGAGAGAGAGAGAGAGAGAGTCTGAAACGTAATGTATATAAGCATAGTTTAAAACAGAATTACTTGGATGATGCAGGATTCAAGCATACATACAGGTGCATCTCAATAAAGTAGAATGTCATGGAAAAGTTAATTTATTTCAGTAATTCAACTCAAATTGTGAAACTCGTATTAAATAAATTAAATGCACACAGACTGAGGTAGTTTAAGTCTTTGGTTCTTTTAATTGTGATGATTTTGGCTCACATTTAACAAAAAAACACCAATTCATGATCTCAACAAATTTGATTCATAAGACCAATAAAAAAACATTGTTTTGTGAATTGTTGGCCTTCTGGAAAGTATGTTAATTTACTGTATATGTACTAAATATTTGGTAGGGGCTCCTTTTGCTTTAATTACTGCCTCAATTCGGCGTGGCATGGAGGTGATCAGTTTGTGGCAACTGCTGAGGTGGTGTGGAAGCCCAGGTTTCTTTGACAGTGGCCTTCAGCTCATCTGCATTTTTGGTCTCTTGTTTCTCATTTTCCTCTTGACGAGGTCCTGGTGAGTTTGCTGGCCAGTCAAGCACACCAACACCATTAACAAACATCCTGCTGGAAAATGAAATCAGCATCTTTAAAAAGCTGGTCAGCAGAAGGAAGCACAAAGTGCTCCAAAATGTTTTGGTAAACAGGGTGCAGTGACATTGGTTTTCAAAAAACACAATGGACCAAAACCAACAGATGACATTGCACCCCAAATCATCACAGACTGTGGAAACTTAACACTGGACTTCAAGCAACTTGGGCTTTGAGATTATCCACCTTTCCTCCAGACTATCGGACCTTGGTTTCCAAATTAAATACAAAACTTGCTCTCATCTGAAAAGAGGACTTTGGACCACTGGGCAACATTGCAGTTCTTCTTCTCCTTAGCCCAGGTAAGACGCCTCTGAGGACAACCGTAGCCAAATTCCTCGACTCGTCTGTGTGTGGTGGCTCTTGATGCCTTGACCCCAGCCTCAGTCCATTCCATGTGAAGTTCACCCAAATTCTTGAATCGATTTTGCTTGACAATCCTCATAAGGCTGCGGTTCTCTCGGTTGGTTGTGCATCTTTTTCTTCCACACTTTTTCCTTCCACTCAACTTTACGTTAACATGCT
The DNA here is from genome assembly GCA_027564155.1 of Gymnocypris eckloni scoliostomus. Taxonomy (NCBI): domain Eukaryota; kingdom Metazoa; phylum Chordata; class Actinopteri; order Cypriniformes; family Cyprinidae; genus Gymnocypris; species Gymnocypris eckloni. The sequence continues at coordinate 15,878,885 of CM050420.1, forward strand.
TTGATACAGCACTCTGAACAACCAGCTTCTTTGGCAATACATTTTTGTGGCTTACCCTCCTTGTGAAGGGTGTCAATGATTGTCTTCTGGACAACTGTCAGATCAGCAGTCTTCCCCATGATTGTGTAGCCTAGTGAACCAAACTGAGAGACCATTTTGAAGGCTCAGGAAACCTTTGCAGGTGTTTTGAGTTGATTAGCTGATTGGCATGTCACCATATTCTAATTTGTTGAGATTGAATTGGTGGGTTTTTGTTAAATTTGAGCCAAAATCATTACAATTAAAAGAACCAAAGACTTAAACTACTTCAGTCTGAGTGCATTGGATTTATTTAATACACGAGTTTCCCAATTTGAGTTGAATTACTGAAATAAATTAACTTTTCCACCGCATTCTAATTTATTGAGATGCCCCTATACATTACATTACAAGCAGATTTACATTCTCTGTGATTCCTGATTAAAATGCTTTCCTTTTTAGTTTAGGGTTAATCGTTATAGTTAGCTTCAAGTAAAAAAAACATGATAACATATGAAAAATAAGAGTTTCTACAAATGTTTCACTGAAACTTTAATAAAAGGTTTAGCTTTATTGTATTTTAGATCTTAAATGGCAGAAGAATGTCCGTCTGACATAGGCAAGTTTGGTTTGCCTGATATTATTCATAATATCCCTTTTTATCTTTTAGAAATGCACGTTTCATAGTAGATTGAGTAAGGATACAGAGGTACATTTTTGTTCATTATCAAAATTAGTAACATCTGTAAAAAATTGTGGCAACCTCAGTTTTATATGGTTACTTTTATTCTGACCAGGTTTTATTTATTGTTATTTTTTATGTTTTTATTTTTTACTAAGCGTTGGTCTCCCATAGTAGCATATATTTAAATCGTGATAACAGTTAAAACCACATATATAACCTATTTGTAGCCTATTTGTATGAAAAACAGTAGTCTAAAAACATTCAGTATAAATGCACACATGCAATAGCTTAATGACAAATACATACACTATAATTACATACCATTACTCCTGTAATATATCCTAACAGTTGATAGCCTAACAGCCTTTCTGAACATGCAACACCTTAGATAAACCTTTAGCCAGAACCATCCCGACACTCAGATACGTTACCTGTTTAATTAGAGACAGTGACGACTGAATGTCAAAAACATCAGTTACTAAATGCAGTTATTTTGCCCGGAGGCTAGCTGGGTCTGTGAGCTAGCACTACCAAGCCGTCACAGACAGTCGCCAAACACCAAAACATCTAATTTAACCCTGGAGATCACAGCAGAACGAATAAACCAGGGCAATCAAGAGGCCAAGGCCATTGAGGAACAGTAAACATTTATCTTACAGTGATCTCATTTAGTCTCGCGCAGAACTCTACTCTCGCTAACTGTCCATTTAGAGAGACAATTCTTAGAGCTGATTTCAACTGAGGCTTAATGCATTTTGTGTGCTCAAAACAATAAGCATAATTGGCCCTTTGGTTTGGAGGGCTTTAAGTGAAGAAACAACTTGAAGTTTAATAATATTGGACTGGATTTATTGCATCATAGCAGCTGCCATTTTACTTCATCACATTTACCACTTGGAAGTCGTCAGGGAGGAGGTGAAAAGGAGAGGATGGGATGGGATGTGAAGGGAAGGAGAAAAGCGAATAGCAGCATCTGTTGTGCAGTTCACACCGTAACTACCTATGGAAGAATCTAATAACGGCCAACTGCATCAGAGCACATTATATTCATCTCGATAAAGCTCAGCGCTGGGCGGCGGATGCCATGTGAATTCCCATGAAGGTACTAAAGAGAACCAGCCTCAAAACCCCATAAACAGCTCACTCATAAAACACATTCTATTTTAAAAGCACCATTTCAGTAATGCACCATTAGTAAGACTCGTAATCAGGCCGCTGCATTTCCTATCTGCCTCATGTGATGTGTGTATTTGAGCGCTGGTAATCTACATCACTGCGGCGCTCTATCAGAGGCCGGATTTGTTTTTTACCCACAAATCACACAGGAAGAAAGTGGTAGCTAATGCAATAACTGAGTCTGAGTAGTTATGGGAGCGTGTATGAGAGTGAAAAGCTGTTGGGTAAATGACCTTCGGGCAGGGAGTAAGAAGAGCAACGTTTTCGTTAGTCATGCTTCCATTTTGTGTTTCTCTCTCTTTCAGTTTCTTTTTCTGAATCTATTTTTCTCTCTTTCACTGATTTATTGGGAGCGTATAGCTTTTAAGTGGGGTCCTCCTGTTTGTCTCCCCCAAGATCAGTGTTGCCATGTCCGCAGTTTTCCAGCGGAATTGAGCTACTTTAACATGGGCTAGGTTTGGGATTGCTTTGAATAATTGGAGTGTTTTGCTGTGAGAACCTGGCAACCCTACCCGAGTTGACACTTGGGCCTTGCCTGGCAAGATGGACTGGATTGGCAGCTGGATTGGATATTATCAGTACAAAATTTTCTGGCAATGTTACAGGCATTATGGAAGAAATTTTGGTGCTTGTGTATTTTAGATTTCAAAACTGTATTTTTCATTAATTGATGAAATCTTAATATGCCAAACTCGAACTGTTCAAAACCACTTTGTATTTTGAAAGGGACTAATAACTATTGTTATTTAACTTTTTCTTTTAAATCACAAACATTTAATGTTCACTGCCATTCAAAAGTTTTGTAAAACTTTTATTTAGCAAGGATGCATTTAAGTTACGAGATGCAGTTACGAGATTTCTATTTCAAATTTCTTTTGGACTTTCTATTCAATGAATCCTGACATATTTGATTTGATTTGATGAACTTTATTAATCCCAAAAGGGGAAAATTCACATGTCACATTTCACACATGGAAATAGTGTATCACTCAACAAAAATACTATCTGCTTTCAACTTAGATAATAATATGAAATGTTCCTTGAGCACTAAATCAGTATGTGACTTTGAAGACTTTGCCATCACTGGAACAAATTACATTTTAAAGTATAGTAAAATATAAAATAGTTATTTTAAATTATAACAATATAACAATATTACTGTTTTGCTGTATTTTTGATTAAATAAATGTTTATAGTGAGCATACAAGACTCAAAAACATTTAAAAAACATTTCAGACCCTAATGTTAGTTATACTGTTAACTTGACACAGCATTTTTTACAGTAATTTCCCTATGAAATTACCTTTTTAGTTTCAAAAATAGCATTTGAGTTTCAAGCCTTTTTGGACACTTCATTTCAAATGGATTTAATAATTGGGTGTTTCTCTACACTGTAGATACATTTTTGTTAAACAGAATACTGAAAAGATCATTGAAGTTAGGGGGCATGTGTGAATAGATAATATACAGTACCAGATATATTTGGCATTCTGCGTGGATAAAACAGACTGTGAGAGCCTGGCAGACAGCAAGATTGCATTAAATCCCATGCATAAGAGGATATCAGCTGAATTTTCTTTCAGGCTCTGTTGAAAGAGTGAGTTTTGTGGTGTGGGAAGAATATTGTAAATATTCACGCCCTCCATAACGATGAATAGCTTGAAACTTTCTTAATAATAAACCATTTTTCATGCAAAGTTTGTGAAAAATGTTTTGGTGAAAGTCTTGAAAAATGAATGAAGTGTCAGGCCCTGGGTGGTGTAATTCTTCACTGATATTATCGTTATAATGTTTGTGCTTGGATCAGTTTAGGATGAGCATTCTTCAACTGACTGATAGCCCAACAATCATGCAGCATTCATCCTGTATTTCATGATTAAACTGAACCTCTAGTGTGGTGTCCTCCTGCGTTTCACTTTAATTGGGAACGGTAAACAAAGAAACAAGGACAACTGCAACATTTTTCTTCAACTTCATGGCCTTATAGATCTGTTGAATCATTTTGTCAATTTGTAGACCGACCCGGAAGGCTAATTCACCATGGATTCTCCTGGAAATTCACTCTGTGGTGAACATTAAAACCGTTGCAAACCATTTATACACTGCCATTCGAAAGGTTGTGGTTAATACAAGTTTGAAAATATTTTTGAGAGAAGTCTCTTATGCTCAGCAAGGCTGCATTTATTTGAGCAAAAATATAAAAACAGTAATATTTAAAAATATTTTAACAATTTAAATTTTTTTAAAATATTTTTTAATACATTTTTTTATATTTTTTGTCATTTTAATATATTTTAAAATTGCATTTATTCCTTTGATGGCAAAGCTGACTTTTCAGCAGCTTCAGTAGCACATGACCCTTCAGAAATGATTCTGATATGCTGATTTTCTGCTCAAGAAACATTTCTTATTTATCAGAAATGTACTTACTGTCACTATTGACTAAATAATGCATCCTTGCTGAATAAAAGAGAAAAATGAACTGGTCCCAAACTTTTGAACAATGTAAGATGGTATGCATGTAAGCACTGCAAATAACACATATTTTACTGTTAATGCAGCTTGTTCATGGCTCTTTTTAAAACACAGCAGTTTTCATATTCAATTTTGAAGTATGATTTTAATGCGTTTTAGAATAAAAAAGTGTTCTCTTTAAATAATGTTAACCGCAGACTTTATTTTATTTCTAAATCAAAAACACTCACAAAAAAAAAACATTTGTAGCACTACAAACTACTCTACTCATGTTGGAGTGGTGTTGTACAGGTCTGAAAACACTAAGATCAGCAGCTTTCAGGGACCATCTTTGAAATTATAAAACAGCCCCACTTATATAGCCTGAATCAGTTCACAGCGGGCAAACTGAGTGAATGGAAGGAGCCTATCAAGTTGTAGGATATATAAGAAAACTGACAGGTATTGCGGTATCAGTTGAAATGATGCCAGACCGGGATCCTAAATGCACTCTGCTCTCCACTGCTGTGCTGATTTCCTGCCTGTTCCGGTTAAAGCAATAAGATAAACATGGATCCAGGATCAGCCTCCCACACTTTTACGCCTCTCCAGTCTACTATACGAAGAAACAGCATGCTGTTCTGGGTTCAGCGGGCAGGTGAGAGCCAAACTGAAGCGAATGCAGGGTTCAGAGGTGTGAAATAGAGATGGGTTTGTCTCACTGGGCTGGAAATTGGCTCCCGCTGCGAACCCCAATCCTGCTGTCCACTCATCCAACTCATATTTCCTTCTTTTGTTTCGCTTTCTTCATCCTTATTTTTGTGCAGACTACAAATCTAGTCCATTTCCCCACCGTCATCCTGATTTTTTTGTATCGTTTCGATTTGGTTCTGCGTCCTCAAGCTTCCGTTTCATTTTTTAACTCAAAGCTGCTCTCGTTTTACAGAGCCGAAGATAAATGGACCACCTGGGGAAGAGAACTTTGTCTACCACTGTTAATTGAGCAGATTTGTTTTCCGTTAGGCTGCAGATAAGTATTATTTTTCCTGTAGATGTTAGATGAATGGGAAAAGACATAAAATGAGAGCGAGAGGTAAGTGTGAGGTGAAGCGCTCTCATGGGTTATCAGTAGATATGTTGGCCATGGAAGAGCTCTGGCAGGCTCAGTTATCCTGAGCCGTAATCACATTTGGAAGATTGACCCGAGTGGAACTTAGAACTCGGGAGAACGTTCGAAACTTGGTGCGGGGCATCTGTCACTTTCTCTGAGTGATGTGCCATTGGCTGTCGACAGTTGGATGAGATGTATTGGGCTTTGAGCGGGAAGGCAGTCTGCTTTTATGAATACACTAGAAAACATCAATCTAACGCTGCTCTCGCAGCTGCGTGCATCAAGCACTTCCCGTGCATATCTGTAATAACTATGATCATATGCTCATTTTATTAAGCCCATTATATGAAAACTCTAATGCAATTCTGTGTATAGCCTTTTGTCTGAAGGATTGCCTGTGGGTCTTTTTTACTTAACCCACTCTTAAATCTCTAATGACATCTTATTACATTTACATGCTAATTTGTTCATTTTCTCCTTCATTTACCCTGTTATGGCCCCATATTGGCCATTCAGAAATAAACTATGGTCATTTTAGTATAAGAAGGCTTATTATTCCCTTCATGCTGACAAAAGAGGATCAAAGCTGCATTTATTTATGCCTATGTTTTGTGAGTTTTAAATAAAGTGTTGGCCAAATGCAGGAAAAATAGCAGATTTTTGTATAATACTGTATTTTATATATTCCATATTGCTTGAGCACATAAACAGCTTACTGAAACAACTGCTGAAATGTCATCTTTTAATTCAAATTCTTGACATTTGTGTATTTTTCCCCAAACCTCAAGGATTATTGACCAAAGTGGGCATGTCCTCTGTGTGCCTGTTCTTTTATTGATTAGGATGATAGCATTTTTGATATTCCCAGAAGATTTGCGGTGTAAAGCACTACTTTTTCCTTTAAATGATAAGCCCATATCTCAAATTTCCCATTCATTGAGGGAGTGGAGCACATCTGCTCATCAATAGTACAGAAGTGTTGGATAAAGAGGAAACTGAACTGAAGCAAAGGCACCATGGCTGTCGTTTTTGGGAAGGAAATGACACCGCCACACTCACCCACACACACATATCACATCACAGATAGGTTTATTTGTGAACACACTCCAGCTAAAACCAATAAAATGTACACACACACAAATCACTCAAAAAAAGTAACAATGTTAGGTGTTTCTTCAACTATGGACACTTTTGGGCCTGTGGACATCTAGAAAATAAATTATTTCGTCGACTAGCAAGGTCTAAAAGTGGATTTGCATCACTCACAGGATTTTTGTAATTTTTATGAAACAATCATATTCAAAACATCAAAAGTAACTAAATAAAAGTAAACAGAATTCAATTTGTTAGATCTGTGATGGAAATTATTTAAGAAAAATAAATACATAGACAAACATGACAAATATCCTGTGAGATATCTTCTATTGGACATTGTCAGTAGACAGAATACCTATAGTTAAATTGAATTTTTAATTAAAATGAAAATTTAATTTTTATTATTTGCATGTTTGTTTTATTTCTTAATTTGGTAACACTATATTTTAAGGTCCAATTCTCGCATTTCACAAACCATTAACTATGACTTTCGCCTCAATAAACTTCCAATTTGCTGCTTATTAAAAGTTAGTAAGGTTGCTGTTAAGCTTAGTTATTGGGTAGGATTAGGGATGTAGAATATGATCATGCAAAATATGTGCTTTATAAGTACTAATGAACTGCCTATATGTTAATAATAAGCATGCTAATAAGCAACTAGTTAATAGTGAGAATTGGTCCCTATAGTAAAGTGTTACTGTTCATGTATTTTATTTTACAGAGAAGATTTTTTTTCACATAGGTAAAATTTTCGAACTATGATAAAAGCAAAGTTTAAAAAAAGTTTAAATGTGCCCTTATATATAACAAAAAAGTTGTAAAAATGTTTAAGTATGTTAGTTTGAATAAAAATCAATCCCTGAACATAAAAGCGCCCATAGTTGAAGTAACAACTAACTACCCACTCACTAGAATATGCACATTGCCTTTGTCTCTCACACATTTGAACTCACACACTTCAGCCTCCCCCACACAAACACATCACCTATTATACAGATGTATCTACTATCGTTCTTGAGTGAGAACTTGAAATGAGACAGAGATGCTCCCCGAGGACGAGAGTTTGTTTGAGTGCCTGAGAGTTTGTGAGCGAGACAATTTGGAATTAGTGGCTCTGAATCTCTTTAATATCTGTGTAGGGGGGATGAAATCAGGCAAAATAAGAGGAAATAACGCAAGCAGAATTGTGTGATGGTGAACATGTTTTATGTCTTTCCATGTGATGCTCCGAGCTCTCTTTCATCTGCGTGAATAGCCTTGACCTCTCCATGCTCTGGGATTCTGAAGGAATGTTGTTTCTTTTCATTAATCATTTCCTCCAAGGCAGATGGAGTTATTACATCCCAATGCAACATTTTACACAGTACTGCAGGACTCAGCAGCTGGTAAAATCCTCACATAGACAGACAGCCATTCAAACAGAATGAAAATGTTTTTCACTCCTGAGGGGAAATTTTGTACAAAACTTCTGTTTACAAATTCAAAAACTGCATAACAAAATGTTTATTTTGAAGATATTTCGATGTGGATTTTGTTTTGTTAAATGAATACACACACACACACACAAACACACACACACACACACACACTTATATATATATATATATATATATACTGTATATATATATATATATAGTCAATGAACAAGTGCTTATACAGGTACTTGAGCTTTATGATGGGACTGAGGCATAAGACACATTTTTTAAACACATTATTCAATAGTACGTAAATCAATGAGCAGCAAAGACGAGCAATTCAGTGCAATCAAAATCTATTCATACTTATTATTTGAACTGACAAAGGTTAAATATATTAATCACAACCAATGATCTCTACATCATCTCTTTTATGAAAGACAATGGTGTACTTCATTCTCAATTACAGTCTGTATGTGAATGTGTCAGACGTGTGACCTGTTGCCTGCTGGCTGAGTGATCAGCGCTTTTCTCATCTGTGTAATAGAGATGTGAAATTCTCTCAAATGTGCTTGTGTCCTGCAGCTGCCACAGCTCTATTAATAACCACAATCCTCTGCAATTAAAGGGAGAGCTCACCAAAGAATGAAAATTCCCTCATTATTTACTAACGATTACTTTATGACTTTCTGTTAAAATTCAGTCCACTAAAGGCAAGCGTAGTGAAGAACCCATGTGCAGCTTTATTTACAAAGTGATACAGAATCCAAACATACAAACGAAGACTTGACTTGGACTTTGAATTTGACTTTGACTTGACTACACTTGGAATAAACTGACTAGACTGTCGACAACAGGTTACAACATCAATAAATGACAAGAAACAAAGCAAAGGCAATGACATGGCTACTTATAGCAAAAACTGGACACATGACAAGAATCAACCAATGAGAACATGACACACTGAACAAGAGAACAACCAGAGCCTGACAAAAAAAAAACAAGGGAACCAATAGAAAAAGACAAGAGGGCAATGGAAGCATGAAACAAACAGCAAAAAACTAATTACAAAATAAAAGACATGAAAAACAAGAACATGAAACAAACCCAAAAACAGACCTTACACTTTCATTATTTAGTGGAGAACAAAATAAGATGTTTTGAAGAATGAATACGTGTTGCTTTTATTTTGGGGGTCATTTAATAAAAAAAATTATCTATGAAAGTTTGCCAAAGTTGAACTGATATAAATGTTTACACTATTATTATTTAAAAGTAAATTAATTATTTTTTTAGCTACAATGCATTCAGCTAATTATAAATTACATTTTATAAATGTAAATGTAAAATAAATATATCTATTATAAATAGATTTATTTTTCAAATGAATACTGTGAGTAATCGAAGAATCCTAAAAAAAATATATCATGGTTTCCACAAATAAATATTAAGCAGCACATCCTAAAAAATGTATCATGGTTTCCAAAAAATAAATATTAAGCAGCACAACTCTTTTCAACATTGTTTCTTGAGCACTAAATCAGCATGTTAGAATGATTTCTGAAGGATCATGTGAAACTGACGACTGGAGTAATGACTGCTGAAGATTCAGCTTTTGCATCACAGGAATATATTACATTTGAAAATATATTAAAATAGAAAATAGATATTTTAAATTGTAATAATATTTAAAAGTATTACTGTTTCTGATGCTATATATTCAATAAAAAATGCAGGCTTGGTAAGCATAAGTGGTGTTTAGAATCTAAATCTTCATTATCTTATTTGAAAAAGAGATTATACATACTATAAAAATATGCTGGGCTTAAAACCACCATTTCTAGGTTATTTGGCTACCCAATGCTGCATGGTTAAATTATTAAATATTGGACAAAACACATGCTGCTGTGTTATTTTGTCCAAGATGGTTGGGTTAAGAGTTTTTAATCAACATGCTGGGTTATTTTATTTTACTCAACTGTTGTTTAAAGATTACTATACTGCTGTCTTAAAATGGGTTGGAAATTAGAAATCCCGGTTCCATATATATTATATATTATATTAAGTCGCCATACCTCAATTTAAATTCATCATTTGGTACAATACACTTATTGTGTATACATGTTTTTACATTGTACTCATATTTTTTAAATACACGCATGTAATTACATCTGTAATTAATTTATGTAAGTACATTTATAATTACATAATTATAAATGATGTTGACCCATCCCTTACACCTGTTGAAAACTCTGTTCTTCTAAAGTAGAAAACTCAGAAGAGAAGACCAGGAGACTTCGGATTGGATTGTCAGCAGAATTTCTTTATTCTATGACATGTTGATGGTAACTGCAGTCATCGAAATCTCTCTCTTAAGTAATTTACAGGTTGTCTTATAGGTATTTTTGGAGGAGGGACTTTTTTGAGGTGGAGACAAACATCAAACAAAGCAAGCCTCTGAGGGCAATAAACCTAACGAATCCACGTCTGGCAAGGGTTCTTTGAATCAACATCTGTTACCAGACTTCCCGTGGTTCTAATCTCATCAACATAATCAAATGCATAGACACTAATTCAATCAACCTAAAACGAATCCACATCTGGCAGGGGTTCACACAAATCAAGGTCTGGCAGTCAACATGACTTGATTGAGACAAAGCACAGTTATACATTGAGTCAGGACGTGGATAATAAGAATCTAAATTAAACCATTTAAATAGAATTTGTAATCCTTCAATTCCCCCTTTGAGAGTTCTAATAACTCTCACAAAATACAAATTTAGACACTTAAAAGTTCATTCTTGTAACTTGTAATCTGTTACAGGCACATAGTACATGTTCTGTGTTGCTTATATGTAATTGCATGCTGACACAGAAACAAAACATGCAATTAGGGTCCGTGAAGTTCTTACGGGTAATAATCTTTTCTGGTTGGAACTGTCATTTCCTCGTGAGAGGCAGGCGTCATTTGCTGAAAAAAAAAACACTTGATACTAACAAGTTTCCGAACCATGAAGAATTATCTTCAGTCATCTGGTGTAATTTTGCTGAAAGATCGTATGTGAGTCTCTGCGTTGTGTATTTTTTTCTTTTCTTTTTCTTCTTTCTTTTCTCTTTCTTGTGTGATAGTTGGCTCGGCAGTGGGTCTGGTTGTTTCCTAGAGGTTGTGGCTTCATCCGCAGGTGAGAAGGGTGGTGCATATGGATCTCAGGACAGCCATCAGGTGGTATCTGCACAGAGGAAGAAAGAAACACAAACAAGAGAGACCAACGGCACAGAGCAGTATTTGTAGAGTCTGCAAACATTAGGGTTGTATCCTCTGTTCAAAATATAGTCTGCTATGGTTGTTCCTTCTTTCCCTATTTCTTAATTCCTGCGACACCTAAAGAACAGTGAGGAAAGGATGGACTAATGGAGGAAAGGCCTATGAGGAAATCTTCACCTCAGGGTTGGCCCCGAAGCCTGTTGCTTCGGTTCTTCCCTGGGCTCCTCACTGGTTCTTGTGTCTGCCCTATCCTATCCCTGCAGGGGAGGAACAACCTTACAGTGTGACACATGAGTCCAAGTTTTCCTTCCTGACACAATACTGCAGCTGCTGTAATCAACATCACTTGATGTGGTCCGTACCACTTAGGCTCTAATGGCTTGTTTTGAACGCCTTTATCATGACCCATTGACCTGGGACGATTGTGTGTCCACCTTCTGGTGGAGTCTGCCAACACGACTCAACTCTCTCTTTGGCACTCTGCACTGCCTTTGTGAGGTTTTCACAGTAAGCGATCAGGGCATCTGAAACAATGTGCACATCAGCATTTCTAAGATCAACCTGTCCTGATGCTTGTGGCCTATAGGGACAGTGAAGGTTCCACTTAATCTTCAACATTCTAGACACTTCCTTGACTACCTGTCCTGTGAAGTGGGTACCTTGATCTGAGTCAATGCAATCTGGAAATCCCCATCTGGGAATGAAATCAGTGACAAGACATTTAGCAGTATGTGCAGCTGTAGCACGCCCTGTTGGATAAGCTTCTACCCATCTTGAGATCAATGTTCTTCTAAATTCAGTTAAATGTGTGTGTGCTGCCGGTAAACTCTGAGATAGTCTCTATATCTTTAGGACATAAAGCGTTGGCAACAGTTTGTATTTGCACAACAGAAGAATTGGGAGGAACACTATCAGTTTCCTCAACATTGACTGAATTTACAGGCACATCAGTTACTGATTGGAGAGCTACATCTGTTTCAGAAAATGCTTGTAAATCAGGGTAAATGTTATCAGGCTGACTTACTTCCACATCAGTTTTGCCTCTTTCTTGAGGTTCAATTTCTTGGTCAAAGTGGATATTCTAGCACGGAGTTCATCGTTCTGTTTCTCTAGCTCTGAATTACGCTGAGACTGTTTTGTGGCTAGCATTACACTGAATTCTCTGTAACAACAGATAATGTCTTTCACATTGTTCTTACGAATACTTGCTCCTAGTACCTTTTACACTCATCTACCGACCAAGTCTTGTCTGGATGAATCTCATATTTCATGCGTTAGTTTTGTCTAACTTTTCAGTGACTATTAGGTCCATTTGTTCCCCTAACAGTGTTTTGAATTCACTATCTGACCACAACGGAGTCGCAAGACCCATCTTTTCTGTGGTTGGAATCAGCCTAGCATTCATTCTAACCATTTTGTAAGTTTCTTCGGTACCACACAAACAAAACAAACACTTCTCTGATCAACAGAGGGTACACTTGTTTTTTTAGCACGTAAATGCCAAAAACCTTCCCTGCCTGAAACAACAGAGGAGAACCAAAATTAGCACGTAATGCTAACCTTCCCTGCCTGAAACAGAGGATAACTCATTTTTAGCACGTAATGCCCAAAATCTTCCCTGCCTGAAAGAACAGAGGATATATTTTCATCTCTAAAATAAAAACTTTAGAGGATAAACTCTTCCCTGCCTGAAACAGAGGATAAACGTCCCTGCCTACAAGAACAGAGGATAAACCAAAATTATTAGCATGAAATGCTAACCTTCCCTGCCTGAAACAGAGGATAACTTTTAGTTAAACAAACCCTACAGATGTATGTTAACTCTTCTCTGACGGCACAGAGGATACACTGGTCTTAGGTTCTTTTGGATTAGAGACAGCCACTCACCACAACCCTTGGTTCAGAGAAAAATTCAGTCTGGGAATCCTTGTTCAGCTTGAAGTTTCGCTGGATTCCAAAAGATGCAGATTTTTGTTTGAGCTTGAAGTTTTTCAGGTGAGGAAGCTGGAACTCTATCCGGGTCCACGGCAGCATCTGTTCTTAAGTCATTTTTACAGGGTATCTTATAGGTATTTTTGGAGGAGGGACTTTTTTGAGGTGGAGACAAACATCAAACAAAGCAAGCCTCTGAGGGCAATAAACCTAACGAATCCACGTCTGGCAAGGGTTCTTTGAATCAACATCTGTTACCAGACTTCCCGTGGTTCTAATCTCATCAACATAATCAAATGCATAGACACTAATTCAATCAACCTAAAACGAATCCACGTCTGGCAGGGGTTCACACAAATCAAGGTCTGGCAGTCAACATGACTTGATTGAGACAAAGCACAGTTATACATTGAGTCAGGACGTGGATAATAAGAATCTAAATTAAACCATTTAAATAGAATTTGTAATCCTTCACACCTTAACCTACCTTTAAACCTACACCACCAAACCTGTCCCTAACCTTCCCCGTATCCCACCTTAATAGCAGCAGAATTGTTTTGAAATATAATATGAACGCAATACGTACATTGTACTTATTTTTTATGTTAGTACATAGTAGTTAATGCCACTTAATATAAAGTGGGACCAAAATCGCATGCCGAATCACTACAGGAAACAGTTATTATCAAAAGGTGAACATCTATTAATAATTAAGAACACCCATGGAAAAAATATAAGACAAGTTTAATTTATTTGGATAAACACAACATAGTTAACAATATTACATACATTTAAACTAGAAAAACAAGCATTTTAGAAATAAATGTATAGCACAGAAATGTAAGAGGTGTATAGTTTCAGCAGATTGACCCAGCCTCTAACTCAAAGTCTGGGTAACAAAAAGTAAAAAATAAATAAATAACATATGGCCCAAGAGTCTCATCCCTGGTTGGGTGGAATATAGCCCAGCATTTTTAGAATGCATGAGACAATCTTGTGTTATTGGTTGTGCATCAATGACTCATTTCACTGTCTGGAGTATATAATGAAAATGATCATCATGATAATTATCTTTCATAAATATCACACATTTACCAATGCTTGCTCTTTAAAATGAGTTGTACTGTACTTTGCTATATCACTTCTCTAAGTCTTGTTGCATCATATTTAGGGAGAGAGAGGTGAAGCCAGGGTTATTTCTATGGTTAATTTAGCTGTACGTTTCTTGAAGCGGAATGTAAAATCGCAGAGAGGACACGGCCTCTGATCCTCAGGACCAAATGAGAAAGAATCACTTTTCTAAGAGCCACATTATTAAGCAGTGCTGGTATAGAGGGCTTAAAGTGGTTTTCCCAGCTATTACAGACTTATTTAGTTCCCATCGGAAATAAAGAATATGGAGAAACATGACTAAACAGAATGAAAAACCACACATAATGCAATTCTAATAGGACAGAACTTCCTATTAGACCGATGAGACAGAGGAAGATTTCCACCGCACATTCAGTTATAACTCAGTTTGTTTGTTGTTTATTTATTTTTTGACAGACAAAACTATGCAGCTTTTTACACTAAAATACCACAAACTAAACTGTTTAGCGAACATGTCATTTAATGTTGTACAGATAAGACAGACAGAAGCTGAGTTTTGTGTGTTAAGGCTTCTCTCATCCTGGCAGCTCTACACAAAGTAAGTAATTAGCAGCTTTGAAAAGTCCATTATCAAGCTTAACGAGGGCCTCTGTGGTTAAGTTCCACCATCCCACGGATGCTAAGACCTAAAGCCTGTTTTCAGAAACAAGATTATTTAGAAACATTAGAATGAAGAGAACTGTCATGACTGAACCTAAAATGACTTAATAAAGTGAATCTCCCCTGTGGCAAATATAATAGATTTAAACCACGAGGTTGAACTTTGGTTCACAAACCCCTGTGGCTGTTCCGCTTGTGGATTGAATTTGTGATTTTCTTGAGGATTTAGAGTGAGCAGTGGTAAGAAGCATTTGTAAGGGACCCAGATGATAGTTCTATTGCTCATACTGTAGGTTCACTTCCAAAGCTCTGCATGTCATTCTGTTTCATTGAAGAACATTATGTTCTGAGGTGTTCCTCCTAAAAACAGAAATAAACCGGCACAAATGGAATTAAAACTGACATAAAAGAATATAGAGGTACATTCTGATATGTGTGTGAATAGCATAGCCAGGGTAAATGGCAGAAGTTGACAAGAAATATTAGAGTTTGTTGAAATTTCTGACTTTTGATTGTAGACTCTTGTGCAAATCCGAGATCTTTTCTGTCAGAAATATTTAATACTACTGAATCAATCAAAATAAATTATTTATACCAACAAAACCAAGTTGTATTGGTTAAATGAAGTAGAAATGTCTCTTTAAAGGGATCCCTGGGTATGAAGACTTGTATGGCTTAATATAACGTAATTGGTGTATCTTACTAAAATATGTAGAATAAAACCCATAAATGTATCTGTTATTTTTAAAATCACATCGTTTTACACATATTTTGGACTATGGGGGGTGCCATTTTTCTGATGACGTAAAATGGTTGTACTCGGTGAGCTACCAGTGCTATCTGTTGTTATTTTTACTACAACACATCTCGGAATAGACTCGAAAAATAAAATACTGATATGATGACCACAGCGACCGAAAGAGCTTACAGGTGGCGATGGATATACAGGTGCATCTCAATAAATTAGAATGTTGAGGAAAAGTTAATTTATTTCAGTAATTCAACTCAAATTGTGAAACTTGTGTATTAATTCAATTAAATGCACTCAGACTGAAGTAGTTTAAGTCTTTGGTTCTTTTAATTGTGATGATTTTGGCTCACATTTAACAAAAACCCACCAATTCACTATCTCAACAAATTATAATATGGTGACATGCCAATCAGCTAATCAACTCAAAACACCTGCAAAGGTTTCCTGAGCCTTCAAAATGGTCTCTCAGTTTGGTTCACTATGCTACACAATCATGGGGAAGACTGCTGATTTGACAGTTGTCCAGAAGACAATCATTGACACCCTTCACAAGGAGGATAAGCCACAAACATTCATTGCCAAAGAAGCTGGATCTTCACTGAGTGCTGTATCCAAACATGTTAACAGAAAGTTGAGTGAAAGGAAAAAGTGTGGAAGAAAAAGTTGCACAACCAACCGAGAGAACCTTCTGAGGATTGTCAAGCAAAATCGATTCAAGAATTTGGGTGAATTTCACAAGGAATGGACTGAGGCTGGGGTCAAGGCATCAAGAGCCACCACACACAGACGTGTTGAGGAATTTGGCTACAGTTGTTGTCAGAGGCGTCATACCTGGGCTAAGGAGAAGAAGAACTGCAATGTTGCCCAGAGATCCAAAGTCCTCTTTTCAGATGAGAGCAAGTTTTGTATTTCATTTGGAAACCAAGGTCCTAGAGTCTGGAGGAAGGTGGAGAATCTCATAGCCCAAGTTGCTTGAAGTCCAGTGTTAAGTTTCCACAGTCTGTGATGATTTGGGGTGCAATGTCATCTGCTGGTGTTGGCCCATTGTGTTTTTGAAAACCAACATTTACCAATACATTTTTGAGCACTTTATGCTTCCTTCTGTTGACCGGCTTTTTAAAAATGCTGATTTCATTTTCCAGCAGGATTTGGTACCTGCCCACACTGCCAAAAATACCAAAAGTTGGTTAAATGACCATGGTGTTGGTGTGCTTGACTGACCAGCAAACTCACCAGACCTGAACCCCATCGAGAATCTATGGGGTATTGTCAAGAGTAAAATGAGAAATAAGCTGAATTGAGGCAGTAATTAAAGCAAAAGGAGCCCCTACCAAGTATTGAGCACATATACAGTAAATGAACATACTTTCCAGAAGACCAACAATTCACTACAAAATATTTGTATTGGTCTTATGAACAATGGTGGAAAGAGTACTGAAAATGTGTACTTAAGTACAAGCACTGTTACATTGCTGAAATAATACTCAATTACATGTAAAAGTACTGGTGACAAAATGGTACTTAAGTAAAAATACAAATTACTCGTCTCAAAAACTACTCAGAGTACTAGTTACTAGTTACTTTTTAGCGGCAATATTTAATGAATTACCAAAAAAATGAATTAATATCTTCGCTTCTGGGTCCAGAAAACAACAAACTGTGCTAATATACAACCACAATGTCATGTAATACTGAAAAATGATAACCCTAACATTTATCTCCATACTGAAAACCCAGATGGCCAGACAGTGATTCAGCTAAAATATTAGTGTCTGAGACACTGTGAGCACGGAGACTGTAGTGTGCAATGCACATTTTTAAATGCTTAGCTTAAATATGTAATATTAATTAAATAGTGCTCATAAATGGCTGTTGAGATAGTATTCTCAAATGAAACGAGTAGAGACATGGACCCGGAAACTGCAGTCCTTACATCATACTTAACAAGAGGATTCTCCCCAAGCCGTCAAACTGACGTCATCAGAGCGAGAACGCCATTCCAGAGCGGAAGCGAAAATGTAGTGATGCAGTTATACAGACTAGGATATTTATATGTACAAATCATACAAATATCCCATTCTGAAACATAGCTAGCATAAACTTACATTGTAAATAAATTAAATTTCAATATTTCATATTGAAAGACTTTCTGGGGAATTTCACTTATGGCGCTTTTCCACTGCATGGTACGGCACGGTACGGTTCGGTATGGTTCACTTTTGGGGGGTTTTCCACTGGGTACTGTACCTAGTACCTGATACTTTTTTAGTACCACTTCGAGGTTCCAAGCGATCCGCAGCTACCAAAACTGATCACTGATTGGCCGGAGAAAATCGTCATTACTGCGTCACTGAACTTGCGACATGAGTCCCTCCTCTACAGCCCGACCCACTAGATTTAAATCAGCACAGTCAGTGAAGGAGCGGACGCAACTTCTGTTTAAACAAACGCACATTTTTGCATCAACCACAAAATAGCAGTGTCGTTGTCTGTTGAGGAAGTTCAGACGTTCCTCTCGTTGATAGCCAAGGAGCGGATCCAGTGAGAGCTTGATGGTGCGACGCCGAATGAAAAAGCCTTATGTATAACGTTACTTTTGAACTTGCTATATTTTCAGAGTATGTTTTCTGTTCATATTTTTACCTCTGTATCTGTGTTTTGCTTCAATTAAAAACAATCTGATCGAATAAGTGTACCTCCAGACTATATTAAAAATGTATTATTGTATGAGCACATAATGAACCTCTTGAAAAATACAAATGATTAATGCCACGATTATAAAAACCATCACATAAATAAAAAAACAAGGGATACATTGTACATTTTGAAATATTCAAAAGTTTATTGATAATTCACTTTACAGAACACGCTGCATGAATAGTTAACTAATCAAGTAATGCAGCACACCTGCCCTCCTCCTCTACAGCCCGTGTCACTGTCACCACAGTCTCTGCTGCTGGGGTAAATCCCGCGTTCTCATAGACCTCTCCATTGCTGTTAAAACATCCACATGCCGAGAATGAAGAACACTATTCCGTCTCCTTTCTTTGTTGTGTTTGTTTGTGGCGTTCGATGATGTCACGGCAGTAGAGGCGGCGCAATTATAACGACCGTGAATAATCCCCACCCACTAGCGGTACTAAACTGCGGTGGAAACGCAAACCGACCGAACTGAGCCGTGCATCGTGCCGCGTCGAACCGCATGCACATGCAGTGGAAAAGCGCCATTACAGTACGTAAAACTTCCAGTAGCATTTTCATCGGTCAAGCGTGGAGCTATTCTGAATGATAACTTTTGACAAAGTTTAATCTAGGAGCAAAGATAAATAATTTCTACTATAAAAGCACTGAGAGATCGCGATAGTACACAGTCTGAGTGCGCACAAGCAATATCGGAGTGAGAGGGCAAGCAGTTCATTTGTATACATTAGGCCTATTTGAGCTTGCATCCAGTTTTCTGCGATTACATGATTGTGTTCTCATGTTACAATTAAGCGCTCGCCACATTTGCTTGGAGATGATTAAAATTATGCAGAATACCTGCAATCCTGAGCTGATATTCAGACTCTGTAACTGACAGGAGGCAGATGCGTGTCAAACTCGCTGTCGGAGAGAGGAGAGAACGAGACGCAGCTTGTATTGGTGTAGGGCAGGCAACAAACGGTAGATACTGCGGAAAATTAGTAATAGAACCATGTCAGATATTTCAGTATCGGTATCAAAGTATAGATATTTATGATAAAACGTAGCATGTAGTTTGTTTCTCCAAACATTGACTGCGGTTACGCTGAGCTCCCTCACTGTCTGATCAGCTCTTCAAATGCTGTTGCTGCGGCTTTTCACGGTTCAGATATCAGGGCTTTTATTGGTCCGTTTACGATCGGATACCTTTAATGGCTACTGAAATGCCATCAAATGTTTGAATATCAATTCAAATTGTGTGTACTCAGTTACGAACTATGATTTAAACGTAATTAAGTAGATTATTTTTCTTAATTTGTAGCCTACTTAAGTATAAGTAAAAGAACATATACTCAAAATATACTCAAAAAGTCCAAGTAACGTTACCCTAAAAACTACTTTATTACAGTAACATGATTAGTTGTAATTCGTTACCTCCACCACTGCGTTATGAAGTATTCTAATTTGTTGAGATAGTGAATTGGTGGGTTTTCATTAAATGTGAACCAAAATCATCACAATTAAAAGAACCAAAGACTTAAACTACTTTAGACTGTGTGCATTGAATTTATTTAATACGAGTTTCACAATTTGAGTTTAATCAACTTTTAGACACACTTTTAGATGGAGAGTTTGCCATCAACACTTAGCAGCCAGCTAGCGACGATGTATGATGACGAACAGTAACCAAGTGGTGTCTCATTTCATAGGGGTGTGTTTTCACTCGGATTCGAGGGACAAGGGCTAGGGGTAAGACGACGGGAAGGTGGTAAGAGAAATGGGATTCACCCTAAATGCCTCTGATATCGAGTAAGATCCGTGCTGAGAAACTCCTCTAAGTCGCAGCGTTTTCATCCCAACAGATGGCATCTAGCGTTTCTTGTCTTAGCCGTTTGTAAGCTCTTTCAGCAGCTGTGGTCTCTACTAAAAAACTCAAAGGCATCAGGGCTAAAAGTGGAGAGAAAAGAAGAGGAATTTAGGAAGTTTTATTTGTCCACAGGCATCTTCCCATTCTTTCTCTCTCTTCGTGCTGGGAAAGTCTTGCATTGCTTCTTGTTGCCAAAAGCCACACAATGTGGTATCGTATCAGTATTTTATTTTCTGAGTTGTGTTTCAGTAAAAAGCCAAAGGCTATGGAAATTAGCACCAGTAGCTCACTGAGTGCAACCATTTGACGTCATCGACACAGAATGCACTGCGTACATAAAATAATGGCGCCCCCCATAGTCCAAAAACAATTATTTTTTAAATAACATACATCTTTCATGGGATTTCATACTACATATTTAAATAAGAGACATAATTTAAGTTATATTAAGCTATACATTTCTTAATACCCGGGGATCCCTTTAAGGTAAACAGTTACAGGTGTTTGCTTTTTACAGTGCAAAAACTAAACAAAACAAAAAACTAAATTACATTTTTGCCTAAAGATCACATAATTAAATCATTATATTATTGGTGTTGAAGTTGACACTTTCGTAGCAAATAGCTATTTTGCTTTTTGGCAAAATTGGTATGAATTTATACATTCTCATTTGTACATTTTCATACGGTCTGTTTACGCCCTTCTGACGGCCAGGTGTAACGACAGAACTTCACGTTTATTTATTTATTTTTATTTTATAATTTTTTCGTAAAAAAATTACAAGTTTAAACAAATTTTCCAAATAGTTCACCAAAAACTCATAATTTCACAAGGAAACATCCATTAATATATTTTGTTATAATTTCTCATGAGATTGGATTGGTTTTAAAGAATAACTTTGTCAGCCTTAGATGATGGCAAAGGTAATATACATGTTACAATTAGGGAAATTAGCATGCACAATAAATACAATAAATAAAGAATTAACTGAGAATCTCAATTTTTTTCTCATTTATAAATTCTTAGGTGAATGAATTTTAGATCTTTCAGAAATGCTAAATCCCATGATGGTCTTGATTGATGATTGATCTTGGGTAATGATCTGTGTGCGCGAGAGAGATCGATGCAGGTGTGGATAATGCAACTGAAATTGATATTAGGCTTTGTGTGAATGGATTAGTGCATTGCCTGTGTGAGAGGCTGTATTGATTATTCAGAGTTCTGAATGATACACAAGTTAAAAATCCTGTAAATTCCAATGAGAGAAGCACACCAGTTACCACAAGATATTGTAGACTAGGAAAGGCAATAAAAAAGCTTGTATCTAGTTTGAACTCAGTTGACTTTCAGAAGCAAAACTTTCCAATAAACAAAAGACCAGAAACCATATATATATATATATATATATACATACACTGAACAAAATTATAACACGCAAATTTTAGTTTTTGTCTCCATTTTTCATGAGCTGAACTCAAAGATCTAAGACTTTTTCTATGTACACAAAAGGCCTATTTCTCTCAAATATTGTTCACAAATCTGTCTCCATCATGAGTGTATTTACAAAGAGGTAGGCATCATTTCAGTTTGTCATGGAGAAATCCGTCATTATGCATCTCTGACAAGGTCAAGGTTCTTTTATTCGTCACATACTCAATTATACAGGATATAATCAGTAGTGAAATGTAAATGGTAGATAAAAGCACAAATGTGGTGGTATACACTGTAGACTTACTTTAAAAGGATCATTGAACAATTATTCAAAAATGTCTTACCAATCAAATTTTAAGTAAATCAGTCCTGCACAGAAGATTGTTTTAATAATATCTTTTCGCACCTTTGTGATGGTGAGATGTGGAATTGTAAGAAATACTCTGCAGATGTTTTTTCTGTCTCAGACTGAGTAGCTGTTCCCTTGAGGAAGGACATCCCGAGGGATGTTCAAACACAGTGTGAAACAGTACTTTAAACTTTTCAAAGCTGCCTACATAGACTACATTTTTGCCACCATGTGTGAGCTGATATGAAGCATGTGGCAGCTGCTTAAAAACAAAGTAAGTAAATTTAAAGATGCCTAATCTTTTCCTAAATTTGAGGCAGCATCACATGCCTTCTTTGTGGAATAAGTTATCCCGCTGTGTACTGCAGCAGGCTCAGAGAAAAAAAAAAGTTAACAGAGCTGAAAAAATATTATTTATGAATGTCACTACTTTTATATTCACAAATAAAAAAGTGTCATTTTTTATACGTTTCTATTATTTTCTTATATGCTTTTTATTTTATTATTTAAGAAATAATATTTTGTTTCTTTTTACTTTTCTCATATTAATGCTCATATTTGCAACAAAGATGTAGTCTTTTGACTCAATAAACAATAATAACAATAAAAAATCATGATAAATTCAGAAACTGCAGGAAAATAATTTAAATCTGTTTAAATAATAAAATGTTTTCTGTGTTACTGAAGTGTTGACTAGCAACAAAATGAGTTTGTTTTGAGAAACTGAAAAAGATTTGCTAATTAATGTCTGTTAGCATTTATGCATCTGCAGAAGCACACTGTAGTTCTAGTGAGTTACAATAGTCTGGAATTATATAAATAGCTAAGTCAACACCTGTCGGTTTTCTTTTAACACACATGCTCTTGTTAGATAAAAGGATGAATGGACGAATGAACGGATGGACAGACAGACAGACAGACTCCCTTGCCAGGCATAATTATAATGTCTTCTAAAGATGTGAAAGCATGTCTGAAACAGTTAAGCATGCACGTGGAGTCATTCATGTCAAAATACATATGCATAGATTTCGTCTGCTGGAGCTGAAAATAAAAATCTACAATATTAAATGTCTAAGTTTAAATCAGCTCTCAAGAGAGGAACCTGCTTGGAAAATATGAGCTCTGAGGAATGATTAATGAGATTCAAAGTGGTTGAAGTGCAAAGAGTTTAATGATCCTCACATATATATAAAATGCTGTTTTCACTTAAACCAGGGTTGTTTATTAGACAAAAATGAAATGAGGAAAGATAAATTAACTTAATCATAATATAACAATGCTGCAACCATATGAAATATGTTTAAAAAAGTAGAGATTTTGCTAAAGATATTCTTTATTTTTTTCTTTATAACCACACTTAGAGGTCGATTTAAATTTTTGAAAGATTTTAAAGATTACGATAACCACTCTATGTTGGACTGCACTGACCGATAACCGATACTCAAGCTGGTCAGCCATTTACATTTTTTAGATCTGCTTTACACCACAATCTGAATCTTTAATGACGTTAAAATGATATGAAAACGAACTGTATACATCTGTTTTAAATCCACATCTGAAGTGCTCTGTGCAGCACACTGTATCATGTGTCAGAACAAACTCCAGCAATCGGTTATTGGTGCCAATTAATCGGCAAAACTGATCAATCGTTCAACTTCTGAAATACCCCTGAAACAGAGAGATTATGGGTGTGTTAGACATGTATATTGGGAGGATGTCGTCCAATAATGAGTCTATTGATTTGATTGACCTGCATTAGTGGATGCAACAGAGGTTTAGAGTTGTATGATTAATTAGGGAGAAAATCATCTTGTGAGTCCGGAAAGAAACAGAGGAGGGGGGTAAAGACAGAGTGAAAGAGACGTTTAATGGAATTGGGACATGATTATTGATTAGCTACCCTGCAGCTAAATTAATTTTTCCAATCTAGCATTAATTAACAGAAATTCCCCAGTGAGAGCAGCATGTGTAAGTGGAATGAGAGAGCCTCTGTACTGAATTGGGGATTTACACACACACACACACACACACACATATCTTTCTTCATAAGAAGAAAAATAGAGAGGGAAAACAGATAAAAGTGGCACGTTTTATTTTTGACAATTTTGTATTGTTTCGTTGTGTGTAATTCCCAAAATATTGTGACATCCAAAATGTTTGGATTCCGTTTTCTTCCTATTATTGTTAATTGTTTATATTATTTTGCTTTTTAAACACTTGTTGCGCTAATGTTTCCACAGGGGTAGGCAACGTCGGGTCTGTCGCTGTGTGTGCGCAGCGAGTGCCGCTGTCCTATAGAGTTTAGCTCCAAACCTAATCAAACACACCTGAGCAAGCTAATCAAAGTCTTCAGAATTACTAGGGCTACAGGCAGGTGAGGTTTTTTTTTCTGCGTTGGAGGTAAATTCTGCAGGACAGCGGCACTCCAGGACCGACGTTGCCTACCCCCTGCTTTAGTAAAATAAAATGAGTAAAAAATGTATTCAGTTGAATGCAAATAAAAATGGGACATCAAATTTTTTTATGACCTTAGAAAATGTAAATAATATGCAAAACCAAAATATATGCAATAATTTTCATTATTTAAGTGATAGTTCAATCAAAATAAAAATTATGTTAATTACTCACCCTACTGTCATTCCAATCCCGTAAGATCTTCGTTCATCTTCGGAACACAAATTAAGATATTTTCCATGAAATCTGAGAGCTTTCTGACCAAGGCAGCAAGGCAACTGTAATGTTCCCAGGCCCAGAAACTTATAGAACATCGGTAAAACAGTCCATGTGTCATCAGTGGTTCAACTGCAATTTTACAAAGCAATGAGAATACTTTTTGTGCACAAAGAAAACAACATGAATGACTTTATTCAAAAATTCTTATTTATCGAGAGTACCACGACGCATGTGCTTATGTTCCTCTACACGTAAACAAAGCTCGGCGCATGCATTGTTTACTTACAGAGTTACTCTCGATAATGGTGGAAGACGTGATTTGGAGGAGAAGAATTGTAGAATAAAGTCATAATTTTTGTTTCATTGCACAAAAGAAGTATTCTCATAGCTTTGTAAAATTGCAATTGAACCACTTGAACCACTGAAAATGGCAATTGAACCACTTATGTTACATGGACTATTTCTACCTTTCTGGGCCTGGCAACATTTCATTTGCATTACTGCCTAGGCAGGGTCAGAAAGCTCTCGGATTTTATCAAAAATACCTTAGTTTGTGTGAACGAATTAGATGAATGAAGGTCTTATGGGTTTGAAATGACATGAGGTTGAGTAATTAATGACAGAATTTTAATTTTTGGGTGAACTATCCCTTTAAAAATAAAGAGGCGTGCTTTTTACCATATTTTGAAAATGACCCTCAGTCATCTTCAGAGCCTGAAAGTCTGACTAAGTGATTCTCCTATAGACATTTCACTCTGAAAGAATGAAACCAAGCCCAGCGACACTTACAAAACACACTTCACAGGCAAACACAAGACAGTACAGACAGAGTCACTGAGAGTTCATCTCTGTCGCTGCAGCCCGGTTACGCCTTGCTGTGTTCGTCAATAGCTTTTAATTAGTGAGAGTGATTAGAATATGTCCGAGCGAGAAAGAGGGTGAAGCTACTAATTTATCACTCTAGCATGCAGATCAATCACAGTGAGAGTGATTAGTGTTCCTGTCATTTTTTATTATTCTGCTGAGAATTTCTCATTAATCGATCACGTCCCCCCTAAAAATCGTCCACCAATGAGGTCAGATCTGACACCCAGAACCCGACCCCACAAGGGAGAGGGAATTGAGAGAAAGAAAAGGAAAGATGTGAGATAATCAGCATGTCTTTTTTATTTGAAATGTGAAGTCACATTCAGCAGGATATTGATTGATGTGTGTTCAGTTGAGCCTATGACTCACTGCTGTCTCACATGCATAAGTGATCAATCTATGAAACATCACTGATCACTAAAGAGAAGAGAAGAAAGAGAAATTCAAGAGAAATTCTCGCTTCAAGAGAAATTAGCTTTAAATGTCACCTGATTCCTATCTATAACTCTGTCTGTCTGTCTGTCTTGAGTATCAAATATCCAGCCTATTTGGAAAAGCTAGTTAGCTGCACTACAAGCTACTTACAAAATATAGCTAATGGGGACATTGGATGCAAATTTCACTTTTACATAGTGTTTGCATATAAATGTATCTTAGCAGTGTGTGGACACAACCACCCTACAATGATAAATAACCATTCACTCCTTTTTTTAATTGCCCAAACTAAACCATCTAAACAGTCTCAATTATCAAGCTGTTTTGGATTTAGGCCCCACCCACGAGTGCTTTGTCCTGTATTAGCATATTTCCACCCTCAGCCAGTTGTATGCTATTCGCCATTTTCTCCGTGATCAAGCAGCTGTATAATAACTATGGCCACGTTCACTCAACAGCAGAATACGGTTGTCAATCCTGTATTTTGTGTCCTTAATATGGTTTACTTTCACACACAGTATGATTATTTATGACAACTGTATCCTGTAACCGAACTTGCACTCATACATTTTCAGGACTCACAAGCATTCTTGGAAAACAGGCGCTGTGTGAACAGAACAGGACTGGACAACTAGTCATCCAACATGTCATACAGTGCAAGAGAGCCACTCTGCTGCACAAACACGCATCTAACATTTTAATTTGTGGTTTCAGGAATTTACAGTGACGTAGAAATGAGCTGTGTGTCATCTTAAATGTTTTAAGCTATAGCCAGTCCACCGGAGCCACTCCCACCAGTTTTGTGTTCTGCTCGCAACTCAAATTCCAGCTCCGCTCTCCACCCAAATTTAAAAGCTGCTGTCAGTTAATAAAGGTTTGACGGATGAACTCACAGTCGTGTAAGAAAGTGATACGATTTTCAGTTTTATGTCGCCATCTTTGATATTACTTCAGTCACTGTTGTTGCTATGGTTACTGGTAAGAAATAGGGGCTTGACTCCTGTTGCACGTTCATACAGAGAGTATTCAAGACCCTACTGTAAGCTGCTGTGTGAACGGGACATTTTGAGACTCACACCTGTAACTAAATGCGATTGTCAATCCCAAAAACTGACAGTGGCTACGTTTACATGGACATCAGTAATCTAGTTATTTACCTTATTCTGAATAAAACAGTATTATGATTAAGGTGTTTGCATGAGTTGCTTTTAGAATATTCCTTTCATGTTCCCATTTTACATGTTATAGTACATGTATTATAGTACCAATTAATGGCACACATCATTACGTCCCCACAAGACGCCATCCAACGTCTGCTCCAGAATTAGAATTATAAACATATAGTTCATCTTCGCTATGATGCCATATGCAGTTTTGGGTGTCTCATTTTAAATTTACTGAAAGCTTCAAGTGCACTAGTGCAGTTAATTTTTTTCATGCTATATGTGCAAACAGACGACGGCATTGTTGAAGCCATGCTCTTTTGTTTGCTGTCAATCCGGTTCAGAAAGATCAGACTTTCAACTAGTTGTAGTTATTGGTACTTTTAGTTAGCTACTTCCCAACACTGGAGCTTAGTAAATGGAAACAAATCATGAAGTCTTGGAGAACTGATCTCAGCAGGAGAAAACTTTAAATGTTCTTTAATAAAGCGGCGTAGTTTCTGATCTCTGGAAGCAAGTTCTTGTAGCTGTCTTATATTTTGTTCATATACACACAGAGCTGTTCTCATCTAGTCTGCTTCTCTACATCTTCAGGATGCTGCTCTCCGACAGGAAGAGGGAATTCTGGGTAGGTGAGAAAGGCAGGTCTGATTGGATATTGATCCAGCTTGGAACATCATCGAGTGACAGCAAACAACAAATACACTATGATATTTGTCTCTCTCTCTCTTTCTCTACACAGACACACACACACTCCCTGCTGCCTATCTGAAACGTGAGTCTTTTGGCGCTTTTCCACTGCATGGTACGGTACGGTACGGCTCAGTTCGGGTCGGTTTGCATTTCCACCGCAGTTTAGTACCGCTATAGAGTGGGCGGGATTATTCACGCGTCGTTATAATTGCGCCGCCTCTACTGCCGTGACATCATCGTAAACGTGCCACAAACAAACTCACAACAAAGAAAGGAGACGGAATAGTGTTCTTCACTCTCGGCATGTGGATGTTTTTAACAGCAATGGAGAGGTATATGAGAATGCTTGTGATTTACCCCCAGCAGCAGAGACTGTGACAGTGGCACGGGCTGTAGATGAGGAGGGCAGGGATGTTCGTGCAGGTGTGCTGCGTTACTTGATTAGTTAACTATTCATGCAGCGTGTTCTGTAAAGTGAATTATCAATAAACTTTTGAATATTTCAAAATGTACAATGTATCCCTTGTTTTTTTTAATTTATGTGATGGTTTTTATAATCGCGGCATTAATCATTTGTCTTTTTCTAGAGGTTCATTACGTGCTCATACAATGATACATATTTAATATAGTCTGGAGGTACACTTATTCGATCAGATTGTTTTTAATTGAAGCAAAACACAGATACAGAGGTAAAAATATAAACAGAAAACATACTCTGAAAATATAGCAAGTTCAAAAGTAAAGTTATATACATAAGGCTTTTTCCTTCGGCGTCCGTGCCATCAAGCTCTCGCTGGATCCGCTCCTCGGCTATCAACGAGAGGAGAGGAACTTCCTCAACAGACAACAACACTGCTATTTTGTGGTTGATGCAAAAATGTGCGTTTGTTTAAACAGAAGTTGCGTCCGCTCCTTCGCTGGCTGTGCTGATTTAAATCTAGTGGGTCGGGCTGTAGAGGAGGGTCTCGTGTCTGCAAGTTCAGTGGCGACGCAATGACGGCCAATCAGTGATCAGCAGAGTTTACGCGTCACACGCTTTAACGGTACGGCTCGCATGGAACCTCGACCGAAGTGGTACTAAAAAAGTACCAGGTACCAGGTACAGTACCCAGTGGAAAACCCCCCAAAAGTGAACCGTACCATACCGTGCCGTACCATGCAGTGGAAAAGCGCCATTTGATAAGTCCCAAAGCAGAAAATGCTGTCAGTGGAGCATCATTCACAAATGTATTACTCAGACTGTAACCTAAGCCCAAATAAAAAACAGTCCTTAACTTTTGATTTTATTTTAATCCATTAAGCCATAAATAAATCAGAGAACAGAGAATGTGTTGAATAATTCTGAGTGATCAGGGCTGACAGCACATACTGTAGATCAATGCTGTTAGTGCTCATTGTTTCCAGATATTTCTCAGGCAGGTGGAACTGGCTGTCTGGGGAGACGAGAGATGCTATATAAAGATCATTGTATTCCATAATTTCTTTGATTGGAGATTTCTGTTGTGTAATGCTACCGCAAAACTTGTTTTTTAGCCAGATAAGCTTTTGGCAGCCTCACAGCTGTCTCAGCTCATCCTCCAAAAAGCACACATACACAGCTTTTTGTTTTATTTTTTGCCATTTTATGGTTTTAAAAAAAATGTATATATATAGACTTCTTGGCATGTTTGCAACATCAGAGGGGTGCATGTGATCCTCACTGCTACATAGGAGCTTCAGGCCGCACAATTTCAGTTATCATCACAGACCAGACTGA
Organism: Gymnocypris eckloni scoliostomus; assembly: GCA_027564155.1. Taxonomy (NCBI): domain Eukaryota; kingdom Metazoa; phylum Chordata; class Actinopteri; order Cypriniformes; family Cyprinidae; genus Gymnocypris; species Gymnocypris eckloni. The sequence goes on from CM050420.1 coordinate 15,908,455, forward strand.
GCTAGCAAGAACTTCTGACCTCACAAACACATAATAGTACTAACTTTTCAAAGAATCGATTAAACAAAATGTGTAGCTTTCTTTAGTGTTTAGTATACCTAGAGGAAAATGTAGTTTGAACCCCAGAGCTCAGACACAACAGAATGGCTTTCGGTATCTCAGAGCAGCCTGATACAGCTTCAGAAAACTGTGTGTGTGGCTTAAACGCTGTGTGTGTGTGAGAGAGACTCCTATATTTTCTGCCTCTCTGTGATGGCACCATGAGGCGACACTCGGACTAAGATCTCAGATCTCAGACTTCTTGAGGGGATGTAGATTGTTATAAGTGAGTGGAAGTAGGAGGGTGCTGAGCCTGTGGCTGTTCTATATGCAAGCATCAGTGTCTTGAACTTGATGCGAGCTGCAACCGGGAGCCAGTGCAGGGAGATAAAGAGAGGTGTGACATGGGCCCTTTTGGGTTCGCGGAAGACCAGTCGTGTTGCTGCATTCTGAATAATCTGTAAAGGTTTAAATGTGCATGATGGAAGTCCAGCTATGAGAGCATTGCAGTAGTCCAGTCTTGAAATGACAAGAAGTTGTGCTGCATGCTGTGTAGGGAAGGGCCTGATCTTTCTGATGTTGTGCAATGCAAACCGGCAAGATCGAGCAGTTTTTGCAATGTGTTCTTTAAAGTCAGCTGGTCATCGAAAAATACACCAAGATTTATGACTGAACTTGATGGGGTAATTGTAGAAGAACCTAGCTGGATGGTGAAATCATTCTGTAGATTTGGAGTGGCAGGGAAGACATGAAGCTCAGTCTTTGCCAGGTTGAGCTGTAGGTGATGTTCTTTCATCCATGCCGAGATCTGGTCTAAATGAGAGATAGAGCTGTGTGTCATCAGCATAGCAATGGTATGAGAAACCATGTGCTTGTATGATGGGACCCAATGATGTAGTGTATGTGGAGAAGAGGAGGGGTCCAAGAACCAATCCCTTAGGCACTCCAGTGACCAGTTGATGTTCTGTGGATACCTCCCCTCCCCAGGCCACCTTAAAAGACCTGCCATTGAGATAGGATTCAAACCAGCGAAGTGGAATCCCTGTAATGCCCAGTGATGAGAGGGTGGTCAGGAGAATCGGATGGTTAACAGTGTCAAAAGCAGCAGATAGATCCAGCAGAGTGAGAACTGATGATTTGGAATCAGCTTTTGCAATTCGCAGGGCTTCAGTGACTGAGAGTAGTCTCAGTTGAATGTCCATGTCTGAATCCTGGTTGGTTAGCATCCAGTAGATTATGCTCTGACAGAAATGAGGATAACTGGTTGAAAACAACACGTTCAAGCATTTTTGGTATGAATGGAATGAGAGAGACAGGTCTGTAGCTATCTGTAAGTGAAGTGTTTAATGTAGGTTTTGTTAGCAGTGGGGTAACCCGAGCCTGCTTGAATGCATTGGGGAAGGTGCCTGTAAGGAGAGATGTGATGATGATGTGTGTGAGTGCTGGTAAGAGTGAAGGAGAGATAGCTTGGAGAAGGTGTGAGGGATTGGATTAAGAGGGCATGTTGTAGGGTGGCTGGAGAGGAGACATTTGGATACTTCTGCCTCAGTGACGGGACAGAAGGCAAAGAGGGGAGTTTTAGCAATAGATGTGGTTGTTTGAGTTCCTGCATGTGTGGAGCTAAGAATTGGCTACTGATTGAGCTAGTTTTGTTTGTGAAGAAAGTGAAAAAAAAGTAATCGGCTCTTAAGGAGGTGGTGGGGGGGGGACAGAGGAGAGAGTTGAATGTTTTCAGAGTTGCATGTGTCAGATGCGCTGTTGATCTTATTGTGGAAGTATGAAGCCTTGGCAGTGTGGACTTCAGCAGATCTAGATCTGGTCTAGACAAGAAGTTAAAGCGGAGCACATAGTGTCAGTTGCAATGTTCACATCCAGAGCTGAGAAATGGGTAGGTGAGGGAAGAGAGGACACTACCGAGGTAAGATGTGAGGGTGAAAGGAAACGAAGATTTCATCTAAAGGTAACTAGAAGAGGTGTTGGTGGCTCGGAGGTAGCAAGATGTAGGTTAAATGTTATGAAGTATTGGTCAGAGCTGTGTAGGGGTTTTACCAAAACGTTGTCTGCAACACAATTGTGTGTGTAAATTAAGTCTAGCTGACTGCCAGATTTGTGAGTGCATGTGGTGGTAAGACGTTTTAAGTCAAATGATGCTAGGAGTGACTGGAAATTTGCAGCATAAGGCCTGTCCAAATTAATATTGAAGTCACCAAAGACTATAAGTGGGCTACCATCCTCGGGAATGAGGACAACAGGCCACCCAGCTCTTCTAGGAAGGTGCCCAATTGTCCAGGAGGACAATAAATGTCTACAACATGGAGTTTTACCGGAGCCGTTACAGTAATAGCATGAGATTCCAATGAGTGATTATTGCATAGGGGAGTATAAGTTGGTTATTTCCAATTATTAGAACTGAGAAGACCAGTACCTCCACCCTTCCTAGACTGACGGGGGATGTGAGAAAAGGAAAAGTTGTTAGAGAGCACAGCAGGGTTTGCTGAGTCTTCTTGACGAATCCAGGTCTCAGTCAGGCCCAAAATGCTAAGTGCAGTTTGGGAAGCAATAGCGGAATAAGATCTGCTTTGTTGACCGCAAGACTGACAGTTCAGAGCCCATAAGAAAGAGAGGGGTAAAGAAGAGGTGCAGATAGGCCGCAGGTGAGCAAGATCGCATTGCTGTCTGTGTTTGATGTAAGAGCGTTGTTGTGAGACAACCGGAATGTATTTGAAACACATGATAAAGGTGGGGATAAGAGGATAGAAAGGGAAAGAGTAAATAAATAAAATAAGAATTAAAATAGGTAAGAAAGTCGCGCGGGAAGTCTTTACACTCTCTTCACACGAGGAGGCTGAACGTGTTGAATTGTGTTGAATAACTGTAATATTATATATCTATTCCTCTATCCATTCACCATCCACCCATCCATTGATCGTTCTGTTTATCTATCTATTAGGGGTGTAGCGGTACACAAAAATAACGGTTTGATATGTACCTTAGTTTTTAAGTCATGGTTCTGTGTGTTTTCGGTCAAGCAGGAAGAAAATAACTTAACATATTTTTGTATTATTAAACGGTAGTTTCCTCAACAAATTGTGATGTTCATTCATGTTTGTTTCATGCTGTAACTAGTATAAATAGAAAGAGATGATCGCGTTCACTGAACTGAGTGATCTTGAGATGTCACAACAGCAATATCTGTTTTAAATTGGTTTGGAAAATTGACAGAATTTGAAGGATGAGACTTTGGGGGCATTTACACAACACCATTTCTTTACTAAAATCATATAAATTTACGTTAATGGGTTTGTAAGTCCATGTTTTTGAAAACTATACCATTATCATCTCCGTGTAAACTACAAAAACGTGCATTTGTGAAAATTTTGACATTACATGTTCAGTCTATAGATATGTGTGCAAACATGTAGTAGAGTACTGATATCACAAAGAGATATTGCCAACTACTGGCCTGGTATGCATAATACAGTATTTTCAGTCATTTTCACAGATCTGTGTAAACATTGTTTTATCAATGTTACCGTCTATACTATACTTTTCAAAAAAACTAAGAATAATTCTGCAATTTTTATTACATCTCTCTCATATAAACATACTCTTTGTTTCTTATCAAAAGTAACACAAATCTTACTGCCATTATTGAACAGGAGGCACACTATAAAATGTCCAGAGAGGTTTTTTTCACTCATTAACTGAAACACCATAGAGTTAACAAACAATCTTGGAGTTTCAAATCATTCAAATTAATATATACAACAAGGAGTTTTAACTAGGAGTTCCAGACTTGCAGTAGTTAAAGCTGTGCTGTATTTGTTCGGTACACCTGTGTAATAAACCAGAATTTTTCGTAGCGCTACGTGTAGAGACACCCCTACAATCTGCCAATCTGTCTACTTTCAAAGCTGTCTCACCAATGTTCAAGCGTATTTGTGCTGAGATATATGGTGGCTCAACCTTTAATTAAACTTTGGCTGTCTTATGTGAAAGGACTCTTGAGTTTCTTGATGAAAAGAAAGAGCCAAAGAAGATGAGCAGGCCATGCAGGGTCGGGTCAGAGATTTCCCACTGGCCATAACTTCATTAGAAAATAAAACGATCAGAGCAATAAAAGTGCTTTTTATTTTTCGAAAGAAGCTTTTATGCAAATCCAATAACTCTCTCAGGGTGCCTGTTGCCCACAGAGATGGGAGGATAGAGATGCGTTTCCATAGCAATGGAAAGCCATTCACATATATAGCCATTTGTTTTCTTGGTATTATTCTCAACTCACAGCCTGGAGCAAGTTTTGGGCCCAAACTTACTGTGCATCAGCACACAGTCTATAAACTCCCCAAACGCACTCTCATTTGCCCAGCAGTGCTGTGTGTGTGAGTTAACGGTGCTCTGAGGACGAGCTTCGTCCTGATCTGTGCTGTGTGCTGTTATTAGGAGAACATTGATCTGAGGCACTTGCCACCACTTCCTGCTGATATTATCCTTTTCCTGAATGAGAGAACAATTGTTGGTGTAAGTGACTGTGTGTTTGAAAGTGAAGGGTGTGGTGACACTTTGCCTGTCCTCACATGCTGTTCTACAATCATCATCCAATTATATTACTCCATTCTATCAAAAGGGAGCATTTTAGATTATTAGTATTTTTTTTTTTTTGGAAATGACTTTTCTCAAAGTTGAAAAATTCTGTCATTGTGTAATTTCAAGCTTTGATATTGTATATTTTGGACTTGTGATGGAGGAATGAAGGTGATATCAAGCATAAAAAACACTAATTAGATATGGTCTACTTCTGCCATTTTTCTTCATCATTTAATTTAAATGTAATGTTACTTTTTAAGCAAAATAGCATGATATCAATGAGGTGATCAAAACAGATTTAAATTAGAGACATTCAATTATTTTTTTAAATAAATTAGACAGATTATGAATGGGAAAACTATAATATACATTTATCAAGTTGTTTTGGTTTTACTGTTTATTTATTATATATATATATATATATATATATATATATATATATATATATATATAACATATGATTATCTGTGGTTGCTATATGGACATGAAAAATGCAATCCTTAATCAAATATGTATTGGAAAAAATGGTATCACAAATGATCTGATCATCATGAAATAGTTTTTTTTATAAAATAAGTTTTATAATACATTTTGAATTGATCTGTTTGAGTCTCTTAACCATTTTATAAATTTTGTTGTGTTATTATGAACATAAATGGTACTCATTCTGCCAGATCATTCTACTTTAAGCCAAGACAAGTCACCATTAATGATATAGTGCTTCATACAATACAAATTGTGTCAAAACAGCTTCACATTGATAAATGGGGAAAAAAGCAGAACATCGATAATGAAAACTGTTCAGATTCTGCTGTAAAGGAGCTCTAAAAGACAATAGTTTCATTATTTAGCTCAAGTCAGTTCAGTGTCCGGTGTGCTCAGATAGGGCTGCATGATGAATAATATTTTAATTGTGATCATGATTTGATTCAGATTTTTTTATTTTTTCATGTATTAAAAAAGAAAAATGTTATATTATAATAATAATAAATAAGAGTACAGCACATCCTAGCTATTTTAAGAGATGGTTGAGGCTTACAAGAAAGTTTTGAAGTGGTACCATCACCAAGATAATTATTTTTTTAAATCTACACAAATACTGATTTTATTAATTTAATTTTACTTTATTTGGGACAATAGGAAACTCTTCAGCAGTGTCTTACCCTAGAGCATTGGTTCTCAACTGATTTTAGTAGTGAACATTAAGAAAATACTTTAAAGCTGCAGTCCATAACTTTTGCCTCTTGCTGTCCATGAACTGTTTGAATACCTGCATGTACTTGTGTGAATTATCTTGAGAAGCTCCGGGACGACTCCAGCGCATGAATCTAATGTTTTGAATTGAATGTGTAGCAACAGTCACCGCACCAGTGTGGATGTTCTGTATTTACAATCATTTGTATATAAGATAGGTTATTGTTGGGAAGACAGACCCAAATAAGACTTTTCACCGTATATTGCCATCAGTGTTAGGCTTACAAGTAACTCGAATTGTAATAATATAACTTTTTCAAGTAAACTAGTAATATTATTTTTAATTTCAAGAAAATATCTGAGTTTTCTTTTCAAAAGTAATGTTCATTGTAATCATTTTTTGACTGACAGTGCACTGTGTGAACATGATAATTTTACTGTTCTGTTCTAACTAAACTAATGGGTTATGTTATATTAATTCATCAGCACTCAAAAAACAGATTCAGTATTCATCTTAAATAGAAATGGAAACTAAACATGATATACAGATTGAAAGCCTGGATGTGATTTATTCTGCCTCTGTTTTGTGTGAATAAGGCTGCTGTAAATAATTTTATATTAAAACAATACAGTCAACACTCATATTTAAATTACATTTTGCTTAAAATGCATCAAATATATATATATAAATCATTATTGTTGCTATATGGACATGAAAATACAATATTAATCAAATATTTTAAAAAATTTCCCCAACACTGATTGCCATCTGAACAAGTAAGTAAAATAAGTTTTATAATACATTTTGAATTAACTGAGGAAAGCATTATAACCATTTTATAAATTTAAATCTACTGATCGGTTAGTTCATATCACATCAAACGTGGTAAATTATTATTATTATTATACTTCTCAAATGATTAATTTCAACAACATCAGCATTAATATAGTATAGTGTGTATTAATGTCAATACAAATCTGTGCAGTCTAATTAATTGTCATGCCATCATTGCATGATAAGAAATGATTCTGCTTTAGCTCAAAAGCAAATAGTCTTATTCTTGTGTAATCCCAGTGTACCTGTAATCAGAAGCATCATTAAAACTGGAATATAATTTAAATTAATTCACATGTTTGATAAACATATAATCCTTTTGGTTACATGTATCAAAAAGACATTTAATTATTAAATGTAATAAATAAGACGATCTGCTGATTCTCACCAATCTGAGGAAAGTCCACTCTTTGCGGTTACAGCCAACTATGTCCCTCATTTTCATTAGCTTTCTGTTTAAAATCACAGTCTGAAATAAACAGAGTAATTCCACGAGCGGTCCTCGCACCCTAATCATCACCGAAGCTGTTGGTGTTTACAAAGGGACTTTTAGATTAGATGACATCCCGCCATCTTTTGTTCTTCCTGGGATTGTAGCTTTAAAATGTCTCTGTTTGGAATCCGACAGTAATCTACTCTTATCCCGTCTCTGTGTTTCACAACTTTGAAATCCTCCTCGGCTGCACTTTAGCATCACAATGATGGGGTTGTCCTGCTGTCATGCTAACTCACTTAAGCAGGAACAGATGCAGAACAGTTTAGAGGCAGACGTTTACTCAGTCAGTCACAGAGGAGTCTTTAAGACACACACAAGCATTTACTTAGCAATCCAAAACAGGACATACCTCAGGACATGTGTTGCTTTTATATAAAAATGACTACAGATTTAACATAACCCTAACCATTTCTTTCTTACTTCAATATTTTATGTATTTATTTGTTTGTTTGTTTTTGATTGTTTGTTTTCTGTGAGATCCATGTGATTCTTTTTTATTTTCAATCTGTCACATACCTAACAATTTGTGAATCTTTATTTGACATAGTGAATTAGTCAGCATACAGTACAAACTAAATTGAAAATTAAGGTTTTATGGATTGGTTGGTTGGTAGAAGCTGTCCCCACAGAGCTTCTGAGCACAACTTTTATATAATATGTAATTAAATGAAAATTGAAAGAGTGAAAATATTTCCTTTTTTAGAGTTTAAAAATGACCTTCATATAACAAAAAAAGGAAAATGAAAACTAGTACAATTTTGTTTATAGTTTTCTCGATTGCAAAAACACAATTCATGAAACAATTCACCATTTTCTCACAACTACACAATCTCAAAACTACACACCAACTTGTGCAAACTTCAAACTGCCAGGTCAAAGTAAAACATTTTAGTCAAAAACACGTTCTCTTTTGTCATAATCTAATCTTTGGCCTCAGATGACACACAAACCTGTCAAATACTCGGACTATGTTCTTGTCTAGAGAACACTAGTGAGATCAATTCAAAACACTGTTACAAAAACGTGCGTTTGGGAAACAGTAGACATCTTGCTATTCAATGACTGTTACAGTCTGCAGCATAAATAGAAGGGTGCAGATACAGTAACATTCACCAATACAATTTAAGAAAAGTTTACTTTCATTACACTACTGTAAAGTTATCTTACAGTAGATGAATAGCACTAGAAGAGAAAAGTTCAAAGACCAAACAGCAGAATATATAGTATACACACTGAAATACTCTGTCAGTTACTGTACAGCAATAAATAAATAAATTCTGCATCTTCTGCATAGTTGCATTACAGTGTTTGTAATATCCTCGTTTGTTATACTATAGCAGATTCTTAGTCTTCTGATGAAATATGTTTCCTCCCCTATAGACAGTCAACTCTCAGTTCTGAACAAATACATGCAAGTACTTGGCTATAAATCAATTCAACAGTTAGGAGTTCGAGAGTGTGTGGTACAGTATTTACAGTACAAAGAACAGTGAAAGTCCTCTCGTCTGAAATACTGCTACTTTGTACTGCAAGAGTGATGTGTAAGATGAGCCTGCAGGCAGCTTCACTCATGGTCAGTCCATGCACAAGAACATCAACTATAATGCTTTGCATTTCATGAACAAATGAACTTTGACCTCATTCCCTTCATTTTTCTTTTCTCCTCCTATTCCTCTTTGTCTCCCACTATCAGGATTCATTTTCCAAAACACAATCAATCACCTATGTTCCAGTTCATATCATCCAGAGATTCTGACTGCTGTGTCATCAGTTTAGCTACTGAATGGATACATGTGTGCTATTTGTGTTCATTTTGTGATTCTTGAGGTAGTTATATTGTGTGTTTGTGTTTTCTGAATGAGAACATTGTTAAATCTGTGCAAAATTATGGTGTTTTTGTGTAGAGTTTTGCAGAAAACACTGAGCAAATTGGAGCGTGTGTGAGTGTGTAAACAGGTGAAATGTGTTATAAGTTTTAAAAAACGTGTCTTTGTTTCAAGAATTGTATGAATGGTTTAGAAAATTGTATAGAGTCTAGGCTACATTCTGTTAACACATTGTCTTGCATTTCTTTCTGATAATGCTATTATAAAGACAGAATTGGGTAGAGGAGAGCCTCCAGTGAGTGATGGTTAATATTGCAGTCCTCTGAGGTCACAGATAGCACTTTAAACAACGGCCTGACATCCGAGACCTCCCCACACATTACTCTCACACATACGACACAGTCACAGAAACACACAAGACAGAGAAGGACAAAACTAGAGAACGAAGGGTGCGATAAAGACTACTGTATGCTCCTACTGTATATCATGTCCTACCTACACAAATCCACTGCATACCTGTAAAATAAATCTAAATCTGACAAAACCAAATAATATAGTACTGAAAATCTGTCATTTTATTTTATTAAATCTTTATTTTATTGATTATTTAGGTTTTATTTCATTTTATATTATTATAGTTGTTTATTTTATTTTATTTGACTTTAAAATACGGAAATCATATTTTGAAATAATGTAAACTTAAAATTAATTACATAAAATATTCTAAATGTTGATTTTGTTTTTACTTTTTTGCAATTGAAAATGAAAAAAAGGAAGCTGTGGATGGATTATATGTGACTAGTTTCATTGTTCCTATTGCATCTCCTTAACTTTGCTCTATTTCCTTTAAACATCTCCCTGTCTGGCTAGTATTTGCTCTGAACTATGCCTAGAGCTTTGTATTACAAGCACTTCCTGGCATCAATGGAGGTGTTAGTTTGGCCTGGATGTAGAAACGGTCACAAAGTTACTCACATGGAGTCATGGTTTATTATGAATTTAGACACCTGGCAGTTGAGCAAAACACTCCAACTGAGAGCTTCCCTTAAATAAAATGGCTTCCGTAATTATTCATTATCTATGAAATATGTTTTTGAGTCATGAGAAGCCATTTTATCAATGTCAGAAAGATACCCTCTTGCATGCTTCTTTTTTCTTTATTCAATTACACGCACTCTCCCTCTCTTTCAAAGGTCAATTTAGCTGTCTCTTTTTAGACCAGTGATCTCACACACAGGGGTTAATTTCCTGCTCTCACCTGTCTCTCTGTGGGGCTGCAATAATGCCCCTGTCCACTTATCTTAATTACGTGTCAGTGAGCGTATCTGTGTGACAGTGAGGAGTGTGTGTGTGTGTGTGTGTGTGTGTGTGTGTGTGTGTGTGTGTGTGTGTGTGTGTGTGTGTGTGTGTGTGTGTGTGTGTGTGTGTGTTGCATTTATTGAATTTGGGACCTTTAATCTCCTCATCAGGATGGACTCGGAGTCTGTCAGGACCACTGTCGATGAGAAGACCATTCTCACTCTTTCTGTCTCTGTCTGCCTGTAAAGTAGTCTTACTGGCTCTGACAGCTTTAAAACTTTATTTGAAAATCATTTAAACTAAAATGGAATGTTTTAAAGTTCCACATTTTTTAAAATAATTTAATTGTAAAGCTGCATCCAAAAATGGCCATCAGTGTTAGTGTGTACAAATATTGAATCCCTGATTTTATAATCTTGAAGGCAGAATATGTTGATGATTTATTGTTCTTTGGCTTTTTGGGACTCAACATCCATCTGACAAGACTTTCTGCACTAATCCTTCTAATCTAATATAACATAATCTATTCTAATCTAATCCTGCAGGTCTACATTCAAAACGCTGACCCTGTCCGACCGTAACCAGCTTTCACTGGAAGTAGTTTTCTCGGTCATCTAGTTGTTGTATTATGGAAAAGCCAAATTCAGCACTCAACGGAATTTGACTTTCTGCAAGGTGTTCTATAGGCAGATTGGAAAACAATTGATTTTGTGGGAGACTGCAGATCGTATTGTTATTGGCCTAAAAGCACACGTTTTTGGGGGGAAACTAATGTAAGTGTATAAAATCAGCTCAGAATGTCAGTTATGTCAATATGACTCAATTACACTGAAACTTGTATAGAAACAGAGTGTCATTATATGTATGATTGTTATAAGTTTCATATAAATTTAAGATTAGATTCTATTTCATATATATGATAACCCCAGAAGGAATGTGAACACTTGCTAAATTAAAAAATGCAGAAGGAATTAAATTAAGGAAATTTAAAATGAAATGAAGAATTTTTTTTATAATTTATATAATTTAATAAATAATAATATTGTTCAAAGTTAGAAAATAAAAGTTTCTTAATGTCAAATATTTGTGGAACATATTCATAGCTAATATGATGAAATATAATGTATCAAATACAATGATAATTATACATGTCTAAACGTGTTCAAATATGTTTTGGGACATCTTTGGTATGTTCATAGCTCATTAGAGATGTAAAGTATTTGCTAGGTGAGTGTTTTCTTTGGTTTCACTGACTCTGTTTTATGGAAACATTTTGTGGAAGTATTTGTATGAAAAATATTAATGTATTAAATCTGTTATATACATAGTAAGAGAGCGCGTCTCTATGCAAAGTTAATGTATCAATATTTTATCATTAGGGGAATGCTGATTGTATGATATTCTCACAATCCCTCTGCCCAAAATGATATAATCTGCGCTTTGTTATTTTTACTCGAGTCCTATCAGGTTATTTTTATGTATCTTTGTCCACTAGAGGGGGCTGGCTGCTAGCAGGTAGATTCAGCTGTTGAAGTCTGGGTTGATTGTCAGTGCAATACATAAAAACATACTTAGAAACAGTGTGGATAGACAATTGTTTTACATTTTATAATTCAAAGAGGTTTATCTTCACATATTCCCTTGTAAAAAAAAAACTAACAAACAAAACAAGTGTGCATAATTGTATTGAACACAGGTGGTGTACTTAAAATCTTTAAAGTATATATTTTTTTAAACTGTAAATGTATATTAATGAAATGAATGCCCACTTAAGTGTACTTTCATGTTTTTTATGGTTTCAAATAACTTCAGAAAGACAGTGATACACTTTGCCTGGAAATGTAGTCCTACTCATTAAATCTTTAGGAAATAATTTCAAAAGGTGAAATTGAAACCTGCTACTTTTGCATGAACCAAATTAGAGAGGGAGTCAGTGTTGTTTAGTTGAAAAATGAATCATCATTTCTCTGAGTTGCACCTGGTGTGAACATCTGATGCTGAGTAATGAGTGAAGCTGCCAGTCGGACAGGAAGAAACCCAGCAGCTAACCGACAGTTCGAGCAATATCCAGAGCTGACAGAAAGACTGCGCCAGAATCTAAACATCTGTTTGCTTGCTGTCATTCATCTGTAACTAAACAGTGAGAGATTTAAAAAATAGCACAGGCTATTTCATTTTATATTTGAAATGCGAGTAGAAATGTTTCCTAAATTATAAGCAAAATCATTATTGTTTCTTCAAGAAAATCCTCCTAGAAATACATTTACTAATGGCCATACATTTTTATCAATTGTACTGAGTGCTGTGTAAATTATTATATCTGGATTAAATATCTGGATTCCAAAAACGTAGTAATTGTAATTAGATTATATTACATTTTAAAATGCTGGTAATTAGATTTACATGTTAAAATGCTGGCAATTAGATTACAGTTTATTTTTATAGATTGCATAATTATAATCACACAATTGCAGTAAATTATCTTCTTGTTTCTCTTTTAAATTTCCCCATCTAAAGAATTCTACTTTGTGTCATATTGTTTAGCTCTGAATATTCACAATATAGAATGGCCATGTAAATGTTATGTAAATTCATTTGCAATGCTTCTGAATTTGGAGACAAAAGCAACTCTCAGTCAATTATATCATGTATGAGACAAGTTAAAGCTGATTTATAACTGACAAAAATATTTAGAACCTGGAAGACTTTGATCAAATCATTGCTGTTTTCGCGTTTATTAATGTTCACATGATGCAGTGAATCCTAAACTTTTTTGACAGTCAAGCCCTTTTGAAAATAATATTTAAAAAAAAAAATGTAACGGCAAATTTACGTTCAAAGATCTCTGATACCGATTAATGGTCACATTGGCAAGCAGGTAAACTAAATATGTTAATTGTAAAAATGTTATTTAATTCATTCATTTTAATTTCACATTTGAATGATTTAATTTATTACTAGCTTTTCATCAGCTCCTATGGAATTTTTAATCATGTAATTTTAATCAGTTGCATACTACAGCTTGTAAGTAATCTATCTGGCACTGGCCATACATTTGAACATCAAGTTCTTTCACAGCCTCCAAGCATCTTTGACACTCCTGATCTCCACTAGATGTCCCCATGCTAACATAAACCACAGCTGTGGTGCTCTGGCACTGCTTAGTCCGGATTTCCTTTTGGAACGGGCCATTATTGGATCACAGTTCTCCTTAGCATCCTGCTACATCTCTTCCAATACTGTGTCAACTCTGTGTCAACTCTGATTCCACAAGAGGACAGTAACTTTTATTTAATATATTCACATTAACTCATTATTCACTCAGCATTATAAGGGTTAAATAAGGCTTATATAGTTAAGGGTGGAGCAGCCGTTTATTCAGGTGTTTCTTGAATTGTCAGCTATTCGGGTGGAGTTTGGAAGGTCATTTAACCATTTACAGACATGTTAATTTTGGTGGCCTGAACCAGAGATATCAGAGTCCTGCTTTTTTACAATAATGACCTTGAGCGCTTAAGTATAGCTGCTATTCCTTTTTCTCTGAAACAAAATGGACAACAAAAGTGTTCCTTATGATTTGTGCATGACCTTAGTCTTCAAATTTCCTTGACAAATTAAGTCACTATTAACTTCATGAAATACATTTTTCATTCACTCCATACAATTAGTTTAGTTACATTGGGTAAAACAGAGTATTTCTAAACGACAAGCTGATTCTCATGTTCTCAAGCTGATTGCACTTGTCAACGCATTGGAATATCTGAGCACTATTGCTATAATTAGTATATTAGAATCTCGCTCACTATGTCATGCACTGTTCCACCAGGACTACTGACACAACACATCACACACATAGTGAAACCGACTCCAGTCTGTTGGTTCTGGTTGAGAATTCCCACACCAGGAGTAACATATCAAGCATAAACACTCACACACAAATTAATTACAGGCACTAAATAATACATATGCATCTAAAGTATATATATACAGCTCTGAAGGTGACAAGAAGTCTTAATATGGTAGTCTTGACAGAGGTTAGAGGTCAGTCTCCTAATGCTCATTTAGGCCATGATCGAATCGTGTACATCTAAAGCAATTCAAAACCCGTTATCTCCACGTTTAACCAATTACACATACATAAACACATTGTCAAAGGTCAAAGCCAGCGGCTAAGATCTCTCATTTCCTTCACAAGCTTTTTGAAAAGCCACCACCCCCTACACTCTCAAATCACTTTCTTAAATCAAACACAGATGGCCACACACCCATCTCCTGTCCACCAATCACAGCAGAGGCGGGAGAAGACCCCACCTCCCGCTGTACGCAGAAGCCTGAAGGGTGACCGAGTGCACGTGGAGATGAAACAGCCCCTCTGTGCTGTAAATATGACACGCATGACAGTCATACCAAACATGCACACTTATACACACATGACAGGTTTCAGCTGCATGGATGGATACGGCTGCTCTTACGTAGTTTATAGCAGTAACTCTGAAAAGGGCCTTGGAATGTAGTTGGTATAAAGTAGCTACAATACATTCACATTTATGCATTTAGCAGATGCTTTTATTCAAAGCGACTTAGTGCTTTCAGACTATACAGTTTTATTTTTGTCAGTATGTGTGCTTCCTGGGAATCGAACCCACAACCTTTTGCGCTGCTAACGCAATGCTCTACCACTGAGCCACAGGAACACAATTCACCATGTAAGGTAAAACTAACTTTTTAGATATAAAAAACATTAAGTGTGTCATTTTGTGGTGTTTATAGTGAATAGACAACTATTTGTTAGCTATTCATAAATCAGCTATCCAAAAAATAGGTTTTGCGCCAGAGAAAAAAAATACAACAGGTCATTGTGAGTTTAAAGTATCAGATATAAAGTCATATGCATTAAATAAAGTATAGCACTGCAATTCTAGTAGTGTTGAAATCCTAAAACAAATATAAGTGGTTAGAGAAATAAAATTGCAATTGCCCTAACATAACATCTGTTATTAAAAACTACATTTCAGATTACAGAAGTTTAAAGAGCTGAATGTTGTTCAAAATCCTCCATTTAAACTAACAATTTACATGACTTTAGTAATTATACACTGTCACGGGGTGAAGAATCACACGACAAGGATTGAGTGATAAATACCCGGAGGGTGGATTTATTGTGGCCAGAGGGTAGTGCAAAGCAGAGGGAAAATCCACAAGGGTGCTCCGGTGCGGGTAGTGCTCTCTTCATCCTTTTCCAGTGCAGTGAGTCCGTGCCGTGCTTCAGTGGGTGCTGCTCGGTCACACGCTGCTATCTGTGGGCGAAATGAGATGGCAAGTAAGTGCTTAGTCTCATGGAGAAGTCTCTCCATGTGCTGGGTTTGCGTGGCTTATGTAGCCATCCCATGATGAGCCGCAGGTGTGTCCGATAAGCCTGTGATTAGGTCGGGCAGGTGTTCCTCGCCTGTTTCCAGGGCGACGCTGATGAGCTTCGGGACACGTCACAATACATATATAGTATTAACTCATAATTTATACACAATTAAATATTTTAGAACTTGGCAAAACATATACTCTTTATAAAATTGCCCATAGCATTTTAAGATTGTATTTATTCTCGTAACTTTTCCAGGTCTAGAAATCCGACTTTTAAAATGAAGCTACCTCAAATTTCCAAGACCACCTGGTTCTTCATTAAAAAATAAACAAATAATTTTTCAGTATGCGAGTTAAAATAAGAAACAGCTTGATTTTTAGTTGGCTTAGCTTATATTAAAGCTTATTTTCTAGTCATCTTAAAGCCCTAGAATAGAAAACCACTGGTTAAGAACCACTGCTTTACATCATTTTTATTATTGCACATAAAGCAGAGGACGAGACAGTCTGGCTGATACACTCATCTAATATCACATCTCATTGCACATTTGGGGCTAGAACCTGTTTTTCAATCAGTATTGACTGTGCTCAGTATACGTGTTGATGGGTAGCGATCGTGGCCTTGATCATTGAGTGCTGAGAATAGCCTTTCAACTCACAGTACATCATCAGGGGCCAACACGTTCTTGGTGGAAAATATGTGTGCAACTTAATTAGACAGTTAAATGGGATGTGTTGTACTACATTCTGTACTATTTAGAGCATGTCACATGCTTCTCACTCCACATGTGGAGACCTTAGTAACAGGAAAAAAGAGCACAACTTCTCTGCATGTCTCTGTTCAGTGTCATGGTGACACTTATGGTCCTATAGACGGGTATCTGTCTGTTGTAGTAAATGTTTATCTCTCGAACTGTATTGCACTTGATATTTATGTTGTACTGAGGGTCTTGTGATGCAGGGTTGGTGATTTTAAGGCTCAAATGATTCTACTATAAAGTAGGTCTCTACTGTGTTAATGTTTTTACTTGCATTTGACCTCGATGGACTGAACAGAAGCAATGCACTGGAAAAGATTTCCATGCAAAGGTGTTTTCCAGCCAGAGCCATCTCAATTTGGCAAGCTGTTTCAAACTCACCAAACAAACTCAAACACCAGTTCGTTCTTCAATTTCACTTGAAGTATAGCAGGGCCTTTAATCTGTATTCAATGGTAGTTTGAATCCAACTAAACAGCAGTGATCTCTCATCAAAAACATCAGCCTTTGGATGAATCATCCAGTACCATCAGAAGCATAACAACTTCTTACATGAAAAATAATTTCTAATACAACCAGATAAAAATAGTCATTTCACATTGTGATGTTCTTCTGCTAACGAATTCTGGAAATTACTTTTAGATAAGCAGAAGGGTATTAGAATGTACTTATTCAAGTTTAGCCAAGCCAAATGAAATCAGAGCAAGCCATCCACCCCATTGATGGCCATGACCGTATCCACAGTTGAGTATTAATCACATTATTCTGTTAAAATACTGCTCCACCCATCTCCGCTGATGATGCAAATATTTGGTTTGTGTACAGAAAAATAGGCTTCTGTTGATCATAAGTGGTACTGAAACAGGAGGAGATACAGGCGGTTTTCCTCATGAGCTGTAGGGGATGTTTTGAGAGGGACTTGTACAGAAAAGAAGTTCAGTGTGGATAAACAAGCCTGTGGGCTAGTTTGCTTGTGTTGTGGGTTAAAGTTCCCACCTCTGATCTGTTCAAACAGAGACAGGTCATTCTACATCTGCAGTAGTGAAAAAATAACAGATATAGGGAGAGGATTTGTGAGGGAACATGCTGGTTCTGGGAACTACGGAAAATATACACTCTCAGAACAAAACAAACCAAAAGATGTTTTGATACTTGAATTGTTGAAATTGACTGTTTTGTCAGTATGATGATCGTCAGTAAGGACTAAAACAACACAAGACAATGTGTTTCATTGTTTGGACAAAAAAAAAAATTTCCGATCATAATGCCAAATCCGCTATCTTTCCTTACAAATCAGTTAGGAGAGTAGATTAAGTTCAGTGGATTTAAACGTTGAAAATTGTGTGTACTGATGTCGTTCCACAGTTTAAATAAAATACATTATGATGTTCATTCATGTTTATTTTGAGCTTTAAGTAAATATAAAAAGATGATCAGTTCATGTGTGCCGCTTAGAACAGTATTCTGTCACAACACATTAATGAGCCACAAAACTGTTTTTATTGTTTGAATATTGTGTTTTATTGTTTGAAAGAAATTAAAGCAGAGTCCTTGTTTCAAACTAGAAGTAAACTGCTTTGTCTTGTCTGTCGGTATGTGGTCAGTTTCCTCTTTGCTCTACGATGTATTTATTACTGCGTGAGAATATGCTGTGTAGTGTGAGAGCGGCATGGCTTGTCGGACATAGCAACAGTAACTAAGGAAGGCGGGTTTTTGTGAAGGGTCAATTGCATGGATTTCTATTGAAATGACTGGATTAAGCCCACAAAAATTTACCGCCAAACAACAGTAAATCTCACTGCACCTTAAACCTACTACAGTATGTAGTGCTAACCAAAGACTTACACAAATTATGTTATCATTATGTGGTTCTGGCAATTCTTGACTTTGACTCATCGAATAATTATTCACCTGTGAAGTCTCATGGGTGTGCCCATGATCTTTGAACCCTGAAAGATGATTAAATCAGGATATAAATTATGCCAGTATCTATTTTGATATAGAGAGTGCAAGAAAAAGAGAAAGGTTAGCACATGATTAATTTATATATGCACTGAATGAATAATGGAAGTGCTTATTTTGAGCTGTGCTAACTCTCTAACTTAAGAGTAGTGTTTAAAATGTTATTCTTTGAATCAAATTGATTTGCACATGGATCATGGTATCAATAATGTTTCACATACCTGTAGTGCATGACTAGAGATTTGAGAGATTCCACTTGTATTGATTTCCACTCCTGTTTAAAGTTAAAATGCTTTAGAGGGGAGTTTCCTGGAATTTCAGCTTTTCCATCACTTCTGTTGCATTCTAC
This sequence comes from Gymnocypris eckloni scoliostomus, assembly GCA_027564155.1. Lineage (NCBI taxonomy): Eukaryota > Metazoa > Chordata > Actinopteri > Cypriniformes > Cyprinidae > Gymnocypris > Gymnocypris eckloni. Next base: position 15,927,155 of record CM050420.1, read on the forward strand.
AGACACTCAAAATGTAATAAAAAATATGGAATGTAAATAAACAATCACATCTAGATGTTTGGTAGGTGCTTTCTTTAAGCATGTTTCATCAAAACTGATCTCAAGGTGTGATATACAGGAACACACCAAGGGACAAAATGTCAGATCATGTAACAAATCCTGATCATTGCTGTCTAGCATAAACTAAAGACATGCCCACTATGTAAAGGTGAACCTTTGTAAACTGCAGGTCACACAAATGGTTTAGTTATTTTACAATATACAGTTTGGAATTCTGTGGTGAAGTTTAACTGTGGTGAAGTCACTGTGGTGAAGTTAAATTTTTTCTTTGCAAATGTAACTTTTAATGAATCTAAATGTGCAAAGTTTGGAATCTCAAGTGATTAATGTGTTATGCTGTTTATACAAACAGATTTTGCAAAGAGCTTCTGTTGCTTAAGGATGTATGTTCACATGTGTTTACATACTTGTGCACACCAGAAATATTCATATAAACAGAACAAGAGGTTTACCAAGACTTATTTTCATATTCTTCTTTCATTTCAGTGTTCTTTCAATGGCAATCTCTGATTTAGTATGAAGGAATTTGTTTTCTTTACTGCTGCGACTGGAGCCCATGTTTATTAACAAAAGACTAATTAATATCTGCTGGTGCAGCACAGCAATTTCACACGCTGTCAACTGGAAATTAAAGAAAGGGAGACAGCAGAATATCGGTGAGTACCAGGAAGATACACAGATATTACATACACCTAGACATCTTTTCAGTTTGCTTAAGCAGCAAACTTACATTAAAAAAACAAAAAAGTCTTAATATGAAGGATGTAAAAGTACGAAGAAACTGTACTTAAGTTAAAGTACAGATACTATGTCAAAATATTAGCCTACTCAATTAAAAATCGTAGCCGATACATACATAGGCCTAATACTTGAGTTAAAGTCAAAAGTACATTCATCTTAAATATTTACTTGGTACTTAAATATCTTTTTTTCTTCTCAATTTAATATATTTTATTTTAAGAATGTTTCGATGTTTACTTGAAAACAAAAAGTTTGAATGTTGAACAACTTTAAAAGTTAAAGTTACTTACTGTCTTATTTTTTCATAATTATCTTTTAAATTAAAGTAAAATTGCAAATAATATATAGCTTCAGCTTTAACGAGTCCCGGTGAGGTTTTAACCTCACGGTCAAACTAATAACTCCTTTCTTGTGTCCTTGTAACTGGAGACTATTGCACCACATAGTGCTCGTGCAGCAGTTGTGCGCATGTGCAGCAGGGATTCTATCAGAGTCTAGCGGATGGAAATCTCGCCACACACATCCACGGAGCCATTCAGAGCTCTCCATGCTGCTCAGTGAACCGGGGACGCACACCGCAGACGGATAACGCGAACTTACAACCGGAGTTGGTGAATGAAAAGCGCAGGTATGTGTCTCATGTGTGTAGGCTATTTGCAAGCGAATTGTGTGGACAACTTGGTCCTACTGGAGAGAGAGGGGTCCATTTAACTGCGCGTCCTGAACTTCAATACAATGAATTAACCTGAACTCTGGAGGCTGCACGCAACACTCTCTTTGTGATAGCCTCTCAATGTTTCGGGTCAGTTACATCATTCGCGATGTCGTAGTAGGCTACGCACATACTTGTGGGTTGAGACATTGTGCCGTTTTGAGACAGAGTGAACACGAGGTTTGTAACCCACTATCATGGGAAAAGACCCTTCTCTTAGAACTAAGAAGCATATCTCCATTGTCACGTTGGTCGCCCTTTGAATCTATCGCTAACGTTACGCGCGCGTGTCATGCGCTCACGTGCGCAATGGAGTGATGATACTAGAGGAACTAAAAAAAAGAAAAACTATTAGTTATTAAAACTTAACGTTATTTTATCATTTTTATTATTTATTTGAATATTGAGGGTTATTCTGAGGTATGAGAATATTATTGTCTGGACCAAAACCTGCTGAGATGCCTAACGTTGCTAAAATATTTACAACACAGCCCTGTGCAGTTTGTTAGGGCATATGGTGCCCTGAAATTCCGTCTAGGCAAGCATCTAGATTTTTGAGACATTGAGTAGCTTTCTTTTCAGAGAAAATTTATTCATTTTCAACATTCAACTCACTAAGCAACTTGTAGATGGAAAGTGTAAGGAAAAACACTGATGGCCTGACTTCAGAAGCCCGCTAACGTTACTTGCGATGAGCTAAATTATAGATCTTCTTGCATTCCTGAGAGGAAACACTTTGAACAAACAAATAAAAAAGTTCTAAGCGAACTCCACTCAGCTTCACTTGTATATTTGGGTTTGAAACGCCAAAACTAAAATACTAACTATGAAAGTCATTTTATATAGACAATGGATTGTTTTAAAGATAATCTGATTTAGTTTATCAGCTTTGTATTCCAGGTTAAAGTTTTGACGTCTATGATGATGTTGCATCATGAGCTTTTTGGTATCATCAAGCTAAGGTTAAATGTAGGTCACCTCCGATTGAAGGTGACCTACATTCATTGAAGATTGAAGGTGACAGATTTAGCTCCTCACATTACTCAATGTAGGGCTAGCATGGGAAAAACAATGACTGGTAAAGAGATATCAGAGAGGTCAAACGGTGGAACACACTTGGTGCCACTTACCTGTGGTACCTGTGTGGTAAAAGATACAGACATGTATTTGCATGCAAGAAACCTGATATGAATGTATTGAGTCTATGTAAAGTGGATTCAGGCATAAGATAAAGGTTCCTCTAACCCTGTATCTAAAAACAGTACTTTAAGAAGAGCAACTTATCCGTTGCATATCAGTAGTATCATGTTCAACTTTTTCCCCCATTGAGAGCCTGACGATAATCTCCCATCAATGAAACTGGCTCTGTAATGTTTTGCAGTCATGTTTGCTTAAAATCCCATTTGACTGGGGTGTGTTTGTGTTGTTTGATGTCCATTTCACCGATGTTACATTCACCATGATTTGACAAAGTTCAACAGTCACGTCTGATTTGTAAAAAAAAATCACACAAGGACAAATGTTGAGGTTGTGGAAGGGGGAGGAAAGGGTTCAGCATTCCACAGGGGTCACAAGACCGATAAAGAGCACACAGTTCAATTGATTTGTGTAAGGTTCCAAACTCTTAATCTATCACACAGTTATGGCTATTATATTTCTTTACAGGTATTGTTTAGTGAAGTTTGTTGCTAAGACAACCACAAACTAATTATAGTTTCATTCTGTGATAGTTTGGCAGATCTACACTTATTGTGTCACATGCCGTGTTCAGTAGTGGTTTGTGTGTGTGTATGATTATGTGTCCTTCTATGAGGTGGCAATTGAATATGACAGAAAGGTCATTCTATTGTTGGATAGCTATGCTGCAAACTTAATGTTGCATGTCAGAGGTTTCGACTGTGTCCATTCTTTGAGTAGATGGTTGTGCCATTCAGTCTTGGCTGTGGTTGTGAGTGTATTGGGTAACTTAAAGGTTGCGGTTTGATGAAAAAATAAATTCAAGATGAAATACTTGATTGATTTATTATGAGCTTAAAGACAAGACTCCACACATTAGTTAGAGGGTGAGAAATCAATTTGGAGAATGGAAAGTAAAGGAAATGTAAAGCAGGACATTTGAATAAGAATGGAGAGCAAGGAAGGTGTGTATGGCTTGGGGCAGGTCTGTCTGGCTATTCCACTGTTCTCCTGGTGATGAATGCTATTTCTTTTGAGATGCGAACACACTCTTGTCAAAATTGCTAAAGCAGTAGTTCTCAACCTATTTGACTCTAAACCCCCCCACTGTCCCAAATACTATTCGTAAGCCTCGTGACTTTTCACATTGTTTGTGATTTACTGGATAAGCATTTTTATACACTTTATTTTAAGGTGTCCTTGTTACAGTGTAAATATACATTTAAGTACTGAGTAATATTAATTAACTACATGGTCTTACTACATGGTAAGGGCTAGGATTAGTGTTCAGTTTAGGGTTATTTGCATAATTTATCCTATTTTTGTACATTATTGTTTACATATTAATTGTATAGTTAGTACATGTAACATATTTAACAAGGACACATTACAATAAAGTGTTACTGAATTTTTTCAGTGCATTTTTACATGTCATTTCAATGAATAGAAACTTAAATGTTTTCTTTCTGTTCCTCCAACAAAGCTATTGTATGGCTCAAGAAAACTTTAAATAAATCAGGGAGTACTTTTATGAAAGTCTTTGTTGCATTTTTGATTTGAAGTTTAAAGCTTCAGTCCCCATTTATTATCATTTTCAACGTAATTGTCATATTTGGGTTAAAATATAGCTTTAACTTGCAGCTTCTCCTCACATGTAGACGTTTAGTGTGCATTAGTCAAATGTTTCCTCGTCAGAGCCCTGAGGAGACAGATGTTGTGAAGTCAGAAACCAATGAATGACGGGGGAGTGTTTAAACCCACCTCTCAGGCCTCAAGACTAGGGCAGTCGTGGCCTAATGGTTAGAGCGTCGGACTTGGTTGTAGGAATGGGTCACGATTTTCGAATATTCGATTAGTCAATTTAATTATAGAATATCGATTAGGTTATGCGATTATTTTCTAAAGGTGTACACTACCCACACTGGGCGTTTTGAACCGTGCCCGAGTGTGTCTGAGCCCCAAAGCCCTGTTCGTTTGACTGATGTGATCACTCCGTGCCGCGCTCGGACGCGGTTTGTTTAGCAGGCTGGCTTGGCCCGGCTTGGTTGTAAGAGGTGGGCCAGACTCGGTTTAGTTGGACTCTGGCGCGGCACACATGTAGTGTGAGCGCTAACCGCGCCGAAGCACGGAACTTCTGATACATGCAGCCTGATTGCGTGAACAATAGACCTGTTAAGCAATATATTGTGAGAGGGCTATTAGTTACAGCGTCCCAAACAACTAAAAATAATAAATTACAAAGTTAGCAAAACGATGGACTCCACTGCGCTGAGCCAGAGAACTTCTCTGCCACCTTCACGTGCTATCAGAAACATCCTGTTTCCCACTTATGAAGTCGTGACGAGCTCGCTGCATTCAATTTTTTTTGTTGAATGAATAATGTAATATTCCACTGGTTGATAACCATAAATATTTATGTAAAAAATATTTGTGCTGTTTTTCGTGTTAAATGTGAAGAATGACAGGTTGGATGCCACAGACTTTATTTTTTATTGGTGGAATATACAGGTGTAATTTTCACATTAACTTCACGCAATGTAACATGATTTTATTATTGTAATTTGGACTTTATTCTTAAAATATGACATTAATCTTATTTATTTAGTTATTTATTTGAGAAAGATAAACTGATCAAACTTGCGTTGGCCGCTTGGAATAAAAAAAAAAACTTGAATTTAACAAACATAAAATGTTCCAATCATATTTCTGAATTAAATGAATAAAGAAACTAAACAAATTAATGACCACTTTGCTATTAAAAACCAAACAGAACTATTTTAATGGTCGCAAAAGCAGATTTATAATGTTGGGGAGAGATAGAGAAAGACACAGGCTCTGGTCGGACTCGGGCGGAGAATTCTGATAAGCTGCAGGGATCTATATTCATTCCCTAGTTCAATTAAAAGTTCCCCGGACTAATTGTGAACAGATTGCACTCCTGCCTTCTTCCCGAGCATGTGAACATGTTCATTTAATATATGAAATAAATTATTGTTATAAAGACAGACGTTAAAATAATGTTCACATAATAAGCGCCGTCATTCAGGCTGTTCACAAGAGAGGTCTGCTTCCCTTTCGGGTTTCGGGTCGCGTTAATATTTAATGGATAGCTTCGGGCTCGGGTTTGTAGCTAAACCAAAACTATATGCAGGCTACGCTGCTTTCATAGACGCACGCGCACACACATTATTGCACAGATATCAGAGATCGTGCAGCGCACAAACAGCACGGGAACTTTTTCTTAGTAAAATAGCTTCGATAGGCTACTGACTCGCAACATTATATTTCTCTGCAATGAGGAGGTAAAATCGTTTTTGAAGTAACTAAGCCTCATTGCTTGTAGAGAGAGACGCGCAGATGCAGGTGCACATGCATGCGCAACTTACCTCTCTCTCTCTCGCTAATTCAAATAAATGATTATAAATATATATATATGAAATAGGTTATTGTTATGACATACGTTAAAATTAAAGTTCACATAATAAGTGCCGTCATTCAGGCTGTTCAAAATATGTTTTAGCGCGTAATGTTTTAAGAATGATATTCTGTTTAGCATAATATGTTTTAAGCCTAATATTCATTAATTAATTAATCAAACGGTTACGTTTTTTTTTTTAATGTTCATGCTCATTTTTAAAATATAAATGTCCTAACCTTATGAGCAGTTGATAATCGACGGACTGTTCTGTTAATAAATACCTCATTCGGTTTTGTTATATTAATGTTTCAGCAATCATAAGTTATGACCATTAATTGGCTCAGGTTAAGATAGACTATTCTCTAATTAATTAAACTGTTATCTTACAGATTAAAAGCCTGAATAGTTTCTCTCCTTCTCTCTCTCTCTCTGTATGTGCGAGTGTGTGGGTGGGTGGGTACATGCACGGGAGGGGTGCGATTTTCGAATAGTAATCGAATAATACCCAGCGATTATCGAATATTACTTTTGCTTAAAATGCCCATCCCTACTTGGTTGTGGGTTCGAATCTCGGCTCTGGCAGGAATTGTCCACGACTGAGGTGAGACCCTTGAGCAAGGCACTGAACCCCCAACTGCTCCACGGGCACCGCAGTGTCGGCTGCCCACTGCTCCAGGTGTGTGTGTGCACTTGGATGGGTTAAATGCAGAGAACACATTTCACTTACTTGTTACTGTGTATGTTACATGTTTCACTGTTAATAATCGATCAGGGTCATAAGAACGGTTCTCTGTGAATTGAGCAGAGGTGGAAAGTAATGAATTACATTTGCTCGCATTACTGTAATTGAGTAGCTTTTTTGTGTACTTCTACTTTTTAAAGTAACTTTTAAAATCTGTAATTTTACTTTTGCTCAAGTATATTTAGTTTGAAGTATTGTACTTCATTACATTTTAAAACACATTAATTACTGAGTAAAAAATAATAGCTGCCTGGAAACTACTGCAGCAAATAATGGGCAGGAGAACAAACTGGTGCTAAAATCACAAGAAAGATGCAGACGGACTAGACAGGCTTTAATGGTGCAGACCCAGCTGAAAACCAAACCTGTCGTATTCTGCTGAAATTGAACTCTAAGGAAATGAAGTGAACCCCTGGCCATATATTCATGCTCGATTATGCAGTAAGCTGTGTTTGCTTAGGGAGACCAAACTATAGCTTATAAAATCTTGGCATCGCCCTTCACAAGGATGTAGAGGTAAGGTAAATACTTTGTTGCATTGGTGGTTAAAATGAAGCTTTGACAGTTTAGCAAAAGTTTTTGCACAAATTAGACAAAAATACAGTGGTGCAAGGTGTGTGGTATCATCTGCGATAATATTGTAATTGTTGTTTTAACGATGGGCGATTTGACATCATTAGTATTTTCCCAAAAACCAAACAAAACACTCAGAGTGCCGTGAAGTCTAGTAGATTAGACTAGTGCATGCGCAAGCATTTGGAGTGCTTTCTTTCAATGCGTGCTTGAGTCTGTTAAAATGCGTTTAGAATGATCACAAAATTCAAGATATAGGGGAAGAAAATGTATATATTTATATCATTTCATTTAGTAAATTTCTCCAATAATCAGCATGATTACATATAATATATATATTTTTTACAACAGTTCAATATACAATAAATCAATTAAGTGACTTGCGTTATAGACACCAAATTGCTGGTTTTTGGTCTATTTCGACAACAAAAATCATACCAAACACAGCCACCATACACAGTTTTGCATCTCTGAGCGCATGGTGTTTTGTTCCTGACTGAATCAACCGTTTAAATGATTCGGTTCAATCATAATTACTCACTTATTATTAACAGTAAATTGGTGACACTTACTGGCAGTTTTAATTTCACATGTAAAGTATCTTTTTATTTTTTTTATTATAATTTATAATTTCAAATGAGTATTCAACGTGTTATGTCCTGTATATCAAAACATTATTTCTGTATTTGTAACTGCAGGTTAAATGCATTCATGTCAGTGTAAATACATCTAAATGCCACTTCAGATGAAGCTTCTGTGTTTCCTCTGCATTGCAAAGATGAATTTTGTTGATACTGATTTAATTTGCCTGGTAATAGCCAAAATGTCTTATTCTAAATAACTGATTCCTTTAATTAAAAACAACTAGTTTGAGATTTATAGGCCCATCCAGGTGTGTCAAACTCAGTTCCTGGAGGCCGCAGCCCTGCAGAGTTTAGTTCCAGCCCTGCTCCAACACACATACCATGTAGTTTCCAAATAAGCCTAAATTATTAGATTACCTGGCTCAGATGTGTTTAATTAGGGTTATAAACTGTGTAGGGCTGTGGCCCTCCAGGAACTGAGTTTGACACCTTTTGCCTCCCTCCCACTGTTATGTAATTTTTACTCAGAGTAAATTTTAAATGAGCTACTTTTTACTTTTACTTGAGTAGATTTTTAGATTTGTACTTAAGTAAAATTGTATTAATGTAATGGTACTTTTACTTGAGTAGAATATTTTCGTACTATTTCCACCTCTGGAATTGAGTAATTGTGGGTCCACTCCTCTATTAGATTTCTATCAGGTGTTATACAGAACAGTTAACTGTTTTTAGAAGCAAATAACTTGTTTGAATGTGTGTGTACTTTGTTTGTGTGTATGACTGAATAAAGTAATTCAATACCATCCATACTACATTGCTGATAGGTTCAAGGTTCAAGGTTTCTTTATTTGTCACATAATAAATTATACAGTGTATAATCAAAAGTGAAATGTAGATCAAATCAGGTCCGCTCAGTGGACAGTGCAAAGAATAAAAATTATATAAAAGTAACAACACAAGAGCATATATATAGGTAAAAAAGAGAAATAAAGAGTAAAATGTGTAATAGAATAAAGAAAAGTGCAAAACAAGATGTGCAAGACAAGTAAGATGTGCAAAAACAAGTAAGATGTGCAAAAACAGTTTATGGGACTTAATAAATAGTAATATAAACGAGAGGGATGTGCAAACGGGTTGTACTGGGTATGTACACATAGCAGCAATACGGATGATGAGAATATGAATGGTTTTATTTTTTTTGATAGTAAGAGAAGAGGGACTGTGAAAAATGCCATCACCTTGACCGACTTTACAAGGCCTTTGGCTTCAATGAACTGTAAAACCTGTAGTTCATACGCTATTCAAAATGAATGTCAGCAAAACTTTGCAAGTGCAAATCTGGTTTCTGATCAAAGGCCACACAGTATGTAGCAATGAATTGATTTCATGCTTGATTCACTTGTTATCTGTCACATAGAAGTTGGGCGTTCTCTGTCAGATTTCTGGAGAAGAGGAAATGGTGTTAAGATTTCTAAAGGGTTGTTGCAAAAATATTCCAGAAATGAAAATATGTCAGAGTAGTTTTTACTCATGTTGTTATTGCATATTCTTCCTTATGCTTTCCTTTCTACCGTGGAGCACCAAAGGAGAAATTTAAATACTGTTCTGGTTCTTTTCTATATAGGCCAATTATATTCTATACATTTTTTCATATATATGAAAATATCTACATAAGTGTTCTGAAGCCACACAAAGGCCATACATGATTCGTTCATGAATCAATTATCTCATTAGCCCAATTAAGGCAGAGTATTTTCAATAAATAAAGACTTACATTTACATATGTTCAACAAAAAATGACAGTATGGGTTCAGAAGTCTTGGAATGTAGTGATACATTAATACTGGTTTGGCTTTTTTGAACCTTCAACACTCCTTTGTGATTTGTTATTTGTGTGTGCAAGTCAGTCATGCAGATTTGGAATGACATGAGGATGAGAGTAGTTAAGTCTCACTATTTTAATGTTCAATACATCCTTCTCTACTGTCAAATAAATTTTGCCACGATGTCTTTAACCTAAAGGATTGCGCTTGAAGGTCTTGGTATGCACTTTCCCCTGACTTTTTGACTTGTAAATGACTCACCATTAACGCTTGTAAATTCCCAGATCAAGACGTTTCAAGAAACATTCACTTCCTCCTTTTGAGATGCAGCCAGCTTTCATCCATCTATTGTCTTTTGTTATAAGGTCATTAAAGTGAGGGTTTACACCACTAATAATGCATGTATAATTTATCAAGGGGTGTCCAGTTAACATCTGATTTTTTTTTTGCTATTTCACATTATGTCTTAACTTTGGGCAGTCCAGTTATTGAGTCATATAATGGGTCAATAACATTTCTCCATCAGTAAAAGGTAAAATAGTGAATTTTGTATTGTGGGATACTGTATCCCCCACATTTCTGCAAATGTCAAATAGGTTATCTCAGGCCCCGTTTACACTAGTGCGTTTTCGTTTTAAAATGCATAACCTTTGCTACGGATACGCCTATCGTTTACACTACTCCGGTGTTTTCAAGGTCGAAAACGGAGACTTTTAAAAACGCTGCAGACCCCATTTTAGTTTGAAAACTCCAGGGTAGCGTTTCAGTGTAAACGGACCAAAACTGAGACTTTTGAAAAGGATGGCTTGACTGCCGACATTCGCTCTTCGTATCCTTGACGACTGTGTAAACAATAACATTATGCTCATTATGTACCCATAGATATATATAAGTAGATTCCCCATTCGACCGCTCCAAGCACTCGGACGTGTCTGTAATCTAAATAATAAGGTCTACCTATACATATCTGTGGTTGTACCTGCATGAATGGTCATTGGTCATGTGACATGCTTTTTCGGTTGTGTAGTGTAAACAGAGATTGTTTCTGAAACGCTGTAGAAACGGCAGTGGAAAGTTGATCGTTTTCATTCTTAAACGCTGTTTTAAAACAAAAACGCACTAGTGTAAATGGGGAAAATAAGATAGAAGAAAATTAGAACGTTAAACACATTTTGAAATTCAGCAATAGTAAGAGTAAACATAGGCAATTATAATAGCAGCTGTAAACTGGTTGAACAATTAGCATATATCTATAGCATTCAGAGCTCTAGACAGCTATAATTGGCCATTATTAAACCCTTATTGTATATACTATAATATAAGTTTGTGCAATACAATTTATTATTATTTTTGCTGCTAATTTATTGTTAGAGCTGAGATTGGTGTGCAGTACGTACTGTATAACTTCTGTGCTTGATTTCCATTACCATGCTTGAATTATTGTAATCCGCATTTGTCATTCCATTGCGCCTCAGTTAATTTCATATTTAACCTGAATTGTCATTTTTATTGGTGGTTTTTATATTATTGTTTGCTTTGTTGTTATATAATTTGTTTCAATAGGTATATATTTATTTAATTCTATTATTACTACTATTAATTTATTTATTAATTCTTTCTTTCTTTTCTTGAGAGCAATTGTAATATGGCAAGCAATTTCCCTGTGGGATTAATAACGTTTTTTGAATCTTGAATTGAAGTGAGTGATCATTAATTTTTTCATGTCATTCATTTTTTTCTCTTATTTAATTTTCCCAGCCGTTTCAAATTGTATACTGTCAGTGGCCTTTTTGCGCTGCTGATTATAATTTCCAGGAAGCTGCATTTGGTGTTTACAGATGTTTTGATGAAGGTTGAATTGAAGGTTTATTTAGATTCACTACAGCAATTTATTTAAAATTCTTGGGGTTTTGTTTTTCTTTCGAGCATCTCAGAAATGCATACTCATGTCCAGCATAATTAAAGCTTTAGGTTTGATGATGAGTTTATTCTCTGTGATCTGTTACAGTCAGTGTCAGAGAGGACTGGAAAATCCACTTCTACAAACTTATGTGAACCATTTGGAGTTTGGGCTAAGTGTCACCTGCGTAACAGATGGAGGTTATAGATTGGACACAGTGTTTGAAATGTCATTTGTTTCCAGTTGATTTAACATTATATACAAATTAACCTTGGCAGATAGATGCTAACTAGGGGTTGACCGATTATCGGCGCCGTTATTAAGCATTTTACCGATTATCGATATCGGCCATTTTCAAAACCGATTTGCCGATAATTATTATTATTTTTTATTTTATTTTTTTAATAATGCAAACAAACATACTATTTACAGGTGACATTATTTATTGGTGAATAAATAATACAGGTGAAATTATTTAATGTTTAAATGCACTATTTGGCTCGATGCAGCCTGTCTGAGCTCAACACTCTGTGAGAGTGAGGCGATCTCTCAATCTCTGGGAGCAATCTCCGCCCATCGCTCATCTGATATGTAGAGAGTCACGAGTCCGACCAATCAACGCGGATAACTGAAGGCAGTCTCACACCGAAAGCACTTGCTAACTGGAGCTGCCTCAGTGATCACGCATCAGTTGTCTCTCAAAGGTAAGGCAGCAGCAGACGTTGCTGAAGTTGCAATAAATCACAATCCACTATGATGTCCGCGATGCGGAAAATGCGGGCGGAATCGCGGAATGCAGTCATATAATGGAATTTACCGTATAACGAGGAATGTCGCGGAATGTGTCGAAGTTTGGATGAATTAATCAAAAGTAGGTTAGTACACTTAAATCGACTCGCGCTATGGACTAGTATCTATAAATATTAAGCAGCAAAAACACTATTTAAATATGAATCCTGCATGTTCTGCATCTCTGTTAATGAATGACAGATGTGCGGTTTCATTTACTGCACACATACATACTGAAGCGCGTGATGCTCGCGGTGTTTTCAGCATCTGCCGTCTCACTAAATGAGGAACATGAACAACATCCCCAGAACTGCTCGGAGAGTCACTTCATGAGCATTTGACCGTTTCATTTGAGTAAAACAATCGTCATATCATATATACATAGGCTACAGAAACCTAAAATGTCCATGGCAACCTGTCAAAATATAAGTTCGGTTTAGCCGAATATATTACTGTATACGTAATACAACTACAACAATTATTACAACTTTTGTTGAGAATAATAACACAATACGCTATTTCTTCCATGTTTTAATTTTAATAGTAAACTCATTTGTTTGCCAAAAATAAAGTCTAACTCTCATTTGATTAAAAGATAAATTAAATTAATGTTTTATGCCTTCATTTGCACTGTACTGTAAATTAAAACCAATGGAAATGTTGTTTTATTAACAGTTTTCAGAATTAAAGACATGTTTAAAAGCATTTAAAGAACTTTTTTGTCAGAGCTCGTGTTATTATTAATTTTGGCATTAATTTTCATTTTTACACCAGACACGTATATCGGTTCAAAATATCGGTTATCGGTCTACTTGGTCTGTAATAATCGGCATCGGCCCTGAAAAACACATATAGGTCGACCCCTAATGCTAACTTAAAAGTCCATACATAGTGTTTATGATAGTTGCTCATGTAGATGTCTGGGGATATAAAATAGTAGTACTAGCATAAAATGCATGCAGTAAGTGCCAGTAAGAACAAGGGATGTGCATTGTGGTAATAAATCTGGTCGGGACAGCTGCGGCAATGCAGACCTAGACTGCTGTGATGCAAGACTCTCGTTCGTTCAGTGCGTTGCATTTAGCAGCCGCGTTCAGTTTTAATTTTAGTGTCCTCTATCTGAACGAATTTATTTTTATTACTATAAAAACAATCTAAACGACGGTGCCACGGTGAGCAAGTGATGTAACAGTGTTGCGGCTTAACACCAGTATAACCGTTGTCACGTCTATCACGGCAAGCCTACTTCACTCTGTTATTTATTTACTTTATAACAGTAAATAAATATCGGTTCTGAATATCGGTTATCGGTTAAATAAACTAGAAATAATCGGTATCGGTTATAAAAAATCAATATCGGTCGATCACTAATTGTATGTGCCAAATTCTTTTTATTCCTGACCTGTACTCGCATTGATCTTCTCTACCCAGGACACATTAAGGTGAAGGTCAAATTATATTTGTTGCGTACTGAATAAAAATGATTAAAAAAATTTAATCAGGCCGCTTGGAAACAATTCAGCAGATAAACAAAAATATTTAATCGCTGAGAAAATGGGTGCTAAATGACCACAAAAGCACTGCACAAAACAGTGCAGCGCCAAAAGTTGCAATAATGGTAAGCAATATTCAATTCACTTATATTTATGATACACCCATAAATCTATCATAGTTAATGAAGCCCAAGTGTCACCTACAGGCCTATTATGTGAAGTGTAGGCTTTCGAAATGGTGACGTGGAAGGACTTAATTATACCATTTTTGATAATTAAGCAGCATTATGTCTTATGCTCATCAAGCCCGCATTTATCTGATCATAAATACTAAGAAAAAAACTGTAATATTGTGAAATATTATTACAATTTAAAATAATATTTTCTATATTAATATACTTTAAAATATTATTTATGTGATCAAAGCTGAATTTTTAGCATCATTACTCCGGTCTTCAGTGCATGATCCTTCAGAGATCATTCTAATGTGCTGATTTATTATCAATGTTGGAAACAGTTGTGCTGCTTATTTTTATTTAAAAAATATATATTTATTTTTTTGGAACCTGTGATAGGTACTTTTTGGGGTTCATTATTAAATTAAAAGTTTAAAAGAACAGAATTTATTTAACAATTTTCTAACAATATCAATTTTTACTATCAGTTTCTATCAATTTAACAAATCCTTGTTGTTTAAAAACTAATTTCTTAAAAAAAAAAAATACTGACCTCAAGCTTTTGAACAATAGTGTATTACAACCGTAGTATTGTTACAAAAGTTTTCTTTTAAAGAAATGCTGTTCTTTTTTTTAACTTTTTATTAATTAAAGAATCCTGAAAAAAGGAAACCTCAACCTATCTCAGGTTTCCAAAATGTATAATAAATCAGCATTGCATAAAATGCATTTTAAAGTATATTAAAATTTATATCCAATAAATGCAGTCTTGATAACTATAAGTGAATTATTGCAAAAATAGTAATTTATTCAAACTTTTGACCTATATATACAGTGCTCAGCGTAAATGAGTACACCCCCTGTGAAAAGTAAAATTTTAAACAATATCTCAATGAACACAAAAACCATTTCCAAAATGTTGACAAGACTAAGTTTAATATAACATCTGTTTAACTTATAACATGAAAGTAAGGTTAATAATATAACTTAGATTACACATTTTTCAGTTTTACTCAAATTAGGGTGATGCAAAAATGAGTACACCACACAACAAAACTACTAAATCTAGTACTTTGTATGGCCTCCATGATTTTTAATGACAGCACCAAGTCTTCTAGGCATGGAATAAACAAGTTAATGACATTTTGCCAGATCTATCTTTTTCCATTCTTCAAGGATGATCTCTTTTAGAGATTGTATGCTGGATGGAGAGTGATGCTCAACTTGTCTCTTCAGAATTCCCCATAGGTGTTCGATTGGGTTCAGATCAGGAGACATACTTGGCCACTGAATCAATTTCACCCTGTTCTTCTTCAGAAATCCAACAGTGGCCTTAGATGTGTGTTTAGGAGCATTGTCATGTTGGAAAAGTGCACGACGACCAAGGGCACGGAGTGATGGTAGCATCTTCTCTTTCAGTATAGAACAGTACATTTGTGAATTCATGATGCCATCAAAGAAATGCAGCTCCCCGACACCAGCAGCACTCATGCAGCCCCACATAAGGACACTGCCACCACCATGTTTCACTGTAGGCACCATGCATTTTTCTTTGTATTCCTCACCTTTGCAACGCCATACAGTTTTGAAGCCATCAGTTCCAAAACATTTATCTTGGTCTCATCACTCCAGAGTATAGAGTCCCAGTAGTCTTCATCTTTGTCAGCATGGGCCCTGGCAAACTCTAGGCGGGCTTTATGTGCCTGGGCTTTAGGAGAGGCTTCTTCGTGGGCGGCAGCATGCCATTCCTCTGCAGTGTCGGTGTCACGGGAAATAGTCACCCCAGTTTGGCTTTCTACTTCTTTAGATAACTGCAGTGAACTTGCATGTCGATTTTCTTCAACCCTTCTCATCAGAAGACGCTCCTGACGAGGTGTTAACTTCCGTGGACGACCTGGACGTCTCTGTGAGATGGTTGCAGTTCCATCTTTTTTAAATGTTTGTACCACTTTTGCTACAGTATTCTGACTAAGTAAAGCTTTGCCGATCTTCTTGTAGCCTTTACCTTTCTTGTGTAAAGAAATTATTTTCTTTCTCAGGTCTTGTGACATTTCTCTTCCATTTGGTGACCGCATGAAATGGGAAGGGGTTTTCTTTAAGTAGCACCCTTTTATAGTCAACTGTCACCTGTGTAATGAATAATTAGACTCACCTATTGTAATAATTAGACATTTGTAGTCTAAAATTTAGCTTTGCTCCAGAGACTTTCAGTGGGTTGTACTCATTTTTGCATCACCCTAATTTGAGTAAAACTGAAAATGTTGTTCTCTAAGTCATATTATTAACCTTACTTTCATGTTATAAGTTAAACAGATGTTATATAAAACTTAGTCTTGTCAACATTTTAGAAAATGTTTTTGTTTTCATTGAGATATTGTTTAAAATGTTACTTTTCAAAGGGGGTGTACTCATTTACGCTGAGCACTGTATATGTATATATAAATTAATAAAAAAAACAATTCTGCAAATATAATTCTGCAATATAATATATATATATTCCTATTTTACATTTGAGCACCTGAGGAACTCTGCTTGAGATTTAAAAAACACCTGACCTACACTGTCGTAAGTCTTAATGGACATTTGCTCTCTTTTAGTGCTGATCTCTTGTCATCTCTCAACCTATGACTAGTCAGCATCCTGCAGCTCCCAGTGGAGAAAAATAAGGCCACAACCTTTACTGCTGAGAGCCTGACTGACACACACTTCCACAATGGAGAGTTCAGGAGGTCCACAGACTCTCAGGAAACCACTGAACCAGCTGCCTGTCCAATACTGCAGTCTCTGGAGGAAAGAGCCTCTTCATGGCTTAATTGGTCCATACTGAAGCATGCTGGGAGATTTACAAACTATTTAATATTAGCCTGGTATTCACTGTCTATAAAAGCAACCCATAACCCATTTCAGAGATTAAAACAAGCAGATTTTTACATAAATATGGACATGTACTTCATATAGATGTTGCAGTAACATTGAGTTGCTTTTAAATGCATTTCTGACCCTTGCATATTACAACATGGTGGTTCTTCTGTAACCAGAAGCATGAATCTTTGCTTATGTTTTTGCAAGGCTATCATACATTTTATTAATGATTTATAAATAACTGTATGCCAGTTAAGCTACACTGACCTTATGAGGGCATTTGCAAAGTCAGTGGAAAACAAAAAAGCTTATTTAGGTATTAACACACACATGCACACCTTAGTGTTTCCTGTCTCAGATTTCAGCAGGATTAAATGCATACGTTTCTGCAGCATTAAAAGAACAGCAGGAAGGAATGCACCAGTTTTATGTTTGTGGTGATCTGGCTCCAGCTGATCTGGTATTCTACTGGGGTTTCAGTGTGAAGTGTGTTAGGAAACAGATCAGCAATTTAAAGTCCTTAAGTCAGTGACTGACTCGAAACTCATTGGTTTTATTAGTTTGTGTAACGGTATCCAAAATAATCACATATCAGCAATTTGTGAAGGTGATTTGGCAGATTTGCAGCCCAATTAGGATTAAGAGGAGCGGTTAATGCATCAAAATAGTGCACCAAATAGAGGTTAATCAGTAGTCATCAATAAAACATCACAGGGAAGCTGGAGAGCCTGGTATCACCACACTCAAGTCTCGATTCTCTGTTTGTTTCCAGAACAATCCAGTTAGTGTGCCTATGAGCTCATCTGACTGCAGATGTTTCTATATTAGACAGCATAAGTACAAGAGGATGACATCACGTTCTAGATTGAAATGGTCACATGTATGTTGACATAAAATCTAAATGTACTCTATTTTCTTAATGCAGGTTTCTGGTCTGTGAATTGTTTTTGCATGTTATGCATGTACTTGACATTTCTTATGTGATTGCCAATTTTCATGCAAAAATATAAAATCATATAAATAGATAGTTAAGTCCTGCCTTTTTAATCTTACCCAGAAACAAGACATTTAAAATGGGTTGCAAGTGGCAGTTCACATTGAGTTTAATATTTTTTTTTCCTGCTTGTACTTTTTGGACTATAATTTAAGATTTGGCAAGGCAGAACATAGTATAGTTGTGTAAATATTTGTGAGAGCTAGTAAGGACTTTATCCTGGGCGCCAGTGGAAGCTGCTCTTTGAAACGGAGGTCACTTGGAGTTTCTTTCTCAGAACATGAGTGTTCAGGATTTCAGTGTTGGCACGGATGTAAAATGTGTCCTAAGTCTTGAAGAGTGAACAGCTGCTTAGATATTTCTGCGTCTCATAAATCATTGTTATCTGTGCAACTCTCCAATATTTTGGCTTTGTAAAACATCACATTAATGCTCTTCTAAGAACATTATATGCCCTTAGAGAGACATGCCTTTAACGCAAACCAATGTAGTTCGTAAATTTAGATGTCAGTCAGGTGGTCTGACACTAGACCCATTTAAATCCAGACTTAAAACTCATCTGTTTAGCTGTGCATTTGTTGAATGAGCGCTGTGCTACGTCCGAACTGACTGCATTGTATTTTATGTATAATCATTTTCTATTTAACTGTTTTAAATCTCATTTTAAATCAATTTCTATATCATTTTAAACCTCCTTGTTTTATTATTTTTAACTTCTTGTTTTATTGCTTATTGCTGTGAATGATTATTTCACATTCTTTTATGTAAATACCAAAAACACTGCTCACTGTGCTAGATTTCACCAACAATTACCCAAAATGGCTAAATCTCTTCTTCATCCGTTGAATGGCAGGGGTGTACTTGTACACTGTCATGCTTTTAGTTTTTTCAGACATGCATCAGCAGGCCTTGACAATTGCCATGATTCTGCAAATACCATATGGCCTTTTTCTTAAACCGGTTTAACAAAGAACGAAACTAAGTTGTCTTGCTATGATGTCAGACATAAAGTATATTATATTCCATTTCCTTCAGGGCTGGGCGATATGGCCAAAAAACGTTCCCGATAAAAATATTCATATCCACCGATCACGATAAATTTCAAATCTTTATTTCTTTCAAGTTTAAGGCAGATTTTTGCTCCTAAGTGAAAGCTGTAGAAACCGAATTGTTAATTGTGGTTTGAACCAGGGGTTTTCAAACTGTGGTTCGCACAAAGTCACTTGGGTGCAGCTAAATTAGCTTTTCAATGACACTCTCACACAGTTATAGGGCTGCACGATATACCAACATTAATTACGAATTGCTATATTCTTAGTGCGATTTTTGAATCGCAGTAAAGTCCGTGATTTTAAAACATGCTTGCCGTGTTTTGAAGTGTGGGCACGCACAAGTAACGGTGAGGGTCTAAGAGCGGCATCCTTATTAAAAGGCTCGGTCCAGATTATTAATGAGAATAAACTCACTGTCTTCACTGCGCTGTATTCTGCATGAGATTGCATACACCGGAAAATTCCAAGGTTACGAAAACTATTTCAGGTTGGCTATGTTCATTCATCTCTATTGTCTGTTTGAACTCTGCACTGTTTTCGGTCTTTCATATGCATTTGGCCACCTACCAGTAAGGAAATGGTCTGTAAGAAGCATTTCACATGTATGGGGTGAGCGTTAATTGTAACACTACATGATTTAAACATTTCTACATGCTACAAAATGTACAACATTATCTATTATTTCCTTGCCATATCATCACAATATAGAGAAAAAAAAGCCAATTTTCAAAAATCTTTTGAAGATATTGCTGAACATTTATTTAACCAAAAGTAAATTTATCTTTCTGGAGGAAATTGTGTTAATATAAAATGAGACATCTGTTTATTATTTTAAACTCCAAACTGTTTTAGATAGTTCTGCTTCGCTTCTTGCTTTGCTAAATAAAAACAACGTGTTGGGTTGTGCTCCGCTCTCCTATACACACATCATGAATGTATTTTCTGAGCTGAGTTTAACTACACTCGCAGCGGATTACTGTTCACGGAGTGAGTGTTTTCTTTTTATGAACATGTTTCATATTTTAACATCTGTAAACAAAGAAATTAAAATGTAAATGTAGTGAAATTTTACAGTTGTACTATAAAATAAAATTGTAATTTTTCTTAAATTCTGCCATATGAAACTTGTAATTAAGATTAAGCTTAAAGTAACTAAGCAATTGTTTTTTATTTCAAATATTTTGGTGGGTGGTGAAATAGATTATTAAAAATGAAAAGGTTGGGAACCCCTGGTTTAAACTAATCTTAATGGTAAGAATATGACAAGCACTTAACGTTTTTGAATTCTTTACACTTTTCAAGTGATTTTTCTCTTAATAGATATTAATAGAAAAATGAATTTCTTAGTTTCTGCATGTTCTTAATGATTGATATTGTTTCAATCATGAAACTGATTTGTGTTGCTTGGCTTTGATGTGTATCTTCAGCAGCACAGTTTGTAGTGCAGGCTTCAATATTAATAGTATTAAAAAAATAATCTTAAATGCACATTTGTTAGTAGTAGTAGTAGCTTGAGTTAGGATGCAGATGTAAATTTATGTTCATTATCAAATACAGTAAATAGAAAATATCTTTAAAAACAATCTCATTTGTATATGGTGAAATATAAGTTTTATTAAAATTAACTGTTGGTCTTCCATATTATCATACATTTAGATCATGGTGACCAGAGTTATAAAACACGTACATAGCACCTCAATATCATGGTAAAAATGTAATTAGGTATTTGTATGGATAACAGTTGTCTTAATACATTTAGTATAAATGCACATCTATTGGGGTGCTCAGGTTAGTTCTGCCTGAAGCAACAGTGAGAGGACTTAATTAAAATTGGAGCCGTTACCCCCATCTGTTTTATCCTTTCTGATATATTACCCGTTCTCCTCTCTGAGGCACTTAGAGTGATTTAGCCTCCACCTTCCCAAGCACACATACCAGCCTGAGAACATGACTTTCATGCTCAAATGAATGTTTTCTGTGCTCTGGAGCCTAGGGGACTCTGTTTACTGGAATCAAAGACTGTGTGTGAAGGCATCTGTGTCTATTCTCTATATTGTGGGTGAAAGGACATTTGATGTGTCCAGGTCTTGTATGTTTGTGTATTTTGACATAAGCTCAGTTAAATAGTAACTGACTAAGGCAGCTACGCTCAAACTACAAGCTGTTTACACAGTGTTTGTGTTCACGCTTTGTTCATTCACATACTGTGCTCTTGCTCTGTCCGTATGGATAACTTTCCCTGAATTGGATCTCATCCAGTGTGGACTAGTATCTGACACAGTTCACAGGGTTGAGAACTACTATGTGAATCATCTTTTTTAGTCTGTGCTTGTACACGTTCTGCTCTAAATTCTTTTCTTTTTTTCTCACAGACTGATCCAGTGTGCTTGAAGCTCAGCTGATCCTTCTCCTCTTCGTCGTCGTCATCAGCGTGTGTGTGTGAAGATGCCGCCAGCGACAGGAGGGCCGGTGGGCTACACTCCTCCAGAAGGAGGCTGGGGCTGGGCAGTGGTGGTAGGGGCTTTTATCAGCATTGGCTTCTCCTATGCCTTCCCCAAGTCCATCACGGTGTTCTTTAAAGAGATCGAGGTGATCTTCAATGCCACCAGCAGCCAAGTGTCATGGATCTCATCGATTATGCTGGCTGTCATGTATGCAGGAGGTCAGTTCCATTTACTACTGTCACTTCTGTCCATCCTGGTACTTACTGTACTTATTTATCTCTCTGCGAGTATAAAATTGAGGATTTATTTATTTATTTTGCAAAGTAAACATAAACATGTTATCCTGCCCCCCTATGGGATATTTTATTACAGTGATAATCAGTGTTTGGAGAAGTAGAAAAAAATAAGTTGAAAAGTTTGGGGTTGATTTAAGATTATTTTCAGTTTATAAAATCTCTCTTAAATAATGTCTATTTAATCACTCATATTTAATAACGTATTTTTGCCTCAAAAACTTGTGATTGCATCGTATTATGTAATTTTCTAGCACGTTTATCTTCCTGTCATAATTGAATACCATCCCGTTGGTGTGGCCAATTGAAGTTCACACAATAAAAAGGGCCAAATTGTATTTTATGTGACATCATATCCTTATTCAACATCACATCCTTATCCTTATGCCCACCTGGAGGGCAAAACTAGGTTTTGTACAAAGTACTAATGTACTAAAACCAAATACAATACATAGCTTATTTAAAAAACATACGATGTACTGTACAGAAAAGCTGATAAACCCAACGAGCAAACATTTCATGTTAAGTATTTTCAAATAGAAAACCATAACAAATAAATAATTAGCAATTTAGTGCATTACATTCTCTAAATTATTCACATTACATATGCTGAGGCCTTAGTACATCATGCCACTTTAAGCATATTTCATTTCACCTATATTTCTTTTAAGAGATTATCTAAATATTTATTGTTTGAAATGTACAGTGGGGCAAAAAAGTATTTAGTCAGCCACCAATTGTGCAAGTTCTCCCACTTAAAAAGATGAGAGGGGCCTGTAATTTTCATCATAGGTATACCTCAACTATGAGAGACAAAATAAGAAAAAGAATCCAGAAAATCACATTGTAGGATTTTTAAAGAATTTATTTGCAAATTATGGTGGAAAATAAGTATTTGGTCAATAACAAAATTTAATCTCAATACTTTGTTATATACCCTTTGTTGGCAATGACAGAGGTCAAACGTTTTCTGTAAGTCTTCACAAGGTTTTCACACACTGTTGCTGGTATTTTGGCCCATTCCTCCATGCAGATCTCCTCTAGAGCAGTGATGTTTTGGGGCTGTCGCTGGGCAACACGGACTTTCAACTCCCTCCAAATATTTTCTATGGGGTTGAGATCTGGAGACTGGCTAGGCCACTCCAGGACCTTGAAATGCTTCTTCTGAAGCCACTCCTTCATTGCCGGCGGTGTGTTTGGGATCATTGTCATGCTGAAAGACCCAGCCACGTTTCATCTTCAATGCCCTTGCTGATGGAAGGAGGTTTTCACTCAAAATCTCACGATACATGGCCCCATTCATTCTTTCCTTTACACAGATCAGTCGTCCAGGTCCCTTTGCAGAAAAACAGCCCCAAAGCATGATGTTTCCACCCCCATGCTTCACAGTAGGGATGGTGTTCTTTGGATGCAACTCAGCATTCTTTCTCCTCCAAACACGACGAAAGTTTTTTACCAAAAAGTTATATTTTGGTTTCATCTGACCATATGACATTCTCCCAATCCTCTTCTGGATCATCCAAATGCTCTCTAGCAAACTTCAGACGGGCCTGGACATGTACTGGCTTAAGCAGGGGGACACGTCTGGCACTGCAGGATTTGAGTCCCTGGCGGCGCAGTGTGTTACTGATGGTAGCCTTTGTTACGTTGGTCCCAGCTCTCTGCAGGTCATTCACTAGGTCCCCCGTGTGGTTCTGGGATTTTTGCTCACAGTTCTTTTTGACACAGTTCTTCATCATTTTGACCCCACAGGGTGAGATCTTACGTGGAGCCCCAGATCGAGGGAGATTATCAGTGGTCTTGTATGTCTTCCATTTTCTAATAATTGCTCCCACAGTTGATTTCTTCACACCAAGCTGCTTACCTATTGCAGATTCAGTCTTCCCAGCCTGGTGCAGGTCTACAATTTTGTTTCTGGTGTCCTTTGACAGCTCTTTGGTCTTGGCCATGGTGGAGTTTGGAGTGTGACTGTTTGAGGTTGTGGACAGGTGTCTTTTATACTGATAACGAGTTCAAACAGATGCCATTAATACAGGTAACGAGTGGAGGACAGAGGAGCCTCTTAAAGAAGAAGTTACAGGTCTGTGAGAGCCAGCAATCTTGCTTGTTTGTAGGTGACCAAATACTTATTTTCCACCATAATTTGCAAATAAATTCTTTAAAAATCCTACAATGTGATTTTCTTTTTTTCTTTTCTTATTTTGTCTCTCATAGTTGAGGTATACCTATCATGAAAATTACAGGCCTCTCTCATCTTTTTAAGTGGGAGAACTTGCACAATAGGTGGCTGACTAAATACTTTTTTGCCCCACTGTATGTCAAATTGACAGGCCTGTACTACAGTTCAATGGATGTTGTGCCATCTGGGTCTCCATACCAGTCACATGACTTAAAACTGTGAATTGTTAAATTCTGTATTTGGGTACCACTCTCTCTGTAGATGTTTTATTTGTGTTCTGGTTGAGTGAAATGAGGCCTGAACTGAAACACAGCTGTGTGTTTAAACCCTGACACACTTTTTGCTACTGCTGTGCATCTGTTTGTTTGCTTGAATTTCTACAAGTCGTCCTTTAATCAAGCTGATTAGGTAGAGGCATGTTTAAACTGGTTTTCTAACCTGATGTTCTTCCAGGTAATCACCCAGAATGATATGCTGATCAGATGCTTAAACTACACTTCTTTACTTAATGTAGTTAATGTTTTGGAAAGCATGGCGATGGAAAAGGCATTTGAGATGCCAAGCCAGGTTTGACGGGTAACGTAAAGGGACTGCTGGGAAGAAGTTTTGGTTTGAAGAGTTGTTGTGTCACTTGACGACACACTAGGGAGGATACAAACACGAACATCTAGTATGACTAATGTTTGCAGTAAACTACCACGTAAGAACATTTGGGTGAGGACTGTGTTGGTTGATAATGTCACTTCCTGAAAGAGAACGTGTCTGTGGTTTCCATATACTGACTTCATTATGTTCACGTGGCTCTGCACGTAGCCTGAACTCAACAAAGAGGCTTTTCCAGTCAGATATAACCTGAGAAAGGCAGAGAGAAAGAGCGAGCAAGTGCATTTTCTTTTCTTTTTTTTCTTTTTTTTGTCTCCTTTCTTGCACCACTTGGTGTAAATGTGCATCTTTGAAAGTAAAAGTGTAGTTAATGTAAATGTTAACATGTAATGTAACCTGGTGAATTAATTAATCTTTTTCTCTTTCTGTTGCAAGAATATGAACAACAGGATATGATAACCGGATATGTTTTTTTTCTTTTTGAAAGTACATGTTCAGTTTTTTGCTTTTCATAAACTCACAAACCCCCTGGCCTGCCCTCTTAAACACTTTGGGAAAGCATGTTCTATATATGCATTTGAATATGAATGAATGAAAGTGATTTGAATCAAAGACTATAGATTCTATAGATAGCAGCTTCTTGTCTTCCCTGCAACTCCAACTCTACAGCATGATTTCACGATTCAGTTAGGTTCATCAACAATTACCCCATCAGCTTCGGTCAGAAATCTTGGTGTAATCTTCGATGACCAGCTGACCTTCAAAGAGCACATTGCAAAGACTGCTCGATCTTGCAGGTTTGCACTACACAACATCAGACAGATCAGGCCATTTCTGACAGAGCATGCTGCACAACTTCTTGTCCAGGCCCTTGTCATTTCTAGACTGGACTACTGCAATGCTATTCTAGCTGGACTTCCATCAAACACAATCAAACCTCTACAAATGATTCAGAATGCAGCGGCACGACTGGTCTTCAACGAGCCCAAAAGAGCCCATGTTACACCTCTCTTTGTCTCCTTGCACTGGCTACCAGTTGCAGCTCGCATCCAGTTCAAGATACTGATGCTTGCATATAGAACAACCACAGGCTCAGCACCCGCCTACTTTCACTCACTATTACGAATTTACATCCCCTCCAGAAGTCTGAGATCTGCTAGTGAGCGACGCCTCGTGGTACCATCACAGAGAGGCTCAAAATCACTCTCCAGTACATTCTCTTTCACCGTTCCTGGCCGGTGGAATAATCTTCCCACCCCCATCCGGAATGCTGGATCCCTGTCAATCTTCAAGCAACAACTGAAAACTCATCTCTTTCAACTCTACTTGACTACATAAAAAAAAAAAATTTGAACTTTCACTTTTTCAAAATCTTCATCTTTCTCTTTATCTTTCTCTCCTTCCCTTGCTAGCTTGTACTTATTTGAACAATGCCTGAGACTTGGTGTTATTGGCACTTCCTCTGTATGTTTGCCTCTTCAAGATTAATCGCTTTATGTACTCCCAATTGTAAGTCGCTTTGGATAAAAGCGTCTGCTAAATGACTAAATGTAAATGTATAGAATACCTAAGACATGTCACTCGTATAGTTTTGAATGGGGAAAAATACAATGCTTAATATGGCCAATCAATCACAGGAAGCCCCGCCTTCTGAATGAAAGAGCTAATCGCTAAAGTCAGCGCATCACTGCAGATGCCGTTAGAAGTCCCGGTTGCTATGGGAACAGTCAGCGCTCTGAGACGCGCGTTCAGGACTGCGCATGCGCACTGGCTGATCTAGCCTGAAAAATACGCTTTTATAATGCTATTTGAGCAAAAGAAACAAAATGTATGACACAGTTGTTGTCCGATTTCATTGGTGATTTCAAATATGAAATCGTAAGCTTAGTGAACAGTTTCGGAGAATTTGACATTTCCCCATACAAAGTGGTAGGAGCTGCACTTGGATTCCCGAGAGGTGTTTCAAAGATGTCCGCCGAGTGACATGACTTGTCTTAAAGAGATTTTGTTTGAATCTAGTGTTGTGGCCCTTTAGTCCCTTAACTTTGATTCAAGATCCAGAATCATTCTGAGCGAGATGGTCTGGACACTTCCCACAGACGTGTGTTCTCATCTGTTTCCCTTGGCTCATGTCAGCACTGATTTAAAGTTATGCCATAGAATATCTCCATGTGAGCTGTGCCCACATCCCTTGCTGTTTTCAGCCTTATAAAGAGTTAGATTTTCTCCAGTGTTAGGGACTCCCACTGCTGCTCCTGTATGTTGTGCATTTTAAATTCTCTTCGTAGCTCTCAGACTGAATATCTATCCTCTGCTGACTCTCACGTCTCTCTGAACCAGTTTATATAATCGTGTATGTGTGTATTTTAATCACTGCTGTCTTTGTCTCTTTTTTTGGGCTGGAATGGACGGCCCGTTTAGTGCTACACAAAGCCTGTCAGAATAAATTAATTCGAGGAATGTGACTGGGGGACGGACAAATTGCTTTGAACTCTGATTGGCTGTGTTAAACATACGAGAGAAATCCTCCTCCTGATGATAGATTAGCTTTCATGGCAAACCGGCACGTGCAAAGTTTGTAGATATTTAATCTTGTAAACATATAAAGTAAGAGTTTATAGATTTTTTGGTGTCTGTACATTTCTGTACACCGTTCATCAAGCCTTTTTAAAGCATGTTGGCATTAGCTGGCGTTGTATGTACACAGTACTATTTGCTATGACGTTTTTATGAAGTTTGCGCTAGATTCTTCTGCACTATGTTCCAGATTCTCACAATAACACTGTGATGATTTGTCTAATATAGGTTGGGTTATTATAGGAACCTTGTTAAACATCGTTGCGTCTTTTATGTGTTTATCATTTAAAAGTCTTAGTTACCATGTTGGTCAACCAGACACTTTTTAATAGGCTGCGGTGTCTCGCCTTGCAAGTGAAGTTATTCAACTGTGATGCTGCTCTAAATGGAGCCTTTCACAAGAAAATCAGAGCACTGACCAATCAGTTTGTTTATACATCAAGAAAGCCGGCCTCTTTCTTTTTGTTTTTGTGAATACCTACAATACAGCTCAGGAGTGAATACATACGATATTAAGTATTTAATTAGTATAGCTTGCAGTTGTGTATTTGTGAGAGAACTTCCAGTAATTCTGTCGAGTAAAGGAGGGTCATAAAAGGTAGCTCGTTTGATCTGATTTGCATAATGTTGGAGCTGAGTTAACTGAAATGAACACTGGTCTGTCACACACTGAGACACAGAAATAGCAAATTCCTGTTCTGGTTGCTGGAGGTCAGCTTCATTCTGCTGATTAAGATTTTCTCCTTCACAGCACCTCAGTTGATCACATGTCATGTAGTGAAGTGTGTGCATATGGTATCACAGTTTCCTTCCTCTGAATCGTCTCCTATGTCCCCCTGAGGTCCAAGTGGTGTGAATGACTGCTGTTCTGATACCACCTTGTGGTGGAACCATATGATTGCCACAGTAAAAGAGTACGAAATGTGGCCTTCTTACGAAGATTAACCATGCTTTATTATAGTAAAAGTGAAATAACCATGCTTTTTTGCGTATTGATACCATTTGTATAACCACAGGTTTATGATTAAACCATTGTTAGTTTAGTCATGGTTGCTATGGTTGTAACTATAGTAACCAATTGTTTTTTTTCTTAGTAAAACCATAGTTCATTTTAATTAGAGCTGAAAGAGACTTTTATTTTTCAACAATTTGTTAATACAATTTTGATTGTCAGCATCACAAAATAAATATTACATGAGCTGTTTTATAATTTATATTCTTTGATAAAGAGACAATTTTTGCAAACCTGTTTTTTTATTTTGTTTAAAAAATTACACTTTTTAAAACTTTGTTATTTAAATGTACAAATGATGATTATTTAATGTATAGTTTTTATAGGTTTAGCCTTTTGTTTTTACTCCTTTTTTTAAATCCAACTGTTTTCACTCAAGTTGACGAGTTTTGTAAAACTACATCTCAAAAGAATATAATATAAAACAATTACAAAGTTGTTACCCATACTGTTTTTTTGTTATTTTATATTTTATTCAATTTTATTTAGCTAAAAATAAATACAGTTTAAAACGTATTTATTTTGCTGTTTTTTAAACATGAGATAAACATTAATTAAATGTATATTTTATTTAAAAAAATGTTATAATCGGTAACAGGATTACAAATTTAGGTTTAATTTAGCAAATGTAGGTTTTAGTTTTTTACTTTATTAAACCGACCTGTTTTCTCTTAGTTTTAAGATTTGTAAACCTCATAATGAAGAATAGAATATAAAACAACAATTACAAAATGGCTTTATTTTTATTATTGTATATATAAAATTCTGTAATATTTTATTTAGTTGAGCTATTTTCTAACTTAAAATATTAAACATCTACATTACAATGTATAAAATATTTATTTATTTATTTAACATGTTTTCTCTCAACAGGACCAGTCAGCAGTATTCTGGTGAATAAGTTTGGTAGTCGGCCAATCATGATTGCTGGGGGCTGTCTGTCTGGCACAGGGTTAGTCGCCGCATCCTTCTGTAACACAGTGGAGGGTCTGTACTTCTGTGTGGGAGTTATAGGCGGTAAGTACACTGAATGGCTCTGATCATAACTATTCAGAAACCTGAAGACCGTGTGAGTACAATTAAATACAAAATTTCAGAAATCAGTTTTCTCCTTCTCTCCTCTGTTTCTAGGCCTGGGCTTGGCTTTTAATCTCAATCCAGCATTGACCATGATTGGCAAATACTTCTACAAGCGCCGCCCAATAGCTAATGGCATCGCAATGGCGGGCAGCCCGGTGTTCTTGTCCACCCTTGCCCCGTTGAACAGCTGGCTGTTTGATCATTTTGGGTGGAGGGGCAGTTTCCTCATTCTGGGCGGAGCTTTGTTGAACTGCTGCGTTGCGGGGTCACTAATGCGGCCCATTGGACCAAAACCACAACCTGCCAGTCCAAAAGAGGATGTTGAGCCCAAACGTCAAGAGAAAAAGACATGCCTGCAGACCGTCAACAGCTTTCTGGATCTGACCCTGTTCACTCACCGAGGCTTCGTGCTGTACCTGCTCGGAAACGTCATCATGTTCTTTGGCCTCTTCACGCCTCTTGTGTTCCTCAGTAACTTTGCAAAGAGTAAAGATATTTCAAAGGATAAGGCTGCGTTCTTGTTGTCCATCCTGGCCTTTACGGACATCGGCCGTCATCCATGGGCCTGTTGGCCAACACGCTGGGTCCGGCCCTCGTATCCAGTACTTCTTCGCTGCATCTGTGCTATATAATGGCGTCTGCCACTTGTTTGCACCATTCTCCACAGATTATTTGGGTTTTGCCATTTATGCAGTGTTTTTCGGTGTGGCATTCGGCTGGCTGAGTTCCGTGCTGTTTGAGACTCTCATGGACCTGGTGGGCACTCAGAGGTTCTCCAGTGCTGTGGGGTTGGTGACTATCGTGGAGTGTGGGCCTGTGCTGCTGGGGCCTCCGATGCTGGGTAAGTGTTTATCCTTTTCACTTAAAAGTCTACACAGAAATGGCAATTTACACACCTTCGTGTCATTCCATACCAGTGACACTTTTTTCTTTCGTGACCATTACATTTATTTTTATTAAATGTTGATATTCCTTTAAAGGGGTCATATGATGCTTTTTTAAAGATCATTATTTTGAGTATTTGGTGTAACAGAATATGTTGACATGCTTTAATGTTTAAAAAACAAAAAAAATTCAAACACTCACTGTACATTATTGTAGGTCCTCTATGCCCCGCTTCTCTCAAACGCTTTGTTTTCTACAAAGCCCCTCCTTCCGACAAGCACAGTCTGCTCTGATTGGCCAGCTGACCAAGTGCATTGTGATTGGCAGAACACTACAAGCACTCAGCTTCAGCTTTCAAAATTAAAGTAAAGACTAATGTTTTAATACTTAAAAGAATAATGTCCTTAGTTTTACCATCAGTTCAAGGCCGAAAGAGGAACAGAGTTACGTGAGCGACTGAGTGATGATGCTCCTATGTGTTTGCAAACAAGCGGATTAAGATGATTTCTGACGGGCTGTGCACTCCACTGTGATGTGACCCTGTGTCTCTTTCTCACTCTCTCACTTACTCACTCACTCACACAAGCCTCAATTAAGATAGCTGATGTGATCATGTGACACTGTGTGTGTGTGCGTGTGTGTGTGTGTGTGTGCGTGTGTGTCTCTCTCTCTCTCTCACATACACACACGTGCGCACACACACACAGGGTCTGGAAGGGTCTGGCTGCAAACATGCACTTGCATTTTCAGACTTGCACTCTCAGACACCTGCACTTCTGCAAGTGACGTCCCTTGCAGTCTTTTTTATTTTATTTATTAAGTATTGCACTCTTTGCTACCTGTGACTTCACTTGCAATCCTCACAAATTGTGCGTGTTGCCAATGGAGACAAGATGCCGTGGTGGTTAAATGATTAAAACTAATTTAATATCATAACATACAGGGTCCTGCAAGTCATCTGTAATAAAAAAAGACAAGACCTGCAAATCCGTGGCCACAGAACAGCAGAATATGAACGCAATGCTCTCATGAAGCGTTTTTAAACCTATTAAAAATATTGTCTACATTAAAAGGATATTTTTGGCAAACATATCAAATTAAATGCTATTATATTAATAATGTAAAATAATATAAAAATATTTATAATTTTACATTCTCATCAACTAAATGTTACTACTGAAATAAATAAATGTGACATGACCGTATTGACTAAAGGAGTGTTTTTGTCAAAAATATGAATATATAAAAAACATTAAAATTAAAGGTAATATTTTTTATGAGAATTTTTCTAATTAAATATGTAAAAAGAAGCAGCACTGAGCCATTTGTAAGAAATCTGTTGTCCTCTGGCTCTCTGACAAATGTTGCTGTTTGTTTGAGCATCCCGACCAGTTTGTCATGGCATTGGCTCAACCAATGCTCTGAGATCGGGACTGGACTTTACAGCTCTAATTACATAAATCACATTCTGTTCCAGTTAGTGTATAAAAGAGACTGACAAGCCCGTTTTTTCTTCTCTTGCAGGAAAACTCAATGATATTTACGGTGATTATAAATACACATATCAGAGTTGTGGAATCATCCTGGTGATCGCCAGCATATTCTTGTTTGTGGGAATGGGAATCAACTACCATCTGGTGGACAAAGAGAAGAGGGAGGAGGAGAAAAGAGCTAAACTGGAAGAGAAGGATGCAGAGACGAACGTAGACAATGTCCTGATCGAGAAGGCAAAGGAGGTGGATGGAGAAGAATGGGATGCATGAGCTGAGATGGTCAAATGGAGGAAACAATATATGCACAAACACCAACAATCCGTGTCTTCCGGTTTTGACCGTCCACAATGATAAACGCAAATAATTTCCCCTCTAATGCATCACTTTAATGATTCAGCAAGTGTATAAGACAGAAATTCTCCTTTATGCAATCACACACACGTCTCAAATGTTACTGTCTCCCAACATTCATACGGGAGTGTCTCTGTGCCTTAATATCACAATTCACCTTTTTTGGAATATATTATAAGCATTATGAGAGCATTCCTAGTTTTTGACTCCAGAATAACAGTTTATACTCATTTAAATGAAACCACAAAGTGCACATTTGTCATATCAAGACATGGAAAAATAAGAAATTTTTGATTAAAGGTCATTATTACATGTAGGAAACATTTATTAAATTTTGTCGTAGTTGAGCTTGAAGTTTTTTTGTTTATTTTTTAATGTGTATGTAGTCTTCCCTGTTCTGATCGCTAGACTGTCATATAAAGGCAAAACGCAGAAATTATGTAAAGGCTGATCAAGTTTTTGTATTGCTTGGATATCAACTTTTGTGCTCTAAACATAGTTTAGTAGGTCTATCACGGGTCTGTCACGAGACTAGAATTCACTCTTGAAATAGGGCAAAATGTGTAATTACTGGGTTTTGCCTTTGCATGGCAGAAGAATTCACGGTTTGTTTCCAAGTGCTGTTTAATGTATATTTTGACAGGCTGCTTCCTGGTGATCTCATGATCTCACATTGGTTATCAAACTCTTTACTCTGTACTGTAACCATGAAGATGTCTGTGGTTACCATTTTTAGGAACTACAGCAGACACAATGTTGCAAAGGTCTTGTTTTCGTCTCAGGCTGTTCTCATTTCACATAAGACTGCTAGAGATGTGCTTCAACTTTTAACGTTTCATTTGGCATCAATGAAGATGGTTAGTGTTACTAGGGTACATTCAAACTGGGGATCCTTTTACAAGTGTGTGTTCACTTGTTTGTTTGTTTGTTTGTTTTTGACCATGTTGTTTTTAAATGTCTAGAAACCGTTTTAATTACGGTTCCCAACAGAACCTGTGCCTTGATTAGGTGCCTTTCTATCTACATACAGGTTTTTTTTTTTTAACAGCCATATGTGTAACAATACTAACTCATGACCCTTTTTTACAGAGCTTATTGCTTATTTTAATTTGATAGTCTGATGTTAATTAGCTTTTTGTGTCATATTAAGGAAGAGTAGAGTGCTTTATTTCAAACTAACGGTACGGAGTTAGTGTTGTCTAGAAATATAGATGACTTCATTTCAAGGTCTGTTAGTGTTAACCCACACTCACTCACTTTCCTTATTTTACAAACTGAAATAGGTGAAGCAATATTCTTGAAGTTTCTCAAGCCATTTTATTCCTTGCGCTTTTTAGATTCGCTGAGCATGTGAAAAACAACACGACTCTCCGGTCTGTGTAAAGAACCAGATTTAGCAGATCTCAGACATCAGTGACAGTTTTGGCTCTCTAGATAAGAGTCAGGTGAAAACATTGAAACAAAGGGAGGAAACTCCACCACCTGCTGGCTGCTGTGCTTCATTGAGACCCTGAAGTCAAACAGCGGGTGAATCAAATATGTGGTTTCGGTGTAGTATTTTTTTGGAAACCTTGGTTTCAGCAAAATAGTACATCTGTTCTGGTGTCGTTGTTTAGTCACAGCAGATGGCAAGTGTTGTATCGTGCACATTCATTGGGTACATTTAAGGTGAAATTCATACTCTTGAGTTATGCACATGCAGCAATCTTTCTTTTTTTGAGTACAAATGTATCGGTGTGGGTTCTGATGAATGTGCGCTTGTATACAGTTCTCTGGTAATGTAATCTCAGAGCTCGCCTGAATAATAGCAGCTGTGAAACAAAAGGCAGAAAGAGAATCAGAGCAGTGTTAAGTAGAGTATCGCTGCTCCGACTGCTCTTCTGTTTACAGGATCAGAGCTGTCTAAACTCCACCCCTCTGTGTGTGTGTGCAGGTGGATTTCGTATTAGTGTTGATAATTGTATGAAGGAAAGTACTGCTGTATAGAGAAAATGGACCACCCTGAGAACATGCATTGTAAAGGGTAAAGCATTTTTACTCTTCTCTTCTCATTTTTCCATCGTCGTATTCCCGCTTTTAATTGTGGGTCGATGTAACCGAAGTAACACTAAACAGCTTGCTTCTCCTGTCAGAAAGAACATTGACTGAGGTGAAGAGACAGGGGTAGGAAGTGTGTGTGTGCACAGAGATTCCATGCAAACTCACCTTTGATGATTAATTTAGGAGAGTGTGTAGAGTCTGGCCCTTATAAGGTGTTCAGGGCAAAGTACAAATAATTGTATTTTTAGGTATTTTAAACAATATCACTTGTGAAATTTTTTATGTTTTGATGGGTTGTTTTTTGTGTGTGGATGAGCAAATCAATAAACTTTTTATGTAAATGAGATATTACTGTGAGTGAAATATATAAAATAATCATTCATAAGCTGTGTTTACCAATAGGTTAAAATGGGGCTGGGAGACAAGATATCACTTTCTTATTATAAAAAACTACTCTAATAAATATTCACTAAAGTCTCACAGGAAGTTATTCAATATTTTCACCATTATTTCCCAGGAATAAAAATACATGAATAATGGTAATGAGGCATGTTGTCACTATATGGAGTAAATTGTCACAAGAGAATGTGGCAATAAAACTTTCAGCTAAACTTTAATAATACTGCAATTATGAAACTAAGTTATGAAAATATAAAAGCCACTGAACAGACATCAACGTGTACTTTTTACATAGTGTATATATTTTTTTACCCATCTGCTGTAGTAAGTTTTAGTATAATTTTTATTCTATCACTATTTACTTCCTTAAATTAATTGCATCTGCTTAAATTCTCATTTGCAAGTTGCTTTGATTAAAGCATATGATAAATGAATAAATGTAAACTTTTAATATTTATAATGATTGAGAACTTGCCCTAGCATGCATGAAAACAGTTCAGTCTTTACATTATAGATTTTAATTGGACGTTTGACTTAAAAGTTGCTGACAAATAACCATTGTGACAACTAGCCCCATTCTCTCAAAACTAGTGGTCAAGAGAGGAAAATTATACTACAGTTAGATTAATAATTTATCGTTACGTGAAGTTTTATTGTAACTAAAATATATAGCATAACTCCGCCACTAGGTGGCTATAAACTTTCAGATCCTTTTTACCAATATTTCGAGACAATAAGATTTAGCAAAAGAAGCGTTTTAACTATTAGTATGTAAAATGTATATTGAAACAGAATAATAACGCTATTGTAAAACACAAAACTATAAATCGTGTATTAAACAAAACTAAACAAATATAAAACAATTAAATCGCAGGGTAGACAAATCCTGGTCAGCTGCCCCGAGGTCGTCTCCATGGGAACAGTTTGAAAAACACCAACGTTAGACAGAAAGGAAGAATTGTTGTTTGAGCTGAGTTTTAAAACTCTTGAAACGGCTTGTGGTTAGAAAGGAAAATAAGTATTTTTTTTTTTATTAATTTAGTACATTTTGAAGGCTGAAACAGCTGCGAGTAAATTTATTTGGGATGTCCACCATCAACCCACTAGCACATCCTAAAGGTGTGAAGAAGCTGTGCGAACTTTGCCAGAAACCTGCAAATCTTCAGTGCACGAAATGCCTGGTCACATTTTACTGGTGAGTCTGGTCTTTGTGTTTTTGTCGAAAATATAGTCTGTATCCCACTATAACTTTTGCCAGGTAATCAAAAACGTGTCCATATTCACCACTGTTATTAGACATGAGGTGAAGTATTTAAAAAAATTAACACTTGATGATAGGCGATCATCTGTATATTATGGAGGGGGTAACGTTACATCTTTTGCCAGACTGCATGTCCAGCCTGATAGTACAAGTAATGTTATACTGCAATCGCTTTTTGTGTATTTAAATGCAATGCATTATGAAAGTATTTAGAAAATAATTCACAGTGGAATGTATCCCACTATAACTTTTGCCAGGTAACGTTAACCTTTTAGTTTGTGAAATTACAGTAGTGAATATGGACACGTTTCTTGTTAACGTTACCTGGCAAAAGTTATAGTGGGATACATATCTTTTTAAACTGTATTTTCGACCGGGGATACAATTTTAATCAGGGATAAGTAACTGGCACGACACCGTAATACGTAACGTAATGCTCCATCGTGTATTTGCGCGTACAGACAGCAGGTGGCACTGTGGACAAACAAGTCATGCGCACATCCTTCTTGGCCGCGTTACTGCAGAGATGGAAAGGTTGAACCAGTTCAAACAGCTGGAGGAGAAATTATGTGCAGAGGGAAGATAATAGCCAGCCATGCGTGCTTAAAGCCAACCAGGAAAAAAAATATGACTGGAAAATATATGTATCTTGTGTGCATGCGTGGAGTTTTCACTTGCTGTTTTTAAAGACACCACAATCCTCACAAACAGCCCTCTACGGTCTCACAATGTCTAACGTTACATGCAAATACATATCTATATATCTTGGACAGAAAGAGAATGTTCGTTGACAGGCAGCTCTTAAAGCGATAGTTAAATTAAATATGAAAATACTGTCTTTATTTACTCAGCCATTTTGTTTTGAACCTGTATGGCTTGCTTTATGTTGCCTCTGTTTCACAAAAGTAGATTGTATAATAAGTTGGAACGTGTGTGTGTGTGTGTGTGTGTGTGTGAGAGAGAGAGTTTATATGGTTTATGAGGGCACAAATGTGTATAATGAATGTTGACATGGTTTATGAGGACACTTGTTCTCGTAAACCAAATGGTCTTAAATCATACTAAATTGTGTTTCTATGTATGTGTGTGATGGTTAGGGTAAGTGTAAGGGGAAAGAAAATAGTTTGAGTATTAAAACCATTACACCTATGCAGATTCCCATGAACCATGTCATCATGTGTGTACTAATATATTTAGGAAAATTTTTTACCTAGAAATTAGCTTAAATCTGACAAAACCGCCTTTTGGAAATGTCCAAGTTTGGAAAAAACTGTATTTTAAAAAGTAAATAACATTTTTAATTGTAAAATTGCATAAAGTATTGTATTTGACTTTGGTTATATTTTTTATAACTATATGTGAAAACATTAAAAGTCTCTGGAATGTGTGTGTGTGTGTGTGTGTGTGTGTGTAGTAACTCTGACCACCAGCAGACTGACTGGAACAGTATTCATGAAAAAGTCTGTCCGTTGCTGGTATCAAGTCACGCACCTGCACCATTCGGCACACTGCAGTCCGACAGAGAGCACCACCACAAAGAAACACTGAAGAAACAGGTTTGTATGCACTCCAACACAAATTGGGGCAAATGGGATGCCAGCAGGGCAGATATCTAATTAGTCTTTGTTTTGCGTGTTTTGGCACTAGAAACATCTAGTAGAAATTGCTCATTTAGAGGCACAGAGGTGGGTGTCCAAGAAGAGGTTCCAGGATGTGTTACCGGCTGCGCTCCTGTTCCTGCGCTGGGCCATGCGGGTGTACGGATCCTGTGCTGTTGAACTGGTACCAGCTTATCTGCTGCTCGCACAGGCTAATATAGGTGAGACATGCTTAGAAACACATCTGCAAAAAGCAACACAATGCTGTACTAATTTGAAATCTCTCTAAGATCCATTAGATTGAAACTGGTAGACCACTGGTATACTTCACAGTTTGTTTCACTTTCTGATCTCTCTGGAGGCTGACAGCCAATAACTTCCACTTCAGGAGAGAGTGGAAACAAACGTTTGCTAAAATCTGAGGCTGGCAAAGAGCCCTGTTTATTTCCTGTGGGACGGCCTATTGGTGGGCTTAAGGGCGGGGCTTGGACATGAACTGCTGAGAGAGACGCTTGTTATGTAATTCAGCATGTGGCAGACTAGTAATGCAGACGTGTACTGTCTGAATGAAAAGCCCTTGCACTGAAAGCTCTTCGTCATGAGTTGCATCTCCATTTCTGAAGAAACTGCACATTGATATGCATCTAGTATTAATAAACAACCTCTCTGTATAACACGTATAATGCATCTACATAACAGCTTTTATAAAATATGCTTGTCCTGCATTTTTTATGTAAAACAGATAAAGTGCAAACATGATATTCAGACAGTAGATGTACTCTAAATCAAAAAAATCTGTCATGTTTTTTTATAAGAATGAGTACTTTTATTCAGCAAGGATGCACTACATTGTTCAAAAGAGAGAGTAAAGACGATTATATTACAAAAGTGTCATGTTTAAACAAATGCCGTTCTCTGAACTTTCTTTTCAGCAAAGAATCCTGACCAAAAATAATGGTTTTCACACAAAAAAATAAGCAGTACAATAATGATAATAATGATAAATCTTTCTTGAGCATCAAATCAACATATTTGAATTATTTCTGAAGGATCTTGTGAGACTAAAGTCAGGATTAATGGCTGCTGAAAATTCAGATTAACCATCACAGGAATAATTTAATATTGAAGGAATAAATAAATATATTGAAACATAAAACTAATATAAGATAAATTAATAAATTTAATAAATAAAACATAAATTAATAAATAATTAAATTGTTATAGTATTTCACAATAATGTTTACTGTATTTTTAATCAAACAACAAACAAATTAAGCTCAGATGAGCTTTATTCATCACATACAAAATATAATGAGGAGTAAATGTTCTTCAGATGAACCCATCCAAGTGTACACACTTGGAGCAGTGGGCAACAGCGACTGTGCAGCCTGAGCAGTCGTGGATATGTTTCGGACGACGACTGCCCTTCAAATAAATGAAGCCTTGGTGATCATTTGACTTCTTTTAAAAACTTACAGAACTTAAAAAACTGCAAAACCTGCATAAATTAACAATTATTAAAATAAATTATTATATTACATTTAATTTTTTATTATATTATAATATATTAAGATTAATCTTATAAAAACATAATAATTTGCAGGGTTGTTTCTCATCTGTGCATATTAGTAATACAATGTTTTACAGTAAAATACGTCTTTGTCTTCATGGATTTATAACTAGGGAGACTGAAGACATGACATCATCTCCAGTAAGTGAATATAGTGAGCAGCTGATGTTCACTGGATTGTATGGTGGATTCAGTGGATTTCTTGGGACTGAACATGGAATGGTTTTAATGATGAGAATGCAGTGCACTGTTGAACTAGGAGCGGATTGAGACACACCCCTGATAATTAAGCTTCTGTCTGTATGGATAGATGCGATGCTTTGTATGCTGAGAATTCACTGTGGCTGCTTTCATCTTCTGTTTGACAGATGAGCAAACCAGGCATGAATCTTTAAAACATTGGAAGTCTATGCCAACAGAAACATCAAAGATTCTTGTATTAAGTAGAAAGACCTCTAATAGCCAGGCTCTCTTAAATTCAAGAGGCTTCAAGGACCTTTTGTTCTTAATGTATGTTGTTTGTGTGTGTTTAGGTTTGGGTTCTCTCTCCCAGGCACATGAGTATCTGTCTAAGGCCGAGTGGACAGTAATGAAAACACCAGGCTGCAGTCACACCGTCCTTCATCAGCTACACAGATCCCTGGGCCGCCTGCATGCTGCCATGGGAAAATATGCATCTGCTCTCACTCACTTTGCGAATGACGTGAGTCCTAAAACATGTGGAACACTGTTATTGGATTGCATGTACATAATTATTTGCTATGACTTATTGCTGATACATGTTTGTGTGGTAATATATTAGGATTTTGTAAGAATAATGCAAGGCCCTTTGAAATACTTAATTCTGATCAGTCAATTGTGGCGTACTGGTATTTATAATTATAACAAAAAATCCATATGCTATGTCCATTTTTTTTAAATAACTTATTTATGTGTGTATTAACTACATAACTGACTATATGTTTTTGTTTTTATAGGTGTACTATGCCAGTGAGATGTTTGGTTTGGACAGTACTGTGACGTCTGGAGGATATTTCCTAATGGCAGATGTGTTTCTGTTGCAAAACAAGCCTGACATTGCCCATTCGCTCTACACAGAGGTAGGCACACCAACCATCAGCACACATTTTGGCATCTGTCTTTGTGAAATGTCTCTCATCGCATTGCGTGTGTACAGGTGGCAGATTTATGGCACGTTCACTTGTGTAAGCTGATGGATGGTATCAGTCAGAGCGGCACTCAACCAGGGGAGTGTTTTGGTGAGTGGCATAAAGACAGGAAACCTACACAAAGAGACATCTGCAAACATTATTCATCCAGTCAGTATATACATTTTTTGTGTGAAATATTAATATGTATACTGTTCAAAAGTTTTAAGAAATTAATACTTTTAGGCTGATGATACATGGGGTAACTTTTTGAGCAATGTTGCTAGGCAAATTTGGGAAATGTTGCCGTCAACAGCCAACTAGGTAAGACACAGAGCCTACGACTGATCTAAATTATTTAGATTGAAATGTATTACTCATTCTCAATGGGAAAGTACCCAAGCAACATGCTCAAAAAAAGTTGCCTGGCAAAATTGCTCAAATAGTTGTCCCGTGTATCATCAGCCTTATTGTCCAAACATGCATTAAATAGCTCAATTATAGCAAAATATATAATATTAAAAACATTTGTTGTCAAATGGATGCTGTTTTTAACATTTTCTTTTCATCAAAGAACCCTGAAAAAATGAAGTGAAAAAAAAAGTGAAAATAGCATATTTTCTTAGTGATAGATGCTATTTACACTAAGTGCAAATAGCTGTAGATTCTATTTACACTGTTAAAATAGCAGGATTTTCTGCTATTTATACTACTTATTACAAATAGTGGCAATTATCTGCACTTCAGTATTGTAGTACTTTATAAAACAGTATGCAATAATAACGTATTGAGTGAAAATTATAATTTTAATTCAAATTATTAAATGGATGACACCTTATTGGTACAATAAAGCACTCCCTTCACCTACCCTAACTCTACCCGATAATTTATTTTCAACCTTTTGGTTATATCCTTAATTTTTATTGAAAATAAATGCCTTTAGATTTGAAAAGGGAGGGAAAAAAGTTAGGCAAAAGGCGGGTTTGAACCCTGGTCGATCGCGTCAAAAAGACCACGGCACGTGCTTTACCATCTATGTCACTGGAACTGATGATTCATATTTATTTCTTATAATGTTGACTATCCCAATCACATGTTGGTGGCAGGAGTTAGTGTAAATAGCCTCTGCCAACAAGGTGGGCTTGTTTGCACTAAGTGTAAATAGATATAGGCAAATGTTACTTGAGCACCAAATCGTATTAGAATGATTTGCTGAAAATTCAGTTTTACTGTCACAGTAATAGATTATATTTAGAATATATTCAAATAGAAAACAGTTCATTCAATTTTAGTAATATTTAATAAAGGGAGCCTTGTAGGAAGTCAGCTTTTCACTCTTCTTCAAAACTGTCCACATTTTTTTGATAATAATCATAATCAGAGCCGGCCAGGGCAGATGTTGAAATTCATCCTTGTACTCCAATTTTCCAGGTTTTAAGATCATGACAGCATATTTTAGTATTGGTGTTTATTATTAAAGTTTTAGCAATTGCCGCTTTTTTCATGAATGCCGGCTTTGTGAAGTTCTCTGCGGTACGTTTTTGCAGAAACACTGTCTTTAAGGTGGATATTGAGGTTTGCTGTCACTTTGCAGAAGTAGTTCTATGTTGTTTTGACCTTCTTAATGTTGACAGTCCCTATTTGTCCCTGCCCATTGTTCTTCTTCTCTAATGAAGTCTTTCCATGCTTTGTGTTTGCATTCATAATCATAAAGACTGTTCCTAAAACACCAAACAACTGGGTCGTTAAGTCTACAGGCGCTCCTGTTAAACAGGCTCCCGTGATTAGTCCTTTTCGGAAGTCAGGCAACTCACTTGTTTCACAGACGGCTTGTAATATAGATATTAAAAATTATTATATATATAAAAAATAAGCATTTTTAATTATTATAATAATTAAAATGAATAAATTAATTTCTATTACATTCTATTTATTTGAACTTGCAAATAAAAACTTTATTTTAATATGTAATCTATATCCTGATATACAATCACCGGACACTTTATTAGGTACACCTGTTCAATTGCTTGGTAACACAAATTGCTAATCAGCCAATCACATGGCAGAAACTCAATGCATTTAGGCATCTAGATGAGGTGAAGACGACTTGCGGAAGTTCAAACTGAGCATCAGAATGGGGAAGAAAGAGGATTTAAGTGACTTTGAACATGGAATGGTTGTTGGTCCCAGACGGACTGGTCTGAGTATTTCAAAAACTGCTGATCTACTGGGATTTTCACTCGCAACCATCTCTAGGGTTTACAGAAAATGGTACGAAAAAGAGAAAATATCCAGTGAACAACAGTTGTGTGGACGAAAATGCCTTTTTGACGTCAGAGGAGAA
This sequence comes from Gymnocypris eckloni scoliostomus, assembly GCA_027564155.1. NCBI lineage: Eukaryota > Metazoa > Chordata > Actinopteri > Cypriniformes > Cyprinidae > Gymnocypris > Gymnocypris eckloni. The sequence continues at coordinate 15,969,527 of CM050420.1, forward strand.
TGGGCCGACTGGTTAGAGGTGATAAAAAGGCAACAGTAACTCAAATAACCAGTCGATACAACCAAGGTATGCAGAATACCATCTCTGAATGCACAACACGTCGAACCCTGAAGCAGATGGGCTACAGAAGCAGAAGACCACACCGGGTGCAACTCCTGTCAGCTAAGAACATGAAACGGAGGCTACAATTCACACAGGCTCACCAAAATTGCACAATAGAAGATTGGGAAAACGTTGCCTGGTCTGATGAGTCTTAATTTCTGCTGCTACATTCAGATGGTAGGGTCAGAATTTGGCGTAAAGAACATGAAAGCATGGATCCATCCTGCCTTGTGTCAACGGTTCAGGCTGGTGGTGGTGTAATGGTGTGGGGGGATATTTTCTTGGCAAATTTTGGGCCCCTTAGTATCAATTGAGCATCGTTTAAACACCACAGCCTACTTGAGTATTGTTGCTGACCATGTCCATCCCTTTATGACTACAGTGTACCCATCTTCTGATGGCTACTTCCAGCAGGATAATGCACCACGTCACAAAGCTCAAATCATCTCAGACTGGTTTCTTGAACATGACAATGAGTTCACTTTACTCAAATGGTCTCCACAGTCACCAGATCTCAATCCAATAGAGCACCTTTGGGATGTGGTGGAACGGGAGATTCGCATCCTGGATGTGCAGCCGACAAAAATAGCGAATTGGTGGGTTTTTGTTAAATGTTACAATTAAAAGAACCAGAGACTTAAACTACTTCAGTCTGTGTGCATTGAATTTATTTAATACACGAGTTGCACAATTTGAGTTGAATTACTGAAATAAATGAACTTTTCCATTACTTCCTAATTTATTGAGATGTACCTGTATGTATGTATGTGTGTATATATTGAATTTGTTTATGGTAACATGAAATGTCACATCTGTATGTTATACATTTCATTTATCATAAGCTTTTATAGCAGCCTTTACAGACATGAATGTATGTGCTTGTGTCTTGTTTGTAGTTCGTATGAGGTTAGCGTTATATTTCGAGTCATGAGGTTGTATCCTAGAGCAAAACCTATTTCGTTCCACTGATAACCGAGATCAAACATGACACAGCCTGCCCTAGTTCTCTCTAAGCCTATTAACCTCAGCTGTGTTACGGTGACGTGGCTGGCTGGTCAGTGGTCAGTACGCTTAATCCTTCCTGCTCTCTGGCCTCATGCTGACTGACCCGAGGTCAGTAGACTGGCGCCGGTTCCGCCCTCTGGCCAGCCACATCATATTATAACTTCTGACCTGATGACTCTATAGCAGGAAACAGCTCAGCCAGTCTTGATCTGCATGTCTTAGTGGATACAACTGCACAGAGCAACAACAACAAGCATGACCTGGGATCAATCATGGACACAGACTAGCCAGTTTTATTCTTTTTGTCTGTTGGGCAGACAGTCGTATCATGTCAGTGGTCAGTGAAGCCCAGCATCAAACTATGCTCACTGTTCAGTCAAGCAACTCAGCAACTCTTTACAATAGTTTCATTTGCTGACTTTTGGTAATGTAAAAGGTATTACCATAATTATTCCTAGTTTATAAATTAATACATTTCATGTTAAATCAGCGTAATGTTAATTTATAAAAAAAAAAATACTATTGTTCATTGTGCATTCATGTTTGTTTGGAATACATTATTCCATACTTTATGGAATATTTTAAAGTATGAGAGCATACTTTAATGTTAGAAAATGAAAATAACAAATTAAACTGATAGTTATAAATTATTTTATTGTTATTACAATTTAAAATAACTTCTATGATAAATAGAACATGCAAGTGTTCCTTGTCATAATGGACAACCTAGCATGTTATCAGCCGAGTCAGATAATCTCAAAGTGGTCAAATATTGGCTAATTTATCAACCTGGCAAACAATAACAGATGGGAGCAACTCCTTATAAGGGATATGTTTCAAAACATTAGATGGTAGATCACATTTCTGAATATCTCCTAGAGATTATTCAACAGAATTCCTCATTCAGCCTCTTTCACAGATAGCTCGGTTTCTCAGAATCAAACTGCTGCACTCAACTGTGATTATTATAGCTGACATTGCTTTTCCTCTTTTGTGTGTAGATGAGGCCCAGTGTGTGGAGGCTGATCAGATGTTGAGATGTATCTTAGAGTTTGAGGAACAGTGTGTGAAGCCTCGCCCTGAACAGTCAGCAATGTCGGCTCATTCTCTGGCTATGCTGTGGTTACTATGCAACAACTACACCAAGGTAAACAATAAAGATCGACTAATTAAAGTATTCCATTCAGACACTTCACGAGATACATTTACAGTATGCTCCTGAATTCAAATCATAGTAACAACCAAACCTTAACCAAATTGAAAGTTCTGAGATTGAACGCTTGATTTCCATTGACTTGATGGATGTTGTGCTGTGAACATGTTTAAGTGCTTTTGACTTCAGTGTAGATTAACACTAAAGACTAAAGCCATGATGGAAATTGACACATCCCAGACTACAGCTTAAATCCCATTCTTATCACAAACTTGTTCAACCTCCCAGCTCTCATATCAAACTACAACGAAACTCCCTGATTTATCACTTTCCAGCTCTTATATCAAACTGTTAACATCCGGTCTCAACGAGCCCAAAAGAGCCCATGTTACACCTCTCTTTGTGTCCTTGCACTGGCTACCAGTTGCAGCTCGCATCCAGTTCAAGACACTGATGCTTGCATATAGAACAACCACAGGCTCAGCACCCACCTACTTCCCCAACACTATTACGAATTTACATCCTCCAGAAGTCTGAGATCTGCTAGTGAGCCACGCCGTGGTACCATCACAGAGAGGCTCAAAATCACCCAGAACATTCTCCTTCACCGTTCCTGGCTGGATGGAATGATCTTCCACCCCATCCGAATGCTGATCCCTGTCAAATCTTCAAGCAACAACTGAAAACTCATCTCTTTCAACTCTACTTGACTACATAAAAAAAAATTTCACTTTTTTCAAAATCTTCATCTTTCTCTTTCTCTCCTTCCCTTGCTAGCTTGTACTTATTTGAACAATGCCTGAGACTTGGTGTTATTGGCACTTCCTCTGTATGTTTGCCTCTTCAAGATTAATCGCTTTATGTACTCCCAATTGTAAGTCGCTGGATAAAAGTGTCTGCTAAATGACTAAATGTAAATGTGATTTTGTTCTGCTCGATTTGTTTAGAAACTAGATAGTCTTTTTTTGTTGGTGTATATTCCTTTTATGTTTTTGTGTTTGTGTATATAGGCTTTGGAGTATGGGAAGAAGGCTGAGGTGTTGATCCAGGGGTTAAGTGAACAAAACACACTGAGAGAATCAATCCATAATCTACTTCAACATGCTGAAAAACACTTGGAATGAGACTGGCCAATAACCTACACACCAAAAATCAAAAGGACCACAGTATACAGCACAACAACAGTGTCTTTACACAGTATGGTGTTCATATTTATTCAATCGATGGATATTGGGAGATACTGATGTATAATTAAAGTGAGGTCACATTTGCAAAATGTCGTGGGCAGTAAAGATCCATTGTCGAGCTCAATAGTGATGTATGAAGCAGAGCTCACACTCAAGTGAACTTTAAAACCTTCCTGTCGGTCAATGCAATGAATTTGTGACCAACTCAACAATCTGCATAAGGAAATCTTTCACCAAGTGGATTTATATTAAAATGACTGGATTTAGCCCGCGAAAATTCGCAGAACAGTAAAAGTGACCACACTTTTGAGTGAAGCAGACTACAGCAAAAAAGGCCCGTCAACTGTGATGTGAGATAAATAGACAAGCTGACACCGTTTCACGTTCTTGACATTTTTAAAATGTCTTTATTGGTATTATTACGTAATAACACAACATCAATGTTAGCGTTCTGTCACTAGTAATTTCTTGTTTTTAAATTATACAACATTGCTTGGTTTTTGGCATTTAGGTTCCCACTTAAAAAAAATAAAATGAACACATGGAGTCTCAAAACATTTCCCTTTTTCATACCAGAGAGCCAAGTGTTCATTAGCAGCAACTGTTGTTTTTCATTTTTAGTTATGTGACACTAAATTAATTGCCAACTCGACAAGTCAGAGGGGTATAGTGATGATCTGATGATGCGATTGTAGCTCTGTTCAGATGAGAGTTTTTGAACTGCTGTCATGGTAGTTTGACCTCTCTATTCTGAATTTGCATTTTATTAAGCGTTTGAAACATAACATAAGGGGAGAAAATACTTCCTGTTGTGTCCTAGGAAGTGGAGGCAGAGCTTGTAAGAGTTTGACAAACATATGGTGCGTTATCGCAAACACCGAAAAGTGTCAGTTTACAGGGACACTTGTTCTTGTGTGGGAAGAAGTGGAGGGTGCAAGTCTCTGGTTGCATGGAATGATAGAACACATCACACACAAGACGGCAAATTACAACGCTTGAGAGGGGGCGGTGAGAAGAGTGTGTGTGTGTGTCTCAGGTGGTCAACGGCTGTTCGGTCAAACTCACACCAAAACCCTTCAATCTTTCCCAAGCAAGATTATCGCATATAAACCAGTTTTTCCTTTTTCTCAAAAAAGAAATTATAAATTAAGGAAAACAAAAGACAACAGAACACTAAATATTATAAAACAAACAAGAAAAGAGTGCATGTAACCATCAGGTCTCACAGCATCTATTTCTTAATATTTTATAACGCTTTGTCCTTTTGTTTGTTGATACACATAGGCAGGAGTGTCAAGCATGAATGCGCCACGTTTCCCAGGAGAGGAATTTGATCAAGGCTGCTTCCTGAGTTGACTCTAAATTTCAAATCTACATTGCATCTTAAATGTAAACGACTTTTCATCTAAAGTCCGTATCACATTTAATTGATCTAAACTCTATGATGTCTAACATTGTAAACCATTCTGAGCTGGTTTGGATTGTGAGCGTGGCCCACTTTAAGTTTGCTGTATGGAATCTTTAAGACTCAATGCAATTTAATTACATGCAAATGTGCTGAAATTAAGAATTTGGGGATTTTGAGAAGCGTCCAGATAGAAAAGGGACGTGAATAGAGTTGCTTAAGGTTTAAATAGAAGGATTAGACTTATGAGAAATGTGTGGTGTACAGATAACTCAGAGTACAACAAATACATGTCAATTTAGCGCAAATCAATACAATTCCTGGTTTTCTTTCAGGTGTTATCATTGGCTTTTAGACCACTGGGCTGAATTAAGAGCAGTTGTAGCACCCATTTGAGTTGACACTTCAGTTTTATTGTTGCAGTATAAACAAATCGTTGAAGACAAATAGCTTATTCATCGTCAGCGCTTAGTGTTGGCAAATCGTTCAGCCCTTGTGGTAAAAACATTAGTATTTAAAAGTCTACTTGCTCTATTTCTATGCAACTCACTATTCAGACTCTAATATGTGGGACATTGCTTTTGGGGTGGCAGACATGCAGATCGGCACGTGGTCACTAGCAGATTTGCGTAGTAGACATTGGAAAAAGATGCTCAGCAAGTTTTTCCATTCACAATATCTTCCATACTATTGATCTGCAAACAGAGTGCTTTAACCAGTTCAAAATGGTGGATTTCTAAAATGGCCGCCTCATTCACAAAATTGCCAGACAGAAGATGCCTGTGAGAGTTAAGTTACTATGGGCCAAATCCTCACTTACACATTAAGGAAGGTAATTCAAAACGGGTCCCACATCAGTCATTCAATTTTACAGACACCGGCAAAGCAAATGAAACCTTTACGCTTGTCTGATCAGCAGTAAATCATTTACTACAGGCAGCCACTGCAACAGACTAAAATAACTCCTACTCATTTCATGCTTTTTAAAAGAGTTGGGATGGATGAGAATATTCACAGCTTTCCAGTTTTGTTCTTGCTGTCCCTCTAGGTGTCTGTCTGTGTGGGCTTTTTGAGGGTAGGAAGGTATGTGCCTTTATATCCCGGTGGGCAGTTGAAATTTGGGTCCATTCGATTTCCTCTTTCTCCACGCATGCAATGCATTATACCTTCAGCCAGGCTTTACCACAAGGTTTGTAACAGACAAAATTCATTCGTTCTCTCTCTATAATACAGATTTTAGTATGTCCTCAAGTGTATGTCAGTATGTGTGTACCCTAACCCACAGAATGTAAATCAGAATCCAGTTGATGGTAGCTGAAATGTAACATTTGGGAATCACGTCCTGGTAAAACCACTCTACAGTGCATGCACCCTCAAATTACAGTGACAAATGCATATTCAGCTGGTGCACTACAGCCAGGCTGGAGCATACACTATCTAGTGTACTTCCAACTGTACTGTACACTTGTATAATTCTATAGTCTGTCAATGGAGAAGAAACATCAGGGGAGCAGCCTCAGATGGGGGTTTACAAGGAGGGTTAGTATGATTACACGTGTGCATCTGAATGTATAATGTCCACTTCAGTATGTGTTGCTTTTTGATGTTTGTGTATGTGTGTGTGTGTGTGTGTTTGTGGCTGTAATTCCAGCTCACTCAGTCAACAGTTTTATCTCACTCGCTAGAAGGGAGTTGATATTGTAGGTGGGATCTGCGGTGATAGTAGAGGGGCCCGTTTCGGTTAGATCCGCCTCGCTCTCACTGGAGGTGGAGCTTGTGCTCATGTTGGAGACGCCGTCAGGATGGCACAGGTAGCACTGGGTGGGCAGATCCCATTGGGAATGCACACCTCTGTGGGATTATCACCTCGGTTGGGATACAGACCTCAGGCTCGCTGCTGGTTTCGCTAGTGCTGGAGACCACGGAGAGCAGCGACATCTTCCTGTTGAGGCGGCTTGGCAGGAGGGAGAGGGCGAGTCGGCCACGATACACCGCAACGTCCATACCGCAAGCCTGGTCGAGATGCGATGAAGCCCACATTGGCGTTGGCCTCGCACACCACGAAAGAACCGTCGTTTAGCTGCAGCAGGTCGATTCCGCAGACGTCCATACCCAAAATATTGCACACCTGAACTGCCAGCTGCTTCCCTGCTCACTGAGTGGGCACATCATTCCCACCCCACCTAGAAAAGAGAGTGAAATCATGAGCAGGGAGGCTAATGGGAAATTCTGAGCAGTGTTGTCTCATAAAACAAGATAAATTAAAATTGAATCTGAAATGAAGCTGAAATATTAGATTAAAAGTTGAATTACTGAAACCATAATAGGAAAAAATATAGAAATATAAAAAGAAATACAAAACAAATTCACAATATCAAAACTGACCTCCACAAATAGATTTACGAAAAGACTTTGATTTCGTTGAATAAACATGAGCACTGCACGTTAGTGTTGGGCGATATGCTAATTTTTCATACCGTCATATCGCCAGCCTGTGAGATCGCCGATACACGATATTATCGTGCATGGGTGGGTGTGGGCAAGAGAGAGAGAATCTCTGTACTTGTCAGTCTATTTCATAACTATTTGGTGATTTTAAACCGCGCGTGCGTAATCGAGAGAGCCTGGAATTACCAATAACCAAAATAATATACTTTCAAACATACTGAAAAACTAACGTTAAATACAAAAATATTTAAAACAGCTAGTTCACATTTGGACACAGCAGTCATACATCGCTATTAGGACCACTGTCCTATTGTAACAAGTTTGCTGCATTAGCGGAAGTTATCAGTCAAGGTGAAAATCAAAAGTAGATTTATTTTAAAGAGCAACAGTTTAACACTAAATATTGGACATAAACGAACACGTTAAAGATAAAAGTATTTAAGAAAGTTCATATTTTTGGAGTGACGAGCCCCGTTTTAGACTGATAGCTGCATATTATTTATAATGACAATTAAGAATAAGCATCAATGTTTTTGTTGATGTGCTGTAAAATAAATCGAAATACTGCCGATGCGGTTTCATCATGTTCATTCATGGCTCAAGCGGTTCAAGATGTCTAAAGGATGTCTCTTTTTGCACTCTTGATATTGCCTAATTTGTAAATAAAGATTATCCCCCTGCAGTTCAATTTTGACGTGGGCTTAGTTTTTGTGTTCATTTTTAAAACATAGGAGAAGCCTAAAGGCCCGGGTATAATTCACTTTCCGCGTTCCGTTCCACCTCGCAGCTTTCAAAGCATACTCAGCCGCTGAGGAGTGCGGACGGACCATCTGCGCAGTCTCAAATTGCCTGCACGCGGACAGGGTGTGCGGCTGTCCGCGAGCCGTCTTGATGACGAAAATGAAGTAATGCGGACGGTGCGCAGATGCGGACAGCCGAAGTATACTTTGGTATACTCATTTGTATCCTCATTTGCGCATGTGTGTGAAGTGCAGCGCTGAGGTGAAATACCGGGGCAATTTGATAACCCAATAATAATGGACCACATAATAATAGTTGTATACATTAATAGAAGAATGAGCCTAATATCGTCTTGACAAAGACATTTGCTATCATCAATATCTCTGACTATCGTCGATACACGCACAACCCTACTGCACGCTTAAAAAATCTAAATCCGGCATGGGTGTTTTTATATCACTTTATTTCAGAAGAAATCCGACTATCTTCAGAACATTTTCAATGTCATTTTCATTTTATCTTGCATTTAATTCCTGATGAAGAAGCGTTTGTGAGCAGAGCGCTGCTTTATGTACAGCGTTACTGGGGAAACCTATTTCTTGCACTCTAAAAGCGCCTCCTGAATTTGCATAATATATATATATATATATGGGGCCGGGGGATTGCTGCCACAAAAAGTGTAAGGCTGTGGGAAACACTGCAATAGTAAATGAACTATTGAGAGACTTTAAAAAATATTTTAGGCTTGGCGAGTGTGCTTTTGTGTACCAAGTGAGCAGTTGCTCTGCATGCGTCCATCGGTAGAGCAGCGCAGCATAGATCCGATCACTCTCCCTCCAACCAGAACCACTCGCACATCCCGCCCATGGCTCTCCTTCACATACTCCTGAAACAGGTACGGAGCGTCATGGCGAATCAGATGACACAGGTCTGAGAGGTGTTGCTTATCCCGGGCCAGGAACACAGCTTTACCTGTACAGATAAAAAATGTGACGCCATTAAAGACCAACTCTGACCATGCGAAAATTTATCAGTTGTGTGGTTTTACCAGGAGAAAAAAAGTGCCTTGAATTGCTCTATACTTCTCGGTATTAATTTTAGAACTGCCTAAACAAAACGTGTCTTCTGCTACTTCAGGAAGTTATGCAATATGCAAGTTTAAAAGTGTAATTGCCAATGGCTTAAATGATGACTGGTTTCTCTGCATAGCAATCAAATTGAACAGGAGAAACCTGTAACAGTCCAGGGTTCGATGCATGAAGCTTCAGGTGAATGACAATCACGTGAATTAGTGTCAAACGACTTGCCCAGAATTAGTGTCCCTTTCACATAATAAATACACAGCCAGGTGTAGCAGCATGTATTTGGACACATGCAGAATGTCCTACTTGTTTTCAATGCACAAAAGGAGTAAGAGAAGGCGGGGAAGAAAAGAGAATGATATAATTGTCATCTAATGGATCCAGGAGATGCGTAAGGCTCTAATTGCAGGGAGAGCAACCAGGGGTTAAGTGTCTAGCTCAAGGCTACAAAGGTGATACAGCAGGGCTGTTAACTCTCCAGATGTTTAACCATCCGGCTGCCGCCACCCCACCCAATTCCCCAAGGGTCAGAGGCAACCTTTTCAAACATGTCACAACCTGACAAAGGTCAACAATGTGTGCAATGTTTTATTTTCCTCTGTAGTTCATCGAACCGATACCCTTTTTAACAAAGGTTTGACTGAAATGTGCGCACAAGCCCTGCTTTACATAACCAGTGTTCCCATACCAATAATTTCCATGACTTTCCCAGTTTATGGCAACTACTAGATAATACTGATTAAAAAAAGAGAGAGACAGGAAAATAAATTTCTAGCCATCAATGTTTTTAAGAATAGAGTATAACAAAAAACATTCACTAGGAGAAATTGTTCTTTTTTTACTGTTGATAGATTTGAATGTGAATGGTGAATATTCCATTGTAAATGAACAAAAGTACCCTTTTAACTTTCTATTAATAGATTTATATCAAAATGGTAAATTAGTATTCTATTGTAAATTAACAGAACAATAAATACCATTGTAATTGTATTATTTAACAACAATTTTTAAGTTTCACACGTTTTAAATATTTGACAAAACCTGCAACATGACAATACACCATTTCACAACAACTCCACAGATCGCCACATGCATGAACCTGTAGACAAAGTGCAGCATTCTGAACCTGCGAGCACAGGTTGGTTGGGCTGATCTGGGAGAATTTCAGCACAAAAGAAAAATATAAACAGTACATTACATCATAATGTAATGACATTGTTTAATAATTTTCTTCAGGTGTGGCCGCTGGTCTTGGCATCAAACCAAGTTCTAGTCTGACCGTGAGAGTTAAATCAGAGCCGTTTGTGTAATTCTGCAAGATTGCAGCAACTACCATTAAAACAAAAGCGGTTGAAAAGAAAATGATGCTTTCAGCACACACACTTCAAATGTGCTTGAAAAAACAGTGCAGAACAAAGATGCCTTATGTGCACTGGGAGAGAGAATGAAAGACAACCTTTGTTTTTAAAGTAAAAGAGATGTTTCTAAGCTGCCTGATTTCTTTATCCAGCGTGCTGTATAACTTTGAGAAGTTCTCATGACTCTTGAAGGTTTGTCAGCACCCAGATCTGAAGTCTAATGTGGCCTGCTTCTTTCAGTCCCCAAAGGACCCATTATACACACAGCTGTTCTAGAATCAGTGATTTACCTCTGTGTCCACGAGCATTCTTCACTACCACAGGGTAACCCAGCGGCTCGGCTTCATCGATCATCTTGCGGAAGTTGTCATGTCCTCCTGGAGACACACACACACAGATGTTGGTTAGTGAATATGTAATGAATGTAATTAAAAGTGAGATTTAATTTGAGTGAGAGATTCCTGAGCAAGATGCAAACAGCTCTAATGAAACCAGCCACACTGAGACATTCAATATCCACATGAGAAAGACTGCAAGACTGACAAATACTTTTTTCCTTACACAACATTTCCTGGACAGCATTCTGTCTAACTACATGGCCAGTTTTTCAAGGTTAATAGCCTGAAGATGTTTTAGGAGAAACATGACAGCCACATGTCTGTAACACTTCATAAAAACTTCCCTCATTATCTAGCTTTATACTTTAAATTCATTTTAATATGTCCTCTTAAAAATATAGCAAATGTGATATCTCAGTACAGTAATTAGTAACATTTAAATTAATTGACAAATGACAGTTCATAGCCAGAGTTCAGCAAGTCTGTTATTTGCGCTTTAATGCTATTTTATTTTTCAAGTCTATGACTTGAAAGACTTAATCTGAACCAAACAGGCTATAAGCTAAAGATATCTAAAGGGGAACAAATATATAGGTTTAATGGTTTTCTACCTTGTATTTATATAAAAAATGCTAGACAACATATACAATTAACTGTTTCGTATTTGGTAAAAGACAAACTTTTTCATTTAACGCAACATGTCCAAGATTAAACAAACAGAAGCATATGGAAAGAGTATAAGGAGAAGAGAAAGGGAATGTGAAGGAGTGAGTGGAGATATAATTTAAGCTGAAACCCAAACCGCGGTAAGTATAACTGCTGAATGTTTCTGTACCCTCTACATGCTGAAATATAAATATTCTTCATGCTTTTGAAGAGAAGATTCTTTGGGATAAAGAATGTGTCTGGCTGGTTTGAGCCGAGATGATGAACTAGCTAAAAATGCAGGGTATGTCAGCCCGGCTCTGCCAGGAACACGTCACTACAGCAGCTGTAACTGCTGTTATACACCCCCGACCCTTTTCTCTGCTTTTTCATTTTGGTTTTCTTTAGCTAGTCATGAGGGCTTCTCCTTTCATTCTTTAAACAGGTCACATAAACAGTTGTTGTCTGTATGAATGAATGATAAATACAGGAGCGCGCACACATACCCTACTGTTCAAAAGTGCGGGGTTGATATGATTTTTGAAAACATTAAGAAAAATAAAATTGCATGCTCACCAAAGGCTGCATATATTTGATGAAAAATACAGGGGACAAAAACAATACTGTGAAATATTACTACAATTTAAAACCCCTTTCCATTTAAAATAAAATAAAAAATATTTTTCCTGAGACTTTTAATCAATTTAATGCATCCTTGATGAATACAAGTATTTGTTTGTTTTAAAAATAATTACTGCCCCTAACTTCTCAACGGCAGTACATTTTATAACAATGTTTTTTTTTGTTATCTGTAATGGCAAGAATGTCAATATCAGTGCATCTGTGTAAAACAAGAAAAATATGTCTTTATTAAAAAAAAAATTCAATTACAGATTGGGGATTGGCATGTTTCAGGCATAAAGATGATCTCTCACCGTAGGAGTACGTGTCTGGCAGAGGCACTCCATGCCCGGCGAGCTCTTGGAAGGTCCAGAACTTGTTGACACAGTTGAGGATGGCTTGAGGCCGGTTGACCAGACGACAGCCCATCTTCTCCAGGTGACGCAGAACGGTGATGTCACTGTCTGACTGGACCCATGGGGTCGGAACGCGCACCACGGCAACTTGCGGGTATGAGGTAACTATTTCCTGCTCGACCCGCAGACCTGAAAGAGAGAGAAAGAAAGGGAAGATAAATCACAATGCTGCAGTATGGTTGGTGCAGTCTGTGTTTTGTCCGGCACAGTATTGTATGAAGGGATTACACTTATGTATCTGGGCAACCAATGAGAGCCAGACTTTAATTTGAATGTGTCGCCCCTTTCTCTCAGTATGACAGATGAGCTGGCCCTGGTTTACCAAACAACACACACCTCTGCAATACTAAATAGCTGATCTCCTTCTGAGAGCGTTACACAACACTGCAGAAGGTCGCTCGCTTGCTTGCTTTGCCTCCCTACTGCGACGTTCACGCTGACCTACTAACCCAGTTTGCACTGCTTTCTGCTTTTAATTAAGATGCCAGTTAGGTTTTATGCTCAAATAACACCAGCCTTCACTAAATCTACAAATTCTAAAATCATTTTAAAACTGGCACTCATTGGATTTAACTCCATTTATCATGCGTGTTTACTCAGATTATGAATACAAGAGCAATCAAACTTTCATAAAAATGACATGTCATTTTGTTGTTTGGACGGAACAGCACACTAAACAGCAGATGACGACAAGAAAGGATTTCAGAGATTACATAAAGGCAAGCACATGTTTGAGTATTCAGGAGATAACAGGAAATGTAAAACAGAGGATATAAAAAGAGCCATGAGAGAACAAGAGAGTCAAAACATGAACGCGTCACAGAATTTCTAATCTCTCCAGCTTCTCCGCCATCTTAGGATGGAGCAACACACACAAACCACGACTCAGCATCTTCACTAGCAACTGCTACATCAGCAGTCCCTCTTCCTCATGGATCGAAGCAGACGGGGCATGAACGCATGCAGTTAAAGAGTAAGACGGGACTATACAGGCATAAAGAGACCGATATTATTGATTCCCAAGACCACGTTTAAGTATACAACATTATTTACAGTATATTGACTGAAATAGACTGCTTGGAATTTTCTATATATTTTTGCTCCGTTCTAAAACCTAGAGAGATCCCTACAAAGGCAGTATCCTAGATGTCAATGCCATAGAACCTTATAAGTTACTCTGCACGCTACACAAATAGCACAAAACTCACATTGCATCATGATTGATTTTAATAGAATATAACTTTAGCATACTGATAAAATAAAACCATAATGCTGTAAAAATACAAAGAACAAATATTGGGTGCACCAATTCATTTCTAATTAAACTATGAAATACAGAAATATTTACACAATTGAGTGAAACGTTATACAATTTAAAATAATTGTATTATTTTAAAATATACATTATTCTTGTGATGCAAAGCTGAATTTTCACCAGGCATTACTTCAGTGTCACATGTTCCTTCAGAAATCATTCTAATAGACTGATTCGGTGCTCAAGAAACATTTCTTACTAATGTTGAATACAGGTGTGCTGCTAAATATTTTTGTAAACCATGGTATATGTTTTTCAGGATTCTTTTATGCACAAAGTTAAAAATAACAGCATATAAAAAAAAACTTTGTAATGTAAAAGTTACTTTAGATCAACTTTGCACATCTTTAGTTAACTTCTGAGCTGTAGCGTATAATTGACATTTCTCTTACCACGTCCACCATCTTGGATGGTGTCAGTGGCTCACTATGTTTTGAAACTGCACATAATTCGTATTTCAAAACACTGATTAACATGACAGCCCAGTTATTTTTTCATTGGTTTAGATCAGTGGTTCTCAAACTTTTTGCAGTAACGTACCCCCGGTGGCATTTAACATTCTTCTGAGTACCCCCACTCATACCGCAGTCACATCTTTCGCATTAAGGGACAATATTTCCCACCATAAATTGATTAACAGGTGCATTTTTTATCTTTAGGCAATGTTTTTCTAGACTTATTAATTCTATGTCATGTTTTATGTCATATTCTTACCATTCAATTAAGTATTATTAATACAATAAAGCAACAATAATTGATGGCAAAATGAAGTGATACTTGTAGTACTAGTAGATGGCGGTAAGCCACCGTTGTGATGGGCGGAGGTTTAACAATCATTGTTTAACATGTTCAGACTGAGCCAAATCAGACCAGTTTAACAGGATAAATTGAATATTAACAAAATGTATGGGTCTAGTTAAAAAAATGTCATTTTCATGAAAAATATTCAAATGGATTTATAGCGTTTTGGAAAAGAGCTCTTCATTTGTTCTTCGTGCTATTAAGTGCTACAAATCTAAAGATACAATGAACAACAGTGTGATTTGCTAAAGCAGCATATTTATGGATCAGCTAAAGCAGCATATTTATGGATCACATTTATGGATCAGCATATTGCTAAAGCATCCTATTATACGCATGCACTTGTGTGGAAGCAGTCAGTTCTGACTGCAAAAGATGAGGTATTTTGATGTAATTTGACTGTTTACGGCACTCCTATTCTCTTGTTTTTATTCTAGAAGTTGCATTTTGCTTGTAAGAAACAAATACTTGGTTTTAATGTTACTTTAAGATGGGGTAGAATTAAATGACTGCCAAAACTCAGCATTGTGTTCGCGTACCCCCTCCGTGCACCTCACATACCGCCAGGGGTACGTGTACCCCAGTTTGAGAACCACTGGTTTAGATCATGCTAATTTATTGACAAATGTTTTAACCTCAACCTAAAAAAAACAGCTGTACATTATGTATATATATAGGCCGACTGTAACAAAAAAGGTACACAGATCAGGCGTTCATACACGGTCTGACTAATTTCCGGAGGAAATGAGTCATACACTCACTCTGACAACAAAAAATCAGCCCTCAAGCACTTGTAAGTGTACACATTTGTATTTGTTTCTCTTACATGCATGTGTTAATACAAGACAATCAAGTTTTTTCCTGCCAGAGGCTAAATACGTAAATGTATCCACAGACTCAGAATTCATAGCACACATGCAGTCTACCTCCTTCACTTCCCCTCCTGTCAGTTCTGCGGTAGCTGTCTCACTGTGGGTTAAGAAACAACTGATTCTCACAATCACACCAAATCCAGAGCAAGCGAGAATTTCAGGGTAACCTACTGTGTTAATCACAGTATAGACACGGGTTTAACCTACTTCAGGTGTGCTTTGAGGCTGAGGTGAGCTGGCATTGGATAGAGATAGATAAACAGACAAAACAAACTAGGGCTGTAACTAACGATTATTTTGATAATTGGTTAGTTGGCCAGTTATTCTTTCGATTAATCGGATTAAAAACCATTTTATGTTTTTATTTTATTGACAAAAAACACTACTCCACATTCTTTCCAATGTCTTTCAAACAAACGTGCCAACTGAATGATATACATACAGTACTTAATTTATTAGACCAGCTATCATAATAAAGAGATAACTAATATTTTAGGAATATGTCAAAAAATTGTTTAAATCTAAAAATGTTCTTGTCATTTATTGGTAAATACTGATTCAAAATGTATAACCCGAATGCAATTGTAAGTCGCTTTGAATAAAAGCGTCTGCTAAATGCATAAATGTAAATAAACTGAAACAACCAAATAGTATTAATTCGCACTATAACAAAAATGGCCTCCTATGCCTTGCAACAGCTTGCATTCTTGCTGTCATTATGTACTTTTTGACTGTAATCTGAAAAAAAACACCATGAAGCGCTCTGCCTTTCTTTCATAGATAACAGCAATAATTATATTATAGCATTAAAAATAGCCTACTATTGTTACTAAAGAGCTTACGCATATTGGAGGACTAATCAATACAGAAAGCTAAAACATGATTTTGGTAATCACCAATGCTGTTAGTTTAGAGCAGCAGTGGCACAAACCTTACATTTGTTAAAAACCTTACATAAATGTGTTTTAATAAATTTGTTAAGCACTGTAATAGTGAATAGTTTAAATCTCTATTAAAAATTTAAATAATAAAGACGAATAAAAACAAACTCAGTGTTAACCAACAGGTAAGAGTAATGTTCTGCAGGAACACGCGTTGACTTTGTTCACAGTCACGTGTCATTTATTTATCCTGTAATAAGGCGGCTATGAAGCGTCTGATATTTATATTCAGAATTACACGCTGTTATACCGTAACAGTTCCTACTCTCATAAAATACTCGCACGCCATGTTGACTTTTAAACCTTAATTTAACTTTCAACAACAGATATTTCAGCACAATAGATATTTTTTGTGCTGAATATCCTTTTAATTGTCTCCCTCTCTGTGTTCCGTCTGTCTGACGCGCATGCACGCGCCCGCCCGGCACTCATTCAATATTTTAAACCGTCCTGCAGACTTCAGCACACCTGTCTGTAATTATCAAGTAGCCCTGAACACCTTGATTAGATGGTTCAGGTGTGTTTGATTGGGGTTGGAGCTGAAATCTGCAAGATGGAAGCTCTCCAGGAGCAGGGTTGGAGATCACTGATCTAGACAATACCACACAATTTCTCAATATCAACCTGAGTGTGCGGGTCAGCCAATCTGGTTTCGTCCGTTAAAGTTAACCTTTTCAAATTACAATTGTGGTTCCGGACAGTGAGTGACCTTACATTTGCAGATAAAATCGGAATTTCTCCAGTTATTGTTAAAAAACAAGCCAACAAACTTCACAGCTAGCGTTAGTGAAGCGGTCAGACGACCCCTTCATGCCTCCAGCTAAGCTCCGCCCACAGAAAAACGTCACAATGTTTACTAACAGAAAAAGGGTCTGGAACATTATTAATGTCAACTTTGTTTAATTGGAATCATCCTCGATGAATAAAAGTATTAATATATTACAGACTCTTCTTCAACTTCTCAACAGTACAGTTCCCATTTTCAAACACAATCTACCATCACAAAAAAGCCAAGACATTTCATTCATAAACAAGACCACCATAAACAACACGTTAACACATACAAACCAATCTGTGTGCATTAAGGGCTAGAACTGGCATTCATTCCTATGTGATTACACTAGCATACACCACAGAAAACCTATATTCAGTCCTGAAAGTGAATTCACAGTAGTGTCATCCAACACTGAGGATCCTAACCCAAGTAAACTGCCTTCCGCATTTATGAATGTGCCTCTTGCTTTTTGCTAGTTGAGATAATCAAGAGGAACTAGCTTAATCTTAATGTACAACAGATGCCAATTACATTTAAAATAATGTGACATTCAGCCAATTATGGTGACCTCTACTCAGAGTTCGTGCTCTACATTTAACCCATCCAAAGTGCATACAAACAGCAGTGAACACACACACGGAGCAGTGGGCAGCCATTTATGCTGCGGCGCCCGGGGAGCAGTTGGGGGTTCGGTGCCTTGCTCAAGGGAACCTCGTCGTGGTATTGAGGGTGGAGAGAGAGCGCTGGACATTCACTCCCCCCACTTACAATTCCTGCTGGTTCGACTCTCTACTCTAACCATTACGCCACGACTGCCCCAAACACTACACCTTTCCATTTTCCTCTATATCTATCCTTCCAAGGATTTTATTTATATAATGAAACGTCTTGGGAAGTGGATGATTAAACCACTCCAGTCTGAAGTTTCACTTCCCACCAACCACAGTCACGTGTGCATTATCTGCATGTTTTTTTATTTTTGTTTGTGCATTTGTCAGATTTTAAATTGGTGTTAGATTTCGCATCTCTTAGAGGAATGGACACTTGCCATCAAAAAGTAACATACACACTTCGCTCACACCATCAATGAAGTGAAAAATCAGTCACAAGTCTTGAACCCCAATTACCCATTGATTGTTTGATTTCCGCATGTGGCGCAACACACAGCAGGCGATAAGATAACTATACACATTCTTGCAGCTCCTGTCAACAGGTTCACTAATAGATTTGCACCATCTTTCAGTTACTGAAACACGTTAAGGAATTTTGATTTAAGATGCTGGAAACTTTAAAACTGCAGTGTTTTTAATGACACGAGAGATCATGATCAAGTGTTGACCTACTCCGTTCCAAGAATCTCACATTGATGATGTAACTCAGCAGAATGTCAGGATCTCTGGGGGTTTAAATCCCAAAGCTGACCAACTGTTAACCACCTCTTAATCGGACCAAGACAGGATCCAGGCCAGCAGATTAAACACACAAATATGACATGCCAACAACCTGCACCAGTTGTGCTGCTGTCATGCTCCCCAGACAGCCATCTTACCTTTGCATTAAAGTAGGTCAATATGGTCTCAGTTCCTCTCTCCTTAATTTATCTTGTCTTTTCGGGTCTTCTTGTTAGACTGGCTGCCCTTCATGTTGCAAAGACACACCACTAAACTTAAAGTAGCTGATTCAAAGCATAGCTGCATTGCCACTCCCTTTACCTCAGGTCCATGCAAAATGCACTGTGTCCCAGTCCCCATCTGCCACCCCTAAAATAAATGCTGTCACCTCAAAGCAAAACAGCCCCACCCACCCACAATGGCAACACTGGTGTCAATAACTCAGACCATTGTCTTATGAAACACTTTGCAACTCCATGTCATCTGGTTATTAAAGGGACAGTTAAGATGAAAATGAAAGCGTCACTGTCATTTACTCACCCTCATGTTGTTCCAAACCCCTGTGTCTTGCTTCCAAGAAGACGTTAAGCAGAATGACCGACTCAGTCACCATTCACTTGGTTTGCGTGGAAAGAAAGATGCAATTAAAGTGAATGGTGACTCAGGCTGCCAGCCTATAACAATCTGCCGAACATCTCCTTTGGTAGGCCATTGAGAAAAATCAGCTTGTACCAACATATGGGTGATTAAATGAAATGTTTTTGTGAACTGTCCATTTAAATTTAAACAGCATGACCACCACATATGTTTTATTCATATTCTAGTCAGTGCATGCTCCAAATTCACACACTTGGATTTAAAGTGACCTGAAATCATCTTTGGTACAGAAACCATTGTTGTCTCAGATGTTCAAGTGGTTAAGTAAATAAGTGGCTATAAAGCTAAACTAGTCAAACAAGATAGATGACTAAAAGGATTCGATATAGGTGTGTGTATCTTTAAGCATCCCGGATACCTCAAGTACATTAGACAATATCTGTATCTTCAATATGGCTACCAACCCGCAATGTTATTATATCAATAACCGTCTAAACGACGGTACAAACATCATCCGATAGATTAAACGTTTTTAAAATTGGATTTCAACCGAGATT